>CM066568.1:6792598-9548848 GCA_033816785.1 Picus viridis
TTTGTAGATGACACCAAACTGGGAGCAGATGTTGGTCAGTTAGAGGACAGAAGGGCTCTGCAGAGGGACCTCGACAGACTGGACAGATGGGCAGAGTCCAACAGGATGGCATTCAACAAGTCCAAGTGCCGGGTGCTGCACATTGGCCACAACAGCCCCATGCAGAGCTACAGGCTGGGGTCAGAGTGGCTGGAGAGCTCCCAAACAGAGAGGGACCTGGGGGTGCTGGTTGACAGCTGCCTAAACATGAGCCAGCAGTGTGCCCAGGCAGCCAAGAAGGCCAATGGCATCCTGACCTGCATTAGGAATAGTGTGGCCAGTAGGAGGAGGGAAGTCATTGTGCCCCTGTACTCTGCATTGGTTAGGCTACACCTTGAGTCCTGTGTCCAGTTCTGGGCCCCTCAGTTTAAGAAGGACATTGAGACACTTGAACGTGTCCAGAGAAGGGCAACGAGGCTGGTGAGAGGCCTTGAGCACAATCTCTGTGAGGAGAGGCTGAGGGAGCTGGGATTGTTTAGCCTGGAGAAGAGGAGGCTCAGGGGAGACCTCATTGCTCTCTACAACTACCTGAAAGGTGGTTGTAGCCAGGAAGGGGTTGGTCTCTTCTCTCTAGCAACCAGCACCAGAACAAGGGGACACAGTCTCAAGCTGCATCAGGGGAAGTTTAGGCTGGAGGTGAGGAGAAAGTTCTTCACTGAGAGAGTCATTCGCCATTGGAATGTGCTGCCCATGGAGGTGGTGGAGTCACCGTCCCTGGAGGTGTTCAAGAGGGGACTGGACGTGGCACTTGGTGCCATGGCCTAGTCATGAGGTCTGTGGTAACAGGTTGGACTCGATGATCTTTGAGGTCTCTTCCAACCTTAGTGATACTGTGATACTGTGATACTGGAGACGAATTTCTGTGGTTCAAAATTATGAGAGAAAGGAAATCTGTTCTGAGGCTTTTATTCTTCTATGGACACCAATAAGAAGAGTTAGCAGTCGTCCTAATTAAATATGAAGTGAAATATTGTTTAGTAACATGCCAGTCAATGCACAACGCAAATTTTCTTTTATCTGAAGAAAGAATAGGAATTGCTCTACACAATGGGAGAATATCTTCCAGAAACTGTGTTTCCCGCACCAAATTGCTTCCTCAGTGGTTGAGGATTCCAAATAAATACTGATGAAATAATGTTTAAATTAGAAGTGGCTGCAGCAAAAATAGTATCTCAGGAAAATAAGCGACAAAGATTAATTGCAAATCAAGATTATTATATTACTGCAACCATAATAAAATATGCTAATTGCCTCCATGCCAGTGATAGTCATCCCATTTGTTTTGCTTTTAACTGATGTAATGACAAACAGATCCATTATACTGCCAACTGCTGCTCTAGTGTCATGCTTCAGATGTAATAATTTTGCAAATGATATGATCTCGGAAGTCAGCCTTGTTTCAAAACATAGCTTAGATTGAATCACTTCAAGATTTTGCCCTGTTCTGGCTGTAAAATAACACTATTGTCACCATATTAGGCTAGTGATCATTAGGGAGTAAGTAATCCAAGATTACTTTCTGTAAGCAATAACTGAGAGGTCAATGTATACAAACTTTTGACCTTGTTTTTTTTAGAATGCAAAACAGTGTTAAAAAGTATGATTTTGCCTTCTGTCCACCATCTCTGTTGCTCTCTCATAGAGGCCAAGTGGATACTATAGCTTCATGGAGTGTCCTGAAAAAGTATTACTCATCTTTACCACCCAAAAGGTGATTACTTTTTTTTTTTCCCCTTTTTTCTCATTTTTTTTTCTGGTAACTGTCTGTATTTGCATATTCTCGTTCTATTTATTTGCATCTTCTCTTTCTAAAACATTTCAGTTTATTACATTTGGTCTTTTTCATTCTTTTCATTCATCAATAGAATAAACCAGGTTGGAAGAGACCTTCAAGATCATTGTGTCCAACCTATCATCCAACACATGTAATCAACTAAACCATGCAATCAAGCACCCAAGCACCCTATCAAGTCTCCTCCTGAACACCTCCAATGGATCATCCATTCTTCACATGTATTCAAAGGTAACCTGTTATGGCCAAGTCTGTTACACAGTCAGTTTTCCAAGAACTCTTATTTGCCTTATTTACTCTGGTCTTATTAATAATATTAGCCACTTGATTGTACTTAGATAGTGCATCAAGACTTCACTTAGTGTTTTTAAGCTAACTTATTTGCAGAAGGGCTAATTAGTACCCTGGTGATTCTTGATAGCTGTATCTTCCCTAGTATTCTGATCTATCAACATGCATATGTTATATTGTTTTGTACTTGTAGCCATAGGATTAAGTTTCTACTTTCTGTGTCTTTAAAACATGCTTTGATTTTTTCAGATGTTGCTTGAAACAGAACACATTGATCCTGTGTGCTTTATCTATGGTGAATTACTTTAATTGTAGAGTTAATTCCTTTGAAGAGAAAGCTTTTCATCAATAGTATCTGCTCTGCATTTCTGATTAGTTTTCCTGCTCTGTATATTTCTCTGGGTTGAGCCAGTAAATCCTTTTCTTTTTTGTTCCTTTCTGTGTGTATTTTTTTTATTTGCTAACAATTCATAGTAAATCAGTGAAAAATCCTGACTTTCCAAATTATTGCTTATTTTGAATTATTTTTGATGCTTTCCTGGCTGCTCTTGTCACTGATAGAAGATCAATACAATGTTTCCAAGAACAGAACTTGTTCAAATAAATATCTGAAGGGGGCCTACAAGAAGGCTGGGGAGGGACTTCTCAGGACATCAGGTAGTGATAGGACTAGGGGGAATGGAATGAAGCTGGAGGTGGGGAGATTCAGGCTGGATATGAGGAGGAAGTTCTTCCCCATGAGAGTGGTGAAGCCCTGGAATGGGTTGTTCAGGGAGGTGGTTGAGGCCCCATCTCTGGAGGTGTTTAAGACCAGGCTGGATGAGGCTCTGGCCGGCCTGATCTAGTGTAGGGTGTCCCTGCCCATGGCAGGGGGTTGGAACTAGATGATCCTTGTGGTCCCTTCCAATCCTGACTGATACTATGATATGCTTATTCCCCTAAACCTGAAAACACATTATAAAGTAAATCTGTGTTACCTTGTTAGCCTACATGTAAGCTCTTTGGCTTCAGTAAAACATTCAGGTCATGTTTCTAATCAATGAACTACAACTATTTGTGGTTTTATACAGGTTATTACAGGCCCTTACAATTTCTAAGCCTCGCTGGCTTGCAATTGTTTTTCAGGGAAATGTTGCTTGCCTTGAACTGTGTACAGCTAAAGTCATCATCCTGGTTTTAAAGAACTACCAAAAATCCAAGCAAGTCTGTAAGATGATAAAACATATCTGTAACTTGGAAGAGTGGCTTTGCACTAACATTACCAGCAACATATGTTCTATGACATCAAAGAATCATTTTTGGTTGCACCCAGCACTTGAGCACTATTTGGTGATATCTCACCAAAGGAGATGTGCAAAATAGTATCACATGTACATAAATGGCATACCATCTGCTGAATGAAACCTTTGGAGATCTGTCACTCAGTAGAAGATATCATATCATCATTTTGAGAGTTTAAGATAGGCATCATTTTTTGTAATTGCCACTCTTCAGGCACCTGTCTCTTACCAGTGGAGAAAATATGCTGGGTTTCTTTAGAAGACTCTCTTATCTTTGCCTGAAGAAGATATCAGAACTATCCAGGAATGGAAGAGGATGCTTTTTAAGTTGTGATACATGACCCAGTCATATTGCCCTCTGACCATTTGCAGACATTTTCTGCTTCTACATTGAAAGAAACATGACTTCATGTCCATAACTGTTCCATGCATTCATCAAGGCCTCACATTTTTTCCCTAGAGGAACTTGAGTCATTTTCTCCATTAGGATACTTTAGCAGTAGTTAGTGTGCACACACAACCACTTTGTGAAGAAAGAAAAGAAGTAAAAGATTTGTCTTCTTGTAGCTTCCTGTTGTTCACAAAGATAAATGGTTTTTTCCTTCCCCTTCCCTTTTGGATAATCTGGAACACAGTTTATTAATAATATTCTTTTTAATATATATATAGAATTTTTTAAAAGTGTTGTTCCACATTCTTCCAGGTAAGGTAAATTCCAGCTTTGCCATATATACAAATAGTGTCATATTAGAGAGCAATCATGGATATAAACTGGGCATTTTAAAGACTTGGGTTACATGATATGCTTATGCTGTTTAGGGTTTATTACATTCTGGTTTCCTTTTTATCTTGGAACTTCTTTGAAAATATTTTTCTTTCTTTATGGCAAGAAAAAAAAAATGAAAGCTTTCGTGAGATGTTTGCTGTGTGGAACTGTGGCCTGTGGAGGCTCCATGCTGAATCAGATGAAACAAGAAGGAAACAATAGCAAATGTATGCTCTCCCTCTTGCTCTGTCTCTCATACACACATGCTGACACAAAAAAATCAAGCTTAAAAGAATGTATATCCTGGGAATAAGCTGAAGGGAATTTTGATTCACAAATACATTTTGGATTACTCGAATTCTTTATCTGACAAATACATCCAAGCTCATATTGATATTTACAAGGTAAGTTTGTTTTACAAGACAGGATTGTATTTTTGACCTATCTTTGTATTGCCTGGCAGGAAAAGAGAGGGACAGGAGTACAGTTTTTGAATGGCACTACACTGTAAATAATAGTGGGATGCATCTTCTTATCTTCACTGTGCCTCTAAACCTATCTATGCAAATACTGAATAATGAGAAGTAATTGTTTGGGTTTGGGTTTTTTTTTTTTCACAAAACACGTATACCAAGCTTAAAAAAAATCCCCATGTGCATTTGTTTGGCACATTTTCTTTAAGCTCCTGTAAAGTCTCAATACTTCCATTCCAAATTGACAATAACATGGAGCGATAATCAAAGGTTTCTCTAGAAGAAAATATTTGAATGTTAGGAAGACACATCTGTGAATCATATATTCACCACTTCTATAATCATAAAATTCCATAAAAGGATTCCTTCGGTCAAAAATGGAAGCTTTCACACATTAAAAAAGATCTGTTAATGCAGTATTTTGCTATTAGGATAGGATAGGGTAGGATAGGATAGGATAGGATAGGATAGGATAGGATAGGATAGGATAGGATAGGATAGGATAGGATAGGATAGAATAGAATAGAATAGAATAGAATAGAATAGAATAGAATAGAATAGAATAGAATAGAATAGAATAGAATAGAATAGAATAGAACAGAACAGGTTGGAAGAGACCTTCAGGATCATCGTGTCCAACCCATCATCCAACACCATCTAATCAACTAAACCATCCAACCAAGCACCCTATCAAGTTTCCTCCTAAACACCTCCAGTGACAGCGACTCCACCACCTCCCCGGGAAGTCCATTCCAATGGGCAATCTCTCCCTCTGTATAGAACTTCCTCCTCACCTCCAGCCTAAACTTCCCCCAGCACAGCTTGAGACTGTGTCCTCTTGTTCTGCTGCTGGTTGCCTGGGAGAAGAGACCAACTTCTGCCTGTCTACAACCTCCCTTCAGGTAGTTGTAGAGAGCAATAAGGTCACCCCTGAGTCTCCTCCTCTCCAGGCTAAGCAACCCCAGCTCCCTCAGCCTCTCCTCATAGGGCTTGTGTTCCAAACCCCTCCCCAGCTTTGTTGCCGTTCTCTGGACACATTCCAGCGATTAAACATTTAAATTATATAATATTTATGTTCCCCTAATTAATTAAGAAAAAATATTTTTAAACACTTAGCTAAAGGGGTGGATGGATAACCAGTTTATATTACTTCATCTGTTGTACAAAAATTATATTTTGGTTAAAGCAATCTACATTGGAATGGGCTACCTGGGGAGGTGGTGGAGTCGCCATCATTGGAGGTGTTCAGGAGGAGACTTGATGGGGTGTTTGGTTGCATGGTTTAGTTGATTAGATGGTGTTGGATGATGGGTTGGACATGATGATCTTGAAGGTCTCTTCCAACCTGGTCTATTCTATTCTATTCTATTCTATTCTATTCTATTTATTCTATTCTATTCTATTCTATTCTATTCTATTCTATTTTATACATGTAGGTTTTGGACCAGTGTGTATCAACAAGAACAATGATGGATCTGGTAAGTAATGTAATATGCTACCACTGAGTAAAACTCTGCAGATTTGTGTTTTATTAATGTTTGGTGGTTTTTGTTGTATTGCATTTACAATCCTTAGAGGCCTGAATTAAAAAAAAAATAATCATATTACAAACAAGAAAGAGTCACCAACAGAACCACAATAAATCACAGCTAGAAAACAAATATTTAGATTATGCATACCTTCTTCGATGGGTTCATACCTAAAAATCATTTCTAAGGCAATTGTTTCACAGTCTTTCGCTTCGTGTTGTTCTCTCCTGAGGAATTCAGTGAGGTCAGTGTCAGCTAGAACTTTGCCATTTTGAGAGTAGGTACAAAAAGTTCATAAAATTCAAATCTATGTACAATGGTCTCATAAACTGCCCTGAAGTCTTCAATGGTAATTCTCTGTTCTTTCCGTTTGTCAACTGTTTTCTGCAAAATAAATAAATCAATCAGGAAAGTCAGTGCAGAGCTATGGAATGACACAAAGATACACACAAAACACTCTAACTGATTGTATGACCGAGCACAATGGAGAAAACCTCAGGCAACAGTAACAGCAAAGCGTTATCAAATTATATTCTTCTGCTTCTACATTATAGAATCATAGAATGATATATTTGTCAGGGTTAGAAGGGACCTCATGGATCATCTAGCTACACTCCCCCGCCATGGGCAGGAACACTTCCCACTAGATCAGACTGCCCAGAGCCACATCCAGCCTGGCCTTAAAAACTTCCAGGGATGGGGCTTCTACCACTTCCCTTGGCAACCTGTTCCAGTGTCTCACCACCCTCGTGGTGAAAAACTTCCCTAACATCCAATCTGAATCTACCCACTTCTGGTTTTCCTCCATTCCCCTTAATTCTATTACTTCCTGACATCCTAAAAAGTCCTTCACCAGCTTTCTTGTAGGCCCCTTAAGATACTGGAAGGCCACACTTATATTTGACTTTAAATGTTTCATACTATTTAAAAGGATCAATATGACATGGTTGCCATCTAAGCAATTACAATAATTTGCTCTATAATGCACGGGAAATATTAAAGCACATTATATAAAACCTCTAAAATGCTATGCAGTAAATTTGCAGCATAAAAGTTATTGAGCAGAAAATGTTTTATATAATATCCCTCCAAAAATAATTAAAACCATATTGAAAATACTCTCAGCTCTATCTATACACATTATGTAGCAAACTAACCTAAAAATTAAATAAGTGTGATCAGATGACACCAAGTTGGGGGCAGGTGTTGATCTGTTAGAGATAGGCAGAGTCCAACAGGATGGCATTCAACAAGTCCAAGTGCTGGGTGCTGCACTTTGGCCAGAACAAACCCATGCAGCACTACAGGCTGGGGTCAGAGTGGCAGAAAGGGCTCTGGGGCTACTGATTGACAGCTGGCTGAACATGAGCCAGCAGTGTGCCCAGGTGGCCAAGAAGGCCAATGGCATCCTGACCTGCATCAAGAATAGTGTGGCCAGCAGGAGCAGGGAAGTCATTCTGCCCCTGTACTCAGCACTGGTTAGGCCACACCTTGAGTCCTGTGTGCAGTTCTGAGTTCTGAACCCCTCAGTTTAAGAGGGACATTGAGACTCTTGAACATGGCCAGAGAACAGCAACAAAGCTGGTGAGGAGATTGGAGCACAAGCCCTATGAGGAGAGGCTGAGGGAGCTGGGGTTGTTTAGCCTGGAGAAGAGGAGGCTCAGGGGAGACCTTCCTGCTGTCTACGACTGCCTGAAGGGTGGTTGTAGCCAGGAAGGGGTTGGTCTCCTCTCCCAGGCAACCAGCACCAGAACAAGTCTCAAGCTGCACCAGGGGAGGTTTAGGCTCAAGGTGAGGAGAAAGTTCTTCACAGAGAGAGCTGTTAGCCATTGCAATGTGCTGCTCAGGGAGGTGGTGGAGTCACCATCCCTGGAGGTGCTCAAGTGGGGAATGGACATGGCACTTGGTGCCCTGGTTTAGTAGTCATGAGTCATTGGGTGACAGGTTGGACTTGATGATCTTTGAGGTCTCTTCCAACATTATTGATTCTATGATTCTATGATCATGAGATCCAAATCTTTCAATACATCAAACAAGAAACATTATTAAAGTTTGGAGAAAAGATACTTTCTAACAGCCTATGACATTGTGTTCTATTCTTAACAAACTAGAATGCTTAACTCAGGCTAATTATTCACACTTGCAGAATTTTTTAACTGTAAGCTTGTTTTCATGGAGCTTGCAGAATGTTATCATAGTAATTAATTTCGGTCGTTCAGTATAAAAGCCAGCAGAAAAATCAAAAGGGCAAAAGAATTTCAGAAAAATCACACCTGTTTTACCACTTTTTACCAACTTTCTTTGTCCTTTAAAAATTTCCACATGAAATATGTAATTGTGAATATGAAATAGAGATGTTTCTAAAAGTTCAGCTTGCATTATTCTTAAAAGTTGCCAAAATAAGACTAACATTCGAAATCTTCTGGCAAAATTGCTCACAAAAGTCAGCAAGCAATGGCAATTCATTGTTTCATTAATTACCACTGTCAGATTAGCTAAAATTTTGCTAATCAGTTTAAGAATCTGTTAGCTTCTTAAACTAAGATGACCAAGGAGGCTGATTTTCAGCATCTGACAGCATGGCACCCACTACTATTATTACAGTTGCCCAAAAAACCATCCATAAGCATGATTTTGGCTTACTTGAGTTCTGGCTGCTCTGTGAAGATTTTTTTCTTGCTACTAATTTAGATAAATTTGAAAGAGGTACCAGAAAAGCTTAATGATAGATTATCATCTTCTTTCTATGCAGAGAGGGACCTGGGGGTGCTGGTCAATGGTAGGCTGAACATGAGCCTGCAGTGTGCACAGGCAGCCAAGAGGGCCAATGGCATCCTGGCCTGCATCAGGAACAGTGTGGCCAGCAGGAGCAGAGAGATTA
The DNA here is from genome assembly GCA_033816785.1 of Picus viridis. Lineage (NCBI taxonomy): Eukaryota > Metazoa > Chordata > Aves > Piciformes > Picidae > Picus > Picus viridis. The sequence continues at coordinate 6,801,650 of CM066568.1, forward strand.
TTCTCCCCCTGCACGCTGCACTGGTTAGGCCACACCTTGAGTACTGCATCCAGTTCTGGGCCCCTCAGTTTAGGAAGGATGTTGACTTGCTGGATCGTGTCCAGAGAAGGGCAACAAAGTTGATCAGGGATTTGGAACACAAGCCCTATGAGGAGAGGCTGAGGGAGCTGGGGTTGCTTAGCCTGGAGAAGAGGAGACTCAGGGGTGACCTTATTGCTCTTTACAACTACCTGAAGGGAGGTTGTAGGCAGGCAGAGGTTGGTCTTTTCTCCCAGGCAACCAGCACCAGAACAAGAGGACATAGTCTCAGGCTGCACCAGGGGAGGTGTAGGCTGGATGTTAGGAGGAAGTTCTATACAGAGAGAGTGTTTGCCCTGGAATGGGCTGCTCTGGGAGGTGGTGGAGTCACCATCATTGGAGGTGTTCAGGAGGAGACTTGATAGGGTTCTTGGTGCCAAGGTTTAGTTGATTAGGTGGGTTGGATTGGTTGATAGGTTGGATGCGATGATCTCAAAGGTCTCTTCCAAACTGGTCTGGTCTGGTCTATTCTATTCTACTCCTATTCTATTCTATTTCTACTCCTATTCTATTCTATTCTATTCTATTCTATTCTATTCTATTCTATTCTATTCTATTCTATTCTATTCTATTCTATTCTATTCTAAGTACAACCGTTAAAGAACATGTTAGATAACTAAAAGAAGTAGAAAGGTAAATTTCATGAGTTCTAGCCAAAAGCTGTACAAATCTGCACTTAAGTCTTAGCTTTGAGTTTGCGCAAGAGGATATTAATTATCACCAGCAAGAAAATAAATCAATCCAAATGTTAATAATGCATATTACTGGATTGATATCCTCAATCTAAATTTCAGTGCCCTTAAAGAAGCTGCAAATTTACTCTTAGCTGTTAAATAGAAAAAGAAAATCCCAACTTGCTTTGGAACTAATCAATCTATCAAGACTCCAGAGATGTTCACTTAGGTGAACACACAAAATGAAGCAGGGCAAAAAATTACATTTTCTATCTCAGTTACCTTCTGATGAAATACAGACAAATAGCAGTACACAGAAAAGCTTTTCAAATGTCTTATGACAAACATGTCAATATTAAAAAAAAAAAAAAGGAAAAAATATTGTTATAAAAATCTTTGATGGTGCCTTTTTGCTATACTTATTTTCATTAATGCACATCAAATCTGTGCTGTTCAGAAAAGAAGTAGCTTCTAAAAAGACTTAGTCCTGAGGAAAGTGACATGACAGTGTATTGTTCTTAAAAATCTTAATGTTCATAATTCTGACATTTCTCAAAGGAGCATCACATTAAAATAAATTCAAAGAGAAGAGACAAGAAAGAAACATTAAACTTTAAAAGAATATGTTTTCTATTAAGTTGAATTTGTCATGTATAAGCATTCAATTAAGTGTTAGGGCATAGTTACTTACAATGATGCCAGTAAGATCTCCTTTCAGATGGCATTTCATTGTCACGTATCGATGAACAACTTGAGCCCCAAAAACTACTGAATATACTCTAATTTCTCCTAAATAGCAAAGAATATCTACCAGTGCTGCTACAGATAAATAGATCAGGCCATTAAGCATACTGTATTGTTAAAATATAACTAGATCAGACTTGTTCTATGCAGGTCACTTCCTCAAATAATTACTCTCTACCCACAACTGATCATCTCTCTGCCAGAAAGTAAAGTAGGTGGAAAACACAGGATACAATGAAAATAGTTTCAGATTCTCATGAGATTCTCAGGATTGGCAATTCTCTCAATGTAGTGCAAGTTCAAAAAACACAGGCAGCCTCTTTAGCAAGGGTTGAGTTCGCACTGCCAGTTCTGCCTTGGCTTGACAAGGCAAAGAACAATGAGAGAGGAACAAGACAGAGTGAGGGAATCATGCCTTCCCTCTGCCTGCCTGCCTGCCCGCCTGCCTGTGAGCATGATGTGACACTAAATTTTCTCACTTGACATAGTTAATTCTCCTCTGTCAAATCTGGACAGTGTTCAGCCAATTCTTAAACAAACAAACATACAAACAAATAAATAAATAAATCACACAAACAAATAAATAAATAAATCACACACGTAAATAGAGTGACTTGTCTTCATTCCCTTAGGAAAACAGAGTTATGCTTTTGATTAAAAAATTAAATGCACTAAAAGGAAAAATCGTGGGGTTTGAGCAAGTACTAGAAGGGACCTACAGAACATGAAAGGCACATAATTCTGCAGGATTTATTTACTGGGACCACTTAATGGTAGTTTGCTTACCTACACTAAATTAACTTAGTAGTAAGTCACATTTCTTGTTGTATTAAGTAACAGTCATAAAAATCTCTTAAACATTGCCACATCCTTTCCCAGAGGTTTGAGTGCAATTCCTACCCATTAGGGCACACTTCTTAAATACTTCAGAAGAGAGATACAGCAGAAAATTGAACGAACAAGTGTGCTGGATCTATGTTGACCTGAAGCCTGAGCGGATCAGACAACTCAGTATTGTCCTGGAAAAAGAATTTGTATGAAGTCACTCTAATGGCTCTGCTCAGCATCAGACAGACATGTCTGGACTTGTTAATTTGATCACAGAAAAGCTGGATGGTATAAAAACAGAATGTTCAAATTTTTCTCAAGTGAGGACACATTGCAAGGGGTGGAAATCAAGACTTACATAGTTTCCATCATGTTACATATTTTAGTGAGGCAAAGAGATGATGTTACTTTGGGGTTGGTTTCTTCTCACAAAGAACAAGTGATAGGCCATGAGGAAATGGCCTCAGGTCGTGCCAGAGAAGATTTAGATTGGATGTTAGGAAAAATTCTTCACTGAAAGGACTGTGAAGCATTGGAACAGGCTGACCAGGGAAGTGGTTGAGTCACCACCATCCCTCAAGGCAGGTGTGTAGATGTGGCTCCTAGGGACATGGTTTAGTGGTAAACTTGGCACTAGGTTAATGGTTAGGTTAATGGTTGAACTTGATGATCTTAAAGGTTTTTTCCAGCTTAAGTGATTACATGAATCTTTCAATGATTCAAATGCAACTGCTCAATTACCTGGTTTACACACAAAGAGGCAAATCATTTTCTAATTTTGCGCCTTGTACTAGCACGAAATTCACTCCTCAAAACATTTCCAAAAGTTAAAAAAAAAAAGATAAGACACTCAGGTAACTTGACTTCTAAACAGATTTAACTACTTAATCCATATATTCCTCACCTTGAAAACATGCTTTACATGTGTGAAATCAAAAGGTATTTTCATTTTTGTAAGCAGCTTCATTGTGCTCTGAAAATCAATCTTTCCATCCCTGAACTCATCCTGAATGATAGACAAAAACCATGTATGCAAGCTCAGGTTAAGGAAAATTCTGGCCTCTGACATTGCTTTTTAATAAGGGAAGGAGGGGGAACAGTTTAATATTTAATATCCTAAAAAGCTTGCACTTTGCTTTTCTCATACTCCAGAACATCCTCGTCTTCTAAGAATGCAGCAGGCTCTGAGGCACACAGCAGGGTATTCTTGCTCTGCATCTAGAAACGCTGAGGACAGAAGAGATAAAAAGGGCCAGAGAAAAAGAAGGGGAGGGTGTAAAGGAAAACAAGGGGTAGACAGGGTGAAGAAAGGGGCACAGTGAGAGAGGGAAATGTGGGGAGACTAAGGGGATCCAGCAGCCATGGGGAATGGAAGGGAATGGCAATAAAAAGCCTGAACAAGCAGAGTGCTCCCAGCATTGCACCAACCCAAGCAGCTTCAACTACTCCAGCTAGACCAGTCCCTCCCCTGTCACACAGCTGGGGGTCCCATGTGTGCACAGGCCCAGTCTAGGCCAAGAAGGGAAGATGCATGCAGGGGGAGCTCACACTATGGCAGCCGTTGCAGGGCAACAGGAGGAGGAAGAGGTAAACCAGCAAAAGGTGGAGGGGGTAGAGCAGGAGGAGGATATCTGTTCTCCTCCATGGTGGCTATGTGTCTCCTGTTCTGGTCTCCTCACTGCAGTGACATTGGCAGCACTTGTCAGGGCATCACCTGGGCTTGGTCTGGTTCCCAGCAGAGCCCTTTCCCTCACAGCCCCGTGCCCCACCCGTGTCCCCAGCCAGCGCTGTCCTGGTGCCACTGTGAGGTCACGAGCTGCACGGCCCCAGCACAGGCCCCTTCCCACCACCACTACTCCCTGCCACCATCTTGTGCCTTTTCTCTCCAGCATGAAGTAGCCCATGTGCTGTCCCCTTGCCTTTAGGCTTGTGCCCGTGGGACAGCCCTCGCCACGCTGGGGCATGTGCACGAGGCAGGAGCAGTGTGAGCTGGAGAAGGCATCTCTCATCTGAGGCCTACTGTGCCAGTCTCCTCCCAGGGAGTTTGGTCAGGTTGATGACAAGCTGGTGAGGCAGGAGGCTGCCTGTGTGTGGCACCTGTCACAACAAGAACAACTTCACCCCTTTTCAAATAAATGGTCCTACTATACAAATTTAGGGGCACAGCACCCCTTTGGCCCACAGGACAAAACCTCTGTTGAATTTGGCCAGCTCTGTGGGGTAACCAGCGAAGTCCAGCTGCATGGTGTGATGCTAGATGAGGCAGAACTGTGGCAAGAGACCTGACACAAGGGCTTGAAATCATACATGATCTGCCTTTTTCCCTGTAGGGATCTGCTGTGTTTTAAAAAAAAACCCTGGGCAAGAGGCAGCTATACCTCATGATGAGCCTCTGGATGAAGGTGCTCATCAATATCAGCCTTCAAATCACTAGAACAGCCTTTGGAAGTCAGACTGGACTTTCGTCCTGACTCAGTTTACCACCCAGGGTTACAGGGATCCTTCTCATCCACACTACTTCAAAGATACCAGCCTCCATGTAACTGCCACCAAGGTCATGGGTGAAACTCTAAATGTGATAGACCAAAGTCAGTTTGCCACAGATTTTTGTGAAATTTATGGAAGCTGAGGACACCAAGTTTCCTATGGCCATTCTGGAAAACATTCAGGCTTTGTCAGAGGATATATGGGGTAGAATAGAATAGAATAGAATAGAATAGAATAGAATAGAATAGAATAGAATAGAATAGAATAGAATAGAATAGAATAGAATAGAATAGAACCAACCAGGTTGGAAAAGACCTTTGAGATCATCAAGTCCAGCCTATCATCCAACGCTACCTAATCAACTAAACCATGGCACCAAGTGCCCCATTCTCTTCCTAAACATGTCCAGTGATGGTGACTCCACCACCTCCCTGGGCAGCTCATTCCAATGGGCAATCACTTTTTCTATGAAGAACTTCTTCCTAACATCCAGCCTAAACCTCCCCTGGTGCAGCATGAGACTGTGTCCTCTTGTTCTGGTGCTAAGGAAACTCAATGTTATTCACACTTCCATGAAGTGAAATAAACTATTGAATGATCAACATCTGATCACCATTGTCTGTAACACAGAAGTGCCTCCATGTTGACGAAAACTCACTAGTTGACATGGTGGTCTAAATAATTCCAAGCCATTGCCCCCCATTCTATTACTAGAAACTCTTATAAAATGTCCTTCCCTAGCTTTTCTGTATACACAAGAGACATCACTAACATAGTCACATCAACAGAGGGAGATGAGTACACAGGAGGGATAAATTTCTTATAGATAGTGAAGAATTTCAGAACTAAGCAGAACCATGCTGAGTGTTGCAGCGTTACGGAATAAAGCAATGCTACTTCCCTCCTCCCAGTGTTTATTGCAAATGCCAACTCGCTGAGAGGAGTTGAGGGCCCCTTTCCTGGGGACAGCTCCCTGTGTCCATTCCTCACAGAGGGACATTTCAGGGATTGAGTCTGAAACACGAGCAAAGAGTTTTCTGAGAAGGACCAGAACTGGTTATACCCTCCCCACCCATCCTTTGGGGCATTTTTTAATGGTCTAGGGATTGTTCAAAATCTATCTGTTGACAACCATTGATAAGATCCCACCTCAGTCTTCTCAGTCATCTCTCAGACTAGGAAGACACGATTCTCTCATTCTTTCCCTATAACAGAGATGCTTTTGTCCCCCAGTCATCTAATCCTTTCTTGATCTGAGACCTACAGTGTTCTGGCTGCCCCAGAGGAGCCCAAACTAAGTTACGTCTGCTAAAGGAGCCAAACTTGTAGATAACTTTAGGAGTTGACATACTGCCTTGGTTTCTCACCTGGCTTGGACAGTACCTAATATCCAAGACCCTCCTTGTCTGCAGCCTGGAGGAACACCTCATTGCAGTGTATTAGCTCATTGTCATGTTTAGTAGTTGCAGCAGGATCAAGCAGATCTTCAGAAGGACTGCTTTGATTTTCACAAGTGGTCAAGGAATGGGAGCAGTGGGGCTGCATGGGCATTTTGGGGTCTTGTTGCTGAAAATGCAGAAAATGCTCTGAACTGTGAACACATCTGAACTGTGGTCAGTTTAGGCCCCTCACTACAAGGACATTGAGTTGCTGGTGTGTGTCTAGAGAAGGGCAGCAGAGGGGGTAATGGGTCTAGAGAACCAGTCTGGTGAGGAGCAGCTGAGAGAAATGGGGTTGTTTAGTCTGGAGAAGAGGAGGCTGAGGGCAGAACTCATTGCTCTCTACAACTCCATGAAAGGTGGTTGCATTGAGGTGGGCCTTGGTCTTGTCTCCCTAGTATCAGGTCATAGAAGGAAATGGCCTGAAATGGTGCCAGGAGCGGTTTAGGTTGGAAATGAGGAAACATTTCTTTCCTGAAAGGCCACAGCTGGACTTGCTCCCCACACATTCGTATGTATGCTGGTCTGGGGCCACCAGGAGATGCCAGAGGAGTCCAGATGCTGCTGCCAAAGGACCAAACCACAGAACAGGGAAAGAGTTTTTTCTGCCAATTTCTTGCTTTATTGGGATTTTCTACTTTTAAAGTTGTCTAACCTTAACAAACTAATGAAACAGCTAAAGGGGATTGTTGAGAGCCAGCAGATCTTCTTGGCAGATCTGTGGTCCTCTGCTTCTCCAGATGAATGTCTGTGTTTGGTGTCTCTTCTTGATCTCTTGCTGCTCTTCATGCACTGCTGTGGAGAGTCTGAGGAAACTCCATCTTCAGGCCCCATGGGATCTTGCTGATCCTCTTAGGGACTTCTCTTGGTGCAGCACTGGTCCCATTTTCTTCAGCCAGATAGCAGAGGTGATGGTATGTCTTCAGAAGGGATGAGGGTGGGGGATGGGAAGGAAAGGCAACACAAGAACTGATGATGCCAGGAAAGCAGAATAATGGAGCAAATGGGTGTCAGTGTGGGCCTCTGTGCCAGTGGCAGGGCACTGACAGGGTGTCACTATGGCACCGCTTCAGTGATGTTCTGTAGGCAAGTGCTGGCATGACGCTCTGCTGCCAGGGGAACAATTCTGCTGGTGGATCTATGTCCATGGGTTCTACTCCATCCTCAAGTGGATCCACCTCCATTGGCCCTTCACCTGCAGGTGGATCCACCTGCATGGGCTCTTCTTCTGTAGAGAGATACACCTGCACATTGTCTACACCATTCCCTATGGGAAAAGTGAAGGTCATGGTTACCATGGAGCTCATGGCAGCTCTATTCAGAAACTGATTCTTCACCCTCCTCATCCACTGCGCTCTCTTGGATTCCTTGCATAGAAGTGGGCATCTGATCACTTTTCTGCTCATGTTGCTGCTTTGAGTCCTCTTCTTCCCAACCATCATGGTGTCTGAATGCCCAGACAATCAGTGAGTGCTGACTGGAACACTGCCAGTAGCTTGTGACATCAGGAGACCACTGTGATGTTTATGCAAGTGACAACCTATGGCTGCTCTGGGATCCCTGTGGCTCTAAATATACCATACTAGGAGAGGAAGAGGAGGGCTGAGAGGAGCTGAGGGCCCGTTTACTGGGGATGGCTCCCTGTCTCTATTCCTCATGGACATTTCAGGGATTGTGTCTGAAACATGGGCAAAGAGTTTTCTGAGGTGGACTAGAACTGGCTGGACCCTCCCCACCCATCTTTTTGGGCATTTTAATAGCCTAGGGATTGTTCAAAATGCCCTTTGGCCAGATGGAGGCTTTTCACTGACTTCACAGTATCACAGTACAGTATCACAGTACCACCAAGGTTGGAAGAGACCCCGAAGATCATCGAGTCCAACCTGCAACCACAAACCTCACAACTAGACCATGGCACCAAGTGCCACATCCAGTCCCCTCTTGAACACCTCCAGGGATGGTGACTCCACCACCTCCCTGGGCAGCAAATTCCAATGACGAATGACTCTCTTGGTGAAGAACTTTCTCCTCACCTCCAGCCTAAACTTCCCCTGGTGCAGCTTGAGACTGTGTCCCCTTGTTCTGGTGCTGGTTGCTAGGGAGAAGAGGCCAACCCCTTCCTGGCTACAACCACCTTTCAGGTAGTTGTAGAGAGCAATGAGGTCACCCCTGAGCCTCCTCTTCTCCAGGCTAAACAATCCCAGCTCCCTCAGCCTCTCCTCATAGGGCTTGTGCTCGAGGCCTCTCACCAGCCTTGTTTTGTTGCCCTTCAGTGGCATTTGGATCCAATTTTGGACCCAACACAAGTAGGGCCTTTGAGAACGTGGGGGGAGAAGGGGAAAGTTTGCAAAGTCTGTCATCCAGGGAAGTGAGGATTGTTCAGCTAATCCTCCCTGAATCATAAAGGGAGGTTCTCCTTCCCCTCTACTCTGTCCTGGTGAGGACACTTCTGTAGTATTGTGTCCAGTTCTGGGCTCCTCAGTTCAAGAGGGACAGGGATACACTAGAGAGTGTCCAACAGAGGCTATGAGGATGATGAAGTGACTGGAACATCTGTCTGATGAGGAAAGGCTGAGAAACCTGGGGCTTTTTGGCCTGGAGAAAAGTGGGTGTCAAGAAGATGGTACCAGCCTCTTTTCAATCATGTCCTGTGATAGGACAAGGGGCAGCAGCCACCAGCTAGAACATAGGAAGTTCCACCTGAACATGAGGAAAAACTTCTTTGCCAGGAGGGTGCTGGAGCCCTGCAGCAGGCTGCCCAGAGAGGTTTACAAGTCTCCTCTGGGGAGTTTAAGGACCCATCTGGATGTGTTCCTGCATGACCTGCTCTAGTTGATCCTGCTTTGGCAGGGAGGTTGGATTGGATGATCTTCAGAGGTCTCTTCCAACCCCTACTGTACTATGATTTTATGATTCTATTATGGTTTACTTTCAAACCATGACAGTGATGTTTTGCTAAAGTGTTTGTTGCAATAAAGGAAATTTCTACCACTTTTGCTGTTTTCTGTAAACATACTTCTTAATTAGAGGTTTTTTTTAGAAACAATGTTTAATTTCAAGCAGTATTCTAAACAAAAAAACTTCTAAAATATTCAAGCAAACATTTAAGTATTATTCTTACAACTAATAACCAGTTTTAATGTGAGCATAAGATTTTGCTTTTGTTTATCACTACAGGTGGCAATTACATTGTCACATGGCCTTTTGTAATTACTGATCAGTGGCTTTACAACTTTGCTGTTCATACTGGCCCTGATCACTTTCATAGTATCATAGTATCAGTCAGGGTTGGAGGGGACCACAAGGATCATCTAGTTCCAACCCCTGCCATGGGCAGGGATACCTCACACTAGATCAGGCTGGCCAGAGCTTCATCCAGCCTGGTCTTAAACACTTCCAGAGATGGGGCCCCAACCACCTCCCTGGACAACCCATTCCAGGGCTTCACCGCTCTCATGGGGAAGAACTTCCTCCTCACGTCCAGCCTGAATCTCCCCACCTCCAGCTTCATTCCATTCCCCCTAGTCCTATCACTACCTGATGTCCTGAGAAGTCCCTCCCCAGCCTTCGTGTAGCCCCCTTACAAATACTGGAAGGCCACAATGAGGTCGCCGTGGAGCCTTCTCTTCTCCAGACTGAATAGCCCCAACTCCTTCAGTCTGTCCTCATAGGAGAGGTGCTCCAGCCCTCTGATCATCCTCGTGGCCCTTCTCTGGACACCTTCCAGCACATCCATATCCCTCTTGTAATAGGGGCTCCAGAACTGAACTGGACACAGTACTCCAGGTGGGGTCACACCAGAGCTGAGTAGAGGGGAAGAATCACCTCCCTTGACCTGCTGGCCACACTTCTCTTCAACTGGTTTTGTTTTAAAAGAAATATTCAATGTAATGGTGTTAGGGGATAACAAGCATTGTGTGAAACTGCTATCTTCAGAGTACTCTTCTGATGAAAAACAAAGTTGTTGCATCTGTACTCAAACTTGTGAGATTCCTAATTCTATATATCCAGATACGTGACCTGGGTTTGGACAATCTGTTGAATCTGCTGATCGATATTCAGTACCCGGCTGATGTCATGCCAGCTTTATACCGAAAAGTGCTGGCAGGAGCAAAGGATGATGAGGCTTGGAGTTCAGACTGCAACCTGAGATGCTTCCTGCTTCTCCTTATCTCAACCCACAGGGCTTTCTGTGTGTTTCACTCACTCTTGATGTTGGGAGTGGGTCTTGTTAGAGCAGACTGTCTTAGACCAGGACAATAATATCGTTAATTACCCAAGGAAAACAATAACAAAAAGGTGACTAATATAAGCCACATCATTCTACATCATTCTGCATTGCTGATGACAAAGTCATATGCTCCTTTTTTTTTTTGTTTTTTTTTTTTTTTTTTTTAAACTAAGCATATTCATTTCAAAAGCCACATTGCACAAGACAAGGTTGTAGTGTATACAATACAATACAATACAATACACCAGGTTGAAAGAGACCTTCAAGATCATCACGTCCAACCCATCAACCAATCCAACTCACCTAAACAACTAAACCATGGCACCAAGCACCCCATCAAGTCTCCCCTGAACACCTCCAACGAAGGTGACTCCACCACCTCCACAGGCAGCCCATTCCAATGGGCAATCACTCTCTCTGTATAGAACTTCTTCCTAACATCCAGCCTAAACCTGCCCTGGCGCAGCCTGGGACTGTGTCCTCTTGTTCTGGTACTGGCTGCCTGGGAGAAGAGACCAACCTCTGCCTGGCTACAACCTCCCTTCAGGTAGTTGTAGAGAGCAATAAGGTCACCCCTGAGTCTTCTCTTCTGGAGGACACAGTACTGGACACAGTACTCGAGGTGCGGCCTAACCAGTACAGGGGCAGAATGACCTCCCTGCTCCTGCTGGCCACACTATTCCTGATGCAGGCCAGGATGCCATTGGCCTTTTTGGCTGCCTGGGCACACTGCAGGCTCATGTTCAGCCTACCATCAACCAGCACCCCCAGGTCCCTCTCTGCCTGTCCACTCTCCAGCCACTCTGACCCCAGCCTGTAGCACTGCATGGGGTTGTTGTGGCCAATGTGCAGAACCCGGCACTTGGATGTGTTAAATCTCATGCCCCTGGATTCTACCTATCTGTCCAGCCTGTCGAGGTCCCTCTGCAAAGCCTCTCTACCCTCCAGCAGATCAACTGTTGTTGGCAGTATTTGAATGAAACTAAAATAAATTAAATATCCTTTGATGTATTCTGAATTCCTTCAGATTGGCATTGACTAGTGCACATTTTTCATCTGGTTGCTCATCTTTATGGTCAATGAGTAGAAACATTCTGGGAGCATTGTACTAATTTACGTGCAGAAATGCACTCATTACACAGGGTATCCTTCCCGCACGCAGGAAGCAGCCTGCTGCCCTTGTAACAGTGTTCCCTGACAATGCCTTTTACAGATGCCTATTTGTTAAGGAATGTGCACCATGCACTTGAAGAGGAAGAAGGAGGGAGAATGGAGAGCATTTTCTGCACTCCTTCAGCTCTTCACAAAAAGCTGCATTACCTATGGGTCATTCTCTTTTCACCCCACAGCTGTTACTGAGATCCATCCAACACCAATCCACCTTTTAGTGTCTGTGTTGCTGCTAGAGATCATTCAATGAGGAAGCAGCTGTCTTTCCATGGTATTTATTAGAATCAGTGACTATTTATTTATTGAAATTAGGAGTAATTTTATTAAAAATGTTGCAGTGTCCAGGGCAGCTGCAATGAAGATAACCTGCTGTGAGTGTAGTTCTTATCTGCAGTACAGAATAGCACACGAAATTTTAGATATAATTTTAAGTGTTGACAGAAAGAGGGACATACCTCTAAAAATCCTGGACTATGAAAAAAGCCCAAACCCAACACTTCATTCAAACATGAATACTGAACATGAACTAGCAACAAGGAACAGTAGGGAGCAATGTAAAAGAGAAGCAACTAAATGACTTTCTGTTTCAGCAGTTATTCCCTTGTGAGATACAAATATGTGACATTTTGCAATATACTGTTCTGTTATGTAGAATTAAACTCTCTCTTCTTTAAAATGCAGCTTCTATACAGCACAACAGTAGCAAGGAATACAATAATAAAAACATTTAATACTGTAGGATTAGGTGGTTTTCATATCTCCCCTATCATCAGCCCACTTTTATGAACTTTTCATTTTCCTTCCATTTCCTTTCTCTGTAAAAGAGAGAATCTGTGATACCAAAAGCAACTCAGAGGAATGGAATTCAGAGGAAAAGTTCTAATCTGGCTGAAAACACTTAACCATTTTTTTGCAAGGCATATGAAATTAACCTGGAAGAGGTAATTACAATATAAGCATTGTCAGTTTTCCCTCCAGATTCTTCATGGCTCGAAATTACTTAAATTACTTTTGAAAGTTGAAACTTGGGAAGGAATAAGCACTATGAAAAGAAAGCAAAGGTACAGAACATTAGAGCTTAGCCTGAACTTCATTGTCAGCTTCCAACTGCATTACAAATGGGAGAAGATGAGCACTTAATATTAGTATTTTGACTGAATGTTTAATGTTCTCATAATGAAGGTTGCTTCATGTTTTGCTAGTACTTCAGCAAGTAGAAAACCTGTCAAAATAAGGACATTTAGCAAAATAAACTTCATCTTTTCGTTTTCAAATATATATTGAATTTAAAGCAGCTTTCCCTGCAGCTTCATTAGAGAGAGAGAAATCTTTAACAGGCACATAAGACTCAAGTTTTATGTTGGCAGAAAGCAATGATCTATCAACACTCCTTGTCACTGGAAGGAATCTGTATATGAGAAAGCCAACACTGTAACAACCAAACCAAACCAAACCAAACCAAACCAAACCAAAACAAAACAAAACAAAACAAAACAAAACAAAACAAAGCAAAGCAAACCAAAACAAAACAAACCTAAGCAAAACAAACAAAAACCCCACCCTTATTTGTATGATTTCCAGGCTTTAGTCTGTATTAAATCTCCTTATTCCCTATTCCTTATCAAGTTTCTTATTCCTTATCAAGTTGTGGAAAAGGAAAGCATGATTTAGGAATAGAGGGAATAAAAGTGAAGGAACTAAAATGAATGTTCCATGAAGTGTGTATCTCTCACTGATTTCAAATAACCAACTCATCCTTGCTCCAGTTACAGGAGGACCAGTTTCAAGGATTATTTTCCCCTCTACAGTAAGAATGCTATAATATGCTCAACAAATCTGAAAAATGGGATTTCTTACATGTGAAGTGAAAGATCTTTTCTAAGTCAGTGTGCCATTCTTACACAAATAGTGGATATTATCATATTCTTTTAATGAAAGCTTTGGGATTATTAAAAATGCATTGTGGTTTCAGAAAGTTGCTATTTAAGAAAATAACTCTCATAAACTATTTAAAACATGGTATCCTAGGATTCTCCAAAATTATAAGAGGCATTCCTCATCTGTGACACCTATTTTTGCTAGCAAAGCTTCACAATCTACCTATACAGATCACAGATCAGTGCACCAGCCCTTACAGCTCTACAGCACTAGGTATCACTACTGCACCAGCCCTACAGCTACCTAGGTATGCTCATCACAAGCTTCACCTGTGTGGTGGTCATGTTTCAGGTAGGAACAACTTCCAGGGCAGAGTGGTGGTAAAGAAAGGGATCAAAAGTCTGCTTATTCACTTCTTCAGTGTTTGTTCCTAGACACAAGAAGTTTAGAGGCCCAGGAAAGACAAGAAGACATTGGGTACAATGCCGTTGGTGCAGTTTCACTGTTACCTGAATTCTGAGACATAGTCTATCTGTCTGTCAGAGGTAACACTTTCAACCAAATGCCTGGCACAGGCCGTAGCAAGTCCTAAACACACAAAGATGAAAATATGAGTTTGTGTGTAAGATTAGTGCTGCCCAGTCACTAAATGAGTGACAGACACTCTCTTGGAAAAGAAAACAAAACCTATTTTAATGGAAGCAATAATAATAAAATTAAATACATACAACTATACACAAAACCAATATTGAAACCAACCCCTAGTGGCAAATAAGTCACCATCACCACTGAAGATACCATTAAAAGAATGTCCCCTGAGTAGCTCACCACTCAGAAGTCAGACTCAGAGTGAGAAATATAGACTTATTTATGCTTTTGTCTCGGTCCGGAGAGGGAAAGAGACTCAGTTCTTTTGAATATTCCCGTGCTGTGAAATGAGAGGCACAAAGGAGGCCAAAATATCAACAGCTAGACTATTTATTACACAAATAAAGTGGATGGATCAAAAGGGGAGAGAGAGAAGATAGGGAGAAGAGAGAGATTAGAGGAAAGGAATTATATTACCACAACCATCACCCCCCAAGACTGTTTGAGTCTGTGGAGGAAAGGTGCTGCAGGAGATATTGGGTCTCTAGAGGAAGGGTGCTGAGGCTTTGGCTGTAGAAGAGATGTGGTCCTCTGGGCAGCCTCTTCAGCTCCATGAGTTGCAGCAGGCAGAACTTAGGACACAGAGGGAGGGTTCAATCTGCTTCCTCCAGGCTCCATGGCTTCTTTTCTTCGGAGCAGCATTGTCCCGGGCTTTGCCTTCTCTCCTGCTTTCTTTCTCAGCAGCATTGTCCTTCTCCTGTGTTTTCCTTCATCTGTGTTTTTGGTTCTCCGTTTTTCTTCTACCAAGCCAGTAGTTGCTCAAGTCTTTTATACAGTTTTTCAGTCCTTAGATATGTGTCCAAGTATTGTCCCTCAGGAATTCAGGGGCCAGGAAATCATCCTTAGGTAAGTATCCAGGTATCGTTCCCCAGGAAATCTTTCTGTGTATTCCTGTGTGTTTGGGCAGGGGTCTGGATGGGGGGGGGGGGCTCCGCCTCCTTCTTCTCCATCTACCTGCCATTGTCTCACCATCCTCCCTGTCCAGGGTACTTAATGGGTGGAGATTATCTTGTCTTATGAATATTCCCGAAGGTGACCTCAGTCCATTGTTGTGAGGCCAGCTGTGGTCCAGCGAGCAATGTTATCTTTGCACCTTCCAAGAGTCCTTCCAGTGGCTCTGCCCAACACACATCAGCTATTGTCTGGGCAAGCAGCAAGTGATTTTATCTTTGTTGAGTCACACCAGGAGAGACAAGCTTTAGTCTCTCACAGCTTTTCACAGTTGTGTCATCCTATATGTGTTGTGAATTAATCAGGATTCCATTGATCTTGAGACAAGTGCCAAAGGTAACTTACCTTTAAAACCAAGTATATTCTATGTCATCATTTCCTTATGCTATCTTTATTGCTTTGTAGCATTCAACTAATGATAAAAAGATAATGATTTTTTTTATCATGGAATGGTCTTGGTTGGGAGGGACCTCCAAAGGTCACCTAGTTCAGCCCCCCTGCAGTAAGCAGGGGCATCTTCCACTAGATTAGGCATATGATGTGTATGAGTTCATTAGTGAATATCTTCTACAAATCCCTGTGATTATTTCTGACAAAAACACTGACAAAAGCAGCCCTGAGGAGAGAGACTTGGGGGTGCTGGTGAACGAGAAGCTCAACAGGAGCTCTCAGTGTGCACTTGCAGCCCAGAAAGCCAATCAGATCCTGGGCTGTATCAAGAGAAGTGTGGCCAGCAGGTCAAGGGAGGGGATTCTCCCCCTCTACTCAGCCCTGCTGAGACCCCACCTGCAGGACTGCCTCCAGATCTGGAGCCCCTATTACAAGAGGGATCTGGAGGTGCTGGAAGGTGTCCAGAGAAGGGCCACAAGAATGACCAGAGGGCTGGAGCATCTCTCCTATGAGGACAGACTGAAGGAGTTGGGGCTGTTCAGTCTGGAGAAGTGAAGGCTCCGAGGTGACCTCATTGTGGCCTTCCAGTATCTGAAGGGGGCTACAAGAAGGCTGGGGAGGGACTTCTCGGGACATCAGGTAGTGATAGGACTAGGGGGAATGGAATGAAGCTGGAGGTGGGGAGATTCAGGCTGGACATGAGGAAGAAGTTCTTCCCCATGAGAGTGGTGAAGCCCTGGAATGGGTTGTCCAGGAAGGTGGTTGAGGCCCCGTCCCTGGAGTTGTTTAAGCCCAGGCTGGATGAGGCTCTGGCCAGCCTGATCTAGTGTGGGGTGCCCCTGCCCATGGCAGGGGGGTTGGAACTAGCTGATCCTTGTGGTCCCTTCCAATCCTGACTGATACTGTGATACTGTGATACTACAATACTTTTGCAACTTCATGGAAGATGTTCTTAATTTTACTTAAGAACTTTATGTCACACAAGACTTGAGATTTGCAATGTTTCTTTTATATTCCATTTGAGACAGATATGGGAAACACAGTTTTTGTTTTCAAGTACTTACTACTGATTCTTCTGTTGTTAAAGAATTAATGGCTGAAGGGCATCTGCAATAAAAAGTCACCTTCTTGTTCATCAGTTTTTCTTGCCTGTAAAATAAAGGTGCTTGCTTCATGGATCTAGCTGAAGTCAATGAAAAGCATAATTAACATTTTGGTATTCTGTGTGCAATCATTTCCTTTCCATTATCAAAGTTACCTAGGCTGCCAAATGTGTGACACAGATTATGGGGCAAATCTGTGCTTAAAAAGTAGGGGTCTTTCAAAACAATATGTGATGTCCTGTGAAGTGTTCATGGGGGGGAAGAAAAGATTAATATGCTTAGGCTCTAATTTGCCTTCAGCTGTTTTCTAGTTATGCCGTTTAGGTCCCAGCTCAACAAAGTACTAAATTGTTTGATTGATTATAATCATTTGGCTATCTCCACTGGGAGGAAGAGTAAGAAAGAGGTACTGTGACTCTACAGATGGTCATACAATGCTGAAGGACCTAAGAGAGACGGTACAGATAGCACAAAAAGGTACAGATAGCACACAAAGGTACAGATAGTACGAAAGAGGTACTTTGACACTACAGATGGTCATACAACACTGAAGGACCTAAGAGAGAAGGTACAGATAGCACAAAAAGGTACAGATAGTACGAAAGAGGTACTTTGACACTACAGATGGTCATACAATGCTGAAGGACCTAAGAGAGAAGATACAGATAGCACAAAAAGGTACAGATAGTAAGCAAGAGGTACGGCAACACTACAGATGGTCATACAACGCTGAAGGACCTAAGAGAGAAGGTACAGATAGCACAAAAAGACTCTTTTCTTTTGCCTGCGAACTTTAGACCAACATGGAGAAGGTTCCTGCAGATCCATTCTCAGACTTTTGCTCTGATGTATCTTATGACTTACATTATTCTGTTCCATTACATTGTCTGAATCTACAAGACATGTCTAGATACAGAAATGGACTTAAAAGTCTAGCAGCTTCAGTAAATTAAATTATAAGCATTTATTTATTCTCTAGTTAAACACACAACAGTCAAGTGAAGCACCCATGGAGCCCATGGGTATTTAGGCTCTCAGCTATAGCAAATTTACTCCCTGCAGGAGTGTTCTTAATTTAAAGAGGTTCAAGTCTATGTCTAA
Organism: Picus viridis; assembly: GCA_033816785.1. NCBI lineage: Eukaryota > Metazoa > Chordata > Aves > Piciformes > Picidae > Picus > Picus viridis. The sequence continues at coordinate 6,819,372 of CM066568.1, forward strand.
TTCATCCTGTGGAATGCTCTTAGAGCTATGTTAAGGACTGGCACTCAGAGGAAGCACACTCCACTGCACCTGTAGAAAATGTGTTAATATGAATGCACCGTTTATGGGCATATAAAGAGCAAGATTAACATAATTCATTATTTAGCTGGAAGGTAGCTGGAGAACTGCATTCTGATCACTTCTTCTGTACTGTGGAAGTATAGAACAAATTCTTTAAACTTTCCTTATTGCTTTTGTGGATTCAGTAGATTGTAATGCTTTTTAATGATGAAATAATTGACCACTGCATATAGGGAAGTAAATACATGAAAGACTATGAGCTGCTGACATTCTGCAAAAGTGGGGATTATTTATATGTCTCCAGGTAGCAGGACAGAGGGAAAAAAATCAGTTGGCTGCCATTACAATCTTTATTTTAGACACTGAGGTTATTTCCAGTATGTTTTTTAAAAACAAGATCAGTTTAAATAGTTTCCTAAACATATTTATGACTACCAAAATAATTTTTTTCACTTCTCTCAACGTGTGGATTCATACCTGAAGAAGTCAAGGCATTTGCAAGTTTACCCCTGTAACTCAATCTATCTAATATCTATCTTCTTTTGATATTGGCATAGTATTTGTAAGCAGCAAAGGTGGAGTGAAAACAAGCAGAACTCAATATATTTATCATAAAATTCTACATTCAAAAGTCACTTTGATCCTTCTGTTACTGTTTCATTAAATCCCTCATAGGCAGTGTAATCCTGAGAACTCTAACTCCCTGCAACAATATTCTCTGTTTCACTTTGTTCTGAAAGACCAAATTATTGACAATGTGATACTGTAAAAATGTCATCTAAAGGCATCACGATGTGCTCAGGAAGCCGTAGGCTTTGGGTCAAAGGACAGTTGTTTATAGCTCATTATTATGATGAAGTAAAAGCTGAAATGATATTAAATGTTTGTTTAAGACGCAATTAGTGAGGAACTTATGCATTTTCAAGTGCTCCATACAGATCTGTAGTCTCCTATCAACAGTGGCAGAAATGCTTTTTGTGGTACATTATTTGCTTTCTCCAGACAATGGCAAACAATGCAAAAGCCAAAATACGTTGCTCAACGTTTGTTTGCTTTTGTTCTTTTTGTCACTTCTTTCTTTTCTCAGCTGTGCAATCCTCACTGCTAAATTATGATTTCACAGGAGAGCTCAACTCAGCCTGTCTTGATTCCTTTCTGCCTTTAGATATATGAAGAAAATTCAAATAAAAGCTGAATTAGCCTCACAACTTTGGACCATGCAGACTAATAGGAAGCTTCTAAGCTGGTGTGACACGAGTACTAAATACAGCCTCCACGGCTGTTTCTCAAGTTCACTAACTATACACTGGATGGTCTGTTCGCTGAGACTGGTCAAAAGGAGAATAAAGACTTCACACATGAGATTTCAGCTGAAGTCATTGGTTTTGATATCAAGGAGGCTGGCATGAAATAGGAGATTCCACTTTTCTCTCGGGAAGTTGGTCTTAATGCCTTTCTCCACCAAGTACACACTGTGTGACCTATGCTGCATGCTCAGTTTAGTGGTTCACCCACTATCTAGAGATCTGGGCAACCACTGCTTCCCCTCTTTAAAGCAAATTCTGGATGCAGAACTTCAGAGGAAACAGCAGAAGCTTTCAGGTGTGTTAGGGGGAAAGGATGAAGATCCTATTTTCCACTGGCGCATAGAAATGAAAGAGGGCTTGGCAAGCAGTCCAGTGAGTATGAGCATGATACACACACAAAAAAAGAAGAGGAAGAACACCACAAAATCTAACCATGGGGTAGGGATAAAGACTTCTTATTATTAGAGTACCATAGTGCCTGTAAAAAGTACTGATGAAAGAAGGCAGAGAATATAATAGAGGGAGTACCGATATGCTTATATCACACTATCAAAATATGGACGAGTGAATCATGTAAGAGAAAACCCTTCAAAGACAAGAACATTTCCAAATGTTCAGACTTAGAATGGTGTCCTTTGAATGGCAATGTGCCTGAATAAGAATAATGCACAAAAATAATCCAATTAAAACTACTACCTACATGTTTTAAATGAATGTACAGCATGTAGCCATTATAGCACTAAACCAAACAATCCATATGACCAATGACTTACTAATGTCAAAAGACATGTGAACGATAGTGCACTGGAACACAATCATCTTGTGTTAGATATTAGAAAAACATATCCTTTACTCCATTAAAAATGCATTTTCCTGCATCAGGAAATGCACGTTCCTGCATCAGGAACAGTGTGGCCAGCAGGAGCAGGGAGGTCATTCTGCCCCTGTACACTGCACTGGTTAGGCCACACCTCAAGTCCTGTGTCCAGTTCTGGGCCACTCAGCTTAGGAAGGATGTTGACTTGCTGGAGCGTGTCCAGAGAAGTGCAACAAGGTTGGTGAGGGGTTTGGAACACAAGCCCTATGAGGAGAGGCTGAGGGAGCTGGGGTTGCTTAGCCTGGAGAAGAGGAGACTGAGGGGTGACCTTATTGCTCTCTACAACTACCTGAAGGGAGGTTGTAGCCAGGCAGAGGTTGGTCTCTTTTGCCAGGCAGCCAGTACCAGAACAAGAGGACACAGTCTCAAGCTGCGCCAGGTCAGGTTTAGACTGGACGTTAGGAGGAAGTTCTATACAGAGAGAGTGATTGCCCATTGGAATGGGCTGCCCGTGGAGGTGGTGGAGTCACCATCACTGGAGGTGTTCAGGAGGAGACTTGATGGGGTGCTTGGTGACATGATCTAGTTGTTTGATAGTTTGGACGCGATGATCTTGAAGGTCTCTTCCAACTTGGTTTATTATTATTATTATTATTATTATTATTATTATTATTATTATTATTATTATTTTACACTTAGATCAGGTTTGGATCAGTTTAGCTACTACATTTCATACCAGGTGAAAACACAGTCTCAGGATTTTACCACTAGTGTGGCCAATACTGCCTGCTGTCTGGGTTGTGGATAGTAGCTGCTACCAGGAACCTCTTCTCGATTTGGTATTAAATTAATCTAAAATCTTTGCACAATAGCTTGTGGCATTAGGATGTCAAAACACCAACCAGCCTCGTTCTTGAAACAGATTCATTACTGCTTTGTCAGAACTCAGATCTGGGATAATGAAATTGCATGCCATGTAGAGCTACTGCAGCTAGACTGAATTTAGAATTCATGTTGCATCTCTGATAGAATCCCCAGCTGTGCTGGATGTTCTAACTGTACCAGCATTGATGTTGCTACCCCAGGGGTCACTGAAAATGCATTCTGGGCATGTAATGCCCTATATAGGAAAGGACAGACCTACCATTAGAAAATACATTTTAAAGGAGGGAAAAAAGCTATACATACAAAACACATAAAGTGTTACATGTGTAGGGTTGTATGTACATGAAAATAAAGGGTATATATGTACACACACAAACTCTGGGATTAAATAGAACCAGTACAATTAGGACAGGGAAAAATCATCAAAGAGCTAAGCTTTAGTTCACATAGAGAAGGCAAACTGTAGTCACTTATTCAGTGTTTAATGCTGTATCATCGAAGATTCATCCTGTGCAGATTCTAAATAATCCTCACAAGAAACAAGGATGCAGTGAAAGGCATATTTGGGGAATAATTGGAAAATGAATATATCTATGCAAGATTAAGCTGAGTGCACTGGGTACATCTATAGCTCTCTACACATTTCAGCATAACCAAACTTTTTCTTTGAAAGCAAATCTAATGATCCAATAATAATTGGCTGACAGCTAAACTTTTCCCCTGGTTGCCAAATAGATTCACAAATAAGCATTTAGAAATTCTGATTTAGCTACTGTGTCTAATACAATTACAGAACATTGAAGCATTTGGTGGTGTCTACATACTTTAAAATAAAACAACCAGCAAATACTGTGTTTTTCAGAATAAGGTTCTGTCTGATCACTGAAAACATCAGACTTAAAACATCTTTGATCACAGATTACTGTAAAGACCTCTAAAACCAGAGTTATATACAAACTAACTAGCAACTAACTACAGTATCACAGTATCACCAAGGTTGGAAGAGACCTCAAAGATCATCGACGCCTACCTGTCACCAAAGACCTCATGACTAGACCATGGCACCAAGTGCCACGTCCAATCCCCTCTTGAACACCTCCAGGGATGGTGACTCCACCACCTCCCTGGGCAGCACATTCCAATGATGAATGACTCTCTCAGTGATTTACTTTCTCCCCACCTCGAGCCTTAACTTCCCCTAGAGCAGCTTGAGACTGTGTCCTCTTGTTCTGATGCTGATTGCTAGAGAGAAGAGACCAACCCCTTCCTGGCTACAACAAACTTTCAGGTAGTTGTAGAGAGCAATGAGGTCTCCCCTGAGCCTCCTCTTCTCCAGGCTAAACAATCCCAGCTCCCTCAGCCTCTCCCCACAGGGCTGTGCTCCAGACCCCTCTACCAGCCTTGTTGCACTTCTCTGGACACATTCAAGTGTCTCGATGTCCTTCCTAAACTGAGGGGCCCAGAACTAGATACAGTACTCAAGGTGTGGCCTAACCAGTGCAGAGTACAGGGGCAGAATGACCTCCCTGCTCCTGCTGGCCACACTATTCCTGATGCAGTCCAGGATGCCATTGGCTTTCTTGGCCACCTGTGCACACTGCTGGCTCATGTTCAATCAACAACAACTCATGTTGCTAATCTATCTGACATTAAAATACTCTGTATTTAATTTGCTTATAAGAAGACATCACTTAAATAAATAAGGATAACTTTAGAAATGATACTTCATTTAAATGCCTTGATTGTGTCAAATCATGTGAAATATCACTAAGAGAATCTGTTCCAAAAAGCCTCCAGAGTTAGGATTTCTGTATGCATGATTTTTGTAGCTATGACAATGCCCATTTAAAAAACTAGACAGAAAGAATATAAATATTTATTAAAGACTTGTTTATCCTGCTTATAAGAATGTTGCATATGCTCATAAATTCCCAAGAAGAGACTGTGTTTGTATCAGTACCATTTTTCTTCTGTACTACATCCATCCTATTAGAAGCCACATCCTAATGTATTAATACAATGATACAGAAATTATGAAAGTATACAGATCTATCAAAATAAATATTAACAAGCAAAATAAAATTTGGCTTCTTAATCAAGGACAAACAGCATCAGACAAATCAGTTTCCACCCATGAGGGGAATAAAATCATACAAAGTCATAATTGTCTTAGATGGGAGAAGCAGTAAGCCCCTGGAAAGAGAATGAAGTCTGCGCAGCGAAATGAGGTTGAGTTAATAGTAGAGCTGCAGCCTCAGCTCCCATTCTCATTCCAAGCAGGCTTAGTTTTATCAAATGCAAACTGCAATCAATGAGTACATATTTCCTACCCACGCTCACATTGCTCCTGAGAAAGGTTAAGGGAAGGTGTGGGGACACTTCTGCAAGCACCGGTCAGATGGACCACTGCTGCCTTTCCTCATCCCTGTATATGAGCTCCTGTGAATCAGGCTGCAGGGGAACAAATGCCTCTGGTGACAGTAAGATGCTTCTGAAGATATGCATTTTTCCACAGGGCACATTCCACATCACATAGAATAGATATGTGTTGTCACATCTCACTCTCCTGAGAGATGGCAGCCCACAGCAGCCTGCTGTTAGAGCAATTTAACTGACCTCCCCGAGGAGTATTTGTAAAAGAACACAATCTAAAAATCCCAATAAGCCCACAGTTTCTCTGGGCCCCTGTTCCAGTGTTGGACCAACCTCAATGAAAATATTTTTCTTGCACTAAGTCATAATTTCTCATGTTCTAACTCATGCCTGTTTTCTCTTGTCCTTCCATAGTGTGGCTCTAGGACACTGGCCCTGTCTTCAATACGTCCTCCTCTAATAGGCAGTATTAGACAGTAGTTCTATCTCCCCTTTGCCTTCTCTTTTCAGGGCTGAACAGTCGTCTCTGCCTCTCCTTGTACATCCTGTCACTAATCAATCTGGTTCCCCTTTGCTGGGCTTATTTCAGTATGTCAGTGCTTTTCTTATACTGGAGAGCTCTTAACTGGACACAGTACTAAAGGTATGGTCTCAAGAGTGCTGAACAGAGGGGAGATCTTCAGACAGCCCATCATTACTGAGCATCTACATGTCATGGAAAGCAGACAGGTACTCTCTTCTGTTTTCACTGCTCCTGATAGCAAGCCACACAGCCTAGAGAAGCAGAAATCAACTGTAGCACAATGCAGAGGGATAAAAACCTTGTGAAAGATAAAGGAAGGAAGAATGAGAACCAGAAGTTTAAAGAATTTTTTAAAAAAAAGTGACTTGGATAAGGACTGGAAGCAAATGAATCCTGCAGGCAGCAGACTGGCCTACAGCTCCCAAATGCCATTCTGCTTTTTGCATGTTAGTACAATTTTGAATTTTTTTTTTTTTTTTTTTTTCTGTTTGCATATAGCTCTGAAACTCAGTGCCAAACTATAGCCTCCTAGCTTATGAATCTCTCCCTGTATGTCAATTTGCTATGACCTTTTGTTTGTTTACTGAAGCGACAGCCATTTGCACTGTGTAGGTAAATGATCCCTTCTCGTGCATGGAAGAAATGTTGATGTTTCACAACTCAGGATTCTTGCTTTGGTCAGTATGCTTTTTCAAAGATTACATTTAAATCTTCTATTTGAAGGACAATATATTGAAAGCAAAGCACTGAGATGCTTACTTTTAAGTGTTCATGCTTTCTGATACATTCTTTAACTGCACAATCATACAATAGTTATCTTTCAGCTTTCTTGGCTGGTGCATTGCTTGGTTTGCTTTGCATAAGAGTTGTGTTTCATTCATTACCTAGTTCCATTCCCCTGGACAGACTGAGAATATAATTTATGTCTTCTCTTTATTTATCCTGAAACATGTTTAGGGTAAAATAAGACAGACATTTATTTTGAGGTGGGCTATTTTTACAATAGACTAAACAGAGTTCTATTGCTGCATAGAATGCAGAACAAAATGGTGCCATTTAGTAGCCCTGAGTTCATCAGCAGACTCTGAACCTCAATTCACTGAACGTAACTGTTTGTCTTACATCTTTGAAAAATGACTTGAATGGCCACTACAAATTCTCATTTCTGCCACTGATTAATTGAAATATTCTGGATGTAAAAGAAAGGTAGTTAAAGTTTACACCTTCAGTGCCATAGACTCTCAGCTCTTCAGTTAATGGGTGTTTGTTCCCCATTTCAAGAAGATGGACTATGTTTCAGGAAATTGATTCCACTCTTATTTAAGCCACAGGAGCTTTCTTTTGCTGCATATCCTGCTCTTGCTTCAAAAAGATTTATTACAAAAGATGTGGAAATTCTAATGAGGTTCCCCAAAAATTTAGATTCCCTGAAGGCAAACTGCAGTGTAAAAGCCTCACTCGTGCAGTGGTGCCTTATCACACAAATGCCTATAAATTGTTGCAGATCTCCATTGGGGTCTGTATTAAAGAACTCGAGCCTGTGGCCTAACTACAATGAGGGATTTTCTGCTGTACTGACTGATGCTTTGGCTAAAGCAGAAAAATCTACTTTTCCTCTAGAGATTACAATTAAAGGCATGTTAAACAGGTGAGCTAAGTAAAAGGAATTATTTACCACTATCCTCCTTGTTATTGCTTCCAAATATATCCATTTAGGGTCAGGGAAGGAAGGAAATAGATAGTCACTTTTTCTATAGTGGGCAAAAACTACCACGAAAAAATCCCAGGGTGCAGTCACTTGCCAGGACTTACTCTGCACTGCTGCAAAGCTCACTCTGAAGTGATCAGTAAGCTGGACATGTTCACCTTGGCATACCACTCCTGCTTTGCTAGCTCCTAAAAAGTGAAGGAAATGCGTAAACCCTAACCTCACCATCTCCTTCTCCTGCTATTTCTCTGCTGATAAAGCAAACACAGAATGGTGAGTGCTAAAAAACCTCTTGATGCGATTTTTTTTGCTATATAGGATGTACAGCTGAAAATCCCCTGCTTGTGTTTGGGGAAAGGCCAGCAATAATCAAACTTTGGGAGTTTTAAGGTAAGAATATATTAAAAGCAATAACTCTAGTTGTAGGTTCCCCTCACAAACTGAAAATACATGACCTTAATTCAATCTGCTCTTCTGTGATTAAGAATCAGTTGTACTCTTGTTACCTGTGCAAGCAGAAAGCTACTGTGGGTATCAAACAGGTGCTTGTAAGAAGTTGACTAACTGACATAATTCTCATTCTCCCTTGAGGCTAGAATACAGTAATTTGACTGACTTTGGCCTTGTGAGTCAGAAAATACAGGGGGTGTTGGAAATCCTTGGCAATCTCTAGAACATCATCCCAATTTTGTTTTGCTTTCAAATAGCTGAGACACCAGAGTTTTCATCTTTAATAGGACTTGAATAATTAAATCATGATTTTAAACTAAATGCTGAAAAGTTAGCACCCATGCTTATTTGGGGATCAACACTGGGAAGGAAGGAAGGAAGAAATGTAACCATTCCAACAGCTGATACCCCAGAAGTCAATCATTGTTATTGAGTTTTAGCTAGACACTAAAGCTTTTGAACTGTGGGCTTCAAGATGCTATATACTTACTTATCATGAGTCAAATAATAACAAGAATAATTGATTACCTGTCCTAAAGGTTACCAAAGGGCTTCTAAATTTCATGCACAGTTTTCATAATTTGTTTCAGTTTGTTGATTCCCAGGGGTTCCTACCCAGAGCAGTTTATCTAGCACTGCTGTCAAAGTGGCAAATGAGTCAAATGAGTCTCCACTACTCTTAAAGCAGGAGACATCATGATATTCTGAACAGTGAACAGCAAGTTGAAGAAAAGCCCTGATCTTGGTCATTTCTTTCTATCCAGCTCCACTTATAGCATCTCTGCATTGTGAATCACAGTAGGTTTAGTTCATAGATCGTTGCACACCAGCAATAGTTCAAAATGCAATTTCTCTTTGATATCTAAATACTGAGAAAATAAAAATTAAATTCTATAAATAATACATATTATTATATAATGTGTGATATATTATGTATATTATGATATATATAAATTATCTGCTTTGAATTCAAATTATATTTAGGACCACACAATTGTTCACTCACATTTGGTTTGCTTGAAAATCTTTCCTTTACTGTTTGCTAAGAAATCCCAAGATCGTAGTTTTGTGATGTATTTGCCTGTTCAAAGTCTTGTTTGTTGTGATTAGTCAAGAACTCACTTCTTGAGAAACCTTCTCTGATTCTTTTATGTTCTTGCCTACATGATCATAATTCCTATGATCAGAAAGATCATAGTATCATAGTATCATAGTATCAGTCAGGGTTGGAAGGGACCACAAGGATCATCTGGTTCCAACCCCCTGCCATGATCAGGGACACCCTGCACTAGATCAGGCTGGCCAGAGCCTCATCCAGCCTGGGCTTAAACACCTCCAGGGACAGGGCCTTAACCACCTCCCTGGACAACCCATTCCAGGGCTTCACCACTCTCATGGGGAAGAACTTCCTCCTCATGTCCAGCCTGAATCTCCCCACCTCCAGCTTCATTCCATTCCCCCTAGTCCTATCACTACCTGACATCCTGAGAAGTCCCTCCCCAGTCTTCTTGTAGGCCCCCTTCAGATACTGGAAGGCCACTATAAGGTCACCTCAGAGCTTCTCTTCTCCAGACTGAACAGCCCCAACTCCTTCAGTCTGTCCTCATAGGAGAGGTGCTCCAGCCCTCTGATCATCCTCGTGGCCCTTCTCTGGACACCTTCCAGCACCTCCAGATCCCTCTTGTAATAGGGGCTCCCGAAGTGGAGGCAGTCCTCCAGGTGGGGTCTCACCAGAGTGGAACAGAGGGAGAGAATCACCTCCCTCGACCTGCTGGCCACACTTCTCTTGATGCAGCCCAGGATCTGATTGGCTTTCTAGGCTGCAAGTGCACATTGAGAGCTCCTGTTGAGCTTCTCGTCCACCAGCACCCCCAAGTCTCTCTCCTCAGGGCTGCTCTCCAGCCAGTCCCTGCCCAGCCTGGATTTGTGCCTGGGATTGCCTCGACCCAGATGCAGGACCCTGCCCTTGGTCTTGTTGAAGCTCCTGAGGTTGGCTTGTGCCCACCTCTCCAGCCTGTCTAGGTCCCTCTGGATGGCATCCCTTCCCTCCAGTGTGTCTGCTGCACCACACAGCTTGGTGTCATCAGCAAACTTGCTGAGGGTGCACTCAATGCCACTGTCCATGGCACCCACAAAGATGTTGAACAAGACAGGTCCCAGGACTGATCCCTGAGGGACTCCGCTTGTCCCTGGCCTCCGCTGGGACATGGACCCATTGACAGCCACTCTTTGGGTGCAGCCATCAAGCCAGTTCTTTATCCATCTATGGTCCACCCATCAAACCCATGTGTCACCAGTTTGGAGACTAGGATGTGGTGTGGGACAGTGTCAAAGGCTTTGCTCAGGTCCAGGTAAATGGCATCAGTTGCTCGCCCCTCATCTATTAATGTTGTGACCTGTTCATAGAAGGCCACCAGGTTTGTCAGGCAGGACATCACCACTTGAGAAAAGCCATCACTATGCTGATGCTGATGTAAATCCCATTTATATAGAATTCAGATGTCTTAGAAGTATTCTAGTTCTCTTCCCTGTGTCTTCCTGAGTCTGTGAGATTTTATCCTAGTAAAGTTATTGTCTTCTCTAATTTCTTTATGGACCCTCACATTTATTTAATAGCAGACTCTCAGGGAAATGTGGCTGGATATTTGTATGCAATGATTCCCTCATACCATCCACTCTCATTCCATAATATGCTACACTGCACCAGATGCAATTTCTGTGCTACAGTCTCTCCTTAAGTGGACGCTATACTAAAAATTATAATTAATCATATTATTCTCTCAGTTTTATGTCAGGAATGGTCTGCCTGTTTCTTGTATCATCAGACAGAAGTGTATGAGACTTCTAAAACAGATAGTACAGGAATAGAATAGAATAGAATAGAATAGAATAGAATAGAATAGAATAGAATAGAATAGAATAGAATAGAATAGAACAGATTGGAAGAGACCTTCAAGATCATCATGTCCAACCTATCATCCAACACCACCCAGGGAATAACCAGGTTGGAAAAGACCTTTGAGATCATGAAGTCAAACACATCACCCAACACCATCTAATCAGCTAGACCATGGCACCAAGCACCCCATCCAGTCTCTTCCTAAACACCTCCAGGGATGGTGACTCCACCACCTCCCTGGGCAGCACATTCCAACGGCCAACCTCTCTTTCTATGAAGAACTTCTTCCTAACATCCAGCCTAAACTTCCCCTGGCACAGTTTGAGACTGTGTCCTCTTCTTCTGGTTGCCTGGAAGAACAGACCAAAGAGCTGCAAAGAGTTCTACTATGCCATGCTGTACAGAATTATTCTAGGTATAAGCTGCATCCAGCTCTGGAGCCCTCAATACAGGAAGGACATGGATGGAGCAGGTCCACTGACGGGCCATGAAAATGATCAGGGGTTTGGAACACCTCTGCTACGAGGACAGGCTGAGGGAGCTGGGGTTGTTCAGCCTGAAGAAGAGAATGATCCTGGGAGACTTAATAGTGACCTTCCGGTCCCTGAAGGGGATCTATAAGAAAGATGTAGAGAGACTGTTTACAAAGGCCTGTAGTCATAAGACAAGAGGCAATGATTTCAAACTAGAGAAGAGTAGATTTAGATTGGATGTTAGGAACAAGTTATTTACCATGAGGGTAGTGGAACACTGGAACAGGTTGTCCAGGGAGTTGCTTGGGGCCCCATTGCTGGAGATAATTCAAGTTCAGGCTTGACAGGGCTCTGGGCAGCCTGATCTAGTTGTGGATGCCCCTGCTTACTGCAGAGGGGTTGGACTGGATGACCTTTGGAGGTCCCTTCTAACCCAAACCATTCTATGATTCTATGATTTGATAGGGGAATAAAATACCAATGAAACTGCTGCCTAGAATCAGGTAATATGACCCTTTTATTGAAGGTGGCTAGCAAATGACAAAAATCTGGTTTGCTGAATAGTTTGCCTTACATTTGTTAAAAGCATTTGGCAATAGTTACTTGCAGAATCATAGAATCATAGAATTGATAAGGTTGGAAAAGACATCAAGGATCATCAAGTCCAATCTGTCACCCAACACCTCATGACTACTAAACCATGGCACCAAGTGCCACATCCAATCCCCTCTTGAACACCTCCAGGGATGGTGACTCCACCACCTCCCTGGGCAGCACATTCCAATGGTGAATGACTCTCTCAGTGAAGAACTTTCTCCTCACCTCCAGCCTAAACTTCCCCTGGCACAGCTTGAGAACAAATATGTGCACTAAAATGTGCTATTCTATTTTCAACAGAACTTAGAATTTTTTCAAAGACAGTATCTTTCTTTGTGTCTGGCCTGCATTAGGAATAGTGTGGCCAGCAGGAGCAGGGAGGTCATTGTGCCACTGTACTCTGCTTTGGTTAGGCCACACCTTGAGTCCTGTGTCCAGTTCTGGGCCCCTCAGTTTAAGAAGGACACCGAGACACTTGAACGTGTCCAGAGAAGGGCAACAAGGCTGGGGAGAGGCCTTGAGCACAAGCCCTGTGAGGAGAGGCTGAGGGAGCTGGGGTTGTTTAGCCTGGAGGAGGTTCAGGGGCGACCTCATTGCTCTCTACAACTACCTGAAGGGTGGTTGTAGCCAGGAAGGGGTTGGCCTTTTCTCCCTAGCAACTAGCACCAGAACAAGGGGACACAGTCTCAAGCTGTGCCAGGGGAAGTTTAGGCTGGAGGTGAGGAGAAAGTTCTTCACTGAGAGAGTCATTCGCCATTGGAATTTGCTGCCCAGGGATGTGGTGGAGTCACCGTCCCTGGAGGTGTTCAAGAGGGGATTGGATGTGGCACTTGGTGCCATGGTCTAGTCATGAGGTCTGTGGTGACAGGTTGGACTCAATGATCTTCGAGGTCTCTTCCAACCTTAGCGATACTGTGATACTGTGATAAGAGCCTGAATACTCTCACAATCCAAATGATCACAAATTCTGCCTCCAAACCCATTCTTATTCAGCTGGCATTTCTACTAAACAGACTTATTTACCATAATTCATAGTAGGCTTGTCTTCACTTATGAAAAATGGTAAAAGGTTAAGGAACTGTGGTTCATACCCACCAAAAGTTTCTAATCAAACTTTGAGATAGGAAAGTTTAAACAGCAATAGCTGTTGTTGACTTAAGGTTGAGCTACCATGATGAGAGGACAGATTATGCATCAATTTAACAAACAGCAGTCCAGACTAATTTAAATTACTTCTTCAGCATCAGAGAACCCAATATTTAAGTCTTATGTCTAATACATTAATTTAACGAGATGACCCTAAATCTGTGGTTTTATATTAGGAAATGGGACCTTATATTTCAGGTAAAAAAAAAAATAAGCTCCTCACTTTTATATTTTTCAACAAAAGGACAGTATTTTCTGTAAATATTCATCTAGGTGTAAATCCACAGTAATTACCAAAAGTGGGTCACAAAACTTTGCTGGCCATTGGTATATGTATATATATCTGAGGTGACCTAATTGTGGCCTTCCAGTATCTGAAGGGGGCCTACAGGATGGCTGGGGAGGGACAATACAATACAATACAATAAACCAGGTTGGAAGAGACCTTCAAGATCATCACGTCCAACCCATCAAACAACTAGATCATGTCACCAATCACCCCAACAAGTCTCCTCCTGAACATCTCCAATGACAGTGACTCCACCACCTCCCCAGGCAGTCCATTCCAATGGGCAATCACCCTCTCTGTATAGAACTTCCTCCTAACGTCTAGTCTAAACCTCCCCTGGTGCAGCTTGAGACTGTGTCCTCTTGTTCTGGTGCTGGCTGCCTGGGAGAAGAGACCAACCTCTGCCTGGCTACAACCTCCCTTCAGGGAGTTGTAGAGAGCAATAAGGTCACCCCTCAGTCTCTTCCTCTCCAGGCTAAGCAACCCCAGCTCCCTCAGCCTCTCCTCATAGGGCTTGTGTTCCAAACCCCTCACCAACTTCATTGCCCTTCTCTGGACACCTTCCAGCAAGTCAACATCCTTCCTAAACTGGAGGGGCCCAGAACTGGACACAATGACTCAAGGTGTGGCCTAATCAGTGCTGTGTACAGGGGGAGAATGACCTCCCTGCTCCTGCTGGCCACACTGTTCCTGATACAGGCCAGGATGCCACTGGCCTTTTTGGCTGCCTGGGCACACTGCAGGCTCATGTTCAGCCTCCCATCAACCAGCACCCCCAGGTCCCTCTCTGCCTGGCCGCTCTCCAGCCACTCTGACCCCAGCCTGTAGCACTGCATGGGGTTGCTGTGGCCAATGTGCAGAACCCGGCACTTGGATGTGTTCAATCTCATGCTGTTGGATTCTGCCCATCTGTCCAGCCTGTCGAGGTCCCTCTGCAAAGCCTCTCTGCCCTCCAGCAGATCAACTCCTGCCCCCAGCTTGGTGTCGTCTGCAAATTTACTGATGATGGACTCAATGCCCTCATCCACATCCTCAGGCTATCAGGTATGGAATGAAGCTGGAGGTGGGGAGATTCAGGCTGGACATGAGGAAGAAGTTCTTCACCATGAGAGTGGTGAATCCCTGGAATGGTTGTCCAGGAAGGTGGTTAAGGCCCCGTCCCTGGAGGTGTTTAAGCCCAGGCTGGATGAGGCTCTGGCCAGCCTGATCTAGTGTGGGGTGTCCCTGCCCATGGCAGGGGGTTGGAACTAGATGATCCTTGTGGGCCCTTCCAACCCTGACTGATAGTATGATACTATGATACTATGACATGTGGTGTTTCATTTTGGTTTGTCTATCAGCTGGTATATCTGTGTTCAGCTTCAGAGACTTAAACCTCTCCATAGATAGGAGAAGCTTCAGCCCTATAGCAGCCAATGAAATCAGAAAAAGAACTTCATGAATTTCAGCTATGACACAAATCATTCCTTTTCAGAGCAGCTGACTGTCAATGTTATGGTAATACAGAACAATTCAATCTCACTGGAATGCAACTGATAGAGAATTACTTAAATCTTGATTTTTAAACCCTGTGCTGTCCCATAAATACCATATTTGTGTGGTGGAGAATTTACATGTCTATGGAACTTCTCTGTAGAATACTGTATATAGCCTACTCCCAAGGATCCATATAAAATCCCCCTGACTTCCAAATTTGGCATAGAATGTACTGAAAGTTTGGGAAAGGCACAGAAAATAAATTGCTCTCTCATTATTTTTGTGTCAGTGGATTAATGTGCACTGAGCCCATGAGTTTGTACTTTAACGTGGACTCCATGGACAGCACAATAAATGGAAGATCTGGGCTTCCAAATGCTTCCCAAATGACTTCCTGATTTCTTTTTGTTGCGTTCTGCTCCACAAGTTTGGTGTTTATGTAGTTTGTAATAAAATACAATAAAATACAATAAAATACAATAAAATAAAATAAAATAAAATAAGAAATAAAATAAAATAAAATAAAATAAAATAAAATAAAATAAAATAAAATAAAATAAAATAAAATAAAATAAAATAAAATAAAATAAAATAAAATAAAATAAAATAAAATAAAATAAAATAAAATAAAATAAAATAAAATAAAATAAAATAAAATACAATGTCATGCATTGGTATTAAATTACAAATTAGTGCCTTCC
Source organism: Picus viridis (assembly GCA_033816785.1). Classification (NCBI taxonomy): domain Eukaryota; kingdom Metazoa; phylum Chordata; class Aves; order Piciformes; family Picidae; genus Picus; species Picus viridis. The sequence goes on from CM066568.1 coordinate 6,835,076, forward strand.
TGTAACACCTAAATATGAGTCACTCTGTAAAATACATTAATATTCCTTTTCTTCCAAGCAATACAGATAAATGTTGTCCCAGTAATCAACAACTTCCCTTCTATTTTCACACTATACCTCCCATATAATACATAATGGGATCACAAATTTGTGTCTATGGAATTTCAGGGCAAAAGAGCAGAAGGTGGAGAAGAGGAACCAGCAATTTTTTCAGCACCAAAAAAATGCTTCATTCTTTATATGAAGGCTAAAGTTAGCTAAAATACATTGGGCTTAATGCTGTATAAAGCCTGGTGGATGTGGGAAAGGCTGTGGAAGAAGTCTACCTGGACTTCAGCAAGGCCTTTGACACCGCTCCTCCACAGCAAAGTGCTGGCCAAGCTGACAGCTCGTGACTTGGACAGCAGCACTCTGTGCTGGGTTAGGAACTGGCTGGAGGGCTAAGCCCAGAGAGTGGTGGCGAATGGTGCCACATCCAGCCGGAGGCCAGGCACTAGTGGTGCCCCCAGGGATCAGGGCTGAGCCCCATCCTGTTTAATGTCATCATTGATCTGGATAAGGGGATTGAGTCAGTCATCAGTAAATTTGCAGATGACACCAAGTTGGGAGCAGACGTTGATCTGTTAGAGGACAGAAGGGCTCTGCAGAGGGATCTTGACAGGCTGGACAGATGGGCAGAGGCCAACACGAGGTCATTTAACAAGTCCAAGTGCTGGGTGCTGCACTTTGGCCACAACAACCCCATGCAGAGCTACAAGCTGTGGTCAGAGTGGCTGGAGAGCTGCCAAACAGAATGGGACCTGGGGGTACTGATTGACAGCCAGCTGAACATGAGCCAGCAGTGTGTCCAGGTGGCCAAGAAGGCCAAGGGCATCCTGGCCTGCATTAGGAATAGCGTGGCCAGTAGGAGGAGGAAGTCATTGTGCCCCTGTATTCCGCACTGGTTAGGCCACACCTTGAGTCCTGTGTCCAGTTCTGGACTCCTCAGTTTAAGAAGGACATTGAGACTCTTGTCCAGAGAAGGGCAACGAGGCTGGGGAGAGGCCTTGAGCACAAGCTCTATGAGGAGAGGCTGAGGGAGCTGGGGGTGTTGAGCCTGGAGAAGAGGAGGCTCAGGGGAGACCTTATTGCTCCCTACAACTACCTGAAGGGAGATTGTTGCCAGGAGGGGGTTGGTCTCTTCTCCTAGACAACCAGCACCAGAACAAGAGGACACAATCTCAAGCTGCACCAGGGGCAGGTTAGGCTGGAGGTGAGGAGAAAGTTCTTCACAGAGTCGTTTGCCATTGGAATGTGCTGCCCAAGGAGGTGGTGGAGTCACCATCCCTGGAGGTGTTCAAGAGGGGATTGGACATGGCACTTGGTGCCATGGTCTAGTAGGCATGAGGTCTTGGGTGACAGGTTGGACTTGATGATCTTTGAGGTCTTTTCCAACATTATTGATTCTATGATTCTATTATTATTATTCTTAACAGTATTTTTGTTTTGAAAAATATTTTAAAATCACTTTTAATCAACAAACCACAACATATAGAACAATTCAACTCAGTCACACCATATAAAACTTGCATATTGGATCTGCAGAGCATCTTACAAATACTGCCATTTTAAGGAGATACTTGGGGAGAGTATATTTACTTGGGTGTAAATATCATAGTATCATAGTATCAGTCAGGGTTGGAAGGGACCACGGGGATCATCTAGTTCCAGCACCCCTGCCATGGGCAGGGACACCCCACACTAGATCAGGCTGGCCAGAGCCTCATCCAGCCTGGTCTTAAACACCTCCAGGGATGGGGCCTCAACCACCTCCCTGGACAACCCATTCCAGGGCTTCACCACTCTCATGGGGAAGAACTTCCTTCTCATGTCCAGCCTGAATCTCCCCACCTCCAGCTTCATTCCATTCCCCCTAGTCCTATCACTACCTGAGATCCTGAGAAGTCCCTCCCCAGCCTTCCTGTAGCCCCCCTTCAGATACTGGAAGGCCTTGGAGCCTCCTCTTCTCCAGACTGAACAGCCCCAACTCCTTCAGTCTGTCCTCATAGGAGAGGTGCTCCAGCCCTCTGCTCATCCTTGTGATAGGGGCTCCAGAACTGGATGCAATATGAGAATTTTCTTTAAAGTGTGCTCTCTCTGTCTATTTTTCCTCCCTGATGTGTTGTTTTGTTGTGGTTTGGTTGTTTGGTTTTGGTTTGTGTTGGTTTTGGTTTTTTTTTACATTATGTCTCTTATTGCTCTGAGCTAGGTTCTGATTATAGCCTCAAATCTGTGGCCTATTTAAGTTGTTTGAGTTTAAATACATAAAAGTAAATAATTTCTGGTTATATAATTATTGTCACTCCAAATAGCTGTGTCTTTGTGATTTTCTTTATAACTACTGTCACTTTTCTGTGACTACCAGGCATTCAAATACCAGTAGTCTGGCTGAAAGCCATCATTAGCAAATCAAAGCAGATGTGTTTGCATGTGTATTATTTCTTCTCACTCTGCAGAGTTCTCTGTCCTGCTGCTGCCTCAGCTTTTGACTCCTGCCAAACTGTTAATGTGCTAGTAGCTGGCACTGTTTTGCCTCAATATATTTCAGTTTTTCAGCAAGCAAATTGTTAATATTAGGGACAGGGAAATGGTGCCTACAGCAATTTTATATACCTTTTCAGAAAGCCCAGGGGCAAAGCTGTGATCCATCTGAATGAACATTCATAAATACAGAATACACAATTAACCAGGTTGGAAAAGACCTTCGAGATCAAGTCCAACCTATCATCCAACATCACCTAATCAACTAAACCATGGCACTAAGTGCCTCATCCAGTCACTTTTTAAACACTTCCAGTGATAGTGACTCCACCACCTCCCTGGGCAGCACATTCCAATGGCCAATCACTCTTTCTGTGAAGAATTTCTTCCTAACATCCAGCCTAAACCTCCCCTGGTATAGCTCCAGACTCTGTCCTCTCCTTCTGTCACTGGTTGCCTGGGAGAAGAGACCAAGCCCCACCTGTCTACAACCTCCTTTCAGGTGGTTGTAGAGAGGAAGAAGGTCTCCCTAAGCCCCCTCTTCTCCAGGCTAAACACCCCCAGCTTACTCAAGCACTCCTTATAGGGCTTGTGCGCCGGACCCCTCCACAACTTTGTTGCCCTTCTCTGGACACATCCCGGCAACTCAGTATCTGTCTTAAACTGTGCCCTGAACTGGACACAGGACTCAAGGTGTGGTCTAACCAGTGCTGAGTACACAGAGACAGAATGACTTCCCTGCTCCTGCTGGCCACACTATTCCTGATACTGGCCAGGATGCCGCTGGCCTTCTTGGCCACCTGGGCACATTGCTGGCTCGTGTTCAGCCTACTGTCAACAAAAAAATAACCCAAGTCTCTTTCTGCCTGGCCAAATGTGTCTGAGTCATGCTCTGGAGTGGCCACCCTCATTCCTGTTCCATGGAGTTCTTCCTGTGCCATGAGCCTTCCTCTCTAAGGTGCTGTCTCATCCTGAAGTGAGGAACCACAGCAGCTGTGTCCCCTGCAAATGCTGCTGTTCCCTGCTGCAATACACTTGTTGGCAGTTAGATTTCTTTTGCTGTTGTACGCAATTTCCCTACAAAAGTATCTTTTTTTCCTTTTTTTAATAGGTATCTTCAACAAGGAAATACTATGATTAAGAGTTCTTGAAGTGAGATGTGTGAGATGTATGAGATGTGATTTAACAACTACTTCACCAGAGACTTGAGGAAATGAGCCACATACTTTGGGCCACAGCTCCCTGTCTGTTGAATAAAAATGAAATAGTCTCTTTCTTTTAACCTTGTGTCTCTCTTTCTTATAACCTTTTGTCTTCTGTTCAGTTTGTAAGCATCTTGGGATGCAGATGGTGCTTTGCAAAGCGTAGGTTCTCATTTCAGCTGGAGAACTTTCAGGATGGAATTCATTTCAAGGATCAGGAAGAACAGGGACAGATATTAACCAAATTAAACATTGTAGAAGTGTCAATCACAGAAAGGGTGAAAGATTTCCAATAGCTGATTTTCACTGAAGAAACAAGGGGAGGAAGGGGATGTTTCTTTGCAATCATACCTACTCATTAACTTGGCAATAATCATATATTTGTCTAGTGAACTCCTTTAATTTCAGGGTTGGATTGTATTTTGATGACACTAAGGTAATTATCAAGACTCAATCCTTTCCCTTAAGCTTTTTATTTTTAGGATGACTGTAGTGAGAAGCCTAAAACAGGTTAATTTTTGCATTCTTCTATGAACTTTATGCCCTATTGCTGTCTACAACTACCTGAAGGGAGGTTGTAGCCAGGTGGGGGTTGGTCTCTTCTCCCAGGCAACCAGCACCAGAACAAGAAGACACAGCCTCAAGCTGCACCAGGGGAGGTTTAGGCTGGATGTTAGGAAGAAGTTCTTCATAGAAAGAGTTATTGGCCATTGGAATGGGCTACCCAGGGAGGTGGTGGAGTCACCATCACTGGAGGTGTTTAGAAAGAGACTGGATGGTGTACTTGGTGCCATGGTTTAGTTGATTAGATATTGTTGGATGACATGTTGGACTCAATGATCTCAAAGGCATTTTCCAACCTGATTATTTCTTTTTTTCTTTTCTATTCTTTCTATTCTATTCTATTCTATTCTATTCTATTCTATTCTATTCTATTCTATTCTATTCCATTCCATTCCATTCCATTCTATTCTATTCCATTCCATTCCATTCATTCCATTCCATTCCATTCCATTCCATTCCATTCCATTCCATTCCCATTCTATTCTAAGGACATAAAAATTGTGTCACTACTTTATTTCTTACTGTAAATGCTGACATCTGGAACATGTAGATCACCAAGGTGTTTATTTTTCAAACTGCCTGAAACATATAACTTTACAATAAAAGATAAAACCAACAGCAACAAAAAAACCCACAACAACAAAAATACCACTATCCTGATTTTTTTGAGAAGAAATAAAACCCCAAAAGTCTACTCAGTGCATGATTTACTTCAGTGGAAAACCAAAATGTGCAAAACAGCTCTAGGTTGTTCAGATTTTTGGTTGCTTTGCTTGGGTTGGGTTTTTTGTTTGTTTGGGTGGGTGTATTGTTTGTTTTTGTGGTTCTATTGCACTCAGCTGCTTTCAGTAAAAAGTGTCTAGAAATTAAGTGTCTTATTTAGGAATGTGTCAAGAGAAGGACAATGAGGCTGGGGAGGGGCTTCGAGCACAAGCCCTATGAGGAGAGGATGAGGATGATGTTTAGCCTGGAGAAGAGGAGGCTCAGGGGAGACCTTATTGCTGTCTACAACTACCTGAAGGGTGGTTATAGCCAGGAGGGGGTTGGTCTCTTCTCCCAGGCAACCAGCACCAGAACAAGAGGACACAGTCTCAAGCTGCACCAGGGGAAGTTTAGGCTCAAGGTGAGGAGAAAGTTCTTCATGGAGAGAGTCATTCATCATTGGAATGTGCTGCCCAGGGAGGTGGTGGAGTCACTGTCCCTGGAGGCATTGAAGAGGGGATTGGACGTGGCACTTGGTGCCATGGTTTAGTGGTCATGAAGTGTTGGGTGACAGGTTGGACTTGATGATATTGCAGGTCTCTTCCAACCTTACTGATTCTATGATGCTATGAAATAAAGTTCTTTGTAGAACTTCAGAACTTTGTAAAAACAGAGTGAAAGAATATGGGGTTTTGTTACTTGGGGTAGTACTTACTGTTTAGAAGGATAAATGTAACAATGCTTTTGAGGAGAGGAAGGGGAAAGAAGGTGGCAAACAAGGAAAGAGAAAAGAAATAATCCAATAGGAAAAAAATGGTGATTAAACCAAAGAGTACTAAAAAAAACCACCAAGGTTAGAAAGAGAATAAATAAGTGATCCTGCAGCCTGTTTTATTGCTGTTTCAGCTACTTAAAGTAAGAGTTTTACACAACATCTTTTGCCCCGTGTCCTGTCTCGTAAACACAAGTAGAATAGGTAGCTCTGCTGAATTTAAAAGCTTTCAAATTCAAAGTTATTTTGAAGAGAAGAAAAGCCAGGATCTTAAAAACTCACTTGGCCACGTGTCACTTTCCAAAAACCAGCTTTACTACAGCAGCCAAAAGTTATAAAACACAGACGGTGTGCAGTGTTTATTGACTTTTGCCACCGAGGAAAACGTTCCCTCAATGATATTTTAGAAGACCTTTAATGAAAAGCTCATGTGTTACCCATGCTTAGGTCTTTTAGCCATTAAATGTGCCATTTGACTGCATGAATACTTTGCTTCTGAGTCTCATATTTTCAAAAGAACAATAAAATTGCAGAAGAAACGGGGTTTTTTTAATGGAGATTAGAGTGCTGTAAAATTAAATGCTATAAGTACACTGACAACTTAAGGGGTTTGTAAAGCACACTACAACATCCAGCCTGCAGGTTCTGCTTTTTCTGTTATTCTACCCTAGCTTTTCTTTTAAGGATTTGCAATCATCCATGATGTCATAGTACAATACCCTTTTTGAGCGGAATATAGAAGACAGAAGACAACAGTGTGTAACACTTGATGCCTAATAACACCAAGCTGTGTGGTACGGTGTGGTGGATTCACTTGAGGGCAGGGATGCTATCCAGAAGGATCTCAACATGCTTGAGAAGTTGGCCAGTGACAGCTGTGTGAGATTCAACAAGTCAAAGGAATACAGGCTGTGTGGAGAGTGGGTTGAGAGTATCCCCAAAGAAAAAGACCTGGGGGTGTTTGATGAGAAGCTTAGTATGAGCCAGCAGTGCACTCATGCAGCCCAGAAGACAACCGTGTCCTGGGCTGCATCAAGAGGAGTGTGGTCAGCAGGTCAAGAGAGTTGATTCTCCCCTTTAACGCTCTGGTGAAACTCCACCTTGAATACAGAGTCCCGTTCTGGTGTCCCAATCATAAAATGGACACAGTGCTGCTGGAGCAAGTCCAGAGAAGGGCCATGAAGATGATCCAAGGTCTGGAACACCTCTGCTATGAGGATAGGCTGAGGGAGCTGGGGTTGTTCCACCTAGAGAAGACTCCAAGGGGACCTTATAGCTGCCTTCTGATACGTGCAAGGCTCCTACAGGAAGGCTGGAGAAGGTCTTTTCATATGGGCGTCTATAATGAACATGATAGAAAAACTGACCAAAAAATTCTGATAAGCAGAGTCATCCAATACTGTGTTTGTCTATGACCAGAAATACAAAGTACAAAACAAATCAGGATCAGCAGAAAGAGCAACAATTTAAATGAGAACATAGGCCATTGGGACCTTATTCTTTCATCTGTGCAACAGGCTACAATGCAGTGATGATAGGATATGCCCCAGCTGTCCTGGAAAACAGGAATAGAAGAGTTTATTATATGGTGCATGGATAATAGTGAATATGTCATTCATAGTGCCATTTCTTTCCTCTTTTCACAGAGCACTATAACATACTTCTGGATGAAGTAGCAATACAAATAACTTGCTCTCTGTTTCCAGCTACTAGCAAAGTGATGGCTACTGTGCATTCTTCATGCAGATGTTGTCCTCTAACAAAGCATGCATTCTCTTTTATCTTAGAACAAATTAACACTGACAGCCACAACGAACGTGCCTAATAAATTAGGTGCATATTTTCAGAATAGTACCTCAGAGTGCCCTATTCACTGCCTGATTAGAAGTGGAAGGATTCCCAACTCATATCTAGTTTGCTGCTTCAAATTTGATGCTTAGCTGCTTCATATGCAGCTCATTTGAAGAAGCAGCAGGAAAAAATGCTTACTTGGTAAAGATACAGCACATCCTAACTAAATGGCCTCCATTATTACTGGCTTTATTAATAAAATGACATCTTTGCAATGACTTTAGTATTTGCCAGGGAATGTCATGCAATTACTACAATTTGCCACTGTGAACAAACTGTACGCTGCTCAAATAGGCTCAGGGGATAGGAAATGGAGGTGTCTGTTAGCAAAATGCTCACTTTCTCTAAGTCATCTTAGAAGTCAAAGTAAAGTTAAAAAATAAAAATAAAAAAATAAGAAGACTCATTGAAGATCATTACCTAGATCAGAAAGGGTATTAAGTTAAAGACAAGGAGGAAAGAGAAATTACAGCAACACTTTTGTTGGAAATGAGTATGACCGAGTAGAAAACCCATGGGAAATTAATAAACAAATGTTCCTGAGGCAGAAAGTCCCTCTTGCCCATGGCAAGTCCATTTTGTCTTTATAAATAGCATGCAAAGTATGTGGGTCATGCACAGCAGTCTAGAAAACAGACACTCTCATTCCAGGCATCTAAAATGTGGTCGCATCAGTGAATTAAGATTCCTTGTGAGAATTCCGGTGACTCTCCGCAATAGTTTTCCCCTGCCAAATTCACTTGGGAGTGAAGAATAGAGATGGGTTCTTCTTGGGTTGCTGGCAATTCATTACTTTACATATGCCTGTTCAACAGAAATTCCAAAATACAATACAATACAATACACCAGGTTGAAAGAGACCTTCAAGATCATCGCGTCCAACCCATCAACCAATCCAACTCACCTAAACAACTAAACCATGGCACCAAGCACCCCATCCAGTCTCTTCTTGAACATCTCCAATGAAGGTGACTCAATCACCTCCATGGGCAACCGATTCCAATGGGCAATCACTTTCTCTGTATAGAACTTCTTCCTAACCTCCAGCCTAAACCTGCCCTGGCGCAGCCTGAGACTGTGTCCTCTTGTTCTGGTGCTGGTTGCCTGGGAAAAGAGACCAACCTCTGCCTGGCTACAACCTCCCTTCAGGTAGTTGTAGAGAGCAAGAAGGTCACCCCTGAGTCTCCTCTTCTCCAGGCTAAGCAACCCCAGCTCCCTCAGCCTCTCCTCACAGGGCTTGTGTTCCAAATGCCTCACCAACTTTGTTGCCCTTCTCTGGACATGTTCCAGCATCTCAACATCTTTCCTAAACTGAGGGGCCCAGAACTGGACACTGGACTCGAGGTGTGGCCTAACCAGTGCAGTGTACAGTGGCAGAATGACCTCCCTGCTCCTTCTGGCCACACTGTTCCTGATGCAGGCCAGGATGCCATTGGCCTTCTTGGCCACCTGGGCACACTGCAGGCTCATGTTCAGTCTGCATCTGGAAAGGAGGAGTAATGAGGAAGAGGACAGTACCTTGTTATTTATTGTCATAAACTGAGCAGAAAGGAGGCCACAGTCTTGTATTAAAAATGATCTTGAGGTGTTTCTTTGAGTCACAAAAAGAATAAAATACCAAAATGATGACATTTATTTCACTTGTGGTGCCTTGTTCTCTATTGTGTTCTTTCAGGTAGCTCAGCAAGCAATTTTAGTATAGTCATTCTGTGGGCTGTGAAACAGCTTCAGTTCTGTGGAGTTCAAAGGGCCAAAGAGGTACTGCTTTTATTAATTTAATTTTTTTTCCAGCAGACTTTGTTTACTTTCAGAGAGTCTCTTTAGAGGTATAAACAAAGTCCTATTCTAGATCACTGCTATTAAACCTTAAAACACACAAACAAGCCAAACTGAATTTTTAGGTAACAAAGCTTTGTAAATTCTCTCAGTACTGTCAGCATTCATATACAGGAATGCTGGCCATGAAAAATCATCTGTGGTTTTTATTTCGGAACTGTCCTAGTGCTGGAAACCAAGCTGGATAGAAAGCAGTTCAAGAACATAAAAACTGTCTTCTGGAAAAACAACAAACTTCCATCTGCTTTCAGATGATCACTGAGTTTTCCCAAAAGGCAGAAGAGCAAGCTAACTGTTCCTAGATGGCCACTGGATAAGCAGTGTTAGGAGAAGCCAGCCTCTCCAGGCTGTCAGATAAACGACCTTTGGTTTTCCATTTAAAGGACTGAGATGTATTAGTGACAGCCAAGACAACACAGAAGCAAGGAGATGGGTGAAAAGAGTGTCAGACAGTATTTTTGGGAAACTATGTGGTTTGAATAATGGAGCACAAGTTTTATATTTGTTACAATGATAAGAGCTTGTCACAAAATGCTTTGTGGCACAAATCCTTCCATTACTCTGGCATGCAATGTTTTCTGTGGAGTGGACCCTATTAAATTGTCAGCTTTAAGTGTGACTTATTCTGTGACTGCTCCTGACACTGCTGTACCAATCTTTTCTCTACTGGTCTGGTACCACAAGTTTCAATGATCTCTTACAACAATCTCTTGCAGCCAACAACAAAAGCCAGTTGGTCAATAGAAAGGCTAGGCAGTGAGCAAGTGAAATATCCCTTAGACTGGGTATGTGCTTGTCTTGGGCCAGAGAGGGAAAGAGACTCAGTTCTTTTGAATATTCCCATGTTATGAAATTAGAGGCACAAACGAGGCCAAAATATCAACAGTGAGGCTATTTATTTATTAACAGAATAAAGTGGACAGAACAGAAGAAAGGAAAGAGGGGCGAAATGCAGAAAGAGAGGGAGAGAGTAGAGGAAAGCAATTATATTCACAGAAGAAGGGAGAGAGAGAAGGGGGAAAATAGAGAGAGAGAGAAGGAGAGAGAAGTGGAAAGGAATGATCCAGGTGGTGAATGCATTGTCCTTTCCACCATCCTCCCTTTCCAGGATAGCTGATGGGTAGAGTTGATCTTGTCATCTTGGAGGCATTCAAGAGGGGACTGGATGTGGCACTTGGTTCCATGGTCTAGTCATGAGGTTTGTGGTTACAGGTTGGACTCGATGATCTTCGAGGTCTCTTCCAACCTTGGTAATACTGTAATACTGTAATCTTCCCAATACACATCAGCTACTGTCTGGGCAAGGAGCAAAGGTGATTTTATCGTTGTCGATTCGCATCAAGAGAGACAAGATTTAGTCTCTTACAGTGCTATATAACTGATGTTAGGATGATGGTGTGAGAGATTTCCAGCCGGATGATAAACAGTATCTCAGATTCCAGCTATCAGAAAGGAGCAATATATTGCCAGCGTTATGTCATCTGTGATGATTATATCCAGGCCTTTTTTGTTTCTTGTTAATTAATCATTTTTTTGCCTGTCTGGAACTTAAATAAATAAATAATGTGGTAACTGTAATACTTTGCATATAGGATAATAAACTACACAGGCAGCCCTGGTTTTTCTTTTTCAGCTTTCTGTGTTTTTCACTGTTTACCTGAAATGGTGATCAGTATTCCATGTCAGGCCACCCATTAATTTTCTCAGAATGTATGAACCAGGCCTTTCAGTGAGCAGATGAAACAAGCTGATTGTTGCCAGCCTTGATAAATTTCACTTAATTGGACCTGGCAAGTGCACAAAAAACACTGTGATGTGGACTTAATATAGCAGCTACTTGTCTAAAACTTTGTAGTGCAGTTGGCACGGCGTACAAAAAGTTCAGCTCTCTACAGTGAAAGAAATTCAATGTGGTTTTGTTTGCTGGGTTTATTTTTTTTTTTGGGGGGGGGGGAAGGGAAGAAAACCAAAGCAATACAAAAGCAAACAAACAAAATTCCCACCACAAAACAGAACAAAACCCAACAACAAACCAAAACAATATCACACAAACAAAACAACCCCCTCCAACTCCAGCTATGTTTCTTTTTGCTCTTTTCAGCCTGTTAACAAATACAGTCTCTGCAAACGACTTGTTCTGGAGAGATGACTTTGCATATAACCTCAATTAACCATTAGAAACCAGAAGAGCCTTTTGAGGGCTACAGTTATTTAGCAACTCTGACACACAGAGAAAGATATAGGTGATGTTATTTGCTTCATTATAAAGTTATGGTGAAGTGAAGACTTAGCTGAGCAAGAGCAGGTTCCTGTTCCACTGATCTGTACCATCCCAACAGGGTGCCGCCTCTGTCATATAACCACTGCAAAAAGACAAAATGACATGAGTAATTTTGTGACCCATGTAAGATCATGTCACCCATATAAGCATTTGATCTGTTGCCAAATCAGCGATTACTCTCCAAATTTCTTCAGTCCTACAGCACTGTATTCATTCCAAGACCACTCACTCTTTATAGGATAACAAATTAGAGACCACTGACAGCGCCACATGAAGTAGCTGTTGTCAGAAACCTTTTAAATCATGTCAGGTCTGTACAGGTAATTATTTTCTCTTTTTCTCTCTTTTTTTTTTTCTTTATTCCTTTTGTATCTATAAAACTGTAATGTCCTTGCTCTTGAGCCTCTTGGATCATTGCAGTTAAAAGGAGCAACCATTTCTGAACTACTAGTTAGAATTTTATGGTAATATGATTAGTGTCTTCTTGCAGTATACATTCAAATAAAAACAACATTTCAATGTTCTGTGATTATCAGATTCTCTGATAATTAAACCACTACAGCTCCATTGACTATAAACCTGGTGGCCTTCTATGAACAGGTCACAACATTAATAGATGAGGGGCAGACAACTGATGTCATTTACCTGGACCTGAGCAAAGCCTTTGACACTGTCCCACACAGCATCCTGGTCTCCAAACTGGTGACACATGGGTTTGATGGGTGGACCATAGATGGATACAGAACTGGCTTGATGGCCACACCCAAAGAGTGGCTGTCAAGGGGTCCATGTCCCAGTGGAGGCCAGTGACAAGCGGAGTCCCTCAGGGATCAGTCCTGGGACCAGTCCTGTTCAAGATCTTTGTGGGTGACATGGACAGTGGCATTGAGTGCACCCTCAGCAAGGATGCTGATGACACCAAGCTGTGTGGTGCAGCAGACATGCTGGAGGGAAGGGATGCCATCCAGAGGCACCTTGACAGGCTGGAGAGGTGGGCACAAGCCAACCTCATGAGCTTCAACAAGACCAAGGGCAGGGTCCTGCATCTGGGTCGAGGCAATCCCAGGCACAAATACAGGCTGGGCAGGGACTGGCTGGAAAGCAGCCCTGAGGAGAGAGACTTGGGGGTGCTGGTGGACGAGAAGCTCAACAGGAGCTCTCAATGTGTGCACTTGCAGTCCGGAAAGCCAATCAGATCCTGGGCTGCATCAAGAGAAGTGTGGCCAGCAGGTCGAGGGAGGTGATTCTCTCCCTCTGTTCCACTCTGGTGAGACCCCACCTGGAGGACTGCCTCCACTTCGGGAGCCCCTATTACAAGAGGGATCTGGAGGTGCTGGAAGGTGTCCAGAGAAGGGCCACGAGGATGATCAGAGGGCTGGAGCACCTCTCCTGTGAGGACAGACTGAAGGAGTTGGGGCTGTTCAGTCTGGAGAAGAGAAGGCTCCAAGGTGACCTCATTGTGGCCTTCCAGTATCTGAAGGGGGCCTACAGGAAGGCTGGGGAGGGACTTCTCAGGATGTCAGGTAGTGATAGGACTAGGGGGAATGGAATGAAGCTGGAGGTGGGGAGATTCAGGAGATGAGGAAGAATTTCTTCACCATGAGAGTGGTGAAGCCCTGGAATGGGTTGTCCAGGGAGGTGGTTGGGGCCCTGTCCCTGGAGGTGTTTAAGCCCAGGCTGGATGAGGCTCTGGCCAGCCTGATGTAGTGTGGGGTGTCCCTGCCTATGGCAGGGGGGTTGGAACTAGATGATCCTTGTGGTCCCTTCCAACCCTGACTGATACTATGATACTATGACTACTCTGAAATTTTACACTGGCAGAACCTTTGGCCCCACGACCACAGCATAGCCATTCTACAGCAGGGTGAATTCAGCGTCTACCAGGACAGAGTTTATTGCCTTAGCTTTATGTTGGTGATGTCACATAAACTTTTGCTGAGTGATTCTGGGATTTCAAGCTTACTGATTTAAAAATATTCTTGTCAGAGGCTGTGGTGGATTGATGCAGTCTGGATGCCAGGTGTCCACTAAAGCCACTCTATCACTTCCCTCTTCAACTCAACAGAAGAGAGAAAACAGGATGAAAAGCTCATGGATCAAGATAAAGATAGGTGTGACTGGTTCAGGCTGTGCCTTTAAGAGAAGGACACTTTCTGAACACTCTGGCCATATGTTTTGGTATATGAATGAAAACAAGAGATATGCTAATCCAATTTCATTGGTGGAACCCGGCTGAAGGTTCTTGTTTAGCCTTTCAGTCGGGGGCAGTCAGTCGTCTTCTTCTTCCCCCTGTACTGTGAGCTGGCCTGCTTTTCTCCCTGAAGCAACAGCTTGCTACGCAGGAACGATTCTTGCTAACCAGATAAGAAAACTAACTTTGCATTCGCTTTGAGCTTTAACAAAGTTTCCCCCTTTTAATTACCTTCCTTTCTCTCTCTCTCTAACCCTTTTGGGAAAAAGGGGAGGTAGGGAGGGAGAAGGGAGGGAAAGGCCGAACCCCCCTGGCAACAGGGGGGATTGGGGAAAGGTTTCCTGTATTACATACTTTGCTGTATACTTCTGTATATATTGTAAATATTGTATGTTTTTGTACATATTCATTGCATTCCATATCTGCTTGTAAAATACAGCTTTCATCTGCTTCTCCGGCTGAGTTAGCTGTGGAATTCTTTTGTGTGTGGGGGAACCTTCCTACTCCACCACAATAGGAAGAGCTCATTCACCTATTACCATCACAGACAAAACAGGCTCGACTTGGGGAAAATTAATTTAATTTATTGCCCATTAGATCTGAGTATGGTAGTGAGAAAATAAAAACAAGTCTCAAAACGCCTTCCCCCAACCCCTGTCTTCTTCCCAGGTTTAGCTATATTCCTGATGTCTCTCCCTTCTCCCTGCTAGTGGTACAGGAGAAGGGAGAATAGGGGTTGCATCACACATTTTCTCTTCCTCACATTCTTCCTCTGCCCCAGCATGGGATTCCTCCCATGGGCAACACTCCTCCTTGAACATCTCCAGTCTGGGCCCTTCTCACAGGCTATAGTTCTTCACAAACTGCCCCAACATGTGTCCTTTCCAGAGAGTGTAGTCCTTCAGACTGTTCCAGAGCATGGGGAGTGACAAGTCCTGGCAGTAAACCTGCTCCAGCATGGGCTCCTCCCTCCACAGGTCCTACCAGGAGCCTGCTCCATTGTGGGCTTCCTGCTGGGGTGCAACCTTCTTCAGGAGCATCCATCTGCCCTGCCATGGGGTCTTTCATGGGCTGCAGCTGGATATCTGCTCCACTGTTAACCTCCATGGGCTGCAGACAGCCTGCCTCACCATGGTTGTCATGACAGGCTGCAGAGGTATCTGTGGTACAGTGCCCAGAGCACCTCCTCCCCATCCTTTTTCACTGACCTTGGTGTCTGCAGAGTTGTTGCACTCACATATTCTCACTCCTCTCCGCTGCTGCTGCTGTTCTCCCTTTCTCCACCCCTCCCCCTGCCTCTGTAAATCAATTTAACCCACTGTTTGCAAATGGAGATTCACAAGCACTTCCTAACAGAACCTAGGTGATATCATTCACGTTTATGAGGGGCCGAAATGTGGGGTTAGGTTTTGTTGCCTATTGTTTTCAGTCATTTTCCAGTGAACCTGGCCGTTGCTTTTGCCTGCCAGGAAGGTTATGGCAGTTTGCAAAGATTTGGCTACCATTTTCCTGGGTGTGGATAGGTTAGTGAATGTGAAATTCGCTGTACAATAAGCACCTTTGTTCAGGGCTTTTGCAAAGTCTGGAAGTGCTGGCACTGTGCCTGGTTCAATGTAGCTATTAGAGTCCTTTCATTGACTTTAATTGGAGCTGGATTAGGGCCTAATCATTAAAAAAATCCTCATCCTGCAAGCAAGCAATGTTCACATTTGACCTCAAAATTTCAGTAAGAGGCATTGGTAGGGGAAAAGTAGAACATAAAAGATAGAAAAATATTATTTTCCTGTCAAATAATGAATGATAGATAACTGTATGAAGTACAGTGACCATATGCCTCTAATTTGTCTTGAACTCCCCAAACTTCTTCCTATGTACAGTCTGTCCAGCTTTGATTTTTGGCAGCTGCCAGAGTACAGTGGAAGAGAAGGCTGTTTGTCTGCCTTTAGCTGGTGTGGGATTTGCTGTTGGCAAGCACAGATGACAAACACTGGTTCTGTGACTAAATCTCTTTGCCATTGTTTTTATTAGACAGGGGGATCTTTTGCCTGATAGAAAGTATTTCTGACAATTTGTTGCAGTGCAATAAATTAGTAAACTATCAGACAATAAACAAGGTATGTGCATTCATATGTGTGGATATTTTTATGTATACAAGTATGGCAGATTAGTTTGTGGGGCTTTTGAGAAAATCATAGTATCAGTCAGGGTTGGAAGGGACCACAAGGATCATCTGGTTCCAACCCCCTCCCATGGGCAGGGACACCCCACACTAGATCAGCCTGGCCAGAGCCTCATCCAGCCTGGGCTTAAACACCTCCAGGGATGGGGCCTCAACCACCTCCCTGGACAACCTATTCCAGGGCTTCACCACTCTCATGGTAAAGAACTTCCTCCTCATGTCCAGCCTGAATCTCCCCACCTCCAGCTCCATTCCATTCCCCCTAGTCCTATCACTACCTGATAGCCTCAGAAGTCCCTCCCCAACCTTCTTGTAGGCCCCCTTCAGATACTGGAAGGCCACAATGAGGTCACCTCGGAGCATTCACTTCTCCAGACTGAACAGCCCCAACTCCTTCAGTCTGTCCTCATAGGAGAGGTGCTCCAGCCCTCTGATCATCCTCGTGGCCCTTCTCTGGACAACTTCCAGCACCTCCAGATCCCTCTTGGAATAGGGGCTCCAGAACTGGAGGCAGTACTCCAGGTGGGGTCTCACCAGAGTGGAGCAGAGGGGAGAATCCCCTCCCTCGACATGCTGGCCACACTTCTCTTGATGCAGCCCAGGATCTGATTGGCTTTCCGGGCTGCAAGTGCACACTGAGAGCTCCTGTTGAGCTTCTTGTCCACCAGCACCCCCAAGTCTCTCTCCTCAGGGCTGCTCTCCAGCCAGTCCCTGCCCAGCCTGTATTTGTGCCTGGGATTGCCTCGACCCAGATGCAGGACCCTGCACTTGGTCCTGTTGAAGCTCCTGAGGTTGGCTTGTGCCCACCTCTCCAGCCTGTCAAGGTCTCTCTGGATGGCATCCCTTCCCTCCAGCGTGTCCACTGCACCACACAGTTTGGTGTCATCAGCAAACTTCCTGAGGTGCACTCAATTTTTAAAAGATTTTACAGTTCACAAAGGCAGTGCTGTATCACTGTTACAGATTTGCAGTGACTGTCCAGCTGAGTCTCTTCCTCTTTGCCTTCAGCTTCCTTGTATTATCTGTGCACCACAGATGAGAGGTCCTGCGCTTCGTGCCTTGTGAAAGTCCAAAGGAAGCATGTGAAGTGTAACAGAAGTGCAGCTGAACTGAGCCAGGAAGATTAGTAATGCAGAAAACTCCAACTGCTGAAATACTACTCATATTATTATAACAAATTTCTGTATCTTAAAGCTATTCTTGTTTTTAGGGGATCATCTTTTTGACAGTGCTACTAGGGAGGTGGGAATTTTTGGTTTGTTTTTTGTAACATTATATCACAGAAAATATCTAGTTGGAAGAGACCTCAAAGCGCATCCAGTTCAACCCTCAACCCACCATTGAAGGGCAGACACTGAACTATGTCCATAAGCACCAGGTGATCCCCTCTGTGGTGGTTTGAGCCTTAACTGGAAGTTAGGAGCTCAGATGGGGCAAGGCTGAGAATCTCCTCCCCCCACTTCCCCTCCCCCTCTCCTTCCTCCCAACAGAGAGGGGAGAAAAGGAAGGAGCAAATTTACCAAACAATAATTTGGACTTGGCTTGGAAGTAGAGAGGTAAAGAGTTGTCTTTAAGCAATATATATGTATATAACAATAACAGAAGAAATGTTCACAAGGGCAAGGAACAATAATGGATGGGAGGGGGACAAAAAACAAGAGAGTAATACAAAACCAGCCTTCCTGGAGAAGCGTGGAGGCAGCAGAGAGAGGAATCAGGGCCGACCACGTGGCAGAGGAGCAGGAGGGCAGCTGCAGTAGCTCTCATACAGCAGAGGCAGGAGCCAAGAAGCTGTCCCAACAGCTACAATGTCCTGCTTTTATACCCTAGCTAGGCAGGGAGGGGGAGTGGAACAGACTCAGCCTCCCAGGCGAGAAATGCTCTGCAGGGAGTGAAAAGTACCTGCAAGCCCTCCACCCTGCTTTGTTCTTTTGTTTTTCAAAAAAGGGTGTTAACCCACCACAATCCACCCCTCTGTTCCACTTCCTCTCTCCTGCCATAGCCCCTTCATGCAATCTTGACACTTCTTGACACAATCCTGATGTTGAGATCCCTGAGGCAAGTCCCTTGTTTTCCCGGCTCGCTCTCTCCCAGGGCAAGTCTCTCTCTCTCTCTGGTGATGCTCAATGTAGGTGCTGCTTAAATCAGGAATCAGTTTGTCTTTGAAAGGGAAATGGAGAGATCAGGAACAGTCCGTTGCTGTAGGGACATCGGGCACAGTCCGTTGCTGTAGGGACATCGGGCACAGTTGCAGATCAGATGATGCAGCAGCTCTCTGGGTTGGTGAGCAGTGTGTACATTGTGTCCTGGATGCTAGGCTGGTATTAGGCTAGGAGGGAGAAACTTAGAACAACTTATAACTATTTACACAATGACTATAATACATTGATAATTGTTGCCCCCCCACCCCGAGTTCATCCCTTCTCAGCCAGAGTCATGTTCCGCTGTGGGATACACTGAATGTCCCCGGTTTCTAACATGACCCAGTAGGTGTGACCAGGCCCCTCAGCTGAGACCACCCCTCGGGTTGGTTTGCCCCCACCAGCAGCAGGAAAAACCCACACTGCCTTTCCCAGCAGGTTCTTCTCAGCAATCATAGGAACTCCATCTCCATCCACTGTTTGCAGCAGGTGGGACTGGGCAGGACCAGCTCGGTTCACAGATCCTCTGCTGTTCACTAACCAAGTGGCTTGAGCTAAGTGTCTTTCCCAGTTCCTGAAGGTTCCACCCCCAAGGCTTTTAGGGTGGTCTTTAGCAAGCCATTGTAGCGCTCGATCTTCCCGGCAGCTGGTGCATGGTATGGGATGTGGTAAATCCACTCAATCCCATGTTCCTTTGCCCAGTCTCTTATGAGGTGGTTCTTGAAATGGGTTCCATTGTCTGACTCAATTCTCCCAGGGGTGCCGTGTCTCCATAGGATCTGTCTCTCCAGGCCCAGGATGGTGTTGCGAGCAGTGGCATGAGGTACTGGGTAGGTCTCCAGCCACCCTGTACTTGCCTCCACCATGGTCAGTACGTACTGCTTGCCGCTGTGAGACCGAGGAAGGGTGATGTAGTCGATCTGCCAGGCCTCTCCGTACCTATATTTTGACCATCTCCCCCCATACCACAGAGGCTTCATGCGCTTGGCCTGCTTGATGGCAGCACAGATGTCACACTCATGGATGACCTGTGAGATGGCCTCCATAGAGATGTCCACGGATCTGTCCCGAGCCCACCGGTATGTGGCATCTCTCCCTTGGTGGCCAGAAGTGTCATGGGCCCAGCGAGCTAAGAACAGCTCACCCTTGTGTTCCCAATCCAAGTCTATTTGGGAGATTTTAGCAGCCAGGTCTGCTTGGTGGTTGTGCTGGTGTTCTTCATTGGCTCTGCTCTTGGGGACGTGTGCATCTATGTGCCGTACCTTTGTTGGCAGCTTGTCCAGGCGGGCAGCGATGTCTTGCCACAGCTCAGCGGCCCAAACAGGCTTCCCTTTTCTCTGCCACCCGTTCCTCCTCCATTCTTTCAACCACCCCCACAAGGCATTGGCTACCATCCAGGAGTCAGTGTAGAGGTACAGCACTGGCCAGTTCTCCCGTTCCGCTATATCCAAGGCCAGCTGGACAGCTTTTACCTCTGCGTACTGACTGGATTCGCCTTCTCCATCCCTTGCTTCTGCCACTTGCCTTGTTGGGCTCCAGACAGCTGCCTTCCATCTCCGCTTGCTTCCCACAAGCCGGCAGGACCCATCTGTAAATAGGGCATAGCCCTTCTCATGGTCAGGGAGATCGTTGTATGGGGGAGCCTCCTCAGCACGGGTCACTGTCTGCTCTGGTGGCATTCCCAAGTCAGCACCCTCTGGCCAGTTGGTGATCACTTCCACTATGCCAGGGCGTTCAAAGCTCCCCATTCGAGCTCGCTGAGTTATCAGGGCCATCCACTTACTCCAGGTGGCATCTGTGGCATGATGTGGGGTTGAGCCTCTTCCTTTGAACATCCAGGTCAGGACCGGAAGCCTTGGAGCCAGAAATAGAGGTGACTCAGTCCCAATTACCTCAGAGGCAGCCCGGACACCCTCATAGGCAGCTAGGATTTCCTTTTCTGTAGCGGTGTAGTTGGCCTCGGAGCCTTTGTACCCCTTACTCCAGAAACCTAGGGGCCTGCCCCTGGCTTCACCAGGAGCCTTCTGCCACAAGCTCCATGTAGGACCATTCTCACCGGCCGCAGTGTACAGCACATTCTTGATCTCTGGTCCAGTTCGAACAGGTCCCAGAGCCATAGCATGGACCACCTCTCGTTTGATCTGGTCGAATGCCACCTGCTGCTCAGGTCCCCACACAAAATCATTTTTCTTCCTTGTTACATGGAAGAGAGGCTTCACAATCTGACTGTACCCGGGAATGTGCATTTTCCAGAAGCCCACAAGCCCCAAAAAGGACTGTGTCTCCTTCTTGTTCGTGGGCTGCACCATAGTGGCTACCCTGTTCACCACCTCCTGAGGGATGTGGCGACGGCCATCCTGCCATTGAACGCCCAGGAACTGGATCTCCCTGGCAGGCCCTTTCACCTTACTTCTCTTGATGGCGAAGCCAGCCTCCAGCAGGATATCGATTATCTTCTCACCCTTCTGGTAGACTTCCTCTGCTGTCTCACCCCATACGATGATGTCATCGATGAACTGCAGGTGCTCAGGGGCTCCACCTTTCTCTAAGGCAGTCTGGATCACCTCATGGCAGATGGTTGAGCTATGGACCCAGCCCTGAGGCAACCGATTCCATTGATACTGTACTCCCCTCCAGGTGAAAGCAAACTGTGGCCTGCATTCTTCTGCAATGGGAATGGAGAAAAAGGCATTAGCAATGTCAATTGTGGCATACCACTTGGCCGCCTTCGATTCTAGCTCGTACTGGAGCTCCAGCATGTCTGGCACAGCAGCGCTGATCGGAGGAGTCACCTCATTCAGGCCACGGTAGTCCACGGTCAGTCTCCATTCCCCATTCGCCTTCCGCACTGGCCATATCGGGCTGTTGAAGGGGGAGTGAGCCTTGCTGATCACCTTCTGGCTCTCCAGTCGTCGAATCAGTTGGTGTATGGGGTGCAGGGAGTCTCTGTTGGTCCTGTATTGCCTGCGATGTACTATGCGAGAGGCAATAGGTAACTTCAAATCCTGCACCTTATGGCTGCCCACTGCGGAGGGGTCATCTGACAGCTCAGGCTTGGTGGACAGCTGTTCTTTGCCTGCAGTCTCCACAGCTGCCACCCCAAACGCCCACTTGTGCCCCTTAGGGTCCTTGAAGCATCCCTCCCGCAGAAAGTCAATGCCAAGAATGCAAGGTGCATCTGGACCAGTCACTATGTCGTGCTTGCCCCATTCATTCCCGGTCAGGCTTATCTCAGCTTGCAGTACAGTCAGGTCTTGTGAGCCCCCTGTGACTCCCTGAATGCTTATGGGTTCAGCCCCTTTGTACCTCGATGGTATCAGGGTGCATTGGGCCCCTGTGTCCACCAGAGCTCGGTACTTCTGGGCTTCTGAAGTGCCAGGCCATTTTACATACACATCCCAGTATACTCTGTTGTCCCTGGCCTCCACCTGGCTGGAGGTAGGGCACCTCTAATGCTGGCGGCGATGTCCACACTTGTCACAGGGTCCTGTGTTACTAGGGGAAGGGTCTCTTGAGCGAGAGGGACCACTCTGGGAAACTGGGGCAGCCCTTCTTCTGGATGAGTTATCCCCGTGGTGCCCACCTTGCAGTTCCCGCACTCTGTTCCAGAGGGCAGAGGTGGGTTGGCGATGCCAGGTGTCCATGTCCTCTCCGTGGTCACAGAGGAACCTCCACAGAGACCCCCTTGACATCCCCTGATTGGCTTGGGGTGATCTCCCAGGGGAAAGTCGCTTGTTCCTGATCGCTGAAACCTGGATCCATTCTGACGGGGAAGGGGAAAAGGAGGCGTCGCTCCCCCTTTTCAGTTCAGACATGGAGGTCTTGATCTCTTTGACAATGTCTTTAGCCATAGTTTCTATGGCTGAGATCAGGGGTTTCTGATTTACGCTGTCCTCATATTCCCTTAAATCATTGGCAAACTCACAGACAGTTTTAGGACTTCCATCCTGTCCAGTCAGGAGTATACCTCCTAGTGTGTGAGCATATTTCTGAGGGGCACCCTGGGTGAGTTTCTTTACGAAGGGCCGTCTCATGGGCACCTCATCTGGGTCCGAGGGGAGCTGGCCATCCCCATAAATTATTTCCAGCACAGCCATCTGTCTCAGGTAGCGAATGCCCTGTTCCATTGTTGTCCATCTAACTGGGGCCCAGGGCAGGTCATCTCTTGAGTGGTACCGGCTCTTGATGGCATTGAGGATCCGGGCCCAGAGAGTGTGTGTTCCATCGAGTTTGGCTAACTCTTTGTCCAGACCAGCATCACGAGTCAGGGAGCCTAAGAGCTTCGCTTCCCTCTTATCCAGGTCCACTGTGTCCACCCCCTCATCCCAGCATCTCAGGGCCCAGCTCAGTATTGGCTCACCCTCTTTCCTTGCGTAATCCAGACGAGTTTGCCTTAGTTCCTTTCTGGGTAACGATGTAACAGTTATTTCCTGGTCTGACTCATCTTCATCCACCGATGGGTTCTGTGAAGTGCTGGGGTCTGCTGAGGTTCCTTCCTCACCATCTGTGCTTGGTGATGATTTTTGACTTCTTTTCCTGCGTGTGGTGACTGGTGCTAGAGAGACTGTGTTGGCAGGAGCATCAGGGGTTAACTGTGGAACTGCTGGTGGGGGGCAAACCCTTGTGCCTGGGGCTCAGGCTGAGATGTGGCACACTCATTACAATCCGACCCCTCCCTCTTTGTGTTTACCGAGTGCTTACAATGCCCACAGCAGACATGCCCCCAGTCGTTAAAGAGTGCAAAGGAGTATGTTATCACCCTCCAAACAGCTCTTAATGGGTTAGCTCGTCCCCCACCCAACACGGTCACAGCAAACGCCCCTATAAGGATTACATTCAAGCATATGGAGCATATTGCAATGTACAGCAATTTTCCATCACAGGCACTTTTATCTACACCATTGGTTTCATAGCCTGCTTCAGGAAACTTTCCTGTGTTAGCAAAGTTACCACTGACAGTGAAATTCAATGAATTCAGGAGATATATGCCCAGCTTCATTGGTAAAGTTTTCATCCATTTGATCAGCATCTCTATCATTAACCACACCACATGGTAAGTTATTAATTTGTAGATGTGGGTCCAAAAGATCCAGCCAAACACCCACGCAAAGGCTTGGACCATCAGGTTCTTCAAAATTGCCATCTCTACTTCCAGTCCCTTTTTCGGAAAAAGTATTGCTTTTCCAATGCAAGATTAATTCCCAAGCCCCACGTTGGGCGCCAAAAATTGTGGTGGTTTGAGCCTTAACTGGAAGTTAGGAGCTCAGATGGGGCAAGGCTGAGAATCTCCTCCCCCCACTTCCCCTCCCCCCTCTCCTTCCTCCCAACAGAGAGGGGAGAAAAGGAAGGAGCAAATTTACCAAACAATAATTTGGACTTGGCTTGGAAGTAGAGAGGTAAAGAGTTGTCTTTAAGCAATATATATGTATATAACAATAACAGAAGAAATGTTCACAAGGGCAAGGAACAATAATGGATGGGAGGGGGACAAAAAACAAGAGAGTAATACAAAACCAGCCTTCCTGGAGAAGCGTGGAGGCAGCAGAGAGAGGAATCAGGGCCGACCACGTGGCAGAGGAGCAGGAGGGCAGCTGCAGTAGCTCTCATACAGCAGAGGCAGGAGCCAAGAAGCTGTCCCAACAGCTACAATGTCCTGCTTTTATACCCTAGCTAGGCAGGGAGGGGGAGTGGAACAGACTCAGCCTCCCAGGCGAGAAATGCTCTGCAGGGAGTGAAAAGTACCTGCAAGCCCTCCACCCTGCTTTGTTCTTTTGTTTTTCAAAAAAAGGGTGTTAACCCACCACACCCTCCCTGCTCCTGCCCAGGAAGAGGGCACTTATCCAGGCCTTGTGCCAGGAGTTTCTGAAGGAATATGCTGTGGGAGACAATGTCAAAGGCTTTACTAAAGTCCAGGTAGATAATGCCCACGGCACTTTCCTCATCCACTAGGAGGGTCACATTATTGTAGAAGGAGATGAGATCCGTCAGACAGGACCTGCCTTTCATAAACTCGTGCTGACTGGGCCTGATCTCCTGATTGTCTTGTAAGTGTCACGTGGTGGCACTCAGGATGACCTGCTCCATGACTTTTCCCAGCATCCAGGTCAGACTGATAGGCCTTTAGATCCCTATGGGTTGCTACTTCTTGTTGCGTTCAAACCATCTGCTCTTTGAGAAATATGAGAAGAAGAATCCCTGTTTGGTTTTGTTATATCAACCCATATGAGAAGGGAATTTAATGAGATATGGCCAAAAAAGATGATGGCAATTTATCAAGTGTTAGTAACCTGCAGTTGCATGTTTTGCACCGTGAGCCTGTTTGCTGTATTCAAACACCTGATCAGTATTCTGATAATGCTTCCAGTGAAGGGAGAAGTTTCCTTAAGCAGCTTTTTTTTTCTCAAACACTGAAGATTCTTATTCCTGGCATGCACAATGCATGCTGAGGGTTTTTTTTTTCGCCTCCCTCTTGCTCATCATGAGGGAATTATTACTTGCATGCAGCTAAAGGTGGCAAAGAATTGGAGAAACTTCAACAGAGGAACAACAGTGTTAAGCGCGGCAACTTCTACGTAACACAGTTTAATCAGTGCTCTCAGAGCAAGAAATGGAAGCTGCTGGGAGGAAAATCTTGCTTTCTGTTTTGTGTTTTCCTTCTCTCAAAGGCCAATAATTTGATTCACCTACTGATGGACGAATGCATCAAAACTGCTGGAAGCAATTGCTGTAGGGCATGTGTTTTAAGAGGCTCTTGATTCATTTATGTGCTTATAAGTTTTCTATTTTTATTCTCAGTGAGCATACTTCACCAGCCCTGCCACACCAGCTCACAGACTGAATTGAACTTTTCCCCTTTAATGCTTTTATCTTCTGAAATATCTGCAAAGTGTATTAGTTTGTTCCTTTTTAAAGTCCCTATTGGATGCATAACTACACATTAAGTGTAATTCACTGTGACTAGAGCACCTCTTTGCCATATTTAAAATTGCCTACTCTTGGTTATGCCAGATAAAACTCCTGTGTCAGTTGAGTACGAGAGAAAAACTTTTGATGTTTGTGCTCATCTACCTCAGGGTCAGAGTGGCTGGAGAGCAGCCAGGCAGAAAGGGACCTGGAGGTACTGGTTGATAGTAGGCGGAACATGAGCCAGCAGTGTGCCCAGGTGGCCAAGAAGGCCAGTGGCATCCTGGCCTGTATCAGGAACAGTGTGGCCAGCAGGAGCAGGGAGGTCATTCTCCCCTGTACACAGCACTGATTAGGCCACACCTTGAGCATTGTGCCCAGTTCTGGGCCACTCCATCTTAGGAAGGATGTTGACTTGCTGGAACGTGTCCAGAGAAGGGCAATAAAGTCGGTGAGGGGTTTGGAACACAAGCCCTATGAGGAAAGGCTGAGGGAGCTGGGGTTGCTTAGCCTGGAGAAGAGGAGGCTCAGGGGTGACCTTATTGCTCTCTACAACTACCTAAAGGGAGGTTGTAGCCAGGTGGGGGTTGGTCTCTTCTTCCAGGCAACCAGCACCAGAACAAGAGGACACAGTCTCAAGCAGTGCCAGGAGAGGTTTAGGCTGGATGTCAGGAAGAAATTCTTCATAGAGAGAGTGATTGCCCATTGGAAGGGGCTGCCCAGGGAGGTGGTAGAGTTGCCATCACTGGAGGTGTTTAGGAGGAGACTTGATGGGGTGCTTGGTGCCATAGTTTAGTTGATTAGATGGTGTTGGATGATGGATTGGACATGATGATCTTGAAGGTCTCTTCCAGCCTGGTCTATTCTATTCTATTCTATTCTATTCTATTCTATTCTATTCTATTCTATTCTATTCTATTCTATTCTATTCTATTCTATTCTATTCTATTCTATTCTAGTCTAGTCTAGTCTATTCTAGTCTAGTCTATTCTAGTCTAGTCTATTCTAGTCTATTCTAGTCTATTCTAGTCTATTCTAGTCTATTCTAGTCTATTCTATCCATTTTTGTAAGGCTTTTCATAGTTGTGTTTAGCAGCAGTTAAACAGGTTCAAAACATGCCCTTGCTGTTTTCATGCTCTTGCTTCATGTGTTTTTATTTTAGGTACCTGTATGGTAAATACTTTGCAATTCAGGACACATTTTAGATGTCCAAATAAGAAGTTAATAACTACATTTCTTGTCCTTATTTGGGGGGGTGAATACGTGAGGTGACCCTAATTATCATCTTTCTCTGAGGAATAATATAAAACATAAAGGATGTATTTTAGGATTTGACTTCTATTTGAGATGGCAAATATTCCTGTTGGCTCCAAGGAAAATTGTTCAAGAAAGACCCTTGTAATGAATGATAAGCATCCAAGGCTAGGAAAAAGTGGGGGGGGGTGTGAAGGGTCCTTCTGGGAAAAAGAATCATATACACCATTCTGGAAATGAGGGAGAAAGATTGTTTGAAGAAGACTTCAAAGAATAAATCACAGAATGGAAGATTGTATGACAAGAAAAGTCAAGAAAACCACAGCTATTTGTCATCTTAGATCTTGGTGTTTCTCCTAGCTGACAAAAAAGCCTCAGCGAAGGGATTAAACAGTCAGGCAAATGTTATACAGTGAAGTCTTAAGCCCTGCTCAGAGCTGGGCTTTTTACAGAGTTCTCAAAGCCAAGACTAGAAAAATTACAATACAATACAATACAATACAATACAATACAATACAATACAATACAATACACCAGGTTGGAAGAGACCTTCAAGATCATCGCGTCCAACCCATCAACCAATCCAACCCACCTAAACAAATAAACCATGGCACCAAGCACCCCATCAAGTCTCCTCCTGAACACCTCCAATGAAGGTGACTCCACCACCTCCACGGGCAGCCCATTCCAATGGGCAATCACTCTCTCTGTATAGAACTTCTTCCTAACATCCAGCCTAAACCTGCCCTAGCACAGCCTGAGACTGTGTCCTCTTGTTCTGGTACTGGTTGCCTGGGAGAAGAGACCAACCTCTGCCTGTCTACAACCTCCCTTTAGGTAGTTGTAGAGAGCAATAAGGTCACCCCTGAGCCTCCTCTTCTCCAGGCTAAGCAACCCCAGCTCCCTCAGCCTTTCCTCATAGGGCTTGTGTTCCAAATCCCTCACCAACTTTGTTGCCCTTCTCTGGACACACTCCAGCAAGTCAACATCCTTCCTAAACTGAGGGGCCCAGAACTGGACACAGGACTCAAGGTGTGGCCTAACCAGTGCAGCGTACAGGGGCAGAATGACCTCTCTGCTCCTGCTGGCCACACTGCTCCCAATGCAGGCCAGGATGCCACTGGCCTTCTTGGCTGCCTGGGCACACTGCAGGCTCATGTTCAGCCTCCCATCAATCAGCACCCCCAGGTCCCTCTCTGCCTGGCCGCTCTCCAGCCACTCTGACCCCAGCCTGTAGCACTGCATGGGGTTGCTGTGGCCAATGTACAGAACCCGGCACTTGGATGTGTTCAATCTCATGCTGTTGGATTGTGAATGCCAGGAATCATCAAGCTGTGGCAAACAGGGCTGGAAAGCACAATGCTACAGAAAATGGCTTTTCAGGGAACTTGTAGGTTACAGATGGGGGGAAAAAAAGCAAGTGCAAACCCACAAATATCAAAACGATTTTTCAAAGGAGGAACAGAAGATCAATCCCAAGAATATCTATGAATGCAAGAAAACTACTTTACATATGTTAAAACTGATTATGACAGAAGAGAATCACTTTTTATATTATTTTGAGCAGAAGCAGGGTACCTGAAGGACTCTTCTAGGCCTTAAAGTACTTTGAGACACTTTCCATTCCCTACAAACTGTGACCTGATGTCCATTCATACTATGAGGTCTGACTCTGTTGCTTACTTCTTCTTTTGGGGACGTTTCAATATTGGCAGTTTCTTTGTCCTTTATTAGAATCATATAATCATGGGATGTTAAGGGTTGGAAGGTACCTCTGGAGATCATCAAGTCCAACCCCCTGCTAAGCAGGACCACTTAGGACAGACTTCCCTAAGGAGTGAGTCCAGTCTGCAAATGGGGCCATCCTTTCCCTTCAGAAGGGATTGCCCTATGACAAAGACACATCTTTTTTTACCATTTCTTGGTAATGTTATTTGCCATGTGGATGCTAAGGATGGCAAACTGCTTCCCAGGATTAATGGGACTTGATAGCAATGTAATAAATGTCAGCAGGGAGCATCCCTCCTGCTTATTGTATAGCTTTGACTTTGAGCTACGTACCTGTAAGACTCACATACCGATATAAATGTCTTTCTGGATCGTTTATTGCTGTGTTCATAAACTCATTGCTAGACTTTTAACTTTCAAAGCTGGGGATTACAGGGGAATATAAAGTAAGAAATCTACCATGTACCATAATGTCTATTACCTTTCCCACAGTTATATAACTTCCCTCCAAGTATAAATTTCAGCCACTTGTGCACCCATCAGGACATGGACTTTGGAGGGAACAAGCCATAGCAACGACGATCACATAATCAGCTTCTTTTCCACTCACCATTCAAAACAAAATTCAGATAGACAACTCTTGTTGATGTAATCATTTCATGTGACAGGGTAAAATTTCACAGTATCACCAAGGTTGGAAGAGACCTCAAAGATTATCAAGTCCAACCTGTCACCACAGACCTCATGACTAAACCATGGCACCTAGTACCACGTCCAGTCCCCTCTTGAACACCTCCAGGGATGGTGATTCCACCACCTCCCTGGACAGCACATTCCAATGGCGAATGACTCTCTCCATGAAGAACTTTCTTCTCACCTTGAGCCTAAACATCCCCTGGCGCAGCTTGGGACTGTGTCCTCTTGTTCTGGTGCTGGTTGCCTGGGAGAAGAGACCAACCCCCTCCTGGCTACAATCTCCCTTCAGGTAGTTGTAGAGAGCAATGAGGTCTCCCCTGAGCCTCCTCTTCTCCAGGCTAAACAACCCCAGCTCCCTCAGCCTCTCCTCATAGGGCTTGTGCTCAAGGCCTCTCCCCAGCCTTGCTGTCTGTGGTGGAGTAGGAAGGTTCCCCCCACACACAAAAGAATTCCACAGCTAACTCAGCCGGAGAAGCAGATGAAAGCTGTATTTTACAAGCAGATATGGAATGCAATGAATATGTACAAAAATATACAATATTTACAATATATACAGAAATATACAGCAATGTATGTAATACAGGAAACCTTTCCCCAACCCCCCCTTCGGCCAGGGGGTTCGGCCCTGTTCCCCCCTTCTCCCTCCCTACCTCCCCTTTTTCCCAAAAGGGTTAGAGAGAGAGAGAAAGGAAGGTAATTAAAAGGGGAAAACTTTGTTAAAGCTCAAAGCGGATGCAAAAGTTAGTTTTTCTCTTATCTGGTTAGCAAGAATCGTAGAGAGAAACGAGCCAGCTCACAGCACAGGGGGAAGAAGAAGACGACTGCTGACTGCCTCCCCCGACTGAAAGACTAAACAAAAAACTACAACCGGTTTCCACCAATGAAATTGAATTAGCATATCATTGTTTTCATTCTAATATCAAAATATTCGCCCAGAGTGTTCAGAAAGTGTCTCTTTCTTAAAGACACAGCCTAAACCGGTCACACTGTCCTTCTCTGAACATGCTCAAGCGTCTCAATGTCCTTCTTAAACTGAGGGGCCCAGAACTGGACACAGGACTCAAGGTGTGGCCTAATCAATGCAGAGTACAGGGGCACAATGACCTCCCTGCTCCTGCTGGCCACACTTGATGCAGGCCAGGATGCCATTGGCCTTCTCAGCCACCCAGGCACACTGCTGGCTCATGTTTAGGCAGCTGTCAATCAGTACCCCCAGGTCCCTTTCTGTTTGGCTGCTCTCCAGCCACCCTGACCCCAGCCTGGAGCACTGCATGGGGTTGCTGTGGCCAGTGCTCTGTTCTTTAACCTAAGCAAAATAATCAGACTTTTCATTTGGAAACCTGAAGTATTAATCAAGTTTACTAGATAACTGTAGATAGGTACTTGCTTCTTCTCTGAAAATGTCTATACTGATTATCTTGCTTCTCATGCATAGGCAAAAGTCATGTCAACTCCAAAGAATTGGTACCACTGCCTCTTAAAAACTTCAACAGATTAGAGAGAGAATAAAAAAATATAGTCAGCTCTATTTTCAAATGAGTACTTTGAAAACAGTTTGTAGCTTTGTATGCCTAATTAGCTATGGATATATCCCCAAATACTGTGCTCAAACAGGACAGGTGTCCGCAACTGTGAAGCAAAAGGCCGTATCAGCGTGCACAAAAGAATACTTTTGGTGATGGAATCTGATTTATTTTCCTCCTGTAGCTCACTGTTACAATCGTTACGGTCATCTCTGAGTCTGCTGCAATCTTCCCAGAGCCAGCTTCAGGCTTTTTAAATTTTATTTCATCACAGGGCCAGGAGCGAGGGCTGATGTTGCACTGCAGCTGCCAAGGGAAGGAAAACAAGACGAGGTGAAAGTACAAAACTGCACTGAGGAGTACCCTCAGGCACAGCACACGCCGCTGCTCCCCGCTGGGGCCTGCAGCCCTGGCCGTGACTGTTACCCCAGCCTCCCCCGCAGCAGCAGGGAGCAGGCTGGCGAGAGCTCTGCTGTCGCACCCAGCGGAGAGCAGAGCTGTGACCTCCAGCGAACCCCCGCAGCGGGGTGGGCCAGGTGCCGCCCGCCGCACGCAGAGCCGGCGCTGCGCTCTCCCTCCGGCTGACGAATGCGGCCCTCTGCTTGCTTGACATCCCTTGCTCTCCAGTCGAGCAGTAGAATTGCTAAGTCTTGCTGCTTAATAGGTAGCTTTTGGCAGGTCGTCAGTCCAGATGTCAGTCACAGCAGTGCTTTTTTTCCCCAGTAACTGTGTCCAGATGTTAGCTTTTTAAAGCTTTCTTATCCATCCTTTCTAATGCTTCTGTTCAGTTCCACTGTTGGCTCTGCTGACAACTGCAATGCTGCTGGCAGCCCAGTACAAGGACTGCAGTATTGATGTGGTAGTACTTTGTCTGTCTGGATGTCCTCCTGCTTTCAGTGATACAGGATGAAGAATGTGTGCTCTGGCTTGCTGAAGTCAAATTCATAAATTCTTCAGGAGCAGAAGATGGTGAAGGACCCTATCAGGGGTAGCAGAGAGCAGTTACCGACACGCACCACATTCATACCTTTGATACTTCTCTTATAACTGATGTTTGTCATTACAATTTAAAGGAAAAAAAAATAAAATTCTTCAAATATTTCACAAACTACATTTTAAATATAAAGAGCTTGGTGACCACAACAAGATGCAATGCAGCAGTTGCCTTCAGACCGTTATTTAGATGACCAGAAACGTGTTTTAATGCATCTTTTCTGTCAGCCCACAGATTTTACTTTAGTCTGGTCTCAGTTCTTTACTAGCTACCAATAACAAGTAGATTCCCCTTTCCTCTGCTCATCACTGCAGCCACCTTGAATTTTGGGCAGCTGTGATGTTTTAAGTGTACAGGTGGGAGGTCATGTCAGAGAAGAACAAGCACTGGCTCTTCAAAGCCTGTGGCAGGGTGAGAGAGGTTACGTAGAAAATACTAATTTTCACTCTTTTCTTTTCAAAATTCCCAAGCTGGGCATGTGTAAATGTATGATGTGGTGCTACTGTGAATAATACTATTCAGAATGGCGTTAAGTATTAAGTTTCTATGACTGAGTCTTATTACTTCAAAGAACACTGTTCTGTATTTATTACAGGAGTCTTCTGAAGGTGAAGAAACCAGGAGCCTGATTATTGCATGTGTCATAGAAAAGAATAGAATAAATTAGACTAGACTAGACTAGTCTAGACTAGACTAGACTAGACTAGAATAGAATAGAATAGAATAGAATAGAATAGAATAGAATAGAATAGAATAGAATAGAATAGAATAGAATAGACCAGGTTGAAAGAGACCTTCAAGATCATTGCATCCAATCCATCATCCAACACCATCTAATCAACTAAACTATGCAACCAAGCACCCCATCAAGTCTCCTCCTAAACACCCCCAATGATGGCAACTCCACCACCTCCCTGGGCAGCCCATTCCAATGGGTAATCACTCTCTCTATGAAGAATTTCTTCCTAACATCCAGTTTAAACCTCCCCTGACACAGCTTGAGACTGTGTCCTCTTGTTTTGGTGCTGGTTGCCTGGGAGAAGAGACCAGCCCCCGCCTGTCTACAACCTCCCTTCAGGTAGTTGCAGACAGCAATAAGGTCTCCTCTGAGCCTCCTCTTCTCCAGGCTAAGCAACCCCAGCTCCCTCAGCCTCTCCTCACAGGGCTTGTGCTCCAAACCCATTCACCAACTTTGTTGCCCCTCTCTGGACACATTCCAGCAAGTCAACATCTTTCCTAAACTGAGTAGCCCAGAACTGGACACAGTACTCAAGGTGTGACCTAACCGGTGCAGTGTACAGGGGCACAATGCCTTCTGGGCTCCTGCTGGCCACCCTGGCCCAGTGGGGCCATCTGGGCACACTGCAGGCTCATGGTCAGCCTACTGTCAACCAGTACCCCTAGGTCCCGCTCTGCCTGGCAGCTCTCCAGCCACTCTGACCCCAGCCTGTGGCACTGCCTGGGGTTGTTGTGGCCAATGTGTAGAACCCAGGACTTGGATGCGTTAAATCTCATGCCGTTGGATTCTGCCCATCTGTCCAGCCATTATCAGATCCCCCTGGGAAGTGATCAGATGTTCCCTATAAAGAACTAAAACAAGGCATTTCAGGGAAGGATTGTTTTTTTCTTCTCAGAAGACTCTGAAACTAGAGAAGTAAATGCAAATAATTTGTTGGAACAGGATCAACCAATGAGAATGTATTACGCAGCTGAGTCAAGAGCTAGCAGGGCCAAGACAATGAACAAAATTGCTGTTTTGCTTTGCAGCACCTAGCAGGAATTTTTAGCATACATTTAGAATTCCATTTAAACATCTGGTCTATCACAATCCTTTTCTGTGTGCAATGTGAAATTAAATATATATATATATATATATATATATGTATAAAAGCTACTGCATTCAATTCTCATATAAGTCACTTATATTTGCCAGTGCTAGCTCTCTGGCTGGTAGCTATAGGTAAGCATTATCTTTTTGACAGTAAATGTTGTGACAGATTGAGTCCTTGACTGATGTTCCAATTGTGGGCCCCATGACTAATAATAAGCACACAGAACTCATTTGCAGGTGTTTTATACAATACAATACAACACAATACAATACACCAGGTTGGAAGAGACCTTCAAGATCATCGCGTCCAACCCATCAAACAATCCAACCCACCCAACAACTAGACCATACAGCCAAGCACCCCATCAAGTCTTCTCCTGAACACCTCCAGTGAAGGTGACTCCACCACCTCCATGGGCAGCCGATTCCAATGGGCAATCACTCTCTCCGTGTAGAACTTCTTCCTAACATCCAGCCTAAACCTGCCCTGGCGCAGCCTGAGACTGTGTCCTCTTGTTCTGGTGCTGGCTTTCTCACAAGTGTTTGGATATCTCTCAATTCGTGGATCCTTCCTGTGTTTCTATTTTGCATAGATCATTTGGGGGGAAGGGCGGTTCAGAAAGGTGAAAGTGCTTTAAAAACACTTGTAATAAATATTTGAGGGCTGGGTGTCAAGAGAGAGGGGACAGGCTCTTCTCAGTTTCATCCTGTGATAGGACAAGGGTAATGGATATAAACTACAGCACAGGAAGTTCCACCTCAATATGAGGAGGAAATTCTTCACTGTGAGGGTCATGGAGTTTGTGGAGTCTCCTTCTCTGGAGACTTTCAAACTTACCTGGATGTGTTCCTGTGCAACCTGTGATAGATTCTATGGTCCTGCTCCGGCAGAGGGGTTGGACTTGATGATCTTCAGTGGTCCCTTGCAACCCCTAACATCCTGTGAGCCTGTAATGTACAGTATTAATTAATTAACTCCATTTAGCTGTTAGCAAATGTGCATGGGTCATTTTGCTTAACCTGAGTAGGCTTTTGAGAATCCTTGCTAAGTTCTACTTGTTCTGCTGGTAATAATTTGCAAAGCACAGGCTTACTAACCATTGTTTGGGCAGACAAAACTCTGTTTGAACATCTTAGCTTCTGCATAACAAACATATGAATGTGATTAATCCTTTTTGGGGTTTTTTTCTTCCTCATTGTTCTGGGTTGGTTTGATTGTTTTTTTTCCCCCAGTAAAGCACACTTCCATCTTACAATATCTCTAGCCTGAAAATGTGATGGCAGCATCTATGTATTTCTTCTTTCCAGGGTAGAAAATGCTTTAATAAATGAGAGACTTGATTATACAGTTAAGATTCAATGACAACACAATAGGTAGAGGACAAAGAATCTTGCTGGTCAAGCTGATAGAGCATCTAACTTGTACCTAATTCCAGAAAACCAACAAGTAGTTGAAATGGTACAGTTCACTTACAGTTCACTCTTTGGGCCGAGCCCAGAGAGTGGTGGTGAATGGTGCCACATCCAGCTGGCAGCCAGTCACTAGTGGTGTCCCCCAGGGATCAGTGCTGGGCCCCATGCTCTTTAATATCATTATTAATGATCTGGATGAGGGTATTGAGTCCATCATCAGTAAGTTTGCAGATGACACCAAGCTGGGGTCAGGAGTTGATCTGTTAGAGGGTAGGAGAGCTCTGCAGAGGGACCTCGACAGGCTGGACAGATGGGCAGAGTCCAAGAGCATGAGATTGAACACATCTAAGCACCAGGTTCTACACATTAGCCACAACAACCCCACGGAGTGCTACAGGCTGGGGTCCGAGTGGCTGGAGAGAAGCCAGGCAAAAAGGGACCTGGGAGTACTGGTTGACAGTAGGCTGAACATGAGCCAGCAGTGTGCCCGGGTGGCCAAGAAGGCCAATGGCATCCTGGTCTGCATCAGGAATAGTGTGGCCAGCAGGAGCAGGGAGGTCATTCTGCCCTGTGCTCAGCACTGGTTAGGCCATGCCTTGAGTGCTGTGTCCAGTAAAGAGGAGGTTCTGGGCAGACCTTATTGCTCTCTACACATACCTGAAGGGAGGTTGTAGCCAGGTGGGGGCTGGTCTCTTCTCCCAGGCAACCAGTGACAGAACAAGAGGACACAGTTACAAGCTGCACCAGGGGAGGTTTAGGCTGGACGTTAGGAATAATTTCTTCATAGAAAGCGTGATTGCCCATTGGAATGTTCTGCCTAGGGAGGCGGTGGAGTCACCATCACTGGAGGTGTTTAGGAAGAGACTTGATGGGGTGGTTGTTGCCATGGTTTATTTGATTAGATACTGTTGGATGATAGGTTGGACTCAATGATCTCAAAAGGCTCTTCCAACCTGGTTAATTCTATTCTAGTCTAGCCCAGAGAGTGGTGGTGAATGGTGCCACATCCAGCTGGCAGCCTGTCCCTAGTGGTGTGCCCCAAGGATCAGTGCTGGGCCCCATGCTCTTTAACATCTTTATTGATGATCTGGATGAGGGCATTGAGTCCATCATCAGTAAATTTGCAGATGACACCAAGCTGGGGGCAGGAGTTGATCTGCTGGAGGGCAGAGAGGCTTTGCAGAGGGACCTCGACAGGCTGGACAGATGGGCAGAGTCCAGTGGCATGAGATTGAACACATCCAAGTGCCGGGTTCTGCACATTGGCCACAACAACCCCAGGCAGCGCTACAGGCTGGGGTCAGAGTGGCTGGAGAGTGGCCAGGCAGAGAGGGACCTGGGGGTGCTGGTTGATGGGAAGCTGAACATGAGCCTGCAGTGTGCCCAGGCAGCCAAGAGGGCCAACCGCATCCTGGCCTGCATTAGGAATAGTATGGCCAGCAGGAGCAGGGAGGTCATTCTGCCCCTGTACTCTGCTTTGGTTAGGCCACACCTTGAGTCCTGTGTCCAGTTCTGGGCCCTTCAGTTTAAGAAGGACATTGAGACACTTGAACGTGTCCAGAGAAGGGCAACAAGGCTGTGGAGAGGCCTTGAGCACAAGCCCTATGAGGAGAGGCTGAGGGAGCTGGGGCTGTTTAGCCTGGAGAAGAGGAGGCTCAGGGGAGACCACATTGCTCTCTACAACTACCTGAATGGTGGTTGTAGCCAGGAAGGGGTTGGCCTCGTCTCCCTAGCAACCAGCACCAGAACAAGGGGACACAGTCTCAAGCTGCACCAGGGGAAGTTTAGGCTCGAGGTGAGGAAAAGTTCTTCACCGAGAGAGTGATTCGTCATTGGAATGTGCTGCCCAGGGAGGTGGTGGAGTCTCCGTCCCTGGAGGCGTTCAAGAGGGGACTGGATGTGGCACTTGGTGCCATGGTCTAGTTGTGAGGTTGTGGTTACAGGTTGGACTCGATGATCTTCAAGGTCTCTTCCAACCTTGGTAATTCTATTCTAGTCTAGTCTAGTCTAGTCTAGTCTATAAATCTTTGAAGACGTGATGCATTTTATCACCAGTCACAATAGTGCTTTAGGATTGTATCATTCACTATAAAACATAACATCCTTGTGATGTCTGTTAGAAAAGACTCCACAACACTGTGCTGGAAAGTGTTGTAGCTACACCAGGGGATACCAGATAGGCAGGCAGCAGTCAGTGAAATTTTACCAAGATCACATCACTTGTATTTTTATTAAAATAGTGTGTGAATCTTTTTGAAGGAACAAACAAACTGCTTCCCCTTCATTCTAAAAACATGGGTAGGGATGTGGAGGTGGTAGCACTGGCAAGAAGCAGTAGTTATTTTTGTTGGAATGGTTGTCTAAGGATACTATTTAACGGTTCAATACTTTTGGAAGAGTAGTGCGTTCTGTATGTGGTCATCCAATACAGTCCAGAGAAGGGGTGAGTGAGAACAGCAGAGTTCAAGTCAGGATAATGAGTGGAATGACAAGCTACAATAAAGCAAATACAGTTAGGAGAGTCGGTAACTTTAGGAGACTGGCTCATGGATGCTTTGGAGAAGGTTTTGTAAATCCCAGTTTCTTTAGCCTGTACCTTGTCTGCATTTCTAATACCATAGGAGAGAACATTATGCTCTCCTACAGCAAAGTAAAAGGTAATATCCGCCAGCAATGGCTTCCTCCCCAATTTTATTGGTGTTTAACAGCAAATATAGTTTCTAGATGCTATAGTTCTAAATCCTAACAGCAGTTTCAATCTTTATCATACTTCGTGGTCTGTGGATATTTACACAGCCGATAGCTAATCAGTAAAGGTATTGAGCACTGCTGTACCTAGCACTTTCTGCTGTATCTTCTCAAAAGCTACAGGAATTCTAACCTAGCCACAACTTCCTATGAGAACATCCTCAAACAATCCATTGCATTGTGATGGTTAAAGTCATCGAGGGGGGAAGGAATAGGATTAGGCAGTGGTTCCTATGTTTCATTACTGCGAGAGATGTCAGACTTGGTTGCATTCAGAAGAGATCACAAATCCTCAGCCTCTCAATTTCTTAAACCTACCCCAACTTCCAGTTTTATCCATTTCACAGTGAACAGTTCTCAACTTCACAGCTAATAGAACCAGTTACTGAGTGGTGCAGAGTTCAAGGAAGGCAAGACAAATTCTCACTGGTGCAGGTAAGGGCAAGTGGCTTTTTCTTAGTTATAGTAGGAAATAGATGACAATTGTATCAGAAAGTAATTGCCTCTCTCTTGTAAGCACCTTAACTTGTAATCCTTAGCCAGTTATACAAGTTTGGAGGTCTACTGGAAGGTCTTGAGGAAGACACTTAAACTCCAGAGTTGCAACTTCTCTTACCTCTCACGTAATTTGTTGCTCAACGCAGACAGGGAAACGTGTTGATACAGAGAGCAGATCCTTATGTGAAGGACAGGAAGCTAGTTCATGAGAGAGAGAGGGCACTGAATCTATCTGGCTGGAGAGAATTATCTTCTCTTGACTAATATTATTTGTTCTTTTGTTTCTGGTGGAATAAGATGATGGCAGGTCAAATTCTCAATTGCTGTGGCACTCACTGAGTTGGCTGGCAGCATTACTCAGCATTGGTTAGGCCACACCTTGAGTACTGTGTCCAGTTCTGCGCCCCTCAGTTTAGGAAAGATGTTGACTTGCTGGAATGTGTCCAGAGAAGGGCAACAAAGCTGGTGAGGAGTTTGGAGCACAAGCCCTATGAGGAGAGGCTGAGGGAGCTGGGGTTGCTTATCTTGGAGAAGAGGAGGCTCAGGGGAGACCTCATTGCTGTCCACAACAACCTGAAGGGAGGTTGTAGCCAGGTGGGGGCTGGTCTCTTCTCCCAGGCAACCAGCACCAAAACAAGAGGACACAGTCTCAAGCTGCACCAGGGGCGGTTTAGGCTGGGTGTTAGGAAGAAGTTCTTCATAGAAAGAGTGATTGTCCATTGCAATGGGCTGCCCAGGGAGGTGGTGGAGTCGCCATCATTGGGGGTGTTTAGGAGGAGACTTGATGGGGTGCTTGTTGCCATGGTTTAGTGTGGGGGATTGTGTCCCCTGGACTAAATGGTTGAAGATAAGAAACTGCAAGGAGAGAGGAAACGGGAACCACCTGCAGTGGCTTAACAAGTAACTCCAATAGATGAGATAAGAGCCAGCTGCGCTACCTTAACAAGTATCACCAGCTAGTAAGAAGAGATGGTCATTAACCAATCCCCTGCAGCCACACCAAGAGGAGAGCTACCAATGCGAGCTGCATGAAGGCAGTCGTTAGTCTTGACCTGGGTGCTCCCTGCCTCCCCTCTGCTTGAATTCCACCCTCGTCTCTGTGGGTGCCGCTCTGAACCCCACAGCGACAGTTTAGTTGATTGGATAGTGTTGGATGATAGGTCGGACTTGATGATCTCAAAGGTCTCTTCCAACCTGGTGTATTCTGGTTCTGGTATTACCTGCCCTAGCTGCATATGGGCATAGGCAAAGGACATGTCTACCACCTCCTGCCAACAGTCTCACGAAGCACCAGCCTAATCTGTGCCAGTTCAACTTACAGGTCATTTGCCTGTTGAAAAAATAAAAACAAATATTTTAAAAGCAATAAAAACACTCCCCATAGAATTCTTTGAAGGGCCATGTCTGCATTTAAGATGCAGAATGTCACTTGGCTTGTGTGTAGTTAACATGAGCCGTTTAATCCAAAAATAGGATTTGCGCACATGTTTTGCAAATCTGCTAGCAGCCCACATTAGTTCTGCACTCAGTCGTGTTTGCAGCAATGCCTTCTGGGTGCATAGCCCTGCTTGCTTGAAATCCATTTTGGTCTTTCTTTTCCACTTGTTCATATCTCACTTTTTTTTTCCTGTTCAGCTGAGTAAAGAAATGTGTTCGGTCACAGACTTTTCATGTTGAGGTAACAAGGGAAAGTCGCTGTTTCTAGATTCTCTGATGTGTAAGGATTCTTTTTGAGCACTGTGTCCAGTTCTGGGCCCCTCAGTTTAGGAAAGATGTTGACTTGCTGGAACATGTCCAGAGAAGGGCAACAAGGTTGGTGAGGGGTTTGGAACACAAGCCCTATGAGGAGAGGCTGAGGGAGCTGGGGTTGCTTAGCCTGGAGAATAGGAGACTCAGGGCAGACCTCATTGCTCTCTACACATACCTGAAGGGAAGTTGTAGCCAGGTGGGGGTTGGTCTCTTCTCCCAGGCAACCAGCACCAGAACAAGAGGACATGGTCTCAAGCTGTGCCAGGAGAGGTTTAGGCTGGAGGTTAGGAAGAAATTCTACACAGAGAGAGTGATTGCCCATTAGAATGGGCTGTCCAGGGAGGTGGTGGAGTCACCATCATTGGAGGTGTTTAGGAGGAGACTTGATGGGGTGCTTGGTTGCATAGTTTAGTTGATTAGGTGGTGTTGGATGATAGGTTGGACGTGATGATCTTGAAGGTCTCTTCCAACCTGGTCTATTCTATTCTATTCTATTCTATTCTATTCTATTCTATTCTATTCTATTCTATTCTATTCTATTCTATGCTATCTGTTTTTCTGGGATATCTTTGTATTGTTATGGGGAAATTAGATTAAAGAACACCTGCAAATGCCTAGTTCCTTGGAGTTCTAGCAAAATAGGATTTAGTGGTCCAAAAGCTATTTTTTTTAAAAGCTGCAGGTAAGTGTACCTGTGATAAATCAGTTCAGGTACAAGTCATGCAAAATATAGTCACTTGGAAGACCAGAAACCAAACTGCAATTATATGTGACTTATAAACCTTAAATGGAATAGAGGAGATTTGGATATTGG
Source organism: Picus viridis (assembly GCA_033816785.1). Lineage (NCBI taxonomy): Eukaryota > Metazoa > Chordata > Aves > Piciformes > Picidae > Picus > Picus viridis. Next base: position 6,875,467 of record CM066568.1, read on the forward strand.
AGACAGACTGAGAGATTTGGGGTTGTTCAGTCTGGAGAAGAGAAGGCTCCAAGGAGACCTTATTGTGGCCTTCCAGTATCTGAAAGGGGCCTAAAAGAAAGCTGGGGAAGGACTTTTTAAGATGTTGGGTAGTGATAGGACTGGGGGGAATGGAGCAAAACTAGAAATGGGCAAATTCAGATTGGGTGTTAGGAAAGAAGTTCTTCCCCATGAGGGTAGTGAGACGCTGGAACAGGTTGCCCAGGGACGTGGTAGAAGTCTCATCCCTGGAGGTTTTTAAAGCCAGGCTGGATGTGGCTGTGAGCAACCTGATGTAGTGTGAAGTGTCCCTGCCCATGGCAGGGGGTTGGAAATTGATGATCTTTGAGATCCTTTTCAACCCTAATAATTCTGTGATTCTGTGAGATGTCTCAAAATGATCTGTTTGAAGCAGTATAGTTTTGACGCCTTTGCATTGCATATAATAGATTCATACCCAATAGTCATGAATTATAGCATATAAAAGCATTTATGGGTCAAAAATCATAAGCCACTGGCCATTTAGACTGCCATCTGTGGTACTCCAGACTGGGACATCCTGTTTTCAGGGTGGTGTTCCACTGGTGTAGCATGTAGAACTGTTCAGTTTCCAAATAGAAGCTGCACAGTTGAGATCAAACCTATGCAGATCAAGAAAGCAACAGACTGTGTTTGTTGTGCCGTAAGACAAGGAGATCCTTTGGCACACACAGAAAACTTGAGCCCTGATCCATTATTGGAAACCATTAGCATAAATAATCTGCCAGGTCATTGACATCTGCATTATCAGACCCCACTGTGGGACTAGATATTCAGCACTTAGAACATGCTGTGGTAATGAAATCATCAGCAAAAATGCATGCCTAGAAATTCCCGAGACCTCACAGAACTGAAATGAAATTAAAACTGCACATAACCTCTTATAGTTTGGTACTTATGGTATAGTGGATTGCTTTAATGTTCTAAGCACCAAGCTTTGACTCACAGTCAGAGTCAAAGTCTTAAGTATGCGTAGAGTGCATCCTGCTCAGCTCTTTAAGTAATGCTCTTTAAGTAGCTAAATCATGCACCAGTCATTGCCAGAAAGCAGCCTCCTTCTTTCCATGCCCTAACCTTTGTTCACTGAACAATTTCTCCTCTCGGAAGGATTTGTGTATATTTCTCAATAAGGGAAGTTCAAAGCCATTCATTCATATTTTCTGGGCTAAATATACCTTTCCAAAAGGGGAGGTTGAGGTACAGGAAACCAGAGAAACCAGAAAGTTCTCTTTGATGCCAAAGAATGTGCCTAAGAGGTAATTTTTGTCAAAAGCCCAGAGGCAGAGGTTAATCTTTCTTGGGAGAGATAAAGACTGCTGGGGCAGCCTAGACTTCTCTGATTTTCATCTCATAATTCTCAAGTACTTTTGTTTTATCAAGTTATCTGAAGACCATCTGTATCATTAGGCCATTGTAGGAACAGGAAATGTACTTTTCTCAGGTGCAGAGAGATGGTCACAACTCTTGCAGGCTGTGAGTGTATATATGCTTTGAATCATACAACTGCAACACCTAGATATTGGGGAGAAGTGTAGAGGAGATTAATTCTTTGGTATAAATGAAGCCAGCCATAAACTGAGAAGCACATACCTGTTACCTTAAAATCATATTTCACTACAACTATTTATAGTGCTTGGTCTGATATGTCCTATTGCAGAATGCTCCTGGGAATTAACTGTAGTAGGCATTTTAGTGGAATTAATCTTAAACTTTAAGTGCCCTGATTTGGCAACTTAACAACTGTGGAGCAGGAGATAAGCTTTACCTACTTACTTTATCCTACTAATTCAGGCCAGTGTTGTTAATAAGGTTCATGAGATTTACAGAAGGCCCCAGGATGTAGAATTAAGTTTAACAATTGGGAAAACTACATTTTAGTAGCTCTGGATTCCAGGCAGAGGATAGTAGATTTGTTTGTTTGTTTGTTTACTTGCTAATCAGGTACTTTACAAGTAGCACTGTAACTTTTGCACTACAGCTTCAGTTACCAAAGGTTTTAGGCACCTGAATAGAATAAGCAATGTGCATGATGACAAATATATGCAACATTCCTTCAAAACAAAGAATTCAAATGTCTTACAATAAATGAAATTCCCAGGCCCTCCATGGGTAAACTGTGTGTCTCATACACAGTGTGAGAAATATAAACAATGCAAGGAAAAGGAACAAACTCATCATTCATATCCAGGAGTAAGTATGCAAAAATCAATACCTTCTTACAGTTTTCAGTATTTAGGATATTTCTATAATAGCTTCCCCTCTGCCATTTCAAAGTGTTCTCTTTGTGTTGTTTCACAGAAGCCTTGTGAAATAATAACATCACCTTGTACAGGCAATGGAAAAACAGAGGTATCAGCAGCTGATACCTAAAGACCAAGTGCAGCACTGAACTACAACTAACTCCTCCAGCCCTCTTGCACCAGCTCTTATACACATACTCACTTCCAAAAGTATCTGTTCAGCTATACAGAGAGAGTGATTGCCCATTGGAATTGGCTGCCCGTGGAGGTGGTGGAGTCACCTTCACTGGAGGTGTTCAGGAGGAGACTTGATGGGGTGCTTGGTGCCATGGTTTAGTTGTTTAGGTGGGTTGGATTGGTTGATGGGTTGGACGCGATGATCTTGACGGTCTCTTCCAGCCTGGTCTCGTCTCGTCTCTTCTTCTCTTCTCTTCTCTTCTCTTCTCTTCTCTTCTCTTCTCTTCTCTTCTCTTCTCTTCTCTTCTCTTCTCTTCTCTTCTCTTCTCTTCTCTTCTCTTCTCTTCTCTTCTCTTCTGACCAGTTTAGGCTGTGCCTTTAAGAAAAGGACACTTTCTGAACACTCTGGCTGAATGTTTTGGGATTATAAATGAAAACAAAGATATGCTAAACCAATTTCATTGGTAGAAAGCAGCTGTAAGTTCTAGCTTAGTCTATTCAGTCTGGGGGGCAGTCAGTCTGTTTCTTCTCCCTGTCCCGTGTGCTGGACTGTTTTTCTCTCTCTGAAGCAACGGCTTGCTACACAGGGGCGACTAACCAGATAAGAAAACGAACTCTTGCATTCGCTTTTGAGCTTAACAAAGTTTTCACCCTTTTAATTACCTTCCTTTCTCTTTCTCTCTAACCCTTTTGGGAAAAAGGGGAGGTAGGGAGGGAGAAGGGGGGAACAGGCCAAACCCCCTGGCCGCAGGGGGGTTGGGGAAAGGTCTCCTGTGTTACATACATTGCTGTATATTTATATATATATATTGTAAATATTGTATGTTTTTGTACATATTCATTGCATTCCATATCTGCTTGTAAAATATAGCTTTCATCTGCTTCTCCGGCTGAGTTAGCTGTGGATTCTTTTGTGGGGGGGGGGAGGAACCTTCCTACCCCACCACATCTTCTCTTCTCTTCTCTTTCTTCTCTTCTCTTCTCTTCTCTTCTCTTCTCTTCTCTTCTCTTCTCTTCTCTTCTCTTCTCTTCTCTTCTCTTCTCTTCTCTTCTCTTCTCTTCTCTTCTCTTCTCTTCTCTTCTCTCTTCTCTTCTCTTCCCTTCCCTTCCCTTCCCTTCCCTTCCCTTCCCTTCCCTTCCCTTCCCTTCCCTTCCCTTCCCTTCTCTTCTCTCCTCTCCTCGAGTCTCCTCTCCTCGAGTCTCCTCTCTCCTCGAGTCTCCTCTCCTCGAGTCTCCTCTCCTTGAGTCTCCTCTCCTCTTCTCTTTGTGTTTTCAATACATTCCACTTCTGAAAACCCAGCAAACTATGATGGTCTCAACTTTTCTCTATCAATTCAGATATGCAGCAGTGTGTCTCTTCCACACCTACACTAGCACACTCTTAAATATACAGGAACATTACTTTCAGTTTGGCAAAGTATACCAAACACCTGAACACCTTGTTTGTTTCTTTTGGTTGCTGTAACACACGACACGGTTTGTGGCATAATAATTTGGAGTCTTTGTGATCTGAATAGAGATATCACCACAAGCTCAATATGAATTCAATGGTCTCCCCAGTTCAAGAGACAGGGATCTTCTAGAGAGAGTCCAACAGAGAGCTACAAGGATGATTAAGGGACTTCAACATCTCTCCTGTGAAGGAAGATTGAGAGAACTGGGCCTGTTCAGCCTTGAGGAGAGATGGCTGAGCGGGAATCTTATCAATCTCTATAAATATCTGAGGGTGGGTGTCAATATGAAGGTACCAGGCTCTTTTTGGTAGTGCCCAGTGACAGGACAAGGAACAATGGATACAAGCTAGAGTGCAGGAGGTTCCACCTCAACATGAGTAGACACTTCTTTATGGTGAGGGTGACAGAGCCCTGGAACAGGCTGCCCAGAGAGGCTGTGGAGTCTCTTTCCTTGCAGAGTTTCAAAACCTGCCTGGGTACATTCCTCTGCAGCCTGCCATAGATGATCCTGCATTGGCAGGGAGGTTGGGCTCAATGATCTCTAGGGACCCTTTCCACCTCCTGTGATTCTGTGAAAGTCATGATATGATCATTTCCTCTCTTGGAAAATTCAGAGCAAGTGGAGATAATCACAGCTTCATATAGTACTCCCTGAAGAACAATCATGCTGCTACAAAACCTTGTGGCATCTAAAATTTGCTTGGAAACCCCTCCTGAAGTTGCTCTGAAGTATTTACCTGATGTGACCCTGTTCTGTTTGCAAGATCAGAGCTCACTAATAAACAAGCTACAGCAGCTTTCGGCACTGATCCTATTACTCCAGTACTTTATAACAAGACACTGTATAATTTCTGTGGGCTAAAGTGTTACTACTACTAATATATAGGCTGGGGTCAGAGTGGCTGGAGAGCGGCCAGGCAGAAAGGGACTGACGGGTACTGGTCGATAGTGGGCTGAACATGAGCCAGGAGTGTGCCCAGGCAGCCAAGAAGGCCAATGGCATCCTGGCCTGTATCAGGAACAGAGTGGCCAGCAGGAGCAGGGAGATCATTCTGCCCCTGTACTCAGCACTGGTTAGGCCACACCTTGAGTCCTGTGTCCAGTTCTGGGCCCCTCAGTTTAAGAAAGATGTTGATTTGCTGGAACATGTCCAGAGAAGGGCAACGAACTTGGGAAGGGTTTTGGAGCACAAGCCCTATGAGGGCAGGCTGAGGGAGCTGGGGTTGCTTAGCCTGGAGAAGAAGAGGCTCAGGGGAGACAGTCTCAAGGTGCACCAGGGGTGGTTTAGGCTGGATGTTAGGAAGAAGTTCTTCATAGAAAGAGTGATTGGCCATTGGAATGTGCTGCCCAGGGAAGTGGTGGAGTCACCATCACTGGAGGTGTTTAGGAAGAGACTGGATGGGTGCTTGGTGCCATGGTTTAGTTGATTAGATAGTGTTGGATGATAGGTTGGACTCGATGATCTCAAAGGTCTCTTCCAACCTGGTTAATTCTATTCTATTCTATTCTATTCTATTCTATTCTATTCTATTCTATTCTATTCTATTCTATTCTATTCTATTCTATTCTATTCTATCCTATCCTATCCTATCCTATCCTATCCTATCCTATCCTATCCTATTCTACCCTATATTATAAAAAGGAAAAAAAAAACACTGAAAAAATCTTGGAGTAGAAGGGCACAATTTCACTTACTGGTTTTGTTGATGCTTTCTATCACTAGATCATCTAATTAGCAACTCATACTCAGACTTCAGCCATTGTGGCTGACATTTTCTACTCTCTTTGCCACAAGCAGACATTGCTGTGGCTCACTATCCCTTTGTAAATAGGAACTTGTAAGGTCATTGAGCTCACAAACGTGTTAGGAACTAGTTTAATTAACCCTGGTTAGGCACTTACATATTGTAAGTGCAAATACAAAAGTCCATGTGAAAACTCAATCATTTTGCTTTCAGAATGTGGTTCGGATTTGTGTGAAGCTTGAGGCTGCACACTGAACCAAATGCTGAAAAATCCTTCGGCTGCAGGCACCATCCATTCAGTGCATGACTGAGTCTAGAGAAAGAAATGATTATGTGATCCTGTAATTAGACTGTAGAGTAATTAATATACACGAGGGAATGATAACTTCAAATACAGATGAGCTTAATTGATTTTTTTTTCTTGTAGTTAATTCTAGAACCATTATTTTCTTTCACTCTGGGTTTTCTCTATGTGATCTGTGGCATAAAGGACAGCAGAAGTGCAGTGTTATGAGGTTATTTAATTCCCTTTTATAAAATGTTAATGTAAAGCCTGCAACAAAGAACACAACTGTCCATTTACCATTTGACAATGAAAGAGAACTTCTCAATCATTTAACTGAAAAAAAAACAAACCAACAGTTGGAATTTTTTTACCTTATCTGCCAGGCTTTCTGTCTCCCAGGTTTATGCTTGAACTTTGAAATTCCTAACACTGTGTGCAGAAGTCATGAATTATTTCCAGTTCACCAGGAAGGAAATGTCTCTTTTGCAAATACAGGAGAGCAGCCAGGCAGAAAGGGACCTGGGAGTAGTGGTCGACAGCTGGCTGAACATGAGCCAGCAATGTGTCCAGGTGGCCAAGAGGGACAATGGCATCCCATTCTGCCCCTGTACTCAGCATTGATTAGGCAAAACCGTGAGTCTGTGTCCAGTTCTGGGCCCCTCAATTTAAGAAGGACATTGAGACAGTTGAATGTGTCCAGAGAAGGGCAACGCAGCTGGGGAGAGGTCTTGAGCACAAGCCCTATGAGGAAAGGCTGAGGGAGCTGGGGGTGTTTAGCCTGGAGAAGAGGAGGCTCAGGGGGAGACCTTATTGCTCTCTACAACTACCTGAAGGGAGATTGTAGTCAGGTGGAGGTTGGTTTCTTCTCCCAGGCAACCAGCACCAGAACAAGAGGACACAGTTTCAAGCTGTGCCAGAGGAGGTTTAGGCTTGAGGTGAGGAGAAAGTTCTTCCCAGAAAGAGTAATTGGCCATTGGAATGTGCTGCCCAGGGAGGTGGAGGAGTCACTATCCCTAGAGGTGTTCAAAAAAGGCTTGGATGTGGCACTTGAAGCCATGGTTTAGTTAGTCATGAGATGTTGGGTGATAGGTTGGACTTGATGATCTCTTGAGGTCTTTTCCAACCTTATTGATTCTGTGATTTTATGTTTCTATGATACAGCTATGTTAAGTTCCTGCCTTACAACACAGTTGTACTTTAACTTAGTTTCAACAGAATTAAAATCTGGAGAGTGATAGAAATTAGGTATGTTATGACTGGACTAAAGGATAAACATTGAGATTTATTATTAGTTGCATTAACCTCCCATCTGAAAATTCTATCCAAGCTCAGAATGTTAATTATGATATGAGAGTACAGTTCATCTTTCGGGTAGCATTCAGAGTTTGCCTTTCCTAGGTTACAATGCGATACATATCTCATCCTGCTGAGAAAGCAGAGTCTTGAATGTGCCTCTGTAGATAAAATAAGAGTGTACACACACAGGTATCATCATAAGGAAGTCAGGGGAAGTTTAGGCTGGAGGTGAGGAGAAAGTTCTTCCCAGAGAGAGTTGTTAGCCATTGGAATGTGCTGCCCAGGGAGGTGGTGGAGTCACCATCCCTGGAGGTGTTCAAGAGGGGACTGGACATGGCACTTGGTGCCATGGTTTAGTAGTCATGAGGTCTTGGGTGACAGGTTGGACTTGATGATCTGTGAGGTCTCTTCCAACCTTACTGATTCTATGATTGTATGATTCTAAGTCTGCACCTAGATTTTTACCCAAAATGTGCACACTGTCCTTATTTCTGACAGGCTTTTGTCCAATGAAATGGTGCTGTGACACACCCCACACCTATGTATTCAGTAAGCAACAAGCACTTGTCTCTTCCCAATCATTAACTCTCATTTTATGCTTACTTCTGAGGCAGTTTCATGCTTCCCTGTATTTCCTAGAGCTCACACCCTGCTGTTCACACCCATGCGCAAGCCTTGTTAACATTTCTCTTCAAAGGCTGCTGGAACAAAGCATCTGTGCTGATACTACACAGAGTAAATTCACCAAACTGGCTTGACAGTGAAAGTAAATGTTCCAAAATACCCAAAGTATTGTCATAATGTCAACAAAATTCACATGCAGCTATCTGGGGAAGAGGAGGCAGAGATCCAACTCTACCTGCTCAAATGTGAAATACAAAGCATGTAAAAAGATGTCTGTTCATGTGTATTATTATTATTACAGGCAAAGATACCTCATTAATTTTAAAGATTCCTTTTCTTTCTGATGGCTTTAAATATAGAGATAGGTGGTTAGAGCTGCTCTCATTTTCCTGGTCACCTTTTTCTCTTACAGACAGGAAATATGACTCCACTGGAGGTGTAATTTCAGCTACCAGTCCTGGCTAGCTCAGCTCAGAAAAAGAACAACTTGAGGTTTACCTTTCATTAAAGAGATCAATGCATCTCTCAGAAGTCAACAACAAGTCTCTCGTTGAATTCAGTTATGCAAGATCAGGGTCTAAATCACAAAATTCAGAGTAACTGAAGGAAGAGTCAGACCACTTAGGCAGACAGCTTTCAGGCTCTTATTTCTGTTCCTCAATACTGAAAAGTAAGCACTGTGGTAATCCGTGTTTCTGGCTGAGGAAGCATTTGTTTAATATCCTCAAAAACTTTGAAAATGTCCTCTTATAAAAGGTGACTTTGTGCTGTTAGGAAAAGAGCAAGAAACTATTCTGAAGGGATTTGCTTTCTAATGAGTGAAAACTTTGATAAACACAAAGAATACTTCTTAAAATTCCAGTTCTTCGCTCAGCAAATTCAGACGGATGGTTCTGACTGTATTTTACACTTCAGCTATGTAGAACCAAAGGCATATGACTCCACCACAAAGTCAAACAAACACCACAGTGTTCTTTTGATGTTGCATTGCAGTTAGAGCTGAGAAATGAAAGGAAGAAAGGAAAAATAAATAATAATAATAATAATAATAACAACTAATAATCAATAGTAATAATAATAATCAATAATAATAATAACCAATAATAATAATAATACCACCACCAGGTTAGCTCCTTTGTCTAATTCTATGTTTACCTAAGTTAGAAATTGTGTGTGGCTGGCTAGCTTCCATTCTTGCAAGTCAGTTGTTTCACAGCAATGTTTTTAAATATGTATTCTGAGCAGCTGTTAATATTTGAGTTATTTTGGGTGCTGCTGTACACAAAGGTTACCTGGAATGATCATCCTCCTGCTCCTTCTTCTCAATTTTTGCATGAGCTTCCTGAACCACAAAAGAGAGACTCTCTCTAATGTGTCAAAAGGGCAACAAGGCTGGGAATTCATGAGTACATCTAGGCTGCAAAACTCATCTGGGTCCCTCAGTTTAGGAAGGACATCGAGACACTTGTATGTGTCCAGAGAAGGGCAACAAGGCTGGGGAGAGGCCTTGAGCACAAGCCCTATGAGGAGAGGCTGAGGGAGCTGGGGTTGCTTAGCCTGGAGAAGAGGAGGCTCAGGGAGACCTCATTGCTCTCTACAACTACCTGAAAGGTGGTTGTAGCCAGGAAGGGGTTGGCCTCTTCTCTCCAGCAACCAGCACCAGAACAAGAGGACACAGTCTCAAGCTGCACCAGGGGAAGTTAAGGCTCAAGGTGAGGAGAAATTTCTTCACTGAGAGTCATTTGTCATTGGAATGGGCTGCCCAGGGAGGTGGTGGAGTCACCATCCCTGGAGGTGTTCAAGAGGGGATTGGACATGGCACTTGGTGCCATGGTCTAGTCATGAGGTCTGTGGTGACAGGTTGGACTCGATGATCTTTGGGGTGTCTTCCAACCTTGGTGATACTGTGTGTAAAAAGTGAAGTCATTCTTGAAGGATGAAGGTCAGGAAAGCATATGTGCAGGTGATATAATTTTTCAAGGTCTCTGAGGCTTTTTGCCTCACAATCCTCATCATTTGCGTCATGTGCTCCAGCAGAGCTTTGCACTTGCATTTTGCTGCAGGCTGTAGCATCACCTTAAATAAGACCTACAGGGTTTCAAACATATAAGTCATCGTTGGGAAAATGCAACTGAAGAGACATCTCATAAAAAGAAAATAATTAAGATAAATAAGGATATAAAAAGTATCTTGGTATCTGCCAAGCTGTCATGGCGCTGTAAAATCAGCTTTCTGCGATGCCAACCCAATCAGCCTGCCAATTTTTTTTTACTAAATATAGTGCAAGCTCTGCACTTCACCAAAACCTCCTTGAAAATTCTGGCTGGGCTTACAAAACTCAGCATGGTTTTAATTTGGATATTGCAACGAAATCTGAACCCAAGTTAAGTTTCATAACATTTAGGAATTTCTAAGAAAAGGGAAGAATGGAACGGAACAGGATTCCATTTTTGTCCAGAGTACAGAAGTTTAAAAAGTTGACAATTTAGCTTCCAATGGGGCTTTGGTATGGAAGAATATCTTCTTGGTATGAAAGAATATCACATTAAAAAAAGAAAGGAGAGAGACTGTTATAGTGTGATGGTCTAACCCACCGACCTCAACAAAAAGCTCAGCTGAACTCAGTTGGAGAAGCAAATGAAGCTGTATTTTACAAGCAGTAATGGAATGCAATCATTCTGCCCCTGTATGCTGGACAGTTAGGCCACACCCTGAGTACTGTGTCCAGTTCTGGGCCCCTCAGTTTAGGAAAGATGTTGAGTTGCTGGAATGTGTCCAGAGAAGGGCAACAAAGCTGGGGAGGAGTTTGGAGCATAAGCCCTATGAGGAGAGGCTGAGGGAGCTGGGATTGCTTAGCCTGGAGAAGAGGAGGCTCAGGGGAGACCTTCTTGCTGTCTACAACTCCCTGAAAAGAGGTTGTAGCCAGGTGGGGGCTGGTCTCTTCTCCCAGGCAACCAGCACCAAAACAAGAGGACACAGTCTCAAGCTGTGTCAGGGGAGGTTTAAACTGGATGTTAGGAAGAAATTCTTCATAGAAAGAGTGACTGGCCGTTGGAATGTGCTGCCCAGGGAGGTGGTGGAGTCACCATGCCGGGAGGTGTTTAGGAAGAGACTTGATGGGGTGCTCGAAGCCATGGTTTAGTTGATTAAATAGTGTTGGGTGATAGGTTGGACTCGATGATCTCAAAGATCTCTTCCAGCCTGGTCTATTCTATTCTATTCTATTCTATTCTATTCTATTCTATTCTATTCTATTCTATTCTATTCTATTCTATTCTATTCTACCCTATTCTACTCTATTCTACCTCTATTCTATTCTATTCTATTCTATTCTATTCTATTCTATTCTATTCTATTCTAATATCATAGTATCAGTCAGGGTTGGAAGGGACCACAAGGATCATCTACTTCCAACCCTCCTGCCATGGGCAGGGACACCCCACACTAGATCAGGCTGGACAGAGCCTCAGCCAGCCTGGGCTTAAACACCTCCAGGGACGGGGCCTCAACCACCTCCCTGGACAACCCATTCCAGGACTTCACCACTCTTATGGTGAAGAACTTCCTCCTCACATCTAGCCTGAATCTCCCCACCTCCAGCTTCATTCCATTCCCCCTAGTCCTATCACTACCTGATATCCTGAGAAGTCCCTCCCCAGCCCTCTTGTAGGCCCCCTTCAGATACTGGAAGGCCACTACATACAAAATATACAGTATTTACAATATTATACAAGAATTTGCAGGAAAGAATCAACACAGAAATCCTCCTTGGGGGAGGATTCCACCTCGGGTTCTCCCCAACCTCTCTCCCTCCCCTTTCCCTCTAGTTAATTAGAAGAAAAAGAGGAAAAGGAGAAATATCTTAGGAGAAGTTCAGTTAGCTCAAAGCATTGTTAGAAGTTAGCTGCTTACCTTAGTTTCTGTCTGAGGTCAGCACACATGCATTCCAGCCAAGAAACAGAAGACAGACTGACTAGAGAATGTAAGATCATGAAACTACATCCCAGAGAATGTAAGATCATGAAACTACATCCCACTCACCTACCAATGAAATTCATTTAGAATTATCTTCCCTTTGTTTTCCTTTTCACACCCAAACATTCCGCTAGAGAATTTTGCAGCTGTCTTTCTCTTAAAGGCACAGCCTAAACTGTCACAGAGACCAGGACTGCTCTCAGCCTCATTTAGAGGTCACAAAAGCTTATTGCTATTATTTATTACCAAGAAATTACTAAAAGGAACCTAACATGATATGGCCACAGTCTGTGTTAGGCCCACAATCTGCAGTAGCCTCTGATGCTCTTGTCCTAGATACACAGTAAGTAAAGCATCTTGTTGGACACACTCGATTCTGCTAGTGAAAGAGTTCTAAATGTGACAGCAACTGATCATCAGAGAAGTATTTAGCAGTTTGAAAGAAACACCTAATTCATGCAGTAAAATGTCAGATTATTACTTCTTCATGTCACTGAGACTTTATTGAACAAAGGTTTATTCCTGCTCTCAGCTGTATGACTGGATTTGCAATTAAGGTCTTTGTTTAATTTCTGTAAGCATCATTCCTGTTTATACATCATCTGTAATTCCATTTTTAAATGTAATTGCTTCTAAATCTCAGAGGATATTAATAGCTGCCTGAACTGATATGTTTTAATACTAAGAACTGTGATTTAAACTATTAAAGCAAAAACCGAACAAAGCAAGCTAGACACAATTCTAATCAAGTTCTGGCAGCTGATTCTTTTTATTTTCTATCTGTACCACTTATTTTAGAGACTGGGAGTCAGCAGTAGATTTATAGTTCCATGTGGGTATACTCTGTTTGTGGAGATGATGTGAAAGCTTAAACAAGCAATTCCTGCATGACAAGCCACCATTGCTTTACCTTTACTCAGGGTGAAGGCACTTTCTATTCACTCAGCATGTTGGAAATGGAATTGCATGTTCCTGGTCGTAGAATCATAGAATCACCAAGGTTGGAAAAGACCTCAAAGATCATCAAGTCCAATCTGTCACCACAGACCTCATGACTAGACCATGGCACCAAGTGCCACGTCCAATCCCCTCTTGAGCACCTCCAGGGATGGCGACTCCACCACCTCCTTGGGCAGCACATTCCAATGGCTAACAACTCTTTCTGTGAGCCTAAACTTCCCCTGGTGCAGCTTGAGACTGTGTCCCCTTGTTCTGGTGCTGGTTGCTAGGGAGAAGAGGCCAACCCCTTCCTGGCTACAACCACCCTTCAGGTAGTTGTAGAGAGCAATGAGGTCACCCCTGAGCCTCCTCTTCTCCAGGCTAAACAGCCCCAGCTCCCTCAGCCTCTCCTCATAGGGCTTGCGCCTGAGGCCTCATTGCCCTTCTCTGGACACGTTCAAGTGTCTCAATGTCCTTCTTAAACTGAGGGGCCCAGAACTGGACACAGGACTCAAGGTGCGGCCTAACCAAAGCAGAGTACAGGGGCACAATGACCTCCCTGCTCCTGCTGGCCACACTATTCCTAATGCAGGCCAGGATGCCATTGGCCTTCTTGGCCACCTGGGCACACTGCTGGCTCATGTTTAGGCAGCTGTCAATCAGTACCCCCAGGTCCCTCTCTGTTTGGCAGCTCTCCAGCCACTCTGACCCCAGCCTGTAGCACTCCATGGGGTTGTTGTGGCCAAAGTGCAGCACCTGGCACTTGGACTTGTTGAATGCCATCCTGCTGGACTCTGCCCATCTGTCCAGCCAGTCGAGGTCCCTCTGCAGAGCCCTTCTGTCCTCTAACAGATCAACACCTGCTCCCAACTTGGTGTCATCTGCAAAGTTGCTGGTGACTGACTCAATGCCCTTATCCAGATCATCGATGAAGATATTAAAGAGGATGGGGCCCAGCACTGATCCCTGGGGGACGCCACTGGTGACTGGCCTCCAGCTGGATGTGGCACCATTCACCACCACTCTCTGGGCTCGGCCTGCCAGCCATTTCCTAACCCAGCACAGAGTGTTGCTGTCCAAGCCACAACTTGACAGCTTGGCCAGCAGTTTGCTGTGGGGGACGGTGTCAAAGGCCTTGCTGAAGTCCAGGTAGACCACATCCACAGCCTTCTCCACATCCACCAGGCGGGTCACCTGATCATAGAAGATCAGCTTAGAGAGGCAGGATCTGCCCTTCCTAAATCCATGTTGGCTGGACCTGAGCCCTTGGCCCAGGTCCAAAAGTATTTTGCAAATTGGCTCCCCCTGTTCTACCATAAGGACTTTGCTGGTGCCTGAATGATCAGATGAAAAGGCATTTCTGTGTTTTCTGATTTAACCAAATTTTCCTAAGCAGTAGTTCTACTTTTTTGTCTTTTGGAGAGCATCTTCTGCTCACTGAGGAACATAACTATGCCAAACAGGAGCTGCATGTAAAACAGCTCAAAAGAAAGGGAAAAGGGAAATATAAACTGGCTGAAAATTCCCTGGTCACAGATTAGAGCAATCACAGTTACCCCTAATTACGTGTAGCTGTCTATGGCTTGAATGAGTCATTTCAGCAACCAGGGCTCAGCACTGAAGTACTTCACCTGCTGGAGTACTTTCCATGAGACAAATCCTCTGTTTCAGACTCCAAAAAAAGCCTGGCACAAAACGGTTTCATCATCTCTCCAGCACATGGGAGCTTAGGCAAAGAGCTTGTACGACAGCTGAGTCACAAGTTCTACTCTTCCTTTCAATAAGTTTTTTTTTCCCTTTACCATTCTGTCTCTTCCAGTCTGTAGCTATTTTGATCTCATATCTGTCCTGTCACGGTCTCTTCACTTGTCATCTAAGCTATTTTCCATGGCATTGCATTTTTATGTTTCCTGCTCTCTCACAAACATATTCCATACAGCCCTTGAGAGCGCCGTCTCTTCCAGTTCCATCACTGGAATCTGCTCACTTCCTTTTTCCTTGTGTGATGTTTTTCTTCTGTGTGATCATTTTCTGATCTGCTCTGTCTTACTGCATCCTGAATATGCTTTCAGAATACAAACGCATTTTCCTTGTAGGACTCTTTCCTTGATATATTTCCAGATTGGTCATAGTTTCCAGTGCTTGGGGACCAGACTCAATGATTTATATCACATACCTGTTGTCCAGCAGTCCTTCTAATTATGCCATGCTAGGAACTGTGTCATGAATCACAGACTGATTAACAAAGTTTTGCAAGCTGTGTCTATGTAGGCTAAGTGAAGCTGCTCCAGTGAATTGCAGTGGTGAAACTTCCCATGGTGGAGACTCGTTCACCTCCTCCTCCACATAAGAGCTCAGACACAAAACTACTTGACAAAGGCTGTAATTCTCAGGTCAGTAAGATCCTTCATTAGCCACACAGGGATGCTTTGAAGACATTCCTGTTCTTCCTTTGATTATGTCTACGCTGGAGATTTTTGCCCAGGCAAGGAGTTAACTGCAGAACAGAAACAGTCCAGCTGTGACAAAATGGAGTCACATTTGGTCTGATTTTCCCACTTGCTGTTCACAGCTACCCAGGGTGTTTGCAATCAACAGTGTAAACACCACTTTCATTTCCAGGACTAATAATCAAGATAGGTATGGGGAAAAAAAAAAAGAGAGTGAGTTATAATCCAGGTCAGACACCCTCCTCACTTTTGCATAGATATACATTCCCTTAACTGAATTTCACTGAAATATTATAGCCAGTCTTACTGGATGAGTTAGAAATGTGAATTAACAACACTTTGCATTAGCAGAGGCTTTGGGAAAGGGAAGCAACTAAGAGACAAGCTAAGTTTTTGCAAGACTGGTGACAAATTACATATAATTAGCATGTAACAATGGTAACAGTGCTGAAAAAAAAACCTACAGTAGCTTATGAAATAATCTAAATATAGTGTAATTAGTTCACTAGTACTTACAGAGTTGATTTGGGGATTATGATTAGAAAAGTCTTATTTCCCAGTACGAGTAACATTTTCTCTGTGAGAGAAAAACAGCTTCTTAAAAAGCTTTTTAAAAAACACTTTCATGACAGTAGAAATAATGCTTTTGATTTTCTATATGATTTACTTGCACACACACACACACAAAAATTGCCTTTGATAGGATCCACTTCAGCTTTATATTAAATACCCTAAATAGAGCTCAGCAGGAAAACAAATGAAAATGAAATGAAGTGTGGGTAAAAAAGGGCAAATTAGTCAGTAGTCCAGTGGTTTTGAATATCATTTTGAGTAGAAGAAGAAGAAAAACCAAAACATAAACAACTGAAATTCTTTGTTTCAGACAGTACTTCTCTATACCCCTCATGGTTCATGGACTGTTATATCTTGAATAGGCAGTGATCAGTTTGTTTGGGCAAAAATCTTGTGCATATACCAGGAAAGAAGCTTGCCTGTTTCTTTCTCTATCTTTTTCCTTGCCCATCTTCCTTCCCAACTCACTTTTTGTGTGTCTTTTTTTCTTACAAAGTAGTGCATGATGACTTTGAAAGTTTAGAAGGAAAACACTTCTGCATTTATCTTTCCTTCTGCTAGGAACAATGGCCAAAGCGTCATTTACATATAGGACTCCACAGTATCACACAGTATCACAGTACATTAGTGGTTGGAAGAGACCTCCAGAGATCATTGGGTCCAACCTCTCTGTCATAGCAGGATCACTTAGGGTAGTCCACAAGGCACTGCATCCAGGCAGGTTTTGAAAGTATCCAGGAAAGGAGACTCCAGAATCTCTCTGGGCAGCCTGTTCCAGAGGTCTGTCACCCTCAGTGTAAAGAAGTTTCTCCTCATGTTGAGGTGAAATCTTCTATGTTCAAGCTTGCACCTGCAGTTCCTGATGTTTTAGGCTGGATGTTAGGAAGAAGTTCTTCATAGAAAGAGTGATTGGCCATTGGAATAGGCCGTTCAGGGAGGTGGTGGGGCCAGCATCACTGGAGATGTTTAGGAAGAGACTGGATGATGTGCTTGGTGCCATGGTTTAGTTGATTAGATAGTGTTGGATGATATGTTGGACTTGATGGTCTCAAAGTTCTTTTCCAACCTGGTTAATTCTATTGTTTTCTATTGCATTCTATTGCATTCTATTCTATTCTATTCTATTCTATTCTATTCTATTCTATTCTATTCTATTCTATTCCTTGTCTTATTACTGTGCACCACTGAAAAGAGGTTGGCCTCCTCCACTTGACACCCACCCCTCAGATATTGATAAACATTGATCAGATCCCCTCTCAATCTTCTCTTTTCAAGACTAAACAGCCCCAGGTCTCTGAGTATCTGACCAAAGTGTTGCAGGAAGGAGAAAAAACAAGCAAGCAAACAAACAAGAAATCAAATCAAAACATCAACAACAAAATGTCAGAGAAACATAAAATATTGCAAAAGCATATCGGTTACCTAAATAGTAAATACATCTTTGCTATGTCACTTCAAACCAATAGTATTCTTTCCTTCTCTCAACTGTTTTCCTTTTCTGTTTGGAAACTCTTCTGTGAACAGACATTTCTATTTTCTGAGCCCCTTTCAGCAAGAAAGCTCCAGCCTTCAAGCCAACACACTGCTAATTTATTCTGTGGAATCCATCTTGCTTCAAATGTTCTAATTCAGGAAGTGTACTTTCACAGCAAGTAAAAAAAAGCCAAACCAAGTGAAACTATACAGAGCAACACAAAACAAAACCAAAGGAAACAATCAACACCAGCCCCACAAAAAGAAACAAACAAACAAAACAAAAGATAAGATAACAGGAGACTTTCATTCTCCCAGCCTCCTAAATTCAGCTGGGGTTGTTCACAAAATTAATTTAGCAATAATCTAGAGTGCATTTGAGGACTTCAGGCAGAATTCACATGTTACAATATCGGGAGCTGGAAACTGCAAAATTCTTTTCTTTTCCTGTAAGCTCACAGTTTCAGCAGCAAATGTTTCTTCTCCCTGTGCTGTACAAATCTGCCTTGTTTGAGCAAAATGTAGGCACTCTGTTGCATATCTACAGTTTCTCCCCAGAGCTATGATGCCAATACTTCTCCTTCCAATTACATTCTTTCCCCTGAGGAAGTTCCTTCTTCATGGCCTGTCCACCGTTTGGGGAAGCACCAGGGCTGCTGCTTACATACAGCTGGACAATCCTATGGCCAGCCACATCTCACAGGGTGGTAAGAGGAAGGGTAGCACTTATGGTGCTTCCCCCACCTCTGCAGTAGCTTGAGCAGCCTAACCTGGAGGGCTGATGCAGAGCATGAAACGGTAAGTGCATATCAGCTATAAATGTGCCACGCAGAGGGCACCACTGGCAAATGTTCAACCAGATCAGGGCATGACTGCCTAGAAAAAAGACATGGCATTTCAAGAGCTGGGACATCAGCAATATGAAGGAATACCACACTTGTTTCCATCAGCATCTCAATTATCTTTTGGAACTGAATATTTGCTATTTTGCCTCCATTCTACTCCTTTTCTGATCCATTTATCCTTTAATTGTTTGCTAGAGGATCATCTTTTTGGCCACATGGCTTCTTGTTTGTTTTCCTTGCCTGACCTCCAGAGGGATCTGTCAGCTAGAGATTCTTATCTTCTGCCCCTAATCTCTTTCAAATCTCTCCCAGCTCATGGCACTCTAGCCTATTCTAGTCAAAAGAACCTAAGAGCTGCATTAAGTTAGTTGGGTTTATTATTTTAACTTTTTTATGGTTGTTAATTAACTTCAGGTGAGATTTTTAAAAGATACTATGTGGGGGTGGGAAAAAAAGTAGATTTACACACAATATACTATCTTCTAAAAGTCAAATCCTGTCCTATACCATATGTCTGTAATAAGAATGTTTAAGTACACATCAAAGACAGAGCCATGAACAGCTCTGCATTTCAGAGTTTGATTTCATTTTTCTGCTATTACAGACCTCCCTATGGCTTTTATTCTGGATAAGGATCTTCAGAACGACCTCAATACATATCTACAACCAGTTTACACTCGATCTTATATGAGACCATAAATAGTGGTGACTTTAAGCTTTATGATGACGTGGAAATCAGGTCAACATTTAAATATTGGAGGGGAGATTATCCTCGATGAGTGGAAGCTGCAATTGTATGCTCTGTGAGATGCAGTGTACATTTCTGTTTTGCAAGCCAGTGTTCTTTCTCAAGAATATTTGTGTCTAAGTAAGTTAGGCTAAAGCTCTAACAGTCTTTGCCAACTCATTCCCTTTGCATAGGGGGAAAAATCCTCTCCTGGAAGGCAGTCATTTCAGTGCTTTATCTTGCCTGCATGTAACTGTACAGAACACTGAATAGTTGAACTTGGTTGCTGCATTAGGCTTGCAAAGATATGCCAAAACCAACAACAAAAATCCAGTGTAGATGGTAGCTGCTGCTGCTATTGCGATTGCACAGTTCAATAAGTCAGAAATCTTCCATAGCTTAGAAATAGAATTTCATCCTACTTCCACCACTAATAAATAAATAGCTACTAGATTGATCTGCAAACTCAATTGTGGGCAAAATACCATAATGGAGAGAGGCTTGCCAAATGCTGTTTGGACACTGACCATAGTTCATGCAATTGTTCTGATGTTTTTTGTTTAATGAGAACTGACACGCAGTTGTTAAAAACAATCAAATATTTGCCAAGCAACGAACAGAATACACAATGGCAGCATTCCTCTTTGGCACCAGAAAGCAGACAAACACACTCCTAAAGAACTTTGTCTCTCTCAGACTGTGCTGAAATATGTGTAGACTCTGTCGTGTGCCCTTCTTTAGAACGCTGCCTCGAGGCATGGGCTTGTGTCAGTGCTTGAGTGTACCAGAAGACATGAGATTCCCACTGAGCATCTTTTGAAGATGGATTTTCAAACGAAGCCCTCAAGAACCCCAGACACTCATGTAAGGAAATAGAGCTCATGAATTAGCTTATCTTTGCATTGTATTAATTATAAAAATGAAAAGATGACAGAAGCAACACAGGGTCACAGGATCTTAGGGTTTGGAACAAGGCTGGTGAGGGGTCTGGAGTACAAGCCCTGTGAGGAGTGTTTAAGGGAGCTGGGGGTGTTTAGCCTAGAAAAGAGGAGGCTCAGAGGAGACCTTATTGCTCTCTACAACTACCTGGAGGAAGATTGTAGCCAGGTGGGGGTTGGTCTCTTCTCCCAGGCAACCAGTGACAGAATGAGAGGACACAGTCTCAAGCTGCAACAGGGGAGGTTTAGGCTGGTTGTTAAGAAGAAGTTCTTCACAGAAAGAGAGATTGGCCATTGGAATGGGCTGCCCGGGGAGATGGTGGAGTCACCATCACTGGAAGTATTTAAAAAGAGACTGCATGAGGCACTTGGTGCCATGGTTCAGTTGATTAGATGGTGTTGGGTCATAGGATGGACTTAATGATCTCGAAGGTCTTTTCAAACCTGGTTAATTCTATATTCTGTGGAAAGGACCCCAGGAGATCATCAAGTCCAACCAAGACTGGTCCTAAGCAGGACCATAGAATCCACCACAGGTCGCACAGGAATGCATCCAGATCTTGAAAGTCATGGGAATGATATATATGTGTGTATGGAAAGAATGGAATGGAATGGAATGGAATGGAATGGAATGGAATGGAATGGAATGGAATGGAATGGAATGGAATGGATTAGAATGGAATGGAATGGAATGGAATGGAATCGAATGGATTGGAATGGAATGGAATGGAATGGAATGGAATGGAATGGGATAGGATAGGATGGAAGGATAGGATGGAAGGATAGGATAGGATAGGATAGGATAGGATAGGATAGGATAGGATAGGATAGGATAGACCAGGTTGGAAGAGACCTTTGAGATCATCGCATCCAACCTATCATCCAACACCATCTAATCAACTAAACCATGGCACCAAGTACCCCATCAAGTCTCTTCCTAAACAATTCCAGCGATGGCAATAGATAAAGCAAGTGCAGCCTTCTTGGGCTCGTCACCTTGAACTTCTTTAAGAATGGGTAATGAAAATAACAAAAAGGATTGGAGTAGCTTGCTCCAGTAAAGCAATTCTCTACTCCATCAAGCCATACTAATGCAAGTTTAAGAACTCTTACATGTCTTTGCTAAAACCCCAGTGATGTGTATAATGGCACAGTAATAAAAATGGTAAGTATGTCATATTGAGAAATAACAGATCTGCTTCTAGTATCCCCATGTTAATTAGCCAGCTCCCCCCCCCCCCCCCCCCCCCCCCCATGCAGTTTTATTTTCAGGAATAATACTATGCTGTTTCAACAGAGAATGCTTCCTCTTTTGGATTTCACAACTCTCCAGGGCACACTAGGGAGTGAATCAGTTATGCCCAACATGCGAACCTTAAGCAAACTAGAGGCTCACTGAAGTTATTTTGGTCCCTTCTCTTTGATTTATGTGCAGTAATTTCAGAAAAGAATATCCTATAGGAAGAGTGCAAAGCATTTCTGCACATTATGTGCTAAATTAGACTCAGGGAAAACGTATATGTCATGCTTAGTATTACTGTGGGGTATGAATTTGATTTGGGAAACTGTGCAACAGACTTTATGACTAAAAGTGTCTAAAGAAAAATCATTATAGCATTTGCTATATATTGTCTAAGATTTTCATCATGTGTTATTGAAGAATCATAGAATGGTTTGGCTTGGAAGGGATCTCTAAAGATCATCTTGTCCAACCCTCTCTGCAATTAGCAGAGACATCTTCGAGTAGATGCACAGAGACATCTTCAAGTAGATGCCCAGAGCCCTGTTGAGCCTCACCTTGAATATGTCCAAGGATGGGCCCCCAACTACCTCCCTGGGCAACCTGTTCCAGTGTTCCACTACCCTCATGGTAAAGAGCTTGTTCCTGACATCCAATCTAAATCTACTCTTCTCTAGTTTGAAACTATTGGCTATTAGTAAAGCTTTATAATAGTAATCTCTGTTCTCTAGGTATGTTTTACCTTATTGGCAATCTGAAGATTAAAAAAAAAAAAAGGTCTAAATTATATAAGGAGTGTTGAAGCTGTCTTCATTCCCCTGCCAGTGATTTAAACCACAGCACCTAAATTCCTGTATTTTTTACCTTATTGGTAATATGAAGATTAACAAAAAAGAAGTCTAAATTATATAAGGAGTGTTGAAGCTGTCTTCATTCCCCTGCCAGTGATTTAAACCACAGAACCTAAATTCCTGTATTTTTTACCTTATTGGTAATATGAAGATTAACAAAAAAGAAGTCTAAATTATATAAGGAGTGTTGAAGCTGTCTTTATTCCCCTGCCAGTGATTTAAACCACAACACCTAAATTCCTGCTTACTTCAAGGAAACTAAGCTGTAGGAAATACTGAAAATTATTTGCTCTACCTTAGTGTCTTGTATGGCACACCAGCATTTTTCTGGTCAGTCCCTCAAGAACATCAACCCACTAAACACATATGCTTTTTGCATTTTGCATTCTCTCTTCACTCAGATGGTGAAAAACCATTGCAAACTGGTTTGATTTGACTTGGAAAAGTGAGGGACAGAGAGGAGATGTTGGTTAAAAGAGAAGACCATTTAAGCATCTAATGCAGGGATGTGAGGGCGATCTGGCTGCGACATCTGTCACCCCATTGATCGCCAGGGTAGATTCGGCTGATCTGGCTGGCTAGGCGGGTGTCCCCTTCCTCCCTCACCGCTCCATGTGCGTCCCTCCCGAAGCTGCTCGCTTGGTCGAAGAGGACGACCTTCCCCGATAGACGGTACCGTTCATCGGTCAAGGGTATACGGTAGCTGCAGTCCCCTGAAAGCTCAAGGTCCATTTGTGGGAGAGAGAACGTAGGGTGGTCAAGCTTCCAAGACTCCAGACACATCCAAGTGGGGCACTGCATGGGGCAGTCTGCCATTGTTTTTAGGGGACACAGTCTCAAGCTGCAACAGGGGAAGTTTAGGCTCGAGGTGAGGAGAAAGTTCTTCACCGAGTCATTTGCCATTGGAATGGGCTGCCCAGGGAGGTGGTGGAGTCACCATCCCTGGAGGTGTTCAAGAGGGGACTGGATGTGGCACTTGGTGCCATGGTCTAGTCATGGGGTCTGTGGTTACAGGTTGGACTCAATGATCTTCGAGGTCTCTTCCAACCTTAGTCATACTGTGATACTGTGATACTGTAATGGAGATCCTTCAACAGGGCTACGGCATACAGCTGTAATAAATCTCTCCATGGTAGACCAAATTTGCTTATTTCACTCTAATCTCTCGGGCCTTGAAAGATAAACTACAGGACATTTTCTGTTGTATAGATTCTTTCCAGTCATGTGATCTGAATAAAAGCAGCCATTAAAAATTTAATGTCACAGTGCTGTTCTCAAATGATAAATTGTACTGTCAATTATAATTTACTCATAGAGAGAAAACAAAACATAAGATGATTTCAAGATAATGTTGCAGAGAAACCTTCCATAAAGAGAAACCTTCCATAAAGAGAAACCTTCAGAACAAGAGGACACAGTCTCAAACTGCACCAGAGGAGGTTTAGACTGGATGTTAAGAAGAAATTCTTCATAGAGAGAGTGATTGCCTATTGAAATAGGCTGCCCAGGGAGGTGGTGGAGTCACCATCATTGGAGGTGTTTAGGAGGAGACTTGATGGGGTCCTTGGTTGCATGGTTTAGTTGATTAGATGGTGTTGGATGATAGGTTGGACACGATGATCTTGAAGGTCTCTCCCAACCTGGTCTGGTCTATTCTATTCTATTCTATTCTATTCTATTCTATTCTATTCTATTCTATTCTATTCTATTCTATTCTATTCTATTCTATTCATAACAATCAAGAAAAATATAAGTGACTGCTGGTGCTATTATTATCAAATTTGTTATGCTTGTTATTAAATTGCCAGACACTCTCCATTATAATGGGGGGTTTTGGGGGGGCTGTTACAGTTCTAGGAATCTTTTAGTGAAAGAGCAAAAATTTGCCATACTAGGTATCTTCCTTGGTGAAATGTTAAGTGCAACCTGAGCCACATGATCCAACTATATCAGTGACTACAGATAAGGAAAACATGTTTTTCAAGCTATGCTCACTGAACAAGTGGAATGTAATAGTGCAGATCTCAGTGAAGGGCAGTGCTGCCATGAGGGAAGATTCGCTGGAAGAAGAGCCTGGGAATGCAGGGAAAAGGAGCTGCAGTGAGTTAGCTCAACCTGATGTAGCACTGGGACCCAGAGGACATTTAACAGGGATAGGAGAAAACATACAAGGCAGAGCACAAGGAAGGAAACTGTCCAGCAAGCCAGCAGTCTGTGTGGCTGGGAACTGTATAGTGTGGAGAGCATGGGAACAAGAGAGAAACAAGCTAGATAAGAAGCTGGGGCAGTAGACTGGAGGTTGGCTTGGCAAGAAGCCCAGAGGAAGAACTGGGAAAGAGATAGTCCCAGGGTTGTTTCTGAGTCTTCCCATTTTATTTTCTTTGCCATCAGCAGATAAAACCCAAAGATAAAATGACCCATTCCCTCTGCAGAGCAGCACTGGGGAAAGTGCTGGGGCATGTTGCTGCTCGGTGACTGCCATGCCAGCATTCAGTTAAGAGGAATTCCCTTTCTTTTGTTTATTTAAATAGCATTTTTAAAAGGACAGAGGGAGCCAGACTTCAGAGTTTCTTTCCTTGGCTTGACAGTCCTTTGGAAGTGTGTTCTTTACTCATATATTTGCATTCTCTTATTCAGCATTCATGAACACCGTGGCATGCACTGTTCTAAAACTGTGCTTCTTGTCAGTAAACTAATTTCCCCCTTTGCTCCAAGCAAGTCTGACCAGTTCCACACAGAAACAGGATAAGAAATAAATCAGTTTCAAAATGGAAGTGATAGGAAGCAGGCTGCCTAATATGAGAGGCAGAGAGGTAGGAATCAGCGAAGGTCAGACAAGGACTCAGTGGATCAGAACAGAGAATTCATGGGGAAGATGAAAGGCCAGAGCATAAAAGTGAAAGCAAGGCAAAAGAGTGACCACAGCTCTGTGCATGAGTCATCAGAAATGGCATTTGACAGTTCATGCTCAGTACCACCAGAAGGTATATTAGTATAAAAATGATGTGATTGTGCTTTCTAAATCTAGTAACAGGAAAATACAAACACCCTTTCATGTTCAATTTACACCAAAGGCATTAAAGACAGATTAATTACAAAAAAGGAAGAGCTTTTCTAAGGTGTTGGGTTGGGTTGACCCTGACTGGACATCAAGCGCCCACCAGACCTGCTCTGTCACTGCCCTCCAGAGCTGGACAGGGAAGAGGCAATACAAGAGACTCACAGTTTGAGATAAGGAGAGGAAGAGATCACACCCCTATTACTGTCATGGACAAAACCAGACTCAACTTAGGGAAAATGAATTTAATTTATTGCCATTCAAATCAGAGTATGATAGTGAGAAATAAAAAGCACATCTTAAAACACCTCTCCCCAGACTTCTGATTTTCTCTACCTCCTCTTCCCAGCTGCATAAGGAGATGGGATTGAGAGTTCTGGTCAGTTCATCACACCTGTCTCTGCCACTCCTTCCTCCTCCACTCTTTCCTGGCCACAGCATGAGGTCCCTCCCACAGAAGACAGTCCTCCATGAACTTCTCCAATGGGAGTCACCCTGTGGGCTCTTCACAAACCACTCCAGTATGGGTGACAAGTCCTGCCAGTAAACCTGCTTCAGTATGGGTTCCTCCCTCCACAGGTCCTGCCACAAGCCTCCTCTAGTGTGAGCTCCTCACAGACTCACAGCCTCCTTCAGGCACATCCACCTTTTCCACCATGGGGTCCTTTACAGGCTGCAGGTGGATATCTGCTCCACCATTAACCTGCTTGGGCTGCAGGGGCACAACCTGCCTCATCGTGGTTGTCACAACAGGCTGCAGAGGATTCTCTGCTCTGGTGCCTGCAGCACCTTCACCCCTTCAATCTTCACTGACCTTGGTGTCTGCAGAGTTCTTCCTCTCATGTACTGTCACTCCTCTCTCTGGCTCAGTTGCTATTGCACAGGTTTTTTCCAGCCTTCTTATAATATGTTCTCACAGAGGTGCTGCCACCATTGCTGATGGCCTTGGCCTTGGCCAGCAGTGGGTCCGTCTTGAAGCTGGCTGGAATTGGCTTTATTGGATGAGAAGGAGGCTTCTAGGAGCTTCTCACAGAAGCCACCCTTGTAGCCTCCTTGCTACCAAAACCTTGCCCTGCAAACCCAATACAGATGTTTTGGTGCCTAGCTCAGGCTAAGTGCTTTACTGTGCTAGACAACTGAGTATCTTATTCTACATCCTGTGTTTTCAGAGCAGGGAGAGAATAGACTAGACTAGACTAGACTAGACTAGACTAGAATAGAATAGAATAGACCAGGTTGGAAGAGACCTTCAAGATCATCGCATCCAACCTATCATCCAACACCACCTAATCAACTAAACCATGCAACCAAGCACCCCATCAAGTCTCCTCCTGAGCACCTCCAATGATGGTGACTCCACCACCTCCCTGGGCAGACCATTCCAATGGGCAATCACTCTCTCTGTATAGAACTTCTTCCTAACCTCCAGCCCAAACCTCCCCTGGTGCAGCCTGAGACTGTGTCCTCTTGTTCTGGAGCTGGTTGCCTGGGCCAAGGACAATCTGCACCCTTCTCGATGGCTATTGCATTTTCACATTTTCAAGCCCAAACACCAACCTTATGACTATTTGTGGCGTTTCTGCTGACCAAGTAGTTTAAAAATGAAATTATTTGCACAATGGAAATATAAATTATTCACACAAAAGGCTTGGAGCAGCCACTTTAGAAACGTTATAGCCTGTAATACTGAAGTGTACCTATTTCAGGGCGAAGTCGTAGCACGGTGGCTTTCAGCAGCTGCTCTCCAGCCTCTGTGGTCCATTGTACGAACTCTGCCTGCAGTGCTTCATGCCTCATTTCCTGTGACTTGACATTGTGTGTATTTGTTGAATAATCAGGGAGAACGTATCCTCGTTAAAAATGTTTACCCTTCTATCCTAGTGGGAACAGAGCAACGAAAAGGGTAAGGGCAGAAGTATGTCATATTACACACGAAAAAAAGCAGCAGAACTGAGCCCTTCAGAGAGGCCTCGCAAGGAGCTCTGAAAATCAGGCTGTTGAGAAACGATTTGGCTTCTCACAGATTTTCATACTGCTTCTTTCTTATTTTCTTCTTTTGTTTCCTCACGTGGGGGATGTTTGCATGAACACAAGAGGTCAAGTCCTGCTCTCAAATCAGCATAAATTTGAAATTCAACAGAGTACCATAAACAAATAGCAGTGTAAGCAAAAGAAATCCCACACTGGCTTTCTGAGTGTGTTTTCTGGCCAATGACCTAGATGTTGGAATGAGTTTTTACCCAAACTGCATCACACTCAAACCTTTGGAATTGTTTTGCTTCAGCCTCATTTTTAAAGGAAAACTGCTCTGTGGTTTTATTTTCCCTTCCTTCTTTCTCTCTCTTCTTTTGTATTTTCTTTTCTGTTTATTTGTTTGGTTGGGGGTTTTGGGGAGGGGGTTGGGGGTTTTGTTGGTTGGTTGATTGTTGGTTTTTTGATTTGGTTTGGCTTTTTGTTACTTAGGATCTAGAGGATGTCTCATTGCTTACTTAATGAACAGCGAGTGTTGTGCCTGAAAGCACAGCAAAAGTCATAGAATCATAGAATCAATAAGGTTAGAAAAGACCTCGGAGATCATCAAGTCCAATCTATCACCCAATACTTCATGACTAACTAAATCATGGCTTCAAGTGCCCCGACCAATCCACTCTTGAACACCTCTAGGGATGGTGACTCCACCACCTCCCTGGGCAGCACATTCCAATGGCCAACAACTCTTTCTGGGAAGAACTTTCTCCTCACCTCCAGCCTAAACTTCCCCTGGTGCACCTTGAGACTGTGTCCTCTTGTTCTGGTGGTGGTTGCTTGGAAGAGGAGACCAACTCCCACCTGTCTACAACCTCCTTTCAGGTAGTTGCAGACAGCAATAAGGCCTCCCCTGAGCATCCTCTTCTCCAGGCTAAACAATCCCAGCTCCCTCAGCCTCTCCTCATAGGGGTTGTCCTCGAGACCTCTCCCCAGCCTCGTTGCCCTTATCTGGACACATTCAAGTGTCTCAATGTCCTTCTTAAATTGAGGGGCCCAGAACTGGTATACTGGTACCTTCTTTTTCCTCATGTGTTCTGCCTGGCGGTGAGCAAGTCAGCTGTTATATAGTTGTGCCTTAGTTTCCTCACCTCAGGAGGAGCACAGATGAGCTTTAACAAAAGTTTTGAGAACCACTCAGAGCTACATGAAAAAGTGCTTTGGTTGCTACTGAGCTGCAGAGTGTCATTATTGGAGCAACAGCAGAATAGGTTCAGTTATTTTTCATCCAAAGTATCAGAGTAAACAATACAAGTTGGAACAATGAACTGTTTGCAGAATGTGGTTCTAAAGAATGTGTTAAGAGTCACTGATGATGCTGTTGCTATGGTTACAGAACCATCTAAAGAAGTGAATGCCCTAAACACTGTTATGAAAATCAAGTAAATATTAAACAACAGTTTAAAAACAGGTGTGTGGGAGTCTGTGTTTTCATTTTTGTCATTTTAATTACTTCTAATGTTTGTGAAAGCAGCAGGTCAAAAGGAGCTATCCAGAAAAGGGTGTGATGCCTGGTTAGTGTTTGGAAGACAGATCTCTAGGGAGCGTCTAGATGTTGATAGCTACTTTGTAGAGATCCACTGCTCTGCAGTATTTTTCTCTGTTTGCCCCTGAACTTAATCAATATGCAAGGGAAAATCATGCTATAGCAAGAAATGTGAACACAATGTCCTTCACTGAGAATCATTGTGTTAAACCCAGGATCTTACATGGCAGGTGACAAAAAGCTTGTTTTGTACAACTTACAGGTGAGGATAAGAAGCTCTGCAAATTTGTATAGTCGTGGGAATTGTGGTGTGGGTGGTATTTCATAGAATCATAGAATCAGTCAGGGTTGGAAGGGACCACAAGGATCATCTAGTTCCAACCTCCCTGCCATGGGCAGGGACACCCTACACTAGATCAGGCTGGCCAGAGCCTCATCCAGCCTGGGCTTAAACACCTCCAGGGACGGGGCCTCAACCACCTCCCTGGATAACCCATTCCAGGGCTTCACCACTCTCATGGTGACGAACTTCTTCCTCACACCTAGCCTGAATCTCCCCATCTCCAGCTTCATTCCATTCCCCCTAGTCCTATCACTACCTGAGATCCTGAGAAGTCCCTCCCCAGCCTTCCTGTAGGCCCCCTTCAGATACTGGAAGGCCACAATGAGGTCACCTCGGAGCCTTCTCTTCTCCAGACTGAACAGCCCCAACTCCTTCAGTCTGGAGAGGTGCAATAGGAGAGGTGCTCCAGCCCTCTGATCATCCTCGTGGCCCTTCTCTGGACACCTTCCAGCACGTCCACATCCCTCTTGTAACAGGGGCTCCAGAACTGGACGCAGTTCTGTGGGGTCTCACCAGGGCTGAGTAGAGGGGAAGAAGCACCTCCCTTGACCTGCTGGCCACACTTCTCCTGATGCAGCCCAGGATCTGATTTGCTTTCTGGGCTGCAAGTGCACATTGAGAGCTCCTGTTGAGCTTCTCGTCCACCAGCACCCCCAAGTCTCTCTCCTCAGGGCTGCTCTCCAGCCAGTCACTGCCCAGCCTGGATTTGTGCCTGGGATTGCCTCGACCCAGATGCAGGACCCTGCACTTGGTCTTGTTGAAGCTCTTGAGGTTGGCTTGTGCCCACCTCTCCAGCCTGTCAAGGTGCCTCTGGATGGCATCCCTTCCCTCCAGCATGTCTGCTGCACCACACAGCTTGGTGTCATCAGCAAACTTGCTGAGGGTGCACTCAATGCCACTGTCCATGTCACCCACCAAGATGTTGAACAAGACAGATCCCAGGACTGATCCCTGAGGGACTCCGCTTGTCACTGGCCTCCACTGGGACATGGACCCATTATTTCATTATCTATTTGACCATGGTAGCACTTACAGTTAGTTAGTAAGACCACATAATATCCTAAGGGTCTTCTATGCTGTTAAGTGAGTGAGCTGCCCAGTTTTGATTGTCAGTTACCAATACAATCAGAATGGTTTGAATTGGAAGGGACCTGTTAAAGATCGTCTAGTTCCAACCCCTCTACCAGGGGCACGGGCACCTTCTGCTAGACCAGGCTGCTCGAAACCCCAACCAATCTAGCCTTGAACGCTTCCAGTGAGGGAGCATCTCAACAGGTTCTCTGGAAAACCTGTTCCACAGCGCATTCATGGTGCACGTACGCTTGGGCTTTTCCAGTCTCCTTTCTGGATGAGTAAACTTGTTTCCTCCAGGAGGAAACCAAGGCACATTTGGCACAGCCATTTGCTTTTGCCTCAGGGTTCACTTCAGGCAGAAAACATGAAATTGATGGTGCTAAAATGGTCTCCTCCAGTCTTCTGACAGGATGCCAAGCAGACCTTGTGCCCACGAAGGCAAGCTCATACCCTCAGGACAGGCTGCAGGGCATTGTGCTCTGCAGACACTGCTCTATTAGGCAGCACTACAGATTTCACTTCTTTTTATTTTCTTCCCAGGTTATCTCACTTTATTATCACTTTGAAAACACAAAATATTCTAGTTTCTCTCAGGGTCACAGGCCCAGGAATTGCTTCCTGAGGCAGATGAGTTTGGTAATGCAGATTCAGCCAGATGTATTTTGCACTTGTCTTGAACGCCATCACAAATATATTCCCTTCTATTTGAACACCAAAACTTCAGGCAAAGATGGAGCTATTGGTTATTAATGAATCTTGAATGTTTATTAGGTATTTCTGTAGCCTTAAAAGGGACATGTAGCTTGCAGTGCCTACATTCCAGTTCTAAACAGGTGGTAGTCTGTCAGAAACTTGCACATTTTCTAAGAGTTTGTATCTAAAAGAGTTGAGCTTTGGGAGAGACTTGACATATGGTAGTTAAAGAAAAGCTGGTTTAAAAGTTGTGCTGCCACTACATCTAAATATAATCCTAAAAAGAGAGAGAGAACATTATTAAGCCCCAGAAATTTAATTATGCTTACCAACCGGCTTCATTTATCAAAGTACATTAAAAAATGAGTAGAGAATTTAACTCAGGGAACCTGTAGCAATTTCAATTATCAGCCCTATAAATTACCCAACCAGTGAAATGCAGTGAGATCAAAGATTCTAAACCATTTGATTTTCTTACACATGAGAGAGTGGCTACTGGGCACATTTATTACTCACCAGGGCTGAATAACTAGGACAATGCTGAACTCTATGCATGTGGCACTGCTGACAATGGCAGAGAAATGAGCCAGTGGATTCTCTGGAGGTTTGTCAGAAACAGAAGGCTGGTGTACAGATAAGCAAATGGCTTATGAATGTGCTAATGAGTTTGCCTTCTAACCTCATCAACTAAAAAAAAACACTAATTTATTTTTCTTTATCTCTTTAGAATATGCATCATCTCTGTAAATTGAAATGCAGTCTCTTGAGTGCATTCAGAACAATTTTTAGTTTCTAATATATTCATGGCAGCCTCCAAAATTTGGATTATGTCAGCATCCGGTGCCCTGTGTTATTGTGGTCTGCATTTCTTGCAGACTATTCAACTTCATGCTTTCATCCCCTATCTGAACAGAGAGGGTAGATTATTTGCCAATACTGATGAAATGGATTTCATACAAGTCTTAGGAGAAATGATAAAAAATATTGCCTTTTGCTATGAGGCTGATTCAGTCCTGTTGGTCTTCCTGATTTCTTTCAACAGTTTTTAGTCAGGTTTTAGTTGTATAATTCTGCTTGTCTTTTTTTTTTTTTCATATATGCTCCTGCAAGACTTCTTTATATACAGTGGGAAAGGAGGCAGAGAGAAGAATAGAATAGAATAGAAAAGAATAGAATAGAATAGAATAGAATAGAATAGAATAGAATAGAATAGAATAGAATAGAATAGAATAGAATAGAATAGAATAGAATAGAATAGAATAGGAATGGAAGAATGGAATGGAATGGAATGGAATGGAATGGAATGGAATGGAATGGAATGGAATGGAATGGAATGGAATGGAATAAGAAAAACACCAGGGCAAGGCCTTTTCTCTCCCGTCCCTCTGACATGTTTTGATACAAACTTCACATGCTAAATAATCTTCAAACGTTTCCATCTCTGACAGTGCTGCTTGTTCCTATGTAGGAATGGAGATGAGCATTATAGGGCATACAGGCTCAGCATCACAGAGAGAATGATTGCCCATTGGAATGGGCTGCCTGGGGAGGTGGTGGAGTCACCATCACTGGAGGTGTTCAGGAGGAGACTTGACAGGGTGCTTGGTGCCATGGTTTAGTTGATTAGGCGGTGTTGGATGATAGGATGGACACGATGATCTTGAAGGTCTCTTCCAACCTGGTTTTTTTCTATTCTATTCTATCAGGCAGCTCTACTGAGACAAGTGTCAGGGTTTCAGCTGGTAGGGACTCAGCAGGCAAATCATTCTCCTCCTTCTTCCAGAAATAAGGATGGTAATTGAGATATTTGTAAGTCCATCCCTAGACTTGCCACAACAAGTGTGGGTCACTCCTAATTTATGGTGTACTATCAAGCTCAGGCTTTAACCTTGTTTCTCTTTATGTATTTCCTTTTACATGGAAAGAGGGAGGTTTTGCTTAGTCACACAGCCAGTCTGTGTGAAAATCCCTGTGTGCCAAACTAAGTTTTTTATTAAGGAGAATTTCAAAGCAAAGGGTAGACAAGAAGAGGCTGTTCAGCTTCATTAATGTCAGAGACTGGATAATCCACTGAATGTGTAAAGCACTGTGTAATAGCTAGGTATTATTACTAGTCTTGAGTAAGTAATTCATGTTGAATTATCTGTTTGCCAAATGTCATCTCTCTGTTTGTGAACTGTCATTGAAAGAGTATGATTTCCCCCTGGATTTGTTCAGAACTCCTCTCCAAATAGCTGCTGCCAGTAATCCTTAGCTTGCTGCTTGTTCATGAGTAATTAATTGTGAGTGTCTGATAGTTACACTTTGAGGTGTTTTGACTGCCCAGTTAGGTATTTGATATGCTTCCTGTCAGACACTTGATGACTGTAACTTTGAACTGTGCAGTGTAGATACTCACCCAAGCCAATATTAAATGTGCTTTGCATTAGTAGTGGCTGATATGTGCTTTCACAGTAAATGTAGCACTGTTTTAACATTCACATTGTGGTAGTGACTAGAAGTCAATCAGTTTGAGAAAGCATTATCTTAAGAATGATAAAAATATTGTGGAAGCTATAGTATAGTCCCTGTTTCAAATTACCTACTGTGTAAAAAGAAAGGAGTGATCTGCCTAACATTTCTTGACTGTAGGAGAATAAATAGTCCCAGTATGGTGATCTGGAATTGGAAAGGAAAGTGAAATTCTCTTAACAAGAGAGCATCCAGGCCTATATATCAAATAGCCACAGAATGCTTTATTTCAGCAAAAGGTCTGTACATAGAAAATGCACCTTAGCACACTAAGCTAATTGGACAAAACCACATAGAAATATATTTAACGTTTAGGAGGAGACTTCATGGGGTGCTTGGTGCCATGGTTTAGTTGATTAGATGGTGTTGGATGATGGGTTGGACACAATGATTTTGAAGGTCTCTTCCAACCTGGTCTATTCTACTCCTATTCTATTCTATTCTATTCTATTCTATTCTATTCTATTCTATTCTATTCTATTCTATTCTATTCTATTCTATTCTATTCTATTCTATTTCCTGATAGAGGGGGAGATTAATATGTAAATTTGGAATGCCAAAGGGATGTCTACTAGTTTCTAAAGCGAGAGAAGAGAAGAGAAGAGAAGAGAAGAGAAGAGAAGAGAAGAGAAGAGAAGAGAAGAGAAGAGAAGAGAAGAGAAGAGAAGAGAAGAGAAGAGAAGAGAAGAGAAGAGAAGAGAAGAGAAGAGAGGTGAAGAGAGGAGAAGAGAAGAGAAGAGAAGAGAAGAGAAGAGAAGAGAAGAGAAGAGAAGAGAAGAGAAGAGAAGAGAAGAGAAGAGAAGAGAAGAGAAGAGAAGAGAAGAGAAGAGAAGAGAAGAGAAGAGAAGAGAAGAGAAGAGAAGAGAAGAGAATTAACCAGGTTGGAAAAGATCTTCAAGGTCATTGAGTCAAACCCATCACCCAACACCATCTAGTCAAGTAAACCATGGCACCTAATCATATCTCAATGCTGCTTCATGGCAAGTGCACCCAAGGTTGTATCAACAACTATTGTCTGCAAAGCAAAAATAATTGAAAACTGAGAACAAGTCCTATTTGTAAAATTAAGGGAAGGGATTCTTTCCCAAGGGAAAGAAACAGTGTTAAAGTGAGTGTTAAAACTGCTCTGTCAGAATAGAATAGAGTAGAGTAGAGTAGAGTAGAGTAGAGTAGAGTAGAGTAGAGTAGAGTAGAGTAGAGTAGAGTAGAGTAGAGTAGAGTAGAGTAGAATAGACCAGACCAGGTTGGAAGAGACCTTCAAGATCATCGCGTCCAACCCATCATCCAACACCACCTAATCAACTTAACCATGGCACCAAGCACCCCATCAAGTCTCCTCCTAAACACCTCCAACGATGGTGACTCCACCACCTCCCCGGGCAGCCCATTCCAATGGGTAATCACTCTGTGAAGAATTTCTTCCTAATATCCGGTCTGAACCTCCCCTGGACCATAAGGGAGTTGCTAGGAACGCTACTGCCATGGAAAGGTGAAAGAGGAAGGAAAAAACCATGGGGTCAGAATGAAGAGCTACAGAAAAAAAAAGCTCACTGGAGTCAGGGTTTTACTTTATCCCAAGCTCCAAATGATGGGTGACAAAGATACTACTTGCTCCACATCATCTCAGGCAACCAGCACCAGAACAAGAGGACACAGTCTCTAGCTGCACCAGGGGAAGTTTAGGCTGGAGATGAGGAGAAAGTTCTTCACTGAGAGAGTTGATAGCCACTGGAATGTGCTGCCCAGGGAGGTGGTGGAGTCACTGTCCCTCGAGGTTCCAAGAGGGGATTGGACGTGGCACTTGGAGCCATGGTCTAGTAGTCATGAGGTGTTGGGTGACAGGTTGGACTTGATGGTCTCTGAGGTCTTTTCCAACCTTATTGATTCTATGATTCTATGACTTTGTGTGATGACAGAACTTTTAGGCTATGGAGGAACTCCATGTTTACTCACAGGCAATGGAGCTGCAAGGAATAATTGAGCTCCTAAAAAGGAAATAGAAATGGCATGAGTTGTAGGCACTTGGACCTGATCTTGCACTCTTGGAAATCACCTACTGAAATAAAATCAGGAGCCACTGAACATGCATCTTGATCTGTATTCTGCCCTGCTGGCTGGCTCATTTTGTTCCTCTTGAATAAAAGATGTAATAAAAGCATTTAAAAGAACTATGCCATCTGCTTAGCAGAATTGATAGGTTTTTCATTTTTAAAATCCATTTCACTTAAGTATCCAAAATTTCAAGAAAGAGGAGGCTCAGAGGAGACCTCATTGCTCTCCACAACTACCCGAAAGGAGATCATGGTGAGGTGGCTGTCAGGCTGTTCTCTGTAATATCAAGTGATAGAAGAAGAAATGGCCTCAAATTGCACCTGGGGAGGTTTAGATTGGATATTAGGAGAAAATTTCACTACTGAAAGAGTGGTCAGGCATTGTAATAGGCTGCCCAGGGAGGCAGTGGATTCACTGTCCCTGGAGGTGGTCACAAAACGTGGATATGACACTTTGGGACAAGGTGGTGTTAGATAGATGGTTGGACTTGATGATCTTAGAGGCCTTTTCCAACAGGAATAATCCTATGATTCTATGCAGTAATAAATACCAAACTAAAAGAGTTCATGGCCTTATTCTGTCATGATTTATATCCAGAGCATATTTCTTGATTTTAGTGGGGCTGCCAGACGTATGTTAGGATAATTACAGGGGAAAGATTCTAATTGTAGTGTACAGTGCTGGTTTAAGCTGATGGATAACAGGTTGTTATGTATAAAACATGTGCATACATAGAGAAACAACATGTTAAATACCTCATTACATCTTGATAGATAGATAGTGTTAGGAGGATGTAAATTAGAGCACCAATTATTCTTTTGCAGTGGTAATGAAGTATTAGTGTCTTTATTCACATGCATTTCTATTTGTGCAGCTAACAATGACTCTCCTCAGGGAAGCAGATTGAAGGGCTTGATGTTGACCTCCCACTTTTAACACTTTCTGGGTATAGGGTGGGGGGAGGACAATAGTGACAAGAGTAAGAAAATAGAATTAAATGGTTTAAGGAGAATACTTTAGAGTGCCTTACTACATGAGAAAACTAGGGAAGAGGGGACTCAAGGTAAAGGAAAACAAGCTATGGGAATTGACATAGAGAACAGCTTTTCAAACAGTAGAAATAACACTGAGGGCCAGGAAGTTGTCAACATGTGTAACATCACACTCAAACACTGATTCACTGCTCTCTCTGAAAGGGTTTCCTGATGCATCTGGATCCCACAGTTACTTGTCAGTCTAACCAATACGAGGGCAAAGATGAAATGTCAGCAAATATATCAAGCTTTCTTCTCCATGTTGTGCTTTCACTAACTGCCAATCCCATTATCAGTTCTCCAACTCAAAAGATGCAGCTTATTTCAAATCTTGTAGGAGCAGATATTGTCAGTAGCAGGGAAGGGCTCATATTGCTTGGCACAAGCATGTCCGGGTGAGACAGAAGGATGAGTGTGGTGGAATGGAATGAATATGTACAAAATACCCAGGACTGACAACAGTTACAGGCATTTACAATTCATAAACAGCACAGGAATCCCCCTGGTCAAACACAAGGGGAAGCTACTAGCTTCTCCTTCCCTGGCTGCCCAGATCCCCCTGTACAAAAGGGAGAAGAGAAAGGAGCAGAGAAAGTTGCTGTTAGACTTAACCAAAACAAAGCAGCCAAGGCCAAGCATAAGCAGGAGGAGAGAGAGAGGAGAGGAGAGGAGAGGAGAGGAGAGGAGAGGGAGAGGAGAGGAGAGGAGAGGAGAGGAGAGAGAGAGGAGAGGAGAGGAGAGGAGAGGAGAGGAGAGGAGAGGAGAGGAGAGGAGAGGAGAGGAGAGGAGAGGAGGAGAGGAGAGGGAGAGGAGGAGAGGAGAGGAGAGGAGAGGAGAGGAGAGGAGAGAGAGGAGAGGAGAGGAGAGGAGAGAGGAGAGGAGAGGAGAGGAGAGGAGAGGAGAGGAGAGGAGAGGAGAGGAGAGAGAGGAGGAGAGGAGAGGGAGAGGAGAGGAGAGAGGAGAGGAGAGGAGAGGAGAGGGAGAGGGAGAGGAGAGGAGAGGAGAGGAGAGGAGAGGAGAGGAGAGGAGAGGAGAGGAGAGGAGAGGAGAGGAGAGGAGAGGAGAGGAGAGGAGAGGAGAGGAGAGGAGAGAGGAGGAGAGGAGAGAGGAGAGGGGAGAGGAGAGGAGAGGAGAGGAGAGGAGAGGAGAGGAGAGGAGAGGAGAGGAGAGGAGAGGAGAGGGAGAGAGAGGAGAGGAGAGGAGAGGAGAGGAGAGGAGAGGAGAGGAGAGGAGAGGAGAGGGAGAGGAGAGGAGGGAGGAGAGGAGAGAGAGGAGAGGAGAGAGAGAGGAGAGGGAGGAGAGGAGAGGAGAGGAGAGGAGAGAGAGGAGAGGAGAGGGAGAGGGAGAGGAGAGGAGAGAGAGAGGAGAGGAGAGGAGAGGAGAGGAGAGGAGAGGAGAGGGAGGAGAGGAGAGAGGAGAGGAGAGGGAGAGGAGAGATTGGTTTTGTACAACCAATCTTATGGTAGATATCTCTCCAATTATCCTTATTTTCTTTTTACACCCAATAGTGATATATTTACATTTTACTACTTTTATGTTCAAGATCCGTGAAAATTTTTAAAGGCATAGCCCAAAAGTGCCACAAAGAGATTTGCCATTTCTAATGGTTTTTTGCAAAGTTGGATGGCTGTTTCCCACAGATGTAAAAACTTTGGGGTTTTTTAAACCTTTTCCCTAAATAACTATTAAATCATGACAATGAATCCCACTTTATATCACAATGCACAGCTCAGACATTTTGATGTGGCAGAAAATATTTCACACCCTCAGAGACACTCAGAAGACACAGTCTCACAGGCAATGAAGCCTTGTAGTAATTAAAATGCAGCTGGATTCAAAAGCCAGCTCTGAGAAGCCTGGCCTGATCCAAAAGCTGACCCTGCTTTCAGCAGGAGGTTGGAAACATGACCTCCCATGGTCCCTTCTATCAATGAATTGTCCTCCGGTCCTTTGTTTTATGTATATCTTTGTTTTATGTATGAGAAGTTCCTATTTTGAAGACTTTTTTTTAACAGCACTGCATAATTCACTCTGCACCTGAGATGGTGCAGTTCTTCTGACTCAACTCGTGCTACCTACCTAATTTTGGAGTGGTATATGCTAATTGCCAACACTGTCTCCTGATGCTGAACACATTTCAGCTGCGCAAGTTCAAGGACCTACAAAGGACCTGTTGCAGCAACCTTGTTCTCTGAACAAAGGGAGAGATTTAGGGAGGGTGATGAGGTGCCTGCTGAATCCATGGCATTTCTGCAGGAATCAATTTCCATTCCAGACAGGATTTATATGGTTCTTCTGAATTCATTCCCCTCTGAGCTTACCTGCTGCTTATGGAACCATGAGGGGTCTTGGCTGTAATTCTGTGCAGGAAATAAAAACATGCTGGGGGCCTTTCTGAAGGGTGAAACCTGATACACCACTGTGGAAGCCACCATCACATTGGAAAGGAAAGTAGGAGATAATTCTCAGATACAGGTTGAATTCTGACATTGATAGGGAAGCCAGCTCCTT
Source organism: Picus viridis (assembly GCA_033816785.1). Lineage (NCBI taxonomy): Eukaryota > Metazoa > Chordata > Aves > Piciformes > Picidae > Picus > Picus viridis. Next base: position 6,914,144 of record CM066568.1, read on the forward strand.
GAAAGATGAGCATTCCAAACCCTCAGAACAATCCTTGCTACCAATACAGACTGGGGGATGAGCTGATAGAAAGCAGCCCTGTGGTAAAGGACATGGGGGTGATGATGGATGAGAAGCTGGACATGGGCAGGCAGTGTGAGTTTCCAGCACAGAAGGCAAATCACATCCTGGGCTGCATCAAAAGATGCATTGCCAGCAGATCCAGAGAGGTGATTCTGCCACTTTGCTCTGGTGAGACCTCACCTGAGTAGTGTGTGCAGCTCTGGAACCCTCAATAAAGGAAGGACATGGACCTGACGGAGCAGGTCCAGAGGAGGGCCATGAAAATGACCAGGGGTTGGAACACCTCGGCTACAAGTGCAGGCTGAGAGAGCTGGGGTGTTCAGCCTGGAGAAGAGGAGGCTCCAGGGACACCTAATAGCGACCTTCCAGTACCAGAAGGGGTCTACAAGAAGGATGGAGAGAAACTGTTTACAAAGACCTGCAGTGACAGGACAAGCAGCAATGGCTTCAAACTAGAGAAGAGCAGCTTTAGATTGGATGTTAGGAACAGGTTCTTTACTGAGAGGGTGGTGGAACACTGGAACAGGTTGCCTGGGAAGGTGGCTGAGGCCCCATCCCTGGAGCTATTCAAGGTGAGGCTGGACAGGGCTCTGGGCAGCCTGAGCTGGTTGAGGATGCCCCTGCTGACTGCAGGGAGAGGGGTTGGACTAGATATCCTTTGGAAGTCCTTTCCATCCTGGACCATTCCATGATTCTAGGATAAAACAGAGACAATAACAGGGATTTCAAGGAAAGTAGAGTAGTCACATGTCTGCCTTGCCTTACATCTGTTGAAAATCAGACCTAGAGAGTATATCAAGTACTAAAGAGATGAGAACTGGGGAAAAAAGAGACACATATCCTAGATGTTTATCTTTTTTTGCTTTAAATATCATTTCAAACCCATAAATATTCTGTGCTTTAAATATCTCCAGCAATAGGCAGAAATTACACCATAAAATTATAACAATAAAATCTGATTGCCAACTCGTTTCTCAGAGTCCCTGTATGGCATCCAAAGAGGGAAGCTGCAACAGCGTGGTACAGTGAAGTATAACATTACAGACACATTGCATGTTTGCTCCCTTAAACTTCCTTTTCCCTTTTCTTCTAATATTCTTTAGGATCATTTTATCTGTAATTATCAAGAGAGAGACTTCAAAGAGATGAGGGCATTACAGTGAATTTCTCTGGTCTTCCTTGGTTATTAAAAGCAATAAAATGAGGGGAATCATAGGCAGATCATTAAATACGGTAACAAAGCAATGGAAAACATAAAGGGGAGAGAAGTGTTTCATGCAGGATTTATATTTAGAGATGAACAGTGGGGACTTTCCCCCTGTAGCTCTGCAGATCAGATCACTTAAAGGAGGAAAGGATTATTGGAACATTTGCAGTGGGTTACAGTATTATGTGGGTTTGAAGCTGATGAATTGTGAAACACTGATGAAAATGAAGAGTGCTACAAATCACTGCTGTTGAACCTTTTTGATCATAGTGAGAAGCTGACAACTGAAAGGAGTAGCTACTTTTTAGAACTACATTGCTGCAGTTTGGCTTGAAAGCTCTTTTTGTGAGTCACTCCAATTCTTCTGTAAATAGTCATTATTAGAATGGCTTGATCCAAAGTTGTTGATTCTGACAGCCCTGGACTTTGTGAAAGCCCTTGTTTGAAATCAAAACTTCTTTGCCTCTTAGGATAGTTTCAAATAAATACATAGAGATTTCTTCATGTGTTAATGTTTTACAAGATGAGCCTTAAATTAATGAGAAGCTAGCATGGTGTTATGAAGTAATGAATCTACTGTAGAGTAAAACTGAATAGGCAGTATTATGTTATGGGGCTTCTTTTAGAGTAGGCTAATCCAGAGATCACAAAATCATAGAATGGTCTGGGTTGGAAAGGACCTCCAAAGGTCATCTAGTCCAACCCCCTCTGCAGCCAGCAGGGGCATCCTCAACTAGATCAGGTTGCCCAGAGCCCTGTTGAGCTTCACCTTGAATATCTCCAGGGATGGGGCCCCAACCACCTCCCTGGGCAACCTGTTCCAGTGTTTCTCTGCCCTCATAATAAAGAACTTGTTATCTGGTTAGGAACAAAACATCAAAAACTCTTAAATATCTCACCCCTAATCAGTTCATCCCAGTCAATCCCATGTGCAGCTGTGCCAGCTGCCAATGCCAGGCTTCTTAAAGGAGATGTATTCACTGGGGCATGTGTTTGCTGTGATTAGTTTATACAGAGAGGGCATTGTCCTCTCTGGGAAATTAGCTGGCTCCTCTGCAGATAACAATCCCAGTGCTGCTGTTTCCTTGGCTCAGGCACTCAGCTTGCCATATGAGACTGTCAGCCAAGATAATAGCTTGCCCTTCTGCAAGACAGAGAGGTTGGTATGAACATTATCAGTTAGGTAGCATGGTTATCACTGTATGTGTTGAAAATTAGATGTTGAAAATTAGATGCTGAACCTAGCAAAAGCAAGATGAAAGCATAAATACTGTTTGCTACAGGCTCAGTCCATTGCTGCTAATATATTTTAAACACAGATTGCTAAACCAGCATTACTCCACTCGTGTACATTAAAATTTGGCAGGTATTTTTAACTTTATTTTGAGAAATGACTTAATGTGCATTTGGTAAAGTTGTCTGTACACAGATTTTCCAAGAAGGTTCTGGATCACAGAATCACACAACAGGAGGGGTTGGAAAGGCCCTCTGGAGATCATGTAGTCCAACCACCCTGCTAAAGCAAATTCGCTTAGTTCTGGTTGCACAGAAATGTGTCCAGGCAAGTTTTGAAAGTCTCCAGAGGAGTTGGCACAGCCTTTCTGGGCAGCCTGTTCCAGTGCTCTGTCACCCTCAAAGTAAAGAAGTTTTTCCTTAGCTTTAGGTGGAACATCCTGTGTTCCAGTTTGTGCCTGTTGCCCCTTGTCCTGTCACTGGGCATCACTGAAAAGAGACTGGCCTCATTCTTTTGGCACTTACTCTTCAGGTCTTTATAAGCATTGGTAAGATCCCCCCAGTCTGCTCTTCTCCAGGTTACACAGCCCCAGGTCTCTCAGCCTTCCAATCTTCTAATCATCTTTGTGGCTCTGTTGGACTCTCTCCCATAGTTCCCTGTCTCTCTTGAACAGGGGAACCCAGAATTGGGCAAAATACTCCACCAAGGCAGAGTAGAGGGGAGGAGAACCTCCACTGACCTGCTGGTCACATTCTTCGTAATATACGTTGGCCACGTGAGCAAAGTGCTGGCTCATGGCTAGCTTCTTGTCCACCAGGACTCCCAAATCCTTCTCTGCACAGCTGCTTTCCAGAAGGTCAGGCCCTAACCTGTACTGATGCATGGGGTTGTTCCTCCCCAGGTGCAGAATTCTTCACTTGCCCATGTTGAACTTCATGATGTTCCCCTCTGCCCACCCCTCCAGCCAGTCCAGGTCTCGCTGAATGGCAGCTCAGCCTCTGTTGTCAGCCACTCCTCTCAGTTTTGTACTGTCAGTGAGGGTACACTTCTAGCTGGATCTACTACATCTACTAATATCCCACTCAGTAATGCAAGCATCCAGCTTTTTACAGCCATATTGGTGAATTAAATACTAATGGGATTGATATTGGCAAAGATACCAGAAAGAAAATATATATGCAGCTCAGAAGTGATCCAATCTGTTCAAAATAACACATCATTAGTGGGACATTTGGACAAATTGGAAGCTGTGATTAACCTATTTACATTTTAGAAGGTTTTTAGTATACCAGAGCTTTTGAAATACCTTACATAATTACCCTAATCATTTCTTAATGGATAAGAACAAAGCTTAGAAGCAATATGATACCTTTATACACAGGAATACATCAGCTCTGAGGGACCTAAGTTCTCATTTAGAAGGCACTGATCTCAACCTAAGTACAGTTCAAGAGCTGTTGCTCTGAGTTGAAATTGCTCTATTAGTCAGACTGTAACTCGAGTCTGGGTGGAGCAAAAAAAAGGTGGACTGGATGTGCCATCAGATTAACAACAACATAGAATCCATTAATTCTGGACCAGGCACCTCTTGTTTTCGTAGTAAATGAGATTTCCTCATCATCTGGTTGATAGATAATAATCAGAAGTATGACAAACTCCTCATTTAACCCAATTTCCTTGCTTTCCTGGTATTTTCTATATGATACAGGTAGAGATTAGAAGTAGGGATAGAGAGAGACAGATAGAGATAGATTTATAATCTCTACCTATCTGGGTTCAGCATACTATCTGTAGTAGCCATGTCACTGAAAGAAAAAAAGCTTTACCATGGTGACATTTCAAAGGCTTTGATTGTCTTGCTGCAACTAAATTGCCTGCAATTAACTTCTATAAGTTTCTGCAGGAAAATAATCACCTCCCTATCAGACTGAACTTTCACTTGGTCTGAGATGCTGTAGATTTTCAAGCTTCATAAAACAGCTATGAAGTAAATCATTCTAATCTTCTGAATTTTTACTGTTATTTTCCATGCAACTTCAAGATTGTTCAGCAAGTGGCAGAGATAATGTCTAAACTGAGCCACCTCCTCTATACAGCAACTGCTTCTTGTTATCGTCCCAGTTCTGGGCCCCTCAGTTCAAGAAAGATGTTACAGTATCACCAAGGCTGGAAGAGACCTCAAAGATCATCGAGTCCAACCTGTCACCACAGACCTCATGACGCAGTATCACAGTATCACCAAGGTTGTTGGAACGTGTCCAGAGAAGGGCAACAAAGCTGGGGAGGGGTCTGGAGCACAGCCCTATGAGGAGAGGCTGAGGGAGCTAGGGTTGGTTAGCCTGAAGAAGAGGAGGCTCAGGGGAGACCTTATTGCCACCTGAAGGGTGGCTGTAGCCGGGTGGGGGATGGTCTCCTCTCCCAGGCAAGCAGCAACAGAAAAAGAGGACACAGTCTCAAGCTGTGCAGGGGGATGTTTAGGCTTGATCTGAGAAAGCTCTTCCCAGAAAGAGAGATTTTTCCATTGGAATGTGCTGCCCAGGGAGGTGGAAGAGTCACCATCCCTAGAGGTGTTCAAAAAAGGCTTGGATATGGCACTTGAAGCCATGGGTTTAGTTAGTCATGAGATGTTGGGTGATAGGTTGGACTTGATGATCTCTTGAGGTCTTTTCCAACCTTATTGATTCTATGATTTTATGTTTCTATGATACAGCTATGTTAAGTTCCTCATGGTGCTTAAGAAGAGACTGGATGGGGTGCTTAGTGCCATGGTCTAGTTGATTAGATCGGGTTGGGTGTTCAGTTGGACTTGACAATCTTGGAGGTCTCTTCCAACCTGGTTGATTCTGTGAAATTCTGTTAGAAATACTGCTAGAGAAAAGGAACAGGAACCTGCTTATAGAAGCCAACAGTCACAAACAATGCCTTTTGTCCATAAAGGCAAGGAGGGGGTGACTTAGTGAAAGTAGGAAATGAAGCCATTCACAGAGGTTTGCCTCAGAGCACCAAGAGGTCCACTGCTCACTATTGGAAAAGGGCAATACATTAAGAATGTTCCCAAAACCTGCTCTATGATTCTGCCAATATTCAGACAGGAATTTGGATTGTGCTCACCTTAATAAATAAGAAGCTTTAGAGTCACAGTGGTGAATACTGAGAGACTATTCTGAGGTACAAACTCTATATTTATTATGTCTTCACATCTTCTCTGGGCATCTGCTAGCAGCTGTGGTCAGAGAGTACAGCCCCTCACTGTGAGCTGTTGTGCCTCTCCTTAACATCCTGGGTACCTGTCTGATCGATTTTGCAGGTTGAATTGATCGAGGGCGCAGATATAGAGGGTGAGAGGTTAATAGATGCACATGGGAATGGATTTATTTCTAACTGAGAAAAAGCATAGTGTTGGTTTCCAAATATTGTGACCCTTTGTACAGCCATTAAAGACCCCCAATTTACGCCAGGTTTCTAACAGGTGAAATAGCCACAGCATTGTTAGCTCAGGACTTGCTGTGCCATGTGAACTGCATCACAGAGTCGCTTGTAAAGGCTGTGAATGAGGTGGTGTCACAGTAACCAGTCTTATCAAGCAATCTAATCCTAATTTAAATGTTTGTTATTGTTTGACAGCATTAAATTTTAATTAGCTGCATAGAGCTCTCTCTTGACTACTGCAAAGTTAAGTAATTAACTAATAACATTTTAATTCCAGCTATTCACTGCCATCTCACTGTATTTTCAACAGCTTCAGTAAGCTTTGAAATGCACTGTAGAGTAATACCAAAAAATAAAAGACCTTTAATGAAATAGTAAGATAATATTACGAGGATGATCAGAGGGCTGGAGCACCTCTCCTATGAGGACAGACTGAAGGAGTTGGGGCTGCTCAGTCTGGAGAAGAGAAGGCTCCGAGGTGACCTCATTGTGGCCTTCCAGTATCTGAAGGGGGCCTACAGGAAGGCTGGGGAGGGACTTCTCAGGATCTCAGGTAGTGATAGGACTAGGCTAAGCTGGAAATAGGGAGATTCAGGCTGGATGTGAGGAAGAAGTTCTTCATCATGAGAGTGGTGAAGCCCTGGAATGGGTTATCCAGGGAGGTGGTTGAGGCCCTGTCCCTGGAGGTGTTTAAGACCAGGCTGGACGAGGCTCTGGCCAGCCTGATCTAGTGTAGGCTGTCCCTGCCCATGGCAGGGAGGTTGGAACTAGATGATCCTTGTGGTCCCTTCCAACCCTGACTGATTCTATGATTCTATGATTCTATGATTCTATGATTCTTTATGTTAGAGTGAATTCCTCTCTCATGGTTTGTTTTTTTTCCCCCATTTTAAGCTTGTTTTTGTAACCTACCCTGTTCGATTATTTCTGAGTCCCTAATCAGGGCTCCATATCTCCTGTGATGTACTGAATCACCCAGGAAATTGTCTGCTGTTTAACAATTAACCAAGCTCATTTCTACTTCTAGCAATAAACATTTCAGACCTTTGAACTGATATTTGCCTCCGAGCTTTTGCAAATGTGCATTTGCATAGCGAGAGAGTTAGATGCCAGGAAAATCCATCTCCCTTGCAGACACCTAGACACAAGTGAAGAAAGACTTTCTTTCACAGGCCTCTCCAGAAAAGACAAGCTAGGTATTGCTGAGCCTTGAGGACTTGTCACTCTAAATCCACTCTAAAAAAAAAAAAAAAAAAAAAAAATAATGTTTTATTCAAAATGGAGGATTTATCAACAAACACATGGAAACTTACTGAAAGCTTCCAACTGTGGCAACTTGGCAAGGCAACACATTTTGGCATTTTATTCTCTCTGTACATATGCTTCGCTCACTTAAATGTCATTGAGAATTAGGATGCACATTCATCAAGAGAGTCTACCACTTTAGGACCAGATTCATCATCCCTTCCCTAGCAAGTATTTCTGTCGAGGTGCAATCTTGATTCTGAAACAGGAGAAGTCTGTAAGCAGTCACTTTCAGTGAGGACAGTGGGTTGGTATCAAACACCACTTCCGAAGGAAAGGAAGTGTTTAAGTTGAGTAATCTGATGTTGTGGCTCTATCCTGATTTCTTGAGTTTCTTTACCTAAATTCCTTCAGAGTTTCACTTGGACAGCCTTCTATTTTTCTTTTCCCTTAGCCCAAGTAGTTTATATCATCACCTCTGGGAACACAATGATTTCTTGGGCTTGTTTTCAGGTATGAGAAGGAAAAAGAGAACTCCCCTCAGAAATTTTATGCCATCATACAATACAATACAATACAATACAATACACCAGGTTCGAAGAGACCTTCGAGATCATTGTGTCCAGCCTATCAACCAATCCAACCCACCTAAACAAATAAACCATGGCACCAAGCACCCCATCAAGTCTTCTCCTGAACACCTCCAATGAAGGTGACTCCACCACCTCCCCCGGGCAGCCCATTCCAATGGGCAATCACTCTCTCTGTATAGAACTTCTTCCTAACATCCAGCCTAAACCTCCCCTGGCACAGCCTGAGACTGTGTCCTCTTGTTCTGGTGCTGGCTGCCTGGGAGAAGAGACCAACCTCTGCCTGTCCACAACCTCCCTTCAGGTAGTTGTAGAGAGCAATAAGGTCACCCCTCAGTCTCCTCTTCTCCAGGCCAAGCAACCCCAGCTCCCTCAGCCTCTCCTCATAGGGCTTGTGTTCCAAACCCCTCACCAACTTCGTTGCCCTTCTCTGGACACACTCCAGCAAGTCACCATCCTTCCTAAACTGAGGGGCCCAGAACTGGACACTGGACTCGAGGTGTGGCCTAACCAGTGCAGTGTACAGGGGCACAATAACCTCCCTGCTCCTGCTGGCCACACTGTTCCTGATGCAGGCCAGGATGCCATTGGCCCTCTTGGCTACCTGGGCACACTGCAGGCTCATGTTCAGTCTCCCATCCACCAGCACCCCCAGGTCCCTCTCTGCCTGGCCACTCTCCAGCCACTCTGACCCCAGCCTGTAGCACTCCATGGGGTTGCTGTGGCCAATGTGCAGAACCCGGCACTTGGATGTGTTCAATCTCATGCCCTTGGCCTCTGCCCATCTGTCCAGCCTGTCGAGGTCCCTCTGCAAAGCCTCTCTGCCCTCCAGCAGATCAACTCCTGCCCCCAGCTTGGTGTCGTCCGCAAATTTACTGATGATGGACTCAATGCCCTCATCCAGATCATCAATAAAGATGTTGAAGAGCATGGGGCCCAGCACTGATCCTTGGGGCACACCACTAGTGACTGGCCGCCAGCTGGATGTGGCACCATTCACCACCACTCTCTGGGCTCGACCCTTCAGCCAGTTCCTAATCATAATGAACTCCAAACCAGAAATCTTGCCATTTGCAGCAGATGGGCATTCTTGCTGATGCTAAAATGCAAGAATAACTTTCTTTAGCATGATGATAACACTAAAATAATTTTAAAATCTACCTCCTTAGAAAATAACCTTGCCAGCTATTTTAATGAAGAGGGATTCTTCTGTTCTCTATATTAGACTAGGTGAGCTTGTGGAAAGCCAGACTCTGCAATACAGGCTCTCGGTGCCTGCTCTGTTACCACACATTATAGAATCATAGAATCAATAAGGTTGGAAAAGAGCTCAAAGATCATCAAGTCCAACCTGTCACCACAGACCTCATGACTGCTAAACCATGGCACCGACTGTCTCATCCAATCCCCTCTTGAATGCCTCCAGGGATGGTGACTCCACCACCTCCCTGGGCAGCAAATTCCAATGGCTAACAATTCTCTCCATGAAGAACTTTCTCCTCACCTCCAGCCTAAACTTCCCCTGGTGCAGCTTGAGACTGTGTCCCCTTGTTCTGGTGCTGGTTGTCTGGGAGAAGAGACCAAACCCCTTCCTGGCTACAACCTCCCTTCAGGTAGTTGTAGACAGCAAGAAGGTCACCCCTGAGCTTCCTCTTCTCCAGGCTAAACAATCCCAGGTCCCTCAGCCTCTCCTCATAGGGCTTGTGCTCAAGGCCTCTCCCCAGCCTCATTGCTCTTCTCTGGACACGTTCAAGATTTTCAATGTCCTTCTTAAACTGAGGGGCCCAGAACTGGACACAGGACTCAAGGTGTGGCCTAACCAGCACTGCGTACAGGGCCACTATGACTTCCCTGCTTCTGCTCGCCACGCTATTCCTCATACAGGCCAGGATGCCATTGGCCTTCTTGGCCACCTGGGCACACTGCTGGCTCATGTTCAGCTGGTCATCAACCAGTCCCCCCAGGTCCCTTTCTGCCTGGCTGCTCTCCAGCCACTCTGACCCCAGCCTGTAGCTCTGCATGGGGTTGTTGTGACCAAAGTGCAGCACCTGGCACTTGGACTTGTTGAATGCCATCGTGTTGGACTCTGCCCATCTGTCCAGCTGGTCGAGGTCCCTCTGGAGAGCACTTCTGCCCTCTAACTTATGCAGCAGCATCCAGATAGAGTCTTAGCAGATACTAAAAACTGATCTACTGCTCTGTTGGGCAGCAGAAGCCTGGCCCTTTAAACTGTATAACATACTGATACAATCTAAGAGCCTTGCATTGAGGAACTGCTTAAATAACAAATAGGCTGTTTCTGACTTTCATTCCAAGAGTGGTAAACAAAAATATGTTTGCAAATGGCTCATATAGACGTTGGTCCTTACTCTTAGGTGCTGACAATGAATATGAGTCTAGCATGTTGGTTTAAATGCTCTCAGGAAAACTTAATAATCCAGCCAAAAAACATCAGTTTATATTTGTCAGCCTCTATCACATCTTTATAATGAAGAGTTCTTACAGATCTATGCTAGTGCATTTTATTATGGAAAGTAAAGCAATATGTGTGAAACTGAGTGCACAAGAAATTTTACAGGCACCCTTTCTCAAAGCAGTGAAATATTAACAGTTTTTCAGTATCCTCTATCCATCCACTTTAATACACAAAGTTAATAAAGGCTTTATTTTTCCCTCTCTGTTGCAAACAGGTAAATAGAAGCTATGAGCCACTATGTGACATTGGCTTATCAAGCAGCAAGACTGAATGGTTGCTAAGAATTAAGTAATTACTTCACTCAGTGCATATGTACTGACTATTTTAAATATTACCTGTGAATATTTTACCCATGGCCAGGTAAAATCTTTTTTCAGTAATGCAGTGGTGTGGTGACTACTAGTGTGATATTCTCTATTTGTTGAAAACAACTCACATCTAAACTAGTTAGATTGAAGTGCTACAGGGGCTTATCAATTCACACAGCAAAAGGTTTCAGGTAAACAGTACGTTTCCTTGCTTCTATATTTTAGATTCCTCACCTTACACAATGTAAAGTTGACCCAATTGCCAGAAAGTACTGAGTCCCTTTCTTTATTTATGGTACTTCAAGGGTAGGTAGATCACAGAATTACAGAATGTTAGGGGCTGGAAGGGACCTTAAAAGATCATCCAGTCCAACCCCCGCCAGAGCAGAAGCACCTACACTAGATTACACCAGAAAGCATGCAGACAAATTTTGAATATCTCCAGAGAAGGAGACTCCACAACCCCCCTGGGCAGCCTGTTCCAGTGCTCTGTCACCCTCACAGGGAAAAATTTTTCCTCATATTTCCATGAAACTTCCTATGCCTCAACTTCCACCATTGCCCCTTGTGCTGTCATTGGGCACCACTTAGCAGAGCCTGGCTCCATCCTCTTGGGACTCACCCTTTACATATTTATGAACATTGATGAGGTCACCTCTCAGTCTCCTCTTCTCTGAGCTAAAGAGCCCTCAGCTCCCTCAGTCTCTCCGTGTATGGAAGGTGTTCCATTCCCTTAATCATCCTCCTGCTGATAATCTACTTGATTTTGATATTTCAATGTCCATGTTGCATGAAGGTAGCCTGCACACTGTGATCACAGTTAGAATAGAATAGAATAGAATAGAATAGAATAGAATAGAATAGAATAGAATAGAATAGAATAGAATATTAATAGAATAGACCAGGTTGGAAGAGACCTTCAAGATCATCGCATCCAACCTGTTATCCAACCCACCTAATCAACTAGACCATGCAACACCTCCAGTGATGGTGACTCCACCACCTCCCCGGGCAGCCCATTCCAATGGGCAATCACTCTCTCTGTGTAGAACTTCTTCCTAACCACCAGCCTAAACCTTCCCTGGCGCAGCCTGAGACTGTGTCCTCTTGTTCTGGTGCTGGTTGCCTGGGGGAAGAGACCAACCTCCGCCTGTCTACAACCTCCCTTCAGGTAGTTGTAGAAAGTTCTGTTGTTTGGCAGCCCAAGAGTGAAGGGGTCCTTTAAGAAACAAGAGGAGGGACTTCACATGGCGACACAATACCTATGGGAGCACAGCACTTCACAAAACCTTGTGTAAAAATATTCCCACAGGGTGATACATTTGTGATTTCAAGAAAGATAATGTTGGTGAAATTTTTTCTGCATTGTCAGAAACAACCCTGACTTTAAGCTCCTTCTCCTTCAGACGTGACTGTAAGGTAGTATGTGACCTTTCAGGGTATTTATGATGTGAACTGAACTGCCTTTAAAATTATAATCCTTCAACTGCCAGTCCATCCTTGCAAAGTTCAATAGATTCATAAATAATGGAAGTTAATATTCCGCTGCAATACTTATGTGGGATGTAAAGGCAGATATATATGGGCTGGAAATAAACACATGATACCTTTTCCCATTAGTGTTGCCTCAGGTTCAGAAGATAAAAAAATTCCAAGAGTCACAATCAGAATAAAATGTGTCCTCCTGACTTATCTTCTATGAAAGTTCATTCCTGCATTTTCCCATGTGCTGATTTAGTCCTTTTGGCACCCACCCAAATTCAGAAGGAAAATACAGCCTTGATGCTGCAGTAATATTTCCAACCTCCTCTTTATCTCCATTGTATTGCAAATATTTATCTTTTGCTCTCATGCAGCCTCCTACTCAGAACAGTCTGCCACTCTCTTTAAAAGCTTAGGTAAAGAGATTCTTCTTATCACAGCAAAGCATTCTTGGAAACATAGGAAAGGTTATAAAACAATGAGAGTAGCATCAACGTTTTGGCTACAGGTCTTCATATCGGAATGGTTATGACTACTACAAGAATAATCATTTGTTCAGTAATAGGTGCTTACAGCAAGGGCTATAATTTAACTTTCCAAAGCCAGTGGTGATTTTTGTAGAGGAGCTTTGTCTCAAGCAGGATTCAAAAATGTATCCTTTGCATATAGTAACATGCTGGTTTTATCCTTTCATTAGAGTTGGGAACTGAGGTCCAAATGAAGAGTCCCTATCAGGCTATCTAGAAGTGAAGGTCTGCACCTTCTAAGTATCTGCTTCTCCTTAAACTCCTTAGTTATACTCATTGCCGATATGTTGCACTGACAACGTGAAGTGTTTCATAATAAGATTAAGAACAACTAGAAAGCAAAAAAAAAAACCCAAAATCAAACCAAACCAAAAATCCATATGTCTAAACCCAGCACATTTAACAAGCCACAAGCTAGCACCAAGCAGTAGCAAAAGAGTAGCCATCAGCCTTGCCCCTCGGAGGGGCTGGGAAGTAGATTCTTGGTTTTCTTTCAAGAACTGCCTTTTGGTTTGGTTTGGGTTTGGTTTGGGTTTGTTTTTCTTCTGAAACATTGCCTGAAGAGAAGGGGAGTAGTTTTGATTCACTTCTCAGATACCACTTTGGCTTTTCAGAGGAGGCTTCGACTCAGAGCTGCTCATCTGAAGCCTTCCCTTAGTTCATGAAGAAAGAGAGGGAAGAGAGAAGAGTAATCTCTTTCAGCAGATTAATCCCATTGTATGAAGGAAGACTAAGAGAAGCAGAAAACATTGTCACCACAATCATCTGTTACACCTGGTGCAGCCAAGCTGAAGGAAGATACCCAGTCAAAAGTGGAAAAGCTGTATTCATCTATACCCCACCTTGCCCACAATATTTACCCCTGTCTCCACTGAATCTTGTGAGAGTTAGCAATTGCAAACCTTTTGGAGGTGCAGAAAAGTAACAAAGCTTGGGGAGGGGAGAAAAAGAAGAAGAAGAAGAAGAAGAAAACCCACTACCTTTCTCTTTTCAAAAGGGAAAACTTAAAATCTTCACTCAGTTTTTGAACGGTCTGGATGGATGCATCTCTTGAAGCAGATGAGCTGGAACTAATACACAATGACAGACTGACATTCAACCCATAACCAGTTAGCCTAGATTGCCTAAGCCTTTGATTTCACCTAACTCTGGGTTCTGTAAACTTTTTCTTGCATTTAACAATTGTTTGTGATTATTTTATATGTTTGTGATTATTTTATATGTTCTTCCAGTGTGGCCGCACAATGTTATATTTGCAAGTTCACTGTCCAATGAAAAGACTTGTCAGTCTACCTCACACATCCTCCTATTGGCTTCTGGGTGCCTTTTTCTTTTCAGCTTCACTGACTAGTACCACAAATGTCTTTACTTGGCTCATCAAACCCTTCACAGCTAAAGCCTAAGCTGAAACGGAGACATTAGGAAGAGTCAATTAGTCTGAACAGCTTCTGATGAATGAGCTTCCGTGGGTTAAGTCAATATCTTGCATACATTGTACTCATTTTTCAAATCCAAACAGCATGAGCACTTTGCTTCTTAGTTTTAGGCTTTGGTTAGAGTATCTTTAGGTATAAAAGAGGGACAAAGAACAACCGAGACTACAAACGAAAAATCATTAACTGTACATGAAAAGTTTTCTCAATTTCTTGACCAATTCTTTTCTCCCTTCTTCCTCTGGAGAAGGATCAATCAAGAGCCCACTTTTGCTGAAAGCTAAACAGAGTGTTTCCTACCACTTGCTGATATGCTTTAGGACAAAAAAAAAGAGAGGAGAGCCTATTTCTTTTGTTCTTCATTGCATTCACTTTGCATCATATTTTTCAGATGCAGTTAAACTGTCATAACACTCTGAGGGAAACACGAGAACTGCTGTCTCCAGGTGGGTGCTGAACATATTTTACATAGAGCCTGCCCTGCATGACACTAATCATTCCACAATAACTGAGGTGATTTATACTCTCCTGTGAGCTAATCTGAGGCAAGAAGTTTCATATTGTCACTGTCCAAAACAGTGCATCTCCAGAATATGCACCTGTTCGTGGATAATGATTGCAGTGACTTAGATGCACATTGATCCATCTTTGCTATTTGCAATGCCACATGGTATATCAATACAATACAATACAAAACAATACAAAACAATACAATACAATACAATACAATACAATACAATACACCAGGTTGAAAGAGACCTTCGAGATCATCACATCCAACGCATCAACCAATCCAACCCACCTAATCAACTAAACCATGGCACCAAGCACCCCATCAAGTCTCCTCCTGAACACCTCCAATGAAGGTGACTCCACCACCTCCACTGGTAGCTGATTCCACTGGGCAATCACTCTCTCTGTATAGAACTTCTTCCTAACATCCAGCCTAAACCTCCCCTGGCCCAGCCTGAGACTGTGTCCTCTTGTTCTGGTACTGGTTGCCTGGGAGAAGAGTCCAACTTCTGCCTGTCTACAACCTCCCTTCAGGTAGTTGTAGAGAGCAAGAAGGTCACCCCTCAGTCTCCTCTTCTGCAGACTAAGCAACCCCAGCTCCCTCAGCCTCTCCTCATAGGACTTGTGTTCCAAACCCCTCATCAACTTCATTGCCCTTCTCTGGACACATTCCAGCAAGTCAACATCCTTCCTAAACTGAGGGGCCCAGAACTGGACACTGGACTCGAGGTGCAGCCTAACCACCCTCCTTTTTCCCTTTTCTTCCTTTTTCCCTTTTCCTCCCTTTTCCCTTTTCCAAAGGGAAAAATCAGGTTCAAATTTTGCTGCAATGTGAAGACAAAAGGCCTGATTCTTCCTCTGGACTACTCCAAAGTAAATCTGTTGAAAACTGCCCTTGTATTCCAAAATAGAAAACTCAGTCTTAATTTCACACTCATTTCCTAGCATTTCTTTTTTACCTAGTGTCACAATTTGGCCTTGAGCACAAGCCCTATGAGGAGAGGCTGAGGGAGCTGGGATTGTTTAGCCTGGAGAAGGGGAGGCTCAGGGGTGACCTCATTGCTCTCTACAACTACCTGAAGGGTGCTTGTGGCCAGGAAGGGGTTAGTCTCTTCTCTCCAGCAACCAGCAGCAGAACAAGGGGACACAGTCTCAAGCTGCACCAGGGGAAGTTTAGGCTCGAGGTGAGGACAAAGTTCTTCATGGAGAGAGTCATTCATCATCGGAATGTGCTGCCCAGGGAGGTGGTGGAGTCACCGTCCCTGGAGGTGTTCAAGAGGGGATTGGATGTGGCACTTGGTGCCATGGTCTAGTCATGAGGTCTGTGGTGACAGGTTGGACTCGAGGTCTCTTCCAACCTTAGTGATACTGTGATATCCTCGGGTAAACAGCAGAAATGATCAAAGAAACAACTGCCACAGTACTTCCCTCAAAAAAATTACTTCCATCTAGAAACAAATCTATTAGTTTGCATTAATTTGCTACAACTATTTATTCTTAAACCCACACATTTAAATATAATTATCTGCTGAGAACCTCAGAGTGCAGCCAACATTAGTCACCAAGAGTTGGGGGGGGTTGGTTTGTGTTGTTTTGGGGTTTTTTTCCTGGGTGCAGTGAATAAATTATATAAATTAGTGTTTTAAGTGAAGGCCAAGATGACTAAATTAATTTGAATCATTTCATACTAGAGAGACATTCTTCAACTTACACATGCTTATGTAAAACAGCCACTGGTTAGTTTCTCTGCAGATTGACAGATCATCTGATAACATCAAAAGAAACAGAGTTAGGGGTTAGGGTTTATTCCTCCTGTGCTGCAATTGACACAGTGCCAAATGGACAAAGTGGTTTCAAACCAGCGCTATGTCTTTGACATGCTTATTACTCCCCATTACTTAGTAACACCTGAAATGACCATAGAGCCGTCACTTTGGCCACCCAGCTACCACTTTGCCACAGTTACCTGGTCAGGAGCCTACACTGACTGTGCAGGACAAGGGCTGACCTTTTAAAACTAAGACTTTTCTGCGCTCGCTGTGGAACACTCCACCAGGAGTGCCAATGGCATCCTGGCCTGCATCAGGAACAGTATGGCCAGCAGGAACAGGAAGGTCATTCTGCCCCTGTACACTGCACTGGTTAGGCCACACCTCGAGTCCTGTGTCCAGTTCTGGGCCCCTCAGTTTAGGAAGGATGTTGACTTGATGGAACATGTCCAGAGAAGGACAACAAAGTTGGTGAAGGGCTCGGAACACAAGCCCTATGTGGAGAGACTGAGGGAGCTGGGGTTGCTTAGCCTGGAGAGGAGGAGACTCAGGGGTGACCTTATTGCTGGCTACAACTACCTTAAGGGAGGTTGTAGACAGGTGGAGGTTGGTCTCTTCTCCCAGGAATCCAGCACCAGAACAGAAGGACACAGTCTCAGGCTGCACCAGGGGAGGTTTAGGCTGGAGGTTAGGAGGAAGTTTTACACAGAGAGAATGATTGCCCATTGCCCAGGGAGGTGGTGGAGTCACCATCACTGGAGGTGTTCAGGAGACTTGATAGGGTGCTTGGTTGCATGGTTTAGTTGATTAGGTGCTGTTGAATGATAGGTTGGACACGATGATCTTGAAGGTCTCTTCCAACCTGGTCTATTCTATTCTATTCTATTCTATTCTATTCTATTCTATTCTATTCTATTCTATTCTATTCTATTCTATTCTATTCTATTCTATTCTGTTCTATTCTGTTCTATTCTATTCCATTCCATTCCATTCCATTCCATTCACCTTATGCTACCCCTATACTGTAGTTTCCTGCTCAATACAACACTTGCCTTAGAGAGTCGACCTACCGAGTCTCTCTCCTCTCTAGAAGGAAATATATTATTGCAATTAGAAGGAAATAAAGTGACAGCAAGGAAAGAAAAGCAACAAGGTCCAAAAGAAGATAATAATAATAAAAAAAGAAATAAAAAGTAGAAACTTGCATTAGAATCTAAGAATCACAGATGCAAAGTAAATTGTTCAGCAAGCTATCAACAGGCACCATCTGTGGATACTGACTTGCTAATCATTTGTAAATGAAAAGAGACAATTCCACACAGGAGAATACACACTTGAAGGGGTGGGGGTGTGGGGGTGGTGGTATGTAACCAATTCTTCTAGATTTTCCATGACACATCTGACTCAGCAAGACAGAGATCATTTAGGATACTCCTACAGAATTTACACAGAAGTCCCACAAAGCAGATAACCTGCCCTGTGTAAATTAGAGGATTTTCCAACTGTGCTTCTTTAAGCAAAACCAAAGGAACAATAACATTTACTTATTAGCAAAACAAGTTACAAGCATATGCAAAACAAAACAAGTTGCCACAAAACTTGGACAGTGTCTTTCTTCTTTGCTTTCCAATGATCACATACTTCTTGTGAGACTCAGAAGAGATTTCTGAATGCCTGGAATCTACAGACAAAACAAGAATCATAGAATCATAGAATCAATAAGGTTGGAAAAGACCCTCAAGACCTCTCCCCAGGGACCTGGGGGTGCTGATTGACAGCTGCCTAAACATGAGCCAGCAGTCTGCCCAGGTGGCCAAGAAGGCCAATGGCATCCTGGGCTGCATCAGGAATAGTGTGGACAGCAGGAGCAGGGAGGTCATTGTGCCCCTGTACTCTGCATTGGTTAGGCTACACCTTGAGTACTGTGTCCAGTTCTGGGCCCCTCAGTTTAGGATGGACATCGAGACACTTGAACGTGTCCAGAGAAGGGCAACGAGGCTGGGGAGAGGCCTTGAGCACAAGCCCTATGAGGAGAGGTTGAGGGAGCTGGGGTTGTTTATCCTGGAGAGGAGAGGGCTCAGGGGAGACCTTACTGCTGTCTACAACTACCTGAAGGGTGGTTGTAGCCAGGAAGGGGTTGGTCTCTTCTCCCAGGCAGCCAGCACCACAACAAGGGGACACAGTCTCAAGCTGCACCAGGGGAAGTTTAGGCTGGAGGTGAGGAGAAAGTTCTTCACCGAGAGAGTCATTCGTCTTTGGAATGTGCTGCCCATGGAGGTGGTGGAGTCACCATCCCTGGAGGTGTTCAAGAGGGGATTGGATGTGGCACTTGGTGCCATGGTCTAGTCATGAGGTCTGTGGTGACAGGTTGGACTTGATGATCTTTGAGGTCTCTTCCAACCTTGGTGATACTGTGATACTGTGATACTGTGATAAGAAAGAGTGTGCTTCAAATTACGTAACAAAAAAAGTCTTTTTATGGCATGCCTGGACAATTTCTTTCACTGACAACCTTAGAGTACTCTGTTGTACGATCCAGAAAGAACAGGAGTAAATTGTATTAATACTTAAAATGAAATAACTGATTTTTCTAGATGTCTTAGAAACCCAGTTACTGCTAGGTCAAGCTGAGCAGCAGAGTGTATGTAGAGCCTGGATCCAGCAGCTAAACAGAAAGATGTGGTTTTCTTTCACACAAAAGAATACTTGATTGTTTTCAAGTTCTGTATTTCTCAGCATGTAAGTACCTGAATTACAGTCCAGTGCCACTCTAGGAGTATTACACTGCAGTGTTTCACAAACAAGTTTATGTTCATTGACTAGCAATAAAGTTACATCAATCAGCAGCTGAGGTTGTGAAAACTGGTTAAGCTCGTTAGGATGACACAGCCTATTGCTCTCTGCTACAGGAGACTCCCTAATGCCAAGGACAGCCAAAACGATGCTTTAGTGTCTGCTGCCATCAGCCTGAAATGGTACTTGGTTTCTGGGTGGAAAAAACCCAACCAACCAAACAACAAACAGTATATTTAATTTGAAAGAAAGAAGACCTTTGAACTGCTTTATAGTGTAGGGAACTTTCACCACATTTGGACAGGCATTTAAAAAGGTGTAAAGAACCAGCAGCACCTCATGCTGCTGCATCAGATAACATTAGTACCTGAGTCTGACATATGAGGCTTCAAAGGAAGAGGGAAGTCTTGATTGTGACTCACAAGAAGGAACATTTACTGTGATCAAATATATTTTTTTTTTTCCAATAATGATTCATCAGAACTCTGCCTTCCTCAGACATTAATGTTACTGCCTTGGTACCCCCATAATCTGGCTGCTGTTTTCAACATCATTAGACAAGGTCCTGCACTGAAAGATCTATAATGCTGTGCTGAGTTAAATGACTTGCATCTGCAAAACTAGAGCACAGTCAGATTTCAATATAAATAGAGATCAGATGTATTTCTTCTGGATACTGACTGCAGCAGGTGGTACTAAAACTTCTTCTGAACTCCTCCAAGCATGCCCACTATGCCATTGTATTTTACAGCCCTCATGTTTCTCGCTTTGTAAACAGCAAACACAAAAAAACAATGAGGAACATGATGTAGGCAACTGGTTGATTGTGGAAACAGTGAATGGAAAGAAGAGGGAAGGGGGTTTTAGCACAAGCCCTGTGAGGAGAGGCTCAGGGAGCTGGGGTTGCTTAGCCTGGAGAAGAGGAGGCTCAGGGGTCACCTCATTGCTGTCTACAACTACCTGAAGGGAGGTTGTAGCCAGGTGGGGCTGGTCTCTTCCCTCAGGCGACCAGCACCTGAACAAGAGGACACAGTCTCAAGCTGTGCCAGGGGAGGTTTAGGCTGGATGATAGGAAGAAGTTCTTCATAGAAAGAGTGATTGGCCATTGGAATGTGCTGCCCAGGGAGGTGGTGGAGTCACCATCACTGGAGGTGTTTGAGAAGAGACTGGATGGGGTGCTTGGTGCCATGGTTTAGTTGATTAGATAGTGTTCGACGATAGGTTGGACTCAATGACCTCAAAGGTCTCTTCCAACCTAGCTAATTCTGTTCTATTCTATTCCATTCCATTCTATTCCATTCTATTCTATTCTATTCTATTCTATTCTATTCTATTCTATTCTATTCTATTCTATTCTAATTCTAATTCTAATTCTATTCTGTTCTATTTAGACCTAATTAAAAATCATTTACACTTCTAAGTCAAGAGTTTGAAAGTCAAGAAAATCTATCAAGACCTGCAGGTCTTGGTTATTTTTTTTTGTTGCTGTTGTTCTGAACTGGCAGATAGCATTTTAATCCCAGAATAGCACCAGATTAAAAATAGACACATTAAAGACTAACCTGACAGAAATGAGTCAGGAGTTGCACAATTACATTTGGCCACCTGTGGCAATGTGACAGAAGTGAAAAAAATGAAAGGAAGGAAAAAGACCTGGAGAAGCAAAATACTATTCTTCAAAATACCTGAAAATGCTAGAGTTTCTGTGTTATACAGGGCTTTGCACTCCTGTAGCTCACATTAGGCTGCAGTCTGTCACAAGGATTCTTCATGTCACATTTATTTTCTGTGTAAAAACTGTTTGCAGCTTATCTGCAGTCTCACCCTTGTGTAACTACTGCCTGCTCTGCTTGCCATGAGCTTACCAACAAGCCAGACAAAAGGCCCTACCCAGGTAGAGACAGGAGGCAGTCCTGGGTTCAGCAGGCTAAAAACAATGGAGCTAAAGCTTTTCAACTTTTGAACTCTCCTTAGGAACAATTTGAACAACCCTCACCTGTCCAAATTATTATGTCAACAAGGAAATCACCATTCAGTCCCCCAGAGGGTTAGTAAGCCCTCTCCAGAGAAGTGTCAGGAATAGGCACATGTACATGTGAAATTCAAACTCCAAAGATATTCCAGTAGGGCATGAAGAAAGTCTTTCAGATTTCACTGGATCTGGATAGTAGTAACAGATATCCTAAACCTCCAGTTTCAAAGGCTGGAGAGCCCCTTTGGTATTCTAGCTAACAGACACTGGGCAATTAGGAAGGTATCCAATTACCAAGTAAAACCTAGGGCTGCACTTATATTTGCTCTGCTTGTTTACCTGCTTTTAGTAGTCTGGCTGATAGCCTGGGATCAAATATTGCTCAATAAGTGCAAATCTGTGTGCTTGTGTGATTGTGAGGGAAGAGATATTCCAACTACAACCCTTGCCTAGCATTCTGGGTGTAAAGTGCCGCAGGGTGAAATAGGCAAGCCCAGGTCACTCCAGCTCCATGAAGGAGAAAATCCAAATAAAGCCAAATAGGTGGAGACTTTGGAAGGTTCCCTGTTTGCAGAAATATCACAGACACAAGCTGGTAGCATCGTAGACAAGACGTTTAGGGCCAATGTGAGGCTTGGCACACAGGAATGTCAGGTGTTAGGGGTATTTCCTCTCTGGCAAACAAAAGCTGGAGCACCAAGCAGAGGAGTTACTTGCTCCTCCCGCTCTGAGCAAGTCCAAACAAAACTCCCAATATGTTGACCAGAGTGCAGAAAGTGAAACTAAACTGCACTTGCCTGCTTCTCCTGGAAATGCTTGATTTCCTTATGCAAACATCACTCCGAGAAATGGAACCACTGTAGAACAGAGCAACACTTGTGTCTTCGCCTCCAGCTCTGGCTAGCATAAAGCCGAAAGTTTTGTAGTCTTCCAGCACACAAAGTGCAGTGCGGTGCACAAAATTACGTGTGCAAAAACCGAGTGGAAACTTGCATCACCGCGCGCAGCAGTAACAGCTTTCCAGAACAGTTCACCGAGGGTCAGTGTGCCAGGTGCAAGCACTGAACAAGAAAAACAAGGTGAAATGTCTGGTCTTCCTGGAGAGCAGGAGCACACTACCTTTGCATTAATGCTAATTAAAAGACTCAGAGGTGCCACATGCCACTGATAAAGCTGGTGACAGCCACAGGTAGTTTTATATAATCTGACTTCCGAGCTCTATTTTGCACAGAATAAGCTTCTGTAAAGTGAGCCGCACTGGAAAGGGAGATGGGAAGACAAGATGAGGAAAAACAAGGAGGCACAGTGTGGTGTTTTGGGCTGGGTGCCCTCTGCTGCATGGCGCACTTCCTGTGTCCAGAAGTCCAGCCCAGTGGGTGGACACAGGAAAACCGTGTATCTCCTGCCACACCCCCTGCACCGCTATAAGATCTTGCGTGGGGTCCGCCTCTTGCTCTTTCTTCCCTCGCCAGCACCCGGTAACTGGGGGAGACGTCTCCCGGCCTTGGGCCTGGCTAGCCTGGCCAGCTGAGACTAGCCTAGCAGTGGGGGGAAGAACAAGCCTTGGGGTCTTGGGCCCACCCTCAGGTGGGGATGGGATGTATCCGGGTGTGTTTTGGGGGTTTCTTCTTTCACTGTTTCTGGTTCTTTTGTGCACATTCACTTTTTTCCTATTTAAACTTTTTCCATCACTTTTGCAATCCGTTTGCTAGAGTCGTTATTTTGCCTGTGGTGGGGAGGGGGCTGCCTCAACCCACTACACACAGTTACAGGGCAGGGGTTTCTCTATCTTGTCATTTTGTGGTATTTTGTGTTTCAGCATTAGGCACCAGAAGCTGAGTCACCCGAGGAGCTGCCAGAGCGATGCAACAAATCATCAACTCACCTGCAGCAGCAATAGCAATTTTGCACTAATGGTAAATGTTAGCAGTGGATAAGGGAAAAGGAGCACATTAGGAACCAATGGCAGCAAAAGGTTTTCATATGCTCATGCCTATGAAATTGGTGTTACAACAGCGGACAAATTTGTGGGAAAGGCAAGAAATCCTCACATCAAATGTGTACATTTGAACTTTCAGTTTCAAGGGGAGTACTCTTTGGCTGCAAACTGCAGGAGTAAGAATCCTTTGTCTTATTTATTAACACAAAGTTTTCCATCTATTTTGTGCATATGTTTCCCTCTGCAGTGTGGAATAAGAGCCTAAAATTGTGACATTAAACTTGTGAAATGGCCTTGGAAGCACAGAGAGCACAGAGCACTTGAAGCATTTGAAGTACACAGAGAGCAAAATACATCAGCCAAACTTTCTATTTTTACCGCTTTTAAGCTATTTTAATGCCACTTCACTTGGGAAAGAAAGCAGAGTCCTTTTTACTGTTAATAATATATTATTCTACTCTTTGATCTTTATGTTTTGTTTCCTAATTACCTAAATGTCAGGCAGGCCTAATGAATTGGATAAGGGGTATTGATTATCCTTCTGGTTTTTGTAGTCAAACCAGAGGCAATTAATCTGCATTGGATATTTAGGAAGTTCCTCAGTTATTAAAACTGAAAGGAGGCAGACAACTCAGCTGAAGAGTATTTCAGCAAATGAGTCCATATCTGCTATACATTCACAATAGAATAGAATAGAATAGAATAGAATAGAATAGAATAGAATAGAATAGAATAGAATAGAATAGAATAGAATAGACCAGGTTGGAAGAGACCTTCAAGATCATCGTGTCCAACCCATCAACCAATCCAACCCACCTAATCAACTAAACCATGGCACCGAGCACCCCATCAAGTCTCCTTCTGAACTCCTCCAATGAAGGTGACTCCACCACCTCCATGGGTAGCCCATTCCAATGGGCAATCACTCTCTGTATAGAACTTCTTCCTAACATCCAGACTAAACCTCCCCTGGTGCAGTTTGAGACTGTGTCCTCTTGTTCTGGTACTGGCTGCCTGGGAGAAGAGACCAACCTCTGCCTGTCTACAGCCTCCCTTCAGGTAGTTGTAGAGAGCAATGAGGTTACCCCTCAGTCTCCTCTTCTCCAGGCTAAGCAACCCCAGCTCCCTCAGCCTTTCCTCATAGGGCTTGTGTTCCAAACCCCTCACTAACTTCGTTGCCCTTCTCTGGACGCACTCCAGCAAGTCACCATCCTTCCTAAACTGAGGGGCCCAGAACTGGACACAGGACTCCAGGTGTGGCCTAACCAGTGCAGTGTACAGGGGCAGAATGGTCCCTCCTCCTCGACCCAGGAGGAAGAGTACTGGTGGGGCAAGGAGACCTGGGCTTGAAACATTTCACCATGTGGGGTCATGCAGAGGCTTCCCCACCAGCAGATGGGCTGGAAGTCCTGGGCATCCCCAGCACCCTGCAGGACTGGGACAATGAAATCTGCTTACAGTGCTCCTCCAAGGGTGGAGTACCCCTACAGAGCTAAGCATGTGAACACTGTGTGAAATGAGGCTAATGCTTTCCTATCACAGGGAGGGAGGGCAAAGATAAACATATTAAAGATGTTCACTTACTGCAGCGCTGGCGGCTATGTAAGCCAGCGATGGCTGCATAGAATAATGCCAAAAAGCCCTTCAGCAGTTATTAGTCTGTGGCTGCAGTGACTGCTGTTTCAGCTGTGATCATAATCACACCTCATCTCCTCTTCATTTGTTTCTCATATTCTGCTTAGCTATTGCTTTAGAAGAGTTTTACAATGAGCTCTTCAGTGTGTTTGTACAGCACACACACAACAGGGCCCAGTCCCTGACTGAGACCTCCAGGCACTAGAAGACTACATGTGGCAGTAGTAACTGCATACACAAGTCCCTCACTGGAGAAAACGTGAGTGGTGCTAGGCAAAGAGCTGCAAAGAATCTGACTTATTTTCTGCTTTTCTTTTAAACTGTAATAGCAGCATTTGCTTCTTTTCCAAGGAATGTGACTATTAGTGCACCACTACATTTGCATCTTTCTTTTCACTCTCGTGTTCCTAAAATAATTTGAAGGAAGCCTAAAAACTTTAATCCTGAAAAGAAAATTATCATTTCAGGTATAATTTAAAATTTATATTTTCAGAGGTAAATAACATTCTGACTTCCATCCTGAGACAGCTGGTGTGACATACAACAAAATACTTGCATTTTTTTTCATCTTTAATATATGCAATGGTTCTGAGGCCAATCTTCCTTCTGGTCTTAATGACTTCTAAAATAATATGGGGTACTAGAAGAGGGGTTTTTTTTGCCAGACTAGTTTTTAAATGGCAATATTTTTTTCTTTAGTTAAGGGATGATGTCTAGAACCCTTCTAAATACTAGCAAGTTCTACATCACAGTATCATCAAGGTTGGAAGAGACCTCAAAGATCATCAAGTCCAACCTGTCACCAAAAACCCCATGACTAGACCATGGCACCAAGTGCCACGTCCAATGCCCTCTTGAACACCTCCAGGGATGGTGACTCCACCACCTCCATGGGCAGCCCATTCCAAAGGCAAATGACTCTCTCCATGAAGAACTTTCTCCTCACCTCCAGCCTAAACTTCCCCTGGTGCAGCTTGAGACTGTGTCCCCTTGTTCAGGTGCTGGTTGCTAGGGAGAAGAGACCAACCCCTTCCTGGCTACAACCACCCTTCAGGCAGTTGTAGACAGCAATGAGGTCTGCCCTGAGCCTCCTCCTCTCCAGGCTAAACAATCCCAGCTCCCTCAGCCACTCCTCATAGGGGTTGTGCTCAAGGCCTCTCCCCAGCCTTGTTGCCCTTCTCTGGACACGTTCAAGTGTCTCGATGTCCTTCTTAAACTGAGGGGCCCAGAACTGGACACAGGACTCAAGGTGTTGCCTAACCAATGCTGAGCACAGGGACACAATGACTTCCCTCCTCCTGCTGGCCACACTATTCCTAATGCAGCCCAGGATGCCATTGGTCTTCTTGGCCACCTGGGCAGACTGCTGGCTCATGCTTAGACGGCTGTCGATCAGCATCCCCAGGTCCCTCTCTGTTTGGCAGCTCTCCAGGCATTCCGACCCCAGCCTGCAGCACTCCATGGGGTTGTTGCGGCCAAAGTGCAGCACCCGGCGCTTGGACTTGTTGAATGCCATCCTGTTGGACTCTGCCCATCTGTCCAGTCGGTCGAGCTCCCTCTGCAGAGCCCTTCTGCCCTCTAACAGATCAACATCTGCTCCCAACTTGGTGTCATCTGCAAATTTGCTGATGACTGTCTCAATCCCCTCATCCAGATCATCAATGAAGATATTAAAGAGGATGGGGCCCAGCACTGATCCCTGGGGGACGCCACTGGTGACTGGCCTCCAGCTGGAGGTGGCACCATTCACCACCACTCTCTGGGCTCGGCCCTCCAGCCAGTTCCTAACCCAGCACAGAGTGTTGCTGCCCAAGCCACGAGCTGACAGCTTGGCCAGCAGTTTGCTGTGGGGGACCGTGTCAAAGGCCTTGCTGAAGTCCAGGTAGACCACATCCACAGGCCTCCCCACATCCACCAGGCGGGTCACCTGATTACAGAAGGAGATCAGGTTGGAGAGGCAGGACCTGCCCTTCCTAAATCCATGTTGACTGGACCTTAGCCCTTGGCCATCCTTCAGATGTGCTGCATTTTCTAATTGAAAGCAAATGAAAAACAGCAGTAAAGGTAATCTTTTTTCCTTCTGGTTCTAAGTAAGTAAATAGGTAAAAGGGAAAGGTGATTATGAAGCTGCAAAGTTTTATTTCAAACTTACTTTTCAGTATCCTGAGTCCAGCACAAATATGCAGCCAGTTGTGCATCCATCAGTATGAAGTGTTGCATAAGGGATTCCACTTCCCTTAGGAGGAGCTGAATCCAGCTTCAGGGTACACGGAGGAAACCCACTGAACACCACGTATCGCAGCAGATCTCTGGAAGTCCTCTAATCCCACTCAAAGCAGGGTTGACTTTCTAAGTCAGGTTGCTGGAGGTCTTCTGCAGATGAATTTTGAAGGCCTCCAGAGATGGAGAATCTACAGCCTCACCGAGCCCTCCAACTTCACTCCTGCACCACTCCTTGTGCAATCTCCTACACTAAACAATTAGGACTTCTGTCACATGTGTTATAGTTGATTAATTATCATACTTTGGGATCTTGGCAGGCAGTTTGAAAATAATCAGAGAGCCTTTGGAGCTTTGGTCTGAGATGGTTAGTTCTTTGTACTCTGATATAGTTGTATAACTCTCACGCTTGAGTTGTTTGGTAATTTTTTTAAAGGGGGAAACATTTAAACCAGATATTTTTTTCCTTCATTTTTCTGTTTAAATGTGGTTTTGTTTTCACTCTGCTGTGAAGCAAGGCAGTCAAACATCCAAGCATTGCCAATTGCAAAATCCAGATGTCATGGAAGCTTAACAAGTTGCTTCATAATATATACATATGTAATTAAAATCAAGACTCTGAAAGGTATTACTCTGTTGTTAACCTAGTTGATGTGCTAGACATTTAGAAGGAAAAAAGGGAACATAATCATGTTTCCTACACATATAGAAATACTGTAAAAAATTGGAAGAGGACACAGACTCAAGCTGCACCAGGGGAAGTTTAGGCTGCAGGTGAGGAGAAAGTTCTTCACAGAGTTGTTAGCCATTAGAATGTGCTGCCCGGGGAGGTGGTGGAGTCGCCATCCCTGGAGGTGTTCAAGAGGGGATTGGACGTGGCACTTGGTGCCATGGTTTAGTAGTGATGAGGTCTTGGGTGACAGGTTGGTCTTGATGATCCTTGAGGTCTTTTCCAACCTTATTGATTCTATGATTCTATAAGGAAATCAAACACAGCAAATACAACATAAGACGAGTTTTTCTCTTGGGAGAGTTGAACAATTAGAGAAAATTCCAGGCTGCTTCTGAAGAACACAGCTGATGACAGCTGATGCTCTTGAAACAGCATTATTTAGTGGATTACATCTCCCATTACCAATCTGGCTGGATTCTGACATTATTAGTTTCTATCTGTGGATTGCAGGCTATGCATTATGAAAAGAAAATCTAACAAAGGAGGTTGTGATAATCAGGCCTGTGAAGAGGAGGAGGGAAGCATAGGTAAAGCTCATGGGTGAAAGCAAAACTGAGCTGCAGAACTGTATTTTGTGTTGGGTTGTTTTGTGTGTAGCTTGAGGAAGGGTGTTTTAAAAACAGAATGCAGTCATTTTGTCTGAGTGCAAAGCACAGAGATCCCCACGAGAACGGTTGTTCTTCTGCCAGAATATCAGGTACCTCTGTGCAGCTCTTCCTTCTCACCATCAGCTCCTGTGATCAATGATTCATCCTCCAGGGAAGAAACAGTGGAAAGGGAATAGCGAGGCTTGGTGACTAGTATGGACTACAGCAGAAAATATATGCTGTGTCAGCAATATACACAGGAAAAAGATCCTTAGCTCACTCACATAGGGCTAAAGGAAAGGTGTTGCCAGAAGGTGGAAAAATACAGCAGGTGCTCAGCCTTGCAGCAGTTCTCTAGGACATCAGCAGGCAAAAAAGCAGAACATGGCTTCTCAAAACTAGACACAGCTCTGGCTGTAGCCTTTCTCCGTGAGGATTTAAAAGAACATCTAAACATTTCCCTTCCCATGGTTTTTAATCAGAAGAAAAAAATGAGGGAAAAAAAAGAAGCCACAATTTGGTCATTAAATCAATGCTTAAATAACACATTTACTGTATCAGAAATGTCCTGGCTTCTAAGTTGCCTTTATTCCTTTATAACCAAACAACAGTGTTGTGAATGAAGACACTGTGGCATGAAAATAGAGGCTGATGTCCATCTCATGTTAGGTGGCTATGAGAATTTAGTGTTTTTATGGAACTACCGACCTTGTTTATCTCATAATGTTGAGAGAGTCATCCATGGGAGAAAGGGCTGCTCCGTTTAGCTGAATGAGGCTCTGGAATGTAAAACTTCACAAATAAAGAACCCTGTAGACCAGACTGAACTCAAATGTCATAAAGTTTTAAAAGTCAGCTTTGAAGAGCATATCTTAGGATGTCATAGGAGCATATTTAACACTCACATCCTCAGCTGGAACCAGTCTCAACCCAATAGAAGTATGCAGAGTGTCTGGCTCATGATATTGCATCCTATTACATTTTTCATTCCAAAGAATTACAAATGACTTGACAAATTATATACACAGCCTGCCTAACCACTTAAAAGCCTTTGCTGACAGGGACAAGGTCAACAAGTGTCATGAGCTGGAAGAGGAAATATAGCTGGTGGAAAACTGAGACTCTATCTTGAGTGACCAAGGCTTGGGTTGATACTCTATATAACGCTCGCAGGTTGCCACCTAAAAAGTGATTATCACTGCATGGTGTTATCACAACGTAGAGGTGACCAGAGAAAACAATTATTGTCATTGTAACATTTCTTTTTGTACATAGGTAAAAAGGAGAAATATGTAGCTGAAAATTACCACCAGGCTCTCAGTCTCTCCTGTGAAAAGAAAACACACCAGGCAAACTGTATGAAACTCAGTATCTGTATCTCAGAATATTGAATGGCTCAGTGGATCCTGCAAGACTGAAAGTGTCTTGCTATTTCAAATGGGATTCTTAGATGGCTAAACTATACCCTCTGGGAACTGACTTAATGTTTGAATTCCAATTCAGTTAAAAAATGGCATGACAAGATAGAGGAGCGTTACCTTAGTCTAAGGAAGATGTTCCAAGTGTTTGTCAGGGGTAGACAATGCACCATGCTGCTGTTTCACATTTCAACATCACGAAAAATTGCTGTCTTCCAAATCTCCTCCTACAGTCACTGCAGACCACGGAAACAGTTAGATAGCCCTTGCTGTGTGACCAGGATGGCCACTCTAAGATGGCTGCAAGGTGACTCTTCAACAAGATGTAGGATGCTTGAAGCTGAAAAAAGTGGAAGGTAAATGAGACAAAGATTCCAAATCTGTAAAAGACTGTGAAGGAGAAACTGTCTAGATAAAAGCAGCTACTAGTTTTGCAAAGGGGAGGAAACAGCTGAGGGCTTGAAATGTTGTAATAGTGAAGACTTCTTTCAAATCCATCTGTTGTCACTTGGGAAAAATCAAAATGCTGCACTCTGTTTTCTGAGAGAGGGAGGAAAGGGGAAGTTGTGTTTCAAAGTTTTGTATCTTCTGACCAACATGTGCTACGATCCCTGGGTCTTGCTTACTCCCACTGTTCAAAGGAGCTTGTTTCTCCAGGTGACCAGTGTAGAACTGGAACCTGGGTAAGCCTCTGGCAGTCTGCAGTGACTACCACACTTCTGAAAGTACTAATTACAATCCCTCAGTTAAAATGAGACATATGTTAATTCATCCTTTAAAAATTAGCAGCTTAATGCAAATTAAAAACAGAGTTGGTTTATCTATCTCACACAGCCTGTTCTACTGTCTCCCCACAGCCACACCTCCTAAAATAGAGTTCTATCGCTGATCGCAGCACTGCTGCCCCCATCACCAGTGCCTTATACACACCTCTTCTGTGCTGGGCATCTCTGTAAGCACGGCAGTGGCCATTTCAGTCATTTTATTATTGTTTTCTTTAGTGGGGTACTAACCTCTGATGATTTGAAATTCTGGGCCTGGAGCCAACACTCTAAGCTTTGTGAAATTTGCTTGTGACCAGTGTAAACCTCAGGCCACTATTATAGACAGGTGACAAATTCTCCCTGTTTAAGGTTGCAGCCAGCTCTACAGTGTATGTGTTCTTAGCACAGTGCGTGCAGCTAAATCAAACTGCTAGCACCGAGGATTAACACTGACACTGCTTGGAAAGGTTTGACAGTGTGTGCTGAATGATGCACAAACTGAGTTACTTAATCACTGAAAATCCACAACCCAGATATTTCCCTTTTAATTTTTGAAGTGGTGCACTGTTTGCAGGTAACAAAGGTTCTCGCTTAACAGTGTCTGCAGCGCTGCTTCCTTATCGTCCACAATACTCCAGCGAATCACAGTGCCTGCAGATAAATGACAACGATTCTGCCTTTGTGGAATACCTACTGCAGAGAGAAAAATAACTTCAGTGGAAATATGAATAATAGATTCTGATAGTCAGACCTGTTAATAAATAAAAGATAAATACAGACCAATATGATCTGGTGAAATGGGCACATTTTTCTCTGAGATGGACATGATGGATGGAGGAGTAACTGTCACTTCTTGGCTCAGTTTCTAAGCATGAAATAAG
The DNA here is from genome assembly GCA_033816785.1 of Picus viridis. Classification (NCBI taxonomy): domain Eukaryota; kingdom Metazoa; phylum Chordata; class Aves; order Piciformes; family Picidae; genus Picus; species Picus viridis. Next base: position 6,945,362 of record CM066568.1, read on the forward strand.
CTGTTAGGATTTTTACCACTCAATGTAAATAAAATTCCTTGAGACTATGCATAAAAAGCAGTGTAGAAATGCTAATATATTATTTTCTACCTACATCCACATTCTGCACGTGCAATCAGCAAGTGATGCTGGGTTTTTGCTTTTTGCACATCTGTGCCACTAGTGGAAGTTTTGCAAGCCAGATTAGGTCCTTGGGGATGTGAATGCCTTCCTACTGCTCACAGCCTGTTGGTACAGTTGCAAAGTGGCTTAAACTACTAAGCAGTTCTGTTCATGTCTGCACAAAAAAATAACAGCCATCATCTATAGTACGGCCAGCAGGAGCAGGGAGGTCATTGTGCCCCTCTACTCTGCTTTGGTTAGGCCACACCTTGAGTACTGTGTCCAGTTCTGGGACCCTCAATTTAAGAAGGACATTGAGACACTTGAACGTGTCCAGAGAAGGGCAACAAGGCTGGGGAGAGGCCTTGAGCACAAGCCCTACGAGGAAGGGCTGAGGGAGCTGGGGTTGTTTAGCCTGGAGAAGAGGAGGCTCAGGGGAGACCACATTGCTCTCTACAACTACCTGAAGGGTGGTTGTAGCCAGGAAGGGGTTGGCCTCTTCTCCCTAGCAACCAGCACCAGAACAAGGGGACACAGTCTCAAGCTGTGCCAGGGGAAGTTTAGGCTGGAGGTGAGGAGAAAGTTCTTCACCGAGAGAGTGATTCGTCATTGGAATGGGCTGCCCGGGGAGGTGGTTGAGTCGCCGTCCCTGGAGGCGTTCAAGGGGGGACTGGATGTGGCACTTGGTGCCATGGTCTAGTCGTGAGGTTTGTGGTTACAGGTTGGACTCGATGACCTTCGAGGTCTCTTCCAACCTTGGTAATACTGTGATACTGTGATCTTACCCTGTTAGTTGTACTGGTTCTTCAGTGCTAAGCAAGGGAAAAATTGCACTCATATATGTGAAACTGGGATACATATGATTCATAAAACACAGCAACAGTTTATAGCCTTATCAGCATGGGAAGAGACTAGCTCTGCCTTGGAGAAGATATTGGCTGCCACTAGCAGAATATTTCTGCTAATTCTGCTTGTTAAGATACTGCTCTTGAAATAGCAAGAGGCTTCACTTAATTAAATGTTAGCCAGTTCTTGCATAATTTACATTTCATTTTGGTCAGAAGTCATCCGAGAACCCCAAAATGCTATGGCAGAGCTGCATGCTAAATTCTGCCTTCATTTATATGGCTGCAGTTCCACTGAGGTCTGCAGAATACTGTGTGATGATTAGGCCTCGTTTAATTCATTTTACACAGAAGAGGAAATATTGGAAAGCTGAGTAACTTGCCCAAGGTCAGTGACACAATGGGGAGCTGAATTACCAGCAAGCGACGAGTCCTATTTGCTTGCTGAATTCACCAGACTCCTTGAAAATTTAATTTCTTCTCTGCTGACTCATGTGTAGCCACATAGGTGTGGCCTCAGTCTAGGTCACAGAAGTCTATCTAGGGACACTGATGAATCATATCTTCTTGTTTGGGCCTATTCTGTGTGTGCATTGAAAAAGGATTGCCAGCTCTGATCATGGTATTCAAAATGAAATATGCTGCTGCTCCTGCTGCTGGAATGAAGCTGGAGCTGGGGAGATTCAGGCTGGACATGAGGAGGAAGTTCTTCACCATAACAGTGGTGAAGCCCTGGAATGGGTTGTCCAGAGAGGTGGTTGGGGCCCCGTCCCTGGAGGTGTTTAAGACCAGGCTGGATGAGGCTTTGGTCAGCCTGATCTAGTGTGGGGTGTCCCTGCCCATGGCAGGGGGTTGGAACTAGATGATCCTTGTGGTCCCTTCCAACCCTGACTGATACTACGATACTCTGAAGGGTGGTTGTAGCCAGGAGGGGGTTGGTCTCTTCTCTCAAGCAACCAGCACCAGAACAAGGGGACACAGTCTCAAGCTGCACCAGGGGAAGTTTAGACTCGAGGTGAGGAGAAAGTTCTTCACTGAGAGAGTTGTTTGCCATTGGAATGTGCTGCCCAGGGAGGTGGTGGAGTCACCATCCCTGGAGGTGTTCAAGAGGGGATTGGACGTGGCACTTGGTGCCATGGTTTAGTCATGAAGTCTGTGGTGACAGGTTGGACTTGATGATCTTTGAGGTCTCTTCCAGCCTTGGTGATTCTGTGATTCTGTGAAGCAATACAGGTTTTTCTATTAGTTCATAAACAGATGTGCTCCTTCAGGGTTAAGCCCAAAAACCATTTTTAACCTATGGAACAATGCTGTTCAATAAAGGGGGGGAAGTTAGAGGTGTGTATTTACACATGCTCTATTCAAACAAATAATTTGAAGGTTCTAAAGCCCTCTTTAATTTCAAAGTGCACAGCTTTCAAAGTACTTTCAGAGTCTATATGACTCAGGAGAATAGCGTCTATGTACTTCGGTTTTTCCTCCCTAGTATTCTGACCCAGCCTGTGGTCATTGTCCTGCCAAGTTTTGGACAACAAAGGAGTTGGCGTCAGCTTTCACTAAGACTCCTACACATGCTTATGCCCAATGATTATTCCTCTCAAAGCTAACAGGAATATATTTTTTATTTGGTAAAAACTTAAGCATATGCTAAATTGCTGACAGATCAGGGACTGCATCAGCGCTGGTTGCTGCTGACTAAACAGAGGAAAAACATGCAAGCATTAGAAGCAATCTGACAATTCAAAAGTAACTCTGCAAATAAAATGAGACCATATTTTTGTAGTGTTGTAACCCCTCGTAAATAGCTGCTCCATATACAAATGACCTATTCACAACCATGCTAATAAAAGATGTATAACTAACTACATGGTCTTCTATCCACGCATTAACAGCTCTAGTGTTTTATCACAGCGCTGACATTAAATGTGCAAATTAGGAAGAACAGCTTTAAGATCTTATCTTCTGTCATTAAAGAGAACAAAATTACTACCATCTGTAAAATCGAGCTACCACCTGCAAATCAAATGACAGCTAAGTATCCTAAAGGGAATCCTTTTGCTTACTCCAGAAGACAGGAATTACTCGTTTTACAATACCTTACTCTTTTAGGTGCTCTCTAAGCATGACTGTCATACTGTGTACTTCTACCCACATCCACTCTTGGAATGCAGATGCTGAGCAGCAGCCAGATTCTTTCCACCCATCATATTTTTCAGAAAGGGATCACATTGAGGTGTTCAAGAGGGGATTGGACGTGGCACTTGGTGCCATGGTTTAGTCATGGGGTCTGTGGTGACAGGTTGGACTCGATGATCTTTGAGGTCTCTTCCAGCCTTAGTGATACTGTGATACTGTGATACTGTGATACATTGCAAAGGCTATGCCATCAGGTTAAAAGAAACTGCTGGAGAAAGTCTGTATATCTCTGAAGAACCTCTAAAATGAATGTCTATCATGAATGAAAGCCCCCTTCCCCCAAAAGAGAATGTATTGAGGAACAAAAATATCTTTGGTTAGTGTTTCCTTATCCATATCTGAGATGGGCAAATCTGTGGAGTAACTCAGGTGAGGATCAAGAGGGTGGGCCTGGGATCAGATGTATCTCCTGCCCACAGAGGAATCCTCCAGACAGTTTCCTCCCAACTCTTGTTCATGCAGTTCTGTGCCCAGCAGTTCTCATCCAAAGTCACCGCTGCACTGTACCAGTGCTGTCCTTGGAAGTGGGCAGCCAAAGTCCTTGGTGCAAGCAGACGAGGTGACACTCAAAGACTTGATGGAAAATATGATAATTTCCTCTTTGAAATACCTGTTCAATGTTACCAATGTTTTGGAAAGAGATTTTCTCAAAAGCTTTGTAATACGGGGTAGCCAATGGCTTAGTGGCATTGTACTCTCTTTTTGTTACAGGATGTTTTTGAACATCTTAGCATGAGTCTGTGCCCTCTGCAGAACTTCTGTAATTTTTGCTTTTGGATTCAAACCTTAGAGGCATTGTGCAGATGAACCGATTAAAGTCTATCAGGAGGTTAAGTACAAAATGATGAGGGCAATAATGCAACCAACCGATGTAAGTATGTGAGAGCCATTTGTCTGACACCACTGCTCTAGTGTGCAAGTGGGTTGCCACACTTTCTTCAGGGAAGACCTGTAGAGAGCATCTGCTTATTTTGTTTAGGAAGAAAGAAGTGTGCAATTGCCTTCAGGACTGCAGAGCAGCAGTCCTTCTCACGTGAATCTCACCTCACTTGAGTGCAAAACAGCATTTTCTACAAACCTGAAACAGTGTTGGTAAAGGTCATTCTTTGCAAACCCACATTCTTTGTAAAGGATGATCTATACATTAAAAAAACCCAAAACAAAACAAAGCACAAACCTGGTAATGAAATATTGAGCAGCACAGCCAAACCAAAACCTGAACACATACTTAAACACAGGGCTGGCAGTTGCAATGTTTTCAGTACCTGAGATTACTTAGCATTTTGGAGGAAAGACTGTCATGACAGGAGAACACCCTCTCACAAAGTGTCAGAATAAACACTGCCTGCAATTCCCAAAGAGAACTCTTTGTACTACTAATACACTTTCAAAATTCAACACTGATGGGGGGAGGGCAAAAAAATATCTCTAAGAACTTTCTATTTTTATACATCATGAATCAGAAAGGTCACAAGCCCAATTTAGAAAAACATACCTTGCAGCCATGAAGGGTAAAACCCTGAACATGACATGCAAGTTAGGAGAAAATACTGCACAACACTTGTCACAAGGACGTGTCCAGAGAAGGGCAACGAAGTTGGTGAGGGGTTTGGAACACAAGCCCTATGAGGAAAGGCTGAGGGAGCTGGGGTTGCTTAGCCTGGAGAAGAGGAGACTGAGGGGTGACCTTATTGCTCTCTACAACTACCTAAAGGGAGGTTGTAGCCAGGCAGAGGTTGGCCTCTTCTCCTAGGCAGCCAGTACCAGAACAAGAGGACACAGCCTCAGGCTGGGCCAGGGGAGGTTTAGGCTGGATGTTAGGAAGAAGTTCTATACAGAAAGAGTGATTGCCCATTGGAATGGGCTGCCTGGGGAGGTGGTGGAGTCATCATCATTGGAGGTGTTCAGAAGGAGACTTGATGGGGTGCTTGGTGCCATGGTTTAGTTGTTTGGGTGGGTTGGATTGGTTGATGGGTTGGACACGATGATCTTGAAGGTCTCTTTCAACCTGGTGTATTGTATTGTATTGTATTGTATTCTTAGCATAATACAATAAATCCAGGAGAGATGTGCCACCTGAATTTACCCTTTCTTACTTGACCGTTAGATGTTCATTCTTCCATTTCTTAATGGGCAATTCTAAAAGCATCTCCTTGTCACTACCATGCTGTTTGCCTGACCTTCTGTGCTGAGCTGATCCTTTCACTGAACTTGAAGAAGCAGAACTGCCTCCTCTAAGTTACTGAGTACCAGTGCCAGCAGGAGACATGCAGAGAAGATCAGCAGGGTTTTAAAGAGATTGGGGAGGAGCTTTGAAGGTAGGAAAGGGGGGGGAAGAATGTTTGACAAGCTTTTGGTATCTAGTAAATTTATAGAAAGTTAATAAATTGATAGGAAGGGGAGGTGAATTTTGTGGATAGAGGTAAAAAATGTTTGTGGCTAGCGGAAAAAAAAACACATTTGTGGACAAAATCTTTGGGTAGACATTAATATTTTAACATGTTGAGGCCAAGTAGGAAAAGCAACTGGAGATGACAGACTTGAGTGAAGATCTGAGGAGAACTACAAAGAGTAGAGTTGAAATATTAACAGCTGTGCATTAAAGGTCAAATCCTACAGAGTGTACTTAGAGTTTGGTTCTTTCTTTTATAATTGCTTAACATTGATGTAGCTCTGGTGAGTTAACTGTGGCAACCTTCATCATCTGACCTTGATTTATTTTAATAGATCCAGTAATTCCTTTGTAAAACCTTCAGATCTACTGATACTCTGAACTGGATTTGTGCCATAAGCAGGAAATGAGGAAGTGCAATAGAACATTTATTTTGTACAATAAAATAAAATAAAAGCATCCAGAGCAAAAGATATTGGACATATGTTAATCTTGATTGCTTTGACTAAAGACAGAGAGAGGGAGTTGAACCTCTTCATGTATTCCAGGTGTGTTAGTTTCATATCAATATCTCAATGGTGGTGTGACAGGGATAGCTGAGCATAACCATATGTGGACCAAGCCTGCAAACACTAATTCCCCCTTTAAAAAAGGACTAAACTCAACTTTCAGTGAAACTGGAGTAAAATTTCAGTAGTTCTACTGGATCAAGGAGATGATCTGTTTCTAATTATTATAAAGGCAGCAGGCTGTAGCCTATTGAATATATACAAGCAGAAAATTAGCAGCCTAATATGTAACCAAGCAACAGAGGCAAGACATTATTACTATGAAAATCTTAGCTTTAATATTCAGTGATTTTCACCCTAAGTTTACAGAGCTAAGGTGACATTTTCCCAGGCTTTTGCCAAGAAAGGTCTTGTATCATTATGATCTTAGGTTATTTTCATGCCAGTCAGCTTTCTCACCAGGAATCCATCCACCAGAGCCCCTCAGTCTTTCCTTTCTTATCTGTCTAACAGAACTGAACTCATTTAACATCTGTCACAGATACCATGCTCACACTTCTTAGTGCAGTGTAAAGATACCCAAGTTAGCTTCTTCAGAGACCAAATTATTCTGTGCACAGCTCACTAGCAGATGCTGCTTCCAGCACCCTACCTATCTGTTAGCAGTATCCTGAGTATCTCAGCTTGGTACTGCACTGTGCGGTGGAGATGTATTATCCCTTGATTAACAATTTATGCAAATGCCTTGGTGTCTGCTTCCAGCCATGCATACTACTGAAGTACTCAGTATGGTGAAAGAAGTCACACAAAACTCCATTCCTGGTGTCTTTCTATGGGTGATGCAAGCTGAGCCAGTCACATGTGTATTCCTTTGGACTCTTGGTGCCTTGTGCAACTTTCTCCCTTCCATCAGTCAAGGAGTGGATCAAATATGGAGAAACAAGCAAAAGAAGGATTTCTCCCCAGTCAGATTAGTGGCTATTCAAGCATGTAGTTTTAGAGGGGTATATAAAGTATGGGGGAAAAGAGAAATTAATAGGTTGTGAAAGGGCAAGAATAGAGAGCGGCTTAATTAAATTAACTAAGGGAATATTTACACTTCCCATTTCTGAGATTTGCGATTCTGTAGCATGATCTCCCACAGGAAGTAATGAAAACCTCATCACTGAGCCATTTTAAATGAGTTGCAATAGCTCTACTGTGAGCAACAGTGAAGGAGTGTGGACTGGTTTATGGTTCATCTCTCTTTAATATTCAAGCATGCTCGCCTCATATATCTATGCTATAAACTATGGGATAATCTATATCAACACATGAATGTATTTGACTTTAAAAACCTGTATGGATGCTTATCCCAAACAAATTAAGAAGATTACTGACAGGATTAATATCCTGGTGTTTGTTATTCTTCTGTTTTCTATGATCATACAATATAAATGTTAATTTAAAACTTTCCATAGGATCATAAAATTATTGAAGTTGGAAAAAGCTTTTGAGATCATTAAGATCATTGATTCCAACTGTAACTAAGCTACCATGACCACTAAATTATATCCTGAAGCACCGCATCTACATCTATATGCTTTTTGAACACTTCCAGGGATGGTGACTCCACCACCTCCCTGGGCAGTCTGTTTCAATGACTCATCACTCTCTCAGTAGAGTCATTTTTCATAATGTCCAATCTAAACCTTCCCTGGCACAACTTAAGACCATTTTCTCTCACCCTATCACTGGTTACTTGGGAGAAGAGGATGGCACTGGCCTCACTACAACCTCCTTTCAGGTAGTTGTAGAGAGCTGTAAGATCTCCCCTCAGCCTTCTCCAGGCTAAACAACGCCAGCTCCCTCAGCTGCTCCTCATATGACTGTCCTCCAAACCCCTCACCAGTTTCAGTGCTCTTCTCTGGACAGCCTCCAAGACCTCAATATCTTTCTTAAACTGTGGTGCCCAGAACTGAACACTTTACTCAATCTGTGGCTTCACCAGGGCCAAGTACAGGGACACAATCATTTCCCTACTCCTGCTGGCCATACTGGTTTTGATACAGACCAGGACGGCGTTGGCCTTCTTGGCCACCTGAGCACACTGCTGGCTCATGTTCAGCCAACTGTCAGCCAGCACCCCTAGATCCTTTTCTGCCCTGCTGCTATCTATCCACTGTTACCCAAGCCTGTAGCATTGCTTGGGATTGTTGTGACCAAAGTGCAGGACCTGGCAGGTTAAACTTCATCCCATTGGTCTCAGGCCATTGATTTAACCTGCCTCTGCAGTGCCTGCCTACCCTTGAGCAGATCAACAGCCCTGCTCAAATTAGTGTCATCTAAATGACTCACTCTTGAAGGTATTTCATGATGTGGATTCCCCATGCACACACCTACCTGTTGATAGCTTTCCCTTTAACTTTGCATAGTACCAAATATTTCTTCTCTTGTTTAATGCTAGGAAACTTTAGGTAAAACAAGACCTATATGTGTCAAAATCCTTTGTATTCACTTACTGTGCATCTTAGCATAGCCACTTCTAAGTTAACAACTGAATATTTCAGAGGTCTTGAGTTGGCATTGCACAGCCTATTGGACAGAGCCCATTTTGGTTATACCCCAAATGGATCCTTTGCAGAAGTGATGGGAACAGCTTCCCACAGCTTCTACAATTTCCAGGGCCTCATTTGGCATTTTTATGTCTTTTCCAAATGTAGAGTCTTCTATTCAATTATTACCTACACTGTGCACTGTTATTTTGCTCCTAATATCTGGTGCTGAACTTGTGGAGCAGCTTTGTCAAGGGTTTGTTTTAGCTGTGTGCCATCTGAGACAAGTAACAACATCTACATATGTAGGCTTTGCATAGTACACAAACTTACCCACCTCAGGCCCCCTAATTCTGATGCTGCTCTGCAGAATTAATTCCACTTCAGCTTTCTGTGATTGTTTGCTTGCCTTATTCATGAATGTCTTGATATTTTAGCAGAAAAAATGGTGAAAACTGAAATGAGAAAGAAGGCTGTAAACTATATTAGTAGGAGGAAGACAGCAATTATCAGACTCACTGAAGTTTTTGCTACTGTTTCAATTAGAGACAATATTATGCTTCACTTTCTACTGGAAATTTATGTTTAAGGTTTCTGTGAAAAACATCTGCTGTATTCCACCCCAGCACTGGCAGTCATTCAGCAACAGATTAAATCACTCATTCCATATATGCTAGCAAATTCAGTCTCTCTTCTGCTAAAGTTGTTATTGATCATAGCTTAGTGAGGACTCATTCTGAAAAAGTCCATTTCTAACTTTTTTCCCAGTTTGACTGCTCTTTACAATAAATACTTCATTTTTATCTTTCTCTGCCATTTGCACCTTGAATGCAAAAGTTGCTCCCAGGCTTGGAAAATCAGGTCATCAGACTTTCCCAAACATAACTGAATGTCTATTTTAGTCTTGACTTTAGATGATGATGCTGCTGCTGCAGACGCTATTGTTCAGAACTCTTTGGTTTATCACGAAGGTCTTATTATAACATGGGCAAAGGTAATCAGGATACCAGTTGATTACCTTATACAATTTCTATCTTGAACTATGAGGCAGCTCATTAGAACAGGATTGCAGTACAACAATCACCAGTTCCATTCCCTGAGCCATGGGGCACATTTGTACAGCTCACACAGCAGCATCGTTTCATGTATTTGAATTTTTTGGATGAAAGGGATTTAGTTGTCTTAAAATTCAAGATTTATTTTGCAGGTGGCTTTCATTGTTGCCTTTTTGCAGTAAGATAAGTAAGAGTTTTAAGGATCCCTAGAAAAGACAGCATAGTTAGATGCTACCAGAAACAAACCTAAAAAAGCCCTGAGATCTGTGGGTTCCTTCTTTGAGCCACCAGTAAAGGAATTTCAAAGGGAATTAGCAAAGCACCTAAGTCTTAATGATCATGTCTAGACCACAGGGTGGTTACACTTCATGGTATGTCTTACATTCCTGGACTGTCAGTTACCTGGAACTTTTCTGGAGCACTGCTACTGTCTCCTAGCCCATCCACCCAAATCTCACTGCTGCACACCCAGGCTTCATCCTGAAAAGGAATCTTGTCATGACTGGATACACAGCTGGACCTGAGATTTAGGGAATCTTTGTGGAGTCACAGAACTCTTGCTCTCTACAACTACCTGAAGGGAGGTTGTAGCCAGGTGAGGGTTGGTCTCTTCTCCCAGACAACCAGCACCAGAACAAGAGGACACAGTCTCAAGCTGCACCAGGGGAGGGTTAGACTGGATGTTAGGAAGAAATTCTTCATAGAGAGAGTGATTGCCCATTGGACTGGGCTGCCTGGGGAGGTGGTGGAGTCACCATCACTGGAGGTGTTTAGGAGGAGACCTTATAGGGTGCTAGGTGCCATGGTTTAGTTGATTAGGTGGTGTTGGATGAGGGGTTGGACATGATGATCTTGAAGGTCTCTTCCAACCTGGTTTATTCTATTCTATTCTATTCTATTCTATTCTATTCTATTCTATTCTATTCTATTCTATTCTATTCTATTCTATTCCATTCCATTCCATTCCATTCCATTCCATTCCATTCTAACTGAAACAAACTACGTCTAACTAAACCTGAGTGAAGGCAGAGCCTACAGAGTTGAGGTTTGCAGTTTCTGCATTCTCCTTCCATATTTGTGTATTCTGAGTTGTGGCTTAGCTAGAGGTAGAAAGATGAGCTTCTAACATATTGATGAAACTGTTGGTGGTGATGAAACACGTTGATGAAACTTCAGTCCTCGGGTTTAAACTTTGTTCAGATGGAATCCAATATTGAAAAATGCATTAAACTCTTAAACCAAAAATTAATTGATGCCAGTTCGTGTCCAACTAGGTCAGGATCCTGAATTTGCTACGATGTTGATTTTCATGCCAGTGCATTTTGAAATTCCCAGACATGCAAAAGCATTTGAAAGTGTTTATGTGCATGCTTCAGTCTTGTAGAATAACCGTCATTATAGCAGAAAGACCTCTCTTTGCTTTAGCGTGCAAAGAATCAACAGCAGAACACTATATGGATCATAAGTGCTATATGATTAGTATCTCTAGGTAAACTTTGTATCTGCCAATTTTAAGACTGCAGAAATTGCCCCTCATTGCAGTCCTCCTACTGATACTTAAGGCCTATGATGTTTGAGAAACTGAATGATTACTTCCTTCTTATTAGAATTCATGTAGTTTTATAGACTTACATGCAGAATATATATACTAATATGGAGAGTTGTAATTCTTCTATTGCACCCAGTGACAGCAGAGCACTGTGAGATAAAATTATCTACTTACAACCTTTATCACAATAAAATCTCATCTAAACTTCAAGAAAATCTGTCTGTATTGTCTATCATTACTGAAAACCCCATAAACTAGAGGACTGGAGCACATGCCTTATGAGGAGAGGCTGAGGGACCTGGGGCTTTTTAGTCTGGAAAAGACTTAGAGGGGATTTAATAAGTGTTTATAAATCCCTGGGGGCTGGGTGTCAGGGGGGAGGGGACAGGTTCTTCTCCATTGCACCCTGTGATAGGACAAGGAGCAGAGGATATAAGCTGCAGGACAGGAGGTTCCACCTCAACACAAAGAGGAACTTCTTTACTGTAAGGGTCACAGACCACTGGAACACGCTCCCCCCAGAGAGGTTGTGGAGTCTCCTTCTCTGGAGACTTTCATGGCCTCTCTGGATGCATTTCTCTATGATCTGAGCTAGATTGTATGGCCCTGCTCTGACAGGGCGGTTGGACTTGATGATCTCTTTGGGTCCCTTCCAACCCCTGACATCCTGTGATCCTGTGATAAATAAATAATAACATCATGAGGCCAAACAGAGTCTTTCTAAGCCTATTAGGGAACTTCCTAAGAGTCATCAACAAATATGTCCTTTGAATAATGTAGTGTATGACGGGAAAGTAATGAGACTTGGATATTCTATGTACGTAAAAGGGAATCTGACTGGGAAGTACAATTCTTAGCTGTCCTTTTGCTTCTAATGCAAACAGTAGCTGAGGCAATCTCATTTATTTATTTATTTTAAGAATCTGATTAAAATGAAATCTCTGCAGCACACAGACTGAGGCTTTTAGCCACCAAAAATGAGAGTAATGAAAATCAGGACTTGAGCACTCCCTGTGTCAGGCTTTGGGGAAATAATAGCCGTCTTTCAAATTAGAAGGCTTCGCAAAGCCTGTTAGAGTGCACAGCAGCAATCCACATAACTCTGCCCTCATGTTAGAGAATCCAAACCACAATTCCATCAGCAGTGCTGCATGCATGCTTCACAAATATTTGATTATATCTCTTCTAAGAGCTTCACAAAATCAAAATGAATATTTGGGAATATGACTAATGGCTTGGCATGAATATGCCAAACATGGAAGGATTCCTAGGTATTTGTACAAAGCCACTCAAATTAACCTGCTCTTTTGTGTGTGCCTGTACATCTAGATCACTGCATTTTCAATCCTTTTATTTGCTTCACATCATGCATATAGACCTGTGTGCCAGGAAAACATGAATTAAACAAAGTTACTGCATAAGAATAAGCCATTCATGTATAGCATATAGCATGAACATTCACTAGAATATTCTACTTCAAGAGCAATTTCTTCACCTTCAGATTTTTTTTAATGTGCTGGTCCCTTTATCAAGCTTAACCCATCACCCAGGTTACTCTACCATTTGCTTAGCTGGAAGCTCACATTTATCATTAAGCATATGGCAGACAGTCTGAGACCTTAGAATGTGCCAGTCGTGGATATACCATTCTTCTCACCCCATGAGAGCAGAGACAGCTGAAAGATCACAAAACCTGCTCCACTGCAAAAAGCTATTAAATTTTATTAACCAGGGCCCTGAACCAGGAATCGTTACTATAAGAACACAAAGTGGAGGTAAAATATAACCTCAGCAGCGTTACAGTATTTTACAACCATTTCAGAGTTATGCAAATGATTGCATATGTGAATGGCAATAATGAATTAATGGGCCAACCACATAGTAGCATCGAGGGGGAAAATACACATTTATTTAGGATTCACTAGAGTGACAGAGAAAAATCTTAGTCTAGAGAGAGACTTTTTCCCAGTAATGTTCTTCAGATTCACATTACACTTTGGGTTCTCACTAAATTCTAATATGCCTTCAGATGGCATGTGAAAGATGTTCTCATACACAACATTTGTGCTTGCTACAGGATGTATTAGCTGCTGGTGGGACTGGGAGGTGAGACTCCAATGAACTGACAATGTTTCAAATAAAAGGTTAAATTTCCCTTCCTTAGACTGTAGGAAAGGTAGTGTTATGATAAGAATCTTTCCTGGATGACTGCTAATCTTTTTGTTCCACACACAGATAGACTCTTGCCTATTGTCATGGTAACAAGTAGCTCTACTCTGCTATGCTTCTGCCTTTTCTTAGGCTATGCACTTCTCCCCAGGTATAATCCTGTCATTCTTCCAGTCTTATCCTGAAAGTTTTGCATTGGCTCTTACCATCACACTTCATAATCCTGCCCCTTCCCCAGGAACCTTTCCTCATTCTCAGAGACAGGGCACAGTGATGAGAGTTATTTGTTATTGTCCTGTCACGGACAATACTGATACTAGCTGATGCTCATGCTCACGCTCTGCCTCACTGTTTGTACAGGTGCAATTGGATCACACTGCTTGGCTTCCAGAACAAGCCAACACTGAAGCACATATAACGTGATACAGCCATATCCCTACTGACCAACACATTATTATAATAAATAAATATTTTTTTAGTAGTTGGAATAATGCACTAGAGAAAGAAACATTCAAAATTAGGAGTCACATTTTAATCATGTTCAAGCTCATCCGGTCTTCAGCTTGCCTGCAAACTCTGCCCACCTACCTTTCCAAGCACAGAGCAGGGACAGACCCAAGCACTCATCCCACCAGCTAGCCTGCTTGCACCTGCCTGCCGTGGTTCCCTCCCGTGCATTCCTTTCACTATTTCTTCTGGCTTTGCACCTTAAAGACTTTTCTTGTGTTCAGATAAAAAGGCGATTTGCTTCTGCCTCGATGCTAAGTTCTGCTAACCAGACAGACCTCTCAGAGCGCAATACTTACGCTGCTCATAATGCAAACATGCCACGTGAGCGGCAGCCTTTCCCAAACTGCTACAAATCAACCCAGGCTCACCCCCACACTTGTCACATATACCTATTCTCAAAATGGAACCACACATTGGCAGATTTTTCAGTCAGTTCAGCGAAGGCAAAGCGGTCGATAAGACGCCCGAGGGCTGTTCTAACCTACATCAACTGGCAATGCTCCCAGAGGGAAAGTACACCAGCTGGGGAGAGGCTTATGTGCTTCAGTGGTGAACTTCATCTCTCCCTCATTTGGGGATGCTGGAGGGACAGCATGGGTTAGATATGTGAATGCTGTCTCTGCTGAAACCAGCTATCTACAAGGAGAGTTGAAACTTTGCCAGAGCCAGGTCATTTTTTTAGCTCCTTTGGATAACCTAAACAGGATAAAGTCTGGAGTAGACAAGGTTATCTGGAAAAAAAATTAAAAGCAACATGATACTAACTGAAAACTTTTGCCCTCAGTCCTAGGCCTTTTATTATCATCAGAGCTACACTGGTCTGGCAGTGTAGAAAGAATCTGAATTTCTGATGTACAAAAGCACTGTGGGGTGGGGGCGAGGCGGGGAAGTTACTTCAAACCCTCCTTACTTTTCATTAAGAAATAAAACAGGATGAGGAGGTGCTATTTATATTCCTTTCCTGTCCACCTTTGTAATGAACACACCGTCTTCTGACTCATTCAGTTAGCATTATTAACAAGTTTTGCTTACCTTGTGTTTTACCTTGGGCTAGTTGGAGTAAAACTAAGGTTAAAACACAGACTGAGACATTGGACTTTGGCCAAGCATGTTTTCTGGGTGCAAGTGGAACGAATGCATGAATGTATGAATGCATATTCAGTGCTACAGGCAATCCTTGTCATATTTAATAATAATGTTGTGTCCTTACCTACTGTTCATCTGAACTTCTCAAATTCATATTTGAATTAATAGTGTACTTGTATTATTCTTATTGTGTTTGCAGATACAAACTGAGGTAAGACACAACTTAACATCTTCTCAAAGCCATGCAACGCAATCCACACCTGTGGATTCTTGTGAGAAAAGGCAAGCTTAGCAGTAACTTGGCTTTCACCTCTTCATGACATCTAGACAGTTTCCCTTTCACTTACTATGGCCCATCTAATTTGTCTGTAATTATTAATAGCAGTAGAAATTGTAAAAAGCTAGAGAGACTCAACAGACTTGTTGCCCAATGTACAAAACTTAAAACAACAGAGAAGGCCACTGGTGCAGTGGATGTCAGAGGGAAACAGCCATTCTCAACCATGGGGGACTTTGGGCTTTACATGCTGAACAGATAATGCAGTATTATGAAAAAACCCCACCAATCTGTGAGCAGATTTTACTTTACTTACATCTTCTACTATAACCTTTCCTTTCTTTGTATTTTTTTTTTCTAGCCTGTCTACCCATCTCCCTTATGTTCTCATACACAAGAGTCTTTCTGAATACACAAGAAATCTATAAAGACTTATTTGGAGAAACTAAACATGCATGAGAAAAGCTGCTGGCACTATCCTGCACTATCTCACTCAGCTCTTTGAATGCACGTACAAAATGTGAGCAGTAATGAATGACAGCTAGGGTGGCTTTTCCATGTAAGAGGCCATATTTACCCCAAAGCACTTGTGTCTGCAACACAGCACAGTTCCTGTTTGTGCATCAGCCGGTCCATATATGAAAATATTGTTATGCCTACCGTACATGCAGTGACAAGTATGGCATATAGAAGGAAAAGAGAGGTGTATAGAAACATTTTAAAAGATATATCAGTGCACTGGCCAAGACAGAGGAAAAACTTAGTGGGGAAACTATTCAGCAAGATAAATAACAAAAGGGGAATTTCCTCCCTCTTAAATGCAGCTGTGCAGGAGAGAGCTGTATGCTCTATAGCCCTTTTATTTTTACTGGTGCTATACAGAGTTACAACCTCTCTGGTTATATATGATCTTTAATAATCTCACATGAACATGTGCACTAAATCAGAGGACTGATTGTATCTTCTTCCCTGATAAAATATAAGGTATTTGGTACCACCGCCTGCAGTCAGTTTCCACTTTCTGTGTAGGGGAAGAGAGACCTGGGTACTTTTTCATTCCTGAGTTATTACTGGCTCAAGTGTCCTGAATACAGATTAGAAGAATTACCTGATCATATTAACCTCGGGAAAGAGCTGAATAAAATCCCATGATTGTATTTCAGGAAAAGAGACTCCATTAGAGAATAAAACCTCTGTTCCTTTCCCACTATCTCAAATACTTCTATCCAGCATGTAGTGCTTTTTATAGCCTGGTTTTGGGGTACTTGAATCCAATCAAATATTGTCTGCTCTGAAAGATTATGAAGTCACCCAGGATTCATCTCCTAGGCCAGCAATAAACCAACCCTCCTGACAGTCATAAACACATAGCATGCCTGTTCCATTTGAAATGTTAATCGTCTCTATGTAAATTCTAGCATACTGAAACTCGGCTCATATTAACTTCAAGTTACCTGATTTAGATAGAGGACAACCATTTATCAGCCTTTTTTTTTTTTTTTTAAGATCAAAGAAGCTTGTCCCTAAAATATGTCCCATAACATGCAAATGAATCTTAATGTCTCTAATTAGATTATAACTTCAGGGTACTTTCTGTTGTTGAAATAAAGTGTTACTGCATTATAGGCTTAATATACTCCAAGGATCTGATCTTCTCAGCAAGTTACAACCACACTTCCTACTCCAGTCTATGACTTGCCTGCCCTCATTGGTTTTGTTACAAGAGAAAATTTGAATCTCTTTTCTGACACCTCCTCTTCAGCTCTAACAGTGATGACATTGTGGAAACGCTCAGGCAGACAAGACTCCCCCATGATCAGTGTGCAAGCTGCTGTGGCTCTCTTGTGCAACGTGTTCAGCAACTGTGTATGACAAGGTTTAGAGACTCTACCTACTAGCTGATGAGTAAGAAATTAATTCACACTTCAAGCTTATTCTCCATTGCTGTATGGAGATAAGTATGTCACAGTGGTTATTTTACTTCAAAATCCCAGCGGTGGGTAACCCTTCTGCTTCCACTGAGAGGGAGCAAAGTGGTTAGTGCTACATCATATGCCTGTAAGTGACTCCATCTGTTGCGTTTCACAGCAAAGTAAGAATCTGCTGTCTCCACAGAGATTTAAAGTGGGAAACAAAAATACAGGCCAGTCATCAAGCAGGGAAACATTTTGTTTAACTTGGAAAGAAAAGCCTTAGTCACCTGGTGCAAATGTATGTATTTAAAAATAAAAAGGTGTGGTTGGTGACTGGATTGGACACTTCCATTCCCACAGGGAATCCTGCAAACACTCCAAGGGGAGCTACTTGGTAAGCAGGATGCAAGAACAGAAAACGTGCAGAGATGACTGAATAGTTGTTACCAGTGCAGTCCTTCTTCAGATGCTCATGAATCATTTCTTAACTGATCCTGATTTCTTCAAGAACACTTGTTGTTGAGATGCTACAGGGTATCTCTGTAAAGCAACATTCCTAAGAAACAAACATAATTATGAGTTATGTGCTCAGAAAATAGGAAATCTGACCCATCTCTCTCTCCTGTCTTATTATATCAAAATAGTGCACTGTAAGGCTGCTGGGGGGTTTTGTCTCTTCATTTCTGTGTTTCTTATGATTTTATTGTTTTCTTTTGCTTTTTGAAGTTGTGGTCTCTGAAGCTAACCCCCAGAAAACGGTGCAGTATTTATTTGGGCATCTCCAGATGTCTTTCAACTCATTCACAGTATCACACAGTATCACAGTATCACTAAGGTTGGAAGAGACCTAGAAGATCATCAAGTCCAACCTGTCACCACAGACCTCATGACTAGACCATGGCACCAAGTGCAACATCTAATCCCCTCTTGAACACCTCCAGGGATGGTGATTCTACCACCTCCCTGGGCAGCCCATTCCAATGGCGAACGACTCTCTCGGTGAAGAACTTTCTCCTCACCTCCAGCCTACACTTCCCCTGGCACAGCTTGAGACTGTGTCCCCTTGTTCTGGTGCTGGTTGCTAGAGAGAAGAGGCCAACCCCTTCCTGGCTACAACCAGGTAGTTGTAGAGAGCAAAGAGGTCACCCCTGAGCCTCCTCTTCTCCAGGCTAAACAACCCCAGCTCCCTCAGCCTCTCCTCACAGGGCTTGTGCTCAAGGCCTCTCCCCAGCCTCGTTGCCCTTCTCTGGACATGTTCAAGTGTCTCGATGTCCTTCTTAAACTGAGGGGCCCAGAACTGTACACAGGACTCAAGGTGTGTCCTAACCAATGCAGAGTACAGGGGCACAATGACCTCCCTGCTCCTGCTGATGCTCCTTCATCAGAACTAACTTAAGCATTTGGATTTCCAGGGAACACTGAAGCTGAGTATGCACTAGGTCACTCTTGATCACAGATTTTTGGACAACAAACACTGGGGCTGCACAAATAAAGTAATGATTTCTGGCTTTCAGCATGTTTAAAAGTCAGTCAATCAACTAAAATACAACAAGTGGTAATTCCAGGATCAGGTTTTAGACTCCAATGGGTTATTTCATTGTGCATTTTCCCAAGTATTTTAGAATATTTGGTTTACATGTTCAGCACAGGTTTCTAAGAAAAAATGTGCAGAATGGATTCGAGGACTTTTCACTGGAAGCCTGAGTTTCACACCAAAATCTGTGATGTGCAAATATTAACATTCTTAACCTGAGTAACCAGATAAGCTCCTGACCACACCTGACTATTACTAAAACACAGAATTTTGATGTGGGTTTAGAACAGAGATTGTTTTTAATGGTTGGACAAGATGAGAATGGGTGTTAGCTAGGTAGTTAATACAAACAGAATAGGCCCTGGACAAGGAGAAGGGTCTTCAGCCAGGGCTCATAGGGATCCACTCGGTCTGTGGGAGCATGGACAAGGACTTGGGCACTGAGGAGCTTTAAGAATGCTGTCGGCTTTCTGCAGAAGCTAATGAAAGAGGGTGGAGGCAAAATCCCTAAACAAAACAAAAGTTCTGAGTCTAGGTATTAGAGAGAAAAATCAGAAGGCTGTGATTGATGCTTCCTAGAGAAACTCTGAACCTGGTTTCTTTCATGAGAAGGAGTTGGCAGAGAATCAGAGAGCTGAAGTCTTTCAATAAAGGTGTCCTACTATTTGAACAGGAAGGGTCAGAAGAGGCTGGTTCATACAAGATCTAACAAAGTGGAGCTTCCCAAAAGGAAACTTTTCCATATGAGTCGTATTTCTTGCAAGAGTCGAGAACCTTACAGTGCCAACAGTGAGCAAGGAAAGGGAGAGCAGAGGGATAAGACTGTGCTTGAGCCCTACATACAGATATGCAAATTTAAAGAGAACCACCCCCAAAAATCATAAGCTTATGTTAATAAAGAAATGGATTTGCATGTAAAAATTCTAGGTCACTCTTTAAGAACAGCAAGTCTCTCACTGAAGGAACCTTGTATGCTCCTCACCACTAATTTAAGCTGAAAATTTAGTCAAGTCATGCCAGCCATAGTCAGTATTACAAGATCTACAGGGCTGATCCGCTCTCCTGTAATATGAGCAGAACAGCATTTAACCTGTATGCAGCAAGTCAGTGTAGGCCCATTTGAAAGTGAGTCTTCTTGTCTTACTTGTACTTGTGTCAAATTGTGAAACTATAGTGGAAATGGAGAGCTTAGCTTCATACATAACAAAAAGGGGATATAATGAGAATTATGTTTTGCTTCTCTATTGAAATAAATTTACTATGTAATAATCCTACAAATTACCAACCATCCATAACTCTGCTTGACTAGGACACAGTTTGCTCTGAAATGGAACACATTTGCTTTTAACACTACTTTAAAGCAAGGTGGGATCAGAAGTAGCTGAAACTGGCAACAGAATCACAGAATGTTGGGCATTAGAAGAGATCTCTAGAGATCACAGATCATAGAACGGTTTGGGTTGGAAGGGACCTCTAATGGTCATTTAATCCAAACTCCTTTGCAGTAAGCAGGGACATCTTCAACTAGATCAGGTTGCCCAAAGCCCTATCAAGTGTCACCTTGAATATCTCAGGGGATGGGGCCCCAACCACCTCCCCACGCAAGCTGTTCCAGTGTTCTACCACCCTCATGGTAAAGAATCTGTTCCTAACATCAAATCTAAACCTGCTCTTGTCTAGTTTGAAACCATTGCCCCCATTCTATCCCTGCTCTGTAAACAGCCTCTCTCCATCCTGCTTGTAGCCCCCTCCAGGTACTGGAAGGCTGCTATTACAGTATCACAGTATCACAGTATCGCTAAGGTTGGAAGAGACCTCGAAGATCATCGAGTCCAACCTGTCACCACAGACCCCATGACTAGACCATGGCACCAAGTGCCACATCCAGTCCCCTCTTGAACACCTCCAGGGACGGTGACTCCACCACCTCCCTGGGCAGCCCATTCCAACGGCAAATGACTCTCTTGGTGAAGAACTTTCTCCTCACCTCGAGCCTAAACTAAAACATCCAGCCTAAACCTCCCCTAGCGCAACTTGAGACTGTGTCCCCTTGTTCTGGTGCTGGTTGCTAGAGAGAAGAGGCCAACCCCTTCCTGGCTACAACCACACTTCAGGTAGTTGTAGAGAGCAATGAGGTCGCCCCTGAGCCTTGAGGAGCCTTCTCTTCTCCAGGTTGAACAACCCCAGCTCCCTCAGCCTGTCTTCACAGCAGAGGTGCTCCAACTCCTTGATCATTTTCATGGCCCTCCTCTGGATACCCATCAGGTCCATGTTCTTCCTTTATTGAGGGCTCCAGAGCTGGACACAGCACTCCAGTTGAGGTCTTACCAGAGCAAAGTGCCAGAACCACCTCTCTGGATCTCCTGGCCATGCTTCTTTTGATGCAGCCGAAGATGTGATTTGCCGTCTGGGCTGCAAGTTCACACTGTCTGCTCACGTCCAGCTTCTCATCCATCAGTACCCCCAAGTCCTTTTCTGCAGGGCTGCTTTCTATCAGCTCATTTCCCAGTCTGTATTGATAGTGAGGATTGTTCCAAACAGTCCATCAAGTCCAACCTTCCTGCCAAAGCGGGAACACCCAGGGCAGGCTGCACAGGAATGCATCCATGTGGGTTTTGGAAGCCTCCAGAGAAGAAGACTCCACAACCTCTCTGGGCAGCCTGTTTCTGTGCTCCAGCACCCTCATGGTAAAGAAGTGTCTCTTTGTGTTGAGGTGGTCAGAATAAATACAGAATACTAGGGTTATTATTCTGAGGTTAAAGAGCCTTTTGGCTCCAATGTGGTAAATATTACTGAGATGATTTTATTCTAGTATTATTCATAGCCTCTAATGGCACTGGGTCCTCAATGACCTCATTATGGTTACAGTCTGGGTCCATTTATGTAGCTGGTGATGTGTGACAAAGATGAAACATTTGGGTTTTGTTTTCATGATGTTCTCTGAGTCACTTTCAAATGCATTTCTCTGAACTAAAATGAAAAACTTATTTTGCAGCAAACATGCCTGAATCTATTAGCCACAATTTTTTTCTTTTTCTAATGTTTAAACATCAAATCTTTACAGTCCACTGGAGCCTCAATATTTGCGAATAAATTATTTGTAATACCCCGCATTTATCGTGGTGTTTTGGGGCCATTTCTTTTTGCCCAAGTGACACCCGTTAGGGTCTATAGCATCTGGCCAAGCTTGTCTGATTTCACTTTTAGCCACTTGGAGTTATAAGAAGTCATATGGACCCTGACAGTATCAGACACTTTCTGAAGGCAGGCCTTTAATTTTATGCTTGCATCAAACAGAAACCATGGCAGAGAATACATGAATATCAAAATCTTTTGCTCCCTACCACAGAAAGTTGATCTAAATGAGTTTAAGGTCTCTTAAACTATTATGTGTCAAACATCTGGAGATGGTGATTTAAAATTCATTACATCATCCTGGATTTTAAGATATTTGGACATATAAGTGATCCAGCACAGCTTTAGAAACCTGTCCTAAATTGTCATATGAAAATCTCCCTGAACTTGTCCCCAATTAGTTGAATTTGTTCACCAACAGGTGATTCTGGAGTTAGCAGCTTTCTCTGTGGATCACAGAGTGCACACCTGAAACTGAACAGTGAAATAAAATATATTCCATTTGGTTTCCTCTGTAATTTAGTGGACTGTGGTTAGTCTGCTTTAGCTTTGATCTGCTGTGTAATTGTTCCTTTTCTAGCAGATGTGTGATCCTAGGAGCTTCTGGTTCTTGGCAAGCTTGAAAATCAGGCTATTTATCCTGGTAACTAAGCATGGACATAAGAGCCTAGCTTCAGATTCTCATTTTCCTCGCCGATAAATCAATGCTGGGCACCTTCCTGCCAGCAGCACAAATGCCATGAAGGGTCATACTGGAAATTAAGAGCTTTTAGTCAAAGCAGAACTTCACGAGCATCATGTATCGCAGTATTGATTTCTATTTCTTTATGGAGGAGATCCTTTAATCACTATTGCCTGCTCTGTATATTAAAAGAAGGAAATAACTACAACATTTCCATTCCAGAAAAAAATGCTTTGTGGCCCACTCACTGCTGAAATCCATTAAGTGACTCTGCAGGATGGGAGAGGAGGCTGTTTTTATTCTTTAGGTTATATATTTTACAGCTGTGCGATAGTGTACGTGCCGACCTGTGTGGTCAAGGCTCTTCACCTGGCTGTTGTATTTTTCACCTAAATTTGTATCAGCATTGCTTGGGGGTATCATAGAGCACTTTTCCCCCTAAAGCATTAGAATTGTAAAAACATGCTACTCTTTCAGAAACACTTTGTCAGTGATAGGGGAGGTCATGGCCGAGATGAGAGCAAACCTGGCAAAGGCTTCAGCTCCACCCATCATTGTACAAGGTTCCGAAAGGCTTTGTAACCATGCATCTCTAGCTGGCTCCCGTAAGCTGGCTGATGCTGAAATGACTGTTGTTGTAAGGCCAGCAAAGGCTTTGTTGGGATTTGGTTGGTTGGGGGTTTTGTTTTGCTTTGTTTTGCTTTTTTTTGTTGTTGTTCCTTGATTCGAAGCTCTTTCCTGTTGTGTTATTGCATAACTGAAACTCTTGACAAAAGATGTGTCTCCAAGACCGTGCTCTCTGGGAAATGCTCGGTTCCAAAAGAAAGTTGCAGTAACAGCATTTGTATTCCAAGCAAAAAAAAAAAAAAAAAAAAAAAAAAAAAGTTTAATGATGTTGGATTCAACTGTGCCTAAAGGCTTAAACAGGCATTTTCACAACAGAAACAAACCATACCAAACACCCAGTAAGCTGGCTGTTCAAATGTCTGTGTCACTGCTAAGACTTTCATTTGTACTGGGACATAATGCTGGGTTGGGCTTGTTTGTATGTTTGCAACACTTGAAATATGTGAACAGGCTTCTGGTTTTCTTCTTCATTTGTTCTTACTTCTTCAACTCAGTTGCTAAATGTTACAGAGACACACTGTTTTCTGCAGTTGCTGAAGCACACAGTGAATGGACACTTTCTGGTGAGCAAATTAGAGTCTACGCTTTACCTTCATTTGAGGCTTCCTAGAGATTTTGGTACATACAGAATCTGTTAAAATTCATTTGAAAAAAAAAAAAAAAAAAAGTAATTATAAACAGGACAGCACTTAGAATCACAGAATCAGAAAACTGAAAGGGTTGGAAGGGACCTCAAGGATCATCCAGGTCCAACCCCCCTGCCATGGGCAGGGACGCCTCACACTAGATCAGGTTGCTCACAGCCACATCCAGCCTGGCCTTCAAAACCTCCAGGGATGAGGCTTCCACCACCTCCCTGGCCAACCTCTTCCAGTGTCTCACCACCTTCATGGGGAAAAACTTCTTCCTAATACCCAGTCTGAATCCTCCTACTTCTAGTTTTGCTCCATCTCCCCCCATCTCAATCTACCCAGCTCTAGCTTGGATCCATTCCCCCCAGTCCTATCACTCCCTGACACCCTAAAAAGTCCTTCCTCAGCTTCCCTGTAGCCCCCTTCAGATACTGGAAGGCCACAATCAGGTCTCCTGGGAGCCTTCTCTTCTCCACACTGAACAACCCCAACTCTCTTCATAGCAGAGCAGCTCCATTCTTATGATCCTGCTTAAAAGTTATGCATGTTAAGGCTTGAAACTCTTGTCAGATTTTCTAGAGATTTTCCTTTCTGCGTATGGCAGGGTTGTCTTGTTAGACCTACATGTGGTATATATTTTGTTGAGTTTTGTGTTCTCTGTCAACTTCACCAGTCAGATATTATGCAGTAATCTGGTACCCATAAGGCTGATTCTTTCTGAAGACTAACAGAGCACAGAAGAAATGTTTAAACACAGGCACTGCACTTAGCATTGATTCTTTCACAGGAAAGCATTTGCCAAGTTTCTTGTGCCATTATTGCTAACAATACTTTGTCTTTGGATAACCTGATAGATATCTGAATGAAGAAAATATCACTCCAAAACCGTACTTGCATTAGGTTCTGGGATGACTGTGGAAGAAATTGGCTTTTTACTTAAAAATAGTTTTTCCAACATTTTCTGTCTTAGAAATAATTACTGTGCCTTGATACTGAAAAACAATGAAGAACTTTGACACCAGAGGTGGTGGCAAATTATCTCAATCTTAGTTTTTTTTCCTTTTTCCTAATCCTATGAAGACCTGTGAAATGCAGTTATTTATAGATTCCTCTCTATCACCAGCATAGCCAAGCTCTTGAGGAAGCTCTCCTAACTCTTTCATTCCTGCCACTCATAGTAAAAGTAGCTGATAATTTCTCTTATTTTTCTTGGAACATTTTCTTCCCTTTCTTTAGTTTCCTTAGAAACTGGCTATAAACATCTTTCATATACATATGCAGTGTAATAATGCTGCACATGTCCAGAACTGAATTAGGTCTCTTCCAGGTCTGCAATTGAACAGGCTTGGGGTTTTGTTGGGGTTTTTTGTTTGTTTGTTTCCCAGTGACAACTGCTACAATCCCAATTTTATCTTTCTTCCATGTACATTCATTCTTCTGTATTGTGGGTCTAGTGATTCCCTAGGAACTGTCAATCTGGCACACTGCTGCTTACTCCTGTTCTCGACTGAGCAGTGTTGCTTCACATTTCTGTGCTTTTGCAATTCCTTTTGCAGTTGTCTTTGTTATAGGATCTATTTAAATGCCTTTCTGAGGAATTCTGATTTTGTTTTCTGGCAATTTCCTAAGGTTCAGAACTACTTAATTTCTCTCAGCGTCAGAGTTCTCTTGTCCTCCTTTCAAGGTATTCCCAGCAACCTGATCTCACTGAGATTTTCCTGTGTTCTTCTCAGGCTGCACCAGGGGAGGTTTAGGCTGGATGTTAGGAAGAAGTTCTTCATAGAGAGAGTGATTGCCCATTGGAATGGGCTGCCCGGGGGAGGTGGTGGAGTCGCCGTCATTGGAGGTGTTCAGGAGGAGACTTGATGGGGTGCTTGGTGCCATGGTTTAGTTGTTTAGGTGGGTTGGATCGGTTGATAGGTTGGACGTGATGATCTTGAAGGTCTCTTCCAACCTGGTCTTTTTCTTTTCTTTTCTTTTCTTTTCTTTTCTTTTCTTTTCTTTTCTTTTCTTTTCTTTTCTTTTCTTTTCTTTTCTTTTCTTTTCTTTTCTTTTCTTTTCTTTTCTTTTCTTTTCTTTTCTTTTCTTTTCTTTTCTTTTCTTTTCTTTTCTTTTCTTTTCTTTTCTTTTCTTCCTAATTGGAGAAGAGGGTGTTTTTTTTCCATACTTTGTTGTAGGAATAATAATGCATGGTGGTAACGTTTCAAGAAGTTCATCTCTTCAGTTTGCAAGCCTGCCATAAGACCCCTTCAACAAGAGCACTCTGAAGTGTCATGAGGAAAGGAAAACAAACAAGAGTGCTTATCTGGAGAAATAAAGCAGCTGACCTAGACTCAGTGAGTCCCAGTGTAGAAAATTGAATCATCAGATACAGAAAGAGAAAAAAGGAAAGCCAGAAGGCAGTCATAATGGAAGACTTAGTACAGGAAAGAGAGAAGAATGGTGTCACATGGGCATTAAACATAGATAACGAGTGGACGGGTATTAAAAAGAAGTGTCAGACACAACAGGCTGGAGAGAAGGAAGCCTCGTAGTTCACAGAACCAATTTGACTCCACTGGGGACCAGCTGGAAGTGCAGAGTTTTGCAGAAATTATCACAAGATAGGACAGGTGCCCAGCCAGTTTCAGAAAGAAGATGCAGCCCTTGGGGAAAACAAAGAGCAGAGGAGAGGTCATTCAGTTACTGCTTTTACCTGTTTCTGTGCTACGCGGTCCTCTTCGGAAGGAACAGAAGTGTAAATGGAGAGTGTTCAAGTTCAAGTGGAATGCTGGAAGAGCTAAAGATGATGATGGGGAAGCAGAGTTCAAGGCAGAATGGGCATCAGCCATTTCAGACGTAGAAAATGGAATTTGAGAAAGGGAGGCAAAATGAGAAAGCAAAAGGTTGTGGGAACAGTGGAGCAGCAAGGCAGAAAGGAAAGAAAGAAAGAAAATTATTGTGCTAGTGAAAAGCAGTATTTAAAACCCCAAAGAATACATTACTATGTTTCCGTGTGAGTCTTCTAGTGATAAGGGAGCAGACTAGTGAGGTAACCATGTTACAAAGTTTAGGGAACCTGATGCAGGAGACAACAACAACAATTCCTAAGAAAAAAAAAAAAAAAAAAAAAAAAAAAAAGAAAACCCTCCAAAAAACCAACCGCCCAAACCCACCCCCAACCAGCCAACCAAAAAACAATCAGAAGCTTTTGCAGAAAGGTGGAGGAGGAAAAAAAAAAAAAAAAAAAAAAAGAGATAAAGATTGCTAATAAAGAAATTTTAATTTCAGATAAAGGAAAGTATAAAGATAAAATATAATGGCAACAAATCAAGGTAGGTTAACCTTTGCTACAACCTGGAACAAATGGAAATTACTGGGGGGGGGAAGTATGTACATTAACAGCAATGTTTAACCAGGGAGCTATAGACTGTGAGCAATCTGTGAACTACTAAGTGGTTAATGAAGGATAACTCTGTTTTCACTGACTACAATTCTGACACTTAGGGCTCCTGCCTCCTCTGGAAAAGAAACCTCCAGAAATGGGGAAAAAAAGAATGAAAACCATGTGAAATACAATAGCAGATGAGAATATACAGTGTTTGACAGAAATATACCAATATAAGAGTTAATGTACAAACTAACAACTGAGCTAACTCCTGAGACACACCTTGAGTACTGTGCTCAGTATAGGGCTTTCTCTACAAGAAAAAACATTGAGGTACTGGAGCAGGTCTGGAGAAGGGCAATGAAGCCTGTGAAAGTTTGGAGAACAAGTCTTCTGAGGAGTGGCTGAAGGAACTGAGGTTGCTAAGTCTGGAGAAAAGGAGACTGAGGGGAGACTTCATTGCTCTCTACAACAACACAACAACACAATACAATACACCAGGTTGAAAGAGACCTTCAAGATCATCGCATCCAACCCATCAACCAATCCAACCCACCTAAACAACTAAACCATGGCACCAGGCACCCCATCAAGTCTCCTCCTGAACACCTCCAATGAAGGTGACTCCACCACCTCTGTGGGCAGCCGATTCCACTGGGCAATCACTCTCTCTGTATAGAACTTCTTCCTAAC
This sequence comes from Picus viridis, assembly GCA_033816785.1. Lineage (NCBI taxonomy): Eukaryota > Metazoa > Chordata > Aves > Piciformes > Picidae > Picus > Picus viridis. The sequence goes on from CM066568.1 coordinate 6,973,169, forward strand.
ATCCAGCCTAAACCCCCTGGCACAGCCCGAGACTGTGTCCTCTTGTTCTGGTACTGGTTGCCTGGGAGAAGAGACCAACCTCTGCCTGGCTACAACCTCCTTCAGGTAGTTGTAGAGAGCAATAAGGTCACCCCTCAGTCTCCTCTTCTCCAGGCTAAGCAACCCCAGCTCCCTCAGCCTTTCCTCATAGGGCTTGTGTTCCAAACCCCTCACCAACTTCGTTGCCCTACTGAAAGGAGGTTGTAGAGATGCAGGGATCCATCTCTTCTCCCTAGTAACTAGTGATAGGATGCGAGGAAGGGTTAGGTGGAGAAAACTATGCAGAGCTCAAAGCAGATTAAGTTCTCCAGAAATGGAGGATATGGTTGGAGGAGATTCAATCAAAAAAAAAAAAAAAAAAATCCACCAATATTTCTTTTAAAAAGATAAAGGACTGATGAAAAGGAAGATTAATTAAGGTAACTCACTCTCTGTGTACTTAAGACCAGAAGCAGCAGATTGCAAGTGAGAAATCCTGTGGTATAGAGATTTGAGAAAATATTGCCCTCTTGGAAAGGCAGAAATATTTGAGATACAGTACTTGTGCAACTTAAATGAAAAAGGGAATCTTTCAAGACACTTAAAATGTTTGAAAGTACTCTCAGTCATGTAATTGCCAAAATAACATCTGAGGTCAGAAAACCACAGGGATCAAGAGATCCAAAACTCTGAAAAAGGCATCTAGGGAAATAGATTTAGCCTAGGTCAGGATGGATGGAGGACTAATGTGGCTCCAGAACAGAGCTAGATCTGATTACAATTTTTGAAAGGGAAGCCAGTTGATTCCATAGAACCATATCATAAAATGAAGGACCAGAACAGATGTGAAGATTCAGAGGTTGTCTAAAAAATGCAATCAACCAGAGAGAACTTTCAAGAAGTAACAGAAAAGACAAATTGGAAGAAAATATACAGGTAGATACATAAAAAGCAAAAATATTTTGCAAAGCCCCCTATAAGTGACTACAAGTGTCTCAAAAATAGATATTCTCTGTGGAAGGTTCTTTATGGGAACCATTTCAATGATAGTCATGTTTCAGCTGGGATTTGTCTCCACTGACTACAGGAGTTTACAAAACAGTTCTATACTTCTGCCTGGGGAATAAACCTACTGTTACAAACTGCTGCTCTTCAATGTAGTCAGAACAGTTCCAAGTGTGATTCAGCTAAGCAGTTATAGGGACCTGCATCAGAATAATTCCTACACCACAGACTACACTGGCTATATTAACTAGCCCAGTGCTGCTCTAAATATGACCTTGAAAGACCAAGACCTTCATTTTGTCAAAAAAATCCAATCCCAGTACTTGAAATACAATGATTATGAGCTGGACACCATTTTGCAAGTAAAGTTTCAATAATGCTTTGTTATCTGTTATGTACTTACCCAGAACAAACTCATGGCATGCAGTGAACAAAATATTCTTCCTGTGAGTAAAATTTAAATCAGATGTAAAGGAAACAAACGTGAAAGAACAAAAGTCTGTCCTACCTCCCACTGGGAGAGCTGAAACTGTGGAAGAACAGGAGTTTGAGAAAGAAAAATGAACAAGATCTGCAGAGGAAGGCTGAAGCACATGAAAATAGAGCAAAGTAAGAACAGACTTTCTAGTGAACAGGCCAGGCCAGAAGGAAAATGCTAAGATGATAAAAGGTGAGTGCTGTTAACAACATAACAGGTGTTGGAACAGATACAAGTTCATTTCTAAATATACTCAAGGAAACTTTAGATCAACAAATTAGAAGGTGGTCTGGATTTGCCTGTGATGCTGGGAAAATTAGCAACTAAAAATAGATGACTTTTCTTGTTATTCTGCTGTAACACTGTCAAAGAATGCCACTCGTACACTGGTAATCTTCTGCCTAGTCCATAAAGACTGATGTGCATATCACATCAGCTGTGGTAATTGCAGAAAATGGACCATAATTTGATTATGATGTTAAATGTCTTGCAAAAATAGCATCACTTAAGGCACTTCATGCTCAAGGTATACACAACATAATGGGTTTATGGAAATTGTCATCAAGATGGCAACAAGAGTGTCTACAAAAAAGATCAGGGGGAAGCACACTATCATTTCGGTTTATTCTGAAAACAGATGATCAGTTTAATGTGGACAGCATAACTTCATTATGCAATTGGTAGAATCAAATACAAAGGTCTTGAAACTTCTTCCTGGTCCCATTAAGAAAAAGATAAAAAAAAAAAAAAACAAGAAAGAAAAAGGAACAAAAAAGAAAGAAAAAGATGCATATGAGAAAAGGTATGAGACAAGATCACACAAGTGAAAAACCTTGCAGCCATGGGGCTCTTTAGCCCTTCCAGAAATCCTACATGAAGTTTCGCCTTATTTGTTCAAGCAATTACTGAACAAAGACAATTCTTAGGAGAAACATAAGACATCTTCTGCTTCTTCCAGAACAGAGAAAGCTTCTGCACTTCCTTGAGTTTGTTACAGAGCAGGTTTCTGAGGAGAACAGCAGCAACGAAGAGAACTGTATGAAGAAAAGCACATGCTGAGGTCTACCAAATACTGAAGAGATCTAAGAAAGAGAGAGCCAGCTGAGAGACAAAGAATTTATTTGTGTTGGAACATGTATGATTTTATTCTGGATGATTCAGATGAGAGGGTTATTCAAAATAAGAAATTTCTTGGCTTCAGCCAGCTGTGGCTAACAACTGCTAGTAAGAAGAGAAGTGGGATATTGAGATAACTTTATTTCCCTCGTAAATTCTTTATTTCCTAGTATTATCTTAAACCACTTCTGGTAATAAATGTGAATTAAAAAAATGTCACTTAACTGTTGTGTGAAAGTCACAACCAACCATTATTATGGTAGGCTTGAGAGCTTCCTAAACAAAAATGCAGCAGAATGGTGTGAAAAGGAAGAATGTTCCAGCTTGCAGCTCTTGACCTTGAAGCCTCAATCTTTTTTTAAGATATTAAATATTATACAATCAGTAAGAGAAAACTGAAGGCCCTGGTTATGGCACCCATCATTTCAGGCTGGGAGACTAGGCAAGAAGGTCATCATGGTATGTATGACATGGACAGTAAGGTAAACAAGTCTCTGAGAAGAGTGTTCTCCACTCAATATTGCACCAAATGGTCAATACAATTCTGACAGGATGATGTTGGTTTGCAGAGGAATAATCTTCTTTTGCTTTTCTGATCTTGCCTGCCAGCAAAAAGCAAATCACACACTCTGGCTCTGAATTTTGTTTTGTGTTAGTCTGACAAGATCTTTAAAAGAAATCAGCCTCATGTAAAGATTCGCTGTCCCAAAGGTAACAAAATTTTTGCACAACATAGCTGTACCTGGAAATCATTATTGTAGCTAAAAAAACCCCAACCCAAACCAACCCAAACCGAGTCCTGAAATGAGCAAAACTGCTTTATCTGTCAAGTGCAGATTGCAAAACTTTCAAAACTTGTAAAAAATGCTTTGTTTATACTGCCTGAGTAAGTGCAGGCTTTAGTTCTGTATCTCACAGCCTGTGAAAAGAGTCTGCTAGGATATCTCATGCTAATGACAGGGAGGCTAATGACCCAATAGTTGTTCAGTCAGATTGATGCTTTACACTAACCCAGAAGAGCACTTCTGTGCCACTTACAGCAATGACCCCTAGAAAAACTCGCAGCCTTTGGAGCTACCAGACGGAAGCCCTGAACTGTTACCAGGCTCTTTATTTAGTGCAAAGGAGAGGCTCCCATCCACCAACAGAACTGTCTGCAGGAGCTGTGTTAAGACAGCTTATTCCCACTTTCTTCTTTCCCCTGACCTAGGTTAATTCCCTGACTCGAGGGAATGTCAATCAGTGCAGTTGTTTCTTTCCCCTCCACCCCACCTCTGTCATTGCAGAATGTAGCCTAAAAGGAGGGATTCTTCCTACCCCATGTGTTGGATCTAGTTAACAAGTGACCTCAGGATGAGCTGAATCAGCTTATTGATCTGATGAAAAACAAATTATTTGAGTGGATTTGTGATTTATTTCCTACCAGATCAGCAAATGGATCTAATCCACCATGGGCTGCAATATCAGTACAAAGGCAAAAAAAACTCATGTTTAGGAATGGGGCAAAAAGGAACCCATCCTTTGGAAGCAGCTCCCTCAGGAGAACGACCACACCACCATCAATATATTTTCTTGCAACACTGAGTGGTTTTTTGCATAAAAACAGCACAAAAAATGTGAAGTCCTAAACTCTATGAAATAAGCTCATCCAATCTGACAGAGTACACACAATCAACCCGGATGAACACAATTCTGTGAAGAGTGTCATGACTGCAGTCCACTCCCTGCTTCAGAGCCTACTGGCACTGTCGGATGCTGCGCTTAGATGTAGTCCTATTTTCCTTGGCTCATCACATGTTCATTGTCACCTCATACTTGTTGGGAGAGGTGTGGGTGGATTTCTCTGAGTTTTATTCAATGAATGTTCTCCCACTCTGTTTTTTAATTAATCCTGTTTAAAGGGATTAATTGTTTTATGGGCAAGGTTATTTTGCCTCAGGAATTTAAAATATTTTGATTGTGAATATATCATTGAGCCAAAATTATACATATACATTTTAAAACAGCAATAAAACTACTGCTCCTTAGTGCTTCCTGACCATAAGGGAGTTGCTAGGAATGCTACTGCCATGGAGAGGTGAAAGAGGAAGGAAAAAAACATGGGGTCAGAAGGAAGGGCTACAGGAAAAAGCTCACTGGAGTCAGGGTTTTACTTTATCCCAAGCTCCAAATGATGGGTGGCAAATATACTACTTGCCTCACATCATCTCAGGCAACCAGCACCAGAACAAGAGGACACAGTCTCAAGCTGCACCAGGGGAAGGTTAGGCTTGAGGTGAGGAGAAAGTTCTTCCCAGAGAGAGTTGATAGCCATTGGAATGCGCTGCCCAGGGAGGTGCTGGAGTCACCGTCCCTGGAGGTGTTCAAGAGGGGATTGGACATGGCACTTAGAGCCATGGTCTAGTAGTCATGAGGTGTTGGGTGACAGGTTGGACTTGATGATCTTTGAGGTCTTTTCCAACCTTGTTGATTCTACGATTCTATGATCTATCCACTTCCCATCAGTGACGGGAGCAGCTCATAGATCAGGCCATACGTGCAGAAAGCAAAGAACAGTTGTGTCAGTTGAGAACAGCAGAGAACAGCTGTATGGTGATCATCACTTCAACAGCTGATCTTCAGTTCTTCTGGGGAAAAAGAGTAGGTCACATGGGAGCATCCAAGTCTTATAAAAGAGATTGACTAATTTCACATTGGGAATCACTAGGTCATTTTTACAGTGAAAGACAACAATGTGAAACATACAATATGTAGTCTCTTCAGTTATGTCTGGAGTCGTTACAGTGACATAAACTGCCTTTAAGAGAGTTTTCTTCTTCTTAATGATGTGATTAAAAAACAAAACAAAAAACCCCCAACAAACTATTCTTGAGCATTCAAGCACTTACCTGACTGTAGGAAAGATGTACTCTTTGTGAAAACTCCATGTGTGATTTGTTTTTATCAAATTTGCAGACTAAGTTTGAAACAAAAGTTGTAACTATGGAAAACCCAGCAGCCTTCAGACAGAAAAGCTGCAGGCACCAGCCTGCATAAATGATGCAGGTGTGGGTTCCCTCTTTGGAGTTCATGAGCTCTGTTTCACAAAATGCTAAAATCCTGGGCTCTCAGAAATCACTGAGTTCATGGTGCATGATACCATGTAGGATTAGTATATATATGCAAATGTAGTCATAATGTGCCTTCCATGTGTTATACAATTAATACCAAATTTAATTTGATGACCATTTAACTAAAATACATGAGTGTCTGAGCAATGGAGTAGAATCAAGATCTTTCATTGCTCCCTGGATGAGTTTACTATTTATGAGACCAGCAAGTCATGTCACCAACCCTATGACCCAATAATTATATTTGCAAAATAATGTAACTTCAAAGAGGGGGAGGAGCACCTTCAGTATACTCAAAGAATAGTCTCAGCTTCAGAATAGCTTGGAGCAAAAGCGTTTTCCTGGGAACAGAGTGACATTGTTTGAAATGCCGTCCATCCTTAAGGTTGAAGAGGTTTTTTTTTCTGCAGTGCTCATGGTGGTGACTCTGCTGCCAACCTGCTTGCTATGAGTTATACAAAAACTAATCTTCTAAATTCTTCTTAGGTGTGGCTAGAATGTGGCCAATTTTCCAGGCCTCTGCAGCACTTGGAGGAATGCCTTGCCTGTGAATTCAGCCAGGCTTGGACATATTTTAGGTACTACACTCTCAGTTTTACCGAGATGGCAGCAATTCTAAACAAATATAAAGCAGACAGAAGGCAGGAAGGCAAGGTACCAGCAAAATTCAGTTGCCTACCGGAAGGCATTTGGCAAAGCACACACTGTGATTAGGGAGGATATATCCTGCACCTATGTCCTCCTACCTAAAGATCAAACTTACAGATCTGGGCCAATATGAGTTTAGATGTGCTGCATGTCCTCCTCTGCTTGACAATAAAATTGATTCTGCACGGTGGAAGACATCCAGTGGAGTACTTGCTCTTTGCTTTATTTAGGCTGCATCGGGTAGTGTCAGCATATGACCACTACCACCCCAGGAGCCCAAACCGCATGCGATTTCTCCCATGTTGTTGCCAGGCAGCTCTCCACACCCCTCCAAAGGAAGAGTCATCATTCATTTTTACTCATCATCATTTTGCTCTTAGGAGAAGAGGGAACTATTTAGAGTAACTTGGTTTTTGTCCAGCATCTTTTTTGCTGGTAGTCTATAAAGCTCAGATTCTGTCAGTGGTGAGTGGAAATTAAAATACTATTGTTACGCAGAGAAGGGCTCTTAAGGTTAACTTTATGATCTGCTCACAAGTTCACTGCCCTTCAGGTCTGGAATATCTTATGTGCAGCAACCCCGTTTTAAGGTTTTGGTAACAGGGAGCGGTGGGGATCAAACCACACAGCAACCTGTTCTGTCAAACGTTATTTTTCTTAAGGTGTTCAGAAAGGGAGAGGACAAAGCTGTTATGCAGAACACTGTCAGCTGTGCATTTCAAGTTATTTCGTGGACAAATCAGGCTTTCCAGCTTTACTCCTCGTTCAGAAAGTAGCTTTGTAAGGCAAGATTCTCTAAGAAATAGCACAGTCGTTAAGAGTTTTACTATTTACATTTGCCATATATAAAGAAGTGCATAGCTCTGTGTACATGCAAATTATTCGTGTGAATAAAGTATGCACACACACTTTCATTTTAGCAGACATGGATTTTACCTGTATTACTACCACCACCCTGAACACTGAAAACAGATACAAGCCATATCCCAGGTCTCTTTTGGAGGAGGGGCACACATGGCTGCGTTGTTTACATGAAGAAAAACCACGACACCTCCTTACCCTGACTTAATTCCTTTATATATGGAGTTTTTTAAAAGCTCCAAAGTCAAGGGTAGAAGGAGAGCATACACACCCTCGGAGGTAATTCGGCAAAGTTTTAATTTCGTTTAAGAAAGCGTTATCTTTAAAAACCCGATGAGACTACCAAAACCGGTGGTTCGCATTTACAGTTAACCCGTCGGGACGTGCGGTACTCTGTCCGGAGGTCCAGGGTAAAGTGGCCGGTGGGGAAACCACCCCTCTGCAAGAAACGGGAGCCCCATCTCCAGGCGCCTTCTATTTGGCTCAGCTATCGGCGACACGGGAACGCCTCGGTCCCCACGCTCCTCAGACCGCTGCCGGACTCTGCCCGGCTGCGCCGTTCGGGCCAGACCCCTCCCCCGCACGACCATTGCCAACCAAGGCCTGCGCACACCCAAACCCCAGCCACAACCCCCCTTCCCTCCCTGAGGGGCAGCCCTCTCGGGCGTTCCTTTCCCACCGCCACAACCGAACTCGACAGCGGGACCCCCACCCCTCGCGCGGCTCAACACCGCCCCACCGGGCTCCCTCCCCGAGCGCAGGCCCCACGCCAGCCAAGCCCACGCCCGCCGGAACCCGCTGCCCGCCCCCGCCGCACCCCGCCCCGCCCCCACGGCCGTGGCGGGAGAAGGCGGCGCGCCCCCGCGGGCAGCGAGCCAGGGCATCGCGCGCGCCCCCGTGGCGGGAGGGGCGGGCCCTCACGGGGCGGGGCGGGGCGTGCCGCTGCACCCCGCCCCCTCGCGCTGCGCCCTCCCCCTCCCCAAGGTGTTGGCGGCGGCGGCGGGGACGCGCTCGCTCGTGCCCGCGCGGTCTCCCTCACCCCCCCCTCCCCCTTCAGCTCCCCTCGGCTCTCCCCGGCTGCGCTGGTAGCGGCGGCGGCTCGGCCATGGCGGCCCCGGCGGAGCTGAGCGTGGAGCGGCTGCGGGCGCTGCCGGGCAGCTGGAGTTACGGGATCAGCCAGGGCGGCCGCGTCTTCTTCATTAAGTGAGCGGGGGCCGGCGAGGAGGGGAGCGGGGCCGGGAGGGGCGTGCGGGGGGCCGGGAGCCGGGAGGGGCGTGCGGGGGAGAAAGCGGCGGCGGGGCTGCGCCTGCCTGACTCGGTCCGTGTGTCCGTCCCCGCAGCGAAGAGGCGAAGAGCACGACCTGGCTGCACCCGCTCACCGGAGAGGCCGTGATCACCGGGCACCGCCGCAGCGCAGGTAGGACCCTGCCCGCGGGCGCCTGGGGCCCCCGGCCCTTCCCCGGTACTGCTGGCTGGCAAGCGCCGCCCTTCTCCCTTCCCCTCTCCCCGGGGTCTCTCCCGCCCCGCTGCCCGTCGCCCTGCGGCTCCCGCGGCCCACCGCCGGGCTTCCTCTGTGCATAGCCCCCGGGAGGGCTCAGCCCCGCGGCCCCGTTCTCCGCCGTGGGGCGGGCAGCGCTTCTGGCTTCGTCCAGTTCCCCCCATGCCTCCCGGTCCTGGAAGCCACCTTAGTGCCGCCGCAGCCACCCGAAACAACTCTTCATCCCGTGCTTTCTGTGTTCCCCTCACTTCTCGCAGTTGTTTGGCTCCAGGTTGAGCAAGAATGACATTACAGTGCAGCCTTGCTTGTCCAGCTTGCCATCTGTGTTGTGTTCCTCGTCTTCTTTAAACGCCTTTCTTTGGACTTGTGTTTTCCCTCCGTGTCTGCGTGATTTCTATTTATTTGCCCCTTTTTTTCTGTTGCCTTGTATCACCGCTATAATATCATATAGTCACCATCAGAGACCGCGTTATTCCTCTTACGCTTCTTACAGGCTACCCCGGTTATTCACCTGCATAGCATCCTGTCTCAGTTTAGTATTAAACTACTCGTCTGATTTTTGTTTCGAGCAGTACCTACATATAACCACGGTAGTTAAGCTAGAAATGTACGCGCTTATTTCGCCAGTCAGCTAGAAACCCTTTTCTTCCCTTAAATCTAGGCTGGGAGTGTGGGTGGTTTCTAAGTGGCTGAGGTGAAATAGGTAGGAGGAAAAGGGACTGAAACGTTGGGAATAACTTGGAGGGAAGAGGGTGGAATCGGTTTTCTCTGCTGCTGCTGTTTGTTCCACTCTGGAGAAGTAGCAGCAGGAGGTGCTGGAGGAGGAGGAATTACAGCAGACGCTCTGAAGACCCAGAGCCAAACTCTGACTGCTGGAATTGCACACAGGCTGCATATGCCACTGGGAGGTGGTGGAGTGTAGTAATAAGTGCAGTTGTTTTTGTGTATGTAATCACTTGGGTAATCGCAGGAAAATCTGCAAGTGAATTTGACTATATCAGATTATGTGATTTTTATGTTTGGTTAATACTTGCAGGTTAAGAAATTAGAAGCAGCCTCTTGGAAAACTGGACAGCTTTTTCTTCTTTTTTTTTTTTTTTTTTTTTTTTTTTTTTTTTTTTTGAGTTGTGAATAGTTTAGAAAGCACAGGTTTCTGGCTATTAGAACTGTGCAGTTTGATTTGTGGTGAAGAGCTGTTGATTGTAAGAAGTTATTTAATACCATGAAATAGAACTGCTGATTGCTATCAGGCTTCTCTTTGCCCTGCTTTCAGTACTCAGATTAATTGAGACACTGGCTGCCTTCTACAGCAGTATGCATGGGGGCAGATGTAGATGAAGTGCTTTGCTTTTTGGATGCTAACATTAGCTGAATATTAATTATTTTTTTAACTCAAGTATTTATTCTTTTAAAAAACTATTTATTACCAGTGTCTCTGAGTGATAGTGACTTCCCAGTAATTTTCTAAGTGTCTCATTTGTTTCTGCCATTAAGTGCCTTCTAAAGGAAATGCATTTTACTTTCAAGTGTCTAGAGCGTTGCATGTAACATAGCAGAGTTATTATCAGGTAAATTAAACTTGTTTCTGAACATGAGAGTGAGGCATGGCCTTGGATGTGCTGACCACCATTTATCAATCAGATACTGACATGCCTCCAAAACAAACCTGTTTCTGTAGTTTTCTTTATTCATGTGTATAAATCTCGCCATACATAGCTGTAATCAAGCTGATTAAGTATGGAGTTTATAACATGGTTTCCCCTGACCATTGGTTTTGAACCTAGTCAAAATCTGTTCAAAATGTATCTAAAGAAACAAATTTTGAGCAAATAATACCTGTTTTTTGGAAGTGTACATTACTGCAAAGCTCCTTATTAAATAATAGTGTGTGATACTTACTAGGCAGTGAGGACAGCTTCATCCTCCATTATTCCCTTGAGACATTTAGCACTGCAGAGGTACTTTTTGTAGAGTTCTTATAGCAGCCATAAATACTTTTGCTGGAGAGACTTCCTGTTTGCTGTACTTTGCCCTGTGCTCGAAAGACACTTTGATTTTTGTTGTAGAGAAGGCAAGAGTGAAGAAGAAAAAAGCCAGCCAGAGCAAATAAGTAAACTGGGGAGGAAAAAAAACAATCACATGGCCCAGACAGATATTTTTATTTCTTTAATTAACAAATGCATTCTTGCTTTTATAATTCATTGAGCAAGTCCTGCATATCAATTATTGTTTGCATTAACCAGGGTAAACTTTTAAGTGTAGTCTATCTAGAGTTGCACAGAGGTGTCCAATATCTTCAGAGCTTCCAATTACATCAGGAAGGTGTTACTTGAAAAAAATTGCCATTTATTGTTGTAATTTTATTTGTTTGGTGGGGGCCTTCTGACTGATAATAGAAACAGGAAAGATGTTCCCATTTCCTCCACTAGAGTTGTATTGAAAGTTGTTTTCATGTAAAATTGAACAGAGTTGGAAATACTGCAAGAACACTTGTTAGTCACAACAGAGGTAGAATTATGCTAATATGATGCTAATAATGCTCTGTGGTGTAGTTGATATCATGCCTGTTGAGGTGCTTGTGACTTGCATGTAATGCAAACTCAGTAAATTGATTTTTGTTTGGCTGTCTGCCTGTTAAGTAATTTGATGCTCCTGGAGTTCAGGGCAAAAAGGATGTGGCTATGACTGTGAGTTCTAGTTACTGGTCAAAGGCAACAACCTTATTAAATACGAGCACATTTAAACCCCTACTGTTACTATTTAAGAATGAGAAATCCAAATCAGATTTTCATGCATGTAGCTCTTCTTGGATCACAGGATGTAAACAGACAGTATGGTGAGTCAATTCTGAAATATTTGTTTATAGTGCTAAAGCTCTCAATGTTTAGAATCAGATGCACAGTATTTTAACTACCATAGTTTTAGCAAGCAGACCAGTATGGCCAGCATCATTTCAGAAGTTAATTGGAATGTTTTGCTACTTGTTTTCCAGACTTACCCACAGGTTGGGAGGAAGCTTATACTTTCGAAGGTGCAAGATACTATGTAAAGTAAGTTGTATGTTTATCTGTCACAATACTGTCATTTTCAGTTGGTTCTACTGAATGTTGCTGTATGTATTCCCAACTCAAATGTAAATGTTATGCTATAAATCTAAAAGGAGTGTTCAAGCTTGTAATAGTGTATGTAGTCCTTTATTTACTGGATTATGCAGAGCTAAGAAAAGAAAATCCTTGAGTTTTTTGTATTAATACTTTCAATTAAAGCTGCTTAAGGATGCAGATTCAAATGAAATTTCTGCTGTGCGTGTAGCCATCTAGCATCAGATGTCCTTGCAAGTCAAGAATACCTTGAGTTTGTCTGTTTGACACTGGTGCATATACACTGTCATGCCATAAATGCTTTCAGAAAGCAAGATCTTATTTTGTCACTGGGAGAATAGTCTTGATTCATCCCTGTTCTGTATTAATTAAGTTGTTTAAAGCCATTCCAATGGTTTAATGTATCTGTTTTCTTTGCAGACCTTCTGTTTGTAGCACTCCTTTTATTTTTTTTATTCAGGTTTTAGTATGTTTTGAGGAGTGTGTTCACTCTGGGCTGTGGCTGTTGTCTTTTTGCATGAGTTATGGAAATTGGGCTCTTATGTAGAAGTGCAGAGGTCTTGTTGATCATATCTGCACAAGGTCTTAAAAGCTTTTCTTCTCCAGATAGGCAATCCTTACATAGAAAATCTTCAAGTGGCATCTATGTGTATTTGCTTGGTTAATATGCTGCTTTATTCTGCTCTTTAACAATTTGCAGGCTTTTTTTAGTTTATTCAGAAGATTTATCTCACTACTCTGTGTGCTTGGTTTGCGTTCATTAAGTGAATGGCATCATTAGTGGATTAACTTTGGTGAGTGAAGGTTACGAATAGTCACAGAGATCTTAGGCTGCAGGTAGGATTTTCTGTGTCTTAAGCGTTGAGCAAAAGATAACTGTTGTGTCTAAGTTGTATTGCAGACATTGTGAGGTGGGTGTTATGTATGTGTTGCATGGTTTATTTTGTGTAGGAACCACTGAAGGGTAATGCTCCAACAAGCTGGTCAGAACTGGTGGTGTGCTCTCTAGAAGGGGACTTCTTGTTATCAGGAGACCTGTTTGGTTTAATGTTTTGTTCTGCCTTTTTGTCATGTCCATTACACTAGTGTTGTACAGCAGCTGACAAGAATTGCACTGGACAGGAGTTTACTAGGGATTTCACCCCTGGTGTTCTGTTCAGATGATTAAATGAAGACAAGTGAAAATTCAAAAAAGCTGTATTTTATATAATATATATTTTAAAAGGCTTCTAGAGGTTCAGATGGAGCTTGTTTTCATAGAATGAACCTGTGAACAATGTGTTAGCTACAGTAACTGGAAAAGAGCAACTTGAGTTTTCATAGAATAAAACAAGGTGTGTGGATAGCTATTGTAAAGCAACTGATGGGCCCATACACAAACTTACTATTGCTTGTTTACTCTTGTCCCTGTAAGATCTGGTGTTCAATGTGTTATCATAACTGTTAGATTAAGCTGATTGTCTTGTTGATAGCCAGCACTAAACAGCTCTGTTTATTTTTGAAAGTTCTGCTGTCTCTCTGAAAACATGTTGCACAAACAACACTTCTCTGTGATTTGATAGATGTAGGAGGGTAGGAGGGATTGTGCTGTCAAACCTGCTGAAAGGTTCATGTGGTATGACCAGTTTGGCATCCTTAGTTAAATATGTGCTGTTGCATAGTCTCTCTGGCTGAATTTAAACTTCTGCCCAATGACAGCTTCTCCTTTGAAAGCTGTCTAGCATTCAGTCCTGCTGGTGCTTGAGAAGATGTGAGAGCTAATGTAGACAGAGTGACACCATTATAATGAATGTTTTATAATCCTAGGCAGTGTAACTCTGGATGAGGTGTTGATTATAATAATTTTAGTTGTCTGAATCTAAACTACTGGGGTCTTCCTGCAGGAGTGGTAAACAGAGCAGGTCATTGCTACCTTGTGCTGTACAGGCACACCTACGTGTGGGTTTTGAAGTGTAACCTGCTCATTTGAGTGTGCTGACTTGCTAAGTATTAGTGTTTATTATGTTGATTACAGCCTAATACAATATTATTAAAATGAAAAATACTGAAGACTTGTTCATGGCAAGAAAAATGCTGGTTTATGTTCTGGTATGAGTTACAAAGCTACAAGGGAATGAATGTTCGTGGCATGCTATTGATGCATTCAGTCACTTGAAACTTAGTTTTTGGTCTTCTGTAATGTTTCCAATAAAGAGAGTTAGACAGGAAGAATAGTCAAGTTTCCTGATCACATAAATAATGTCACCCAACTTCGGAGGCACAGCCTCAAATATGTAGGTTGAATAGAAATATGTAACAAATTTGCTTTATTGTAAGATCTTACGCTAGACTATGTTTGAAAATAAAAACCTTTGAAAAATTATTCTTATGGTTCTTTAATAATAAGTCTTCAGTGTTCCAAGTGGGTGTGTCACTGAATCCATTACTCTGCTGTTTCTGGCTTTGATGTTGTAAACACTGTGTAATCAAATTGGGATAATGTCAAGGAGATAATCGTCAGCTAAATCTTAACATTTCTTGGACTGGCATTTCAAACATGACTCAGGATACAGAGTGCATTGAACTGTGATTTTGTGGTGGTTTTCTTTAAGGATGCTGTATTTTTCTTGGGGTGTGTATACTCATTTTAAAAATAATTGGTGACTATTTCACATACTTCCCCCCCCCAGTGACACTTAATTTGTTCTGGTTTTTAAGAAGCAAAGATATTCTGAAACAGGGAGAGATAAGGAGTTGTTTCCATTGCATAAGGTTGTTTCATTTTAATGTAGACTTGTGTTACTAAATTGATGCTAGCTAGGATTTTGACCTTCTTCGCAGTTTTTTTTTTGGATCAGTGGAAGAATTCTAATACTTGGTAATGAGAGATTCCTTCCCTCACATTCTCCTCATCCCTTGTAAATACAAATTACAAAAGGTGCTACTTGGAGTAAAAATGTATTGCCATAAAAATTTGTACATGCTCTGGTGAGACGTGGTTACATTGCTGAAGTGTTTTGTCTCCTTGGGAGTGAGAAAATGTTTACTTAATGTCGGAAATGTGCAGAGAGAGCCCTTCCTCATCACTTGGTGGGAACTCCTCAGTAAACTTTTCAGAAGTAATGCTTAGTTTGGGTATCATCTTTATGATAACTGAACTTTTACCTGGAATATTACAGAGAGAGTGATTGCCTATTGGAATGGTCTGCCCAGGGAGGTGGTGGAGTCATCATCATTGGAGGTGTTCAGGAGGAGACTCGATGGGGTGCTTGGTGCCATGATCTAGTTATTTAGGTGGGCTGGATTGGTTGATAGGTTGGACGCGATGATCTTGAAGGTCTCTTCCAACCTGGTTTATTGTACTGTATTATTATTATAGGGCTATAGAGCTGTAAAATTGCCATATTCAGAGATAACCTTCACTAATTGGGGACCATGTGGCTAAGTTGGTAGCATGCAAGACTCTTACTGGGAAGGTCGTGAGTTCAAGCCTGCAGTGGGCAGGAGAGTTCTCCCTCCTCAAGAGGGGATTGGACTTGGTGCCATGGTCTAGTCATGGGGTCTGTGGTGACAGGTTGGACTGGATGATCTTCAAGGTCTCTTCCAACCTTGGTGATACTGTGATAATCTGTTTATTAGCAGTTAACTGTTGAATCTTTTGTATTATGAAATAAAGCAAGATGCAGGGAAAAATCCTCAGTTTGAAAATGATGGCACAGCATGATAAAAAAAAAGTTCTTTTGTTCTGCATAGAATACTTCACAGGACTGTTTACTTATGCTTATTGTATTGAGCACTCATTGAGCTCAGAAAAGTTAAGGGCTTTATCCTTAAAACAGGTTTAAGCTTGATAATAGTATGGGAAATTTAAGTTACTTACATTAGTGTATAGTGCTTGTCAACAGAGAAGCATACCTGGTCACAGTCTTCAGACTCCTCACCTGTTAAGACCAATGAAAATTTTCAACCTGATGTTTTTAGTACCTCGTGATGATTCTGTAGTCATCAGGCACTGGTTTTGCCAAATTATGCAAATAGAGGCATTCTCCCTCTCCCTGTATGTGCATGTGTTTAGTCATATGCATGTTTAAGAAACCCTCATTGCTGGCTAAAATCACCTGACTGGCTAAACTCAGGCATCTGCTTGCTTTCTTTGACTTTTCTTCATGTTCATTACAGTAGTTCTAAACTTGTAAACTTGTTAGGTGTTTTTATTTGAATGATGCTGTTCTGACTTTTTTCACTGCCCCCCCCCCCCCCCCATTTTTTTTAGGTTTATATTATTTAGGTTATGAATTTATCCAAAAGTTGGCATAAAAATCAACACAAGGATGATATTTGGGGAATTTTGCATCAGTCTGCCTAGTTTGGCTTCTACTGAAGCGCTCATGGATAAGTTGTTTGGGTGCTAGAATTTGGTATTTCTTAACTCCGTAAATTTTGGGCAGTATAGAAACTGACTGTAAAAGATCTTAAAAATACAAAGAATTAAGAAGTTTAAAGTTTCATTTTTAGGATTTCATGTTAATGTTTGCTTTTTTTTCTGCATTAGAACAATTTTTGCCTCTTGCTTGCTGAAGCGTTGGCATCGGCAAACTCAGACCAAAGCTGGGGTGAGCTACTATTGCATCAAATAGAGGAGGGTTTTATGTTTTTGTAGAGACTTTCATCACTACCAAGTTGCTTACTGCAGGCATGTAGCTTGAAAATTGGGAAGGTAAGAATGATATATGAAGTGATGAAAAGGGATAAGATCTTTTTCAGACTTGAGTACTCAAGTCTCTGGTTTTCACTAAAATAAACCTGCGCTCCTTGAGAATTTTTTGAAGTTTTGTCTTTGTGCATCTGAAAGATCCTTTCCCATTCAGCTCCATAAAAATCAAAGGAAAATAGTCATGTCTGCAGAAAGGCCCTTTCTTGAAAGGAGGAAAAATTATCTGACAAAACAGAACCCCAAACAAACAAACCCCAAAAAAACCAAACCAAAAAATATCAGACTGTTTTATTCCAGCAGTGAGAATCATAGCATTCCTCCCAGAAACTTAGTTCTTGTTACCTCTTACCTTTATTTTACTAGAATTAAGGGTGGGAGTAAAACTTATTCTTGGCCTTTGTTTGGTTCATTGTTACATGGTAAGACCTCTAGGTCAACTAATGGCGTATGGGTGAACTGGGCCATAACATGGCAACGAACTCACCCGTGTCTTTTACCTTTGTAGTGAGAAAACTGTTCAGGAAAGAACTTTATAGGAATGCTTCCAAATTTGTTACCTATTTTTCATTTTTTATTCCACTGAAATATTTCAAGAGCCAAAATTACATCAATGCTGAAGCTGGGTATGGAGGTGGAAGGAGTCTAGGCACAGGAATAAATGGGTGTAGATCAGAGAGAGGAGAGGTGGGACTTCATCCAAAAAGCAGCTTTAAGGGGTGGTGTGGAAGAAAGAGGATGGTGGTAGTGGTATGCTGAAGAAGGCTAAAAGAGTGGGAGAAGTTGCAGAAGAGGGAGGAGTGGAGGCTAAACCAGGCAGAAAAGAGTGGTGGCAGTGTAAAGTCAGTGAAAGGAGTAGAAACTGGTTTCCTAGGAGCAAACCCAATGGAATTTCTCCCAGAGGGAAGGGTGGCAAAAGTTCATCCTGCAAAAAAGTCTTTTGTGTGCAAGTCTGGCAGGGCACATTACCCCTGGCTTAAGAACCTGTTTCAAAGTTAGTCTAGCAGGTAGAATATCAAATGTGAACATTAGGAATTACTATGCTGATAAAGTCTCCTTTTGACTGTGACACCTGTGGTTGATATTTTGAGCTGTCTCTTTCCTGAAGTGTGTTTCTAGATTTGGGAATACCTTGGATGCTTTGTTTTTGCTAAGATAGACTGGAAACCATAAGGGAATGTATTTATTTATTATTTATTTGGTTTTAAACCATTACCAAGTTCTTAAACAGTTGCAGAGTTAATGAATAATTACTTAAAATAATTAAAAAAGATAAATCAAATCTGTGTAAGTTGTTGTATGAGATGTTTAAATCCATGCAAGACATTGGAGACGCTGAAGGTTTTTGCTATCTGTTAACAAATTTGTGTGTTAACCTCAGCAGTTTTGTATCCTTGAGTTTGGAAACGGTGATATTTCTTCCCTAACTTTGGCCTTGATTTACGATAGGGTTAATACTGGCAGGTAAAGGTAATATGTACTTTATGGTGTTATTACCATGAAGTGACTGCTTCTGTGGTCTTTGGCACCTACAGTGTGTGAAGGGTGGTGAAAAACAGAAGAAATGCTGAACAGTCATGACTCTTTATGCGAGTGGCTGCTGCCTTGCATCGTGTTGGATTTGAATCTTTTTTTCCAGCGCCTCCCTCCTTTGGAAGTTACTGAATTTATGCACACTCTTAAGAATTATTTTGGGACTTGTACCAGTGTCTCCTCTTCCTGTTGTGCCAGGGTGTTGCACAGGTTCTTTTTCTCATCCCGTGTCCTGTAGCACCTGGAACTGAGGGACACTTCCAAAAATGCCTGAATCGAAGGCAGGTACCTTAATGAGCTTTATTCCAGCAGGAAATTCTCCTTGGAGTTGCCACCATTTGGTAGAACTTTCAGGGGTCCAAATCTTGCCTGATGCACATTGTTTTGCTTTTACTTAAAGCAATTGCAGGCACTGTTTCTTCCTGTGGTCTGCCAGTGTTTTGTTGTACTGGATCAAAACGAGTGTCTGTTGTGGTGCTGCGCTAAGCCTGTTTTTCCTGCATATGTTTATGTTACACTGGCTCGTATTATAATGAATTACACTTCCATTAAACCTGAGATACACTTCAGTTGGCAGTTCAGTGATCTTCAGTACGCTTCTGAGTGCGTGTGAGAGAGGGAGAAAACTCCTGTGAGGCTTGAGGCAAATGCTAGCTGGAAACAAAGCTCAATAGCCCTGACTGCTGGGATTTCTGCCAATGGGATGCCTATGTATATGCTTTTCCTCTGTTTCAGTAAGTAAATACCTAAATTTGAACACTTTAGCCTTCTCTCTCCTTCCCTTCCCTTCTTTCCTTTGAATGTGGATGACAGCCGTTTCTCCCTGTTTACTTCACTTGTTCTTGCATGTGGTTGAAGGGAAGGTTTTCTCTGACAGCAATGTTGATGCAGAAGATGTTGCCACCTTTGGAAATAGGAGTTTGGGAGTGGGAACTTCATAGCAAGGCTCTGCAGTAAAATTCTTTGGGGAATGTTCCTACTCCCAGTACTTGGTAGAGCAGACAGTTCTGCTTAAGTAGTCAGTTGTGGAGTTGCATCTTTCTGCTCCACATATATAAAACTGGAGTTGAATGCTTGTTTGCAATTTATGAAGTGTGTGTGTGGGGGGGGAAGTTTTAGACAATGTTTTGAGTGCTTGTGTAGGCTGTGATGGTCATAGAGCTTTATATTAGCTGTTAAAAACCACTTGCTTATTCAGGAGGCTTCAGAAACTTAGTTCTTAATGCCAGTGACTTAGTAAGGACAATTATTTGTAAGGAAAGCTGCATTGCCAAGCAACTTATCCTTTAAAATTAGGTTCCTACTTTCTGCTTTCTGGAATTCATTACAAGTCGTGTTGAGCAGAAACAAATCCTTAATTTTGCCCTGTGTTAACTAAATATTTCCATGTGTCAGACTAGGTAAGAGAAGTCCTAGTAAACAAAGGTGTTTGAAAAGAGAGTACTTGGTGAAAGTTTTGATTTTAAAATGCCATCTTTGCTCTCTCTTGATGCCAGTATTTCAAGGAAATTGGTGTATTCTTTACTACTCACTGAGCAAGAAGGATTAGTGAAGTTGTATAAATTCTGCCAAAAAAATGTGGTGTTTGTTGCTTTTTGTCTTGAGTTGTGCTAGTAGCAAAACCACATATTTTTTTTTTTTTAAATTCTCCAACTTTATGTTAAAATCTACAGATTTTGAACAATGTCTAGCATTTATCACTTTAAAGAACCTCCTTTGGGTGAAACAAGAGGACACAGCTGCACCAGGGGAAGTTTAGGCTCGAGGTGAGGAGAAAGTTCTTCACCGAGAGAGTCGTTCGCCATTGGAATGTGCTGCCCAGGGAGGTGGTGGAGTCACCATCCCTGGATGTGTTCAAGAGGGGATTGGTCTAGTCATGAGGTGTTGGGTGACAGGTTGGACTTGATGATCTTTGAGGTCTCTTCCAACCTTGGTGATACTGTGAAAACATGTGACATATCTTTAAAGTTTCTCAACGAAATAAGGAGGACAGAAAGCTCGCTTTGAAATAAAATGTTGTAAGTATCAACTATAAACAAGTGGGGAATGGGGGGAATGGGGAGAATGGGGTATCAGAATATTGAAAATTGATCATAACTTGGTTTCTTGATGAAGAGAGTAAGGCTGGTTAAGGGGGATGTTGGATCATTGTTTTGTTTTGTTTTGTTTTTTTTCATGTTGGCCACACCAGTTTGTAAGGCTACTTCCTTTTGTATTTCATTGAATTGTATAGTGGCTTGAGTTGGAAGAAACCTGGGATCATCTAGCTCTATCTGCCATGGACAGGGACACCTCCTACTAGACCAGGCTCCTCAAAGCCTCAGCCAGCCTGGTCTTAAACACTCCAAGGGGTGAGGCAGTATGAAGTTTGATACGGAAGATTGAAAAGGAAAATAACAGAGAAAAATCTGCATTTAAGCAGTCAGTGTCATAACATCAAATGTTTATTTGAACAATTAACTTTAATCAGAATAATGATGCAAGTTAAAGCTCATTAGAAATTCATATAACCTGTTCTGATCTTAAATCTCTCGTCTCTATCTTCTATGCTTGATGTGGGTATCAGTGACTTAACCTGTGTGCTCAGTGTTTCAGACAAGGTACTAGCTTTGTGGGTGGTGTTTTTTTCCTTTGGTGGGTGTTTCTTCTTGTTTATATTTTTCAATGCAATGTTACCTTTTACCAACTGATCTACCTTCCTTACTGTATCTGCCCAGTTTAAAACATTTGATTTTTGGACCAATAAATTTTGAGGTGGCTGAATTGAACAGCTAAGTAGTATATCTCTAATACAGTGAATTTTGTGAGTGTAAATCATGGCCAGCCAGGAGGTAGTTATTAAAATTGTTCTACGAGGAATTTGAAGAGTTTGGGAGCACTTATCACTAGGAGCCTTTGGGCCATCTCCTCTATCTGTGCCCAGGTGGCCAAGAAGGCCAATGGCATCCTGGCCTGCATTAGGAATAGTGTGGACAGCAGGAGCAGGGAAGTCATTGTGCCCCTGTACTCTGCATTGGTTAGGCCACACCTTGAGTCCTGTGTCCAGTTCTGGGCCCCTCAGTTTAGGAAGGACATTGAGACACTTGAACATGTCCAGAGAAGGGCAACAAGGCTGGTGAGAGGCCTTGAGCACAGCCCTGTGAGGAGAGGCTGAGGGAGCTGGGGTTGTTTAGCCTGGAGAAGGGGAGGCTCAGGGGCGACCTCATTGCTCTCTACAACTACCTGAAGGGTGGTTGTAGCCAGGAAGGGGTTGGTCTCTTCTCTCTAGCAACCAGCACCAGAACAAGAGGACACAGTCTCAAGCTGCACCAAGGGAAGTTTAGGCTCGAGGTGAGGAGGAAGTTCTTCCCAGAGAGAGTCATTCGTCTTTGGAATGTGCTGCCCAGGGAGGTGGTGGAGTCACCATCCCTGGAGGTGTTCAAGAGGGGATTGGATGTGGCACTTGGTGCCATGGTCTAGTCATGGGGTCTGTGGTGACAGGTTGGACTGGATGATCTTCTAGGTCTCTTCCAACCTTGATGATACTGTGATCTCGGTGGTGGTCAGTAAAAAGTACTGACTTTGGGTTTCTAATCTCTTGGTATAAGCATACCTAGGGACTACACCAGGCTGATGAACCTTGACACACTATATTCTGATCTCTGCTATAGTCTCTCTTGCTTTGGTCCCTTCTTTTGCTCAACTTCAGAAGAAAATGAAGTGACAGTCAGCAGGAACACTTAATAAACCTTGCCTTGAAGTAGTGTGGAGGTGAGACTAGGAGGAAGCGGAGTGTGAATTGTGGTAACACTGCTGGAAAAGGTTATTTGACTTTTATATAATTTTGTACTGAGCCTTGTAGTTCTTTTTCTGCAGCTCCTGTCTATCTGATAATTCAGTTACTAAATGGAAGGGATTTTTTTTTTTTTCCCCTGGAAATTGAATTAAAAGCTTTCCCAGGTTAAAACTTCCCCTGCCTCAAATAGTGTTTTCTCAAGAAAAGCTTGGCTTTTTAAAACAAGCAGATAAACCTACAACAAAATCATTAAATCTGGGTAATTTTCTAGCTCACTGCAATTCACAGTACATAGTAAACAGCATGAAAGTTGAAGTTTTGGAATTATTTAGGTAAGTATGACAGGAAAAATTACTTCTGTTTAAGTATGAATGAAGTGAACCAGTATCCTTGTGACCCTCTTACTGTCAGTAGTGGGTTTTTATTTTTCAGTATATGTGTGTGTATAATGCATTGGGTTTTATGCCTCTTTCAAGGACCTCTCACTCCAAATTTAAGTGAAACATTTGCATTTTGTTTCACTTCCAGTGTATAAAAATATTTCTAGACAACAGGAAAAATCCCAAGTGCCCTTTATTCTTGCAGCCCAAGCTAAAAGTGGAAGGTGTTTTGCAGTATGCTTCAGAGCAGAGCTTGTTCTGTTGTGGGTTTTGTTCAGCTTCAGGTGAGAGTGCCGAACCTGTCTAACAAGAAGTTCGGGATTTCTGTTGCCTCTGATTGCTCACTTTGTGGTTTAAAACAACAAAAAGTGCTATCAAATTCAGCAGTCAGTTCAAATGCCAGTGCTTTATCCTCTTCATTATAATCATTTGTTTGGGTGCCTGCCACTTCAAAACACTTTTGAGCTCATATGTAAGTTACGTGAAAATCTTGCTATTTTGTAGATGGAAGAGTAGAGGTACAAGCAGAGAGAAATCTTAATGGAAGCAATCATGTCCTACTAGCTTGTAAGTGGGGTTGGTTGTGTTTTGCAGCCCTCAATGTAGGCTACCTGAGAGATTGCATCAGGCTGAGGAATCGCAATTACTGGCATCCTGGTTTTAAACAAGAGGGGGAAGAGGGTCTTTTGCAGTTTTCAGTAAAGGAATTGGTGTTCTTTTTGATCTTCAATGATGCTATTTGTTGAAGTTGTTAAAGCAGGCAGAAACTTCTCCAACTTTCAATGAGGACTGAAGGCACTGTCATTTTAGACAGGTATTGCAATTGACATTGTTGTACAAGACTTGCATTTCTGTTTTCTTCTTTGTGTAAAAATTGCCTTATGCAACTTGAAATAGGATTTTTCAAAGAAATTAGGGTAATTTGAGTTTTTCATTTATTTTTTCAAGGAGGTGAAGAAATTACTCTGGAGTTGGTGCAGAACCTGTGTCTCTTGTGCAGTTTGTGTGTAGAAGGTCATGTGGCTGGCAGAGTGAATCCTCTGCTTGAAAAGGAGATAAGCACTTGCTGGAAAAACGGGAGTAGGATTTGCTGGCTGGCTCTTGTATTATCTCATTTCTTTGCAGTAGTAGGAATCAAAATTGTAATGAATGAGATTGAATATATTTTGGATTTGCTTTAACTGCTGGATTTGACAGGTCTCTCTATTACAACTGTAGTGGGAATGTTAAAAAGCAGAGTTTATGGGGTTTGTAACAGTTTGGGGTTGGTTTTTTGCATATGTATGGCTACCACCATAAGAGGGGAAATGCAATACCAACAAAGCTGTTCTTGGCAGCTGTTAATTTGTTTTGAGGAGAGATGCAGTATTTCAAGTCTTGTAATCAGTTTATTTGGGAAAAAAAGGGAAAAGAAAAAAAAAGAAGAAAACCCCCACCAAAACAAAACAAAAAAAAATAGAGACTGACTTACATCAGAAAAACATCAATCTCCAACTTTTGCCTCTTCAATTCTTCTGCTGTTTGACCTTCTCTTTCTCTTTTTCCTTTTAATTTTATTTCTGTGTTGCATGCCCTACTCTTTTCACTGTTATTCTGCTTGCTTTGAGCACTAGTAGCTCAAGCAGTGTTAGACATATCTTCCCCAGTTGGACTGCATGCCAGATTTTCCTAAGGGGAATGTAAATACTGTGAGGTCAGCTCAGTCTCAAATGCCTGAGGCCTGAAATGAACCCTACAGAATCTTCTGCTGTTCAGTCAAAATTAGGACTTGCTCAGGATATGATGCTAAATATTGAAAAGCTTTACAGGTTTTGCTTGTCTGTTGCTTTGGGATTTGGTGGTGTTTGTGTGTGTGCAGTGTTTTTTTGTTTGCTTGCTTGCTTTCAGGGTTCTTTGTGTTTTGTGGGGGCTTTTTTATTTGTTTGTTTGCCTTTTTTTTTTTTACTTTAAGCTTCCCCCCCCCAAATTAAAAACAAAAGGTTGAGCGCTAGCAACTTGCTATAATCATGGTAATTAACAGATGAGCTTTAAAACCTCCCTCTATATACTGATGGATTGCTTATGTTTCTTTAAGGTTATAAACCCAAGGAAGCAGCGTACATGTATGCATACTGGCTTGCAGCATATCTAAGATGTCAATACTTATGCATAGTATTTAGATGCTTTTGATAGTAAATAAAATCTTCAGCCCATCTATACCTCCCTCTTCCCCTCCTCTCTTTCTTCCTGAAAAGGAATGGTGGGAAGAAAAGACTGTGGTAACTTCCCATGTATCAGAGCAGAACCAAATTGCTTTTTATGACTGCCTGTTGTAGTTCATAAAAACCTGGTAGTTGTTCTTTAGAGGGAGGCATACTTGGTGTGTTTCCTTTAGATCAGTGATGCTCTTTAATTGGCCATATGGTAGTTTGCATTACTTGCATCGACACACTGCTAAGGACTTCTAGTTTTACACAGAATGAAAGCATAGATTAACAAATGGAACATGAGGGGTTTTGCTTTGTAGTGCTGTCAGTAGATTGGCCTAGTTTAGGCGTATTTGTTTTTTGAACAGTTGTCTATGAAAGATTGGCTTCTATTAGTGTTGGCAAAGGAATCCATGCAATTAATGAAACAAGGAGAAAATAAATTCCAAATGTTAATGGGCAAATCAGGGATTGAATTGTTTATTGACGTGTTCCATTGGCCACGCCAAGTCCAACTCATTCTCGATTTTTCCTCCAGGTTTCTCAGATGGGGTGATAATACTACTGACAGAAAAAAACATGTGGTGGGGAAATTTTTTGCCTTTGTTTTCTCAAAGCTGTGTTATTTTTCTGAGGAGATAGAGTCTCGCGGTCATTAGAGAAGTCCAAGCTGCTTTGCAGTGCTTTTGCAATGTTCCTGGTAAAGTTTTGCAAACACATCTGCGGTTTTGCGTGGGAGGCTTTCATGATACTGAGATGAAGAAATATTTGATTATTTAATGCTACACTTCGATTTTCTTTGTGGATTAAAGTGGCCACTGAAATGAACTGCTAGAGGTATTGATGAGAAAGTGCTGTGAACTGAACGGAAAATACAACAGGTTTTTTATATGGAAAGCATTTGTAGCTGTCTTGTAAGTAAAGTAGTCTTAAGTTCAAATTAATACATTATGAAATGGCTCATTCTGAAGCAGGGCTTTGTGTATTTCAAGTTTAGGTTTACATATCGTTTCTCTCTGAAAATGAAAAGCAGAAACACTTGTGTGCTGATGCTCAAAATATTGGAGACTTGATAGGGTGCTTGGTGCCATGGTTTAGTTGATTAGGTGGTGTTGGATGATAGGTTGGACGTGATGATCTTCCAACCTGGTCTCTTCCAACCTGGTCTACTCTACTCTACTCTACTCTACTCTACTCTACTCTACTCTACTCTATATCCAAGTGAAAATTCAGGTTAAGGGCTGTTCAGCGGTTATGTAACGTAGCGTTTCTATACTTCCTTTTAAAATCTTTTTTGGTTTCTTAAATTTAAAATGTTTGTTGTTTATGAAATGATGTAGTAGTCCTTTCTGATTTCCATTTGAAAATTATGAGGCTTTGCTCAGCAGCATTACAAGAAGTCTGGTATGTGACAAGCTGTGTAGCACTTGTGAGGTTGGTTTGGGCTTGTTGTTTTACAGCGCTTTGCAGCATTAAACCGAAAACGGCTAATTGTTTTAAATCTTGGTCACACTGTAGACAGTGAAATGTATCTAAGCAACTACTGGAGTATCATCATGTAAAATTTAACATTACAGGAATTTTTTATTGCTGTGGAAAAAAAAATCAGTTTGCTTTATTCCCAGAGGCACTAATTACCATTGTTGTAAACTGAGACATACTTTTCTGCAAAGGATCCTTGTAAGGAAAATATAATCAAGAGCCACTACACTCTCTGGCCTTATTTTTAGGGATAAATTGTGCTATTTTATTTGTTGTATTGAAATGGTAAAAAAAAAAAAAACCAAAAAACCAAAAACCAAAGGTAAAAGTTGCTTGACTTAATTTCATATAATGGTACATGCTTAGCACTCAACAACCAGAAGAGGTGGGAAGGGAGAAGAATCTACTTTTGTAACTTAGCAACATAGGTTTCAACTGCGTGTTTAAATACTTCATTGTTTCGTTAGTTTGCATCCAAGGCCACTGTTCTTGTTTGCTTTCAAAGAAGCTTTGCTTTTCATGCTTCTAGACCCTGTTTTGAAGAGTACAATGTGTAATAGAAATGCTTATTCTAGAATTCTCTGGTGATACTGTTTTGAGCTATTTCCGTATACGTTCAGTTCTTTCTTACGCGGCGTTCTGATAGCTTTTTAGGCCACCAGAGGTTATACAAGACTCTTACTAGTCCAAGCTATACTTGGATATTTAATAAATGAATATATATTTGCTTGCTCAAGGTTTAATAAAGAAGACTATACAAACATTGTGTGTGGAACAATCTTTGAAACTGGGATTTTTCTTTTCATTAATGAACTGTAGTCATCTTCCAGTGTTATGCTTATTATGATTCACCTGGTAGCATAGTAATGGTTGGGACAAGAATTTGAGGAATGCTGCCTCAGAGATTTGAGGAGATCCCATTATCTCTTCGGGGTTTTGTATCAGGATATTAGTTGATGTGCATTGATGGCTGTAAGCAGCCTACTGAGTGACAGAAGTATGTTATGAATGATACCAGTAAATAGCTGAGTGGAGAGAGGCATCATGCATATGAATGGACACTTTTCTTCAGAATTGAAACTTCTAATGGAGGGGGGAAAGTCCGCAAGGAAGATTGCTTTGTGCTTCTACAAACAGTCAAAGAATCATAGAATGGTTTGGGTTGGAAGGGGCCTCTGAAGGTCATCTAGTCCAACCCCTTCTGTAGTAAACAGGAACATCCTCCACTAGATGAGGTTGCCCACAGCTCTGTCCAGCCTCACCTTGAAGATCTCCAGGGATGGGGCCCCAACCGCTTCTGGGGGCACCCTGTTCCAGTGTTCTGCCATCCTTATAGTAAAGAACTTGCTCCTAGCATCCGATCTAAATCTGCCTTCTCTAGTTTGAAGCCATTGCCCCTCATCCTACCACTGCAGGCCTTTGTAAACAGGATCTCTGCATCCTTCTTGTAGGCCCTCTTCAGGTACTAGAAGGCTGCTATTATGTCCCCCTGGAGCCTTCTCTTTTCCAGGCTGAACAACCCCAGCTCCCTCAGCCTGTCTTCATAGCAGAGGTGCTCCAACCCCATGATCACTTTTGTTGCTCTCCTCTGGACCTGTGTCAGGTCTGTGTTCTTCCATTATTGAAGGCTCCAGAGCTGGATGCAGCACTCTAGTGAGGTCTTACCAGAGCAAATTGGCAGTGAAATCAAGGATAGGATTGGCATTGTCTGAATAGCTGAGAAGAGAGTGATTAATACTCTACATGAAGTTAGGGCAGGAATTTAAATGCAATTACTGTTCTCTTGAGCTAAGGAAAACAGGTGTTTTCAAGATACACCTGCCTGGGCAGTAGATGCACTGAATAGTGTGAATTCATCACAAGTTCATGTTAAATGTGGCTCAGCTATCCCTTTTGAAGGATTAAACATCTGCTTCTAGGAGATAGTTTTGCTACAGAAACAGGTTAAGAGTTTTCTTTGTGGTACAAGATCAAGAGGTGGAAGAACATGAAATCAGAAACCAATAAAGATGTTTTCTTCTTTCTCTTGTATGTAGTTTGGTATTAAAAGAGAGACTTTATTTTGGTGAATATATTTTCCTCTTTAAATACTTGCTAATTGTTACTACTTACTTGGCTTGCTCTTATTTATTTATTGCTGGGTAGAAGGGATTTTCCCAAGGTAAAATAATAACGACAACAAAAACGCACATTTTTGTAGTGGTAATACTGATTCAGGTTTGGTTTTAGCTGACTTGCAGTCTTCATTCCTTAGGTAGTGTTCTGAAAATTGAAATCCCTTCCTTTGCAGATTGTGCAGTGCTTTATATAAAAAAAAACTATAATTAAAAATTAGTAATCTTCTTATTTAATGTAACTTTGAAGAAAATTGCCACACTGAATACTGAATTCAGCAGTAACATGCAGTATAGAGTACGAGCTCCATGTTTTTTCAGACTATCTTTCAAAGATTTCCTTATAAATCCCAGTTGTTGTGAAGTTTTTGTGAAGTGAGCACTAGAGTTAAGCTGTGAGTCTTGTTGCTCAGAAGCAGTTAAATAAAAGCATTTTCTTTTGTTCCCTCATATGATTTCAGCATCTACGCAGGCACTCGCAGATGATGGATGCTATTTTATCACTTTAGTCTATGAAGCCACCACATCATAAATTTCAGTGATGTCTTTCTAAAGCTGGCTAAGTTGTCTCCCTTTTTTTCCCTTTTCTTCTTTTCTCCTTCTATTATCTGAAGGCAGCCTACAGGAGAGCTGCTGAGGGACTTTTTAGAGTGTTCGGTAGTGACGGGACCAGGGGAAGGGATCCAAGCTAGAGGAGGGGAGATTTAGATTAGATGTTAGGAAGAAGTTCTTCACCTTAAGGGTGGAGAGACACTGGAACAGGTTGCCCAGGGAGGGGGTGGGCGTCCCTTTCCTGAATGTTTTTAAGGCCAGGCTGAATGTGGCTCTGGGCAACCTGGTCTAGTGGAAAGTGTCCCTGCCCACGGCGGAGCGATTTGAACTAGATGATCCTTGAGGTCCTTTCTGACAATTCTGTGATTCTGTATATCTCATTTTGAGTCAATATCTTAACTAAATCTTTCCCTTTTGCTAAAAAACCCCAAAAAAACTAGAGCAAATGTCTGTTCCTAGAATTCTTGAAATTTTAGCAAAGAAGCTCTACATGTGTTTTAAAAAGCTTTGCATATAACTGTATCAATTTGTTATCTAGCTAATAGTGGAGTCTTAGCAATAGATCATCAGCAATCCCACTGCAATGTCAGGCAAGAAACAGAGCATCTGTACATAACTGGCATCTTACCATGAGCTATATGACCAGTGCTTGCCCAGCCATAAGCAGTGATAGCTTGATTCTTGGAGGCAAACAGGGTTTTTTCCTACTTTTTACCACTTGCCACGAGCTCCTGACAGTAACAAAGAGCATTTGTTTAAATCATTTCATTTTGAAAGTAAAATGGAGGTAATTCTTTTTGATTTTTAGATGGGCTGTTTTTTTTTGTCATGCCACTGCTTTTGACTGACCTTTTCATGCAAGGAGTTCTAGCTCTTTCAAACAAGATTTCCTATTTGAAATGCAGCACTGCTTTCCAAAATTTGTGATCATTGTTAGGTTTGTGAATTGGCAGAATTTCATGTCTTTAGGATATATACTAAAAAAGTGACCTGTTGCTATTCAGATTATATGTCATCACTTTCATTTAGGGGGAAAAAAAAAAAAGGAAGCTGTGGCCTTGATCCATAGTGTAGAGAAAAGAGACTTCTTAAAATCAAATTCCAGTTGAAAAAAATGATGTGACTGTAAAAGCTTGACATCTGAAGTATCATTCCAGTTAAGCATGCTTGGAAAGATGAGCATAGTTTCATGCTAAAGTAATACTGGCTCAACAGGAAAATGATATCATAGAGCTAGGAAAGATACAGAGAAGTTGATCAGAGCTCTTAATTTGAAGAACACCTGTAGTACTTCACTGAGAGTTGATGCAGAGAGTCTAGGCCTATGAAATCATAATTGGTAGACTGGAGAGTAAAGAACACATTTGCTATGTATTCTACCAAAAGAAGTAGCAGGAGGAATTGTGAATCCTTGTGGCTAATGTTTAAAAGGTTTGAGAGAAACATACTTAATTAAGGTAAGTGACTGAAAACTTGTAGAAAGTAGAGCTCAGGGTGCTGTTGACTAAGTGCAGTCATGGAAGAAGAGTGTGTTTACCACTTTGATTTAGTAACCCAACTATGAGGCCACCCAACTACTGAAGCCAACATATGTTTGTGCATCTCTCCTGTTCTGGTGAACTTTCCAAGACATTTGCTACTAATCATGGTTGGGAACAGAGAGCTGTGTTAGGAGGACTTTTGATCTGATCTAGTTCAGCTGTTCTTAAGAACAACACTAATCATGAAGTTATAAATATTCATTTAGTAGTAGTAAATTAGAGGAATGCTGGTTTAATTATGGTTATGCAGATTCTTAGGAATGTTCTTGCAGACTATCTCTGACTGGTATCTTATCACTAAAGCTTTGATGGATGCTGTGTGTGCACAAAATACTGCTGTATGAGGAGACGTAGTACTTTCCCTATAGTAATGTATTGGCTTTAATCTGCTCTGAAAATAAACTATGTAAACATGAAAATGCTACTGATCTTCCCACTTAAGCTTTACTACACACAGAGATTTAATGAGGGACATAAAACTTATGAAGTCATTAGTTGCTGTCTGCTAGTTGAGTATTGATTTAGACTGAGGTAATTGGCAGCCTTTTTGTACAAAGAGGGTTGAGTGAAGTGGTTATCTGGTAAAGAGATTTTTCGAGTTGAATTGATTTTTCAGACTGTAAATGGAATTGAACTGTTAAACTTGTACTTGCTTTCCAAACTCCTTTGAGATCGTTTTAGTAGTTGGAGATGAACTTTGATGATACAAGAGTGTGGATGGTAGAATGAGGTATTTTCAACAGTCAGTGACTTACTGATTACTTATTTGCAACATAATAGAGAAGTTGTATTGACCTCTTTTCTCCCTTTCTTCCCCAAGTACATGTCTATTCTATCTAAGCATATGGAGCTTTGAAGAATGATTCTTCTCCAACTTTAAATCAGTATTTGGATTGTTAAGAAATAGTTGTCCTTTCTACATTACACTCTCAAGAAATATATTCTTGGCAAACTAGAAATATAGTAGAGTTGTAATCATAATTTGCACAACTTGAGAGAGAAAAGTTACACATTTGCTTTTTGTTTGGTTTGTTTGGTTGGTTTGTCTCTTTTTGGTTGGGTTTCTGGTTGGTTGGTTTGTTTTGTGGAGTGAAACTGTTGGAATTAGTTGAACAAGGAATCTAGAAGCTTTCTTACAAGTCTGTGTTGGCCAACACTGAAAATTAAATTTTCTTTTTCCCTGAATGCAGCCTGTAATTGATGTCAGAATTTAGAGCTGAAAAAAGTAGGCATATTCATTAAATCTAAAAGACAGTGAGATCACCTTACTGTTGTTAATACTAAATTGTTGGAGGTTGTATAGGCCAAACTCCAAAAGGCTTTGGAGTACAAGAGCTCTCCATCAGAATGTTTGGTGTTACCTTATGTTGGTAATGAGAAGAGAAAGCTTGTGGTGGTGCTCTTTTTCAGATGTTTTGAAGAGTGGAAATACAGACTTCCTGGCTGACACAAATGACATCTTTTGCTGTGGGAATAGATATGCATGAAAATCACTTCCTAAAATTTGCTGGATGTGCCTCTGGAATATCTTTTAAAAGAATGCTATAAAGAGAATTTATCTGGTAGAAGCTGCTTAGTGTAGCACCACCTGGATTCCTAGTCTAGGATTTATTTGCATTTAATTATATCTCATTTAGGTTGGGAGGAACAAGATTAGGAATAAGTATGCAATACTACTAGAAAGCTGGGTTCTCATTTCATCTAGTAAACAAATGAAAGAGAAGTGAGTAATAAGAATATTGGAAACTGGTAATTTTTAAATCAAGTTTGTTCATTTAAGCTACTTATCACCAAGAATTAGGTTTTGAAGTGTTCTACCAACATTGCCTAAATTTAATCCTACCAGGAATTCAGCCAGGATTTTAAAGGCATATGATGACTTTTTGGCCTGGCTTATTCGTTTCTGTAGAGAGAGTAACAGAACAACAAAATTAGAGAAAGACTGGAAGAGTTTCCAAATGTTGGTAAAGATCTTGCCATGCTTTCCCAATTTTCAGGCTCTTCAATTTGGACTGTTTTGTGACTGCTACTTTATCCAAAAAGATGTCAGTTTAAATCCTGAAAAACAATAGAAGAATTGTTTGGCAGAGAAGTCAGCAACTAGTATTTGGCACCGTTTTCAGCATTTTAAGCCAGGTTGCTGACAGCAAAAGCATGAACAGAGCTTTGAGGGGGAATAAAAACCACCAACCCTGCAGTCTTCCAGAAGTAAGTCTAAATGGAAAATACAATTGCTTTAAATTTCTTCTGAATAAAACACTTGAAAAATATTTTTATCTGAAAACAGATTCTAGTTAGTATTTTTTTTTACATACTACTTAGCTCTTGTAATTGCTTACACCTACTCTTTAATCCATGTTGTGGCACTTCCACATCAAAGATGATAAATTGTTGGGGTGCAGCAACATTTGTTTTTAATTTAGGAACTTAGGAACCAATTCTTACAAAACTCTTTTGTAGTAGATGAAGGAATTGGAATACAGGAAATATCTTAGAAGTTATGTCAAAGGCTGCCATGGTAGCATTTTCTCTCTGCTGCTGTTTTATGTATAGTTTTGGACCAGGCTTACAGCTATGGTGAATTGAGGCTGACTTAAGTGCTGGCAGTATGGAGTATGTAAACAAAAAGCCTACAACAATTTAATCCAGTAACAAAAGCCTCTGATTGTCTGTGGAACTCTTAATGGAAGTTACCATTTGTTAATCATAACCATTTTAAGAGAGAGAGTTCTGTGCAAAGCAATTTCATGCTTTGTACATTCTCTCTGAAGCACCCATGAAATCAGTCACTCTTTCATAACTATGATCAAAGAATCTTATAGTATGGATGTGGGTTTGCCAAGTCTAAAGTTACTGGCTCACTCCAAGGATAAAGTGTTCTTTTCTTGGTGTGTGTGGGGTTGTTTTGTTTTGTTCTGTTTTTAATGCACCTTTGGAACACTTTCCCAGGATAGGTTTATCTTAGGTTTAGGCTTAAATTGATTTGAAGCTGTCTAGAAAAGATCAGTCCCACAGATGTCTTTCCCTGTAGCCATGCAAACTAGCTTCATCCTCCCTTACAATGGCTTTTGCAGTCTTCCAGTTGTAGGGCAAATTAAATCAAACTGAAAAATGAAGGAATGTATGTGAGCTGACTTGAACCTGTATCACATTCAAGAAGTGCAAATACCAGTTCATAGATTTATAGAATGGTTTAGGTTGAAAGGGACCTTAAAGATCATCTAGTTCCAAACCTCCTGCCATGGGCAGGAACACCATCCACTAGACCAAGTCTCTCACAACTCCATCCAGCATGGCCTTGAACACCTCCAGGGAGGTGGGCACCCATGACTTCCCTGAGCAACCTGTTCCAGTGTCTGACCACCCTCACTGTAAAGAATTTCTTCCTAATCCCCAGTCTAAATCTACCCTCCTCAAGCTTCAATCCATTCCCTTGCCTCCTATCACTACAAGCCCTTGTAAAATGTCCCTTCCCAGCTTTATTCTAGGCCCCCTGGAGGGCTGCTCTGAGGTCTCCCTAGAGCCATCTCTTCTCCAGGCTGAACAGCCCCAACTCCCTCAGCCTGTCCCCACAGGGGAGGGGCTCCAGCCCTGTGATCATCTTTGTGGCCCTCCTCTGGACCCACTCCAGCAGTTCATCAGGCAGTATCAGCTATTCGGAGAAAAGACTTTTTGGTGTTGACATAGTTCCATCACTTATGAGGTGGTTTGTTAACGCTGTAATGTTTCTCACTAAAGAGCATACATGTTGTATGGGGAAAGATCCTCTGTGTAGATATTTCTGTATTTTGTATGCAGTGTTGTTATGTGCATACTGAACACCTGCTCAGTATTTCCCTGCAGCTCCCTCGTGTTTCTATTTGTGTTTACCATTTTCTTTGATTACCTAAAACAGTAACTAGGTGCTATTTCTAGCACACTGAAATAGAGATGCAAAAATATTCTTTAAAGACTGCTTCCAAAATCAACAGAAGCTTTAGAATCCAGCAAAATTGTTAATACTGTATATGGAATTGAGCAACTTGCCTGTCTGTTCACAGGTACTCAAAGAAGAATGCTGTGGTGTATGGCTGAAGTGCTGGATGAGTCAAGTTAAAATGTAACTAATAGGAATTGATTGGAACAGTAGAACTAATTGTTCTGGTTTAACAGTGTGTGGTGAGATCTTTAATAACTGGAGCACTCTGAGATGAGTGTAAAATCTTTGATTGCACTGGTAGATACAGGTCTAAACTTCCATGAACTTTGGAAATGGGTGAAAGTTTCTTCCCCTTCATGTTTTTTTCCTGGCTATCGTGTATGTGTGTACGCTTATGAGACTCTATTCTGCCCTGCTGAGGCTGCATCTGGAATATTGTGTCCAGTTCTGGGCCCCTCCGTTCAAGAAGGATCTCAGGCAACTGCTTGAAAGAGTCCAGTGCAGAGCCACAAAAATGCTGGAATGGAACATCTTTCTTATGAGAAGAGACTGAGGGAGCTGAGGGCTCTTCAGCCTGGAGAGGAGGAGCCTGAGGGGTGGCCTCATTCATGTTTATAAAGATGGGTAGGGTGAGTGTACAAAGGATGGAGTCAGGCTCTGCTTGGTTATGCCCAATGACCGCACAAGGGGCAATGCTGGAAGTTGAAGCATAGGAAGTTCCATGGAAACATAAGGAAACATTTTTACCCTGTGAGGGTGACAGAACACTGGAACAGGCTGCCCAGGGGGGTTGTGGAGATATTCAAGACCCACCTGGATGTGTTTCTGGGTGATCTGCTCTAGGTGATCCTGCTCTGGCAGGGGGCTTGTACTAGATGGTCTTTCAAGGTCTCTTCCAGCCCCTAACATTCTGTGATTCTGTGAGACAAGGTTTGAGGTTTGTATCATTTCCTGCTAGTCTCTATGTTAAAAATTCAAATCTTTTTGTGGCCTTTCTTATGTCAAAACTGACATAAGAAAACAAATGCCAAGTTGACCGAACACGTGAAGATCTTTTTAATGTATTTGTTTTTCTATCTCCAGGTCATTAATTTTATTTACCCCTAAGGAATGACTATGAGAAAAGGTAGAGGTATGGTTAGGTAAAACGATTGATGGTCTAGATTTTTAAAATTCCAGCAAACCCAGGAAATAATTGACTTAGCATTGCTAATGTTGCTGTGGTGAAGTGTGCAGTGAAGGTGGAATAAAAGGAGGAAGTGAAGCACCAAACGTAAAATAATGGTAAAAGGAGTGTTTGCCTTGGCTACGAGTCCCCAGAGGAGTTTGAATCATGGAATATTTCGTGTTGGAAGGGACCATTAAAGGTCATCTAGTTCAAATCCTCTGCAGTGAACAGGAATATCTTTAAGTGAATCAGGTTGCTCAGAGCTCTCTAACCTAACCTTGAATGTTTTGGGGGATGAGGCTTCTACCACCCCATGTGGGCCATCTGTGTAAGTGTTCTGCATCCTAAGAAATTTGAAATTGAAGATCAGGCTTGATGTGGCCCTGGGCAATCTGATCTAGTTGGAGGCTGTCTCTGACTGCAGTGGGGGTTGAATCGATGATCTTTGAGGTCTTCGATGTTCTTTGATGTCTCTTCCAACCTTGGCAATACTGTGATACTGTTGCTCTCTACAACTACCTGAAAGGTGGCTGTAGCCAGGAAGGGGTTGATCTCTTCTCTCTAGCAACCAACACCAGAACAAGAGGACACAGTCTCAAGCTTCACCAGGGGAAGTTTAGGCTGGAGGTGAGGAGGACGTTCTTCACTGAGAGAGTCATTCATCATTAGAATGTGCTGCCCAGGGAGGTGATGGAGTCACCGTCCCTGGAGATGACCAAGAGGGGATTGGACGTGGCACTTGGTGCCATGGTCTAGTTAGGAGGTGTGTGGTGACAGGTTGGACTCAATGATCTTTGAGGTCTCTTCCAACCTTGGCAATACTGTGATACTGTGAATGAGATGAGCTTGGAGAAGACGACCCCTTCGTATCTAAGTGGATATGATGAGAGGTCTCTGAATAATAGTTGAAGTATATATTGAAAGTTAATAACATGGGCTCAGGAGCCAACTCATTGGCAATGCAGCGAGTTGAAGAAGAGAAATTTATGGTGTGTTATCCTTGTGTAGTATTTTCAGTGTTCTAGGATATTCCTAGATTTCTTTTTTTGTTTGAAGGCAAGGATTATTTCTACTTCATGTTAGTTTGTGGCGTTTGTTTGAAAGCTGTAGGCTCTGCAGTAACTATAAATGTTGTTTCCATGCTATATTGAATTTGGAGCTTGGAATGTCTAAGCATATAAAAATGTCATTGAAAAAAAAAGTCAATGATTAAGAGGTGATCTCATTTTAATCATCAAGATTATCTCATCTTTTAGGACCTAGACCTGTATAGGAAAAAGCAATTTTTTTTTCTGGCCTTGTGCTTTAATTGACACCTTGGGAATAAATATAACAGCAGAGGGAGCTTGATAGTGTCGGTGTCTATAAATGCATCATTTAAAAACAAAGACAGCCAGACAAAAAATATCCAACACTTTGCAGAACTTCTTGAAAGCTGTCGGTGTACTTTGAGATAGAAACATAGTGAAGCTGCAGAGGCAGTTGACAGTTGCTTCATTTCTAGTTTGGTCCTTTAAATTGTTACTTGGTACAAAAGAGCTACATGGGCAGGAAAAATCTCGTTTCTTAAAGATTTTCAGTATGATGGGTCACGATCACAGAATCGCAGAAGGTTAGGGGTTGAATGGGACCTCAAAAGATCATCTGGTCCAAATTCCTGTCAGAGCAGGATCAGCTGGAGTAGGTCACATATCCAGAAGGGTTTTGAATGTGACCAGAGAAGGAAACTCCACAGCCTCTCTGGGCATCCTGTTCCATGGTTCTGTTACCCCGACAGTGTAAAAGTTTTTCCTTATGCTCATGTGGAACCTCCTCTGCTCCTTGTCATATCATTGTCTGTCACTGAGAGGAGCCTGGCTCTGTCCTCCCAACACTCACCCTTCACATCTTTATAAACATGAATGAAATCAGTCTTCTCTTCCTCATGCTCCAGAGCCCCAGCTCCCTCAGCCTTTCCTCAAAGGGGAGATGTTCCACTCCCTTTACAGGAGATAGACAGCTGGTCCCTTGTATCTTTGTGGTCCTCCACTGGACTCTTTCAAGCTGTTCCCTGAGGCCCTTCTTGAACTGAGGGGCCCAGAAATGGGCATGATATTCCAGATGTAGCCTCACCAGAGCGGAGTAGAGGAGGAGAACCTCTCTTGACCTACTAACCACATCCATGTCAGTGCATCTCAGGATGCCATTGACCTTGGACACAAGGGCACATTGTAGGCTTACAGTCATCTGTCTGTCCACCAGGGCCCTCAGGTCCCTTTCCCCTAACCTGTACTGGTCCATGGGGTTGTTCTTTCCTGGATGTAAGACTCTGCACTTGGCCTTGTTGTATTTCACTCAATTCCTCTCAGCCCAACTCTCCAGCCCAGCCTTCAGGTGTGTGAGCCACTCCTCCCAGTTCAGTGTCATCAGCAAACTTGCTGACAGGTGATGACAGAATATCGATTGGGGTTTGTTTATCTAGAAATGAAGCTTAACTTTGCAGCCTGATTTCTGTAGACTTTAATAATAGCAGTTCAGAAATCTGAGAGTGATTGACTTGGGAACTGAAGACAGAGGGGCTTTCTATTACTACTATTTAAATATTGGAGTTTTTTAACTAGTGAAAGCAGAAGAGAAGCAGAAGCTTCTTGTTGCAGGCACCCAAATATTAAACTGTACCCCTCACCTTTTCTCTATAAAGCACGATATCATTTAGGACAATGTGGAGTAAACACTTGTGTTTTAGATTAGTAACATGCCTCAGAGCATAAAGCAAGACTTGTTTCCATCCGTGGGAGGAGTCCTGTTATTACACCTGTTGCAGCAATGTGTGAATATATTTATTTTTGAGCTTCAGAGAGCTATCTTACAGTAGTTTGTTCCCTTTACTTTGATTTTAGTACTTTTTTGGAGTTTGGTGGGGTTTTTTGGCCTGAAAGGTATCTAGATGTTTAATTAGCTTTTGAAATGAATAACAAATCCACCCCATGTTTTTCTTAGATGCTTGTCAAGAATTACCTCTCTTATGTCCAGAACTCCAGTGACTTTCTCATTTGACACCGTGAAACAGAAAGGCCTTGTGAAACTTCTTCCATTTTTGATACAAAGGCCTCATCTCTGGGAGCAAGCAAAATAATTGCTTTTATGTGATTCATTTTACCAGAACTCAGGATCATAGCAGTAGATTTCTACTCTTAATCTGTTGATTTCCTGCCCAAATGAGTGTATTTTCAGAAGAAAGCAGCAGAGTTCAAAGTAAAAGCAGCAAATACCAACACAAAATTGTTAGATGTGCAGCAGGAATCAAATTTCCACCTCAAACCCTTAGAGTTCAGAATCAAAGCAGTAGATACCCATTCTCAATGGGTAGATTTCCAGCTGAACAATGGAGGACATTTATCAGCAGAGTTAGATTTATTGCTTTAAGACCAACAAAGGTGGTTGTAGCTGTTATAAATTATGCAATGAAGCTGTGGTGAATGTAAGGTTTAGTGAGATTTGTTTTAAGATTATTACTCTATTGCACAAGGCAATGTACATGTGATTTGTAGCTTTCCTGGGTGGTGGTGCAGGTAATGAATTTACAGTTTACAGCAATTTACAACCAGTTTAAGACCTTGTCTTTCAAGTGTGTAGCAAGGTGTAATTAAATAGGTAATAGCAATCGAATATTACCTTTGTTGTTTCTGTTGCTTTGATTCAAAAAGAGTGTCCCTTAAACTTTTCACTGCTTTAATTCCACTTCCCAGTTTAAAACACAAGAGTAGTGCTGGGGTGCAGGAGTCTTGGCAATGAATTATTTTACCTCAGTGTCAAAAAAGGACAAGGAGTGGCATGGAAAGAAAAAGAAACATGGTTATTGTGCACTACGTCTTGAGTGTGTTCTTCCTTGCTAAACCGGGAGCTTTACGGTTGGTGTGGTCAACAAGAAAAACTTGGTTTAGGCCTCAGGGCGAGTACTGGTTGACTGCTGTGAAAGTCTTGTAGGTGGCTGTGGTTTTTCCCCTTCTCTTTCTAGACCATTTGTAATTATACAAACTGGTGTTAACTTTCCTGCTTTCTTGTGAAAGATGTTGCTGGTGTGAAAGAAGTAACAGGTGGAAAGTGTATGATTTTGTAAGCACAAAACACAACTTCGTATTACTGGGTTTCACAACTTTTCAGATAAAAACATTCAAATAACTTTGGTTTAGTGAGATTAAAGTTTAATCCTTTTGGGAGAAGATACAGGAATAAGATAAAATAAAAATGACCCAAGGCAGGAAGCAATTTCATGAATGTAAGTGTGTGTTTATTTCTAACACGGGAAATAGTATAGTGTGTCGATACCCACTTCAAAAATGAGGTTAAATGGAATGTATAATATGACAAGTCATAAGTTAAACCCAGCAACAACAAAGTGTAAAACCAAACAACAGTAAAGAAGAGGAAGTGCAGAAGGAGTATTTGACTCAATATAGTGCTTTTAAAAGCTGTTCAGCCTTAAGGAATTTGAGATTTGGGATCTGGTGGTGGAGTCACCGTCCCTGGAGGTGTTCAAGAGGGGACTGGACGTGGCATTTGGTGCCATGGTCTAGTCATGGGGTCTGTCCTGACAGGTTGGACTCGATGATCTTTGATGTCTCTTCCAACCTTAGTGATACTGTGATTCTTTAGTTGAGTAGGAATAGATGCACGTGGAAGCTGCAGGAGGAGAGTTTCACTTTCCGTTGGGGTCTACAGCTTATTGCTGAGACAGGATTTGGTCCCAAAGGGTTTGTAGCCAAAAGCTTTGTAGAGAGGTTTCTCGGCTGTGGTCCTTTTGCAGCAGCGCTCGCTCCTTGCTCCAATCAAACGAAACTGTCCCGGGGACTCGGCTCCTCTGGGGTTTTGCCTCTCGGCCCGATAAGATAAGTATCTGTCCTCTGGGCTTTACAACGCTGAGAATAGCGAGGGGTCTTTGCTGTCTGGTCTGGGTAAACTGGAACACAGTTCAGCTTCCAAGCGAGGGATGTGGTTCCTTCCAGAGCGTGGACAATGGCAAGACAAAGCTCTGGCCCTTCGGGCTGATATTTATAGGTTTCCCGAGACAATAATGGCCAGGAGCAACACAGGTCTAGGGGTCAACCCTGGTATTGCAACCTATAGAAAGCCTTCTTCCCAAACGTGGCCAAAAGCACGCCCACCTGGCTCATCCTGGCTCTGAAACATGTCCAGGCAAGCCCAAAGAAGCTTCTGCCTCATTGTCTGGTTCAGAGCCATTTTGAGGCTTTTTGTCCATCCAGGACAGTAGGAAGGGTCAATCATTTTAGGAGTATGATTCTTGGAAGATGTAGACTTCATATTGGCTTGCTCTTTGTAGCTGGATGCTTGTGATAATGATAATGTTGGTAATGCTTTCTCTTCCCAGCATGTACCACAGAGGATAGTTTGTATTTGTAAATCTGCTTTAGGTCCTTATATGTCTAGGGTGTAGCAAACAAAACTGAAACAACTAACAAAAATGCAAAAAACCAGCATCCCCCTCAAAAAAAAACCCCCAACAACCAAACCCACAAAACAACAAACCAACCAATCAAAACCAACTGAACTGAAAAGCCCTAGCCAAACACAACAATCCAACCAAAATAAAAAACAAAATCAACAACCCCTCCTCAACAAAACCCAAGCTGTAAAATACCAGATCTTCTTTATTGAGGAAGTTGTTTGGGGTAAGGGGAGCAGAGCAGGGAGAGAAGGTGGAAAGGTAAAAATCTGGGGGGTTAAGAATTTAGAAACTGTGTGCAGCACGACAATATACATATGAAACTTCTGAAACAGTTTTCCAGCATTTTTAGCATTTGGACTGATGTCAGATAGTCATGTTTTTGTGTGGTTCACTGTCCCCATTTAATTCTACTTAAGCTGTTTTGCCTGATGATTGTAGTACTCGGCAGTATCAGTGAAATTAACGTTGGGACTCCTGAAATAATGAAGTTGAATAGCAGTAAGAAGTGTTTAGTGGTTCGTAACTACTTATAAGTCAGTCTTCTGAGCAAGAGGGCTCTTAAGGTAGCAGATGCAATCTGAAACCCTCTGTAGTTTTCTGAAGATAGTCTCTAATCTGAATATGGTTAAAAAATGGACCACACTAATATGGTACATAAAGAAGCATGAAGACCACTGCAGGGGGTAAAGAGTGGAATCTTGCAAGATAAGGGAATTTGAGTTGATCCCTCAATGAACAGGTAGGCTTCAGCAATTCACAGGGATTTCATTTAAGAGGTTACCTCATTTAGATGTTAAGAGGTTAGGCTTTTGCCTAAGTTAGGGGTTAGTTTTCCTGTTTGGTTGGCTTTGTTTTCATAGAATCAATAAGGTTGGGAAAGATCTGAGAGATCATCAAGTCCAACCTGTCACCCAGCACCTCGTGACTACTAAACCATGGTATCAAGTGCCACGTGCAATCCCCTCTTGAACACCTCCAGGGAAGGTGACTCCACCACCTTCCTGGGCAGCCCATTCCAATGGCTAACAACTCTCTCTGTGAAGAACTTTCTCCTCACCTCGGGCCTAAACCTCCCCTGCACAGTTTTGTTTTGTGTCAGTCTTGTAGGAAAACCAACACAGCAAAAGACATGTTTGTGTTGTTTTGTAGCACAACCTAAAGAAACTCCATGGCTTGCAGTTCACAAATTAGCATGTGTATTGACGGCTGGGAATGCTGCTAAGCATAGTCTTCATGGAGGTACATAGTAATAGGATCAAAGCCAGCAGCTACAAGTTGTTTCAAGGGAAAAGTGAATTAAGTATTAATGAGGGTAATCACAAATTGGAACAGGTTGACCAGAGAGATTGTTGAATCTCCTTCCAGGACTCAACAGGACAAGACTGTGAGCAATTCAATCCATGTTAGCCCTGCTTTGAGAGAGATACTGGTATGAATGATTTCCAGAGGTGTATTCCATTTCAAATTGCTCTGTGATTTAGTATTCTGCTTCCCCTGGTGCAGGCATGGAAACTCGTGAGATGGGGCAGGCAGTTGATTTTTAATCTGTTTTAGGTCTTATGTTGACAGTAGTTCATCTCTGAGCTGTCAGGTTTTAAATATTCTTTGAAGGTGAGAGGGGGAGATTTGTATAAATGTTTTTTGAAGTCTTCTCATAACCTGAAGTAACCTCATGGAGCTAATATTTCTAATTTTTACAAGTACTACTTAAAAAGAAGAAAGTAGACATCAATTTGGTGTATAAAGTGTGAGGGGATTTTGCTCATTTGTATTTTATCTTTAGCAGATACCACCTGATATCTTAACGAATTAGTTACAGATCTTTATCAACTCTTGCTGGTAGCAGCTCTTACATTTGAACATTCTGAAGTGCTTCACTTTTTTTTTCTGAGAAATGTTAAGGATATAATTTTGCTTCTGCAGTAATTTCAAGTGCTAAGAATATATTTAAAACCCTGATAATTTTCTCTGGTAGCTGCAATGTATATGTATGCTACGGATATGACTAACAGGCACCTTCTTATCTTGCTGTCTACATTAAAGGGAATGTCTTGGAAGTCTTCTGTTAGTCAAAGTAGTTTACAAATGAAGCCAAAATACCGAAGCCAGCACCTGAATTTTACTGCACCTTGGGGGCAAGAGGAGGAGCCCCTTCAATTTAAATCCACATCAAAGAGATCTTTCACGAGCTGTCTGGAGCCGGGATGGTCACTGCTTGACATTTTCATGCTTTTGCCAATGAGAAATTGTTATCAAGGTTTCTTATGGAATCACAGAAAAAGATAAGAGGTAGTGGTCATCCTTCTTTGGACTTTCAGTGGTTTTTTCCTAAGGTTCCTTCCTTTTTTTGTCTTGCAGTCATGGTTACAGCTGAAGAATCCCTTTTAATAAAGGCTAGGTTGTCAGATCAGTGGGAACATGCATTAATTTGCAGTGTTGTTTTCCCTCCCCACTGGGTGATAAAGCTGTCCCATCTAATAGTCCATTATTGACATATAAACAGACCTACTAACTGGAAAAGATTATGGAATCAGACTTGGAAACCCTTTATGACTTTCACACCATTTGTTTGCTGGGAACAAAACACAATGCTCTACAAGGCTGGCTGAGACACCCCTCTCCTGGAGCATACTTTGCTGCTTTGTAGGAAAAAAACCCAAACCTCAGAACCAAACAGCAAAAAACATGTAGAAAAATAGGATACAGACAAAAAAGAACTCTTAGATTTTTTTTATTTTTTTTTTTCAAAGTGTAATCATCATATTCTACTAAAATACCCAAATCAAACTGGAGACCCTGCCACTTGCTTGCCTTTGAAATCTCTTTTTTTGTAAAATAATGTGACATTTCCCCATTTTTAAATAGCCTGACTGCTGACATGTTTAAATTCAGCTTCCTGCAGAAGTGTGAATAAGTTATTCCGTGCAGTTGGTTTGCTTACTTTTATTTTGAGAGCAGTAAAACTGCCATGGAGATTTAGCCAGATGCCTCTGTTGGAAACTCCCAAGATTTCTGTTCTGTGGTGGGCTGGGTGTTCAGAGGGGTCTCTGTAAACTGGAGCAGTATTTCCTTGGTGTGTTTTCTGTACAGACTCTTACCCTTAGCTCTATACTTTGTGAGCTGGGATGGACCACTGAAGAAAGTAATTTAAATGTTCCTCCTCCTTCTACTTTTTCAGGTGTTCAATCAATGGAACTAATCTGTAGCTGCTCTGAAGTAGTTAAAATAAATCCCAAACCCAACTGAAATGTGTAGTCATTACAAGGCCTTGGCAACAAAGGGTTTTGTTTTCAAGTCCTGTTGCATTTTGGTTTATCTGCTGTAGTAAGCTACTGTTAAACTTGCACATTATGAGCTTTATATTACCAACAAGGTTTTAAAATACTGCTATTCCTTACTTCTCAGCAGGAAATACACACCAGTCAATAAGTTTCGGGTGTATTTCCCTGTTTATATTCCTCTCTATTCAAAAGTTATTGTGGATTGAGATTGGTTATGATTTTAAGCATTTCGTGAAGCTGTGGACATTTTTTTAACTAGTGAATCTAATTCAGCAGAACTTGCTTCCTTTTGTCAGACTTTTGTAGTCTTAGATCTTGCCAGACTTAAGAGAGCCATCTATGATGTCCTTTGTGTGATACTTTGCTGCTGCTTGCTGTTCAGAAATTTCCTAGTCTTGAAATGTCAGTGCCAATTAAGGCAGCAGAGTAATAATTCTTAACATGCTAAATATTGCAGCTTGTTGACTGTTGCAAATATTCATTAAGACCTACTTTTTTTTCTCCCTCAGTTTTGCTTAGTGGAAGCTGGAAACTTTGTCAGCAGAGATGGTTATAGGGGATGTATTACAGTTACACAGAGATTATATTAAGCACTTCCTGTCTGTAATCCATTAATTTTACACAGCCTGTAACTGGATGTGCATGCTTTTTTTTTTTTTTTTTGAATACTTGATGTACAAGTGGAAAAGTAATCCCTTAAATATATATATATAAGCATGCATTAGTTTTAACTACAGATTTCCTAGAAAAAGCAACTGTTCATAGTATCATAGTATCAGTCAGGGTTGGAAGGGACCACAAGGATCATCTCGTTCC
This sequence comes from Picus viridis, assembly GCA_033816785.1. Lineage (NCBI taxonomy): Eukaryota > Metazoa > Chordata > Aves > Piciformes > Picidae > Picus > Picus viridis. Next base: position 7,017,887 of record CM066568.1, read on the forward strand.
AACCCCCTGCCATGGGCAGGGACACCCTACACTAGATCAGGCTGGACAGAGCCTCATCCAGCCTGGGCTTAAACACCTCCAGGGACAGGGCCTCAACCATCTCCCTGGATAACCCATTCCAGGGCTTCACCACTCTCATGGGGAAGAACTTCCTCCTCACCTCCAGCCTGAATCTCCCTACCTCCAGCTTCATTCCATTCCCCCTAGTCCTATCACTACCTGATGTCCTGAGAAGTCCCTCCCCAGCCTTCCTGTAGGCCCCCTTCAGATACTGGAAGGCCACAATGAGGTCACCTGGGAGCCTTCTCTTCTCCAGACTGAACAGCCCCAACTGCTTCAGTCTGTCCTCATAGGAGAGGTGCTCCAGCCCTCTGCTCCTCCTCGTGGCCCTTCTCTGGACACCTTCCAGCACCTCCATATCCCTCTTGTAATAGGGACTCCAGAAAAGCACATTTGAAATATGAACTGTTTTCACTGTTTCTTTTTCAGAAGAACCTCCTTCAAACAAAGGAGTTGCATTTAAAGAGATGCAAAGACAAACTCTGGCAGCTCAGTTCCTTAAAAGATTATGATCTGAGCCCCAAAGCACTATATACTAGCAGAAAGGGTTTGTCTGAGTTACCATTAAGAACTAGGAGCCCCTGGCATAAGTTAGAGGTCTTACACAGGTATTAATACGAATTCGCAGTGTCTGCTTTATACCTAGAATAATTAGAATCACTGAACTCAAATATATTTTGGACCCTGGACACAGACTACACAGTTATGTATTATGGGGAGACTGTACTCAGTTGAATCTTGCAGCAAACAATGTCTATTTCACAGTAGAACATGTTTGTTTGTTTACTGGAGTGTTGTGAATGAGCATGGGATTCTGGTTTCGACTTGATCAACACACAAACTGGACTGAAATAAATCCAGAAGGTCAGCTTCTAAGTTACAACCCAAATAGTGCCTTTCCACCGGAGCTTTGTTTGTACTGTGTGCTTGGCAATTATTTGGGTTCTAAATCTTTCCCTTAAACACTGGGACTCACTAACCATTCTGAGAACAGTATGGTGTTTCACGCTCATCAGGAATCTGAAACATATGGGATAGCTTAAAAGTAAACAGGTCTAGTAAAAAAAAAGAATAATCTCTTGCTAACAATTTATGCAGAGTCACAAGAACTTCCCAGGCAGTGCTAACTGCAGAGATCAGGGCTTTTTTTTTCCTGCATGTGAATTAGACCAGACCTTAAACTGCTTAAATGTGAAGGGTTTGTTAGGATAGATACTCACTCATGCAGATCTCTTAAATAACTATTTATTGCCTAAAACAAGCAAAAAACCCCTATCCCTATGGATTCCTTAAATATGTAAAATTCCTGTAAAATTGTTCCTTTAAAAAAACCACCACAACCAAAAATAGCTTTATTTTCTGCTTCTGGCCATGCCTTTAAGATGTATTACACTTGTGCAGATTGTAGCGTTTTATGCTCGGAAGGTATTTGTAAATGGAGATGTAAAGACATTTTGCAACCAGCTGTAGATCACTTACAGTGTTTTAAAGTCTGGGTGTTTTTGCTGAGCGTTCATCTCTGCTTCATATCCTCAGTTACCCTACTCTGGTCTCCCGTTCAGGCTGCACAATTTCAGGATATTTCCTTTCCTTCTGTGAGCACACTAGCTCCTTTGTGGCCCCCTGAGTTTCCATATGAAAAGACGGGCAGGAATGTTAGTAGTTGTTATGGTAATAAGCGGTTTGAGGGACCTGCCCACCTTCCAGTGTGTCAATATTTATTCTTGCAAATAGGAATCAGCATTTTATGTTTTTTTTTTTTTTTTTCCTTTGATTGTTGCCTGATGGAGAATCACACCCAAAAAAAAAGTCAGTTTGAGGGGATGGACTATCAGCGTGTTTAGGTGTTAAAGAAACAACTCTGTTTTTTTGTACTTGGAATTTCAGAAGAAGTGATAGCCCTGTGAGGAGAGGCTGAGGGAGCTGGGGTTGCTTAGCCTGAGAGGAGGCGGCTCAGGGCGGACCTTATTGCTCTCTACAACTATCTGAAGGGAGGTTGTAGACAGAGAGGGGCTGGTCTCTTCTCCCAGGCAACCAGCACCAGAACAAGAGGACACAGCCTCAAGCTGCACCAGCGCAGGTTTAGGCTGGATGTTAGGAAGAAGTTCTTCACAGAAAGAGTGATTGCCCATTGGAATGGGCTGCTCAGGGAGGTGGTGGAGTCACCATCCCTGGAGGTGTTTAGGAAGAGACTGGATGGGGTGCTTGTTGCCATGGTTTAGTTGATTAGTTGATGGGTTGGACACGATGATCTCAAAGGTATTTTCCAACCTAGTTTATTCTATTCTATAAACTTAATGCATAGCAACTTCTAGTTGCCATGGTACTTCAACTTGAAGGAATTTTCTTCAATGTTAAAATGATTCCTGGGTGTTGTCTTTAAAGTAGTCAGTATTTAAGAAAGAAATGGCTCTGGGAAGAAGTAATGAGAAACTATTTTGGAATATCTAATGTGGCAACCCATGAAGAAATGTCAAGAAAATTCCATAGTGTTCAACAATCTGTTTGAGGCTTGCTTATTTTGGCAATAAAGGCTTTTATGACACAACTTCAAAACACTAAAAAATTATGAGTTACTACAGGCTGGCCCCCAGCCCTGTGTAATGAGTCATTTCTTCAGTAAACAACTATGAAGTTGAGTTTGTCAAAAAATGGAGTCAGTAGGTTGGATCGGTCTCCATTTTGTCCTGTCCTGATGTGGTCAGGTACTCTGGTTCTTGTGTTCTTGCTCTTCTCCTCCTTGGTTCTGCACTAACAGCCTTTTCTCTGTTATGTTAATGCATCTGTAACTCTTCTGTGATAATCAAAAAAGATTCTTCTCCTGTCTGGACGGCTGTCTTTAGAAAGACTGTAAACTTCATCCAGAGCTTTGATACCTTGCCTCGGTGTCAGAGCTGTTAAGTGTTAGACTCGAGTCCCCCATGTGGAATTGAGCTGCACTACGACTCTCTGCTTTCCCAGCCCAACTGCTGTTACTTTCTTTTTCTGCCAATTTTATTTACTCTCTTTGCCCTTCTCAAATAAAATCGTTGATGTACTTTTTTTTTTTTAATTAACAAGATGATACTACAGATTTCTATATGTTACTAACTATTTTCTCTTATTCTTGGAAATAATGCCTTGCAAAAGCCTCTGGAGTGCTGCATGACTTTGTATAAGTAGTAAAAACCTGGAAATGGTAGTCTCAGAAGCTTTCTGTAAAGGAATTTATACTGAATTTTGTTTAAAGAGTTTTCACACTGAGCATTTTTCTCTGATGCCTTGGCTGCGTGGCATATAAAAATCGTCCAAAAGTGTCTCAACAGGTAACTTGAGGAAGCTGTTACTGGCATGAAATACTTCCTATTCTAAAGCAGTAACAATTTTGGGGGAAAAAAACCCACAACTTGAGTTAGAGTCTACTCCTTTACTGTAGCCACATAAAGACTGGAGCTGGTGGAGTCATCTTGTATGGTGAACAGGCTAATGAACACAAGTTGCGTAATATAAACTTCAGACTGCAGCACCTGTATCTTTAAAGAGCTTACATCATATTTATTGAAATAATCAATACTGGCTGAAACAAACATGGCAATTTAACTCAAGATGATCAGGCTTAGAGTTAATCTGTGTCTCCATGTTTTGACCACTACCATGCAGATGCTGAAACTCAAAATAGCTTTGCAGAAAAAAATACTGCAGCTTACAGGTTCAAGGGCTTACCCCTGTGTTCAGCTAGAGGTAGTGTTCATTCTTATTATTGAGCTGTCAGTACAGATGTGAAACTACTAATATTTTATGAGTGAGGTGCTGGTTGCCTGGAAGAGACCAACCCCCACCTGTCTACAACCTCCCTTCAGGTAGTTGTAGAGAGCAACTACCTGGGGGTTGGTCTCTTCTCCCAGGCAACCAGCACCAGAACAAGAGGACACAGTCTCAAACTGCACCAGGGGAAGTTTAAGTTTGAGGTGAGGAGAAAGTTCTTCACAGAGAGTGTTGTTAGCCATTGGAATGGGCTGCCCAGGGATGTGGTGGAGTCACCTTCCCTGGAGGTGTTCAAGAGGGGATTGGACGTGGCACTTGGTGCCATGGTTTAGTAGTCATGAGGTCTTGGGTGACAGGTTGGACCTGATGATCTCTCAGGTCTTTTCCAACCTTATTGATTCTATGATTCTGTGAAAAAATTGCATCAGATGGGGTCTTTAGGTCTTGGTAGTAATGATCACGTTTCTTTTCTATGTAGAAGCTGAAAACAACAACATGCTGCTAAACAAAGCATGTAGATGTTTTGAATGGCATTCAGCATAAGGCATTACAGGACAGTGGTGGTCTTAACACCAAAAGATGACATCCTCAAAGCAGTGTCCTGCAGCTGCTCAAAGTTAGCTAAAGGGCAAAGCTGAAATTGAATTACAGCTTTATCTGCGCTTCTGACTACAGAAGAGCAATGGGTGGTTATTTAGGATCATAAGATCATAGGTTTCACTTGGAAAAACCTCTAAGATCATTGAGTCCAACTGTGAACCTAAGCCCACCATGGCCATTGAACCATATCCCGAAGTGCCATGGCCACACGTTTCTTGAACAGTGACTCTACCACCTTCTTGGGCAATGTATTCTGATACCTGACCACTCTTTCAGTTAAGACATTTTTCCTACTATCCTATCTAAACCTCCTCTGGCACAGTTTCAGGCCATTTCTTCTCATTCTGTCACTTAATACCAGAGGGAAGAGACCGGCCCCACCTCACTACAACTTCCAGGTAGAAAGCAATGAGATCGCCCCTCAGCCTCCTCTCCTCCAGACTAAACAATCTCGGCTCTTTGTGTACTAGTAAGGTTTTACCAAATTTCTTCTCAAAACCTCCAGGAGACCACTCAGGCATCTGGAACACTGTAGGCTGTGCACAGCTCTCTGGGTGTGTGTCTTTTATTAGGTAAAAATACGGCAATAAAAGTTTGCCTGTTTGCCACCCCTGTGTTGGGTTATTTGTCTGGGAGGTTATTTGGGAACAAATCAGAGAAACAACAGTGAAAGCTGCCTTCTAAAGAATGCTGGACTCAACTCTGTCACATTAGCTGCAAACAGTTGTGATGAAGATCAGAATGTTTATGTTTTGGTTCTCAGTCTATTGCTCTACCAGCTCAGGAGCTCTGTCCTCATTTCAGAGCCAAGAATAAATCACATCACCTCAGACAGCTGGTGAGTTTTTGAAATGTGCCTGCAGATTAGTCTTGGTGTCTGTCAGCAGTCAGTGCAACTTAGCTTGCTTTTTACTCGCCGAAGATGATGTAACTGAGCTCTACGGTGGGTGAAGCTGAGCAGTCTGTTAAGCCTGAGGTAGTTTGCCTGCCAGCAAACTCTGCTGGAACCTCCACATCTGCAGCACTCAAGTTGGTACTGTAAATGGGATGGTGTTTCGAGTTAGAATTCCTATGGGATTTGATCTTTTAGCTTTAGGCCCCTCAGAAAGGATGCCTGTGCTAGCACACTGTAGTGCAGCAATTCCTGGGCTGGCTTTTAAAGAGTTGGCTTACATAATACCACACACAGTTAAACTATGGTGAACAGTAGAACTTGATGGGTTTGAAACTTCTCAATGCCTCAGCTCTACTTGGCACCTTAAAACTCTCTCTGCAGTCCCTCACTATGTTTTCATAGTTTTCACCTGTGTTACTTCAAGTACCTGCTACCAAGCATACTGGAAAAGGGGAAACATTACTCCCGTTTTCAAAAAGGGTAAGAAGGAGGAACCGGGGAACTCCAGGCCAGTCAGTCTCACCTCTGTGCCTGGAAAGATCATGGAGCAGTAGTTCCTGGAGGAACTACTGACTCAGAAGAATAGTGAAGAGGTGATTTGGAACAGTCAGCATAGCTTCACCAAGGGCAAATCCTGCCTGAACAAACCTGGTGGCCTTCTATGAACAGGTGACATTAATAGATGAGGGATGTGCAACTGATGTCATTTACCTGGACCTGAGCAAAGCCTTCGACACTGTCCCGCACCACCTCCTGGTCTCCAAGCTGGCGACACATGGGTTTGATGGATGGACCACTAGATGGATAAAGAACTGGCTTGATGGCCGCACCCAAAGAGTGGCTGTCAATGGACCATGTCCCAGTGGAGGCCAGTGACAAGTGGAGTCCCTCAGGGATCAGTCCTGGGACCAGTCTTGTTCGACATCTTTGTGGGTGACATGGACAGTGGCATTGAGTGCACCCTCAGCAAGTTTGCTGATGACACCAAGCTGTGTGGTGCAGCGGACACGCTGGAGGGAAGGGATGCCATCCAGAGGGACCTAGACAGGCTGGAGAGGTGGGCACAAGCCAACCTCAGGAGCTTCAACAAGACCAAGGGCAGGGTCCTGCATCTGGGTCGAGGCAATCCCAGGCACAAATCCAGGCTGGGCAGGGACTGGCTGGAGAGCAGCCCTGAGGAGAGAGACTTGGGGGTGCTGGTGGACGAGAAGCTCAACAGGAGCTCTCAGTGTGCACTTGCAGCCCGGAAGGCCAATCAGATCCTGGGCTGCATCAAGAGAAGTGTGGCCAGCGGGTCAAGGGAGGTGCTTCTTCCCCTCTACTCATCTCTGCTGAGACCCCACCTGGAGTACTGCGTCCAGTTCTGGAGCCCCTATTACAGGAGGGATCTGGAGGTGCTAGAAGGTGTCCAGAGAAGGGCCATGAGGATGATCAGAGGGCTGGAGCACCTCTCCTACGAGGACAGACTGAAGAAGTTGGGGCTGTTCAGTCTGGAGAAGAGAGTGCTCTGAGGTGACCTAATTGTGGCCTTCCAGTATCTGAAGGGGGCCTACAAGAAGGCTGGGGAGGGACTTCTCAGGACATCAGGTAGTGATAGGACTAGGGGGAATGGAATGAAGCTGGAGGTGGGGAGATTCAGGGTGGATGTGAGGAGGAAGTTCTTCCCCATGAGAATGGTGAAGCCCTGGAATGGGTTGTCCAGGGAGGTGGTTGAGGCCCCATCCCTGGAGGTGTTTAAGCCCAGGCTGGATGAGGCTCTGGCCAGCCTGATGTAGTGTGAGGTGTCCCTGCCCATGACAGCGGGGTTGGAACTAGCTGATCCTTGTCGTCCTTTCCAACCCTGAAAGATACTATTATGATACTATGCCAGCTTTAGGAAAGGACATACCTGGCTCTTCCATGCAGTTGCTGTTATGGGGAAGCTCATGATTTCAAATGCATTTGGCAGCTCCTGCATTAACAGCCTATAATTGTCATTGCTTCCTGCTCAATTTTAAATGCTTCTGTATTTTTATTTTTTTTTAACAAGATAGCTTTGCTTTGCAAAGCAGAACTCTAAATCTCATTCATGTAATTTCTCTAATACCAGATGCTTCTAAAAGGTACTGCTGTTCAAAAAGTTTCTTGTGATGAGAATTTATCTGTTTATCTCTTGTTCTTTCTCACCAGCAGGTATCAGTGATGAAAAACATAACTGGAAACTGTAAGGCTTTCAGTTGCTACCATGGTGACAGCATCTTAGGCAGTAGATTTACTTAAAGAAATGTCAGCTAGGATGTTAAGTCCCTTGAGTGCAGTATAGCAGCTGTCTAGAAACTGCAAATCTCATTGTATTAACAGCTGAATGTATAATATTCTCATTAGGAAGAGTATTCTTTACTAAACTGATTTTCAGTGTTAAGTGAAGTGCAGGATTGTGTTGCTGCTTTAAAAATACACTGAACTTTTCAGCTCAGAAAGTGAGGAATCCCTTCACATCAGCATCAGAATCATCAGCAGCTTCAGGCTTCCGTTTGCATCTTCTCTTTGGGTCCCTGTGGCCATCTTGTGTAACTTTGTATAAACAAAAGCCTGTTTCTGCATTGCCTATATATGTTCAAACTGGCTTTCAAAATAAGAATGATGCCTTGAGGAAGTTGCTACCAGTGCCTGTAGGCTGTCATCTTGGATTCCTTGCATATGAAGAAAGACCTTGTAAATGACTTTAGGTTGGGTGCCAGGTTTTTTTGTTTGTGTTTTTTTTTTTTTGAGGTCCTGCAAAAAAAGATGCCAAATAGTCCTTTATGTCAGAAAAGAAGTGGGGGTGGCATTTATGAAGGATGTTAGAATTTATTCCTAATGTCAGTAGTAAATACAATCTCTGAAATGGTGCATGAGGAATAATAGTCTTAATGTATGTGTCCAGAGAAGGGCAACGAAGAACGAAGTTGGTGAGGGGTTTGGAACACAAGCCCTATGAGGAAAGGCTGAGGGAGCTGGGGTTGCTTAGCCTGGAGAGCAGGAGACTCAGGGGTGACCTTATTGCTCTCTACAACTACCTGAAGGGAGGTTGTAGACAGGCATGGGCTGGTCTCTTCTCCCAGGCAGCCAGTACCAGAACAAGAGGACACAGTCTCAGGCTGTACCAGGGGAGGTTTAGACTGGATGTTAGGAAGAAGTTCTATACAGAGAGAGTAATTGCCCATTGGAATAGGCTGCCCGTAGAGGTGGTGGAGTCACCTTCATTGGAGGTGTTTAGGAGGAGATTTGATGGGGTGCTTGGTGCCATGGTTTAATTGTTTAGGCGGGTTGGATGTGATGATCTTGAAGGTCTCTTCCAACCTGGTGTATTGTGGTGTATTGTATTGTATTGTAAATGAGAAGCAGTTTTGGCTGTACTCCAAGAAAGAAGCTACCTTATAAGATGCAATGTTTCATTCTAATATTTATTCTCCTTGCAGTTGTTAGATACTAGGTCCAGTTTTGGTTTGTGATGCCTGTAATTAATGAAGCAATACTTCTGTCAAGAAGTTTAAAGCGTGTTTGTGGACCATTCCTAACCCATGACACTCTCTAGCATCACAGTGGCTTGTTCACGGTTCTGCTACTACAGGTTCCTCCATTCTCAAAAAACAGCAGGGGAGGAACCTTAAAAGCCCCTCCATTTGCCTCTTGCAGGGGTTGGAACTAGATGATCCTTGTGGTCCCTTCCAGCCCTGACTGATTCTATGATTCTAAGATGAGAGCACTTACATGAGTGGTGCAGATCAAGAAAATAGTTTGAGTGTTCATACGATGATGACTGCTTTGGAAAACACACTCTGAAGCAGATTTTTGGGAGCTGTAGGACAGAGCAAGCATCTCCCCACGAGAGGGAAGCCTACTGGGAAGTCACATCTATTTTAGTGACACATTTGCTTCATTTAAAAGAAAGTGCTGTTTTTTTCGAAGATCAAATTATCCCACTGTGGTACTGTCCAGTAAGTTTTCCTTGTCGGAAGATCACTTCCAAGCCTATCTGCAATTAATTGAGTTTCAAAAGCCAATTTATTTCCTTGTGAGCAGTGTAGTAGTTGTGTAATAATAATTCACTAATTCTTATGTCCTTGCTGGAGGACAGTCACAAGATCACTATTGTTTCATGCCAGAAATTGATCACCCATGATAGGATTTGTATCTGACTCTTAGAGGTTACTGTACAATTAACTTGTTTTATTGTGAGTGCATAGGTGCATCTTTTTCTGTAAGCCTTTTGTTGGAGATCTAAAAATAGAGCAGAATTCCTTTGCATTAGTGATGTGTGCTGGAAGTTTCCACTATAATATTGTTGGTTGAAATGCATAGTAGGTCCTGCCACTAATCCTGAGAATTAGTCAGCTGCTTTTTCCACGATCCAGTAGACACCTGTGTTTGTGTCTGTCAGTTGTGTAATATCTGAGGGCTGTAACTGTTTAATTTTTTGCCTGGCATATGAAATTCTTTAAGTCAGTTTTCTAAGTATGTTTGCAACTGGGAGGAATGGAAAAAGAAGCTCTAATAAAGAAAAAAGAAGCCCTAATTTAAAAAACATGGAGTGTGCCTGTTGAGGATGAGCTGTACCAGTGGTTTAATCAGTGCTGGGAATCTTGGATTATGAAAGCCACTTGTCCCCAGTCCAATTTATTAGAGTGGGAACCTGTGAAACATGATCAGTGTGAATTAGACCCTTGTCTAGTGGATTTCAGAATATGCAGATTTCTGCTTTCTTCACCAGCCACCTCAAATGTATGACAGAAAATAGTGAAATGATTCCGAGTTCATCTGTGTACTGTATTAAGCAAGAATAGCCAGGTGCACATGTGGAATTGAATCCAGAGAGTGCAGGCTTCAAGAGATACCAAAACCAATGCAAGCTATTTTGAGAGTTGGGGAAACACAATCCATAGGGAGAGATTACTTAGTCTGCAGAAGACAAAGCTGAAAGGGAATTTAACTCCAGAAATACGTTAAAAACTAGAGCACAGTGGGAATAATTGGTTTTCCATGTCTCTGGTAGTTAAGTAATAATGGACTTAAGCTGGAGCTTGGGAAAAACTGAAAGGAAGAACATCCCTGCCAGTTTCGTAAGCCTTGATGAAACCGACTACAATGGCAGTCTGTATCCATATGCGTTCATAATGCTAACACACCTGTGAATTGCTGTTTTGTTTATTAAGCAGGAGATGAAAGTGGTTAAATATCTGGCTATAGCCTAGATTTATTGTCTAGATTTATGTTAGATAAGGTACTAGTCCTTGGCTAAGCTCCTTTGTTCCCCTGTATCTCGTGTAGTGTGCCACTCCAAAATACCACTTTGTTTCTGGAACAAGAAAAATGTCGTCTTAGTAAGAAGTATCTTACAATTGGTAGCTTGCACACATTTGTAACAATATCAGGATATCACAGCAGCTACGTTATCTGATATCTGTTCAGTGGTTATTAAAGACTGGAATTACTGCAATTAAAGACTGCAATGTACTGTCTGGCATATTCAGGAATCAGCATTGCTTTATGTTCTGGAGTAAGTGTTTTCAACGATCTTTGGGGAGCAGATTACACAGGTTTTATGTGTAAATGCTCCTTCTGCAGGAAACAGTTTTTGTCTTTTGGAATTAATGCTCTTCTTCTTACAAATATGTTTGTAGCTATGGTTCTCTCCCACTCAAATGATGCTTTCTGTGGCAAAATTCTTGATCTAGTTCACCTAAATTACAGTGTTAACCTTGCTGTGGTGTAATGTAAGGATGTTGTAGACAACACTAATTTGAGCAGGAATGTTGGTCTTCTTGAGGGTAGGGAGGATGTACAGAGGGATCTGGACAGGCTGGATCGTTGGGATGATGCCAATTGTCTGAGTTTTAACAAGGCCAAGTGCTGGATCCTGCACTTGAGTCACAGCAACCCCATGCTTTAGGTTTGGGACAGAGTGGCTGGAAAGCTGTTTGGCAGAAAAGGATCAGGGGCTGCTGGTTGACAGATGTCTGAACAAGAGCTAGCAGTATACTCAGGTGGCCAAGAAGGTCAGCAGCATCCTGGCCTGTATCAAAACCAGTGTGTTCACCAGGAGCGGGGACGTGATCATGCCCCTGTACTTAACACTGGTGAGGCTGCACCTTCAATACTGTGCTCAGTTTTGGGCACCACAGTGTAAGAGAGACATTGGAGTGCTGGAGCACGTCCAGAGAAGAGTAAGAAATCTGGTAAGGGATTTGGAGAACAAGTCATATGAGGAGCAGCTGAGGGAGCTGGAATTGTTTAGTCTGGAGAAGAGAAGGCAGAGGGGAAAACCTCATTGTTCTGAAAGGAAGCTGTAATACGGTGAGAGTTGATGTCTTCTCTCAAGTAACTAGTGATAGTACAAGAGGAAATAGCTTCAAGTTGCACCAGGAGAGGTTTAGATTCAATATTAGAAAAAAATGGGCAAGCATTGGTACATGCTGCCCAGGGAGGTGGTGGAGTCATGGTCCCTGTTGATGTTAAAAAAACATATAGACTTGGCACTTTGAGACATGGTTTGGTGGCCATGGTAGTACTGGGTTGATGTTTAGACTTGGTCTTAGAGGTCTTTTCCAACCTTGATGATTCTGTGATAGAAGCCCATGCAGTTTTAAAGTGTGTTCTGTCGGATCCATCACAGTTTTGCCTGTTTTGCTTCGACTTTTAGGTTTGGTTTGAAGTCTGAAGTACTGTCAGTAATTGAACTTCATGTTAGAGCGTGGAGATATTCCTGTTGGGAATTACAGATTTATTTCTCTTTTTTTCCTTTCTGAAACTGGTGAATTGGGAGTGCAGGTTCTATGCAATGACCTGAACATCAGTTGAACATATTACTTTTTAACAGGTGGAGGGTAAGAAAGCCCCACTAGCATCAGTTTGCTCTCATAAAGAATTATATATTAGTTTCAAAACAATGCTAGTGTGTTCCCTAAATGCATATTCAGGGGTAGGAAGTTTATTTTAATCTTAGCTGTTCTATTTTGTTATTACACTGATACCCATGTTCCTGTGGTGAAAAAACATTAAGGCTGCCTTAGGGATGTTTGGTCCAAGTGCTGTATTTTATAGCTCAATCGTAATTCTCTAGTAAATGGAGGTGGTTGCTTGTTTGTCTCAATGGCCATCTAGAGTATAACTTCAAAATGGTTGTACTAGGCAGACCAAAGAGGTCTTTGTGTAATGAATGTGTAGGACCTTTAGGAAATAATAAAAACAAGATAACTATGAACAAGGTGGATGTGGCTGAAAATGGCACCAAAGTGTGTCTTGATAGTTGTTGGTATTTGTTAGTACTTTATTCTCCATAGGTGTGTGGGCCTAGGAGAGATAGGATAAGGATAAGGAGAGCCAGGCTTTTTAAAAGTTCATTGGGTTTCTTTTGTTAAGCAATATTTGCTTAGCAGTAAAGTTGCAAGAAGTGGCAGTGTTCATAGTAACTTCAGAAATGGTGAATGCTTCCTGGGCAGAAGTTATTTTCAGTATTGCTTTTTGGTATCATTTGCGAATGAGGAATTCACAGTAGGAATAGTGCAGTAGGAATAGTGTGGCCAGCAGGAGCAGGGAGGTCATTGTGCCCCTGTACTCTGCTTTGGTTAAGCCACACCTTGAGTACTGTGTCCAGTTCTGGGCCCCTCAGTTTAAGAAGGACATCGAGGCACTTGAACGTGTCCAGAGAAGGGCAACAAGGCTGGGGAGAGGCCTTGAGCACAAGCCCTATGAGGAGAGGCTGAGTGAGCTGGGATCGTTTAGCCTGGAGAGGAGGAGGCTCAGGGGAGACCTCATTGCTGTCTTCAACTGCCTGAAGGGTGGTTGTAGCCAGGAAGGGGTTGGCCTCTTCTCTCTAGCAACCAGCACCAGAACAAGGGGACACAGTCTCAAGCCGTGCCAGGGGAAGTTTAGGCTCGAGGTGAGGAGAAAGTTCTTCACCGAGTCGTTCACCATTGGAATGTGCTGCCTAGGGAGGTGGTGGAGTCACCGTCCCTGGAGGTGTTCAAGAGGGGATTGGACATGGCACATGGTCTAGGTGACAGGTGGGACTCGATGATCTTCGAGGTCTCTTCCAACCTTGGTGATACTGTGATACTGTGAATTCAGCTTTCTGGTTTGACTGCAGCACTTGCAGTGCATGTCTGTTCCCTGCTCTGTATGCTGGACTTTCAAGTGGTACCTCAGCTCTTTTAGACCATTCCATGTTTCTAATTGACTGTTATGGAGTCTTTGAGTACGTGTTTGGAGCCAAGGGACAAGACTGGATCCCCCTGCCCCATATACTTTAATGATGATTAAAGGAGTTGGAGTAGATGACTTTTAAAGGTCCCTTCTGACCCAGTGCATTTTATGATTCTGTGATATGGTTGTTTACTGTTACCAATTCCTCTGGCAAGTTTGCCCTTTTGATTGCCACTGATCTGACACCTTGTGAATACCAGTGGATAGCTCTCCAGACCTTTACTGAGAGAGGGCATCTAATTCAAGCCTGATCTTTGTGCTTTTCTTTCCTGTAAGAATCACTTTGCAATTAATGCACTTGCTTGCAGTTGCTGCCTTGTATCTCAGGCGCAGGCTATTATGGGTTTTCTCAGCAACTCTCTTCAATCTCATTTTTCTCGTCTTGAATAATTTCATATCAATTGCAAATTATTCCTGTGCTGTTCATTTGCTTTTTTCATATAGCTTATGAATATCTTCAGCATAATGGGTTCTTGTATTTTTGCATCTTCTGACTTGTACTTAGAGGACTCTTCTTTTTGTTTCATTGCAATTAGGCTTTTTTAAGAGTTCTAAATGAGTTATTTTGAGATAAGCATATGGATCTGATTAGCGTGGTTCCATTCCACTGTGTAGGCTTTCCCCTGCAGAGGTGATGTTGACTCTTGCAATAGACTATGAATATATTTGAATATGTATATATTCAAATATCTGTTAATAATGTTCTTCATTATACTACCTGAAAAATGCAGCAGTACAGAAACCAAACCTGAAAAAAGCCCGGAGCATTTTGTAACACATAAGATCATCATTTCTCATCTCCATTCTTCCAATACAAAAGTCAGTTTATATGAGAGGTATGTCTTTATGTCATGCTGGTTGATGGTAGGCTGAACATGAGCCTGCAGTGTGCCCAGGCAGCCAAGAGGGCCAATGGCCTCCTGGCCTGCATCAGGAACAGTGTGGCCAGCAGGAGCAGGGAGGTCATTCTGCCCCTGTACACTGCACTGGTTAGGCCACACCTGGAGTTCTGTGTCCAGTTCTGGGCCCCTCAGTTTAGGAAGGATGTTGACTTGGTGGAACGTGTCCAGCGAAGGGCAACGAAGTTGGTGAGGGGTTTGGAACACAAGCCCTATGAGGAGGGTCTGAGGGAGCTGGGGTTGCTTAGCCTGGAGAAGAGGAGACTGAGGGGTGACCTTATTGCTCTCTACAACTACTTGAAGGGAGGTTGTAGTCAGGCAGAGGTTGGTCTCTTCTCCCAGGCAGCCAGTACCAGAACAAGAGGACACAGTCTCAAGCTGCGCCAAGGCAGGTTTAGACTGGAGGTTAGGAAGAAGTTCTATACAGAGAGAGTGATTGCCCATTGGAATGGGCTGCCCGTGGAGGTGGTGGAGTCACCTTCATTGGAGGTGTTCAGGAGGAGACTTGATGGGGTGCTTGGTGACATGATCTAGTTGTTTGATGGGTTGGACGTGATGATCTTGAAGGTCTCTTCCAACCTGGTTTATTGTATTGTATTGTATTTTGTTGGGTGATGGGTTGGACTTGATGATCTCGAAGGTCTTTTCCAACCTGGTTAATTCTGTTTCATTACTTATTTTTTTCCTTATTTCCTTACCATCATGAAATAAATACTAATTTATCCTGGCAATTTACATATATCAGCTGTTTAAAACACATCTCTTGTGCTGGCATTGCATTGACATGGTGCATGTAACTCCCTTGCCTATAAAGATACACTTTTGCACTTTTAAGAAGACCTTGGTGTTTCCAGTGAGGAAAAATGTGGCTAGCTCTTGCTTTGGCTTTGTCTGTCTTCAGTGCTCCTTTTTCATCTTCAGATCAAATCACTGCTGCAGATTCTGGAAGGTTGAGTTTTTTTCCCGTTGCGGAAGGTCTCTGATTTTTGTGTCCTGTGTCAGAGACGGTTTTCCTTGGCCTGCAGAATTGTGGCTTTACATTTTTGCTTTCCATAGTTGGATGTTAGTTCCACTTTTCCAAAGGTCTTGTTTCTTGCAGGTTTTATGTAGCGGCTTTTATGTTTTAAAGATTACAGCTGGATGAGAGTTGGCTTGCTGTGTTTACCCAGCAGCTCCTCTGGCTCCACCCCACTCCTCCCCCCAGCTCCCTGCTTGCTTATTGCCGGCTGAAACGCAAAATTCTTGACTTTCTGGTAGATGGCAGCATTTACTGCCTGTTATGCTTGTCCCAGTGCTTTGCTGGAGGAACTGGATAGCTAGCTTCAGTTAATACATGCTTGTATAGGGATAACATGTTAAAGCAAGGGGGAGGGAGGGTGTAATTTTTGTCTGGAAGGAACACTGCCAAAGGTGTGATGCTCACTGTGCCGGTGTGCCTTTCTCCTTTTGGAAACACTAGTGCTGGTTAGTCTGAGTGTCTTGGCAGACAAGTGATTTTCCTTGTTCATTTCCTGCCTTGTGTGGTGGCTTTTGGAGGAGAGTGAGTAGTGAAGCCTCTGAGTAAGAGATAATGCTAGTCTGTCACACAGGTCTAAACACTGACTGCCACATACACATACTGTAAATACAGCATATATAAAACCTGTATGTTTAAGACTAATTAAACTCAGGTAAGGCTTTGAATTTGAACATAAAGATTAGGATTCTTTCAGAAAGAAGTCTGTCATTAATGTTGCCTTCCTTTAATAGCAGGGATTATCCAGACTGTTTAAGCAGGTGGTGTTTTCATTCTTTTATTTCAGCCTCTCAGTATTTCATAGTACCACAGTGTCAGTCAGGGTTGGAAGGGACCACAAGGATCATCTAGTTCCAACCCCCTGCCATGGGCAGGGACACCTCACACTAGATCAGCCTGGCCAGAGCTTCATCCAGCCTGGGCTTAAACACCTCCAGGGATGGGGCCTCAACCACCTCCCTGGACAACCCATTCCAGGGCTTCACCACTCTCATGGGGAAGAACTTCCTCCTCACGTCCAGCCTGAATCTCCCCACCTCCAGCTTCATTCCATTCCCCCTAGTCCTATCACTACCTGATGTCCTGAGAAGTCCCTCCCCAGCCTTCCTGTAGGCCCCTTCAGATACTGGAAGGCCACAATGAGGTCCCCTGGGAGCCTTCTCTTCTCCAGACTGAACAGCCCCAACTCCTTCAGTCTGTCCTCATAGGAGAGGTGCTCCAGCCCTCTGATCTGATTTCTTCCTCTTTGCAAACATAGTCAATGTCCACTCTAATATTTTACTTTGACATATGCTTAGAAGTGGACTATGAGGGCAAAAAATTAATGTGGGAGTAGGATATGGAGTAAAATTTAATGGGACACAAATGAGGGAGAGGTAGGTATGTCAAGGGTGAAGAGAATTGCAATATGCAGTGATTTTGTCCTTCCTGTAGAAACAAACACTGTTGGCTTCATTAGGTAGCCATGCTTTATACCAGTTGGTATATGTGAGAGGGGAAAAAGTGGAGAAATATTTTTGACTGTTGCTTTTTATGTCCTTGATTCAGTGTTAGGGCAAGGAATGAAAACAGTTCATTGCATTATGGAAGTGCTGACTTCTAAATCAATTCAAAATATCTTCATTATGTTCTTCCTGTCAACAAAAGCTTCTTTTTTTTTTTTTTTTTTTAACTGCCAGTCATATCAAAGGCACTTTAAAGTCAGCAGAATATATAGGGGAAATTTCCTGAAGAATTTGTAATTCACTGACTGGTAACATCATTAGCCTTTATGGAGGGAGTTGGTCTCTTCTCCCATGCAACCAGCAACAGAACAAGAGGACACAGTCTCAAGCTGTACCAGGGGAGGTTTAGGCTCAATGTGAGGAGAAAGTTCTTCACTGAGGGAGCTGTTTGGAATGTGCTGCCCAGGGAGGTGGAGGAGTCACTATCCCTGGAGATGTTCAAGAGGGGATTGGATGTGGCACTTGGTGCCATGGTTTAGTCACGAGGTCTTGGGTGACAGGTTGGACTTGATGATCTTTGAGGTTTCTTCCAACCTTGGTGATTCTGTGAAAATCATTATCATACCTGTACTGAAAATGTTGAATCATATGTTGCTTTCCTAACAAACATCTCTAACATTCTACACTCCTTTGGCCTATAAATCTACTGGAACTGACTGAACCCTTATGTATCTTGAAGGCAAAGATCACCGATGGTTCAGGAGTATCTCAGTGTGAGTAGATTAAGTCATTGATTCAGAAGAGGGAATGAATTTTGTAATGATAAAAGGTTTGATATGTAAAGTAATTCCATTATTGCCAGAAACAGAAACATATGTCTTTGTTTAATCCTTTAGAATAGAATTACCCAGGTTGGAAAAGACCTTTGAGATCATCGAGTCCATCCTGTCATCCAACACTATCTAATCAACTAAACCATGGCACCAAGCACCCCATCCAGTCTCTTCCTGAACACCTCCATTCTTGCCCTCTCTTTTTTCTCCCTCCCCTCTGTCTCAACTTTGAGTAGATAGCTGAGAGGAAAAGAAAGAAGAAAGAACATTCTGGTTTTCCACAGCCCAAAGGCAAATTCTGTTATTTGTATAAAAATTTAAGTCTTTTGTCAGTATCTCTGAAACTTTACCTGAAGTCATGGACAAAGAAATGAGAGATATGGCTCTTGAACTACCTGCCATCTCTCTGGCAGCCTTCCTGCTCTTGCTATTCAAGCCGGGAAGAACATAGGAGGTTGATCTTTATAAATGCAGACTCTCTTATATTAAGAGCTTTTTCTTTCCAGGACAAGGCAAATATTTGGATGGGATCTAGTTTCTGTTTGGGGTGTGTGTTTGTGTGTTATTCTTTTCAGTGGCATTTCTATATTGATTTACACTGCAGGTCGGGTTACTTCTTTCAGATACTTCTGTGAATAAGTTATGTACATTCCACATTAAAATATTAATGGAGGTTATATATGACTCCTTGGCACAGAAATAAGGTTTTCCAGGTGAAGTGACTTGAGTTTGCAAAAGCCATGCCAAATACTGCAGTGCCAAAGAAAAAAAAAACTAGCTTATGCATAATTATTCTCAGATGTACTTTCTACAATGAGCTGCTGCATTGCACTTACCTTAGGAATCAACTTGCAAACAGTTTTTCCATCTTGAAGCTACACTTAGATGAATCACTTAAATATCATAGTATCATAGGGTTGGAAGGGACTACAAGGATCATCTAGTTCCAACCCCTGCCATGGGCAGGGACACCCCACACTAGATCAGGCTGGACAGAGCCTCATCCAGCCGGGTCTTAAACACCTCCAGGGACGGGGCCTCAACCATCTCCCTGGATAACCCATTCCAGGGCTTCACCACTCTCATGGGGAAGAACTTCCTCCTCACATCCACCCTGAATCTCCCCACCTCCAGCTTCATTCCATTCCCCCTAGTCCTATCACTACCTGATGTCCTGAGAAGTCCCTCCCCAGCCTTCTTGTAGGCCCCCTTGAGATACTGGAAGGCCACAATGAGATCACCTCAGAGTCTTCTCTTCTCCAGACTGAACAGCCCCAACTCCTTCAGTCTGTCCTCATAGGAGGAATTGTTCTGGGATACTGGGGAGGAAATTGACACCTGAGTATAATTTCTTGATGTTTGCAAGACAGAAGGAGGACTGGGAGGTGATTGGTGAGGGCTTTGTAAGGGGGTTGGTGAGGGGTTTGGAGCACAAGCCCTATGAGGAGAGGCTGAGGGAGCTGGGGTTGCTTAGCCTGGAGAAGAGGAGGCTCAGGGGAGACCTTACTGCTCTCTACAACTACTTGAAGGGAGGTTGTGGACAGGTGGAGGTTGGTCTCTTCTCCCAGGCAGCCAGCACCAGAACAAGAGGACAGTCTCAGGCTGCGCCAGGGGAGGGTCAGGCTGGAGGTTAGGAAGAAGTTCTACACAGAGAGAGTGATTGCCCATTGGAATGGGCTGCCCGGGGAGGTGGTGGAGTCACCATCATTGGAAGTGTTTAGGAGGAGACTTGATGGGGTGCTTGGTGCCATGGTTTAGTTGATTAGGTGGTGTTGGATGATAGGTTGGACGTGATGATCTCAAAGGTCTCTTCCAACCTGCTCTGCTCTGCTCTATTCTATTCTTAGAATGCTTTTGGGACCTGTTGCCACGTTCACCTTGTATTTATCCACAATGTGGCACTGTTTGAAGGCAGAAAGTTGCCAGGAGTGGACATGAGTGTACTGTTTAGTTCAACTTTCTAAAGCTGCCTCTAGACTTTAAAACTTGTGTAATATACTTGACAATGAATGCTGCTTTTGTGCTAATAAAATCGAAAGCTTTGTAGTGTGTGCACATTACAGGCAAATGTAAATGCTGTAAGCTTACTTTTGGTATCTCTTACCAAGCCTTAAAAGAGCAAAAATCCTGTGTCTTGTCTTTAAAATAAATATGGGTGATTTAAAATTCATATCCAGAAGGAATACATTTTATGATCATCAAAGGCAACTTTTGTCTTCAGACTCAACAGGAAGTTCAAATGCCTGTCGTTCAACTTCTGAAAGTGGCTTCTCAAGCACACAGAAGTCTGAAACAATTTGTAAAAAGGAAAGGGGAAAAAAAGTAATAGGCCACAAAGTGACATTAAAGAAGCAAATTTCCCCTGCACTGAAAAAACAAACAAACAAACACAACCCCACCACCAACCAAGCCACCACAAAACTGAAAAACAAAATTCAGCTTTGGCTTGGTGTTCTGTATTGCATCATGCTTGCAGTGTGAAAGACTGATAGTAATTTTGAATGGTGATATAATGGCAGTAAAATATGTGTAAGCATGTCATTGTTTCTAACAAGTTTTTCTATACTTTTTTTCTTGTATGCACTCTTTGGATGATTCTTATTTACATTGGTAGATTAGAGGAGTACTAGGCTCTTGCTCAGAGAGATTGATTTTTTTCGTTCATAGAATCATAGAGTTGTCAGGGTTGGAAGGGACCCCAAGGAGCATCCAGTTTCAACCCCCCTGCCATGGCCAGGGACACCTTGCACTAGGTCAGGTTGCTCAGAGCCACATCCAGCCTGCCTTTAAAAACCTCCAGGGATGGGGCTTCCACCACCTCCCTGGGCAGCCTGTTCCAGTGTCTCGCCACCCTCATGAGGAAGAGCTGCTTCCTAGCATCCAATCTGAATCTACCCATTTCTATTTCTGTTCCGTTCCCCCTAGTTCTATCACTACCTGACATATTAAAAAGGTCCCTCACCAGCTTTCTTGTAGGTCCTCTTCCTACTGGAAGGCCACAATAAGGTCTCCTCAGAGCCTTCTGCTTTCTAGACTGAATAGCCCCAACTCTCTCAGCGTGTGTCCATAGGAGAGCAGCTCCAGCCCTCTGCTCATCCTCCTGGCCCTTCAGCACATCCAGATCTTTCTTGTAGTAGGAGTTCCGGAACTGGACACAGTACTCCAGATGGGAGACCCCATTATGAAATCTAAAGGAAATAGCAATTCTAAAAGGTGGGGGCAGGTGGGTGAAGAATTTCGCTGAATGTTAGCAAGCTATTAAAAACAACCCAAAAGCAAAAAACCAAAACCCCAACACACATACCACCACCACCCCCCAAACAAACCCTGCAACTTCTGTTTTGTTGCTAAGTCTTCAGTAATAAAACAAATAATAATAGAGTAAGTAATACTAACTGTAACACAAACTTACTTGAAAGAGTGGTTAGTGTGTGTTTCTCTTGAATATAGAATAGAATAAACCAGGTTGGAAGAGACCTTCAAGATCATCACGTCCAACCTATCATCCAGTGCCACCTAATCAACTAAACCATGCAACCAAGCACCCCATCCAGTCTCCTCCTAAACACCTCCAATGATGGCGACTCCACCACCTCCCGGGCAGCCCATTCCAATGGGCTATATATGAAGAATTTCTTCCTAACATCCAGCCTAAACCTCCCCTGGTGCAGCTTGAGACTGTGTCCTCTTGTTCTGGTGCTGGCTGCCTGGGAGAAGAGACTAGCCCCCGCCTGTCCGCAACCTCCCTTCAGGTAGTTGTAGAGAGCAATAAGGTCAACCCTTCAGTCTCCTCTTCTCCAGTTTAAGCAATCCCAGCTCCCTCAGCCTCTCCTCCTAGGGCTTGTGTTCCAAGCCCCTCACCAACTTTGTTGCACTTCTCTGGACACGTTCCAGCAGCTCAACATCCTTCCTAAACTGAGGGGCCCAGAACTGGACACAGTACTCCAGGTGTGGCCTAACCAGTGCAGTGTACAGGGGCAGAATGACCTCCCTGCTCCTGCTGGCCACACTGTTCCTGATGCAGGCCAGGATGCCATTGGCCCTCTTGGCTACCTGGGCACACTGCAGGCTTATGTTCAGCCTACTGTTGACCAGCACCCCCAGGTCCCTCTCTGCCTGGCTGCTCTCCAGCCACTCTGACCCCAGCCTGTAGCACTGCCTGGGGTTGCTGTGGCCAATGTGCAGAACCCGGCACTTGGATGTGTTCAGTCTCGTGCCCTTGGATTTTGCCCATCTGTCCAGCCTGTCGAGGTCCCTCTACAAAGCCTCTCTGCCCTCCAGCAGATCAACTCCTGCCCCCAGCTTGGTATCACCTGCAAATTTACTGATGATATATATTTGAGATGTAAAAACTTGTGGCAGAATTAACTCTTTTTTTTTTTTATATACCACTCATGCTATTTTGATACTTCAGCCTGAGAGGAAAGCTGGGAGCCTTTTTCTAGGTTAATTTAGTTGTGGTTTTTTTTAAAAACACAAGCCTGAACACACTGTGCATCAGAGGAAGGGAGGGAAGGATGGTGTTGCCTGCAGTGGTCAGATTTCTAGTGTATTAGCGCATTAATTGAAACCTAATTTTTGAAAAACCCTTTCTTTATCAGACTTCAGTTCTAAACAAGTGATTGAATTTCAGACTGGATTGTGAGGATTTGGGTGGTGTTTGGATGTGTGTGGATTTGAATGCTGGTTGTGTTTGGTGGGGGTGTTTTAACAGTGAATGAATTATTCAAGACAGGGGAAAGATGACAGTGAATCTTTATTAGTCACTGCTGTGCAGTCGCGTGTCTCAGAACTTCTGCTCGGGTTGTGCTGTGACTTCTGTGAGATGGAAGATGTTAATACATGCCTTGAGAGTGGCCCTCTCTTAGGTGGAAAAATTAAAAGGCTGTTAATACTTGATATTTAGGACTTATTTTGTGCAACTGTGTCCTTAGTCCTTTCAGCCACAAAATACTGCCATTAGTAAAGGCCTGTAATACACACTTTGCTAAGAGAATAGAACAGTGTCTTACTTTTCACTAGTAGGATGCTTGCCAATCTATTGCAGTTCAGCTGGCATTGGTCCACGATTGAGAGTGCAGGAATGCATTTTTGTAGTATCTGAGCATTATGGTCTGTAAGTATTTGCCAGGAAAGAATATTAATCGATGATTAATATTGTTTCATAATTATTGTAACAGCACTCTATGTGTATATACAGAGTAAAGTAGAATCATAGAATCAATAAGGGTGGAAAAGACCTCGAAGATCATCAAGTCCAGCCTGTCACCCAGGATCTCATGATTACTAAACCATGGCACCAAGTGCCACGTCCAATTCCCTCTTGAACACCTCCAAGGACAGTGACTCCACCACCTTCCTGGGCAGCACATTCCAATGGCTAACAACTCTCTCAGTGAAGAACTTTCTCCTCACCTCCAGCCTAAACTTCCCCTGGTGCAGTTTGAGACCGTTATTTACAAAAAAACCCATAATATAATTTGTTTGAAGTGCAGCATAGGATCTTGAATGGCACTCTGCAGCTCTGCATAAACTGCTTTTGAAGCACTTCAGAACACTGAGTTTTTAGATGGAGAAATTAATGTGATAACAATGTTAAACTTCTGTTCATCTGCAGATGGTTTCCTGAGAATTTTGTAGCTGAATGTGATGTGAAGATAGTCTGGGTGGCTTCATTCTGTGCATGGGGGAGTTCTGCATATCAAAGGAATGTTGTGAATGTGGTACACAAAACCACTCATTTACCACACATTGCAATGACAACCATCATTGAGTACAAGACATCGTAATAGAGCTGCTCTTGGGAAGAGAAACTTACAAGTTGAAATAAACACTTTTCATTTGTCCACTTATGCAGGTTGCATACTGATAGTGTGTTTGGACTCAGCTAGTAATGTGCTAAGATAGTTTTTCAAGAACAGCATTACTACAAATAATTGGATCCCCTTCTTTAAAGAAGAAGTTTTTCTTCATTTTGAGTTAAGACTAACAACAGTTTACCATCTCTCTTCTTTGTTGTTGTTGTGGTTGGTTTCAGTTTGAAGTTGCACAATTGTTTGAGCAGTTTCCTTTGAAATCTTGAGTCACATGTAGCTTCAAAGGTGCAAAATCAGCAGCAGTCCTTAAACACAAACAGATTTCTATTACTTCTTTTCATCTCCTCAACAGTGGATTAAAGTAATATTGCCCTCCTGTAGTCAGTAGAGAATGAAGCATTTAACCTTTCTTTTATTTCCCTGTTTTTCAGGTAGGCTATCAAACCAACTTTATTCCATCTTTGTGTTCAATCCTGCTTTTTGACTGTGTGTGTATGTATATATTCCTAAGTAGTAGCTTAGACTTAAAAGCCTGTTAGAGGCTGCTTGAAAGAGAAGTTTAAGTGAAGCTGTGAATGAGTTTCCTCTGGTTAACAGTGAAGCTGCACCCTGTCTATCTTGCTCATCAGCTTCTTCTTTGGACTAACTGAGGTTTTGAAATTTGGTTTCAGCACCTAGTATAACACATGCTTTACTACTCCAAATTTCTTAGGATTTTTGTTTTTAAGTACTTCCAAGAGAGTGACTCTTTTACTTATAGGAAGTAAAATCCCCAGTGTTTACTTTCCTATTATTAAAGAAGTTGTAAATGCATATTGTTATAAGGACTGACTGAAAGAGTTGGGGCTGTTCAGTCTGGAGAAATGAAGATTCTGAGGTGACCTTATTGTGGCCTTCCAGTATCTCAAGGGGGCCTACAAGAAGGCTGGGGAGGGACTTCTCAGGATCTCAGGTAGTGATAGGACTAGGGGGAATGGAATGAAGCTGGAGGTGGGGAGATTCGGGCTGGAGGTGAGGAGGAAGTTCTTCCCCATGAGAGTGGTGAAGCCCTGGAATGGGTTGTCCAGGGAGGTGGTTGAGTCCCCATCCCTGGAGGTGTTTAAGCCCAGGCTGGATGAGGCTCTGGCCAGCCTGATCTAGTGTAGAGTGTCCCTGCCCATGGCAGGGGGGTTGGACCTAGATGACCCTTGTAGTCCCTTCCAACCCTGACTGATTCTGTGATTCTATGATTCTATTATTCCTGTGTCAGTGTGAGTACAACTTAATTTTAAAGGTGTGGGGGTTTAAGAATGTATGAACAGCTTGCAAAATGTTCTTCGTGGTGTTGTGTTAACTAAAATTTGACTGTAGGATTCAAAGCTGAAGAGATTTTTTTCATTAGTCATGCAAATCAAATTTAATTGTTGATTTTTCATGTGGTTTGGTTTTAGTTTGTTTCCTGTTATTGATGTTTTAATGGTATCCTGAGTATGCTTTTTTTTGAAGGACTTGAAATATTGGGGTAATAATGAAACTTTATCCCTAGGCTGTTGACCTGAAAACAAAAGTCAATTAAAGAAGCATTTAAAGTGATGTGTGTAGGCTTTTCCATATTGAGGAATATTGAGCTCATTAGATCAGTTAAATTGACTTTAATAGAAGAAAAGCCATAATACAATGATCTGTGTCTGTGCTGGGTTTATTTTAACTGTCACTTTGATTAGATTTGCTTTTTGCAGGTTTAAGAGGTTGATATCTGACAGTGGGAGTTCTTGGTGAGCATAGCTCTGCTGAATTGGTGGCAGCTTGTATGAAAGGAAAGTCTGTGCTATTAGTGACTAATCTGGCACTGTGCTGAACCTGGTGATGCAGTTGAGAATAGAACTAAACAGCTAGAATTAAACATTAACTTGGGGAATTGTTGTCCAAGTATATCAAATAGTATCCCTGGTTTAGACTTCTGTCTGTAGGAATCCCCTAACAAGGGCATTTTAATTTGAGTCTTACAATTACGTATGTGTGTTGTGTAGTGAAGTTCAGCTGCAAGTTAACTGTCGATCGTTCAGAGTTTAATTACCCTCTTCACTGGTTTAATAATCTTCCAGTATCTGTGGCTTACTCTCCTCCTCCTTCCACAATCCATGCTACATCAAATTCCAGGAAAATAGGGAACAGTAGCTCTGGCCTGCTGGAGGAAGGAAGATGTTGATATTTAGCCAGCTAGTGTAATTAAATGCCATAATTTGGTGGATCGTTCCCTCTCTTGTGGAAAAGGATATTGGAGAAGCCAGGGGAATAGGAAAAAAAAAACCAAAACAACTCTTTGAGGAGGTTTGCATGTTTGAAAAACACTCTGGATTTGTGAAAAACCCCTGCTACTATAATACCATTCCTACTTGGTTTTACACTAGCTGAGAAAGGCAGCCAAATACAGGAGAAATTGTCTCTGGTAGTTTGGTACACCCTGTTTTCAGAGAGTGTATGTATGGGGTTTGAAGCACTTGCCAGAAATTGAGCTAGGCAGAGATAATGATCCTTGTTTGGGTTTTTTGGTGGTGGTGTTTGGGGTTTTTTTGAGAACTTGCACGACAGTTCTTGGCCAGCAGCAGTCTGTGCTATAGGTGACCTCCAGAGTCAGAGGTGGTATCTTGGTATTTAAGTGCACCCAGTGTGTTTCTGTATTTGCTTCTGAACGCATGCAAACTCCACCAGTTGTTCCAGAGGCCAAAGGGAGCCCTGTGCTGCAACTGCCCTTGGCACGAGGCTTGGAACTAAATGATCCTCAGGGTCCCTTCCAACCTAAACCAATCTGTGAATCTTTGTAACTGCAGTCCAGAATTAATGGAACCCTGCAAAGAGCTTTGACTGGCTAGTAAGTTAGAGGAGAATTCTGGTATTTTCTAGATGGGATCTCAGCCGTTTTAACTCTGGCTTTATCAGTGAATAAAAGGGATTTGTGCTACGTGACACTTACTCAATAAGGACTGGAAAATTAGTATAGATCTTTCAGCACAAAAGGGCTGCTGAGCTGCAATGTTTCTTACAAATGAACTTGTATCTGATGGGTTGTTTGACTTGTGTTCACCTGGCATCCAAAGCTGAGAAATACTCTGTGCTGCTCTCATTGATAAGGTGAATTGAAGGATTTCTTATCAGCCAACCAGGTCTCTACTGGTGTTTCTTAAAAAAAACAAACTCAAGAGTTTTAAGATTTTTTGCAGTATACAGAATTTTCAGGAAAAATCAGTTCCACTGGATTTACTCAGATTGGATTCCTGAGACAGTTGGTTTTGAGGAAAATTAAATATATTCACATATGGAATCACTCCCTGGACAGAAAATAAAAATGAATGGTATTAATAGGTTGAATTTTAGAAACAGTCAGGAACTTGCCTTACCAATTACAGTTACAGTGCAATACAATACAATAAACCAGGTTGGAAGAGACCTTCAAGATCATCGCGTCCAACCCATCAACCAATCCAACCCACCCAAACAACTAGACCATGGCACCAAGCACCCCATCAAGTCTCCTCCTGAACACCTCCAATGAAGGTGACTCCACCACCTCCACGGGCAGCCCATTCCAATGGGCAATCACTCTCTCTGTATAGAACTTCTTCCTAACATCCAGTCTAAACCTCCCCTGGCGCAGCTTGAGACTGTGTCCTCTTGTTCTGGTGCTGGCTGCCTGGGAGAAGAGACCAACCTCTGCCTGTCTACAACCTCCCTTCAGGTAGTTCCTTTGTTAGGTGGTTGTTCTCCTGCTCATCTTGAATGTGTCTAAAGCTAATGACTAATTTTAAATCACAATCAGACTTGCTAAGAAATCATGGGTGAGGGGAAATTCTGTCTACTCTGATAGAATTTCTGCTCTCTGCCAAACAGAGAGGGACCTGGGGGTGCTGATTGACAGCTGCCTAAACATGAGCCAGCAGTGTGCCCAGGTGGCCAAGAAGGCCAACGGCATCCTGGCCTGCATTAGGAATAGTGTGGCCAGCAGGAGCAGGGAGGTCATTGTGCCCCTGTACTCTGCATTGGTTAGGCCACACCTTGAGTCCTGTGTCCAGTTCTGGGCCCCTCAGTTTAAGAAGGACATTGAGACACTTGAACGTGTCCAGAGAAGGGCAACAAGGCTGGGGAGAGGCCTTGAGCACAAGCCCTACGAGGAGAGGCTGAGGGAGCTGGGGTTGTTTAGCCTGGAGAAGAGGAGGCTCAGGGAGACCTCATTGCTCTCTACAACTACCTGAAGGGTGGTTGTAGCCAGGAAGGGGTTGGTCTCTTCTCTCTAGCAACCAGCACCAGAACAAGAGGACACAGTCTCAAGCTGTGCCAGGGGATGTTTAGGCTGGAGGTGAGGAGAAAGTTCTTCCCAGAGAGAGCTTTTAGCCATTGGAATGTGCTGCCCATGGAGGTGGTGGAGTCACCGTCCCTGAAGGTGTTCAAGAGGGGATTGGACGTGGCACTTGGTGCCATGGTCTAGTCATGAGGCCTGTGGTGACAGGTTGGACTCGATGATCTTTGAGGTCTCTTCCAACCTTGGTGATACTGTGATACTGTGATAGGTAGTGGGATGCCTGTGTAGCTAGAGTCTCATAAGCATAGGCACATACCCAGCTTGTATTTGGGTAAGGCAGTTGCTTCAGACCTGGTCTTAGTCTTGTACACCCTGTAAAATAGATGTGTGTGTATATATATTTTGAAAAATTGCATGTATTTATGTTTTTATATGTATATATATGTGTGTAAAAACTTTGAAAACAGCACTTAGTCTCTGCACAGCAGTGGTAATTCTATATGTTCTGGCACACTGATAGAATTTTCCAGATACATCCTATGCAGTCATATATTAAAGACCAGTGTGCAGCTTGCTTTTATGAGCTGTGAACAGGAGATAAAACCTTATTTTTCCGTTATGCTTATTCAAGAACATGAGCACATACTATTGCATCTGTAACATTTTGTAGATATAAAGAAAACATTTTGCATATATTTGTATGTAGAAAATAAGAATATAAATGGTAATGCAGCAACTCAGTTGATTATTCAATCTATTTGTGGGCATATGAAGTGTGAAAGACTAAACAGATCAACTTACCAGGGGGCTTGCAGTAACTTAATGAGTAGAATGCAGATTCTCTTCTCAGCTGTTGCATTAAATGTATTTTAGTGCCCTTTCAGCTAATTGTCAAGTCCCTTATCATGAGGCCTTCAAATGAAGAGATGAGGTGAGGAGGACATCCTTTGGAGAAGGTTTTTTGAGTTAATACTGGTGATGCCCTGGGTTTTACAAGCTTCCCAAGGTGGCTGAAGAATACATGCTCACTTCAGGCTTACTGCAGGTGTGCTGAGAGGTCTAAACTTGGGTGGAATAAGAGACCTGTTGCTTCTCTGAATATCTGGAGTTAATTACTCAGATGAACCATGAGATATAGTGACAGAAATAAAACAAACACCACACATAATAAACACTACCGTTATATGTTTGGGGTTTTTTGTTCTTTTTTAATGTCCTTGCCCTGATTTTTGGTATTGGTCAGCTGATGATCTCAAAGGTCTCTTCCAACCTGGTTAATTCTACTCTACTCTGTTCTACTCTACTCTGTTCTACTCTACTCTGTTCTACTCTACTCTGTTCTACTCTACTCTACTCTATGACACCTTTAGCCATATGATACATGTGCAATTCAGAAGATTTAAGTGTTCCTTTTTTCTCAACTTTTTGTTCCTGATTGTTCTAAGCTATTACTCAGGAGTAATAGTCAACATCTATTTAATTAGTTTTCAGTATTGAAGGCATTGGGAGATGGGTTAACAACAGGGGGAAAATGAAAGAAAGTTGAAGAAGGCAAAAATAACCCATGGGATGGAAAGCAGAGCTGTAAGGTGAGATGAAAGAATAGTCACAAAAAAGAACAAACCACAATACAACAACAGAGAAATAAGCTTACTAATATGGGAAGACAGTAGGCACACTGGAAATATGAAATAGAGGCAAAACTAGGAATAGAAACAAGAATGTAAATTACATTATGTAAATATTATGGAAAAAGTTGACTCATCTTTTGTACTTTGCATATGTAGTTTTTTCTCTTGTGGTTGTCTAGACCCAAACACACACTTTTTTGTTTGGAAAATATTCCTTCCACATGAACAGATCAGCTGATAATGAAGATGTAAAAACAGAATGGCAAAGAGATTTTAAACTGCCACACGTTCTGGAGAATGTAGCTTTATGCTATATAGAAAAGTAAGAAATTCTCGGTATCTGTAATTGTGAGAGACTAAAGCTTGTCTCTCTTGGTGTGACTCAACAAAGATAAAATCACTTGCTGCTTGCCCAGACAATAGCTGATGTGCGTTGGGCAGAGCCACTGGAAGGACTCTTGGAAGGTGCAAAGATAACATTGCTCACGGGACTGCAGCTGGCCTACAACAATGGCCCAAGGGCCCAGCATTCACATTCAGGACAAGATCATTTCCAGCC
This sequence comes from Picus viridis, assembly GCA_033816785.1. Classification (NCBI taxonomy): domain Eukaryota; kingdom Metazoa; phylum Chordata; class Aves; order Piciformes; family Picidae; genus Picus; species Picus viridis. Next base: position 7,047,883 of record CM066568.1, read on the forward strand.
ATCAGATACCCTAGGAAAGGACAATGGCCTGATGTGTAATAAGTGTGTGGGTAGGTAGATGGAGCAGGAGGAGGTGGAGGCCTTCCCCCCTTCATCCAGTGGCTGCCCAAACTCACCTGAGTACACAGAAAGATTTCCTGGGGAACAATACCTGGACCTAAAGATGATTTCCCAGAACGATATCCTGGGGAACAACACCTGGACACTTGCCTAAGGGCTAAAAAACTGTATAAAAGACTGGAGCAGCTACTGGCTTGTGAAGGAGAAAATTGGAGAAGCAAAATGCAGAAGAAAGCAGATGGCAGCCCACGCTGGAAACATCACGGGGCCAACACAATAGATCTTGGACTCTGAAAACCCTCTCTCCATGCTCTAAGTTCCGCCTGCTGCAACTCATGGAGCTGAAGAAGCTGCCCAGAGGACCTCATCCCTTTTACAGCCAAAGCTTCAGCACCCTTCCTCTACAGACCCAACATCTCCTGCAGCACCGTTTCTCTACAGACCCAACATCTCCTCTCTACAGACCCAACATCTCCTGCAGCACCGTTTCTCTACAGACCCAACATCTCCTGCAGCACCGTTTCTCTACAGACCCAACATCTCCTGCAGCACCGTTTCTCTACAGACCCAACATCTCCTGCAGCACCGTTTCTCTACAGACCCAACATCTCCTGCAGCACCGTTTCTCCACAGACTCAAACTGTCTTGGGGGTGAGGGGTGTGGTAATATAATTCTTTCCCTCTTCTCCCTTCTCTCTCTTCCTATTCTCTCTCTCCCTTTCTGATCCCTCCACTTTATTTATGTCCATCCACTGTAGTTATGTAATCAATAGTCTAGCTGTTGATATTTTTGCCTCGTTTGTGCCTCTAATTTCACAACACGGGAATATTCATTAAAAACCTGAATCTCTTTCCCTTTCCGGATCGAGACAGTAATGCAGTGTTTGAGAGAGGCTTTTTGAGGTATTACTCAGAGATGACCGAATCCAGGAAGGCTCCTTATATGATCATGCCATGTCTGAGAAAAGAGCTGAATGAACTTGTCTGTAAGAGACGTGATTGTGGAATTCTTTTTTAGGATGCCAGAAAATCTTGTGAATTTCAGCTGTCTATAATTTACTGAAGAATTTATCATGTTTAATTGAAAGCCTTAGTTGTGTGAGTCATGTCTTTTTAATAAAATCCATATAAAACCCAGTTGTAAGCTAAAAGTGATTCATACTTCATTCTGAAATACTGGTGAGTTTGACATTAGGACTTAACATGTACCTAAACATCATGGAAAACATCAGCCTTACTGAAATGAGCTGCTCTGTTGTGAGAGTCTTTGTGTGTGACCTGTGGCTAAGAATGTTAGAAAGAAGCAAAGATGTTTTAAGTATTCACCACCTGATTGCTTCTACACTATCTCTGCACTTCTGCAGTGTGTCTAGAGGAGGGCCATGAAGATGATCAGAGGGCTGGAGAACCTTCCCTGTGGGGACAAACTGCAAGAGTTGGGGCTGTCCAGCCTGGAGAAAAGAAGTTTTGGGGAGATCTTAGAGCAGCCTTCCAGTACCCAAAGTGGGCTACAAGAAAGCCAGGAAGGGACTTTTTATAAGGGCTTGTTGTGATAGGATGAGAGGGAATGAATTGAAGCTTGAGGAGGGCAGATTTAGATTAGATATTAGGAAGAAATTCTTTCCATTGAAGATGGTGAGACACTGGAACAGGTTGTCTAGGGAGGTCATTAATGACCCCTCCCTGGAGGTGTTCAGAGCCAGGTTGGATGGGGCCTTGAGCAACCTGGTCTAGTGGAAGGTGCCCCTGCCCATGGCAGGGACCTCAAAACTAGATGATCTTTAAGGTCATTACCAATCTATAGGAATCTATGACTGTCAGTCATTATACTATGTCTTCCAACTGCATGCTGCATTTACTGAAATTAATCTTATTCCTGTAATGCTCTCTTAGGGCTCATTGAACTTAGTCTTCATAGCAATACACAGTAGTCTGATGGAGTTTTTGTGTACTGTGCAATGACAAGTGTGCTATGGTTTGAATATCAGTGCACGAACATTAGAGAAATCTTACAGCTTCAAGGTCTGAAATCTGTTTTCAATCAAATAGCAGCTTTGGCAGGTTCAGAATAACTATTTTTCTAAGTACTGTGTAATTCCCTACTTAGGTATTAATATTTTTTCTTTCAAGAGATGTTTATTAGAATGAAAATTGTCAACTTCAACTTCATAGGAAGTTTTCTTATCAAATGTACAGATCCTTGAAACTCAAATTTATGTCATTGTAAAGAAACTTCAGTGAGAGACTTTGCAAGAAGCATTTTACTTCACTTGTGGAATTAAAGTATTTTGGGTTTATGTGCTGCTCATAGCCTCTTTGCATTTTATTAATTTAAGAAGGACATTGAGACACATGAATGTGTCCAGAGAAGGGCAATGAGGCTGGTGAGAGGTCTCAAGCACAAACCCTGTGAGGAGAGGCTGAGGGAGCTGGCGTTCAGCCTGAAGAAGAAGAGGCTCAGGGGAGACCTTATTGCTCTCTACAACTACCTGAAAGGAGGTTGTAGCCAGATGGGGATTGGTCTCTTCTCTAAGGCAACCAGCAACAGGACAAGAGGACCCAGTCTCAAGCCACGCCAGGGGAAGTCTAGGCTCAAGGTCAAGAGAAAGTTCTTCCCAGAAAGAGTAATTGGCCATTGGAATGGGCTGCTCAGGGAGGTGGTGGAGTCACTGTCCCTGGAGGTGTTCAAAAAGGATTGGATGTGGCACTTGAAGCCATGGTTTAGTTAGTCATGAGATGTTAGATATTAGGTTGGACTTGATGGTCTCTGAGGTCTTTTCCAGCCTGTTGATTCTATGATATAATTTGTAGGTAATTAACGGTATAAAATACAGATTCATCAAATGAAGGCACAAAAACTGTCCTGAAACTTCCTTAAGTTTCAGGGAGAAGGTGGGCAGATGTCCAAGAAGTGTAGAGAGGCTTTCTTTTTCCATGAAAAATTGTCTTTTGGGGAGAACATACTCACAAAATCTTAACTTGAGAGCAGACCTGTAGAACTTGTGAAATACTTTAAGAAAAATCTCATAGTTTGTGCTCAGCTTGATGGGATTTTTGGGTAGCAAAAGTGAATAAAGCTGAAATGACAGAACAATGTTTGCTTCAGTTTTAGAGGATTTTATTAGTGACTTTCCCTCAATCTTTTATGTGGAAGCTACAAACTACTGATTAGGTAGATGCAGATTCATACAATTAATCTTTATTGAATTTATCTTCTTTTTTTTAAGAAGTTCAGAGAGAAATTAACAATACATGATGAAAAGTTAGGTGATGAGAGAAGATAAGCTTAGACAAAAATGAAATGAAATACATATTTTCCTTTAAAGAATTCAGTAGCTGACAAGGAAATATTAAAATTCTTCTCAAGAAGCAGACTTTTTTGTGGCTTAATGGTAGACTGTGCAATTCATTTGAATTTGGCTACCTGGGTAGGTCTCATAGCAAAGGTTGTTTTTCATATGTCCTGGTGTAAGAAAACTTAACTTCCAAGGTCTTATGTGACTGAAAAATCAAATTAATGCAGTTAGTGTTATGTGATTGTAGAATAGAATAGAATAGAATAGAATAGAATAGAATAGAATAGAATAGAATAGAATAGAATAGAATAGAATAGACCAGGCTGGAAGAGACCTTCAAGATCATTGTGTCCAACCCATCAACCAATCCAACCCACCTAAACAACTAAACCATGGCACCAAGCACCCCATCAAGTCTCCTCCTGAACACCTCCAGTGATGGTGACTCCACCACCTCCACGGGCAGCCCATTCCAATGGGCAATCACTCTCTCTATATAGAACTTCCTCCTAACATCCAGCCTAAACCTCCCCTCGTGCAGCTTGAGACTGTTGTCTTCTTGTTCTGGTGCTGGCTGCCTGGGAGAAGAGACCAACCTCCACCTGTCTACAACCTCCCTTCAAGTAGTTGTAGAGAGCAATAAGGTCACCCCCTGAGTCTCCTCTTCTCCAGGCTAAGCAACCCCAGCTCCCTCAGCCTTTCCTCATAGGGCTTGTGTTCCAAACCCCTCACCAACATCGTTGCCCTTCGCTGGACACCTTCCACCAAGTCAACATCCTTCCTAAACTGAGGGGCCCAGAACTGGACACAGGACTCAAGGTGTGGCCTAACCAGTGCTGAGTACAGGGGCAGAATGACCTCCCTGCTCCTGCTGGCCACTCTGTTCCTGATGCAGGCCAGGATGCCATTGGCCCTCTTGGCTGCCTGGGCACACTGCAGGCTCATGTTCAGCCTACCATTGACCAGTACCCCCAGGTCCCCTCTCTGCCTGGCCACTCTCCAGCCACTCTGACCCCAGCCTGTAGCACTGCCTGGGGTTGCTGTGGCCAATGTGCAGAACCCGGCACTTGGATGCGTTCAATCTCATGCCCTTGGATTCTGCCCATCTGTCCAGCCTGTCGAGGTCCCTCTGGAATTTGAAATGGGATGATTCTGTTTCTTCATGCTTCAGTCAAGTTTAACTCTGACATAGGTCTGTTGTGTGTCTGGACTTCTAGGTTTATGCCTAAAAGGATTTTCTGAAGTAAAAGTACTTCTTGTGATTTTGTGTAAGCTCAAAGGCAACAAAAGGCAAGGGTAAACGTTAAAAATAATTACTTCAGTAAATATTTTGCTCTCATGCCAAGAGGGTTTTCAAAGCATAGGAGTGCAGCATGTGATTCTTCGCCTTCAGATTACTGTGGCTGAAGCTGCAGATTCTGCTAGTCAGTACAAGCATTTTGCATAGATACAGAAGCCTCATGTTTAAATTTCTTGTAGAATTGTCTTGCTTCTTGCTTTATGCATTGTATAGTGGGAATTTCTGATACCTGGCTTCCAAGTAGTGGAGTTGATTCCAAATTCAGTTAAGTATTTCTGTGTGGTAGAAACCAGGAAGTGGGCAGAGTTGGTTTTTATATGGCATCTTTTAAAATACAGCATTTATTAAAGTAGCATGCCTGGCTTTGCTTTCAGCTTGAATAAGCAAGAAAGCATAAAAAAAAACCAGAAGTGCCTGGGGCATAGCTTTTGTCTTCTTGCAAGAGGGAAAAGACATACTCATTTGAAAAAAATGAATATACAATAGAGATGGAAAGAGGCTTGTGAGATAGAGCAAATCAAAACACAGAAGACTTCCATACTACTTACGTCTGTCTGTGGGTGAATTAAAAGATGCTAATCTCTAAAGGGAAGGGGTTTGAATATCTTTTCTTTGACATAGGATTTTTGCATGTGAATAACTTGGCTTTTGATATCAAAATAAATTGCTTCAATAAGAAGCTAAATGATTTCTTTATGTATAAAGAGGTTTTAAGTGGCAATAAACTGCTTTGGAACATAAATGACTTGTTAATTCTGTAGCCTGCCTTCTTGCCTCCCTCACCCTATGAAAACAAAACAAAAGAACCCCAAGCTGCTCAGAAATCATCAGGTAGGATGATTCATGAATTGGTTTGAAGACTATTTATCAGATTTACTGTCTTTGTCTGATCTATGAATTATCCTGCTTAGTGTTCAACTCGTACGTTATCCTGAAAAGGATTTCAGTCCATTACAGTGGCAACATGTAATTACATTGAAGCACATGATGATAGCATTTAAGCCTGAGGATGCCTTGAAGGGAAGTAGTGCAAATAATTCTCTGTGCCTCAGTGCAGATTTTTTTAAATTAAGAAAGAACTCAAAAGAAAATCAATACTGCTTGATGGCAGAGTTTTGCATATTCCAATTAATGATTTTAGATTTGACATAAAGTTCTGAAATTGTTTGGAAGTAGGCCATCTCATGCTGAGATGAAGCATCAGGACATTTTAAATTAGATACTGAGCATGCTCATATCAAGTACCCACTCTTTTAGATTTTTGCAGTATGTGTCTCCATTCCCTGCTAGTAGAGCTGTCATTCAATGGAAGTAGAGGAGAGCACAGCATGCCCTTTTGTCATCTTTCTATCAGTGCACATATGATTTCTCTTGGAACTGGAAACTTGAGATGTGAGACAAGCCTTGCTGTTAGATCATCAGGTTTTGGTGAGTCGATATTCATCTCTCTCCTTTCTAATGCCTTTAGATATCTCAGATAAAACTCAGCTCGAATACTTGTCTCTATTCTCTAATAATGGTATCTATTTGAAATGTCTCTGCCATCTCTCACTTCGGTAAAATAATTCTGATACGTATTTATTAATTTCTGTACTGGAGAGTAATTGGGTTTTTTTTAACAGGGATGATAGGCTGGTTTGTTCAGGAGCCAAAAAAAGAATGGGCATATATCTTTTTTTGTTCTGGCTCGAAATTAGCCGACTATTCTAAATATAGCAACAGTTCTTCAGCCGTCACTCCTCGTTTTTCATTGTCTTCATGTTCTTAGTACATTGGTTTAAAACCTAGGTTGTCTTATGCATCTCCTATTTTAGTGGGAGTTTGAGTAGACTTGTGAAAGAGGATTTTTGTTTATGTAAGAGTGCTGAAGGATATTTACAGTACTTGGTTTCATTACAAATTGCTGAACGGGGTGAGTTAATTGCTGTCGTCTGTTAGTTTTGCTGATAGATATGCACGTACTTCTTTCATTAGCTGAGAAATAAGAGAAAGGCAGCTCCTAGTTTTTTGTTATGACTGGGGTGTTGCACTTTGGTAGGATATAATAGGAATTTCTGAACAAATTTTATAATGTTTATAGTAGTTAAAATGAATGCTTGATACAGATTAACTTTTAATTAACTGTGCAGAGGCAGGATTTGTGATTGAAAGTATTGTCGAAGCTTAGTTCTTTTATATGGCTTAATAATCTTTTCTTCAAGACCACATACAAAATATGGTACTTCATTAATGCAATACATGCAATGGCAAAAAGTCAGTTGACAGTGTATTTTTTTGAGCATCTAAAGTAGGGCTGTGAAAAACAGTGAGTGAATGGATAAACTCTGACACCACCCACCTCGCACCCCACGCACAATCTCCTCTTCCACCCACCCCCACCCATAAAAAGTTGGTTCTTAATTGCATTTATATCTCAGTGAATAAAGGGGATGTTTTAAGGTTTCCATTGTGACATACCAGAGTTGTTTCCTAAGATACAGTTCATCAATGGATTGAGGTTGGAGGTCTTGGTTATAACACATTCACATCTGTTTTTTGGGGGGCTGGGAGGCAGGGTTGGTCACTTTTATATGTAGATACTCTTTCTCCTGTTGGTATTGTGCATATATACTTCCAATAGTCTTCTGGATAAAAGATTGGAATTACAGTGGGGAAAACTGGTTGTCAGTGAATTCACTGAGCCTGATAAATGAGATTTTTTGCTAAGCCCTGAAAGAATTCAAATTAACCTGATTCATGGGGGTAAAATCAAACCTGTAATCTTCACCTTATCAGTCCCAGAGGGAACCTAGATCAGGTTGCTCAGAGCATTAGAACCTGACCTTGACTACCTCCAGCGATGAGGCCTCAAATACCTCCCTGGGCAACCTGTTCCACCACCCTCATGATAAAGAACTTCTTCCTTAACATCCCATCTAAATCTACTCTTGTCTAATTTCAAACCATTGTCCCTCATCCTCTCCCTACAGGCCATTGCAAACAGCCCCTTTGAGCTTTCTTGTCGGCCCCCTTCAGGAACTGGAAGGTTGCTACTAGGTCTTCCCAGAGCCTTCTCTTCTCCAGAGCTGAACAACCCCAGCTCCCACAGCCTGTCTTCCTATGAGAGGTGTTCCAGCCCACTGATTAGTTCAGCTTATATCAACTTACAATAAAATACCGGAGTGTGTGGTTTAAGTTCTTTTGGCTCCACCATGTACCGTTCACATTGTGAGAAACCACAGATCTCTGGAAGGGTCTTTGAGGCACCATACAAGGCAGGTAATTCCCCTTGATTAGTTATTTTTTGAGAAGGAGGAAAAATAATTCTGTTTTCCACACAAATAAAAAGTTACTGACTTGTGTAGTGCTGTTTCATTAGGGGAGCAGTATACCCTTAAGAATTTGGTACTGACTTTAATCATTGTGAGGAGGCAGTACTGCTGAAATAATGTTCAAACAAACATGCTGCTTCATGCACATTGGAAAAAAATGTTTGTGGGGAACTAAGGGGAAAAACAGTCATAGTAAGGTTGGAAAAGACCTCAAAGATCATCAAGTCCAACCTGTCACCTGAGACCTCATGACTACTGAACCATGGCACCAAGTGCCACGTCCAATCCCCTCTTGAACACCTCCAGGGATGGCGACTCCACCACCTCCCTGGGCAGCACATTCCAATGGCTAACAACTCTCTCTGGGAAGAACTTTCTCCTCACCTCCAGCCTGAACATCCCCTGGCACAGCTTGAGACTGTGTCCTCTTGTTCTGGTGCTGGTTGCCTGGGGGAAGAGACCAACCCCCACCTGGCTACAACCTCCCTTCAGGTAGTTGTTAGACAGCAATAAGGCTGCCCTGAGCTGCCCCTTCTCCAGGCTAAACCAGTCAAAAAAGAATGTGGAAGTTAGGGAAGGGGAGGTGAAGGGGAACTTCCTGTATGTATGTTAATTAAGCCATGAACTCTTATTTGAGTCTTTTTCACTGTCTTGGACAGTGAAGGCTCAGTCTCTTCATACTGTCTTTTAAATGAAGTATTTGACTGCTGATGGCAATTGCACATACTGAATCCATGTGCCAGATGGAGAGCCTGTGACAATTTTAGAGTGAAGGTTGTGTCTAAAAACCTTGTCAGCATTCCTCATCAAATCTTGACCCATTTTAGATGATATGCCACAATCTGATACTTTCAAAAGAATAATGCCATTTTTTAGTTGCTTTTTCCCCCCCCCTTTTTTTTTTTTTACAGTGTGGGGGAAGGAGTGGAGCTGTGCTTCACAAGCGTGATCTAAATTTACTTTTCCAAATGAAACAGAAACTGCAGCCCAGTGCTCATTTAAAATAATTGGCTGTAATGCTAGCAATTGGGCCTGAGATTTTATGGAGTAAATGAAAAAAGCTTTATTGGTTCTTTTGGTATATAGATGTAGTAGAAGTTGAAAAACAGGTATATTAGAGTGAAAACCTAAAAATCGTTTTATTCTTTAAATATCTTTAGCTTGTTTGTACTAACAGAGTGGAAATGGTAAGGAGCTCCTGAACTGAATACGATGAGAACTCTCTCTACTTTTTCAGTACATTGAGGTATAAAATGGGCATTGCATGCAGTCCTACCAGTTTTGGCAGGGTTTTGCCATGAATGTACTAGATGAGTGCAATTCAGGCGTGGCCTCACCGGCACCAAGTACAGGGTCATGATCACTTCCTTACTCCTGCTGGCCACATTATTGCTGTTAGCCAGGATGCTGTTGGCTTTTTTTGGCCACCTGGGCACACTGCTGGCTCATGTTTAGCCATCTGTCGACCGACACCCCCAGGTCCTTTTCTGCCAGGCAACTTTCCAGCCTCTTTGCCCCATTGCATGTGGCTGCTGTGACCCAAATGCAGGACCTGGCAGTTGGCTTTATTAAACCTAATACAGTGGCCCTTGGCCCATCAATCCAGCCTGTCCAGGTCCCTCTGTAGAACCTTCCTGCCCTCGGGCAGATCAACACTCCTGCTCAGTTCAGTGTCATTTGCAAACTTACTGAGGGTGCAATCAATTTCTTTGTCTAGATCATTGATAAAGATATTAGAGAGACCTGTCCCCATTATTGATCCCTGGGGCACACCACTGGTGACAGGCTGCCATCTGGATTTAACTCCATTCACCACCACTCTTCCCCCTTTGAGCCTGGCCATCCAGCCAGTTCTTCAGTACTGTAACATGTAGTCAATAGCTTAATATTTAAATTTCTCAGTGGCTTTAAGAAAACTGGAATTGCATTGTGCATTGAAAAATTAAGCTGAATGGCTATCTGTGCTATACAGTGATATGTTTCTAAGCCAGTCAAAAAAATCATGCTCTTCCAAAGAACAACCATCAAAAATAGAGAAAGAAGAACTGTGGGGTTTGGGTTTCTTTGCATACTTCAGGCTATTTACAACAACACCATGCAATGCTACAGGCTGGGGTCAGAGTGGCTGGGGGGCGGCCAGGCAGAAAGGGAGCTGGGGGTACTGGTTGATAGTAGGCTGAACATGAGCCAGCAGTGTGCCCAGGCAGCCAAGCAGGCCAATGGCATCCTGGTCTGCATCAGGAACAGTGTGGCCAGCAGGAGCAGGGAGGACATTTTGCCCTGTACTCAGCACTGGTTAGGCCACACCTTGAGTCCTGTGTCCAGTTCTGGGCCCCTCAGTTTAGGAAGGATGTTGACTTGCTGGAAGGTGTCCAGAGAAGGGCAACAAAGCTGTTGTGGGGGTTGGAGTACAAGCCCTATGAGGAGAGACTGAGGGAGCTGGGGTTGCTTAGCCTGGGGAAGAGGAGTCTCAGAGGAGATCTTACTGCTGTCTACAACTACCTGAAGGGAGGTTGTAGCCAGGTGGAGGTTGGTCTCTTCTCCCAGACAGCCAGCACCAGAACAAGAGGACACAGTCTCAAGCTGCGCCAGGGAAGGTTTAGTCTGGCTGTTAGGAAGAAGTTCTTCACAGAAAGAGGTATTGCCCATTGGAATGTGCTGCCCAGGGAGGTGGTGGAGTCACCATCACTAGAGGTGTTTAGGAAGAGACTGGATAGGGTGCTTGCTGCCATGGTTTAGTTGATTAGATAGTGTTGGATGATGGATTGGACTCGATGATCTCAAAGGTCTTTTTCAACCTGGTTAATTCTAATTCTAATTTGAAGGGGCTTTTATGCAATTGGTATGTGGTATATTCTTGTCCAAAAACTTGAAACAGCAGGTTTTTATGTTCTGTCATTTTCTGTTCATACAGAAATGATTAATCAGCCATTCGGTTTAAAGTTTATTCACAAGTCTGTCTGTATTTATATTGCAGATGCTCCCTTTGCATCTTCTGCCTTTATACATAGCAGCATATGCAGGTTTTGTTCCAGGGAATTCCACAGGCATCATAACATAACCATGTTGGTGGATAATCTGCCATTTGCATGAAAATTAACATATGGACAATTAAATAATGACATTTTAATCAGTTAAAACATGGTGCTTGGTGACAGAAACTAAATAGCACTCTTAGTGAAATGACCTTCAGGTTTTCAATAGAACTTTATTGATGATCTGGATGAGGGCATTGAGTCCAGCATCAGTAAATTTGTGGACGACACCAAGGTGGGGGCTGGAGTTGATCTGCAGGAGGATAGAGGGGCTTTGCAGAGGGACCTCGACAGGCTGGACAGATGGGCAGAGTCCAATGGAATGAGATATAACACATCCAAGTGCCGGGTTCTGCACATTGGCCACAACAACCCCATGCAGTGCTACAGGCTGGGGTCAGAGTGGCTGGAGAGCGGCCAGGCAGAGAGGGACCTGGGGGTACTGGTTGACAGTAGGCTGAACATGAGCCTGCAGTGTGCCCAGACAGCCAACAAGGCCAATGGCATCCTGGCCTGCATCAGGAACAGTGTGGCCAGCAGGAACAGGGAGGTCATTCTGCCCCTGTACACTGCACTGGTTAGGTCACACCTTGAGTCCTGTGTCCAGTTCTGGGCCCCTCAGTTTAGGAAGGATGTTGACTTGCTGGAGTGTGTCCAGAGAAGGGCAACGATGTTGGTGTGGGGTTTGGAACACAAGCCCTATGAAGAGAGGCTGAGGGAGCTGGGGTTGCTTAGCCTGGAGAAGAGGAGACTGAGGGGTGATCTTATTGCTCTCTACAACTACCTGAAGGGAGGTTGTAGGAAGGCAGTGGTTGGTCTCTTCTCCCAGGCAGCCAGCACCAGAACAAGAGGACACAGTCTCAGGCTGTGCCAGGGGAGGTTTAGGCTGGATGTTAGGAAGAAGTTCTATACAGAGAGAGTCATTGCCCATTGGAATGGGCTGCCCGTGGAGGTGGTGGAATCACCTTCATTGGAGGTGTTCAGGAGGAGACTTGATGGGGTGCTTGGTGCCATGGTTTAGTTGTTTAGGTGGGTTGGATTGGTTGATGGGTTGGATGCGATGATCTTGAAGGTCTCTTCCAACCTGGTGTATTGTATTGTATTGTAATATTTGCTGTGGAGGCTTTTTTGCACAGGTGTGGGAGTTTGGTTTTGTTGGGGGGTGGGGGTGGGGGGGGTTGTTTGTTTATTTTTGTTTGTTGCGGGTTTGTTTGGTTGGTTTGGGTATTTTTTTAAGGCCATAGTAAGCATGACCCCTGATTAAGTTTAAAAACAATTATAAAGGCCAAATGACTGTGTTGTCCTATTTCAAATTGTGCCTGTTGTTTCTTACAAGGTGTGTTCAAGATATGATGGAAGCTTTTGAGGCATCAAGAAATGCAAAAACGTTTTCAGAGCTGTAATTAAAAGCCAGGAGATCAGAACACTTTTTGAACAAGTTTACTAAACAGAAACTTAGTAAATTTATGTCTGATACAAGACATTGTATCTTACCTGGGAAACCAAAAGTTGACTTTTTCTTTGGTTTTCACTGTTCTGAGAAATAGTATGGACCTTCCCCCCCCATTGGAGAAAATAGCCTGAGACATCAAGGCTGTCATCTCCTATCAGAGAATGAAAAGGCATAACTTAAACAATGCCATTTTCTGTAATTCCACCTGCTTCACCCCACACTTCCCAGTGGGAAGGTTTCTCTCTGAGCAAAGAAAAGGCAGATATCTTTAGTGGCCCTCACATTGAGGCTGTCAAAATAAATACTTGAGTTCTGCCTTTGAAAGTGTCTCAAATTACGGCGTGGTTCCTGCCATCATGTGTTTCCTGCCCATGGAGCTGCAGTTACCTGTCTGGTCAAGTCTGGCTGCTGCTCAGTGTATCACAGCAATGCCAGTGGGGAGACACAATTTGCTCAGAGAATGAGGGAAAGAGGAGGTGGCATGAATCAAAGAAAACAATTATGATAGTTATGATGGAATTTCACCAGAGGCTTAAAATCTTATCCTAAAATGCATCTTACAGAAAGGTCAGTAAGATGTAGCTGGCTGGGCAGTGGTCAAGAGCAAAAGAAAAGCAGCTACTGAATGGTTTCCTTGAGCCCTTTGAAATGCTTCTTATGCTAAGCCACTGAGACCCTTCTTAACCGTTTCAAACACCTCCCTGAGCAACCTGTTCCAGTGTTCCAACACCCTAATAGTAAAGAACTTGTTCCTAACATCCAATCTAAATCTGCTTTTAGAATCATAGAATCAATAAGGTTGGAAAAGACCTCAGAGATCAAGTCCAACCTATCTCCTCCTGTCCCTGCAGGGCTCTGCAAACAGTCTCACTGCAGCCTTCCTGTACCCCCCTTCAGGTACTGGCAGACTGCTATTAGGTCTGCCTGGAGCCTCCTCTTCTCCAGGCTTGGACATCCCCAGCTCCCTCAGCCTGTCCTCGTAGCAGAGGTGCTTCAAACCCCTGATCTTTTTCGATGCCCTCCTCTGGACCCTCTCTATCAGGTTCTTTACGAGTCTGGAGAATGGTTACCAGTAATTCCATTTCTGCCAAAACATTAGATTTGTATTTTCTATCAGGCAATATTCACATGTCTAGCCGATAGATATGGATTATCACATTTTTTCTGCAAAGAGTAGAATTCTGTTTGGAATGTGAGTCTTTCTATAATTACTGGGGGAAAAAAAGTGTCCCCTTAGTCTTGAGTACTGAATATTTGATATCCCAGTTATTTATCAAAGTGACTCACTAGTGGTATTTTGTTTGATGCACCTCAGTGGAACACATTAGGGAAAGTCTGCCAGTGGAACTAAATAACCACTGTGCACTGGTATGAACACTTCCACAATCACTGAAAGAGTGGAACAAAACTATTACAAAGCTACTTTGTGCACTGCCATCGTAATCCTGAAGGAGAGTCTTCAATGTGTATTTGAAAGACGAGCATGGGAATGAAGCATAGAATCAACAAGGTTGGAAGGGACCTCAAAGATCATCAAGTCCAACCTGTCACCCAACACCTCATGACTACTAAACCATGGCACCAAGTGCCACGTCCTATCCCCTCTTGGACACCTGCAGGGACGGTGACTCCACCACCTCCCTGGGCAGCACACTCCAATGGCTAACAGCTCTCTCTGGGAAGAATTTTCTCCTCACCTCCAGCCTAAACTTCCCCTGGTGCAGCTTGAGACTGTGTCCTCTTGTTCTGGTGCTGGTTGCCTGGGGGAAGAGACCAACCCCCACCTGGCTACAACCTCCCTTCAGGTAGTTGTAGAGAGCAATAAGGTCTCCCCTGAGCCTCCTCTCCAGGCTAAACAACCCCAGCTCCCTCAGCCTCTCTTCACAGGGCTTGTGCTCGAGGCCTCTCCCCAGCCTTATTGCCCTTCTCTGGACATGTTCAAGAATGTATTAGTTCTTAAACCTCATGCTTTCATACCACATAGTTTTCTTGTCTGCTTCAGTGGATAAAAAAATAGGATAATGATGATGATAATAATAATAAAAATAGTATTATCAAATATCACTCCCCTCTACTGGATTCTGACTCCTTTTCTCCTCAGCTGCTCTGATAAACATACCTAATTTCAACTCAACATGGTGTTTTTCAGCTTTCTTGAATTCATGAGCACAGCTGCCTTTATTTCAAGGTTGAACAATGGCTTTTGTTTCATAAGCTTGTAACTCATTTCCATCATTGTCTGTAGATGTAACAAAAGAGACTGATCCTAGTGTAAACCTTTCCTTGCTGGCCTCAGTGCTGTGTGCAGAAGTGCTGGTACCAGTGTTTGACATGATTACTCCATGTAGATAGCATTCATTTTACTGACAGAATATAGCCTTTGTAGGTAGGTTAGTCAGTTCATAGTTTTGTTCTTCAGAATAAATGAGAGATCTAAAGGCTGTCTAGAATCACTTTATTACAGTCCAAAGGCTTTGACATAAGAGTGTGTTAAGAACCTCAAAATATTAACAAATAATGAAGGTTATTATTTTGCTGTGTTAGAAGTAAAGGAGTGGTGCAGGAATCCTTGGAAATGAGGGGAAAAACTCCAACCTTTAGATAGGTTTAAAACCATAACTGTAACCTATTAGATAGTTTTGAGTATGTGTAAACTGAACATGTTTAATAATACCTTTACAAAGTGTAGCATATAAGGTGGTTCTGAATACCAATGGTAGAGTTCTTAAATTGCTTAAAACCTCTGGTAAATTTAAGAATGAAGTTTTAGGTTAACTTGGACTGGGAAGATTTTTTTGGCATAAATGTGGGTTCAAGATGAGTGTTGGTTTAGAATGTTAGGGGTTTTTTTTTCAGAATGAAAATCTCAAAGTACTAGAAACTTTGAAGATTCTTCAAGAACAGTGCTAGATGAGCAAGTGATGCTTCTTTAATGGTCTCCTTCTGGATTAAGGTATTTGGCTGGGGGTGTTTTTTTGGCCACTGGAGGGAGCAGAAGACTGTAACCACCTTCAGGGAACAGAGTAAGAGCATTTGTTTATTTCAGAAGATTCAGGACTTAGTGCTGAACTGTGGGAAACTGTGGGTCCTTCATGTCTGGCACATGCTTGAAAATCTGTTTTACAGTGAATAAAATTCCTAGATAATGAAGTTTCATGATTGCTCTTTTTTCTCAAGAGTTGCATTCTGAATTTGGACTGGATTAAACATGAGTCACATTTTTGAAAATGGAAAGGAAGGGAAGAAAATATCCTCTACGTTACTATTAGTGTGAAGAGAAGACTGTGATTGGTGTTGGCTGAGAGGACTAAAATTTTTCTCTGAAACTTTTTGTTGCAGCTGTCCCTCATGGCAAACTCCTTCTCAGCACGAGATTGCAGCATGACTACATCACTGGGACTGTTTGCTTTAATAGTAGATGCTTTAGCTGAGAAATGTTGTTTTATTTTTCAATAACTATGCACGTGGATTTAGGAAGGGCAGGTCCTGCCTCTCCAACCTGATCTCCTTCTGTAATCAGGTGACCCGCCTGGTGGATGTGGGGAGGCCTGTGGATGTGGTCTACCTGGACTTCAGCAAGGCCTTTGACACGGTCCCCCACAGCAAACTGCTGGCCAAGCTGTCAGCTCGTGGCTTGGGCAGCAACACTCTGTGCTGGGTTAGGAACTGGCTGGAGGGCCGAGCCCAGAGAGTGGTGGTGAATGGTGCCACCTCCAGCTGGAGGCCAGTCACCAGTGGCGTCCCCCAGGGATCAGTGCTGGGCCCCATCCTCTTCAATGTCTTCATTGATGATCTGGATGAGGGGATTGAGACAGTCATCAGCAAATTTGCAGATGACACCAAGTTGGGAGCAGATGTTGATCTGTTAGAGGGCAGAAGGGTTCTGCAGAGGGAGCTTGACCGACTGGACAGATGGGCGGAGTCCAACAGGATGGCATTCAACAAATCCAAGTGCCGGGTGCTGCACTTTGGCCACAGCAACCCCATGCAGAGCTACAGGCTGGGGTCGGAGTGGCTGGAGAGCTGCCAAACAGAGAGGGACCTGGGAGTGCTGATTGATGGCCACCTAAACATGAGCCAGCAGTCTGCCCAGGTGGCCAAGAAGGACAATGGCATCCTGGCTTGCATTAGGTATAGTGTGGCCAGCAGGAGCAGCGTTGTGCCCTGTACTCTGCATTGGTTAGGCCACACCTTGAGTACTGTGTCCAGTTCTGGGCCCCTCAGTTTAAGAAGGACATTGAGACACTTGAACGTGTCCAGAGAAGGGCAACAAGGCTGGGGAGAGGCCTTGAGCACAAGCCCTGTGAGGAGAGGCTGAGGGAGCTGGGGTTGTTTAGCCTGGAGAAGAGGCGGCTCAGGGGAGACCTCATTGCTCTCTACAACTACCTGAAGGGTGGTTGTAGCCAGGAGGGAGTTGGTGTCTTCTCTCTAGCAACCAGCACCAGAACAAGAGGACACAGTCTCATGCTGCGCCAGTGAAGTTTAGGGTGGAGGTGAGGAGAAAGTTCTTCACCGAGAGAGTCGTTCGCCATTGGAATGGGCTGCTGAGGGAGGTGGTGGAGTCACCATCCCTGGAGGTGTTCAAAAGGGGATTGGATGTGGCACTTGGTGCCATGGTCTAGTCATGAGGTCTGTTGTGACAGGTTGGACTCAATGATCTTTGAGGTCTCTTCCAACCTTGGTGATACTGTGATGCTGGCTCTTGTTTTAACCATTTACTACATCTTTCAGATGTACATCTAAAAACTGTTTCTTTCCTCTAAAAGGAGGAAAGAAATTTAACTTCCATTGTTTCTTTTAATTTTCAATGCATAGAATCAAAGGCTGTGCACATGTAGGGTACTATAAACATGTTATTCCAGAAGGACTAGCAACTCTAAATGCTGACTGGTTATGCTGAAGCTTATTTAAGGTTCTCTGTCAGTGTTTATATGTTGCTGTAATTAAGGAAAGAGTGTCTCACAGGGCTTGTTGAGGGCTTTTGCCTTCCCTGCTAAGGTTGCTGGACTGAGAATGTTCATGCTGCATGCATATTCTATTATGCATCTTTAAGCTGTTTGATGTTTGAGGCAAAACAAGACTTTCCAATTGCAAGCCAAAGTTGGCCTTTCCCTTTGGAAAAGCTTGTTCTTTGTTCTGCCAACAGCAAATAGTCAAAATTCCTACTTCAAAACTCATTAATGTTTTTGTTTATTGCATATAAGCTTAAAGAAATGCTTTCCTATGGGGGTCATTTGCTGTTCCACCAGTTTTTTCTTGTTTTGACAGATGGAAGCTCCCTCAAGGCCCTCAGGTTTTTTTACTAAGATATTCAGCTATAAATTGTTTTCTGACCAATTTAAGCAGCTGTGGATTCTACTCCAGGAACATAACCATCTGAGGGTGCTGAGTGAACTGGCAAATGTCTGTTAGTGTGAATAACCCTGATGACTGGGAAAAGACAAACATTACCATTTTCAAGGGAAAAGTAAGAAAGAGAATCCAGGGAACTAAACACCAGTCAGCTCCACCTCTTTCCTTAGGAATATTATGAAGTAAATTCTCATAGAAACTACTTCTAGGCTTGTAATTGAAAACAGCCAGCCTGAGTGTATGAAGGAAAAATCTTGCTGAACTAAGCAGACTATCTCTACAATGCCTACCTCTTCAAGTCAGGATTCCTCCTAACTGTAGAAGACACTTACATTTAGTAAAGTTTGTAATGTAGTTTCATGTAGTATCCTTGTATCCAAACACGAGGGTATGTATTGGATGAAGGGACTACAGGGTGGTTGAAAAACTGGTAGTACCACCAGGCTTCAGGAGTAGCAGTCAATAATTTGAACTTTTAAATGAGTAACTATGAGTAACTAAGTCTTTCCTTGGGCAGTGAGGCAGAATGCACTGTCAGCAGGTTCCTGGATAACACCACCCTAGGGAGGAGGGATTGGTATGCCAGAAGGCTGGGCAGATATTTACAGGGACCTCGGCAAACTGCAGGAGTGAGCAGTCTGGAACATGCTGAACTTCAGCAAAGACAAATGTGCAGGTGGAGGAGAAGCATCCGGAAAATGGCTTGTGGGTGGACAGCAAAATGAATGTTAGTGTAATGTTGTAATGGTGATAAAGGCTAACCACATATTGAGCTGCCTTAGCTAGGCTGATGCTCATTTCCCTCAATTCATCATTCTCTGGAGTAATGTGACCACTTTTGGTCATATCAGTATGTGAAGGAGAGAGAGACAAGTGAGTGAATCCAGCACTAGCAGGGTTATAGGGCCAGGACGTATGATATACAAGAAGAGAGTGAAGGGGATTGATGTGTTTGGCCTGGAGAAGACAAAACCAGGGGCACATTGCAGTCTTTCATTACCTACATGGAATTTATAGAGGAGACAGATTCTCCTCAAAAGTGCACAAAGAAAGGATAAGAGGCGGTGGTGATAGGTTGGACTCGATGGTCTCGAAGGTCTTTTCCAACCTGGTTAATTCTATTCTATTCTATTGAGTGCACTAAGGTGCACTCCAACAGGTTAAAATAAAAATAGTAAAAACAACTAAAACACCACAAATCTGAGTGCAGGGAAGCTATGGAATCATCATTCTTGAAGATTTTTTGCAACTCAGCTGGACAAGAGTCTGTTCTGGTATTGAATTTATCTGATTGTGGGGTTGAACTTGGTGACTGCCAGAGGACTTGTCCAACTTGCATTTTTGTGTGATTATATGGAAAGTCTTTTTGACTGAAGACTTTTTTATTACATAGAACTTAGACTCTAAGACTATTCTTTAGACAAATGTGTTCATAGTATCATAGTATCAGTCAGGGTTGGAAGGGACCACATGGATCATCTAGTTCCATCCCCCTGCCATGGGCAGGGACACCCCACACCAGATCAGGCTGGCCAGAGCCTCATCCAGCTTGGTGTTAAACACCTCCAGGGACGGGGCCCCAACCACCTCCTTGGACAACCCATTCCAGGGCTTTACCACTCTCATGGTGAAGAACCTCCTCCTCACGTGCAGCCTGAATCTCCCCACCTCATTCCATTGCCCCTAGTCCTATCACTACCTGAGATCCTGAGAAGTCCCTCCCCAGCCTTCTTGTAGGCCCCCTTCAGATACTGGAAGGCCACAATTAGGTCACCTTGGAGCCTTCTTTTCTCCAGACTGAACAGCCCCAACTGTTTCAGTCTGTCCTCTGTGTTGCATTCATCAGAAGCATAGTGTCTAAATCAGGTGTCTAAAGACTTTAGCAGTGACATGACTATAAACCCCTAAATTCTGTGGAAAATACAGGTAATGTTGCCATGTGGTATTCTGTGTATGTATGTATGAGCCCAGAGCAGTTTTATAAACCCCTGCTTCTTTGACCCAGTTATGTTGTTTTGTCTTTACATTGTCTTGACTGAAACACAAAAAAAGGTCATTTTTTTTCTTACTTGAAGATGGCAGATTTGGTTTTCTGGAACTGTCTGTGACTCTCTAGAATGGTATGCTCAACAGAGGGGCCAGTCTCTTCTCCTTGATGACAAGCAACAGGACTGCAGGAAATGGTTTCAAGCTGCACTAGGGGAGGTTCAGCCTGGATATTAGGAAACATTTCTTCACTGAAAGGGTTCTTAAACTTTGGAATGGTCTGCCCAGGGCAGTGCTGGAGTCACTGTCCCTGGGGCTGTTCAAGTGCTGTGTGGACCTGGTGCTTAAGGACGTGGTTTATTAGTGACCCTTCAGTGCTGGGTCAAGGGATGGACTGGATGACCTTTGAGGTCTGTTCCAACCAGATATATCCGGTGATTCTCTGAGTTTTATTTTTGCTATGGAGTAACTAATTTGGGTTTTTTACTGAAATTGGAAAGTAGTGGAATGTTGGCGTAATTAAGTAATATGTTTTTCTTTCATTCAAAATTATCCTTTGCCCTACTGGTAAGCTACCATGTCTCAAATCTGATAGTTTTCCAGCTCCCTTGGTCCTACTTGTCTTGGTCTTCAAACATTGTGTCTGGACATAGCACAGCTCTTGCTAAGGGAGTCATTAATGCCATGAAACTAACAGAAGATTAATTACTTCTATAAATCATACTGTATGCTACCCCAAAAAAGGAGGAAAAGGTCAAGCAGTGGATCAGTTTTGTACCTGAAACATGCAAGCAAGAGAGGAAAGCATAGTCTAGTATTGACTGTGTAACATGTGATAGATGGTAAAGATTCAGTTTTTCAACTGATTTATGAGTTGTTAATTTTTGGCTTCACGTCTCATTTCCCATACCTTTCTGGAAACTCCTTTCTGGGCTTTTGCACTCCAGACTTTTGCTATTCTAATTGTGACAGGTGCAATTGTTTCAAAATAGGTCACTTGCCTTAAGGCTTACCAGTTGTGGATGTTGAAGCCAACCTTTCTCTGACACAGAAAAGTTAAATGACCTTTACCCATTAATAAGGCCAGCCTTATATTAAAACTCTTCATTTCCAATTTACTGATCTTGGACAACCTTTATCTCTTCTAGCCTCAAATGTTATTTATTTTTCCTCTAGCTAAAAGCTGTGGAGCTTACAGTCATCTTTATGTACTGTAGCCCTGTCCTGCTTCATGCTGTTTGGCCAAGTGGGGCTTACTCCTGTCATGTTTTCTCTTAGAGTGAATTGGTCATATTGGTAAACTTTCATTTTCATTTGAGTTTAAAGTAACAGTCATAATTAATTGACATAGGAACATTGTGTAATCATATTCTGATTTTGCGGTCTTTGAAGCTTCATCAGGCCATGGACCTATTAGAAACAGGACAAAAGGAGTCAGGGAGGTGCAGGCTTCTCCGTGTTTTACCACAGAATTAGCTATGGGTAACAGTAGAGATCTCAGGTTAGAACCATCTGCACGCATACAGGGTGCTCGCCACATTCTTGCCTGTTTTTTAACAGGTACTTTCTTAGTTACTTTCCCATACAGTGCCCCCATTGATTGCTAACTGCTCTAAATTTGCATACAGTTGCTTCAAGACTATTGACAACCTCTGGGCTGTCATATTTAAATGTATTATGTTAATTTGAAATCTTCATGCAGATAATCTTTTGATGATGATTTTAATAGGAAAGATCTCTGCCAAGAGTTCAGTCTAAATTTGGGGATTTGTAGAAGATCCCAGCCAGCCTTGCAACCACTGCTCTAGTTTTCACTTTGCAAAAGTTACTTTTACTTGCCACGTGGTCTGTTCATGCTGTTCACCTCCTTTTTGCTTTGTACATTTAAAGCAGGACATTGTCCATGGCTTTTCTTTCCTGTGCAGACATTTCCTTCAGTACCTCCTTCATACTTTTCATTCTGTGGTGTACTTCATAGCATCTATAGCTTCACATCCCTCTTTAGTAGTTTGGATGCATCCAATTTGATATTGGAAGTCCCTCATCTTAGCACACAAGGATTGCTTTTTTGCTAGTTAATACTTTCTTCTTTTCACCCAGCCTTTTATTTCCCAGTGGATTTAGATGAGTGCTTTCAGAGGATCTTAGAATGTGTTGTCCTTTTGAGTTCTCCTTGCAACTGGGACAAGGCATGCATGACAAAAGAAAGTATAGTGGGGTGAACATTGGGGCAGAAAGGGGTCAAGAAATGGGAAAGGTAGCCCAGCTGAGAGCCACCATACCAAGCTGAGAAATTCTTGTCTGGATTGGCTCGAAGCTTACAGAGAAAGGGACAAGTGTTGTGGTGGTCTGTGATAGCCTTTGCTCTTCTCCTCCAACTCAAGAAGTGTTTTATGAGTATTGCAGCAACAAATACAAACTTTGGGGGTTGAAGGTGAATTAAAAGAGTGTATTTAGGTAATACAGCCAGCATCTGTCCTTTTTCACTTCCTCTAACTGTAACATTTTTCCTAACCTGCTATATGTTTTCAAAAATCTTTACTCTTGGCTCCTGTTGGAACTTAATCCTGTTGTTAAATGTGCTGCCTTCCATCACCTAGAGGTAGAGATTTTACTGGTAGAAGAGAGTCAATAATTTGGAGCTGCAATAACATTTCAGAAGTATATGACATCACTCTGGTATCAGCTTTCTCAGAGGCTAGCAATCCTGGCAGCCAAGTTGCTTTTTCTCTGAGTCAGGGTTGTGCAGTACTCATTGGGGAGCAGCTTCCAAGAGAACAGGGCTGTACCTCACATCCTTGCGTGTTTTCTGTTGTTCCCGTGTCAAGCTTTTGCTAAAGAATGAACTTCCCTGGAGAGTAGTAAGTAATTCTTCTATGTTTTAACAACTGCTTTTCTCTAGAAATGAAGCCTTTCTTCCTCATTTGGAAAATCACCTTTGAAAAAAATAAAAATCCAGCATTCAATAGTTCACAACATAAGCAAAGCAGCATACCACATTTATGCCATTCCGGATGAGATTTTAAACAGAAATGCAATTTTAGGTGGAAACTAAGTATTTACTGGTGTATTACTTACTGTGTATAATTTCCAGGGGGTTTATTCAGGCATGCTTGTCTAGTAGATCACTTGTCTATGATACTGAATGTAACAGGAATTTCAGCTTTTTTTAATCAGCTTGCAACACTGAGTGGGACTCTCCAAATAGACACTTGTAAGTTACCTTATTTTAACCTAAATCTTATGCTACAATGTTAATAATGATATCTTTCAAATGTTATTTTGGGGGGTTGTATATTCATGGAGGGGGGAACGGAAAAAGCAGATGCATTTCCAGTCAGTGTATGTATCTGTATGTATATCATCTGAATAAGCTGTATGGTTGCTTCCATATGAATATCATATACTGAGCTGCAAAATCTGCCAGCATAAAAACAATTTAGGAAAAAAAAAACCCAAACAGTCCACAAAACTGTATCTTGATTGTAGCTTAAGTCTAAAATAACTGAAATACATTTTGGTTTCCAGTTCATGGTAACTGTTTTCTCATCACAGAAGAAACAAAAAATACATACCTTCTTTTCTTCTCCTTAGCACTTACAGCTCTAATTGTAGAAGTCCTGCAATACCATGGCACTGGGAAATCTTGGCAGATGCCACTTTCGAGACAGCTTTTACTTGTTATGCTGATAATCTTCCATCTTACAGCTAGAAAATTAACACCACACCTATCTACACAGAGGTGTCTTGCGAGGGAAGCCCAGAGTTTTGCTGTGTCACTTGGGTTTTGGCTTCCTTCAGTGTTACAAAGACGACAAGTCTTGATGGATGAATACGTGCAAAAATACCTTATTCATCTGTTTGAAGATTCTGGGTAATAGTGAAATTCATCTTGGTAAAAGTTAGATACCGATTTCCAGCAGGAAATGATTTCCAAACTGAATTCAGATGGTCTGACTCAGAGCCGTGGGTAGCTACGTGAGTGTAATACATCAGCTTTCAGAAACCTGTGCTTAGGGTAATTTCACTAATGCATTAACTGGCAATTTTATGGTACAGTACTGTAGCGATGATATATTGCAGATACCAAATTGATGTCATACTCATGATTTATATGATTTGGCAGTTTTCTATTAGCATAAAAGTTCCTTTGTAACTCTGACTCCTCGTGTTGTGGGTTGGCTTCTAACCCAGAAATAAAAGCAATGAGCTGTGGGGAATGCTTTGTAAATTATATTGTCAAAAATAGGACCGTTTCATGTGTCGTTATAACTGCTAAGTAAGTTTGAATTTAGATAAATTCTAATGCTTCATTTTAGTGAGATATTTATCATACCTACTTGGCTGCTTTATTTTTAAACATTGGTAAATTGCATTTTACTATAGGTTTTATCACTGGGGGCATTTTTAATGGAATTTGGGCTTAGCTGAAATTAGGTTTTTATGGGCAGTGATATCAGACTGTCTTCAAAGATGTTTAAGCTGCTGTGCTTTTTGATATATGTAGACTACTGAATGTACTCTTACATGGAAGAGCACACACAAAGTGCTGTTAG
The DNA here is from genome assembly GCA_033816785.1 of Picus viridis. NCBI lineage: Eukaryota > Metazoa > Chordata > Aves > Piciformes > Picidae > Picus > Picus viridis. The sequence continues at coordinate 7,072,232 of CM066568.1, forward strand.
TATTTCAGAATAGGAATCCTATAACTTGAATGACACACAGTGTTTTCTTGTTCTCTTGACTGGAATTTAAGATGGTGCATGAACTTCTAGTTTGCTGCTTTTCCTTACTGAAATCAAAAATGCAGCTATACTTGTCAGTTTATCAGGCTGACTTGCTTAAATAATTTCCAGGAAGTATAATAATGGAGGGGAATGAGAAGGGCCTTGCTTTAACATAGGTTTAAAGACACTTATTACACCAGTTAGCTTTATCACATCATTGTCAATATGAAACTTTCTGGTTTTGTGTGTTAACTGAATAGAGCCACAGTTGGTCTGAGTTGGAATTTTCTTTTTCCTATCTACAGGAGTAGCAGTCTTGCTCACCTCTTACAGGATTATTTTTTTTTAGAAGAGGAAACAATGCAGGTTAAAGGGGGTTTTAAATATTGAAGTATATCTTTATTGAAATGTGTGGCTGCTGAATAGAAGCTAAAAGAGAAATAGGTTGATGTATTTAAAGATACATGTCACCAAGCCAAGCGATTGAAAGGAACTTCTGACTTTGCTCCTCAAATTAACCCATTATATCAATCTGCTTATTTTGTTGGGGGAGAGGTGGGTGAAAAGTGGTGTTAAATGTATTTCTTCTAGTATTAGAATTCCTACTTTATTTAGATAAAAGTATCCCTAAATGAACACAGGCTGTGAACATTCAGAGTGATCTGTGTGTTCCCCTTATCTTGTCTTAGAAACAGACCAGAAAGCTTGAACTATGTTTATTTAGGCAGATGGAGAGAGGAAGGGGAGAATTTCTAATTTCACCTGAGCAGTGAAATAGTTTAGAGCAATGATCATTGCACCTTTACCTCAAAATACCTTCTGCTTAATGAGGGAAAGTATGAACAGCATTCATGGCGCAAGGCATCGCTACTTGTTCATGCTTGCTTTTGGTAAAGCTGATGAATTTATTGCTCGGCCATACCATTTTATGTGATTTGCCTCATATGTTGATCTGTATCATCTGCTGAATTATTCTCCCTTTCCAAAACACTGAAAACATTTTCTGAAGACCGTGTTTGCCTCTATAAAATATGTTCTATGAAAGCAAACATTTTTGCCTTAGCGTCTGATCATTAAAAGCTTAGTTATGTAGCAGTGCCAATCATTTGTAGAGCTGGAACTACCCAAGCAGAAGGAAATAAATTTCATGTGAAGTCCATCTATCAATCTGTATTTTCCACTTGTGCATTTGTTTTCTGCCCCTTTGAGTGGCGTAAGTTAGATTGACTTGTTTGACTTGAATGTTCTTGCCTCCACTATCACCGGGGAAAGGACATGAAGCAGGAGGAGACCGTGGCAAGCTGTTGTGCTGGCTTGTCATTAGGCAGAGCATTTTCAGAGTCCTTGCCCGAGGCAGCCAAGGAACAGGAGCAAATTGAGTGTTAGCACACCCTGCAGTCAGCGGACATCTGGAAGCTTCTCAGCTTAAAGCAATCATACATCCAAACTTCCTACATTCATAGTCCATGGAAGAGTCATTCGAGTGACATTTTGTTTTCAATATGCAGGACTTCATTTTGTGCCCATTTTTCATGTGGAATGAAACATTGCTAGTGAATGGCTGCTGCTTGTGTGTGTGTGTGCTTGTTTTTCCCTGCAGCCTTTCCTGACTCTGGCTTTGACACTTAAATTGGGTAGAAGAACTAATAAAAACATCGCCTTGTTAATAATTCTGCCAAGTGAAGACCTTGGCTATGCAGTTGGTGTTGCTTTGTGGCCTCTGGGTTCTTACTGATTGATCAATCCTAGAATGGGATACCAGTTATCAAAGTCTGTGTCTTCAAATTACTTTTCTGTTGTAATGCCCACCATTGTGGAGTAACGTTATTGTTGCAGGTCTAGACAGTAACCTGTTCTAGGGATTTCACTCCTAGACTGATCAGAGCAGGCATACAAAAGAGGCTGATAAGGACTCCTAGGCTGAACAGAGCAGGCATACAAAATAAGAGGCTGATAAAGAGTTAGAGCTGATCTGTGATATCTGCCGTGTGATCTACACTGTGCTTAAATACCAGGATATTCCAATGGATACCGTGAATCAGGGTTTAAAGCAAACAAGTGAAGAATGCTTTTCTCTGCCAGGAAGGACCTGGAGGTCTTCAAAGTGCAGCAGGTTGCTCAGGGAGGTGGTGGAGTCACCATCCCTGGAGAGGTGTGTAGGGAATGTGTAGACATGACTTAATGGCAGTGGTGATCTTAGGCTGATGGTTGGACTTGATCTTAGAGGTCTTTTCCAACTCAAAAAAATTGTATGTTTCTCTGATCTAGATTTTGGGTTGGTTTTTTTCCCCTCTTTGTAACAATGGTAACTGTTGTGCTGCTATAAAGCTTTTGGCCATGAATACATTTCAAACCACCTACACTTTGCAGCTGTGGGGATGACACACACCTATGTAGAGGCTGGATACCTGTAAAGAATGCTAGGAAATTATGGATACCAGAAGAAAATCATTCTGAAACAATTTAATGTCAAAAAGTATGTAACATGTAGAACGGTACTGAGTGCCTGGAGATCCGTAAAAAAATCTGTTTAGCATACTTATTTTATGGATCTGGAGTATCTCTAGGATTGCTGGTTCTGGAAGTGTTCTACAAAGTGAGATAACTGTAAACACATCTTTTTTGCAAGCACTCTGTTTTCTATTCTTGAATTGCAGCCTAAAATCTACTTTTCTGTTAGGCTGTGTAATCCAGAAAGACAGAAAAAAAAAGATGAGGGAAGGAGTTTTCACTTCTGGGTTTCGTATAAAAATTCACTGCCTCACAAATCTCTTCCTCGTGTTTATGATTTCTAGTGGTAAATGCATAAAAGGGTGATACTCCATATGGTAAACTGCAGTTAATTTATTTTCTTGCATATGATTTTACTAGTCCTTTAAAATTCTTTCCAAAACCAGATTCAACACAGAAAAGCAAATTCCTAAAACAGTCGACAGAAGATAGTTTTCCTACGCAGTCCAGAGGGTGTTATTGAATTTGCTTTGTCATTTGAAACATTCATTGAAAAGATTTAGACATTGAGGGTGATGTCTGCCATCCAAGTGTTCTGTTCTCCCTGATCTCTTGCTCTGACACTAATTAAACAGAGTGATTTGTCATTTTTACATAAGGTGTTTCTTTATGGAATGAGTCTTCCCCAGGATGGGGGTTTATATTACCATTGCACTCTTAGGAATACCTACTATAGATGAATTGCTTTGATATTGAAAACATCACTTTTGTAAGCTAGAGGCTGAGGATGTAGTTACACCAATGCCATAGTCAGCTGCTGTCAAAAAGACTGTCCACTCACTGCACCCTGTGCTGTGAGCCTGCAGGAAGGTCCATGCCATGAAAACAATTTGTTTTCAGTTGTGTGAGCTGGATCACTGTGTAACTGTTTAAGCACTGGTGCTATCAAAGGGTGAGATGGGCTTGTCATTGTAGTGCTGATAGCCATTTTCTTAAAGCAGTTGTAAGAGGGTAGCCCCAAGACCTGGCTTTAAGCAGAAGATGTGGACCTGCACATGGAGCATACCTGCACAGATGACAGCTGTCTCAGTTGCTGGCATAGGCGTGGGTGTACGTGCTGCCAATCCATCAGCCATTTATGTACTTGCTTCAGGGTGACACTGGGGCTGAAGCCTGAACCGCTTCTATCCCAGTTACCAGCTGCAGGCTGGATTTTGTATGCAACATGAAAATACTTCAGTGTTACAGCTGTCCCTGTGTTATATCAATTTCTGTGGCAGGTGTGTGTGTGTGTGTGCCTCACATGAGAAAATTCAAGCTCTTGGGTTTCAAACTCTAGAAGTCATCACCAGTGCCGTTCCTATTTTGTTACTCAATATGTAAGAGAGCAGCCCACAAGGGTTGGCTAAATATGGCTTGCATGTAGACTTTAAATGACACGCCACAATTGCAGCAGCTTGGAGTCTCACAACAGCTTGAAAAAGCCACCTGTGAAAGAAGACAGCTCCCAGTTTCTGGCTCCCTCTGAGGTATGAATTTAAGAAAATGCTGGCAAGGTCATCAGCAGCATTATATGTGTTCAGGAGGAGGTATTATTCTGCAGGTGGTTGCACTGCTACAGTTAACCTATTACTGTAGTTGAAAAAGACAACCTGGTGTGTGGTTTTCTGAAGGGGTTTGTGTTACTGGGTCAGCAATAGCTTTTAATAAAAAATTAAGTGATATATCTGTTGTACTGAGGGATAAGGATGCAGTTGCAAGGGTCAGGATGTGAAAAGGAGACTCAATTATAATACTTTTTTGCTATGCATGTTTCCTGTATAGCTGTCAAATCTGCTGACAGTTCAGTTTTTTTAATAAACTGTAGTTGTTCCTTTGCATTTATTGAAAGAAATGGATAATGCAGAACAGTCTGTGTAGGTGCTGAAACTGGAGATGTGAAAATACAGGAGGAGGCAGCCAAGAAATATTTCTGTCAAATGGAAATTTCCAAACATGTAGAATGAAACTATTGGCTCTAGGAGACCAACAGGCATCAAAGTGATTGACAATCTGCATATAAGCACTGGGTGGTGGATGTAAACTCTTGATCAGATGGGGTGCTAAAATTTCATCTGGTGAATTGAATAATGGTATAGCCTACTGCCTAAATCACCTTCTTCTTGTGTTACTTATTTTAGCCAGTTCACCTTTAAAAATACCTGATTGTATGCATTAAAATACATTCTGAAAAGGATTCTTTTTCCCTTTTCCCCCCTTTTGCCTTTTCCCCCTCTCTTTCTGTTTTCCTCTCTTTTTTCCCCTTTTTTTTTTTCTTTTTTTTTTTTTTTGTGTGGTGTGTGGCCATTTCCTAAAAGAAAATGCCATACTGCTGTGTTTGAAAGAGGGTTCTCGTGCCATCTCTTTTTCTCCACACACCCCGCCACCCCCAATTTTTGCTTTGAATCTGACTCATCACCCTAACCTTGGGCATTTCCCTTTTAGACCACTGCCTGTACATTCTCCCACTCTCTCCCATTTTGTGCATGGTAACGGAGGGAGGGTGCCAATCTCTAGTTCCCAGATGTAAATTGGCTCTGTTTCCATGGCATATTCCTCAGCCCATGTCCTGTTGCATAAAGCTGTGGGCTTCCACTGCTTTTTGATCATATGCATCAAAGCAAAGAATTAATGTGGTGGACTAATAGCATTAAGCAGCATGGAAGCTACATTCAACACTGTCATGGGCTGAGTTTGCTAATTGCTGACAGGTATTCTTAGCACCAACAATTAGGTGTAGACAGTCACTTGAGTCTGATGATCAGAGTTGAAGTCACCATAGGAACATAAGAGCTGTTGCTGTGGATCAGACGGTGGATCCATCTGGCTTGCCATTCTCTCCCCAGTGAGGACTTGTGCTGATATTAAAGGTGATGTGAGAGGAATTAACACCACGTCAGTGTGATTGTCTTTGGTGGTGGTTTTTGTTATTAGACAATATTGTAATAGTGGGTTTTTTGAAAACCAGTATTTGCTGAAGTGTTGAGGCCTACCTAACTTTCAAAACACTTTGATGCTAACAAGATGAATAGCAGGGAATGATGTATTTAAAACCAGAGAAGCGAGGAAATGAGACCTCTTCCCAGTTAAATCCATTCTAAGGGTTTCCCACAAGACTTGGTAGGTGTTCACATCTCTAGCTTAAAATGTTTCATCTCTACCCGAATCTTCACTCTGAAATACAAGCAAATGAACATTTAAGTGAAAACATCAATGCTGTGGATGTTTCAAGAAAACAGTGTAAGATTTGTCTAAAGGATATGAGCATGCAGAGAACATTCTGAGGTGATTTGTGATCTGCTCGTGATTTCAAACAAATCCCAAACCAGTTTTATCTGTTGGTAATGTTTCAGTCATTTGGGTCCTTCTTAAACAGCGTGCTAGCCTTCTAAGGTGCAATATTACTCTCTTTCTGAAATGATCAGCTCCTGAAGCTGAACTTGAATGGACTGAAAGAAACAAGAGAGCTGAGCAGGGCTGAGCTGCACCCTCGGACCTTGGAGATGACAGCTGACGTGTTCAGTGTTCCAGTTCAGTGCCACACTTTATACCCTGTTTGTCTCTGTACTTGAACTTTACGTCATAAGCAATGAGTATTTTTAATAGAGTCTGTACTCTTTTGTCTGAGGCAAATGCAGGCCCACACATGGTGTAGGCTTCGACTAATTATCCTCTGGGGTCTGGTGTGCATATTTGCATATCTCCTCTATCAGTGGACCACCAAGATTATTCAATTAAATCCTTACAATGGCATTAACAAGGGCAGTGATTAAAGCATTACTGATGACTGTTCATTTATAAAATAATTACTTTTTATAAATTTCAGTGTCTACCCTTTTTTCTTGCAAAATAGGAGCTATTGTGAGGGAAAGCCTGAAATGCAGGATGTGTCTGAATTGGTGCCACAATTAAACTGAAATGCAAGTGGATGCACCAATCTTTGAGCTGCTTTCTTCTGTCAGATTGTTAAAAGAGATCTTTCTAAGCATTTCCCAGATGATAATACATTTACTTGGCAGAAGCTGGCCAAGCCATTTTCACCTCTCAGCAGTCTGAGGAAGTGTCTAGTATGTTCTGGTACAAGTGCTTGGAAAGCATGGCTTTCTTTTAAAGGTTCTACTGGGTTATTGATAGAAATGTGTTGTTGTTTAAGAAAAAATGGCTTTTAGCTAGAGATGTGATTGTGGAAGTGTGCTAGTTCCTAAGACATTGGTAAAGTGATCAAGAGATCACGGAAGTCATGTGGCTATGTGAAGACAGTGTTACGTTGTGAGACTTCTGTGTAACCTTGGCTAAGATAAAAGAATGTGCCTCATAGACAGTCAATACTGTGATTCACATAATCCTGAAAACAAAACCAAAAGAACCCAATCGACCAAAAACTACCCACCCAGAATCTGGCAGGGGAATCATTGGGTTCTGCACATTGGCCACAACGACCCCATGCAGTGCTACAGGCTGAGGGCAGAGTGGCTGGAGAGCGGCCAGGTAGAGAGGGACCTGGGGGTACTGGTTGACGGTAGGCTGAACATGAGCCTGCAGTGTGCCCATGCAGCCAAGAGGGCCAATGGCATCCTGGCCTGCATCAGGAATAGTGTGGCCAGCAGGAACAGGGAGGTCATTCTGCCCCTGTACACTGCACTGGTTAGGCTGCACCTCGAGTCATCTGTCCAGTCCTGGGCCCCACAGGTTAGGAAGGATGTTGACTTGCTGGAAGGTGTCCAGAGAAGGGCAACAAAGTTGGTGAGGGGTTTGGAACACAAGCCCAATAAGGGGAGACTGAGGGAGCTGGGGTTGCTTAGCCTGGAGAAGAGGAGACTGAGGGGTGACCTTATTGCTCTCTACAACTACCTGAAGGGAAGTTGTAGACAGGCAGCGTTGGTCTCTTCTCCCAGGCAGCCAGTACCAGAACAAGAGGACACAGTCTCAGGCTGTGCCAGGGGAGGTTTAGGCTGGATGTTAGGAAGAAGTTCTGTACAGAGAGAGTGATTGCCCATTGAAATGGACTGCCCGTGGAGGTGGTGGAGTCACCTTCATTGGAGGTGTTCAGGAGGAGACTTGATGAGGTGCTTGGTTGCATGGTTTAGTTGTTTAGGTGGGTTGGATTGGTTGATGGGTTGGACACAATGATCTTGAAGGTCTCTTCCAGCCTGGTTTATTCTATTGTATTTCTGTTGTATTAATATTAGCAGATGGGATAAGGGAAAGAGGTCCATAGAAATCTGGCCAAAGGTAGAAGGTTTTTGAGAAATAAAATGTTTCACTGCTGCTGCACTTCAGAGGGTGATGATGCTCATGTGCTTAGCTAGGTTTGTGAAGCAACACAGTGTCATTTCACTGAAAGTCTCTTGAAAGTCTGCTGTTGAATTTGAAGTAGAAATTAACTGAGATATATTTGTGTATATACACACACACACACACACACACACACATACATTGCATTTGTAAGTCAATAAAATGAGGCAACTCTCCTTTTGTATTCTAAAACAGAGTTCAGTTGAACAATTGACTCATGCTGCAGCACCTGCAATTACTCTTTAAGGGCTCTCATTGCTGTTAGTAGTTTGAGTCTAACTACTTGTTCTTTGTATCAGAAAACCTGTTGACTGTGGCTTTTTGTTGCCCTCTCTAAAAGTTATCTTTTACTTCTTCCGTCTTCTCTTCCTCTTCAGAGGAGGGTGCAGTGTTTGTCCTGCGCTGAGGAATCAAGCTTTTGGGCAGCATTAGCTGGTAGGATATCTATTGCCAGACTTCAATGGGAAGTAGCAGCCAGACTGGAGCATCTAGTGCTGCTTCTGGTACACGTGCCACCTGCAGAACCATGCTACTCCAAATCTCATTTTTCTTTAGAAAACACATTGGAGTTTTCACTGAAGAATTGTTACCTTACTCCAGTTCTTGGAAGGTAGTTAACCTTCATGGTTAACTGCCTGGATGGATCACAGCTACCAAACCTGAGGCTTACAGATAAGTCTCCCTTCTAAGACCCACCTCACTATTTTCCCATACTTACCTTATACTGCAAATGATGTATTAGTCATTTTTACTACAGAGTAGTTCTTACATAATGGAAAATTGTAGTGCTGTTATCAGAGTACTATACTAGACACTGTACTGTGCCCAGGGCTTAAAGTATGTATAGTTGTGTGATATAAATTGATGGCACATGGCAGTAAGTGTATCTCAGAAATTGCCATGCTTCTACTTAAGTGTGGCTTTTGTAGCCTTTATCAGGTCTTAGTATCTTCCAAATTTCCTGGTGTGTTATCTCCAGCATGACAGACACTCTTCCACAAAGTTTTGGAAAAACTCAAAACAATCATAAATTCTCTTGCTTGATTAGAAAGGTTAAAAGAACTGATTAAAACCTTCTCAATCTCTAATAAAATATACTGTATTTTAGAAAGTATTTTATTCTGGTGTTTTAAAATAGTTTTTTAATCTTTTAATTACATAAGCTTAGAGTTTTACACTGGAAGTATATCATGAGAGCATGTTAACTCTGTCTGTTCAAGTGAGAAAAGGCTTGGTTTGTGCATAAATATTTTCACTGGAATATAAATCTAGTTTTAGAGTGGTCCCCTTGAAAGAGAAGTTTGGAATTCAAGGGCAGTAATGCATAACGTTTTGGAAAATAAATATCAGTAATAAATGAAAAGCTGGAGTACAGTCAGTTGTATAGAAATGTCCATGTGCTTTTTCATTACAGCAGGAGCAAGAAGATCAAAACTCCCATAATGATAACTAAGGAGGGGCTTAAAAGCAAAGTCTACAGAATTGACACATTGCTTAAAAATACAAACTCAGAGTAGACCAAACAAAATGGTGGCAGCAGCAGCAGCTGCTATCATTTAGTTTAGGTATGGAATTGCCTGGCAAGAAAATTAGTAGAACTTTTGAATGCATCTTCATAGTATCATAGTATCAGTCAGGGTTGGAAGGGACCACAAGGATCACCTAGTTCCAACCCCCTGCCATGGGCAGGGACACCCCACACTAGATCAGCCTGGCCAGAGCCTCATCCAGCCTGGGCTTAAACACCTCCAGAGAATGGGGCCTCAACCACCTCCCTAGACAACCCATTCCAGGGCTTCACCACTCCCATGGTGAAGAACTTCCTCCTTACCTCAAGCCTGAATCTCCCCACCTCCAGCTTCATTCCATTCCCCCTAGTCCTATCACTACCTGAGATCCTGAGAAGTCCCTCCCCAGCCTTCTTGTAGGCCCCCTTCAGATACTGGAAGGCCACAATGAGGTCACCTCAGAGCCTTCTCTTCTCCAAACTCAACAGCCCCAACTTCTTCAGTCTGTCCTCATAGGAGAGGTGCTCCAGCCCTCTGATCATCCTCTTGGCCCTTCTCTGGACACATTCCAGCATGTCCATATCCCTCTTGTAATAGGGGCTCCAGAACTGGACACAGTACTCCAGGCGGGGTCTCACCAGGGCTGAGTAGAGGGGGAGAATCCCCTCCCTTGACCTGCTGGCCACACTTCTCTTGATGCAGCCCAGGATCTGATCTTCCAAAGCATGTGCCTTACACAGAGGATTATGAACACTTTGCTCTTATCAACATATGTGATGTAATACAGGTCTGTTAGCAGTTTGCTCTGAAACTTGCAATTGCTTTGCACCCTTCCTTTGTTCAGACTCCCTGATGTTAAGTTACCATATTTATATGTTTTTCCAGTGGATCCATGCAGCCTGGCTTCCAAAGCTGTTTAAAAACCTTAATTGAAAAAAGGTTGGTAATTCTAGGGTACGATAGGACTGACAAAAAAGTGCTTGCATTTGCTATTTACTGTACAGTGTAGCATTACAGATTTAGTAAAATAGGAGAGTTGGTACAACCACAGACCACATCCTTGCTAACAGTTGTGTAGAAACTGCTTTTACTTACTTTTTTTTTTTGCTGCATTCAAACAGCTTTTTGTTAGATAAGCATAAAGTACTGCATTTGTTTCAGTTAGAAATGAGGCATTCTTACACAGGAAAACAAGCCTGAAAGGTAAAAATTGATGTGATTTGCCCCCACCCCACCCCCTGCCCCAGTTCAGGAATGAACTGCTTTACAGGAGCAGAATAAAGCTGGCCTAGACTTGTCTTATGTTTATCTCCAGTTGAACCTTACCTTTAAATGTCAGTGCAAAAATTTACCATTAATGTAGAGATGACTTTATTGCTCTGCTAATTTTGGTACTCTTACTTTAGCTGTAATCTTTTCAAGTATTATGAAGGGGGTATGCAAAATACATAAAATTGATTCTCATCAGAAATATTTCTAGGTACTCTGAGCATATTTTTAATTGCATGTTTGCACAATAGAAATTAGATTGTCAGGCTGTAAATCTTGTCTGTGATGTAGAATCAATGTTAGGAGGCAGATACGTGGTGCAGCGTTCTTCCGAAATACGTTTTTGAATGTTAAAAGCCGCAGTCATTCTAAATTAAAGACATGGAGGCCTGTTGAAAGTTGTGTCCTGGTTTGTGATCTTGTTTGTATTCTTTCAGTGAAGTAGAACTCAGCCTTTGCTTTGATGGTCAAGTTGAGAACGAGCAAATGAATAGGCTTTAGCATTTAGGAACACATAAATAAAGTCTACAAAGAAAGGCCATGCAAAAAGCTTTGAAGTGGCATCTAGTTCAGTGCAACAAAACCAGATGTGTCTTTGGAGTTCTGGCCCAGCTAATTATTTTTTTTTTTTTCCTGTGAGAGCACAGGGAGCTCAACCAAATCATACAATGAAGGGACCCCAGACTAACTGACCCCACCCTACTACTTTGATCTTTTTTGTACTTTTGAGTGAACTGCTCCCTTCCACAGTGAAAATCCCTTTATTTTTGATGTGTTCATCTTCCTGTACAACTGCACTGCATATCTCTGCTTCTGTTATGTGAATTTATTCCCTACCAAAACATTCTGGGGCTGCTGAAGATGGTGTCATAGTATCATAGTATCAGTCAGGGTTGGAAGGGACCACAAGGATCATCTAGTTCCATCCCCCTGCCATGGGCAGGGACACCCTGCACTAGATGAGGCTGGCCAAAGCCTCATCCAGCCTGGTCTTAAACACCTCCAGGGACAGGGCCCCAACCACCTCCCTGGACAACCCATTCCAGGGCTTCACCACTCTCATGGTGAAGAACCTCCTCCTCACATCTAGCCTGAATCTCCCCATCTCCAGCTTCATTCCATTCCCCCTAGTCCTATCACTACCTGAGATCCTGAGAAGTCCCTCCCCAGCCTTCCTGTAGGCCCCCTTCAGATACTGGAAGGCCACAATGAGGTCACCTTGGAGCCTTCTCTTCTCCAGGCTGAACAGCCCCAACTCCTTCAGTCTGTCCTCATAGGAGAGGTGCTCCAGCCCTCTGATCATCCTCGTGGCCCTTCTCTGGACACGTTCCAGTACCTCCATATCCCTCTTTTAATAGGGGCTCCAGAACTGGATGCAGTACTCCAGGTGGTAGCCATTTCAAACTGGCAAAGCTGGACAGAATTTAGGATTTGCTGATTTTGCAGTCAAGGGAGCATTAGAGTAACACAGGTACACAGTATTTCAGGGTTGGCAGCCCTGTAAAACACAAGGTAGAACAAAACCAAACAATCCTGGCTCTTCAGTGGGCAAGTGGTCCTCCTAGAATTATGTGTTTTGTTGCTACATACAAATAGAATAATATATTTGCGTTTTATATCTGAGGACTTTTTTTAAGCTGTTCCTCGATCACGGTTTGCCATCAAAAAGATTGCTGTTGCCTGTACAAGCAGTGAGTAGATTAAAACTCCACAACAAGGTTTGTTGAGTATGTCTAGAAAATAAGGAAAATAATCCTGTCTTGTGAAGAGATTAAGGGACTCAAGAGATGGAAAAGAAAGTAGATAAGAAGGTAAATAACATGAGTCAAATTCAAGGTTACTGTCAAGTTCTAACCTGAACAAGCTAAATCCTTTTGCTCTGAGGGCTTGTCCATCTGCCACAGCTACCTGCTAAATGAGGCCAGCCCTTGTAGTGTTCAGACAAAAGGATTGGGAAGGTGTTTAAAAGTTCTAGAGTAAAATTGATGTTGTTAAGCTGGTATCAGTTGTCTTGCACTGAGGAAACTAAAAAGTGGAACTTGTCCCTGCATGATCTGTTTTGATGTGGTTAAGGTTTTGTGTTGTGGAATTTTTTTGATTAATTCTTGGCTTGTTTTGGTTTAGTTTTGGTACTTTTATAGCAGGTCGTTGTCCCAGGCCACTACTGAAATCAAAACCAGAGTATTAACTTGATACATGCAAGAACTATGCTTGATTTTGCATTGAAATGCTTCTCTCTTGTGTCATTTTAGTAAGCTGTGTCAATTTCTGGAGCCCAGCACATCCCAGGAGCAAATATTAGTGACGAATAGTTTGTGCTGAGTCTGGAGAATATGGTCATGAAAGCTAATAAAATACACAGGGAATTTTTTCTTTGTCTCTAGTGTTTAGCCTGACATTAGTGTAACCTACCCTATGGACGCTAAAATAGCAAGGGTCAGTTACATCCTGTAGAAGTGCCATGCTCTGTGAGTGTGTAAAGGTACTCTGTATTCTCAGAACATGGTGCTGTGAAAAATGGGTTGGAGAGGGGAGTGTTGTATCTCTGTGTAAGTAAAGAATGAGCACCCTGGCTTCTAGCTGCCTATTTGTCATGGTAAAGTTGAGTATTTGCTGCTGTTAGTCAAAACCAACCTGCCTCTTGCCAGCTTCAAAATGAAAGTGGGTGGCTGGAGCAAAATATTATGGGGCTTGAAGTTCAGATTGTTAACATGAGAGGCTTCCTGCTCACCTTGCTAGTTTAGGGTTCTGGGGGTTGGGTGTTGTCTCTTATGCTGAGATGGCAACAGGACCAGGAGGGATGGGGGGAGTAGCTACACTGGCTTGGGTTTTTACCTTGCTGCTGCTGCTTTCTGCTGTGCTTTTTCTGCAAATGGGATAAGGTAATTGTACATTCATGTTGCCTCATTTATATTAAACTCTCCTCTCACTGTCACAGCCTGCAGGTTTTTTTGTGTGTTGCTTTTCCCTCACTTCTGTGTTGGGGGAAGCAGACAGGTTAACCCGTTTGCTGTGTGCCACACCTTCAGTACTATGTCCAGTTCTGGGCCCCTTAGTTTAAGAATGACATTGAGACACTTGAACGTGTCCAGAGAAGGGCAACAAGGCTGGGGAGAGGCCTCAAGCACAAGCCCTATGAGGAGAGGCTGAGGGAGCTGGGGTTGTTTAGCCTGGAGAAGAGGAGGCTCAGGGGAGACCTTACTGCTGTCTACAACTACCTGAAGGGAGGTTGTAGCCAGGAGGGGGTTGGTCTCTTCTCCCAGGCAGCCAGCACCAGAACAAGAGGACACAGTCTGAAGCTGCACCAGGGGAGGTTTAGGCTTGAGGTGAGGAGAATTTCTTCACTGAGAGAGTCGTTCACTATTGGAATGGGCTGCTGAGGGAGGTGGTGGAGTCACCATCCCTGGAGGTGTTCAAGAGGGGATTGGACATGGCACTTGGAGCCATGGTTTAGTCATGAGGTCTGTGGTGACAAGTTGGACTTTATGATCTTTGAGGTCTCTTCTAACCTTGGTGATTCTGTGTTTACGTGTTACACTATTGCAAAACAAATCACTCTACCACGTAATAGAAGAACAGACACATTAATATGCAGGATTGAAACTCTGAATTACACACAAGAGGTTGTGTAAAATTGAAATTGGAATCCTCAGTTAAAAAAGGAAAAAGACAAAGACACACACAAAAAAACCCCACAATAAATTTTGCTTTATTTCCCCTGAGGTTTATTGGTGAGATAATGCATTATTATAGTGTAATACATGAAATACTAAGTGCATGTATGGATCTGGAAATTCATGGGTAACTGAACAGCTGTTTAAATCAGATGCTAACTTGGTTTCAATGAAAGTCTGTAGTCTGCAAGATTGAGTTTAAAACAAATGCCTTAATCTATTGTTATGTGGGAGGGTTATGACAATAGCTATCAAGCTCCTCTACACCTTATGCCAGTATTTTGAGGAGTCTTGTCAAAATATCAGCTAAATTAATACCAAAAAAGCAATAATTCAGGTAAGGAAAAACTTTTCAAATGGAAGTATTTGGAATCTATTCATCCAGTTAGACATATTTACAGTTGTCACACTTCTTAGTTGTACAAGCTGAATTCCCAGTGTTCACTCATGAGATTTCACTTGCATCCGAGCTGAAGAGAGAAAGAAAAGGTTATTCCTCCTTTGCCTCCCTTTCATCTTTTCCACTCCCTTCCTGCTTTCCCTCCTGGTTTTTGTATGACTTGTGCTTTACAATCTTGGAACAGGACTTCTTCCTGTCAGTGTGAACCAGATGCCCTCATGCCAAACATGGGCTGTGCCCTCTCTGCAGGAGCCCTGAGTATTGATGGTGCTTAAGCAGAAATCCTGATCCATTAATGTTTGTATTTCTGAATGTCAGCTGATAGCCAGCTGTCAAGATGGCAACATTTTGGTGAAGCTTGGAGCGTGCCAACTCATGTCCATAATTATTATTTTTTTCAGCTTGATGTGAGAATTGCTGAAATGTCAGAGAACAAAAAGCAAGTTTTTGGAAGTGAAGTAAAAGAGGAATCATGAAAAAAATATCCTGGATGCTTCCTTAGGAATGTTTTGAATTTTAATTGTCTTCAATCTGGACCATTTTCATTTGAAAGGCATTGTACTCAGGCCCTCTTTTCCTGTCCTCTCGCTTAGTGATTGCATTCCTGCAACAGAAGCTTCTTTAGAAGCTAAACTTAGAATTCTGCAGAGATTAATGTGAAGATGAGGTACTGGCATTTGCTAGCTCATTAATTCAGCTCCATAACATTTCTGTTCATTTAGTATGCATAGGTATTTGAAATCCCAGTAAAGAAAGTGGAAAGAATTGGGCTCTCTAATCTCGTGCTTTAGTTTTATGCAGATCTATCCAACTGTCAATTGGTCATGCTAGTGTGAATATTTTATTAAGCTTTTGTTTGGAGGTAATTTTTAATTATTAGTGCTCCATAATGCTGTTATCAGGAACAGCTGAGGGAACTGGAATTGTTTAGTCAGGAGAAGAGGAGGCTGAGGGCAGACATTTCACGCTGTATAACTCCCTGAATGGAGGTCATAGTGAGGTGGGGGTTGATCTCTTCTTCCTAGTATCAGGTAGTAGAAGGAGATGAAATGGCCTGAAATTGCCATGTTTAGATTGGATATTAGGAAAAATTTCCCTACTGGAAGAGTGATCAGGCATTGGCTCAGGCTGCCCAGGGAGTTGGTGAAATCACTGTCCCTGGAGATGTTCAAGAAATGTGTGGACGTGGCATGGTTCAATGGCCATGGTGGTGTTAGGTCAACAGTTGGACTCTATGATCTTAGAGGTCTTTTCCAACCAAAACAATCTTGTGATTCTACAATTGCAAAATAGTATGATCCAAATAAATTTTCAAGAAACCTGGGGAATGTTAAGATTGCCTTGTTAAGTCTACATGGTTTCAAGAAGCAGGAAAGTTAGAGAGCATAACACTTGCTAGATAATCTGTCCTTCATAGTTTTGAAAGCTGAGACAGTTAAATGGATAGGGTCACAAAAGAAGTAGGCTCCAAGATAAAGTGCCATTCAAAGCTTCTGTGGTTCTGCACCGCTTCTGCTAATTTGGAACTAAAGCACTCTTGTGTGTGTGTGTGTCCAGGTTTGTTCTCTCTCCAAAAGGATTTTTCAGAGCTGTACTTGTGGTAAGAAAGGCATGGCAATTATATAAGATGCCCTACATGGAAAAGATTATCATCACATACTCTTTACAAAAGGAAATACTCCCCAATGGAATTATTTCTTTGTGATTTACAGTGCTCAATTCAGATACTGGGGGTTGTTTATAAATAATACTCAAAAGTGTTAAAAAACAGAGGGGATGACTTTGTTTTGAAGCATGTGTGTTATATCCATATAACATGTCTATGTTATATACTTGTTGCCCTTTCTTAGTCTGATTTCTGTTTGTATGCACTGAATTGGGTTAAAATGTTGGCAGTGGACCTTTTCTGCTCTTTCCTACTCTCTGGGGACTTCAGAGAGAGTTACTGCAGTTCCACCACCATTTGTAGTTGCATAGTCTTGTTGCAGTGCCAGCTGGCAGCTTCGTGCTTTCAGGTGTACTCTTAGCATAACTGGGACTGGGACCCTGCAGCTTGCACGTAGGCTGGGGGTAGAAACACTCTGGTCTGCAGCAGGCACAAATAGCTGTCAGATGATTGACGTATCTGGTAGGCAGTGAAGGCAATTCCCCCTGCTTCTTTTTCTTCCCCTCTAGGGCTGGAGGGCTTAAGTCATAACATTTCCTTCTTGAGTGGCAGCAGCTGATAGTTGTTGAATTTTGGCACTTTATTCCCAACGCGGGGAGGTGCTGTGATCTGGCAACACCTGCAGTTCTGGGGAGGAGATACTGCAAAATGAGCATTCTGTGCTGATGAGGGCGAAGCTTTCAGCTGACAGGCTTCTTGACACTTGAAGGTTCTCCCAAGATTGCTGCAGGGGAGCAGCAGTAAATTAAAAAGTCAACGGCAAAAGTAGAACTGTGATTGCGACGCATCATGCTTGTCCCCGTCTCTGAATATTTATATGCATTATCAGAACTATTTAAACAAGTGGATGTGGTGCTGAAGGATGTGGTTTAGTGGTAGTGGCTTATCAGCAGTGGTGGGATCGTGAGCTCTAGGCAGGTAGTTGGACTTGATGATCTCAGAGGTCTCGTCCAGCCTCAGCAGTTCTATGGTTCTAAGCTAGAAGACAATTACTTTATGGTAGTAATATTTGATGCCTACAGAGCAGGTTTTTGTCTTTTGTTATGTCTTGTTCTCCCTTATGGGGAAAGGCTGAGGGAGCTTGGAGAAGAGGAGACCGAGGACTGACCTCATTCATGTTTATAAAGACGTGAAGGGCAAGTGTCAGGAGGACAGAGCCAGGCTCTGCTTGGTAATGTTCAATGACAGGACAAAGGGCAATGGGTGCAGGCTGGAGCAGAGGAGGTTCCACATGAACGTAAGGAAAAATTTCTTCACGGTGAGTGTGACACAGTCCTGGAGCAGGCTGCACAGAGAGATTGTGGAGTCTCCTCTGGAGACATTCAAAACCTGCCAGGATGCATTCCTGTGTGACCTACTCCAGGTGATCCTGGCCTGACAAGGGGGTTAGATTAGATGATCTTTTGAGGTCCCTTCTAACCCCTAGCAGTCTGTGATTCTCAGTATGATTCTGTATTCAGTTTGTCCCTCTCTGGCTGAAATGCTGCTTATGAATATATGTCTAAAGACTGAAATGAATTATAAGTGATCATATATGAACAAGTAATATTCTTACTGCTCTAGTTTCTAAATTCAAAACCTAAGTATCATTGTTTTCCATCTTTTTCCAGAGTCTTCATGAAGATTCTTTAATACTTGTTTTCATCCTTTTTATTAGTTTATATATTTATATGTATATAAAAAATATATATGCATCTGTGCTTACAGATACACTGTTATATGCCCTAATTAAATATTCCTGATTGTTTTCACTCCATGTTCTGGATTTATGTCACTGAGTTGGAAAAATCAAAAAGCCCTTGCCTAATAATTCTCCTTCTCTCTCTTCCCCAGTCATAATGAACGGAAAGTAACCTGCAAACATCCAGTAACAGGACAGCCATCACAGGACAACTGTATTTTTGTTGTGAATGAACAGTAAGTAGCATCTGCCTCAGTCTATAAGCTTTAAAACATGAATTTGAATATTGAAATAAGGTTCAAGTGACTGCTAATTGCAGTATTTAGTTTTTCCAAATCAGATTGGCATAGAAAAGGTTTTACAGTTTAAGTTATTTGAAAGCAATATTAAACAATTAATACTATTTTTCTATGATAAAAACTATAGTCTGAATTAGTTACATGATGGAAATGCACCTTGTTCATGCACTGAGTGAATTTCCACTTGTCACTTTATTCTGTAATGTTGGCAAACAACCTATGTGTAATAATCCAACAGACTTCCAAAAAAGGGAGTAAGTTTTTTAATGTATTAGGGCCAGTTGCTTGCCTTTAACCTACCATGTGTTGCATGATGGTTTCTCTGCAATGAATTATTTTCTTGGCCAGTTGAGACACTTTCTCAGTCACTAAGTAGTAACTTGGCTTTGCTGCCTTTGCATCATCAATCTTGTAGACTACAGAACAGTATGAGTAGTTGTGTATGCAGCATGTAAGTCACACCTGACCTCAGGGTTTTATGTGTGGCTGGGTATTGGGTGTTCTACTCAGCACAACTGCTGATAAAGCCATCAGGACAGCATTATGTGAAGCTTTACAAGCATGTATGATCTCACTGCAGTGGGACAAAGCTTTGAAGAACATTTCTTTGCATTTCCATCTCATGGTTAGACCTGATTTTTTCCCATCTCACCAACACCTTACTCTAATAGAAAAATTCTGTTTTAAAACAACACCTTAAAATTAATCTAGGATGGATTTAAGTTCCAAATGTTGTGCAGGTAACTTTACAGCAACATGTGAATTGTTTTCATGTTGGAAAAGCTGGACACAGGCTGTATTATGCTGCACCTAGGGGTGATTTTTAATAGCAGTCTGCACACACAGCATGTTCTAGTGCTATTACATATTCTATTTTCAGGACTGCTGCAGCAATGACATCTGAAGAAAAGAAGGAGCGACCAGTAAGCATGATATGTGAAGCAACTAACTATAATCTGACATCAGATTATGCTGCTCATCCCATGAGCCCTGTGGGCAGAGTAAGTCTTTTTGTCCCAATTAAGTCACAATTCAAGTCATTCATGCTAGACAGTGTATATTAGTAGCCCATCAGAAAAGAGAAAGCAAGCATGTCTCTTTTTCAGGGCGCTTGACTCCTTTCATATTTGATTTGGAAATTGAAGTGCGTGAAACAAGTTATCACTGAAGCTATAATTTTTATCAGGTGTCTCAGATGTTATGAATTGCATAAACTTAAATTGTTTACAGGGTGTGATCTTTCTAATCTCTGTGAATAGCAACATCTTGAGTGACTGATCAGATATTTGGGTAAGCATTGTTAAGGAAATTGCTCAGTCGCAAACAATTTTTTCCAGGTAGATTTTTCCAGGTAAAATAGAATTGTAATAGTATATAACAAGCAGTTACATGAGAGAGCCTAGTATAAGATGAAGCAGAAATAACTCTCTCCCCAGTAAAAGTCTTATTTCTAATCCTCTTTCTCCTCTATATACATCCTACTGGCCAGACAACACCCTACCACTCTTAAGTGCTGCTTCTTCCCTATTAGCTTGAAGTGAATTTCAAAACTTGAAGCCACTAGCACAGACCTCTGACTGTGAAAAAGACCTACAGAGGCTTGAGATTGAGACAGAGGTATATATTTCCACATCTCTTTTTAAAATTAGTTAATAGGGTTTGTAGTTATCTTTTTCTTTTCTTTTCATCCTGAAATGTATTCAGAAAATCAGCTTTTTAATGTGCAGAGTTACCAGGCACACTCCACAATCCATCTCCCCTGCTCTTCATTGCTGTCCTGATTATCAGCAGAATAAGGCTACCAGTTTTCTCACAGTGAGTGAGCCCAGGAGAGCTGCTGCAGAGCCCCTGATGTCTCTATTACAGCTAGGATGTATCACACTGTATATAAATTTCATCAGTTTATTTATAGATGCTTCATAGAGAACTGAAGCCTGGGATATCTTTACCTGGATAATTTAGATACAGCCATACATGTCTTCTCAGCATTAGGGTTAGCCAGAAATTTTGGAGTATTAGTCATGAGATACATTAGCAAGCAGCATAGCAAACAGGGGCAATGCGAAGGGCAGTATTGGTGCTTAGGGGGCCAAACATGTTTTCATAGTTTATATTCCCACTATAGTAGTGTTCCTTCTGAAGCTTACATTTTACTTTAAAATAAATCCACTTTGCTCTATATGTAAACCAAATGGGAGATCTGCAAGAGCAACCTCCTGGTCCAAGCTAAAATGCTGAAGGAGAAAACCCCACTTAGCTCATGGAAAACTTCACATTGGAAGGCTCTGAAATTGCCTACAGAATCCAGAAGAGAGCATCATGTTGGTTTGTGGTTTGGAAGATAGTTTAAGCCTTGAAGACTGAAAACATATTTTTAGACAAATGTTCAAAGTAGCAAAGATTTGGATTTCTTTTGCTTGAGTTCACTTGCAGACAAGTTTCTGTTCACCAAGGCTCAGTAAGTTTAATGTTAATCATTAATTCTGGTGGGCTAGTCCTGAAACTAGGTAAGAAGCCCCAAGTAAGCTCTGTGTCCTTTACCATCTAAGCAGCTTGCAGTGTGGTGAAGTGGGCAAGCCCCAGCTACTGACTAGTTTGTTGTCCAGAGTTCAAAATCTTGATGGTATTTGTTTTCTTTGGGTTTGGGAAAGAGAATATCGGGGGTGGAATTCCAGGCTTCTTCCTCAGTACTGCAACTGTGCAGAGTAGCCTCAGAGGCTCTGATTTTGGAAACATCAGCTGCTGGGACTATGCCTAACAACAGGTCTGGTTGTACCAGACGTGACTGGAAGTTTGCTAGCTGTGTTAACTTCTATGCCTTCCAGTATGCAATTAGTATTTGGACCCTTCAGTTACCATCCTTGTTTTTTTTTTTTCCTTTGCAAAAGAAGAGCTTTGCAATATGTCCTAGATTTTTTTCAGTTCTGTTAGGTAAAAAGTAATTGAACCCTTCAGTTGTTATTTTTTCCCTTTCTGCCTGTTTCTCCAGCTTGAGATACCTTAAATACATGTGAGAGAATATAGGATGCCCAGGGATTCCAGACATAACAAGAGGAGGAGGTGATGTAAAAAGTTGAGAACTCATAATTAGTTTGTATCTACACCTACAGTATTGCAGTATCCTAAAATACTCCTTGTCTCAGGGCTCAGAATTTCTTGTGAACATAAAAGAGTTATTCTCTTTATGCAGTCTGTGGTAAAATAATCACAAGTCATCTAAAGTGTTGACTGTAATAACTAAAATTAGAAAGCACTAGTGATGCTGTGTTTAATTAAAGGAAGGTTCAGTCTCTGTTGGTAACATGTAACCCATTAAAACTTGCTGTGAGCTCAGTGAAACTGAATTCAATGTGGTCTATTGTCAGATTTACCTAAGAGATACCTATCTAAATTTGTTAGTAGACCTGACAGGTGTAGTACTACTTGTGGTTGGTTGTGTTTTCAGAAGCATCCTTAATGCATTATCTGTTTTACAAGCATACAGATTCTGGAACTCTCTTGAGAGGTTTTGAACTTTTGATACCTTATATTACAGCAAGTATGAGTGTGATTTATTATTTCTGATCCAAATCTTGACACAGCTGTTGTGTGATACCAGTTCAGTAGCCATACAGGTTAAATGAGATAGATGTAGGCCACGTTGTAATGTGCTTTGAATTGTTATGGATTCTCGGTATATTCCTTTCATACAGTTGGAATATTCCTTTCATTCAGCCAGGGACATCTTGTAGCAGCCTTCTTATACCTGAATAGGGCCTAAAAGAAAGCTGGGGAGAGGGGATGAATTTAAACTTGAGGGGGATAGATATAAACTGGATATGAGGAAGTCTCTACAGTAAGGTTAGTGAGGCACTGGAACAGGTTGCCTAGGGAGGTTGTGGGTGCCCCCTACCTGCAGGTCATAGATGATAGGATCATAGAGTGGTGGGGGTTGGAAGGGATCTCTGGACATCATCTAGTCCCAATACCCCTGCCAAAGTAGGGTCATCCAAAGCAGGTTGCCCAGGATCACAATATCCAAATTGGTTTGGAATCTCTAGAGGAAGAGACTTCACAACTTCTCAGGGCAGCCTTCTCCAGAGCTCTGGCACCCTCACAGCACAGAAGTTTTTTTGTAGACATCTGTCTACAGGTGTTCAAGGCCAGGTTAGATGAGGCCTGAAGAAGAGGAGGCTCAGGGGAGACCTCCTTGCTCTCTACAACTACCTGAAGGGAGGTTGTAGCCAGGCAGGGCTAGCCTCTTCTCCCAGGCAACCAGCACCAGAACAAGAGGACACAGTCTCAAGCTGCGCCAAGGGAGGTTTAGGCTGGATTTTAGGAAGAAGTTCTTCATACAAAGAGTGATTGGCCATTTGAATGTGCTGCCCAGGGAGGTGATGCAGTCACCATCACTGGAGGTGTTTAGGAAGAGACTTGATGGGGCACTTGGTGCCATGGTTTAGCTGATTAGATAATGTTGGATGATAGGTTGGACACGTTCTCAAAGGTCTCTTCCAACCTGATTAATTCTATTCTATTCTAGTGTAAGGTGTCCCTGACCATGGCAGGAGGGTTGAAAGTAAATGATCTTTAAGGTCCCTTTCAGCCCAAATAATTTTTATTCTATAATATCATAATTCTCTTGTCTTCTTACAAACCTTTGTCCATTTTTGATGGGAGGAATTTTTCAGATGACAATGCAAAATTTTTTTACTTTTATTTCTAATTAGATTTTCAATGGCTTGCTCTGTCTTGCTATCCAAACATAGAATCACAGTATTAACCAGGTTCGAAAAGACCTTTGAGATGATCAGTTCCAACCTATCACCCATCACCATCTAATCAACTAAACCATGGCACTAAGTGCTTCATCCAGTCTTATTTTAAACACTTGCAGGGATGGTGACTCCACCACCTCCCTGGGCAGCACATTCCAATGGCCAATCCCTCTTTCTGTGAAAAATTTCTTATCATAGTATCAGTCAGGGTTGGAAGGGACCACAAGGATCATCTAGTTCCAACCCCCTGCCATGGCCAGGGACACCCCGCGCTAGATCAGCCTGGCCAGAGCCTCATCCAGCCTGGTCCTAAACACCTCCAGGGATGGGGCCTCAACCACCTCCCTGGACAACCCATTCCAGGGCTTCACCACTCTCATTGGGGAAGAACCTCCTTCTCACGTCCAGCCTGAATCTCCCCACCTCCAGCTTCATTCCATTCCCCCTAGTCCTATCACTACCTGAGATCCTGAGAAGTCCCTCCCCAGCCTTCTTGTAGGCCCCCTTCAGATACTGGAAGGCTCGGGGGTCACATAACTAACATCCAGCCTAACAGAGCTGAGTCCTGTATCTCCAAGGGCAACTAAAAGCACTCTTTTATATTCCCTCCCAATTCTTTCAAAAAACAAATGCAGAAGGTCTTTGTTTCCTTGTGTTGTAGACTTAAAGCAAACACACATATTTTTTGTAGTGTTCCTCTCTCTTGGCTAAGTTGTGTTACATTATTCAGTTAATGGCATTGTTGACAAAAGCTGCACATCATTTTAAATTGCAATTTTGGGTTTGTGATTTCTGTCCTACTGTGGAATTCCCTCTAAAGCCTGTAAAAAACCCAGCTCAGTTCTGTGATGCATATTGAGAGAATTTTCAGAGAGAAGCCCTATACCCTAATTTGCAACACAAGCTGAGTGTTTGTTTA
Organism: Picus viridis; assembly: GCA_033816785.1. NCBI lineage: Eukaryota > Metazoa > Chordata > Aves > Piciformes > Picidae > Picus > Picus viridis. The sequence continues at coordinate 7,096,232 of CM066568.1, forward strand.
GCCTTCCTCCTTTAGGAAGTCAGCATAAACTTATGATTAGTCTCTGTAGTAGAGATGTGGAAGCTGAAGCACAGGATTATATTTTCTCAATTCAAATGCTGGATTTGGAGCAATGCCATGAGCACAGCTTTAAAAACATACTTCCAATTTACTTCTTCTGCAGAGTGGGATGCTTTGCTATATCACATTGCACGGTCTCTGAGGCACCAGCTCTTGCAGAGTTTAAAACACAAGCAAATGCTTAGCTCATTTAGTTGCAGAAGAAACTTTGTAGGCTGAAAATAAGTAAGTGTGGATTGGCAAAACACTGAATGTTGCTTTATGACTTCCCTGATTTCTTTATGTTACTCAAGTAGAAGAAGGATAAAATCTAAAATGGATTATTTATCTTACTTCTCCTAATCATCTATGACCATTGCATAGCTGTAAAGTTGTAAAAGGTATAAGCAACAGAAATGTTAGGGCAAATTTTCAGAGTAAGGCCTTGGTGCAAGCAGGTAGAATAATGACTATTCAAACCAGCCAAGACATCTACTTTGTACTGTGTTGGACAGTCTTGATTACCAGCTCTCTGGAGGTGGCCAGGTGAGATGAGGCCTTAAGCAACCTGGTCTAGTGGAAGGTGTCCCTGCTCATGTCAGGGAGTTGGAACTAGATGATCTTTTAGGTCCCTTCCAAACTAAACCACTCTATGAATTTATAAGCAGCTCTGCTGAATCTTCAGTTTTGGGGTCAAAACTCCTCTGCTGGAAGAAAGTGTGACGTTCTCTGTGGTGGCTGTTCTTATCCTTTTGTCCTAAATGAGATTGACAAACACTGATACCATGGAAAAAGTAAATATTTTATTTTTATGGAAGAGGGAACAGGAAATAAGTGGGTGAGACAATTGAACAGGTTGCCCAGAGAGGTTGTGGTGGATGCCCCCTCCCTGGGAGGTGTTCAAGGCTGGGTTGGGCGAGGCCTTGAGCAACATGGTGTGGTGGAAGGCGTCCCTGCCCATGGCAGGTGGGTTGGAACTAGATGATCTTCAAGGTCCCTTCCAACTTAAACCATTCTATGATCTAGGATTACTGAGAGAGGAGAAAGAATAAAAGAAATTTAGTGTATGTTATGAAAGAGGAAGTTTTCTCTTGCTGAAATCTAAAGAAGTTTTCTTGTATTGTATCAGTGCTAGAAGCAGGAAAGACTAGAATATTCATGCCCAGGTGATGTAGTTTTTCCTAGTTAATAATCTGTTAGTTTTACTTCTTTTTGGCTGTCTTTTAAGAAGATCAGATATGTGCTTTGTGCCCCAAGGATCAGTGCTGGGCCCAATGCTCTTTAGCATCTTTATTGATGATCTGGATGAGGGCATTGAGTCCATCATTAGTAAATTTGCAGCCAACACCAAGCTGGGGGCTGGAGTTGATTTGCTGGAGGGTAGAGAAGCTTTGCAGAGGGACCTCAACAGGCTGGACAGATGGGCAGAGTCCAAGGGCATGAGATTGAACACATCCAAGTGCCGGGTTCTGCACATTGGCCACAACAACCCCATGCAGTGCTACAGGCTGGGGTCAGAGTGGCTGGAGAGCGGCCACGCAGAGAGGGACCTAGGGGTACTGGTTGATGGGAAGCTGAACATGAGCCTGCAGTGTGCCCAGGCAGCCAAGAGGGCCACTGGCATCCTGGCCTGCATCAGGAAGAGTGTGGCCAGCAGGAGCAGGGAGGTCATTCTGCCCCTGTACACTGCACTGGTTAGGCCACACCTTGAGTCTTGTGTCCAGTTCTGGGCCCCTCAGTTTAGGAAGGATGTTGACTTGCTGGAATGTGTCCAGAGAAGGGCAATAAAGTTGGTGAGGGTTTGGAACACAAGCCCTATGAGGAAAGGCTGAGGGAGCTGGGGTTGCTTAGCTTGGAGAAGAGGAGACTGAGGGGTGACCTTCTTGCTCTCTACAACTACCTGAAGGGAGGTTGTAGACAGGCAGAGTTGGTCTCTTCTCCCAGGCAGCCAGTACCAGAACAAGAGGACACAGTCTCAGGCTGTGCCAGGGGAGGTTTAGGCTGGATGTTAGGAGGAAGTTCTATACAGAGAGAGTGATTGCCCATTGGAATGGGCTGCCCAGGGAGGTGGTGGAGTCACCTTCATTGGAGATGTTCAGGAGGAGACTTGATGGGGTGCTTGGTTGCATGGTTTAGTTGTTTAGGTGGGTTGGATTGGTTGATGGGTTGGACACGATGATCTTGAAGGTCTCTTTCAACCTGCTGTATTGTATTGTATAGGGTTTAGTTTTCTTGTTACAAAAAAAAAAAAAAAAAAAAAAAAAAAGGGTTTTTTCTCAGCATTTATCTTTAAATATTCTACAAAGAAACAGAAATGCTGAAGCCAGCACAACCATCATGATAATTGTTTACCTAAAAAAGGAATACAGTTGGTAGCCTGCAGTCTCCCAGAGGAACAAGTACAAGATCTTAAAGAAAAGAAAATGTGTTAGGATTTTTCAACAGATACTGATGTCTTGTTTTCTTTCACCTGTTCAATTCAATTTAGACATCACGCTCTTCAAAGAAGGTTCATAATTTTGGAAAGAGGTCGAACTCCATAAAGAGAAATCCTAATGCACCTGTTGTCAGACGTGGCTGGCTCTACAAACAGGTACTTTGCCCACCCCCTTTGCCCCCTTCTTTTTCTCAGTAAGGTTTATACTGTACAAAAGACACTCATTTGCATAAAAAGCAATGATAGCAATACCAGAGTGAAGCTGTAAACCCTGAAGAACTGCCTCGTGGTGTTTTAATTAATTGGCTACTTACTGGATAACACTGAGATATAAATGAAGGTATGAGACTAGTGCAGAACTTTGATATATTATGTGTACATATTTCTCTCTAAAATACATAAGGGGCTTGTAAAACCTAAGCAGATGTTGGTAGTAAATACCTGAATTAATTTCAGGCATGTTGAGATGATGGGACAAGGATTTATTGCCCAGCATATGTGGGTCGTGGGGGTTTTTTAACTCTGGTTTTGGTTTTTTGGTTGTGGGGTTTTTTGGGTTTTTTTTTTTTTATTTTTTTTTTTGTGTGTGTGTGTGTTTGTGTGTGTGGTCTTTTTTGTTTGTTTTTCTTTTTATGCTGTTCTTGGTTTGGTTTGTGGTTTGGGGGGGGGGTTGCTATTTGTGTTGCTTTTTTGTTTGGGGGTTTTTGTTTGGGTTTTTTACTGTTGGTTTGATTCGTGGGTTTGGGGTGGGGGTTTTTTGCTATTTGTGTTGCTTTGTTTGGTTGGTTTTGGTTGTCTGTTAAACTGTATATCTTCATTATTTTTTATTTTAAACTAAGTGTACATTTTCAATAACAAATTGGAAATCACAGGATGTTAGGGGTTGGAAGGGGTCTCCGGAGATCATTGAGTCCAACCCCAGCAATCAAGCAATGTTTGTTTTTCACCTATGTGGAAAGGATTGCCTGGGTTTTTTTAACTCTAGAGATAATAATCTTAAAACCCAGAGATCACTTTAGGTTGTTCTGTTGAATTTCATCTGAAATATGTGCTCTTCAGTATTTAGCGACAGGTTACCGAGCCTGCTGTAGACTTGCAGTCTGCAGTACCAGACCATTTGCACTTTCTCACGCTTCAGGAAATTCAGAGTAGAGTAGTTGGATCAAAAAACTGAACAAAACTCATAAGGCTGTATTAGGAAGATACTTTATAAACCCACTGAGAGCTGAACTTGTCATTTAAACTCAGCTGAGGCCAATGTATATGCATAGATTTGAATCGATATTGTCGTTTCCTACCTACTCTGATAGACTGGTGTGTGTCACCAGAATGTCTGGTTGCTCTTGAGGAGTCAGTTTTTTGAAAGTAACTATCAGATAGAAAGATCTAGAAGTATCTGCTGAGTAGGAAATTCTTCCATGTTTAGGTGCTCTCATAGCCTCTATTCTTATTCAGTGTTGAGAGTGGAAAGTTGTTACAGAGATGAGAGGGGTTTTGCTTTGTTTTGGGACCACACTACAAGCCCTCTGGGCAACCTGTAACACTCTCACAGTAAAAACCAAAAACCAAAGTTTGCTTCTGCTCAGGTGGAATTTTATTTTTCTTAACTTCTGCCCATTGACTCTTGTCCTGCCATGGGGCACCACTGGGAAGAGCTTGGTTCCATCATTTTACAGTCTTCCATCAGATATACACATTGATAAGATGCCTCTGAGCTGCCGTTTCTCCAGACTGAGCAGTCACAGCTCTCTCACCCTCTCTTTGTGTGAAAGATGCTCCAATTCCTTTATCATTTGGCCCTTTGCTGGATTCATTGCAGTATGTTCACATGTCTCTTGTACCAGTGAACCCAGCCAAGCCCAATGTGAAGCCCTCTCCACAGATTTTCTTTATAGAATCCCTCTTCTTGGTAATTACAAAACTTATTTACTACAAGAATATTGATAATTCACAAGTACTTTTCTTCTCAAAACAGATCAACATATTTATTAAAGCTGATTCTACTAGGGTGTGTGTTATTTACACTGCAGCAGTGGTGGCAATCTTTCATTCCAAGTTGTGCAGAGTAAATTGGTTATAAGCAGAAAAGAAAATGAAATTGCCTTAGGAATAAACTTTATTTGGGAAAGAAATTTTGCTGTAGATATGTGAGTCGTAGTAGAAGATGAAGTTCATCAGAGAGTTTCTTCAGAAAGTAGTGGGCAGAATCCAAGGGAATGAGATTGAACACATCCAAGTGCCGGGTTCTGCACATTGGCCACAACAAGGATGTTGGCTTGCTGAAACGTGTCCAGAGAAGGGCAACAAAGTTGGTGAGGGGTTTGGAACACAAGCCCTGTGAGGAAAGGCTGAGGGAGCTGGGATTGCTTAGCCTGGAGAAGAGGAGACTGAGGGGTGACCTTATTGCTCTCTACAACTACCTGAAGGGAGGTTGTAGCCAGGCAGAGGTTGGTCTCTTCTCCCAGCCAGCCAGCACCAGAACAAGAGGACACAGTCTCAAGCTGCACCAGGGGAGGTTTAGGCTGGATGTTAGGAAGAAGTTCTATACAGAGAGAGTGATTGTCCATTGGAATGGGCTGCCTGGGGAGGTGGTGGAGTCACCTTCATTGGAGGTGTTCAGGAGGAGACTTGATGGGGTGCTTGGTGCCATGGTTTAGTTGTTTAGGTGGGTTGGATTGGTTGATGGGTTGGACGCGATGATCTTGAAGGTCTCTTCCAACCTGGTGTATCGTATTGTATTGTATTATTGTAATGCGGATGTACTCCAAGTGTTACCATACTCTTGTTTTTTCAAAAGGTATAAATTTTTTGCAGAGAGCTGTAGATTGTAGTCTCTGGCATGCTAAAATAATGGGCTCTTATTTTTGAGTCATGCTAAGTCCAGGCTTCCTGGGTTATGATCTATGTTCGCTGTGTCAAGTCTCTGACGAGAGGTCAGAACTCCTTAGACTATTTTAGCCAAGAAAATGAACAACTAGCACATCGCCACAATTACGTAGTGCCTGGTTTTCTTTGAGCTATTACACTTAACAGTCTGAAAGTTCTCACTTGATCACTTTGCTTCATGCAGGATAGTACTGGAATGAAGTTGTGGAAGAAGCGGTGGTTTGTGCTCTCAGATCTGTGTCTCTTCTATTACAGAGGTAAGTTCAACTCAGGAGAGCTTTGTTTATTACTTTTAATGGAAGCAGATAAATTTTGATACACCACTCAAGTGTACAAAATAAAAAGCTACTACATAATCCATTACATTAGTTGTACAACTGTCAAGATGCAGGCCTGCTACTTTCATCTTTCCTGGCTTTTTTTCCCCCCTATCTTAATTACCCATTTCATGTAATTGCTTCCTGCCTGACAGGTATACTCAAAGGGCAAACCTATTCACAGCCATCTCTTTTATTACATTCTGGGTTGTAGTTTTCTCATTGCTTCTGTTGCTAGGAACTAAATATGCCAGGTTAAATCTGCTTTTTTCCCACACAAATTAATTAACTGAAATGTGGATAAGAAAGGGATAGTGCAGAGGAGCTGAAAGTCTGCCTTTGGAATGACAAAGAGGATATATGAGCCTTTGGGAATCTAATCAGTGTTCATGAATACTTATAAAGAGAAATGTTGTCCAATTCCACATGAGTTGAAGTCTCTGCTGTATTTGGAACAAGAAATCTGTAAGCACCCTTACGCAACTACATCGGACTTCCATTTTACCTGGGAAAAATTAGCTGCTTAGAATTCTAGTCTGGAGGTAGGTGTGTTAGAAAACTGATTCCTCTGCCATTACAGGTTATTGACTGTAGTGCTCCTGAGAGGATAAACAAATGGGATTTGTACATATGGAAACATACTCAATCCTGAAATAGAGTGTACAACCCTAACAGTTTGAAGGAGGCTAAGAGCAAACAAAATTGTAAAACAGGGCAAAACAGAAGAAACTATGAAGTGAAGGCCATTTGCAGCCTTAACTGCAGATGAAGAGTAAGAAAGTGTTTCAATGTAGGATGAGACTTCAGAATTGGCAGAAGTAGTGGTGATGATGAAAGCAGGGACTTGAATTTAAAATGCTGTTCTTGTTAAACTGCAGCATGGCTCTAATCACAGCAAATCAGGTCACGAAACAAAAGCTCTGCAACTGTTTTAGTTAACAAATTTCAAAGTATTGAAATATAATCATTAGGTTTTGTTTCCTTGCCCAAAGAGGTGTGCATAGTTGGATAAACCACTGTTGAGTCAAAATGAGGCTGGAATGTCAGAGGCATCGCTTGGGATACAGTTGCCCTGCATTTAGTTAAGTGGTCATTATATACTCTGTGCTTTCTTACAGAGTTTTCTTAGTTTAAGCAAGTTTTCAAGCTCTCTTTTCCAAAGGTTCTAACAAAAATGGTGCTTTAAGAGGAGACTAAACTTGCCTAAAGCACTGCATAGGAAGCATCCCAAAATAAACAATCAAAGCAATAAGCAAAACCATCAACAAATAAAAGAAATCCAGATAGGTCTGTAATCTTTTCATTTCTATATGTTAGTGTGCCAAATAAGCTGAAATAGAATCACAGTATCACAGAATATATCTGTTTGGAAGAGACCTGAAAGATGATCCAGCCCAACCTTTGACCCAGCACTGAAAAGTCAACACTAAACCATGTCCCTAAGCACCAGGTCCATACACTGCTTGAACACCTCCAGGGATGGTGACTCCAGCACTGCCCTGGGCAGACCATTCCAATGTTTGAGAAACTTCTCTGTGAAGAAATACTTCCTAATAACTAGCCTCCCCTGGAACAGCTCAAAATCGTTTCCTGTAGTCCTGCTGCTTGACACCAAGGAGGAGAGGCTGCCCCCTCGTTGTTCCAACCTCCCTTCAGGTAGCTGTAGAGAGCAGTGAGGTTTCTCCCCTCAGCCTCCTCTTCTCTAGACTGAAAAACCCTAGCTGCCTCAGCCCCTCCTTGTAGCCCAGGTGCTCTAGGCCCTTCCCTACCCTCATGGCCCTTCTCTGGACATGCTCCAGCACCAAAATGTCCATCCTGTAGTGAAGGGTCCAGAACTGAGCACAATACTCGAGGTAGGGCCTCACTAGTGCTGAATACAGGGAGATGATCACCTCCCTGACCACTGTGTTTCTAAGCCAAGCCAAAGTTGGGGCTTCTCAGAACTTACTATGTAAAAAAGAACTGGGGAAAGATTTTTTTTTTTTTTTTTTAATCTGTGTATGAAGGGTAATCCTTTTGTGCTGTTTACATGTATTTTAATTGTCACAGTATTCGTTTTCCATGCTTGGAATATCTAAGATTTTCATCTTAATTTCATAGATACAGTCGTTTGTTGTGGGCAATGTCTTCAGCTCAGACAAACGTTATGGGGGATGGTTTTGTAAGTTCTGTATCTGAAATACAATTAAGATTGACTTTGTTCATTGCATCCAATTATTCCTTAACTAAAGTATAATTGAATTTAAGAGCTGGTTGTGGCTTCCAATTAAAATACCATATTATTATTATAATGTGTTGGCCTAAGGTTTTATGTAAGCAGTGTTCTGGGAAAAATAAAGTGTTTTGGGCGAGAGAGTTGGTGAAAAACAATCTGAAACATACATTTTTACAAATAGAATGTAATTTCAGGTAAACTCTTCATGGAAATTATCAATACTTGCAGCTTGAGATGCCCAATATCAGGGGAAAAAAATGCAGATTTTCTCAAAGGCCAACAATCATAAGCAGTATTTAAAATATCTTTACAATACTTCTGGTCTCATAGGTATTTGCAGCTTTCACTGAGCAGGCAGTAGATAGCAGGTAGTGTTCTTGTCACTGAATTAGGGGCTTGACTTCCTTCTGCCTTTCAGTTTTGAAGTCATCTTTGGGTAAGCGCTGATCCCCCAAAAAACCTCTTCAAGTGTAGCTGCTTGTGATGTTTTCCATAGGGCAGATTCTATAAGGTAGCTCACATGCTTCAATTTTTACAGAACACAGCCAGAAGGGGTTTTTAATGCTTGCCCATTTGGGATAGAGTTGGTGGTGGCCATTTCCGGGTGGCCTGGACTTCACGGTGCGCAGCAGGTTTTGGGGGCACACCCTTGTATTGTGCAAGTTCCATGGTGTATGTTGGCAGAGAGGGGCTGCAGTTTCTGTTGTGGGCTGCACACTTCTGAGACTGTATCCAGACACCTGTGTACAAAATCAGTCTGGCTCTCTTATTTTCTAAGGCATTTTCTTCTCAGGTAAACTTTCTGTCAGTGGTTTTGTGTTGTTAAATACAGAATTTCACTGAAGAGTCAAAACACTTTGTTTGCTACTCTAATCAAAGACTATACACTCACAGATGAGAAAGAAGAAGGAATACTAGGAAGCATACTTCTGCCTAGTTTTCAGATATCCATGCTTTCTGCTGAGGACCATATTAACCGCAAATATGCCTTTAAGGTAAGGGAACCGGTGTTTTGGGGCTTTTTTGTCTGAAAACATAATAGTCTAGTTCTCAGAATTCATTAGGTCTACAAGAAGGGTGGGAGAGGGCTGTTTCCAAAGGCCTGTAGTGATAGGATGAGGAGCACTGGTTTTAAATTAGAGAAGAGTAGATGCAGATTGTATGATAGGAAAAAGTTCTTTGCCATGTGGGTGGTGGAGCACTGGAACAGGTTGCCCAGGGAGGTAGCTGGGGCCCCATGCCTGGAGATATTCAAGGTCAGGCTTGACAAGGCTCTGGGCAACCTGATCTAGTGGAGGATGTCCTTGCTGACTGCAGGGGTGTTGGACTAGATGACCTTCGGAGGTCTATTCCAAACCAAACCATTCTATGACTCTAATGTTATCAAGTTACTTCTGAAAAACAGAATTAACAAACAGTTTGTGCCTGAATTGGGTACAAATCTGCCTGGTTTGGGTATAAAAGAGTAGCAGAGAATTTAAATATTTATCCTGATATAAATATGGATATTATTACTAGGAGAAAATAGATGACTTGTTATTGTTGTTGCTGTAGCTGTTGTTATTACTCATGGATTTTAAATACCCACTAATGAAAGTTGTTTATTTTGATATGCAGTATCTTCACATATAAAGGAAAAAATAACACTTTAGTATCACTTAAATCACAATATTACATGAATAGTTGTTTGAAGCGTTTCATATCTTTTTACTAATTATTTAAATCGCTCTACTAAATATTTTCTCTTTTGCTTTTTTCTGTTTTATGAGCTCCTTTTGGCTCTTCTTTTGGCCTGCTAAGCAACACATCATTTATTTGCTGTGGTAAGTACAAATTAAAACTTATTGTATCATGCAGACTCTAAACTTCTATGCCAAACTCTTATTTACAATAATTATATTAATTTACATTAATGGATAGTTAAGATAGTTCTTACTATATTGAAGAAATCTAAGGGCTTTTTATTGACTGCATTAATGAAGAAGCAGCTATGATTGAAAATTATAGGCAATTATTTTAAAACATGAATGCAGTGGCAGAAAAACACTGAAGTATTCCTGCCACTATTTTTTTCCCTGATAATATTATTAGCAAAAATCTTATTACAGAAAAATTAGAGTGAGTATCCAGTAACATTATTTATCTCTTTTCTTTTACAGAATCTTATATTTTTATTGCAATGACCATGTCATTTCCAATCAGGCAGCTCATCCAAACATGAGGACCTATTATTTCTGCACAGATACAGGGAAGGAAATGGAGTTGTGGATGAGAGCCATGACAGATGCAGCACTTGTGCAGACAGAGCCTGTGAGAAGGTAGTGTGGGCTGACAAAACAGTGGCACAGCAGTTTTCTTTCTCATACTTGTTTAGCTTTATTTGAATGGATGGATATACCTTAAAATAGAATGTATGTTGACTGAAATAATTCTCTTTATATTGATAAGTCCCTCTGCTAATTTAACAGTGTTGGATAAAATTTTGAAGTAGTGAAAACAATCTTAAGTTCTGTTTTGAATATGGATGCTTTGGGTGTATGGGGCTGGAAGGAAAATAAAAATTGATTCCTTTAGCCAGTGGTATCAAAAGCCAAGCAACAGTGAATATTGTGTGCAGGTGTGTTTGACCTTCCCTGCCCTCCTAACTGAATAGAAATAGCAGCTCAGCTGGTGATAGTCTTTGGCTTAAACATGTGCCAAGGTTCAAATTCACAGCTGTAGTTTCTGGGTAAATTAAGCAGCTGTACCTGTGGGCCACATGTGAGGAGCCATTCTTGTTCATCATCAAGCTGTCTTCAAATTTATACTGAACAATCTAGAGCCTTATCCTTTATGTATCCGTGCGCTGACAATGAAAAGCGAGTTATCACTGAAAGCCTTGTGTTCTGAGAAACTGAATATTGTCTGCTGCTGTCTGTCCACTAAAAACTGTTTTCTGTCTGAATGTAGTCCCTTGGGTCAGCTCCATGGCGTCTGTAATGGAAACCTCATCAACTGAAAATTTGAAAGCTTCCCTTTATTGATGGTACAGAAGTTACTGCTGATGGTTGCTGTCACTTGATCTATTCTGCACTGTCATTTCCTGCTGCACTGGAGCTAAAAAACATCAGCAATGCTATGATTTAAATCAAATAAATAAATAGCTAAATAATATGACACATAGGTACCAAAGAAGGAAAAGGTACCATTTTTGCAGCACATTCAGCTTGTCTTTCTGACAAGCAGTATTGCTGTATTTGACATTGCTAGTGCAAGTCATTCCTGTTCACTTGTTCCTGACATTTTACAGAATCACAGAATGTTAGAGGTTGGAAGGGACCTCCAGAGGTCAAATCCAACCCCCCTGCCAAAAGCAGGATCACCTAGGGCAGTCTGCACAGGAATGCATCCAGTCAGGTTTTGAAAGTCTCCAGAGAAGGAGGCTCCACAGCCCCCCTGGGCATCCTGTTCCAGTGCTCTGTGACCCTCACTGTAAAGAGGTTTCTCCTCATGTTGAGGTGAAACCTATGTTCAAGTTTGTATCCATGGTTCCTCCTCTTTCTACATTCAATCTCTTTTTGGTGGTGCACAGTAGTATGATTAGGCACTTAATCACAGAATTAACCAGGTTGGAAAAGACCTTTGAGATCATCGAGTCCGACCTGTCACCCAACACTATCGAAGCAACTAAACTGTGGTACTTAGTGCCTCATGAAGTCTTATTTTAAACACTTCCAGTGATGGTGACTCCACCACCTCACTGGGCAGCCCATTCCAATGGCCAATCTTTCTGTGAAGAATTTCTTCCTAACCTCCAGTGTAAACCTCCCCTGGTGCAGCTTGAGACTGTGTCCTCTTGTTCTGGTGCTGCTTGCCTGGGAGAAGAGACCAACCCCCACCTGGCTACAACCTCCCTTCAGGTAGTTGTAGAGAGCAAGACAGTTTCCCCTGAGCCTCCTCTTCTCCAGGCTAAACAACCCTCAGCCTCTCCTCATAGGGCTTGTGCTCCAGACCCCTCACCATCTTTGTTCCAGCACTGATGTTTGCCTATCAGTGTGTAGGTGGGGATGCCTGATACAACTGAGTTTATCTTTTCATCTAGCTGTACATGCTCCTGCAGCCTGTCTTGCATTGCTTTGGGTGTTTACCTTACTCCTTGGTGAATCAGCGTAGCACGCTAAACAAGTAGAAAAGCTCTCAGCAACAAAATCAGTAGTTTTCTGCCTGGATGTCACAGGCAGAACAGGCTTGCCAACACCCAAAACACATGTCAGAAAAGCAACAGGAGAAGCTGCTCATGTAACACCATCTTGGTGGTTTACTTCAAGCAGGAAACCTTAGAACCTCTTTGAGGTTTGAGAACCTCTTTGTTAGTAGTCTTGAAATAATTACTTGAAAGAAAATACATGTCAAGACCAGTGAAATCTCAAAAACTTTTATGTCTGTTAACTCTAAGAAAGAAAAAAAAATCCTTCAGACATCTGTTTTTTGAAGAATTCATCTTTTGGCTATCTAACTAGTTCTTACAATGAGCTGTGTAGCAGGATATGATCTTATCCAGAAGAAATACTGCTTCTACCCTGTAAAAAATCTGTTAAGTATTAAGTATTATATTACCTCATCTCTAAGTAACCTAAATTTTGGCATGCTTACAGCTCTAAGCATAAATTATTTTGGTTCAGTCAAATTCAGCCAGTGCCTTTGTTTCTCAATTATTCCATTTTCTTGAAGTTCCAACATTGTACAGAGTTTTCTAACAGACTAGGTATTTATGATACAATAGCTAGAGTATGAAAGAACTGACTTCCTGAGGCTATGTTGAGCCAATGCTAAGTGCTTTTTAATAGAAATCACCCAATAATAAGTGAGAGTTTTTCCATCAGGGTTCTTTAAATCTAGAAGTCAGGATACTTCACTGGCAATCATAGAATCAATAAGGTTGGAAAAGACCTCCCAGATCATCAAGTCCAACCTGTCACCACAGACCTCATGACCACTAAACCATGGCACCAAGTGCCACATCCAGTCCCCTCTTGAACACCTCCAGGGATGGTGACTCCTCCACCTCCCTGGGCATCACATTCCAATGGCTAACAACTCTCTCTGTGAAGAACTTTCTCCTCACCTCCAGCCTAAACTTCCCCTGGTGCAGCTTGAGACTGTGTCTTCTTGTTCTGGTGCTGGTTGCCTGGGAGAAGAGACCAAACCCCTTCTGGCTACAACCTCCCTTCAGGTAGTTGTAGACAGCAATAAGGTCTGCCCTGAGCCTCCTCTTCTCCAGGCTAAACAGCCCCAGCTCCCTCAGCCTCTCCTCATAGGGCTTGTGCTCAAGGCCTCTCCCCAGCCTCATTGCCCTTCTCTGGACACGTTCAAGAGTCTCAATGTCCTTAAATTGAGGATCCCAGAACTGGACACAGGACTCAAGGTGTGGCCTAACCAATGCAGAGTGCAGGTGCACAATGATTTCCCTGCTCCTGCTGGCCACACTATTTCTGATCCAGGCCAGAGTGCCATTGGCCTTCTTGGCCACCTGGGCACACTGCTGGCTCATGTTGTGCTGGCTGTCAATCAGCACTCTGGAAATCCAAACACAGCAGCCTGTTAAATTGATTTTTTTGGCTTTAAGTGATTTCAGAACTGCAATCTGTATCTTTATTTTTCTGATGATGTGAGTTCCTGGGGGTGGGGGAAACCACCAAAAGATAAAAGGAGTATTTGGAACATTGCGTTGTGTGTGGTTTGCCTGATTTTCCATAAAATACTCTTATTTTCTGCATGTAGTTGGCCACATAATGCAGAAATGAGGTATTGAGATTAGAAAATGAAAATGTAAGCTGATCTAGTTGAGGATGCCCCTGCTTACTGCAGCGGGGCGGATGACCTTTGGAGGTCCCTTCCAACCTAGACCATTCTATAATTCTTTCAGAACTGATGTGCAGTCACAGCAGAAAAATGTCCTTCTGAGGTATAACTACAGGGAAGGACAAATATTATTTGGTCCTTTTTAACTGTAATTACTCCTTTCTAAACATTTTATGTCTAATTTTACCTAAATTTATGTTTAATAATGTACTGACAAGCCTATCGAAATAGTTAAACAAATACTTTGGTCAGTGTGAAACTGTTTAAGCTTCTGATCTCAAACATCTCTGGATTAGCAAGACATGCATTCCATGTTGTATTGCTGCAGACAACAATTAAGTGGTATCTGTGAGTACTTATTGTTTGCTGGTGTTTATAGATGCTAATATCCACCAGCATACTGATTTATCAGATTTTCTTTTGCCCTAAATGCAGCCTTTCTCTTCTCTCCTGTGTTAAAAAGCACCATTTTTCTGTCCTTTCATTGTCAGTTCTGGAGCCTTTGTTTCTTCTGAGTAATGGAGCATGTGCTAAGAAAAACAACTTCTTATCCTCCTCCTCCTCCTTGTGTAGTTACTTTCCCTGAGCAGCATAAGCTGAGCTGCCAAAAAGGCATTTGTTAGCATAGCAACGTTCACAGTGGGGGTTTACTGACGTCACTGTGTTTGGAAAAGATGACTTCTTCTTTCTGTGTGACATTAAGTCATGGTCCTCTTCGCAGCCGTCTGAAACTTAATTACATGCCCCTCAACCAACCCTTGCAGACTTATTTATTTATATCATAGAATCATATAAACCATCAGAAAATAGTACTTCTCCTGCACTACTGTTCCATGCATATTATTCCTATTTGGTTGTAGAAAACTATACATTGTGTTCAGTATATGCTGAAAAAAACCTATGCCAGGGCTCATTCTTTTTGTCTTCTTCCTCTGCTGTCCTCAAAATACCCTGCAAGTCTTGTTGAAATAGGTCTTTGAGAAATAGATATAACTATGGTCTCAAACAGGGATTGAAATTTCTTACATTTACCTGCTATTTCTGATAGTTCCTTCCCATTTGAATCCTGTGGGAAGACATGTCTTGCTTGCACTGAGTTGATTTGATGTATAAAGTTAAAGGAGAACCCAGAAGTCTATTTGAACATCAATCATTCACCCTGTACACCATTGCAAAGAATGTCAAATATAAATGCTTGGCTCTGCTGTGTGTAACCATAGTAACAAGTGATGCAGCATAGAAATTATATTGAAAAATAATTCTGTGATTTGGGGGTTGGTTGGTTTGGGGTTTTTAATTAAAAGGGTCAGTGGAATGATAGAAGAGCTGTGAGGCTGGTGAGGAGGTTCGAGGGCATGTAAGCTGTTTATAGTTTTGAGATGAGATCTCGTGGCTCTCTACAACACTGAAATAAAAGAGCTGTTTTGAGCTGCTTATAGTAATAGAGTGAATTTTGGAGGACTTCTATAACATTATGAAGTATCAAGCAGAGAATGAGGGCATCATAACTATGTCAGGAAGAGGCATGAGGGGGAAAAAATACCACATTTGTTAATCTGCAGAGGGCCTAAGCATTTCACTCTAGCTCAAATAAAGTATGCAGAGGACATTGATGTCTGTTTCTGACTGATACATTAGAAATGGTGCACTTGTCAAGGCAGGAAAGTCTTGATTCCTTTCCTGCCATGGAGAGTTCCTAGCAAGAGTAGTGTAGTAATAGGAAGTGCATTTAAAACTTAGTCTCCAATATTATTAGCAGCGGGTAGTATTTTATAAGGACCTTATGGGTCCTTTTGCATTTGCTGGGCTTCTATCCCAAATAGTTGCTGGCCTGCTGGGAATTCATTGCTTAAACTGTCCTTTAGGGAAGTGTAGACTTGATGAATAGCCTCTTGTTCAAGATGGGGTAAGCAAAAATGCTTACAGCTATGCATGTAGTTAGTGTACTCAGAACTGGGTATTTTTTCAGAGCAGCAGCCGTACTAGGAACAAGTTCTTTACTGTGAAGGTAGTGTGACACTGGAGCAGATTGCCCAGGGAGGTGCTTTGCAGCCCCATCCCTGGAGATACTCAAGGCGAGGCTTGACAAGGCTCTGGGCAACTCAATCTGGTTTGCCTCTGCTTAGTGCAGAGAGGGCTGGACTAGATGTCTTATGGAGGTCCCTTCCAACCCTGACCATTCCCTGACCTGTGATTCCAGTGATCTTAGTCAAGCTGTGTATGTGGTGGGCATTTTACACACTGAGGGGTCACTTCAACTGGGCATAGCTATAATGATGAATTGTAAAAAAGATGCAAAACGCTGCAAAGGTTCATTTAACATCATCTTACAGTTTTGTTCTTAATTTAGTTTTACACAGAGTTGTAATCTTATCTTCATCTTCTTCTCACAGCAAAAAATGTTGATCAAAATGTTTTAAGGTTTTGATTTTCTGTCGCTGTCTGAGCTGGATGTTCAGTTCAACCCAATATGGATAAAGATAGAGCTTCCTGACAAAAGATAGCTAATAAAACTGCATACACTGAGTACTTGTACTGTAGAGCAGGAATTGTTCTAAAAATACCATTATTTTTGTGGTGCAGTTCCCTAAGCCAGCAGCTACTTTCCCCCTTAAAATTAGGGAAGCCACAGTTACTTTCCACAAAACACATGCCAGCCAAACTGATAGCATACCAGAGAAACCTAGCTGATGTCAGTGACCATGAAAAGTGGTTTGCTTTCTTTAAAGGAGGTGATTATAGGTTAAATTCAGCAGTATTGTGAGTCACAAGCTAGTCAGCAATGTAATCTGCTGCCATATTTAAAGATGGTTTTAAGAAGCATTTGAATTTCAGGCTGTTTACATCTGGAAGCTATAGGTCTTGGGAGAGCCACTGAATGTTTTTACTGTTTGAATGTCCAGCCATTCAGGAACTGAACATCTACTTTTTCAGACTCTGGTTTTATTTCCTCTTGTGCACATTTTCTCTAGGGAGTTAATCTGAAGTTGGCTTAAAAAAAGAAAATCCCCTGTGTTGGAAATGCTTTTACAATAGCAAAGAACTAGAGAAATGTGGAAGAAAAACACTAGCACGTTCTCCAACCAAAGAAAACCAAACCAAATCAACCAAAAAACCCCAAACCAAACACCACCCCTGTGCCTAAAGCAAAACAAAACCAAACACAAAACAGGAAACCCTCAAAGAGCAATGATAAAAGAAAACCTTGCTTGTTATGAAAATACATCCTGGATTTTTCTCAAAGAGAAGATATTGGTTTAAAATATCTGTACAGAGCTTCACTGAAATCACCCTAACACCAATATATTAACTTTTTCACCCTTGACTACTATTTTTAATGAATGTTTTGCTGTCGTTTTAACTTCTGACTTATTGCTTTTCAGAGTAGAGAAGTTAACTGCGGAAAATACACCGCCTCGAGAGGCAAATAATATTTCAAACCATCGGGTGCTAATTAAGCCAGAGGCACAAAATAACCAGAAAAACAAAGAAGTCAACAAAAATGAGGAGAAAAAAGCCTTGGAAGCCGAAAAATATGGATTCCAGAAAGTCGGACAAGATAAGCCATTAACGAAAATTAACAGTGTAAAGCTAAATCCTTTGGGATCCGAATACAGGACTTTACCCATAAGCACGATTCCAGCTGGACACTTCAGACCAGTTCATTTAAATGGGTCTGAGAATAAAGCTGTTGGTGTTGTCCTGGCAGATGCTGGAGATGGGGGTCATTACAATGCGGTCCAGGCACATATGGAGTCTGAACGAGTTATGCAGAGAACAAATTCAATGCTGCAGTTGGAACAATGGATTAAAATACAAAGAGGAAAAGGACAAGAAGAGGAAACAAGGGGGTAAGTACTGTGTAGTTTTTAATTATTTTTTTTTACTCTAGCTATCAAATTATGTGCTTGCAAATAATCTTTAAACTTGTACCCTGGTTAGATTCCATAGGTTGTGGTCTATGATATATATAAATATATACTGTTCATTGTTCTGTATAAGAAGTGCATGGACACGTGCTCACTGCTGATTGATTCAAGTTTCTCTTCTATTGGCATTTGAATTATTACTAGTAAATTAAACTACATTAATAAATTTAATGGCTAGGAATCCTTTTCAGGTGTTAGAAATTTCGCTATCCTAGCAGAGAGGTGTCATCATCATTGAGGTGTCATCAATCACAACTATTCTGTTTCATCTTTAAATCTGAAATTGTCCTGGCCTACATTTTTGTTCACTAATTATTTTAATAATATTTTATTTTAAAACCTTCAAAAATATTGCAGGAAGCTTTAGATAAGCTTTAACTGAAGAGAGAGAGAGAGAGAGAGAGAGAGAGAGAGAGAGAGAGAGAGAGAGAAGCATACCTAAGAGTACATCATTGAAATCTAACTACCTTGATGCTTAAAGCTTCGCTTCTCTTCTCGTGAAATTAAACTTCTCCTAGTTCTAATATTGAGCTCCAGTGCTTATTCATGGACCTTTAAAACTGTGTGAATGATTCACAATATTGAATCTTCTGCTGGTAACGTTTCCTCTGACAGAAGCGTTGGGATATTGCTTCCAGGCTGGCTTATAGACAAGCAGCTGTGGCAGTAAAGTACCGAAGCTTTTAGTGTAACATTAGAGAGGAAGTATGGAGGTGTTATCACAGGTGATATTTTGAAGAGTTGGAAATCTGGGAGTTTGCCTGTTGACACATGGCAGGACAGAGCTTACCACAGAACCAAGTTCAGAGGCTGAATTTTCCTCCAATAACTGCAGTTTGGGGAGTGGGGAGTTTTCAGTTTTTCAAAACCATGAAAAATTTACTTTAGTCTGACTTACTCTTGCCAAAATTGAACATTTCTTCATTGCCTGTAGTCCTTTGTTAATTACAATTAGGAGTTGGTAATGTCTTGTTTCATGAGCAGTGTGAGCTTGCAACCCGGAAGGCCAATGGCATCTTGGGTTGCATCAAAAGAAGCGTGGCCAGCAGATCCAGAGAGACAATTCTGCCACATTGCTCTGGTGAGACCTCACCTGGAGTATTTCATCCAGGTCTGGAGCCCTCAGTATAGGAAGGACATGGACCTGATGGAGCAGGTCCAGAGGAGGGCCACAAAAATGGTCAGGGGGTTGGAGCACCTCTGCTACAAAGACAGGCTGAGAGAGCTGGGGTTGTTCAACCTGGAGAAGAGGCTCCAGGGGTTGGAGCACCTCTGCTACAAAGACAGGCTGAGAGAGCTGGGGTTGTTCAACCTGGAGAAGAGGCTCCAGGGAGACCTAATAGCACTCTTCCAGTACCTGAAGGGAGCCTACAAGAAGCATGGGGAGATCCTGTTCCCAAAGGCCTGTAGTGATAGGATGAGGGGCAGTGGCTTCAAACTAGAGAAGAGCAGATTCTGATTGCAAGTTAGGAACCAGTTCTTTACCATGAGGG
Organism: Picus viridis; assembly: GCA_033816785.1. NCBI lineage: Eukaryota > Metazoa > Chordata > Aves > Piciformes > Picidae > Picus > Picus viridis. Next base: position 7,115,389 of record CM066568.1, read on the forward strand.
TAATGGAACAATGGAAGAGGTTGCCCAGGGAGGTGCTTGGGGCCCCATTGCTGGAGATATTCAAGATGAGACTCGCCAGGGTTCTGGGCAGCCTGATCTAGTTGAGGATAGTCCTGCTGCCTGCAGAGAGGGGTTGGACTAGATGACGTTTGGTGGTCCCTTCCCACCCAGACCATTCTGTGATTCTGTGATTCTATGAAATGCTCAACCTAAGTATTTTGATGAAACTTGCACTTGCAGTGCAGAGAGCTGCTTGCACACTCTGACATATGTTTTATTATGCATGCTTGGGTAATGGGAACTGAGAAGGCTTATTGATGCAATTAGATTATTTATATATATTTTTTTAATGTATTGTAAAACTTGCAACCAAATTTGTGCTGTGCCATTTTTCTGTTGTGAAGAAGCATAAGACCCCCAAAATTTCATTTCATTGTGGAATCAAATAGGGGGAGTTACTGTTTAACAATATGTTATTAATTAACTATATTATTCTTGGCTAGAGAGAACATTTGTTGCTTAAATAAGAGTGACACTGATAGCACGAAGGATATGCTTTCAAATGCAGTTCTACATAAAAGTAGCAAACTGCAAAAGAATTGGCTGTGAGCTATCTTTTTTGTGTGTTGTATGGAAGTGGCCTTGAATAATGATTCAAATTTCTAATGTATAGTGGTGTTTTAAAACTGTGGTTTCATTTACATGTGGGTTTGATCTGATAGCCATTTTCTGGCTGGAGACAGAAATTTAAGTAGAATTTACGTTGGTAGAGTAGGAAGAAGTTTCAGTTCAGGTTAAAGCTTAGGGTTGGGGTGAGAGCCTAGTAAGGCTATTTATAGCCTTGTCCCTGTTCAACTCATAACTTGAACTTGTGAGGAAAGTACCCTTCCCTTAATGTTGCTGACTTTTAACAAAGATGCTTTCTGTTGCATGTCTCAGTAATGTGTTGGAGAAATTACGGAGTGTCTCTGGTGTCAGACTGAAGAAAACAAAATAGGGCTTGAAGAGTGCTACAATATTAACAAGCACATTCAGTTAAGTGCTTAAACAGGAGCTTTTAGCTGTCCTCAACATGAAATTAAAAAGGTTCACTGTAAATACTACTAATTTTTTAGAGGAACAGGCTGATTCCTTAATAGTTTGATTGCATGAGGAATTACTGAGAGGGAGGGACAGCATTGCAGTTTATAGTTCTTGAAGCTTTATCTTCTGTTTCCATGGATCTAAACATCTAGTTTTGCAAGAGCCACACAAAGGCAACCAGTGCCTTGAGGAAGACAAGACTTTTTTTAAACAAACAAAAACATGCTTTACAGTTAAAAACTAACAGCATTCCACCTGAGTATCACTTTACTGCATTAATTTTGCACAAGACAGTTACAAAGAAATGTTCTCACCAAAAGGAGTTCACATGAATGGTCTTTCTCAAATGTGAAAAAGTACAGAAGGCTTACATGGTAGCAAGTGAGGCTTTCTGTTGCTGTGAACCAGGGATGTGAGCCTCATCCTAAATAATAAATGCCTGCTGTACACAATGAGGTTTCTCTCTTCACTCCACCTTCCTTTGTTTGATTTGCACTGGGAAGTTTGTTATTCTGGGTCATCTGGTGTTTGAATTCTTTAGAATGAACTGTTTTGAAGTTTGCATCTGAGGGCATTGGAAACATTGCAGAACTGAGCCTTTCAATTTTATCAGCAAAGTCACTTTCCCATACCGTCTTATTTGGACACCAGAAGCAGTGCTACTACCCAGCAGTGACCCTAGAGATAAGTTCTAAAGATGTCTATGAAGAGTAGGACACGATGATCTTGAAGGTCTCTTCCAACCTGGTCTATTCTATTCTATTCTATTCTATTCTATTCTATTCTATTCTATTCTATAAACTCATGGGGAATCTTTTTTGTCATATGGGAGCACATAGGGAGCTATTTGTGATGGTAGTTTCAGAAATACCTTTCAACCTCATAGAGTGTATGACTGCTTGACTGGCTGCAGCAGTCTCCCCTTGTGTGCAAGGCAGCTGTTAAGCTGCAGTACTGTCCAGAGTTGGCTCTTGGATTTGATTAGAATGACATTTTTGCAGGTTCCAATGGGATATTGGTAAATCTGTTCTGATTTGATCAAATGATACCCAACAAGGCTTAATATTGAGGTATTTGGGCTTTTCACAGTATTCATGGTTTAGCAATATGTTGTCTTCCTAAATGTGCTAGAATAGCAGTAATTGCATGTACCCTTTAGATTGCTGTCTGTAGAATTTGAGACAGCTTTCCTTCAAGTCGGCTAGGATATTCAAGGGAGCCAACAGTACTAGACAGCCCTTGGAAGTGGTAAAATGAGAGAGGAGCTTCAGTGAGTGAGGTGTATCTTAACTACCAGCTATCTTCTTGAAAATATCAGGCTTCACTGTACCTGTTTGTGAATAGCTAAAATACAGCAGAATCCAGCAGCATGAGATTGAACACATCCAAGTGCCGGATTCTGCACATTGGCCACAGCAACCCCATGCAGTGCTACAGGCTGGGGGCAGAGTGGCTGGAGAGCGGCCAGGCAGAGAGGGACCTGGGGGTACTGGTCGATGGTGGGCTGAACATGAGCCTGCAGTGTGCACAGGCAGCCAAGAGGGCCAATGGCATCCTGGCCTGCATCAGGAAGAGTGTGGCCAGCAGGAGCAGGGAGGTCATTCTGCCCCTGTACACTGCACTGGTTAGGCCACACCTTGAGCCCTGTGTCCAGTTCTGGGCCCCTCAGTTTAGGAAGGATGTTGACTTGCTGGAATGTGTCCAGAGAAAGGCAATAAAGTTGGTGAGGGGTTTGGAACACAAGCCCTATGAGGAGAGGCTGAGGGAGCTGGGGTTGCTTAGCCTGGAGAAGAGGAGACTCAGGGGAGACCTTACTGCTCTCTACAACTACCTTAAGGGAGGTTGTAGACAGGCAGAGGTTGGTCTCTTCTCCCAGGCAACCAGCATCAGAACAAGAGGACACAGTCTCAAGCTGCACCAGGGGAGGTTTACACTGGAGGTCAGTCAGAAATTCTGCACAGAGAGAGTGATTGCCCATTGGAATGGGCTGCCCATGGAGGTGGTGGAGTCACCATCATTGGAGGTGTTCAGGAGGAGACTTTACAGGGTGCTTGGTTGCATGGTTTAGTTGATTAGGTGGTGTTGGATGATAGGTTGGACGTGATGATCTTGAAGGTCTCTTCCAACCTGGTTTATTCTATTCGATTCTATTCTGTTCTATTGTTTTGAAAGTTAGAAATTGGATCCAGAAGTGTCTTGGGTTTTTGTTGGTTTGGGTTTTGATTTTTATTTCATGTGGAGATGGAGAAAAACCTTTATCATTAATGGCATGTTGCATGAAGAAATTTAGAGGTAGTTAAGCAGGGTTTTCAGCAAAAGAATAGGATTTAGAATCTATTTCCCCCTTAAAATTTTCATGTGGCCCAATCTACAGAATGAGGGTAATACTTCATTAATTCTTGGAAAGCTTCAGAAAATGAAGCAGATTTCCTGTGTAAATCTCTTTATAGCAGTTGTCATCTCCAAAATGTTACAAGTGATCATAAGTACTCAGCTCAACTATTTTCTGTGACAAGTGGATTTTACCATCATCAGTTTCCTTAGTAGTTACTCTGTAAGGATGTAACATGCAAAATGTAGGTTTACCTTTCCATTTGCCCTGTGTAATGTCTGTCATGTTTCTGTGGCACTGAAGTAGTTCCAAGCCATCTTCAGATTTGGATGCTTCATGGTGGCAGGGATTTTAGTTTGAATTAGTCTGGCTAGCTAAAAGCTGCTGCCCTCTGATGGGTGAGTCATGTCCAATTTGAGATTGGTTTCCTTGTCTCTGGGCAATCAGGTGTGATCACTAGCAAAAGGCATGAAGAAGTGCTCATTTGAATTTTAGATAAGGGTTGAATGAATCAGCCTTAGATTTTGCCCTCTGGAAAAGCCAGAAATGCTTCGTCATACTTAGGTATGCATCAATACTCAGTATGGAAAAATTTGGCTTCTCAACTAATGTGAAAGCTACTAAACTTGAAACTCCAGCATTTTACTGTGGTAACACACTAAAGAATAAGCCTTTGAATTTATATCTCAAGTTGGAAAATGGTATTATTCCCAAACAGATGCTTTGCTGTTTGTTTCTCTTGGATAGCTGATACGGAATGGCTTGTCCTTGACAGCTGCAGAATATTGCATTACACAATTGCTGCTATTTTTCCTTGGTCTGCTATTAAAAAAAAAAAATCAATATTTTTTTTTCACATCCCTAATAATTGCTGAAGGATGTTCCTAAGGAAAGGACAGGGAACTTTTTTTTTCTTTTTTTCATTTTTTGAAAAAAGAGAGCATTTAAATTGTTCTCATATAGAAACAGTACAGAACTTGAAGCTTTCAAAACTTTGACCTTCCCAGCATATAGGCAAGATTTGATCTAAACTTCACACCACTAGACTGGTTAAGAAAAAAACAAACAACAAAAATTTTGGATTACATCATGAAGCAGCTAATCAGAGAAACAATCCAGTTTGGGTGCTAAAGTGCCTTCAGCTAGTAGAGTTGATTCTTTAATGGTCATAGAATTGTTAGGGTTGGAAGGGACCTCAAGGATCATCCAGTTCCAACCCACCTGCCATGGGCAGGGACATCTCACACTAGATCAGGTTGCTCGGAGCCACATCCAGCCTGGCCTTAAAAACCTCCAGGCATGAGGCTTCCACCACCTCCCTGGGCAACCTGTTCCAGTGTCTCACCACTCTCATGGTGAACAATTTCTTCCTAATATCCAATCTGAATCTACCCATTTCTGTTTGTATTCCATTTTCCCTCGTCCTGTCACTCCCTGATACCCTAAAAAGTCCCTCCCCAGCTTTCTTTTAGGCCCCCTTCAGATACTGGAAGGCCACAATAAGGTCTCCTCAGAGCCTTCTCTTTTCCAGACTATTTTTTTCCTTTATACTCTTGTATTAAAGAAAGAAGTAAAATCTAGGTAGCTCAACCTAACCAATCCTGCAGAACTTCGTATTGCCACAATATTAATGCTGTCTGCTATTTAATTTCTCTTTCAGCATAATCTCCTATCAGACATTACCAAGAAACATGCCAAGCCATCGACCTCAGGTCTTACCCCGGTACCCCGAGGGCTACAGAACACTGCCAAGGAACAGCAAGGCACGGCCAGAGAGCCTCTGCAGCGTGACGCCATCAGCTTACGACAGGGCCATCGGACCAGTGACGGCCGAAGAAAAGCGGCGGTCAATGCGCGATGACACGATGTGGCAGCTCTACGAATGGCAGCAGCGTCAGTTTTACAACAAGCAAACAACTCTCACGAGACACGGTACTTTAACTAGCCCCAAAACCATGATTAATATTTCTGATCAGACAATGCATTCGATTCCCACCTCACCTTCTCATGGTTCAATCGCTGGTTTCCAAGGATACTCCCCGCAGCGGAACTACAGGTCAGAAGTGTCTTCGCCGGTGCAAAGGGGAGATGTAACTATTGACCGCAGACACAGGACGCATCATACAAGGGTAAAAATGCTTATCTTAATGGTCAAAAGTCTTATTGACAAGGATTTTGAGTAGAAAATAGATGGTTACTGTAAAAGTCACATTGTGCTGCAGTGTATTTGATTATAGTGAAGTTACGGTTTGCATGGGGAAAGATGTTTAAAAGTCTAGAGGTGTAAAATGGTGTTTTTCTCATGCACTGAATGAAAACATGTCCTAATGGAGAGGAACAGAATTAACCAGGTTGGAAAAGATCAAGTCTGACCTGTCACCCAACACCATCTAAGCAACTAAATCATAGCACTAAGTGCCTCATCCAGTCTCTTTTTAAACACTTCCAGGGATGGTGACTCCACCACCTCCCTGGGCAGCACATTCCAATGGCCAATCTCTCTTGCTGTGAAGAACTTCTTCCTAACATCCAGCATAAACCTCCCCTGGCACAGCTTGAGACTGTGTCCTCTTGTTCTGGTGCTGGTTGCCTGGGAGAAGAGACCAACCCCCACCTGGCTACAACCTCCCTTCAGGGAGTTGTAGAGGGCAATAAGGTCTGCCCTGAGCCTCCTCTTCTCCAGGCTAAACAGCCCCAGCTCCCTCAGCCTCTCCTCATAGGGTTTGTGCTCAAAACTCCTCCCCACTTTTATTGCCCTTCCCTGGACACATTCCAGCAAGTCAACATCTTTCCTAAACTGAGGGGCCAGGAACTGGACACAGTATTACTATAGATGATATTATGTGTCTCTAAAGAGAAGAGAAGGAGTCTATAGGCATATTTGTGTACAGAAATCATTCTCCTTGCTAGTTTGCTTTGGTTGGTTGGGGTTTTTCTGCTGGAGCTCTGAGAGGAAAGAAATTGCCAGATTTTCTTCTATTTTTCTGTTTTCTGTTCTTCAGCCATGAGTTTGGCTACCCTGGGTTCCAGCAGAAAACTGTGTGGTGATGTCTTTTGATGCCTTTGAGTTCTTGGGGAGATCTCTGAGGAGCAGTCTGTTTGCACACAACTCTAGCACTCGACTAGTGTAACTTTGCTGCTCTTCATCAGTTAAGAGCTAGACACAGCTAATTGGAAGCCTTAGTGTGCCATTTGTGGCGCTGCTATATCCTTCATGCTTGTTATGCATGTTTGGCAATAGATTGGAAATAATTACCTTATTCTTAAATTACTTTCAGTTGGATATAAAATATAAAATGCTTCTACACATACTTGCTAAGTCTTTATCTCAGGTGCCTTTGTTAATGCAGGAAACAAAAGCAACTACCTCTTAAAAACAATTTAAATAATTTACAGGTGAGAATCATAGCATCATAGAATTGTCAGGGTTGGAAGGGACCTCAAGGATCATCTAGTTCCAACCCCTTAAAAACATCCAGGGGTGAGACTTCAACCACCTCCCTGGGTGATCTGTTCCAGTGTCTTGCCACCCTCATGGTGAACAAAATGTCTTCCTAAATGAGTCTTGGGTTTGGAAGTTTTTAGGGCCCTATCAACAAAGGAGTCAATTCTGTTGTGATACTCTTTGTCTCAACTCCCTTGGCAAGTTAGTAAGCAGTGATTCTCATGCATCTGAGTCAGTGTTGCAGAGCATGTGCTAACTTGCCCTTTCAGCCATGTTTGCATTCTGATTATTTTCTTTTTATTGTGAAACACTTTATGCTAGTATTTGTTTCACATTTAGTATCTTTTCTACAAGATTCCTGTTCCCCTTTGGGGTTTTGTGCTGTTTCATTTGTATTTTTTTTTAGTTATACAACTAGCTTTTGCCATTAACTTAAAAACACAGGCCAGTTTTTAAGAGGTGGGTGACTATTTAAAATCAGGAGGGTAAATTTAAGATTTAAACCCCATCTGTGTAGAGATGTTAGGTTTTTAAAGAGCTTTCAATGACAAGTGAAAAAAATCAAAGTGTTGTTTACATGGGGCTCAGTAGGGCAATGGTTGTGAGGGAGGAGTGTTAATTAAATGAATGCTGAAAGCTGCTGAGTTATCTCTAAAATGTCGAGCAGTCCTAGATGTAAGGAGCATCTGGCCAAAGCTGGCACAAATCATAGCAAATTTCTTCAGTGTGAAGGTGGCTTGGTTTGTGGGGTTTTTTTATATACATTTAATAGGTTTTGAGTCTTTAGGTAACTACTGTGCTGTTTGTTTTTGTGCAGCATGTCCTTGTGCCCGATAGAAGGTCAATGCCCGCAGGTCTGAGTTTGCAGCCTGTTACTCCTCAGAGCCTCCAAGGCAAAACAGTGAGTTGTATTGCTATTTGGTGCATCACTTGGGTTTTTATTTAAGGAATAATCCTTTAAGTCTGAAGAGACGACACTGAAATTTTATTCTACTCAAAGCTTGCATGGAATGTAACCTTTATTTTAATTATCAGGGATTTTTAAAGCAAGTGAAGTACTTGGTGCTTACATTGAATTTTGAGACTATTTTGTAGCCACTGAGTTGAGAATGTCTTTCAGAAATACAGATATTTCAGTTATTTTAAGCATCTTTGATGCATTACAGAGATCCCTGCAAGAGGATGGAATATGTCACAGAAGACTTACTTCTCCATTAATTATTTAGAAAATCCTAGAAACAGAGTTTTTCCATTTTTTTGTAATCTTAAGGATACTAAAATTGCATTTAATTAAATGATGTCTTTTTTGACATCTCCCATTGTTATTGTGGTAGAGCTGCAATTCTCATTGAAGGTCTTTCACCAAAGTGGATAGTGCCCACCTTCCAAACTGAAACATTACTCTTAGCCAAAATCTAACAGGGTTGTCCTCATTTATGTAATTTCTTACATGTTTTTTTCCCTTTCAAATTTCTCTGTCCATCTGTAATTGCTGTCTGACAGATTTATGAATTGAGAACAAAGATTTTGGAATCATACTGTGAGCAACCACTCCCCAGTCAATCCTTCCACACTCTCCACCCCTGTTTCTTGCATTTCCCGTCATGAATCCCTGGCACCTTCAGCAAGTTAGAGGTTGGCCTTTGGCAGCTGGTGCCTTATCTTCTAGAGACATTTCTTAGGGTTCATGGCCCCATTAGCTCTCCTGGGCTCTGCTGCTGGCACTGGGCAGATGAACAGGGTTAGGGGGCAGGAGGTCCAAACTGCCTACAGAAACCAGAAGTTGTGCCTAAGGCACAAATGTTGCAGGGCCCAAAGAAATCCATAGGTAGCTCTTTAAACAAAGTTTTATGCTGTGGTTGCTGCAGGAGTCCCAAGAGCTGTATCAAAAGCACATCGGAAGTTTTTGCATTATGCAAAGAGTAGATACTAGTATAAGAAAAGTAGTAGCAGATATTAGTGTTTGATGAGGAGTAGGTATTAGTGTTTGATGGGCTCCTGTATGAAAGAAAATTTACTTGCAGACATTGGATTTAACTGTGCACTTAAACAGGACTTTTGCAGCACATATTGAGAAGAGGTTTAGTCTTGAAAAAATGATTCACTGTTCCTTTTGCTTGAAGATGCTACTTACAAGTGTCTTATTTCTGAAAATTTTGGGCAGAACTCCAAAATGTCTTGTATAGCAGGCTAGAGTCTTAGGCTTACTCACTGAAAGCAAGCATTTTAAATACAGATATTGAAGGAGCACTTTAAGTGGAAGCTTGGGCATTCAGCAGCTTGGCTTTGGAGTTTGTTTTCCTTCAAAGCAAATGATTTTGACCGGTCGCCGAAACTGTGTGGCAATCCCTTGCTCCCTCTTGCGGGCTCCTTTGGCACAAGCTCACAGCAGTGCCATGCTTGTTCTCAGGGGGTTTTCTTCCTTTTTCTAAGAAATTGGTATTTGCTTTAAGCAATCCAATACGTGGTGCTCTGACTCTTTTTTTCCATTACTTTGGGGAAATTCTGTGACTGTGGGAGAGAAGCAGGTGGGGGGTTTAGGATTTTTTGTGTGTGTGTTTGTTGTTGTTGGGGGGATAACTTGGAGAATTTGTGAGAAAATGAAGGTGCTGGATGAATATTTAAGCTCTTATAAGACTGCCTTCTGCAGAAATGTCAGAAACAAAGGGAAAGAGGAACATAACAAAAATACTAGTGATGTTAAGGGGTTTGTTTAAAGTACTGCTAATAGAAGTGGTTCCCAGGAATGGTTCAGATAGATTCCTAAACTGACCTAAATTGATCTGTGTGGAATTGCCTGTCAAATACCTGTTTGAGTGTGACTTTATCTTCATGCTGTATGCAATTTTCGGCTTTGAATACTATTCTTCATCCCTTTTCAAGGCTGTATTATACATCTTGGACATAAAAATTAAGCAATAAATTAACTGTTAGCCCGTGGAAGCCGGAGGGGGGTGAGGGGGGACGACCAGAAAATTACTTTTGTCATGCTTCTGCAATTTTGTTCTGTGAAAAGTGGTCATTCAGTTATTGTGGATTGTTATGAATGTCAAGAATTACCACAGAAACTAAATTTTCCTGAAAGGATTTTTTTGATTCACAATGCTCAAGTGGCTGTCCATGTACAGGTATCCTTATGTCCTAAGGGCTGGAATTATCTCCCCCTTCACTTTAATCAGTATCATCAATCTGATACGCATGTCAGAAGAAGTCTGAGGGCTGCACAGACCTTCTCCTGCAAAACTCTCACTTGTTTTTGTCCTTTATACAGAACGTTCCACTTCTGTGCTGTTTGCAGTATCATTTGTTTCTAGCAGTTAAAAGTTAAACGTTTGTTATATATATTTGAAAGTGGTTAATTTGGGGGGAAAAATATATATATATATATATATATATATATATGTATATTTTGTTGTAAGAAAGGTACTAAGAACCCTTTTTTTAATCAAGTGTTGCTTAGGATACCAATTAACCTCTCTTCTACTCTTTGGCTTCTCATGCTGCACTCCTTCAGCCGGAGGAGCTCACGCTGCTGCTAATAAAGCTGAGACGGCAGCAAGCTGAACTGAGTAGTATCCGGGAACACACACTAGCACAGCTCATGCAACTAAAACTTGAGGCCAGCAGCCCAAAGGTCAGCTATAAAGCAATGTCTGTTATCTACCATTCTCACTAACTTGTAGTCATTAATTAACCAAAGTTTGCATTGTACCCTTAGTGCAACATTTTCTGGCTACTGTGGGAGTAGAATAGAGTGACTTTGCTCCTTTGTGTATGTGATATTGTGCTATTAACCCTTTGAGGCTTTACTCAAAGCTTTTGGCTGTTAGCTGAGTCAGTATCACATTAAGACTATTTTAGAATATTGAAGTGTTAAGGTTTTTAACCTATTGCTATAATCAAAATCAGTAGTGATAGAACATGAGAGTAATTTATTTCTTATTCTGCCTCCTACTGGATATATATTTTTAATCTGTGTGCAAAAATCAGGACATGTTTAAAATGGATTTATCAAAGGGTTTATGGTTGTCTGTGTGGTAGACATCTACGTGCACTTACTGTATTTGATACGTAAAACTAAAATACCATGTAGTAGTTCATTATCTGATTTATGGCAAATTTAAAAACCTCTTTTGGGGGATCAAAAGTTGTTAGCAGTTCACACAAACAAACAAAAAAAAGACAGATAAAAGCAGCATTAGTATTTCTATGTAAAACAGAAAGATCATTGTCTTAGTTTGCATCTTTGAAGACTCTTTTCATGCATTCTGCACCTTCTGTCCCTTTCCTTTTCTCCTTCTGCTGCCTGCTAGAATGAGATTCTCTCACATCACCTTCAAAGGAATGCCATATATTTGGATCATCAGGTGGGATTTGCAATTTTTTTCTGTGTTTACATTCTTAATGCTTTTTGCCTGCTTCTGTCAAGCTGGAAATATTTGGGGAGAAGGCTTTTCAGCGGGTTTTTATGAAGTTGGATGCTTAATGTGTGCTCTTTTGTTTTTTAAGTAGCACAGAATATCTTGCTTACAAATTTGACATGTGATGGGTAAAAAACACCCCTCCATTTAAAATTCACCAGCATACAGTAGCCACTCACCTCACCAATTAATTTTTCTGTTCTTAATTTCCTTCCTATAACAACACTAGCATTTTATCTTAACCAAAGTGGTAATATATTTCAAAGCTCATATGACACACATGCGAGAGTCATAGAATGGCTTAGGTTGGAAGGGACCTTAGAGATCATCTACTCCAACCTCCCCACGGGCAGGGACGTCCCTCAACTAGACTCGGCTGCTCATGGCTTCATCCAGCTTGGTCTTAAACAGCCCCAGGGAGGAGGCAACAGAAAATTAATACTTGTGATAATTGTAGATTTCTGAATTAAGAAGAGTTAGATGTTTCTATAGGACATTAACCAAAAGGGAAGTCAAACATGAAAAACTATTTTAAAACAAACCATAGCATTGCTCATTACTTTTTCTCTTAATTATTTCTTCAAGATTTATGTAAGAATTTTGCTCCTTTACAGCTTCTGATAAATTGTGAAGTAAGGGTGCAATTCTGTCTCCACTAGCAGAATTGATTGCCAGCTGTAGAACTGTGATATCACACATACCTCATTTATAACTTTGTTGCATGATCAAATGGAACTTCTGTACAAACAGTGCCTGAGAAATTTTTAAATGGGAGATTTTTGCTAGCACTTATATAAGTCAGTCATGAGTGCTTAGAAGAAATATGAACAAATGGGTTGTCCATTAGTTAAAGATGTAAAATCACTAGAGATTTTTCTTTTTCCAATTAGATTTTTTCAGCCTCGTGGTTAAAACCAGCTGTTGTTAGAACTCCTGTCTCCTGTGACAGGATGTCAGTGAGTTACTAAAAGCCACATGTGCGCAGGGCCATACACATGCATGGACCTGCTAGCACTTCAGTCACCCAGTGACTTTACTCTCCTACTTTGCTGGCTCAAGGTTCACAGAGGGGGAGAGACAGATTAATTTGCCTTTTAGGAACTAGTTCTTTGGACATAGCTAGCAACCCAGGGCAATGATGATCTGTTTGCCAATGTGGGATATGTTATGAAGGTACACACTTGCTGTATATCACTAAATCCAAACCAGGAGTACCCAGTAACCACAACAACAGTAACAAAAAATAGGGAATCATTTTTTCCTCTACAAATATAAGCTAGACATGCTTTTTTCTCCTTTGCAAATAATGCCATGGCAGGAAGTCCCACTTGAATCTTTTGTTACTACAGCAAATTCCAGCAAACAAGACCTGTAGTAGACATGAATTTTTATGTCAGTAGTAAATGTTTTTTGCAGTCTGAAAAACTGAGTTCAGGCTCACAATTTAAAACTCTTCAGTGCATGCTGTCATATTGATCTCAGCATATCCCAGGCTGATTTGCCACAACAGAAGCTCTATTAAATTCCATTTAGGGTTTTTTTTTTCATTTCCTGTTTTTTGAAGTGGCTATGTGTGTAAATTAAGTGTTAGGTAGTTCATAGACTTCTGCTGGTACTTTCAGTTTCCTTCAGTTTTCAAAGGGTGCATAAAAATAAACAGAGCTTGAACAAGAAGTTGTGAAATAAAGGGGTGAAGGTCCTGTAGCCAACATCCATATTTTCTTGGTGTTTTACTTCTGTTTCCTCCTCTTTGCCATCCTCTTTCTGAGATGCTGAAGGTAGTTCTAGGAAAAGGTAGTTCTGGGAAAAGGTAGTAAATGAAGGGAAATATAATACATGATTCAAGGGAGCTTGAAATAGAGCTGACAGATATCCTGTATTGTCTCTGAAACTTTATGTTTCAGCCTGAAATTTTGTCCTCTATTAGCAAGATATAGGATACTACTCTTGTATTTTTCAGGCTATCTGAAAAAGGTAGAGTGAGTTGACCCAGCCACCACTGTTGTGGGAAGCTTGAGAGGAAATGTATAAAGCTGCCAGTCTGGGTTCAGTCATTTGTCATCCATAACATATGGTCTTACCTCATCAGTGAGATCAGCTGTCCTGGCAGAGAGCCACTATTCCAGCTGATCACTGCCACCAGAACTGCACACGCTGAAATGTCATCTGTGTAGGGTGTTAGCAAACACAGAAGAGAATCTAGGAAAAGGAAGAGAAAATTTGGCAGTAACTTGGCTTTACAGTTTAAAATACAAAATACCCACTTAGATGCTGATAACTAATGCAGCTTTTCATAGAGGTCTTATGTCAAGGAGGTAGGGGTTTTTTTTTTCATTGTTTCCAATGGAAAACACTTTTATATACTGCTTCGGTAAAGATAAAAGCAAAGATGAAGCATCACTTCTGGGGGAGAAAAAGAGTTGTAGACTACAAGTAGCAAGTAACAAATCCAAGGCTGCTGGATTTTATTTGGTTTCAGTGCTGTGTTGCTGTGTAGCACCCAGCAGTTGACACTTCAGTTTGCTCAGTGAAAAATCTTAATTATGCTTTTTTATGACTTCTCTAATTGAAAAGAGTATAATGTTACTAGCATTATACATAGAATCTTAAAGGTGTCCTTTTCTGTACAAAATTAATATGTCATATTTTTCTGGAGTGAGAGAAAATCAAGGCTTATTTCTGTTATGAACAGGCAAATATTTTTCCTTGAGCTATTTAGTCAATGTGAATAGTGTTGAACTTCAGTTTGGGGAGCAGCCTCATGTTAATGCTTTAAGAACACAAAATAAAATAGACCAGAATAAACCAGGTTGGAAGAGACCTTCAAGATCGTTGTGTAGAGATCCTCTTCACCTTGTAGGGTGGGGGACTTGACCTCGTGTCTCTCATGACATACTTTGCCAGTCCTTCAGTATGCATTGCCTTGTCTGCGTGCTAGCTTTAGTTAATGGAAGGTTTCTAACAGATGGAAGAACTTAACTTCCCCATAGTTAGATGTCAGTATTTTTTAGCAGCATTATTTCCTAAAGGGGGAAAAAAGCATGCTATACTTTACTGCTACAAAGGCTCTTTGGTTGGCATTACTTCACCAGTTATCTGGGGTTTTATTTCTGTTCCATATGGTCTGAAAGAACTGGAGCTGTTCTGGAATTAACTGGCCTTTGCAAACAGTGTTAGATAAGCACAGTTAATCACCAAGAGCAGTAAAAACATTGGAAGAAGGCCTATAAGTAGAAGTTGGAGCTGGCTGTTGGACAAAACATTCCTTCAAAACATCTTTTGAGATGTTTCCTAATCTTTTGCTTGTTTTGTATTCTGGATGAAAACAATCTTTGAACGGTTCCACAGCAATTAATTTCATCAGGAATAATTTGAAATATTCTAAGCAATAAAAGTAAGAATTAGCCCAAAAGACTGAAGAGTGTTGAAAACCTGCTAATAAAAATGCATTCAAACCAGTATACCTCTAATAAAATCTTTCAGCCTCAGAGCAGCTCTTCCTTTACAAACACTTGAGTTGGCTGTACTTCGATTGCCTGGCTTTGAACCTTATTATTTCATCTTAGTATTGAGATATCTTTTGGTATCACCTGATGCACGTAGTTGGTGGACACAATTTTAGTGTAAAGGGAGAACAGCTTCTTGTGTCAGTTCTCTGTTTATCTATACTGGAGGATAGAGCAAATGGGAGGTGGTGTTTGGATTTTTTTTCCTGCACTGAACAAAAGGAGCATCCTAAGATCTTCTTAAAGGTCTTCTTAAATTAGCTGATCAGATTTTACTATGTATAAGAAAACCACCAACAACAACATCAAAGTCCTCTATCTATTACAGAACAAATCACTACCCCAAATGTTCAAGTCAGGTTCTTTTTCCTAAATAATTAAGAGACAAGACATTCCAAAAGACATCAGAAATGTAGGCTTTCTGTTACATTTCAGTCTGTGAAACAAAACTTTGCCATTCAGATTCTTGGTGAATGCATGTATGACGTGAAGACAGAGTGAAAAGTCATAAATATTCATACACATAGTTCCTTCCTTGCAAGTCTCCAGAAGTTTCCAACATGTCTGAATGTTTCCAATCAAAATAGGAGAGGCATTGTACATTAAATGACTTTTCAGTTTCTTTTGGAGAGGAAAAGTGTCTGTTTTCATAATTTTTCCTTTGCTGTTAGGAAAGTCTATTTTAAACCCCAGAGTCTCCTTACTGTTTTCTGAGTTACATAGTTCTCTGAAATCCTAAATGTATGCCATGTTTACTGTAACAATCAGACATTGGCACACATCAGTAAATACTCATCACTATAGAAAATGCCTGACAAGGTCTGAAACAGGGGAGTGGGTGAGTACAATGAGTCATGATTCCAGTGACACATCAGTGCAGTATATAGAGGCATTTAGATACACAAACGTAAGTGTAAGCCTCACTTTACTGTTGAGAGGCTGAGAATGCTTGTATCTTTTAATGTACATTGAGTTACTAAATCTATCATTTAAAAGGCTCTCTGATAAAGGTTGGAGTGTTCCTATTGCATAATCCAATGATACTTTTAATTTCAACATCATGCAGAGCTAAGCTTATTTTAAGCCCTTTTTGGTCTTTCTAAAAGAGAGAGTGGTGAATTGGTTTTGAGCATTTCTGTGGTTTTGTTTGGTGGTATTAAACTTTTCAGATGTTGATATTACTGAATGATGGCATATATATAAAAAAGCATGGGATAAAATGTGATCTACTGCATTGCTAGAAAAAATTAAAGTAGAGGCTATATTTTACAGTGTCGTCTTTCAAATCTAGCCATGCTGTAAACTGATGTTTGCTGTATGCTCCTCCTGATTTGAAATAGATGAAAGAGAATGAACCTTTAATCACCATGGTTCACACTATGATTGAGAACTCGGCGCTAAGACCACAACTGTACCAGCAAGTAAGGTCTTGGATAGTGAATGAAATTGCTTTATCATCTGCAAAAAATTTCCTTAGTGACAGTTTTGGTTGTTCCTCAGATTCCTTCATGACATCGGTGTTTCTCTTATTTGCTTTGGAAAACCACAAGTCATCCATGCTTCCTGAAACGCTGCCGTACCGTTAGCATGGCTTTTCGCTGCGTTTTTGTCCTTGAGTATTAAGTGTACACTTTCCAATAGCTTTTTTTTTTTTTTCTTTTTTTGCTGTCTAGACAATTTAATTAGTTGATGTTTTATGCAGGTGTCTAGTAAATCCATAAAATCCCTAATAAGCTTCCAACATTTGTCTTAGCATGATTCCCTGCAATTAGTGTTCAAAGGTGCTTCTTTCTTTTGACCACTACAAAAGCATGTGAGTGGTGTTTACCTGGTCATCTCTGGCAGTTCTGTTTTGTTCAATGAAGTGGATTTACAAGTGTGTTGTTTGCACCTACCAAGCCTTTAGCCACTGAAGAAAGAAAGGATCAAAATCACTTTGATCTGGGGAGTGTAAATCCTAAAAGGCAGTGCCTGTTCATAAAGTCACAGCAGACTTAACCATGCACGCTTACAGAGTATCTAGTGGTGGTTGTGAACGGTAAGATGGAAGAAGAACCAGAAACGTGAATGGAAATATTGTCTGGGAGTTGAGACCTGCATTAACTTATGAGCATGGCCAATACCTACCTGTTGGCACTGCAGCATCTTAGGGATGCTGGGGCTTCACTGAGTACTTCCTGTCACCTCAGGAAGTGTTTAAGAAGTCTCTAGCCTCAACTGCAACAAAGATGTTGTTCTTACTTAAATGAGTATAATATTTTGCAGCAGTTCTGGCTGCCAGTCAGAAGGGAACATCTGACCCTTGCACTTGTGTTTATGCCCTCGTGAGCCAAAACATGTGTATAAAGGTTGCACGGTTTGAAGAAAAGTAGTTCTGCTATGTAAAACAGTGATTTATTAGTATTTGATGCTTTGCCATGTTTCTAGAAAATGCTGCAGCTTAATTTCTTGTCTCATTTTCTTGGAAGTCAAGTCCACAATGCAGATTCCTCTGTGATCCAGAGAAGCTGCAGGAAAAAAAACAGCTTTCCAAAGGAAGCTGGGTTGTGAGTGACTGATTTCAGGGTCATCCAAATTGTGCTCCTGTGTGCAAAACAGGAGCTTTGACATGGAACCTGAAGGAACTGTCTGAGAGAGGAATGAGAGAAGTAACGTGTCCTCAGGCCCTAAATGAAATTGGGTTTAGTTGTTGGTTGGTTGTTTCTTTTACAGAAACCTAGCTGTTAGGTTTGTTGGTTTTTTTAAAGCAAATCAGTTTTCTGCAGTAGAAGAAGTAAGGCACACAGAGAAAGAGCTGCTTTGGATGTGTCAGGGTAAACTAGCTCAGCATCTCATATTAATGTAGACAAACTTGAGGTATAGCTGTACCTAGGCTAGTCTGCCTGCTTGTTCAGGGATGCTAATACATTACTGAGTGCTGTGTCATCGGCTAAGCTATTGGTACACGGCACTGCCTTCACCTTGAATATGCACCTGCTGCTTCATATTTGGCACTGAATAAGCACCTCTTTTGACATTTATGTCAAAGTAACAAGTGACTAGAACAGGTTGTGAAGATTGAATAACCTTTTGTCACTAAAGACGTCTCTTCAGGTCAGAGTGTTTGTGACATGTGCAGAGGCTTGTGCAGAAGAGCCCATGTATTGCCTAAACCAAAGAGCAGCAAGACCACCTGCTTTCATGGATGAAATGTACTGTACAAAATGCTGTATTGACTGACTCCTGGGAAAGGATAAAAACACACTCAAACTTTCACTGCCTCAGTAGTCTTCTAAACTGCCACATTTAAATTTCTGGCAAATTATTTGACATTTAAACAGCATACAATTTTTCATTCAAAGAAAAATAGATTATTTTTATCAGTCATCTTTCTCACTCCAGTAAGAAATTGTTTAGGTTGGAAGGGACCTTGAAGATCCTCTACTTCTGGCCCTCTGCCCCCATCATGGGCAGGGACACCTTCCAGTAGACCAGGTCACTCAAGGCCTCATCCAGCCTGGCTTTGAACACCTCCAGGGAATGGATATTCACAACCTCCTTGGACAACCTGTTCCAGTGCTTCACCATCCTCACTGTAAAAAATTTCTTCCTAATCTCCAGTCTAAGTGTATCCTCCTCAAGCTTCAATCCATTCCCTGTTGTCCTATCACTGCAAGCCCCTGTAAAAAGTCCCTTCCTAGCTTTCCTACCCTTTTCAGGTATTGGAAGGCTGCTATTAGGTCTCCCCAGAGCCTTCTCTTCTGCAGGCTGAACAACCCCAACTCTCTCAACCTGTCCCCACAGGGAGGTCCTCCAGCCCTCAAATCACCTCCGTGGTCCTCCTCCAGACCCACTGCAGCAGTTGGAATGCACAAGTATAAGTCAGGGCAGTGAATATGTGTACATATAGAGTAGGGGCTTTTTACAGCCTGGACCAGTTTCTACCTTGAATTGTTTTGTTTCTCTATAGTACTAGATGAGGAGTGTTAATCTTATTTTGTGAAGCATCTTATGCTCATTTTAAAAAGTGCAATTGTCCTCAGTTCATTTTGTGTGTGCCAGTTTGCTAAAGGGGGAAAAAGGAAAATCTGAGTGCAAGAGGCTGATTTCCAGCTCTGTGCTTGGATAATTGTTCTTAATACATTAAAAATTTATGAATTTTTTTCCCTATAAGGATGCTGGGATGCTGTTCATGGCACACTATTATTATTACTATTATTAAGTGCTGTTATTATTATGATCATTGTTGCAGCTGCCTACATTTAAACTGTTGCACATGTTCAATTTTGAGATTTGTAGGTAGAAATATTTTTCAGGTTTTATTATGAACACAAGATGACTGTATTTGAGCTAAAAATCTTGTGTTTCCTCTTTGTATTTGAAATGTTCTGTGTGGCATTGCTCAAAATCAGAGGAGAATGTTGCTTAGTCCGAGGTAGATGCCCTTTTGCCCTCCTTCCTGGTAGAAAAGAAGGAAGAAAAAGAAGGAAGGGAAGGGAAGGAAGGGAAGGGAGGAAGGGAAGGAAGGGAAGGAAGGAAGGGAGGAAGGGAAGGAAGGAAGGAAGGGAAGGGGGAAGGGAGGAAGGGAAGGAAGGAAGGGAAGGAAGGGAAGGAAGGAAGGGAAGGGAGGGAAGGAAGGGGAAAAAAAGGGCCTTTTGGAAATCTCCTAAGTCTAACTTTCTGACTTTAACCTTGTGCTCCCCCACCAAAATATCCTAGACTGTCCAATTTTATTTTCCTAAGTGCAGTAATCTTGCAGTGATGCTTAGAGTGCTCTCAGGGTGTGACATTTCCTGCCATTTATTTATTGAATCAAAATGGTTAGCAGAATCTGGAAATAGATTACAAGATAATTGGTACTGGAATTTGAATGTATTTTAATACTGACTGCTTAAATAGGTTTAACCTCTCATGTCTCAAGAGGTAGATTTGCCTAGTCTGCATTTATTTGGGAATAAATTTCCCTCTAAGTATATTGTTTCCATTGTGGCAGATTCATCTAGTTCTGATTCCTGTGGTACTGGTGTTTGATGGAGGATGGGGTCTGTGCAGTAGGACTGGAAAGTAGATGACAGATTTTTTTCTAACATAAGATGGAGATTCAATCAAGGTCATTCTAGCTTTCCACAGGTAAGATACATGTTTGGCCAAGCTGTGCATCTGTGGCCTCTCAGAAATGTTCAGCTCTGTAGGTATTCAGGGTGCTGCTCCTTAACGTTTAGGAGCTGTGCGCGCTGTGGTTTGTCCTGCTAAGAGGAATGGACTTCTTGGTGTTTGAGTAGGTAGATGTTGAGGAATGTGGAAGTCATTGGTTCAGCAGGTGGCACTCTTTCTCTGGAATTGCTGTCCTGGTGAAGTGTTTGTAGGAAGGATTTGGTGTGAGAGGTGTTTGTTGAACCAGACATAAAATATATTTCGCTAACTTCATTGCTGGAGCTCCTGTAATGCATTTTCCAGGGTTATGACATTGTTAACCTTGCTTGTAATGTGTAACTGCAGTTTGCCTTCTGCAATTCCTCTCATAACTCCAGTAGGCTGCAATAGCATTCTGCACTGTTTGCCTTAAGCTGATTTATAGATGTGCTGTGGAAAGTGAAACTGCTGTTTTGTCAGGGGTGGATTAAGTGTTTCATACTATTTTTAGAGGTTTCACGCTAAGTATGTGTTAAATGTTGCAGTAGAAATGTTGAAATGAAGTGGCTCTCCAGCAGTGCCTGCTGTGGGAAA
This sequence comes from Picus viridis, assembly GCA_033816785.1. Classification (NCBI taxonomy): domain Eukaryota; kingdom Metazoa; phylum Chordata; class Aves; order Piciformes; family Picidae; genus Picus; species Picus viridis. The sequence goes on from CM066568.1 coordinate 7,135,882, forward strand.
CTGGTACCACTGACAAAAGCAAGAAGTTGGCAGCAGTTTTAGAAGTGTGATAGGATTTTAGTGAGAAGAATTAGCACGTGTATTGTGTTCTGTGAAAACGTGGTTTTGTTTGGGGAATACTGAAAATCTATTCCTGTTAGCAGGTGGGCAGGGATAAGGATGCTGAATTGGCAAGCCATTTTAAACTTGTCTTTAAGGTGGAAAGACAAAAAAAAAACAACCCAAAAGGTGTCTCATTCTCTTTTAAAAAGGGGGGAAAAAAGTAGTATCTTTTAAGTGTCAAAACATACTGGCTTGAAAAAAAATAACAAAATTTTTTCAGGCAAGCTCTACAAAATGCTGAGAAGTTTCTCGGGGAGATGTATTATCTAATAAGGGATAATATTTCCTTTGTAAGATCTTTCTGTTGTGAACTGTGACTAGATTTTTCTCTGTGACTTGAAGACATTTGGCCATGTTTATGAGTTTACTTAAATATTTCCATTCCTCATTGTTCTCTCATTGTGATAAAATCAACTCTTTAAACAATCACAACTCTACCGTAGTTAGAGTTTAAATCGATACCTCAATTTTTGTGGCATTCATGAGGTGCAAAAGTGCTGTGGCTTTTTTCATATTCCAACACTCATTTTCACAAAGCATCCATTTCAGAGGAAGCTACTGTCTGGTCTTAGTGCACCATACATACTTCTAATTGTCATCAGGTGCATTTGCATGAGGTATGTGGACATAGTGTCTTGAAATGAAACACTTAAGTGTGTTGAAGATCTACTGTGCGCTTGGAATGCTTGTCTGGTTAGCCCTTCACTACTGCTCCTTTGATTTGTAAGTGTCCTTTAATGTGGACTTGTGTTTTTATGATCTTTATTGGTCTTTTAAGTCACAGTGACCTAATTATGGCAAATACATGAAAGGAAAGCTGTATGAAAGTAGTTTGAGATTACATTACATATTGACTGGTATGAGGAAACAAGTTCAACTATGTCCAAAGATAAACCAGAAGGGCTTCCCTTTGTGGTGGTTCTGGTAATACTCTGTTAGAAGGGAGGGAATCCTTAGGGAAAAGTAGGCAGAAAGGTATTTGGTGGTACTTACTGGGCATATGTCTGTAATGAGATATTTTACACATATTTGTATACTTAGGTCATTCTGTTCTGATTTCAGATTGACATCAGAAATCCCCTCCTTGTGAATACACTTGACTTTAGTGGGCCTAGAATGGTTAGTTCCAGGTAGAATGAGGCCCTGTATTTAGAATGCACATCAGAAAGCGTACATAATGATGTATAACTGTGTAGATGTACTCTGACAGTTTCATCTTCCTGCATAATCCATGTTTGATTGACTTAGTTGTGCATCTTTAAAAGGCCAGTTTGCATTGGAAACACAGCCTGTTAAGTTAATGCAACTTTCTACTGACAGTCTGCTTGGTATTCCATATACTTATCTTCATTAATACCTGTTGGCTAAAAAATAATGTTGTTCAGTGTGGTATGTTTGACTTTTCAAGAAAGAGCCAGTTTCTGTGTTAAAACTCTTAAGATGAACGATAGTTTGATTTTCATAGTCCAATTAAGTTGTTTTATGGCACTATTATTCTTCCTTATAGTTAACACAAGAAGAATGTAGGGGCACACTGTACAAATATAGAGCTGAAGAGCTGGATATTGATGTAAGTCATTTGTATTTCTTCCACCTTCGAAATGCTGGAATTTGTCTCTTTACTTTGATAATAATTTCCCCCTTGGCTTTTGCATTTGAAATACATTTCTTACAGGTGATTCCCAGCCCAAATTACTTGGTGAAATTGAGGGGCAGAGGACTCTTTTTGTAATAAGGTTTTAGCCTGCGGGAAGTCTTGCATTTTAGGCTGAAATTTGAAGTATTGTATCTGTGTGAAGGTTAATTGCTTCTAGAAAGGAATGAATTGGTTTAGAAGGGGGAAAACTCATAGTTCAGCTATAAGAATGAGAGAGATAGTATCTCAGGAAATACGACCAGTACTCCAAACTGAAATTTGGCATGGGTAGCTACTCTGCAGAGTAATGGGTTTCTAATTACTAAAGAAAAGGGGCTTGGTGTAAAATTGATAGTGAAAGATGCACACATGAAGTCGTGCATACATAGGCATGCCTGGTCATTTTCTACAGTGCAACTAAGAGAAGAGAGCGAGTGATTCAAAGGATGTTATTTTATGAGTAAAAAGGCAAACTGGCTTCCACTGTTATCTTTGAGTTAAAAAGTTAGAGCAGCACAAACTGAACCAAAAAGAAAACTAAACTGTCTCAAATTGCTTCGAGCACATTGAACACTCTTTTGCTCAAAGCAAAGCTGGAATGGAACATCTTTAATCATAGCCATACCTCAGTCAGTGCTAAAACAGGGCAGAGCATGAATAGTACTAGTAACTAAATGTTAAGTACTACCACCTGAAGTAGAGCATGGAAAAGACTGTGAATGTATACAATGTTCTCATTTACTTATTCATCAGTATTATAAAGAACAGCATTTAATACCTATTAATAAGTGGTAAAGATTTAGCTGCAGAACTGTAAATTCTGTGTTTTGAGCCATGCTGTCTCAAGTTATTACACTTACTGAAGAGAGTTTCTTAAAGTGAACTTGAAAATGCAAGGCTGGTGCTTTCCATGATTTTAGAATGCACATTTGGTGGTAATAATATTTTATCTAGATTCACATAATGATTTGATGATCAAGTTCTATTTTGTTTACTGAGGGTGTTGAAGATGAAACTCTAATTGTGACCTTTTCTGTTACACACTAGGCAAAGCTTAGCCGTTTATGTGAACAAGATAAAGTCGTACAAGCACTGGAGGAGAAGCTTCAGCAGCTGCAGAAGGAGAAAGTAGGACAATTGTATTTATTAGCTAAAGTGGATGTTATTTTACATGCTTATTATCAGAACATTGATAACTGAAATAAAACGAAAACCAGCCCAATGATGCAGAACATTAAAAATAATTCTTTTTATTGTAATAGTACACGCTTGAGCAAGCTTTGCTCTCAGCAAGTCAGGAGATAGAAATGAATGCAGATAACCCCGCAGCCATACAAAGTGTAGTCTTACAGAGAGATGACTTGCAGAACGGACTGCTTAGCACTTGTCGAGAAATATCGCGAGCTACTGCGGTAAGTAATTCCTTCTTGCCGGTAAAATCTGCTCAAGTGTTACATGACCTGCTTCATCTTCATCATACTAATTTGTCTGTGATTGTTTTTCATTCTCTTCCAGCAAAAGTCGGCTGTCTTGTACTTGCTTCTATTTTTGGTCAAAGGCAGCTGGAAAGTGATCCGTTTGTTATATTCATCAAGTAGTCTTTCTTTAATATCATAGTATCAGTCAGGGTTGGAAGGGACCACAAAGGTCATCTAGTTCCAACCCCTCTGCCATGGGCAGGGACACCCCACACTAGATCAGGCCGGCCAGAGCCTCATCCAGCCTGGGCTTAAACACCTCCAGGGACGGGGCCTCAACCACCTCCCTGGACAACCCATTCCAGGGCTTCACCACTCTCATGGTGAAGAACTTCCTCCTCACGTCCAGCCTGAATCTCCCCACCTCCATTCCATTCCCCCTAGTCCTATCACTACCTGATAGCCTCAGAAGTCCCTCCCCAGCCTTCTTGTAGGCCCCCTTCAGATACTGGAAGGCCACAATTAGATCACTTCGGAGCTTCTCTTCTCCAGACTGAACAGCCCCAACTGCTTCAGTCTGTCCTCATAGGAGAGGTGCTCCAGCCCTCTGATCATCCTTGTGGCCCTTCTCTGGACACCTTCCAGCACCTCCAGATCCCTCTTGTAATAGGGGCTCCAGAACTGGAGGCAGTACTCCAGGTGGGGTCTCACAAGAGCTGAGCAGAGGGGAGAATCCCCTCCCTTGACCTGCTGGCCACACTTCCCTTGATGCAGCCCAGGATCTGATTGGCTTTCCGGGCTGCAAGTGCACATTGAGAGCTCCTGTTGAGCTTCTCATCCACCAGCATCCCCAAGTCTCTCTCCTCAGGGCTGCTCTCCAGCCAGTCACATATTTTTTTGGCCAGGAATGAGTGCATGCTGACTTTAACTGGCCTGGTGATTTTCATCTTCATAATGTGAAAAATTGATTACAGGAGTACAAATAAGCTATTTTATGTGATCTCAAAATAATAGCAAGCACAAACTTTCATCAGACATTTGAACAGATAGGTGAGGAGGTGACTTATTTTAAGCAAAAGGATGAAGAGATTATACTGTCATAGTCTTTTTTACTAGTAGGCTATTATATTTAAAAGATCTTTCAAGTTATGCCCTTTGAAAAACTTCAAAAAATGTAAGAAAAAGAAAAGTAAAGGAGTTGCCATTTATTGCCCATTTCTACTCCATGATGGAAATGACAAGGCAAAGAATCATTTTTGCCTGTATATATACACACACATACACATATATGTATATATATACACACACATACACAGAGAAAATTACTTCAGTGTCAAATTTTAGATGTTTGATGTGGTGAAACTGATAAGAAGTAGGCCCTGAAATGCTGGGTTTAGACTATGCTCTAAAAGGAATTGGTTTGATAAGGAAAATGGAATCAAGGAAAAGGAAATCCTCAAGATACACTTTTCCTCATTGACATTTTAATATATGCTAAGTTGAGTAAATTGCTTGCTGTAGGTGGAGCTGGCCTCAAAGAAAATTTTCTTCATGCACTTTGTCCCTTCTGCTGTTTGTAGTTTCACATATATAAAATAATGGTGTATTAGCAAGCCTGGGGCATTCTCTGGTAACCTTACAGGCAGGGCTGGATGACTTCCATTTGTCTTGCATAATATGTTGGGTATACACACACATGCTGTGCACCAACACATGTGTATTCTGTGTGATAAAAGAGACAAATTTGCATCCTTTTTTTGTGGGCTTTCTGCCTCAGTGGAGGGGCAGCTTAAGACCCACATGCCTGCTTACCATAAAGACATATTCTAAGGGTTTTGCCTTTGTCTATCTTTTTTTGTTTGTGAAAAGACAAAATGCTGGTTGGGTGAATTCTATTCAGTATCATTAGAAAATTGAAAACCTGTTTAAACATAGCATTCTCTAAAATACATACTGCTTTATGGCTGATCTCTATTTGTTTATGGCTCATATCTACTTGTTTATGGCTGATCTCTATTTGTTTATGGCTGATCTCTATTTGTTTATGACTTACTGAAATTTCATACACCTGAATTAAAAAAAATACTTTAGAATTTATTTGAATGTGCATTTTTAATTCTTTATTGTGGTACACTTAGGAACTTGAAAGAGCTTGGAGAGAATATGATAAATTGGAGTATGATGTAACTGTAACAAGGAACCACATGCAGGAGCAGCTTGATCGGCTTGGAGAAATTCAGGTGTGGCATGGGTCTTAAAGTACACTTAAGTCACTTTCATTTTCTATGATTTGATTTAAAAGGGGGGACATATGGTGCATTAACTTACAAGATATAGAAAGGGTCTGAAGAGGTCTTTGGCTTTTTGGTTGTTTTTTTTTGAACCCACAGCACTGATTTTCCTTTCTAGAACCCTACCCATTCTGTGATGGGGTCCAAAATGGGTTAATTTTCACAGACCTTAATTGCTGTGACAGTTGTATTAATTCACTCACACAAATCCTTCCATTTAACTGAATATTTAAAAAATTAATTAAATCATTCTTTGAAAATCAATTACAATTCAAAAATTTGGGGCACTACTTCAAGTCTTAAACATGAAGAGTTCTAATGCATGTCTTCCTGCCTCACTGTGCTGTGGAGGATTGGACAGCTAGTCTAAGTTCTGGGAGTCTGAGGAGATCTGTCTGAGAGACACACAGACACACACAGAGATGTGCATACATTAGCTGGAATAGGCAGATGGGTGTGGTCCATGCTGGGAGGCATTAAGGGCTATTTGCTCCAGGGATTGATTTTCTATGCAGCTATGAAAGGGAGATTACAAGAAAGCCTAAGAACTGAGAAATTTGTGTTGTGCAGTCCAAAGCATGCGTGACTATGAATGCAAATAGACCCTCGGTTTCTATGATAGCATGCAGACACTGTGTTCATCTCCACTTATTTTAGGGTTACAACTTTTCTTTTGTTGTATGTAGGTTTCCTGTGCAAAACATGCTTGGATTTTCTTTGGAGACAGTAGATTCAATTCTGAAGTGGATTCTGAATGAGCAAATTGCTGACAAATTAAGGGACACATTATGAAATTAATCTTCCACTTTTTCTTTCTGATGATATTTGACTGTTTTGTGGGAAAGGAGACTGTCTGACATTATTGTGTTTTATTTTCCTTCGTTGGGAAAGGGCATACAGTGTAGTCTAAAGAAAGGAAAAAGGGGGCTTGGTGTGTTCAGACTTATTTGCTCTCTATGCTGTTTATTTACTGGCAGACGGAATCAGCAGGGATACAGCGTGCTCAGATTCAGAAGGAACTGTGGAGAATTCAAGATGTCATGGAGGGTTTAAGTAAACATAAACAGCAAAGAAGCTCTTCAGAAGCAGGTACAGTCTTGCAGGAAGTGAGATTGGATCACATACATTTTTAAAAGATAAGCTCCATAGTTGCCTTTGTATTTTGGAGAGAATGGCACAATTGCTTAGGAAAGAAGAAAGCAGTCCTCTAGTTTAAGTTTGTGCTTTGTATGTTTGTTTGATAGCAACAGGTTGTAGTTCATCTTCTAAGAGCCGTTTATTGAAAACATTTTTTTCTTCTTCTTTCTATCCCTCCTTCTCCCTCCAAACAGGCATCATGGCATCAAGGACACTGTCAGCTATTAAATATAAAAATGAGGTATGGTTTAAGCATATTTACCATGTTAGCATCACTAAATTTCTGATATACCTGTGATAAAAATGAAGACTATTATAGTTGTTTTAAGGATCTCTGAAGTATGTGCTCAGTATGTTTTTTGTGAAAATGATGATTTATGAACTAGTTTTAAAGACTGGTATCTCCACTATAATGAACACTTATATTTGTTCTGTGTCTTTATATTCTCACTGGTATGTTTCTCTTTTCCCTTTCTCACCTTTTCCTCTCCTTAGGCTCTTCCCCTAGAAATATAAACCCTGATTTATGGATTTGTTTTCTACCCACCACACTTTTCATGGGAAGAAATACATTGCTTTATATTGTCTATTCACATATTAAGCCTGGTTCTCAGATGGCCAGAGCACCCACAAGGACAGCTGAAGCTGTGGGAGCTCCCAAATGTTCAGTTCCTCTGAAAATCTGGCTAGAGGTTACAGTTTTAAAGGGACATTGTCATGGTTATCCGAAGCGCGTGCAATATGCACCTGGCTTACAGAACTTTCTAAAAGTCTAATTCATGTAAAAATCTTTTAAATATATTGAATGTAATTTCTAAAAACCAAGATTCAGAGAGCTCATACATGGCCAGCAGAAAGTGCAGGTGTTAGAGTGGAGAAATCTTAATAAGATGTAGAATCAAACTATTGGAGTATTTCAGTCTAGGTAGTAGTAATAAAGTAAAAAGCAAACAAAAGAACAAAAAAGTCCAGCTGAAACCCATGGAAAATAAAGTTCTCTTGGCCTTTTCCTTTTTTTTTTTTTTTTTTTCTTTCCTCCTTAGTGTGACATTGTCCCTTTAATTCTAAACTCTGTAGCTGGTATAGCTATGGTAATATATTTTTCTTTTGAAGTTACAAATAATTTTAACAGCTGTGCACATCTAAATAAGGTGACTATTCTACAATCTTTAGGAAGAGGAAGTAGTCCCACCTCGTCCTCCACTCCCTCGGTCCTATGACTTTACAGAGCATCCTCCCATAATCCCCCTCTGCCCAGTGATAGCAGCTCCTTGCTCTGTTATAGCAGGGGCCCAGTACATCTGCCAGAAGAGAAGAAGATTCACCAAGTTCAAGGATATCAGAGAAATGGATCTTACTGTGTAAGTGGCTCAAACGGCCACGTTGTTCTTGAAGCATCCCCCTTCCTTTGCGCAGTCACGGTTTTTGTTTTGTCATCTGGCTACTTTTGTGGTGTTTTTGCTTTTGTTTACTGAATTTTATTTGCAGCTTCATCATTTGCTTTTCACATTTTCCTGTCATATATTCTATAGACATACAAAATGTCTTAAGACTTCAATGAGCAATGTTTTGCTTGTATCTGAGTAAATTCTTCTACTCACAAGCTCTTATAAAACTTGAGGTCCAGAATCAGATTTTGATGAAGTGCTCTACAAATTTGTTTCTTGAAGATCATTTCAAAGAGGAAAAAAAGAAATGAAATCCATATTTCTATGGCAATCTTTTCCTATAATTTCTGAAAGCCAGCAAATGTTGTTACCCAAATTAGCTACAAAGAAATCCTGCTGCAGAAGCACTTGGACAGTGAAATGTTGCCTTGAAGTGAGAGCACAGCCATCACAGTTTTGAGTCTTAAGACATAATTGCTTGTCCGGAAATGCCTGTTTGTTTACCTCATGACCTGTCATTCCTCAGGGTCCTGATTATAGGCTTTATAAGAGTGAACCAGAGTTAACTACAGTAGCGGAAGTGGATGAGTCTAATGGCGAAGAAAAAACAGAACAGATGTCAGAATCAGAATCTTCGACTAAAGGTTTGTCCCCAGGCCTGGCATTTACCACCTTCCAGCCTTTTTCCACAAGGAATGGAAAGAGTTAACTGTGTTACAGACCCTGTATCATCTTTTGTGTTTTCGTAGCCTGTCCATTTCTTAATGTGATGAAACAGCTTCCACCATAAAATAATGATTTAATTATATGACAAGAAAGATTTCAGTCAATTACACCGCAGAAAAATCAAACATTACACTCAACAACAACCCTGAAATCCTTATTGACACCATGTCTAATCACATCACTCACATTCCCCACACACCATTCCCTTGAACAATTACCCATTTTATGTTCTTGCCCTTGAACAATTATTCGGTTTTTGAATCAAGCTCCCAATGTTGTGTCACTGGAAAGTCCAAAAAGGCAGCACCACAGAATTTTCAGGCTCTCATAAGGCAGAGAAACAATGTCCTTTTTCTTTTTTTAATCTTGTAATTGTTGAATTGCCTTCTGTCCCCTGATATAATAGGAATAATGATCATGACCTTGGAGTGTACAGACAATAAAGGTCTTTGCAATTGCTAAATGCTTTAGATTCTTCTCTTCGTCTAGCTCCCATAAAAGCTACTAATTGCTTGGTTAGAGTCTTTTACCAGGAAGTGCTTCTCAATTCTGTTTGTTAAAACACACAGAATAGTTTGTTAAAGGTGACTTCGGGAAAAGCAGTTTGAGCACCTTCCAAAAACCACATTAAGAGCTTTTAAGGAAAAAACCAAAACCAACCTAAATTTGCCCAGTACCAGTTGATGTTTCCAGTGCCTTCTGTTCTGGTACTTTGACTAAGCATGTACAGAGCAGGCTGGTGCAAAAGCACCAGAATTTGACCAAGAACTGCAACCATATGAGGATATTATTTTTGTCAGAACAGTAATGGAGGGTTTTGAAAGCAAGATGGGCACACAGTTTGAATGTAAACAGTGTGAACGGCCCTATGATACATGATATAATTAAGCTTGCCCTTACCAGACAATCAGTCAATTCAGATTGTATTTGCCAAGGTATTGTGTTCACTTAAGATAGGTACGAAATTCTTTTTAACTTGGTGGTGAAAAATGCAGAGTTTAGCCTGAGATCTGCTAATCATCAGCTGCCTAAATTGAGAAAGTTGCCTTTCTCACAGCACACCTAGGTTTTATTGACCTGTCCTGTTTCAGGTTATTTAATTTATGACAAGAGGAAAAGTAATTATCAAGAGAAAATCAAAAAGCCTACGCTGCCTAGATAAAGCAAACCAATACTTCTTGAGCGCTCCAGTCTGCTCTCTGTTGTCTTCTTTAAAGACAAAAGCAGTTTCCTTATGAACATTTGTAGAAAAGCAGTTCTCAGGCAAAGCAGTAAGAAAAATTCTTGCAATATAAATAATTTAAGGGGCAGGGGAGAGAAGAGGTGCAGAGGTAGCAAGCAACGAGAGGTTTTTTATCTTCTTAAACAGCAGAGTGAATTGGGTGTATCATAGCTGCATTTTATAATCCTGTCCATGCTTCCAGCATGTGAATATTCTAACAGATGTTTCTTATTCTGAACATTCACTTATGCATACAATCCATGTGCAGTAGGAAAAACTTAACCATTCCTGGCTGTTTGGGGGCTTTTTTTGTAGTGTGTATGCCAGTGCAACTCTATGCTGTTTCAGCAAACATTTCTGTGGTGTTCTACCTTTGAACAGTTTGTAAGGTGAAAAGGAAACCGTCTCAAAGGATCAAACAAGCTCAAAATTACTCATCTCTGCATTTATGTCTTTCTTGCTGTTTTAAGAAGTCATACTTAGATGATGTAGTTTCCTTTTGAGGGTGGTTCTAAAAACTAATACATTTTGGAGGAAATAAAATGGTTTTCTACTTTGTTGTGCACTTACTGCACTGGACACTTCTCATGGCAGCCATTTCCCTCTCTTCTCAAATGTCAGCAAAGAGAAATGTTTTAGTGGTACTATGTAAAGTTACCCTCTGTGAGCAGAGGAGTATTTATGGCCTGAGTGGTACATAAAGGTGACAGAAAAGGAAAATGGATTTTGCTGTGTTTTATCCTTTCTACACCTGAAGGAGACTCAAACTGTTGCTTTACAGTTTTTGTTGTGAGTGATGGATTTGTCCTTCAAATACCTACAGACTATTTTGTCAGCCTATCAAACACTTTGAAGGAACAGTAGAGCCTTCACTTTGTCAAAATATCCCCTAAAATCTGTGCCACCTTGGGGAAAACCAGGGAGAAATTATTTGGCTATCAAAGAAGACATCATACCTGTTTATTAGGCAAAGTCAACAAGGAAACAACATTTTTGGTAGTCTGATTTCCTCCATGTATCAAGAAGCAAAAAAGAAGCATGCGTTATTTCATTTTATCTGTATATATTGGTAAGTTTTAACTTCAGGTTTCTACCAGCGTAATTACAGTTTGGCAGGGCTTCTCAAAGCGGAAAAACTAGTGGTGGATATGATTAGGAGAGGCTGAATTAGTGGGCATCAGAATACAGAACATCCTCAGGTGCCAACCAGATGGAGCCTGGCTGCTGTGGTTCCCAGTCCCTAAGCAGAGCAAGCTGCAAGGCTAAGGGCATAGTCCCACTGTGCGCACACATGCCACAGCTAACTGCAACAGGCAGGTTTGAGACCAGTGCTATTGCGGGCACCACACAAACAAGACCAAGACCACCGCTTGTGAAACAGCACAGATAGGATGATCCTGTCCCTGCTTACCAGCTAACCAGGCTCAAAGCATGCTAGCTGGCCTCGTACACATGTAGACATGAACACACACAAATGAGACCCTTCAAGAGCTGGTCATATCTCCATCTGTCAATTCTCAGTACCTCTGGCCTCGCCCGTGTCTGAATTGTAGATCTAAATTCTCTTGAACAGCTGGCTCCCACACCTTCTGTTCTGCTTGCCCTCTAATTTTGTCTTGCATTCATTAGTATCTCACAGACAGAAGGTTCCCCTTGAGAGGAGGTCCAGCCCTATTGTCCCTCCAGTAGCCAACCCACATACCTGCAATCCTCCCCATCTTTGATTCCCAGACCTGTGATCCCTCTGTAGCCGTCTCCTACTCGCAAGCTAGCCTGGCACGAGGATCACTAGCGTCTCCCACAATCTCATACACAGAAGGGAAAGCATAATCACATGGAAAAGACTTAAAAGTGATGTTCAATTAGAAGATAGGACACACTGAAATGCTAAATCACAGGGCTTGGTAGGACAGGCACAGTGACAAACAGTTCATGTATGCAAAGCTGGGCCCTTTTATTCCCCCTCCCTCTTGTTCCTTGCCTGTTCTTTCCCACTTGCCTTGCTTCATCCCTTTTGCAGCCTCTGTTTCCTCTAAAAGAAACAACCCACCCAGAATTCATTTTTGTTCACTGATCCCACTTTTGCTAAATTTTCTATCTTTGACACCATTATCTGGGTAAGTGTGGCTGTAACTGGTAGCACCGATGTGGCTACCTGGACACTCTGTTGGGCTTGCCAGCTCTGTCCCACAAAAAGTCCCCAGTATGGCCATCCAGTTATCTCTGAAGCCTGGCCATCTTTCACATAACTCCCCTTATCCATCTGTGAAATCTAGCCATTCAACACAGCACTATCTAACTTCTGTCTGTTTCTCACAGACATTTTTAAGGTTTTATGTCCATCGGTGTCTTGTGCCATATTTTCCCATATTCCAATCAGCTGGGTAAATCTCAGGCTAGTCATCTGCCTGTGTACCTTAACAGATGTGAGAGCAAAGATCTTAACACCTAACTGCCTTTTGAAGAATGGTCTTCAAGGCTGACAAAATGTATTTGCTAGAGAACAACCAACTCTTGTGGCAGTGTTTTGCATAGCACTGAGTGTACTGCTTCACTGTTTTGCAGGCTCACATTTTCCAGTTGGAGTTGTGCCACCCAGAACCAAATCACCAACACCAGAGTCCTCAACAATAGCATCCTATGTCACTTTGAGGAAGAATAAGAAGCTCGACCTAAGAACGGTACTCAAAATAACCTTTGAGCATTTGTGGCTGTGATATGTTAGTTTAAAAGTTAAATTTCTGCAATTAACTTCAAGTTGTATAATTCACAGCTATGAAATTACAAAGTTAAGAGAGACAGCTCCAGGATGAGTGACACAATTCTAAAGGTGTATGTTAAACTGCATAGAGAATTCACTGCAGTGAAACTGGGCAAGAACCAAATGGTAATGATAAATCTACTAAGCTACTTAGTGGATTGATGCTTGAGTTGAAAGGCCAGGATCCTGTCCCTGCCAGGAAGCATCTTAGGTTAAAACTTCTGAAGGACTTGTATTTGGCTTCTGGGGCAGTTTAACAGCCCTTGTATAAGAAATATTGGGTTTATTTACTTTATTACTAAAATTACTTGGGGGAAATGTAAAGTAATGAGAAAATAAGGGTAGAGGAAGCAGTATGAGGGTAATAAGCATGGAATTTCTGGTTAAGGAGTCCTGTAGTCTCTGGGTTGAAGAGAGGTAGTTCAGGCAGAAGAGGGGAAAGTTCTGACAGTTGGATCAGGGATAGATGTGGTAGAAAGAATGGGAGATGAGAAAGAAACTCAAAGGATGTTGACTGGAAAAAGAATACCACTTTTGTGAAGGTAAATCAGTTACTGTGAATGTATTGCATGGAGGTGATTACCCAGAAGTCATTTATTTTTCCTGTCATACAAAGCACAGAACTATCTGAATGTCAGGGAAATTGAAGAACAGAGTAGGTAAAGTAATCATTGCTATTTTAGAAATAACATAATACTTAGAATTACAGCTTTTGAAGTGGTGATAAATTCATTGAATCATTTTAGGGTGGAAAAAACCCTTTTAAGATCAAGTCCAGCCTCAAACCCTGTACTGCCAAGTCCACCACTAAACCATGTCCTTAAGTGCCACTTGTGCATGTCTTTTAAATCCCTCCAGGGATGGCAACTCAACCACTTCGCTGGGCAGCCTGTTCCATTTCAGTTTGTTTCAGCCTGTGCTTGCCATTTAGTATTGCCCAGCTGTAGTTTTTTCTTGCAGCAGAGAGGCAGAAATCACTAATAGATCAAGTGCTGTAAATGTCCTGGATCATTAAATTTCAATCACGTTTGTGTCTCGGCCTCGTAACTTGTGTTTGCCTGTTGTATACCATACGAAATTGTTTCACCTTGTCAGGATGGCTCTGAGAGGGCATCTGCCCTTTCTCTTAATGTTTATCATTGATGATGATAATGTCCCCATTCAGAGAAGTGAATTACTGCTTTTATTTTGGATTTCAGTCTTTATTAAAATTGGATTCTCGTGCTTCTTTTTCGTAGTATCATAGTATCAGTCAGGGTTGGAAGGGACCACAAGGATCACCTAGTTCCAACCCCCCTGCCATGGCCAGGGACACCCCACACTAGATCAGCCTGGCCAGACCCTCATCCAGCCTGGGCTTAAACACCTCCAGGGACAGGGCCTCAGCCACCTCCCTGGATAACCCATTCCAGGGCTTCACCACTCTCATGGTGAAGAACTTCCTCCTCACATCCAGCCTGAATCTCCCCACCTCCAGCTTCATTCCATTCCCCCTAGTCCTATCACTACCTGATATCCCGAGAAGTCCCTCCCCAGCCTTCTTGTAGGCCCCCTTCAGGTACTGGAAGGCCACAATGAGGTCACCTCAGAGCCTTCTCTTCTCCAGACTGAACAGCCCCAACTGCTTCAGTCTGTTCTCATAGGAGAGGTGCTCCAGCCCTCTGATCATCCTCGTGGCCCTTCTCTGGACAGGTTCCAGCACGTCCATATCCCTCATCATAGTATCATAGTATCAGTCAGGGTTGGAAGGGACCACAAGGATTCATCTAGTTCCAACCCCCCTGCCATGGGCAGGGACACCCCACACTAGATCAGGCTGGCCAGAGCCTCATCCAGCCTGGTCCTAAACACCTCCAGGGATGGGGCCTCAACCACCTCCCTGGATAACCCATTCCAGGGCTTCACCACTCTCACGGGGAAGAACTTCTTCCTCACGTCCAGCCTGAATCTCCCCATCTCCAGCTTCATTCCGTCCCCCTAGTCCTACCACTACCTGATAGCCTGTACATGTACATAAGAGACCTATATCTTTACTTGCTCACTAATCTGCTTTTAGTAAATCATTAGGTGACATACATGTATATATTCTTCCATTTAAGGAAAGACCAAGGAGTGCAGTGGAGCAACTGTGTCTTGCAGAAAGCACGCGGCCTCGAATGACTGTGGAGGAACAGATGGAAAGAATAAGGAGGCACCAACAAGCTTGCCTGAGAGAGAAGAGAAAAGGACTCAACATTATTGGTGTTTCAGACCAGTCTCCTTCACAGAGTCTGTCATTTGTCAGAGATAATCCATTCAAATTGGCACAGGTGAGTACTGAGTTGCTGAAAAAGTTTAATGTGTCTGGTTACAGAAAAAAAAAAAACCAAACAAAAGAATTGCAGATTTGCTCTTTTCCCAAACTCCCATGAACAGTCAAAATCCCATGACACAGCAGGTGTCTACTTGAGACTGCCTGTATAGATGAGCAGTCAAAATCCCATGACACAGCAGGTGTCTACTTGAGACTGCCTGTATAGATGAACAGTCAAAATTCTCTGCTGTACCTAAGAGAAATTTCAGTCTTCATTGTTTTACCTAATGATAGTAGGTGTCACTTCTTTGTCTTTTTGGAAAATAAATAGTTCACATCTGCATCTGTTGGATTATGCATTCTGGTATTTGTTAGCATGCTGTTTTGTCAAATTTAGCAAACATGAAACTGCAAAGCTGTAGTGACTAAAAGCAGTGTCAGGGTGAGTCATGATTCAGTTGATGTATAAATTATGAAGATTTCTCTGCCATGTAATATATTCAAACATCTGTCACACTTTTAGATAGGAATGTGTATTTATGATAATAGCTCTTAACTGATGCTTGTTTGCTGTGGGTTTTGAGCCCATAAATATATAAAAATAGAGCCCTCACTTTTTACAGGATCACAGGATTTAGGGCTTGAAAGGGACCTCTGAGATCTTCAAGTCCAACCCCCACCCGAGCAGGGCCATAGAATCTAGTGCAGGTCACACAGGAATGCATCCAGATGGGTCTTCAAAATCTTCAGAGAAGGAGACTCCACAACCTCTCTGGGGAGCCTGTTCCAGTGGTCTGTGACCCTTACAGTAAAGAAGTTCTTCCTCATGTTCAGTTGGAACTTCCTGTGCTGTAGTTTACATCCCTTGCCCCTTGTCACAGGGCACAAGTGAGCAGAAGCTGTCTCTTCCTTCTTGCCACCCAGCTCTCAGATATTTGCAGACATTTATTAGATCCCCTCCCAGTCATCTTCTCTCCAGACTCCTCCTTCTTCTCCTCTTCTCTGGAGAAGAGGAGGCTCAGGGAGACCTTACTGCTGTCTGCAACTACCTGAAGGGAGGTTGTAGCCAGGTGGGGGTTGGTCTTTTCTCCCAGGCAACCAGAACAAGAGGACACAGTCTCAAGCTGCACCAGAGGAGGTTTAGGCTGGATGTTAGGAAGAAGTTCTCCATAAAAAGAGTGATTGGCCATTGGAATGTGCTGCCCAGGGAGGTGGTGGAGTCACCATGCCTGGAGGTGTTTAGGAAGAGACTGGATGAGGCACTTGGTGCCATGGTTTAGTTGATTAGATGGTGTTGGATGATGGGTTGAACTTGATGATCTCAAAGGTCTTTTCCAACCTGGTCTGGTCTGGTCTGGTCTGGTCTGGTCTGGTCTGGTCTACTCTACTCTACTCTACTCTACTCTACTCTACTCTACTCTACTCTACTCTACTCTGAAAGTCATAAAATTCTATCTCCTCAAAATTTTCCATTTTCTCTATTGCATTGTGATATACTTCAGGGCTTTTTTAAAGTATTTGTTTGAATTACAGTCACAGGACAGCACAAGATTCCAAACCTAGGGCTGATAACTTTTGTGAGAGTGCATGGATGTATCAATTTTGTTCCACAGAATCGAAGAAAGGATGATGCTTTGTCTGGTAACATGAAAGAATTAGAGAGCACCAGTAAAGAAAATAATTTGAGACAAAATAGTGAAATCCCTGGAGAAGAAAAAGTGCACATAAAACATGATGGAGAACAAGAACATAATTCAAGTTTTATTAAACAGGTACTAAACTGTCCCCTATTGAACTGCTCATAAGCCTGTCTTGCAGTAGAAAAATAGTTTGAGTTACAGGCAGCAGGGTAAAAGATATTGAGCCAGTTTGTTTTGGCTGGGAAAATGTAGATTTTGATTGGTTGGTTGTGTTTGTTGTTTTGGGTTTTGGAGGATTGGGGGAGGGTGGGGTTAGGGTTTTTTTGGCTTTTGTATTTTGGAGAGTTTGTTTTTGGTTGTTTGGGGGTGTTTGTTTGTTTGATCTATCAAATATTCTACAAAGAAGCACAAAATTGTACCAGATCTGTCTATAGGTGAAATATTGAATGGGGAAGTATCTCAAACCTGCCTAAATTTTATTTTCCTGTGCAATTTTGGCCTGTTTAGGCCTAATGCCAGGGAGGCATGGGTGGGGGAGAAAAACAGCACTGGGGGTTTGGTCTGGGTTTGGTGGAGGTTTTGGAGAATGTTTTGGCCTGATGGGGTTCTGTGTTAAGCCCACAATATGGATTTGTGTATTTCATATGCTTTTGCACTGCTTTGCATTGTGGTTTATAGTTATTAATAGCACCTTCCATTTAATCTTCCAATCATACTCTGTATTTCTATCCAATCCTGTGTGGAGTCATCTTTAACTAATTTGAGAGCAGTTTTAGAGCCTGTCTTCCTCCACTGCTTAAAGACATCATTGTATATAGTCTCCCTAAATTTCATACTTTATCTGTTACTACCCTGATTGATTGGAAAATTACAGAGTTATATTCTGTATTTCTTTGGAAACAATACTGTTGCATCTTTAAATAACAGTTGTTAATCTGTTCATAGCTTAGGGATATCCCAGTGTAGTTTTTGAGTCATTTAATGCACCTCTTTTGCTTAATTGCCTCTAGTGCATCTTATAGTGTATAAGAAGCAGAATAAAGCTGACCCAACTGATACATGGAATTAGACAGTGACTGTAGCTGGTGCTGTTTTGTCACTGGATTGACTTCTGTCTTGAAATAGTCTCAGACTCACTTGGCAGTGAGTTATCATGGAGTTTTTGGTACTAAAGTGCCCTGAACACTCACCAAAGCCTGTGAAAAGTAGACTACTGGAGTTGTTTCTGCATATTACCGTGTCCAACCTACAGTTTAGTATGTTGGGGTTTTAAAACTTCATGTATGGGGTGGTTATTTTTCTTCTTTTCTATCCCTATTGTTTCATTAACTATCCTTTGCTTTTCCTCACAAACCTTTCCTTTTGTTTTCCTGTTTTATATTTAGCTTTTTAAAACATAGGTCTGATGGAGAACAGTATCAAATCAAATACTATCTGTTATTCTTCAAAAGCAGTTTCTATTGGGAGTTAGTTGCTTTATTGAGTATACAAATATATTGGTTATGTTTAATCAGACCTTTCAGAGCAGGCTTATCAGCAATATGTTCCAGTAGCTGGAACCCCTGTTGGCATTATGAAGAGAGGGATAGCAGGAAAAAACAGGCAGGCTGCAGCCCAAGGGTTCAGATAAGTTCTGGAAGTTATTAAGCCAAGCCCTGCCTGCTGGCTCTGGTGTAAGTTTCAGGAGAACTCTAATAACATGAATGGTATTGATAAAAATTTCTGAAGTTCTGTAATTCTGAGTTACTAAGTATACATGATGGCAACATTTGTCTGTCAATAAAGCTGTTTCCTGATCCTGTATTTCTTACCTGCCACTTAGCATGTTACAGCGTTTTGTTTCATGGTCTCAACTTTTTTTACAGCTGACAAAAACTGATGACCTTCTATCAGATGCACATGTTGTATCCAACTCAAAAGAAGTGAGGATTGATGAGAAGGAAGAAAAGGAAAATCCATTGGAAGAAACACGTGATGGTGATATAAGGTAAAAATAAAACAAGATGTCCAGAGGCTGTTTTAAACTTTCACATCGTATTTATTAGCTGACCAGACCCAGCAACTAATGAAACACTTCCATAAATACCTGTAAGGTATATTTATATGGGTTTGAGTCGTTTACATACAGAGAAGTCTAGTAAGAAACCTAATCCCTGCAGGAGTTCAGTGAGAGATAGGAGTTGGTGGCTAAAGCAATGTTTATTTTCAAGTATTGCCCCAGTTACAAACAGAAGAGGTTCATATTGCTTGCTTTGGGGTACAGTGTGTTTAGTAATGTCAGTTCAAGCTTTGGATTAATTTACTGGTGACATCTCCAGTTTCTATAGCAGCCCTTTACCACTGATTCACAGATTGCATTGGGCTGGAATAGACTCTCTAAGGTCATGTTACGCAGCCCCCTGCAGTGACCAAGGACACCTCCAACTAGATGAGGTTGCCCAGCACCACATGGAGGCTGATCTTGAATGTCTCCAGGGAAGGGGCCTCCAGCACACTCCTGGGCAACCTGTTCCAATGTTTTACCACTTTCATTGTAAAGAACTTCCTCCTTACATCCACCCTGAATCTGCCCTGCTGCACTTCAAAACCATTGTCCCTTGTCTTACACTACAAACCCTTCTAAACAACTTATTCAATACCTTCTACTTCAACTTTTAACCTTTACTTCATTATTTTGGAACGTTGCAGGATGAGAGGACTATTGTGTCTTGGGTATTCATTCCTCTTAAAAGATTTATGACCTTGAGTTGCACTGCAGGTTCTGAGTGATTCTTACATTAGGCCATACCTTTCTCACTGTACCCTTCAGTAAAATAGATCATCATGCTGGAGGAAACTACATGAAGTATGTGAAGGAAAGGAATTCAATTTCCAGTGCTCTTTTCCAAGTCTAGCTTTGCAAGGAAGAAGGGTTTCAAAATAGCTAATTTATGTTACACAAATTTGCATGTTGCAACTTTTCTTTTATTAATAGAAAAATTGTAGCTCCTATACTTAGTGGTTAACACCTGAAATTAGAGAGCAGCGAGTTCTAAACACTGTGCTTTTTTTAACCAGCTTGCAAAGCGTGACCACAGTTACAAACCACAAACCCAAAACCAGCTCAGACGAAAGTGAAGTAGCTAGCATTCAGGAACAAGAAGGGATTATGTCTTCACTTGAATTAGCAGCACAGTCTTCAAAAGGAAATCAGGCAACAGGAGGTATGTAGAAGAGTCTGACTGAAGCGCAGCTTCTGCAGTGCATATGTAAACCTTTGTTTGTTTTTATTGTGTCTTTTGATGCTCTGAAACCCTTGTGAATTGAAAGTGCTGAGCTAGACTGTATCTCAAGTGTATGGCTTTATAATATACAGAAAAGTAGTTTCCCAGTGGACAACTACAGAAATTCAAGTTTTCTGAGGTTTTGATGTTGATTTTTTTGTTTGCATTTCAGGGAATTCAATAACTATTGCTAGGAATTGAGTCCTACTATAGTCGTTGGTGGGAACCATTCCTTCCCGATTCATCTTGTAGAGCAGCATCTCAGTTCTGGATATTTGTAGATTATTTACAGAATCACAGAATATTATGGGCTGGAAAGGACCTCAAAAGATCATCCAGTCCAACCCCCCTACCAGAGCAGGATCACCTAGAGCAGGTCACACAGGAACGCATACAGGCAGGTTTTGAATATCCCTCAGAGAGGGAGACTTCACAACCCCCTGGCAGCCTCTTCCAGTGTTCCATCACCCTAACAGTGAAAAAATTTTCCCTCATGTTTCCATGGAACTTCCTATGCCTCACCTTCCACCCATTGACCCTTGTCCTGTCATTGGGCATCACCAAACAGAGCCTGGCACCATCCCCTTGGCACCCACCCTTACCTCCTTGCTAATGAATGGCCTCAGGTAGATCCAAGTCTGAGGAATCCTTAGGAGTTTCCAAAATACCTAGTAGACTTTGAACTAGCCAGTGAAAGACCCCAGTTCACTCATGTTTTCAGGAGTAAGAAAAGATGAAGAGAAAACATCAGCTAACTGGTGGAAGTATCTGGTGGTGTCCTACTTCACAGGGTCAGAAGCCTGAACTAAAGCAAAGCTACTTACAAAGAGGTGATTGTGTGGGGAAGAGGAAGGAAAATCAAGTTTCAGACATTATATTAGGGCATTTCATAATGGTAATGGTTAAGTAACTAAGATGATTGTTTCAATTTATGGACATTTAGGTGACCTGGACCTTTGCAGTGCAGTCAGCAATCCTTTCTGTGATTTGACAGTCAAACCCAAAAGTTGTAAACTCAGCAGAATAAAAAAAATACTGAGTTAATCTGAGCTGTGATGTATAAGTGAAGTACCCTGAATGGCTCCATTTTGCTGCTTCTATTTTTTTCTCTCTTTGTGCAACATAAATAACACATCAGCATTCAAGTGTTTGTTTGTGTGGTGTTCTGCTAATCATTTATAAACCTGACTATTGAACTTGCTTGAGAACAACTCTGCTCTCCCCTGAAGTTCTGCTTATTGTGTGATCAGATCTTAAGTCTTGACTTGTGTAACTTTCTTTGGGTTCTGCTTGTGTATATTATGGCTTGAAATGATGATTTTCAAGATTATGTTGATTATTACTTGAAGTCATACCTTCTGTAACTTGTATTCTTATTTATTTTGCTGTATGACTTGCAGTGAAGAGTTTACCTTCTTCACCAGAATCGTCACTGTCACCAGCTACATCTACACAGACACAGCTCACAGAAGGATCACATTTCATGTGTGTATAGTTGCAGAGAAGTAGGTCTCTTTGTCATTTTTTTCTTTCCCCCCACCCCTCCTGCAGTTTTCCTAATGTTTTTCTAAGTATATCTGTCCTAGTTATCCTTCCAAGAAGCATCTACAGACAGTTCTTGACAGGACAAAGTTACCTGCAGTGTTGAATGTAAACTAACCAGATAACAAAACAAATACATGTATTGATTCACTTGCCAGTAATAGATTGTCTGTCTAAGTACAAAGAGAAAGGACTAATTGGCTTATCAAGCACATTCTCCACCAACTGCCAAGATAATAGCCCTTGGAATTATATGAGAGACCTAAGCTGTTACAAAACAGATACCCAGTTAAGGTAGGAGCGTCAGTGCTCAGGTGCAAATTAATCTTGATGCTTCAGTCATGGTAGCGGTCAACTACAGATAAATCTGTTTAGTGATGTATAGGAGGGAATGGTCAAATGGCCCAAAGACTTCATGGCTTAAGACATTGATAACTGAGGTATGACAAAAAGGAAGGGAATAAATGGGGGTTGGGTAATAAAAATTTTAATATGGTATAGTTTTTCTTTTTTCAGACACAGCCCTATGTGGCTTCTCTTCCTTTACCACAAGAGGTGATTTCTTCTAGGAATCACGTTTAAAAGCATGAGTTAAGCTAGATTTACATATTCCTACCTGTTCTGTTGACTACTTAATGAAAGGAAATGGAAATACCAGTGAGCCTATTTGTTTATACGAGTGTTTCAGCTTCTCTAGCATTTAAATCAGTTCCACATTTCATAGAATCAGTAAGGTTGGAAAAGATCTCAGAGACCATCAAGTCCAACCTATCACCCAACACCTCATGACCAACTAAACCATGGCTTCAAGTGCCACATCCAATCCCTTTTTGAGCACCTCCAGGGACAGTAACTCCACCACCTCACTGGACAGCACATTCCAATGGCCAATCACTCTTTCAGTGAAGAACTTTCTCCTCACCTCGAGCCTAATTTCTTTGTTGTCAGGATACACCTGCTTTCTACTGACAGAATGAGCTTTCTTTCAATGGTAATGTTCTATGCCATAGCTAATGTAACTAGAAAACTTTTAAATCAAGGCATTTTCAGTCATTTGTCATGAGCAGATCTGAAAATGCCTTTTTTATTCTTACTTACTTTTCCCACTTACTGTCCCAGTCTCCATCGACAGGCTTTCACTGTAGCAAATTAGACTTGTTCATTACATACTCCTTTATTATATGGACTGTGGGCATGAAACTGTTTTCACTACTCTTAAAAAAATAATAATAATCTTTTTCTCCTTCTGAGAAAATGCACTCCTCACAATCAGTGCTGATGGCTGCATTGCTGCCTTCCTGATAGATGTGATTTGTCATGATTAGATTTAGCTTAGACTCCTGTACTTTCCTTCAAAAGCTTTATGACAGAATGATCTTAAAATCTAAGTGAGGCTGCTGTTCATTGTTTTGTGGCAATACTGATTTGTATGAAAGTTGTTCAGTGTCACTCTAGAAATACACATACATTTGGCATGCATCTTCTGTTTGAGTAAGATAAACTCTACCCCATGAACTCAGTTTCAGGTCAGAAGCAAAACTGGAAGTGGCCTGCTGGAATTCTGTCCCTCGCCACAGAGTGCCTGTTTTCAAAGGGGAAGCACCCTGTAACTTCCCCAGAAATTTATTACAAATTGAATTTCAAGTTGCCTTCAGCTGTTGTCATCAGCTCCAAAGATCAGCTGAGCAAATTCCTGCTTTTAATTATTTATGCTAAATACGAGACCAGCAATAGTGAAGTGCTGGTACAGTGACCTGTTTTGTACAGCTCTGCAGATCAGCCCTGGCTGCATCTGGGATGGCATTTGTTAAAGGAATGCCTTACTTACACGTCTCACTACACTTGAGGAAAGGATTCCAGAGCATAAAATACATCTGGCTTGGCTGTTTAATGCTTGAATTCAGTTGGAGAAAGCATTCAACTACGTGCATATACATTCCAGATTTCTTTGCTACACTTGATGCCTCTGTCAGTCATTTCTTAGAAGCTCCAAAACAAATTCATGCCTCATCTGTGTAGGAGATGCATGAACCCTAATCTGCTTTCCTGCAATATCTGCTGCCCCATACTTTCTGGGGCTGCCATTCCAGTATTCCAGTGCTTTGCACTTTGCTGAAAGCGTGTGGTCTTTCTGTGTGCAAGAGCTCAGTGTCTCTCAGGTGCAAGAAATCCTGTGCAGCAGAGGGAATATCAGAGCTGTGGGATCAGCTCTGTTGATACATAACCCAAATTTTCAGGCACATCTGGAAAATGTATGGTAGATTTCAGAGAATAATGAGGTAATACCTATGTTTGGCTTTTACAGTCAATTAGTAAAATGATACTCTTGGCACCATGCCAGGGGAATTTGGCATAGGAAATTGGTGACATAGGATATTGCAGGACTAAGGAAAATCCCATTAACGCAGACCTACTTACTTTGTCACGGCTCCTGCTTGGCAGAGACAAGATCTGGATGTGCACCACTGCGGTTGCTACATTTTAAGCATTGCATTGACGCTAAGTAATGGAGGAATAGTGACATTCTATACAGCACCTGGATCCAAAGCTCATTTCTGCTAAGAAACTGTCCAGAGCTATTTATAGAAGTCCTTTCAGCAATCATCAAAATGCAGCGAGCTCCAGGGTGGAGCTCTTGAACATCAAAACACCTTGCAGCTCTGCTGCCGTTGTGGTACAGCAACCAAATAGTGCTGCATCCTTCCTTCCTCAAACTGTGCCTTGGCATTTGTAAGAGCAATCAGGGTCTGTTGCCCCTTTGGAGGCGGCTGTGTACAACAGGGTACAACTCTCAGAATAAACAGGCAAATGTAACGTGCATTTCAAAAAAAGCTTGCTTTTTGCTTCTTGCTGCTCAAGAGAATTGATTTTCAAAACAACTGGTTTCCAGAATGCTTTATTATTTGCTACACCATTGATAACTACTGCTAGGATAAGGTCAAGAAATAGTTTGCCACGTTTCAGTTGAGGAGTTGCTTTATACAGTACTCTGTTGTTGCTAAAATGGAATAACTTAATCTATGTCTGTCTTTCAGCACCAATGGCTTCTGTTGAAACAATTCATGCCTGAGATGTATGGACCTGACCTATGAAAGTATGAGAAGAGATTGTACAGTATATTTTAAAATCTATGAAATTCATAGTTCTGATGCTTTTGGCCACAGAGCATCATTTTATCACTTCCTGGAAAATGTTTATTCCAAGAGAGCTTTAAATGGCCCACACGTACACTCAACAACCTTCAGATCGGTCTCCTGATACCAGCTTGCTGCTACGATTTCTGTGCACATAAAATAAAAGCTCTTTTTAAATGTGCAGCCTACGGTCAGAACTTTCTTTGACAGCCTCCAGAATTTAATGTTCTTTTAATTATGGCTGATTTAAGTTTACCTTTTTTTTTTTTTTTGGGTGTGTGTGCTTCTTTTCCTCGTAGAACTTGGTTCACTTCACATATCGCCGTTTTACACCTTTTTCAGCACTAGAGTTTATTGGTTTAACATTTTCTTTGTAAAATTTTTTTTTATATATATATATATATATACATACATATAGATATATTTAAATTGTGCCATTTTTATTATTGCTTAGTTTAAAAAAGGAGAGGGAAAAAAAAATATGTCCTGCTTCTGCTGTAATTATTTCTTGGTCAGGTTGCAATGTCAGCAGTTACTGCCACACTTCTGTCAACATAGACATTAATGTTAGTGGTTACTTTTGCCTAAGTAAAATGGAGTGTAGGTATTTTGAGGTACTGGGCTTTTTCCTCTGTTGGGTTAGGGTGTGTACAGCAATAAGCAGGTTTTCAATCCAGTCCTTAGTTGGTGTACAAATGTAATTATGTTCATTGTGTGTATATTATACAATGAGCACATACGATGTAAGTATAAGAAGCCACTTACTATTGTTCCAATACCAATGTTCATATCCCATTTCTTTTATATCCTATTAAATAAATGTTGATGTTCTTAAGGACTTGTATGGTTAGTATTTCTTCCAGCAAACAGATGTCACACTGTGTTCCACCTTTTGATGTGGGGAATGCAACAGTTCTTGTCTCGTTGGCGACGTCACCCGTCAACCAGAGTAGCAGTGACAGACTCTTAAGAGATTCCAGTCTTCCTCTGCGGGAAAGAATGAGGCTGCAGCACAGAACAAAAAGACAACCTGAGACTGAGACACAAGAAATACAGGTCCAGCTCCTGACTCTCCCAGGCGCGTATTGTGATATTGGGAAAGATCACTTACTCATTCTGTGCCTCCATTCCCTTCCTGTGTACTTGAGAGGTAACAGCCTGTCTTACTGGAGCGTGGTGAGCGGTAATTCAGCGCTTGCAGATGCTGAATGCCACATTCAGTGGGGTTAAGGAGAAAAGTATGATGATTCCTTGAGGCTTTGACATCTGCAAAACATCTTGCAGAAACTAAAAGAAAACCTGAAATAATTTGTCAAGTGTCATCCTACTACAGATGTTACTAGCTTCACTTTTCCATCTCACGCAGCTGTCTGAATTTGCCTGAGACAAAAGAGATTTAGAAAAGAATGATGAAAAATAAAAAGATTTAAGGCAAAGCCTTTTGCCTCTAGCATGTAAAGCTAAGAAAGCTTCTAAATGTTCAGGCAGCTGCTGTGTGCTTCGGTGCATGTGTGTGCCATAAGCGGTAAGGCAAGTTTCATAAGGCGACGACTGCCTTGTGCTCCTCTTGTGCTTTTTTATCACACAAA
The DNA here is from genome assembly GCA_033816785.1 of Picus viridis. Classification (NCBI taxonomy): domain Eukaryota; kingdom Metazoa; phylum Chordata; class Aves; order Piciformes; family Picidae; genus Picus; species Picus viridis. The sequence continues at coordinate 7,162,024 of CM066568.1, forward strand.
CCATATCCTGTTGAAGTTCATGTGGCTGTACTAGAGGCTCTATGATTCATTGTGCTTTTCCATAGAGGGGGTGCCTGAGACTGGCACACACTTTGAAATTAACCCTTTATAGTTGCCCCCTAAGTAGGAGTCTGTGTTCGTTGTACTCTTCTGTCACTCCTATCTCTGCTGCAAGTTCTTCCTGGGGCTCTTTGCCACAGACACACAGAACAGGTGATCTGTATACCTTTCATTTTGCCATTTTCTTTGAAAAGTGAGGGAACAGGAAGCAGAATGTAGCAGCAGAGCTTAGAAGGTCACAATGAAAGAGATGACTGAAGGAAAGACGATGAATCGTGATGCAGGCAGAGAGCATCCAGCTGAAAGCTTGACCAAATAGCCTTTCTTCTTTTCATATTTTTGGGACATTGGCCCCAGGTTAGTTCATCCTTCCATCCAAAGCATGGAGCAAAGAAGTGGGTTTGTTTTCTTTTTATATTGCTCAACCAGTCGAGGTGTGAGTTCAGTGGCATCACTGGAACACCTGGGGCAAAGAAAGCAGGACATGCCCTGTTCTCTCCCTAGCCCTTCCAGAGAGAGCTGTTTGGCTGTCAAGCTTTGCAATCTTTTCCTGTCCTTGCTGCCAAGAAAAGAATTGCAACCAATAAAAGCAGGAATGACTGAGTGGTTTTGGACATTTATAGAACTCATCAGTGTTTAAAGCAGTTGCCAGTTTGCTGCATCTGCAAAGTATGTGCAGTTTAGACTGACGCTGAGGGAGAGTGGGAGAATTGGCAGGGACTTGCTGGTGTAACTTAGAAAGACAGCAAACACAAATGATGCAGGAGTGTAGTGATGCTCATAATTTCCCTTCCTGTGGGCACTTGCAGCAAAGCCTTGTGATTTCACTGGGTGCTCTACTTTTTGTGTGTGTGTGTGTGTCTTACAGGGAGGAGCGTGGCTTTGTGTCACCACAGAGCATCTGCTGTCTCTTACCTCATCAGAGTAACTCATCCCCGGGTTCATACTCCTGAGAGATAGAAATACCAGAATGCTGATACTGTCGGCCTTTCAAACATCTATTTTAAGTTTGTAATTAGGATATTTTTATATTTCTGATTGCTTTATTGACTATTGCACTGACACTTGTATATATGGAACGTGCTTTTTTTTTCAAAAGCAGGAGTCCTTAGGAATAATGCAGCACATTCTCTAGAGATGTTCATGCTTTTCAGAACCAATTACATCTATTTTTGTCTTTTGTTCACCGTTTGCATTGTTCCAAGACTACTAGAGAATGTGATTCTTAAAAGTCCCTTAATAAAGTGACATTATTCAAAAAGTTATAGTTGGTGTCTTGGCAGTTTTTGTGTCTCTTGTGGCATGGCTCAGTGAGAAAGACCTCACGAGGCAGCTGAAACCCAAACCTTGTTTATTGTATTCCTAAAGCGGGAAACGTAGTCCTCGGTCAGTATTTCCTATTCATAAATGTGTCATAACAGGAATCCAGTAAGAGTCTGTTTTCAGGAAATCAGAACATTTTTAAGCAGCTCATTTCTGAGCAAGGAGGTCATTCTGCCCCTGTACGCTGTACTGGTTAGGCCACACCTTGAGTCCTGTGTCTAGTTCTGGGCCCCTCAGTTTAGGAAGGATGTTGACTTGCTGGAACGTGTCCAGAGAAGGGCAACGAAGTTGGTGAGGGGCTTGGAACACAAGCCCTGTGAGGAGAGGCTGAGGGAGCTGGGGTTGCTTAGCCGGGAGAGGAGGAGACTGAGGGGTGACCTTATTGCTCTCTACAACTACCTGAAGGGAGGTTGTATCCAGGTGGGGGTTGGTCTCTTCTCCCAGGCAGCCAGCACCAGAACAAGAGGACACAGTCTCAGGCTGTGCCAGGGGAGGTTTAGGCTGAATGTTAGGAAGAAGTTCTATACAGAGAAAGTGATTGCCCATTGGAATGGGCTGCCCGTGGAGGTGGTGGAGTCACCATCATTGGAGGTGTTCAGGAGGAGACTTGATGGGGTGCTTGGTGCCATGGTTTAGTTGTTTAGGTGGGTTGGACTGGTTGATAGGTTGGATGCGATGATCTTGAAGGTCTCTTCCAACCTGGTTTATTCTGTTCTATTCTATTCTAGTTGGACACTCTGAGAAAGAATTACTACAAACCTGATTGGATCCACTGGATGTAGCAACCAGCAGTACATACATGAAAACGATTTATGGATTAAAAGGAGTTGGTGGTGCTGGTGGATGAGAAGCTCAGTATGAGCTGCCAGTGTGTACTTGCAGCCCAGAAAGCCAATCATATCCTGGGTTGCATCAAGAGAAGCATGGCCAGCATGTCGAGAGACATGATTCTCCCCTCTAGACCACTCTGCTGAGACCCCACCTGGAGCACTGTGCCCAGTTCTGGAACCCCTATTACAAGAAAGATCTGCACATGCTGGAAGGTGTCCAGAGAAGGGCCACGAGGATGATTAGAGGGCTGGAGCACCTCTGCCATGAGGACAGGCTGAGTCAGTTGAGTTAGAGAAGGCTTTGAGGAGACCTTATTGTGGCCTTCCAGTATCTGAAGAGGGCCTACAAGAAAGCTGGTGAGGGACTTTTTAGGGTGTTGAGTAGCTATAGGACCAGGGGGATGGATCCAAGCTAGGAGAGGAGATTTAGATTAAACGTTAGGAAGAAGTTCTTCACTGTAAGGATGGTGAGACACTAGAACAGGTTGCCTAGGGAGGTGGTAGAAGCCCCACCCCTGGATGTTTTTAGGGCCAGGCTGGATGTGGCTCTGGGCAACATCATCTAGTGTGAGGTGTCTCTGCCCGTGGCAGGGGGGTTGGAACTAGATGATCCTTGAGGTCCACTCCACCCCTGACAATTCTGTGATTATATCATTAGTAAGGGCTCTACTAAATTCTCTAGTACTTGGAGTGGTGGCTTAAGTGATATCCTGGTAGAGCAAAGCAGCAAAGTGGAAGATCTTTAATCAGTGGTGGTGTTGGCTAACTCTTACTCCGATCTTTTCATTTGGTTGTAAAAACAAGGTGGAGTGTTTGGTCTTCTTTCTGTTTGAATGAAACAAACTTGCTCAGATCAGTGGGTCATCATGTCTTTCCTGCACAATCTTTTGTTGTCCCTGTGATCTTGAACTTTGCTATACTTGCTTTTTAAAGTTATTCTAGGATACTTTAAGCCTCATTCAGTTTGAATTCCGTCCTTTAAAAGCTGGCATTTAAATGGCCAATGAACCAATCGTCTGTACCTGTCACTAATAATGTATCTGGAACAACTTCATTTAACTTTGTTAAGGGCACATGTAAAGATAACACAGCAACATCTGGCCTTCGTTTCTTTTAAAGAACATTATATATACATATTCTTGCTGTTATATCCTCAGAGCTTCTCCATGTGGGAACACTGAAGAAGCTGCTACAAAACAAAATGGAATACGTTGGTGGCTGAAAGGGAATGTCTGGCCCAAAATGAAGACTAAAAGCAGCTGCTTTCTGAGCTTGACACGCACAATTTGTTACCCAGCTGTTCCAGATGTGTCATTCAAATGTCACTTGTGGAATTAAGTTTATGGTATATTTTTGTGTGAAGTTTCTTCATTCTGTTATGCAGCAAAGAAAATGTTGTTAAAGTACAAGAATTACCTGGCTGTTGCATTGAAACTACAAGCAACCCTTAATTGTAGCTATGGGTAAGTAGCATCACAATGGCTGCTAATGGGCTACGGTGGGCCTTGCTGTGGATGAGTCTAAGAACCCTTACTTAGGCTGGTTTAGGTTCTGTTTGGAATGTTTTCCAGTGGGCTGCAGTCGAGTCTATCAGGACAAAACCAGATGTGATCTCATTAGCTTCTTTATTGTTGAAATCTAACGTGAAATAAGGACTTGATTTTTGCTGTCAAATTCTATCCAGATCCCTGTTCTGTGGAACAGGAATACTTCAAAAGAATTTCAGACTAAAAATGGAAACAACCTCTTCCTCCCTTGAAGGTGAAACAACTACTTAAAAAGAAAATAAAAGCAGACCCTGCAAGTTTAACCTTGTCCATAGGAGAAGCACAGCCTAGATTCATAGATTCATAGAATGGTTTGGATTGGAAGGGACCTTAAAGATCATCTCGTTCAAATCCCCTGCCACGGGCAGGAGACGCCTTCCACAAGACCAGGCTGCTAAACAAAGGTGCAGATGGAATAAAATGTAGACATTTTAGGTAGCTACATACCTTTGTATGTTGTTGTTGCCTTTTCGAAACAGCTTCAAAGTCTCAATGACTTTTATTTTCCACTTGCATGGAATAAACTTATTTCTCAAATGCAAGACAGCATTTTTCAGCTAGCAGCAAACCTGCCTGTGTAAGACACCAAAGGCCTTCAAAGGAACTGCTCCAAGTACAGTACCTTTTGGTCAGTGACAGTCACTACACCATGCCACCCCTTGGCTCTGCAGAAGCCTGGTCTGAAATAGTGCTGGTTTCCCAGCTCTCCAGTGTGAGCAAGGTGATCCCTGCCTCCCAGAAAAAGGGATCTGCATGCAGTGGAGTCCACAAGGAGCAGTAAGGAAGTGCATTTAGGGGGAGCTCTCAAATCAGCTCCCTTCAGTCCACCAGGCACAAACTTTACTTCTGCCTTTTCCAGCAGGCAACAGCACCCTGCTGACATTGCTGCACCAAAGTGAGTGCCAGGAGAGGTCGCAGGTGTGTTGTCAGGGTTGGTGAGCTGCTGTTTTCCTTCCAGCCAGCAAACTTGTGCAAGCCAGAAAATCTTGCCTTAAAGGTAGATGGTAACACAGGGATGCAGCAGATCAGCTGTGATGAGGAGAGTTCCCAGCATGAAGTGATCTGGGGGCTTTTGTGTCTCTTCTGCAGCCCCTGGGGTTGGCAGACACACTTTGCTTCCTCCCTCCCCCATCCTGCCCTGAGCAGCCTCCACTAGTTGGATTCTCTCTTTACCACAGTCACAGTCACAGTATTACCAAGGTTGGAAGAGACCTCAAAGATCATCGAGTCCAACCTGTAACCATAAACCTCACGACTAGACCATGGCACCAAGTGCCACATCCAGTCCCCTCTTGAACGCCTCCAGGGACAGCGACTCCACCACCTCCCTGGGCAGCACATTCCAATGGCGAATGACTCTCTCGGTGAAGAACTTTCTCCTCACCTCCAGCCTAAACTTCCCCTGGTGCAGCTTGAGACTGTGTCCCCTTGTTCTGGTGCTGGTTGCTAGGGAGAAGAGGCCAACCCCTTCCTGGCTACAACCACCTTTCAGGTAGTTGTAGACAGCAATGAGGTCTCCCCTGAGCCTCCTCCAGGCTAAACAATCCCAGCTCCCTCAGCCTCTCCTCATAGGGCTTGTGCTCAAGGCCTCTCCCCAGCCTTGTTGCCCTTCTCTGGACACGTTCAAGTGTCTCGATGTCCTTCTTAAACTGAGGGGCCCAGAACTGGACACAGGACTCAAGGTGTGGCCTAACCAATGCAGAGTACAGGGGCACAATGACCTCCCTTGCTCCTGCTGGCCACACTATTCCTAATGCAGGCCAGGATGCCATTGGCCTTCATGGCCACGTGGGCACACTGCTGGCTCATTTTTCAGCTTGCTCTGCTTCGAGGAGGAAAAGGTCTTGCTTCAGTGTGTGTGCTTTCAGGAGCTGCTGCTGGCGTGCTCCCAGCTGCTGCAGCCCCTGTGTCATGGCTATCTGCATTAACTCCACTGTAGCTGGGAAGTGACACCCACAACCATTCTGGTGGCCTTTCCCTTCCCCTCAAGCTGGTTTGTCATGGGTCTTGACCTCAGAAAAAAGCAAATGCGAGTTTTTTCTCTGATAAAACTGAAGACTCTGATAGGACTCAGTTCTGCACCTCATATTCAAGGTCAGGCTTGACAGAGCTCTGGGCAAACTGATCTAATAGAATATGTACCTGCTGACTGCGAGGGGTTGGACTAGAAGACCTCTGGAGGTCCCTTCCAACCCAAACCATTCTGGGATAACCCACACTGAGTTTGATCTCACCCCCTCAGATGACCAACTTCTGTGATTCTGTGAAAGGTGGCACCAAGGCATGCACCAGGAATCCAACAGCTGCAACACAGAGCAGTGAACCTTTCCAGAAAGAGACCTGATCCTCAGCTGTTGTCACCTGGTAGTTTTCATGAACCGCAACAAAGTGACTGGCACTGTCCAGGACTCTGTTCTGCAGCTATAAAGCCACTCCAGCCCAGTGTGTGAAATATTCTGCATTCCTTGTCTGGGGGAAAAAAAAATGCCTTACCCAGCTGTCTGTCCCTCCGTAAGCAGCTGAACCCAGGGCCCCCCAGTTTATTGCTTCAAATCACTAAAAACTGCAGGTGCTTGACAGCTTGAAATGTCAGGCTCAAAGCATATGATGTGAGGCCCTCAGCATGTCCAAGTCCATGGCAGGGGGTTGGAACTAGATGATCCTTGTGGTCCCTTCCAACCCTGACTGATTCTATGATTCTATGATTCTAAGTGACTTGCATGTGAAGCTCCCTTTGAGGAACAGATTCTGTTGAGGACAAAAAAAAAAACCCCAAACAAACTGGTTTTGATTATTGTTTTTTAAGTACTAGTCTGATTACCAGAAATCAAGTAATTAGTAGCTACAAACAAATATGTAAGAAGTGGAGAAAGTTGTCTTTTATTTAAAACAGTAATTTAAAAGAAAAAAAAAAAAAAAGCCTGGCAAATTCAGCAACCCTGAACTCACAAAAATGATTTTTGTAATCATCTCTTCACGTTCTTTCTCTAGAACACGTCCAGAGAAGGGCCACGAGGCCAATCAGAGGGCTGGAACACCTCTCCTATGGAGTCAGACTGAGGAAGTTGGGGCTATTCAGTCTGGAGAAGAGAAGGCTCCAAGGAGACCTCATTGTGGCCTTTCAGTATCTTAAGGGGGCCTACAAGAAAGCTGGGGAGGGACTTTTAGGGTGCCAGGGAGTGATAAGTCTAGGGGGAATGGAGCAAAACTAGAAATGGGTAGATTCAGATTGGATGTTAGGAAGAAATCCTTCCCCATGAGGGTGGTGAGACACTGGCACAGGTTGCCCAGGGAGGTGGTAGAAGCCTCATCCCTGGAGGTTTTGAAGGCCAGGCTGGATGTGGCTCTGAGCAACCTGATCTAGTGTGAGGTGTCTGTGCCCATGGCAGGGGGCTTGGAGCTAGATGATCCTTGAGGTCCCTTCCAACCCTGACTATTGTGTGATTCTGTGAATATGAATTTCTGCTGAGTCTGATTACCTGTGTAGTTAACTATTGCACAACTTCCTTCTTGGTAAAATCCTAAGTCAGCAAGAACATGGAGGCTGTTTGACATGTTTTAGCTTTAAAGATTAGTGCTCTCTTTTTTTACCTTTCCCCTCCCCACCTCCTATTTTCATGCTTATTCACCAGTCTTGCACCCAGCCGTTAGTGGCTATTGCATGTGTTATTTCTGTACTCTGGAATGGTCATATCTAGAGAGAGAGAGGAAAAAAGACACTCATGTCTGCTGCTATTGTGTGTTTGATTTCTGGCTGCCTGGAGATTGTCTCAGTGAGTTTACACATACAGGGGTTAGTTCTGCATGGAAAACTACTTGTGTGTGAGTGAGGACTAGCTGAAGGTGTCATTTCATAGTATCATAGTATCAGTCAGGGTTGGAAGGGACCACAAGGATCATCTAGTTCCAACCCCCTGTCATGGGCAGGGACACCCCACACTAGATCAGGCTGGCCAGAGCCTCATCCAGCCTGGGCTTAAACACTTCCAGGGATGGGGCTTCAACCACCTCCCTGGATAACCCATTCCAGGGCTTCACCACTCTCATGGGGAAGAACTTCTTCCTCACGTCCAGCCTGAATCTCCCCACCTCCAGCTTCATTCCATTCATGAGCTAGGATAGTGCCTGGAAACCTGGGATTGTTTGATCTAAAGTATATTTGAGTAACATTTCTGGCTCTTTTCTTAGCCTATGCCAATACACATATAATAATATCTTGTATCTGCTGTTTCTAGAATGTTGTGCTTCCAGATAACAAATGATTTTGATAAAGTGCCTGGATAGTCACAGAATCACAGAACGTTAGGGGGCTGGAAGGACCTCAAAAGATCATCCAGTCCAACCCCCTTGCCACAGCAGGATCACCTAGAGTAGCTCACACAGGAACATGTCCAGGCAGGTTTGGAATGCCTCCACAACCTCTCTGTGCAGCCTGCTCCAGTGCTCTGTCACCCTCACAGTGAAAAAGTTTTTCCTTATGTTCATGCGGAACCTCCTGTGTTCCATCTTGCACCCATTGCCCCTTGTCCTATCACTGGACATCGCTGAGAAGAGCCTGGCTCCATCCTCCTGACACTCACCTTTCACATATTTATAAACATTAATGAGGTTACCCCTCATTATCAGAATGTGTGAGATCCTGGTCACTATTTATAATGAAGGTACCAGTTGCTAATCAAAGAACCAGACTCTCAACTATTTAGGAGATTGCGTTAGTGAAAGGGAATTGCAACACTGGGAAAACCATATGTGCTTGCATAATCTGATTCTTGGGTTATGGGGAGGATAACTTCTCTGAACTCACAGTACTTTGGGTCAAAAAGTAATTCATTATCTTAAAGCTTTTCCACTCTGTGTGATCAGCTAAATACAGCCTAGCTATGCTCCCCTTCATTTCCATTATCCAGAATATAGGACAAGGAAGAACAGAGGTCGTGGTGTTATGAACTTTTTTGCCTCAATGAAATCTTAGGGACCCCAAGAAGCACAGTTAGGTCATATTTGTAAAAGGCAGGAGTCTAAAGCCTTGCTTTAAACCATGCCTGTCTTAGAGAATGCTCTGCAGGCATTACCATACATCTTTCCCTGTCTGTCTGGTTCCAGGCTAGAGCACTTCAGTTACTTCACCTTTGAACAGAATCCCTAAATCTACAACATTTTCAGGCAATTAATCATAGGCAGTTTGTGATGTCTTAGATCTCTTTACAGCTCTCAACTACTAGGAGGACAGCTGTATACAGGAGTGAATCCTGATTAAAGCCTAAGCTCTCCAGACCTTCTAGGCAATTCCAAAACCCTTGGATGCTGTAGCTGTGTCTTTGTCTGAGTGCTGCAAACTGGATTTCTGTTCAGTTGATTGGATGGCCTCCTCCAACAACTGTTGAGGAGATGCTGATTTTAAGGATGCTCAGCAGACTGTATTTGTGTTTTGAGACGTGCTGCTGGCAGTCAGTGCTACTGCAGGGGAGGCTTTCCCTCCCACAGCCCTCCGTTTTCCCTGCAGCTGTCAGTAGGCAGCGGCTCGATGGCTTGTGCTGTTACAGTGTTATTACCTGTTGGCAGCCAGTCTCAGCTTCCTTCCAGGATCTGCTCCGGGAAGATAAGTTTTGTTAAGAGGGGAAGCAGAAGATGAAGGGCACGTATGTTATCAGTCCAAGTTCAAGTACTCGCCCGGAAGGATCCCGAAAGAACAAAGTTAGCCTCGCTGCAGCTGCTGCTTTGCCGCTTTAGCTTCCCTCCTTTTTCCTCTCTGCCTGTGCTTTTGTCCTCATGGCGTGGCTACCATTGTGTAGTAGTTTTAAGGGATGAAAGCAAGTGATTGCTGATGGGTGACATGATAAGGCTTTAAATGGGAATGCAGATTGGTTCCAATACCAAGCGAAATAATAACGTGAACAAAGCAAGCGGTGGCAGCACAATTGGCTTAGAATGATCGCGGTAGCCGTAAGTGACTGACAACAGAAACTGTGATACACAAATATCAATATGTGTTTTAAAGTAAACCCTGACGTTGGAAGGTCTAGACCCATCCGAGATCCTGTGGTCTGGGAAACTCTGTAACCTTAGAGCTCTCCAGATGCGGCGCAGGCTGCAGCTCACCTTTCATCTTAGTTACATTTTGTATCCCGTTCTCTTCTGACTTTCTGGGAATCTGGGTGCTGAGCACACGCAGGAAATTGGGGATTACAAACTTGCCTGAACTTTTCATTGCTAGACATTAACATGCGGATGCAGCAGCCTGTATGTAAATGATGTTATCTGAGCTGTTTTATGCATGTGCTTCCAAGATAAGAAAGGAGATTATTTCATTATGTGAACTAATTACCTGTGAAGAAAAAAATTAGAGCTCTTTTAATGTTCATGCCAGGCTGTATTTTTATTAACCTTCATACTCAATGATCCAGTGTTGTATGTTTATTGTGTATTTTCACACATTCAGGACTTGATCCTTTAACCAAAATGAGACAGACGTTCGTGATACGGTTTTTTATAAACAGGTTTCTTTGCAAGGTTGCAGCTGCGTCTCAGAGCCTTCCTTTGCCTGTAAAATGGGGCTGCTTCACCAAGGGCAAAGTGACTTTAAGTGTCACAGTATTGCTGCTTAATTATGCACAGCAGCAATTAAAGATAAAAAGCAGACAATCATATTAAACTGGAACTAGCAGCACCAGAACAGGAGGACACAGTCTCAAGCTGTGCCAGGGGAGGTTTCGGCTGGAGGTTAGGAAGAAATTCTTCATAGAGAGAGTGATTGCCCGTTGGAATGGGCTGCCCGGGGAGGAGGTGGAGTTGCCATTATTGGGGGTGTTTAGGAGGAGACTTGATGGGGTGCTTGGTGCCATGGTTTAGTTGTTTAGGTGGTGTTGGATGATAGGTTGGACATGATGATCTTGAAGGTCTCTTCCAACCTGGTTTATTCTATTCTACTTCTATCCTATCCTATCCTATCCTATCCTATCCTATCCTATCCTATCCTATCCTATCCTATCCTATTCTAAAACAGAGAAGATATTCTCTTGGCCTGATCTGGACTTGAGTACAACCAGGTCAACAGAGCTCACATTCATATAGCAGACCTGAGTCCAAATGAGAAGAGCCCTTTCGGTTTCAGGCAGGCAACTTGTGTGATTACCAGCTGAACATTTTCATGCTGCAAACATTCTGATGTGAGAGAGAATTTATGTGAGGGTCTGATCTCTCGTGGTTACTACGTCTCAGCTGACATTCAGCATGGCACTTATTAATAATATAATTAGATAAGGGAGGAGGGGAGTGACATTCAAATATTTTATATTTGTGTGCCCAGGCGGCCAGGAGGGCCAATGGCATCCTGGCCTGTATCAGGAACAGTGTGGCCAGCAGGAGCAGGGAGGTCATTCTGCCCCTGTACGCTGTACTGGTTAGGCCACACCTGTGTCCAGTTCTGGGCCCCTCAGTTTAGGAAAGATGTTGAGTTGCTGGAACATGTCCAGAGAAGGGCAACGAAGTTGGTGGGGGTTTGGAGCACAAGCCCTATGAGGAGAGGCTGAGGGAGCTGGGGTTGCTTAGCCTGGAGAAGAGGAGGCTCTGGGCAGACCTTATTGCTGTCTACACCCACCTGAAGGGAGGTTGTAGACAGGCAGGGGCTGGTCTCTTCTCCCAGGCAACCAGCACCAGAACAAGAGGACACAGTCTCAAGCTGTGCCAGGGGAGGTTCAGACTGGAGGTTAGGAAGAAATTCTTCACAGAGAGAGTGATTGCCCATTGGAATGGGCTCCCCGTGGAGGTGGTGGAGTCTCCATCATTGGAGGTGTTCAGGAGGAGACTTGATAGGGTGCTTGGTTGCATGGTTTAGTTGATTAGGTGGTGTTGGGTGATGGGTTGGACATGATGATCGTGAAAGTCTCTTCCAACCCGGTTTGGTCTATTCTCTTTTAACATTAGTACAGCTTTTAAACCAGCATTTATTTTGTCACACTTTAAGCACAATATAAACTGAGTTGTTGGTGTTTGCAGATATATCTTTTTCACTGATGATAATATGTTGCATGTAATGGAAGTGAATGTCCATGCAATATGCCAGAGTTACCACAGTGCAGTGCAGCTGCTGAGATCACCTGCTGCAATGAATAAAGTCCCTAGATGTGACTGTATTAGTGTGAAAAAGAGATCCAAAATGGGTGCTAGTATAGCAGCATTGAAATACAAGTGGTTCACTGCCATTGGTCCAGCACTTCACTTGTGTGAAAATAACCAAGGGTAGTGACAGGAATGGTGGGGGTTTGGATCTCTTCTTTACATGGAAGGTTCTGAAACTGGGAAGTGAATGTGGCTGAAAAACCTTTGTGTAAGATCAGGCCCTCAAGATAGCAGATAGCACAGAACCCATGGCCTGAAGTAGTGCAAAAGGATTTTCCTGGGAAGAATAAGGCAGAAGTAGGTCATCACTCTCTACAGATAGCTTAGCACTTTTCAGTGCCTGAGTGTCACTTCTAGAATATATGCCTGTGCTGTACCTCTCATGCACTAGCACAACCTGAGTCTAATTCTTTTCTCAAGTCCCCAGTTTCATGTGAAGACACACAGAGAGGAATTCTTGTAAGATACACCACACTTTAAAATAAATCTTTTTTACCGTGCTCCAAGGTATTATAACAAAAATATTTCCTGTACATTTCAGGCTTTAAATAGCTGAATCCATGTCTCACCAAGATGAAACAGCTATTCAGCATTGTCAAACCCAGATACAATTTCAACTGGTAACGATGATACTTCTGGTAAATTATGATTCTGCCCCACTACTCTGCTCTAGTGAGATCCCATGCTGAGCACTGCAGCTAGTTCTGGTGTCCCCAGCATAAGAGGGACATTGAACTGCTGGAGTGGGTCCAGAAGAGGGCCACAAAGATGATCACAGGACTGGAGAACCTCCCCTTCAGGGACAGGCTGAGAGAGTTGGGGCTGTTCAGCCTGGAGCAAAAAGGAGGCTCTGGGGATACCTTATAGTGGCCTTCCAGTGTCTGAAGGGGGCCTACAAGAAAGCCAGGAAGGGACTTTTTACAAAGGCTTGTAGTGATAGGATAAGAGAGAATGGACTGAAGCTTGAAGAGGGCAGATTTAGACTGGAGATTAGGAAGAAATTCTCCACAGTGAGGGTGGGGAGACGCTGGAACAGGTTGCCCAGGGAGGTCATGGATTCCCTTCTCCCTGGCTGTGTGCAAGGCCAGGCTAGTTGAGGCCTTGAGCACCCAGGATGGTGGAAGGTGTCCCTGCCTATGGCAGGGGGGTTTGGAACCAGATGATCTTCAAGGTCCCTTCCAACCTAAACCATTCTATAAATCTATGAAATTATCTAGTTAAATGTAATATGAAGCCAGCCTGCAGCCACACATGCCTACTCTAAGTAATATAGTAGATTGTTTGGGGGCAGGGAACTACCTGAGAAAAGTACTGAATGGTATTTTTTAGTGCAATTTGAATATCACAGTATCACCAAGGTTGGAAGAGACCTCAAAGATCATTGAGTCCAACCTGTCACCACAGGCCTCATGACTAGACCATGGCACCAAGTCCCACGTCCAGTCCCCTCTTGAACACCTCCAGGGATGGTGACTCCACCACCTCCCTGGGCAACACATTCCAATGACGAACAACTCTTTCAGTGAAGAACTTTCTCCTCACCTCGAGCCTAAACTTCCCCATAATATGTCACTAGGCAAAAAAATATTAATGCTCATCTTCACTGCCAAAAAAAAAAAAGGAAAAAAAAGAAGTTTTAAAAGACTGAAGAGAATCAAAAGCATCACGTGAGTAAAGACTAGGCCCATGTCTATTGAGCACACTCCATGTATAGCAATAACAAGTGCTTTCACTGCAAGGCTTCACAGATGAACAACTACACCCCAGAGCAACTCTATTATGCACATTCTAACCATGGTCAAATTGCTGCATAACAAAATGATAGAATGGTTTGTGCACTCCTGTAGAGTCAGTTATTTGGAGACTGTGAGCAGCTGAGCTGGGAATATCCTTCAGGAGAGAGGAATCGCTGCTTTGCCTGTTAGAAGACATGCAGCCCATCTGTAGGGCATGCCACTGGGGTATGAAGTTAATTTAGGATTTAGGTTTCCCAATTCTGCATGTATTCCAGGCTTCCTGAGAGAGGGGCCCTCTGAACTATTTAAATTCTGAATTATGGAAGGGTCACAGTGCAGCTGTGTGATATGTGCTGAGTCCCTACCTCCTAGCAGCCATCCTCCAAGAACAATAATATCAGAAATTGCTATGAGGTCCTCAAAACTCTTTAGTTGCCCAGCTCTTGGGCTGAATCTGGCGTTATGGCCCCACTGAGGTCAATGGGAATTTTGCAATCGATGCCACAGAGGCTGAAGTTTCAGATGAGGCTCACAGAGTTTATCTGAGAGCACACCTCTCTGATCCTTTGATTTGCAATAAAGGTGGCTGCTGCAAGACTGAGTGTGAAGCATTCAAATCTCAGTTTCCATTCCATTAGTCATAATCAGCAGAAACACAATGCAAGTTTTCAAACATTCATGTTTATATTTCCCAGTGCTTCAAATCAACAGCACTGGAACTCAATCAGCGTGTGTGTAGTCATAAAGACCTTACTTCACCTTCCTTGTTTACATTGTGAGGACCTCAGCCATGCAGCAGCCATTTTCAGTCATTTTGGTAAAATAAAAGCTTCACTGTGAATGAAAATAATCTCACAGGTACTCAAAACTGGTGCTTGCATGGTGATCACCGTGGGGCAGTTGGCATGGACAGCAGGTTACTTAAATGCGGAGTGGAAGACAATGCATTTACATGGAATGGCATGGAATGGCTAGAGCTGGCTACATAAGATCCCACCATTGTCAGTAGTATGATCCCAAGCAGCTGATACTGCCACAGAAATCCTCTCAGCCCCAAAGCTGCCATGCAAACACCGCAGCACACAGACGTGCTTAGCCCGTAACGCTGAGGTAACAGGAGTGCAAGCTGGTGCCTCGATGGAGCTGGATTGCAGAATGTGCTGGTATTTGTACAGGTTTTCTACAGACTACTGCTGCCTTCTGTGTGGCTTTTTTTTTGTTGTTGCCAGGGAGGAGCGGAAGAGAATATAGGAAGGCTAGGTGCTGCCCTTGTTAAACCAGAGAAATGAACAGAAGCTGTGAGAGGTACTGAAGAGGGAGGAGGGGGGCGGGAGAGTTCTGGTTTTGCCAGATTGCAACTGTATTCCAGCTTCAGAGGGCAAGAGCGGGTAAGTTTGCAGAGTAAAGCCAGAGAGATTTGACAAGCAGATATTCCCCTGGCTCTCTTGTCAGTACGCAGACAGGCAGCACAGTTCCTTTGGCACAGAATCGCTGCAGTGAGCTGATGAAGATCTTTTCAGTCCCTGGGCTTCCCAGTGCTGTCATGACAACAGCTACTTTCTCGGTCCCGCTCAAACCCCTTTTCACATTCAGTGAATGCCATGCACAGAGAAGTAGGTTGTTCTCATCAATCTCCCTCTTGCTCGCTCTCAGGTTTGATTGATTGAGAATGGGGAGGGATGTTGTACTTCCGTGGACCTGGCTTATTTTCCATGAACGTGACAGATCCTTGATCTTGGAGGAAGAGTTTGAAGAGTTACGAATTGGAAACGTCATTTTGGTAGCTCAGAAGGCAAATACACTATCTGTAATAAATATTTGTCACTAGTGGCAAATAGCAATGGAGTAATCCTACTGATTTTGTAATTGCTTTGATTGTTTGACTTCTGCTCTACAGTGGCCACCACAATAAAAGAAAAGATTTTATACAAGAATCTGAACTTTTCTGAGATGCAGGTGTTTGAGC
Organism: Picus viridis; assembly: GCA_033816785.1. Taxonomy (NCBI): domain Eukaryota; kingdom Metazoa; phylum Chordata; class Aves; order Piciformes; family Picidae; genus Picus; species Picus viridis. Next base: position 7,177,604 of record CM066568.1, read on the forward strand.
ATGCCTAAGCTTGCCAAATAATAATTTATATTTAAATACACTAATTCTGTATATCTCAGGTTGTCTGATAACCATTCCATTACCTGAATTTTTCCTGTAACATAGGCAGAGCAGTGGGGAGAAAAGAGGAATTGTCCAGCTGTTAAGGTTTGGGGAGATCTGGACTTTGACACCTCCTTCATGACAGGATTTTGCCCAAGGCAGACTGGACTGTGTGATAAATACCTCTCTCTTAAGGAGAGAGAGGTATTTATCCCTTAACCCTCTAGCATGCCAAGACCTAGCAGTCACAGAAGATATGTAATCTTAGTTGCTCAGCACTTCTGGTCTCATAGGATTTAGCAAGACCCTAAATTTGTCATGCACACTACCATAGGAATTTTGAATGCAGCCATCAGTCTCTCAGACTGCATCTAAATCTGCCTGCAGGGACTCACTGCTTAGTCCCAGTCATGCAGCTCAGCTCTCTGGTTAGTGACCAGGGTTTCCTTCCCATCTTTAGAAAACCTGGTGCAAGGTATGGCAGGTGTGAACATGGTTTTCATCCCCATGTGAAGCTTGGGCAGAATATCTGGGAACTCAGGAAAATATGTACTGGGTTTTCAGGTTTGGCAGTGACTGGGTCTTTGTGCAACATGGGAATGATATCTCAACTTTACAGAATCATAGAATAGTTGAGGTTGGAAGGTGCCTCTAAAGATTATTAAGTCAAACTTCCCTGCTCAAAGCAATAGAATAGAATAGAATAGAATAGAATAGAATAGAATAGAATAGAATAGAATAGAATAGAATAGACCAGGTTGGAAGAGACCTTCAAGATCATCGTGTCTGACCCATCATCCAACACTATCTAATCAACTAAACCATGGCACCAAGCACCCCATCCAGTCTCTTCCTAAACACCTCCAGTGATGGTGACTCCACCACCTCCCTGGGCAGCACATTCCAATGGGCAATCTCTCTTTCTGGGAAGAACTTCTTCCTAACATCCAGCCAAACCTCCCCTGGCACAGCTTGAGACTGTGTCCTCTTGTTCTGGTGCTGCTTGCCTGGGAGAAGAGACCAACCCCCACCCGGCTACAACCTCCCTTCAGGTAGTTGTAGACAGCAATAAGGTATCAACTAGAACAGGCTGCTCAGGACCATAAAATCATAGAATGCCAGGTCAGAAGGGCCTCTGAGGATCATCTGGTCCAATCTTTCCAGTTAATATTACAGTTTAAATGAGATGTACCAGCACCCTGTCAAGCTGAGTCTTGGAAGTCCAGTGCAGGGGAATCCACAAGTTCCCTTGGGAGATGATTCCAGTCTCTAACTATTCTCATGGAGAAACATTTTCTGCTGGAGTTCAGTAAGTTGTACTCATTACTCCTTGTCTTTTCCATGGGAGTTCCTATAGAAAAGTGAGTCTCCACTGTCCTGCTAGCCACCCTCTATGTACAGGTATTTGGTAACAAGGCCTCCCCTAAGCCTTCTCTTCTCTGAGCCTTTCCCTATATGGCAGGGCTGCCAGTCCCTCTCTGGACACATTCCAGCGTGTCCACATCTGGGTTTTTTGCATAGCAGGGACCAGGTGTGGCCTGACAAGCACTGACAATGACTTTATCTCTGCTGGCAATGCCCTTGTTGATGCAACCCAGCATTCTGCTGGCTTTCTTTGCCACTGCAGCACACTATTCACTCATGCTGAGCTCGCTGTCCACCAAGACCCCTAGATCTTTTCCCACTGGGTTATGTATTCCAAGGTGCAAGACCTTACATGAAGAGCATGTTCACAAGAGCTTGATCTTAGAAATACAAGAGATTCTTTCAAGAAGGGGGGTGGGGGAAGCACAAGCATTGTAACTAGATTTTGGCAAGGGAATGTTCATTTAAATTTTATGAAACAATAATTGTAAAACTAATTAAAGACTTTTCTATGGAAAGCCCATATTCTAGTTATGACCACAAATTAAAGAAGGGGATTTAAAAAGTAATCCTAGAAGGACATAAAAAGCAGCTCCATGGCAAAGGACCTTGGTGTCCTGGTGGAAAATAAGTTATCCATGGGACAGCAATGTGCCCTTGTGGCCAAGAAGGCCAATGGGATCCTGGAATGCATGAAGAAGAGTGCATCCAGCAGGTTAAGGGAAGATCTCCTCCCCTCTACTCTGCCCTAGTGAGACCACATCTGGAGTATTGTGGCCAGTTCTGGGCTCCGCAGCTGAAGAGGGACAGGGATATACTAGAGAGAGTTCAACAGAGGCTGTGAGGCTGATGAAGGGAATGGAACATCTGTCTGATGAGGAAAGGCTGAGAGACTCGGGACTTTTTCATTTGGAGAAGAGAAAACTGAGAGGGGATCTTAATCATGTTCACAAATATTTGAAGGGTGGGTGTCAAGAAGAAGGGGACAGTCTCTTTTTCAGTGGTGCTCTGTGATAGGGCAAGGGGCAATGGACAAAAACTGGAACACAGGAAATTCCACCTCAACATGGGTGAAAGCTTCTGTACTGTGAGGGTGACAGCACTGGACTAGGCTGTCTCCTCTGGAGACTTTCAAGACTCATCTGAATGTGTTCGTGTTGGCAGGGGGTTGGACTTGATCCTCAGAGGTCCCTTCCTCTATGATTCTATGGAAAAGCTACTGAGAGCTTCTACTCTTTCCAAGCTGCGATTTGTATTTCATTAGCATTCAGTTCCCTATGCATTGCTTTTTGGTTGTAATGGTTACACACCGGTTTTGCAACATGGAAGACCTTAATTGCTTTAATGGTTTTGAAAAGCATCTCCATGTGTGAAAAGCAAAACTCTGCTCTTGATTTCACATCTACATTTCTAGGAAAAAAAAAAAAAAAACAAAACCAAAACAAAACACTGAGCTAGAGAATACAGAATACAGAATTAAACAGGTTGGAAAAGACCTTCGAGATCATCGAGTCCAACCTATCATTCAACACCATCTAATCAACTAAACCATGGCACTAAGTGCTCCATCCAGTCTCCTCTTAAACAGTTGGACTCGATGATCTTCGAGGTCTCTTCCAACCTTAGTGATACTGTGATAGTTCCAGTGATGGTGACTTTACCACCTCCCCAGGCAGCCACAGTGCTTGTGTGGGACTGCCCCCTCCATTGGGATGTCCTCACCCCGGTTTTATTACAATGTTTTGTAGTAAAAGACCGGTGGAGAACAAATGGATAAACTAGTGGACACCTTGTGTTTGTGCTTGAGTGCCCACCTTCATTTAAAGCAGGAATCCAGCTTTGTTTTGCCTAAGGATGTAGACATTCTGTGTGCCTGTTTCAGTTTTTGCAACAAGCTGTAAAGCACACAAATGAACCACGTTATGAGTGCCTTGAACTCAAAGCTTTGTATCTTTCACCTACAAGAAATCTTCATGCTTTCTTGTTTTGCCTTTTTTCCCCCTGTTTCCCTTCAATATCATTTGGCAGCAAATGTAGCACCAATTAGCATGGTTTTTTTTAGAGGACAGGATTTGTGAGCTTGTATCCAATTCCCTTCGGTTATATCAGAGAATCTAAGGAACTTGGGCTTCCTCTTACTGTTTGTGTTTAAAAACAGCTCAACGCCAAGATGCCCTCATCCCCACTGGGCTGGCAAGTTGTTACAATACAAATGCAAATATGGCAAATGTTTGGGTGTTGTTTTGGAGGAGCTCCAGAAAACCTATCTTCTGGTCCTTTGTATCACCTTGATAATTTCTTATTTTTCTCTGCTCCTTTTTTCCCGTCCCCAGGGTGGGCACATTTAACTGTCCCGAGTTTTCTGAAGCTTCACAGCCTAACAGCAAAAGAATGCCTTCCCCCTCCCCCTTCTTCCTAGTTACTATTGAAAGCAGTTTCTTGGTCTAGCTTATGAAATTCAGACAGCTGTGCTGGTGCAACAGAAGAGGCAGTGTTTCACCATGAGAGCTGGAGCAAAGCATGGGCAGGGCAGAGCTGGGAAGAAGGACCCCAGCAGTACCTAGAACTCGTATCACTGCAGCGTGTTATGCAAAGTCCCAGTGAGGGCTCACTGCCCAACGGGGAGAGAATAGGGACTCCAGTCCAACATGCAGTCCCAGGAGCCTTCCTTTGATTGACCTAACCTAAGCAAGGCTTGCAGTTTTCTATGGTCGTGGTTTCTAAGCAAACAGTTTGGGGAAAGATTAAAGGCAGCATTAGAAAGAAAACACCATAGAAGCCAAGTTGAAAGGGAGAATCAGCTGGGTGCTGCAGGAGAGGGTGGGGTCAGAATTGCAGAGTGAGAGGGTTTCAGTCTGGTCTGAAGGGAAGGGTGAGAACTGAGTGCTGGATGCTGACTTGAAGCCATGGGAGACTGCAGCCTCTTCTGCCAGACCTTGGATTTGGATGAGAAAGGGTGGGGCAGAAAGAAAGGAAGGGTGCAGTTTGCAGAGGCTGATGAGCAGGCAGAATGTTGTGAGCAAGGTGAGTCATGAGGTTCAGGCAGCAGGAATTTCCTGCAGTGCTTAAGATACACATGCAGAGGCTGGGGCAGGAGAAGGGATTTCAGAGACCAAACGTTTTATTTTACAGGATTTGCCCTGGTGTCCTAACAAGTGCAGGACGGGAGGTCACTTTTCCTGTATCTTAGGCCTATGGCATTTTTGGGTTTCTCTTTATAGGCCTTTCTTGCTGTTTCCATGCGTTTTGCTAGCATACTCTACATCATAGTATCATGATGCTACTCAATATTTTGAAAAAGCCCTCAAAGGACCTGGCTCACATGTCCAAATGATTCTGATGATCTCACCTAACTGTCCTTCAGGAAAAGAAAATAAAAAATAAAGAAATCCACAAAAGAAATCCACCGAATCACCAAGGCTGGAAGAGACCTCAGAGATCACCAAGTCCAACGAAGAAACTGCTTCTTTGGAGGCTTATTGATCCTGCTGCCAGCGTGAAGGCCCTGCACCCTGGTGTCCCTGAGGTAAGAAGAAAATTCATTTCTACTCTGCTATGTCTACAATATTGTCCTTGCACTAGTGGAGAATGGTTCTGCTTGGACTCTTTGCTTGTGAACACGCTTCTTCTAGTTTATATACTTCTATTTTCGCTGTACTTTGCTGAGAATGTTTTCCATGTACCCCTGATTAGACCCCTCAACATAAATATCTCATCTTTAAGGTATCACCCCTGTTGTAGCATGACCATACCAAGCCAGACTAAGCATAGCAGAGGCCCTTTGTGTGAATGAAAGAATAACAACCACCCTCAAAGCCTGAGTGGATGTGCGAGTTCTTTTTTTCCCAAAGGATTTCCTACCAGCATGTCTCCTGCTTTGAGTTTTTATCAGACCATTCAAATGCAAGTGATCCGGATGCCTTTGCAAGTTCTAGACTAACCTGTTCTCCAACAGATCTCCTCTTTCAAGAGGTTTGAAAAGTCAAAAACGTTGGAGAAAAAGGAGATTTATCTTTGGCAAGCTGGGTATTTTTGTACAGAGAAAGCTCAGTAACCACTCAAGTAATCACTGCTGCTTGCACTCGATTACAACTTTACTCCAGTGCTGAAGGACCAAGCCCGGGTGCAGAGTTTCGTGGTTTTGAAAAACTCACAGGACACCAAGCAATTATCACAGAGTATTTCTTTGATGGATGGGTGCCACAGTAGTGACCCTGTTGGTACTGATCTCTTGCTTAAATGCTAAGTGATTTCCATTAGACAGGTTCACACCGTCCTTCCTGTTCATTTGCACCCTGAGGTTTTCCTTCCCTGACCCTCTTTGAATACACAAATTACCTAATGAGCTGGCATCTCTACTGAGCTACTTAGGGAAGTGGAAAGTGGGAGGTCTGAGTCACCCTGCTTGCTTGCTTCGGGTACACGACATGAAGAGAAGCCTTGCATGCACACACGACCTCAAGAAACCTAGGCAGACTTGGAAAAACTATTGAGAACAATGTACATGAGGGTACATGGATAACTTTTGCCCTTCCCCCCGCATTATTGAATTATGAAAGGTATCTTTTAACCAAATCCTTTCCATATTACAGGTGAAACAGTATGACAGCTGTCCTTGCTGGTTTGTTTATTTTTTTTTTTAAAAGCATTTTTACCATTTCCACTTTCTAGGTAAGAAATCTAGGGAACCATCATCACTTTCCCTGCTATTACTGGTTTCCAAAGTTCATCTCTCCATCATTTTTCAGCAGTGCTGGCTCACTGGAGAGGTCCCAGAAGACTGGAAGCTGGCCAGCGTGGTGCCCATCCACAAGAAGGGCCAGTTGGAAGAGCCAGGGAATTATAGGCCTGTCAGCCTGACCTCAGTGCCAGGCAAGATTATGGAACAGGTCATCTTGAGTGCGATTACACAGCACTTACAGGATGGCCAGGGGCTCAGGCCCAGCCAGCATGGATTTAGGAAGGGCAGGTCCGGCCTGACCAACCTAATCTCCTTCTATGATCAGGTGACACCAAGCTGGGGGCAGGAGTTGATCTGATGGAGGGTAGAGAGGCTTTGCAGAGGGACCTTGACAGGCTGGACAGATGGGCAGAGGCCAAGGGCAGGAGATTGAACACATCCAAGTGCCGGGTTCTGCACATTGGCCACAGCAACCCCAGGCAGTGCTACAGGCTGGGGTCAGAGTGGCTGGAGAGCGGCCAGGCAGAGAGGGACCTGGGGGTCCTGGTTGATGGGAGGCTGAACATGAGCCTGCAGTGTGCCCAGGTGGCCAAGAGGGCCAATGGCATCCTGGCCTGCATCAGGAACAGTGTGGCCAGCAGGAGCAGGGAGGTCATTCTGCCCCTGTACACTGCACTGGTTAGGCCACACCTTGAGTCCTGTGTCCAGTTCTGGGCTCCTCAGTTTAGGAAAGATGTTGACTTGCTGGAACGTGTCCAGAGAAGGGCAGCTATGTTGGTGAGGGGTTTGGAACACAAGCCCTATGAAGAGAGGCTGAGGGAGCTGCGGTTGCTTAGCCTGGAGAAGAGGAGACTGAGGGGTGACCTTATTGCTCTCTACAACTACCTGAAGGGAGGTTGTAGCCAGGCAGAGGTTGGTCTCTTCTCCCAGGCAGCCAGCACCAGAACAAGAGGACACAGTCTCAAGCTGTGCCAGGGCAGGTTTAGACTGGACGTTAGGAGGAAGTTCTATACAGAGAGAGTGATTCCCCATTGGAATGGGCTGCCTGGGGAGGTGGTGGGGTCACCGTCATTGGACGTGCTCAGGAGGAGACTTGATGGGGTGCTTGGTGACATGATCTAGTTGTTTGATGGGTTGGACGCGATGATCTTGAAGGTCTCTTCCAACCTGGTTTATTGTATTATTGTATTGTATTATTGTATTATTTATGGTCTTCTACAGATTGAAGATGTCACCGGTTTGTTTTCAGAGGTTGAGCCAATGGCACATCCTTTTGCTCCAACACTGTTGCTGTTTCAGCACTGTGGCACTCTGTTTTGAGGTTGCTACACCACCGGGTGCTGGTGTGGCTGCTAGCAGCTACATTTGTTTATGGGCTGGGAGCCATCTCTAGCTATGCTAATGCAGGCCTTAGGAGTGCCCTTTCCAGATTTTCATCCTGCAGAGTTCACTTTTCCTGGAGTCTAGGACCCCTGTGGATATGTTGGATATGCCTGCTGTAACTTGAATTGGTGATGTTCTTTTGAACGGGAGGACACGGTCTCGGGCTATGCCAGGGGAGGTTTGGGCTGGAGATGAGGAGAAAGTTCTTCACTGAGAGAGTTGTTGGCCATTGGGATGTGCTGCCCAGGGAGGTAGTGGGGTCACCATCCCTGGAGGTGTTCAGGAGGGGATTGGATGTGGCATTTGGTGCTATGGTTTAGTCATGAGGTCTGTGGTGACAAGTTGGACTTGATGATCTTTGAGGTCTCTTCCAACCTTGGTGATCCTGTGATTCCTGTGAAGGCACGATGCTTTTCTGGACTGAGTTGTGGTTCTGTGCTCGGTAGTTTTAAAACTAAACTACTTTCACTTAATTTTTGAAATTATTATTATTATTTAAATGTAGCAAGCTCTGTAATAGCTGGGTAAAAACTGATATATATATAACTGAGGTATATATTTAAAATTCACTTGAAATAGCATTTTATGCTTTCAATTACCCTCTACATCCCTCCAATAATTTGTTAAGATAGCCGATTTCATCTCTTGTGTACAGACTCCACCCAGCTTCCATTCTATTGCAAATCCTCACCCTATAAAATCTTGCTCATCACTTTGAGACAACTTATCAAATGCTTTCTTTGTGTGCATGTAGAAAAAAACAACATTCTTGTCAGAAAGTATTTCACATTAGCTTGGCATGAACCACCTTTGTCCCACTTAAAGCGATTTTAATTTTCAAAATTTGTACTTATGTCTTGTAGATGATTAACAGTCATCCTGTTCAGGCATCTTTCACCTTTCCCCTTTAACAAATACACAGCTTGTTACTATTTTTACAGATGACACCATTCCCAGCTCAACAAATTGAAATGTACTAACCCTGTGTCTCCAGAAACAAGTTTAGGTTCGTACGAAAAAAAGAAAAATAATTAAGCAATTCCTCCAGTTTTAGTACATTAAACTCTTTGGATTTACTTTCATTGACATGCAATAACCCGTATTTTGCATTCCCCCTCGGTCATACCGCTTTTGCCCAGCGGCCAACACATCTCTACACTCCAAAAGAAGTTTAAGACCACGTCCAGTTTATTGTTTTCCCTCCCTCTCTTCAGTGCACAGCGCAACTGCCTTGTCGTTCCTTTTTGTCGTTATGACTGAAATCCTTTTTTCTGTCTCCGTGTCTCATCTGAGCTTGGCTTTTGGCAGTTCTCACTGGGTAATGTCACATCGTGACCTGCACCTTACACCTCTCTTTTTTAGAGCAGCCTCGTTTCTCCTTCTCGGGATCTTTATATTCCGTTTACTCCTTGTTTCATTTACTACGAGTCCAGTCAGCCCCGGAGACCTTACAACTTCCTCCCACCCCACCCCAGTTTTCTTCTCACGATACAGCCGTGACTGCTGGTCTCTTTCCCTGCTCCCTCCAGCAGACCCGTAGGCTACCCGGGTTGTGACCGAGCTGCTGAGGCTGCGGGGCAGGGGACGGCTGGCGGCGCCAGGGTTTCTGCCGGCGGGGTGTGGTGGGGGCGAAGGTGGGCCGGCAGCGTCTCGCTCTCCGTTCCCGGCTCGTCCCGCGGGACGCCCTTCCGCACACGAGTCATCAGTCACTCTTCCCCCAGATGCGGTGAGTAACGATGACGCGAGTCGACCGAGGCGTTAGAAGCGCAGCAGAACCCCCACCACCCAAACGCCCCGCCACACCGCCCCGCCCGCCCGTTAACGCCCCCTCTGCGCCGCCACCCTCGGCGCCCCGCGCCAGGGGCCACGGCTCCGCCCTCCCCACGTTTTTGTCCCCGGGCGCGTTCCGTAGCGCGTGCGGCGGTGATCCGAGTCCTTCCTGCGGCTCGCGCCGCCGCGCGATTCTGTGGGTGAGAAGGGCAAGGGAAGGAAAGGAGCGAGTGGAGGGGGAGCGCGCCCGCGCGCGCAGGCCACGCGCACGCCCCCGCAGTTGCCGCCGCGCGCTCCCGGCCCGGCTCGGCTCCGCTCGCAGCCACTCGCAGGCGCCATGGCGGCCGCTCGCAGCGACATGGCGGAGCCGGAGGGGCTGCTTCCTGGTGAGGCGGCGGCCGCCGCGGCTGAGGAGGAGGAGGCTGGGGCTGGATCCTCGTCGTCGCCTTCGTCCTCGGCGGCGGCGGCCGCGGCGGACACTGAGTCCCTGCTGCTGCTGAACGGCGAGGCGGAGAGCATGTCGGAACCGAGCCCGGAGAGCGCTAGCCAGGCCGGGGACGGGGAGGACGAGGATGAAGAGGAAGAGGAGGAGGAGGAGGAGGAGGAGGAGGGCGGCGAAGAGGAGGAGAGCAGCCTGGTGGGGAGTAGCAGCACGAGCAGCGGCTGCTGCAGCGACGAGACCCGCTCGCTAAGCCCCGGCGGCAGCAGCGAGGCCGACGCCAAGGAGGAGCCCAAGGGCCCCCGGGGCAGCCAGGAGGACGGGCTGGGCCGCGGCGGTGGAGGAGGCGGCGGGGGGAGCAGCTCCAGCAGCGTGTCCAGCGGTGGCGACGAGGGCTACGGTACCGGCGGCGGCGGCGGCAGCAGCAGCGGCAGCAGCAGCTGCAGCGCCACGTCGGGGGTCGGCGGGGCAGCCTGGAGATGTCCTCGGACGGGGAGCCCCTCAGCCGCATGGACTCGGAGGACAGGTCAGTCTCTCTGCTGGCGGCCATCGCCCGTGCCCTTCCTCGGCTCGTCCTTGGGGAGCTGGGGGTCCCTCAGGTCCCGAGACCAGCGGGCGCCATGTCCGGTCGCTTCCCCGCCTCACAGCGCCGTGGGCTCGCCAACCTGCCCACCCCGCTTCAGCGGCGAAGGGGCCCCTCTTCCCTAGTAGCCTACCGCTCCCCGTCCCCGTTCTTTCCGCCTTGGGGCTGTTAGGGCGGCGGCAGGGGGCAGCCACAGGTTTCTCCGGCCAACTTGTGTCGGGCGGGGCAGGGGGCGGCCTGCAATGGGCCCTCCGCCCCTGCCTCAGCTTTTGGTCCTCCAGGCCTCTTCCAGAAGCGTGCCCATTGCTTTTGGAAGGAGGAGGGGACACTCCCCTGCGGCCCGGCAGCGGGCTGCAGGCTGTGTGGGGGCTGCTGGAGCTGCGGCCATCAGCGCTGGGCGTTTCATGGAGAGCCCCGGAGCGGCCCCTCTTGCGATCCACGCACGGAGCGCTGCCTGTTGAGGTGGCGATGTTTGGTTGCTGCTTTGCTCTGATTTTTTTTTTTTTTCCCCCGGATGGTGCTTTTGGGGCGTTTTAGGGTTTTATCTTGTGTACAGGCGGGGTGTACCAGAGCTTCAGCATGGGAAATCATTTGTGGATGCGCCAGCACCAGGGTCTCTGCACTAGGGGCAGAAAGCCGAGGAGTAACCTCTTAAAGCATAAGAGGAAAATGCAAAAATAAATAAATATGTAGTTTACTAAATAAAGAGGAGACCATCTTTTCCGTATTAGGTGTGCACAAGTAACAAGCATGCCCAGCATTAAACCTCATTAATTTGAGGTTCAAAGTCATCCATCGACAAATTCTGTGATAGTGAATGTGAAGATTATATTTTATTTGTTTGCGTTTTAGAGCTGCATGTCTCATTTTGCCGAGACCTTAGCTTGGTCCTTGGGGGAAGGCACAACCAAATTCTCACGGTTGAATTCTGCCTTGGTCTGGTTTGACTTAAGAAGCCAAGCATTTAAAAGAACGTGCTTTATGTACTAGGTTTCCTGTCCGGGAATTGTGTGCGGCTGACAGACTGAAAATAGGTTGGAAAATGGACATAAGAGCAGTCCTAAAATGCTGTAAATCCCTTTAGTAATTAGTCCTTTAAAATTGTTTGGGAGACTTGAGCTGTTTTTTTAAAATTTCAGTGTAACATTATAAGGCATCAGACTGCCCTGTTAGAGTTACAGTTAAGTAACATTTACAAGTTTCTTTTGCTTTCTTAAAATAGTTTCAGTGTTAAGTGTGAAGAATTGGATGGTTAGGCCCAGAAATACACTTCCAATATATGTTGTATCAAATACTGTGTGGCTGTACAATGGGTCTATTCCAGAAGTGGGGCATCACTAGATCTAACCTGAGGTTTTACAGACAAACAAAACCCTCATGAGTCAGTTCTCCCAAACCTTGTAATTGGCCTAAAAGTCTTAAGAAGGGAGAGAAAATTTCAGCTCTTTGGTTTCTGTCTGATGTTTGACACCCACAGGAGTCAGATTTTCTTCCAAAGTTGTGTGAGATGGAAAGAGGGGCTGGTGTTGAGGGTTTGCTTGTTTTCTTTTGCTTTTTTTCAAAAGCTGAGATTTTATGTGAAATCTGTATGTCCAGGGTAGACTTTGGGGGAAAACCAGGCAGATACTGGGTTTTTAAGGTCATAGTTTTTTGTGTTTCACGAATTAAAACGAAATTGAATCCTGATCTTAATCTGGGTGCCCGTCAATTTGTGGGTTGAGGAAATAACAGAAAAAACCTGTAGAGGTTTTCTGGAAGTACAGTGTCATTGTGCTGTACTTGTGCACTTCTGAGCTAGTGTACTACTACTTTCTCTTGTCGTTGTTCTCATGATTCTCTTCCTACAGTCACACGGTTGAATCGATGTGTGTACTCATTGTTGATTCTTTCCAGGGTCACTGATGCAGACTTGGTTGCAGGAGTGGGACTTCATGCATTTAGTGGGTTTAAATAAGGACTATGCCTTGCTTACAGTTTTTGCAAAGTTTTGTCTTGAACTGCCAGACTGAAAACTTGGAGCACTGAGGGAATTTTCTGCTGTCACTTCAAAGTCTGTTGTGAGTTGAGTAGAGAAATAGCAATGTTACCAAGAGTGCTATTTGTTATTCCTGATGATTGAAAATTTCATTTTGTGTGTCTCCTTGCTGGAATGGTAGAATGCTTTATTATTTGTGCTCCATGTAGTTCAAGTCACTTGCTTGACCTAGTGATCCAAATGATTGCTGCTGCTTGGAAGCCAGCCACAACGTTATCTTGTGCTTTTTAGATGATCAGACAGACAAGCAGAGCATTGCAAAAAGTAGGGGTGTGTGTGCCAAAGAGCTAAGGAGTACATGAGATGGGATGGTGAAACACCAAGGAAGAGCTGGCAACAATTTATGTAGGCTTACAGGTGGAGTTGCAGGTTTACGACAATGTAGTAAAATCCCCAAAGACTTATTCATTGATTTGCTCACCTTTGCACTAAAATGTAAAACCTGTAACCTGTTATATTCTTAGTAGGTACTCTAATAAATAACACATGCATCTATTAAGTAATGTTCTATATGAAGTAGTATTTTATACAGTACTTCATCACCTTTGCTGACTGTCTTTGAAGTCCTAAGGAGCTTCGTGTCTTGTCTTCACTGTTTTGAAGTAAGATTACCTGGGGGAGGGAAAAGGAGAGAAGAGAGAGATTGAACTACCATTGTTGAATTTACAGTTCCTGGGCTAAGTGAGGGGAAGCTGGTAGAAGAATATATTTTGTTAAAAGATTCTCCTGCTGTAGGCAGGTTTGGTAACTTTCAGATCATGGCCCTAGGCTTGGAATATTTTTTGTTTCCTCTCTAGAAAATTTGAATAAATAAGAGGGCGTGGTGAGAAGGCCTGAATTCCATGAGTGATCAAATTCCTGTTTTCCTGTGTATGGTCTTGATAATTCTCTACAATTACCAGTGTGTTATCTCTGAATTTTTTTGTTGTTGTTTTGTTTTAGCAATTACAAACTACAAATAAAACAACTGAACAGTAAAATCTTGCGTATAATCGAAATATTCCTACTATTCAGCATCTTTTATTACTAATATTTTGAGTATATTTTGAGAGTATCTGCTGATAGAACAAATACTTTGGGGCATTACTGTAGGAAATTTACAACAAGACAAGAAACAAATAGTGAAGTTGAATATCTGTGCCCTGAAACATAAGGTGAATTTTAACCAGCTGTTTCCACCTACTTAGACTTTGAAAAAATACATTTAACTTCCCCCACCAAAAGAAAACAAGCCAGAAACCAAAAAGCAAACCCCAGACTGATACCTAGTATAAAGAGGTGGTGTTTTCAACCTAGAGATATTTGTAATGAGAGTTGAGTGCAGTTAAGTCTAGGACTGGCAGATATGTCATTGACCTGTAATAATTCCAGGTTTTTCCTGGGAATTGGGCTAAGTTCCCACTACTGTGCTGAAGTTTGGAACTTTTGAGCAAACTCTTGTCAGCTGGCTCAATAATAAGATGCATTCAAGTCTAATGATCCTTAAGACTTACAGTAAAAACAAGGACTGTTATCAGCTGGTAATTTTCTTGTGCCTTTCTCTGACTTCAGATGTGCTGAAAGTATGGATGTGTTTTTCCAGAGTTCTTTGGAGCAGCTAGTCTTATTACAATGCTAAGAAACACTTGACATGACTTAGAAGGAAAAAAAAATTAGTTAACTACAAGCACAATAACTGAGTTTAGCAATGGGACACAGGTGCTGAAGCTAGACTTCAGCAGATAGATGGATTGGGGTATAAATCAGCTGATCTGAGTGCACTGAAATTGCGTCTGCAGCTCACTGATGTGTTACTGCTGAACTACAATATTTACTTAGAAACACTTAGTGTTAGATTACTGAAATAATGTAAGTATTGTTTACTGGAGAGTTTATTATGGACGTATATTTAAATCTGAAATAGTTTCATTATCAAATTTCGCTTCATTTAGAGACTAGTGGTAGATCTTCCAAGTGTAGTAAGATGTTTAGCGGAACTATAAATAGTAAAGCGATATGAAGGGCTTTTCACTTGTGAATTTATCTTTCGTCTTTGTTCTCTCACAGAGAAGTTACCCCTGGTCTTCTGTTCATGCATCATCTTTACCCTTTTTTAGTAGTTTTTCTTTTGCTCCCTTCTCTTACTGACTGGGCAAGAAGCACTGAAAATGCCCGGTTTTGCTGGAGCTATCGGCTGTTTTGCTGGCTGGTGCCGATTGCCTAGCTGATAGGCCAAATGTAACAGTTTGTCGTTGAACCTATGTAGTAATCTTTCCCTCGGGCACAGCACTAATTAATGGCCATCCTTTTCACGGAGCGGGCAATTTTCGTTCAACTTGTAAGGCTTGCTTTTATTTGTTTAGCCTTTGCATGTTTAGTGCTATTCATCAGCAGGATCGTTTTTTGGGAGGGACCGATTCAAGGAATAGTCACTAATACTCACGGACACTTTTAGCTATCTTAACCGTATTAGAGTTGAAGAATACTTCTAGAAGTGTTGTTATTACTCTGCTGCTGTGTAATAGGCGAGTGGTTTTGAAAACACATGTTTAAAAAAAGTTTTCCAATAGTAAACCTTTTTTTTAGTTTCAGATTATTGGATTTGTTTTATTGAGTGAAGGGAAGGTGTGTGAAACTAAGAGGTTGAAAGAGGGAAGATTTAGACATGAAAAATCCATTATTTAGGCTAGTTTTAAATTGTTTTATATATATATATAAAATTTTGTTTAAAATTAAGTTCTCCATTTCTGATGTGCTGATTTTAAAATACTAGTTATTTAAAACTTTGAGTGTACTCATTATTTTGTCTAGTTTTTAAGCTCTTTAAGGGAAGAGTTTTCAGTACTGATTAGACAATGATGTGTGAATTGTATGAGTGGTGTTTATGAAAGCAGAACAGCAAATTTGAAATATATAATCAGGAAGGCATATAGTAATGGGTATGCTTCATGTATTCATGTGACCAGATCCAAGCACTTCAGGCCTCTCTTTGCTTCATGTTCTCATTTACTCCTATCCAGGAAGTGAAGAATCATTCGTTAGCAGTTCCAGCGTGGTGGTGAAGTTATTTTACTTTTTGTTTACTTATAATTCCTCAGAGTATGTGTAATGTTGGTGTGCCAGTGGGCTCTATAGAAGATTACCTGAATTTCCAAAATTCTGCTGAAAATTGCATTTTCAGTGTTTCTGATTGCATTTATTGTTGCTGCTGTTATTTGCTTTCAAATTACAAAATAACCCCCTGGTTTCTGTAATGGTTATGTTCATGCCTTTCTGGCACTGAGGAAAATAGCTTTTGATGGGAGGACAAAACAGCCCAGATATTTTGTGTGGAGAGTATCTTTTATTACCAAAGCTGTTGGTTGGTGTAATTGAGAGGTTAACATAAAGTCTTTTTGTGAACTAGATGAAAGAGTTTGGTATAATGAGCTGTTATTGTAGTAAGATGTAAATATACTTAATAGAATTTGAGAACAACTTCTTCCTGTTCTGTGTAAGAGATAAATGGTATTGCTTTTGTATTGGATTTGCACATCCCCAGAGGTCTATGTGCATTCTGTTTAAGTTTGTGACATCATTAAGTCTGTTAAGTTCTGAGAATGAAGTTTGATTGGTGGGTTGCTTCAGGGAATTTATTAGGCAGTAGTGGAAAGAACTGTCCTGGACATCTCTTCTTGAAAAAAGAATATGTTTCTCTCTCTCTCCCTCCCTGCCACCTCTTACCAGATAAATTAACCTGGATGTTACATACAGCCTGAACATTCATTAAGCAGAGTTGTGGCATCTTGCATTTCTGGAGTTGTCTGAGATAAAACTTCACTTTTTTGGATGATGCAATGGAAATCATAGTCACTCTCACTTGAATCTGCACAGCACTCAGATGTACACAGCTTTCCAATCACTGATCTATTTACATCTCTTTTGGGAAAACACTGTCCAATTAGAGGATAATGGAGGAATGAGCAGAGCTAGCATCGAGTACAGCAGTATGGAAGTACACCTAGAACTCATTATCTTGGGGTAACAGTAGAACAATCTGTTGTTGAGTAGGGAAGTAGGGGCATCATCGGGAAGGGAGCATTTGAGATGGGAATAGGGGTTTCTGGCGAGGGGAGGACAAGAGGTACACATGGAAAACTTCTTGTATGATAGGGAATGATGTGTGTCTAACGTGAGGGAAAAGCAAGTGATTATGTGAAAAATTGGTCTCTGCTGCAAAGAAGCCAAGTAATTGCAAGGAATCCTTGAAGTAGGTTGGGATATATTCTCCAGTCAACTCATGCAGGAGAAGGAAACAGAAGAGACTAAGGAACTCCATTGTGTGTTTTATCCACTCTCCCCACTGCTATTAAAAAAACCACGGTGGCATCACTTGCAGAAAACTAAAAGTAGTAGTTCTCGAAGGTACTTTGAGGTGGAGGCTTCTTTGTTTTGTTGTCTAACTACATAAACTGGTTAACTGGTACCTTTTCATAATTCTAGATGCATTCTGTCCAGAGCTGTTCATGTGTAGAAAGTGAAAGTGTTCAAATAAACTTGTTTTGCAAAATTAAATATGAATATTCTGTGTTATAGCTCCCAGATTGTGATTTTGCAAAGTTAAAACCTAACAAATATTTTGGGGAAAAAATGTGAAGCCTCTCACTCAGTTGATGTACCTTTTGTTTTTTTTTCCTCCTGGGATAAAATGGAGAAAAAGAAAAAAGACCTGGGATTTCTTTTCCCATATCTAATTTTCTTCTCTGTCCTACAATTTAAGGTCTTAAACGTCTTCTGCTAAACTTGAGTTGCTGAAGTTTAAGGGGTAACTTATTTAATGGAAGGTTACTGAAGTTATATGCAAAGATATTTGATGGTGATAGAAAACAAAAGATTTGTTACCATCTTGAAAGATGCACTGTAGAAGTGTGCTGTGATTCAAATAGCTTGTGTAGCATCAGAGGGAGTAAACCAAACCCAAGTTCTTTGGACACTTGCAGAAGGCAAGATTATCTGCACATATGTTGGTATCATTTGTTAAATATACTTTACCTAAGTAAGAATGTAACATAACAAATCTATACTTACTATTAATCTTGTTCCATGAAGTGTCTTGTACAAATTTCTGCTTCCCCTGTAAAAGTGCTGTGCAGTCCTTATTTTGATTGTTTGTGTTGCAGCCACAACTTGGATTCCAAATACTAAAAACAAAACAAAACTTTCAAGGGGCAAGGAAAGTATTTCCTTATATACACAGTAAACAGAGAAATCTATTTATTTTCTTTCCCCACATGAAATAGAATTTTGGCATGAGCTTTAGGCTTCCGTAGGCTAATTTGCATGCCAAACTATAAGTAGCAGTTAATTCAGTGTCCAGCAGAAAAGGAATCAGACCTTAATTTGTAACTTTTCTATTATGAATGGAGTCAATTACTTTGCTGGTTTCTCTGCTTTTGATGTCGGGTTAGCAGCAACTATTCACTGAGATATGAATGGGCAAAGCTGCTGCCTTATAAAATGCCATATTATCTATGTAATTTTATTTTCTACTAAATTAAACCTAACATGATGGTAATTGAAACAAGGGGATTTTTAGGTCTCCTCTTGGAGTTTTATGTCTTCAGTTGTTTTATCTTCTGCTTGTTTTCTTAGTTCTTTTGTTCTGGGGGTGGGGGGGGAGGGAAGGTATCCTAAGTGTGGGAGAATGGGAAGTAATAGTTACAGCAAGTGAAATGTCTTTGACACCATGCTTGAAGGCTATTAACTTCCAGTGCTGATTAGACTGTTTTCTGTTGATAATGGTTCTTGGTAGTGAAAGCGTGGCTCAAAAAGAAAAATTAGTTCTGACAGTTCTTTAATCACTGAATGAGTTTCTCCTGTGCTTCTTTTTAGCTGTAGTAGTAAACAGACTGTTTTCTTAGTAAAGATTGAAAATTATGAACCACTTGTTGCTGTTCCCTAACTTTCCAAGGAAATTACCAAGTTGAAGATTATGTGGTTCCCAGAAATGCAAGTCAGTTTTATTTGTGTCTTTAAGGCAGAACCACTTGCAGTTTCTTGATTTGTGTAATCCTTTTGCATCTGTAGTCTTTGTTCTGTCATATCACAAGACACGCACATTTAACCAGCTCTACTCTCTGACTGGCATACTTTGGCATTCAAAGTTTCTTTATTGTATTACTGGTTCCTCTGTGTGTTACAAATCTGGAGGTAACCTGAGTTTGTGTTATGTAAACAATGTAAGCCCAAATATTCTAGGGCTAAGAATCTAAATAATCAAAGTGATCCAGCAAAGTAGAAACAGCTCTTGAGAGGTGGTGATTCATAACACATTTCTCAGCAGAGTTTTGTTTCCTGTGTGTGTTTAAGTTCCTTCGACTCCTCTCTTGAAGAGCTTTTTTATCTTCCCCTCATTTTATATTATCAGCCTGAAATGTTTACAGTGTTACTTCCTTTTCTAGGATTTTGTACCTAATCTAGACATAGCTTTACTTCAAAATAAGCTGCTGCTTCCAAAGGAATTTCAAAACAACCTTTTAAATGTCATCACTTGCTGTGCTGTTAAAAAAATTACCACTCTTTGATTGGGTTTGGGTGGGTTTTGTGTGTTCATTTTGTTTTTTCCCCTCCACTATGTTGGTTGTAGGCATATAATTACATAGATGTATTAAAGAGTTTTGCAGACATGTTTTTAAGATTGATTTATGAATAGGTTTGATTTAAAAAAAATAAAATAAAAAAATCACAAACACAAGTGCCTCCAAGGAAGTGGATGTTCGAATCATGCAGTCCTGGAAACCTTGGTCGTCTTCTGTTAGTAGTTGCCTTAATGTTGCTGTTACTAATGTAAAGGTATCAAGTAACTTGAAGGCAATTCTGGAAAATACCAGACCACCAAACATTGCTGTTTTCCTTTTCTATCCCTCTTAACATTTTCATGTGATTTCTCTTACTTGCTAGGTGAATTCTCCCCTACTTTTCACAGTCATTTTGCTGACATAAGCAGTTTCTGCCTGTTCTATTTTTCCTCCCTTCCTGTGGAGGCAGTTGTGTTGTCTGATACCAGGGGCCTTTCTGGATAGGAGCTGCAAGAGCAGATGTGAACAGAAGATACTGCCTCTGAAGCACGGTGGTGGACTTCCTGTAGTTCTGTCTTACTGTTTTGATCCAGGTATTCTAATTTCTCATTGCCATGTGAATTATCTTTGGCAACCATTCTGCAGTCTGGTTTTGTTTTGATAGTGGTTTATCTGCATATGCTTTTTTCCCCCTCCCACTGGTGTTAAATTTTCCCAAATTCACAAACTAATCATCATCAGTCATTAAATTATTTTGGGTACTGTTTGTTTGAACTAAAGATAAATGGTTTACTCAGAAAAAGACTAAGAAACCCTAAACCTTAAAATTTGTGGGTAGCCGAAGTTACTTTCTGTTTGCTTTGAAGATTCTCTCTGGATCATTTGCTGACTAGGTGATAAAAACCCTACAGGAGCTCTAAAGCATTATGTCATTTTGCATGCCACAGTTGAACTACATCCCTTAAAGTAAGGCAGTCTCTTTTGCTTGTGAAACATAAATGTTTGATGTGGAGGAATTAAAATGGTAAGTCATGGAAATTCAGTAGTGGGAATATGTCTGTTACTAATGCACATTCGTCATCAAGTACCAAACTGGCCAAAGATGGGGAAAGGGACAAAAAGAGCAGACAATTGTTAAACTCTTCTGCTTTGTGGCTGTCTCATAGAGGTTTGCTTATGCCTTGTTTTTCTTGGGATCTGTTTTAATCTGACTTTTAAATTGGCATGATCATTTGGAGTGCATAAAGCAAAGATTAATTTGAATCTGTTTGGACACCTGTGTATAGCTGCCTTGAGCACTGCATTTCATTTTGTGCCGGTACCCTCGCGTTCTGACAATGATTTCATAAGCAGTTTGGCATTAAAGTTTGCTTAATATTTATTTGGGATTGACAAAAGTTAAATCTTAGTACAGAAACATAAATTTATTCGTCCTCTTTTTTCACTTAGGAGCCATTGTAGCAGTTTGTTATTAATCAATTGTATCAAGTTCAGTCATACCATTGAAATCGTTAGGTCTGAGAAATTACATTTGTCCTACTTTGGTGGGTGGAACAATAATAGAGAAGATACAGTGGCTTTCATGTTTGGAAGTGATGGAGTTTAAAAAGAAATTCCTAGGACAGATGGAGGAGCTTTGTATCAGTGATGAGAGCTCAGGGATGATAATTTGATCATTTTTATGAGGATTTAGCTTTGCTTGACTATTGAAGTAGCATTAAGAAGCAGTGAGTGTCTTACTCAAGTGCACTTGAATTTGGTGTCCTCAAACTGTAAACTGTTGCTTTTGCAGAACTAGTCCATTGGCTAGAGCTGTATACCAGAGTTTTCCTCTCCTTGTCTGGATGACAGGAATAATGGGGAAACCTGTGAAGATTTTGCTTGCACTCTGGCCCTTTCTTAATAAAATGAAATTAATGAAGTGTCTGGGCATGTTAGTTGGCATATTATTCATTAGAACTTTGATGTATTTCCACTTGACATTTGTAATTGGATGATTGCAATTGATGCTGCTTATTTTTATTTGGAATTAGTACCTGGTTGTGATTTAGTCTTACATCTGGTAAAAACTTTCTGTAGGATACTAGGTTTTAACCCTTGAAATTGCTGTAAGGACTGACTGTCATTCACAGTGTTTCCATTATTCTGAGTTTGAGTGGAGTGTTACAGTTCAGTTTCCTTTCTTAAGCTTCCCTGTATAGATTGGAACAATGTAGCTGAAGGTCCAGGTGGAAATGACAAAGTGATTTACAGGTTAGCAAAAGCTAAAGAAACTGTCGAAGGGGCTTTGTGTATTTTTGTTTGTTTGTTTTGGTTTTGTTCTTAATTCTTAAGATGTTCCAGTGAGGTTTTTAGTATTTGGAGTTTTGAATGTTAATTATACTCTTCATCTAATTGGAGACAATATTTATGTGGATTTGACGCTTAATGATTAGGTTGTTACTGTGTGCTTTAGAAGAAGCTGTTTCTGAAGAATCTTTGCTTGAGCTAGTGTGGTGTGCAGCTTGGTGACTACTCAGTAGTGTTCCTTTTATTGACTAAAGTGTGTGTTCCCTGAAATTTCTGCTCGTTATTAATTGGATGATTTACAAGATAAGGTTATTTATTATAGGATCAGCCACAGTTGTTTCCCTTGATGCTCTCTGAAATCACCTGGGTCCTTTGCTTACCTGCTGAACATCTGGGGACTGGAAGCTAAGCATTCTCGGTGGAGGTACTGTAACTCTGAAATGAGCTCCTGTTGATCAGACTGAAGCAGTGCTTGTTGACCCTCAAGGGCATGGTATAAGGCCCATCTGTTAGGTCTGAATTTTGCCTGAGGGAAGGTTACTTCAGTTAGGGTCTAGAGGGAGTATGATGGCAGACATTAAAAGTATAATAGCAAATTGATTGGGCTTTTGTGCATGTGTTCGGTGCCTAGCTGTGCTATTCCTTCAAGTGGATGGTTTCTAATGGGGCTTCATGGAAAGTAAAAATGAAATTATGCTGTTCTGCTTTTGTGTTTAGTTGATTTTCTTTCTAGACTCCTACTCTGTTGTTGTGGAAGATTAACAAAAAAAGGGAAAGAAAAAGTTAGGGGCTTTCCATTAATTAAATTCAATGGAAGGGATTACTTGCAGTAGTGAGGAAATTGATCTCCTTGGAGAGCCAAGCATGTGTCAAGAAAGATGTGTGATACACCATATAACGCTTGTTATATTTTCATTCACATTTAACTCTACACAACAACTGGGGCCCAAATGGGCACATGGTAAAATGTGGTTTGAAAGTTGTGCATTTGAAGTTGAGAATAATTTGGAATTTGTGTTTCTTCCTTATAGAATATACTCATTTGCATGATTCCAACAGTAGCTTAATTTTGCTCAGACCCTTAGAGGAAAAGAATAATTTAGGACTTAACTACTTCAACTTGCAGCTTCCTAGAAGTTTGTAGCTATTCTTTTTCATTTCAGCGTCAGAATTGCTTTTAATGCAGCTTGGACTGGATTTTACCAACTAGACACGTTTGATTTCCCATGCATATATAGATTGTGCAGATACTAGCCTTTTAATATGGAAATGATGCTAACAAATTATCTTAATTATCTTGTTTATGAAAATATATTATTTCTAGCTAAAAGTAAAGTAGGTGCAGGTAAAAGACAGACCTGAAACAGCGCCTTTGAGGGAACAGTTTCTCTGTTTAAGATGGCATTCATGTTGTTGCTTAATGAATACACTATTCTACAGTATCATTTCAAAGCTGCTGATCTCTTGGTAGAGGGAAACATTGTAGGAGGAGGAAAGAGGTCTGAGTCTCCTGAGAAGATTACGTGTTTTCAGTTCCACCTTACTGCATATGGAAGGCATTGTTCGCCAGTGTTTGCAGACTTGCTAAAATGAGGTGTGGAAGTTTAGCAAGGTATTTTTTCAAAGACATTCAGTTCTTGTCTCTAGAGCTGTAATTTTTTCTTCAAGTTGATTCTGGTGGCTTGTAGTCTATGTTGTGCTTGCTGTAACAGTTTTAAATTCTAGTAATTAGTCGGTCTTTTGAATGGTACTTCTTAAAAACATCTATTGTGTATGCAGGCTCTCTCCAGCAGTGACTGTTTTTGATGCTCTATTGTTCGGGATGACCCCTGAGTTGAACTCTCTGAAACTCAAATGTCTAATGTTCTTCATCAGGCTATGGTCTATAGATCCATTACAATGGAACTGAAGCCTGCTTACAGCTTGGGAGCAAACCCAGACCTGTCTGTCACTAGCAATAGGGGAATGCCACAGATGCTTAAGTTCTACTTGTGTCATTCTGCTTTGATAGTGGCAGTCAGGATTTAAAAAGATCTACTGGCTGGGGGAAAAAGGCTTAGAAAAAGGCAGAAAATTTTGCTTTAACTTACTTAAGCTAAGAATTTGTTTCAAAGTCTTTGTTTTGTTATCAGCAGTTTGCCAAAATCTGTTTTCCTTGCTTGGTTCAGCTTTTTCCTTGTTGATACATTATTACTTTCCCACTTTCAGGCTTTGTGAATTTCATATAAGAAAGCTGCAGAATGTAATTTCCATTATTACCTTCCCCTTCTTAAGGAATTTTCCTCTTATAGATCATCCCAGGCAGACAGAAAGTCAGGTTGAATTGAAAAGCCCCATTCATAGCTTGAAAGATACACAGACATGATTTTGATAGTCCAGCCCTTCTTGGGCTGGGTTGGTGTGCTTCCCCTTTTTTGGTCAGGATAAGGATGAAGTGGACTAGATTAGATGGTGGGAGTGTGTGCAGATGGCATACCCACTTGTATGTCCTGATCTCACAACTCTTTCTGAAATTCCAAGAAACAACAGAGTGAGTGAATCAGCAGGTCTAACAAAAAGTGTTGCTGTTGAGTCTTTACAGACTTAGCAGCAGCCACAGCTCTGACTGTAAAACTTAACATCATCTTTCCACTTCATCTTGAAAGGCCAAGTCACAAGGGTGAGAGATCTCCCAAGACAGTGTGTTCTGTGACGCTATATATACACTACAGACTTTGAAAAGCCTTCTGACACTCTGTGTATGGAAGACTAGAGAAAACTTAAACATGCTTGAGCTGTACCAGAGCAGTATGAGTAGGAGGAAAGATTTTGCTAGTCTTTCACAGATTCTCTTTGCAGCCTTCTCATTCCTAGATGACCCAGAACTTGATAAGTGAGAAAGGCAGAAGCTGCTCCTAGGCTTTCAATACTGTGAGGTGCATTGGAAGCACAGAAGAGCAAGAAAAAAACCAAACCAACGTTTTTATTTAATGGGCTGTTTTTAGAGGAAAAAAAAATGTGTCAAGGCAGTGAGTTTCATGCATTTTGGCAGAGCCTATCAAAAGAATTATTAGAAAGATGGTTCCTGAAAGTAGGTTGTAGTGAGGTTGAGTGTTTATGCCTCTTTGTGGGTGTATTGAGAATGACACTAGTGCTGTGAGTGGAGGTAGAAGCTCAGGCCAGCAGTAAATAGCTCAAAAGTAGGAGATCCAACTTAAAGTATTTATTAAGTGCTGTGCTTCGGTACCTTTCAGTTGTGAGAAAGTTAGGGTTGTTAACCACGTGAAGTGGTGGGAGGCAACTGTTTCAGGAGTGCTGTATCTGCAGTGCTTTGCCGTCCTTGAGAAATGCAAGCCTACTCCTAAGTACTGGCTTTGGGAACACTGTGTTTGAATAACTGACTCAGGTGTATGTGGGATCACATGTAATTATTCAATTTTCCTATCATCCTGCTTGTAAACTTTGCTGCCATAACACAGCTGTATAGATTTTACTTTTGTGGATAATTTTTGGTTTAAACATCAGTTGAGGAAGGAGGGGATGTTAGTCCCCTGGTTGCATCTATTATAGGCCTGGCACGGTGGGAAAAATTGGGGCTGCTTGCAACATATTTTTGACAATTACCAATAGTTAACTGGCTGTTAGCACTGTAGGGACTGGTACAGTGCTAGTTGCTTTTATTTTATCTTCTTTTTTGGTTTTTTTTGGAAGTTTATGGTGACTGAAAACAAGGTTTTTTGGGGGGAAGGCAGCAGTGTGGAGCAGATTCAAAACCTTGTCTCTGTAGGCTTCTTCTGTTTGCCACCTTTTGCTTTATTTGCTAGTCACCAATTGCAGCTTGTACATCATGAAAGGAACCAAGACTACTTGGAAGAGAGGGAAGGGGGAGGTGAAGAGGAATTGCACTGTGTATTCAGGGTATAGAAAAGGAAAGAAATTAAAAATAGTAGGCATGTGGAAAAATATGTGTAGCAGCAAAGAGCCTTTATGCCTTTTATGAGTAGAAGTCAAGCCTTGTGAACTGCTAGATCTTGATTCTTTTTTTGAGATGGAGAGGGGAAAGTAGAAAACAAAACCAAACCAAACAAAAACCCCAACAAAGACATGTGGTATTTGTATAGCATTTAGGAAGTGTATATTTGGTATACTTGTATTCAAGCAAAAAAAATGTTGAAAAGGTCTCTAAATTAGATTTTTTTTTTTAAACTTGGAAAAAACCCAAGAATTAAGAATAATTGGTCACTTTTAATAGTAGGAATAGGCTAGAGTTAGAAGATTTTTAAGGGGTCTGTGCTTGGGGTAGGGTATTCACAAATGTAACCTTGCTGGTATCTCTCAGTGTAGAGATTCTGTGTGAGAAGTGTGTGGGGGGAAAGGGATATGGTTAGAAGTTAGAAAATTGCAAGTGTTTTGTAGAGCTGCACAGGAAATGGTTATCTTCATTCTCTAATGTAATGATTATCTTTTTTCCTTGCACTTTGCTCAGAAGAATATGTAAAGGCCCCTGTGTGAAAATTACTGCTGCATACTGTGCTGTATTAGGAAAAGTGTATTTATATGGTCAGCATTTATATGGCACCATTAAGATAGTCTGGATTACTGTGTGTAATTGGGGCTCATCACAGATACTCACATACTGGGGGGATCTGGTGGAGGGTCTCCAAGACAGTTAAAAAAGTGAAGCAAGTGCTGTACATGGAGAGGTTGAGAGATTTGTTTTCTTCAATCCTAGGATAAGAAGGGCAGGGTCATTGCTGTTTTCAGTGATGTTACAGGGAGGCTTAGCAAAGGAGGAGCCAGATGAGTAAATCCCACAGCTGCCAAGGATGGGAGGCAATGGACAGAAGTTGCAACATTGAAAATTCTGAGGAGATGTTGGGAAATATCCCCCTCCTCCACAAAGAGGTCAATCAGACACTGGGAAAATTGTTCAGAAAGGTAGCAGAAACTCCAGCCTTTGAAAGCACCCATTAACATCTCAGCTGGACAAGGCCACAGGGTTTCACTTGTTCCTGTTTGAGCAGTGTCATGGCTTGAGTCTGCTGCTGTTACACATACTGTGCTGCACTCATGCCAGCTTCAAACATGAGAGTGCTGACTGGAGCACTGACTGGTATTATGGGGCTTGAAGTTCAGATTGCAACACGAGAGGCTTCCTGTTCCACTTGCTGCTTTGGGGTTCCAGGTCTTGGGTGTTGGCTTCTTCCTGCAGGCACGGCAGCAGAACGGGTGGGAGTCGGGTAGCTCTCACTGGTTTGGGTTTTCTGGGTTTTGCTTGGGTTTTTTTCCTGTATCTTACTCCACTTCTTCTGCAAATAGGCTAAGCTGAGGTAATAATGCATTGTGTTATTAGAATAATTAGATTATTAGCTCAGGCAATTATGCATTGTGATTATGATGTTATATTAAACACTTCTCTTATTAGCTCAACCCTGAGTTTTTTTTGTGTTACTTTTCCCCCTCACTTTTGTATTGGGGAAGTGGGCAGGTTAGGTCTTGTGTTAACCTGTTAAAAGCAGAAAGTTTTACCACCTTGGTCTTTTGAGGTCATTTCAAAGATGACTTTGAGGTCTCTTCCAACCTTGGTGATAACTGATACCTGTTCCGTAGTGCTATGACTTTGTGCAAGACACAAACATAAAGGTCCTAGGAGGCAGTGAGCAGGTTCACAAGGTGAAAAAAAGTTTTATTAGTTGCTATTCAATATTTACTTAGTAAGAATATTCATTTATCTCCATACCATACATGTATTTGAAAAGAGGACACTTGCAAATTTTTTCTGGTCTAGTGTGACGCTTGGCTGTGTGTACCTGCCAAGAGACGGAGCAGAGCAGCTGATCAGATTGCCCCCTGCTGGCCACATATTTCACTGCGTCTGGCTTCTCTGAGACGTTTATTTAAAGAAGCAAACAAATACACAAATGAAAGCATCAAAACAAACAAAAACTCATTAGTTTAGACCATTCATGTGACGGATGCCATGCTGGGGCAAAACTGAGAGTACCTGAAACCTTCAGTGCTGTATTCCTTTTAAGGAACCAGTGTTAGTGGTGGATACTGGGTTAGCTATATCTCTGGTCTGACCCAGCATGCCTTTTTTTTTTTTTTTTTTTTTTTTTTTCCTTCCCTTCTCCTGGGAAATAAAAAATAATGAATGGCTGATTAATGTAGCTGAAATTGCTTTCTTAATCACATGAGAGTTAATTTTCTGACAAGTCAGTGAATTGGTGAATTTTCCATCCATTCCTTTTGTCCAGAAGAAGTTATACTGTCAAGTAATAGTAGCTATTTCCTGCCTGTACATTTATTATAGTTAAGGTAGTGAACCACAACAAACAGTAAGATTTTCTTTTCAACCTGTCTATATCTGAAACAGACCCCTAAAGAGCTGTTGTTTTCAGTTGTCCTGTTGATGTCCAACAACTACAAACTTTCTCTCCTTTTTTTGTTCCCTCTTCTCTTGCAGCATAAGCAGCACTATTATGGATGTAGACAGCACAATTTCCAGTGGACGTTCAACTCCAGTTATGATGAATGGACAAGGAGTTCCTGCCTCTTCTGCAAAAAGCATTGCTTATAACTGTTGCTGGGACCACTGTCATGCCTGCTTCAGCTCCAGCCCGGATTTGGCGGATCACATTCGCTCTATACATGTGGATGGTCAGCGAGGAGGGGTTGGTGTTACTTTTTGATTTGTCCTTCTGTCTTAGCCTACAGTGTTTTGCTCTTTAAAGACAGCAGCAAATTGCACATTTTAAAGTAGCACTTCACCTAATTTGGTGTTCTGTGTTTTTTCTTTAATGCCTAGCTTTAAGGATCTAGTAAGTTCTTTTTAATAAATGATCTGATGTGATCAGGTTTTTGATAATGTGTGCCAGCTTCACAACATCCTGAAGCTGTTGGTATATCTTTAAGTGCTTATACTAAGTGTACACGTTACTGCATGTGAACTTGGGTTAAGTCATATCTTGATCGTTTTCACAAATGGAGTCTCACTGGAGGTAAAATGGCATCCTGGCCTGTATCAGGAACAGTGTGGCCAGCAGGAGCAGGGAGGTCATTCTGCCCCTGTATACTGCACTGGTTAGGCCACACCTTGAGTCCTGTGTCCAGTTCTGGGCCCCTCAGTTTAGGAAGGATGTTGACTTGCTGGAAGGTGTCCAGAGAAGGGCAACAAAGTTGGTGAGGGGTTTGGAACACAAGCCCTATGAGGAGAGGCTGAGGGAGCTGGGGTTGCTTAGCCTGGAGAGGAGGAGACTGAGGGGTGACCTTATTGCTCTCTACAACTACCTTAAGGGAGGTTGTAGACAGGCAGGGGTTGGTCTCTTCTCCCAGGCAACCAGCACCAGAACAAGAGGACACAGTCTCAAGCTGCACCAGGGGAGGTTTACACTGGAGGTCAGTAAGAAATTCTACACAGAGAGAGTGATTGCCCATTGGAATGGGCTGCCCGAGGAGGTGGTGGAGTCACCATTACTGGAGGTGTTCAGGAGGAGACTTGATAGGGTGCTTGGTTGCATGGTTTAGCTGATTAGGTGGTGTTGGATGATAGGTTGGAAGCGATGATCTTGAAGGTCTCTTCCAACCTGGTTTATTCTATTCTAAAATATGCACAGAATGTGCAGGGAAGATGTAAGGCTCATTGACTTGAGAGTACAATGTCTTACTGCAATGGCTCTGTAGTACTGAGGCCAAATATGCCTTCAACATAATTGCATCATTTTTTTGATTGAGGTGCATATATAATCATGTGTATTTCAGTCAAATGATGCAGTTTCCGTTGGTCTCACAACTATAATGTTTCAAAATATCTTCCATTAGAGTAATTTGAACTGCTTGCCCTCTCCAACCTCCCAGATTACCTTGATGCCTGGAAAATGTCATGTAAACCAAACCAGCTTTTCATCAAACAAGCAATCTGCCTGCTTTTGGCATTGTAACTCTTCAGAATTGTTTTGTGTGGAAAAGACCTCTTAAATTCAAGTCCAACTATGTCCAATGTGGCCATTAAACCACGTCCCAAAGCACCATGTCTATGTGTTTTTCGAACTCCTTCAGGGATGGTGACTCCTGGGCAGCCTGTTCTGATGTCTGACCTCTCATTCAGTTAAGAAAGTTTTCCATAAAAACCACTGTAAACCTCCCTGGCTGCTTCAGGCCATTTCCTCTCGTTCACTTGATACTCTGGAGAATAGAGGACTCCCACCTCACTACAGCCTGCGTTAAGGTAGCTGTAGAGAGCACTGAGGTCTCCCGTCAGCCTCCTCTTCTCCAGACTAAGCAATCACAGTTTGCGCAGTCACTCATTGTAAGACTTTTTCTCTAGACCTTTCACCAGCTTCATTGCCCTTCTCTGGACGTGCTCCAGCAACTCAGTGCCCAAAGCTGAACACAGCATTTGAGGTGTGGCCTCGTCAGTGTTGCATACCGACACTTGATCTCTTCCCTGCTGCTGGCCACGCTATTCCTGATACAGGCCAGGACGGTTTTGGTCTTCTTGGCTCATATTCAGCTGGCTGTTGGCAAGTACCCCCAGATCCTTTTCTGCTGGGCAGCTTTCCATCCACTCTTCCCCAAGCCTGTAGCGTTGCATGGGGTTGTTGTGACTCCAGTGCAGGACCCAGCATTTGGCCTTGTTGTATCTCATGCAGTTGACCTTGGCCCATTGATCCAGTCTGTCCAGTTACCCCTGCAGATTCTTCCTATCTTCCACCCAATTTGGGGTCATCTGCAAGACAGATTTCTTGGAGGGGTAGTATCACATCTTCAGCTAGAATAGTCATTATCCTTTGACTTGTGTCCTGTCACTTCTCCAGAAATAAAATGTCAGGCTATTGAGTGAGTGGGAGATTTTAATAAAATGCTGATTTGCATTGCTTTGTTATGTAACTGTGTCATCAAGACTGCTGTGGCTTTGGTTGTATTTAGCTAATGTTTTCTGATGTAATTGTGCTTTCAGCTGCATATTTAGTGATAATTTTTCAGTTTCTGCTCGAAGCAGAATTGTCAATCCGTTGAGCTGACTTTTTAGCTGCTCATGAGATGTTTTTTTACAGTCCTGTTCATAAGTTTATCGAAGTGTTAGACGAATCTTGGATGAAACAATGAAATGGATGAGATGTATTGGTCTTCTGGCGACTTTCACATAACCAAAAGTGATTGGTTTGTCTTTTTTTAATCTCATTCATGACCCTTTCTCATTTGCCTTTCATCTCTTAAACATGGACTGGAAGATTTTTCAGGTTTAGTTGGGGTTTTTTTGGTGTTCACTTACATTCTGACGTGATTTGTGCATATTTTTGTTTAAATGTTAATACTCCTCTTTCTGAAAGAGGAGGTTATTGGAAGCACTAAGTGCCTAATAACTTGTTGCATTTAGCTCACGCTTATCCATCTACTGGATTTGGTTTATAGAAGGGGACTGTTCCAGCTGGTTTCTTTTCAGGGATTTGTCTGCCACCTGCTGGTGAGGTGTTTAAGTTGCGTTAGCAAGGATTGTGCGGTTTTAATTGCATTTCAGACTACTAGTTACTACTTAACTAGAGTGACAACAGATTTGAAGAAAAGTGGGGCTAGTGGCTGCTTATTGAGAAATTAAGAGTAATGTTATAAGCATCTTTGTATGCTAAAATGTGTATTTTCAGGCTAATACTGAGATAATGGCTCCCAACTAAACCAGATAGGTGTGTGAAGAGCCCAGTAAACTTTTTGGCAAATAGTTTTACTTACCTTAGGTGTTTTTTTTTCCAAAATATTTTGGGTTCAGCCTTTTGACAAGGGTTCCCAAGAAGCCTTGCTTGGTCTTCTGTTGTTGTTGTAAAATCAAGCGCTTGTTCTGTGGAGGGATTGCACTTCCACAGTCTCTGTAATATTCAGTCTCTATAATACTCTTACTAATATTCTTTTGAGTGCCCTGCAGTTGCTGGTGGAAGTATTTGGACAGTTACAGAGCTGTTGCAGAGCCAGGAATTTCAGAAGTACCAATTCTGTGGCTTCAGGGGAATCTCAAAAACTGAGGAGCAGCAAACACAAAAGGTTTAAGGAGTTGGTCCTTGCATGTCAGTAGGCCTGTATCAATTATACAGGGTTTTCCTTCTTTTGTATTAGTAAACCAGGCTATCTATATATTATACAGTGAGCATTTAGTACTCCTGGGGCTGCTCTTTTGTTTTGAAAATACAGTCTTTTGAAGATTCAGTTTTTCAATCTCCAGAGGAGAACAAGAAACTCAAATCCAATTAGTTTCCTACAGTTCTGAAAACCTGTATTATGAACAATGCTATTCCTGGGGACTATTTTGCTGCTACAGATTAGGGCTATACCTCCCTTCACAGGCAGACCTGTTGAAATTGTAATGAAAGGCAAGTTCATTGAACTTCTTTTATTCTGTCAGTTTTAGATAGACACAATAAAAGGAGGGAGAAAAGCAGCATGAGTAAGTTCTGTTCTCCTTAATTCACTATTGTGTGTATGACTGATCTGCACAGTGGAATCACAAAACACCCTTGGATTTTGAATCCAATGAGAAATTGTAACTTTCTTCATCAGGAATTAGGTATAAGGCCCTGACTAGAGATAGCCAGTATTATAAAATCTAAAACTGCTATCTAAAACCATGTTGTGAAAAATAAAACCTCCAAGAAGCAAAACTGTGAATTGCTTATGAGAGTAGACAGTTTTCTTTATCTGCTACTCAGAAACGGTGTAAATTTGTCATTAACAAATGTTATGGCTCAGTATCTGAAGGGATAAGCGTGTTGAGTGTGAACAAACTTCAGGGGATGCTGTGGCTCTGAACTGTGTTTTTTCTTACAGGTATCTGTTTCTTGATTTTATTATTAATTTTTTTTTCAGTGACCTGCCTTTTTTGGGCACTTGTGGTTGTAATTTACTTTTTCCCTGGTACAATATGAGAAGTGTGTTAGCAAATAAAACGTTACACTGTTCAGAATTGGTTGGAAATACTTTGTGTTGTGAAAACAGGCTTCTTGACTAATCTGATTATTGCATTTGTCTCGCATAAACTTACCATGTTTTTACTCTATTAGGTGTTTGTTTGCTTGTGGAAAGGTTGCAAAGTATATAATACACCTTCAACAAGTCAAAGTTGGTTGCAGAGGCATATGCTGACACACAGTGGGGACAAACCTTTCAAGGTAAGCTTCCCCATAAGATTGGATCTCTTAATTAATGAGTGATCTCATTTATTTTTCTTGATGCAGTGCATTAGTTGAAAAATGCCATCACAGGAAGATCTCTTAAAAAGTATCCAGTGAGCTGAGCCTTCATCTTTGCAATTACTGTGCCCAAAGGTTCTGTTCCGTTACAGAAACAAACGAAGAAAACGATTGTTGGTTCTCTGTGTCTTTTAATCTAAGTGGTAGGAGAGTGTAAAACTACATAGTGCTGAAGTTCAGTTTTATTGGTGTACTCTCCAGCTGAGCTGCATACAATGTGAGATATTTTTCCTCATGCTTTGCATTTCCACACTAAGTTTTGGATCATGCCTGATGGTGCACATTCTGTGCCTGAATAAGAGCTGGTTTTGTTAGCACAGTTTGGTTGAAACACAGACAGGGACTGTATGGTTAACCTCTCTGAGAACAGTAAGGAAGTCAGGACTACAGGACCGTTGAGCTGACTATATTTCCTGCATAGTATTTTCTAACTTTCTCTTTCTTTCTCCCCCTAATCTGTACCTGCAATTCTAGGTATAGTAGTGTTTATCATTCCCATATCCACCAATCCGTTATTAATGAGTTGCTTCATCCTCTTATGGATACAGTTGGGGCAGTTCATAGCTGTCAATCCTGGATCACTATATGGTAAGTCCCACCCGCACTACTTCAGACTGAAGTTCTCCTTCCATGTAGGATATGAAAATGACTTAGGGGTTGATCTTTTTTTTGTTTTACCTTCTCTTTTTTTTTTTTTTTTTTTTTTTTTTTTTTGAGTTTAGGTAGCATTTTATGTCTTCCTCTCCACTACCCCCCCCCCTCCCCCAAGTTCTAGTCACTGTTTTTCCACTTCTCTCTCTTCTCATCCTTCTCAGGTAATTTTTTATTATATATATTTTTTTTTCTTAAATTATTACTATTTTATTTGAGGGCAACTATTTCTCAGAAGTACTTTTCCACTGCAGTGATGTTTTCCAGGAGTTAGTAATTTTGCATAGCTTGTAACAATAGTTATAGTGGAAAACAAAACTAAACTTAAAACCCAGGGAGTAAAAACAGTACGTGCATAAAGGTTAGATGTTTTTCCATACTGAAATACGTAGTTTAGTCTGAAAGTTTCTGACTGAGAAAATGAACGACAGGGAACTCTTGGAATTATCATAGCATTTGTTTACAGGAGTAAGTTTAGCATGCTCTTGAAAGCATAGTGTAAGTATCCTAGATCCCTGGAAGCTTGCAGATATGACTGTTCCAGCAACTGATCTAATCTTAAATGCTAATCCCTGAAGAAAATTTAAAAACACCCAATCATCTGAGGAAACTTGTACCTTAGGTCTACTAGTTTTTGAATTAAATGTTTTATAGACCTTAAAGCATAATGGCAAGTTTGGCCTTGAAGGAAAGTCTTTCAGGTAGGCTAATCTGTGTACTTATTTGGTCTAGACCAAAGAAACACAATTTTAGAGCCATTAGTTTTCCAAGAGGTGTGGGCATAGCTCAGAAATTCCAGTAGTACTTTTGAGTCTGTTGGAGTTACCTAGCAAAGTCAGTAAAACTTGGTATCCCACATTTTTGGCTGCTCTGGTTACATCAAGAGCCCTAAAATGTAAAACAATGAATTCTGGTAATGATCCTATTGTGTTAAATATGTATTATTTCACCAGCTGATTTTCTGTACTTGCCAGTCACACTAAGGGAAGGGACAAAACACAGGCTAGGACTGCAGTAGTTAATCATCACGGCTCAATGCGTGTCACTTCAGCATTCTTTTCCCACTGTTGCCTTTAGTCCCTTTGTTTGTTTTTGATCTCTATATTTCTCAATCTGTTCCTGGGGGATTTGAATGGAGGATAATTGGGGTCTGAGTAGAATTTTGTAACATCTTTTGTTCTCCTGTCATTTATGCTGAATGTGGGCTACAGGTCTCACATGAGATAGCCAAGTATTTTAAGTGTCTGTGATAGCCACCTAGTAATTAACTAGCTCCCTTTCCTTGCTGGCTTCTTTTCTTATAGAAGCTTTTGAAATGTGCTGTTTGATACAAAAGCGCTTAGGAAAGCACTGGATATTAGTCTTGATCAGTCTGAGAACAGCCACTGCTAATTGTTTCATGGCAGTCATTCAAAACCAGAAAATGTTTGTTTGGTGCATTTAGCTGTTCTTAAATCAGAATCTCTCACCTTTTAGGAAAAGCCAAATTTTTTCCAGTCAGAGTTGGATTAAGGACCCCTTGTTCTTGATGATGACCGCAGACAAAGTATCTCCCAAAACCTAAATTACAACCGGAATTTCTGCTGTCGTGTGAAAACGTGCTTGGGTTGTAGCATAAAAGGAAGGAATCTGCTATTTTAGAGAACTTGAGAAAATATCTAGTCTTTCAGTGCTTTATGTAAAAAATAAAGAAGCAAATGTCAGGATTTTTGAGGAAAGCTGTAAAAGGCAGGAATGGAAATAGCTGTATGCTGTTGACGGAAGAACTGCTGCTTAGGATGTTCAGAAAGGTGAAAACTGACAATTAAAAGCACAGAAAATATACTTTTGTAAAGGTAAAAGAGCACTATCATTTTATGATGACCAGATATATGGCAGATTGCTATGTTCTTGTATTTCTAGCCAAAATAGGAGACAAAAGTATTTTCTTAAATTGAAAGGCAGATGGGGACTGGCTCAGGCATAAAGCTGTCTTTGCAGTAGAGCTACTCTGTTGAAGGAGTCCCTGTCCTGTCACCCTTTTGCTTGCAAGTGGTCTCATTTTCTGTAGTTGCCTGTTTTGGGTTTAATTATCAACACACATGGTGATGCCCTTTGATTAAAAGCTATTTTTGGCTGTAAATCATCATCTGTGCTTTCCTGTTAAAAGTTCTTTGTGGCTTTATCTGCCCTTCCCATGTGTTCATGTAAACTATGTGAATGTAGCCTATTTATCACAGAAATCAACCCACTCACTTCAAAATTGCAATGGCAGAATGTCTCCTGTTGTTTCTCTTTGTGTGGTTCAGCATGTCTCCCTCAGCATTAATATTTCAATATCTGTGCCACAAAAAAGGTAGATTCCCTTGGGAATATCTATTTTTGAGACCTTGGTTATCATGTCTCCATTTTTATATGGGGCAGTTTCCTGCTAGTGATGTGCAGCTCCTAAGAATGATACCATTTTATCAAAGTCATCTGGTGAGGAAAGAAAAAAAGATAGGCTATCTCTTTAGGCAGAACATAGGACCTCAGTTCCCCATTACTCATCATACTGCTTTTCTGTTTTGTTTCCTGAATTTTTAATACTTAATACTGGTGGCCTCAGGTTTCATGTGGAACCACATGGATGGATTTTTTTGCTTGTGTGATTTTTTGTGTGTGTGTGTTGGGGTTTTTTGAGGCCATCATCGCTAGTTTTACTTCCGATAAAATGTGTCTTCCTAGTGCACCCACAAATCCATCCACCAGTGAAGAGTGTCCTTCAAATGAGACAGTTGCCATTGCAGCTAGTTCTGAGTCTGTAACCAAGCACAATTCCTGCAAAGCAGTGTGCTTTCCCAATCCTACTTTTGGTAAAAACTGTTTCTGAGGTTTGTTTTTTCTCATCAGGAGCAACAACCAACCAAACAGGCTGATGTTATGGAACTTACTGACTTTCTTTGGTCCACTGTTGGGTGTTTTTGAAGTTCTGCTGCTTCTCTTAATATGTGAAGCTCATAGAAGCTTTCTTTCCCTTTGCTTATTGCAATCTGATTCTAGCCATCCTTTTTCTTCTTTTTTGTTGTAGATTTTCATTTAATATAAGTATTGTCAGAGCATGTAATTGTTTCTCTGAAGACATGGACTATGTTGTTTTTTTTTCTTTCCATTCTGTTAGTACATAATTTTTGCAGCTTTTTAGAAATACATAGTGATTGTCCTGTTGAAGGTTCAGCACATTAAAAGCTTCCATGTTTTCTGAGCATGTAGACAGGTGGATCTAGAGGAATCATCAATTGAGTTCGAAAACTGATGCTGGTAACTTTCTCTGGCAAGATGAGAAGAAAGTAAATGAAGTAATTCTATCTTACTTGTCCTAAACATGACTGTTAAAAGTAACAAATATTTGAATATTTAACATGGTATCACAACCTGTGTTTTCTGGCACGGTTTCTTGCACTCCAAACCACCTGCCCCCCCAAAAAAACCTACTTTATATGCCTTGTTGCTGTACAAAGCAATGAAAGTTACTTGAAGACATATCAAATCAGCTCTCAAAATGTAGTCTAGGTGGCCAGATAGAAGATGTTGGACACAGCGAAAGGAGCACAAAACAGCAGCAGGAGATTTTATGCAAAATAATTGCATACAGCAGTTTTGTGTACATACAAGACTGTATGTGGGTGTGCTGTCAGGTGCTTTCACATACTGATTCTAGTGAGTGTGTCCTTAATGTTTAAGGTCAGTTTTGCAAGGTTTGCTGATGTGAGGTAAATGCTTTCAAAATCAACAAATGACAGGCTTTTTGGAGACATCTATCCCTTGTTTAAAAGGGGAAAAGAAAGTAATAATAAAAATGAAATTTGTTGCTCATTCTACCACCAGTAACTTCTAGAATTCATTAAGGAGTGACTGCATTTGGTGTATCTCTGAGTAGAGAAGTACTTGTTGAAATGCAGAAAACATAGCCAAACAGCTTCAGTCCCTTTCAGAATATCCCCTATCCATTAGAATTCTGCAGGTAGAGATAGAAAATATAAAGTCATTCTGCCTCAACACTTGGCTACTGAGACAATAAGGAAGTTTATCCACTTGTCTAAAATACTACTTAGATTTCTTGGAAAAATTACAAGGTCTGTTTTAAAAAGGAGATTTGGTCATTTTGCATTTAGAAAAAAACCCAACCTGTTTTGCTAGATATTTTTATGCCCTATTTGTTAAAACCACTGGTCATTTCTGCCCATTAATAATGGTGGGTATGGGTACACTGGAGAAATTAAACTTCTTACTTGTTGACTTATTTTCTCTTGAAGTAACATATCCACCAATCCGGACCCAATCTATCATACCTAAAACTGAATGCAAAATTATGAGAGTTAGGTTTTGGGGGAAAAAAATGAAGAGATTGGTTTGAAGTTGTACTTAACAGTAGAGTGTGATTTATTAGAAGCCCTCTAGATCTGTCTTAATTATCTGGTGGGAAGCCGATTTGGTGTGACTTACCGTCCAGAGATCCTGAAGTGACAGCCTGAACTGCTCCTTTATCTTTGGAGAGAAGAGACTTTACCCATTAGTAACGGATTGCTGGATATATTATTTTAGAGAGAAAAATAATAAAAAAAGAAAAACAGGTAAGATTTTTCTCCTCTTCTACTATTTCCTGTCTACTACAAAGTTATTCTCTGTCATCTTTGATATATTAGCTGTTGATTAACTGGATGACGTGGTCAGGTAGTCTCAAAACTACACAATGTCTGAATGTAGTGATTTCTGCAAATATTTAATATGACTTAATAACAAGAGATAATTTCTAGTTGCATATATTGAAGGTTTAAGGATGTTGGTTTGGGGGTGTGGAAAGTAAAACTTGGGCTGAGCAAGGAAGTGAGTTGTATCTTCTGTAGATAATCTGTATAGAATATATTTGTTATCTTTGTGCAGAAGTAGACAAGTAAAGTTACGACATTGCAAGTCATAAAACAGTGTTTCCCATCTGACAGGAAATAAAATTAATTAAGCCTTATGTACTTGTATTTTGCAAAATGCTTAAAATGTGCCTAATACAGAGTTTGTGTCATTTCATGAAGGTATGTACATTAATAAACTTGGAATATGGCAACACGTGCACTGGATCAAGACTTTAAGTTATTTTTGATCTCTAGCAGGTGTTGGCAAAACAGGAGTTTTAATTTCTCACTCTAATTGAACGTTAGGGATTCCTCTTGTGGCCTTTTATGTCAGTGTTTGTAGGCTCAGAAAGAGCTAGAAGCTGAAGTCAGGAGCACCTTAATGAACACTTCTGTCTTCATGGACACTATATAATTTTATGATGATGATGGAAAGCCATTTGTTAGGTATGAGGTAGAAGGCCTTTCAAATTCATCCTTAGTCTTCAGAGAAAACTGAGCACTATGTTCATAATTGCAGTGTCACTTGTTCCTGAACTCCTGTTGGAGCTGCTTCATCCATTTTCTGTGGAAGGAAGTGCTAGAGAAGAGAGGTACAGATGAAGGAGCTGAGAAAGATGGGAAAAGGAGAGGAGCAGAACATATGTGGAAGAAAACTTTCCAATGGTTTAAGCTGATCAGCTCATTTGCTCTGCTACTATTTTCTGCATCAGAAGGAAAACTGATTGTGTGGCTATACAATTCAGTGCAGCCAGTAATGGAATGTGTATCTTAAAATTACTTTTATGTTAGTCTGTTCTTGAATACTGCATACAGTTCTGGTGTCCCCATCGTAAGAAGGACACAGAGCAGCTGGAGCGAGTCCAAAGGAGGGCCACAAAGATGATCTAAGGGCTGCAGCACCTCTGCTATGAAGATAGGATGAGGGACCTAGGGTTGCTCAACCTAGAGAAGAGGAGACTTCAGGAGGCCTTCTAATATCTGAGGGGATCCTACAGGAAGGTTAGAGTAGGACTTTTCGTAAGTGTGTCTAGCAGTAGGATGAGGAAACGGTTTTCACCTGAGGAAGAGTAGGTTTAGACTGGATCTTAGGAAGATTATCTTCAGTATGAGAGTAGTGAGGCTCTGGAATAGGTTGCCCAGGGAAGTTGTGGATGCCTCTGCCCTGGGGGTGTTCAAGGCCAGGCTGGATGAGGCCTTGAGCAGCCAAGTCTAGTTGAGAGGCATCCATGCCCATGGCAGGGAGGTCCCTTCCAACCTAAGCCATTCTATGATTCTATCATTCAATTGCCCTTGTATGCTGAGAGCACAAGAGAAAAGGTTTATGCCTTGCTCTTCAACAGTATGATTTAAGTACTTATTTTGCAAATGAGGTAGTTGTAAATATAAACAGAATACTTATAAAAATGCCAACAATTATTGTAGCCACTGCTAGATTAGTCACATCTGTTTTGTGATTTCTGTGGTTTTGCTTAATTATAGTTGGCTCTTTGATTATTTTGAGAAAGAGGGATCATTTTCTTTAGATATGACTTTCTTAAAGACTTCTGAAGCTGTAGCAGCATCCCCAAATAAATGTTAATACAACTTTTAAGTTACTGAAGTTGAGGTTTTAGACAGAACCGTAAGTTGACTATTTAGTGACTTTGCTTAGCATTTACCCAAAGCATTAAGCTATTAGAAATTTAATGTGGGTAAGGGTATATTTTTTTTCACTTCTGACATGTCACAAGAAAGAACAACAGTAGAGAATGTTACTGTTATGAAATGATCAGAGAGCTGTTGAGAAATACAGAATTGCAGTATTTTGAAAGGCAAGGGAATGTGAATCAGTGAAGGGGAAAAAATCTTCAGAAGCATTTATTTTATGTAGTAAGAGTTTGTCAGTGCATTGTCTGGTTTTATGCTATGTAATATCACAGTATCACCAAGGTTGGAAGAGACTTCAAAGATCATTGAGTCCAACCTGTCACCACAGACCTCATGATTAGACCATGGCACCAAGTGCCACGTCCAATCCCCTCCTGAACACCGCCAGGGACAGCGACTCCACCTGGGCAGCACATTCCAATGGCGAACAACTCTCTCAGTGAAGAACTTTCTCCTCACCTCCAGCCTAAACTTCCCTTGGCACAGCTTGAGACTGTGTCCTCTTGTTCTGGTGCTGGTTGCTAGAGAGAAGAGACCAACCCCTTCCTGGCTACAACCACCCTTCAGGTAGTTGTAGAGAGCAATGAGGTTGCCCCTGAGCCTCCCCTTCTCCAGGCTAAACAATCCCAGCTCCCTCAGCCTCTCCTCATAGGGCTTGTGCTCAAGGCCTCTCCCCAGCCTTGTTGCCCTTCTCTGGACACGTTCAAGTGTCTCAATGTCCTTCTTAAACTGAGGGGCCCAGAACTGGACACAGGACTCAAGGTGTGTCCTAACCAATGCAGAGTACAGGGGCACAATGACTTCCCTGCTCCTGCTGGCCACACTATTCCTAATGCAGGCCAGGATGTCATTGGCCTTCTTGGTCCCCTGGGCACACTGCTGGCTCACTTCTCTTGTAATTCAGCATAGATAGAGCATAACAAGAAGTATTTTAAGTGAAAAACTGTTTTTAAAGCATTCTTTAGAGTTACTTTAAAAAACAATCTGTACACAATGACTGTAGACTGAAAAAAGGCACACACATACATATGATAGAATAGAATAGAATGTAGAGCAAATCTTACCATGGATGATAATAATTGAGAGTTACAAAGTTCAGATGGAAATTTATTTCAGGTGATGTTTCTGTTTTTCTTTTGTAAGAATTGCATGGTCGTTAATCACTTGTCTTCCTTTTAGTGCTGGAAGATGAGCCAGCAAAGGGAAACTGAAAGATGTGTCAGACTGCTGTAAATGGGTGCCATATAGCACGCTGATAGAGGTGTTCTGTTTTCTTCTCTCATTAGTGTGTAGTCGGTGGGTGCAATGCCAGCTTTGCATCTCAGGGAGGACTCGCCCGTCATGTGCCCACCCACTTCAGCCAGCAGAACTCTTCGAAAGTTGCCAGCCAGCCCAAGGCCAAAGAGGAATCTCCATCTAAAGCTGGCATGAATAAAAGAAGAAAGTTAAAAAACAAGAGACGACGATCACTGCGTAAGTGTTTCCAGAAATAGAAGCTCTTGAGTGTTTTGACTTGGATAGAAGTTCCTCTTCCCTGTGGTTGTTTCTCAGCAGATGTCTCTGGTAAGGTTGATAATCCTTAGAATCATAGTCTCGCCATCCCGTGTGACAGGAGGAAAGCAATTCTAGATTGTGTTTGTGTTCATTTTTTTTAGGGCAAAGCATCTCTGAGTCACAGTTTGCATTTACCATTTAAAGATGTTTTTCATTTTAGAGTCACTTTTTGTTTGCCAGCTATATCGCTGTTGGAAAATGTTCTGTTTAGTGATGATGAGATCTGAAGTTTGGTGCTGCAGATGGAGATTGCAGATTCATATAAAATAGAGAGAAATGCACATTACACAAGCTCTCTTTTGAGCACAACATTTCATTAGCTTGATGACAGTTTCATGAGCATAACCAAGTTCTAATTGTGGGCAGATTCCCCTTGCTGTGTTAGGGGTTTTTTAATCTTTCTTTGCACAGGGATGTTTTTTAATTTCTAGGAACCAATCTGGTAAGAAACATGATTTATCATTTAATGTGAGATTTGTTTTCTTGAGCATGTAGTAACTGCTTACCCTGTAGCTTTTCTAGTCCATTTTGATGCAGTTGTTTGATTCCTGAGTTGAATCAGACTAATAACCATGTCAAATTTATTGAAAGATCCTGATGTACAATAATGGTTAGGGAAAAACTAGGACATGATTAAAAAAGGTAGCTTTTGTTTTATAATGGCTTTTTGGATGCCACCATCCAGTTCTGAACTCCTTTGCTAGTTAAGGTCTGTTGCTGTGGCAGTTTCATTTTAGAGCAGAGACATCTGGAAACTAATTTGTTCTTTTGAAATAATGATTTTATTTTTTCCTGCTGGTATGTCAACAGCTGAAGAAAAAAGTGCATTAGTCTCGACCTGTAGTGTAAAGTCAACTTTATAGTATTGAAGAGAATCACAAGATAATGGACCTGTTGTATGTTGTACTGCCCACAGAAATCAAGCTCTGTTCACAAGCAGGCAGTCATTTCAGTCCCATCTCCTAGCAGGCAGTAGGATTTTAGTGATGGCATGCCAGAGAGCTTGTATTACTTCATTGGGCCAGCAGTTAGAGTCTTACTTTTCCAAAACTCTTTTGTGGCAGAAAGCTTTCCTGTGTTGATCTTTCTGTTCCTGTGAAGAAGTAACAGTTGCCAATTATTCAAATAGTACTGCAACAGCAAATGTACATAGTAGTCATCTTGGCTGATTATATCACTATTGTGATTACTCTTAACACCTCACCTATGTTCTAAGCAACTGAAATTTATGAAGCAGTGGTCATGTTTCTGCCTTGAAGGGAAAGAATGCCTGTCTTGGAAAGTTAGTGTCACCTAGAATTCTGGAAAGTTCATTTCCTGTGCCTTTCTTCCACACTATGTGACAACTATGCAATTCATAGTATCATAGTATCAGTCAGGGTTGGAAGGGACCACAAGGATCATCTACTTCCAACCCCCTGCAATGGGCAGGGACACCCCACACTAGATCAGGCTGGCCAGAGCCTCATCCAGCCTGCTCTTAAACACCTCCAGGGATGGGGCCTCAACCACCTCCCTGGACAACCCATTCCAGGGCTTCACCATTCTCATGGGGAAGAACTTCCTCCTCACATCTAGCCTGAATCTCCCTATTTCCAGCTTCATTCTGTTCCCCCTAGTCCTGTCACTACCCGAGATCCTGAGAAGTCCCTCCCCAGCTTTCCTGTAGGCCCCCTTCAGATACTGGAAGGCCACAATGAGGTCACCTCTGAGCCTTCTCTTCTCCAGACAGAACAGCCCCAACTCCTTCAGTCTGTCCTCTTAGGGGTGGTGCTCCAGCCTCTAGGAGGAACAGCTGTTAACTTTAGGCATGGTGATTACTTTTTCCCCCCCCGAATGCTTGGGTATTCTTATGATGTGAGCAAGTTTTATAATTCAGCATCTTAAAAGTGTAAACTTCAGTAATTCCTCTGATTTTGGCATTGATTCAACATTCAAAGAAGGTAAAAAGCTATTTTGTTCTTTTCAAAATTTGACTTTCAAAGAGCTTTCTCTTTGACTCTAGCAATCCATGGAAATGCAAAGGTTCAAAAGGGAAGGTTGGTCAATGAAGATTTATGTGTTCACTTTGCATTATCCTTTTATTTCATCTTAGATGTAATGAAAGGGAGACTTACTCAAAATAGTTGCAAGTTCCTAAGGGATTGTCTTGATTTGTTGACTGTTTTACTCACATGAAATATAGATGCTTAAGACTGGGCACTGCAAAATTTTCACTTTCAGAGATTCCTGAGTTGCATCTTCATTTCTTTGTCCATATTAATTTTGTTAGGTGGCTGATTTAATGCATCTTAATTCAGTTTTTCCCTTTAGCATATGCAGAAGTACTTTTTCTGGTTGGCATTTTGTTAGTGTTTGATTAACATTATTGACTTAGAAGTTCAGGAGCTTCATAGTTAAAACTTCTAATTATCTGCTGTGATGTTCTGGTTGTGATGATTTACTGCATAATTATTGAATGAATCTATGGCAAAGAAATGTAAGCAGTATAAGTTATGGAAATGCTAAAGATCAAACTGTAGTATTTGATTGGTCCTACTGTCTTGATCAAGTGTGACACAGGAAGGAAAATGACAGCTGCCTGAGCAATTTATCTTCTTACCTCTTGAGAAAATGCAGTGCTGGCTGCTGAGTTATGCCTTAAGGCAAAAATCATCTCTAACCGAGTTGGGAACTCACTTCTGTTATGTATTTCTCCAGGGGGAATGTGACCCAGAAATGTATCCAAAGTTGATGGCATTTTCTGAAAATGCTAATTATTGGTAGCTTTTCTTTAAAACTTTATGTGGCTTATTATTGATTAGGTGGACTCAACAAAGGGCTGCTAGAACTTTGCTTGTCTGTTAACTTAGTTTTACCTTTAATTATAGAACAGAGTGTGTGTGCAAGCTTGTCTTTACAATAAACATAGGGGACAGCAAGGGCCCTTATCTAAGAAGGCAAAGTAACAAAATAACAGCATTTTCAGTCTACAATATACAAAGCTAGGAACACAGATGTATATTTAGATTTTTAAGTGTCCAAAAGGAGTGCTGTTGGAACTTGTGGACCAGGGTCTCTGCAAGGTGGGTCAGAAGAAGTTACAACGACTGGGTGTAAAGCAAGATACTATTGGGTAGTGTTCCTCATTGTTTGATTAGGCCCTGGCTTTTTTGCAGGGTGTGGCTTTCTAAATATTTATTGGCAAGTGATTGCTAATTTGTGCTGCTATTGAAGAATCCTCATGTCTGAATTCT
Organism: Picus viridis; assembly: GCA_033816785.1. Classification (NCBI taxonomy): domain Eukaryota; kingdom Metazoa; phylum Chordata; class Aves; order Piciformes; family Picidae; genus Picus; species Picus viridis. The sequence goes on from CM066568.1 coordinate 7,221,902, forward strand.
TCATTTAAATACAGCAAATCAATAGATTTGGTTTCTGTGTTTTATATCTGAAGGTTAACACCTTTCTGAGAGACATCTCTGCATAAATAAAAAGACATTTTATTCACTGTTCTACCTTTTTTTATTCCTATCCACAAATGCTATGTTGCTCTTTTAAGTTTGGTACTTAGTAAAACATGCTTTCATCATAAAAATACTGTAGACACCTTTATAGCTGATTACATTAATAGTGTTAGGGGCTCTGATTTGCTCTTGGTGAAATCCAATGACAGGACAAGGGGCAATGGGTGGAAGCTGAGGCGTAGGAAGTTCCATGGAAACATGAGAAAGAGTTGTTTCACTATGTGGGTGACAGAACAATGGAACAGGCTGTCCAGTGTGTTGTGGATTCTCCCTCTCTGGAGATATTCAAGACCTACTGTGATTAAGAGGTTATTAATTTATGGAGAGGAAATATGAACTACATAAATAATCAATAACCGATTAATCACTAATTTATATACAGATTCTAGTGAACGATCTGAATATATGCCCCATAAGTGGTTTAGTAGTTACAATTTGGACCCCATTAGAGTATTTACAGAATTAATTTCTATTGATGGAACAAAGGGTGCAGTTCCACCGCTTGTCCACCAGGTGGCGACTCGATAGAATGCTGGCAGCTCCTTAACTATATGCAGAGAAAGTATTACAATGTGTCAGAGGCTTGTACTGGAAATGTTACGCTGCTAGGCGCGGGTGCTTTGAACTGAATGTTAGTGAGTGGAAAGCACGTGGAAAGTACACTGTGTCCTTTGTTTGCGGCAAGGTTAGTTGCTAGGCTACGGCAGAGCGGCTGGCGGGCAGCCTTGTACCCTCCTGCGGCAGCGGAGATGGGGCAAAACGTAGGCTAACTGGTAAGCAGGCTCCCTTTGCAGGACTTGGATGGCATCCTCTGAACATCAGGGAGTGGTCCTGCAGGGTTGGTCCTGTGGGGCTGGTCCCTAGACGGGGTCGGCCCTGCAGCAACGGGCTTCGGGGCTAGCGTGGACAGCCCCGGGAAGAAGTGTGGCTGCGCAGAGCGGCGGCTTCCCCTTTGCTTGGCTCGAAGGAGCGGGCGGGACCCTCTCAGAGTGGTCCCAGCTTTGGAGCGCAGGCACCGACGGTGCTCTGGATTTCCTGGGGGTTCACAGGGCACGGAGTGACAAAGTAGCAGCTCTTCTTCTCTTCTGCAACGGCAGGGTGACGCAGGCATGCGCCTAGGCGCTGCTCCTGCTTTATGTGAGCCGGTACACACGGTTGTGGCTTGTCAGTGTGCAGTTTAAGGCTGTCAGACGTTCGGACTGCCAGACTTGGCTAGTCCCTTCCCTGTCAAATGGGCGGTCTTACCCTCGGGGGTCCAGTCCTCTTGAAGACATGTCAGGCTCTTCTTCCGACCGGCGGGGCTGGCAGTAAAACGCTGTAGCTTCTAGGCTTTTCAGCAAAGGTTCCTCCCCTGGAGACACTCTGGGCTGGGGCACCATGGGCCTTCCCAGATGCTGGCTTCTGCTCATCGTGCAGAGGCTGCCTGTTTGCTTGCATGTGGGAGCGAGAAGACTTACTAACAATGGCTGTGGAGCTTAGCATGAAAGGTTTAAGCGCAAAAGCAACGAGCCTGACAGTAGCTCGGGCAAGAGCGCACATGAGACTTGGAATTTCATTCAGGAAGCTACTGGTATGCAGATTTTAATTTCACTTAAGTTTCAGGTAAACATCAATTATTTGTCTTAAACATGATGGGAGATACCATACTTGGAAAACAATTTTGAGTGACTGGATTTAATACACCTAGAATATACAGCATGAACAGTCAGTAAGGAATAAACAAAGCTATTCACGTACCTTGGACAGATCATGGCCTTTCTTCTGCGTCTGCTGAATGTTACCCAGTGGTGAAGCCTGAAAAAACTTCCCGTATGAAACCAGAAATGTGGGGTTGTCTTTTCCACCCCCTTTCCTTCCTCCCTTGTATTTAGTTATAAAATATTTATATGCTTGCATCACTGACCACCTGCAGCATGAGCTGCAAGTTCTACCACTTGCAGCAAGAAAACATTGTATTGAGATGATTGCCTAATTGGCAATATCCAGCTGAGATAGAATAAGGACAAGATACAAAGTACAGATGAATGCTTGACAACAATTACTCCCAGGAGCATAGCAAACACTAGCTTTAGGTGGAATTTGGGGGTTTTGGAATAATGGCTAGATAATCTTGGTGAAAAGGAATCTAGAAGTTGTTTTAAATGAAGACAACAGGACTTCACATGGCTTCTTTTGCAAATGACAGGGTGATATGTAGCTGATGATCTAATACAAACTCTTCATTTCAGCATGTTGTGTTGAGAATTACCACTCTCAAGGCTTAGGAAATCTGAATGCTTTTTTTCATACCGTATTTGCTCATGTAATTTTACTGCTGGACTATAAGAAATACTTTAAATGGGTGTATTATTTCTAACAGTGTGCAAGTATATGCCTAGTAGCAGTTATTTTTTGGTTGGTGTTTTTAGTGTAGCATTGATAGACCTTCTTTATGCTCCAAATCAGAAGGAAATCATGTTTTTATTATTCAAGAAATGCTTAACTATAAAAGTGCTTCTCTAAAAGGAGAAGTGCTTTATTAGTGCCTGCTGGCTTTAGATAGCTTTTAGAATATCAGATGGATGTTAATTGCATTTTACTTGTTATAAATTGAAGTGTGTGGTGCAGTTTAGTGCTTCTTGGCTAGAAAATAATCTGTTTACTAACAATCAAAGACCTTGTAAATAGAAAGAAACACGCCTAGCATTGTGGGGTTTCTCCAGCATTATTACTCCTTGGAGATAAAAAAAAAAATTAATGGGGAACTAAACTTTTCAATGTGGTCACAATAATTATTTCTTAATCTTTAGCTTTGTGTTCCATTTGCAGCACCAAGCCATTTTGCTCTCAGTGCTGTTGCTGATCTCTTTGCAGCATCTCAGTATCCAGTGCATGTAGCTGGGCTTTTTAGTGATTATGTATTAGATCAGAGCAGGTTCTTTTTAATAAAGTTAAGAAATAAGGTGTATGTATAATTCTGGATTTAAGATGTTTATTATATGCACTGTCGTGTTCTGAAGTACTTAAATGTTCCTTTTTTAAGGCCACAGCAGTAACATTGGAACTTTTGACTATGCTGCAGGGTGACTTGGCCAGTAGGTTCCTATAAACACCATAATTGAACTGGACTGGTTTTGCATTCAATTAGAACGACATTTATTAATGAGATCTGGGTTTAATGGGACTTTTTTTTTCTAAAGAGATTATTGCAATGGATGTTCCCAGGGGTTACTCGGCAAAATTAACAAATTCTTAATTTTGAAGGTTAAGAAAGAATGGAATTCACTTGAAAGGTAAAACTGAGCAAGTGTAATTCAGTTTGTGAAAATAGCTGTTTCATCTGCAAGGAGTATGTTTTGACTTAAAAAAATTGTAGCCCTCTTGGCACATCTTGCAAATATCTCTTGCTTATAAATATCTAAAGGCTGAGTGTCAAGAGGGTGGGGGCCCGTCTCTCTTCAGTGGTGTCCAGTGATAGAACAATGGGCACAAGCTGGGACACAGGAAGTTTCACCTAAACCTAAGGAAAACCTTTTTACATTGAGAGTGACACAGCACTGGATCAGGCTGCCCAGAGAGGCTGTGGAGTCTCCTCTGGAGCCTTCAAAAACCCACCTGTACACATTCCTGTGCAATCTGAGACATGGGAACCTGCTTTAGTAGGCAACTTCCCAGAGGTTTCTTCCAACCCCTACCACTCTTTCTCTCCAATTGATAAAGTAGTCCTGCTGTCATAATGATAAATGATTCACTAATGGCACTTCAGACTTAACATGCTTGCATGTGTTTGAATCCTTTCAATGTATTGAACACTAATGATCTCTTTTCCTCCTTTTTTTCTAGCAAGACCTCATGACTTCTTTGATGCACAAACACTGGATGCTATAAGACATCGAGCCATCTGCTTTAACCTCTCAGCACATATAGAAAGTTTAGGAAAAGGCCACAGTGTTGTATTTCATAGTACTGTAAGTATATATAGTATGCATTCTCTTTGTGTCTGAAAAATCTGATACTTCAGAATACTGCACTACAGTGCAGCATTTTAGAGGATGGATGTCCTAGTGAAAAATTGATTTCAAGAATCTCTAAGCAGTCACTGGAGATACCTTTAATCTCCTATCATAAGGCACTTCTTTTGTGTGCATTTGTACATATACATTTATATATATATATATATTCTATATAAAAGCATGCCACTTATTTTAAACCCCACCAATTTCTTTTTAGATGTAGAAATTTCTAGAATGCAGTCAATAAGACCTTTTTGAAGAAATGTATTTGCCTTCCAGAATTCATCTTTGACTTTTTTTTTTTTTTCCTTTTAATTGGAGCCAAATTATTGTGTCAGGTTTTTTGTGTGTGTGTTTGAATTGTCAGGTGCAAAAGTCAAGCATTTCCATCTAACCTAATCATAGTGTCATAATATCAGTCAGGGTTGGAAGGGACAACAAGGATCAGCTGGTTCCAACCCCCTGCCATGGGCAGGGACACCCCACACTAGATCAGGCTGGCCAGAGCCTCATCCAGACTGGTCTTAAACACTTCCAGGGATGGGGCCTCAACCACCTCCCTGGACAACCCATTTTAGGGCTTCACCATTCTCATGGTGAAGAACTTCCTCCTCACGTCCAGCCTGAATCTCCCCACCTCCAGCTTCATTCCATTCCCCCTAGTCCTATCACTACCTGAGATCCTGAGAAGTCCCTCCCCAGCCTTCTTGCAGGCCCCCTTCAGATACTGGAAGGCCACAATGAGGTCACCTGGGAGCCTTCTCTTCTCCAGACTGAACAGCCCCAACTCCTTCAGTCTGTCCTCATAGGAGAGGTGCTCCAGCCCTCTGCTCCTCCTCGTGGCCCTTCTCTGGACAGGTTCCAGCACCTCCAGATCCCTCTTGTAATAGGGGCTCCAGAACCGGAGGCAGTACTCCAGGTGGGGTCTTGCCAGCACTGAGTAGAAGGGGAGAATCCCCTCCCTTGACCTGCTGGCCACACTTCTCTTGATGCAGCCCAGGATCTGATTGGCTTTCCGGGCTGCAAGTGCACATTGAGAGCTCAGGTTGATACTGCAATAATTCAAAGTGTATCTTGCAGGTTACTGTGGCCTTCGCCCCTCTCCTCCAGCTTTTTGAAATGACTAGATTTCATTCTCTAAAAAATCTGAATTATTAACTGTTCTTCACTGGCTTGAGCTTTTTTAGATACTTCAGCTCAGCAGTCACATGTTACCTATGTTCTGGAATCTTAAAACTTTGAAAGACAGTGAATTAGTAAGGATGCATACCAATTTGTAAGGTGACGTTTTCTGGTTTTCCAGAAGAGGTCAGCAGAACTTCATTTCTGATTTGAAACAACTGCTGAGGCACATTTCCTTCAAGGGGAAAAAAAAATCAAATCAAATTCCCCTTTTGTTTCTGGGACAGTGCATGAAATTTAGAGAATACAGTAAGTAAGAGGGTTTGTTTTGTTTTGTTTTTCCAAATAAAGCCTTATAGAGCATACATCTCCTGGCTGAATTATCTTTTTAAATGAGAAACGTGAGTGGACTCAAGCTCTTCACCAAGCATCGTTATTGCAGGTGCTAGATTTCTTCCATTTCAGTTGTAACTTCTGCAAACCTGACCATAAAGCTGTTGCCAGTTTATCAGATGTGGTCTCTGCTGCTCCTTTGTCTTCACAATTCCCCTGCTTCAGTGTAGAGTCCTTGAGCGTCTCCAGGGTCAGCCCTTCTCACAGATTGCAGTTCTTCACAAACCACTCCAACATAGGTCCTTTCCACAGGGTGTAGTCCCCTGAGGAACACACTGGTCCAGCCTTGGGGGTACCAAGTCCTGCCAGCAAACCTCCTCCAATGCGGTCTTCTCCCTCCATGGGTACACAGGTTCTGCCAGGAACCTGCTTCAATGCAGACTCTCCGTGTGGTCACAACCTCCTTTGGGCACATCCACCTGCTCCAGCATGGGGTCCTCCAGAGGCTGCTGATGGATGTCTGCTCCACCATTATGCCTATGATGTGTTTATATGTACAAGCATTTGTGAGAGAAGATTTTGTTCTTATATCATGCTACAATTAAGCCATCAATTTCTTGCAACTTCCATAAACATCCCATGGAAGAGTGTAGTATCATAGTATCAGCCAGGGTTGGAAGGGACCACAAGGATCATCTAGTTCCAACCCCCCTGCTATGGGCAGGGACACCCTACACTAGATCAGGCTGGCCAGAGCCTCATCCAGCCTGGTCTTAAACACTTCCAGGGACGAGGCCTCAACCACTCCCCGGATAACCCATTCCACATTTTTGTAGTGGAATGTACATTCCAAGCTTTTGGAGTAGATGCTTAAAAGCTGGAAGTGTTTTAAAAGAGAAGATGACTATTTATAGGATGCTACCTTTTTGTTGTTGTTGTTATTTTCAGGGACTGCTCAGTAGACAAGAGGTTTAAAGGAAAATATTATACCTTACCAAGAATGGTTTTAGTAGTGATATGTAAGTTCTACTTGTCTATGGAATAAATAGAACTTCCACAGAGTAAAACAATTTGCTGCTTATGACTTGCCAGTTGAACATGAATGTTTTTGAGCAAAAAAAAATGAAACCACCACCTTCAGAATTAGTTTTAATTATGGTTTATTATTGTCAGGTAATAGCTAAAAGAAAAGAAGATTCTGGAAAAATAAAACTCTTGCTCCACTGGACACCAGAGGACATGTGAGTATATTGGTAGTCATATAGGAAATTTAAATGGGGAAGAAATTACAGTGGGGTTCCTAAACTGTCTATCACTAAATGATGTTATACTTTTGAACATTAAAAGTTCTTGCTTTGAAAAATACTTCTTAAATAATAATGTTGAAGTTGAACAAACAAACAAAAAAAGCAACATTTTAGTTGACTTTCACTTTGGCTCTGAAGTCTCTAGACTCTGATACGAGTTCAGGTAAACTTGAAGCTGTGTTTTTGATGCATTTTGTCATTATGGGTGTTGATTACAAGGTTCTCTATTGAATGGGGAGTTCAGGTTGGTTTTGCCAGCCATATGCATAAGGAAACCCATCACTGAGACAACTTTGAGTTACCACTGATGCCTTGTGATCTTAAAATACTTCTAAGCACTGAAAAATGAACAATCATTAGTATAACAGCAGAAGAATCTTTACAAGAATCTTTGCCTAGGTGCCACAATTTAACAGTGTAATAACCACATTTGGCCCTTTAAGCTATCCATCTCATGTTGTTGTTTCTTTGGGTTCTCCCATTGAAGCTTGGAATACTCTTCCAGCATGCTTGGCTGCCTGTTTTCTATTGGTTCTTCAAAGTCCTGCCTTGTTCCAAACAATTAGCTGTGTATAATGCAGGATGAAGGTACTGCCCTTGGGTAGGCTTGTGAGATATGAAGTAGTAAGTGTACTTTAGAAATAATTTATCTGCTTTGAAATAGCTGAGATCTCATCTCTGTTCTGATACAGAACAGAAATTTGTAAACATTTTTATTTTAATTACATGGAGAGATGTTTTCCACTGTACTGGAAGAGAGGCAGTAGGCAGAGTAGTTTTAGGAGGCAGTAGCTGTATGCTCCATGTTCTCCACAAGTTTTAAGGCAATTAACTACTTTTAAAGATAACTAGAATAAAACAAATCTCTTGGATCCATCCTCCTTGCATACAAATGGAAGTAACTGGGACATTTATTTCACACTAAGGTGGATAGCTGCATAAGTAGGTAAGACATGCAGGTTTATAGGCTCTTTCTCAAAAAGAGGAAAATAGCTTTAAATTGGTGGAATTCATTAAGTGAGGATATCTGAGTTTCAGATGAAATAATCATAATTTGTGCAATTAACTTTTAGAATAATGGGATCATTTGGATTCAGTGCTGCTTTTAAGTGATGGAGTGGGATGGTGATTCAAAGGCTTAGCATAACAGAAATTTACCTTTGCTTTGGTGGTTTAAATTACTCAGTTTTTAGTGTCCCAAATTAGTCATGTGCCGTAGTGGGAACTTGGCAGCATGAATCTGTCATAACTTTTATTGGCAGAGGAGTTATCTAGAGCAGTGTTTGGTGTTTCAGTGCAATGTTAAAGGGTCTGTAGCTTTTGCTCATTGAAGCACTTGTAGACTGCAAGGTTCTATTTGACCTGGGAGATTAAAACATCCTTGTAAAGAATGCAGGTTTTCTTGCTTCCCTTTAAAACAGCTGATAATACTATATGTGGCATCATGCTGAAATTAGTAGACTATTTCAGAGATAAAGACAGTTAATTGCATTTTAAGATACAAGGAATTAAAAAGAAACATGCAATACTCTGGATGCATGAAAAGGAAATGGAAAAGCACAACAACAAAGTGCTTTTCATTCCAAGGCAGAGTCAAATGAGACTTTTGCTCATGCAGATGAATACAGTATTAGAAACTGCATTGGAGAAGACAAGTTATTCAGTGGTGTTAAGTTATCCCCAGGTGAATGCAGGTTAGGTTGGTGAGGCAGAAGGAACAAGCTGGTTTATACTGATGTTTCTTACATCTCACTTGGGCTAGCTAGATGGTATATTTTCTGCACTGAATGATGCAGTTTTGGATTATTTAGTATTCAGTAGATTCAATTCCATTTGATTGCATTATTTTTAACTGTAGTAAGGTACCATGCCAATGTCACCCAACTTGTCTTAAACAGTAACTATACTCACACTTCAGAGACATTTTCTACTCTGAGGCATGTTGAGAAACTGTTACACCGCTCCAAGTTATCATTAAGTACTTCTTTCAGCAACAGTAAATACTTGTCTTATGATATCTTCCAACCTTTCATCTTCCATATCAAACCTTAATAGATAGATGGATTGCCTCCTGAGTGTGAGCTTCCCCACACCCTCCTTTTTTTCTTTTACCTTTGTCTTAGAAGGGAAAAGTATAACTGGGGAAACTCCTTTTCCAATACTGGAGATGGACGTTCTTGGCTTCATTCAAGTTTTTTGGATCAAAAAATCAAATTTGAGTAGCTGAAAAATTAATTCAGTTTAATAATTTGTGAAAGTCTGTTAAATTGCTTGTGGTTTTGGTGGGAGGAAGAGCTGCTTTATCTAGGTTGTCTGAAATGTTGAGTTTCTCAGTTTGAAACCTGTTTCAAAATGTTAGAATTCTTAATTGCAAACTTCAACCTTTTTTCCCCCTCCTGAAATTAGTTTTTGACTCGTACATCATGTAACAAAGGGGAAAAACCCAACCCAAACAACATCAAAAAAACCCCAAACCCCAGATGACTGAAAATATTCTTAAGGAGTTGTTGGCTTTGGGGGGTTCTTTGCTTTCTTGAGACTTATTTTTTTTTCCACCACTAGTGGAGGCAAAATGGATCACCTGTTCCTTCTGCACAGCTGCTGTCAGTGTTAATTTTTGGGAAGAGGCAAGAAAGCAGGTTTTCAGTAGGATGCTGATGACCTCATCAAGCCCAGTGCCTCTCATCAGTGTGTTTCCCGATAACCTCAGCAAGGCCTTAAAAGCCCAGTATGCTTTCAGTAAAAGAAGCAGTAATAAAAGCAGGCACTCTCAAGGTGGCATGTTGCAAAGAGTTGAAGTGCAAAACATCTCTGGCCCTCTTTCCCAGGGTTTTGCCACAAGCGGCTCTGAAGTTCCTTTCGATGTGTAAAGACTTACTATTCCCTCTCACAATGAGAACTGTTAGATAGCCAAAATTTGTTGTGCTGATTGCCTGGATTTCCTGAGAAGACAATGAAACAGTTTGCAAAACTGAAGCATTTTAACACGGAAAACTTTTAACTGGGTGCAAGAAAATCAGTGCAACTTGAAGCTCAGTGCCTGTAGTGCATTTTATGCCCAGTAATATAAAGTATTTTCAAGGATTCACTTTTTCCCCCCTGCTATCCATTTTCACATTAAATTGTTAAAATGGAGTATATGCTCCCATTGTCACTGTATGTTTGGTTTGGTATTCCTCTGGAATACTCCAAATTGTTTAGCATCTTTTTCACACTGAGCAATTGAAAAGTATGATCTGTAAAGATAGGCTGCCTTTTCCTCAGATCAGCGAAGGTGCTTTTCTAACCAGTGAATTGTGAGGATTGCTTTAAGAAAACCCTTCATGTGTAGTAGTTTACCACCTTAATTTTATGGCAAGAAAAAAACAGTTGATCTTTTTTGAATATTTTTATTTTATTTATTTATTCATAGTCTGCCTGATGTGTGGGTAAATGAAAGTGAGCGACATCAGTTAAAAACTAAAGTAGTTCATTTATCAAAGCTACCAAAAGATACTGCCTTGCTTCTGGACCCAAACATATACAGGTAATGTCCTCATTTTGAAACTTCCTTTACTTAAATACAGCCTTAAGCCTCACTTAACTTTTTGACGTTGGTAACCTGAGATTGATAACACATTGTACACCAGACCCAGGGAGCCTCCGTCCTGTCAGCGTCCAGGAGTTAAGTTCTGAGGTCTTAAGTTGTTTCAGAATTACTTAACTTCTTGAACTGAACTCTAGTTGCTGAGAAACGGGGAATGTGTGTATTTACCAAGTGTATTTTACTTTTTTGTGCTTGGTGTACAGAAATTCTAGTAAAGGAGGTACATACAGTGGAATCCTGAAAGATCACTTCTGTTAAGATCACATACTGGTTTGTATACCAATTTTTTTAAAGTCCAAATTTATCTTTACATATTTTATATTCAACTGTAATACATGCAAGTATTACCTTGAAACCTGTACTTGGATACAAGTACTGTTATTTTTTAGCAAAAGAATCTTTAGAGGGGGACAGAAGGGGACAGTACATGTTACTTGTCTTTAAGCTGCATTTGCACTTGTGTTTTTAGGGCTTCGGATTGGCTTCTGATCCATCTTGTTCCTAATAATTTCCTAATTTCCCTCCACCCCCCCTCCCCAGTTTCTTAGTGTGCTCACATAATTGTCAGTACCCGCAGTTCTGAGTGTACAGTTTTTAAAGGTAATCTGAAATGCTTAATTCACTCTCAAGTTTTGAACCTACAAAGATAAATATTTTAAGGTTGGGGGGGAGAAGTTTTTTTTCTCTGCTGTAGCAGAAGTTCCGTGTTCCTGTGTTTCTTCCTTAATGTTGAGCGACCTAGTGTCTAAAGGAGTAACTAGAACGCTAATCTGGGGTCTTGATATGTGATAAGCCTTTCAGTTCACCTTTAACATTCAGTGTATTTCACTAATCAATGAAAACTTGGTTTACAACATGAAAATAAAGCATCACACTGTATCTGCTATCTCAGTAAATAGAAGTGTGTGAAATACTTAGTGAACTATATGGATTACCGATGTTCACACTAAAGGATAAAAAAGAGTCGTGAGGCAATTGGATTGTGTGTTTCAAAACTGCTTGACGCTGACTTTATAATCATCTTGATGTTAATGTCAAAATGTAATCATCTCTGAGATGAAGTCCTTGGTGAAAAATGAGCTGCCCTTTCTACCTCTCCCAAATAAAATGAAAGGTCTCCTTAGGTAATGTTGGGCTGGATTTTTAGCTGTGTAAGACCACTGTGTGATTCAAAACAGCTTTGGGACCAACTGTGGGAGATCAAAGAATTAGCGTTGAAGACCAAAACTTTGTGAGGGTGGCAATCTATTAATGTCATGCTAAAATGATGATTCCAATAGAAAGTTTGAAACAATTACCTGAAATGTATGCTAATGTTGGATAATTTAAAATTACTTCCAGTTTTAATCAAATGAAGTAAAAGCAGATTTTGTATAGCCATGGTTTGCCAGTATACTCTACCTGAGTAAAATTTACATCGCAGGGTCTGTATGTAAACCTGTACTCTCTTGTTTTACAGAACAATGCCACAGAAGAGGTTGAAGAGGTAAAAACCAAGCAAGTTGGGGACACCTGCAGTCTTAGTCACTGACAATGGATTTAGAAATAAAGTTGCACATTAGTCAAATCCCATCTTTTTTTTTTTTTTTCCCCCCTTAGATAAATATTTATGCTTAGTGTAAACATTCTGTGAATGAAGTTGATGCTTCTGTGGAATATATTAATATATATATTACTGTATATCCACATTTTCATGGAATGGTACAGTGGGAGACTGAGCAAACACTCTTCTGGCAACTTAGTGGAAACAACTAAAAGGCTTTGCATGCTTGCTTCTTTAAGCTGCTTTTTTCTTTAGTGAATACAGTAGTTTATATTTGATGAAAAGAAAAAGTAACCATCACCATTTACTCACAATTCCCAGGAGAACTGTTAACGAGCTATTAGGCTACTCGTCCTTGTTAACTAAATATAACACAGGCCAGACAATAAAACAACTCCCAAGGGATTATCCTGTTGCCCTCTGAGTATGGTGGATAGTAATCATTTGTCATTTGTAATCTGTCCTTTTGCAGACCCTAAAATATGTTGGGTGATAATGTTTAAACAAATGTTGATGGAATGCTTGTCTTTTCCAGTCGACTCTGAATACATATAGTACGGTTTCAAGATATTGAGAGTGTTGCAGTATGTCTGACACCCTTTTCAGGAGTAGTGTAGTATGTTGATGAGATCTGCTTTTTTGTGATCTGTATCAATGGATGGTTTTTGAAAAACCTCTACTATCAGCAGTTAGTGTTATGGGTGTTTTACTTTACTTTTTTTACCCTTCTAGGATCCCCATTCACTGTAAAGTGTTCTTTTATTTTTTATTTGGCCTAATGTTTTCTAGATGTAAAGAAAATGGTATTTTTAAGAAGAAGAAAAAAATAATAATCTAGAAGTTCAATCCTTTATGCACCAAAGTTGGCTTTGAAAAGGAAAGTAAAATCATTTTCTTGCTTAATAAGCAAGGAGACATGGATTTTTTTAACTGACAAATAGAGATGTGTCTAACCTGTTAGTCTTTGTATGGAGACAAAAATGTTGCATTATAGATAATAGGACATTGCTTGTAAATATCTCAGCAGATTTGTAATATATTTTTATATTATGAAATGTACTGTAGATGTTTTTTCTAGAGGCATGAAAGTTAAAATGTATATATTATGGTAGAAATAATATTGAAGGATATTGTAATTCACTAGTGCTGCCAGAAGAATTGTTTAAAAAAAGAGGAAAAAAAAAAAAAGCACCTTCCTTAACAATAAAAAAAAAAACACCACACCCCTCCTTTTACATACCTAAGGGACTATATACTACTGTTAATATCTGTTGTAAGAACAAAAAACACATTGAACATCCTTCCCAGAAGTCTTAAGAGGGATGAATAGTACCCATAATTAATTCATGGCGCTCCTTTCTAATAGCGAACGTTGCGTTAGTTTTTTCCTCGCTCTTGGAAGGAACTAATATGTAAAATTTGTATGGATATATGCAGTCAAACTGCAGAGTTAGTCCTCCTTATTGGGGAGGAGTTTACTACAGTGAAACTAATAACCAGCAGTTTTTACACTAAATTTTTATTACATAGAATTAAACCTTAAAGTAACCCTTTGGTTGCAGAAGTGAGCATATCCTAATAGAATACAAAATGCATTCTGCATTGGTACTGACACGAGAGTCTTGCTTAGCTACAGTGGGTTAAAAATGTTACTTTATGTACACACACACACACACAAAGAAAGAAATTCTTATCAAACAAAATGAAGTGCAAATTAAAAGCACCACTAATATAAGATGTTCTGGAATGGTTGTTTAATAAGGGTATTATTCATGAAATCTGTAGTGATGTGACTCTATTCTTTTTTTTTTTTTTTTGAGGAAAAAAAACAAATGCAGTGGATTTTTGTTTCATTTGATTTTGTTTGGGTTTTGGGGGTTTTCTGTTTGTTTTGGATTATTTTTTTTTTTTTTTTTTTGCTTGAGCACTTCACCCTCCTGCTTTTTTCTGTACCTATAAAGTAATCTGTAATCTTTGGTTCTTTTGTTTGTTTGTGGTTTTTTTTTTTGTTTGTTTTTTTAATTGGTTATAAACTTGCCAAATAGAAGTGTTTCAGATATAGTTTGTATTTGTATTTTTTTAATTTTATTGCTTCATGAGTTCCTTGTAAGTCATTTATAATTGACAGATGATTGTAGACCTTGCCTGAGTATTTTTTCTAATAAAACAAAGCAAACAAACGGCATCAGCTTGGACAGTGTAAGAGTTCAATGGAGTTTTCAAAGGCAAATACAACAAACAGCACCACCTCTTCGTTTCCTCTGCGAGTAGTTGACGTGTGCACCTTTAGAAATGGGGGACTGGTGGATTTAAGTCACGCATTGTTTATGGTGCTCACTTTTTTCTTGCATTTGAGAAAAGTATTCTCTGAGGTTCTCATGATACAACTTCAGCCTTGCAAGGCAAAATCAGTTGAAATTCAAACCAAAAGAATTCAGTGGAGTTAATTAAATTTTAGTTTAATACCCCTCGGAAGGTAAGTGACCTTTTGGCTGGGTTTTATCTTGAATTTATCAAGTGAATTTCTAACATGTTTTGTGCTTCAGAGCTGTTTATATTCTACATACTATGTAAGTACTTGCTGGGGTTTGGTTTTAAATGACAGCGGTGTATTTCTTAAGCTCTGCTGCAGTTTGTGTGTCCATGTGATGGTTTAAGCCTTAACTGGGAGTTAAGAGCTCAGATGGGGGCAAGGATAAGAATCTCTTCCCCACTCCCCCTTCCTCCCTCCCAGCAGAGAAGGGAAAAAAGGAAGGGGCAAATCCAAGTGCCTGGGTTCTGCACATTGGCCACAACAACCCCATGCAGCGCTACAGGCTGCGGTCAGAGTGGCTGGAGAGCGGCCAGGCAGAGAGGGACCTGGGGGTACTGGTTGATGGTAGGCTGAACGTGAGCCTGCAGTGTGCCCAGGCAGCCAGGAGGGCCAATGGCATCCTGGCCTGCATCAGGAACAGTGTGGCCAGCAGGAGCAGGGAGGTCATTCTGCCCCTGTACCCTGCACTGGTTAAGCTGCACCTCGAGTACTGTGTCCAGTTCTGGGCCCCTCAGTTTAGGAAGGATGTTGACCTGCTGGAACGTGTCCAGAGAAGGGCAACAAAGTTGGTGAGGGGCTTGGAACACAAGCTCCATGAGGAGAGGCTGAGGGAGCTGGGGTTGCTTGGCCTGGAGAGGAGGAGACTGAGGGGTGACCTTCTTGCTCTCTACAACTACCTGAAGGGAGGTTGCAGACAGGCAGAGGTTGGTCTCTTCTCCCAGGCAACCAGCACCAGAACAAGAGGACACAGTCTGAGGCTGCACCAGGAGAGGTATAGGCTGGAGGTTAGGAGGAAGTTTTACACAGAGAGTGATTGCCCATTGGAGTGGGCTGCCTGGGGAGGTGGTGGAGTCACCATCATTGGAGGTGTTCAGGAGGAGACTTGATGGGGTGCTTGGTTGCATGGTTTAGTTGATTAGGTGGTGTTGGATGATAGGTTGGACATGATGATCTTGAAGGTTTCTTCTATTCTTTCTATTCTTTCTATTCTTTCTATTCTTTCTATTCTTTCTATTCTTTCTATTCTTTCTATTCTTTCTATTCTTTCTATTCTTTCTATTCTTTCTATTCTTTCTATTCTTTCTATTCTTTCTATTCTTTCTATTCTTTCTATTCTTTCTATTCTTTCTATTCTTTCTATTCTTTCTATTCTTTCTATTCTTTCTATTCTTTCTATTCTTTCTATTCTTTCTATTCTTTCTATTCTTTCTATTCTTTCTATTCTTTCTATTCTTTCTATTCTTTCTATTCTTTCTATTCTAATATAATTTGAAGAAGGGAAGGAGGAGATGCTACTTGTGAGTTTGGTAGCTGTTGTAGTTTGTACTAGTGTGCTTGGCTCTAGGCTGGAAGGAACTGAGACCTTGCTCTTCTAAGGTTCTGTGCTTATTTATTTTTTCTTCTCTATTTTCCAGTAAGGCAAAAAGGCAAAAAGAAAAGCTGTGTTCTGGTCCGGCTTGCTGTTCTGGCCTAGTGCTGTTCTGCTGTCCGCTGTACATGAAGTTTCTCACATTTATTTGCCCTTCTCTCCCACATACATACCTGCACTTCCATCTCAAATTCTTTTCTAGACAGGAGTGAAAATCAAGATGGCTTTGATGTCACAGTGCAACTTGGATCAGAATAAAAAACCCTTAGATCTAAGTTTAGAGAGACTAAAGCTGCATTGATTGCATACTGAAAGTAGGCTGTTGGTTGACACTCAGGGATGACCCAACTCTTGTGGCTGTTTGTGAAGATGAGTACACTGTGATTTATGCTATGCTTGTTTGTTTTCACTAGTTCCAAAAGCGACCTTTTTCACTTGTGTAAATCCTCCTTGGTAGTAGAGTAACAAATAATAGGTACTTAATATGATAAATCTGTTTACTTCATCCCAGGTGAGAGAAGATTGCTGATTAACTTCCCCTTGGGTTGGCTTGCTTACAGTACTGGCTGCTGTTCAAAAGTTTTCTTACATTTTACTGCCCTGTTGTTGTATTTTGCCTGTTGCTTGTAGTAGTCCTTGGTGAAGGACTCTCCCTGATGTGAGACAGCTAGTAGCCCTTCCAACTGACAAAGGGAAGCAAGACACTGTAGTCAGTGATTGTTTGCTGGGGTTGTGTTTTTGTGTTTTGGTATTTGAGAGGGATTTTTGTTGTTTATTTGGTAAGGTTTGGGTTTTGTTGTTGTTAATGGAAAATGTGTGGTTGCATTGCATTTAAGGAGAGTGCTTACTGTATGAGGAAGGATAGCTGGGTCTGAATGGGAATGTTCTTCCTGTAGTACTTGTGAGAACAGCTGCTTCTAACAATAGCCAGTAAAAGGTGTGAAAGATACTTCACCATGAGTTCCAAAGGGATTGCCTGAAATACTGAAATAGTAGTAATGCACAACTGCTTTACAGACAAATGCTGATTCTGTAATAGTGATTTCTGGTGCTAGTGACCAAACTCGTTGATTTCCTTAGTCTGAATGGCACTGCTCAAGTCATGTGGGGTTTTTTTGACTTGTTCCAGCCATGTGATGTCTCAGCTCACATAGTTCAGTGAGATTTATACAGGCATATGAAGTCTGACCAATGCCTTGTTGACATTAGAAGGGCTTGGTTATGCATGTTTGACTTGTCTCTCTTCAAATCTGTTGTCTGGAACCCAGATTGTGAAATCAGAGGGCATGGAAAATGGTGTTGCTTAAGAGTCACTTAAGCCAAAATGCTCAACATGATCCACTTTAAACGTGTCTAGGCACCGAAGGGTATGTTTGGATTTAATTTCTGTGTGTATATATATGGAAGTATATATGGGGGGAAAAAATACATAAATTGAAGCCCCAAAAATTAGTAAATATGTTGTTTTGGGAGCAGTGAGTTTTAAGATAGGCCTTAAGCAATACAGGGCTTTTAAACAGTTCTAATTTTAACCACTTGGTAGCTTTTACTTTCTAGTGAATATGGGGGTAGGGGCTTGGACCCTACTTGCTTTTCTTTCTTCATATCATAAATATTCTCTCCTACAGCATGGAAAATATGTCACTTTAAACAGTGTTTATTGCACAGATGTGTGCATACAGCAACTGTAGCTGAAACCCAAAGTATTTAATTAGCAGTTGACAGCAGCTGGATTCTTTTTAAACAAATGGGGAGGTGGGGAAACATAAAAGGATGTCAAGAGACATTCTGCTGACAGTAAGCAAGTTCATGTGTAATTACTTCAAAAATGTTTCTCTGCCCACATACTCAGAACCATTGTGTGGTGTTGCTGCCTTTTCATTCTGCTGAACAGTCATCGATGAGTTTTGTGTCCTTACTGACCAGATAATGTGCAGCCTCAAGTAACTTTCGTTGTGTAGCCTTAGGAAAGAAGGGTAATAGATACACAGATTGGGTTTTTATATATGTGTGTGTGTGTGTGTAGTCCTGTGCTCATCTGCTAGTTGCTTTGTAGCTGTTTAGGAACAAGTTCTTTACCATGAGGGTAGTGGAACACTGGAGCAGGTTGCCCCGGGAGGTGGTTGGCATCCCATCCCTGAAGGGCTCTTTGGCAACCTGATCTAGTTGCCTGCCTACTGCAGAGAGGGTTGGACTAGATGACCTTTGGAGGTCCCCCTCCATACTAGAATACTACAGTTCTGTATTCCCTCTACAGTTGACAGTTTGCCATTGATTTGACAGCTTAGTATTTATGTTGCAGTGAGTCTGGAAATACCTTTGTCATGGGTAAAACTGGATTAGCTTGCTTAAGCATTAGATGCATAGTCTATGAAGTTTGGTTGTTGTTTTTGTTTGGCTGGTTGGTTTTTGTTTTGGTGGTTTTTTTGTTCATGTTTTACTCATGGAATAATAGCTTTTAGAATGAACAGATGGGGATAAAAGTTGAATGCATGCTGTAAAAAAATTCAGAGCTGGACTGAATACGATACAATACAATAAACCAGGTTGGAAGAGACCTTCAAGATCATCGCGTCCAACCCATCAACCAATCCAACCCACCCAAACAACTAAACCATGGCACCAAGCACCCCATCAAGTCTCCTCCTGAACACCTCCAATGAAGGTGACTCCACCACCTCCCCAGGCAGCCCATTCCAATGGACAATCACTCTCTCTGTATAGAACTTCTTCCTAACATCCAGTCTAAACCTCCCCTGGCACAGCTTGAGACTGTGTCAGGGGAGGTTTAGACTGGAAATGTGGCCTCTGTCTGAAATTGCATTTATTGTTGTTTAGAAGTGAATTTTTGAGGAGGAAAAGTGCAAAATGAAAGCTTTGTCATGGCTAATGCCACATCTGGGTAATCTACAGGCTGTACAAAGTGCACGTTGTAGTTTCTGATGTATTTATCTCCTCGGAGTCCTCTTGGTTTTGTTCTTGGCTAATTAGTTCATTTTATTGGTAGCATTTTGTAATTTAGTAGCTATTACATGTGTTCCAGTGGGAACTGATTTCAGCAAAAGATGACAGGAAGATATTTGAAGCTGGAAGGTGGTAAATAAATGTCAAGACACACACATGCAGTTTATGGGAAGTATTAATGCTGTTCATGTCCCATCCCAGTGCCGTCTGAGACGGTAGGGTCCCAGAAGCCATCGCCTGCGCTTCCGTTGCGCATTAATTTTAGGTACAAAATGAATGTAATAGCCGTGTGCAACCAAAAGGTGGCAGCAACCCACCGCTGTGCATAAAGGTCACAGACCATTGGGTTACAGAATGGTTTAAAGGCTTTAGTTACTTGTCTAAACTCGTCTCCTTTCATGCAGTTTTGTGGCCGTTATTGATAGAGGATGTGGGTATACATCGTTTTAAAGGCCCTCCTGTCCTACTTTTTAGTCCTTGTCTCTCAGATACGGCAGAGGTTTTAGTGAAACTGACTAATAAAAGTGAAGATACTTTACAGAAGTATTTAATTATCCAAATGCTGAACAGTCTGAATGCTCAAACTAAGTGAGATGTGGTTGGGTAAGTGTGGTGCTTGGTCATTTTCTTTGCCAGTGACGCCCAAGATTGTGCTTTTGAACAGCTGATATTTTCCTGAAGAGGCATGGTAGAAAGAATGCTTTTGGAGTTCTGTATTTTGTGTAATTAAATTGCATATTACTTGTTTAGGTAGTCAGATGAGGTTGGTGTTTGGGGTTGGTGGTTTGTTTTTGTTGGTTTGGGTTATTTTGTTGCTGTGTTGGGGCTTTAATATTGCTGTTTGAAGTTTTTTTTTTTTTTTTTAATGGAACAGGTCATCTTGAGTGCAGTCACACAGCACTTACAGGATGGCCAAGGGATCAGGCCCAGCCAGCATGGATTTAGGAAGGGCAGGTTCTGCCTGACCAACCTGATCTCCTTTTATGATCAGGTGACCCGCCTGGTGGATGTGGGGAGGCCTGTGGATGTGGTCTACCTGGACCTCAGCAAGGCCTTTGACACCGTCCCCCACAGCAAACTGCTGGCTAAACTGTCAGCCCATGGCTTAGACAGGAGCACACTGCGTTGGGTTAGGAAGTGGCTGGAGGGCAGAGCCCAGAGAGTGGTGGTGAATGGTGCCACATCCTGCTGGCGGCCAGTCACTAGTGGTGTGCCCCAAGGATCAGTGCTGGGTCCCATGCTCTTCAACATCTTTATTGATCTGGATGAGGGCATTGAGTCCATCATCAGTAAATTTGTGGACAACACCAAGCTGGGGACAGGAGTTGATCTGCTGGAGGGTAGAGAGGCTTTGCAGAGGGACCTCGACAGGCTGGACAGATGGGCAGAGTCCAACGGCATGAGATTGAACACATCCAAGTGCCGGGTTCTGCACATTGGCCACAGCAACCCCATGCAGTGCTACAGGCTGGGGTCAGAGTGGCTGGAGAGCGGCCAGGCAGAGAGGGACCTGGGGGTGCTGGTTGATGGGAGGCTGAACATGAGCCTGCAGTGTGCTCAGGCAGCCAAGAGGACCAATGGCATCCTGGCCTGCATCAGGAGCAGTGTGGCCAGCAGGAGCAGGGAGGTCATTCTGCCCCTGTACACTGCACTGGTTAGGCCACACCTGCAGTGCTGTGTCCAGTTCTGGGCCCCTCAGTTTAGGAAGGATGTTGACTTGGTGGAACAGAGAAGGGCAACGATGTTGGTGAGGGGCTTGGAACACAAGCCCTGTGAGGAGAGGCTGAGGGAGCTGGGGTTGCTTGGCCTGGAGAGGAGGAGACTCAGGGTGAGGTTTAGGCTGGAGGTTAGGAGGAAGTTTTACACAGAGAGAGTGATTGCCCATTGGAATGGGCTGCCCAGGGAGGTGGTGGAGTCACTGTCAGGAGGTGTTCAGGGGGAGACTTGATAGGCTGCTTGGTTGCATGGTTTAGTTGATTAGGTGGTGTTGGATGATAGGTTGGACATGATGATCTTGAAGGTTTCTTCCGGTCTGGTCTATTCTTTTCCTATTCCTTTTCCTTTCCCTATTCCTTTTCCTTTCCCTATTCCTTTTCCTTTCCCTATTCCTTTTCCTTTCCCTATTCCTTTTCCTTTCCCTATTCCTTTTCCTTTCCCTATTCCTTTTCCTTTCCCTATTCCTTTTCCTTTCCCTATTCCTTTTCCTTTCCCTATTCCTTTTCCTTTCCCTATTCCTTTTCCTTTCCCTATTCCTTTTCCTTTCCCTATTCCTTTTCCTATTCCTTTTCCTTTCCCTATTCCTTTTCCTTTCCCTATTCCTTTTCCTTTCCCTATTCCTTTTCCTTTCCCTATTCCTTTTCCTTTCCCTATTCCTTTTCCTTTCCCTATTCCTTTTCCTTTCCCTATTCCCTATTTTTCCTTTCCCTATTCCTTTTCCTTTCCCTATTCCTTTTCCTTTCCCTATTCCTTTTCCTTTCCCTATTCCTTTTCCTTTCCCTATTCCTTTTCCTTTCCCTATTCCTTTTCCTTTCCCTATTCCTTTTCCTTTCCCTATTCCTTTTCCTTTCCCTATTCCTTTTCCTTTCCCTATTCCTTTTCCTTTCCCTATTCCTTTTCCTTTCCCTATTCCTTTTCCTTTCCCTATTCCTTTTCCTTTCCCTATTCCTTTTTCCTTTCCCTATTCCTTTTCCTTTCCCTATTCCTTTTCCTTTCCCTATTCCTTTTCCTTTCCCTATTCCTTTTCCTTTCCCTATTCCTTTTCCTTTCCCTATTCCTTTTCCTTTCCCTATTCCTTTTCCTTTCCCTATTCCTTTTCCTTTCCCTATTCCTTTTCCTTTCCCTATTCCTTTTCCTTTCCCTATTCCTTTTCCTTTCCCTATTCCTTTTCCTTTCCCTATTCCTATTTATTCAATACAATACAGTACACCAGGTTGGAAGAGACCTTCAAGATCATCGCGTCCAACCCATCAAACAATCCAACCCACCCAACAACTAGACCATACAGCCAAGCACCCCATCAAGTCTCCCCCTGAACACCTCCAGTGAAGGTGACTCCGCCACCTCCACGGGCAGCCGATTCCAATGGCCAATCACTCTCTCCGTGTAGAACTTCTTCCTAAACTTTCCCTATTCCTATTCCTTTCCCTACTATTCCTTTCCCTATTCCTATTCCTTTCCCTATTCCTATTCCTTTCCCTATTCCTATTCTATTCTTTGTAGGGTGTGGTTTTTGGTTGGGGGTTTCTGTGGTGTTTGGTTTTTTTTTACCCTCTGTTAAGTAAAAAATTCTGGCAATTTCAACACAGGCTTAACAAAAACTCCACAAACCAACTTAAGTTCCTTCCAACTGCGAAACCTCTCAGATTAGTATTGACTTTAGGAAATCAGAGAAAAATTCTACTAGAAGTAGTTTCACAGTTCCTTTTGTATCTGAGCAGCCCTTTCAGAGGGAAAAGGGTTTCATTTTTTTCCATATAATGACTAGCCACATACAAGGCAGGATTAAAGCAAACTTCCTAAACTCAGAGATGCAGTTGCCCTCAGAACTGTGCCATAGCAGCATTGAAGTCATAGCCAAGATGTATCAAATCTGCTTCTGTACTGATATTTATAAAACTTCACTGAAGAACACCCCTTTTTTTTTTTCCCCTAAAAGGAGGCCTTAGTTCACTTTCTGCTGTGCTTTTCAGTGGTGTGAGGTCTCTAAGAGATTTTGATGCTCCAGAACTTTGCTGTGCATCCTTGGCTTCGCAGCAATCGCCTACGCAACCATATCGTCTAGTGAACAGATGATGATGAGATGCATTTCTGTACCAAAGGGAATTCACTTTGTGCCTATCCGAGAGTGATACAAGACAATGCAAGTAAGCACAGAACAGGCTTTCTTGCTCATGCTTAAAGCCTGGAATCTTAAGCTGTCACCTCAGAAACTAGCATGTGTGACCAGATGTAGAAGAACACAGCAGTAGATATGCTCCACACCTAGCCTAGAAATAGTAAAACCTGTGCCTCATACCAAACCTTTTGGTTGTGACCCCCTTTCCTTCTTTCAGCAGTTGTCTGGAGAGTGATCAGCTTCTCATTGCCCTCTCTGTAACTTTCTAGGGATTCCAATGGCAAGTTTCTGGTGTACTGTACTTGTGCTTAAAGTCTTAGCCCATTTGCAGTCTCACCTATATTTTGTACTCCAGTCATACTTTCTGGTTGTACTCAAATTGATGAAAGCAGAAAATACATGAATCAGTTAATGGCAGGTAAGTCTGACACAAAGGCAATCCCTTGACCTAGGACTGCACTTTGGCCACAGCAAACCCGTGCAGCTCTACAGGCTGGGGTTGGAGTGGCTGGACAGCAGCCAAACAGAGGGACCTGGGGGTACGGATTGACAGCCGGCTGAACATGAGCCAGCATTGTGGCCAGCAGGAGGAGGGAAGTCATTGTGCCCCTGTACTCAGCACTGGTGAGGCCACACCTTGAGTACTATGTCCAGTTCTGGGCCCCTCAATTTAAGGAGGACATTGAGACTCTTGAACGTGTCCAGAGAAGGGCAACAAGGCTGGGGAGAGGCCTTGAGCACAAGCCCTGTGAGGAGAGGCTGAGGGAGCTGGAGCTGTTTAGCCTGGAGAAGAGGAGGCTCAGGGGAGACCTTATTGCTGTCTACAACTACCTGAAGGGAGGTTGTAGCCAGGAAGGGTTGGTCTCTTCTCCCAGGCAACAGCACCAGAACAAGAGGACACAGTCTCAAGCTGCACCAGGGGAAGTGGTGGAGTCACCATCCCTGGAAGTGTCCAAGAGGGGATTGGACGGTAGCACTTGGTGCCGTAGTCTAGTAGTCATGAGGTCTTGGGTGACAGGTTGGACTTGATTATCTTTGAGGTCTCTTCCAACCTTATTAGTTATATGATTCTAACTACATCTCACTAATATATATATAATGATAATAAATAATAAATAATGATGTAGTTGCCATCACAGAGACGTGGTGGGACGACTCGCATGACTGGAGCGCTGCAATTGACGGCTACAGGCTCTTCAGGAGAGACAGGCAAGGAAGAAGGGGTGGAGGGGTGGCCCTGTACGTCAGGGAGGCACTGGATGCTGTTGAGATGGAGATCAGGGATGATAGGGTTGAGTGCTTGTGGGTGAGAATTAGAGGGAAGACCAACAGGGCAGACATCCTGGTTGGCGTCTGTTATAGACCACCCAACCAGGAGGAGGATGTCGATGAGGCATTCTATAGGCAGCTTAAGGCTGTCTCAAGATCACCTGACCTCATTCTCATGGGTGACTTCAACCTGCCTGATATCTGTTGGGATCTCAACACAGCAGAGAGGAGGCAGTCTAGGAGGTTCTTAGAGTGCATGGAGGACAGCTTCTTATCCCAGGTGCTGCGTGAGCCTACCAGGGGTAAGGCTATGCTTGACCTCCTCTTCACCAACAGGGAAGGGCTGGTGGGTGATGTGGTGGTCGGAGGGTGTTTAGGCACCAGTGACCACGACATAATAGAGTTTTCAGTATGCAGCCAAGCCAAGAGGGGGAGCAAGAAGACCTCCACTCTGGACTTCAGGAGGGCAGACTTCAGGCTACTCAAGGAACTAATTCAGAAGGTTCCTTGGGAATCAGCCCTCAAAAACAAAGGGGTCCAGGAGAGCTGGGCCTACTTCAAGGAAGAACTCTTGAAGGTGCAAGAACAGGCTGTGCCGGTGTGCCGGAAGATGAGCCGCCGGGGCAGACGGCCAGCCTGGATGGGCAATGAACTTTTAATAGAACTTAGGGAAAAAAAGAGGGTGTATCATCTTTGGAAGAAAGGGGAGGCAACCTACAGAATGTTTAGGGATGTTGCTAGGTTGTGTAGGAAGAAAATTAGGGAGGCAAAAGCCCATTTAGAACTTAGACTGGCCTCTGCTGTGAAGGACAACAAAAAGTCCTTCTATAAATACATCAATAGCAAGAAGAAGGGCAAGGACAACCTCCACTCCTTGGTTGACACGGAGGGGAACGTTGTAACAAAGAATGAGGAAAAGGCAGAGGTACTTAACACCTTCTTTGCCTCAGTCTTCACTAGCAGGGCAGAACGTCTTCCAGACAGCTGGCCTGCAGAGCTGGCAGAAGGAGCCAGAGAGCTGCATAGTTTCCCACTGCTCCAAGAGGAAGTTAGAGATCTACTGAGCCGCTTGGACCCCCACAAGGCCATGGGACCGGATGGGATCCATCCTAGGGTGCTGAGATTGCTGACAGATGAGCTGTCCAAGCCACTTTCCATCATTTTTCAGCAGTCCTGGCTCACTGGAGAGGTCCCAGAAGACTGGAAGCTGGCTAACGTGGTGCCCATCCACAAGAAGGGCCGGTTGGATGAGCCAGGGAATTATAGGCCTGTCAGCCTGACCTCAGTGCCAGGCAAGATTATGGAACGGGTCATCTCGAGTGCGATCACACAGCACTTACAGGATGGCCAAGGGATCAGGCCTAGCCAGCATGGATTTAGGAGGGGCAGGTCCTGCCTGACCAACCTGATCTCCTTCTATGATCAGGTGACCCACCTGGTGGATGTGGGGAGGCCTGTGGATGTGGTCTACCTGGACCTCAGCAAGGCCTTTGACACCGTTCCCCACAGCAAACTCCTGGCCAAGCTGGCAGCCCATGGCTTGGACAGGAGCACACTGCGTTGGGTTAGGAACTGGCTGGAGGGCCGAGCCCAGAGAGTAATGGTGAATAGCGCCACATCCAGCTGGCGGCCTGTCACTAGTGGTGTGCCCCAGGGATCAGTACTGGGCCCCATGCTCTTCAACATCTTTATTGATGATCTGGATGAGGGCATTGAGTCCATCATCAGTAAATGTGCGGATGACACCAAGCTGGGGGCAGCAGTTGATTTGCTGGAGGGCAGAGAGGCTTTGCAGAGGGACCTCGACAGGCTGGACAGATGGGCAGAGTCCAATGGCATGAGATTTAACACATCCAAGTGCTGGATTCTGCACATTGGCCACAACAACCCCAGGCAGTGCTACAGGCTGGGGTCAGAGTGGCTGGAGAGTGGCCAGGCAGAGAGGGACCTGGGGGTACTGGTTGATTGTAGGCTGAACATGAGCCTGCAGTGTGCCCAGGCAGCCAAGAAGGCCAATGGCATCCTGGCTTGCATCAGGAACAGTGTGGCCAGCAGGAGCAGGGAGGTCATTGTGCCCCTGTACACTGCACTGGTTAGGCCGCACCTTGAGTACTGTGTCCAGTTCTGGGCCCCTCAGTTTAGGAAGGATGTTGACTTGCTGGAACGTGTCCAGAGAAGGGCAACAAAGCTGGTGAGGGGTTTGGAACACAAGCCCTATGAGGAAAGGCTGAGGGAGCTGGGGTTGCTTAGCCTGGAGAAGAGGAGACTGAGGGGTGACCTTCTTGCTCTCTACAACTACCTGAAGGGAGGTTGTAGCCAGGCAGAGGTTGGCCTCTTCTCCCAGGCAGCCAGCACCAGAACAAGAGGACACAGTCTCAGGCTGCGCCAGGGCAGGTTTAGGCTGGATGTTAGGAAGAAGTTCTACACGGAGAGAGTGATTAGCCATTGGAATCGGCTGCCCATGGAGGTGGTGGAGTCACCTTCACTCGAGGTGTTCAGGAGAAGACTTGATGGGGTGCTTGGCTGTATGGTCTAGTTGTTGGGTGGGTTGGATTGTTTGATGGGTTGGACGCGATGATCTTGAAGGTCTCTTCCAACCTGGTGTATTGTATTATTATTATTGTTGTATTATTGTAATACTATGGCAAGGACCTGTAAGGAGAAGGTGGGTAAGATGCCTCTTTTCCCTGCTTCAGCAGATCCAGTTCTTTATTTGCTGGTGAGTAAGCACGAGTGTATGGGGTCTGAGTTCTAGTCTTTTGGTTTGGTTTGGGTATTGCTTTTTTGGTAAATAACTAGGTTAGAATTTGTCAAGCCAAACTCAGTGTTGCTGTTCAACTCAATAGTCATCCAAAAAGAGTGCAAAATGCTGCCAAAGCAGAGGTATACATTTTCTGCACTTGTTCTCTCATGATGCAAAAGGCAACAGATGATTGACTGAATGAAACTAGGAATAAGGATAGGATTTGCCTAAACAAGTCAGAGTTGAAAATTAGATTTTTATGGCTTGGAGATTTATTCCCCACTCCCCACCCAGTGATATCAAGCTATTTTTGTTTTTCTTTGGCCATGTCTGTTTGTACAAAGTTAGCTATTCTCTAATGATCCAGGTGATTTTGTGTCTTATTTGTGTTAGCAAGGTGTTCATCAGAAGTTATGGAAGAAATCAGATTGTCTTTTGATTGGTATCCATGATGCAAGTTGGTTTTTTGGGTTTTGTTTTTCTACAAACTGCCTGCTCAGCATCCTTGCCAAAGCATAAGGTGCATTTATACTGTGTGGTTCCCCTCCCTGCCCCAACAGTGACATCACCTGATAATCTTTAAAGACCGTGGTTTATAGCTTGGGTAGGTTGTTTATCCCTGAAGTACCTCCTGAATATTAAGTACACAAGCGAACACTAAGTCATTACTTGCCTGTGTATTACAAAGCCTAACGTCATGTCGTGTAAGTGGTGGTTTGAGTTACAACTAGCTGTGTTTTCATGATCCTTAACTGTGTGTTTTGTATGATGTGCTGTGGTCTTTATAATGAGGTGTATTTAGTTGTAGTTTGCACAGCTAAAAGGACAGAGTGACCCTATTACTATTTTTCCTTTAACAAACAAATCCTCTGGTTGATGTGTGATGTGCAGATGACAGTAATCTGGCAAGTGCTGGTGAATACGTCACTAGACACTGGATACCTATTTAGGAAAGGTTCAGCCTTTCATGGGGCTTAGGAGACTGTCTTGAGGTTACAAGTCAGTTATTGGTGTGTCTTTTTTGTGCCTTGTTACCATTTGTTTTCAATTACAGATTACTTTTTCCAAAGCTGATTTGATTCCAAGCAGTGCCGAAGCATGAGGTCAGCGAGGAGAAATTACTTGGGCAGGTTTTATCTTTCCAGTGGTTAGTTTATCACTTCTGTAAATAGAAGGCCATTTGGGTTCTGTGTTTTTCTGTGTTTGATTGTTAAACTTCTGCTGTGCCCAAGAGTAGAGATGGGCAAGATATTTTGCAGTCCTATATAGAACAGAGTTGCCACTCTCATTTTTATTCCAGATGGATGAGGTGATCCGTTCCATGTCCACCATAATTACAGTTTATGAAGAGGCCAGCTCAATACGCAAGCTGCCATCTGCACTTCATCAGTTACTTCTGTAATAGTGGACAAGGCTTTAGAGACCAGTTGTGCAGATGATGTGTCCTATGAGAGACTGCATATTTTACAAAGAAAAATCCAAAGCTCAATATGGCCTTCTGGCCCTGCATGTGGTTTCTTCCTCTCTTCCCACGTTGATGGTTCACTGCAGTTTGGGGGCTTTGTTGCTACCATACCATGAAAGAAGCTGTGCTGATTTTTCACAGAAAAGGTGCATCCATAGGAAAGGAACAAAGGCCTCATGGGAAAAGCATAAAAGGTGGCCTGATGTTGCTGTCTTTCTTCTGTTCTGAACTTCCAAGCTGGCCTTCATTAGATTTCGAGTGCTAAAGCATCGTCCCTATCTGGAGACTTTTCAGCACAAATCTTGACAGATGGGGGAGGCGGGGATGGTAGGATGCACAATTGAAACAGTTAGTAATGTACCCTCCTTTGGTGGCCAGCACTTTCATTATAAGATGTGATAGCTCTCAGCATTGCCAGTCCAAATTGTTCACTGTGTTTCACTGCTGCTGCAGGCTCCTGTGCTTCCTTGGGCTTGTTTTCTCTTTGGCTCAGCTGTGCTGCGAGACACCTGTGACAGCAAAGGATTTGGAGGCAGGAGACCTGGGTTCTTGTTTTGCCTTGTTTTAGTAAACCTACTGGCAGTGGTCATTACTCTCTCCTGTTTTGGCCATTGGAGGGGCAGCTCACATAAGCAAGGAATGTTTGCCAAAGTTGTTAAGTTTTCTGTCCAAATGATGACTGGGCAAAAACATAAAGCTTTGGTCCGGAGATCAACATTGCAAAGTAAAAATGAGGAAGAGTGTATGACTTTATATCCATAACTGCTTGAAACATTGCTCGTTAGGAACAAGAGGACACAGTCTCAGGCTGTGCCAGGGGAGGTTTAGGCTGTATGTTAGGAAGAAGTTCTATACAGAGAGAGTGATTGGCCATTGGAATGTGCTGCCCGGGGAGGTGGTGGAGTCACCATCATTGGAGGTGTTCAGGAGGAGGCTTGATGGGGTGCTTGGTGCCATGATGTAGTTGTTTAGGTGGGTTGGATTGGTTGATGGGTTGGACGCGATGATCTTGAAGGTCTCTTCCAACCTGGTGTATTGTATTCTGTTATGTTCTGTTCTGTTCTATTCTGTTCTGTTCTATTCTGTTCTAAAAATTATTTTTCAAGCATGTTGTGTCCAGTACAAGTTCTGCAGTATAAAAGTCAGAAAGGGTACCTGCTTCTTTGTGTTACCAAAAAGAAGCCACACTTGCAAGTGCTGAAATGCACAGGAATCCACTGTTGTAAGAAACTTCTTCACTGAAGCACAATTTATTTCAGAAATCTGTCTTAAAGGTAAATGGAGACTCAGCAGTTGGTTACTGTTCAGGTGGTCTCTGTTTATATCTTTGTTGATTAGCATACATAGCTTAATTCACCCTAGTTTTCTAAAATACTTTGATCCTTGATGAAGGAGAACCCATTTGGTGAAAACCTCCCAGAAAGAAGGGCACAGGTTTTGTTTAGTTTCACAGAATCACAGAATGTTAGGGGGTTGGAAGGGACCCTCAGAGACTGAGTCCAACACCTGCCAAAGCAGGATCACCTAGGGCACAGGAGAGCATCCAGGTAGATTTTGAAAGTCTCCAGAGGAGGAGACTCCACAACCTCTCTGGGCAGCCTGTTCTAGGGCTCTGTCACCCTCACTGTAAAGGAGTGTCTCCTTGCATTGAGGTAGAACCTACTGTGTTCTAGCTTGTTCCCATTGTTCCTTGCCCTATCACTGGGTGCCACCAAAAAGAGCCTGGCACCTTCATCTTGACACCCACCCCTCAGCCTTGTCAAGACTAAACAGCCCCATGTCTCTCAGTATTCAAAGGAGAGATGTTCCTGTCCCACAATCCTCCTTGTAGTCCTCCTTGTAGTCCTCCTTGTAGTCCTCCTTGTAGTCCTCCTTGTAGTCCTCCTTGTAGTCCTCCTTGTAGTCCTCCTTGTAGTCCTCCTTGTAGTCCTCCTTGTAGTCCTCCTTGTAGTCCTCCTTGTAGTCCTCCTTGTAGTCCTCCTTGTAGTCCTCCTTGTAGTCCTCCTTGTAGTCCTCCTTGTAGTCCTCCTTGTAGTCCTCCTGTTGGACTCTCTCCAGCGAATCCCTATCTGTCTTGAATTGGGAAGCCCAAAACTGGACACAGTATCCCAGGTGTGGTCTCACCAGGGCAGAGAAGAGGAGAAGGAGAACCTCCCGAGAGCTGCTGGGCACACTTTTCTTATTGAACCCCCAGGAGAGCAAGGAGTAACTAGAGAAACTTCTGTGTCATTCAAAGACCAGAGGTATTAAATGTATCTTCTGTGTTACATAGGGTCAAATAACTGTTCGGGTTAATCTAATCCTGCCTGAACAAAACTATTCAAATGCAACCACCTGATATAGTTTATGATCAAATTGATAAGCTGGAAATGTGATAAAATAT
This sequence comes from Picus viridis, assembly GCA_033816785.1. Taxonomy (NCBI): domain Eukaryota; kingdom Metazoa; phylum Chordata; class Aves; order Piciformes; family Picidae; genus Picus; species Picus viridis. The sequence goes on from CM066568.1 coordinate 7,252,469, forward strand.
GAACATCATAGAATCAATAAGGTTGGAAAAGACCTCAGAGATCATCAAGTCCAACCTGTCACCCAACACCTCATGACTAGCTAAACCATGGCTTCAAGTGCCACGTCCAGTCCTTTTTGACCACTTCCAGGGACGGTGACTCCACCACCTCCCTGGGCAGCCCCTTCCAATGGCCAGTCACTCTTTCTGTGAAGAGCTTTCTCTTCACCTCCAGCCCAATATGATTTATTAAATATAAAAAAATATGTTTCCCAGCCACTTTGATCCAGGTTCGTTTGCCCGGTTGATGACAGGTTAATTACAACAGGATGCTAAAAACCAGTGGAATAACAGTCTGAGAAAATCAGAACTTGGCATACAGAGGAACAAACTGGAGAACTCTTATACATGCAAAACCAAAAGACAATGCCACCACTGATGGTGAGCTTGACTACAGTGGAGTTAAGCAACAGGTAAACCAGCTATGCACCTTAGAAATAACCAGGTTAATTAGCATAAGTTACTCACAAACTGCCAAGCTGTTAACTACCAAAACCTTAGATGAATGAAGCAATGCTCTGAGTTTGTAATTGTAATCCCAAAGGCAGGCATCCAAAAGGTAGAGTCCAAAAGTAGAGGAAGTGAGAGAGAGGGAGATCTTGCTGCTGTGATGGAACTCTATGACTCAAACACTATGCTGCTAAGACAAAGAAGCTAATTGCCCTGAAGACAGGAGCACGGGGCAGGTGCTTGTCACCACCTTGAATCCCATTAATGAACAGTAGAGAGAGAGAAGAAGATAGACAAGAAGAGAGATGTGGGCTCTGAAATCTTCCCCTATAAATTACAGTATCACAGTATCACCAAGGTTGGAAGAGACCTCAAAGATCATCAAGTCCAACCTGTTACCACAGACCCCATGACTAGACCATGGCACCAAGTGCCACGTCCAATGCCCTCTTGAACACCTCCAGGGACGGTGACTCCAGCACCTCCCCGGGCAGCCCATTCCAATGGCAAATGACTCTCTCGATGATGATCCTCCTCACCTCGAGCCTAAACTTCCCCTGGCGCAGCTTGAGACTGTGTCCCCTTGTTCTGGTGCTGGTTGCTAGAGAGAAGAGGCCAACCCCCTCCTGGCTGCAACCACCCTTCAGGTAGTTGTAGAGAGCAATGAGGCTGCCCCTGAGCCTCCTCTTCTCCAGGCTAAACAACCCCAGCTCCCTCAGCCTCTCTTCACAGGGCTTGTGCTCAAGTCCTCTCCCCAGCCTTGTTGCCCTTCTCTGGACACGTTCAAGTTTCTCAATATCCTTCTTAAACTGAGGGGCCCAGACCCTTTTTGCAAACTGAATGGCCCAATGGCACATTAGCTATCCAAATCCTGCCAATCAGTTCAAAATGCTGCATGGCAGTCAAAGCAGCACACGCCTTCTCATATAGCGCCTGACACGTGCAGTTGCCTCTCTCAAACATGAGGCTCAGGGCCCAGCTTCCGCCCCATCCAGGCATCCACAAGGCACCTGCCTATTGGCTCCTCAACCTCAAACCTGGACCCTGCATCGGGGAGGGAGGAGAAAGGACAGCAGGCAAAAAGGTTTAGCTGGCTTGTTAATGGCTCTTCCGTGACACCCCTGAATTTGCAACAGATTTCTGGAATGGCAGTCTCTGAAGATGGAGCTCTTTTGTCTGCACATCTGAATCTGGAAAAGTGACTTTGCCCCAGACTGCACTGTCATAAATTGTCAATTTCTTGTAGGTACTTTTCAGCAGTACTTTTACTGGGGGTTGTCTTCAGCTGGATCTATGTGAGCAAAGACACCAAGCCTGACTGAAAATTAATAGTGATAAATAATCCTTTTGTGCTTACATTGGTAGGAGAGTTTAACTTGTGTTAGTGTGTTATACTGCTAAAAGTTCTGTCCAGACAAGCTCGTTTTCTCAGTGTAATGACAGCTCATAGCTGTCAGTTGTCTAAACCATATGATATTTGATGTCTGTGAGTCCACATGCTATAAGTTTTTGAAGAAGGAAGGACGGTCTTGGAGTTAAGGTGGGAAACAAATCATCTAAAGCCTCAAGAACCAGCTCTACCACCCCTGAGGGGGCAAAAAGTTCCCAAACCCCATATTAAAACAGCAAATTATTTTTCTATCTGCTTCTCTCTGCCTTTCATTTGCCCTACTAGTCAGGGGACTCATAGTTGCTTTTCTGTGAGCTTTTGGGTTCTGACATGATGTTTTGCTACATTCCTGGTCTGCTTAATACTGCTAGATAAACGATCTCATGTGACTCCAGTCTTCTGGACCTGTTCACTATTATTAGCAAGGTTCCATGAGAAATACAGGGGCTGCTGAATAAGTGAGTTACTGAGTAAACACAAGTTACCAGAAAGTCCTCTTTTAGCAGCAGGGAGTACAGTGTGTCGAGGACCAAGGCTTGAGTTAGCTGTACTAGTATTGCTAAATTACCAACGTATTCACTGTGCTAGGATTGTTTTATCAGGCAGCTGCCTTTGAGATGATTCTGTCAAAAGAAGCTTTCTAACATTTATTCAGTGCAGGCTTTTGTTTTCCAGTGCTAAGATAGTGATAGATCAAGTAGTCTGAAGTGTGTGTGAAAGGCATTGGCCTCTGGTGCATGAGTAAGGGTACACTTAGTAATGATCAACAGGCTGCTGCTGGTTATAATGTAGCTATAAAACATGAGGCATTGGAAATTGCATCTGCCTATAGTATAAATCCAAACACAAGGTCAAATAAGGTTTCCAACCAGGCTGCAGAAGAGCCAGCCAGTACAGGAACTGCACTTAAACATACTGTTAGTTCTGTGATAAGTATCTGTCTCTCTCTTTGAATGATACTTCCATGCTGACAGCATTTATTCAGGCAGACCACACAACTTTTCCTTGTGCCTAGGTTCTTAAGAGGTGATACAGTACTTGGTGCTCAGGCTGCAGGTCAGAAGGTCCTGTGTTTTGGTTTTTGTCTTTCTAAGAATTAGTGTGAGTCAACCTATCTGACTGTGCTGGCTACTGCCTTCTGACTCTTGTTCTGATGGCTCAGTGGTACTAAGAATCACTTCAAAGACCTCAGATGTTGCCAGATGTATGATATCAGAGAGGTGATTCTCACTTTGCCCTGCTGAAACCTCACCTGGAGTACTGTGTCCAGTCTGGAGCCCTCAACACAGGAAGGACATGGACCTGATGAAGCGGGTCCAGAGGAGGGCCACAAGAATGATCAGGGGGTTGGAGCACCTCTGCTACAAGGACAGGCTGAGGGAGCTGGAGGTGTTCAGCCTGGAGAAGAGAAGGCTCCATGGAGACTTAATAGCAGCCTTGCAGTACCTGAAGGGAACCTGCAAGAGGACCAGGAATAGGTGAAATACCAGTGGAGAAAGAAGTGGTCTAGGCTTTGGGAACAGGATGTGGTTTACTTTCCACCAAGAATTGCATGCAAACATAGCTAAGCTCTTTAGGTGTAAACATTTGTATGTGTCTTGGAGATGCTCTAACTTTCTAGTGCCATATTGCAGGCATAGGTTATTCTAGGGAGAATTACAAGCCCATAGAATCATTGAACAGTTTAGGTTGGGAAAGGCCTTTAAGATCAGTGAGTGCAACTGTTAACCTAGCACTGCCAAGTCCACCGCTAAACCATGCCCCTAAGCACCCCTTTGATCAAATAACAGTCTGGTGGATGTGGGGAGGCCTGTGAATGTGGTCTACCTGGACTTCAGCAAGGCCTTTGACACCGTCCCCCACAGTAAACTGCTGGCTAAGTTGTCAGCTCATGGTTTGGACAGCAACACTCTGTGCTGGGTTAGGAACTGGCTGGAGGGCCGGGCCCAGAGAGTGGTGGCAAATGGTGCCACATCCAGCTGGCGGCCAGTCACCAGTGGTGTCCCCCAGGGATCAGTGCTGGGCCCCATCCTCTTTAACATCTTCATTGATGATATGGATGAGGGGGTTGAGTCAGTCATCAGCAAGTTTGCAGATGACACCAAGTTGGGAGCAGATGTTAGTCAGTGGGTAGAAAGGCTCTGCAGAGGGACCTCGACTGACTGGACAGATGGGCACAGTCTAATGGGATGGCATTCAACAAGTCCAAGTGCTGGGTGCTGCACTTTGGCCACGGCAACCCCATGCAGAGCTACAGGCTGGGGTCAGAGTGGCTGGAGAGCTGCCAAACAGAGAGGGACCTGGGGGTGCTGATTGACAGCTGCTGGAACATGAGCCAGCAGTGTGCCCAGGTGGCCAAGAGGGCCAATGGCATCCTGGCCTGCATTAGGAATAGTGTGGCCAGCAGGAGCAGGGAGGTCACTGTGCCCCTGTACTCTGCATTGGTTAGGCCACACCTTGAGTCCTGTGTCCAGTTGTGGGCCCCTCAGTTTAAGAAGGACATCGAGACACTTGAACGTGTCCAGAGAAGGGCAACAAGGCTGGGGAGAGGCCTTGAGCACAAGCCCTATGAGGAGAGGCTGAGGGAGCTGGGGTTGTTTAGCCTGGAGAAGAGAAGGATCAGGGGTGACCTCATTGCCTTCTACAACTACCTGAAAGGTGGTTGTAGACAGGAAGGGGTTGGTCTCTTCTCCCAGGCAACCAGCACCAGAACAAGGGGACACAGTCTCAAGCTGTGCCAGGGGAGGTTTAGGCTCGAGGTGAGGAAAAGTTCTTCACTGAGCGAGTCATTCGTCATTGGAATGTGCTGCCCAGGGAGGTGGTGGAGTCGCCGTCCCTGGAGGTGTTCAAGGGGAGATTGGACATGGCACTTGGTGCCATGGTCTAGTTGTGAGGTCTGTTGGGACAGGTTGGACTTGATGATCCTTGGGGTCTCTTCCAACCTTGGTTATACTGTGATACTGTGATATACTGTGAACATGCTGCTTGCAGTCTGAGGGTAAGTAAAAGAATTGATTAGTTGATTAGATGGCGTTGGGTGATAGGTTGGACTTGATGGTCTTGAAGGTCCTTTCCAACCTGGTCAACTCTGTGTTCTGAACAGGATCACCACAGCTTTTCCAACTTCTCCTCAGCAAACAGCTATTCTTCCGGAAACACTGTCAGCAGGAGAAAGAAGAGGACACGTGAAATGTTGCCTTTCTTTAACAGAGGATACCAAGTGTTTGACGCTTAGCAAATCTGGAGTCATTAATACTCTGTAGCAGGGGGCAGGAGGCTGTCCTAGACAGTATTATTGTAGGCTTGGATGACTCAAAAAACAGAGAGGGGGGAAAAGCACCAGAATGAATCAAAAGGCACCGGGGTATGGAGTGCCCCAAGTATGTTTGTTTTTAAATGGCTTCTTTCAGTCATCTCCCTCCTTCTTGAACACTTAACTTGCTTTACCTTTGCTTATATTCTGTTTCTTTTTCCTATCTTTTTGGGGACTGTATCCAGGTTTCACAAGCATGATTTAGTGTTTTCCGCTGTCATGAGAGAGAGGCTGGTTTACAAATTGGACCACCCAAGTGTGGACTATTAGGTCAAGTAGGATGGTGTGGGGGGTCTGGGCTTGCTGCTTTTATTTATTTATTTATAACTTTGGAGGTGAGTGTAGTTCTCAGGAGACTGCCAGAGTTCTGTGGAATGGGGAGTTTATTTCAATTCATCTCCAGCTAATGGATGCAAGCCCAAGAGTTTCAGTTGCTTTTGATCCAACTGTGACTCCAGTTGTTTTCCTTTCAGTCTAGGAAATTTTTTAAGGCAGCTCTATGACAATGGTACCTCTGTTTCATTCTTCCAGGACATGCCAATAATTCTGCTCTTCACATGCTCAGAAGAGGATTTTCTACTTGAATAACTATTTTTCTTGAAGTCTGTGTGGATCTTCCTGGTAGGTGTGCAGAAGCCCCAGCTGCAGTGGTATCATAGTCTTCTGGATGCTGACGTCTTTTAGAGCACGCGTGTCTCTCTCTGATTCTGTCCAGGACCTTTTGAGTTTGATCCTGGCACTCTAGACAAGAAGATGGAGAGATTTCTGCTGTCTCATCCTCAAATGTTGTATGATTTTTATTATTTTTTCCCTCTACATCTCAGGTGCTCCAAAGAATCCAGAGAGGAGCAGAGAACGAGATACTGTATAGACTAGTGACAGGCAGGGTGGATGTAAATCCAATCAACTTCAACTCTTCATTCTGCAAATGTTGTCGTAACCTTAGTCACAGGTCATCCCTCCTGTTTCAGGAAAGGAAACATCCATGTCAAGCAGTCAGTCTGGTTAGTTATTGAACTACTAAAATTGGTCTGTAGGGCTCAAAATAACATCTGGTAGCAATCAAATTCCACCAAGACCCACACAAGATCAACTGAGACCTTGCACAGAGCTGGCACAGATGATTCAGATCCTGTTGGACGCCTTGCTCTTCTTGGGGCAATAGGTGCAAACCAGGTGGATCATTGAATCATAGAATTGGCTGGGTTGGAAGGTACCTCCAAAGGTCATCTAGTCCAACCCCCGATCATGCTATGATGTCTGGAATTTCATGAGGCACGTGAGTTTTGTCACCTGAAATACTCCCCTGATCACAACTAAGGCTAAAAGGAAATGAGACAGTTGAAGCTGGAGCAGCACTCTTCTAGGAACAGGGCTCTTATTAGTATGATTAATGAGGTGCTTTCCTTGTTGAATAATTTGTGGGCAGTACTCAAGATGTTGCCTGTATGCTGTCAGGTGTTGGTCCTCAGGAGGACACAGAACAATGTATTTTACCTATTACTTCCTGAGCAAGGAACTGCTTCTTGTCACTTTTCTCTGCTCCCTGTATGCTACTAGCCTGTTTCCAAAGGCAGCAAGTTTAATGCAGGAAATTTGTGAAGCCCATCAAGGTCATGATGGAAAGTGGCTTGTTGAGCACTTCCGCCAGCTCCCTCAGTACCCTTGAGTGTTTGCCATGTGGCCCCATGGACTTACGTATGTGTAAGTGGTGCAGCAGGTTACTAACCATCTCCTCCTGGACTATGGGGGCTTCATTTTGCTCCCTATCCTTATCTTCCAGCTCAGGGGGCTGGGTATCTAGTGAACAACTGGCCTTAGTTCTAAAGACTGAGGCAAAGAGGGTGCTGAGTACCTTAACCTTGAAGCTGGTAAGCTAAGTGACCTTTTGGGCATTGTCTATTCTGATTTCAGAGTATTGGAGTTCAGAGACAACAGTATTTTTTACAGGGTATGTAGGATTCACTGACATGGTTGCAACTGTCTTGCAAAGCTGCTGTTATCCTATTTCTCAGATATTTCTGGAACCACTGTCTCAGCCTTAAGTACTGGCTGAGTTATAAATTGCGAACACCTGAATACACAGAAGGCAAGAAAACAATTAAATGGAAGAAAATGTCAAGGGCCCAAGCCTTCTTAGTCTAGGATGTAAGCCAGTTTCAATGGGGTTGTGTTTGGTGAGTGAGGTGCATGCCGGATCAAGTCCTGAGATGTCCCAGAGCACGCGCAAAGCTCTCATGAGATACTGTTCTAAGCCAGTCAGTTCCAGAGTAGCAATGTGCTGTGTGATTGTACTCCAGCCACTGATCCAAGTGTATGTTACAAGGGAAAAACTGCCAGAGCACTTAGGCCAAGAACTGAGGCCTACAGTATGTAGGGCAGAACAAACATCCCCTTTTCCCAAGCAAAATATGTCAATTAAAACTTCTTTTGTTAAACTATCCTTTTTATTGAAAGTCATCTGCATAGGAGCTCAGAGCAGCAGTATTAGCTAAAGGCATTGTGGTTATACAGTGCACAAGCTGTACTGTAAAGCAATGTGTTCTTTGCAACCTGGGGAGCAAGGTGGTAAGTAGAAAGCTCTGCTAAGACTTTGTAAACCCTGTGGCTGGCTGGTGGTCCTGTCACAGCACTGGTACAACCTGATAGATGCTCTCTTGGCTCTGTGGTGCTGACAGCACTGCCTGCAGCACCTTTTTGCTGACTTTCATTGTGCTGAGTAAGGAGATGCTTGCTGGCTACAGCTCAGCCCTGATAGCACATTTTTGTTTTGCAATAGTGTAACAGGTAAACACAGAATCACCAAGGTTGGAAGAGACCTCAAAGATCATCAAGTCCAACTTGTCACCACAGACCTCATGACTAAACCATGGCTCCAAGTGCCACATCCAATCCCCTCTTGAACACCTCCAGGGATGGTGACTCCACCACCTCCCTCAGCAGCCCATTCCAATAGTGAACGACTCTCTCAGTGAAGAAATTCTCCTCACCTCAAGCTTAAACCTCCCTGGTGCAGCTTGAGACTGTGTCCTCTTGTTCTGGTGCTGGTTGCCTGCTTTCAACCACCAAAGTCTGACCCAGATCAATGTTGCATGTTTTGGCTCTCTATTTCCAGCATCCCGAACTCTTAAACCCTTTAAGACTTGTTTGTTAAGGACCTAGGAGCTCCAGTTTAAGAGAGGTGTTGAGTTGCTGGAACATGTCCAGAGAAGGGCAACAAAGCTGGTGAGGGGTTTGGAGCACAGCCCTATGAGGAGTGGCTGATGGAGCTGGGGTTGTTTAGCCTGGAGAAGAGGAGGCTCAGGGGAGACCTTTTTGCTCTCTACAGCTACCTGAAGGGAGGTTGTAGCCAGGTGGGGGTTGGTCTCTTCTCCCAGGCAGCCAGCACCAGAACAAGAGGACACAGTCTCAAGCCATGCCCGGGGAGGTTTATGTTGGATGTTAGGAAGAAGCTCTTCATAGAAAGAGAGACTGGCCATTGGAATGTGCTGCCCGGGGAGGTGGTGGAGTCACCATCACTGGAGGTGTTTAGGAAGAGACTGGATGAGGCACTAAGTACCATGGTCTAGTTGATTAGATGGTGTTGGGTGACAGGTTGGATTTGATGATCTCAAAGATCTTTTCCAACCTTGTAAATTCTGTATTCTGTACCCTGTTCTTTTGGGAATTGTAGAGTAACTGGGCATTTGGGAGAAGAGTTGCTTTTCTCATGAGAGACTGGCATTCAGAAAGATTAGTTTTAGCAGTGTTGCTAACTGTTTCCACACATTGGGAAGGACAGCAGACAGATTCATTTTGATTGTTGATGAATTAGTCTCATCCTGTCGAACTCAGGGTGTAAAATGTGCTCATGGCTTATCAAGATCAGGTCCTTACTTTCTGACTTGTCCTGAGGGAAAAGGAAGACTTGACTTCAGACCAGTGTGAATGATGCTTGTTTACTATCATGTGCTATTTTGTGTGTGTGTGTGTGTGTGTGGTCTCTGTGCTGATCTTGAGCTCTGGATCAGACCCTCTTGGAGCCTTTATGAGATGCACCTGCTTTGTATGTAGGTGAAAGTAAGACTCAGGGTAAAAGTGCATTTCACCTTGGGTGAAACTACCTATGTCATGTCTATTCTCTGGCAATAAAACCTGGTTAATCAGTCTTTTTCTCACCCTGTGGGTGGAAGTTTGGCAGTAGCAGGCTGTGTTTTACACACCCCTGAAGTTCAGCTCTGACCCTGTAATTTAATGGGAGCTGCAGCACTTTGGGATCAAGTTGTTATTGTCGAACTGGACACCTTGATTTCATTTTTCTTGGGCTCTTAGTCAGCTGCAATGTTTGATGGCTGGATGACTTCAGTTTGCTTTAGAAATAGACATTTTTTAGTTACCTATTATCTTGTACAAAGTGAAACTATTTGCCCAACCCCATGGTTGCCTTAGAGACTTGTTGCAAACAACAGAAATAAGCATGAGCTTAATATGAGGAATGCTTAAAGGACAAGTATGTGACTGTTGAAAACAGAAATGCAACAACATCCTTTCAATATCTGTCGAAGAGTAGGAGACTATTTACAATACTTCAGTTTTATTGTGTACTGGTTACAGGCCTCTGGAATATTAGGTAGCACCTGGAATTTGTGTTTCCTTTGGAAGGCCATTAAGTGTTTCAGTCAACATTAATTCACCTCTTTCCCTCTCAGCCCCCAGACTGCCTTGTTTGAAAGCAGGAAAAAATCAGTTTCAGACAACAGACTGAAAAAATTCAGACTAGGAATAAGTTCATTCTTAGCACTTGGGAAACAGAAACCCAAATCCTGGAGTTCTGCCTTGGTTTTCATTTGGGACCACAGGCCCTGTAGCACTTGCCTGATGTAAAAGCTTCTGCATTTGTCATGGTTTTAGTATTAATATGTGCAAATTAAAGGTCACAGTTGTTAAGCTTCCATTTATAAAACAGCTCAAGGTGGTTATCTAGTGGATGTGAGATGTTTATAAAAACACTGTTTGCTATATAGGCTCACAAACCAGTTATTAAAACATCTGTGAATCATTCAATACTGTGCATTACAAATAGTGTATTAATGGATACAGCAATGTGTGGTCAACATAGGATCCCAGTCCTTTAATAAACTTTGCCCACCTGGAGCTTTTATGCTCATGCAAACATCTCAATTGCTTCTAGGAGAGAAGTCACAACAGAAGCTGGGATCTGCTGACAGGAATGTATTTAAATGGAGTGTTGGGTATTTTATTCCATTCTTGTGCATAAATCTATATGCAGTGGGAGGAAACCAAACCCAAACAGTCAGCCAGCACGGTCTAAGTTTTCTCAAATGCTTGAAAAAGAAATAGACAAATGACCTTTGGTTTCATTGGGAGAGGATCATATAGCAGTAACAGAAATTATTGTAGTTAATTTGAAAGTAACTCTGACTTTATTGCTGTTTTCTTAAAAAGGTGCCAGAATGGTGGTGGCATTTTCAGACCTGTAGCTTGAATGCTACCTAAGCTCTTATTTATGTATACTTTTGTATACTGTGTGTACATAGGACAGTCTTTCTTCTGGCTTCCACTTTTAAAACAGTTGTAGCAGCTGTTACTCTCCAGGTAATGAGAGCCTTGAAGTTTTTCAACCAGATTTGATTCAGCAGGCTTTGAAGAGGAGGAGGAGCCCTATCTTCAGGCAGGTATGGAGGGTATTTTTGAAGCCCATGTGTGGGATCTGGTGAAAGAGTACAGAGACACCATCAGTAAGTACAGGAGAAGCAGGGTGCCCCTTCCAAGCACAGCTAGGGATAAATTGGGATGAAATAACAAAGTTATCAATACATCATAAATCTCCATCACATTTACTCCCTGATGGACAGCTGACAACCTATGTCTAGCCCAGAGAATCCCAAAACGAGAGGGGTGGGGAAAGGCCGTGCAACGCAGCATGAGCAGTGCATGAGACACAAGGTATCACACAGGGAACACAAGTTTCATGCTGAGACTGGAGAACTGATTAGACCAGAGCAGAGGTGACTTGTCTATGATGCACTTCTTCCTGGGCAAGAGCAGGCCCCAGGAAGCCCACTAGTGACTGGCTTTCCTGATAGACTGCATCTGCATTCCTTGAAGAGACTTAAGGCCCTCTCTGTCCCCAGCACAGTGTTGCATCTGAGTTGCCTATAAATGTGTCTGCCTTCTCTGCACCCCTAAGAATGCAGAATGACTGAATGAATTGCAATGGACCCTCATGATGCAGCCTCAGAAATGGGAGATCAGTTGAAGAAAGAGGGAAAAGTATGAATGGAGCAAACAGTTAAATACTGCAGTAAAAAGAAATGAGAAAGAAAAACCACAAAAACCCCACAAACACAGAAGTTGATTCAGCCACAGGGATGAAGAGAGCAATGAACTATGGATTTTGCACGGTTGCTTGGTTTGCTGTTCCCAGAAAATTGCATGGTTACCCAAGCAAATGCCACATCAGATGAATTATTTGTGATGCATATGACATCTCCTCGGTGGAGGACATGTGCATGTCCTGGTCACGTGGGCTAGCCCTCGCTCAGTTGTGTTTGTTGTTGGACTAGCTACGAAAAGCACACAATTGATGCTTCCCACCATGTGGGTTTAAAGCTTTACTATTCCTCTTTCCTCTCCCTCCAAACGTGTGTAAGAAGAGTTAGTCACTGCATCCTATCTTCTTTCTCCTACTCCTCTCAATTTAAGTGCCTCTGTTTTCTCTAGTATCCATTCTTCCAGAATTTCAGCTTGATTAACAGATGATAGCTCAGATGCCTCTTTTCATACATAGTGACCTTTTCATTCATCCCTTTCATACCCTGATCTCCCAGCCTGTTCTCTGCTCTTGGTGCCTTGCTCCATAATGTGTTGTATTGCCCACTGGGCATGAATGTGGTATTATTCCTGCTTTTATAAGGGTAATGATCCTCACCTCAAGTTTATTTAAGTCTCCTTCTGCCTTCAGACACTGTATAGAACATATCCTGCCTATAAATAATTTTGTTCCAGATTGATTTATTTTTAGACTTTTCAACAGCATGTATTTCATTTAAAGTGACTTGTATTCCTCCAGGATTGTGCTGGAGCTGTTGGGACCTCAGCTTGTTCCTGAGGGAAATGTTACAGTGTACTTGCTATTGCTGGCTTCTTCTCCCTCCCCTGCTTAGAAGTGTGTTAGGGACAAGTTTTACTTTCCCTTGTCTGTAACCCCACTTTCCAGGGACTCTGCTTCTGTCCCTGCTCCCAAGCACTAGAGGGTACTGAAAGCCCAGCACTCCGAGATCTGTGTATGCAGGACATTGCTTCTGTCTTGCTGTCAGCTCCCACCCAGTGCTCAAAACTGAGCTACAATTACATCTATGGTGGATGGTTCATTGCCCACTTAGAGTTTCTCATTCAGTTGTAGATAAATGTCTGCAGCATAAGAGATACTGAAAAGGGTAGTGGAGGGCTGGTCTCATCATCTTGGCTGCATCTTCTGCATAGAGGATGGTAAGGCTTTGATCTGTACTTGCAACAATCAAAGCCTGACGTCAAAGGGGAAGTGTAAAAGCAATGTACATCAGGTAGGGTGCACCTGTATGGGAACGTGGCACTGCAGTGCTTGACTTTCCCACTGTACTTGAGTAAAATGTTACTGTGACTCAGGCACAAAACCACTGATAAGTCCTGATTTTGATAATTCACTTATTTCTTGGATTCCTGTTTCCTGGGCCACACAAGAACAAAGAGGAATGCTGGTCTTTCTTGGATAGACTTTGGGAGCTATATTAACCTGGCCCTATTTACAGAAGCTGTTTAGTCACTACATTAATCTGCTGCAAATGAACCTATGCAATACCTCCTGCTCCCTCTCCTGCTCTCTTCTCCTAGCAGTTTGAACAGGCACAGCATGATTCACAGGCAGAGGCGATCCTGGGTGCTAACCCTGCGTCTGGTCTTTTTTGTGGGCTGTGGACTACAGGTTCTGAAGTAAGTGTGATGCCCTTCCTATCTTTTCACCACAGAAAAACAACTTGATTATGGGAGCTGACCAGAAAAACCCTTAGGCATGATGAGGCTGGCAAGCAGGACGGTAGGATTAGCAAAATGAATTTTTTAAATGCAACCTGAAAAGCTTTAGAAACCCCAGCAGCCCTCTGGAAAATAACAAATGGACCTGAATGTTCTTCCTCTGCCTGACTTCATTCCTCCTGAGCCCGGAGTCTTGGTTTGGCATCCCAGTGCCTGGCAACTAGCCTGTCTTGTGGGTTGTCTTTGCTGGTGGTCTAGGCTAGTGCATTGGAAAGAAGTAATCTCTTGAAAATAAGCTTTGTCTCACCTTTGCCAGTGTCTCACCTCTCCCTGACCCAGCCTTACCCCATTTCTCAGTAGAAAGTTATTCAGATCAACAGCACTACTTTAATTGCCTGTAGACCCAGTGAAGAAGACTTCTCACATGTTGGCTTGAGTGATTCTCATATGGTTATCTCTCTTCCAAGCGAGTGAAATGCACAACTATGTTGTCAGAATTGACAGATGTTGTCAAACATCAATCCGTTTTCGGCTGAAACTGAGCATCTCAAGCTACTTGTGGAGGGTAAAATGAAGAGTGAAATTAATGATTGTGATGACATTCATAAAGCAACAGGCAATTATAATTTGACACGGATAAAACCCTTGTCTGGCATAAGGTATTTAGCACATAAGCACTGTAAATGTGCTTAAGCCATTTCATTACATCTGCTGTCTTTTAGCAGCCTCCAAATGATCCAGACACTTCTGAAAGCACAGCTTACCTTCCTATGTCACTTTTGTGCCCTGAAAGTTTTATGTTCTGCTTAAAAAAGCTTTTGGAGACATCAGTAAGTCACACCTGAGCATTGTGCAAAGTACCTGAAGAAGCAAAAGTTCTAATTCATCTTGCCAGATATTCACTTTCAGACAAGAAGGGAAATACCAGATATATTCATTTATCATGAGAGTCATGAGGTCTGAAAGGAATATGCCATAAAGATAAAGCATTAATAGCTTGCTTATTCTGATAATTAAAAGAAGATGCATTGTTTGCAGATATCTGAAAGTGTTTATGGGTAGATAATCTCTAATATCAGTGTATATGTTATGTCAATACTCTGTTTAGCTTTGCAAATGACCTGTGGAAGTCTGAGAATTTTTGCCCAGTCAGCTTAGGAAAAACTCTTTCCTTAAAACTCTTTCCTTAACACAAAGTAAAACCATTGTTGATTTGTCATGGGTCTCAATGTGCCTAAAAAAGGAAGGGCGAAAAAATGCTCTCCTCTTGAAGAGGAGGTAGAAACTGCTAAAGGGCTGTTAGGATTTGAGTTTTCTTTGGGTAAGCCAAATGAATGCCAAGGAAATTATTTGAAGTGCAGCTACCTTACATATATGAGCAATCTGAGCCTTCCAGGTGTCTACCCTGCCTGAGGGCATAAGGATAAAAATTGTCCACCTCCTTCTGAGTTCATTCTTGCAAGCTGCTACTGTGAGGCAAAAGCACTTGCTGGGTGCCTGTTGTGTTGTGACATTCCGGTAATGTTGTTACGAGTTTGTACTGGTAGAATAATCAACTGTGAAAGAAGAGCTAGGAGGATGTACTTGAATAAAACAGCATTGAAGCTGAAAATGCTGCTGAAGACAGTGATAGGAGGATGCAGTAATACCTCCAGAAAAGTCCTCCTTTCAAAGTCTGCAAGAACTGGAATATTTGCCAAGGGTAAGCAAGAAAAGGTTTAGATGCAGAAAAGGAGTGACGAGTGGTGACAAGCAATGTGTTCAGCTGGTGCTGCATGTGTACTATTTCTCCAGGACACTGGCAAAGGAAGTGGTAGAGTCTGACATGAAAAGAGAAAAACAGCTTAAAAAAAGTGAGAAAGCTGTAGCTGAAGGCCAGGTAATTGTAAAGAAGGATGGAAGCATACCAGGGCGACATACAGGGTAAAATGACTGACTTTTATGGAACAAGGGACCAGGAAAAATATAAACATTACCACGCACATACCAAAGAAAACCATGGCAAATACTGGTGCACTGTTATGCAGCTTTCCTGAGAAGAATCTGAAAAAGACTTGCCAAAGAAAATGATGAAGGTGAAGTTAATCTCAGCCTGGAGGGTATAAATTGTCCAGATTTCTTCTGTAAGAATCCCTGCACGAGCATCAAAGAGGCCACTGAATGAAAGGGAAAGTCAGTCATGCACTCACAGGTTTTATTTAGAAGCTTCCACCACAATCCACATGGATTATATAGCACTTTGGTGTGACACTTAAGTCAGGAACAAACACAAGAAAACCATCTTAAAAAGGAAGAGTTGGTCATCTTTATATTTATATATATATATTTAGAGGGAAGAAGCCTGCAAATAAATTCAATGAGAAATCAGAATCTAGACTCTAATTTAGACAACAGAGAGAAAAATCTGACTCAGTTTTACGTGTCCTGGCAGACATATATGAAAACATCAGAAGCTGGCTAAAGCAAGATTGCACTTGGCAGCTTAAGATTTGATTTGGGGAAATGTGCAGTTTAAGGTGAATCACAAAATCTTCAGTGTTTCACTTTAATGCATGTATTGTAAGTCTTCTAAAAGCACAGGAGGAGATCTGAAACCTTTGAAATGCTACCATAAATTTCTAAGGGTTTTGGCAAATTTTGGCAGTCCCTTAGGTCTGAAGAATATAAGAGATGTTGGAAAACTCTGGATGCTGTGTTGAGAAAGAAAGTCTACTTGAATAATTAAACAATTGAATAGTTGCCAAATTATACAAGGGGACCACACCGTTAAATGAAGCCCTAAAGGAGTGCAGGGACCAGGCTTCTGAGCAAGCTTGCAGGGTATGTGCCATCACTGAGGGCGTGGCTGGGTGTGGCACAGGAAGTCACACAAAAGGATGTGCAAGAAAGATGCTAAAGCTTGCCCAGGGAGTGATGGATCCACCTGACAGAAGGCAATGGTGTCCCTGAGCCCTGTGCCCACCAGGTCTGATGCTGGTTCTCAGATGGAGCTCTGGTGGGAATGTGCTGCCAGCCAGGTGTCAGGCTGCAGGGTCTGCCCCACGCTTACACCAGTGTCAGATTGGAGCAGCAAGTACACCTGTCAGAGAACCTCCATTTAGTGATGGAGCTCCAAGACAAGGTAAGTAGGTTGAGGGCCATCAGGGAGTGTGAGAAAGAGAGAGTCTCAGAGTCATATCCTGCCCCTCAGAGCTGGATTACCCAGATTGGAGGAGTTGCTGATGTTTAGTCAGTCTAGACCCTGCATTAAAACCTTTAGTTACGAATAAGACAGTTTGTTGCCATGGGTGACTCACTTCTGAAGGGAGTGGAAGGCTCAGTATGCAGACCAGGCTTATGTCTTCAGGAAGTCTGCTTCTTCCCAGGGACCCAGGTTAGTGATGTGAGGAGAAAGCTTCCCTCTCTAGTGTAGCCCTCAGACTACTGTCCACCTCTGATCTTTCAGGTAGGCAGTGAAGAAGTAATGACAAGTAATGTCATTAGTAATGTCTAAGTAATGACAAGAAGAGAGACTTCAGGGCCTTAGGACACCTGGTCAAGAGATCAGGAGCACAAGTAGCAATCTCTGTCCCCCCAGTTGCAGAAAATTGGGTGAATTCTCAGGAGAAATTTGTTTAATAACTTCAGCTTGCAGGTTAGTCTTTCTAGGCTTCAGGTCTCCATGGTTATGACTGAAAATTGCAGGCAAACGGGGTTCCTCTTACACCTCAGTCAACAACAGATTGGAGTATAATGAAATTATGTATTTTGGACATAGGTTGTTGTTACCAGTTATGGAACAGAAGTTTTATTGCCAATACAGGTTTGTTTCTTGCTAAAAGGAACAAGCTCCTTTTTAGGTTCCCTGTATTGATGTCCAAGACAGCATGCATGGTGACTGCCTTTATGTGGTTCTTTCTTCTTGTCTTGGCTTAACACAGTTTGCTCCCACAATCCTCTCCCCCTGCCCCAGCCCCTGCCCCCAACAGGAGAGAAAGTAACACAAAAAAGCCTCTGGGTTGAGATGGGGAATTTAATGAGATGATGCGATGTACAGTTACCCAAGCAGAAGCAGCAGCAGAAGCCAGGACTAAACCAGTCCCCCCCACCCAAGCATGCAGCAGCCAGCCCAACAGGAAAAAACAACACCCCAAAACCAGAAACAGCAACCAGAACAGGAAGCCTCTCATGTTGCAATTTCAACTACAAGCCCCATGGTGCTTTGCTCAAGCCAGCACTTTAATTTTGAGCCTGGCATGATGGCAGCATGGTACGGACTATTCATCAACAGATTCAACTGAACTCGTAACGCTTCTGTAGGAAACCAGTGGGACTACCAGTGCCAGTGCTCTGGTGTTAAGTTCATTATTGAAATTGCCTGTCTCTGTTTTTATATAATTAGAGTAACCAGAATTCAACTAGTTGCCTTAATGCTGAAACAATACATATTGCTTCATGGCTAGATTTGGGGTGGCATATCCAAGTTACTATTTCAGGAGAGACGTAGGAAAGCATAAATGTCTGCTTTTTTTCTCAGAGGCAATGGACAGGACAGGATCCTTTGCCAAGGTGTGGCCTCTTTGAAGAAATAAATGTTAATAGAAGCTGCAGATAGGCTGGCAAAGGGGAAACCCTAACTTTATGACTGAATATTACAGAGGAAAAAAAGGTCCAACCCAGTGTTTGGGTAACAGCCAGCTGCAAAGGATGGATTGGATGTTCCTCAGGAAATCCATCACTGAGCCTGGACCAAGAAGGGTAAGGAACACTGAATTAGGATCTTGCATTTCATTGATGTGTCTAGAGATGCCTAGGGAGAAGAAAAAGCAAACCCACCAACCACAAACAAACCCCCCAAACAAAACACACACCCCTCCAAAAAACCCTAAACAACCCCAAACCATACATAAAACAAAACCCAACAAACAAACCCCAAAACAACAACAAAAAACCCAACCCAAAACACAGTAAGGTATTGCAGAATTAGGACATATGACTTTTGAACTGTAATGTGTCCGTTGTATGTGCCTGGAGCACTGATTTCAGGCTGGTGGCCCCAACACACCACCAAAAGACACGCTCCTCTCCTGCTCGTGGGTGCATCTTTCTGCTTTCCTTTTGCCAGAATCTCTTCTTCCTGCAGCTCAGCTTCCAAAAAAAAGAGCCCATAGGTTGCAGCAGAAAACTCTGCAGGGACTTCTCCCATCTCTTGTGTATTTCCCCATTGTGTTAGTGGTCCTGGCTGAGCTGTGATCTCCTTCCGTGCCTCAGCTGCGCTGCTTACTGTTAGCTCACAAAGCCAGGATCGCCCACTGTTTCCAAAGAACAGCTCTTCGGTTTCAAAGGCTGCATTAAATCTTCTCACACAACTCAGTTTCTTCAGCACCTGACAGAACGGAGAAAAACCTCAACCTCCAGCAGAACAACATCCAGTTCCAGCTGCAATATTCTCATCTTCTCCTGGCTTCTGCAGACAAGTTTAAAATTTTCCAGGATTTAATGAAGTACATGGCAGAAGTCTTAGACATTCTCTAGAAGGCTGTCCAAGAAAAACAAGAAAAACTTTGGAAATATTGCACTTGTCAACACAGGCAGTGTAACTGTGCCCATCTGGCATACACCTGTATAAACCTTGGCTATGTCCAAAAAAAGCAGACGGAAGACATCAAGCTCCTGCAAAAGCTTTTTAAACATGTTTTTTTTGCTCCTGTGCCTGACTGCGCTGCTTGAGGGAATCAAGTAGAAGATCCACCCTTCATGCATTCTGTGGGGAAAAGACAACAGCCAACATGGATTTAGGGAGGGCAGGTCCTACCTCTCCAACCTGATCTCCTTCCATGATCAGGTGACCTGCCTGGTGGATGTGGGAAAGGCTGTGGATGTGGTCTGCCTGAACTTCAGCAAGGCCTTTGACACCGTCCCCCACAGCAAACTCCTGGCCAAGCTGTCAGCTCGTGGCTTGGACAGCAACACTCTGCACTGGGTTAGGAACTGGCTGGAGGGCCGAGCCCAGAGAGTGGTGGTGAATGGTGCCACATCCAGCTGGAGGCCAGTCACCAGTGGCGTCCCCAGGGATCAGTACTGGGCCCCATCCTCTTCAATGTCTTCATTGACAATTTGGATGAGGGGATTGAGACAGTCATCAGCAAATTTGCAGATGACACCAAGTTGGGAACAGATGTTGGTCAGTTAGAGGGTAGAAGGGCCCTGCAGAGGGACCTTGACCAACTGGACAGATGGGCAGAGTCCAACGGGATGGCATTCAACAAGTCCAAGTGCCGGGTGCTGCACTTTGGCCACAACAACCCCATGCAGAGCTACAGGCTGGGGTCGGAGTGGCTGGAGAGCTGCCAAACAGAGAGGGACCTGGGGGTGCTGATCGACAGCCGGCTGAACATGAGCCAGCAGTGTGCCCAGGTGGCCAAGAGGGCCAATGGCATCCTGGCCTGCATTAGGAATGGTGTGGCCAGCAGGAGCAGGGAGGTCATTGTGCCCTTGTACTCTGCATTGGTTAGGCCACACCTTGAGTCCTGTGTCCAGTTCTGGGCCCCTCAGTTTAAGAAGGACATCGAAACACTTGAACGTGTCCAGAGAAGGGCAATGAGGCTGGTGAAAGGCCTTGAGCACAAGCCATGTGAGGAGAGGTTGAGGGAGCTGGGATTGTTTAGCCTGGAGAAGAGGAGGCTCAGGGGTGACCTCATTGCTCTCTACAACTACCTGAAGGGTGGTTGTAGCCAGGAAGGGGTTGGCCTCTTCTCTCAAGAAACCAGCACCAGAACAAGGGGACACAGTCTCAAGCTGTGCCAGGGGAAGTTTAGGCTCGAGGTGAGGACAAAGTTCTTCATGGAGAGAGTCATTCGCCAGTGGAATGTGCTGCCCGGGGAGGTGGTTGAGTCGCCGTCCCTGGAGGTGTTCAAGAGGGGATTGGTGCCATGGTCTAGTCATGAGGTCTGTGGTGACAGGTTGGACTCGATGATCTTCAAGGTCTCTTGCAACCTTGGTGATACTGTGATACTGTGACATCCTTGAAGCTTTTTTTTTTTTTTTATCAAAGTGTTTATTCTGTGGTGTTTGGTTGATTGGTTTGTTTGTGTTGTTTTGCTTTCAATGGTAGCTTTAGATGATGTGAATAACATTCTTAGTAGAAAATCTACTGATGCAACTCTCTGAAGTCTGCTAAGCTATCTGCAGTTCCCAACAAGCAATCTCTATGCCTTGTGTATCTCTAGGTTATACTAAAGCCAGCTGGCACTCCAGCATATGCAATGACACTTGTATGGATTCTGTGGTAATTTTAGCTTTCTGAAATCCTCTGAATGATCCATGTAACAGTTGAGGACATCTGTCTGAGATTGTCTTCATCAATGTTGTATGGGATGCTTTCCACATTGTAACATGCTCTCAGGCAAGTTCTGCAGGGCTTCTGTGTCATCATTCCTTACAAAGCCAAACCAAAGCAACAGAAAACTTGTGACAAGAAGCATATTTTAGCGTGAAGCTATTCTGTCACCAGGACTAAGATTCACAGATTTAACATGGTCGAACCAGAAAAGGCATCCTGTGCTTTGTTTGTGTTTGGCTTCCCACAGGTAACAGGTTTGTTGATGACACTAGGAGAATTTTGCACTGTTTATCCACTCTACTATCCTTAAGGTCTGTGGAAGACTTCATCTAGAATAGTATAGACCAGACCAGGTTGGAAAATCAGTAGATTCAGATTGGATGTTAGGAAGAAGCTCTTCACCAGAAGAGGTTAAGAGATCAGGAGCACAAATAGTAATCTCTGTCCCACCAGAGGGTGGTGAGACACTGGAGCAGGTTGCCCAGAGGGGAGCACAAATAGCTGTCCCACCAGAGGGTGGAAGCCTCATCCCTGGAGATTCTAGTTCCTGGAGCAACTAGATGGTCCTTGAGGTCCCTTCCTACCCTGACAATTCTGTGATTCAGATTTCTGGAGCCAAAACTCATCTGAGTAACCCTCTAACTCAGGATCTCTGAACCACTTGCACAGCTTGCTTTTGTGTTAGTGTAATGTAAAATCCTGAAGCCAATGACTTTCATACAAAGTTTTTGTCTCCCTTTCTAGTGGATTAATTAGTTGTACAGATGGGTAACTAAAAAGGAAGTAGTGAGAAGACAACCTCTCACTTTTCAGAGACACCTACTTCTTCATTCTGCCCTAAGGCATTTTTTAGTACCTAAGTAGGATTCTTTTAATTATTAGGAGTTTTTCAGCCAGTCTTAAAGGCTTAGTCATCAAGGGTGTCTTGAACAGAGGATTCCATGTAACAGAACCACTTGAAATAGAAGACTTATGACCCCATGTGCTGTGTGGGAGATGCTTTCCCTTTCTTTTATACATCATGACTGTTTCACACACTCATTTCTGAGAATCCTAGGAAAACAAGGCTGAGATTTCTCTATGGTGAGACAGATAATCCTGGTATGTTGATCTGCTAGCAATTGTGAACTGATACGTTCACATAGCTTACTAGATATTGTCTTCCAGAACAATAAGAAAATCCTGTACCTGGCCCCTTGCTCTATTTTTATGGCAAATTAGGTTTTTTGCTTGATTGATTGGTTCAGCAAGGAACCTGTTGTCTTTCAGAGGTTCAATGCAGAGTACTTAAAAAGCCAACTTTTTCTTTCTACCTGAGCACTTCAGAACTAGTCTTCTCTGCAGACCTTTGTAGTATCCTGAAACACCCTCTGTCCACTAGGCAGCAATAATATGAAAAATAACCTATTGTATTATTAGCCTTATTCCAGAATTTCTTACTATTGCTATGAAATCATTATGAGCAAAAATTGTAGCATAGAGGTAAGAAATCCTAATTTTCTTTCCTATTTTACTAATCCAATAGCTCCTACATTGTGTGCTGAATTTTTTTTCAGCTGTGCTGGGCTTGGAGTAGATGGTAGCACTTAAATATTCTCAAAGAAATTATCCAAACACTCCAGAAATTCAATCAGAGACTGTTATTATGTACCTGGCAAAAAAAAAAATGCTGCCATGTTAAGATCTGGTCATAGTCTTTTCTATGACACATTTTCTATGTGGAGCCTATAATGCTTTACATGTACTAAAATCTTCTGCAGCAACCTGAAAGAGTTGGGGCTGTTCAGTCTGGAGAAGAGAAGGCTCCCAGGTGACCTCATTGTGGCCTTCCGGTATCTGAAGGGGGCCTACAGGAAGGCTGGGGAGGGACTTCTCAGGATCTCAGGTAGTGATAGGACTAGGGGGAATGGAATGAAGCTGGACGTGGGAAGATTCAGGATGGATGTGAGGAGGAAGTTCCTCACCATGAGAGTGGCGAAACCCTGGAATGGGTTATCCAGGAAGGTGGTTGAGGCCCCGTCCCTGGAAGCGTTTAAGCCCAGGCTGGATGAGGCTCTGGCCAGCCTGATCTAGTGTGGGGTGTCCCTGCCCATGGGAGGGGGTTGGCAGTAGATGATCCTTGTGGTCCCTTCCAACCCTGACTGATACTGTGATACTATGATACAACCCCAGGAGCTTGATATTCACCTTTAACTGTAACTATACTCAGATATGAGCTTACTGACAGAAGGATGTTTTTAGGAGTGTTGTCCATCAGCCATTGGAATGTGCTGCCCAGGGAGGTGGTGGAGTCACCATCCCTGGAGGTGTTCAAGTGGGGATTGGACGTGGCATTTGGTACCATGGTTTAGTCATGAGGTCTGTGGTGACAGATTGGACTTGATGATCTTTGAGGTCTCTTCCAACCTTGGTGATTATCATAGTATCAGTCTGGGTTGGAAGGGACCACAAGGACCATCTAGTTCCAACCCCCTGCCAAGGGCAGGGACACCCCACACTAGATCATGCTGGCGATGCTCTGTGTGTGACCCTTTGTACCTATTCTGTAGCATTGATTTTAGCATTGATCAGTGGTTCACCAAGACTGGAATCTGTGCAGGGGGTCACTGGAAAGAGAAGACTATTTTATTTACCTCAAGGTGATTGTGAATCTTCAAATATATTTTCTGGATGAAATATTTAATCTGTTCTTCCTCCTGGTATTATGGGGTCTTTCCTGCCTGGACTCTGTACTAACCTTATGTAAGCCATACAGGCTAATTCCACTGAAATATCAAACAGGCAAAGAGTAAAACTGAATTACTGTAAAGTGTGCAAGTGTGGCATGTAGGCTATGGAACAAATTATCTGTTGTTTGAAGACAGAAGTTATATCCTCTGCATTGGTGGGATGTGGGTGGCCTGGTTGATTAGGGAGTTGTTTTTACTTGTCCTAGTGTTCAGAAGTAAACTAAAGGGGTTTGGTGTGTCAGCAAAATGACTCTGGGAGAATCCTATAAGCTGCCCAATATCATGGAGTAAAATATACCAGCTGTCCTGTAGAAAAACATTTGAGATGATTTTTTTTTTCAGCTCTTCTAGTAATTGATGCCATTTCATATATGACCAGTTCCCTCAGTGTGTGTGCTGCCCAGCTGCTCCATATGGCACACCACTGTAAAAGTAAAGTGGTTTTTGCACCTGAAAGAAGTCCTGTGTGGCACATCCATCTGCTGCTGTAGATGGTTTTCACTTTCAGGAACAAGGAAGAGGCAATAACATTTAATGTTCTGATTGCTTCCTTTGAAAAACTGAATTTGCTTGATCCAGAAAACCTCAACCAGGGTGCATTTTTTTAAAGCTCTCATGCTGTGTGAGTGCTCAGCTTTGGAAAGTGGAAAACAGAAGTACTTGCTGGACATCCAGTCCTTCTCTTTATGGGCTCCTCTGTGTATGCTTCACTATAGCTTATGATTCCTTTTTATTTCTTATGTGCGTAGCCTCAGAAATAGTCTTACCTGTTGCTTCCCACAGTAATCCTGACTGCAAAGGTCTGGGACTGAAGTCTAAGAAGCAGCAGTGCCAGTGTTTGAATGCTGAATAACAGGAAAGCTGGTGGGATAAAGGAGCTTTTGGTACTTTTACTGTCATCCATGATTTTAAACAGAAGTTGTTTCCGAGTTTCAGCAAAGCTGACCATGCAGACTCCTTGGGGATACCGTGGTCTCAGGCTCTGGACAGGAGTGCTGTTGTCTGGAGAGAGTCTGAGGAGTTTGGCCATGATTTAGAAACTGGAGGAGCAGCAGCAGCAACAGGATGGTAGGTTGTGATCAGTGTTTTCTTTCATTTGGCTCCTGATGAGCCTAGTTAATTTTTCAGCACTTTCTTCTGAGGAATGAGACTCCTGCAGGGTCCCCTCTGTACCCAGCTTTCAGGCCACAGCCCTGGCCTGGAATTAGTGGTTTGCACACTGCTTGCACATTAGAGTTGTTACAGCTGTGAGCAATTGCAGTTGGCCCTGGTAGCTGGGGCAGTGCTATTCTTCACAGCTGAAATTAACAGAGGTCCTTTAAAAAACTTGAGAGAGGTATTCGAGGTCAGTTCTGAGTAGTTGTTTGTCCTGACTGTGAAAATAACTTGATTGTAAAAAAACATTTATGACACTTTCAACTCCATCAGCTGGTGTATGTTGTCAAGATTATTTTGAAAGATAGAGGATAGAGCAGGGACAGAAACATGCTTGTTTTGTAAACGAGCTTGAGATTAGAGCAGGCATTTACAGTTCTGCAAATCAAAGCAGCCTGGGACTTGCGTCTTTGGAGACCCCAGAGGCCAGCTCTGTCAGCCCGAAATAAAACTTGCTAGATAAGACATCACAGCTCTATTCTGAATCCTTGTCCCATGGAGACATGGTCCTGCTGTGATGAATTGCCTTAGATCTACACTATCGATTGCCCTCCCTGGGGAGCAGCAGGACCTTTTGTGTGACCTGTCCATGCAGAGTGCTCCTCTGACACAAGCATCTGCTTGTAACTCTAGCAACGGAGCTGTTCGAACAGTCTCTGTTTAAAACGGCAAGTGGCAGTTCTGGCTGTGCCTCAGTGTTGTCTTGTTGGTTTTACTTTGAAATGACTGCTCCATTTTCTCCAGTGACTCTCATCCCTTTTTTTCTTGTCTTCAGGCAATCCCTTTTTCTTGTCTTCAGGCAATCAGTCACAAATGCAGGCTGGGCAGTGACTGGCTGGAGAGCAGCCCTGAGGAGAGAGACTTGGGGGTGCTGGTGGACGAGAAGCTCAACAGGAGCTCTCAATGTGCACTTGCAGCCCGGAAAGCCAATCAGATCCTGGGCTGCATCAAGAGAAGTGTGGCCAGCAGGTCAAGGGAGGTGATTCTCCCCTCTACTCAGCCCTGGTGACACCCCACCTGGAGTACTGCCTCCAGTTCTGGAGCCCCTATTACAAGAGGGATATGGAGGTACTGGAATGTGTCCAGAGAAGGGCCACGAGGATGATCAGAGGGCTGGAGCACCTCTCCTATGAGGACAGACTGAAGGAGTTGGGGCTGTTCAGTCTGGAGAAGAGAAGGCTCCGAGGTGACCTCATTGTGGCCTTCCAGTATCTGAAGGGGGCCTACAAGAAGGCTGGGGAGGGACTTCTCAGGCTATCAGGTAGTGATAAGACTAGGGGGAATGGAATGAAGCTGGAGGTGGGGAGATTCAGGCTAGATGTGAGGAGGAAGTTCTTCCCCATGAGAGCGGTGAAGCCCTGGAATGGGTTGTCCAGGGAGGTGGTTGGGGCCCCATCCCTGAAGGTGTTTGAGCCCAGTCTGGATGAGGCTCTGGCCAGCCCATGGCAGGAGGGTTGGAACTAGATGATCCTTATGGTCCCTTCCAACCCTGACTGATACTATGATGTACAATGTATTTCAGACTTTGGCCAGGATAGCTTTGACCTATCCTTTGCTTTTTCTAGAGAAGGAAGGAAGACAAGTTAAAAAACCCAACCCAGTAACAAGTGTTAGTGTAAATACCACTATGCTGCAATACATGAAGCTTAGCATGCAGCTTAGCTAGTTTACTTTTCAATGTGTTGGCAACTGAGTTCTGCCTCTTTTAATTTTTTGGCTTTTTAAATTTTTTTCCTCTTCAAACATGATTTCATTATAGATCTCTTTTGACCAAATTTGGAGAGACTGGGGTAAAGGCTTTTGAAGAATGCCTTTTTGTTCCAGCTCTCAGTGAACTTCATCCAAGTATATGAAATGCAATGGTTGTTGATACAGCTTCTTTGGAAGCTCTGCTGTATTTTTTCCACATTTCAGGCTGTTTCCTTGAAACTTACTTTCTGCCTATTGCTCTTCTCACTAAGCTTGAATCCAAAACAACAAAAATGTTGGGGGGAGGGGTGGAGGAGGGAAAGGAAGAAGGGAAAAAGGGAACTTCTGACTCTGTTCTAACTTCTGTTCTATGGCTCCCAGAAAAAGCACTCTGTCAAGAGTGCAATGAGTGGTGTATGCCTGGACAACTGTAGTGGTAAGCTGAGGCAGGGGAGCGCTGTTACAGGTCTGTGGAGGCGCCTGTTGTGGATTCAGTAACTGTGGAAATTCGTCCCTGTCTGACTGTGCCAAGCTCCATGTCCCTCAGCAAGCTGCAGAATTTCCTTCCAAGCTCAATATCAAATTTAAACAACCAGTCCTCAGGCTCTCCCTAAATTTTTGCCACTTTGGCTCAAATGTTTGTCAGCTCCTTTTCATCTCATTGGTGGTAACACTGTTATGCCTCTTTTATGCCTGAAAAAGTCCTTCAGCTGCAATAAATTGGGCCAGTTTTCCTTTCCCCTTGTTATTCCTCTAAGTCTCTTTTGAGAAATCTCAAACATTAGTGATAAAAGTCTCTAATAAACTAGAACAATACTGGCCTACCTTCTGTGTTTCCCTCTTGCCAATCCCATCCAGGGTTGCCAAGATGAGTCTTTAAAGCCAGTCTTGAATCTTAGCAGTCTCTCCATCTTTGTGTTTTTTGACTATGTATTGTGTTCCTCGACTTCATGACCAATGGCCTGTCATTATAAATATTACTAGCGTAGCTTCATCAGTCTTCCCTAAGATTACTCTACTAATTCTTCAGTTCATAATAAATGATGCATTAGTGATAACTGCTCTGGATATTCTTTTTTAGAGTGTCCTAATTTGCTTTGTTCTTGACTGCTTCCTTGGGATGTGCACTAATTATAAGTCTCTCGCATGAGATGAATTATGCTGATATGCAACCATTCTCTTCTTCCTGACTCTTGGTCATATTCTCCTCTATATAATGTATTGTCAAGCATTTAAAAGTGTTTGGAGTGATTGGTTTCTCATATTTTGAGTGTCTGGATTCTTTTCAGGCATGGAACTATCTTCCCACATGTAATAGCATTAAGATTACAGATTACAGATGACCACCGCTTCTACTTCATTTTGTTCTTGTTATAATCTTGTTTTCCTATTCCTTTCCACAAGGTGTAACATGAGTGCAACAAAATGTGTCTTGGTGTGAGCAGGGTGTCTAGCAGCATGGAACCTTAAGATTTTTTTGGCATCTCTAACCAGATGTTACTTTATATATGGTAGTAAAAATGTTGTTGTTGTGTGTGGAGGTTTTTCTTTTTAACCTAAGCATTTTCTAAATGCAGCATCACAGAAGTCATAATTATCACTACAGCTTGCTTTCAGATATTATTGTGCTGTCATCAAATTATGTGCTTTGTACAGCTACTACCAGAAAAGGATTAGCTTGGACTGGGTGAACAGGGAATTAAGTCAAGCTTAGCCTTGTCTCATTGTACAGAAAAAACTGTAAAACTTACTGTGCCATGTGTGAATGGCAAAAAGCTGATTCTCCATTTCATTGATGACTTACCTTAACAAGAAGAGGGAGTAAAGCTTAAAAATGATGATGGGATATTCAGAACAAGAGGACACAGTCTCAGGCTGTGCCAGGGGAAGTTTAGGCTGGAGGTTAGGAAGAAGTTCTATACAGAGAGAGTGATTGCCCATTGGAATGGGTTGCCCAGGGAGGTGGTGAAGTCACCATCGTTGGAGGTATTCAGGAGGAGACTTGATGGGGTGCTTGGTGCCATGGTTTAGTTGTTTAGGTGGGTTGGATTGATTGATAGGTTGGACGATCTTGAAGGTCTCTTCCAACCCATGATCTTGAAGGCTCCATTCTTCCAACCCATTCTGCCTCCATTCTGCCCCATTCTGCTCCATTCCTCCATTCTGCCCCATTCTGCCCCATTCTGCTCGCTGAGATAAAAGTCCCATTGCATGATATCAGCAGAACATTTGTTGAGAATAAGAGGGAAAGTCTGTAGAGATAGGGTACAATTTTTTTACACTTGTTTAAACAAGTTGTGGGTTTTGTTTATGAAGTCTGCATTCTCTACAGGAAGAGAAGAGGAAGAGAAGGAAGAGAAATATATTTAAGGAAATGTATTTAAGAAGAGAAGAGAAATATATTTAAGGATAAAACTGCTGACAAAGCATAGCACTGCTTTGAATAAGTAAGAGCTGCAGAGCTGTCGGCAAGCTTGTTACTGTTCCTGGCATGACTGCTTGCTGTGATTCTGGACTGAAAACACATTTTCAGGAATTTTAGGTGGCATCTGCAGAAAATGCCCAAATGCATAATGGATAAGATGCTCAGAGCTAATTATCTGCAACATGGAGGGAAGTTTATGGTGTTTCTATTTGAATGAGTAATTCCAATTATTTGAGGGCATTTTATAAAGCACTGACATGTTTGATAGAGGAGGGGAAACACAGATGCAGCTTGTCAATGGAATCTGTTAATGCTGGTGTTTATTGGTGTAGATATTAGTAGAGGGATAATAGTTGCAATTAATTTAGCTTGAAAAAGTAGTGAAAGGTCTGCAATAAACGAGTCTCTAAAGATAGGCTTCTTACTCAAAGCTTATTTACTTAATAAGGAAGATTGCTTTTTAAAAGTGTCAAGTCTGCTATTAATACCAGCAGAATCAGGAGCAAAGGAAATAACTAAGAATGGTGCTCAGTAATCTGTAGATGTAGTCAGAAGCAAGGCAAACATTCAGGCTGTGAACTGTGGCCCAAATAAGCTGACTCTCCGATGTAGAACTGCATAAACCCCCAGAGTTGTGTGTTCCAGACAGGAAGGCAACAAGGGTAGCAGAAGACATATCATAAAGTCACCTGAGGGATGTGTGTATTTGACGTTGTATTTCAACTGTCCTTGTTCCTACAGGCAGCACGGAAAATGAATGTCGACAGAGAAGGTAGCTTGGCAGATGGACTTGGACAGCATGCCCTGTGCAGAAGGAATAGCATGGAAGGTGACACTGAGGTATGTGCAAGCCTTTGAAGAAAAAGCAGGAGATATGGACAGATTGGAACACACGTGGGCTGTGTGGTGTGAGCTCAGAATACAGGCTTGCTGTGAGGGGAACCGAATTAGTTTTGGATGGTGTCATACATAATTACTGATTATATTTAGAGTATGTGGTAATATGGCCTGAGACCTTCCATATGTTAAGTCTTCAAACTTCAGTACATACCTACAGGAAGCTTGGGACATCAAAGCAAGCCTAGATAGGGAAAATACTGAATCACAGTTCTGCGAGAAGGTAACATACCTCACCCAAAGATATATGTTTTCTTAATTATCCAAGCTGGTTGTCTTCAGTGTATGCAAGAATGACATCCTTATGTATCATAGGATCAGTCCGGGTTGGAAGGGTCCACAAGGATCATCCAGTTCCAACCCCCCTGCCATGGGCAGGGACACCCCACACTAGATCATGCTGGCCAGAGCCTCATCCAGCCTGGTCTTAAACACCTTCAGGGATGGGGCCTCAACCACCTCCCCGGACAACCCATTCAAGGGTTTCACCACTCTCACGGTGAAGAACCTCCTCCTCATGTCCAGCCTGAATGTTCCCACCTCCAGCTTCATTCCATTCCCCCTAGTCCTATCACTACCTGAGATCCTGAGAAGTCCCTCCCCAGCCTTCTTGCAGGCCCCCTTCAGATACTGGAAGGCCACAATGAGGTCACCTGGGAGCCTTCTCTTCTCCAGACTGAACAGCCCCAACTCCTTCAGTCTGTCCTCATAGGAGAGGTGCTCCAGCCCTCTGCTCCTCCTCGTGGCCCTTCTCTGGACACCTTCCAGCACCTCCAGATCCCTCTTGGAATAGGGGCTCCAGAACTGGACGCCGTACTGCAGATGGGGTCTCACCGGGGCTGAGTAGAGGGGGAGAATCCCCTCCCTTGACCTGCTGGCCACACTTCTCCTGATGCAGCCCAGGATCTGATTTGCTTTCTGGTCTGCAAGTGCACATTGAGAGCTCCTGCTAAGCTTCTCGTCCACCAGCACCCCCAAGTCTCTCTCCTCCAGACTGCTCTCCAGCCAGTCACTGCCTACTGTATTCAGACAGAGTTGATATTTTGGGACATGATTTGCCATTGGAATGTGCTGCCCAGGGAGGTGGTGGAGTCACCATCGCTGGAGGTGTTTAGGAAGAGACTGGATGGGGTGCTTGGTGTCATGGTTTAGTTGATTAGATGGTGTTGGATGGTAGGTTGGACTTGATGACCTCAAAGGTCTCTTCCAACCTGGTCTGGTCTACTCGACTCTATTCGACTCTATTCTCGGCTCGACTCTCGACTCTCGACTCTATTCGACTCGACTCGATTCGACTCGACTCGACTCTATTCGACTCGACTCGACTCGACTCGACTCTATTCGACTCGACTCGACTCTATTCGACTCGATTCGACTCTATTCGACGACTCGATTCTCGACTCTATTCGACTCGACTCGACTCTATTCGACTCTATTCGACTCGACTCGACTCTATTCGACTCGACTCTACGCTATCCATACTTACCAAAGGTAGTGCTTTTATTGTAAACCAGAGAGCGAACCTTTCTAATGTATTACATCATGAGACTTAAGGTTCAAATAATTCATGGAATCTGTTAGCTGAAGTAGAAAATTTTGCTTTTGAAACATTTTCATAATGTACTATATGTGGATGAGCTATTAAAAAGAAATACAAACAACCCCTTTCCAAACCACAACAACAACAAAACAAACTGAATTCCAGACCACTCTTGCAGCCTTACTTTTTATGTATGGGATCTCTAACTGTCCTTCTGTCCATACTTACAGTATCACAGTATCACTAAGGTTGGAAGAGGCCTCGAAGATCATCGAGTCCAACCTGTAACCACAAACCTTACAACTAGACCATGGCACCCAGTGCCACATCCAGTCCCCTCTTGAACACCTCCAGGGACGGCGACTCAACCACCTCCCTGGGCAGCCCATTCCAATGGCGAATGACTCTCTCGGTGAAGAGCATTCTCCTCACCTCGAGCCTAAACTTCCCTGGTGCAGCTTGAGACTGTGTCCCCTTGTTCTAGTGCTGGTTGCTAGGGAGAAGAGGCCAACCCCTTCCTGGCTACAACCACCTTTCAGGGAGTTGTAGAGAGCAATGAGGTCGCCCCCTGAGCCTCCTCTTCTCCAGGCTAAACAACCCCAGCTCCCTCAGCCTCTCCTCATAGGGCTTGTGCTCAAGGCCTCTCCCCAGCCTTGTTGCCCTTCTCTGGACACGTTCAAGTGTTTCGATGTCTGTCTTAAACTGAGGGGCCCAGAACTGGACACAGGACTCAAGGTGCGGCCTAACCAATGCAGAGTACAGGGGCACAATGACCTCCCTGCTCCTGCTGGCCACACTATTCCTAATGCAGGCCAGGATGCTGTTGGCCTTCTTGGCCACCTGGGCACACTGCTGGCAGTGATCTCAGAGGCATAATACCAAATAGCTGAAATTATGAATGTTCATCCTGATAGCAAATTTGTGCAGGTAAGTGGCCTGGACCCTCATACTCAGGTACAGAGAGGATTAACTTACTTAAAAACACGTCATTAACCTACGCTGAATTGGAATTAAGGCAGGCTGCCTACAGAACATCCTTTATACCTTTAAAATTCCTAATCTCTACTGCTACCACCAGTAATGCATGAATTTTTGACTGAGCATTTGTGGGACAAGCATTTATTTATGTATTTCAATAGAAAGCCATTGTTCAGAAAGTCTAGTGGAAAAAAACCAACAACTTTATCTTGTGCACCAAATAATTTGGTTGGAAAACACTGCTGGAAATTACAGATCAGTTGTCTCATGCTCCCAATCTACAAAATAACTCTTTGGTTGCATAGATATCATAATGAAGGTTGCAAAACTGTGGAGTAGTTAGGGATAAATCTGCTTGACAAACCCAGTTCAAAGTGTACAATATTAAGCTCCTGAGCTATATCTCATCAAAAGAGACTTCAAATTTGAGCTTAAAGAGATGTTTTCTGTAGAAAGTTGCATTTTTCTCTTTTCTACTATTCCCCAACATTCATTAGAACCCTCAGATTTCAGTTGAATAGGTGTTTTAAAAGGAAAATATGTGACTGCCCTACTGACAACCTTCTGTTTGAGGGAAAAAAATGCTTTACCCCAACCAAAACCTTGTAATGCAGGAAAGCTGTGATGTAGCCCTGGTCTCACGGCAGCTGTGTGTCAGAGCTGAGAGGTGTCTTTGGGAAGAATTTCCCTTCTTCCTTGTCTTTATCTATTTATTTATTTATTTTAATGGATCTCTTCTCCCCCAGAGAATTTCTGCTGCTATCTGCAGGACTGAACCACCACTCTGGCTGTGCACAGAAGTACGAGTGCTTCCCCAGTCTTCTACAAATGGTCCTCTCTCTGGACATGTGCAAGGCTAGCTAGCTAGGGCTTTGGGCAACCTGGTCTGGTGGAAGGTATTCCTACCCATGCCAGTGGGGTTGAAACTGGATGATCCTTAATGTCCCTTTCAACTCAAGCTATTCTATGATTCTGAAGTTGATTTTTGTAATAAATTCTGAGGTAACAACATCCCATCATTAGTATTTGAAATGTGACCCTGCACCTACACATTTCACCCAATGATGCCTTCTTTTCATTGAAGATTTCCAGGTATATAACATTCGTTATAGTCTCATGGTGTTATGAAAGTACCATGGTAACACTTGCAGTCTTTGGAAGAATTGGGACTGTTTGTTCTGAGTTACCTAATTAAGAAGTGGAAGAAAGCAGTTTCATCACTCTCAGATCTTATTCTGCAGAATGAGCTCTTCCAATACTGGTCAGGCAGAAGGAGGTATTTGCTGACTGGAAGGAGGTATTTGCCCTCATAGTCCTCTTTAATGTGGTTGTAGCTGGTATGAAGCAGTGGAAATGGGTGAATACTAACATCAGGGGGCTGAGTAACCAAATGGAGAGGTTTATGCTGGCAGTATGGGATGTGAAATGAGCATCATAGGGACAATATAAACAAGGTATAGCAACAGCCTTGACTGGAGGAGATGTGAAGGATATTTGCTCTTCAGTTAAGCCAGGTGGTTTTACACCAGATGTTAGTAATAACATCTTCTGCAAAAGAAAAATGAAAAATCACTTGGGAGAATGCTGAGGTGGGCTCTGTTGGGCAGGGCTCTGGACTATTTGGGCTGACTCTAAAAGGGAATAGAAATGTCTTTCTGCTGTTAGAATGAGAGCAATTACTGGGAATTGTGCTACTATGTGAAAGTTCAACTTCCCACATTAGAGAGGGAGGGAATGTTACAGAGTCCATAAAAGAATGACACATACTATTTAAGGCTTAGTTTTGATCAGCAGATAAGACTCAGAAGACAAATAGGCACAGAATATATGTTTGTGAAATATGATTGAATATGAATATAGGAATTGTTATAAACCCCACTTGCCTTCATTTTATTAGTTCATTGTTACAGTGACCAGATGATCTTATTTCCAGGTATCACCAGACATTTCTTCACTGCCTGGTTTTGCCAGAGAGCTCTTCAAAAGCTGCTCACCAGGAATTGCAAACTGCTTCCCAAGAGACACAATGCAATGTCTTGCTTTGGCTGCAAGCACTCAGAGAAGCTCTTCTGGAGCACCATTTTGTTCAGGATTGCTGCCTCTCCTTTTAGAGCTTTCTGTCTTCTAACAGTCCTGCAGCTTTGTTGAAGGAGCTATGTGTTTCAAGGTGCTAGCAGGTGATTCCTTGCCTTCAGGGAGGTCAATCTCTTGTTTCCTAAAAGACCTGTTGGGAAAGACTCAATGATTTCATCCCTGGAGGTGCTGAAGAGGGGATTGGATGTGGTACTTGGTGCCTTAGTTTAGTCATGAGGTCTGTGGTGACAGGTTGGACTCGATGATCTTTGAGGTCTCTTCCAACCTTGGTGATTCTGTGATTTTCTTTTATTTAAACCTCTTTTTAAACTTCTGCTAAACAAGATGTTGACAGGATTGGTGGTTTATAGTTTTAACAATATGAATAGATAAAGGAACCAAGAGAGGACACGTTGGCATAGTTGTTGTGTACAGTGAAGAAAACAGAAAATCCTTACAAATGGAAGTATCTCCTACTACCAACCCATCTGTAGGTGGAAACAGGGAGAACAGTGAGAGAAAAAGAATTGCTGTGCAGGTGAAAAGCCAGCTGAGAAACAACCTTTCCTGCCATTATGCTAATATAATTGCACCTTGCCACTGCAACTAATCATTTTCTTGTCCAGATCAAGACACCTTGTGTCTTTGAGTGCCTCATGCAATGCAATATATGTGTCATGTTGGGCAATGAGCTGAAAAGGCTTTTAAAAGGAATCCCTTTTCCTGTTACAGAAAGGAACAGAATCCTCCTGATATGCAGAGTGTGGAGAAGAGCTCAATACTCAGTTATTAGTTCTCTACATGGCATTTAAAATCATCAGAATGATACCAAAATCAACAAGGGATTGTAACAGCAACCTTCTGTTTAGTTCAGAAATATTGTAAACATTCATAGCTAGCACCTTACTGAGAAGAAAGCTCTGTAGAAGGTGAGGGTCTTCCTTCATTGCTGTTCTCTGGACACTGAATTTCCCTAAGGGGGAAGGAGGGGAATTTAGAATAGAATAGAATAGACCAGACCAGGTTGGAAGAGACCTTTGAGATCATCACATCCAACCTATCATCCAACACCACCTAATCAGCTAAACCATGCAACCAAGCACCCTATCAAGTCTCCTCCTGAACACCTCCAGGGATGGTGACTCCACCACCTCCCTGGGCAGCCCATTCCAATGGGCAATCACTCTCTCTGTGTAGAATTTCTTCCTAACCTCCATCCTAAACCTCCCCTGGTTCAGCTTGAGGAAGCCACAAAACCTCCCTGTTATATGCACCTATGCACAGACCCACCTATGAGAAGAGATTCAAATGATGCAATCTATCACCGTCAGCCTGTATTTTGCAATTGTAGTTATGTATCATAAGGGGGAGAAAAGGTTTAGTGAGCAAGTTCAGTTCAATTTCCTTTCCCTTGCAGTGCTCAAGGATAGATTGTCAGGTTCTTTCTGCTTAGGGTAACTGTCTTGATGTATAAAGTTAAATGGTTTGACTCACCCCTTAGAAAATGAGTAGCTTGGTCTCTGTTTAGCCTCTCAAATGTAAACAACGCCACAGAGGGGCTGAGATTTTGGAAAGAAGCGTGTGACATTTGGCTTGGATACAAGAGCAGTGGAAGCAACAAAAGAGACAGAACAAAATGATGTCCTATCTGGTAAAGTTGGAGAAATGTTTATGGTAAAGGTAGCAGAAAAGACACTCAGAGCTGCTACAGTTCTGTTGTGTCTCCTTACTGGGGAAAACTAAGCACTGAAAAGTGTCCTTGTGGCACTGCTCTCGAATGTAAGAACTTTTCCTGGAAGCAGCTGAAGCGCAGCTCCAGCCAGGTAATAAAATCCTTTCTGAGACCTTCATCCTAACGAATGACGTCTCGCACATATTAAGGCATTGACTTAGCTAGCCAGAAGTGTGTTTTCCTATCAGTTTTCCAGTGTGCAGGAGTTAAAGAGCTGAACAGTGTTACAACACACTTTGAATGCTCTTAAGATGTGTTCTGGATACTTTTGACTGAAGGAGCTCTTGTCATTCTTGTGTGACAAGAGCCCTTTGTAGTAACTGTGTACCTCTAATGGTGCATATAATCTAATGCACATCAGCCAAACAGGATTTCCCTGTGGCTGTGTGTGTGTTAGAGGAATTTTGAAACTCTTTTCAGGTTTTAGAAAGCTTGAAACTCTCCCTTTTTCCTTTGGGTCTGGTTTTGTGTTGCTTGATCTTCATGTGCAGTTTCAAAGAGGTTTGGCTATATGAGGCACCACATAACTATGTGCATAGTCACAGATGTGCACAGTTGGGCACTCTCTGAGGCTTTCCCAAACGTGCTTTCATTCCTTCCTCCAGTTTGGATGTCCAGATGCTTCCTGGGAGAAGTCTAGCACCAAATATAAGGGAAAATATTTTGCCCTTTCAAGTTTGAATCAGTAAATGTTACAGTTCCCCTTGCTTGGGGTCAGTGTGAGGTTTCCCCTGCTCCAAGCAGAGTAGAAAATTGCCAGGCTCCTTTTTTTTCCCTCTCCCACTCATTTGTATGTGTGAAGCCACTGTCGTTTGGATTCTCCTTTTTCAGGCACCCAGCTGTGCTGCATGAATGCTCCCCCCAGCCTGCTTTCCAATTCGTAGTGTTTTAAAGGGTAATGTTTTTATTCAAGCCAATCTGAATCACACATCTCATCAAATGTTGTGCTTTCAAAAAAGGCAATGTAAAACCTGAAAAACCAGTCACAACTCCCCCCAAAGCACCACCTTGTCATTCCCCAATCTCACATGGCTTAATTTCCTGGGATTACCCCAGTGTACAATGATATGTCTGTTATAACATGCTGGGGGTGAGGTGATAGAAAGCAGCCCCGTGGAAA
This sequence comes from Picus viridis, assembly GCA_033816785.1. Taxonomy (NCBI): domain Eukaryota; kingdom Metazoa; phylum Chordata; class Aves; order Piciformes; family Picidae; genus Picus; species Picus viridis. The sequence continues at coordinate 7,289,333 of CM066568.1, forward strand.
AGGACTTGCATGTTCTGGTGGATAAGAAGCTGGACATGAGCCAACAAGGTGCACTTGCAGCCCAGAAGGCAATAGGCATCCTGGGCAGCATCAAAACAAGTGTGGCCAGCAGATCAAGAGAGGTGACTGCTGTTTTGCCCTGGTGAGACCTCACCTGGAGTATTGCATCCCGCTCTTCAACACAGGAAGAACACAGACCTGATGGAGCAGGTCCAGAGGAGGCTGGAGTACCTCTGCTGTGAGGACAGGCTGAGGGAGCTAGAGTTGTTCAGTCTGGAGAAGAGAAGGCTCCAGAAAGACCTAATAGCAGACTTACAGTACCTGAAGGGGGCCTACAAGAAGGCTGCAGCAGGACTGTTTACGAAGGTGTGGAGTGATAGGACAAGGGGCAATGGCTTGAAATGAGAGGAGATTAGGTTGCATGTTAGGAGGAAGTTCTTTACCATGAGGGTAGTGGAACACAGGACTAGATTGCCCAGGGAGGTAGCTGAGGTCCCATCCCTGGAGATACTATTCATGGTCAGACTCTGGGCAGCCTGTTCTAATGGAGGATGTTCCTGCTCGCTGCAGGGGGTTGGACCAGAACTTTGGAGCTCCCTTCCAACCCAAACCATTCTATACTTCTGTGACAACCAGAAAGTAAGACTGGGTCCCTCTTGAGAATTTCAGCAGTTGAGTTGCTTCTCCTTTGAATACCTCTCCTCTTCTGCCATGGCAGAACTTCCCTTAGTTGTCACCTCTGCCATCTTAAAATGCCTTGTGCCATGGCAACAAACCTCTTCCAGTCACCTTCTACATGCAAGACAAACATGTCTTGTCATATAATGAATGAAGTTTCATGATTCTTTTCACACAGTATCACCAAGGATGGAAGAGACCTCGAAGATCATAGAGTCTAACCTGTCACCACAGACCTCATGACTAGACCATGGCACCAAGTGCCACATCCAATCCCCTCTTGAACACCTCCAGGGACAGCGACTCCACCACCTCCGTGGACAGCCCATTCCAATGGCGAATGACTCTCTCAGTGAAGAACTTTCTCCTCACCTTGAGCCTAAACTTCCCCTGGTGCAGGTTGAGACTGTGTCTCCTTGTTCTGGTGCTGGTTGCTAGAGAGAAGAGGCCAACCCCTTCCTGGCTACAACCACCTTTCAGGGAGTTGTAGAGAGCAATGAGGTCACCCCGAGCCTCCTTCCTTCCTGTGATGAATGTTCCATTATTATGTACAGAAACTCTTTTGTCTCTGGTTTGCTCTTTTTGGTGTTTTGGGTTTTTTTTTCTCCTTTGCTTTGAAAACTGAGCTACTTCCATGAGCCAACCCATTATGAGCTTGGGAGAATCAAAGCTGATTTCATAGCTGGAGGGGAAACCTTATGAAACTTAAAGGATCTATGTGCTTTTGACAGCAAGTCAGAGGAGCTGCAGAAGTTTTAGTTTTGAAAACCATGGCTCAGATTGCTGGCAGAGATAGGTCTGTCTTGTATGATTGCCTTCAAAGCATTTCTTCCCTTGATATGCTTGAATTGACAGCATGCCATGTTTTGAATAGGCTGGTGAGACTGCAATGTAACAATTTGATGTAAGTAGTTATTGCTATTTCTTTCTTCTTTTTTTTGTGTGTTTTTAAATGCTTTTATCAAAAGGGATGTGACATTTGTGTCAAAATTGGCTCTAAAGACTTCTCCAATGTTATTGGCATAACAGCCTGTCAAGCAGGATTTATGGCTCTGCAAAATCTCAAGCTAACCTTTGAATTCTAACATATATAAGCTTTAATTCATAAACCTACTGCAATCAGTGGAAAAATGACAGAAAGTTGTCATGGAAACCATTAACACCTAGATTTGGCTGGAAAAAAAATAGCAGCTTTCATTCAGATTCTTTACAAAAGAATCTGTAGGTTTCGAAATGCTTTCGTTATCTGCTCTAATGGCAGGACTGCTTTTAAGTATGTGTGAATTCAGACTTGGATGAAGAAAAATGCACATTGTAATAGATGAATAAATAATTTTGGAAGATGGGGTATTGATTGACAGTTGGCTGAACATGAGCCAGCAGTGTGCCCAGGTGACCAAGAAGGCCAATGGCATCCTAGCCTGCATCAGGAATAGTGTGGCAAGCAGGAGTAGGGAAGTCATTGTGCCCTGTACTCAGCACTAGTCAGGCCACACCTTGAGTCCTGTGTCCAGTTCTGGGCCCCTTAGTTTAAGAAGGACATTGAGACTCTTGAATGCGTCCAGAGAAGGGCAACAAGTGAGAGGCTGGTGAGAGGCCTCGAGCACAAGCCCTGCAAGGAGAGGCTGAGGGAGCTGGGTCTGTTTAGTCTGGAGAAGAGGAGGCTCAGGGAGACCTCATTGCTGTCTACAACTACCTGAAGGAAGGTTGTAGCCATGAGGGAGTTGGTCTCATCTCTCAGGCAACCAGCACCAGAACAAGAGGACACAGCCTCAAGATGTCCCAGGGGAAGTTTAGGCTGGAGGTGATGAGAAAGTTCTTCACAGAGAGAGTTGTTAGCCATTGGAATGTGCTGCCCAGGGAGGTGGTGGAGTCACCATCCCTGGAGGTGTTCAAGAGGGGATTGGACATGGCACTTGGCGCCATGGTTTAGTTGGACTTTGATGATCTTTGAGGTCTCTTCCAACCTTATTGATTCTATGATTCTATGGAATTGGTGAGAATTAGACGAGGAGGAGGATTTTGTTTGCTTCTTGTGTTTGATTGAGGCTTTTTCATATTTTTTTATCAAATGTGTGTAATTCCTGTTGCCTGAGACAAGAGAAAAAAAGTGCATAGAAAATTAATGTATGGGCATGGGTAACAGAGAATATATCTGACAAGCCTGGCTTGTCAGGAAATAAAGTAGCAGCTGAAATAGAGAAGAAGAAAGGAAGATTTGGTTTATAGGCTGTGTTTTTCCATTGATTTTTTTTCTTGCTGATAGTAACTCAGCAGTAACTCAACATTCCTAGCAAATAGAATCGAATTAACCAGGTTGGAAGAGACCTTCGAGATTATCGTGTCCAACCCATCATCCAACACCACCTAATCAACTAAACCATGGCACCAAGCACTCCATCTGGTCTCCTCCTAAACACCTCCAGTGATGGTGACTCCACCACCTCCCTGGGCAGCCCATTCCAATGGGCAATCACTCTCTCCATGAAGAATTTCTTCCCGACATCTGGCCTAAACCTCTCCTGGCACAGCTTGAGACCATGTCCTCTTGTTCTGGTGCTGGTTGCCTGTAGCATGCATCTAAACATGAATTTAAACAGCAGGCCTTTTAAAATTCAGATTTTAGATTGGATGATGATAGTCACTAAGTAAGCTTTCTTAAAAATATCACCTTCCCTATCTTCACAAAACTCTTTCAACTCAAATATTTCAGTCTTACAATTATCCTTGCAATGTACAGAACCAACAGTTCCGCACAGAAAACTCCCTCTGTGTTCTCAGAGACCTATTATTTTTGCTCTGTGAGAGATGTGACTTCAAAGAGACAAAACCAAGTCAGGTCTTGACATTTTTTTTGTCCTTCAGATCAGTAAGGAAGAATTTGAGATGGTTCATCAAGACAAGTCCAGATTAGAACAAGGATCCAAGCCTGCTGGGACACAAGAACATTCATAACTGCATATTGAAATTGTCCACAAAGAACTTCATCCCTACAGATTGGATGTGCGCAGACAGATGCCTGGCAAAAATGCTAACAGGTCAAACATACCTACTGTTTCCCCCGTGTAGCAGTTTGGGCTGGGTGCCCTCTGCTACGTGGGCTGCTTCCTCTGTCCAGAAGTCCAGCCCAGTGGGTGGACACAGGAAACTAGGTGTTTCATACCATAATTCTCTGCAGCACTATAAGATTCAGTGCCAGGACATTTCCTCTTTCTTCTCCTCGCCGTCATCCGGTAACTGGGGGAGATGTCTCCCGGCCATGGGCCTGGCTAGGCCCAAGGCCATGGGGAGATGGGCAGTCTCAGATCTGGCCAGCTGAGACTAGCCTAGCAGTGGGGGGAGGGAAGAAGGAGCCCTGGGGGTCTTGGATGCACCCTCAGGTGGGGATGGGATGTTTCTGGGTCTGCTTTGGGATTTCTTTTGTCACTGCGCTTCTGGCTCTCTGTACACACTCACTGCTTTCCATTTAAACTTTCCATCACTTTTACAATCCATTTGTCTGAGTTGTTATTTCTGCCTGTGGTGGGGAGGGGAGTCTGCCTTAACCCATTACATCCCCTAGTACTTTTCAGGCTGACTACACTCACCTCAGAGAACCCCCTGAGCATGCCTAATCTGCTTTGTGATCTGCAATACATCTATACAAGAACTTCTTTGCTTTTGAACTTGCGTGCATAGTGCCAAAGAGTTCTACAGGTCTGCTCTACTCACTGCATTGAGAACCAAATTGGTTTCTACTAGTCTTATAGCAGCTGGACCCTATTTCTCCTTTGAAGAAAGTGGGGAATGGTCAGTCCCTATCTCTGCTTTCTTCATCAGTCAGAATTTCATAGACTTCAACCACACATCCCCACGTTGTCTTTCCCAGCCTGAAAAGGCCATTTCCTTATAGAGAAACCATTGTGTAATTTCAAAACCTTTGCTGCTTTTGTCTGAACCTTTCCTAGTTCTAATATATTCTTTCTGAGGTAACAGGACCAGAACAACATACATTATTAAAGGTATCACAATCAAAGATCATCAAGTCCAACCTGTCACCACAGACCTCATCACTAGACCATGGCACCAAATGCCACGTCCCTCCAGGGACGACAACTCCACCACCTCCCTGGGCAGCCCATTTTAGTGGCAAACGACTCTCTCAGTGAAGAAATTTCTCCTCACCTCCAGCCTAAACCTCCCCTGGTACAGCTTGAGACTGTGTCCTCTCATTCTGGTGCTGGTTGCCTGGGAGAAGAGACCAACTCCCTCCTGGCTACAATCCCCCTTCAGGTAGTTGTAGACAGCAATGAGATCTCCCCTGAGCCTCCTCTTCTCCAGGCTAAACAACCCCAGCTCCCTCAGCCTCTCCTCATAGGGCTTGTGCTCGAGGCCTCTCCCCAGCCTTGTTGCCCTTCTCTGGACATGTTCAAGTGTCTCGATGTCCTAAACTGGACACAGGACTCAAGGTGTGGCCTAACCAATGCAGAGTACAGGGGCACAATGACTTCCCTGCTCCTGCTGGCCACACTATTCTTGATGCAGGCCAGGATGCCATTGGACTTCTTGGCCACCTGAGCACACTGCTGGCTCATGTTTAGGTGGCTGTCAACCAGCACCCCCAGGTCCCTCTCTGTTTGGCCGCTCTCCAGCCACTCTGACCCCAGCCTGTAGCTCTGCATGGGGTTGCTGTGGCCAAAGTGCAGCACCCGGCACTTGGATTTGTTGAATGCCATCCTGTTGGACTCTGCCCATCTCTCCAGTCCATTGAGGTCTCTCTGCAGAGCCCTTCTGCCCTCTAACTGATCAACAACTGCTTCCAACTTGATGTCATCTGCAAATTTGCTGATGACTGAGGTAAGAGCAATACATAAAGTGCTACAGTTATGGAGCACAATAGCATTTGACCTGATTAAGAGAATAACCTCATTTTCTGTAATAATCTTTCAAAAAGCAGGCGTAATATTGCTTGGTTTGTTCATGAAACATATATGTAAGTGATCTGCATTCCCATATGGCTACCATACAACACTTCTTTGCAGATCTCAGCACCACACAATAACAGCTTTCAGATCAATATTTGCAGTAAATGCTCCTCAGCTTGAAGTCTTTACAGACCCGGGTGGGTCTCAGGTCTTTCAATCTGCTAGTGTGTATGGATTTTTGTTGTCAGTATTTCTTTGAAGAACAGATTCCCCTTGTTTCCACAATGCTGAGAAGGCTTAATAACACACAAATTTCAAATTTTAGCTGAAAGAGCAAAAATGCTTGCTGAAAAATGAATCACATACAGTTGGTATTCTGTTCTAGCTCAACAGCTGGCTAGTTATCCTCACACTGCTTTTTCTTTCTGGAGATACTGCAGGCATATTCTTGTTATTAGAGATGGGGGACTTGCTGTCTACAACTACCTGAAGGGTGGTTGTGGCCAGGAGGGGCTTGGTCTCTTCTCCCAGGCAACCAGCACCAGAACAAGGGGACACAGTCTCAAGCTGTACCAGGGGAAGTTTAGGCTTGAGGTGAGGAGAAAGTTCTTCACAGAGAGAGTTGTTAGCCGTGGGAATGTGCTGCCCAGGGAGGTGGTGGAGTCACCGTCCCTGGAGGTATTCAAGAGGGTATTGGATGTGGCACTTGGTGCCATGGTTTAGTAGTCATGTGGTCTGTGGTGACAGGTTGGATTTGATGATCTTTGAGGTCTCTTCCAATCTTCTTGATTCTATGATTATAAAGTCCACAGAGTTCAGTGAATTGCTGCTTTTGAATTCTGAGACAAAGCTGAAGAGAGAGGTTCGTACATCAGGCTACTCTGTGCTGGTAAGCTCTTGCCACTCCTGACGTAGAGATTTAACAGCTTCAGGCTGTGGTTTTCTTGCAGTTACTCAGCCATTGATGTCATCTTCCAGTCATAGGCAGTGGTGACTACTCATATTTGTCTTTATTCTGTTTGGTTCTGTTTTATTTTGTGTTTGTTTTGTTTTATTGTTTTGTTTCGGTTTTTTTAACCCTAAGACCACTTCCTATTTCTGTTCCAATACAAACACATTTCTGAAGACTTGGGTCACCTGTGTCTGTGGTATTTGGAGCATAAATGCAAATAAGCTCCTTTCTGGGCATAAGTGCCTTGGAGAGGCACTATTCCTCTTTTGGTTTGATGCCCTTTCTCTAATGCAGAGTTTTTAAATGATGCTGTGCTTTTATACTTTGCAGTGTGGAATAATTTGTTGTTACGTTTTTTATCTCGACTAGGGATTATAAAGCAATAAATTTCTGTCTTAATTAACCAGAATTCATGATGCAGAGTTTATGATGAATTGCTTTCATGTTACCACCAAGAGGACAGGCAACATGCAACTCAGTAAAAATCCCAGGAAAAGAGTAAAAAGTCTGATTGGCAAAATGATTACTTTTCACTTGGCTGTAGCGGCTCTAAAGACAGAGCTATTGAATAAAGATGCAAACATCTAGACACCTGGTGAGAGCTGCTGTTGACTCATGCTGACAATTATATAGGAAAGTAGTGTACCTATTCTCTAAACCTCAAGGTTTCTTCTACATTATGAGTTTGCCAATGAAACCATATTGAATAAGTGTGCTCTATCTGGGCCAGATACATCCAGTCCTGTATCTTGTCTCTTCTAGTGACAGTAGTTGCAATATAAAGCAGAATAGAAGAATAAAGCAAATTGTAGTTCAAAAGTCAGACAGTGTCTTTGAGTTCAAAAGAGAGAAATGTGGATGACAGGTTGAGTAGTAAGTTCTTTATTCAGGCTGCCTCATCTGGAACTTGTGTGTGTGCTGGGAACAGGCCCTACTGATTTCTATCTTGCAAGTGCTGCGCTGACAGTACTGTGTAGATCACCAAGGACTGTAATGTCTCAGACTGCAGTACTTGCAACCATCATCTGGACAGAAGGTGAAACTCTGACCCAAAGAAGTCAAATATGATTGCTGATGTTTCTGAAGTTTGGACTGTGTCTTGAAGTCATCCTTACAAAAGCTTAGTTGACTACTCTGCTTTGTTCTGTGGATACTAGGATAAAACAAGGACAGGTTTAGTAAGGATTTGAATTAAGTAGGATTTAACAAGGATAGGCTTAGTAAGGATTTAAAGTAGGTAGGCCACTGCATTCATTTTGCATGAATGGTTGTATACTTATGTCCACTTAGCTATTCATTACTTTGCCCTTTGGTACAGTTGCTGACTGAAGACTAATTAATTCCTATTTTCATTAAAGCAAGTGGTGGTACTGCAGTTATGATCAACAGACTAAATCCATGGTGGGCGAGAAGCCAGGTATGGTTTAGGAGATAAGCATAACAGTTTTGGTGAATGAGAATAGTCATTTAATAAGATATGAAGCAGGATTAATGCTGTAGGTGACCTTAAAATACTGAATAGCAGAGGGCAGAATGGCCATCATACATACATGTATAGCTGTAACTGGCTGATGATGAGTACTTGTGTTTAAGAAGAAAAATCAGAATTGTTTAAAAGGCCCTAAATACTGAGTGGTTGTGTTCATACAGTCCAGTGTGAACGCTAGCATACCGGAGAAGCAGACAAAACCTAAACTCAACACCTTCTTTACCTCAATTTTTACTAGCAGGACAGAAAGCCTTCCAGACAGCTGGCCTGCATAGCTGGCAGAAGGAGCCAGGGAGCAGCATAGTATCCCTCTGTTCCAGGATGGGATAGTTAGAGATCTTCTCAGCTGCTTGGACCTCCACAAGGCCATGGGACCGGATGGGATCCATCCTAGGGTGCTGAGGGAGCTGGCAGATGAGCTGTCCAGGCCGCTCTCCATCATTTTTCAGCAGTCCTGGCTCACTGGAGAGGTCCCAGAAGACTGGAAGCTGGCCAGCGTGGTGCCCATCCACAAGAAGGGCCGGTTGGAAGAGCCAGGGAATTATAGGCCTGTCAGCCTGACCTCAGTGCCAGGCAAGATTATGGAACGGCTCATCTTGAGTGCGATTACACAGCACTTACAGGATGGCCAGGGGCTCAGGCCCAGCCAGCATGGATTTAGGAAGGGCAGGTCCTGCCTGACCAACCTGATCTCCTTCTATGATCAGGTGACCTGCCTGGTGGATGTGGGTAGGCCTGTGGATGTGGTCTACCTGGACCTCAGCAAGGTCTTTGACACTGTTCCCCACAGCAAACTCCTGGCCAAGCTGGCAGCCCATGGTTTGGACAGGAGCACACTGCATTGGGTTAGGAACTGGCTGGTGGGCAGAGCCCAGAGAGTGGTGGTGAATGGTGCCACATCCAGCTGGCAGCCAATCACTAGTGGTGTGCCCCAAGGATTAGTGCTGGGCCCCATGCTCTTTAACATCTTTATTGATGATCTGGATGAGGGCATTGAGTCCATCATCAGTAAATTTGCGGACAACACCAAGCTGGGGGCAGGAGTTGATCTGCTGGAGGGTAGAGAGGCTTTGCAGAGGGACCTCAACAGGCTGGACAGATGGGCAGAGTCCAGCGGTATGAGATTGAACACATCCAAGTGCCGGGTTCTGCACATTGGCCACAGCAACCCCATGCAGTGCTACAGGCTGGGGTCAGAGTGGCTGGAGAGTGGCCAGGCAGAGAGGGACCTGGGGGTGCTGGTTGATGGGAGGCTGAACATGAGCCTGCAGTGTGCCCAGGCAGCCAAGAGGGCCAATGGCATCCTGGCCTGCATCAGGAACAGTGTGGCCAGCAGGAGTGGGGAGGTCATTCTGCTCCTGTATACTGCACTGGTTAGGCCACACCTTGAGTCCTGTGTCCAGTTCTGGGCCCCTCAGTTTAGGAAGGATGTTGAGTTGCTGGAACGTGTTCAGAGAAGGCCAACGAAGTTGGTGAGGGGTTTGGAACACAAGCCCTATGAGGAGAGGCTGAGGGAGCTGGGGTTGCTTAGCTTGGAGAAGAGGAGACTGAGGGGTGACCTTAGTGCTCTCTACAACTACCTGAAGGGAGGTTGTAGCCAGGCAGAGGTTGATCTCTTCTCCCAGACAGCCAGCACCAGAACAAGAGGACACAGTCTCAAGCTGCACCAGGGGAGGTTTAGGCTGGACGTTAGGAGGAAGTTCTCTACAGAGAGAGTGATTGCCCATTGGAATGGGCTGCCTGGGGAGGTGGTGGGGTCACCGTCATTGGAGGTATTCAGGAGGAGACTTGATGGGGTGCTTGGTGACATGATCTAGTTGTTTGATGGGTTGGATGTGATGATCTTGAAGGTCTCTTCCAACCTGGTTTATTGTATTGTAACCGTATAGTTGTATTGTATTATTGTATTTCTCCCCATATTTAGGCTGGTTTTAGAAAGAGAAATTCATTACAGCACATTTTGTAGTGGTCAGGTTAGGCAGTCTCTTAGGTCTTGTATCCATTTCTATGCAAACTGCACCTGCCTCCCTTCCAGGACTTCCACTGTGCCTTAGGGGTGACGCTGTGGCAGAGTGCATTCTACTGCTGTATGTGTAGTGCTGCACTAAGCTCCCACAAACTATAGATAATTGACTTGCTGTCATGTTCTTGGAGACTCTTATCCATGGGGTGATTCTTGGGGATGCAGCGTGCATCCATCAGGTTCTTCCAGAACTTAGAGGGCAAGGAACTTTGTTAAGAGGACACAGTCTCAAGCTGTGCCAGGAGAAGTTTAGGCTTGAGGTGAGGAGATAGTTCTTCACAGAAAGAGTAATTGGCCATTGGAATGTGCTGCCCAGGGAGGTGGTGGAGTCACCATCCATGGAGGTGTTCAAAAAAGGATTGGACGTGGCACTTGAAGCCATGGTTTAGGTAGTCATGAGGTGTTGGGTGATAGGTTGGACTTGATGATCTCTGAGGTCTTTTCCAACCTTGTTGATTCTGTGACCTATGATCTATTCCCAAGACCTCAGGTATGTAGTTTATAAGTGCTCATTTAAAAAGTAAGCTCTGGTAAGCATTTCTCCTGTGTCTTATTTCAACTGAGATGTAGAACAGGTCCTTGATTTAGCCTTTTGTAATAGTCTCTTAATTCACAGAAATGCCCAACAAAACTTATGAGATTGCTCTGAGACTTGCTTACACCCAGTATCAAAAATAAGGCAGCATAAAACTGATTTGTGAGTGAATTATCATTCACCTATTGTTATTTTGGAGTTGTGGGCTATGTATTCTGAACTGGTGCTTCAATGACCCTTGCTAGAGTTTTAAAAGCTATTTAATGCATTTTTAATAATACTGCAAAATCAACTCTTAAAATAACATTTTTTTGGTTTTTACATTCAGACCTGACTGAAATGATTCAGAAATGTCTGGGGAAAGAGGATCTTTCTCTTGTGAAGAAGAACTTTATTATTCCTTCTGGTCTATTTGGCCTAAGAGAAATTTCCTCTCTATTTTCCATATTGTTTGTTTCTGCTTTGTCTCTGCAATTTTCTATATTGTTTGTTTGTTTCTGCTTCAAGGACAAAACCCATGATTTTTTAAGACTCTATTCAAATGAATAGTTGTGATTACTACTTTTACACTGGAGACTTATTTTGTATTTGTAGAATTAGCCCTAAAGATTTAACCAGCTTTTCTGAATGAGGTGGCTTGCATGTTTAAAGGAGTCAAGCGACAAAAACTAACCCAAAAGTTGCCTGAACAAGTCCCACCACCACATAAGAAAGAATATCACATTGTTACTGAGATGTGGGTTACAACAAGAGATCCATAGAATAGGATAGGAGAGGAGCAGGAGAGGAGAGGATGGGAGCAGAGTAGGATAGGAGAGGATGGGAGCAGAGGAGGATAGGAGAGGATGGGAGCAGAGGAGGATGGGAGAGGATGGGAGCAGAGGAGGATGGGAGAGGATGGGAGCAGAGGAGGATGGGAGAGGATGGGAGCAGAGGAGGATGGGAGAGGATGGGAGCAGAGGAGGATGGGAGAGGATGGGAGCAGAGGAGGATGGGAGAGGATGGGAGCAGAGGAGGATGGGAGAGGATGGGAGCAGAGGAGGATGGGAGAGGATGGGAGCAGAGGAGGATGGGAGAGGATGGGAGCAGAGGAGGATGGGAGAGGATGGGAGCAGAGGAGGATGGGAGAGGATGGGAGCAGAGGAGGATGGGAGAGGATGGGAGCAGAGGAGGATGGGAGAGGATGGGAGCAGAGGAGGATGGGAGAGGATGGGAGCAGAGGAGGATGGGAGAGGATGGGAGAGGATGGGAGAGGATGGGAGAGGATGGGAGAGGATGGGGAGAGGATGGGAGAGGATGGGAGAGGATGGGAGAGGATGGGAGAGGATGGGAGAGGATGGGAGTAGAGGAGGATGGGAGAGGATGGGAGTAGAGGAGGATGGGAGAGGATGGGAGTAGAGGAGGATGGGAGAGGATGGGAGTAGAGGAGGATGGGAGAGGATGGGAGTAGAGGAGGATGGGAGAGGATGGGAGTAGAGGAGGATGGGAGAGGATGGGAGTAGAGGAGGATGGGAGAGGATGGGAGTAGAGGAGGATGGGGAGAGGATGGGAGAGGATGGGAGTAGAGGAGGATGGGAGTAGAGGAGGATGGGAGAGGATGGGAGTAGAGGAGGATGGGAGAGGATGGGAGTAGAGGAGGATGGGAGAGGATGGGAGTAGAGGAGGATGGGAGAGGATGGGAGTAGAGGAGGATGGGAGAGGATGGGAGTAGAGGAGGATGGGAGAGGATGGGAGTAGAGGAGGATGGGAGAGGATGGGAGTAGAGGAGGATGGGAGAGGATGGGAGTAGAGGAGGATGGGAGAGGATGGGAGTAGAGGAGGATGGGAGAGGATGGGAGAGGATGGGAGTAGAGGAGGATGGGAGAGGATGGGAGAGGATGGGAGTAGAGGAGGATAGGAGAGGATGGGAGTAGAGGAGGATAGGAGAGGATGGGAGTAGAGGAGGATAGGAGAGGATAGGAGAGGATGGGAGTAGAGGAGGATAGGAGAGGATAGGAGAGGATGGGAGTAGAGGAGGATAGGAGAGGATAGGAGAGGATGGGAGTAGAGGAGGATAGGAGAGGATAGGAGAGGATGGGAGTAGAGGAGGATAGGAGAGGATAGGAGTAGAGTAGGAATAGAATAGAATAGACCAGACCAGACCAGGTTGGAAGAGACCCTCAAGATCACTGCGTCCAACCTATCATCCAACACCACCTAATCAACTAAACCATGCAAACTAGCACCCTATAAAGTCTCCTCCTAAACACCTCCAATGATGGTGACTCCACCACCTCCCCAGGCAGCCCATTCCAATGGGCAATCACTCTCTCTATGAAGAATTTCCTCCTAACATCCAGCTTAAACCTCCCCTGGTCAGCTTGAGACTGTGTCCTCTTGTTCTGGTGCTGGTTGCCTGGGAGAAGAGACCAGCTCCCCACCTGTCTACAACCTCCCTTCAGGTAGTTGTAGAGAGCATATGTTTAATTGAATCTTTTTATGAATGGCACATTTTCATGCATTTCTTATTAAAGGAAACATAGTGTTTTCATTTATTAGGAGGTAGGAGTGAGGCTAGCAAGAGATTATAGAGTAGTATTTATTCATCACTGGCTAGCACTGCTTCTGACCTGTGAGGTGATACCTTGTGAGAGAGCTTTCTAAGGGCAGGAGAATCAAGATTAGAGCTGATGCCCTGGGGGAATATCTTCTTCAAGAATGTATCCTCCTCATCTGAGACATCTTGACTGAAAGACTAGCTGGAGGGTGGGAATACCACTTGAACACTGTCTCTGTTAGTACAGCATTTGGAGGAAGGTTGTTTTTTCTCCTTTTCCATGTTTACACTGAGCATTGGAGTCCAGCACAGAATCAATGAGTTAATAACATCAGCATAGGTGAGTATCATGGCACTGTCTCTTTCAACCTGGTGTATTGTATTGTATTGTACATTTCCCAGCAGAGGTATAAGGTGGAAATCTGGTTCCCATATCAGCTCATACAGAGAGCCATCTTAAATGGCTCTGCTCTGCATTGTGCTGCCTTCCCATTTTGGCTCATTTTGCCTGGGAGCCAGATGTAAGTTTTTATGCCTGTATTTCCTGAAAATTGAAACTCTGATCCAAACAGAGCTTGCTGGTAGGTTAGCTGCAGAAGAATGATCCAAGATTACAGTTTCCTTGGACTTGGAGAGATGACAAGACTCTAGGCAGACTGGGAAAGATGCAAAAGCAATGCACCAATCTTTCATATTGCAGCACAGTGTTAGAATAGGAAGATGATGCTGGGTGTTGTCTGCACTGATGCAGAACTGTATAGGGATGTTTTTATTGGATTTTTGATTTATTCCCTGCAATAGTAGGATGACTTGCTAAAAGGAAATGGCATCTGATCTGGACAGATGTCTGTCATTGTAATTATAAGCTTTCAGGTGATTAGTGGCAGCAAAAATGGTCAGAACCAAAGTATTTAGGCTGCTTCCCAAGTGTGTTCTAAATCAGGCTGAGCCCTGTGCAGAAGCTTGAAATAAATAAGCACATGCTCCCTGGGGCTGTTTAAGCACACAAACCCTGCTTTGTGCCCCTCTGGGGAAGGTAACATACATTTGGTAAAGGCAGATACCAAATCCAAAGAAAAAAGAACAAAATGGTGTATGGCTCCCCTATAATGTCGTCACAAGTCCTCTTCACTAATTCTTTTTCAGTAACATCCAGAATTGAGCCACAGTTTCAGTCTTCCACTCTTGATCTGGCATGGTAACAGTCACCACAAAGGGGTTTTAGAAAGTCCTTTTGGTTTTGGTCTCCCTTAGGACGACTAGAATCAAATTGAGCAAAAAATGTAAGCTTTTTGTTTTAAGATGTCAGCTTTGCTTCTCTCTAAATTAGAGCTGGCTTTCGTGGGTGGAATGTTCAGTGGATAATGAATTGGTTGGATGGTTGCATCCAGTGGGTAGTGGTCAATGGCTCAATGTCCAGATGGAAGCTAATAACAAAAGATGTCCCTCAGAGGTCTGTACTGGGAGAAATGCAGTTTTCAGATGACACCAAGCAGAGAGGTGGAGCTGACACACCAGAAGGTTGGAATGTCAATCGGAGAGATGTGGAGAAGCTGGAGAAGTGGGCCTCAGTGAGCCTCATGCAGTTCAACGAGGCCAAGTGCAAGGACCTACACCTAAGGCATGGCTTTCTTCAGTATCAGTAGAGACTGGGGGATGATGTGATTGGCAGCAGCCCTGGAGAAAAGGACTATAGGTGTATAGAAAGGACTAGGTGTATAAAAAGATAGATATGATCTAGCAATGTGTGCTCACAGCCAAGAAGGCAAATCGTGTCCTTGGCTGCATCAAAAGAAGTCCAGACAAGCAGGTTAAGAAAGGTGATTCTGCTGCTCTACTCTGCCCTGCTCTGAAGGACCTCATTGTAGCCCTTCAGTACTTAAAGGAGGACTAAAGAAGGACTATAAGAAAGATGGGGATGATCTTTTTAGAAAGGCCTGTTGAGGCAGGACAAGGGTTCATGGCTTTAAACTGAGCAAGAGTAGTTTTAGACTAGATGCAAGGAGGAATGTTTTTACACTGGGACAAGTTACCCAGAGAAGTGGTAGAAGCTTCATCCCTGGGAACATTCAAGGACAGGGCTCTGATCTAGCTGTAGATGTCCCTGCTCACTGAGGTGGAGTTGAACTGGATGACCTTTAAACATCCCATCATACCTAAAGCATTCTATGGTAAGCTCTCTCCACAAGGTCCTCAGGTTTCTTACCATGGAATAATCTGCTACATGGTAAGCGTAGTCTTTGCAGTCTCTGTTAGCCAAGTCAACAGCAGGCAGAGAGAAGAATATTTGAGGCTTTTGAGCAGATTCAGTGCTTGGCTTTCCTGCTTGCTTGGGAGTGTTTTCTTCTCCCTGTGCACTCATTCAAGACAAACACTTTTCCTTGTCCAGGCCCCTCTCATTACCTAAGACTCTCTTTCAATTCCAGATTCATATTAGTCAATGTTTATGCAACTTCCCAAATGTTACAGGAGAATAAAAAATTCTTTGCCAACTACAATTTTGGGATGCAAGCATCCGTGATAGTAATAGTCCATCACATGAGCTAATTAGCAGATGATTACTTTAACAGGAAAGGAAAACACACTATAAAATTTGTCTTTTATTCCACTTGTCCTCATCAAAAACTAATCCTGACCTAAGAGACTTTCATTTCTTTCTGCTTTCTTCCTATTTTTCTTTTCTTTTTTTCCCCCCTTCTTCCTTCTATTTGTTCTAATAGCCGATTCCAATGGGTTGGGTTTCCTGAGACTGTGTCCCCCTGGATGCCTGGGAGAAGAGGGGCTGTTAAATTTGCTATACTGCTCCAATGACCTTGGATTGTTTAGTTAACAATTAACAAACAGCCTTGTTTCCATCATAAATCTTAAAAGTGGTGAATCTCTCTTGAAGAGCATGGGGTTTATGCAAACACCTCTAACCTTGAAATGGAACTTAGATTGCCTGCAGTTACACGTAAATGTTTGAATTAACACAGGAGAAGTCTTTCCTCACTTCACAAGTGGTTTTTTCAAGTTCAGGGTCACTCCTCAGCCTCACCTACAGAAGGGTGACCGTTTTGGTTTGTGTGTCCTGCTTTCACACCTCATCTTCCTGAAAGGGCTGGCACTCACACAGCTCAGCTGGAGGGGATTTGTGTAGGCTGAAAGGAAGGTCCTCAATCAGCAACTGCCAAGTCATGGGTCAGCAAATTGCTTGTATCCTACACCCTATGGTCTGACTTTTCATCTTTCTAATTGCCAAGGTCAAAATATGATTTGCAATAGGTGAGAAATTTCCCCAATTACCTGACTTCCACAGGAAAAGGTATTTGCTGTGTTCTCATCCTCCAAAATGTTGACGTCTCCATGTCTGTGATGGGAGCAAGAGGCTTGAGGTTTTTCTCTTCTGGAGTCAAGCAGACTCTTTAGATGAAAATTCAGAGCTTTTGAAACTGCACCTGCACTGCAGCTAAGATTACCAGTCCCTTTTTTCAGAAGGATTTGGCCTTGCAGCTTGCCTCTGATCTTGGAGGGGAAAAAGACAAAGGAACTAGCCAGTTGGAGAGGCTCCTGTTTTGAGGATTCCTGAGTTCCCATAGCTGCCTGACAAGAAGCTGGCAGAGCCTAGGTTGATCTGCAGTGAAGCCTGAGATCCCAGACCACTTTGAGAGGTGTCACCAGCACAGCCAACCTATGGAAGAGCTGAAGGCTGCTGTGTAAGTGCTTCCAGGTTTTTAGCTCCCTGTTATGTGATGAGGAAGAATTCTGGGATTAAGGGTCAGTATGGAATCAGCTTCCAAGATGATGTCTCTGAACAAATGAATTCCAATGCAGTATTTTGGTAAAATCCATTTCCTTTTGGAAAAATGTAGTGCTGGAACACTGCCTGGCCAGCACTGGTTCCTGTTTTATTCAGGGCTTGAGTACTCTGGTCTTAATTCTTCAGTTCCTGAAATTTCATCCAGGTGTTTATGCTCATTGGACCTGTGGTTAGTAGGCTTTGCTCTTCTTCTTTTATGCCTTTCTTTGAACATTTCCAATTAAAAAAGTACGAGAACAGTATGAAGAACAGAACAAAAGGCTAGGAGAGATGGGATGAAATATGAAACCAAGGTGTGCATAATGCTCCAAAAAGCAAGATATATTCAGTCCACTGCCTGCCTGGTTACTAGGTACTGTTCACTTGATAAGGGAATGAGATATATAAGGCAACTTTGGAAAATCGGTCCCCCTAAGTGAAATTAAGGATTGTACTCGCTGACAGCTGGTTTGGTTTGCAGATGCCTATGGTTTGTGCTATGTGCTTAGGGTTTTGCTGAGCTCATTAAAAGAATTGAGGTGTTAGGATGGAGCAGTGCGACAGCCTCAGTTCTGCAGTCAGCTGAACTCAGCACATTAAGCTAATGCAGTGGAGGAGTTACCTGCCACACTCTATTCACTGGTGCTCTGAAATTTAAAACTCAAGCAGAACACTGTAAAATCTGAAAAACCTAGAGATTTCTTAGCAGCTCCTTGTGATTCTTGATCTGTTAGTGGAGGGTATTGGGCTGGTCCAATCCCCACAGCTGCTTGCTGCTGGATTTCCAGAGCTGGTCCTGGGAGTTTACACATGGTAATAGGTTGGACTTGATGATCTCAAAGGTCTTTTCCAACCTAGTTAATTCTGTGATTCTATGAAACAAGCTCAGTTTTGATGGGGAGTTGGCCAGGCACTGACTTCTCTCTCAGGTTCTCCAATACTTTCAGTGCAGCTAAAGTGATACAATTAGCTAATTAAAGAAAGTACTTCAAAGAAATTACTTCAGTTAAGATGAGCCTGGAAGGCCAATCGGATCCTGGGCTGCATCAAGAGAAGTGTGGCCAGCAGGTCAAGGGAGGATTCTCCCCCTTTACTCAGCTCTGGTGAGACCCCACCTGGAGGACTGCCTCCAGTTCTGGAGCCCCTATCACAAGAGGGATCTGGAGGTGCTGGAGGGTGTCCAGAGAAGGGCCACGAGGAAGAGCAGAGGACTGGAGCACCTCTCCTATGAGGACAGACTGAAGGAGTTGGGGCTGTTCAGTCTGGAGAAGAGAAGGCTCCCAGGTGACCTCATTGTGGCCTTCCAGTATCTGAAGGGGGCCTACAAGAAGGCTGGGGAGGGACTTCTCAGGCTATCAGGTAGTGATAGGACTAGGGGGAATGGAATGAAGCTGGAGGTAGGGAGATTCAGGCTGGGCGTGAGGAGGAAGTTCTTCCCCATGAGAGTGGTGAAGCCCTAAAATGGGTTGTCCAGGGAGGTGGTTGAGGCCCCATCCCTGGAGGTGTTTAAGCCCAGTCTGGATGAGGCTCTGGCCAGCCTGATGTAGTGTGGGGTGTCCCTGCCCATGGCAGGGGGTTGGAACTAGATGATCCTTGTGGTCCCTTCCAACTCTGACTGATACTATAATACTATGACCGTTTGGAATGGCTGCAGTGTATGTTTTACATGCTCATGACAGCCTGCCTCACCTGAAACACTGCAGTGTTCAGCAGCTGAGGATTCTGGTGGAATTCAAGGAACTCCAGACAGAAGCAGGTTATGTCAAGTCAGCTTTGAAATGAACGTTTGAATAAGCAGTGGCAAGGACTGTCCTAATCAGTGGAAGGGTGTACATTCCAAGTGTTAACATAGCAGAAACAATTCAATGCCACAGCTGGCACCCAGTAACGAAGCACCAATGACAAGGCACATCATATCTCTGACCCAGCAATCTACTGGGGGTGCTGCTCTGAAAGAACAACTTGAGCTCTGGTTCATAGACTTTTGTATTTGTCTTCTCACCAGGCCTAGTGGAATACACGGCAATACCCTACCCCAATCTGCACGCTCAGAGGATGAATTGCAGCTTGTTCCTGTCCTGACCAAAGAAGTGCTGCTAATCCCACCAGTGATGGCAGCTCTGCATCAGCAATGTGGTGGTGAGGGCAGCACACGGACTGGGAAGCAGTGCGATTGTGGTGTGAATGCCTGCAGAATGTGAAGAGCACTGAAGAAATAAGAAGGAGTAACGGGGAAAAAGGTGATTCCCACCCAAACTGACTCAACAGGTAAACCTTTCGTAAGCCCCATGTTTGTGGCATTCATTATAAGATAACTGGGATAAAATTGTAACAGGGTAACCTAATTCCTAGGTCACTGAGTTGAATTCGTTGGAACAGATGCACATGTGTGTTTCTTTAACTGAGAAAAGCGTAGACTCCATGGGGTATGTTTGTGGTCTTGGCATCTATCCTAAAGGCCAAACACCTACAGATAGGAGAGACTTTATCTGAGCTTATACATTCACCTTCTGCTTGACACTAAAGCAAGTTAACTAGCCAGTGAAATTTTTAAGGTGCCTGAACAGTTGGTCATAAGATGAATGGCTGTTTAAGGGGAGATGAGATCTATTTATGCCTAATTGGATTACTGCTGGCTGTATCTGTATGGTTCAGGTCTAGTGAGACTCAAGAACATCTGGTCCTCATAAAGACTATGAGCACAGAAGAGGGGTTTTGGTTGATGGGAAGAATGCATTGCTCATGTGACTGTGAGGCAGATGGCAAAAAGTGTGAAGATAGAAAAGTTCTTCTGGGAGTCCCTGGTTAAGGGAAGCATGTAAGAGTCAGTTACTAAACACCACAGGCCATGTTAGCTGGAGGAACCTTCTGCCCAATAAATGGTTTCCCGAGGCAAACTGCATCTGAACAAAACAGATTTTTGCTTTCTTCCTGCCTTGGTGAGGTAGCTAGCATGTATAGCCACAGAAAAACCTCAGAGTTCTTAGGCTATTTTATGCAAGAGATGATCTGTTTTGAAACACTGGTCCTGGAACAGGGAAATCTGCAACTTTTCAAGAAAGTGGTAGCAATTAAAGTAATGAATGAAGGAGAAGAACTTGGACTTGGCTTGCTAAAATGTTCTGTGTTTCACAAAATTCTTTAGTGTGTTGAACTTCAAATGATGCTAATGCTGGGTTGCAAATGGCAGGACTTTCACTAGCTGTAGGCAATCCTGGGTCCCTGGAGCTTTGATAAGCAGAGAAAAATGTCCAGAAGTTCAGCAGTGAGGAAAGAAGCCCAGATTCTATTTTTTTTTAATTATTATTTCTTTCTGGTAAATAATAGCAATGAAGTAGGATTGTTCCTGTGTTTGCACTAGATTATGGAAGACACACAGTATTCCCCTTTCATGGCATCGTTTTGCCTTTATGTCCTCTTAACCTGACTATTGCAGCTCTCTGGCCTAAATCCCAGCTCTTCGGCAGGAGCAGAGTGCCGCAGTCTGCCCTCATAGATGTGTGTCAGGAAACATGAATGTCAGCCTCATTTTCCACCAATTATGTTGGCTCCCATCTGCTTTAGAAGCTCAGAGCACCCTGCATCTGTTTTAAACCTCTCTTTGACAATCTGTATATTAGCATGAAGATGTTTAGCTGTTTCTTGAAAACGAAATACAAAGAAAGGAAAGAATTTTGTTGAAATGCAGGGGTGATTATTAAAAGCTGGAGCTAATTCCAGCCAGCATGTGCTTTATGCATCTGGCAAAAACAGTGTCTGACTTATTTATTACAGAAAACTCCTGTGATCAAAAATGCATTGCTGCTTCTGGGAAGGGAAAGAAAAAAACAAGAAAAAGTGGAATTTTCTTATTGCCCATTATTTACACCAGCAGCATGAATCCTGATTAATTTTTCTCAGGCACTTTCTGTGATTGCTCAGCTTTCTGAAGGGAAGACAGAGGTCAAGAATCAGAGATCATGGAAGGATTTGCTTTTTGAGATGCTTTCCAAAGGTATCATTGCACCTGGAATTTGTCAGCCATATCCTCTCGGGCTGTGCAGGGGGGAGTCTTATGAATGAACTTTTGGAGCTGGTGAAAGAGGATGCTTCAGGATTAGAGCTTTAAGCAGTCCCACACACTTTCCTTCCTGTTCCATATCCCCTGCTTCAGTGCCAGCACTCCTAGCCCTGACCTACATTTCTGTGGCAGAGGTAAGGACAGGCAACGGTAGGATTTTGTAGTTAAAATGGGAATATTTCATGAGGCAAAATTCACAGCCTTGCCCTGATCAGGTGTGATTAAAAGTTTACAGATAACTATACTTAAAAACATTTATGGTTCTATCTTGTTGGTCCAAAGACCATCTCATCTAAAGGAGATGAGAACATCTCCTTGTCTTTGGAGACCATTATTCTTAAAATTCCTGTTTAGAAACAAGTTGCTATGATTCTAAATTACTAGTATTTAATGAAATTAACCTCTTTTTAGTAATGGCATCTGTACTATGCTGTAGCAGGAAATAAAACTTTGCAATATCAGGTTATGAAATGAAGAGATAAGCAGCAGCTTTTTTAACATATTGAAATGAGTTTAAAGAAGAGGCTGAGGGAGCTGGGATTGTTTAGCTTGGAGAAGAGGAGGCTCAGGGGAGACCTCATTGCTCTCTACAACTACCTGAAAGGTGGTTGTAGCCAGGAAGGGGTTGGCCTCTTCTCCCAGGCAACCAGCACCAGAACAAGGAGACACAGTCTCAAGCTGCGCCAGGGGAAGTTTAGGCTGGAGGTGAGGAGAAAGTTCTTCACTGAGAGAGTCATTCGTCATTGGAATGTGCTGTCCAGGGAGGTGGTGGAGTCACCATCCCTGGAGGTGTTCAAGAGGGGACTGGATGTGGCACTTGGTGCCATGGTCTAGTCATGAGGTCTGTGGTGACAGGTTGGACTCGATGATCTTTGAGGTCTCTTCCAACCTTAGTGATACTGTGATAGCTTTTTTTCCCTCTTTCAATGACATTTGGCCATCTAAATCTTGAGCTGCTTGGAACACAGACATCTTACTCCTTATTTGGCACAGCATTCAAACAGGGGGTGAAAACTGTCAGAGTTTGAAGCTGGATAACAGAATTTTCCAGGTTTTACAGTGGGTTTGGCCTAGGGGTTTTGATTTCATTCATTCTAAGGAAAGAAGCCAGACAAGAAGTTATATGCACTTTATGTGTGTTAGAACATTTCTGTGGTTCTTATCACCAGAATAGATTTGGATCTGAATTGCAGCGGTAGTCAAGAGTCTGGATCAAGGCCTTAATTTAGGGCTATCTTTCATTTTAAATGGATTCTGTGGCTTTATAGTGTTGGATGATAGGTTGGACTCAATGATCTCAAAGGTCTTTTCCAACCTGGTTTATTCTATTCTAGTCCTGGTCCTGTCCTGGTCCTGTCCTGGTCCCGTCCTGGTCCCGGTGTGTCCTGTCCTGGTCCCGGTGTGTCCTGTCCTGGTCCTGGTGTGTCCTGTCCTGGTCCTGGCCCTGTCCTGGTCCTGGCCCTGTCCTGGTCCTGTCCTGTCCAGGTCTGTCCTGTCCTGTCCTGGTCTGTCCTAAGGTCTCTTTCAACCTGGTGTATTGTATTATTATTATTATCCTATCCTATCCTATCCTATCCTATCCTATCCTATCCTATCCTATCCTATCCTATCCTATCCTATCCTATCCTATCCTATCCTTGTTGGGGGTGTGTGTTAAAAATTATTTTATTTATTATTACTTAAAAAAACCTTTTATTTGAAACAGAGCATTTCAGACATGTAGGCAAAGTTGTCTTTAGATAATGAACTTGTGAACATCACGGGAGACTGACACCTATGATTGTCAGCTTTCACCTCCAACCCTCTTTGCCTGTAGTAAAACCTTGGTGAAAAGCTTTGTCTAGTCAAAAACTCCCACGGGGAAAAGGCAAAACTTTAAGTATCATTTCTGTGCCATCAAAGCTTAAAAAAGAAAAGCCATTTCTAATGATGGGGGGAAACAAAAAATAGTGAATAAATAGAGGGATGAGGTAGATACACCAGCTCGAACCTCAGGATAAATTGCCTGGGGATGTGGGAAAATTTGAAAAGGCAGAAAGTTGTGTGTTGCTTCCTGGCATTAGAGCAAACAGGTTTTTGCAGCTGTGTGCAATTAGAAGAAGTTAGAGGGCTGTTTATTTAACAATGATGTATTTATACATTTACTAGGAAATACAACATTAGTCAGAGGGGCATTAAAATATCTGCTATCTGTTAGAGCATCTGAAGCCTTTAAGAAGTAGTATTCTTCCACACAACCATTTTTCAGGTTTTTTGTAAACACAGCAAGAAAGGCTTAGTCCAAAGGGAAGTTCACAGAGGTTCACACAGAAACGGGGATGTGCACCCTTTGGATTTATTTTTCTCTCTGATATAAATTTAACACCTGTTTACATCTAAGGACTTCAGTTTCTTTCCCTTTTTTGCCCTCTTCTCTTTTTTGTTGTGGTTCCTATTTGTTTTACTCCTGCTAGGTTAGGAAGCTGTAGTATCTCAATTTATTTTTTTATGAAGGAAACCGAGCTCTGGACTGGTAAATGCTAAAGGTTTCAGGACAGATTTCAAGACTAACATCTTTCCTGCACAGCTAGTCCTAGAGAAATATTTGTTAGTGAGGTTGGTTTTTTTTGTTTACATGAAGTAATGCATGTCCTGAGAGGTTTCTGTTATGTTATAGTAGAGCAATCTGCTGGATCTTTGTGTGGATGCAGGCAGAATTTCATAGTATCATAGTATCAGTCAGGGTTGGAAGGGACCACAAGGATCATCTAGTTCCAGCCCTCCTGCCATGGGCAGGGACACCCCACACTAGATCAGGCTGGCCAGAGCCTCATCCAGCCTGGGCTTAAACACCTCCAGGGACAGGGCCCTAACCACCTCCCTGGACGACCCATTCCAGGGCTTCACCACTCTCATGGTGGAGAACCTCTTCCTCACATCCAGCCTGAATCTCCCCACCAGCTTCATTCCATTCCCCCTAGTCCTATCACTACCTGATGTCCTGAGAAGTCCCTCCCCAGCCTTCTTGTAGGCCCCCTTCAGATACTGGAAGGCCACAATGAGGTTGCCTGGGAGCCTTCTCTTCTCCAGACTGAACAGCCCCAACTCCTTCAGTCTGTCCTCATAGGAGAGGTGCTCCAGCCCTCTGATCTTCCTCGTGGCCCTTCTCTGGACACCTTCCAGCACCTCCATATCCCTCTTGGAATAGGGGCTCCAGAACTGGAGGCAGTACTCCAGGTGGGGTCTCACCAGGGCTGAGTAGAGGGGGAGAATCACCTCCCTTGACCTGCTGGCCACACTTCTCTTGATGCAGCCCAGGATCTGATTGGCTTTCCGGGCTGCAAGTGCACATTGAGAGCTCCTGTTGAGCTTCTCGTCCACCAGCACCCCCAAGTCTCTCTCCTCAGGGCTGCTCTCCAGCCAGTCCCTGCCCAGCCTGTATTTGTGCCTGGGATTGCCTCGACCCAGATGCAGGACTGGTTATGCATTCCATCCGTGACCCGATTCCTACTGAGATATCAGTCAGGCTACATCACTTAAAACTAGGCTCCACGTAGACCTATGCAGCAAACTCAGCATTCATGAGAAAAAATAGGTGGAGAAGAACTAGATGGTGGTTATACTTCACTCTCGTGATTAGAGCATTTGATGGTGTTGTGATGCAGTCCTACAATATGTGGGATTATAGTCTGTCTGCTCCAGACCTGCTACTCCTGAGAAAGTGCCCCAGCTATCAGAGGACAGTTGATGTATTGAAGCTACTTGAATTTCAATTCCTTCTTTACAAGTCTTCTCTAATGTTAAATAGCACAGGAAACAGAAGCCAGCTTTCTGAAGCCACGGGCTAGCATCCTACCCATTTGTATTAAAAACAGAAGGTGGAATTTACTTTGAATATTTTCCTAGGGTAATTTATTTTCATTCTTCATGTGCTTGAACTAATTTTGTGGTGCTGAAAAGTTCTCAAATTATTTCCTGGGCTAGATTAATTATTTTAAGACAATGGGAGTTGTTTAGTTTACTTCCCTGGGAATTAGAAGTCACTTATTAAAAGGCAAGATACAGAATGAACTAGCAGTAAAGCCAACTTTCCCTTCTCTTGTTCCTCTCCTGGAGACACACAGGCACTCTCACACGTCATTTCAGCTTTTCTAACTGTGAAAATAGCTTGTTCTTCAAACTTTTTTTCATTTCTTGGTGATTTGGGGAGACTGGTGCTTTGGTAGGCACCTTCCAGCTGCAAACTGGATTAATCTGATGAATCCTTCTTACAGCTTTTGAGAGGTGGGCACAAGCCAACCTCACGAGCTTCAACAAGACCAAGGGCAGGGTCCTGCAGCTGGGTTGAGGCAACCCCAGGCACAAATCCAGGCTGGGTAGTGACTGGCTGGAGAGCAGCCCTGAGGAGAGAGACTTGGGGGTGCTGGTGGACGAGAAGCTCAACAGGAGCTCTCAATGTGCACTCGCAGCCCAGAAAGCCAATCAGATCCTAGGCTGCATCAGCAGAAGTGTGGCCAGCAGGTCAAGGGAGGGGATTCTCCTCTACTCAGCTCTGGTGAGACCCCACCTGGAGTACTGCCTCCAGTTCTGGAGCCCCTATTCCAAGAGGGATCTGGAGGTGCTGGAAGGTGTCCAGAGAAGGGCCACGAGGAAGAGCAGAGGGCTGGAGCACCTCTCCTATGAGGACAGACTGAAGGAGTTGGGGCTGTTCAGTCTGGAGAAGAGAAGGCTCCCAGGTGATCTCATCGTGGCATTCCAGTATCTGAAGGGGGCCTACAGGAAGGCTGGGGAGGGACTTCTCAGGCTATCAGGTAGTGATAGGACTAGGGGGAATGGAATGAAGCTGGAGGTGGGGAGATTCAGGCTGGACATGAGGAGGAAGTTCTTCCCCATGAGAGTGGTGAAGCCCTGGAATGGGTTATCCAGGGAGGTGGTTGAGGCCCCATCCCTGGAGGTGTTTAAGAGCAGGCTGGATGAGGCTCTGGCCAGCCTGATGTAGTGTGGGGTGTCCCTTCCCATGGCAGGAGGGTTGGAACTAGATGATCCTTGTGGTCCCTTCCAACCCTGACTGACACTATGATACTTTTATCAAACAAGTGCCAGAGCATGGCATGCAGTACTTAGAACAGGCGTTTTCTGGTTTGAAGTTGTTATGTGGTGTGATGTTCCTGGTGTTTAAATGACTCCTTTGCTGGTACATCTGCCCTGTAGATTTTAGGTGTGGGAAGCAAAGCAGAGGCTGTGGCTGAAAATGAGCAAACAAGCAATAGGATGGATTTGTTCTAATACATTATTGTAGTACTGAAGTGCATATTCCCCTTCACCAGTAGACAGCGGTAAGTCACTGCTGATGCACTGCTATCTGAGCTGCAACAGCATCTACTGATAAAGCTCCTGAAGTGGGCAAAGCCTCCACACCAGCTTGCTGCATTTTGCATATGAAGGGCCAATGTGAAAGCCTTTTTCCTCTTCCCTCAAGAACGTAAGTACTTGCTTTAATTACTGATTACTGCAGATCCTTTTCCTGTCCCTGTCCGCGTCAGATCTTTGCAGATGCTGTCAATGAGAATGCAATCAGGGCAACAGACAAGAGGGTACCTCACAAAGAGAAAATGTTTTACGGTAGACCTCAGTAACTCTGAGGCATGTTATCCTTCTGCAGGGAAGAGAAAGCTATGACTTTCAGTTTGGTATAAGAGGCAGACTATGCACTCTCAACCCATCCTAGAACTTCTTCCATACATGGAAACTAAATAGTCTCAGAGTTCAAAAAGTTAGGAACCTGAGGAAACAACACCTTCAAAAATATGACAGTGTCAGTCAGATGGGAGAAGTTCTAAGTAGTGGAGAGAGCATGCCAAGTTTTCTCTTGCAGTGAAGAACATGTTGGTACTCTACCTGACATATTTGTTGTGCCACAGTTAACAGGACCATATTTCTTACAATGCCTGCAGTTGTAGTTAGAAAAGCAGCACTCAACAATGCTAAATGATTTGCCACTTGTAAGAGCCAGAAGGCTGTCTTGTCACTTTTTTTTTTCCCTCCTGTTTATCGGCCCCATCTTTTCATTTAGATAAAACTTTTCCTCATAGGAGCCCTAAATAGACTCCTGATTCAACAAATCCAAGTGGCAGGTGCTGCACTTTGGCCACAGCAACCCCATGCAGTGCTACAGGCTGGGGTCAGAGCGGCTGAAGAGCGGCCAGGCAGAGAGGGACCTGGGGTTACTGGTTGATGGGATGCTGAACATGAGCCTGCAGTGTGCCCAGGCAGCCAAGAGGGCCAATACCATCCTGGCCTGCATCAGGAACAGTGTGGCCAGCAGAAGCAGGGAGGTCATTCTGCCCCTGTACACTGCACTGGTTAGGCCACACCTTGAGTCCTGTGTCCAGTTTTGGGCCCCTCAGTTTAGGAAGGATGTTGAGTTGCTGGAATGTGTCCAGAGAAGGGCAACGAAGTTGCTGAGGGGTTTGGAACACAAGCCCTATGAGGAGAGGCTGAGGGAGCTGGGGTTGCTTGGCCTGGAGAAGCGGAGACTCAGAGGTGACCTTTTTGCTCTCTACAACTTCCTGAAGGGAGGTTGTAGCCAGGCAGAGGTTGGCCTCTTCAGACAGCCAGCACAGGACACAGTCTCAGGCTGTAGGCTGGAGGTTAGGAGGAAGTTTTACACAGAGAGAGAGATTGCCCATTGGAATGGGCTACCTGGGGAGGTGGTGGAGTTGCTGTCATTGGAGGTGTTCAGGAGGAGACTTGATAGGGTGCTTGGTTGCGTGGTTTAGTTGATTGGGTGGTGTTGGATGATGGATTGGACACGATGATCTTGAAGGTCTCTTCCAACCTGGTCTGTTCTGTTCTGTTCTGTCTCTGATCTATTCCATTCCATTCCATTCCATTCCATTCCATTCCATTCCATTCCATTCCATTCCATTCCATTCCATTCCATTCCATTCCATTCCCAGTGTTTTCCTGTCTGTATACAGGAATGGGAATGTAGACTACATGGCAGACTGCTTGATGATGGTAGTATTACTCTAAAGAGAGACTTCTACAATGTATTGTCTGACCTTTTACTGACAAGGAGGACATAACCTTTAGGAAGAGATAGAATTTATTCAAATAATCATCAAGACATTAAAGCAATCTATGCTTTTCTATCCTCTTCAATGCCCAGTTGTCCTGTATGTTTCAAACCAGTCAACATTCTCATTGCTTGATCTTGTTTTTGCTTTCTGATTATTTTAATTCTGGAATTAGTCATATGTCCTCCACAGAGCCATATAAAAACATAATCAAGTTTGTTTTGCACAGGCAGGGGGTGAGTGTTGCTACTGACACATTGTGCC
Organism: Picus viridis; assembly: GCA_033816785.1. Classification (NCBI taxonomy): domain Eukaryota; kingdom Metazoa; phylum Chordata; class Aves; order Piciformes; family Picidae; genus Picus; species Picus viridis. The sequence goes on from CM066568.1 coordinate 7,317,610, forward strand.
AAGTCCATTTGGGACCCTGATTGAATATATGGAACAGGTTAGGAGAGATGGGAACTGTTCTGATGTATCTGAAAAGAATCTTTGGAGCAGTTCAACAAAACAGAACAAAATGAGGAAAAAAAAAAACCACCACCACCCAAATGTTTTCAGCCCTTAAATTGCGACATTGTTTGCTTCAAAACGAAATGCTTCAGGTTTAGATGACTTAAACTTCAGGCCCAATTCCAAAGAAAAAAACATCTTGGTTTAAAAAAAAAAAAAAAAAAAAAGAAGATTATTTTAGCAAAATTTTGAAATTATGTTGATTCACTGCTCCTTCTTTGTGCCTTTCCCGTGTCTGAGGCTGCCAAAGTTGCGGCACTAGAGCTGTGCTCTGACCTTTACTGTTTGCCACTGCATTTTTCACATGGTTCCAATGGCATTGTCCTCACGTCACACCAAAGTGAAACACAGCACTCAAAGAAGAGCCTCAACAGTAAGGGTTTCCTTGAGTGCCTTCACAAACCTTGAGTCACATTGGAAGCCACCTCTCTGGGCTTTGCTTATGTCATCTACAGAACAAATGGACTAAAGATAAGGGCTAGCAGAAACTGCAGTCCAGAAAAGTGTCCTGAGATTCAAAAATTCCTAGCTGAAGGGTGTAACCCTGCTACTGCTGCTGTAACTACTGGAGGTGAAGGGGTTAGAAATTCTTCTGTGCTTAGTTCCTGGATTTTGATTCTGACTTTGGAGCAACTCTCTGTAAGCAGGAGGAACACTTAACTCGATATAGAATACTAGGTCAAGCTGATACATCCACTTCTCTGTAGTGAGATGATTGCAATTAACTCTCTGGTCTTTATGAAGATACTCGAAGGAAAAAACAACCCAAAACATGATCTGGATGAGGGCATTGAGTCCGTCATCGGTAAATTTGCAGATGACACCAAGCTGGGGGCAGGAGCTGATCTGCTGGAGGGTAGAGAGGCTTTGCAGAGGGACCTCAACAGGCTGGACAGATGGGCAGAGTCCAACGGCATGAGACTGAACACATCCAAGTGCCGGGTTCTGCACATTGGCCACAGCAACCCCATGCAGTGCTACAGGCTGGGGTCAGAGTGGCTGGAGAGCGGCCAGGCAGAGAGGGACCTGGGGGTACTGGTTGATGGGATGCTGAACATGAGCCTGCAGTGTGCCCAGGCAGCCAAGAAGGCCAATGGCATCCTGGCCTGCACCAGGAACAGTGTGGCCAGCAGGAGGAGCAGGGAGGTCATTCTGCCCCTGTACACTGCACTGGTTAAGCCTTGAGTCCTGTGTCCAGTTCTGGGCCCCTCAGTTTAGGAAGGATGTTGAGTTGCTGGAATGTGTCCAGAGAAGGGCAACAAAGTTGGTGAGGGGTTTGGAACACAAGCCCTATGAGGAGAGGCTAAGGCAGTTGGGGTTGCTTAGCCTGGAGAAGAGGAGGCCCAGGGGAGACCCTATTGCTCTCTACAACTACCTGAAGGGAGGTTGTGGACAGGTGGGAGTTGGTCTCTTCTCCCAGGCAAGCAGCACCAGAACAAGAGGACACAGTCTCAAGCTGCGCCAGGGGAGGTTTAGGCTGGATGTTAGGAAGAAGTTCTATACAGAGAGAGTGATTGCCCATTGGAGTGGGCTGCCTGGGGAGGTGGTGGAGTCACCATCATTGGAGGTGTTCAGGAGGAGACTTGATGCGGTGCCATGGTCTAGTTGATTAGGTGGGTTGGATTGGTTGATGGGTTGGATGCGATGATCTTGAAGGTCTCTTCCAACCTGGTTTATTCTATTCTATTATGGAACAGCGAAGTGCTATCAGTAGGCAATGCTGGTACTGGAGGGACTTTGACCAGGATTAATCTTGAAGTCCTGGCAGATTTGCAGGTGAAACATCTGAAGTGAAATAAGAGGTTAATCACTGGAAGGCAGCTGGCTGCTCTAAGCAGCAGTCCTTTTTTATCAATGCTTGTGATGCAAATAAAAAGACCAAACAACCCTACAACTAAATATAGCATAAAAGTCCTCAAAAGCCAGTCAATAAACAGTAATTATCTTTCACAGCTGGAAGCATGTTTTGCTTTGAGTGTAACCAACAAACTGTGCTTGACTGTGTGATGATTATTTCAATCAGGTTATAGAGGAGAATGTTATTTGGGAGCTGCTCTTTTGGAAGGTGTTCTTGTAAATGTGTGCAGATTTCTGAACTCTTCTCCTCCTTTCCAAACTGCTACAGACCTTCCTAAGTGGAAAAGCCTGGCTGATTTGAAGGCAATTTGTGATTCAAATGCTGTTGTTGGGCAGAGCTTCATCTGATCTTTTCCTCGTCCTTCCGCTTGCTACTCCTGAGCAATCACTGATCTCGAAATAGCCAAGCAGGCTTTCAGTGCTTGGTCAGATCTGCCAGGTCCCATGGATGAATGCCACTTGCAAGGTGGTGAATCACAGGATTTTGGGAGGAGAAAAAGAGAAGGGAAGCGGCAACAAGGCAGCTCTTGGAAAAGGAGTTATAAAATAAGCCTGGCATGTTTCACAGTCCCTGACACAGTGATTTTTATCAGACACCTCAGCAGCACTGGAAAGTGGCCTAAACTACAAGAGCTTGAGAAACATGATCCTCCTAAGTGACTACCCTCACGCTGTCAAAGTGAAGGACAAGTTTTAATTTCATTTCATTTCAATTAAAAATTAACATGTCGACAAACAGTTCAGGAAACTGAATTTTGTAATGTTCCTGTAAGGCATCCTCCTCCTGCCAGGAAATTAAATTCCCAGTGACCTGCTGCAAAACTGTTCATAGAAATCCTGGGCTGGTATGCAGAAGTCCCATTTTAATAGATGCCACATTTGTTAGTAGTGCTATTTACAGTGTGTATCTGCCCCATCCCTCAGAATCATAAAGCTTTCTTGAGTTGAGAGGTATATGACTTGTGTGCAGGTTTTTGTGTGTGCATTCTTTGTTTGTTTGATTGCTTTTAAGTAAAGGGTCCTATGTAGAATGAATCTCTCTTGATCAAAACCACAGAGGAATTAAGTGAGATGGAGGTCAGTGGTTATAGGTTTAGCGTCATAGAATCATTTAGGCTGGAAAAGACCTTCAAGGTCATTGAGTCCCATTGTTAGCACTACTCTACCAGGTGTATCACTAAGCCTTATCCCAAAGCACCACACCTAGACAGCTTTTAAACACATGCAGGGATGGTGACTGAACCAGGACCCTGGGCACCACCCTTTCAGGACAAATAGTGATTTTCTCTTGTTACTTGAGGTACACACCAGGATGTACTCTCTGGTTTTACTTACATGACCATGGGGAAGACATGAGAAAGTGGGATGGAAAACCCACTTCACTTCTGGCTGCACAAGTCTGTGAATTACAAGGAAATTCTTCCCCAGTTTCCAGTGGAAAATCACCCAAGAAGAGCAGAAGAACTGATAGTGCTTCTGATCCTCCTGAAGGCATTCTTCACAAGAGGCAGGTGATTCCAGACAGAATTAGCGCGCCACATGGGTCACTATCCCCCCACCTCCACTGAGATGGCAGACTGAAAGACCTCACCAGTACACTGTCCTATGAGCATCAGCAGGCTGTGCCCAGGGTCCTCTCTAGCAAGCCCAGTTTCATCCCCATCCCACTACAAATCTAGTTGAAAGCTCTTTCAATGAACCCTGCTAATTCTTGTCTCAGGATCCTTTTCCCCTTTTGACAAGTTTACCCCATCTGTCACTAGCAGGCCTGGTATCTTGCAGACCAGTCCCTGGCCAAAGAACCCAAAGTCTTGCTGGTAACACCAGGCTCAAAGGCAGGACATTGTCTGGTGGATCTTTCTGTCTAAACCTTCACGATTCCATGTAACTGGTGTGATAGAGGTGCTGTCAATTCCTTAACCGGCTGTCCTGAGGTCCTGAAGTCTCTCTTCATTGCTCTTGGACTTCTTGATTTAAGTTTATCCTTGCCTAAGGTAGCCCTAAACATTGCAAAACTGTGCTAGAAGGGTGAAAGTATGATACAATGCAGAAATTCATCACAATCAAGAGGTTCTCATGAGATTAGTGGAGAACAACATATCTTGGTGTCGTTCAGATGTTCTCTCAAGGCCACATTCTTGGCAGCTCCTCACTTTGGCTGGTCTCTCTGTTTTTCCAACTTTATATGGACTTCTTTTCTTTCCAATTAGTCTGTTGATTGGCTGCAGATGTACACCAAAATGTCCTTTGTTTTAGTGTGCTTTTTCAAGTGACTAGTGATTAGTACTGGTTGGAAACTTTTCCACTGAAATAATTTGACAGACATTTGTGGTTGTAGCAGAACTGATATTTGCTGTGGAAATGCCTCACTTTTGCCAAGGGAAAAAAAATAAACCTTTTTTTGTCAAGTCATCCTGAAATTCGTGGTTTATTTTAGGTCAGCTTGTTAATGGCTCTAAGTTATTGGATTGTTTCAGTTCACTACTTAAGGCTTGTTTTTTTATGGCCTCTTCTTTTGTTGCTCCAGGCTTTATTAATCAGGTTACTTCATACATCATTATCTGTTGTTGAAGGTGACATGAATAGTGATCTGGTAACTGTAGTAACTGTGATGTACTTAGAGAGAGAAAAGGTCTCATAGAGGAGGTTGTGGATGAGATTGCAACTTTTGTGGGGAAAATGCAGCAGCCTCAAGTTTGCAGTTACAACCTGGCAGTGTTTTGGGTGCTTCCTGTGTAAAATGTAGTTGTGCAAAGCCTAAGGCTTTCTTTTGAAAATACTTCCATGCAGACCTAAGAGGATTAGTATTTTGTTTGTAATAATGCCTCTGTTCAAGTCCAAAGTTTTAGCACCTTACTTGTTTTGGGGAGGTGCTTTTGGGCTCAGTTTAAAGGCTTAAATGTCAAAACAACCACAATAGTTTTTATTTGTATTTTGAAGATACTTTTATAAAGCCTTTAGAATTCCCCCAAGTCCCATTTCCAGGCTTTTCTCTGCAAGTACAAGGGTTTGAAGCTTAGCTTTCATTAAGAAAATGAAAGATCATTAAGTAATTACTTGTTTTCAAAAGCTGTGGCTCTAAGGAAAAAACCAACTAACATAGAATCATAGAATCAGTCAGGGTTGGGAGGGACCACAAGGATCATCTAGTTCCAACCCCTGCCATGGGCAGGGACACCCCACACTAGATCAGGCTGGCCAGAGCCTCATCCAGCCTGGTCTTAAACACCTCCAGGGATGGGACCTCAACCACCTCTCTGGAGCATCATGAGACTTCAATGTCCTGAGAACATAAAACACTGATAATACATAAAATACCGATAATACAGGTTTCCAATCACAGGTAGGAACCCTTGTACAGGACCAGCTGTAATACTTGTTTTGGTGGTGATTGCAATAGATTCTAGGCCTCTAGGAAAAAATTGGAAGCCACTTTTCCATTGTCTGTCTTCTTGCTCCATGAGCGCAGAGGTTTACACACAGCGCTTGTGTATTTTGTGGCAATGTGTTTCTTACAAACCCAAATAAGTCAAGGGAAAATGCTTTCCCTTTCCTTCCCCAGGAACAAAAAAATAGTGGAGGGAGAAAAGAAAAGCAGGAAGGAAAAATGAATATAGAAGGAATGAGAAAATTTAGAGGGGAAGAGAGCTGGGCTGGCAGATGGCTGCTAGTTCCTCCTGTGATGTAAACAGTTTTCACTGGCTTCAGTGGTGAGCTGTGTTAGCTTGTTTTCCATGGTGGAAAACTATTGAGAGCACACTAGTTGGAAGGTGATGTGGCATTGGTTAATAGCTGGAAAAGTGTAAGAAATAAGTACTTCTTGAAATGCTCTTACTCCCCCAGCGATCATTTTGGAAAGCCTGATGAATATCTGCAGTTGTCTGAGACTAAACCATCAAGATCACTTCTCAACATTCTTTTGCCTTTTCCCACTAACATTTGTTTTTGGTCATAAATGACAGCTCAGAGCTGCTACAAGCTCAAGTTTGTTTTGACAGTCAGAATATACAAACACAAATATTTTTGCTTGAACTTAATGGTGGCCCAATGAATTTTCTCTGAGGCCTGCAGTGACACAGCTGGGATGAATTGAATCCACCAAGTGTAACTTGGGCCAGAGTAAGGTGGAATGTGATCAGGTGAATCATAGAATCAATAAGGTTGGAAAAGACCTCAAAGATCATCAAGTCCAACCTCTCACCCAAGACCTCATGACTACTAAACCATGGCACCAATTGCCACATTCAAACTGCTCTTGAACACCTCCAGGGACAGTGACTCCACCACCTCCCTGGACAGTACATTCCGATGGCTAACAACTCTCTCAGTGAAGAACTTTCTCCTCACCTTGAGCCTAAACTTCCCCTGGTGCAGCTTGAGACTGTGTCCTCTTGTTCTGGTGCTGGTTGCCTGGGAGAAGAGACCAACCCCCTCCTGGCTACAACTTCCCTTCAGGTAGTTGTAGACAGCAATGAGGTCTCCCCTGAGCCTCCTTTTCCCCAGGCTAAACAACCCCAGCTCCCTCAGACTCTCCTCATAGGGCTTGTGAAGAACCCAAGTTCATTGGAAAAATTAAAATTTCCAGTGTGTCAGTGTCCTGAGGTAAGAAAAAAGGTTTCTCATGTTTATCAGTGTGAATTGGAGCTAAGCTCATTTCTTCTTTACTCTCTCATTTGCATACTTCACAGAGAATTTTGGTGCAGTTTGTGTCAGAGAGAAAGTATTTTTTTCCACTGCATGTTTACTTTATGGTACTAAGGTTAAGACATAAACTGAAGTTTTGAGTTATACTTTATACTTTAATATTTCTATAATACTTTAATATTTAAGTTTTTTTAAGAAGTAAAAATAGTTAAGTTTTTTTTGTCAGTATTTACAAATGTTTGGGGTTGTTTGTTTGTGTTTGTTTTGTTTCATTAAAGGACGCATTTTCCTAGTGTCCTTTCTCAGGCTTTTGCTAAGCTGCCTATCTCTAGCTCTGATGCTTGCAGTGGTTCCCATCTTGATGGTCATAGAATAGAATAGAATAGAATAGAATAGAATAGAATAGAATAGAATAGAATAGAATAGAATAGAATAGAATAGACCAGGTTGGAAGAGACCTTCAAGATCATTGTATCCAACCTATCATCCAACACCACCTAATCAACTAAACCACGCAACCAAGCACCCCATCAAGTCTCCTCCTGAACACCTCCAGTGACGGCGACTCCACCACCTCCCCAGGCAGCCCATTCCAACAGCCAATCACTCTCTCTGTATAGAACTTCCTCCTAACCGCCAGCCTAAACCTCCCGTGGTGCAGCTTGAGACTGTGTCCTCTTGTTCTGGTGCTGGCTGCCTGGGAGAAGAGACCAACCTCTGCCTGGCTACAACCTCCCTTCAGGTAGTTGTAGAGAGCAATAACGTCACCCCTGAGTCTTCTCCTCTCCAGGCTAAGCAACCCCAGCTCCCTCAGCCTCTCCTCATAGGGCTTGTGTTCCAAACCCTCACCAACCTTGTTGCCCTTCTCTGGACACGTTCCAGCAAGCCAACATCCTTCCTAAACTGAGGGGCCCAGAACTGGACACAGGACTCGAGGTGTGGCCTAACCAGTGCAGTGTACAGGGGCAGAATGACCTCCCTGCTCCTGCTGGCCACACTGTTCCTGATGCAGGCCAGGATGCCATTGGCCCTCTTGGCTGCCTGGGCACACTGCATAAGTCGCTAAGTGTTCAGAAAAGTGAACAAGCTGCTTAATGTCCTGCTCCCCTGTGATTTGAGACTCTATCTAAAAAAAAATCCCCTCATAAACATACTCCCAATTGCTTAAACATCTGCCCTAGTACCATGCAGCTAAAGCTTGGAGGAAATAGAAGGCACATACTAATCAAATCTAATTTTTATGAAACAGGGACATAAGGAGATACAGTTGATATCTGAAGCACATCAATGATTTAATGGTATCCAAATTCTTGAAGTCCATGCTTCCAAGGTGCTAATAACCTTGGACAGTATCTACAATATCCCTCATTTGAAGAGAGAATAGAAACCCCAATCATTTGTACCCTGTAATGAGCATGCACAGGGGCTCTAACTTATTAAAATTAATTTTACAATTAGAGGACACACTGAATCTGGGAATAAGCACCATAATGACAGGAACAGATGTCACTTGCTGCTGGATGAGCAACAGAAAACATCAGAACTGTACTGTGCAATGCTGCCTCATGCTTTCTGACAGCCAACTCAAATTCCTTGAAGTCAGTTTGCTCTTTAAAAACCTTATCCTAATGTTTGTCTAGCCAGAGGCATATTGCAGTGGTGACAGAAGATACCCACAGTGCAAGTCCTGACTCCCTCCATCCCCCTTTCTCAGTCTGCCAGAAACCCTGGACAGAGTCTACTTGATTTAATCATTCCCCTCAGAGATGTGTCAAACAGAAAATCAAAGTACATTCTCCAACCACCTCTCTTGGACCAAACCACATACAAACCTAATCCAAATTATATCATTTTCTATTGTAAAACATACTTTTTTTCCAGGTCAGGATGTTACTTACATCTCGTGAGAATGGATATTGTTTGAAGCACTAGGTTAATTTAAGACAGAGTTATAGATCCTTGGTCCCACAGCTCTGTGGTGCCAGGAGAATCATTGGAAGTTTCATGTATATATGTGTGTGTGTATATATGTATTTAGAATATATAGTAGAAGTATTCTGTGATTGCAAAGACAAAAGTGAAAATATGGTGACTAGAGTATAAAGGATGAGCAGTCTACAGATTCCACTAGAGCAGACAATGCTGCTGCTTTGGTGACTGGAATGACCTGGCTGCATTTCAGGTTGTTTTTTTTTTTTTTTTTTTTTTGATTAATAGGCAAGACAGGGTTGGAAGGGTTGAAAAGTTATGCATAACTGAAGCCCCTGGGAGCCTCTGGGCCCCTCAGTTTAGGAAGGACATCGAGACACTTGAACGTGTCCAGAGAAGGACAACAAGGCTGGGGAGAGGCCTTGAGCCCTATGGGGAGAGGCTGAGGGAGCTGGGGTTGTTTAGCCTGGAGAAGAGGAGGCTCAGGGGCGACCTCATTGCTCTCTACAACTACCTGAAAGGTGGTTGTAGCCAGGAAGAGGTTGGTCTCTTCTCTGTAGCAACCAGCACCAGAACAAGAGGACACAGTCTCAAGCTGCACCAGGGGAAGTTTAGGCTCGAGGTGAGGAAGAAGTTCCTCACACAGAGAGTCATTTGTCATTGGAATAGGCTGCCCGGGGAGGTGGTGGAGTCTCCGTCCCTGGAGGTGTTCAAGAGGGGATTGGATGTGGCACTTGGTGCCATGGTTTAGTCATGAGGTCTGTGGTGACAGGTTGGTCTCGATGATCTTCGAGGTCACTTCCAACCTTAGTGATACAGTGATACTGTGATGATGAGAGAGATTCTAAGAGAGGGAGATCTCTTTCCCAATCTGTTTACACAAGTACATGAATCTATCATGACCATGGATAGTCATATAATTCAGATCTAGTTTTTGTGACCAAGCAAGGGTTGAGTTTCTTCCCATGTGCCCTGAACAGGGGACGACTGGGGTTTTGTCAGAGAGTGCCCTTTGCAGCAGCATGACATACGATGTTAGGCACTTGAAGTTTGTTGGCCATGTAAGCCTCTGTCCTCATTTTAGCTGTTTGGTTCAATGCAAGTGATTTTGTGAGGAATGAAAGCGAATGAAAATATTATGTTCTCCAAAGAAGCAGCAGAATGCTGGCATGGCACTTACAAACCATCCTGACTTGTGGGTCAAGCTTTTGTGTGACTTAACAAGCGTTCCTACGTGCACATAAACACAAAGGTCTTGGAAAACGTGTGAATTAAGCCATCAACTTCTTGTGAAATAATTGTATGTTTCAGGTGGAAATGTTCTGGTCCTGTCTCTTGAAATACTGAGCTTAAACCTCCATGTTTTGCAGTCATCACTAATAGTTGCCATGTCCTCATTTCTTGTTTTGGAAAGCTCAGTTTCTTCTCCAGATCCTCAGTGAAGAACAGCTGGATGTTGTCTTTAATTTCAAGAGAGAACTGCAGGTATGATCTTCAGGATCCAGCCTGTCCACTTGTGTTTTTTTTGTTTTTCTGCTAAGGCGTGCTTGAATCCTGAATATGGGATGCTTGAAGCCTACCTGTCCTTATTACAGTTGCTGGGAGAAGTAAGCATGACTGTTCCTGGTGGTACATGAGTATACTTGGTTGGTGCATGTATAAAATCCTGCCTTTCTTTAAACTAATTCTGTTCGGAGTACATATACATTGCAATGCTGGGAAACCATATGAGGCTTCAACCTGTTGAGGCTGCTGTCAAGCAGAGTCTTGCATTTAACTTCAGTGAAAATCACTCTGGTCCCTTAGCTCTCTTCACTGTATCATATCATAGTATCAGTCAGGGTTGGAAGGGACCACAAGGATCATCTAGTTCCAACCCCTGCCATGGGCAGGGACACCCTACACTACATCAGGCTGGCCACTGTAATCTTTGGTAAGCTCTGGCGGGCAAGGTAAGGAAAACATTGTTTGAGATCTGTTTTTAAAGAGTCCTTTAGGACACGCAGTTAACAATGTCGTGTGTTTTGCTTGTAGTTTAAATGAATTACCTTCCCCCTGCTCCCCCAGCATTCCAGCCTGGGCGCCTTCCACTTTACCAGGCAGGACCACCAGAGGGCACCCGGGACACGCCGCGGAGGCAGGGGCGGCCCCGGCTTCCCTTGCTCCGGAGCGGAGTTCGCGATCTTCTCATGGGATCTTCAGTCAGCCTGACGAGCTTCAGCTGCTTTATCTCATCCTTCTTCGGGGAAGCATGAACCGTATGCTTGTGCGCCCATATCTTGTGTCCAGAGGTGGGCAACGAAGCTGGTGAAGGGTTTAGAATACAAGTGTTATGAGGAGCACCTGAGGGAACTGGATTTATTTTGCCTGGGGAAAAGGAGACTGAGGGAAGACCTCACTCTTTACAACTACCTGAAAGGAGGTTGCAGTGAGGTGCAGGTTAGTCTCTCCTCCCAAGCAGCAAACAATGGGACAAGAGGGAATGACCTCCAGCTGTACCAGAGAAACTTCAGAATAGATATTATGAAAACTTTCTTCACTGAGAGGGTTGTTAAGCATTGGAACAGGCTGCTGAAGGAAGGGATGGAGTCACCATCCCTGGAGGTATTTAAAGTGTAGATGTGGTTCTTAGGGACGTGCTTCGGTGTTGACTTAGCAATATTGAGTCAATGGTTAGACTTGAGTATCTTAAAGGCCAACATGATTTTATGCTATGTCTATGTGCTAAAATAGAATCATAGCATGGTCTGGGCTGGACCTCTAAAGGTCATCCAGTTCGACCCTCTCTGCAGTAAGCAGGAGCATTCTCAACTAGCTGAGACTGCCCAGAGCCCTGTCAAGCCTCTCTTTGAATACCTCTAGCGATGGGGCTCCAACCATCTCACTGGGCAACCTGTTCCAGTGTTCCGTCACCTTCATAGTAAAGAACCTGTTCCTACCATCCAATCTAAATCTGTTCTTCTCCACTTTGAAGCCATTGTCCCTTTTCCTATCACCACAAGGTTTTGTAAACAGTCTCTCTCCATCCTTCAGGCTCCCTTCGGGTACTGGAAGTCCACTATTAGGTCTCCCCAGAGTCTCCTCTTTTCCAGGCTGAACAACCTGAAAATCAGTGATTTGTTCCATGAAGATACACTGGAAACCTAAAGTGAATGTGCAGTCCTTTGTCAGCAGCTTATTTTCATACTTGTCAAAGCACAAGAGCAACAATTTTCAAGTAAAGTCAAGAAGCTGGGAGAAATATTCAAGCTTCCTAATGCTAAAGGTGAAATGATCCTGAATTGTTTTGAATTTCCAAGTTTACATGAGGTTTATTCTTATCCTTTAGAAGATAAACTTTAATGGTTTGCTTGAGGTACTGTCATAGATGTCACTAGTTATGGCAATCATACTCTAACTCCTATGTTGGGTAGAAAAATTTTCAAGACATAGATACAGGTCCAAACATCTGTCATGAGAAGATGTAAATCAGATGATTCCAGCCCTCTGTGTTTTGGTTTGTTGTTTTGCTGTGGAGATTTAACCCCTGCATCTGGTTGAAAAGTACTACTACTGGAACCAGAAAGAAGTTGTCAGAAAGATCATAGTATTATAGTATCATAGTATCAGTCAGGGTTGGAAAGGACCACAAGGATCATCTAGTTCCAGCCCTCCTGCCATGGGCAGGGACACCCCACACTAGAGCAGGCTGGCCAGAGCCTCATCCAGCCTGGTCTTAAACACCTCCAGGGATGGGGCCTCAACCACCTCCCTGGACAACCCATTCCAGGGCTTCACCACTCTCATGGGGAAGAACTTCCTCCTCATGTCCAGCCTGAATCTCCCCACCTCCAGCTTCATTCCATTCCCCCTAGTCCTATCACTACCTGATGTCCTGAGAAGTCCCTCCCCAGCCTTCCTGTAGGCCACCTTCAGATACTGGAAGGCCACAATGAGGTCACCTCTGAGCCTTCTCTTTTCCAGACTGAATAGCCCCAACTCCTTCAGTCTGTCCTCATAGGAGAGGTGCTCCAGCCCTCTGATCATCCTCGTGGCCCTTCTCTGGACACCTTCCAGCACCTCCAGATCCCTCTTGGAATAGGGGCTTCAGAACTGGAGGCAGTACTCCAGGTGGGGTCTCACCAGAGCTGAGTAGAGGGGGAGAATCACCTCCCTTGACCTGCTGGCCACACTTCTCTTGATGCAGCCCAGGATCTGATTGGCTTTCCGGGCTGCAAGTGCACACTGAGAGCTCCTGTTGAGCTTCTCGTCCACCAGCACCCCCAAGTCTCTCTCCTCAGGGCTGCTCTCCAGCCAGTCACTACCTAGCCTGGATTTGTGCCTGGGGTTGCCTCAATCCAGCTGCAGGACCCTGCCCTTGGTCTTGTTGAAGCTCATGAAGTTGGCTTGCGCCCACCTCTCCAGCCTGTCAAGGTCCCTCTGGATGGCATCCCTTCCCTCCAGTGTGTCTGCTGCACCACACAGCTTGGTGTCATCAGCAGACTTGCTGAGGGTGCACTCGATGCCACTGTCCATGTCACCCACAAAGATGTTGAACAAGACAGGTCCCAGGACTGATCCCTGAGGGATCCCTGAGATTAACGAGATTAGAATATGCTTCTACCAGGTCCCTCTAATTTTTTGGGGAGGGACTGATGAATGCTCAGAATATCTGCCCAAAGGCTACAAATCAAATAAATCACCAACCTGCCATCAAACTGTCATGGAAAGAAACACCTAGATATCCATGCTTCCTGTCTGTCTCAAAAGCTATCTTTTATGGGAAGAATTATCTATTATGGGAAGAATTGAACTTATTCTTACTACTTCTTCTTCTTTGCTTTGGTCTGTTTTTCTACCCTTGGACATGATAGAAAAAGCGTAGGGGCCTGGTTTTCAGATGGCTTAGCTATCCAAGATGAATGTAAACCCAGAAGAACCTGTAAGTGGCTAGCAGTATGTAGGTGAAAGAATCAAAAATCCTTGTTGTCCTCCTAATATTACTGACCTTATTGTGACAAAAAAGGAGCTTGCAGAGAGGTGGGTGTTGGTCTTTTCTCACAAGTCACAACTGATAGGGTAAGAGGAAATGGCATCAACTTACGCCAGGGAGATTTAGGTTAGATGTTATGAAAAACTTCTTCACCAATAGGGTTATCAAATCCTACAACGGGTTGCCCAGGGAAGTGGTTGAATCACCATCCCTGGATGTATTTGAAAGCCATCTAAATATGGTGCTCAAGTATATGGTGTAGTAGTGGCCATGGTAGAATTAGACAGTGGTTGGATTTTATCAACTTAAAGGTCTTTTCCAAGCATAGTGATTCTGTGATTCTCTGTGATGAAACTCCATGAAGTGATATTTGTTTGACTGATACCATTTTGCATTTAGAGAGAATTCATCTCAACAAAGGAATAAATCATACATCATGAATGAGACACCTGCTGTTACTTATTCTGGTTTTTACTTTTAATTCTGCATTTTCTTGGTTTGCTAGAAGTTTATGAACAGAATGTGACAGGGATTTTAATGCTATGGGAGACCTCGCAACTTCAAACTCAGAGCTGAGCTTTGAGTTTGTGCTGAGGCTGCAGAAACACTGCACAGGTGCTGGGAAGATAGGACTGGCACTAAACATTCTATGCTTTTCTTTGTGAATTCCCTGGGCAAAGCCTGTCTCTTTGTGAGAAATATTTGCATAAGATGAGTGGGTGTCTCAATACCAGAGAAACACTGAGGTGCTAGAGGAGGGCAGCAAAGCTGTTTCATTAATCTCATGAAAATTGACTGAAGGAGCTGGGGCTGTTTGGTTTGAAGAAGAGGAGGCTAAGGGGAGACCTCATTCCTCTCTACAACTACCTGAAAGGAAAGGAAATGAAGGGATAGGATAGGATAGGATAGGATAGGATAGATAGGATAGGATAGGATAGGATAGGATAGGATAGGATAGGATAGGATAGGATAGGATAGGATAGGATAGGATAGACCAGGTTGGAAGAGACCTTCAAGATCATTGTGTCCAACCTATCAACCAATCCAACCCACCTAAACAACTAAACCATGGCACCAAGCACCCCATCAAGTCTCCTCCTGAACACCTCCAATGATGGTGACTCCACCACCTCCCTGGGCAGCCCATTCCAATGGGTGTTGTGGGGAGGTTGGTGCTGGTCTCTTCTCACTGGTAATTAGTGATAGAAAAGAGGAAATGGCCTCAAACTGCAACAGGGTAGGTTTAGACTGGACATTAGGAAACACTTTTTTCACAGAAAGAGTAGCCAGACATTGGAACAGGCTGCTGAGGGAGGGGATGTGGTTGAGTCACCATCCCTGGATGTGTTTAAAGGTCATTTAGATGTGGTTTTGGGGATATGGTTTAGGGCTGAACTTTGTAGAGTAGGGTCCGTGGTTGAACTTGATGATTCCAGGAGTATATTCCAACCTGAATGATTCAATGAAACCCAACCGAAGTGGGGCTTTTGTGCTCTTGTACTGAGGATGATCAATGGCTAAAGACATGGGCATCTGATATGCTTTAGAACACAACAGTGTCATGGTTCTCTTGCCCTGGAATAAGTTTCATTAATATAGAGAGCCCTGTATATATAAAAAGGGGCCATCAACATGCATAGAAAGTACCTATTCATAAAAATATGGCCAGACTGAAATTTTGTTTTCCTTCTGGAAGTTGGGCATTGTTAGATAAACATTATCTAGCTATTCATGATCTTTTCATGAAGTTTCAAAACACAAGAGATGTGTGTACACCACATTTTAATTATTTATATCTTTTCTGCATATTTAAGGAAGTAGTTATTGGTTTGTTTGGTTGGTTGGATTTTTTAACTACTTCTTAGTTTAGTTTCTCCATTTGGAAAATGTCAATAATTCAAATTTTCAGGCCTGGTGTGAGGGTGAAATCCATTAAGGGTGTTGAGATATTGAAGTTGTGGGTGCTGTGTAAGTACTGAGGTGTCAAGAAATACTAAACAATCTACTGCAAATAGCTCTGCTTTTTTCCCCTGTTTGGTTCATTAGTATGCACTCAGAGGTGACCTTAATGTCTCTGGTAGCACCATTTCAGGTCCTGCTTAAAACAATTGTTGAATGACTCACTGGTTTAGGAACATGGGAATTTTTCCACAATGCATTTAGACTCTACTGCTTTAGACTTCAGGGGATGGAGCTGATCAGGAAAGTTGTTAATAATGATTGAATGTATTTATAATGGGTAGACTATTATCTTGTTAATAATGATTGAATGTATTTATAATGGGGGGACTATTCTCTTGTTAATAATGATTGAATGTATTTATAATGGGGGGACTGTTCTCTTGTTAATAATGATTGAATGTATTTATAATGGGGGGACTATTCTCTCCTGTTTTGGAGCATCTGATAATGATTTAAAGAAATTAATTGGTAAAGAAGAAATTTGTTGGCTATGCCTGGTAGGAAGCAAATAGAGGTTGGTTTTGTGTTGCTGATGACGTGTCTTCAGAGGATCACACGTGCTAGTTGCTTGCCTTCAAGGAAAGTTTTCACAGTGGAGTGGTGACACAGATCTAGTGTTGATCTAAAATGATTTTTCTTTTTTCCTATAATTCTGTTCTCCCTTTGATAAGTTAGGCATGGCAGTAAGTCTTACAATTCAAATGGTGAATGGTGCCACATCCAGCTGGCAGACAGTCACTAGTGGTGTCCCCCAGGGATCAGTACTGGGCCCCATGCTCTTTAATATCTTTATTGGTGATCTGGATGAGGGCATTGAGTCCATAATCAGTAAATTTGCAGACAACACCAAGCTGGGGGCAGGTGTTGATCTGTTAGAGGGTAGGAGGGCTCTGCAGAGGGACCTTGACAGGCTGGACAGATGGGCAGAATCCAAGGGCATGAGATTGAACACATCTAAGTGCTGGGTTCTACACTTTGGCCACAACAACTCCATGCAGTGCTACAGGCTGGGGTCAGAGTGGTTGAAGAGCGGCCAGGTAGAGAGGGACCTGGGGGTGCTGGTTGACAGTAGGCTGAACATGAACCAGCAGTGTACCCAGGCAGCCAAGAGGGCCAATGGCATCCTGGCCTGCATCAGGAACAGTGTGGCCAGCAGGAGCAGGGAGGTCATTCTGCCCCTCTATGCTGCACTGGTTAGGCCACACCTTGAGCCCTGTGTCCAGTTCTGGGCCCCTCAGTTTAGGAAAGATGTTGAGTTGCTGGAAGGTGTGCAGAGAAGGGCAGCAAAGTTGGTGAGGGGTTTGGAGCCCAAGCCCTATGAGGAGAGGCTGAGGGAGCTGGGGTTGCTTAGCTTGGAGGACACTCAGGGGAAACCTTATTGCCATCTACAACTACCTGAAAGGATGTTGTAGCCAGGTAGGGGCTGGTCTCTTCTCCCAGGCAACCAGCACCAGAACAAGAGGACACAGTCTCAAGCTGCACCAGGGGGGGTTTAGACTGGGTCTTAGAAAGAAATTCTTCACAGACAGAGTGATTGCCCATTGGAATGGGCTGCCCAGGGAGGTGGTGGAGTCACCTTCATTGGAGGTGTTTAGGAGGAGACTTGATGGGGTGCTTGGTTGCATGGTTTAGTTGATTAGATGGAGTTGGAAGATGGGTTGGACGCAATGATCTTGAAGGTCTCTTCCAACCTGGTCTATTCTATTCTAAATCTGAACTCCAAGATTCCTAAAATGTGAGTTAAGATGAAGGTTTTTCACACAAGTTGTTTTCAAAATTGCCATCTCCTTCTTCCCCAGGCCAGGTTCTTTTCTTCTGTTTGTTCCCTCAGTGAAGTTTCTAAGCCCATGTTTTTACAGTAGGTGCTGTTGCCGTGGAAATTAGTATGATGTCATAAAAATGACACTATGCCTTCAGATTCAGATGAAATAGACTGCCAAAAAGCAAACAGAAGCTTGCTGGGTCCACCGTTGTGATGGAGACAGATTAGTGACACCAGAACTGAGAAGGAAGAATCTCAATTCTAACGGGAGTTTTCCCAGAACTGAAAAGAGAATACCTCAGGATATGGTCTGCAGGTCTGTTACTGACACAGTCCTGAGTGTGATGGATATGGCTGGCCACATGATACTCATCCATTGTCTGGAAGTTTGTTTAGAGGGAAAAAGGAAGTTAAACAGATATGAGTAGCTTCTGAGATTTCAGTTTGAAAATTAGAAGCATTTGAGGTTAGTGGGATGTGATTTTTGTTTTTAAACTCCAGATTCTGCTTTCTGTAAGGAGAAAAACTTTAAATAAAACCCAAACAGAAGTGCTCACATCTGCCTGCCAATGAGGGTAGTATAGAATCATAGAATCAATAAGGTTGGAAGAGACCTCAAGGATCATCAAGTCCTACCTGTCACCACAGACCTCATGACTAAACCATGGCACCAAGTGCCACGTCCAATCACCTCTTGAACACTTCTGGGGATGGTGACTCCACCACCTCCCTGGGCAGCACATCCCAATGGCGAACGACTCTCTCAGTGAAGAACTTTCTCCTCACCTCCAGCCTAAACTTCCCCTGGGGCAGCTTGAGACTATGTCCTCTTGTTCTGGTGCTGGTTGCCTGGGAGAAGAGACCAACCTCTGCCTGTCTACAACCTCCCTTCAGGTAGTTGTAGACAGCAATGGGGTTGCCCCTGAGCCTCCTCTTCTCCAGGCGAAACAACCCCAGCTCCCTCAGTCCCTCTCCTCATAGGGCTTGTGCTTGAGGCCTCTCCCCAACCTCTTTGCCCTTCTCTGGACACGTTCAAGTGTCTCAATGTCCTTGTTAAATTGAAGAGCCCAGAGCTTGACACAGTACTCAAGGTATGACCTAACCAGTGCTGAGTACAGGGGCAGAATGACTTCCCTGCTCCCGCTGTCCACACTATTCTTGATGCAGGTCAGGATGCCATTGGCCTTCTTGGCCATCTGGGTACACTGCTGGCTCATGTTCAGCCGGCTGTCAACCAGCATCCCCAGGTCTCTTTCTGTTTGGCTGCTCTCCAGCCACTCCGACCCCAGCCTGTAGCGCTGCATGGGGTTGTTGCAGCCAGCATGCAGCACCCAGCATTTGGATTTGTTGAATGAATCAGTTGGTCTGAAAATGAACAAACCATCTCCTCTGGAAAAAATGTAAATATCTGTTTTAAATGCCAGTAATAGCCATTTTGCTGTTGGTAAAAAAAATCAAAGAGTGGGATGCTCAATGGAGGAAAATTTCTCCTATTCATGCAGCCTGTGAAAAATACTTACTAGATTGTTTGGATAGCTTTTCCGGCGTTTGCTTATTATTCTTTATTGTGCATGGAGGAAGGTAAATATATTAATGCAGAATGGTGTATCCTTTGGGGAGGCTAATTAGTAGATGATGTTATAAATCTGAACATAGGATCTAAGCTCAACAGAGAAGTAAAACCCCTGATGCTCCTAAATTCTGCCAAGAGTTAGTTAAGGATCCTGAAACTGCATTATGTACCATTGTTGTTTGAACATCTCAAACTCATTTGTGTAATTGTAGTAACACTCTGAGTGGGTAGATTGAGGGAAAAGATGGACTTCACTGATAAAAACTATCTCCAAACCAGTAGAAGTGATGTGCCTTGTGAGCACTTCTCTGGACTATATACCTATTGCATGCCAGGTACCACTGCCTGGAGTTAAAAGAAAGGACATGAGAAAATCACAGTGATGATTTGTACTTTGCAGTGAAAGAATTAAGGTACTTGTAGCTTGCAAGAAAGAAATGGCTTACTCTTGGTATGAGTGCTTGCACAGTAGGAAGATAATGACAGGTTCTTGAACTTAGCAGGCAATTTATCACCAAATGTTAAAGAAACAAAAATCCCCCTTAAATTGAGCATAGAGTGTGTATGTTAAGAGCAAAGACACAAAGGCTTTTTAAACAGCAAATGTGTAATGAAGAGCAAAGACACAAAGGCTTTTTAAACAGCAAATGTGTAATGAAGATGCTTTCTTTGAAAGGCAGTAAATATCTATGGCATGTAGTTCTTAGTGATATGCATTAGTGCAGTCAAAAGCACTTGACTTGTAATAAGAGCTTCATCCAAGAAATCTGAGGACTTAGACACAAACTAGAGATTCCACGTTTCCCAGCCTCAGGTCTTGAATACATTCTTGGTTTTGGCAGAGCAAAGCTGTGTTCTTGTTCCAGAAGGAGAGCTGTTCCTGTGATTCTATCACAGTATCACTAAGGTTGGAAGAGACCTCGAAGATCATCAAGTACAACCTGTCCCCGCAGACCCCATGACTAGACCATGGCACCAAGTGCCATGTCCAATCCTCCTCACCTTGAGCCTAAACTTCCCCTGGTGCAGCTTGAGACTGTGTCCTCTTGTTCTGGTGTTGGTTGCTAGGGAGAAGAGACCAACCCCTTCCTGGCTACAACCACCCTTCAGGTAGTTGTAGAGAGCAATGAGGTCTCCCCTGAGCCTCCTCTTCTCCAGGCTAAACAACCCCAGCTCCCTCAGCCTCTCCTCACAGGGCTTGTGCTCAAGGCCTCTCCCCAGCCTTGTTGTCCTTCTCTGGACACGTTCAAGTGTCTCGATGTCCTTCCTAAACTGAGGGGCCCAGAACTGGACACAGGACTCAAGGTGTGGCCTAACCAATGCAGAGTACAGGGGCACAATGACCTCCCTGCTCCTGCTGGCCACACTATTCCTAATGCAGGCCAGGATGCCATTAGCCTTCTTGGCCACCTGGGCACACTGCTGGCTCATGTTCAGGCAGCTGTCAATCAGCACCCCCAGGTCCCTCTCTGTTTGGCAGCTCTCCAGCCACTCTGACCCCAGCCTGTAGCTCTGCATGGGGTTGTTGCGGCCAAAGTGCAGCACCCGGCACTTGGACTTGTTGAATGCCATCCCGTTGGACTCCGCCCATCTGTCCAGATAATAGATGCATGTTTTATATGTGAAAATGATTTACCAATACATTCTTGCACTTAGGAAAGGAAAAGGGGAAAAGAGAGCTAATCTTTACTATATCAGACATGCATAAGAAAAAAAGTTCAAATAGTGATTGTGAATCCCCTTATTAGGCTTCGTTGTAATGTTGCATCTCTTTGCAATGCTTTTGATTGCACTCTAGGCCACTATGTTGTTAATTAATCATAGTTTTATTTGGGTTTATACTAGTCTGGTTGTAAAACTATGTAAAACAGCACAATAAATAGTAATGAGTTGTTGTAGCAAGGCTATTTATTTTAAATACTATTTGATAGAATGAATTTGGCTTTTGAGCTTCCATGGCCTGAATTTTCTCTAGATAGAGTTAATTTTAAGGTAGCATGAGCCTATACAACTTGTTTAAATGTTAGCAAGATAGTAGTCTTGTAAGAAGAACCTCCCTGTACTTACAGATATATCTTTATCCTTCAGGCTTTACACATATAATATGCCAGTGGCATGCTGGCTTGTGTTAGAAACTGTCCAGCAGGAGCAAGGAGGTGATCATCCCCATGTGCTCAGCGCTGGTGAGGCCACACCTTGAGTATTGTGCTCAGTTCTGGGGTCCTCACTATGGGAAGGACATTCAGTGGCTGGGACACATGCAGAGAAAGGCCAGGAAGCTTAAGGGCCTGAAGCACCTGTGAGAAGCATCTGAGGAAGTTGGGGTTGTTCAACCTAGAGAAGAGGAGGCTGAAGGGAGACCTCATCACTCTTTACAACTACCTGAAGAGAGGTTGAAGCGAGGAGGGGGTAGCCTCTTCTCCTTGGTGTCAAGCAACAGCACTAGAGGAAATGGTTTCAAGCTGTGCCAGGGGAGGTTCAGGCAGGGTGTTAGGAAATATTTCTTCACAGAGAGGGTTCTCAAACATTGGAATGATCTGCCTAGGGCAGTGGTGGGGTCACCATCCCTGCAGGTGTTCAAGAGGCATGTGGACCTGGTGCTTAGGGACATGGTTTAGTGTTGGTCCTTCAGTGCTGGATTTAGACTGGTTGACCTTTGAGGTCTCTTCTAACTGGATGTATTCTGTGATTCTGTGCATGCTTCTGTGCATTTAGAAGTTAATATGTTATTTCTATGATAAAAGGTATATTTGTGGAAAAAATGTTTCAAGAGTCTAAGAAGCAGCATCATAAAAGCTTTGAAGCTTTGTTTGGTCATACGTTTACAAGAACATAACCTGTACTGTCAAATCTCAAAGATTTTCCTCAGGACTATAATCCTGTACTGGAACTGACAAATCTCCTAGAGTTCTTAAATTCTAGGTACACAGAGTTAAAAGAAATGTGTGTAAGCAAATACTGCAAACTGTGAACAGCACTTCATTAGCAAATGCTGGAAACAGGCACAGTAGCCTCTTGCTATGATTAGTGGTAAAACCAGGGTGATAGGTGTTGGTTTCTTAAATTAAGAGCATCACAGAAAATGACAATTGCTAAAGAAGTTTGTTTACCATATACTTAAAGTTTAGAGGGATCCTTTAAAAGGAATACACCTTCTGGTTAGTCTCTTTTCTCAAGCAACCAGCACCAGAACAAGAGGACATAGTCTCAAGCTGCACCAGGGGAAGTTTAGGCTGGAGGTAAGGAGAAAGTTCTTCACTGAGAGAGTCATTCGCCATTGGAATGTGCTGCCCAGGGAGGTGGTGGAGTCACCATCCCTGGAGGTGTTCAAGAGGGGATTGGACGTGGCACTTGGAGCCATGGTTTAGTCATGAGGTCTGTGGTGACAGGTAGGACTTGACGACCTTTGAGGTCTCTTCCAACCTTGGTGATCCTGTGATTGTGATTCTGTAAATGCTTTCACAACAGCATTTTTTCTTGCCTTGCAGAGGGCAATGTGAATGGATAATTTAATGGTTTTGCTTTTGTAGTAGTTAAAAGTCTGGAAAGACCAAAGGTGCAGAGCCCTACTATGGTCCATAGTAAATACCCCAGTGGTATAACTTGCCTTGATAAATGCACCCATCCATCTGTCCATATACTATACACAGACTTTGTAAATTTGCCAGCAGATACATACTTATGCCTTGTGTGCTTGTCCTAGCCATGAATGCTCAGGTAAAGCCATTCCATTCAAATCAGGACAATGCTGCTTGAGGCAAGAATCATAGAATTGTCAGGGTTGGAAGGGACCTCAAGGATCATCCAGTTCCAACACTCCTGCCACGGGTAGGGACACCTCACACTACATCAGGTTGCTCAGAGCCACATCCAGCCTGGCCTTAAAAACCTCCAGGGATAAGGCTTCCACCACCTCCCTGGGCAACCTGTTCCAGTGTCTCACCACCCTCATGGTGAAGAACTTCTTCCTAATGTCTAATCTAAATCTGCCCTCCTCTAGCTTGGATCAATTCCCCCTGGTCCTATCACAAACCCGACATCCTAAAAAGTCCCTCACCAGCTTTCTTGTAGACTCTCTTCAGATCCTGGAAGGCCGCAGTAAGATAGAGTTTTCCTGCAATGAAAGTTGTTACTTTGCCTAAAGGATGAGTTGAACTCCTTTTTAAGTTTATGCTGGCTACCATGACAGTTTGAGTCCAAGAGACATGCTTCCACCCAAGTTTCCCCCACTATATGCCAAGAAAATCAAGCATTGAGCCTATTTTGCTGCATTGTAGTTGAATACTAATGCCCTTTCACTGCCTCAAACTACTAATGCATACCTCCAGCAAAGAGCAGATGAGAGTTTACTACTAATATATATTTAGAGAGATTCAGACCACTCTGGTGAGAGAAACACAGGGTTTTCATTGCTTCATCCAATTTCCTCTTAGGCTTGTGCTCAGCAGGCTTTTTCATCTGTTTTGACAAACTTGCTGCTGCTGCTACCATCACTTCCAGTCCCATCCTAAATTAAGACTGGTCAGAGTAACCAGTTTTGGTGGCATAACCAAAAGCTGAGTACAAATCCTCTTTTGCATCCTTATAACCTCTTAGTGATATACTTCCAGGGAGATCTCAGCTTCAATAGATGGGGTAAGATGGAGATGGAGCAGTATCAAACATGATGCCCTTTTCAGCATGTTGGAAGAATCATGCATGGTTCCCATTCTGACCTCTTGCTGTTAACATCAGTAGTTAGGTTCTGTAAAGAAAAGTCTCTCCTTTTTTTAGTGCTCTAGAAGTCTAATAAGGTATGGTGTCCATGTATTACCAAGGCCAACAGTTTCTTATAGGTTGGAGGAGTCTGATCTCACTGCCACTGAAACTGCCAAGAGACATCCCTGAATTTCTGCGGAAAATGAACGAGAAACTGCTTTTAACAGATATTTTGATGCTTAAAATGTTGATGAATCCGAAGGGTGATTTGAGACATGACATCATAGAATCATAGAATTATTAGGGTTGGAAGGGACCTCAAGGATCATCCAGTTCCAACCCCCTGCCATGGGCAGGGACACCTCACACTGGATCAGGTAGTTCACAGCCACATCCAGTCTGGCCTTAAAAGCTCCAGGGATGAGGCTTCCACCACCTCCCTGGGCAACCTGTTCCAGTGTCTCACCACCCTCATGGGCAAGAACTTCTGCCTGATATCCAATCTGAATCTACCTATTTCTATTTTTTTTCCCATTCCCCCTGGTCCTATCACTCCCTGACACCCTAAAAAGTCCCTCCCCAGCTTTCTTGTAGCCCCCTTCAGATACTGGAAGGTGACAAGAAGGTCTCCTTGGAGCCTTCTCTTCTCCAGACTGAACTGCCCCAACTCCCTCACTCTGTCCTCATAGGAGAGGTGCTCCAGCCCTCTGATCATCCTCATGGCCCTTCTCTGGACAAGCTCCAGCACATCCAGATCCTTGCTGTAATAGGGGCTCCAAACTGGACATGACAGAAGAGA
The DNA here is from genome assembly GCA_033816785.1 of Picus viridis. NCBI lineage: Eukaryota > Metazoa > Chordata > Aves > Piciformes > Picidae > Picus > Picus viridis. The sequence continues at coordinate 7,341,908 of CM066568.1, forward strand.
AAAAAATTGGTGGTATCAGAAAAATCTGCAACCCAAATAGTCTTGAAACAACTGTAAAGTTTAGTGAGTTAGCAGTAATGGAAACTTGAAAAGGTTCTAATCATCAAAAATAGAGCTCAAGATGTTTTACAATGCATCAGTAATGAAGAGCTGGTTTATAGACTACAAAATGTTAACACTTATAAAAAAATGGATTCTTGGCTAATGTAGCAGTATAAAATATGCTATTCCTTTCAATCTGCTCCTTCTGGGACTAATTCCACCACAAGATCAGTGACATAGATATCTTTGTAACTCCACAGTGTCTCTCAAAGTTAAATATACTCTCTAAAGTCTCAGGGGTCTGAAGAAATGGGTTTAGTTGCAGACCTAGGCTTATACAACTGAGATCTCACCAGATGAAGCAAACATCAGTATGGTAAATCTGATGCCTTTTAAGACTGTTTATTTGCAGGCTCAAAGGTCAGTATTACCTACCACTAATTCACTGTTACCTTCCCTCTCAACCCCCCTCAAAACTTTTAATTGGGTGCTCCTATATCAGCTCCTATACAGCACAGAATCATAGAATGGTTTGGGTTGGAAGGGACCCCCAAAGGTCACCTAGTCCAACCCTACTGCAGTCAGCAGGGACATCCTCCACTAGATCAGCTTGCTCAGAGACCTGTTGAGCCTGACCTTGAATATGTCTAGGGATGAGACCTCAACTACCTTCCTGGGCAACCTGTTCCACCACCCTGATGGTAAAGAACTTGTTCCTAATATTCAATGTGAATCTGCTCTTCTCTTAAGGTCAAACCGTTGCTGCTCATCCTATCACTCCAGGCCTTTGTAAACAGTTCCTCTGCAGCCTTCTTCTAGCCCCCTTCAGGTACTGGAAGGCTGCTATTGGGTCTCCATGGAGCCTTCTTTTCTCCAGACTGAGCAACCTCAGCTCCCTCAGCCTGTCCTTGTAGCAGAGGTGTTCCAGCACCCTGATTATTTTCATGGCCCTCGATCAGTCCACATTCTTCCTGTGTTGAAGGCTCCAGAGCTAGAAGCAGTACTCCAGGTGAGTTCTCAGAGCAGAGCAAAGTGGCTGAGTCACCTCTCTTGATCTACATGAATAGGGTAATATTGTTAGAACTGGTACTCATATAGTTCTAATGGCTGTGACATTGTACATATGATTATACTGTAACACGCTAAGCACTTTCTAAAGAAGATGGGTATTTCTCCCAACTCACAGTACCACAGTATTGCCAAGGTTGGAAGAGACCTCAAAGATCATCAAGTCCAACCTGTCACCACAGACCTCATGACTAAACCATGGAACCAAGTGCCATGTCCAGTCCCCTCTTGAACACCTCCAGGGATGGTGACTCCACCACCTCCTGGGCAGCACATTCCAATGGCAAACGACTCTCTCAGTGAAGAACTTTCTCCCCACCTCCAGCCTAAACTTCCCCTGGTGCAGCTTGAGACTGTGTCCCCTTGATCTGGTGCTGGTTGCTAGAGAGAAGACACCAACCCCTTCCTGGCTACAACCACCCTTCAGGTAGCTGTAGAGAGCAATGAGGTCACCCCTGAGCCTCCTCTTCTCCAGGCTAAACAACCCCAGCTCCTTCAGCCTCTCCTCTTCGGGCTTGTGCTCAAGGCCTCTCCCCAGCCTTGTTGCCCTTCTCTGGACACGTTCAAGTGTCTCGATGTCCTTAAACTGAGGGGCCCAGAACTGGACACAGGACTCAAGGTGTGGCCTAACCAATGCAGAGTACAGGGGCACAATGACCTCCCTGCTCCTGCTGGCCACACTATTCTTGATGCAGGCCAGGATGCTGTTGGCCTTCTTGGCCACCTGGGCACACTGCTGGCTCATGTTTAGGTGGCTGTCGATCAGGATGTTCAGGAGGAGACTTGATGAGGTGTTTGGTGCCATGGTTTAGTTGTTTAGGTGGGTTGGATTGAATGATGGGTTGGACGTGATGATCTTGAAGGTCTCTTCCAACCTGGTTTATTCTATTGTATTGTATTCTATTGTATTGTAAATTTGAGCTGAACCCTACCGAGGTATTGATGCTTTAATGAAAATGGTTTCCAAGCTCTCTTTTTCCATGTTTCCAATACAGTTATTCTTCCTGTCAGATAAGAATGTATTGACTGACAATCTATGAAATGCTGTTGATACATGTAAGTCAAAACTGGTGTGAGACTGATAGATATAGACTGACACTACAGATAACTTGCTCAAATATTGCATTTGTTTCTTTGCTAGCTTGCATGTGTGAGCATCACAACAGATTGAGCTTGTGTGTGTGAGCAAACAAGCTTTGTTCTGTAATCCATGCTACCAATAGTAACTGTTTGCATTCCAGTTTGCTAACATTGGAATTTATTTGGGTCCTCCAGTTCACACCTTTCCCTTGCTTCTGGGGCCTGGTGCTTAGTGTAATTGAAGCCAAGATTCTTGCACCCATTTCAGCAGCTGGAGCTTTGGTTATTATAAAATCTCGTGGGATTCCACAGCAAGAAGCAATAATGGTTATCAACAGTTGTTCCTTTCTTCCTCATTAATATTTTGTGGTAGCTTTGAGCTATGAAGTTGTGCAATCCTTGGAAGTCAATGTGGATTATAATGGGCATATTCTAGCTAATCAGAACCAGGAAATTAGTGAGATCCTTGCTGTGCCCCCCATCTACAGTGCCTGCATTGAACAAGTGAAGCCACTTGAAACCTTCCTTCTGATTGAAGACTGGGAAAATGAACACAAGGGCTCCATACTTCCCTAGAAGCAAAGGAGGCTGGATGGCTGATTGCCAGGTGTACCACGCCAGGAGTTGCTGGGATCTCCAACACATTCCAGGGGGAATATTAACAGGTCTGCATACTGCTGGGTAAAGTCTTCCCAACTTTAAAGCGTGCTGTGAATTTCTACTGTTTAGTGTATGTATGGTTTGTGGTCCCTAACTATCCGGAAACTCTCAAAACTCTGCAAATACCTTACGAAGCTCTCACACCCAGACAGCTCTCTAAACATTCCTTCTCCCCTCTTTGAGCACATGTGGTCTCAGAGTCCTTAAAACCACCTGGAAGTATAAGCTATAGCCTTCCAATCATCACCTTGTAATAGGATTAACACCCCATCAAGCCCACAGATGCTGGGCATCTGCTGAAATAGCTGTAATACTTTGAAATAGAAAATATCATTAGAGGAGTGTGTGGAGCCTAATCCAGATCTTACCAAAGGCAGTGAATTCTGCTGCTCCACATATGCCAATGAGTTTTGGGTTAACCTGTGCTCTGTAATGGCTTTGGATCCTCCGGGTCTGTATCCCATCTAAATATACTCTGAAGCAGCCCCTAAAGACAAACTGGGAGGTATTTTGTCCCTTTATGCTGAGTGAAAGTAATGAAATAAAACAAATGGGCTACCAAAAGTCTACTCCTGGACAGGACTAGGATACTCTATGGAAAATCTCTCAAAAAGCTTTCTAATCTTTGGCCTCAGGAAGGTGAGGAATGAGTGTGTCAGGTGTAGGCAATGACATTCAGTTCTTAACTGACTCCTAGCAGCTCTGTAGCCCACAACATGGCAGAATGCAGAAAAGCTGAGACTTAGATTTTTGAGATGTCTGAATTATGATGCAGACAGAGGTCCAATGAGATTGAACTGCAATGTTTGAAGCGATCCTTTGCTCTCTGTCCTGTCGCACTGTGGATGTTGTGCTCTTCCTTTCAGGAGGATAGTAATGGAATTTATCCCTAGGCTGCTTGGCCCCTGTTAAGATTACATTTGCTCTGTAATTTTATCAGAGTGGCAAGAGACTTCAATTCTAATATTAAAAAAATAGATACCATTCCAGATGTGCCCTTTACTAATTTGAAGGCTCTACCTAAGACCATATCATATTGGGCAGTGACTGGCTGGAGAGCAGCCCTGAGGAGAGAGACTTGGGGGTGCTGGTGGAAGAGAAGCTCAACAGGAGCTCTCAATGTGCACTTGCAGCCCAGAAAGCCAGTCAGATCCTGGGCTGCATCAGCAGAAGTGTGGCCAGCAGGTCAAGGGAGGGGATTCTTCCCCTCTACTCAGCTCTGCTGAAACCCCACCTGGAGTACTGCTTCCACTTCTGGAGCCCCTATTACAAGAGGGATATGGAGGTGCTGGAAGGTGTCCAGAGAAGGGCCACGAGGACGAGCAGAGGGCTGGAGCACCTCTCCTATGAGGACAGACTGAAGGAGTTGGGGCTGTTCAGTCTGGAGAAGAGAAGGAACCTCATTGTGGCCTTCCAGTATCTGAAGGGGCCTACAGGAAAGCTGGGGAGGGACTTCTCAGGATGTCAGGTAGTGATAGGACTAGGGGGAATGGAATGAAGCTGGAGATAGGGAGATTCAGGCTAGATGTGAGGAGGAAGTTCTTCACCATGAGAGTGGTGAAGCCCTGGAATGGGTTGTCCAGGGAGGTGGTTGAGGCCCCATCCCTGGAGGTGTTTAAGCCCAGGCTGGACGAGGCTCTGGCCAGCCTGATGTAGTGTGGGGTGTCCCTGCCCATGGCAGGGGGGTTGGAACTAGATGATCCTTGTGGTCCCTTCCAACCTTGACTGATTCTATGATTCTATCTACCATAAATGTTAAGAGTATTTCTGACTTGTTACTTGTAGCTTGTTTGTCCCATTGGTAGACTTATTAGTTTTCAGTGCTTGTTTGCCTGCATTTTGTGTTCCTCCTTTGACAGCCCCTTAAAAAGCACAGTCTATGTTGAACAATCAGTCCTGCCAGCTAATTAGAAACAGTTTGGAAAGCATCTAAAATAGTGCCACTTTTGACTGGGAGACAGCAATGAGTCTGTCTTTCAAGAAGCATAAAAGGATAATCAGGTACTACTAGCTGCTCACTGAAAGTCTGGCATGAATTCAAGTACTTTGCTGCATCTGGAATGCGCTGAAGATATATATGTGCATCTCAGGAGGATGTTGTGAGGTCATCTGGAATTTTTTTGAGCAATATGGAGTTTCTTCTGGAAAAGCAAGATGTTATGATCCAAACTTCTGCATCAAGAATAGTGTGGCCAGCAGGAGCAGGGAAGTCATTGTACCCCTGTACGCTGCACTGGTTAGGCCACACCTTGAGTTCTGTGTCCAGTTCTGGGCCCCTCAGTTTAAGAAGGACATCGAGACACTTGAACGTGTCCAGAGAAGGGCAATGAGGCTGGGGAGAGGCCTTGAGCACAGCCCTGTGAGGAGAGGCTGAGGGAGCTGGGGTTGTTTAGCCTGGAGAAGAGGAGGCTCAGGGGCGACCTCGTTGCTCTCTACAACTACCTGAAGTGGGGTTGTAGCCAGGAGGGAGTTGGTCTCTTCTCTGTAGCAACCAGCACCAGAACAAGAGGACACAGTCTCAAGCTGTGCCAGGGGAAGTTTAGGCTGGAGGTGGGGAGAAAGTTCTTCACCGAGAGAGTCATTTGTCATTGGAATGTGCTGCCCAGGGAGGTGATGGAGTCACCATCCCTGGAGGTGTTCAAGAGGGGACTGGACGTGGCACTTGGTTCCATGGTTTAGTCATGAGGTCTGTGGTGACAGGTTGGACTTGATGATCTTTGAGGTCTCTTCCAACCTTGGTGATACTGTGAAACAGCTGGCATCTATTTTCTTGCTCAAATCCATGTTTTCATTTCACTCATCAGAGGAAGGAATCTAATGATGCTTGTTTCCAGGCCTGAACATCATATGAGGACGTTTGAATCTCTCTTTGGGGTAGACCTACCCAGGCTTTAAAATGAGGTCAAGTGAACAGTATAGGACTGGAAATGAAAATCCTATTAGACATTCTTCAAAAGGAAAGCATGCATTAGCTGACAGTAAAGGGATTTTAAGAGGAAAGCACCAGCTGCTACACTAATAGAAGAAAGATGGAACACATTTGACCTGGTAATTGGGAGCTTCATTGCAGTAGAACAAAAGGAGAGCTTGAAAGCCTATGAAAACTCTTGTGATTGAGGTGGGGACGGAGGGTGGAGAGAAGGGGGCGGGAAATGTGAGAAATGAAGGCACATGCATTTTCCTTTTACAAACTTACCTGGTCCAGAAAGAAAATTAAGATGCAAATTGTTTTGTATTTTCTCATAGATTGCAGCTCTTATGGAAGTAAATGGGACTCAGTGTATTTATGTTAGATTGAATTTGTTCCCTGAATTGCATTTTCCTGGAACAGTTGGGATGAGCAGACATTGCGTGAGCTGTCAACTTCCCCCGAGGTTTTATGCCAAGATGGGTACCTTTAAATTATAGCTGTAGGTTGCCCAGAGGATGGACTGTATCATTGCTTTCCCCTGCACCTCATCTGCTCACAGCAGTTTCTATGTCTTGCACTCTTTCTTTGGGGTCAAGCTGGGGTGCTGTGAGCTCTCAGCAGAGGCAGATGATGAAGATGTCAGAAAAGCATGTAACCACAACCCTAGAGAGACTTTCTCTCTCCTGAATTGTTGTGGCAAATATCACTAAGAATCATAGAATCAACAAGGTTGGAAAAGACCTCAAAGATCATCAAGTCCCACCTGTCACCCAAGACCTCATAACTACTAGACCATGGCACCAAGTGCCACATCCAATCCCCTCTTGAGCACCTCCAGGGATGGTGACTCCACCATCTCCCTGGGTAGCCCATTCCAATGGCTAACAACTCTCTCTGTGAAGAACTTTCTCCTCACCTCCAGCCTAAACTTCCCCTGGCACAACTTGAGACTGTGTCCTCTTGTTCTGGTGCTGGTTGCCTGGGAGAAGAGACCAACCCCTAGGGAGTCTCCAAGACTCAGTGTTGGAGCAGATAGTAGCAACTCTTGGGTTTGTGTTTGTCAAAAGCTCTTCTTTCTGCTGTCCCATGTGCTTGTGACGGCAGCTGCTATGGCAAGAGTAATCCACCACATGAAGGTAAGTTAGTCCCACTTCCTGGAACTATTGAATCTAGAACTCATTCTCTGAATAATAATTCTGAGCAGGCCTGTTAGACTGTTGCCTCTTTTGCCTGTTTTTCCACTCACTGTATCTTATTTGCAGACTTGCACTTTTGTCTTTTCTGTGCCTGCTACATACAACACGTAAGTAGATTGTTTCTGTCCAGTAGAGAGGATAGGAGGGAGGAATATGCCACAGATTAGGAATAATGGAGTGTTCCTGGACCAGAATAATCAAGGATCAACACATTGACCTTTTCCACAACCCTGTCTGGCAGTAATGGCTAACAGCTGCCAGGAAAGTAGTTCTAGTGAGACTAAGGGAGTAGCTCCACTGCAACCAGCTACAGTGCCTCAAGTAACTTCTCATTAACCAGTGATAGTCTGCCTTACAGAATCACAGAATAATAGATGCTGGAAGAGATCTCTGGAGATCATCTAGTCCAAGCCTCCTGCCAGAGCAGGTTCACCTGGAGCAGGTTGCACAGGGCAGTGTCTGTGTATGTTTTGAATGACTCCAGAGACTCCACCACCTCTCTGGGCAGCCTACTTATGGTGACTCTCAGTTCCATAGACAGTTTTCCCTTGATGGAGACATAGTGTTTGTTTCTTGTCCCCACTGTTCAAGACATTTGTTGTATCTGAAGCATTAATCTCCTGAGAAGTTTGTTAAATGTTTTCTGAGTATTTCAGGAAATGTTCTTTATGCTATCCTCCCCTGTATGTGTACCCTGGCCAACATCCCCTGTGAGAACTGCAGCCAGTTAGCAAGACATGAACTCCTCTTCCTGAAGCCTGGCTGGCCATCATTAATCAAGTTGCTCAAATAGCTTGCTTTGGTCTAAAATCAACTTCAGCTAATGTGTGTGTAATTTTCTGCTGCATCTTCAGATTCTCAAAACCAGGGACAAGGTCTGGGACCTTTTCATTTTCAGCAGCCTTTGGCTAGGCTGCTGAGATGCTTCAGGTGTTATAAAATTCATACGTAAGGGAGCAGGACTCTTTCAGTCAGCCATGTGTGAGTGGTATGCTGCAGGATAATGATGCTTTTCCAAGAGAGGAAGTAAAGTCACTTGGTTGCTGTGGGGGATTCAGGGCACCCTGCTCCTGCATGCAGCAGCATGTACTAAGAAAAAGCACTCTCTCTGTGTGGTGCTGTGGGTGACTACCTGCCTCTGATGTGACAAATCAGCACTAACTTCTCTGAATTGGCTAAAGGACTTAAAGTGACTTCCCTGAAGTGACTAAGGGTTGTTGATGGCAGAATCTCTTTCTCATTGCTCTTAGAGTTGCATTAATTGATACCTTAGCTGAGGAATATGACAAGGCACTTGGTGCCATGGTTTAGTAGTCATGAGGTCTTGGGTAACAAGTTGGACTTGATGATCTTTGAGGTCTTTTCTGACCTTATTGATTCTATAGTCTTGGCAGGGAAGGAATTCTAGTGTGACAACAGTTTTCTCTCATACTGATAACCTGGAGATGAAAGCAAACAGTGTAGCAAGGACTCACCTCACCTCTGCCTTTTACCCACGAGGTTTCTGTCCTTCACAATATATCCCAGAGTTTTAGGCTGTGGGTCATCCTGCTAGAGATATTACACTTTGATTTTGAATATTCACTGAACTAATCAATGGCAGAAATTTCTTACATGCAGTAGGAAGCCAAATGTGTTCAGTTTCTGATATATTTTCTTTCCCTGGTGAACATCAATTCTTTGAGCACACTAACTTTCCTGAGAGAAACCAAAGTGTCCATTTAGTAGTACCCTATGGATAGCTGAGACTATGAGAAGATAGCATTCACATCTGATTAGAAAAAACAGGGAAGTGAACCTAATTTTTCAGTATCCTCAGCAAGCCCTATAGTACCTGTTCCATAGGAAGGGATAATAAGCCAAAGGGAGGTCTCTGGAGAGTCAGGCAAGTAGCTTCATCAAGGATCACCCACCTGCACTAGTATCCTCCCTCGGAAACCCGGATGATCTTCTGCCTTCCCAAAGTCTTGAGGTGATCCTACTTGCAATCCCTGTGCATAAGCCAATCATGCACCCTCTTGCCATAAAAGATCTCCTTCATATTATCATAGTATCAGTCAGGGTTGGAAGGGACCACAAGGATCATCTAGTTCCAACCCCCTGCCATGGGCAGGGACACCCCACACTACATCAGGCTGGCCAGAGCCTTGTCCAGCCTGGGCTTTAACACCTCCAGGGACAGGGCCCCAACCACCTCCCTGGACAACCCATTCCAGGGCTTCACCACTCTCATGGTGAAGAACTTCCTCCTCATGTCCAGCCTGAATCTCCCCACCTCCAGCTTCATTCCATTCCCCCTAGTCCTGTCACTACCTGATAGCCTGAGAAGTCCCTCCCCAGCCTTCTTGTAGACCGCCTTCAGATACTGGAAGGCCACAATGAGGTCACCTCTGAGCCTTCTCTTCTCCAGACTGAATAGCCCCAACTCCTTCAGTCTGTCCTCATAGGAGAGGTGCTCCAGCCCTCTGATCATCCTCGTGGCCCTTCTCTGGACACGCTCCAGCACCTCCATATCCCTCTTGTAATAGGGGCTCCAGAAGTGGAAGCAGTACTCCAGGTGGGGTCTCACCAGAGCTGAGTAGAGGGGAAGAATCCTCTCCCTTGACCTGCTGGCCACACTTCTCTTGATGCAGCCCAGGATCTGACTGGCTTTCCGGGCTGCAAGTGCACACTGAGAGCTCCTGTTGAGCTTCTCTTCCACCAGCACCCCCAAGTCTCTCTCCTCAGGGCTGCTCTCCAGCCAGTCACTGCCCAGCCTGCCTTTGTGTCTGGGATTGCCTCGACCCAGATGCAGGACCCTGCACTTGGTCTTGTTGAAGCTCATGAGGTTGGCTTGTGCCCACCTCTCCAGCCTGTCAAGGTCCCTCTGGATGGCATCCCTTCCCTCCAGCATGTCCACTGCACCACACAGCTTGGTGTCATCAGCAAACTTGCTGAGGGTGCACTCGATGCCACTGTCCATGGCACCCACAAAGATGCTGAACAAGGCTGGTCCCAGGACTGATCCCTGAGGGACTCCACTTGTCACTGGCCTCCACTGGGACATGGTCCATTGACAGCCACTCTTTGGGTGCGGCCATCAAGCCAATTCTTTATCCATCTAGTGGTCCATCCATCAAACCCATGTGTCACCAGCTTGGAGACCAGGAGGTGGTGTGGGACAGTGTCGAAGGCTTTGCTCAGGTCCAGGTAAATGACATCAGTTGCTCGCCCCTCAGCTATTAATGCTGTCACCTGCTCATAGAAGGCCACCAGGTTTGTCAGGCAGGATTTGCCCTTGGCAAAGCCATGCTGACTGATCCCAATCACCTCTTCACTATTCTTCTGAGTCATTAGTGCCTCCAGGAGGATCTGCTCCATGATCTTTCCAGGCACAGAGGTGAGATTGACTGGCCTGTAGTTCCCTGGTTCCTCCTTCTTACCCTTTTTATAAGCATTTATCATGGTGATGGTGTTATCTAATAGAAATTTGATTGGTAGACCTTTGTCCATCTTAAAAATTCCTTGATACCACCTTAAGTTTCACCTCCTCTGCTGTTAATCGCAGATAATTCTTTGCCTACAGAAAAAAGAAGCTCCTCTTATACTACCTCTCTAATGATGCAAAACACCAAACTATGTTTAAAAAAAAAAAAAAAAAAAAAAAAGTTTTTGAAGAGGAGCCATCCTACTTGTCTGACAGTTCCACATCTTTGCCACTTTTGCTTCCTTTATCACAAAAAAAAAAAAAGTATTTGGAATTTCAAAAATCATAGAATCAAATCATAGAATCAACCAGGTTGGAAAAGACCTCAGAGATCATCAATTCCAACATATTACCTAATACCTAACACCTCCTGACAACTAAACCGTGGCTCCAAGTGCCACATCCAATCCTTTTTTGAACACCTCCAGGGATGGGGACTCCATTACCTCCCTGGGAAGCCCATTCCAAAGGCAAATCAATCTCTGTGAAGGACTTTCTCCTCACCTCGAGCCTAAACTTCCCCTGGCACAGCCTGAGACTGTGTCCTCTTGTTCTGGTGCTGGTTGCCTGGGAGAAGAGACCAACCCCCACCTGGCTACAACCTCCCTTCAGGTAGTTGTAGACAGCAATAAGGTCTCCCCTGAGCATCCTCTTCTCCAGGCTAAACAACCCCAGCTCCCTCACCCTCTCCTCATAGAGCTTATGTTTGAGACCTCTCCCCAGCCTCATAAAAAAAGAAATCCACAAAAACCCCAACAACCCCCCCCAAAAAAAAAAGAAATCAAGCAAATAATACAAACTCTTGCAAACTTTATTTTTTTCCCTCTTTTTTCACAAAGAAGATCTCACAGCTGACTTGACAGATTGATTTGGCCAACTCTGCACAATGCTAGTGCACTCTTAGTACTTGTGTTAGCTTGCAGCACGGAGAGTGTGAAGATTATAAGTGGAAGAGAGCTAATAAATGAACTAAAGCAAATGCTTTACAACCCACTGCACTGCATGGCAGAAGGTAGATAGAGAAGATCCAAAGGGTACAAACCCAGTTTATTGACTATAAGCTATTAAATTTCCTATTTCACCTACAGTAATGTCTTGGATATGTTAAGCAGAGCAGTACAAATCAATTTTGTTTGAGCATTTGAATCAAAAATGCTTCTCTGTAACAAACCTCACATCATAAAACTGTGAAATACACTTAAAATATCCTGCTGAAAAAGAAAGAGAGAGAGGCAGGGATGAGGGAAGAGGGATAAATCTATTTTGTGTCAAATGAAACATTCCCCACAATAGAATAAGAAATATTTTCTTTTACAACCAAGAAAAAAACCCAAAGCAAATCAAGAGTAACATTTGAAGTTCTCATGATTGGTCCCCTTTCACAGAATGAAAATGGCCTTGCCCAGGCTGAACCTTCACAAAATCCAGTTCTGAGGTGGTAAGAAGCCTCAAGTTCACTCACCCTGTGATGAAATCGTTCAGAGCAGCACAAATTGTGGCAGAAAACGATCTAGTGGACCTTTATTGGCTGAGAGTAGGAAGCTCTTGTTGGCATCAGCTGCCATGTGATGCCAATAGGGTTGGACAGGACCATGCTTTAGTGGGCTGAGCAGCCTTCACAGGTGAGCCCAGCCTCTGGTCAGACCTTCACCCAAAGAGGGGAAAGAGAAGCCAGGAGATACGTGCAAGGAGAAATCAGGAGACAAGGAAAAAGTCCTTTAAATCCTCCCTGTGCACATAGCAGTGTGATGTGTCTTCTTCCTTGCTGTGTGTGGTGTGGCTTTGCTGGCACTGCTTGGGACAGTCCCCACAGCCATCCTGCTCTTAGGGAGCCTTTTCTTTCTTCTGGAGGTCTTTTTCTTTATGCTTAAATGCTTATTGACTCTGAAAATATGCATGCTGCTCTGTATGGAAACTATGCTACTGTTTGCAGCAAGAGGCTTTGTTTGCTAAACCAAATAAGAGTTCAAGACAATTTATTACAATTATTCCCCAGCTGGTCATTTGAAAAGCCAAACCCTTGGGACTATGTGCTAGGTGCTTGAAGCTGTTCACTTTAAACCTTTATTAATAATATTCTCATGCCTTTTTCTTTTAATTTCTATAATAGCCAGATACTGCACTGCACATCAAAGGAGTTTTGCTTTTAAAAGCTATGGTGAGTGCTACACACTTCATTCACTCCCCTTTGATCACTATTCACAGCACAAACAAATCTCATTAATCAATATTTTCTCTAGTTCCCCCTTTGCCTTTCTGTCAGTGCCAGAGATCTGTTTCTGATTTGCCATGCTTTGTTTTAAATGAGGGGAAGATTTCTATGGCTATCTTCTGTCTAAAAGGTACATTTTTTCATTACTTTAGGAATGAAACTATATCTGTTGCAACTAGGGCTTGATCTAAGCCCCATCAGCTTGAATGTCAAAGGGGGAATATTGGAGCAATTGGATCAGACAAAAGTCTGTGAGCAATCTGTTGGCCAGGGTTCACTCACATGAAATGTTTGGTGAACCATTGCCAACTGGAGACAAATTAATAAAAGTCACAGTCTGCTTGCAGACAATTCTTGAGAAAATGATAAATTTGCTGAACAAATTGTGACTTACTCACCCCCTTCCAGTTGTGACCAGAAATTGCTATGAGCAACTGGTATGCTTTCCACACAGGTCTCTGAGACGCCGTCCTCTTCCATTTCCTCCTAAAAAGCGTCACAGTTTTGTTGTGCCACCCACGCGCCTGCTGCTGTGGCGTGAGTGAGCAACCTGAGCAGCAGTGTCAGGGTGGCTTGCAAGAGAAGGTGGGAAAGAACTGGAGACATTTGACAAAAAGCCTCTGTTGAAAATGCCAGTCATTAGCAGTTTCCATTCTCCATATTACCCAAATCCTAAACTCCATCAACCCAAGTATATGGGCTGTATATCTCCTCAGTTTAGGGGCTCACTGGGTGTTTCAAGGCACGATCTGCCCTTCGGAACAGAGCGCGACAGAGACAACCCAGTGCTGGTAAGGAGTTACGTCTGCAGAACTAATTGTATCATAGTATCATAGTATCAGTCAGGGTTGGAAGGGACCACAAGGATCATCTAGTTCCAACCCCTTGCCCCCTACACTAGATCAGGCTGGCCAGAGCCTCATCCAGCCTGGTCTTAAACACCTCCACGGATGGGGTCTCAACCACCTCCTTGGATAACCCATTCCAGGGCCTCACCACTCTCATGGTGAAGAGCTTCTTCCTCATATCTAGCCTGAATCTCCCCACCTCCAGCTTCATTCCATTCCCCCTAGTCCTATCACTACCTGATATCCTGAGAAGTCCCTCCCCAGCCTTCTTGTAAGCCCCCTTCAGATACTGGAAGGCCAATTGTGGGGACTGGGAGCACACAGGGACTAGACCACCAAGTTTTTAAGGTAAATTAAATTGATTCTAGCCTCAGAGGTGTCCTATTTCTAACCTTTACTACATTTTAGCTATGCTGTACTGACCATGACTTCACTATTTCAAGTGTGTTATCTGTTTTAAGACTAAACATGAAATGCAGCTTCACCTCTTTGCGTTACATGCCCTTGGGGGCTTGTTAAAAATGGTTTATTTTTGTTTGGGTTTTTTTATTGTTTTGTGGTTTGCTTGGCTTTGTTGTTTGTTTGTTTTGATTTTCCCTGTTTGTTTTTTTTTTTTTTTTGTGGTTTTTTTGCTTGGTTTTGTTCTTCCCCCCAATATATGTTTTCTATTTGTCTCCAGTTTCTTCGTGCCAGACATTCTGGTGCATCTGCAGCCACCAATGGATGGCTGTGCCGGGAAAATCCAACTTCTTAGGGCTGGAAAGGGAGAGAATGGATGATTGTTTTTCCATTCTACTGAACAAAGCTGGCTTCTGTTGCCATTTTTAACAGTCCAGCATTACTGGAATTAATTTGATGCATCTGTCCTTGAATTATCTCTTCAACTTCTAGTTCTTGGTAGGCTTCAAACCAGTGTTGATTTAGCTCTCTTTGTTCCAATCCATATTGCATTCCCATAAGCTCTTTGCTATTTGGAAGTATCTTAATGGTTTTAAAATCCTTCAGTAATGAAGTTACAGTACATTTCAAACTTCATTATGTGATTAAACATGCATGTCTAGACTCCCTCTATTGCTGTATAAAGCCTGGCACATTGTTATGTTGTCTCAGTTGTGAGGATTCAGGTTCCAGAGCCTGGTCAGGGACAATCTGATGGGAAATTACCAGTGTTAAACACGATTTTTGTAGGGGTTCCCCAGATACCATCTTAACTTAAACCTATTGCTGTTGACTTAAACAGCAAAACTATTGAGATAATAAATGCCTGTTGGTCATAGATAAAATTTCCTCCCAATTAACTCTTCCAGGTACCATGCCACTGACAGATAGTTGCTTCACTTTGAATGTGATGTTTTTGTACTTAGAGAAGTAGGGAGATAAAGATTCATTTAGTCAATATATATTTGAGCTGATCATGTTGAACACACAATTTCATTTGACTGGTGTCACTGCAACTCATCTTCTGTGAGCTTCCAGAGTTGCATCTCCTCTTATGCATAGATTAATTCAGGAGCAAGATCAGCACAGTGGGAGAGAAGGATTGAAGGGGCATCATTGAGATTCCTATTGAAAACAAAGGCATGCTAGGAAGCTTTGTATTTTCTGCCTTCTTCAGGTGAAATCAGTTTAACTCTCTAGTCAGTATTCCTCCATTTCCCTTCTCTTTCTGCTGCCCCAGGTAAGAGACCTGAAAACACAGGAGTCTATAAACTTTCCCTAACCTTGGTCCAGCCTGGGACATAAATTTAGCACAGCATTACGTTACACTTCCTATGGCCCTGAGAGGCTGATATGATGGCCAAGAATAGCTGAAATAGAGCAATGTCCTGGCCATATTCCCTCAACCTTGCTCACACTGGGAACTGAAGGAGGAGAGGTACCCAGCTCATGCAAAGGTCCCACGCTGCCAGGGGAAGGCAGCTGTGCTATCTTCCTGCCTCCTCTGTGTACTGATGTGGATGATTTACACCGACAGAAAGGGCTAGCATGCCTGCAATGTGCTGAGTAGCTGCTTTTAAATAGGTTGCCCATATCAGGAGTGAGAACAGTGAGGACTTGAGAGGCAAAAGAGTTATTTTAGGCTGGGAGGAGCTAAAAGGATGTAGGTTTGATGTGTATAAAGTGTGAAGAAAATAATTTTAGCCACTGGCATTCTGAAACTGGATATTTTGAGATCAAGTAAAAGACATATCTGGGTATTTGAGTTTTGGTTTCATTTATTTATGCTGTTTTCCCTTTGTAAGCATGAAAGAACTGTAGTTTCAGATAGATACCTACAAACAATTGTAATGAAATCACCCACTCCACAAATGCCTCAAATAACTCAATGTAAAGGATAAACTCCTTGGCCTTAAAACATTCCCTGAGGGTCAATTGCTTGAGCAAGGGCAGAAGAAGAGGCAGTAGGGTTAAAGATAAATATTTCTGCTCTCTGTCCCACCCTTTTAAATCCTAAACTAGGCTGGACCTTTTCAGCATTGCACTGAGTGTGAGGGAAAGGATTTGCTGTGAATAAATGGGATGACTTAATTCTTCCTTTGTGAAGGAGGAGAAATGATAGTGTTAATATTTCCAGTAGTGAAAAAACCAGTAGGGGTCATCTATCTGGTTTTTATTCTTTTCTGGCTAGTCCCATCAATGAATGAATATTTCCTCAAGCATCATTTCTATTCTGTATTACAGGAAAGATGACAGTGAAATTCTTTCCTCCTTTTCTTCATAATTCAAGGTATGTTCACTCTGGAAACTGGACTTTTTAGGGATAAAAGCATGTACTCAGGGTGATGTTCACCTGTACTTTTTGTGTATGTTAAACCCAGGTAAAATTCACCAATTTTTCTTTTGTGTGCAAAATATTGCAATGCACATTCCCTGAGGGAGACAGTAACCTTCTGACATGAATTAAGACATTTAACCTGAATCAAAAGGCTCTAACCCTTTTCTTTAAAACTTAGGACATTCCCTGATATTGCTTTGCTCTCTTTTTTTTTTCCCTGCTCTCCCTCACCCCCCCCACCTAATTAATTTCTCTGACATGATGTCTTTTGTATCCTGCTTCCCAGATTGATTGGCCTGCATGGGGCAGACAGTGCTGCTCGTGTAGCTGGAATACTCTGCATTGGTTGTGAAATTTCCTTTTAACTGAAGGCTTCAGGTGTGCACATCCTAGGTTCATGCATTATGATGGTATGGCATATAAGTGAGGTGAGTGGTTAAATATGCAAACTGGGAGCTACCTCCAGTGTGCATGTGTCTATCCTTACGTGAGCCAGAAAAGCTGCAAATGGTTCTGTGAGAAGAAAAAGCAAGCTCTGCTGCCAGACCTAGCTGTCAGCTCTGTTCTTTTCAAGGCCTTTTAACCTGCCTTTGTGACTGTGGATACTAGAGATCAGGATTGTACTGGATGAAACAGGGAGGTTTTAAACCTATTTTTCCTGGAAGTGAGTGACTGTACCAGGTGCAGGAGAAGAAGTAGTCAGGCTGAGATTGAAAACAATTGGCCTTTTTTGTTGTTGTATGGGGTTTGTTGTTGTTGTGTGTGTATTCTTGGTCCTTAGAAGCAGCTAATTCCTTTTGGCAACAAGCAGCAAATGTGTATTGTAGGATTGCTTTCTTTTTTTCTTTAGAGCCCAGCAAGCTTATGAAAATGACTGCCATTAACTTGCAATGAACTTGTTCAGCTCAGTCCTGGAGATGCTGTGGATAATTTTGTTTCTAAGAGATGGTCCAAAAAGTCCCATATCATACTCAGTGGAAATACAGTTCATGGTGGGGTTTTTTACTGTTCCTACAATTTGTGGAAATGAGCTGGTGTGAAATTAAATCTGTTTCCCTCTGTGTCTCTGTCCTTGCCTTTACTGGTTCTTGACGTTTCTTCTCTGGCCAAAGCCCAAGTTATAATAAAAGCATTGCAGTCTTTTTGCAGCTGGAGAAAACAAAGTGTAGATTAACTTCAGTCGTGCATTTTTCTAAAACCTCTTCTTGGACTTATGGATGAGACCATAAATAACCTCTGGCTTCTGCTTCAGCCAACATTTTACCTGGAAAGATCAACTCTACATATCTCATTTTCCATTTTCTGTGGTGTTACTAGTAGAAGACAAAACAGCGAACCCACTGGGACTACAAAAATGCTCAAGAGTGCCAAGAAGTGCAGAGAAACCAGAGAGGGAAGTATCCTCTCTAATTGTGCTTTATAGTTGTTTGGGTTTTGTTTTTCTCTTGTTCATGACTGCATTACTGAAGAGCACTTGTCATGGAGAAACATCCCCTGGTTGGGGCACAGCTCAGTTCTGCACAAGGGATGTGGCACCATGTGCTACCTCCCATCTGGGAGCGTCTGTATGACAAACTAGCTCACAGCGCCTTGCAGGCTGACTTGGCTCTGCTTAACTGTTGTTACTTCTGGTTTACTTCTCTGTAAACTAAACCACAGGGATGTTAAGTTCATCCAGGCTAAGCAGTTAATTTTCTTTGCATCAGCATAAACATATACAGAAAGTCCCTGATTCCAGACTCATGTGGTAAATACAGCAGTGCATTACCTCTCACATCTGCTGATTGATGAACCAGTATTAAATGCTTTGGTACCTGCTCTGACTTTTGGACCATTATGTGGATTTGGGTATTCACAAAATTAAACAAAAGCATCTTACCTGTGTAGAAGCTTAGTTTAGGTCCCTTTTCCTTTATGCTTCTTTGATATATATGTATGCATTCACAGGAGAAACAAGTTCATGTTTACCTGACTGAAGAAATAAATCATCGAATCCTATCAAATCAGAGTAGGCTTCTGGCTTACGTACCCATGTTTAGACACCTAATACAGAAGGTGTGAACAGTTAAGGAGGAGTCTATCTGTGGATTTTGTTAACCAAACTTGAAACTGGGTGTCAAGAAAAAGGGATGGTTTACAGGAAGAGCAAGCAGAATTTTGGCTTCCCAATCAGAAAGGCGAGTGTGTCAACTTCAAGCCACTGAAGAATTTATTTAGGGAGGTGAGGTTTTATTACAAAGTCTGCTGAAGTAAGATGATGATCTTCAGAATTCCACCCACTGAACTACATGGATTTCTGTTGTTGTCTGATCCTGTGTCTTATACTTTCTATGAGCTGGAAAGGAAGCAGAGCTTGTCTGGAAGGAAGCTCACAATGGAGTTCCAGTGTCGTCTTCTGAGTTAGAGTCACAGTTTGGCTACAGAAATGATCCCCAACCTATCAACAACTTTGTACACTGACAAACTTTAACTTATTTTGAAGAGTACTGATTTTTTAAAACACACACAGTAGATTCTAAAGTGCTTTTTATAAAGCTCAGTTCAAGTGGTTAAAGAGAGAAAGCATGAGAAATGTAAACATTGTAGACATGAGCTGTTTTCTATTAATTAACTCCAGCGTATCAAAGAGAATGTGGTTGCCAGCACTTTGCACGCTGTTCCCTTTCCCTAGAAGCTTGTTTGCCAAATGCAACACAGGTTAGATGGTGGGAAAAATAATCAGGGGAATCAAGTCTTGCCCTAAATTTCTACTGCCATGTACATGTCTGGCATTGGCAGGAGCACACGTTTGCAGGAGCAAACTTTACTCTTACTTTTACTATGTAAACAAAAGGGCAATGAAGTTGGTGAGGGGCTTGGAACACAAGCCCTATGAGGAGAGGCTGAGGGAGCTGGGGTTGCTTAGCCTGGAGAGGAGGAGACTGAGGGGTGACCTTCTTGCTCTCTACAAGTACCTGGAGGGAGGTTGTAGACAGGCAGATGTTGGTCTCTTCTCCCAGATAGACAGTACCAGAACAAGAGGACACAGTCTCAGGCTGCACCAGGGGAAGTTTAGGCTGGAGGTTAGGAAGAAGTTCTATACAGAGAGAGTGATTGCCCATTGGAGTGGGCTGCCTGGGGAGGTGGTGGAGTCACCATCATTGGAGGTGTTCAGGAGGAGACTTGATGGGGTGCTTGGTTGCATGGTTTATTTGTTTAGGTGGGTTGGATTGGTTGATAGGTTGAACGTGATGGTCTTGAAGGTCTCTTCCAACCTGGTTTATTCTATTGTATTGTATTGTAAAAGGAGCTAGACTGATGAATTCCTTCACCGAAGCTTTCTACAAAGTGTATTTGGCAGTTCTGGGTGTCAGTGCTACCCAGGATCTCTACGATGTTTTGTGCCTTCTTGGATAACTGGTAATCAAAAGCCGTTGGCTTACTCATGCAGCCTTGGTCCTTGGCATCCAGCCCTGGTATTCTTTTGTCTCAGTTCTACAGAGCAGTTATCACCCTGGCTCAGCACAGAGAAGGAGCAAAAACATTTTGAAAAAGTGCAAAGGAAGAAGTAGAATTAAGATAAACGTTTACATAACTGGGGAAAATTACCCAGGAAGGACTGGAAATCTCATGACATTCTGTTTACCTAGCGCAGTATTAAAACAGTTTGTGAGAGATACAAAGCAGAACACTTTGTATAAATCACCGTGAATGTAAGGACCTGTGAAGCGAGACAGTAAACACTAAAATTATCAAGCTGGCTCAGCATAATAGAACATACTCAAGCTAGGACTTTGCACAATGCTTTTACTAAATCTGTCTTCAGAAAAGAACAAGATGGTACACAGCTTCCTGTTACAGAAGTTTATTATATACTCTAGCATCTACAAACTTTGCCTGTTCTAACCAATCCTAGGCCTTGCTACCTGGACCTCAGCAAGGCCTTTGACACCGTCCCCCGCAGCAAACTCCTGGCCAAGCTATCAGCCCATGGCTCGGATGGGAGCACACTGCGCTGGGTTAGGAACTGGCTGGAGGGCAGAGCCCAGAGAGTGGTGGTGAATGGTGCCACATCCAGCTGGCGGCCAGTCACTAGTGGTGTGCCCCAAGGATCAGTGCTGGGCCCCATGCGCTTTAGCATCTTTATTGATGATCTGGATGAGGGCATTGAGTCCATCATCAGTAAATTTGCGGACAACACCAAGCTGGGGGCAGGAGTTGATCTGCTGGAGGGCAGAGAGGCTTTGCAGAGGGACCTCAACAGGCTGGACAGATGGGCAAAATCCAAGGGCATGAGATTGAACGCATCCAAGTGCCGGGTTCTGCACTTTGGCCACAGCAACCCCAGGCAGTGCTACAGGCTGGGGTCAGAGTGGCTGGAGAGCGGCCAGGCAGAGAGGGACCTGGGGGTGCTGGTTGATGGGAGGCTGAACATGAGCCTGCAGTGTGCTCAGGCAGCCAAGAGGGCCAATGGCATCCTGGCCTGCATCAGGAACAGTGTGGCCAGCAGGAGCAGGGAGGTCATTCTGCCCCTGTACACTGCACTGGTTAGGCCACACCTTGAGTCCTGTGTCAAGCTCTGGGCCCCTCAGTTCAGGAAGGATGTTGACTTGCTGGAACGTGTCCAGAGAAGGGCAACGAAGTTGGTGAGGGGCTTGGAACACAAGCCCTATGAGGAGAGGCTGAGGGAGCTGGGGTTGCTTAGCCTGCAGAAGAGGAGACTGAGGGGAGACCTTATTGCTCTCTACAACTACCTGAAGGGAGGTTGTGGGCAGGCGGAGGTTGATCTCTTCTCCCAGGCAGCCAGTACCAGAACAAGAGGACACAGTCTCAGGCTGTGCCAGGGGAGGTTTAGGCTGGATGTTAGGAAGAAGTTCAATACAGAGAGAGTGATTGCCCATTGGAATGGGCTGCCCATGGAGGTGGTGGAGTCACCTTCATTGGAGGTGTTCAGGAGGAGACTTGATGGGGTGCTTGGTTGCATGGTCTAGTTGTTTAGGTGGGTTGGATTGGTTGATAGGTTGGACGTGATGATCTTGAAGGTCTCTTCCAACCTGGTCTGGTCTATTCTATTCTATTCTATTCTATTCTATTCTATTCTATTCTATTCTATTCTATTCTAAAAGGAAGTAATTCTGAGACTTGAAAAGGTGCAATTGTACTTTGTTAGGATACTATTGCTAAAATTAGATAATCAGAAGATGTGTTTATGTTTTTCACCCATTTTAGCCATCAGAGGTAAAACTGAGCAGAAATACAGGCTTTGTGTTGGCCAGTTCTCTTCTCTGCTTGATACAACTTGACTTTGGTGCCCCAGAAATGTATGTGTTCACCTTTCTAAGGGATCAGACCCGCTGTGAGAGATGCACCCTGGTTCATCAGAAGCAGAATTTTCACCTGGAAAATGACCAGAATATTTGGCCTTGCTTTCTGATGCCAGTCAGATTTTTTCATGCCTTCAAATTTTACTGGATTTATGATTTCCCTTCAGATTCCATTGTGATCCTAACCAGGATTTTTCAAGAGCTAGAGTTCTGTTGCAGTACTGAAGGAACTGCTGGCATATGTGAAAATGGATGTTTCTTTTGGCCTTGTCCAGCAACCCTCTTGATCACAGCATATGCAGTGTGAAAGCAGGCATCGCACCAGTCAGACAGAGGTAAGGCTGGAAAGAAAAGTAGCTTAAGAGGGGGAAATTCACAACTGGGAGATCTGAACAACAACAACAAAAAAGAAAGTTGGAGAATTATTACTGTGAAAACAGATTAGAAACCCTTCTCCAATGGGAAAGGACCACAGCAGCCACAAATTTCCTATTTTTGAAATAAAATACAAAGATCAACCAATCCTTAACCAAAGCTTCTCAATAATATCAGGAGGCAAGCATATTAGTTAAAACAACCTAACCACCCTTCTCGCTGCCTGGGAAAGGAGAGAAATAGTCTTGTGCAAAACTTTAATTTTGTTTTCAATACCACATAAGAACATAAAGTAGATAACATATATCATGATAAATAGAGTCTAGTCTACTAGGAGGCATTTATTAATAAAAACTACAGTGGCAGCCAAAACAAACAGGCCTCCACAGCCCTCAAGTTTCTGGTTCATGTTCTTCATTTGCCAGTGACGTCCAGAGCTCTGTGCACAGCAACAAGACATATAGTAGCTGAATGATAAGGCAGAAGATGCATGCAAGCTTCCCAGTTACGCCAGTAGATATGGAGACACAGGAAAGAGTCTGGCATTAGATGAAACCAGAGAGCAGAGAAGAGCAAAGAAAGGTTAATGAAGCACAGTGAACACAGAAATGTGGCAACTGTAAGAACAGTCCCGGGAGGGGGAAGGATAAGCTCGAGTGCTGGAGATGATTTATTCACTTTTTCTGGGAATGAAAACTATCTGCAGATCCCAGCCCGCTGTCAGTTCTGAACATCTGGACAAATTCTGGACTTACATCCAAACACTGTGTTCCCCTGTCCTTCTTGCAGTTTCTTGCCCTTCTCTTTGACCTCCGTATGTGTCTGTGCTTGCTCTGGTAGCAGATGGAT
Organism: Picus viridis; assembly: GCA_033816785.1. Lineage (NCBI taxonomy): Eukaryota > Metazoa > Chordata > Aves > Piciformes > Picidae > Picus > Picus viridis. The sequence goes on from CM066568.1 coordinate 7,364,694, forward strand.
GCTCCCTGACGCTGTACAGTTTGAGGATTTCCCCATGGGAAATGTATCTGGACTTCTTCAAGTCAATGGGGAGCTGCTTCTTTGATCAGTACCTGTGATCAGCGTGGCAGAGTGCCCAGCTCTTTCAGCTGGCAGGAACATCTAAATGCATCTTTCTCTATCCTACCTTTGTCAAAGAAGCAGTGATCAGAACACCAGGAGGATGTCAAGGGATTTTGAGTGGTCTAAGCCTGTTCATATCATATATTATTCTACACAATTTTACTTTGTTTCATTTCTTTTAATCTTTGGAAATAGGTTTTACTTTCCTCCCTTTGTAAGCAAACACTTGATTTCAAGGCCACTAAAAGTGCAATCCCTTCATGAGACCTAAAGATGAGACCTTCCCAAGTCCTACTATGGCAGGTTGTTGTTTTGTCATAAGATCATCAACTTTTCTGTGTGCATGCTAAAATATAAATAAATAAATAGGAATGCCCTCAGGGCATTTCCTCAGCTATGAAAAGACAAAGTCCAAGTAAATTTCTCATCACAGAAAGGAGAATGGGGATATATTTGCAACAATAGGAGCTTCAGAAGTGCTGTAAATTATGAAGTATGGCAGCTTCAGATTTTTGAGGCACGCATAACACCATCTTTCTCCCCTTCCCTTTCCCCCAAACTGATAAAAGTTTTCACTGAATTAGGACGCAATTCACATGGTGCTGGATGCTAGAGGAGCAAGGAAATATTCATTCATAACGATTTGCTTGGCTGTTTTCAGCAAGAGAGTCATAATTGTCTTACTATAAATTTTGTGTTCACTTTACTAACATCTTTTTTCAGGTATGCTTCATCACTTCTCCAGAGGTTGAAAGCTACACACATACCATGAAGAGCAAGATGAGAACTCTTTTGTCTCAGGCCAGCTGATACTCAGGTACATGACAAACACATGCCTCCATATTTCCTCTTTAAGTCACAGGGAATCATAACTCAGTTTATTTTCCATCAGGTTAGTGTTAAGGAGATGTTATCAATAACATAATTTAACAGTTCTGCAATATGATTCTTCCACAGAAGTGAGATTTGAAGATGTTTCTTTTTTTTATGTGAAGGCTTCCTGATCCACAGCTTCTAGGGGTTCTTTTTTTTTTTTTTGTTTTCACATAAGAAACTCCCCCTCTCACTGTGCAGAGCTGAGCTTGCCTTTGGAGCCCTGGCTTACTGGTGTGGTAACCATTTTTGGCACTTCGAAGCAGAACATATAAAATTAATTCGTGTTGAAGCTAAGGCTGGGGGGCAAAAAAACCCAACAATTAATATCTAATCTCTTGCTCAGCTTTTGCACTTGGGAGGTCTCTGGCTTGCTATAAAAATCAGATAAAATTTGCTGCCAGAATCAAAAGTCATAACAATCTAAGCAGCAAACTTGCCAGGTTTGCTGGAAGATCCAGCACTTGATTTTCGGACATCTGCCTTTACTCTGTCTGTTACTCACTAAAAGACCATTGTGTTCCTAGTTAGGCTTGCTTCTTCCCATACTCAGTGAGGTCATTTTCCTTGTCCTACCAGAAACATTGTGGTCCTAGTTTGGTTGCTGTGACTTAGATAATGTTGACTTTTGTTGACTGTGAAGCTTCTTCTGCTGGAAATAATAACCTGGATTTGTTGCCTTCTCCTTTCACATGAGCTGCTTTAGTTGTCTCTAGATCACATAAAATTCAGGTTTGCCCATTAGGGTTGCTTTCTGGAGGCTTGTTGGCAGAAAAAAAAAAGATTCTTATACTTGTCACTTATGAAGAGTGACAAGTATAAGAACCATCACATGGAAAACTTTACCTTTTGGCCAAAGGTTGTGATCTTCCACATCCGCTCTATTCTTTCTCGCTTGCTTTAACATTCATCGGGGCTGGGGTGATACCAGCAGCCACAAGGGCTGTTCTGGGACAATGGAAGTGGCAGATGGATCCAGAAGGCAGGCTATGACTCACTACACAGAACAGTCCACATGCTGTGCTGGATGGGGTCCTGGTATGCTCTGCTCTGTGACTGGGAATATCATGGCTGGCTTTGGCGAGATACTCACAATAATTACTGAGTGGCTTAAGGAGGAAACATAAAATAGCTGGAGCTTTGGCCTTAAATGAAAGTAGAACAACTGTGCTTCAGTGTAACTTTCCCTAAAGCTATCTCATGTATGGGCTTTTGTACTTGTAACACGATGCTCACCCTGTTTCAACCCCACAAAGCTAAATCCCATTTTTACCATGCTCCTTCACAGTGTAATTGTTGGTTGTGTGCATGATGTGAGATGGTGCTTCAGCACAGCAGGAAGAAGTGATCCCTGTTACAAGTCCATTACTTCAGGTGGAGCTAGCTCCAGAGATGAAGGTGTGTAGGACTTCAGTGTTACTTTAATCAGAGTATTTCATATTCATGAACCTGTATGTAAAGAGAGCTGTATAATTAGAGATAATTCATAATGCTTCATGTTCTTCAAACCAAGGAAGGTAGCTTGTTTATTTAAAGGCACAAATCGATCTCCTGCTGTGGTTAGGAAAGCCTGATCCAGTGCTGTGAGTTCCGAGGAAAAAATTGATGGTGCTGTAGTTCTCTGAGTGCATGTATCAAGAAGAATAATGTTTTCTGAAACAAACATGTTCAGTTTTATGGCTGTAAGCAAGGCTAGAGCTCAGTAATATGCATAAAAATCTCATTCAATCTACGTAGCACTTGTCATCCAGCCTCCTCCTGAATGCTGAGAATGGCCAAGATTTGGGGAAATAAACTGCTGTGCCTTTCCCTTCTCTCAAACTTCTTAACCCCCCCCAGCATGTAAAAAATTATGTAGCTTCTTCTGAAGGGGAAAAACCTACAGCAGGTACAAGGCATACGCAGTCTTACAGTTCCTTACTGCTTGCCTGACTCATTCATTCTTCTCCATCTAAAACACAACCTGCTGTGGGAAAACAGAGTTTTGTCACTCAAAATCTGCAAATGGTACTAATGGAAGAGTGTTAAACATGTTTTCTCAGTGCTCTCAACCCATAATGCAATAATAATCAGCTCTGTATTCCCTTCTGTCTTAAGTTACAAAGTAAAGAGGCATTCAGCAAGGCTCTCCTTATTTCCCACAAACCTCACAGTGACTTGCATGGAATTGTTCAGGTTGGAGGCCTGAGAGCTGACGTGGGAAGGCTTGAGAAGCAGTTTCTCTGTTGCTGCAGACTGAACCCTTTGCTTATTTGGGGAGAATTTGGCAGTTTCTTTAAGAAAGCTCATCTGAGTAAGAGGCTGTTGGATAGGAAAACATCCCTTCCTCCATGTCTGGGAGCAGATTCTCCCATTTTCTTGCATGCTGGTTCTGAGAGCCAGGAGACAAAACATTCTTCTCTTATGTAAACACCTTGTAATGCATTGTGTTATCAGGCCCTTCTCCCTTCAGAGTTGAAATCTCTAGGGGACTTGTATGTCCCACAGCCTGCTCCAGGTTCCCTAGTTCCTGATTCAGCCCCATGTAGTCACCAATTTAAAGCATTTTTGTTAAAGTGGAAATGCTGTTGCCAGATTAATCACCTGGTGAGCTCTGTAGGTGGATCTGAAGGATTTTCATGGGGATCTAGACTTACACAAATGTCTCTGCACTAATATTTGTATCACTTTACCAAAAAAATTTGCTTCTTGAATTTGATTTTGATGTACTAAGTTAAATTATTTCCAATATACTAATTTTCTGACCTCACAAATACTTATTTTCAGTGAAGGCTCCTGTAGCAGTTTCTCTGATGCCGTACTTTGGGAGCTATACCTCAATTTCTGTTGTATTGCCTAGCTTTGCACTGGACTGTAGATAGAGTCTTATTATGCAACAAAACCTCTCCTAGAATTTCAGGAAAAGTCCAAGGTGTTTCAGAAGAATAATCTCTGATGCTTTGATGAAGTTCTAGTCAAGGTTGTTCTTGATTTGTGAAACTTGCTGGGTGTATTTATATAGCTGTGTCACCCTTTACTGGTCATGAATTCACTGGGTCAACTGATCTGATGGTTAGCTCACAGAGCAGTAAGTCAGGTTGGTGAAGTAGTTTGACATTCTCTAAGGGAAGAGATTAGAATGCTGAATAGAGCAATCCTAAAGGGAGATTCTCTAAAGAAAGAGATTAGAATGCAGAACAGAGCAATCCTGAGTAAACTGCATATCTCATTCAGAAAATGTACAGCAGCTGAGGAAGAAAAAGTGATTACTTACAAGGAATTTGTACATTAATGAAAATAAACTTCTGAGCTTTTTTCTTGATGTGTAAACCAAATAGTTAACTTCCAAATCTCTTCTCATGCCGAGAGAACTACCTTAGCAATTTATTAGGGCTGGATGATTGGCAAACCATAAACAGGCAAAGGAGACCCCACCTGGAGTACTGCATCCAGTTCTGGAGCCCCTATTACAGGAGGGATGTGGACATGCTGGAGCGTGTCCAGAGAAGGGCCATGAGCATGATCAGAGGGCTGGAGCACCTATCCTGTGAGGACAGACTGAAGGAGTTGGGGCTGTTCAGTCTGGAAAAGAGAAGGCTCCCAGGTGACCTCATTGTGGCCTTCCAGTATCTGAAGGGGGCCTACAGGAAGGCTGGGGAGGGACTTCTCAGGCTATCAGGTAGTGATAGGACTAGGGGGAACGGAATGAAGCTGGAAATGGGGAGATTCAGGCTGGACGTGAGGAGGAAGTTCTTCCCCATGAGAGTGGTGAAGCCCTGGAATGGGTTGTCCAGGGAGGTGGCTGAGGCCCCGTCCCTGGAGGTGTTTAAGCCCAGGCTGGACGAGGCTCTGGCCAGCCTGATGTAGTGTGGGGTGTCCCTGGCCATGGCAGGGGGGTTGGAACTAGCTGATCCTTGTGGTCCCTTCCAACCCTGACTGATTCAATGATTCCATGTATATTGTTATGCAGTAATGAAGGTCTTGCATGAAATCTCATAGACTTTGCCATGGAATTTTCCCTGAAGTGTAATGGAAGATGCATGGTTAAACCACCCATACCGCAACCTTTATTCTCATTAGAATTTCTACCACTGCCTTCTTTCCCTGAAGTCTGTGTTGGGTTTTTTGTGTGTTTTGTTTTTTGTTTGTTTGCTTTGTTTATTTTGTATTTTGTTTAATCTTTTGGTTTTGGTGCTTGTTTGTTTGTTTGTTTTTTCCTCCAGAAAAATACTGCAGAGACAAATATAGAACAGAGCTAACCAGGTTGGAAAAGGCCTTTGAGATCATTGAGTCCAACCTATCACCCAACACCATCTAATCAACTAAAGCATGGCACCAAGTGCCACGTCCAATCCCCTCTTGAACCCCTCCAGGGATGGTGACTCCACCACCTCCCCGGGGCAGCACATTCCAATGGCCACTCTTTCTGTGAAGAACTTCTTCCTAACATCCAGCCTAAACCTCCCCTGGTGCACCTTGAGGTTGTGTCCTCTTGTTCTGATGCTGGTTGCCTGGGAGAAGAGACCAACCCCCACCTGGTTCCAGTCTCCCTTCAGGTAGTTGTAGAGAGCAATAAGGTCTCCCCTGAGCCTCCTCTTCTCCAGGCTAAGCAACCCCAGCTCCCTCAGCCTCTCCTCACAGGGCTTATGCTCCAAACCCCTCACCTGCTGCAGAATAACTTACAAAATAATGTAATTTCTATAGTCTTTCACTCTTTCCTCTCTGTACTTTACTCACTCATGTCTGATGATACTTACATAGAGACAATCAACAACCAAACCATTTGTTTTATTTCCCCCACCCCCTCCCCCGAGGACTCCAAGCAAACCATTCTGGAGATTTTAGGAAGCTCAGTTTATTTCACAGCAGCTCTTAGATTTACATCCCTGGGCATCTCTTTATTCTGGGAAGAGGGACAAACTACCATGGCACAGCCACTTCTTTTATGATAGTCCTTCTTTAACCTGAAGTGGAAGAGCTTGCCATCTAGACAAATGTCCTAACCACCTGGATCTTTTCCAGTATGTGGTGCTCTAATTGGCTGTGAGAAGCTTTAGAGTCTTGGGGTTTGTTCTGAAGAAATGCTTTGCATTTTTTAACTTCCTAGGCCATTTCAGGAAAAAGAAATGGTCTCTCAAACTCTCTGATCATTTCCTAGTGTTAACTTCTATGGTAGGTGGACCTTTTTGTTTCTGAAAGCAATGACTATTCAAATGCATTTTGAAGTAGCCTTCCAAAAGCTGGACTTACTATGGTTAACTTGTTCAGCTGTTAGCAAATAATAACTTGCTAGCAGTTTATATAATCTGGTGAATATGGGCTAAGAAACTAAGATTTCATCTAAAGAGCTGTGTTTTGGAAGGTCACCAGAGCTTCTCTTCTGATTGCAATGTTAGTTTGCTTCTTTTTTTTTTTTTTTTTGCTGAGGAGGATCAGGATTATTATGGCTGAATAGAAAACCATCTTGTCCCACTGATATGAAAGCAAAATGTAAAATAAGCTGGTGTTGTAAGAAAACTTGGTTCATAAATACAGAAAAAGAAGAAGAAAGGAATACTTTCAAACCAAACAATCATCAAACTAATTTTCTTTTGTGCCTTTTTGTTTTTGCCTTTTTTCCCCCCTTTTTTTCCAGTGATCATAGAATCATGGAATCATAGAATCAGTCAGGGTTGGAAGGGACCACAAGGATCAGCTAGTTCCAACCCCCCTGCCATGGGCAGGGACACCCCACACAAGATCACGCTGGCCAGAGCCCCGTCCAGCCTGGTCCTAAACACCTCCAGGGATGGGGCCTCAACCACCTCCCTGGATAACCCATTCCATGGCTTCACCACTCTCATGGTAAAGAACTTCTTCCTCACATCCAGCCTGAATCTCCCCATTTCCAGCTTCATTCCGTTCCCCCTAGTCCTATCACTACCTGAGATCCTGAGAAGTCCCTCCCCAGCCTTCCTGTAGGCCCCCTTCAGATACTGGAAGGCCACAATGAGGTCACCTGGGAGCCTTCTCTTCTCCAGACTGAACAGCCCCAACTCCTTCAGTCTGTCCTCATGGGAGAGGTGCTCCAGCCCTCTGATCATCCTCGTGGCCCTTCTCTGGACACGCTCCAGCACATCCACATCCCTCCTGTAACAGGGGCTCCAGAACTAGATGCAGTACTCCAGGTGGGGTCTCACCAGAGCTGAGTAGAGGGGGAGAAGCACCTCCCTTGACCTGCTGGTCACACTTCTCCTGATGCAGCCCAGGATCTGATTGGCTTTCCGGGCTGCAAGCGCACATTGAGAGCTCATGACATTCAGTGGTTGATTAATGCCACATCAGGCATCTTGAGTGCAATCACACAACATGCACAGGATGGCCAAGGGATCAGGCCCAGCCAACATGGATTTAGGAAGGGCAGGTCCTGCCTCACCAACCTGATCTATGATCAGGTGACCCGCCTGGTGGATGTGGGTAGGCCTGTGGATGTGGTCTACCTGGACCTCAGCAAGGCCTTTGACACTGTTCCCCACAGCAAACTCCTGGCCAAGCTGGCAGCCCATTGCTTGGACAGGATCACACGGGGTTGGTTAAGAACTGGCTGGAGGGCAGAAGCCCAGAGAGTGGTGGTGAATGGTGCCACATCCAGCTGGCAGCCAGTCACTAGTGGTGTGCCCCAAGGATCAGTGCTGGGCCCCATGCTCTTTAACATCTTTATTGATGATCTGGATGAGGGCATTGAGTCCATCATCAGTAAATTTGCAGACAACACCAAGCTGGGGACAGGAGTTGATCTGCTGGAGGGCAGAGAGGCTTTGCAGAGGGACCTCAACAGGCTGGACAGATGGGCAGAGTCCAAGGGCAGGAGATTGAACACATCCAAGTGCCTGGGTTCTGCACATTGGCCACAGCAACCCCATGCAGTGCTACAGGCTGGGGTCAGAGTGGCTGGAGAGGGGCCAGGCAGAGAGGGACCTGGAGGTACTGGTCAATGATAGGCTGAACATGAGCCTGCAGTGTGCCCAGGCAGCCAAGAGGGCCAATGGCATCCTGGCCTGCATCAGGAACAGTGTGGCCAGCAGGAGCAGGGAGGTCATTCTGCCCCTGTATGCTGCACTGGTTAGGCCACACCTCAACTCCTGTGTCCAGTTCTGGGCCCCTCAGTTCAGGAAGGATGTTGACTTGCTGGAACGTGTCCAGAGAAGGGCAACGAAGTTGGTGAGGGGTTTGGAACACAAGCCCTATGAAGAGAGGCTGAAGGAGCTGGGGTTGCTTATCCTGAGGAGACTGAGGGGTGACCTTATTGCTCTCTACAACTACCTGAAGGGAGGTTGTGGGTAGGTGGATGTTGGTCTCTTCTCCCAGGCAGCCAGTACCAGAAGAAGAGGACACAGTCTCAGGCTGTGCCAGGGGAGGTATAGACTGGATGTTAGGAAGTTCTATACAGAGAGAGTGATTGCCCATTGGAATGGGCTGCCTGGGGAGGTGGTGGAGTCACCATCATTGGAGGTGTTCAGGAGGAGACCTGATGGGGTCCTTGGTGCCATGATCTAGTTGTTTAGGTGGGTTGGGTTGGTTGATGGGTTGGACGCGATGATCTTGAAGGTTTCTTCCCACCTGGTTTATTGTATTGTATAATATCTTTCTGTAAACTCTTCTCATGCCTTTCTGGATGGTGACAACAACTTGGCTTTTCCTAGTGATGATTAGTGTCTTGGGGCTCTTTTCAGAGTGGTGTGTGATGCTCTGATTGTCCATTCTCATCAGACAACATCAGAAGCAAGTGCTTTCTATGGAATATTTCTGGTATCAGAGCATGTGCTTGACTGATCCAACTCTTTGGTTTCTTTCCTTCATTGAGATATATTTGGATCTGTAGAGCTGTCCCTTGAACATGAACCCTGCTGTTGTCACCTTATGCATCACCACCTCCTTCCAGTGTTTTTATTCTCTGCATATTTATGGAGGGTGCATTGTCTATTATCTAGGTCATAAATGATAATGTTCAACAAAAAAAAAAAAACCCTGAAGAGCAACCTAAAGACAGGTTCCCAGCTGAATTTTATGCCAGTGATCACAACTGTGTGAAAGTGTTGCTAAGGTCAAATTAGATAACATCCACTGCTCTCCATTCATCCACAAAACTAGCCATCAGGTAGGAGGCTATCAGGTTGGTTAAGTATGATTTCCCCTTCATAAATCCACATTGACTACTCCCAGTCACATGCTTATCCGTCAGACATTTGGAAAGGTTTTCTGTAATTATTGGATCCATCACATTCCCATCGGCCTAGGTAAGCTTGTCTAGCCTCTAGTTCTCTGGATCCCTTTTCTTGAAGAGTGAGTTGTCTTGGTTTTTGTTTTTTTTCCCTTCAGTCCTCAGGAACCTCCCTGATCACCATGACCTTTTGAATGTAGTTGAAAGTGGCCTTGCATCTAGCTCAATCAACACTCACAGATGCACCCCATCAGGTCCCATATACTCCTGTATGTCCAATTTGTTTCAGCATTCACTAACTTAATCTTCATCCACTGATGTGAAAGTATTTGTGACTTCAGGCTTTCCTGTGCATCCTATGTTTCCTTTTCATATTTAAGTCTAATCAGGGACATTTTCTGTATCCATTCAGGCCTTCTGCCTCCTCTGATCGATTGCCTTCTTGTCAGGACAGACTAAGCTTGCGTTTGGAGGAGGTAGTCCCCCAATATCAACCAGCTCTCACAGCCCCTATTATTTCCTGGACATTCTTGCATAGGGTCCTTTCAGGAAGATTACTGGAGAAAATGTGTGGTCTTTGAAAGTCTGGGTGTTGTGCTCTTGCTTTGTGCCTAATTTCCCTCTTACAGGATCCTGAACTCCACCATCTCATGGTTACTGCATCAAGTCTGCCCCAGCCTTCACAACCCTTCATTATTTGTGAGTATGAGGTCCAGCAAGGCAGTTTACCTTGTTAATGCCTTGATCATGTGTGCCAGGACTTCACCAACGCACTCTAGAAACCTCCTGGTTTGCTTATGCCTTTCTACATTATCCTTGCAGCAGATGTCAGGGTGGTTTAAGCCCCCCATGAATACAAGAGCTATGAACATTGAGGCTTTTTCCAGTTGTCAGGAGAAGGTGTTGTCTTCTTCCCGACAAGACTGTCTGAGGTCGACATCCATCACAACGCTGTACATGCTCTGCCCACACGCTCTTGACTGCCTCATCACTCACTCCAAGGCACAGCTGCCTGCACTCCCACTGCTCTCTCGTACAAAGGGAACGCCTCTCATCATCACCCTAGTTTGTCCTTCCTAAAGAGCCTGTACCCATTGATTGTAGCACTAGAGTCATGTGTCCTATCCCACCACAGGCATTTCAGAGAGGCATTCAGTCATGCTGATTTCCCAGAAAAAGTGAGAGCTTGTCCCATAATGTCCTCTTGGCAATTCTTTACTTGTGTGCAGACTCTTGGCATGAGCCTCTTTCTGCTCCGTTGTGGTGCTTCAACTCAGGAACACTCAAAGCAGAAATGTTAATTGCTGATAGGCTTAAGTGTATATCATAAATTAATTTCCAGTTATAATACCAGCAGTGGATGCTCTGGAAACGCAACTGACTTGTAATTGTCCACTGTGGCAATCATCTTTAATTTTTCTGGCATTACAGTGTTTACACACCCAAGCCTATAGCTAAGTTGATTAGAACGAGCTGTGGTAAGAACTGTTCTATTGGCTTGCTGCCCATAAATAATATTCCATCATTTCCTGAGAGGAAAAAAAGTCTTGCAGACTCGTTGCCATTTGTCCTCACATCTATTTGCAGCTCCTTATTTCCCTTGAGAAGCATCCAAGACCATTTGGAAGTTGAATTTTTCCGATGTCCTCACTGATCTCCACCCCTTCCTCCTCCATTTCTTGGAAGGATCAGTTTATGAAGACAAATCTCCCACGTTGTTCAGTTCCATTATTTACTACTTCAGGTCCATTTTATTTCTACTCATCACCAAGCACCGTTTAGCTCCTCCTTTTTCTGCATTTGTTTGGAAATAAGCCCCACGTAACACTTAAAGCTGTAAAAACACCTAAAAATTGGACGCGTTACCATGTTATAGATTGTTTCTTATTTAACAGCAGAGTCAGCTATCAGATTATCAGCAGATAAGGTGCTGACATACACATCTCTGAGGGAGATGATTGTGAACTGCTGGAGGAAAAATGGTCAAGATTAGTTTGCCAAATACGTGGTATTAAGTATTAATCATCATCAAATAGAAGCTGAAACAGCACTTTTTCCTCAGAAACGCAGCAGACTACACTTCAAAGCTTGTCCTTTTGTCTGCAGAATTACTGTAGCATGCAGTGAACTGGGGTTTTTTTGGCTGAATCAACTCTGACAGTGTATTGATCTAGTAATTTCACTGTTACTTTCAAGTATTTTGATGCTTTCTTTTCTGCTCAGACTTCTCCTTCAACACCTAAATACACAGATTTTGATAGCATTGGACTGAATTCACATGCAGCTTGCACTGTCTTCATGAAGAGATGTGAAACAATCTTTTCTCTCTTTCATTTTTATTTCCCAGTATTGAAACTAACCAAACCCTACTAGACCTTTTCAATGTGTGTGTACTTTCTTATGCTTACCACAGAGCTTACTTAACATTGCATTTTTGTGTTCCATACCCATTACTGTATACATAGAATAAATGTTAAGATACTTGCATGAAGTACCTGTATTTAAATCAAGACTTGATTTCTTGGGCCTAGTGAAATTCAGATCCCAAAACAATCATTCTTAGTAAACTGAGGCTCTGGAAGCAGGGCTTTGGACTCTTGCTAAAATAGTTTCTCCCCATCCCCTGAGAGACATTAGTGAAGTATTCTGAAATTCAAGTGGATATGTAGAGACGAAAAAGATGCAGTAAAGACCTAAGACAGGTTCTATGTGATCATAATCAATGTTTTTCCTTAGTAGATTGAACTAAACCTTGAATGCAGTAGATGACTTAATTTTTCACTTCTCATTATAACCATTTGTCCTTGCTACGGTGTGGTGGGTTGAAGTTTCCCCCAGCATTAACTTTTAAGCCAGGCTAACTAAGTTAGAAACAAATATCACTCTTCCTTAACAAATTCATGAAGTGTTACATATGAAGGAGTGAGCTCCAGGCATGTTGAGCTCAAGTCAGGCTGAACATGACGAAGATCACAGTGGAAGTAGCAGTACAAAGGAAATACAAAAGAAAAAAATTGCTTTGTTTTGATCTACTGCCCCTAAGTTTGCAGCCTTTTCAGACGAATACCTAACAGGTTGTTTTAAACTGTGCTGTGGCCACCTCTCAGGATTGGGAACTTGGGATTGGTAGCAATTTGCCACTGCGGTTTTGCCAGGAGTCGCTAAATGGCACAAATAAATTTATCATGTTCTTTCAAGGTTCATTTCCTTTCATGGAAAGATCAGCTGTCAAACAGAAAAAGAGCTATTCTAGAGAAACAGGATAATTAATTGGTGACTAATGGAGCACTGTTAGCCAAATTATCTTATCCATGAATATAATACTTTCCTTAGCACAGCTGAAGAATGCTTTTTTGTTTGAATAGTTAATGTGGTTAAACTTAAGAGCTCAGATGAATTTTTGGCTTTGGACTGGGGACTGAATGTTGCAAGGAGCATAAAGCTAACAAATTTGAGAGTCATGATCAAGAAAGAGAGCTAATTTCTCCAGTAAGTGACTCTTCGATGCTGATGCCTTATTCTATGTGAAACCTGCTGAGCTAAGGTCATTAATGTTCTTGTAGGTTTTGCATATTAGTTGGCATAAATACATTATTCTGCTGGCAGCATTGCCATAAATGATACAACAAAGCAGCACGTTAAATATGTTGCTGTTTCCATTTAGGTTTGCAATTACTTACACCTGAAAAGCGGAGGGGAGGAGGTGACTGTTTAAAATGCTTTTTCACTCCTCACATAAAATGTGGTAGGTGAATCCAACATTGAAACAAATGGAAGCATTACTGTATTCTTCTTATGAACATAGGAAAGGCTGAGGGAGCTGGGGTTGCTTAGCCTGGGGAAGAGGAGACTGAGGGGTGACCTTATTGCTCTCTACAACTACCTGAAGGGAGGTTGTAGCCAGGCGGAGGTTGGCCTCTTCTCCCAGGCAGCCAGCACCAGAACAAGAGGACACAGTCTCAGGCTGCACCAGGGCAGGTTTAGGCTGGATGTTAGGAAGAAGTTCTACATGGAGAGAGTGATTGCCCATTGGAATCGGCTACCCGTGGAGGTGGTGGAGTCACCTTCATTGGAGGTGTTCAGGAGAAGACTTGATGGGGTGCTTGGTTGTATGGTTTAGTTGTTGGGTGATAGGTTGGATTGGTTGATGGGTTGGACGTGATGATCTGATGATCTTGAAGGTCTCTTCCAACCTGGTGCATTGTATTATTGTATTATGTTTTTTTTAACATCAGGTACTGCTCAGCACTGCTTTAAAAAATCACCAACAATCTGCTGTAGGAGACCTCCTGAGAATGAATTAGTAAATGTGTGATCATATTAAAATAAAGGCATTTGTGTGGCAGTAGCTAGGAGCAGAGGCTGGTTTGTTCTGCTGTCAAATGTTTATATCTGCCTTGCACTGAGTTTACTCAGTTCACAGGCACCAAATCTTGTTTTCTGATGAAACTAGTGACAGAACTCCCACTGACCTGAACAGGAATTGAAAGGAGTGCTCTGTTTCTCCATAACTTATGTTTTCATGTCATTTACCAGAGGGAACTTTTTCTTCTTGGTCAACATGGTAGGAACCTGTCAGAACATCACAAAGATCTATATAGTGACTGCACATCAGCGTGACTGAAGAGGATAGTGTGACCTGCTGTCTGTTGGAGGGGAAACTGGAAGCAATGAAGCTAGGGTACAAACTGGAAGATAGTTGCTATTTGGAAACTGCATGGCAGGATCATAGTAGTCACTGGAGCTCCAGGATTCCTGTCACTAATACGTGGTTTATAAAGAGAGGAATTTCTTATTCCTCATAGTTTCTCTTAACAGCCTAACACAGCTCCTGAGAGACAAAGAGCTGGGCACATGAACTTGAAAGAAGTCAAAGCTGCAAAATGTTTGCAATATTTTTTTTCTGAAGTTCAGGCAGAGCTTGTAGGAAAAAGGTACAACTAGTGGCTTTTCTCAGCAAGTGGAGTGATATCTCAGTTGAACTTTTCCTGTTCTCTCAGTTTCCTGGAAAATCATGTACATGATAACATGTCCAGAAATGACATTGATGCCAGCTCACACAGCTGCTGGCTGAGAAACACTGATGTGCAGTCTGAGAATGGTTAAGGTTTCTTTTAATTTCATAGCCAAAATAAGACAGAGCTATACTGCAGACTCTTTCCCACTTATACCCTGGGGATTCTGAAGTATTTCACTTTTTCTGGTGGCTATATGCAGCAAAACAAAACATCAGCCAGTAGTTTACATTCTTGCTGCCTGCTTTATTTAGCACCAGCCCTGAAGTGACTCTGGGCATTTATAGAAAGAGAACTCTCACAACACTAAGCCCATGTGAAAGATGGTGTTGGCTTTCATCTGTGGAGATTAAAAACAGAGGGTGTGCTGTACAGTGCCAAGCCTAACTTCATGGCTATGGTAAGCCAGGGAGCATGCTTTCTGTCCCACCATTGACTCTCTGCAAAAGTGCATTGTGGATTAATGGTACAACATTTCCTGACAACTTTTCTTTCAGTGTGAATTCACTGGTCTGAAGATGTGACTGATACAAGCAAGCAAGACCGGAATCTAGATCAAAACAAGACGGTTCTTCCCAAGCAAAGGATGGTTTGTTCAGTCTTGAGAAGAGAAGGCTTAGGGGACTCTTCGTAAACATGTACAAGTACATGAAGTGTGGATTTCATGAGAAAGGAGACTTTTTACAAAGAGTCACGTGGTGAAGACAAAGGGTAATGGGGAGAAGTTGCTGCTGAGAAGATTTGGACTGGATGTCAGAACTATTTTTGTCACCATTTGAACTATTAAACATTGGAACAAGCTCACAAGAGAGGTAGTGGATTCCCCTACATTAGACAGTTTTCAAGGCCCAGCTTGACAGGCTGCTGGGCCATCTCATTGAAACTATGTTCTTACCCTGAAAAGTTGGACTAGATGAGGTCCCTTACAACCTGGTGTTCTATGAATCTAGGAGTGAATCTATGAAATACCACAAAATGGATCTGAATTGCCATTGCTCAGGACTTTGTTCTAGTAAAACTGGTGCTAGGTTAGAATAGGAACACCTTAGGAACTTCTTATTGTTATCGTGAGACGTGATTTAACAGAAGGCATAGTATATAGCTTGTTTTCTTTCCAAATCCCAGTGTCTTCACACCAATAAGAGATAGCAAATTACACAATAACATTAGGAAAACCCTTCAGTTCTTTTCAGATATCTTGAGTGTGGTTTAACAGCTAAAAGCAAAGAGGAGAGACATTCTAGTGCAAGTTTTCCTTAAGCCGCTATTCAGCAAAGAACACAGTTCAGAACTTCCCCAAAGAGTACCGGCATCCCAATGAACAACACCAAACACTCTGGTGACATGGAGGAGAATTACTTGAGGGTAAGGGCTCTCAAGAAATCATACTCAGACAGCCTATTTGGTTTATAGATGTGGAATTTCTCATTGAGAAGGAGGCAGGGCAGAATACAAATAAATCAATATACCAGCAATGCTTCTGGGACAAAGTATTTCAGTCTTTCAGGCAGTTGAAGTCCAGACATCCAGGGGAAGTAAGTTAAATAACTGGTAGTGCATTTGAATGAGAACATTCATCTTGTTTGTCAAGGTTCTACAGATATTCTTCAAAATGACAGAAGTGTCTGACAACATTTCCCCCTTCCCTACCCTGAATGAACTTGTGAACTACTTAGGCACTGTCTGGGTTCCGGACATTTCAATAGTTTTGGCTCTATTCTAACATTCAGCTTAGAGGAATTCCTGTTGATTTTGTTTATGTTCTTTATTAAGCTTTTTTGTTTTGTTACTTTGGGCCTTTTCTATGTGTTGAATGTGCTAGTGGGAAACTATTTTATCCGATCAAATCTCCAATTCCATATTTTCGAGCAATGGCTGCTTCCTCTGAGAACATCCTACACCAAGATTCAGAGCCCAAACGTGCCTGAACTTTGGGTTGTTTGCAAGATACACATGGGTCTAGACTGCCATTCTGTAAGAGGCATTTCTTCACATCTAAAGGGGAGAAACAAAAGCTTAGTGGTTTGCATTTAAATTTGTTATGAGTAGCTCTAAAACCCAAAGAGTTTTGGGCTTGTGCCATTAAATGTATGCGTGTGTTGCAAAACAAGTGACTGGGAGGAGTGCTTGCTGCTTCCTTAGCCGTGAGCAACCAAGTAAGCAAACATCTGGGGTGTTCTGGGTATTATTATGTGGAGCCTGCACTTAGCAAATCCAGCAACTTGTGTTTCAATCATGCTCTCTTGGCGAGTGTTATGAAATTAGGATGACCACAGAGGAGCCTAGAACAACTCAGTTTCTTTTGCAGAGCGTGGTGTGGAAATAGAATCATGGAATCATAGAATTGTTAGGGTTGGAAGGGACCTCAAGGATCATCTAGTTCCAGCCTCCCTGCCAGACATCCTCATGCCATGAGTATTGCACAGCCTGCACTATCAAAATGAGCATTCTTTCAGCTGCTTTTCTGCTTAAGCATCAGAATGCAAATATCAACATTAAATTATGCCAAACCCATCAGTCTCGTAGATTTTGGATCGGTCTGGCAGGTGCATATGCTACCTAAATGCATCCTATTTGGTGGCATTTTTAATGTGGTGAAACAATTCTGCTAAGCCTTCTGACTTCCTAAGTTTGGGGAGCTGGGGTTGCTTAGCCTGGAGAAGAGGAGACTCAGGGGTGACCTTATTGCTCTCTACAACTACCTGAAGGGAGGTTGTAGACAGGCAGAGGTTGGTCTCTTTTCCCAGGCAGCCAGCACCAGAACAAGAGGACACAGCCTCAGGCTGCACCAGGGAAGGTTTAGGCTGGATGTTAGGAAGAAGTTCTATACAGAGTGAGTGATTTGCCGTTGGAATGGGCTGCCCGGGAGGTGGTGGAGTCACCTTCATTGGAGGTGTTCAGGAGGAGACTTGATGGGGTGCTTGGTGCCATGGTCTAGTTGTTTAGGTGGGTTGGATTGGTTGATGGGCTGGACTCGATGATCTCAAAGGTCTCTTCCAACCTGGTTTTGGTTTGTTGTGTTGTGTTGTGTTGTGTTGTGTTGTGTTGTGTTGTGTTGTGTTGTGTTGTGTTGTGTTGTGTTCTGTTCTGTTCTGTTCCACTGAAACTGCTCATCAAATGCTTTTACTATAACTCGAGACAAAACTACCGTTTTGCCTGATGAAGCATTTAAAAATTTGTTTATTTTGGCACGTCAGAAAGTTTTGCAAAAATTGGTATTTGAAAGGTTAAACTGGCTCAGAGCCTTGGGGTGCTTTTTCCCCATGTACTTTCAAAGTTTGCATTTTGCTTGACCACTCTGCTTTTTCTGCCTCTGTTTTCGTCTTCCAGAATGCAAGGCATAAACTAACACTAACTAACAACACGGGAAACCTCACCTGGCCCGGACATGGACAGGATTGACAGATTGAGAGCTCTTTCTCATTTCTTCTCAGGCTATTAGGTAGTGATAGGACTAGGGGGAATGGAATGAAGCTGGAGGTGGGGAGATTCAGGCTGGACGTGAGGAGGAGGTTCTTCACCATGAGAGTGGTGAAGCCCTGGAATGGGTTGTCCAGAGAGGTGGTTGAGGCCCCGTCCCTGGAGGTGTTTAAGCCCAGGCTGGATGAGGCTCTGGCCGGCCTGATGTTAGTGTGGGGTGTCCCTGCCCATGGCAGATAGGTTTGGAACTAGATGATCCTTGTGGTCCCTTCCAACCCTGACTGATACTATGATACTACTACGATACGATCATCCTTGCACTATAAGGAAGAAGATCTCGAAGATGGTAAAAAAAGATCTATTTTAATGCTCTATATATGAAAGACACATTTAGTTTTACCCTACATTCTCCCTGGAAGGTAATACCAAATACAAACTGTTAAGGAGGGCTATGCCATGTTCAGTGGAAAGGTTTTTTTGCTCTGGGTCCACTTAATTTACCTGGCTGAGGGATGTTTCTGAAGAAGAGAAACAATCCTCCTGAGTGGTGTGTGTGTTTTGAATGACATTTCACAAGAGCTGGGCAGCAGTCAGTGAGGAAGTGAAAACAGTTGGTCTGGCATTAGTCTGTTGCTTATGAGACTTGTGTATGTAGAAGTAAATTAATCATTTTGCTTGATGCATACCAGACTCCTGGTTGTGATAAGCCATGATTTCAGCAACTGGTGCCATGTGCAGCACCACTCAGTATTCATCTGAGCTGTTTGTGTAACATCAGAATCTCTGTCCCCTCGTCCCCTGTGCACAAGCACAGGAATGCAATTTGATATCTGTGTTGATTTTCCAGGTGCAATGACTGGTACTGGTACTGAAGCTTTGAGATCAAACTGGGAGACACAGATCTACTGCAAACAAGGAAGCCAGACAAATATGGTTTAGCAGTCATGAGGTCTTGGGTGACTGGTTGGACTTGATGATCTTTGAAGTCTCTTCCAACCTTATTGATTCTATGAATCTGTTCTATGATTCTATAATATGCTGCAGCTGATTAAAAACTATGTTTTCTCCTCCCCTCACCTCACCTCAGGTTATCAAATGGATTCTATATCTGTTCTTCCCATAAAAATAACCTGGCAGTTCACTTTGGAGACTGTCTTTTAGGAAAGGTGAGACTGTGTCACAGGCTACACAGGGGTAGCAGTCTGATTGGATGGGAACTAACAGATCAGTTCAATTTGAAAAGCTGGCTTTTAAAGAGTGGATGAGGCACTTAGTGCCATAGTCTAGTTGATTAATTAGGGTTGGGTAATCAGTTGGACTTGATGATCTTGAAGGTCTCTTCCAACCTGGTTGGTTCTGTGATTCTGTGAACTTTATGAGGACCACAGAAGCCTTGTCCAAGGAGTCATCACCAGGGCTGGCACTAGATGTGAGACTAAGCTTGCTTTTAGAGACTTCTCAGGGAAAGGTTTAACATCAGGAAGTTTCCATTTGCTGGCCTGCTTGTGTAACGGTGGTATTTCTTTACTATTTCAGGATCTTCCTGGCTTGCACAGCAGCAACTTGTAATATCATAACATCCTTTATTTAGACCCACGAGAGGAGGAACTCAGGTTGGTTGTTTATTCACGCTTGGATCTCAGTTACCTTCTGAAGGGAATGACTCACCTCAAAATAAGGCACATTAAACATTGACAAAACTGTCAGCCTGATTTCACTGTCACATTGCCTTAAAGGATAACTTGATCTACCAATCACTGGAAAAATTATTTCAAGAATAAAAAAGACTTGGCTTGATTTAGCATTTAAAATTTGAACTAAACTATGTATAAGACTTCTATCACAACAAACTTCAGTCAAAAATTTCCTTCATCTGGTGTTTTTCATGTCTTTGTGTTTCCTGACCTCACTTGAAATTAGCTTGATTGTGTCAACTCGGGCAGCTTGGATGTCATAGTAGGCACTGGATAAGTCTCCTACCTGGCAATCATACTGATAACATTATCAATCAAATCTCTTTCTGATTTTAAACTCATATCTTGTATTTTAGGAAGAATGTTCACAGGTATGTATGAATTCTAGAGAATCATGGTGAGACCTAGGAAAACTTCTGTAAGTGCTTCCTTTATTATATGAGCATCTCTGTTTTGATTGCCCAGAAACTAAATGTCTGTGTGTCCTGGTTTGAGTTTGAGCAGAACTAATTCTGTTCAGATCCCCCTCTTCTAAAGTATTTGCACTTTCTGAAGTTAATGGCATGTTTTTGCAGGCAAGTGTCTGCTTCTATTAGCAACAATGTTTGATGTTTCTAGTTAGTACCAAGGAGTGGTATGTAGGACAAAATCACTATTGAATCCTGTGTATTGTGTTGCAGGTGCAAAATATAAAAGGTCACACCTGCATGGAGGACCAGACAAGACAGGTGACCCTAAACTGACCAGCAAGTTATATACATCATATTCTGTATAAAGCTGAGGGATCACAAAGCTCAAGCTCTCCAGGCTGAACAACCTCAGCTCCTGTCCTCACAGGAGAGGTTTTTCAGCCCCCTGGGTCCTCTGGAACCACTCCATCAGGTCCACATCCTTCTTATGTTGAAGGCTCCATATCTGGATGCAGTATTCCAGGTGAGTTCTTACCAGAACAAAGTAGCAGAATCACCTCTCTTGATCTGCATGTATAGGGTAATATTATTAGAGATGGTTCCTGTGTAATTCTGATGATTGTAGCATTGTACATATGATTACATATGTAAGGCTGGATGTTAGGAAGAAGTTCTTCATAGAAAGAGTGATTGGCCATTGGAATGGGCTGCCCAAGAAGGTGGTGGAGTCACCACCACTGGAGGTGCTTAGGAAGAGACTGGATGGGGTGCTTGGTGCCATGGTTTAGTTGATTAGATGGTGTTGGATGATAGGTTGGACTCAATCTCAAAGGTATTTTCTAACCTGGTCTATTCTATTCTATTCTATTCTATTCTATTCTATTCTATTCTATTCTATTCTATTCTATTCTATTCTATTCTACATTTCACATGCTAAACACCTTTTAAAGAAGAAGGGTGCTTCTGGTATTCCTCCCTACTCATAGGTATTACAACATTTGTAAAAGCAATGCAGAAGGCAATACTCAAATACTATTTTAAACTACTTTTTAAAGCTTTTTTTTTTTTTTTTTTTTTTTTTTGTTTGGTTGGTTTTGTTTATTCAAGAACAAAGGTGATCTTTCCAGACACAGAAGTCAGGCTGACAGGTCAGTAGTTTCCAGGGTCCTCTTTTTAACCCTTTTTTATAGTTGGGTGTAATTATCAGTAACATCAGAAATGAATGGCTGTCTCTAGCCACAGACCACAGTGCTGAACTCGGAGCTCCAACCCCTGTGTCCCTGTTAGTGGCTGGAGCACATTTGGTGCTCCATTCGCCATTGGAATGTGCTGCCCGGGGAGGTGGTGGAGTCGCCGTCCCAGGAGGTGTTCAAGAGGGGACTGGATGTGGCACTTGGTGCCATGGTCTAGTCGTGAGGTCTGTGGTTACAGGTTGGACTTGATGATCTTCGAGGTCTCTTCCAACCTTGGTCATACTGTGATACTGTGATACTGTGGTGTACATCTGGAACAAGGTTCATTTTCCTCCTAAAGGAATTTAGTTCATGTGTGAATTCACTCTGTGAATTGAACTAATATCCAGGAAATTTAATTCAAAACTACATCGCTGCTCTGACCCAGAACACAGGTAGGTGTCATATGTTCTCTCCTTTGTTGAACTTTGCATTGGTAACTAGGTAAAGAAGGTCATCTTTGTTATCCAGGTAACACTAGGAATGAAAAGAAGGGTTTGGGTTTTTTCAGGCAATGGTGGAAGGCTCATTTGAAAACCAGTACTTGATTTGTTGACTCAAATGCTAGATATCTCTCCAGCTTAGAGAGAAGGATGTTGTGGGGAACTGTGTGGGCTTTGCAGAAGTCCACAGAGATGAGATCCATTGCCCTTCCCTTGTCCACTGATGCAGTCACTCCATGTTAGAAAGCTGCTGGATTGGTCGGCAGGACTTGCCCTCGGCAAAGCCATCCTGGCTGTCTCGGATGACTTACTCACTGGAAATCTTGATGACACGTCTGGTTAAACATCTCTCTCTCAGAGATTGCTCCTATCTGCTTTTCCCAATGCAGAGGCATTCTTTCCCCTGCCTTACTAGGGCCCTGAGAAATAGAAAAGAAGATGTCATCTCAAGCCAGTTCTATAAACACTGCTATCAGAAAAGACATTTTAAACTATCGTAAAAAGACCCATTGTGCAACTAGAGTCTTGGAACAAGAGTGGGTTATAGCTCAACCATTGTTAAAGGTTAATGTTCCTATCATTGCATTCCTTTTTCTAGTTCCCATAACCAGGCTGCAGCGATAGATAAATATATGAGCTATTTCTTTGTGTTGGCAAAATCACAATTCAGAAAGACATAGTTTCCTAAGTTATTTTTAAACTAATATACTGGTTTATAGCTAGAGGAACAAACCCATCTTTTATTAAGAAAAGAAAGGAGAAGATTTCTTTTCTATTATGCCGCTCTTGCAGAAAGCAAGCGTTTTTTTGCCTATCAAAACAGAGTAACAGCTTTCTGAAGTCAACTCGTGAACTGAAAAGGAAACTAATTAAAACAATAACATTAATTTAATGTTGCCAAATGTTAACCAGTCTGGTACTTTCCACAATCATTTTTACTGTTGTAATATAATTCAACTGTCTTTGTCATTGTTTTGTATTGTTATGTTCCTGTAAGTGCTGAATGTTGATTCCAGGGCAGAAATTCTGTTTACTCTGTAGCTGACTGAGAAACACTCTCTGCACATCTCTCTTTCTAGCTCTTCCAACTTTTATATGAGAAACCAAAGTAATGTCTCCCATATTTTAATGAGTTGCTGTGCTGCTTGCTCAGTGTGTGAAGAGCACTTTCTGTCAATGAGCTACACTGGTAATAAAATTTATAAACTTCTAAACAATTTTAGAACAGAATAGAATAGAATTAACCAGGTTGGAAGAGACCTTTGAGATCATTGAGTCCAACCTACCACCCAACACTATCTAATCAACTAAACCATGGCACCAAGCACCCCATCAAGTCTCTTCCTGAACACCTCCATTGATGGTGACTCCACCACCTCCCCGGGCAGCCCATTCCAATGGGCAATCACTCTTTCTATGAAGAACTTCTTCCTAACATGCAGCTTAGACCTCCCCTGTCACAGCTTGAGACTGTGTCCTCTTGTTCTGGTGCTGGTTGCCTGGGAGAAGAGACCAACATCCACCTGCCCACAACCTCCCTTCAGGTAGTTGTAAACAGCAAGAAGGTGTCCTCTGTGCCTCCTGTTCTCCAGGCTAAGCAACCCCAGCTCCCTCAGCCTCTCCTCGTAGGGCTTGTGCTCCGAACCCCTCACCAATTTTGTTGCCCTTCTCTGGACACGTTCCAGCAAGTCAACATCCTTCCTAAACGGAGGTGCCCAGAACTGGACACAGTACTCAAGGTGTGGCCTAACCAGTGCAGCGTACAGGGGCAGAATGACCTCCCTGCTCCTGCTGGCCACACTGTTCCTGATGCAGGCCAGGATGCCATTGGCCTTCTTGGCCACCTGGGCACGCTGCTGGCTCATGTTAGGTGGCTGTCAACCAGCACCCCCAGGTCCCTCTCTGCCTGGCCGCTCTCCAGCCACTCTGACCCCAGCCTGTAGCACTGCATGGGGTTGTTGTGGCCAATTTGCAGATTGCGGCTTAAGAGTTTTCTTGTGTCTTAGCAGTAGGAAAGCATTTTCTTAGCCCGTGTTTTCTTTAAAAGTCAGGAGAAAGAAGGTCCAGTGTTTACATTCTCACCAGATGTTCAGAAGCTTCTGAATTTCCATGAAATTAGTCTGCTCAAACACCTGCAAGACTGCAGGTAGGTTTTAGTGATAGAACTTTCACGGTGATAGAACTTGAACACTGTTCACTCTCTGTTTTGAATGCAGTTTTCTGGTGAGTCTTTACCATAGCTATGCTCTGCTTGGTGCCTGTTCAAAAACGCTGAATGCCATACTACTGCTATTGGTTACAGGTTTCCTGGTTCAGGGACAAACTGGAAGAAAGAAACAGGCCTCCTATTTTTGGATGCAGTCTACTGGAACTATATGTTCCTGAACTCAAAGTAACCTGATTTTTTTTTTTTTTTCCCTCAAGGAAGAAAAATATTCTATTAACTCTTTCCTGGCTTGTGGTGGATTTGGGAATTAAATATCACATGTGATTGATTAGAGCAGTAAATAATTCCTCCTTCAACAGTCCCAGGGAAACTGCCTGTGAGAAAGGTAAGTCAGATAAGACTTTTTGATAGCATGGCTCCGTGGCAGTAGTAGATCCTAGTGAACAGAGCCACTCAAACTTGGGCTCCAGATGGTGTCTGAGTTTCCTTGAATCCGATAGAGATTCAATGTATAGGATTGTTCGTTGGCGTATGTGTTAAATGTCTCTGAGGAAGAGATGGATGCTAAGCCCTTGGAAGGAAATTATGGTTTGAAACATTCTTGCCAAAATTTCAGCTTTCTGGTTTACACACAAGAACAGATCAGGACAGTCTGTCAGTAATTGCTTTCTGTGTATGAGTGGCATAGCTGCCAGATTTGTGAAGGCAACTTGCTTGGTGACTTTTGATGGAAAAATTAAACTCTCTTTAAAAATGAAATAAATAAACCCAAACAAAACAGTACCACCCTCCCACCCCCAAATAATCCAAGAGAAAACCAAATATGCATTAACCTATATAAGCACAAATGCTACCAGCATAGCTCCATGACTGCCCTTCAATCATTTTCTGTAGCTGTTAGCTCTGACGTCTAATAACCACTCTAAAATCATGGGTGTTAGCTATCTGGATCCTGCTATTTGCTACTGAATGCAAAGGAACCAAGAATACACCATCTGCAACTTTGTTATGATTAAATAAGCTTCCCAGATCTCTTCCCTGTGCAGATTTCCTAGCAGTGCTTTGTGTTCATTGGGTACATAGAGGAGCAGATAGTGTTGTTTACAATCTCCATCAAATGTGTCCCTTGTTAGTACTGAACTCTAATGTGTTTTTCAGGTTATAGTTTTTCTCTGTAGTCTGCTTTTGAACTTCCATGCAAGGCTTCCACTGTGTCTATCAGAAACATCAGAAAAAGGAATCTATGGTATTCGAGGAGGAGGTTATGTGCAAGAGAGTGACAGCAGCAGTTTGGACTAAGTATGTTTTAACAGATAGAGTGATACACAACTCTTACTTCCATCTCTTTTGCCTCTCTTTCAATGATGTGTTCAAGATTTGATGTTCCCATTTTATTTATCACAAGGTTTAGTCTGTTAAAACTGAGCAAAAATGATTTGGTATCTGCTGATAAAGCAGATATTGCTAATGGATGATCACAAAAACAAGTCATATCTGCACAGAAGAAACACAGGAAGGGCACACCTGCACTTTTGAAGTGCTTCAGTTACTAGTGCTTATGTGGAAAAATTATGTCAGTGCTGATTTTCTAGGAAACTTTGAGAGCTCAGTCACATTTGAGACATTCTGATTTTTGATTGTCAACTATAGCTAGTGTGAAAAAATCATTACAGTGAGCATGCAGCAAAATCTCATACTGGGGATTGTCAGATCTGCAAACCGATCTCAATGGGCAATCAGAGCCATATCACCATACATTTAGGAGTCTCTCAGCTGTAATTATCACAGTATCAATAAGGTAGCAAGAGACCTCGAAGATCATCGAGTCCAACCTGTCACCACAGACCTCATGACTAGACCATGGCACCAAGTGCCATGTCCATTCCCCTCTTGAACATCTCCAGGGATGGTGACTCCACCACCTCCCTGGGCAGCACATTCCAATGATGAACGACGCTCTTGGTGAAGAACTTTCTCCTCACCTCGAGTCTACACTTCCCCTGGTGCAGCTTGAGACTGTGTCCCCTCGTTCTGGTGATGGTTGCTAGAGAGAAGAGGCCAACCCCTTCCTGGGTACAACCACCCTTCAGGTAGCTGTAGAGAGCAATGAGGTCGCCCCCGAGCCTCCTCTTCTCCAGGCTAAACAACCCCAGCTCCCTCAGCCTCTCCTCATAGGACTTGTGCTCAAGGCCTCTCACCAGCCTTGTTGCCCTTCTCTGGACACGTTCAAGTGTCTCGATGTCCTTCTTAAACTGAGGGGCCCAGAACTGGACACAGTACTCAAGGTGTGGCCTAACCAATGCAGAGTACAGAGGCACAATGACCTCCCTGCTCCTGCTGGCCACACTATTCCTAATGTAGGCCAGGATGCCATTGGGATTATGTTGCCCACACCTTTATTTCAGCAGTAAAATTTGCTGGCTCCTCTCAGCCTGGGAAAGAGAAGGCAAAGGTAGAGATGGTCATCGCTGCAAAGGGAGGCTGCAGCCCTACTTAAAGGCTTATGTCTTTTCCTTAGGTCTTCACTGGGACATTGAGCCAGATGCTGCAGCGCAGTTGTAAAGAATGTTGCTCTGCAAGCTGAAAGGGGAAGATTGATTAGGCAATGTACATGCAACCAAAACAATCTTTCCCTTTCCTCTCTTTCTTTTTCTAGCCCTTCTCTCCAACTAACCTCCCGTGGAAAGATAAAAGACATTACTTAAAAATGTGTGACACGTGCTAGAGAAGATTGATGGACTTAATTTCCTTTCTATTTTTCTTTACCTCCCTATAAAACTTTTAAAGTCATAGCTCAGAAGCTTCTGGGTTTTTTTTTTGGCAAGAGGACAGGTTTGTGTCAAGAACAAATATAACTATTGATATACTAATCACGATACTTATGCAAACATATACTTTGGTTAGCAGGTGAAGAAACACTGAGAACTGCTGGCAAGAAAGAACAGGATGAACTTGGCCAATGAAATGTGCCTCTGTAGGGTGTCATCATGCACCAAGATGGTTCAGGCCTTGGTTACACCATGAATATTTTTTTCTTACAAGTGATTATTTTACACATGTAAAGTTACTTCTGTAGTAATAGACCATGCAAAGGTGAATGGTGCTGAAGATGACTTCTCTTCCCTGTTCACATTTGCATTGCAACCCTTTCAGAATCGCCCTTATCTCAGTATGATATCAATAGACATCAGCTCCCATCACACATCATAAATGGCAATGCCTCATGCTAAACACAGAATTCATTAGGGTTGTGGTTTTGGTGCTGATATGGTTTGCTCTTTACATGAAAGAAATGGGAAAGAATGACTCTACTCAGCCCTGGTGAGACCCCACCTGGAGTACTGCCTCCAGTTCTGGAGCCCCTATTACAAGAGGGATATGGACGTGCTGGAAGGTGTCCAGAGAAGGGCCACGAGGACAAGCAGAGGGCTGGAGCACCTCTCCTGTGAGGACAGACTGAAGGAGTTGGGGCTGTTCAGTCTGGAGAAGAGAAGGCTCCCAGGTGACCTCATTGTGGCCTTCCAGTATCTGAAGGGGGCCTACAGGAAGGCTGGGGAGGGACTTCTCAGGATGTCAGGTAGTGATAGGACTAGGGGGAATGGAATCAAGCTGGAGGTGGGGAGATTGAAGCTAGATGTGAGGAGGAAGTTCTTCACCATGAGAGTGGTGAAGCCCTGGAATGGGTTGTCCAGGGAGGTGGTTGAGGCCCCGTCCCTGGAGGTGTTTAAGCCCAGGCTGGATGAGGCTCTGGCCAGCCTGATGTAGTGTGGGGTGTCCCTGCCCATGGCAGGGGGGTTGGAACTAGCTGATCCTTGTGGTCCCTTCCAACCCTGACTGATACTATGATACTATGATGGCATGGGACAGCGTTCTCCTTGCTGGTAGCTACATTACAAAGCGTTTGTAGTCTTCAAAATAGATGACTGGGTTTTTTCCAACTTTTTTTGATGGGAGACAAACATCCTCCCAAGATGCAGTCTTAAGCAAAGTGCAACAAGTTCCCAAAGGATGCTGAACACGAACAAAAACATTTCCAGCATTCTTGTAATAATGCTGTGTTTACTTTGTCAATTAATGATTCATTACCCACAGCAACTTGTGCATTGCAAAGGGTTTGCACTGTATGGAGCTGCAAGCTGTAAAATGCAAAGCAGGCTTCACTTTTCTTGCAACCATTTATTTTTTTTTGCCTGAATACTGGATAATACACTTGTAGAGAGTGTGTAGTATATCATATATTTATTTACTCAGTCTTCTAGTTCCATTGCTCTTGAGGGGGAGCTCCTAATGTATAAAGCTTACCACTGTTAGAAGTACCAGATCTATCTTAGCACAGAATCAAAGCATGTTAGGGGTTGGAAGGGATCTCTAGAGACCATTGGGTCCAAATTCCCTGCCATAGCAGGATCACCTAGGGCAGGTCACACAGGAACACGTCCAGACAGCTCTTGAAAGTCTCAAGGAGACTTCACAACCTTTCTGGGAAGCCTGTTCCAGTGCTCCACCACCCTGACACTGAAGAATTTTCTTCTCATGTTGAAGTGGAACTTCCTGGGATGCAGCTTATCCCCACTGTTTCTTATCCTATCACTTTCTTTTCCTTTACAAAGTGCTAGCAGGAATGTAGGCTGGGCTTAGCAGACTGGATGTCTGGGTGTCTGCTCTGGAGTTAGTCACCAAGTCTATTAGTATCAGGCGGATGGTGACCTGTGCTTTCTAGTTCTGTTTCTTCATATCTAAATGATCATTAGCACAGTCTCTTCCAATGCTGTGGGTGAACACAATCTTCTGTTGAGTCTGAAAAAAGAGATCTGGGCTACAAATAACATCTACTTCCCTTTCAGAAAGATATGCTGCTCCATTACCTGCATGAGGAGACAGTCTGAGCTCATTATTTGTGCCTAGAAGCTAGAGGCACAGAGGCAATTGGTTTCCAACAGCCATTATAAGTTGGCCATGCAATTACTGCAAGAGAGGAAAAGATCAGACCAAGTATTCAGTTGGTGTAAATCAGTCCAGCTTGTCACTGACTTCAATGGAATTGGCTGATTTATATCAGTCAAGAATCTGACCTATCACAGAAGTGGAAAATGTAGTGCAGTTGGCTTCTGTGGGAGGTGTGCTCCCCTGTCCAAGGCACAGTGTAATCACATGTATACTATAACTGAGTTCCTGCAGCTGGGGGAGATACAGCTCAGATTTCCCCACTTTGGTGATTTTAAAATTAAAGCAGAACTTTTCACTCACAGAACATTTTTACTTTATTACCATTAGGCCATCTCAGCTTGGCTAAAGATGTGTTTGTAACTTGATTAGGCTTTGTCTGAAATTACTTCCACCCTTTTCACCCCTGGTGGCTTTCACCTCAATAAATTATGCCTAAATGGACATAGGTGAAGACTGGAATCTTCTAGAATTAGTCTCAAAAGGTTTAACAGTTTTACTTTGCACATAGTGGTTACAGAATTTGATCAAAAGCCCAACTTGGAGAAACTTTGTTCTCTTCTAAAGGCCATACTAAACAGACACTGCCATCACTGTTGCCAAAAAATAAATAAATAACCAGTTGTTTATTTGCAATCTTATCATCAGAACAGTTTGGCATTCCAACACACATCCACAGAGGGATTTACTCAAAAAGCTTCAGACATTCAACTCTTCCAAGAGAGTCCAAGGTGCACAGGCTCCATCTCCAAAATCCAAAGGGAGAGTCAGTAGCTTTGGATTAATTGAAAAGCACTTCATACCAGCAGATAGAGAAGATCACAGTATCACCAAGGTTGGAAGAGACCTCAGAGATCATTGTGTCCAACTTGTCACCACAGATCTCATGACTAGACCATGGCACCAAGTGCCACGTCCAATCCCCTCTTGAACACCTCCAGGGACGGTGACTCCAGCACCTCCCGGGCAGCTCATTCCAATGGCGAACGACTCTCTCAGTGAAGAACTTTCTCCTCACCTCCAGCCTAAACTTCCCCTGGTGCAGCTTGAGACTGTGTCTCCTTGATCTGGTGCTGGTTGCTACAGAGAAGAGAACAACCCCTTCCTGGCTACCACCCTTGAGTTGTAGAGAGCAATGAGGTCTCCCTGAGCCTCCTCTTCTCCAGGCTAAGCAACCCCAGCTCCCTGAGCCTCTCCTCATAGGGCTTGTGCTCAAGGCCTCTCTCCAGCCTCGTTGCC
Source organism: Picus viridis (assembly GCA_033816785.1). Classification (NCBI taxonomy): domain Eukaryota; kingdom Metazoa; phylum Chordata; class Aves; order Piciformes; family Picidae; genus Picus; species Picus viridis. The sequence continues at coordinate 7,394,412 of CM066568.1, forward strand.
CTTCTCTGGACATGTTCAAGTGTCCTTCTTAAACTGAGGGCCCAACAGCAGGTATCTTAAGTCTGAAAAGGAGTAGAATCTCACTTTCACCATAGCCTGGAGAAGAGGAGACTCAGGGGTGACCTTATGGCTCTCTACAACTACCTGAAGGGAGGCTGTAGACAGGTGGAGGCTGATCTCTTCTCCCAGGCAGCCAGCACCAGAACAAGAGGACACAGTCTCAAGCTGTGCCAGGGCAGGTTTAGGCTGGATGTTAGGAAGTTCTATACAGAGAGAGTGATTGCCCATTGGAATGGACTGCCTGGGGAGGTGGTGGATTCACCATCACTGGAGGTGTTCAGGAGGAGACTTGATGGGTTGCTTGGTGCCATGGTTTAGTTGTTTAGGTGGGTTGGATTGGTTGATAGGTTGGACACAATGATCCTGAAGATCTCTTCCAACCTGGTGTATTGTATTGTATGTTATCTCCACTTGGAATTCATGTAATGGAGCTTGCTTGTGAACTGTGAAAGAGAGAAGCTTTGGGTTGCCTTACAGAAGCTATCATTCATATAGAAATCAACCTGACGTTTCCTGACTGTGCAATATTTGCACATTTGTTGAATGGCAGTGCATCAAGATGGTGATATTAATCAATAGTGTGGGAGAGTGTCTGCAAATCATCAGCTTCCCCCCTCCAACTGTTTTTTTGCTCTTATTGTTGCCAGTTTTTATGAGCACTACATATCTTGTGAATGCTAGCTAGCTAGGGTGATACAAATCTTAGAGCTGTGAGAACTTGAGATACTTGCAAGACATTATGCAATAACTTTATTAAAATAAAACAGGTTGGGGCCAAAGCCTAGACACTTGCCTTTCAGTTATGTGATTCTTATCTCTGTCACTCAGTTTCTCCATGACAGTTGTCAGTAAAGTCTCCTCACAGAAGAAGAGGTAGAAGGTCAGCTGCAGAGTGTGCCAAACAGCACAGTTTAAACTGCTGTTGGATTCTTTTTTGTTATTGAGTTCATCAAAAATATAAAGCCAAATGATGCATTATTTTCTTTATATGCCTTCTGTGTGTTCCTCTAGTAGCTCTTCTCCAGCCCAAAGAGGCCAAAAACCTTTCAGCAAACATGAGAATGATGCCAGTTTCTGGCTGCAGAAAGGTTAGACAGATATGGAAACTTAACCAGGAGTCTAGTCTGCAGGCTGGGATTCTAATGGAATTTCAGGGTATCACAGACAAGTCCATGCTCTCCAGATAGTGCTACACCATCCTTTGGCAGGGACTGCTTTTGTCAGGATTTCCTGAGGCTTTCAGATGTTTCACCAATATGCAGTTTGAGGACATAGAATTACTGTTTTCTTCCCACAAAGGACATGTGAGAAGCTGGGTGGAGGGAGAGGCCATAGAAAATGTAAATTTCCTTTTGAAGAGCTTCTCCTGTGAGCAAACTGTTAGCCTTTAATTTCTTCTGCAGAATTGGGGTCAGTGAGTTGAACCCAGGGCTTTGCATAAATTAACGCACAGTATGAGTAAGCAAAGAGTACACATTCGATTTGCTTACATTAGCAGGCCTGCAGAAGCCACTGGGAGCTGTTAGGGAAAGTCAGGGAGATCTGTAATCTTTATTGGATTTTACAACTCTAAAGTTTGTGAAGTGCTTTGGGTGCTGTAGTGGGGCTTCTGCTTTTCCTGGAGAAAACAAAAGAGAGAGAAAGCAGCCTGGTGGGGCTGGTACTGATCGTGATTCTGATGAGAAAGCAGCCTGGTGGGGTTGGTACTGATCGTGATTCTGATGAGAAAGCAGCCTGGTGGGGTTGGTACTGATCGTGATTCTGATGAGAAAGCAGCCTGGTGGGGTTGGTACTGATCGTGATTCTGATGAGATCCAGTTGTCTACTTTTTGTGAACACTTCTCTGTTTCCCTGGTGTTTTGAAGAGGAGGCTCGGAGGAGACCTTGTTGCTCTCTACAACTACCTGAAAGGAAGCTGTAGACAGGTGGGGCTTGGTCTCTTCTCCCAGGCAACCAGCACCAGACAAGAGGACACAGTCTCAAGCTGCACCAGGGAAGGTTTAGGCTGGAGGTTAGGAAGAAGTTCTTTGTGGAAAGAGTGATTGTCCATTGGAATGGGCTGCCCAGGGAGGTTGTGGAGTCACCATCACTGGAGGTGCTTTGGAGGAGACTTGATGGGGTGCTTGGTGCCATGGTTTAGTTGATTAGATGGTGTTGCATGATGGGTTGGATGTGATGATCCTGAAGATCTCTTCCTACCTGGTTTATTCCATTCCTATTCCTATTCCTATTCCTATTCCTATTCCTATTCCTATTCCTATTCCTATTCCTATTCCTATTCCAATTCCAATTCCTATTCCTATTCCTATTCCTATTCCTATTCCTATTCCTATTCTATTCTATTCATGAAGTACACTGTGGAAGCTTTATTTTCTGTCAGTGGAAACTAGACAACCTCAGAATACAGCTGATCTCTTGTTTCTTTAGTGTCAAACAAGTAAAATGGTGGAGAAGTCCCAGGCTCCTATCTTTCTTTTTCAAAGTCCTGCTGCCTATCAGAGGTAAAAAGAGGGAAGATGAAAATCCTAGTGGCTATATAGAAGGTCTTATGACTAACTCAGCTGCTTCTCTAGAGCTAAACTAGTGCCTATACCAGTGCCTTTATCTGCAGGCTATGAAAGTTTGTATTTCATTCCTTGTTGTCATGGTACAGCAGCCACATATTTAGATAACTTTTTTTGTTTGTTTTTAACTTGAAAGCATATCTATAAAGCATACTATTTTTACTCAATAGTTACTCCTTCTGGAACTCTGAATGACCATTAATGTGCATGTACTCCTGATGAGTCTTTTCTACCAAGTGGTCATGTATTCAATAGTGGGACTAATTTGTGTGAAGCTACACTGGTTTTGTCTTTTGCAGCTCAAGAAAATCCTCTGAATCTTGTCTTGTCTTTTTTCTTTTTGAGAGGGAATTGGAAAACAATTTCATGTATAATAAGAAAGAGTATCATGTGATAGGAGAATGGCAGGAGAATTGCTCAGAGTTAGCTCAGAGGGGATTCATGATTAGATGCGAGGTAAACTTACATGATATTTTGAGGCAAGAGGGAAACGCTTAAGCTGTGGTAGAAATATTGCCTGTTGATGTGTGCAATGAGAAACTCTGCGTTGTCATGGGTTCCTATGAATTGGCAAGTTGGCTAAAAATGTATTTTCACAGTTTCCACAAATTTTGAGAATAGATGAGATTTGCATGTGCTCAAGCAAAACCACTACGTGTTTTTCCAATCAAGTTCATGACTCCCATCACAGTTTGCCCCTTACTTTAGGAATTCCCTCTCACCAGGATGTCTTACTACAAGCAAGTAGGTGAGACCTATGCAGCCCGGAAAGCCAATCAGATCCTGGGCTGCAGTGAGAGAAGTGTGGCCAGCAGGTCAAGGGAGGTGATTCTGCCCCTCTACTCAGCCCTGGTGAGACCCCACCTGGAGTACTGCATCCAGTTCTGGAGCCCCCATCACAAGAGGGATCTGGATGTGCTGGAAGGTGTCCAGAGAAGGGCCATGAGGATGATCAGAGGGCTGGAGCACTTCTCCTATGGGGACAGACTGAAGGAGTTGGGGCTGCTCAGTCTGGAGAAGAGAAGGCTCCCTGGTGACCTAATTGTGGCCTTCCAGTATCTGAGGGGGACCTACAAGAAGGCTGGGGAGGGACTTCTCAGGATGTCAGGTAGTGATAGGACTAGGGGGAACGGAATGAAGCTGGAGGTGGGGAGATTCAGGCTGGATGTGAGGAGGAAGTTCTTCACCGTGAGAGTTGTGAAGCCCTGGAATGGGTTGTCCAGGGAGGTGGTTGAGGCCCCATCCCTGGAGGTGTTTAAGCCCAGGCTGGATGAGTCTCTGGCCAGCCTGATCTAATGTAGGGTGTCCCTGCCCATGGCAGGGGGGTTGGAACTAGCTGATCCTTGTGGTCCCTTCCAACCCTGACTGATACTATGATACTAAATCACCTGCTGTTACCTCAGATGTATTGTTTTGAGATTGTTTTCTAGCTTGTTTTCATATTGAAGTCTCATATTCATATTTCTCTCTCCAGCCTCCAATATTATTGCTTTCCTTGAACTGCTTGAGACTTGGAAAACCACTGAAAAGCTCTATCTACATGACTCATAAGAATGTCAGGGCAAAAACCCAGAGGGGACTATCTTTATGGGTTGAAATATTTGAATCAGTAAAAAATATTCATTATCTTCTAGAACTACTCCATTTTATCCTAAATGGCCTGTTTAGCATTGAATTAAAAAGCAATGGAACTGATTTCTTCTTCGATGACTCTTTTTTCATTGGATTTGCATGAGAATCAGGGCTATTATAATCTCTTGCAATTTCTTTCACCATGACATTTCCTTCCTGCAAATTGCCCAGCTAGTGTTTTCAATCACAATTAGTCTCCCACGGGGGTCTTTTGTTATGGTGTCTTTTCAAAGAGAGCAATTTATGGGTTTACCCTGATAAAGCAAGGAACTGTGCTTTGTTGCAAGACAGGCAGGAGTCAGCCCTCTCATAACCTAACTCGAAGTGTTGAAGCCAGTGACAATCTTTTCAGGGATTTTTACTCAGTGAGATTTGCTCTTCCCAGTAGTACTTGTGTAGGTGTGTGAAAATAAACAGAATAAGTGAGTGCCAGCCCAAACATTCTAGACATCTTCTGACATAACCTCAAGAGAGACAAGTAATATTTTAAGTGTTGAACTGTAGTAATTTAAGAACCCACCACTGCTAAGATTGGCATTCGACAGCTTGCAGCCACTCTGATCCTGGCAGATGAGGGATTTGGCATGAGAAACATCAAAAATCCTTCTCTTTGAAGTCCCTAGTGTCAGTGCTATACTTGGATAAAAAAATTGTTATACATCTCATACCTTCCCTCCAGAATCTGGCAAGTTAGCATTTGAGGTTTTGGGTTCAAGCTTATATGCTAAGGGATGAATTCTCCCCTTTATGAACCCCATAGAGCACTGCAATTAAACAGCCTGAGATATTGCTGTGCTCTAACACCTTCCTCATCTCAGTCCTGGACTAAAAAAATGGAAAAGTAGCCCCATTGTAAACACACTGGAAAATAACTTTGGACATAGGAGAGTTAAATCTCAAGATAGTCTCTGTCATCCCACTGTGTATTATGTATAGTCTCTTTTGAATTCCAGTGTATTTCATTTTGTCACAGAGGTTTGCATACCATAGGGAGACTATGTGATGGAAGAATCAGTTGTTGATCCAGTCTCCAGCTGATCAGTTATGCAAATAAAAGAATTTCTAAACCACAGTTCTAATAGGCTATATACTTGTCTTTATATTTGATTATTGGAGATGTTTAGATTGCTGTTTTACACAGAATCACCAGGGTTGGAAGAGACCTCAAAGATCATCAAGTCCAACCTGTCACCACAGACCTCATGACTAAACCATGGCAGCAAGGGCCACATCCAATCCCCTCTTGAACACCTCCAGGGATGGTGACTCCACCACCTCCCTGAGCAGCACATTCCAATGGCTAACAACTCTCTCTGGGAAGAACCCTCTCCTGACCTCCAGCCTAAACTTCCCCTGGCACAGCTTGAGACTGTGTCATCTTGTTCTGGTACTGGTTGCCTGGGAGAAGAGACCAAGCCCCTGCTGGCTACAACCACCCTTGAGTTGTAGAGAGCAATAAGGTCTCCCCTGAGCCTCCTCTTCTCCAGGCTAAACAACCCCAGCTCCCTGAGCCTCTCCTCATAGGGCTTGTGCTCAAGGCCTCTCCCCAGCCTCGTTGCCCTTCTCTGGACATGTTCAAGAGTCTCAATGTCCTTCTTAAATTGAGGGGCCCAGAACTGGACACAGTACTCAAGGCGTGGCCTAGCCAGTGCTGAGTACAGTCACCTTGCAATTAGACCTCTTTATAGACTTTTGGAACAACTGTAATTTTGGGGATAAAATTGCCCATGAATTTACTTAGCTTGTAATGCTAATGCTGTAGACATTATGAGAAATTACACCCAGAGCAAAATTGGTTTAGAATTGGTCAATATTCTGTTTCTATAGAAATAGAGTATAAAATATCATTCTAAATTGCACAATCCTTTCCTTTCAGGATAGATTACAAAAGGAGGGACTCTTTTATATGATGTATCATTGTTGCTTCTTACCCTCATCTGATGCCCCAATAAAAGTTTTAGGCATGTTCTTCTAGGTGTTAGTTTAACACGTAGAAGCAGTCCTTGCTCAGTTAACTTATATTGAAGAGGCAATGCAAATAGATAAAAAAGAAAGAAAATGTATTTTCCCCTCTTTTACAGGGAGACTGACTTTTATCTTCATGGCAAAAAAAGGGACACAATATGTATTCCTGAATCGAGATTAGTAAGTGAATTCTACTGTATTGAATGAGCAAAAGTCAGAGTTATCTCCAAGGACGTAGCTGTAATGATGGAGATGAGATAGGTAAGCATAAAATGTGCTTCTACTATGACCAAAATCACTTGACTTCAAAACATAGTTCCAATCCTCACTGGGATTCATTCATCTTAATACATTAGCAAAAGGTTTTGGTGTTGCTTTCAATGCTTTGTGTAGTGGTTAAGAAGGAATTCCCGTTTCTGGGATCACGCTTCAATCATTTACCAACCAGCTCACTGCTTTTTCATAATTAAAAGAAGAGGCAAAATCATTAGGGTGAGTTCTGAGTTCATGCAACTTTGTATTCATTTCAGAATTCCACAGTTGGTAGAGATACTGAACAAAGGTGAGAAGCAAATTAAATGTAAGTCGTTCTAAAAAGAATTAAATCAGATCTATCTTTGTTAAGCTCTTCTTTATCTTGGGAAAACACACTGCCTGGCTTGGGTCTGTGTTTTCATGAAACTGACCATATGAAGCACATCTGGCTGAAAAGTGAAATTAAGAAGTTCAGTTCAGCTCTTATTCACTTCACTATCTCATTGATTTTAACCTTATCTCCATGTATGTCTACTAAATTACCCTCTCTAAAGCTGAATACTGGCTCCGATGTTAGCTGGTTAGATAAGAGGCAACCTTCCACCAATACCCACGTTCAGATCTAATTTTATTGTGTAGCAGGAAACCCTCAAATGCATTATTTCTATTTCTATCCTCTTCTAGGTCTTCATAATTTATTCTAATTCTATTCCACCCTGTTATGGATCCAGTGAGGTGCTCCTCATTGCTATCGCTGACCCACTTCCAATAGTGCATTAAGCTATGTGATTAACATTTGTCACATGTTGTTTGTTCTCTCTTTTTCTCCCCAGGGATGCAAGTGTGTGCAGTGAAGTGTCCTGTTAATTTGGTATTTTAAATATGCATGTTGCTATGTATTTAATAATGAGAGCAAAATCAGGGAAATGGGCCTTACAGTTGGATCAGAAAAGGAGGTAATTTGTGATGAGGTTCCCCCCCCCCCTTCAGCCCTGCTGTAAAAGAATACATAAAATTAATGGGGAGTTTTCATTTTTTGGTACATATATTTTATCTGCAGCAGTAACACTGAAGGTGTCATAAGCACGTATGAGTATGGAACTATCTAACAGTATGTTAACCTTAGACCTTCCTGGGCTGCATCAAGAGAAGTGTGGCCAGAAAGTCAAGGGAGATGATTCTGCCCCTCTACTCAGCTCTGGTGAGACCCCACCTGGAGTACTGCCTCCAGTTCTGGAGCCCCTATTACAAGAGAGATCTAGAGGTGCTGGAACGTGTCCAGAGAAGGGCCATGAGGATGATCAGAGGGCTGGAGCACCTCTCCTATGAGGACAGACTCTAGGAGTTGGGGCTGTTCAGTCTGGAGAAGAGAAGGCTCTGAGGTGACCTCATTGTGGCCTTCCAGTATCTGAAGGGGGCCTACAGGAAGGCTGGGGAGGGACTTCTCAGGATGTCAGGTAGTGATAGGACTAGGGGGAATGGAATGAAGCTGGAGGTGGGGAGATTCAGGCTGGACATGAGGAGGAAGCTCTTCACCATGAGAGTGGTGAAGCCCTGGAATGGGTTGTCCAGGGAGGTGGTTGGAGCCCCATCCCTGGAGGTGTTTAAGCCCAGGCTGGATGAGGCTCTGGCCAGGCTGATTTAGTGTGGGGTGTCCCTGGCCATGGCAGGGGGTTGGAACTAGATGATCCTTGTGGACCCTTCCAACCCTGACTGATACTATGATACTAGATCAGGACTGCCAGTAAAATCCAAGCCTTCATCAAGAAGTGATTCCTATCTTATTTTTTTTTTTTTCTCTTCTGTGGTTTCTGAAGTGGTTCCTGATGCAACTTGTCTTTGATTTCCTTACTCATTTTTTTTTTGCCCAGTTTATTACTGGTCACGTTGGCTTGCATAAAAGCTAGAAGCTTGTTTTTGTAGTTATTGGGCTGTTTCAGATTGAAGTGTTGGAAACAGCTGGGAAGCTGTAAATTTCTGAGAAATACTAATTAATGAAAAATGTAGTGGTCTGGATTGCTTTTAGAAAGAGAAGCTCACTCCTTGATAGTTTCTATATCCCCTGTGTGTTTACTTTGTTATCCTGACAGCACTTTCTAAATGGCAAGAAGGAAACTTTGAGAAAGAATGCACAATAACAGAAACTGAGAAGATTATAAATATGAACTCTGGCTCTCTTAATGGCTAAACCTTAATTAACCTCACTTGGACCAGGATTTCATTCTGCATGTTTCTGATCATGGTTTTCAAGCCACAGAATCAAAGGGTGAAGAAATAGTATTATCAATAATATGGAAAAGTGGAAGGTGCCAGGAACCACAATGTATTTTACAAACTTCAGAAAGCTTTCTCTGTCTTTGCACTGTCACCAAACTTCTCACATGAGAGTAATTTTCTGTGTCACACTTGGAACAGTCAGAGTAGCAAACTTTGGGATATCACATTTCGGTACTGCCACTTATTTCCTTTCTCTCTCAGTCTCTGTTGCCTGGCCTAATGTCATTGTTTGTCTTGTTCTGGTTTTGCCCATGATAACCCTCAAACTACAAAAATACCCTTTAACTTTAATTAGGGTTATCTAGTTTTTCAGAGCCTAGCAAGCTGCTTTGACAGGTTCAATTTCACGCTACATTTTTCCACTAAAATGAGACCTCAGGCCCACTGTTGATATAGCTAACAGTAGCCAAGATTACAACAGGAAGACCTGTATACAGAAGAGATTCTTTGCTGCACAAAATCAATTTCACCATTTGCCAAACAAGGCTCAGAAGCTGTCATTCATTAAGTTGCTCTAACAAGATACCTTGGAGTGACCACCTCCTCAGGCAGAGAGAGATGAGATTAAACCACTCTGTCAGAAGGAAAGCGAAGTGGAAGACAGCCTTAAAACTGAAGAAGAATGTCCAAGATGAAAAGAAAACACAATTCCTGTTGTCAAGATGACAAACTGTCAAAACTTCAAGAACATACTTGAGTTGCATCTTTCTCTGCATTATCAGGTGCTGAGGAGTCCAGAGTGAAAGGTCTGTTTTGTGCTATGGGCTCCTTTCAGTCTGCCCCTAGGATCCAGCTCCCTCTTCTGAATCCTCTCATACTCTGCAGTAGTAGAATATGGCAGAAGAAAGCTTTCACTTGCAAGAACTTAACTCCACAGACACCTGGGCTACTCAAAACAGTCCTAAGCCTCTGTGATCTGGATGATGGAGCTTTTTAAAGTCAGGTATTTAATCACTGCATGAGCAGGAACTTTGTGACTACACATAGAACTGGGCATAAGTTACTGAAGGTACCTTTTCTTCCTGTCAAATATTATAGGACTGATTTTTCATCTAGTTAATTATGTCTAATGTCAAATTAGAATTTGCCAGTGTTGATTATAATTGGTTGTGTTTTGCTGCAGAAGGAAATTCTTGATGCTGTGTTGTTTAAATCATAGTTCTGGAGAAGCAGTTGAGAAGGATTCTTCCCAGTGAAGAGCTGACAATTGCAATTGTGGATTAATTGAAGCAGACGAAGCAATTTAGCCAGGACACCTTTCTCACTCTTCTTGTCTCATCTTCCTTATTTGTTACCTTGCATACAAGAGAAAGAAACAGCACAGCTTATGTTCCCACAGTCTTAAACAGAAATGTTGAATGTTTTGGATAAAGATCAGGGAGCAGTGCTGAGATCTGGATTAGACATAGGGCAAAATCCAGGTTTGTTGGTCAGGTCAGGGCCAGGATCAGGTTCTGATTTGTATGTGTTCAAGAGCTTGGTGTACTTCTGGATGAGATTTCTCATCAGAATGGAAGTGCAATCCATTACGCTCATCTTCTGGACAGTCTTCATCTTTAGAAATGTGGGTCAGCTACTCCTTTGTGAAAGCTGCACCACTCATCTCAGTCTCTGGAAACTGGCAAACTGTTCCTTAAACTTTTTGGCAATAGCTGGACCTTGCTGGAAGAGGAACCTCTCCATTGTTTGCAAAGGGGCTAGGGCCAAAACCATGAATCTGGTTTATGATTCGAGGACTGGAATCTGAGTAACCTGGAGGAATTTGTGCTTGAAATTTGGATTTTGGCCTATTGTAACTCCTTTCTTGCTTCTATTTCTTATATTTTGATGAGGTGTTTGAGCAGTATAATTCACAATGAAACCAAAAATATATGATCCAGTCTGGAGCAAAGAATATGGGGTTTTACTTTGTCCTCTGACTGCTACCTATTCTCTGGCCCTTGTTTCATGATCCTAGGAAGACAAGGTCCATTTTTTATGGGAGGGGATATGATTATCACCAGTGCAGATAGAGATAAGAGATTGCAGCAAAAGAGCTGAGATCATAGTTCATGGCAAACAACTGAAATAAAATTTTAGCTGCTGTAAATCTGGTAGTATTCTAGTAGTCAGGGATTCTTGGTAGTTATAGTTTAGTCTGCCATTGCAGTTTTGTGTCAGAAGAGGGTGCCTATCAGCAGAAAATCACCATAATATCTCTCGTGTCTCATTTGTTTTTCTTAGTTGTGGTTCTAAATCTAATACCTCTGGGTCAAAATCAGAGAGGTTGTCTCCAAAGGAGGCCTTACTGTAGGCATCTGTTACTGCTCCCCAAACAAAGATGATGTGACTAATAACGCAATTCTTGAGCCAGGTCTTGAGCATAAGGTCAATAGAAACTGGTTCTTATAGGAGATTTTTGCTACCCACACATTTGCTGGAAGAACACAGCAATTGACCTGTCACCCATGAAGTTTCTGGTATGTGTAGAGGACTCCTTCCTCATACAAAAGTTAGATGTGCCAACCAGGAATGAAGTGCTGCTGGACTGGCTGCTCACTAATCGAGAAAACCTGCTTTGTAATACCTTGGTTAGTGACAGCCTGGGCTGCAGAGATCACAGTATTGTGGAATTTGGGATGCTGCTGAGCACACGAAAGGTTAATTCCAAAACAAAAATTTCAGAAGAGCAAACTTCAGTGTGCTCAGGGCTCAGTTGGAAGGGATCCCATGGGAAGCTTCTGTGGCAGATAAAGGAGCTACAGAGTGCTGGGAGTTTTCCAAGAGTGCCCTCCTAGGCACACAAACCCAACCCCTCCAATGGCATCCTGGCCTGCATCAGAAACAGCATGGCCAGCAGGAGCAGGGAGCTCATTCTCCCCCTGTACGCTGCACTGGTTAGGCCACACCTTGAGTCCTCTGTCCATTTCTGGGCCCCTCAATTTAGGAAGGACATCGAGACACTTGAACGTGTCCAGAGAAGGGCAACGAGGCTGGGGAGAGGCCTTGAGCACAAGCCCTATGAGGAGAGGCTGAGGGAGCTGGGATTGTTTAGCCTGGAGAAGAGGAGGCTCAGGGGCGACCTCATTGCTCTCTACAACTCCCTGAGGGGAGGTTGTAGCCAGGAAGGGGTTGGCCTCTTCTCTCTAGCAACCAGCACCAGAACAAGGGGACACAGTCTCAAGCTGCACCAGGGCAGATTTAGGCTGGATGTTAGGAAGAAGTTCTATACAGAGAGAGTGATTGCCCATTGGAATGGGCTGCCTGGGGAGGTGGTGGAGTCACCTTCATTGGAGGTGTTCAGGAGGAGACTTGGTGGGGTGCTTGGTGCCATGGTTTAGTTGTTTAGGTGGGTTGGATTGGTTGATAGGTTGGACGCAATGATCTTGAAGGTCTCTTCCAACCTGGTCTGGTCTATTCTATTCTATTCTATTCTATTCTATTCTATTCTATTCTATTCTATTCTATTCTATTCTAAAGGCAAGGGAAGTAGGTGGATCAGGAGACTTCCTTGGCTTAACTGGAAGCTTCTGGTTCTGCTCAGAATCAAAAGGCAAATGTACCAGAGATGGATAAGTGGAACACAATCTGTTGAAGATTACAAAGGCATTACCAGTGTATGCAGAGATGCAGTTAGGAAAGCAAAAACTCAGCTTGAAGTGGGATTGATTCAAGATGTCAAAAAAGGTTCTTCAGATAAATTACCAACAAGCAGAAATAGGCCCACTATTGAACAGGAGAGGTGAACTAGTTACCAATAATGCTGAAAAAGCAAAGGTCCTCCACACCTTCTTCACCTCTGTCTTTACTAATGCTGCTGGGTTGCAGGTCATGAGAACAAAAATGCAGGTTGATGCAGATGCAGACCCACCTCCAGTGAAGGAAGAGTTGGTCTGTGACCTATTAGAGGAGCCTGGTCCATACAAATTGATGGCCCTGGATGCCTTCCACCCAAGGTTGCTAAGAGAGCTGGCTGATGTTGTTGCAAGGCTGCTCTCCATAGTCTGTGAGAAGTCATGGAGAGCAGGAGGCATCTCTGAAGACTGGAAGAAGGCTGAAATTCTAAAATAAAAACCTTTTAGGTATTTCTACTGTCTAGCATTTAGAAACTAACTGAGAATGGGGCCCCAGAGAGGATTGCTGTCTCAGCAACCTTATAGTTGGAGATGATGGCAAGCTATCTGGCAAGTAATTTCCTCACTGGAGTCTCCCATTTTGACAAACCTTCATGATAAAGCAGATGTCTGCGTTTAGATCTTCTTACATCAAGTGGTATAGGTATTTAGGGCTTTGTAGCCCTGAATGTGTCACTAACTGCTATGTCAGCTGGGTTTCTGTGCTTTGTTGGCAAGGTGCTACAAACCCAAAGTCATTATGGTTTGATCTGACATAGCATTTTGCTCATCAGGAAACATTTGTTCCCCCCTTCTTTGCATAACAATTAGTTATATTTTATTGGCTTTCACTCCAGAGAGGTAGGTGTGAAACAGAAGTACTGCTGCCCCTTTGAAAACATAGCTGATTTGCAGTCTCAGTAAAGAGGAGTCAAAGGCTTAAGGTGCTTTTGGTATATGCATCAGAGAGCACCCTGGCCTCTGTGCCAGGTGGACTTGCTAGGGAGGCAGCCTTGTGCCCCTAGGATGTTGTACTTCACTCTGCAGAGAGAATAGTCCATATAAAGGTCCTCCCACTCTCTCTTTGCATGGCAGCAGCAGTTGTGAAGGGCTCTGTCTATATGCTTTTGTCACATTGCTGATGATAATGCAGTTAGGCTCATTTGCTGCTGGCTGCATGCACTCAATACACAGTTTCTAGGTCATGGGAAATGAGTGGATGAGCTCTAGAAAAAAGAAATCATCACCTTCAGTACAGCTGGTCAGGTTTCTGGGAAAAAGCCTTTATGGGGGCCCCTCAGTTTAAGGAAGATGTTGAGTTGTGCGAATGTGTCCAGAGAAGGGCAACAAAGATGGGGAGGGGAGCACAAGCCCTGTGAGGAGAGGCTGAGGGAGCTGGGGTTGTTTAGCCTGGAGAAGAGGAGGCTCAAGGGAGACCTTACTGCTGTCTGCAACTACCTGAAAGGTGATTGTAGCCAGGTGGGAGTTGGTCTCTTCTCCCAAGTAACCAGCACCAGAACAAGAGGACACAGTCTCGAGCTGTGCCAGGGGAGGTTTATTAGGATAGAGAACTCCTGGATATTAGGAAGAAGTTCTTCCCAGAAAGAGATTGGCCATTGGAATGTGCTGCCCAGGGAGGTGATGGAGTCACAATCCCTGGAGGTGTTTATAAAAAGACTGGATGAGGCACTTAGTGCCATGGTTTAGTTGATTAGATGGTGTTAGGTGATAGGTTGGACTTGATGATCTCAAGTCTTTTCCAACCTGGTTAATTCTGTATTCTGAATGATAATTCATCTAGAAGTTGATATGGCAATGGTGCAGACATGTTGAGGAGTGTGGCTTAAGTTAGCCACTACTGGGGGAATTTTAGTCATTGGGACAGTTATGTTACCTTGGTGCAAACAAGGGAGGCAATCCCAGACAATAGATAGCTGTACAGCCAAGATATTTGCTATTTTACTGTCACTTTGGACCTGCTGTGTTTAGGACAAAAATGGTGATGTTACCAAAAGCTCCTTTATTGCCTACACCATTTTTTGTGTGTACAGAGATTTCAACTGCATAAATGAAAATTAGGAAGCAGCATTGCTTTCATTACTGAACTGTGTTTTGTTGTTAAGCATTTTAACTTAAGCGTTTTGAACCATTCCTGTATCCACTATTTGCTGAAGGAAGAATCTTTCCAGTACGGCTGCACCTTGCCTTGTGTACTAGTGGGTTACAACTGACAGCAGTGATGCCAGGTGATTACCATTTTTAAAGAGCTTCCCAAGTCAAGTATCTCCAAATTGGGATTTGTACTGTAGCAGGAGCTTCAGCGAGTGCTTTTCAGAATGATAAGCATAATAGCATCCTGCAGCTGTGTGGATTGGAGATGCAGCTGAGCCTAAACTTGCTAAATGACTCAAACAAACACATTTGATAAATCTGATGTTCTGAGATGAATCAATGTTGTTGCCCTGTGCTGTGGCAACAGAATGGCAATGATGCCTCTGAAGCTAAATTCAACCAAGGCAAACACAGGCCCTTCATCTAGATGGAAAACTCCAGGCAACTGTACAGGTTGGAGGCCAAGCAGCTTGAATGCATGTTTGCAAAAAAAGAGATCTGTGGATCCTACTGGACAACAAACTGGGCATGAACCAAACGAGGCCAAGCACATTCTGGTTTGTGTTGGTGAGAGTGGAAGCAGACTGAGGGAACTGAGCCTCTATTGCTCACTACTATCAACAACTTTGTTTCTTAAAAGTCATCAATCATTACGATTCCTTACTGCCTGTTAGCAAGGGAGAGGAATTTGCCAGCATATAGACATTAAAAAATACCAAGCAACTGCTGTCCAACTCCACAATCATCCATCAAAATGAACAGAGGCTGTTCCTGATTGCCAGCTATGCATTTATTTGTTTTTCAGTGGTTTTGGAGCCATTCTCAGCCATTCATTAAGAGATGGAACTGAAGCACCTTATTCTTTCTGTTGAGTAATGCTGACACCAACTGAACAAAACATAAATTGGAAATGGACTTGCTGCTGCTAAGGAATTGCTTCAAAGACAAGCCAACAGCTTCACTCATCTTGCTGTGCATGCAGTGACAGAGTTGCTTGTATGCAGCAATCGAGTGTTACACTAAGTGCTTATGATCACACAACTTTTTGAGAGCCAGAGAGATTGTAAGTGCCAGTGTGTGGAGATGACTGCTATTGCATAGACCAGATTGTGCTCTTCCACCTGCAGCTGAATTCTCAATGCTGGAATTCCTCCCATGCCTTTTCAAGCCAACCATGTCATGAAAATGGTTGCCAATGATCTATCCAGAGCTTGGCATCAGTCCTTGGCTGAGTGGGGAGGACGAGGGTGGCCAACAGAGTGACTGAATAGAATTGAAATAATTTTTAACCCAGCAATCTGATCTGTCTGCTTATGAACAAAACCTTTTCTTTTGCTGTTCCTACAAGCAATCAACAGAGTATTTTAGTTTTAGCTACATTGCCTGTAGCAAATGTACCTACAAATGCTGACCAGAGGTTTGATGTGATGCTCTGTGCTCAGTCACAGTTGGACATGTCAGCCACCAATAGCCCAGTGTTTCCTTGTGATATGTTTGAGAATCAAATTCACTGGCTGCTTCTTTTGAAAGAATTTCCTGAGGAGTGTTATAGGTTTCTGCACCAAATAACTTGAACTTTTTGTCACCATGAGCATAGAATCATAGAATCAGTCAGGGTTGGAAGGGACCACAAAGATCATCTAGTTCCAACCCAACATTCATTTCAACAACTTCTGCTGCATGTCAACACATCACTATTACTGAATATGCTCTATTTGACACCAGAACTGCCTTCAATTCTGGTAAATTCAAGATCTTTACCAAAAGCAACCCAATTTGTAGTGTTATCGTCATGCCTTTTCCAGGAAAACAATCTGACCAAATGGCTCAATCAGAGACCTATAAAAAGGATTATGAGAGGCTCACTTCTCATTAGTCAGTGTATTTACTCTTGCCCAACTACTCGAGCCAGCCCAGATGAGCTAAACTTGGGACAGATCAATCCAAAGAACAGTCTTCTCAAAGAACAGTCTTCTCAACCATGTTCTATCAGAAAATGGTAATACAAGTGAAAATAAGCTGCGAAGGCACCTCCAGAATGGTATTTAATTTGTATTTACAGAGCAGGCCAACACATGATTGCAAGAATCAGTAAAGGTGAACCAAATTAACACTTAGTGATGCAACTTTGTGGAAGGTCACTGAAGTATTTACTTAAATGGGAAAAACCCTTTCAAAATATCAAGCAGTATACAGAAAGATCACAGCAGAAGTGGGTGCACGCTGGCAGATGACTATGCTATCTATCGCTGTATAGACACAGGTAGATCGTAACAAGATCACAGAAGAGGCCATTTGTGATGCCCTCTTGGAATGCACAGGAGTGTTTTCTCTTGATGCAGAAGAAGTTAATGAACCATTGAATGTTTTCCTTTCCTCTCTCTACTTATATAGCAGCAGCCTGAAACACAGAAAGGCTCCACCCTTTGGTTTTCTTGATACTATGTTGGTGACAGTTCAAAGTCATGGTCACTTGCTGTTGACTGCCCCATGCTTCTCCAGCACAACAAGGAGAGGATATAGAACAGGAACAGTACTTATATGAAATTATAGCATTAATTAATTTATAACTTAATGCCTTCAGTAGGTTTTACAGAGGCTGGGATCAATAGAAAGAGAAATGTATTGAGACAGATACCTGGAAGAAGATGAGGTTGTCAGGGCAGTCACGACCTGGGTGACAAGAGCATGTGGAAAGCATGTGACATGAGACTAAGACGAAGAAAATGGTCTTTTGAAGGGAAAAAGAAAGAGGGGGGGAAAAAGAGGGACTTAGACTGTCTGCCTGGGATACAATAGGTGGTCTAGGCAAGTTGCTGCTTTGGTGGGACTAATGTTCACAGACACAGTGAGATCAGAGCTGCACAACTGTTTCCAACTTCTGCTCACAGATGAACACTCTAATGGTGTCTGAGGCCATCAAGGAACATGCCAGTCCGAGTTTCTCAATGCAGCTCCTCTTCTGGTGTATCTGTTTGTCAGACCTACTTGAGCCCTTAGGTTTAGGCTCCTAGTAGAGGCTGGAGGAAGGAGGAAGAATGAACTGAAATACTACTGGGGTCTGCACTAGTAAGAGGAAGATTTGGGTCCTCCTGAGAATCCCTCATCAACAGTCACCAAACCTGTACTGACTTTTGAGGTTTCCTAAGTGTTAACCTCAGCTCCTAGCATGAACTAACCACCATCTTCCTCTGAACTGAGTTTGCTAAATTCATTCTGACATGCAATATTTAAAGTTCAAACAGTGTATAAAATATTAATTAAAAAATGGTGGCTTTGCCCTCACATCAGATTGACAAATCCAGGCAAAATTGCCAAGTGCTGTGCAGCTGTATCTGAGCTGAATAACAACCTTCAACCCATAAATGAAATGAAATTTCCCTAAGAGTTTATTGATATTTCCCATCATGACACAGTGCATATAGTTCAAGTCATTCAATAAAGTTTCCTATAAAAAGGACATTAACCTATAATTCTGCCATTAAATACCAACAATCAATATTACCACTGTAGAAGGGAAGCTGCCTCAGTTTCATTCTTGCTAATTCAGCCCCAGATATCAGTAATTTATCTTTATTGCATCACTGCACCTTAATCAAAAGCAGGGAATGTAACTACATACAATGATTTCTGATTTAATTATGTGCTTTAAAAAAAAAGAAAGAAAAGAAGCTATTTCATATTAGGTAATCCTTATGGTGATGGGAGGAGGGGGAAAAAACCCCAACAGTCTGTAGTCTCTCAGGAAACATGCTATATAGATAAAAACTTGTAATCATATTTTAAATCATATTTTTCTTTTCACAAAACTTCATCTCTGCAGTGTTTTGAGAATTAATATATGATCTGTTTGTCTCAATAATGCCATGCTAGAAGTCTGGTTTATGTAGCCTCGTTACAACCTGCTTCTGAGTCCTCAGATAATACCAGAAGACACCTATTTACCCCTGTACACTGCACTGGTTAGGCCACACCTTGAGCCCTGTGTCCAGTTCTGGGCCCCTCAGTTTAGGAAGGATGTTGACTTGCTGGAGCGTGTCCAGAGAAGGGCAACGAAGTTGGTGAGGGGTTAGGAGCACAAGCCCTATGAGGAGAGGCTGAGGGAGCTGGGGTTGCTTAGCCTGGAGAAGAGGAGGCTCAGGGGCGACATTATTGCTCTCTATAACTACCTGAAGGGAGGTTGTAGACAGGCAGAGGTTGGTCTCATCTCCCAGGCAAGCAGCACCAGAACAAGAGGACACAGTCTCAAGCTGTGACAGGGGAAGTTTAGGCTGGAGGTTAGGAAGAGAGAGTGATTCCCCATTGGAATGGGCTGCCCAGGGAGGTGGTGGAGTCACCATCATTGGAGATGTTTAGGAGGAGACTTGATGGGGTGCTTGGTGCCATGGTTCAGTTGATTAGGTGGTGTTGAATGATGGGTTGGACTTGATGATCTCAAAGGTCTCTTCCAACCTGGTCTGGTTCTGTTCTGTTCTGTTCTGTTCTGTTCTGTTCTGTTCTGTTCTGTTCTGTTCTGTTCTGTTCCATTCGGTTCTGTTCTGTTCCGTTCGGTTCTGTTCTGTTCTCTGCAGATTTCAGCCATTGCTTTTTCCCTCCTGTATGCCTTTGCAGCACAAGATGAGAGTCATGTAGTGACTGTGAAATATTGTCCTGTTTTCTCAGACCTTCCGTTCTCTTGTTTTGCTTTATGAATTGCCCTTTCCTCCAATTTATTGCCAGAAGTTCTCAGGATATCTTGTTCTGGAAAGAATTTTTACTCCATCATTCTGCAGCTGCTTATGGTGGTTGTGGTGATGATGATGTCCCTTTTTTTTTTGCAGCATTGTTCAAAAGTCTGACACTAGGAAGGGAACCTTTTATTTTTAATTTTTTTTATTCACTCCTTATTTCCTTTTCAATACCATGACTGAAAATATCCCTCTACATCTACTTCTAGTCAGATATGTCATCTTAGTAAAAATGGGAAAAACAGCTCTGGAAGTTCACAAATAAATGATTGTCTTAGTACTATCATTACTCCATCTGATAGGGGGTTAACTTTTCATATTTATGACTTTTCTGGGTAGTGGAATATGACAAATGAGTTTCTGAAACTGGGAAACAAGCTATGCCTTTCATCAAGTAGCCTTTCATCATTAGCCTGGACAAGAGGAGACTCAGGGGTGACCTTATTGCTCTCTACAACTACCTGAAGGGAGGTTGTGGACAGGTGGAGGGTGGTCTCTTCTCCCAGGCAGCCAGCACCAGAACAAGAGGACACAAGCTGCGCCAGGGCAGGCTTAGGCTGGATGTTAGGAAGAAGTTCTATACAGAGAGAGTGATTGCCCATTGGAATGGACTGCCCGGAGAGGTGGTGGAGTCACCATCACTGGAGGTGTTCAGGAGGAGACTTGATGGGGTGCTTGGTGCCATGGTCTAGCTGTTTAGAGGGATTGGATTGGTTGATAGGTTGGACACGATGATCTTGAAGGTCTCTTCCAACCCGGTTTATTGTATTGTATTGTATTTTATTATTAATGAAATTATGCTTTGTGGACAAGGTAAAAATGTGAACATTGAAAGCATCTCCTTGTCTCATCTTGACATATACTGAATAAGGTCATCTGAGCAATCCCATCCCTATGCATTATCCTTGTTTGAAGAAATCTTCCATTCTTTAATGGAATTCATCCTAGAATGCTGTGGATCCCAGCAGAGAAATCAGAATCTTAAATGGGCATAAAAATAAAAGAACACTGATGATATGAATATTTATGACAATTATGATTAGAAGAGCTTCTAGCTACCAAAATTACATCTTGATTTGTATTTACTGGGAAATTATAAATGGCTTTCAAGGTATCCCTGAATTAACACTTGAATAAGCCAGCTCATTGCTGTGCAGTGGAAAATCCTGTACTCACTTAGCCACTTCACTTTTTTAGTAGGCTTTAAGTCCACCTGTGATCCATGTCAGCAGTTTGTGTTGATCCAGTGAGTGTTTATCAAGGTTAGGGCTGGGCACTAAACAAATGACAGACACTCAGTTAAGGCGTCTCCATTTGTAAAGGGGAGAAGAAAGGGCACTGTCCTCTTGAGGACTTAACCCTTGTGCTCACTCAGCTTTATACTGAATATTTGGTATATATGGAATGGAATATTTTGTTTGTCAGTTTAGGGTCACCTGTCCTGTCTGCTCCCCTCTGCAGATGGGACCTCTTTCATACTGCACCCAGAATGTGGCACACAAGGTTTAGCAGCGGCCTTGCTCTCCATCTGAGAAGCTATAGGCAAGAACTTTTCTGCATACTAGTCCTTGATAGTAACTATAAATGTTGAGCATTCTCACTCCTAGAAGCAGGCAGTGTCTGCAAAACTGTGCTGTTAACTTCATAATAGAGGCAGCCTCTTGGAAGAGGCTAAGCTGAAAACTAAAATCACTGAATAGAATTAGTTTTGTTCTAGCTCAAACCAGGACAGTGTTCAAAGGTCTGAGTAGTCAAATACCCAAATCTTTCTCTATATCTTGGAAACATTGACCTCTGAGTAATTCATAAGCCTTACAAGGTTTAGTCTGGGGGAACTTCAAAGATGTTTTCTCCTTCATCCCCCCCCCCCCCCCCCAATTGTTGAAATTAATATATAGCCTTTATTATTATCAGAGTATCACCAAGGTTGGAAGATTAGCTCAAAGATCATCAAGTCCAACCTGTCACCACAGACCTCATGACCAGACCATGGCACCAAGTGCCACATCCAATCCCCTCTTGAACCCCTCCAGGGACAGTGACTCCACCACCTCCCCGGGCAGCTCATTCCTAGTCTGTTGCATCCCATGAGGCAGTCATTTGCTTCTATGCAATGAAGCTAGGGTATTTTGTGTGAACAAACTGCAAAGAGGAATGGAACATCAACATAATAGGCTACAATGAACAGCTGAAACGTGTGATACTGTTGTTTTGATGTTTCTTAGGTCAGCAAAGGCACCATTCACTTTCTGTATTTATATTCCTGCTCTGATGTTTCCTCTCTTCAGAATTTCTAATCCCTTTAGTTCCTGTCCATCTTTTCTTTGAGAATAAAAGTCTGGCAGCTGGGATAGCAAAAGCTTCAGACACACAGCATGAACATCTGGGAAATGTGACAGTAAAGTGTTGAGACCAAGAGCCAAGTAGTTGGCTTAAGTCCTTTGCACTGCAGTCACTGGGTTATCTCAGTCCTTGGAGACCAGTATCACGTGAGTCTTTCTTTAACAGCATTGCTAGAAGTATCATCATGGAAGCATCTTCTCATCTCTTTCTGCAGCTTGATCAAGTTCAGTAAGGGCCGGAGGAAGTTCAGAACAAATGCTGGAACAGGAAACTTTCTGGCCTGTGCTATGCCCAGCTCAAATTCTGTTCCTGGACCTAAATAGCAGTGGCAGCAAGCATGTGCTGTGTTTGTGTTGATTCTCCTCTGTTCTTCTGTTCCCCATGCAGCAGTGGGAGTATGCCTTACGTTGGCATAATCTTTTACCGTAACTAAAACCATCCTAGCCTGTATCAGGAACAGTGTGGCCAGCAGGAGCAGGGAGGTCATTCTGCCCCTCTAGTCAGCACTGGTTAGGCTTGAGTCCTGTGTCCAGTACTGGGCCCCTCAGTTTAGGAAAGATGTTGATTTGCTGGAATGTGTCCAGAGAAGGGCAACAAAGCTGGGGAGGGGTTTGGAGCACAAGCCCTATGAGGAGAGACTGAGGGAGCTGGGGTTGCTTAGCCTGGAGAAGAGGAGACTGAGGGGTGACCTTATTGCTCTCTACAACTACCTGAAGGGAGATTGTAGACAGGCAGAGGTTGGTCTGTTCTCCCAGGGAACCAGCACCAGAAGAAGAGGGCACAGTCTCAGTCTGCACCGGGGAGGTTTAGGCTGGATGATAGGAAGAAGTTCTTCATAGAAAGAGAGATTGGCCATTGGAATGGGCTGCCCAGGGAGATGATGGAGTCACCATCACTGGAGGTGTTTAGGAAGAGACTGGATGGGGTGCTTGGTGCCATGGTTTAGTTGATTAGATAGTGTTGGATGATAGGTTGGACTTGATGACTTCAAAGGTCTCTTCCAACCTGGTTTATCCTATCCTATCCTATCCTATCCTATCCTATCCTATCCTATCCTATCCTATCCTATCCTATCCTATCCTATCCTATCCTATCCTATCCTATCCTATCCTATCCTGTCCTGTCCTGTCCTGTCCTGTCCTGTCCTGTCCTGTCCTGTCCTGTCCTATCCTATCCTGTCCTGTTCTATTCTATTCACCATGATATCAGATATTTTTTGTTTGCATTTGTCTCCTCCTCTGTCTTTGCCTGATTTTTCAGATGACTCCATCAGAGTCATTGCTAACTGTAAAAATCGCCATTGCTCTGGTTTCTCTCAGAGAGCAATCTGTTTTTACTGCCTTACAAAAAATCATTGACTCCAGGGGCTTATGGCTTTCTTGAGTTGCTTTTCTTAGCACTTCATACAACTGAAATCAGATAAAGCAAAGGAAAAGCACAACACGAGGAAGACATTTTGCTACTTGTCTTCCACCATAAAAAAAACTTCCACCAACATGGCAAAGTGTTCGAATGAGAGTTTATAGATGAAGAACAGCTAATACCTAAACTAGAGAGAGACAGGAAAAAGCTTGCAGAATTTTGACCTCAGGAAGTTTGCACCTTTGGGTTGACTTACTTATTTTTCTGATTTCTGCAGGTCTTTTTATGTTACCTTTGCATTGGGTAAACATGGTTGCTAGCACTGTGCAAATCACAAGTGATCACAACACTTGACTGAAAGTAACAAATCCAACCACAATGATTTGGGTTGATGAAGAAACAAAATTGAGATGTGCACAGGGAAAGCATGCATGTGTGCTGT
Organism: Picus viridis; assembly: GCA_033816785.1. NCBI lineage: Eukaryota > Metazoa > Chordata > Aves > Piciformes > Picidae > Picus > Picus viridis. The sequence goes on from CM066568.1 coordinate 7,417,744, forward strand.
GGAGAAATCTACAAGCAAGAACAGAGATCAAAACACTGAAGTAGCAGGTGAGCAGTTTGTCCGAGTGTCATGAATATTACCATGCTGTACTTCAGTCTGATTTGGGTTATGCCTTTGTTAATGCATGCACAGTGCTGTGAGAAGACACATTTTATTTAGCATGAGCTGTACTCTTTGGTAGAATAATTTCTCTGTAACTGAATTGGGTTTCTGCATAATCAGAGAATTTAACCACTTCTGTCAGAACCCTGAGGGGTCTGACTGGTTCTGCCCACTTCCTTTACCCTGTTCATGGCCCAAAACCTGATTTCATCCCCATATTACAGTATCACAGTATCACAGTCTCGCTAAGGTTGGAAGAGACCTCAAAGATCATCGAGTCCGACCTGTCACCACAGACCCCATGACTAGACCATGGCATGCTGATGGCCCACTGAGGCCACCAGCCCTGCCCCAGTGACACTGCAGCAGGGCCTGTATCCAGCTTACAACATAGCTGACCTGCCTGTGCTCGGGGGATGCCTGCTGGCCTCCGGAGCCCCTGCAGCCCCTGGCCTCCCAGGGAGCTGACAGCCCATGCTGTACCCTGCCAATCTGCACTGTCACTCCAAAAGACAGATTTCTTTTTTCCCCTCAAATTCATCTCAGGGAAGTATTCAAAATTCTTTGCTTGTCTGCAACTTCTGTCTTACTGCATCATACACTGAAGTATAGTACCTGGAGACACTTGATATCTTCAAATGTGGTAATGCCTCTCTTCTTTATTCCTCAGATCTAGAGGTTCAGAACCTCTGAATGTCCTTGGAATGCCCATTTCAAGACTGGCAATCCACAGTAAGTAAAAATACTTTCAAAAGCATGTGTTTATGATGCAGTTGGATTCAGTCACAAGCAAGGGTTGAAAACATTACCAAAACAAACTTTTAAAAGGTGTTTTTCTCTGGTGGACACTTGAGTGTTTTCAGAAAATAAGATAAAAGTAAAGGTACAGGGAAGAAAACTTGAACTTTCAAATGTTGATCATTATAGTTAAGTGTAGCCATGCTAAAAGTCATACCTGTTATGAGAGATACATCTGGAATACAGCAAGTACTGCCAAGCAGAGTGAAAACATAAGGGAATAATTAAATAAGGGTGTAAAGAAACTCTGAATGGTCACAGTCTGACCATTAGTTTGAATGGCTAAAACACTGGGCATTTTAGAAATAAAGAAAATAACACAGATTTAATAACATATTTCATGAAAACAGCAGTACTCTCATTACATGAATGGAGTGCATGCAGCAACATTCCATGCCATGAATGGAGCACCCACTTGCACTAGGGATTTGTCTGTACCTTATTCATCAGGATCCTTGTGCCTCCTTATGTATCAGGAACAGTGTGGCCAGCAGGAGCAGGGAGGTCATTCTGCCCCTGTACACTGCACTGGTTAGGCTGCACCTCGAGTACTGTGTCCAGCTCTGGGCCCCTCAGTTTAGGAAGGATGTTGACTTGCTGGAACATGTCCAGAGAAGGGCAACGAAGTTGGTGAGGGGTTTGGAGCACAAGCCCTATGAGGAGAGGCTGAGGGAGCTGGGGTTGCTTATCCTGGAGAGGAGGAGACTGAGGGGTGACCTTATTGCTCTCTACAACTACCTGAAGGGAGGTTGTGGACAGGTGGAGGGTGGTCTCTTTTCCCAGGCAGCCAGCACCAGAACAAGAGGACACAGCCTCAGGCTGCACCAGGGAAGGTTTAGGCTGGAGGTTAGGAAGAAGTTCTATGCAGAGAGAATGATTGCCCATTGGAATGGGCTGCCTGAGGAGGTGGTTGTATCACCATCATTGGAGGTGTTCAGGAGGAGACTTGATGGGGTGCTTGGTGCCATGGTTTAGTTGTTTAGGTGGGTTGGATTGGTTGATAGGTTGGACACGATGATCTTGAAGGTCTCTTTCAACCTGGTGTATTGTATTGCATTGTATTGCATTGTATTGCATTGTATTGCATTGTATTGCATTGTATTGTATTGTATTGTATTGTATTGTATTGTATTGTATTGTATTGTATTGTATTGTATTGTATTATTTCACAAGCCCTGTGAGAAGAGGTTGAGGAAGCTGGGGTTGTTTAGCCTGGAGGAGGCTCAAGGGAGACCTTATTGCTCTCTGCAACTACCTGAAAGGAGGTTATTGACAGGTGGGGGTTGGTCTCTTCTCCCAGGCAACCAGTGGCAGAACAAGACCACACAGTCTCAAGCTGCACCAGGGGCAGTTTAGGCTCAAGGTGAGGAGAAAGTTCTTCACAGAAAGAGTAATTTGCCATTGGAATGTGCTGCCCACAGAGGTGGTTGAATCACCATCCCTGGAGGTGTTCAAAAAAAGATTGGATGTGGCACTTGGAGCCATGGTTTAGTTGTAAGGTGGTGTTAGGTAATAGGTTGGACTTGATGAACTCTGAGGTCTTTTCCAACCTGGTTATTCTGTGATGGTGATAAAGATCCCATATATTTGTCTGGGTTTTTTTTTCACTTGTCAGACCATACAGACACGCTTTTTGTGAGAAGTGTGTCAACCACTGATTGATTTCAACTTTAAAAGTACAAAATTGTCCATCAAAGCCTCCTAAAAGATGTCATGGTTTAAATTTACTCCTATAAAGCTTAAAACTGGACTCACACTGATGTTTCTCTGCCTTTTGCTAAGAAACTGGCCTTCTTGGACCAATTTCTATGAATACCTGATGTGAGAACTTCCCAGCTTATCCAGAGACCTGACAGATCAAGGTGCATCAGAGAAGACTTGCAGGTTTTAGACTTCTATGGGGTGGAAGGGGGAAGACTGTCTACTGCACACCTCTTTTGTGTACCAGCAAAGCTCCGGCTCAGATGTGGTCATCTGTAGATGAGGCTGTATTGTCATTAGGACTGAAACAAACCAACTTGTGCACATCTGCCAGCAGCTTATGAGGGTTTTTTGACTATTTTGCTCAATGATTGTATTTTGAGGGTTTTAATTTGCTTTTGGAAAACATCCTTGGTTGTGTCATATAGATTGTTCTTAGCAGCATACTTGACCCTTTCCTCTGCAAGCAGACAAATAGAACATCTCGATACAGTCTCTTCTCTTTACAGTTTCTTCTTTAAGTTCTATCTTAATTCCAATGCCTTTTCCTTCATTTTTTGTTTTCCCCTAGACTTTGCACTGAAAAGTCCTCCAGCTAGATTCTGCCCCTTCATCATGGAATTTACACCCCATCCCCTCCACTGACGCAAACTTTGGAGAGCAGCTTTGTGGAGGATAACCGAAGTGCTGCCTCCAGAGCTAAGTGTGCTGTCCTTGCTTGTTATTGTAACATTGATATACATATCTTCCTTTCCTCATTTGTTATATCCTAATGTCATTAGGACAAGCCTGCAGCGATTTTAAAAGCTGGCTGCACAACCTCTTTGACGTCATTACAGAAAGGTCTCAACTGCAGACCCTGCATATACTGTCTGTGATGGAGTGTATAAAAATCCTTGTCAGTGCTGGCTCTCAGGGAGCACTGGAAATGATTCAACTGTCTGGAATGGGCAGATGGCTGCTATCAAAGTTTTATTATCAGCATCATTATTATTACAGTGGTTTGTGACATATATTGAACTTTCAGACTGGTGTTAAATCTTTAGGGTTTGAGCAACACTTTCTGAAATTCAAACCCCTCAAATCCTTTTCCATCTAACTCCAGAAAAAACAGGAGCAGTTTTGAAGCTATTTAGGCAGATTTCTTGGTTCCATTTCCAGCTTTCAGAATAACTATCTCAAAACTCTTGTTCTCGTGTAAATGCTATATTTAATGGCCTTGATGTATTGCAGAACTTAAATTCAGTACATATTGAATGATCTGCAGGGTGGAAGGAAAACTTGAGTTTGTTAAAGGAGCATATGGATTGGATTGTCTACCATTGCTTATCTTGGAAAAGCTTGTGATTAGCCCAGGCTACTAGATGCTGCTCTTTGGAGGCACCCTTTAAAACTAGTGATACCCCTAGAGGGATACAGGATTAATTGATGTAGGTTTCTTTTAAACAATTGAAATTGCCTCATGAGCAGATTTCCTCAGACCTTGTAAGAATGCCATCTTTTGTTGTTGTTGTTTTAAATCTTGTAGCTGCTGCCTGCATTCTCTGAGGTATTCAGCAGATGCCTCAGTTTTTTCAGTGGTAGTGCTCCAGACTGAGTTATGTTTGTTATCTGCTCACCAGATAGCTTACATGTCAACTACATATAAGCCACCATTGCTGGTGCCATTGCTTTGTTGTAGTTGGATTTATTCAGTCACCCAAATGCAGTGGTGTTGGTCCCTGGATTCTTTTTGGGTGAATTTTCCTGTTTAACTTGGTGTGATTTTCTCTATGTCTGCAACTAGCCTGTCAGCAGAGGTCCACTCAGCAAAGGTATGATTCACTGGCATATTAATTTCCATGATTGCTAGGCAGACATCTCCTGTTTGTTTCCTCTTCACCACCAACCTGAAGAAGCTTGACTCAATGACTTCAGTCCACTTAGTGACATCTTGGACATGGTGTCTAGGGGTCAAGCTTTTGTTTATTTACTAACAGCTGTTTTGTATCATGCTATCTCCTCTTCTTAATATCGTCTTCTCCAGTACCTTCACAATGCCCTGGAGTCTCTTTTGCTGTCAGGGTCAGAACCAGAAACCCTGTTATGCATGTGAAATTGCTCTTCTAGCCTAGTTTGGGTCTGATACTCCCTTACATGGCAAGGAAGTGTAATAAGACTACTTTTCATTCCTCCTCTTTCTAAATCTGGGTGTATCCTCTCTTTTGTAGCAGAGTTTTGTATGCAGTTAAGTGCAATGGTAATGCTGTGTGTCAATTCACCACCAATATGCTACATTTGTGAAAAAGTCCCTTGAAAGTAAAAATCTGGTTGTGAATGGGAGGAGAAGGGAGAAGGAAAATAGCTGTATTTACCTGACTGGCTAGAGCTGCTGTACTCTACATTCAGCATGTTGACTTATTAATTATATTGACCAAAGCTTTCCCTTAAACCAGCTTTTCCCAAGTGCTGATTGCAACCAGTGACAGATGCTACAGCCTGTAAGGGATCTAGACATCAGCTTCCAGTGACACAGCTGCAAGCAATGTGAACAGAACCAGTCTGAGCTCCAGAAAATCAATCACACAGAAATGACTTCCGGTTTGTAACCATTAGAAATTATGGCAGTGGTGGAACATTACCCAACTGTTTGTCAGCTAAATGTCTGTTCTGGGAGAGCAGGGTCATTCCTTCCACAGCTTTTTGGACTGTGTCACCTATAACCAGAGATAGCTGAGCTTCAGGGAAGTTTCTGTAAGGAAGGACTAGGGATTGTCATGAAGGGAGGTTGCAGACAGGTGGGGGTTGGTCTCTTCTCCCAGGCAACCAGCAACAGAACAAGAGAACACAGTCTCAAGCTGCACCAGGGGAAGTTTAGGCTCAAGGTGAGGAGAAAGTTCTTTACAGAAAGAGTAATTTGCCATTGGATTGGGCTGCCCAGGGAAGTGGTGGAGTCACTGTCCCTGGAGGTGTTCAAAAAAGGATTGGATGTGGCACTTGAAGCCATGGTTTAAGTTGTCATGAGGTGTTAGGTAATAGGTTGGACTTGATGATCTCTGAGGTCTTTTCCATAGTGGTTGATTCTGTGATTGTGTGAATGTTTCTTTTCCCTCTGTCATAACCATCTGGAAAGTTATTTCTCTCTATACCTGGCTTTCAACAAATTCAGCTGTGTAAATCTCAGCAGTGCCAGAGCTCAGTTCCTCCTGTTCGGAGAAACTCACTCTCTTGGCCTTGTTTGTCTCCTTTGCTGCCTACAGAGCATGGCTCTGTAGTAAAGGTCACAGGTATCTTAAAATCTCAAGTCAGGAAGGAAAGGCAAGGGTATGTTACTCTCTCTTCCAGACATGACTGCTCTCAGAGTATCACTGAAAGTTATCTTGCTACTTTTAAGTGGAATGGAATCTCCTTAGAGATGTAAAATAACATAAGCACCAAACAAAGGCAAGTTTAGGGATCCTATGTCTATGTTGTTTTCAGTTAATTTCCCTAGCAACTTTGAGCAGTCTGTCCAGGAATCTATGTCTGTATTGCCTGAATTTTTTCCTCAGACCCTACTCCCATTTGATAACAAGCAACAGAAAACAAAACAACAGTTTTGCTGACGTCTCTCATGCACATTCTCTTGTCTTCCTTCAGTAATTAACATAACAGATAGTGGCACAGATAGGGATACAGACTGACCCGTATAGACTAATTTGTGTAGTGCTTAGGGTTCCATAGAAAGCTTACTAAGATATGTATCATCTCTCCTACCCTGGTCACCTAAGATATTCAGCTCGCCTTACATCTCTGCCATGAAGGCTTGCTTCTGTGGTTGTGCAAGCATAAGCTACTGCCAGGTGTGTATCTGACCTTGCTTTCAGAGGAAAAAGAAGCTTTAAGGAGATTTGCAATCAAAACCAGTTAATGATGAGATAAAGTGGCCTAAGAAGAATTGACTTAAAAGGATAAATGAGTGTATGTTAAGTTGTGTAATGTTGCAAGTGGCTTACTAACTGCACCCAAGATAGTTCACTGGCAGCTAAGTCAGGAAATTCCTTGGCCATTTCTGGCAGAACCAGCTCTTTGACACACCTTCATAGTATCTGTACAGATGTGGCCAATGTTTCACACCCTCCAAGCAGCATGCCCAAATCTTCTTGCCATCAAGGCTTCAGACGTATTTCTTGAGCTATGAGGAGGGTGATCTGGAAGAGACTTTCACAAGCAAGACATGATGTTAGCTCCCGAGAGCTCCATCACTGCACTCTAGGGCTGCATATGGTGTGTAGCAGGGTGTGGTGGTTTGGGCTGGGTGCCCTCTGCTACGTGGTGTGCTTCCTGTGTCCAGAAGTCCAGCCCAGTGGGTGGACACAGGAAACCAGGTATCTCCTACCATAATCCTCTGCACCACTATAAAATCCAGCGTGGGATCTGGCACTTCATCTTTCTTCCCCTCGCCGGCACCTGGTAACTGGGGGAGACATCTCCCGGCCTTGGGCCTGGCTAGGCTCAAGGCCAGGGGGATGGGCGGTCTCAGGTCTGGCCAGCTGAGACTAGCCTAACAGTGGAAGAAGGAGCCCTGGGGTCTTGGGTGCACCCTCAGGTGGGGATGGGATGTTTCTGGGTCTGCTTTGGGGTTTCTTCTGTCACTGTTTCTGGTTCTCTGTACACATTCACTCTTTTCTACGTAAACTTTCCATCACTTTTGCAATCTGTTTGTCAGAGTCGTTATTTCTGCCCGTGGTGGGGAGGGGGCTGCCTCAACCCATGACACAGGGTCCCAGCAGGCTGGCAATATTTGCCTTGGCAGCTCCTTTTGGACAGCTTCCTCCAATAGCTGTGGATGGCCAAAGCTGCTCTTGGTCATGGCTTAGCTCACAGACTAGCCATACCCAGTAAGCACAGGGTTCTTGAATTCCAGCCCTTGATCGGCAGCCTGCTTCTTGATTGCTCATTCATCAGCAAAGACTGCTGTGGTAGGCTGGAACCAGGGCAGACCATTCCAACTGTGAGCCCGGATTCTACAGGATCTAAGTGTGTCCTTGAAATAGGTTTGGCCCAGATCAAAGGGAAATAAATTGAAGTTACTATATTTTGCTATAGGATTAGAATCAGAGGAATCTGAACAAAAATAGACCTTTTTTGCCTTTATTTTTTTTAGATGGTGGGATTTTTATTTTGTCATGGCAATCCTGGTGGAGTGCTTTTTTCCTGTTGCTTTAAAAAACACTGTCACTTGACCTATTTTCTTCTCAGGTTTACTTTCAGCATTTTCTGTACATCAGCTGCACACAAGAATAAAAAAGCATTAGCCTCATGAAGTTACAATATCAGCTCTGAGCCTGGCTGCTGCTGTGCTCTAAAATCCACAACAGTCAGGGCACAGGGTCAGTCATGACAGACCTTCATATTCTCAGGTCTGTTCATAGAAGGAAAATCTCTCCTTCATATACAGTGAGAATGTGCAGTCATGTATGTGCATAGGTTTAGTAGTCCAGAACCAGATGTGTGATAGTTGAGGTAGCATTTTAGGGAAGAAGGAAGGGGAACAGGAAGGGGAAGGGGAAGGGGAAGGGGAAGGGGAAGGGGAAGGGGAAGGGGAAGGGGAAGGGAAAGGAAAGGGAAAGGGAAAGGGAAAGGGAAAGGGAAAGGGAAGGGGAAGGGGAAGGGAAAGGGAAAGGGAAAGGGAAAGGGGAAGGGAAAGGGAAGGGAAAGGGAAAGGGGAAGGGGAAGGGGAAGGGGAAGGAAAGGGGAAGGGAAGGAAGGGAAGGGAAGGGGGAAGGGAAGGAAGGGAAGGGAAGGGAAGGGAAGGGAAGGAAGGAAGGGAAGGAAGGGAAGGGAAGGGAAGGGAAGGGAAGGGAAGGAAGGGAAGGGAAGGGAAGGAAGGGAAGGGAAGGGAAGGGAAGGGAAGGAAGGGAAGGGAAGGGAAGGAAGGAAGGGAAGGGAAGGGAAGGGAAGGGAAGGGAAGGGAAGGGAAGGGAAGGAAGGGAAGGGAAGGGAAGGGAAGGGAAGGGAAAGGACTGCTTTTCTATAACACAATACTAGATGTTTAAGTTAGGGGTCAGTATTTTATAGGTACATAAATTCTCTTATATATTTATATATAACAAAAACATTTTTGTAGGTGCTAGATATATGTCCTTGGGTATGCTTAAAACCCCTGCAAATCAGACAACAATGGGATTTTAACTTATTGATTTGCTGGAGTCCTATTGTTGAAAGAACCCCAAAGAACAAGAAACAAGAAATTACTTCTCTACTGTTGAAAGAATAAGAAATGACTTCTCTGCTCTTGAAAGAACCCCAAAGAACAAGAAATGACTTGCCACTTGAAAGAAAGAGATGAATGGCACATCCAGTGTATGGATATTAGCTTTCATTTGAGATCATTTAGCTGCAGCATGTAAAAAGAATATTTTCATAGGCAATTGCTCAGTTAGAGTATAAGAGTATGGGGGCAAAAGGGCAAAAATGAGTTGGAAACACAGTCTGTAGATATAGTAAGATTTTTTGCCATCTTGGTTTCCTGGTCCTCTGTATTCTATATGCAGTACTGTGGCCAGAACAAGCTACTGTGGATGTGAGAAGAAAATATATATCATCCTGATCTAAAGCACATGTATCAACTACTCCATCTTTCCTCAGAATTTACCCAGTGGTAACACATTAAAACACTTATGAGCCAATTCTGCACAGGGCTGAATTGCATATGTATGCTGACCTATTCATTAAAATTCATGTGTAGCAGTGCCTTAAACTTTCCTACTACAAGGATTTTGGGTTTTTTTGCTTGGATAGCCCAGACAGGATCATAAAAGCCACCAGTACTTTATATTCTAGATCCAGCTCTGCAACAATAAAGCTCCTTAAAATTTCATATGTATGGAACCAAATGCCACAGTATAAAGAAAACTGTTAAAGCCCCATACTACCAGTTAAAGTACCTCTAAACTACCAGCTTAATCATCCCCTGTAAGGTTGTCTGTGCACTGCCTGAATTAAAACTGGTCTTATATTTCATAGCTAAAATTCCACTAAAAATGCTGCATAATATGCAAGCATTTTCCTCTCCATTGAAGACTTAGCCTCAAAATGAATCATTTCTGGAAAGAATGGGTTTTGGTGGTGTGTTTGTTTGGTTTTCCTTTTTGGGGGGCGTGGGGGCAGGGTTTTGAAGAATGGTAGCATGAATAAGTGCTTAAAGTAGGCTAGTAGGATATAGACTGCCACTAGGCTGGACAGATGGGCAGAGTCCAACATGATGGCATTCAACAAGTCCAAGTGTTGGGTGCTGCACTTTGGCCACAACAACCCCATGCAGTGCTACAGGCTGCGGTCGAAGTGGCTGGAGAACTGCCAAACAGAGAGGGACCTGGGGGTGCTGGTTGACAGCCGGCTGAACATGAGCCATCAGTGTGTCCAGGTGGCCAAGAAAGCCAATGGCATCCTGGCTTGCATCAAGAATAGTGTGGCCAGCAGGGAAGTCATTGTACCGCTGTACTCAGCACTGGTTTGGCCACACCTTGAGTCCTGTGTCCAGTTCTGGGCCCCTCAGTTTAAGAAGGACATTGAGACTCTTGAACATGTCCAGAGAAGGGCAACAAGGCTGGGGAGAGGCCTTGAGTGCAAGCCTTACGAGGAGAGGCTGAGGGAGCTGGGGTTGTCTAGCCCAGAGAAGAGGAGGTTCAGGGGAGACCTTATTGCTCTCTCCAACTACCTGAAGGGTGGTTGTAGCCAGGAGGGAGTTGGTCTCTTCTCCCAGGCAACCAGCACCAGAACAAGAGGACACAGTCTCAAGCTGCACCAGGGGAAATTTAGGCTGGAGGTGAGGAGAAAGTTCTTCCCAGAGAGAGTTGTTAGCCATTGGAATGTGCTGCCCGGGGATGTGGTGGAGTCGCCATCCCTGGAGGTGTTCAGGAGGGGATTGGACGTGGCACTTGGTGTCATGGTCTAGTAGTCATGAGGTCTGTGGTGACAGGTTGGACTTGATGATCATTGAGGTCTTTTCCAACCTCTATGATTCTATAAACCCTTTAGCTAATTCATCTATTTGATCCTTCTCACCTGAAAAGAGGTCTTTTTTCTTCACTTATCCTGGACGGTTTAATGTTGGATTTGCATATTCTACACAAGACTTAACCATTTGTATAACATGCTAAACGTGTGATCCTACTCTACGATAATTACTGTGAATGATGTTTTAGACCTTATGGCAGAGAATCTGTGGCAGCTTCAGAGTCAGCCTGAAGGCAGGGTTAGAAGGACTTTGCTTTGCATTGGTTTTAGAAATTATGTGCAGAGCACTCACTGGAACAAAATGGAGTAACTAATGAGGCTGCTAATTAAATAGGACAAGAATAGATGAGATGAGTTTGCCAGCTAAAATGACAGTTGTGAAAGGTGGAAGAATTTGTGAGTCCTGGCTTTTTGTTTTTATTATGTCTTTTTATTCAGCTTGAATTCTCTTCTTAACCAAAATTACCTTATAGATACAAAGAACTACATATTTCCACATGTTTTAAACTCTGATATTTCAACAGATTGGGTTTTTTTCAAGTTCACTACATTTTAGAATAGAGTAGCGTAGAGTAGAGTAGCATAGAATAGGAATAGGAATAGGAATAGGAATAGGAATAGGAATAGGAATAGGAATAGGAATAGGAATAGGACAGGACAGGATGGAATAGAATAGAATAGAATAGAATAGAATAGAATAGAATAGAATAGAATAGAATAGAATAGAATAGAATAGAATAGAATAGAATAGAATAGAATAGACCAGACCAGACCAGACCAGACCAGACCAGACCAGACCAGACCAGGTTGGAAGAGACCTTCATGATCATCATGTCCAACCTATCATCCAACACCACCTAATCAACTAAACCATGGCACCAAGCACCCCATCAAGTCTCCTCCTGAACACCTCCAATGATGGTGACTCTACCACCTCCCCGGGCAGCCCATTCCAATGGGCAATCACTCTCTAAGAAGAACTTCTTCCTAACATCCAACCTAAACCTCCCCTGGTGCAGTTTGAGACAGCTGCGTCCTCTTGTTTGTGTGCTGGTTGCCTGGGAGAAGAGACCAACCTCTGCCTGTCCACAACCTCCCTTCAGGTAGTTGTAGAGAGCAATAAGGTCTCCCCTGAGTCTCCTCTTCTCCAGGCTAAGCAACCCCAGCTCCTTCAGCCTCTCCTCATAGGGCTTGTGTTCCAAACCCCTCACCAACTTCGTTGCCCTTCTCTTTAAACGTTCCAGCAACATTCCATTCTCTCCTTTGCTTCCTATTTTAGTTTAGTTTAGTTTAGTTTGGTCTTATTATTTTTTATCATTCTTTATTTTATGTTATTTTTTTCTTTCTCATGGATAACTCATAGTTTCAAAAGCCCTTGGGAAGGGAAGGATTTTTATCTCTGAGTGTCACCAGAAGGGAAGATAACAGTGTTCTGCACAGGAGTAGTAGTCAGTGCTTGGAGAACTAGTTGCAACTTGCTGAGGAGCACCTTTACTCTTTCCATCCTCCTGAACCATTATGGCAAGTGTCTTGACAGGTCACTGCAGTTTCTGATGCTTCCTTTGTGGCACTGACAGTCTCTACTCTCCTTTTTATTACAAGACCTACTCTTTGCATGGCCTCTGTGCTTTTAATTTTCCTGTCTGTCATTCTGTATTATTTCTTTCCTATATCCAGTGCTGCTTTAAGCTAGTTGAACCTCCTAGAAGTGCAAGCAATACAGTGATAATGGTGCAGAGCTTGATGTGTGGCAGCCGCCTGGGTACTTACTCAGCTTCTCAGGCAGGTCTGAGGCTTGCATTCAAGTTCTTCACCTCTTCAGCTGCAAGAAGACCACTACCTGCATTTTCAAAGTGCTAGATTTGCAGGGGTGGTTACAGTGGTTTCCAGCACTAGGTGCCCGTGACCTTTCTTCCAGATACTCCTTCAGGCAGGAAATCTGAATGTGAGATGTAGCACCAGAACAAGAGGACACGGTCTCAAGCTGCACCAGGGGAGGTTTAGGTTGGATGTTAGGAAGAAGTTCTTCATAGAGAGAGTGATTGCCCATTGGAACGAGCTGCCCAGAGAGGTGGTGGAGTCACCATCACTGGAGGTGTTTAGGAAGAGACTTGATGGGGTGCTTGGTACCATGGTTTAGTTGATTAGCTAGTGTTGGGTGATAGGTTGGACTCGATCTCTATTGATTATTCTACTCTACTCTACTCTACTCTACTCTACTCTACTCTCTACTCTACTCTACTCTACTCTACTCTACTCTACTTCTATTCTATTCTATTCTATTCTATTCTATTCTATTCTATTCTATTCTATTCTATTCTATTCTATTCTATTCTATTCTATTCTATTCTACTCTGTTCTATTCTCCTTCATGCCGAGGGAAACATTCTCCTCATGCTCCCCTTCTAGTCACAAAGCACTCTGGCTAAATTGTCAGAGGGAGTCAATACTTTCTGACTTCCAAGGGTCTTCCCATCTCTTTCTGAAGTCTTTCTGAACTTTGTAAATGCTGTAATGATATTTCAGAGCAGATACCAGCATGGACCTCGACAAGCAACTTTTGAGAGTTTATAATCTACTTTTTGACAAACAGCAACACTGTTTGTGATTTTCAGTCAAAAAAGCCAGGGCTCCAGTGCTGTAATACATCTCACATTCAGTCTTATCCTTGTTGGGATTATAGTAACCTCTGGCAGAGGAGCAAATGGGAGACTGGGAATGATGACTTCTGTAGCTGACCCTGTGCCAAATGTAATGCAAAGGGTTGAATACAGTGATGCAGAGGATTGAATATAGTAATGCAAATGGTTGAACATCTGTTTGCTGCACTTGAGGAAACAGCCTGCAAGTATCTGTTTAGAAGCACAGCTAAAAGCTCATTGTTCCACTGGAGGAGTCCTATATGAGGCATAATATTAGATTCATTGTCATATGATAGTATTTAATTTAATAAAATAGGCTAAAGGAGAAAAGACCTCTCATGGTTTAACCTTGTTCAGTTACCATGCAGTATACAGCTGCTTGCCCAGTGGGATAAGAGAGAATAGAAATGGTAAAGGTGAGGAAACTTTTGAGTTGAGATAAAAACTTTAATAGGTAAATCATAAGCCATGCAAGCAAGCAAGCAAAGCAAAGCAAGGAAGTCATTCATTACTTCCCATCAGCAGGCAGGTGTTCAGCCATCTCCAAGAAAGCTGACATCTGTCACATATGATAGTTATTTAAAAAGACAAAAGCTATACTCCAAATGTCCCCCATTTTTTATTGTTTCCCCAACTTTTACTGCTGAGCATGATGTCTTATGGCATGGAACATCCCTTTGGTCCCTAGCCTACTCACTGGAAAAGTGGTATGAGAAGCAGAAAAGGCCTTAATGTTGTGTGAGTGCTGATCAGCAAGACCAAACCCATCCCTATTTAGGCAGGTTTCCAGCACAATTCCAAAACTAGGGTAGTCTAAAGCAGAAAAGGGCCCTCTTTTTATAGCTACTTGAAAGAAAAGGTAAGACAGACCTCACAAGATTTCACCCAGCTGTATGCATTTCTTACAACCTGTTTAAAAAACCCAAGCAACGGCTTCTATGCAGAGAGGCAGCACAAACTCTTTTTCCCTTTTGCTGTTCCACTTCCTGATAAAGCTGCAGGACTTTGAAAATAACAGGGCACTCTGAGACAAACAGATTGCAACACAAAGACATCACACAAGCATAAGATGTTAGAAAAACTTGGTGTTTCTGCAAATCCATTTTATGCTGCAGTCAGAGAACATGGCAGGTGTCTCTGAGTTCTGTCACCTGGAGAAAACCTGGAGCCTTTCTCTGAGAATCATAGAATCAGCAAAGTTGGAAAAGACCTCAAAGATCATCAAGTCCAACCTGTCACCACAGACCTCATGACTACTAGACCATGGCACCAAGTGCCACGTCCAATCCCCTCTTGAACACCTCCAGGGATGGTGACTCCACCACCTCCCTGGGCAGCACATTCTAATGGCTAACAACTCTCTCTGGGAAGAACTTTCTCCTCACCTCCAGCCTAAACTTCCCCTGACAGTGTCCTCTTGTTCTGGTGCTGGTTGCTAGGGAGAAGAGACCAACCCCCTCCTGGCTACAACCTCCCTTCAGGTAGTTGTAGAGAGCAATAAGGTCTCCCCTGAGCCTCCTCTTCTCCAGGCTGAGCAACCCCAGCTCCCTCAGCCTCTCCTCATAGGGCTTGTGCTCAAGGCCTCTCCACAGCCTTGTTACCCTTCTCTGGATACGTTCAAGAGTCTCAACGTCCTTCTTAAATTGAGGGGCCCAGAACTGGATCTCACAAGTCTGATGTTTTTCCCCATTCCCACTTCTCCATGTTCCCCTGCTTCCTATGCCCTGCTTTGTTAGTGTGAGCTTTTGACTTCCCATGTGAGTGAGTCTTTGACTGACCTTCCTCATACCTTTTGCTGTGCCATACATGTCTGTTCTTGCTTACATAGCTGCAATGTGATGATCACTCTGTGAAAGTTCTCAGATCATCCTGAGTGAATGCTCAGTCCTCCCTTGTAGGCTATCTGGGCAAGTCTTACTTTCTCCCTGTAAATATTAGAGTACCTTTCATTTTTGACCAGTGAGGTGGCTTACTGACAGTACTATGGTTTCTGGTTTATGTGGTAGATTCAGTCTGAAACTCATACCCTGCCTATCACATTGCTATTGCAGGCATAAATTTAAATAATATATATC
Organism: Picus viridis; assembly: GCA_033816785.1. NCBI lineage: Eukaryota > Metazoa > Chordata > Aves > Piciformes > Picidae > Picus > Picus viridis. The sequence goes on from CM066568.1 coordinate 7,433,042, forward strand.
TGTTTCAAAGAAGCTGCATAGCTGTGCTCTTGCTTTGCTTTTCTGCAGCATCTGGAATCCATCAAATTATTATACAGCTGGTTGGATGTAAAATACATTTGTGCACTCGGTGCCTGCATTTTCTGTTTCTGTGAATTGCTGGTGTTTTATTGTCTTTTTGTTTCAAATAAGCAAAATCTTAATACCCTATATTTGGGTTCTATGGGGAGCTTAGTTTGCCAACTTACATCATCCTAACTAAAATTCTATGACAGAGAATTAGATGACATTTTATAATAGTGTCAACTCCTCACAGGTATAAATACACAACTACATATTAACATTGCTCTGTTTATCTGCTACTGGAAAGAAATTAGTAGTATAGCAGCACTAGCTTTAATGTTATGGCTCAATTAGGAGTTCTTTTGAATGTTTTGGGGGCTTTCTTAAGGTTTGCTTTTGTTTTGTCCTTCCTTCCTTCCTTCCTTCCTTCCTTCCTTCCTTCCTTCCTTCCTTCCTTCCTTCCTTCCTTCCTTCCTTCCTTCCTTCCTTCCTTCCTTCCTTCCTTCCTTCCTTCCTTCCTTCCTTCCTTCCTTCCTTCCTTCCTTCCTTCCTTCCTTCCTTCCTTCCTTCCTTCCTTCCTTCCTTCCTTCCTTCCTTCCTTCCTTCCTTCCTTCCTTCCTTCCTTCCTTCCTTCCTTCCTTCCTTCCTCCCTCCCTCCCTCCCTCCCTCCCTCCCTCCCTCCCTCCCTCCCTCCCTCCCTCCCTCCCTCCCTCCCTCCCTCCCTTCCTTCCTTCCTTCCTTCCTTCCTTCCTTCCTTCCTTCCTTCCTTCCTTCCTTCCTTCCTTCCTTCCTTCCTTCCTTCCTTCCTTCCTTCCTTCCTTCCTTCCTTCCTTCCTTCCTTCCTTCCTTCCTTCCTTCCTTCCTTCCTCCCTCCCTCCCTCCCTCCCTCCCTCCCTCCCTTTCCCTTCCCTCCCTTCCTTTCCTCCTTTCCTTTTGGTTCATTTAGAGGAGGTAACTGGAGAGAGGAGTTCATCTCAGAAGCTGAACCATTATGGTGATCAGGCCAACAGGAACATCAACTCCTTCAGTCTCCCTGCCCTCCCTCAGAGTGAAAGCAGTACCTCAACACTAGCAATGCATGACCTCAGTATTCAGTGAAGTCTTACTTACCCATATTTTTTTGAAGCCTTGTTCATAATTTTGGAAGAGCTGAGTTTAGCAAAATGGATTTTCACCAGATAGAGTGTCTATAGCAAGTGTCTGAAAGTTCAGATTGTTTTGAGAACCTAGGAGAGGCTTTCTCATTTTCTATTCCTTAATAATGCTTAACATGCTGGCAATATTTCCTGCATCAGTTCAGGTTGTTTTGAGAACCTAGGAGAGGCTTTCTCATTTTCTACTCCTTAATAATGCTTAACATGTTGGCAATATTTCCTACATCAATTCAGACATTGCAATCAAGGGATAAAATAATCATGGAATCATAGAATCAGTCAGGGATGGAAGGGACCACAAGGATCATCTAGTTCCAACCCCCTGCCATGGGCAGGGACACCCCACACTACATCAGGCTGGCCAGAGCCTCGTCCAGCCTGGGCTTAAACACCTCCAAGGATGGGGCCTCAACCACCTTCCTGGACAACCCATTCCATGGCTTCACCACTCTCATGGGGAAGAACTTCTTCCTCACATCTAGCCTGAATCTCCCCACCTCCAGCTTCATTCCATTCCCACTAGTCCTATCACTACCTGATGTCCTGAGAAGTCCCTCCCCAGTCTTCCTGTAGGCCCCCTTCAGATACTGGAAGGCCACAATGAGGTCACCTGGGAGCCTTCTCTTCTCCAGACTGAACAGCCCCAACTCCTTCAGTCTGTCCTCATAGGAGAGGTGCTCCAGCCCTCTGATCATCCTCGTGGCCCTTCTCTGGACACCTTCCAGCACATCCACATCCCTCCTGTAATAGGGGCTCCAGAACTGGATGCAGTACTCCAGGTGGGGTCTCACCAGAGTTGAGTAGAGGGGAAGAAGCACCTCCCTTGACCTGCTGGTCACACTTCTCCTGATGCAGCCCAGGATCTGATTGGCTTTCTGGGCTGCAAGTGCACATTGAGAGCTCCTGTTGAGCTTCTCGTCCACCAGCACCCCCAAGTCTCTCTCCTCAGGGCTGCCCTCCAGCCAGTCACTGCCCAGCCTGGATTTGTGCCTGGGGTTGCCTCGACCCAGCTGCAGGACCCTGCACTTGGTCTTGTTGAAGCTCATGAGGTTGGCTTGTGCTCACCTCTCCAGCCTGTCAAGGTCCCTCTGGATGGCATCCCTTCCCTCCAGTGTGTCTGCTGCACCACACAGCTTGGTGTCATCAGCAAACTTGCTGAGAGTGCACTCGATGCCACTGTCCATGGCACCCACAAAGTTGTTGAACAAGACAGGTCCCAGGACTGATCCCTGAGGGACTCCGCTTGTCACTGGCTTGTCACTGGCCTCCACTGGGACATGGACCCATTGACAGCCTCTGTCCTCATCTGCAGCACCACATATTCTACTTGTCCTTGTATTCATGAACCAGTTCTGGTGGAAGTCTTTTCCTGATTTTGAGTTTCATAAAACAATGTCCTGTCTCCTTTGTGTCATCAGCTGTCAGTTTAGCAACACTGCTTCAAAGCGGTGTGGTAATGAAGCTTATGTATCTTCACAGTAAGGGAGACATTGACCATCAAGAAGAGTATGTGGTTTGGGAGCCTTAGATGAGCTTGGCAGGCAGAATCTCAGCTCTTAAAGGCAGTTTGCTGTGGGATCACATGCCATTTTCTGCAGTGATGTGTTTGTTGACAAATGTGACATAAAGAAATTTAGGAGGGGAGGAGAGCCCACATTTTCTTAAAGCATTTTAGATCGCTTTGCGGTCTAACCACAAGCTCAAAAACTTCCTGAGCTGGAACAGTCTCCAGATGACCTACAGACTTTAAAACTTACCAAAACAAAAAGTTCTCCACCACAGAAACATTCCAGTGGTTGTGCTCTGGTAGAGAAGGGTTTCTCATCACAAGCTTTAATCCTGAAAAATGTTCTGTTTCCTTGTCACCTTCTCTTCTTCTGTATGAAATGGGAACTTGTCATAGTTTAACGTCGCTTCTGGCGTATCAGATGGGTTTGTCTGCACGGCAATAAATCGGGGTGTACAGTAAAACTTCTCTGTAACTTGCCAAATTATCTCAGCCAGGCACAACTGTTTTTCTTGGCATCAATCTCAACAGTGTTTAAACTGCATAATGCAAATTTCTAGCATAATTTTCTTTTTCTTTTTCTCTTTCTCTTTTTTTTTTGGGGTCGAAATAGCCATTTCCCTGGAAAACTTTAATCCACAGGGAGTCTGGGGAGTACTTGACTGCCATGTCCAACAGTAATTTCAAATTAACAATGTAATTTATGCATGATTTCAGTGGGGCTTTTGCTGGAGAATTTATCATTGAGAGCAACACAGGTAGAGAATTTTTTTCCTGACCTTTGCCCCACGTGCTTTCTTTTACAAGCCCCTATGCTGCAAGAACCTCAACACTTCCATCCTGAAAGACCCCCTTGTGCATTTCCTTGGGATTTCATTTTTCTTTGAACATACTGAATTGCCCAGGTTACTTTTTCTTCTAAACTGTTAACTATGTTCATACCATAGGCAGATGTAATCGTGCCTCATTTAGACTTAGAATCATAGAATCAGTCAGGGTTGGAAGGGACCACAAAGATCATCTAGTGACAACCCCTGCCATGGGCAGGGACACCTCACACTAGATCAGGCTGGCCAGAGCCTACTTGCCTGGCTTTAAACCAATAACCTTGGACTGATAATCTAGAGCTTGGAATAGCCTTCATAACCTGCTGAAACATGGTTCTGTGCTTCCCAGGGCTACATTGTTATTGATACTGGAACTAGGTCCTCTAAACCCAGTCAGAGAGCATTCCCATATACTATTCACACCTTTCATTACAGAGTAATATACTGTTAACTAGTTCAATATTTATTGAAATCCAAAGTAATATTTACAGCCTGGTTCCTCCTATGGAATGGAATGGAATGGAATGGAATGGAATGGAATGGAATAGAATAGAATAGAATAGAATAGAATAGAATAGAATAGAATAGAATAGAATAGACCAGACCAGGTTGGAAAAGACCTTTGAGATCATCAAGTCCAACCTATCATCCAACACTATCTAATCAACTAAACCATGGCACCAAGTGCCCCATCCAGTCTCTGCCTAAACACCTCCAGTGATGGTGAGTCCTCTCAGTCCTATCTTGAGGGTTCAAAAGGACTGTAAATAGGATCCATGTCATGTTTGTATGAAAGTATTCAATATTAAATCAGGAGTAAATAATCAAATTTTAAGGCTTCTTAGCCTAATACTGCAGAACTATTCCCTGCTTTGTACACTTGTGCGGCTTGTGTAACCTTCCAAAAGCTTAAACAGGCAGAAGTCTTCAGGTATTGTGATCACAGTTGCAACTGAACTAAAACCCTTCCATCCTTCTTTCCCAGTAAGCAGCTGATCTTCTTGTCTCTGCTCATATGAGAAGATAAACGTAGGATATCCTTCAGCCCATGTCCCCCCAGTCACAAGTTATATTGTATGAGCACCATCTGGCAAGATTCATTCTGAAAGTGTCTCTCTCCTGGCTGATAATCTTAGTCACACTGAAGGATTTGTCTTTCTGTGCTTCAAAAATCTTAACTCAGTTTTATAGGTGGCTTCACATCCACTTCTAAAAAGGTGGTTGTGTTTAGGAAGAGACTGGATGGGGTGCTTGGTGCCATGGTTTAGTTGATTACATAGTGTTGGATGATAGGTTGGACTCGATGATCTCAAAGGTGTCTTCCAACCTGGTTAGTTCCATTCTACTCTACTCTACTCTACTCTACTCTACTCTACTCTACTCTATTCTATTCTATTCTATTCTGTTCTGTTCTGTTCTATTCTATTCTATTCTATTCTATTCTATTCTATTCTATTCTATTCTATTCTATTCCATTCCATTCCATTCCATTCCATTCCATTCCATTCCATTCCATTCCATTCCATTCCATTCCATTCCATTCCATTCCATTCCATTCTTCTGTGGATGAGTATCACTGATCTAAAATTAAAAACATACACCCAAACAAAAAAACCCAAACCAAACAGCAACAAACAAACAAAACCCGAACAAAAAAACAACAGACCAAGGTAAATGAAAAACAGTTAGCTCATTTTGACTTTGACAAATCTTCTTCAATCTGTCAACTTTTACAATCCAGGTTTACAGTGGAGGTAGAAACCTGCAGAATTTAGACCAAATGACAACACCTCGTTAAATTATTTCTGACTATTTTGTTTTCCTCAGAAACAGTCTGCAGATTGCCAGCATTGAGTGGCATCATAGAATTCAGACTGAGAGGCCTGGTTCTCAGTCTCAAGCTGTGCCAGGGGAGGTTTAGCCTGGATGTTAGGAAGTTCTTCACAGAAAGAGTGATTGGCCATTGGAATGGGCTGCCCAGGGAGGTGGTGGAGTCACCATCAGCTTGAGACTGTGTCTTGCTCTGGTGCTGATTGCCTGGGAGAAGAGACCAGCCCCCACCTGGCTGCAACCTTCCTTCAGGTAGTTGTAGACAGCAATAAGGTCTCCCCTGAGCCTCCTCTTCTCCAGGCTAAACAATTCCAGCTCCCTCAGCCCCTCCTCATAGGGCTTGTGCTCCAAACCCCTCACCATCTTTGTTGCCCTTCTCTGGACATGTTCCAGAATGCATAAGAATATTTTCTTTGTGCCTAGTATGGCAGCAGATATCAGCTATTTAATTTGTCTGCAGCATTACAAGGTATAAGCAATCTACAAAAGCAGCTCCTATGGAGTTCTTTCCTAAAGACATTGAAAGCCTTGCCTACTTTGGATGGATTTTTTTCTCCATATCAGCTGTTTTTTAAATCCTGGAGGGCTGGAATTCAAACTGTGTTTGTGGACTATGACTGATCACAATCTGTAAGACTTGTGTCTCTCTGACTATGCAAACGTAATTCTGATCCCATATTTCTCGAGAAAGTGCTGTTGGAAGCAAGGTTTAAAATTTGCTTTCCGTTACTCTTTAAGCCTGAGATTAATGTTTGTGATAATGAAATTCAGATGCACACTTTTGCTTGGAAGCCAAACAGGAAAGGATCACCCAGCTGGGTAGGAAAAAAATAAAAATACCAGGCAAGTTTTGACATGAAATTGATATTATTTACCTGAGTATAGCAGACAATTTAGAAGCAAAAAGTATTGTCATGGATTTTATTACTCTTCTGTATCATCAGTGGGTTTCTTGTTGATTGTGTGGTTGGATATTTCATTTCTTTGAGGCTAGATTTATTTACACTCGAGATAATCTGGGGTCATAAAGCCACAGAATTATTTGGGTTAGAAAGGACTGCTTCAAGTTATCTCACCAAAAGTCTCTACTCAAGCAGGGCCACCTATAGCAGGGACATGCCCAGTTAGGATTTCAGTATCTCCATGGATGGTGACTGCATAGTCACTCTGGACAACCCACTCCAGTGTCTGATCACTCTCACATTAAAAAAGTGGGGATTTTGAGTTAAGATAGAATTGAATGTGTTTGATTTTGCATCACTGACTCTTGTCCTGTCCCTGGGCACTACTGGCAGTCTGGCTTCATCGTCTTTGCTCCATGTGCTAATGTACTGGGATTATTCCTTCCCAGATGCAAGACTTGACATTTCCCTCTGTTGAACTTCATGAGATTTTTGTTGGCCTGTTTCTCCAGCCTGTCCTCTGAACAGCAATATAGCCACAGTGTGTTGCTTACTCCTCTACTTTTCTTACTTCACTGCATATGGGCTCTGTGCAGTTGTTCAGGTCATTAAAGCAGAAGTTAAATGGTGAAGACACTGTATTGACTCCAGTAGAAACTGCCTTCCATCTGGACTTTCTGTGGCTGATTTGCTCTTCTGGGCTCAGTAATTTAGCCAGTTTTCAATCCACCTCATTGTCACTTAATCAGTTTATCTATGGTTATGTTATGTGAGAGTATAAGAAGTCTTACAAAAGCAGAGACAAACACCATCTATTGCTCTCCTGACAGCTACCAATCTAGTCAAGCTATCGAGTTGGTCAGTCACGATTTCCCATTTGTTAATCCCTGACACCTGCTCCTGATAACCTATATGTCCTTTATGCATCTGAAAATGGTTTCTAGGATTATTTGGTCCATCAACTTCACAGGGTAAAGGTGGCTAACTTGTAGATCCTTAAACACATTTAACACATCCAAGTGCCGGGTTCTGCACATTGGCCACGGCAACCCCATGCAGTGCTACAGGTTGGAGTCAGAGTGGCTGGAGAGCGGCCAGGCAGAGGGGGACCTAGGGGTGCTGGTCAATGGTAGGCTGAACATGAGTATTCAGTGTGTCCAGGCAATGGCATCCTGGCCTGCATCAGGAGCAGTGTGGCCAGCAGGAGCAGGGAGGTCATTCTGCCCCTGTACACTGCACTGGTTAGGCCACACCTTAAGTACTGTGTCCAGTTCTGGGCCCCTCAGTTTAGGAAGGATGTTGACTTGCTGGAATGTGACTAGAGAAGGGCAACAAAGTTGGTGAGGGGTTTGGAACACAAGCCCTATGAGGAGAGGCTGAGGGAGCTGGGGTTGCTTAGCCTGGAGAAGAGGAGACTCAGGGGTGACCTTATTGCTCTCTACAACTACCTGAAGGGAGGTTGCGGACAGGCAGATGTTGGTCTCTTCTCCCAGGCAACCAGCACCAGAACAAGAGGACACAGTCTCAAGCTGCACCACGGGAGGTTTAGGCTGGAGGTTAGGAAGAAGTTCTATACAGAGAGAGTGATTGGCTGTTGGAATGGGCTGCCCGAGGAGGTGGTGGAGTCCCCATCACTGGAGGTGTTCAGGAGGAGACTTGATAGGGTGCTTGGTGTCATGGTTTAGTTGATTAGGTGGTGTTGGATGATAGGTTGGACATGATGATCTTGAAGGTCTCTTCCAACCTGGTTTTTCTATTCTGTTCTTTTGAAATGTTGTACAATCTTCTTTCCATTTGAAGCTCAATGATTCTACTCTATTCTAAACCCTCATTCTTGCCTTTGTTGGAGATAGAAATTATATTTTATTTCTTCCATTCCTCAGGAACCTATTCCATCATCATAACCTTTCAAGGATAAACAGGAAATGACATCAGCCAACTCTCTCATGGCTGTGTCCCATCAGATGCTGTGGACTCCTGTATGCCCAGTTTGTTTAAGTGTTTTCTATCCTCACCCTTCTACCCTCATCCATTAAGGTCAAGACAGAGCAGCACATAGCCATCAATAGTAAGGCCTTTGTTTTAATTCAACTGGGCATTCTGAATGCTGGGGGTTTGTTCCATTAGAGTGATCCTGGAAGGTGCTAAGCATCCAAAATTCCCCTGGCAGCTTCTTGGCATCTGGATTCTCAATATCTTTTTGAAGGATCAGCTGCTCCAGAACTGCTCATGAATTTAACGTTATAAACTTAAGGAATGAATCTTGTAGATAGGACATATATTTTGTTTGGTTTTTTAGGCCACTTTGTCTGATCTTCAAGGTCAGTGTTCTTGTCTCTTTTTTTAAAGATAAACAAATCTGTATCCTTCTTTGACCAGGACATCACATCTTAAAAGTATGTGTGACAGAGCTGCAGTTTACATTACATCTGTTTCAACAGTTGGTTCTGATAGCCAGCATGAAAGGAGCATAAGTGTTGCTCCCTGCCTGAATTTATGACTGTGCCTTCATCATTTCTGTAATTCTTTATTGCAGCAATGCCCTGGGAAAGTTTTTATCTGACTAGGGTAGGTGATAACACAATGGTCAGATCAGTGTAAAAAAAATGGTAGTGTACAACTAGCAGGGTTTGCAAGCAGCTATTTGCCCCATATTGCCAGAATGTGTTTGTGTTCTTTACCAAGAACCATCAGACTGAAGGATATTCTTACAGTATTCTAAAAATCTCTGTGTGTATTGTTTTGTTCATCTATTCTCACTTTTCAGCAGGTTCATTTCCACCTTCTGAAGTTTTCCCATTGTATTGTCCCCACGGACCAAATATGTCAGGCTAAAACTTGGGTCTGTAAAGAGAATTTCTGGTGGGAAATGCAAAAATCATAGAAATTCCCCAAATGAAAACAAAACAAAACAAAACAAAATGAAAGTCTAAAAATGTATTTTCAGATTTCATTGCTAGTTATTGCACAAACACAGTGTTGTATGTAATGGAATATTAGTTTAATTAGGGGTGGCAAAAAGAGAATAGAAATTACAATGTCCAAGCCAGTGGCGTCCCCCAGGGATCAGTGCTGGGCCCCATCCTCTTTAATATCTTCATTGATGATCTGGATGAGGGGATTGAGACAGTCATCAGCAAATTTGCAGATGACACCAAGTTGGGAGCAGATGTTGGTCAGTTAGAGGGTAGAAAGGCTCTGCAGAGGGACCTCGACCAACTGGACAGATGGGCAGAGTCCAATGGGATGACATTCAACAAGTCCAAGTGCCGGGTGCTGCACTTTGGCCACAACAACCCCATGCAGAGCTACAGGCTGGGGTCGGAGTGGCTGGAGAGCTGCCAAACAGAGAGGGACCTGGGGGTGCTGGTTGACAGCCACCTAAACATGAGCCAGCAGTGTGCCCAGGTGGCCAAGAAGGCCAATGGCATCCTGGCCTGCATTAAGAATAGTGTGGCCAGCAGGAGCAGGGAGGTCATTGTACCTCTGTACTCAGCACTGGTTAGGTCACATCTTGAGTCCTGTATCCAGTTCTGGGCCCCTCAGTTTAGGAAGGACATCAAGACACTTGAACGTGTCCAGAGAAGGGCAACAAGGCTGGGGAGAGGCCTTGAGCACAAGCCCTATGAGGAGAGGCTGAGGGAGCTGTACCTGAAGGGTGGTTGTAGCCAGGAAGAGGTTGGTCTCTTCTCTCTAGCAACCAGCACCAGAACCAGGGGACACAGTCTCAAGCTGCCCCAGGGGAAGTTTAGACTGGAGGTGAAGAGAAAGTTCTTCACTGAGAGAGTCATTCGTCATTGGAATGTGCTGCCCAGGGAGGTGGTGGAGTCCCCATCCCTGGAGGTGTTCAAGAGGGGATTGGACGTGGCACTTGGTGCCATGGTCTAGTCATGAGGTCTGTGGTGACAGGCTGAACTCGATGATCTTTGAGGTCTCTTCCAACCTTTGTGATACTGTGATACTTCCTTCAGAAAAGCCAGATAGGGATATCAAGCCATAAGAAACTGTAATGCTTCATTGGAACTTTTTATTCTGTTGAAACTATAACAAAATTGCCACAATTTCTCCCTGGGAAATTTATTTTTTTAAATCAGGATTATTTTATTAGTAGCAGCATTGGCTTATGTTGTTGCATGCTCTGACTGGTGAGCAAGAAAAATCAGGAAAATCAGGAAAACTCTCCTCTCCTCTCCTCTCCTCTCCTCTCCTCTCCTCTCCTCTCCTCTCCTCTCCTCTCCTCTCCCTCTCCCTCTCCTCTCCTCTCCTCTCCTCTCCTCTCCTCTCCTCTCCTCTCCTCTCCTCTCTCCTCTCCTCTCCTCTCCTCTCCTCTCTCTCCTCTCTCTCCTCTCCTCTCCTCTCCTCTCCTCTCCTCTCCTCTCCTCTCCTCTCCTCTCCTCTCCTCTCCTCTCCTCTCCTCTCCTCTCCTCTCCTCTCCTCTCCTCTCCTCTCCTCTCCTCTCCTCTCCTCTCCTCTCCTCTCCTCTCCTCTCCTCTCTCTCTCTCTCCTCCTCTCCTCTCCTCTCCTCTCCTCTCCTCTCCTCTCCTCTCCTCTCCTCTCCTCTCTCTCCTCTCCTCTCCTCTCCTCTCCTCTCCTCTCCTCTCCTCTCCTCTCCTCTCCTCTCCTCTCCTCTCCTCTCCTCTCCTCTCCTCTCCTCTCCTCTCCTCTCCTCTCCTCTCCTCTCTCTCTCTCCTCTCCTCTCTCTCCTCTCCTCTCCTCTCCTCTCCTCTCCTCTCCTCTCCTCTCCTCTCCTCTCCTCTCCTCTCCTCTCCTCTCCTCTCCTCTCCCTCTCCTCTCCTCTCCTCTCTCTCTCCTCTCCTCCCCTCCCCTCTCCTCTCCTCTCCTCCCCTCCCCTCCCCTCCCCTCCCCTCCCCTCCTCTCCCCTCCCCTCCCCTCCCCTCCTCTCCCCTCCCCTCCCCTCCCTCCCCTCCCTCCCCTCCCCTAACATCCAACCTGAATCTACCCAGTGTGGGTTTTTACTCCATTCCCGCTAGTCCTGACAACCTACAAAGCCCCTCCCCAGCTTTCTTGTAGGCCCCATTATGATACTGGGTCAATACATCAATACACTTGTAACCATTATGTTGAATAATATAAGCTCTTGTCTCAGCCATAATCTTGTTACCATTTAGGATCATTTTATTTCATTGTAAAAATACTGACAAGTCACAGCACCTCCCCACTCCCCTTCCCCCCAGTATTTCTGATCCCAGTCTGACAAAAGTAGATAACCAAGCACTGATCCCTCCTTCCAATTGCAAATAGGTTTACTTCTCCACTTCAGAAAGCTACCATTGTAGCGAAGGAATGAGAACTTCCACCCATTATTTGTGAACTGCAGGAGCCCAAATAATCTATTGCTTTGTAAACAGCACTCACACACACACACACACACACACACACACAGAGACATTCACATACACTGCAAAAGAATTTGTGCTTTGTCTGGCGTAAAATGAAGTCCCAGAGGTAATTTCTGTACTGTGTGGGAAATAATGTCTCCTTTACAAAATTTATAGCCATGATTATATTTTTCATTTCTTTTCAATAGTCTTGAATGTGGGGTTTTTAACAAAAGCATTCAATTGTTTCATGGCTTTCAGCTGACTCTTACCCTGACAGTTCACAGAAGTTATAAATCCTGGAGAAAGTTTCAGGTCACTTCATAGGAAGTAGCTTGACTAACTCCAATATATTATTTTTTGGGTCACATTATAAAATGATTTACTGAATATGCATTTAATGGGAATGCATTGCTGGTCTGCACTGGAAATAACAGAGTTTATACCAAAGTTCCCAAAGAGCTGTTTGGGAATAGCATTAGAAAATACTAGAATTGTTTGTTTCAGTTTATAAGCATTAGAAAGTACTAGAATTATTTATTTCAGTTTGCAAACAGACAAGAAGAGCTTTTCAAGACATAACAGATTACTTGTCTTGAGAAGGCTCTTTTCCACTCTTACTTGGATGTAGCTGAATGTTATAGGTGTGAGAAGTGCAGGGACAAAAGCCTGTTCCTATGACTCCTGTGTTATTCATTCAGTTCTTGTCCTAGCCTAGATACTGCCAGCCTCCTCATATGACCCTGCTGTGGCTGGGCCAGAGACTTGACAGTAGTTATGTGATCCCTTGTATGCAGTTTCCTATAGAAACTGGTATCAGCACGCTTAACTTAATGAGTTTTCTCATATAGTGTGATTAATTTACGATACAGCTAAGCATCATCTGCATCTGTACAGAAAGGGGAAAGCCTGAACTGACATTCAAGTTTCTACTAATTTTCTTTCAGCAGAACTCAGAATGATGGTCTTTTTGTTTTCCACTCTTCTCCTGAAAGGAACAGTCTGGGTTCTCAAACTGATTGCTCTCTGGGAAAAAAAAATACATTAAAAAAATGAGAAAGAATCCGTTTCCATGTGTCTTTTCCTCTGCTCATCCCAGAGTCCTTAGCACACTTTCAAGGAGGTGGATCAAAACTCACTCTCTTACCTTTACTGTCCTTGTCCTTTCCAGCTGTCCTTCGCTTCTGAGCTCCCTGACAATGTTTCTTTGGAGTTTTGGGTGATTTATCAGCAGGTGTACAATTTCCCTTTGAGTTGAGCTTCCCTGTCAGTAACAGGAGCATAAAAACAGTTTGCCTGTTCCACAGCAACTGTGAGCCAAAGTTCATGCTTATAAAGCACATTAAGCTCAGTACATCAGATAAGGGTAGGTTAGTGATTGTTATTTCTTTGGATTAATTAATGATAGGAGTAATTGAAGGTGAAGATAAAATTTAACCCTTTGGATTTAGATATATTTGAGACATTGTATTATTTTAATCCACTCTTTCTTTCTGCTGAGGTGAATTTAGTCATGAAAAACAAAAGTCCAGTAGTAACACTGAAGAGAAATCCTGTAACAGGCGGGGGGGGGGAATGTCCATCATGCCCTTTAGATCCTCCTATCCCTTTCTCCTCAAATATGAATCAAATTTTCCTTTATATGAGCCTGCTATTAAAGTAGAAAAAGCTCAAGACACACAAGGTCGTCCCGTCACCATTTAAGGGATGCTGAGAGTCAGAAAGAAGCACTAAATTGCTTGTCAAGTGATAAGCCAAAGCTATCATTCTCTGCATGGGTTTTGGGTCAGGGAAAGGGCTTATTTTAACTCTGTGCTTGCAGAGATTCCTTGTAGTATCTTTTTTACTGCATTTGAATCCAAGCTGCTCTCTTGAGGACCAAGGCAGCTTTGTCCACTGGGCTTCGAGGAGAGCTGGCAAGTGTAGATGGATGATGCAGACGCAACCAGGTATTTCCCTGCAAAAGATCTGTCCAACAGCTATTCAGTCTTTCTTGTTTAGCTAAACTAATAATTTAAAGATAACCATCAGGCATTTTTCAGCAAACCTCTCACTGAAACAATTGCATGTTTCATAGTTTCCAAAAGCTCCCACAAAAGTCAGCAGATTTATGATTTAAAGAAAAACACCCTATCACATTCAACAGCTTGCAAAAATAAACTTCCTCCCCATTTTGACGTTCCCTGATCGTGGGGTAAGCTTGTTTAAAGGGCAACTGCTTCATCAGACCTTGTAACTGTTTAAAGTCGCTTGTTGTCTCAGTGAAGTGCTCACACTGAGTATCTACTTCGCTTTGCTCTTGTAATGCACTTAAGCTGTGCTTGTTCACACCACTAAATGCAGCTCATGGCAAATAGGTTGTGTAAAAGCCAGCCTTTAGCAAAGAGGAAATAATCCTCAATCCTTGGAGATTTAGAACCTCCCGCAGAAATTCATCATTGCATCTCTAGGAGCTCACCAGGACTTGTGGGGCTGGACTCTGCTTTTGGACCTAGTCCTAACCTCACACAGTCACAGTTCTTCCCACACAGCACTGCTGCTCTTGAGAAAAGTAACTGTGAGCAGTTCTGGAAAAGGGACAGAGTTTTTCTCTCATGTACCCAATCCAATCCTGCGGGTGGGAGTATCTCTGTGATGCTCTCATTTTCCACTCAATACCTGAAAGTGATGTGAGAAAAATTAATCACTAGACCCAGCCAGACACCTGGTGAGAGCTAATGTGTAAACTTAATAGGGTCTTTATCATCTTCTGGCTCTTCCTTATTAAAAAGAGATGTGCTCTCTTCTTTGCATACATAATCTTCATGTGCCTGATGCATGTATTTGTCAGTTATGGTCCCAATGTTTCTCTGCCCCATATGGAGATTAAGTCAACTTCAATCAAAAGAATGCAAGAATGGTTGAAGTTGCTCACATGGACTGGTTAAAAATAACAGTGTAAATAAAAAATGCTTTCAGCTGCTCAGCAAACCACAGCCTGTCGAATTCTGCATACTGCTGGGCAATACAACCAGAGTGAAATCAGGAATCTAAGAGACCTCTCAGAAAGCATGGCTGAACTCTACTTCATTCATTCTTTGAGGTACTTTAAAAAAATCTAGTTATGTAATAAATGTCATCAGGAAATATTCATTGAAATGGCCTATTATGTGTGTTGGAAAGTGTCAGTTCATCAGAACCACCTGAGAAAGAGAAGTGTGAGAACTAGATGACCTATACTGATAGTGATGTATCATATGGAGTTCTTGCTCACAAGCTAAGGCTGGAAAACATGAAGATTTGCAATAAATTAGTCCCAAAGTAGTTACAGGGAGATCTTATCTGCCAAATGGTTGGTCATTCACATTCTATAAAACTAATGAGCATTAGCACCTAAAATGCCAACAGGGTGCAATATTATCTGATAAGATCTACCAGCAAACATTTTTAGAGAGGGGTACTGGGTAAGAAGAGGTTTTCAACAAAAGAAACTAACTATTTTTTTAACTCTGTCACCTTTGAAAACATGGTAACATTATTCTGACAGGACAAAGAAAGAGTGCATTCCTTATTACAATATTTATGGAAGATAGTTCCAGTACTAAGTCCTAACTGTATCATTTTTAACTGACAGAAGAAAAATCTAAGTTTTTACCAAGTCTTAATTTAACTTAGTTATGTACACAAAAATATCTGGTGCTATGACCATGGCTGTGTTATCCATGTCTCCCTCCTTCACAGCATTCTCAACCAGTCCAAAGCCTGCACTAAAGCCCTGACCCAGATGCTGCTAAGCCTTGAAAGTTTGAACTTGACAGTGTTTTTCCTAAGTTTTCTAATTTCTCTTCTGCAGTTCTAAAATACCAAGGTCATAACCTCACCATTCCTAATTTTGCCTCATGCTCCTCACAAGGGCTGGAGGACCTCTGCTATGAGGACAGGCTGGGAAATTTGGGCTTGTTCAACCTGGAGAGGAGAAGGCTCTGGGAAGATGTTGTAGTGGCCTTTCAATACTTAAAAGGGCCTGAAAGAAAGATGGAGACAGTCTTTTTAGCAGGGCATTTTGCGACAGAACAAGGTGTAATGGTTTTAAAGTAAAAGAGAGTAGATTTAGACTAGATGCAAGGAAGAATTTTTTTTTACAATGAGGGCGGCAAAACACTGGAGCAGGTTGCCCAGGGAGGTGGTAGAACCTGGAAACATTCAAGGTCAGGTTGGATGGCACTCTGAGAAAGCTGATATAGTTAAAGATGTCCTTGATTGCTGCAGGGGTTTTGGATTAGATGAGGTTTAAAGGTCCATTCCAACCCAAAGCATCTTGTGGCTCTGTGAAAGTTAGGTCTCAGTCTAAGCTGGTTGTCCATGCATCCAATTTTGTCAAGAGACCTGTGAGACACAAAAATTGTCTACCAGAGGGCAACTTACCCATATTATTTTAGAGATGGCATTAATTTCTCCTTCTCTTCCTATTAGTCACTCAAGGAATATAGATTAGTTGTAGGACTTCACATGGGAGAGGTGCGCTCCTCCTAATGATGTGCTGCTGTTAGTTGAAACCTAAGGGAGCTCTTCTTTCTGGCGTGTGATTTTCTCCCAAATAAAATTCATAGTGGGATATAGTAACATATGAATTTCCTCATAAAATACCTGAGCCAGCTTTTAATTGCCTGCTTACAAGGATTTGCATTGACCTAGAACTGATTAGTATCACTTTCCTTTCAAGGAAATCTGTTGCACACGTTTTCTTCACCGAGCGAAGTGTTTTCCTGCTTTTATCATAGGCTAGCATCTGATCTGTTCAATTAAATACTGTGTAGGTGTTCCTCTTCCCCAGGAAAAAAAGAAGTAAACCCTGGATCTCAGAGCAATACATAATTAAGCTTGTGACAAATCATTGCACTTTGGGGGGAAAAAAAAAAAAAAGGTAAAAGGTACAAAACCTAAGAAACCCAAAGTGCCCAGAGTGCCAGGTCTGGAAGTGAATTCTCACAGGTGTATTGCTACAACATAGGAAAACCGAAACCCCGCTTTCAGTCTGTGCTAAGCATTAAACAGAAGCAGCAGCACAGTTACTGTTAATCTGTAATGTTGACAATGTGCATCCAGAGGTAAGTGATGTACATGTTTGAACCGTTTGGGTTTCTGACCTTTTCAATATTTGCTTGACATTTCTATCTCTCACCTATTATCTGGGGATTTGCAGCAGAGTAAACTTGTTAATCCTAACAACCACGTTTTCATTTAGAAGCTGGACTGACTGTCAACAAACATCAAAAGAGCTACTTGGTCTTCAAGGGACACACCTGTTAAAAGAGCAGGTTCATGCGTCACACGGAATTGTTAGAGTAAAACACTTTTATTGTGCTGCTTGATGACAGTTATCGCTTGGGAACCTTGCAAGTCTCCCCAGGTATTGGGTAGGTGGAGATTTAAAAGCCCTTTGAGGATTTTTGTGTGTATGTGTCTATTTCAGTAAGGTCTTCACCTTTTATATTAATCAGAAGTGGGGTTGTGACCGGTTTAGGCTGTGCCTTTAAGAACTGGACACTTTCTGAACACTCTGGCTGAATGTTTTTGATATTTGAATGAAAACAAAGATATGCTAAACTGATTTCATTGGTAGAATTCAACTGTAAATTTCAGCTTAGTCTGTTGAGTCTGTTCTTCTCTCTGTCCTGTGAGCTGGCCTGTTTCTCTCTCTGAAGCAACAGCTTGCTGGGTAGGAATGACCTTGGATTAACAGAGCTAACCAGATAAGAAAACTAACTCTTGCATTCGCTTTTGAGCTTAACAGATTTTTTTCTCCTTAATTACCTTTCTCTCTCTCTCTAACCCTTTTGGGAAAAAGGGGAGGTAGGGAGGGAGAAGGGGGGGACAGGCTGAACCCCCTGGCCACGGGGGAGTTGGGAAAAGGTCTCCTATATTACATACATTGCTGCATATTTCTGTATATATTGTAAATATTGTATGTTTTTGTACATATTCATTGCATTCCATTTCTGCTTGTAAAATACAGCTTTCATCTGCTTCTCTGGCTGAGTTAGCTGTGGATTCTTTTGTGTGTGTGGGGGGAACTTTCTCACCCTACCATAGGGGTTTTGATCATAGAATGGGTTTGATTATAAGGGACCTCCACAGGTCATCTAGTCCAATCCCCTCTGCAGTAAGCAGGGGCATCTCTGCCCAGGGATCTGGACTCAGCTACCTCCCTGGACAACCTGATCCAGTGTTCCACTACCTTTATGGTAAAGAACTAGATTTACAGGTCCTCCAAGGACAAAGAGTCTTTACAAAGCTGACTGAAGCTGGTTAATGTCACTGAATATTCCTCACAAACTATTGATCCAGTCCAAAGCCCATTAAAGCCAACTGTAGTCTTTCCACTGACTTCTGTGTGTTTTGCCTCATGCCCTTGGGGTGAAATAATGCCACTGTGAGTCATATGGGTATATTTTGGTCCATGATTAAAACCAGTTGAATTCCTGAGACTAGTCATGAGATCAAAATGATAATCAATATGAGAATGAGGACTCTGCAGTGAATGTTGTCATTACCACTACAACAGTCCAGGCTTTACACTTATCCTTTGAGCTTTGTGTTATTTTATGATCAGGAAGTAACAATTTTATTTTGGGAGCACTTCTGTTTGAGCAGTGCACATTTTTACAATGTTTATGCACCAATGGAATTTGTGATATTTTGAAGATGGAAATGTATGTAGCTTTAAATTTTAACCAGTTTAGGTGCAGAAGGAAATCCTGATATTGCAAAAATGCACAAAATTCAAGGCACTAGAATTGCAACCATAACACTGAAGTAAGTAGTCTGAGCTTCAATAGTCCGTTGGATACTAGAATAATAATTCAAATTTTTGTCTCTGTACCTTTTATAAGTTTTTTTTTGTTTTGCTTTGTTTTGTTTTTCATGAAGCTTAAATATCTTGACAAGGAATAGCTTTGGCCTTGACAGGCCATGGATTTTATGTTTTTTTTCTCATAGAAACAAAAGGTGATTCTCTTTGGTGCAAGCAATACAAGTACTCATCTACATCTCAAGCTCTTTTTCAAGGTTTATGTTGTCTAATTGTGATATTCATAAACAAAAAAGCTTAATGAAACACCACCTGTGGAAAAAAAAATGCAGTTGGGAATGCCACCCACACTCCTAATGTTCTCTCAGGTGATGTGTACCTTATGTTTTCATAGAATCATCTGTGAGGTTGGAAGAAACCTTAGAGATCATGAACTCCAATCTCCCTGCCATGGACAAGGATGCCTCAACTAGACTGGGCTTCATCCAGTCTGGCCTTAAACACTCCCAGGGAGGAGGCGTCTGCATCCACAACCTCCCTGGACAGCCTGTTCCAGAGTCCCACTGCCCTTGTACTGAAGAACTGCTGCCTAAGATCCAGTCTAAACCAACTCTCCCTCAGCTTAAAACTCTTCCTTCTTGTCCTATTGCTAGACAGCCTTATGAAAAGTCCTTCTCCAGAGGGCACTGCTTCAGAACAACCTCCTAGGCAGATCAGATTATCCTTCTTCTCATCTGCTCCAAATTGCTGTCATCAAGATGACTTCTATGGCCCTACTGATGTTTACTCTGCAGTCAAGATGACTCCAGTGTGCAAGTGTTCCCAGGCTTGCTTGGTTCTATGAGCTTCACACTAGACAAGAATGATTTGCACTCCAGGGCAGTGGCACATATGTCCGGAGCTACATCTCTGAACAACTCTGATCTCTACTCACATTTGCTAGCATCCACACTGTACTGACACTTTCTGGCCACTGTGAAAACCTGTCTGCCAGAACATGCCATCCTGTGAGGGTGAGCACAGACTCCAGTAATAAGAGTCTATGATAGCTATTTCTGGTTATAAACAATTTGCTGCAAAACTGAAAAGTACCTGCTGTTCTTCAGGACTCTTTTTCCCCTGTTAACTTCTTTAATCTTCCCAGGATTTATCTCAGTTTGTTTTTCAGGAATTTATTTGATTTGTGGTTTTATTGATTTTTCCAAGAACTTTAGCTAGTAGCCTGATTTGCTTGTGCTCTTCCAACAGGAAATGAAATCAAGTCTGGTGCACGATGCCAATTACCAAAACTTTATTAGCAGCAGAGAAATGTTTCCTGGAGGAAAGTTAAGTTTTACCACCTGTTTTCTGAGTCCTGAACATAGTTTTCTGGGAGGACTTGGGCAAATCTCTTCAAAGCACTCCATCTCTGTGTAAAATGGGGATAATAATTCTTTATCTGGCCCAGAAAAGCACAGTTGTGCTTTTAGATGTGAGGAAGAAGTTCTTCCCCATGAGAGTGGTGAAGGCCTGGAATGGGGTGTCCAGGGAGGTGGTTGAGGCCCCGTCCCTGGAGGTGTTTAAGCCCAGGCTGGATGAGGCTCTGGCCAGCCTGATCTAGTGTGGGGTGTCCCTGCCCATGGCAGGGGGTTGGACCTAGGTGATCCTTGTGGTCCCTTCCAACCCTGACCGATACTATGATACTAGTTGAAAGTACAAAGAGAAAGCCTGATGGTAGGACTGAAAACAGTTCTATCTGAACCATATCTTGGAGTCTTGTTGGAGGTTTTATAAAGTAGCTTTTGATTACCTGTTGATGATTCTCAAGAGGTTTTGTTGTTGTTTTCTTTCTTTGTTTGTTTGTTTTTAAAATAACATTAAAAGAATATAACCAAATGTCACATTCAGACAGAATCCTCTACTTGCTTTTCAGCTGGACAACAGCCAGAGTTTGCTTATATGCACACTGAGCAAAACTATTAGGCCATTATTGTTGGAGTCCCTAAAGAGATAAACAGATTTTATTGTAGTCTGTGAGAGTATCCTTTTTGACTTTCACTCGATTAGCTGAGTTGGATTGAATTGTACAAGAAGAAAAGAAAGAAGGCAACCAAGCCCCAAACTAAAGCACATTACTTAATGGAAGTTTGCTTTCAAATAGAACAGCAGTTACTTCTTAGAGACAGATAGTACAAAATGTCCCCTAGTTCCATGACAGAACTAGCCAAAATGGGAATTTTTACTAAAAAATTCTAGGTTTACTTTTCTTCTCTTTCTGTGTTGTGTTTTGTTTTGTTTTTCTTTTGACTCTTGGCTTACAGTTATCTTTTTGGGGGGTTTTGGGGGTTTTTTAGAGTAGATATCAGTCTCCTGACACAGGTGAAAGAGCTGAACACGAGCCAGCAGTGTACCCAGGTGGCCAAGAAGGCCAATGGCATCCTGGCCTGTATCAGGAATAGTGTGGCCAGCAGGAGCAGGGAGGTCATTGTGCCCCTGCACTCTGCATTGGTTAGGCCACACCTTGAGTCCTGTGTCCAGTTCTGGGCCCCTCCATTTAAGAAGGACATCGAGACACTTGAATGTGTCCAGAGAAGGGCAACGAGGCTGGGGAGAGGCCTTGAGCACAAGCCCTATGAGGAGAGGCTGAGGGAGCTGGGGTTGCTTAGCCTGGAGAAGAGGAGGCTCAGGGGAGACCTCATTGCTCTCTCCAACTACCTGAAGGGAGGCTGTAGCCAGGAGGAGGTTGGTCTCTTCTACCAGGCAACCAACATCAGAACAAGAGGACAGTGTCTAAAGCTGTGCCAGGGGAAGTTTAGGCTGGAGGTGAGGAGAAAGTTCTTCCCGAGAGAGTTGTTAGCCATTGGGATGTGCTGCCCAGGGAGGTGGTGGAGTCGCCGTCCCTGGAGGTGTTCAAGAGGGGATTGGATGTGGCCCTTGGTGCCATGGTCTAGTAGGCATGAGGTCTGTGGTGACAGGTTGGACTTGATGATCTTTGAGGTCTTTTCCAACCTTATTGATTCTATGATTCTGTGTCCGGTCACTTGAAATTTGTTCCTTGAGTCATTCACAAATTCAGGGAAAAATGCAAGGACAGTTCTCATCCAATACAGCTATGGCATAGTCTGGAGCTTTTAGAGCAGAAAGAAACAGGCAAAGGCCTTATTAAATGGGATAGGTTTGTCGGGTTTGTCCTCCACAGAATTATACTGGCTTGATTAAGATAAACTCTAGCATATGTCACTCACAGATGCAGGGAAAATGGAAGGATAACTATCATCCAATACAGCTGTGGTGTAGTTTGCAGCTTTTAGAGCTTCAAGAGAGGGGCAAAGGCCTCACTGTGACAGGGCAGGTTTGTTAGAAAACTCCTCCAAAGAAGTACACTGGCTTGATGAAGATGAACTTCAGCATATGCTACTAGGAACCATCTTGGATAAAATAGAAGAATGAAATGTTTTAAGGTGAGATAGAATCATCTTAGAAGACTGGGTGTAAAACATATGTGGTATGATGCTGACAAGCTTGAATAAATACAGTGGAACCTGAAATACAATTTCAAACAGTTTTCACTGAAGTTCTGAAATTGAAGTCTATAAAGTGTATCTTGCAGTCTGACATGCAAACTAGTAGCTATTGGAAGGATTGGCACTAAGCCAGCCAAGAATTGAGCTTAGAGCAGATGGTGAGGGTGTATAGAATAGAATAGAATAGAATAGAATAGAATAGAATAGAATAGAATAGAATAGAATAGAATAGAATAGAATAGACCAGACCGTCACCAGACCAGACCAGGTTGGAAGAGACCTTCAAGATCATCGTGTCCAACCTATCATTCAACACCACCTAATCAACTAAACCATGACACCAAGCACCCTATCAAGTCTCCTCCTGAACACCTCCAGTGATGGGGACTCCACCATCTCCTCGGGCAGCCCATTCTAATGGGCAATAACTCTCTCTGTGTAGAACTTCCACCTAACCTCCAGCCTAAACATCCCCTGGCACAGCTTGAGACTGTGTCCTCTTGTTCTGGTGCTGGTTGCCTGGGAGAAGAGACCAACCTCTGCCTGTCTACAACCTCCCTTCAGGTAATTGTAGAGAGCAATAAGGTCATCCCTGAGCCTTGTCTTCTCCAGGCTGAGCAACCCCAGCTCCCTCAGTCTCTCTTCATAGGTTAAACTCTCAATCTACTAGAAGTAATATTTAAGAATATTAAAATAGACCAATATTAACCTTATAAACAATATACTTTTTCTTCCTGACACCACTAGCAACAAGAAAAATATGGATGCAAGTGCTGATATTTTCTTCCATCACTGATCAGAGAGCTACTGGATTGACTCACAAAGTGTCTTTTCATAACAGGTACTGTTGGTTGCATTTTCTGTGTAGAAAGCTTTCTTCTATAAAATATGTGTGTGTGTTTGCATTCCTAGTTTATTATACTCCTGTTGCTGTTCTCAGTGAGCCTGTAGCTTTTACAAGGTGTAAAGAAGAGGGAGCTTGGTTTTAGAGCTATATTTTTGTGTGTCATGTGACACTGAGTTAGGGCAAACTGATCTGGGTGTGAAAGTTGTGCGTGGCGGGCCTGAGATAACGTGTTGCTCCTATATCCACAGGGATAAAGCAGTGAGAAAATCCTTGGAGCTCTGTATAAACAAAACCATATTTTAATAGCACTATGTGGAAATTCACATTTGCTTTCCAGAAGAAGTTTCTTTCTCCTGGAAGTTTTGGAAAAAAAGCCATGCAGGTTGTAATATGTTTTTTCCATACCAATGGACGCCAACACACCTTATAAAAGCATGCATATGGAGCAAAACAAATATGCAGCACAAGCAACATAGATAACCAGAACAGAGTCTCATCTGGACAAGTTTCTCTTTCTCTCTGTTTGTTTTGTTTTTTTTAATCTTTATTAAAACAACCCTCATTGCAGAATCACAGAATGTTAGGGGCTGGAAGGGACCTCAAAAGATCATCCAGTCCAACCCCCCTGCCAGAGCAGGATCACCTAGAGCAGGTCACACAGGAACACATCCAGGCAGGTTTTGAATATTTCCAGAGAGGGAGACTCCACAACCCCCCTGGGCAGCCTGTTCCAGTGTTCTGTCACCCTCACAGTGAAGAAACTTTTTCCTCACATTTCCATGGAACTTCCTGTGCCTCAGCTCTCACCCATTGGCCCTTGTGCTGTCATTGGGCATCCCCAAGCGGAGCCTGGCTCCATCCTCTCGGGCCTTACCCTTTACATATTTATAAAGACGAACGAGGTCAACTCTCAGTCTCCTCTTCTCCAGGCTAAAGAGCCCCAGCTCCCTCAGTCTCTTCTCGTAAGGAAGATGTTCCACTCCATCATTTTTGTGGCTCTGCTCTGGACTCTTTCAAGTAGTTCCCTGTGGTCCTTCTTGAACTGAGGGACCCAGAACTGGACACAAAATTCCAGATGTGGCCTCACCAGGGCAGAGTAGAGGGAAAGGAGAACCTCCCATGACCTACTAACCACAGCCCTTCTAATGCACGCCAGAATGACATTTGCCTTCTTGGCCACAAGAGCACATTTCTGGCTCATGGTCAATGTTCCACGCACTAGGACCTCCAGGTCCTTTTCCCCTTCACTGCTCTTTAAGAGGTCAGTCCCCAACCTATACTGATACATGGTGTATATTACCCATGAATACATTACCAAGCATCTGGTACCTTACCAACATACCAGAATTGTTTGCCAATTAGTTATGTTAAAACAATCTATGTTAAGTAATGTCAGATTTACCAGTCTGGATTGAACAGAGCAGCATAACTGGTGAAGTTAAAGCAGTGTAACAGAGAAATGAATCGAGCCCTGTTTTTCACAGAGTTGTATTTTTAGCAAGTTTCACTGTCATAAAGCTGAACAACACATTTGTGAATTATGAATTATGGAATTCAAAATGGTGGATCTATATAGCTACCACTTTAAGGGCTACCTCTACCACTAAGTTAGAAAGAATCTTCTTGAAAAAACACATTTAAGTCTGACTAATGTTTCTTAGGAAGCAGAAACTGTGCTGGAAGTATTTTTATATGGAACAAAACCTATTAAGCACCTCATGATGTGGAGGCAATTCCAAATGATGTGAACAGAATTTCTTGGTTTACTGGCAATATAATTGTTCAGTGCTACAACTAGTGGTCACCAGCATGCTTTAGAGCCAGAACAACGTTCAAGTAGTCCCACCCTGGTAATTCTCCAGCCTGGTTTTGGATGCAGTCACTCAGAATTCCACATCTAGTGAAAAAAAAACCCAACTAAATGCAATAACAACTTGCCTGTTCCTTCTTCATAGTTCAATAGTATTGTCTTTCTGGGAAACATACTATTGTAACTCAATGCTATATTAAAGCAAAATGGCCAACATGATCAGCCTTTTAACCTAAATCATATCTCCTGTTAAGAATTCTCTAAAACCCACTAAATGTTAATTCATTTTGGTCTCCATGACGCTTGCAAGATAGGGCAGAGTTGGCCAGCTGCAGCTGACCTACTGCCACGCTCAGCCAATAGATTGCTCCATACTCCAAGCAGTTGTTTCTCTTTTAGGCTAATGGAACTCTTGCAGACTCCCTCCCAAGAGAAAACACCAGCACAGCTGGAAGCTGGAAGGACTAATTTCAATAAGGAAATTAGGAAAGAAGGACTAATTTCAACAAGACCAAGTGCAGGGTCCTGCATCTGGGTCGAGGCAATCCCAGGCACAAATCCAGGCTGGGCAGTGACTGGCTGGAGAGCAGCCCTGAGGAGAGAGACTTGGGGGTGCTGGTGGACGAGAAGCTCAACAGGAGCTCTCAATGTGCGCTTGCAGCCCGGAAAGCCAATCAGATCCTGGGCTGCATCAGAAGTGTGGCCAGCAGGTCAAGGGAGGTGCTTCTCCCCCTCTACTCAGCTCTGGTGAGACCCCACCTGGAGTACTGCGTCCAGTTCTGGAGCCCCTATTACAGGAGGGATGTGGGCGTGCTGGAGCGTGTCCAGAGAAGGGCCACGAGGATGATCAGAGGGCTGGAGCACCTCTCCTGTGAGGACAGACTGAAGGCGTTGGGGCTGTTCACTCTGGAGAAGAGAAGGCTCCCTGGTGACCTCATTGTGGCCTTCCAGTATCTGAGGGGGACCTACAGGAAGGCTGGGGAGGGACTTCTCAGGGTATCAGGTAGTGATAGGACTAGGGGGAACGGAATGAAGCTGGAAATGGGGAGATTCAGGCTAGATGTGAGGAGGAAGTTCTTCCCCATGAGAGTGGTGAAGCCCTGGAATGGGTTATCCAGGGAGGTGGTTGAGGCCCCGTCCCTGGAGGTGTTTAAGCCCAGGCTGGACGAGGCTCTGGCCAGCCTGATGTAGTGTGGGGTGTCCCTGCCCATGGCAGGGGGGTTGGAACTAGCTGATCCTTGTGGTCCCTTCCAACCCTGACTGATTCTATGATTCTATGATTCTAATAACAGAAGCAAGGTGCCAGCAGCATCAGCAGCAGTGTTTTAATAAAAAGCCACGACCAGAAGAGCAATTGCAAGCAACAAATCAACAGTAAGCCCTGCCTTTTTGCTTCTTTGTTTGGTCCTTTTAGATGGAGCTTTTTTTTTTTGTTGTTATTTATTTTAACTTTTTTTTTTTTTTTTTGGCAAATGTCTTCTGGGAGAGAGAAGAGGGATTCAGTCACTTGCTGTTAGCTGTGCTGTTGTGTATCAATCACAAAACGGGAGAGAGAAATGCATTTATGTGAATATTCATTGTTAAAATTCATGTTGCAGGTGATAACTGATATGCTGTAGCCATGTCCTTGTCTGAAATAAGGAGAACTTGATTGTGTTTCAAGAGGATAGACTGGAGTTGATTTGAATCTTATGCCAGAAGTACTTCCACTAATGCCAGTCAATTCATACTTTTTTGTTCATACTTGTTTGTGCCACTGTAAGAAAAGAGTAGTTCTCATTCTATTCACTCTAGAGGATGAATGACAATGAACAGATCTAGGCTGCTATATTAGATTTTGAATAAGAATTGTTTCCAATTCCTGGAAACTCTTCTTCTCTTGGGACTTGTACATCCGGTTTTGCCCAGTCAGTGGTGCTGAGAGTTACTTATGAAATGGTAATTATATCTGATGCAAATGTGACCTGAACCCTGGAGAGCCAATGGTTTCATAGAAAGGGCATGAAAGACAGGGAAAACTGGGGAACAGTTTGCCTTGCTTGGTTGTTGTTCTCAAGAAACAGTGGCAAAGGATTGAATCTCTTTTTTTGGTGTGGGCATTGAAGAAAACGTTATAAAATTCTGCAAAAGCATTCTCTATTTCTTTTTCTGTTCCAAACTCTACCTGCCTTCTACAAGACATACTCTTCTCCCTGGGGAGCTATGATAAGTAGGGAAACACTGAGAATTTCTTCTATGGCAAGAAGCCTAGGATGAGGAGAAATAAGATGTTAAGATTAGAATAACAGAATCACCAAGGTTGGAAGAGACCTCAAAGATCATCAAGTCCAACCTGTCACCGCAGACCTCATGACTAAACCATGGCACCAAGTCCCATGTCCAGTCCCCTCTTGAATACCTCCAGGGATGGTGACTCCACCACCTCCCCGGGCAGCCCATTCCAATGCCTAAAGAGACTCTCAGTGAATACTGCTTTTCAAAGGATTTACGGAGGGTAAAGCACCCAAAGGAGACTCATGACAAAATGGGAGCTGCTGCTTCTTCCAGCAGCCTGGAGTGAAAGTATGAAGCAACATCCTACTCTTGTATTCTTGATATTCATGTTGGGCTGTGGGACAGGTAGTGCTTATTAGCACTCGGATGTGTGGGTACAGCTAAGCAATTAGCACTAATCTGTGACTACTAGCATCATTTGTAAGCCCTTTTGTCCTGGTGAAACCTCTGCTACTGACATAGAGTGAAAGAGCAGGGAAATAAGTAGCTTACATTATAGTCCAGCTGAAAGAGAACAGCAAACAACACCATATCTCACTTTTCATTGGCTGCATGAAGGTGCTGGCTTTTAATAACATCTTCTTAAGATTATTTATGCAGTCTATTTGTCATTATCCATATCAGTTCATGACCTTTGTGTGTTTTAGATAACATTGTTGTGTTTCCTTTGACTTAACATTTAGCTTGCTGTGAACTTGCCAATAGTAGTTCTGGGCTACCTCTGTCTGATCTTTTCCATAAGCTGTTTATTAAACAACGATTCACTGTTACAGATTGTAAATTCAGCTTTCACACTGGGGGTCTCTCTAGCTATATTTGCAGGTTCTCCTTGTCTGTACTTCTTCTGGTTAACTTCATATCTAATATTTAAATGCTGAGATATCTTCTAGAGTGAAAGGGGGGACGCTCAGGCAAAGCTCATCATCCCTTTCTGTTGATTCATGGAGACTGTGCAGTGGCCAAATCTGAAGTTCTTTAAAGATTTAAAGATTTAAACTTGGCTTTCTCTGTAAAACTGGACATCCACATGAGCTGTAATCAGATCCAAACTTCTGCCTGTTGCATGGCTCCCCAGCAAATCTTCCGGCAGGATCCATGCACACATTATTCAGAGCACAGTCCCCTTCAGCAGCAATGCTCATGAAGAGCGAGGGCAGGACACGAGACACAAACATCTGAATCTGAAAGATGAGTATACAAGAAGGCTCAAGATACCATTTAATCCACACCAAACACGTGGTAAAAAAGAATATGAGCATTTACTGGATTGCTAATGACTTACTAACGCTGACTGCTAATGATTGAAAGATATAAAAAAGAAAAGATGCTTTCAAGTCCTACACAGTCTAAGTAATTGCTGTACCTGCAGAAAAAGGTACTCGATTACATAGGATGTAAACTATCATAGTTTTCCCCTGCCTGCCTGAAAGTAAATGTAAAAAAAAAAGAATAGAATAGAATAGAATAGAATAGAATAGAATAGAATAGAATAGAATAGAATAGAATAGAATAGAATAGGAGTAGACCAGGTTGGAAGAGACCTTCAAGATCATCGCGTCCAACCTATCAACCAATCCAACCCACCTAAACAACTAAACCATGGCACCAAGCACACCATCAAGTCTCCTCCTGAACACCTCCAATGAAGGTGACTCCACCACCTCCCCGGGCAGCCCATTCCAATGGGCAATCACTCTCTCTGTATAGAACTTCTTCCTAACATCCAGCCTAAGCCTGCCCTGGTGCAGCCTGAGACTGTGTCCTCTTGTTCTGGTGCAGCAAAGACAGAAAACAGCTTTTCTCAGAACGAGATGAGAATGAGATTCTCAGGCTAATGGCACCTCTAAACCATTATTATACCCTCTCTCCTCATTTCTGACTCCACAGCCATTTGAGGCGTTAGCCCTTGGTACAGGCTTAGTAGAGTTTTTTAAGATTTATGGGGCTTAAGAGAGGTATTTTGTTTCAATCCTTATGATTTCCATACTCCATATGATTCTGATGGCCAAAACATAGCTGTGAGACTGCAAGACTTTTACTTGTGCTGAGAGCGAGGCATGTAGCAATTTGTTTGCATATTTATTTATTTGGTTTTAATGTCTAGAGTTAAATATATATATATATATATATATATTATTCAACATAGACTCTAATTTGTACTACAAGACAACCTGCCTTTACCAGAAGAAAAAAACCTCTTTGATACAGAAATCCTTGCTAAATACTTCCCAAAATTAAAGAAATAAATTATTCTTGCCAGAATCTGGGCTGAGGAAAAACTCAGAGTTCCCTCAGAGAAAGTACCCAAGAAACAGCTTCTCTCTTTTCAGGACCATAGAAGCCAGCTAAGGTTCCTGTGTAATAAAATTCAACAAGGAGAGAAGGACCATTTGAGGCATTCTAGGTCATTGCCTCCTGATAGTCATCTGGTCCCCAAAAGCAGCCACTGCCACACACCACAGGCAAAATGTGTTGTGCAGAATGTACTTTAGTCAGGCAATAAACCTGTCTGTTGCCTCTGGAAAAAGCAAATTAGTGCAACACACTTTTGCACTGGCAATACCCAGCACCCAGCTGAGACAGTAGCTGGGGCAGGAGGCTTTGCACTAGGACTAAACCAGCAAGGCACAGGAATAGCAGGCTGGTGGCATCGTATTTGAGAAACTCCTTCAGGAGTCGGCGCCATGTAGCAGTTCAAATCTGGGCAGAGAGCAATGCTTTTAGGAGTTTCAGGTGAGTGTTTGTGCCCAAATGAGGGACTGCACTAATAGCTGTCATCAAACCACGAAGGAAATGTGGCAGACAAGGAAGGCTGTAGCAACGGCATTGGAAGTAATCATTGACTTAGAACAAGCCCACCAGGCTAGCTATCAAGTGTCCTTAGGCAACAGATGGCAGCTGAAAGGATATAACGTTTATTAGCACGAAGTTATTTGCACAACAATACAGTTGATTCCTAGATGTGTTTTCCTAAAACAATGCTATAATCCTTTCCCATTAATAGAGTTGTAGGTGTATATGCAGAGCTTCAGAACTCTGTACACTCAAGGAAAAGTATGCAGCATAAGCTGGGTGCTGGCTAGGGTTTTGAACCAGCAGCAGACAGATCTGTAATTCTGACTTTTTCCTGCCCAGTACCCTGGGCAGAAGGATTACATTTCACCAGTCTATTCTCAATGATAGCTTAGTTATTAATTCACATCTTACTTGCAGCAGCCCTTTCTTGGGTGCATCAATAAACACATATTCCCTGTCCCCATCCTGTGAAGCCTCACCATAAGTATTTCTTTACCAGCACTTCTGCTGTCCCTGTCTCCTGCTTCCTGTCCTCCATTCCTTAGGCTCCTCTACCCATTCAGCTCACCATTCCCTCGCACTGTTTTGCAGTTTCATGCTTTATTGCATTTCTTGTGCAACAAATCTGACTCTGCCTTCAGAGTCAACATCAAAAGTCTCTGCTCTTTTGCACCACTGACATCTTGATCTCTGGGGTGACTCTGCAAGTGAAATGTTCACCCTGTTTGCACAGAATAGACCTTAAATTCTTGATACGGAAGGCAACTCTGCGGGTTTATGTATGCTAGAACATCAGCAGCATTTTCAGCATTTCAGTATTAAGAATAGAATAGAATTACCAGGTTGGAAGAGACCTTTGAGATCATTGAGTCCAACCTATCATCCAACACTATCTAATCAACTAAACCATGCAACCAAGCACCCCATCAAGTCTCTTCCTAAACACCTCCAGTGATGGTGACTCCACCACCTTCCTGGGCAGCGCATTCCAATGGCCAACCTCTCTTTCTATGAACTTCTTCCTAACACCCAGCCTAAACCTCCCCTGGTGCAGCTTGAGACTGTGTCCTCTTGTTCTGGTGCTGGTTGCCTGGGAGAAGAGACCAGCCCCCAGCTGGCTACAACCTCCCTTCAGGTAGTTGTAGACAGCAATAAGGTCTGCCCTGAGCCTCATCTTCTCCAGGCTACACAACCCCAGCTCCCTCAGCCTCTCCTCATAGGGCTTGTGCTCCAAACCCCACCCCAGCTTTGTTGCCCTTCTCTGGACATGTTCCAGCAAGTCAACATCTTTCCTGAAGTGAGGGGCCCAGATCTGGACACAGTACTCAAGGTGTGACCTAACCAGTGCTGAGTACTGACAGCTAGCACAAAAGACTGGGGTGAAACGTGGTGTGGTGCTGCATATTCTTGACTTCATTGAACTGGTCTGAATGTGAATACTCTGAAAGACAAAAAGAGTTAAGCTGAGATATGCTCTAGGGCTTTGTGATAGTGGGAAGCTGGAAAGGTATTCATTTGCGGATTTCAGGCTAGGGTTCACATTCACTCACATATTGACCACTCCCATTTCCTTCATCCATTCAGCAGATAAAGCTGCTGTCTAAATCAATAGCTGCTAGGATTAAGATATTTCCTATCATAGTTCTGGAACAAAAACAATTCCTTTTGTCACAAATTGGAGGCATTCCCAGTTCTCAGCAGCAACACATGTCTATACATATGCACACGTACACAAAGATAAACAGTAAGAGTTGCTCACGTAGTTGAGTAGAACTAGAGATCTACAGGGGAAATTGGAACTGGATGGATTATATTAATTAATTCATTTTAACATTAACAAAAAAGTACTAACATCTCTAAAGGATAAGGTATGTTCCCTGGGCAATAAAAAAAAAAGGAACATTTTATGATCAAGAAAGAGAAATCTGATTTCTGAGACATTTGGAAGATTTACACTTATAATGCTTTATATTTTTATTTTCAGTGCTAGACTTTGGATTTTTAGATTGTCAGCTAGATCAGGTTTCAGTTGAGTGTTTCAGCAACTACTCTTGCTGCTTTGCACTTGTCCTGTGTCTGAGTGAGATAGCACCTCCTTGCCTTTCTCTAGAAACTCATCAGAAAACTTTTGAAGGTGCTGCATTCCTCTCTAGCCTCACATGCAATCACTGTCTCATTTTTCCCTTTACTTTGCCTTCATGTCTTCATTTTGTAGGAGGATGTCCAGCTCTGAAGCCAGCATAATCCAGAACACAAATCCAGACTTTCTCTTGTCAGTGTACCTGCTTAAAACCCCTTCCATCTCTGCATACCTTCTGCAGAGCTTATGAAGGTCCACCTCTACTCTTCACTAATTCCTGTCACAGTTCTCTGGCTTCATAAAGTAAATACACTTTGTCAGTGTATTAATAGTACATAAGTGACTCTCTGCCATGCCAGTTAGACAAAGTCACTAACCACTCCATCTCTCTCTGTCTCCTGTTGCTTTTTAGTATTATTCCTGTGCATTCCAACATGCCTCAAAACCAGCTATTAAAACCTCATGGTAACGATGTGTTGCTTTTTATCCTACTTAATTTGTTGGAAGGGTTGCTCCAGGATTCCTTTCCTACAGTTAGTGCTGAACAGTTTATAGCCTACCTTTATTTGTAGTTGCTATATACAGTCCCATTTCTATTTGTCCTGTAACTTTAATAGCTCCTAATGGCCAAATATTTACAGGCATAGCCCTTAAAATAAATCTTTGCTAGCCTAAACAATTCAAGATTTGGCTGGTTTCTTTTGAAATAGACTTTCTATTTCCTTGCCTTTCTGAAAGAATTCTATATGTACGTGTAATCATTTGAATTAACACTCACTGAACATGAATGGCCATATATGGGAAATACTACTACACCTCTATCTATCTATCTAGTAAATTTCAAATTCCCTTCATCTATCCTCAGCTCATTTAATTTTCTCCCACAATTCCTATTCCTGGTCTATTTTATCTCAGGCAGATGTCATTGAGCCATTCCTGGTCTGATTGGTTTCTAAACCAATTTGCATCCTAATATCCAGGTGTTGTTTTCCTCCTTGGTATCAATCCCTGTCTTCATTCCCTTTGTCTGAGATTCCTCTCTCTAAAGTTTCATTCCTCTAGATTTAAGTCAGCAATTAAATAAAGCTTTGCAGTGCAACAAAGTGATTATGAAAGGTGCAGAGCTTTCAGGTGAGATGATTAAGGCTTTGTCCAGCAGCAGGTGTGCATAGGTGTGTCCTCACCTGGAAAACATCTAATGAAGAGTGAGACTCGAAGAAACTTCTTTGATAAAAAGAAACAAACCTCTTTGGGGTTTAACTGAATTTTCAAATGGCTGTAACCTGGCAAAAATGTAGTGAATTTTCAGAAGCTGAAGGAAAGAATAATGGAAATAGCTGCTCTCTTTCCATGCTGGACTTGCTGTTCCCAAGCATAAGAGCATAAAAAGAAAATAAGGAATCTTATTTTCTTCTGCTGTAGTCTTTAGTAATGATTGTACCATTTTGGCTGAAACCTTACATCTTCCCTTCCATTCAACTAAAACAAATAAATAGACTGAGCCAGAAAGAGAGCCTGGAAAACTTCAACCAGAACAGTTAGTTTAGTAACATTGTAAGTAATGGGAAACACTGTTCAGTGAACTTTATTATTAAAGGTAGTTCCTATTTTACTTGTAACAGGAATTTTAGTGTACTGTTTTAGTATATAATGATTACCGTATATGTAACTGCAAGAAATGTACTGAAACTTACTGGAAATCATGGGTGTAAGTTGTTTCAGTTTAATAAACCACTTCTACAGGGCATACTGAACAGTAAAATATGGTGTAATTCATACAAAATTTTATATATATATATCTCAATAAAGCCTGGAGGAAAGAGAAGAATTTTAGCTTCCATTCTTGGGTCTGCTATGAACTTCCCGTGAATGAGAACAATAATATAGTCTTTTGTTTTCATTTGGCTAATCTTTAAACGCTTCTCTATACAGAATCCTTTTTCCTACTCTGTTTCTTAAACATGCTTCTGGAGCCAGGGTTATTCTTCAACTGGGCCTGTAATAACTTGCATGCTTGCTGGTCCTACCTTTTCCTCTTGATTATTGGCAGGAATTAAAACACTGCTGACAGCTGCATGTGTGATGGTTTGGTTTGGTTTGGTGCTTTTTTAATTACTCCAATTCCTTATGACAGTGTACTTGGATTGAATTCTGTTTAAAAGCTGTCCACTGTAAGTAAACTTCATCCACTCTTTGGGAATCAGAGAGATGATACTGTGTTGATAGTGAGCTCCTTCATCAGCCTGCCTGGGGCAGTGTATGTTTACTTGTGCAGTGCTAGTAGCTGGTATTAGGTTGTTCCTTGCTTCCTGACAATAGACAGACATGTTGTTGATTCTCTGCAGCCTCTGTGAAACTTCAGATTGAGCTGGCATAATAATGTTTATTAGCACAACTCTGTGGAACACATTCCTGGAATACTTAGCTGAGTGCTGATCCCATAAATCCATCTCTGGTACTCATCGTGACGTGCACACTCCTCTTCCATGTGTGCCAGGAGCTACTGGGCTTTGCCCAAGTGTTTCACCAGTTTTGACATACAAGTTGTTCAGTTTGCTTATGTAGAAATCATTCAGACACCAAGGAATCTGAGATCACACAAAACTCTCTTCTGTGGTCCTTCTGTAAGGATCTGCATGTCAACCTCTCTCCTCCAGAGAGGCACTACTCTATGTATAGATGACTAAATGTCTTTGATAAGCTGTTCTTTTAGAGTAAACTGGTGTAATTATCTGTGGTATTCTGAAGCAGGCTTAGAAAACAGCAACATGAGAGAACAGAGTGTTATGGTTCCCCCTCCCCCCAGAAATTTTTCCACATTTGGACTTTTTAAACCTAAATACTTGAACTTTTTGTTGCCTTAGTGTGCACTTTTGTCTTTGAGACTCTGGGCAGCAATGACTTCTATTCTGAAAGTAAAACCTGCATTGACTCAACCTCCATAGCATGATTTGATTTTTGAGTAGACAGGTGAATTTTCCGTGGGCTCAGAATCTTGCTTAACAAAACCCACCTTGCTCCAAATCCACGTGCATCAATAAAAAAGTATCACATTTATCTGAATGCTTCACTGAGGGCAATCTAAGCATTTAAGGTTCTCTTGGGAAGGAGGAAAGCTCATTTGCTTTCTTTCCAAGACAAACTCAGGAACTACTGCATGAGTGTTCTCAGGAATGATGAAAACAGGAGAAACCAAGGAGGACTTGCTCAGTTTACTGTAGTGCTTGTAGTAGTAGCGTGGATGATAGGATCTGTGGCTCTATTTCCTCCTCTTTCCTGCTTCACATGCTCTTTTAATTCTTCAAGCCTTTGCTTTTCCTCTCACTTCTTGTTCACCAAAATGGACTGCGAAAGCATGTAAAGGAAGTAAGTGCATTTTGTCCACTTGAAATCAAAAGGGGCATCATAGGACTAGAGTGGGTTCAAAAAAGGCAGCAGAGGTGAGGGATTACACAGCATCTGAATGTAGAATAACAGTAACTTAGACTTATCCACCTTGTCAAAGACACAATTTCTAAGATACTGCCTACAGTAGCATCAAGACAGTTTTTAGCCATAGGTTGTTTACTACCCCTTCCACCTGGATGGACCTAATAGGAGACCAGCTCACACCAAAATGGAGTGGTCCCTCAGGAACCTGAGAACAGAGTTGTGACACTCCTTGCAGGGGGATTCAGCTGTCAGGTATTTGTCAAGGGAAGTTTGCATGAGTATTTAGAAGACTTAAATAAATTGCATCAGGAATCAGTTCAGGAAATAACATGAGCTGAAACAATCAGAGATAGGAAGACACTTAGTGGAGGTAGCGTACAGCCTTCCTCAGCTGCTTATGACTGCTGCTTGCCACAGGATTCAGGTCCAGATGAACCACTAAGACTATTCTCATATTTCACTCTAGTTTTGCAAAGTGTAGTATTGAAAACACTTCTTTTACATCAGAAATTATGGTTTTTTCCCTACTTAATGAGAATGTTATCTTGATGATACCAACAGCACCATTGTGTCAGCACAGGAGATCTTGGTTTTTCTATGACAGAGGAGGGCTTGAACTCGCATTCTTGGAAGAGATTCTGGTCCCTCTGTTCTTTCAAGAAATAGACAAGCCTCAGCAATTAGAAGAGCCCTTCTCCTTTGTGTGTTGAGTGTATGTGGAAGCACTACACTTTCAGTAGTACCTTACTAACCCAAGTGTTTGGTAGACAAAAAAAGTGCTCTAAAGTACACGTCTAAACCTTCACTTAGCCTGGGGGGAGGTGGAACAAAATATGCTGTCTGGATGGAACTTGGAGTTACATGGAAGCCTAAAGAAGTTTTATAGATTGGCAGTTGAGAATATAACTTGATAATTGGCCAGGAGGTGTTCCAAGACATCCAGAAATAAAGCTTGAGAAAACAGCCACAGGGAATTCCTGAAGACTCTGATTTGGCTTTGAAAGCTTTTGGCCATTGTGAGTGCAATCTTGGCATGGTCATGTAACAGCTCTAAACTCAGCCTGCATCATCCCAAGTGTCTTTGTTTCTGCAGCTTTAAGAGTAAGCAGGAGTTGCTGTAATGTCTGCTATTATGTATTGTTAATATGTTCATAGTAGGAGGAAATCCCCAGGTGACTGGAGTGAGCAGGAGATTGTTAGTCTCAAGCAGGTGAACAAACTAAGAATTACTGAAATCTTTACAAGTGACTCATGTGGTTGTAGTTAATTCTACTCTTTAAAACATGTCCTTTGGAGACGACAGAGTTGATTTGCATTGGGGTTTTTGTTTCCTGTTCAGTGTAATCTCAAGAAAGCAATGTTATATGGACATTTCCAGTCATGCTTCACTCATGTTGCTATTCTTTAGAAGGGAGAAAAGGTCCTGTTCTCATGCTTTTTCTTCATTTATTTTCGTTAGATATTCCTTCAGGGAAGCCATGAGACTGTGTGCATGTTGTTTTGACACATGTAGGTTAAAGTTTCCATCTGCTTTTTCCCTAACCCATTGGAATACCTCTCCATTTTGAGGCAGACATTCCAGAGAGACAGTGGTTCCCAGCAAATTTGCTGTTCTATTATCTCTTTTCTTGGGATCTGTTCAGTGTTCTGAGGGGAGCTTGCTTTATGAGTTTGCTGCAGTTGTATTAGTTTCAGCTAAAGTTGTCTGTAATTGTTATATGAACTCAAGCAAAATCTAGAAGCTGAAGCCCCATTGAGTTCTCATACAGGCAAAACAATGGTCCCAGCCGAGAAGACCTCACAAGCTGTAGGACTAAAGGTAAAAAATGGATGTGACAAGTATAGCAAAGTGAGAATATATTACAGTACAACACCTGCTTCAGTTCATATCAAGTGCCCAGTAGGTAACCTGATTGTTCTGTGGCTGAAGATCTCATCTGAGTGGGGATAGCTTGCATGACATACAGATGCCACAGAAGATTGTCCAGCAGTAGCAGCTGAGTTTGACAAGTGAGCAGTCACAGTATATCTCCTAGTGAGACAAAGACAGGAGTGAACAACTCCACACAGGTATAAACATGGCATGAAGTATGTTACAAATGAAGCCTGGGATCTTGCATCTGATAGCATTTTTTATTTATTGGATATTTCTGCTTCAAAATTGCATTGAATGTGAAATTTTACTGAAGATAAAAATTTTATCAAAGGTTCAAGTCAAAGTGATATAAAATTAGGGAATGTTCTAGAACAAATTCAAAGGTACAAATGGCAGTTGTGTATTACGCATTTCAGTAGAAATCACTTTCAGGTGGCACAAACTTAAAGCTATGTTTATTTTAGAGACTATGGTCTAGAGACCATAGAGAGCTATTCTCTTACAGTCCTGTGCCAATAAATTACTTTTATGAAGTTTCCCTTTCTTTCCTTGTTGAATTTGAATTCCAGCCCTGCTTGCCTATTACTTCAGTCAAGTATTGAGTCAGGTATTGAGGCTGCAAGTTTTGGTAAAAATGTAATGCAAAAAACTTCTTTCTACCTAGAAAAGCTTTTTGTATACCACATCCTATAGAAATTCTGCTACCAAGTGAGGGAGAAGGGATTTAGTTTTAACTAAACTGGCACAGGGTGGTGTTTTTCTTCAAAGAACTTGCAGATTATGGTTTTTCCTTTCTTTGTTTCCCGATTCTAAGGTAACTCTTGCATCCATGTGGAGCTTAGCCTTAAAGCACTTGAATACAGGGAGCATTCAACACTCCTTATGGCTCAAAATTTTGAGTCTATTTCTCACTTAGCTTTAATATACTTTGAGATTTCAATGGGCTCTTAGAGTTCTGGTTGTGTGAATTGGGTGTGTGCCACCAGCACAGTAGGGAGGGAGTGAGGTACAGTGACAGGCAATGTGCTACTGAGGCAAGCATGGAGCTGGTATACTAGACCATGTAGACAGAGCTAAGTTTAACATAGCAGAAAGCAGGGGAGGTTTATTAATCAGAAGATTAATTATCAAACCTCACTCAGGTGTGCCATGAGTTTGTTTGCTTTTCTGTGCTATTAATCATGAAATCTTGGAACATTTACTTTACTAAGTGAAACTGTTCTTTTCCAATTAAAAAACCCAGCGTATTCATTGACCAACATAAATTATGATCTACTTTCTCAGGCTCCCTGTACTGGGAAGAGTGTTTACTGTGTCTGTGTTTAAAGTGACAAACAGGACCTTTATACTTGGCAGATACCCACAGTTTCTGCCAGTTATGATAAGAAAGCTTACAATTGTCTTACCATAAGTATTGGTGGCTGTGCCCTTTCTGATTTGTTTCATATATTTACAGTTTAGTCAGACTGAACTAGACCTACAAAATTAGTATTTAGGTTTTGTCATACCCTATAGTTTAGAGATGTAAAACATAAACTGAACTTTCCTTAGCTTAAACTGGAATGTTGAATTTATTGTAATGGAACTACACTTTAAATAGGTTGCCTAATGTTTATCCTAGGGTGTCAGAAAAGGCGGGGGGGGGGGGAAAGACATTTATACAAATCACAGAATGTTAGAGGTTAGAAAGGACCTCCAGACATCATCAATGCCAGCCTCCCTGACAGAGCAGCACCACCTAGGGTAGTCTGTGCAGGAATGCATCCAGGTGGGTTTTGAATGTCTCCAGAGAAGGAGGTTCTACAACCTCTCTGGGCAGCCTGTTCCAGGGCTCTGTCACTCTCACTGTAAAGTTTCTCCTCATGTTGAGGTGAAACTTTCTATGTTCAAGTTGGTATCCATTGGTCCTTGTCTAATTACTGTGCACCACCAAAAAGAGCTTGCCCCCCTCACTTGACACCCACCCCTCAGGTATTTATAGACATTGATCAGATCCCCTCTCAGTCTTCCCTTCTCAAGACTAAACAGCCCCAGGTCTTTCAGTCTCTCTCTGCTCTTTGAGTGGAGATGCTCAAATCCCCTAATCATCCTCGTGGCTCTCCATTGGACTGTCTCAGGCAGATCCCTGTCTCTCTTAAATTCGGTAAATTGAGTAAGAAGGTAAAAAGATTTCTGGCTACTAAAATACACATCAAGCATATAAATAGTCTGTAAATTTGCATACACTTGCAATACTGCAACACAAACTTGGTGCTTCTACAAACACATGATACCTAAGCATCAGTGGCAGTATACCCAACTTCTTGAGATACAGAAGCAGGTCCCTGCAGAAGAGTCAGGACCCCCTGTTATCCTGCAGCTGCTCCTCAAGCAAATCCATTCCCCCTTTTTTCCCCCTGAGTTTATTCATCTGAATTCTGGGTCCAAGAAAACTAGCTCTTAATCAAATGTTTCTGTGGGTTTCCATGCACATATTTGTGTGTATACAAAAAGAAGTTTTACTACATGAATGAAAGAAAAAGCAAGTGCTGTTGAATGCTTCTTAAAACTGTAACACTCTACAGTTAGTAAGAGCTGTGTCAGTATTGCTGGACTCCAAAGAAAAAGTTACTTGAAAGACAAAGTTTAATGCTTCATTGTTGTTAGAAGGAATAGACTAGACTAGAATTAACCAGATTGGAAGAGACCTTTGAGATCATCGAATCCAACCTATCACCCAACACTATCTAATCAACTAAACCATGGAACCAAGCACCCCATCAAGTCTCTTCCTAAAAACCTCCAGTGATGGTGGCTCCACCATCTCCCCAGGCAGCCCATTCCAATGGCCAATCACTCTTCCTATGAAGCACTTCCCAAGATCCTGTATCAAGAATGGAGTGGCCAGCAGGAGCAGGGAAATCATTGTACCCCTGTACTCTGCAGTGTTTAGGCCACACCTTGACTATTGTGTCCAGTTCTGGGCCCCTTAGTTTAGGAAGGACGTCGAGACACTTGAACGTGTCCAGAAAAGGACAACGAGGTTGGGGAGAGGCCTTGAGCACAAGCCCTATGAGGAGAGGCTGAGGGAGCTGGGGTTGTTTAGCCTGGAGAAGAGGAGGCTCAGGGGTGACCTCATTGCTGTCTACAACTACCTCAAGGGTGGTTGTAGCCAGGAGGGAGTTGGTCTCTTCTCTCTAGCAACCAGCACCAGAACGAGAGGACACAGTCTCAAGCTGCACCAGGGGAAGTTTAGGCTGGAGGTGAGGAGAAAGTTCTTCACTGAGAGAGTCATTTGCCACTGGAATGGGCTGCCCAGGGAGGTGGTTGAGTCACCGTCCCTGGAGGTGTTCAAGAGGGGATTGGACGTGGCACTTGGTGCCATGGCCTAGTCATGAGGTCTGTGGTGACAGGTTGGATTGATGACCTTTGAGGTCTCTTCCAACCTTGGTGATACTGTGATCCAGCCTGAACCTACCCTGGCTCAGCTTGAGACTGTGTCCTCTTGTTCTGGTGCTGGTTGCCTGGGAGAAGAGAACAACCCTAAATCCAGGCTTTGACGTTTTCTAAACTTCTTCAAATTACTCAATTAAAGACTGATGCTGTGTTTGTAAATTAGGTCAACTTTGTGGGGCTATCAGGTTATTTGTCTTTTTCAGAACACATTCTTCTTATTATTAGTGACATGAATAAGTAGTCTTAAATTGTTCTGAGTTGCAAATAAGTGTTAAATTAAGTAATCCAGGATGAATCAATAACAATACACTACAGACAGGGAACTGAAAATTAATCAAATATTAAGTGGTGACTCAGAGTGTAGAACACCACATTGGTTTCGATATTATTGTACAGAACTGTCATTTTTGGCTTTCACATGGAAGTACATTGGCATTATCGGTGTTTTTAGGAGTTTCTGTGCATGCACTGCTTGAACATTAAGATTAATCATTATGTCTTTTTCTTTGAAGACAGCTTTCAGGATATCTACAAGAAAAATAATCTTCAAAACATTTTGAACTGGCCTGCATTAGGAATGGTGTGGCCAGCAGGAGCAGGGAGGTCATTGTGCCCCTGTACTCTGCTTTGGTTAGGCCACACCTTGAGTACTGTGTCCAGTTCTGGGCCCCTCAGTTTAGGAAGGACATTGAGACACTTGAACGTGTCCAGAGAAGGGCAAAAAGGCTGGGGAGAGGCTTTGAGCATAGCCCTATGAGGAGAGGCTGAGGGAGCTGGGGCTGTTTAGCCTGGAGAAGAGGAGGCTCAGGGGCGACCTCATTGCTCTCTACAACTACCTGAAAGGTGGTTGTAGCCAGGAAGGGGTTGGCCTCTTCTCCCTAGCAACCAGCACCAGAACAAGGGGACACAGTCTCAAGCTGCAACAGGGGAGATTTAGGTTGGAGGTGAGGAGAAAGTTCTTCACCGAGAGAGTCATTTGCCATTGGAATGGGCTGCCTGGGGAGGTGATTGAGTTGCTGTCCCTGGAGGCGTTCAAGAGGGGACTGGATGTTGCACTTGGTGCCATGGTCTAGTCATGAGGCCTGTGGTGACAGGTTGGACTCGATGATCTTCGAGGTCTCTTCCAACCTTAGTAATACTGTGATACTGTGAACTAGGTTTGCAGACAGGAAGAAGTGCAGCTTTGTAAGACACGCCTGTTTTGGAGTATTTCAGATGCTTCCTTTCTTCTGCCTCTTAAAACAAGATTTTGCTGCTTCTCTAGTCATCTACTGTCACTTTTGTGTATTACTCTTTTGGTACCTAAACATTAATGCCAGCTCTGTTTATTGTAGGGTTGTGTGAGGCACAGTGATTGCTGGAGGGTGTCAATGACCCAGACATTTACTAACAGCAGCAGCTGACATGAAATCCTACCTATAGCTTTCAAACAGCTCTAATTGTCACTGTGCAGTACTGAGGCCAGTTGCTTATAGGATACCTGATTGCTGATTTTATACCCACACTGTAATTTGATGTTCCGTGGCCTGGAACCTGGAGAGCAGTGGTTGTGCCTGCTACATCTTGCTCTCAACTGCACTTGAGAGCATAGAGCCACTGGAATGAGCAGGATGTATATTTTAGCCAGGAAGAGTAAAATCCTTTGGAAGAAATGACCTTCCAAACTGCTTATTTTGCAATTCCTTTCCAAACAAGGAATAAAGAAACTTCAGGCTAGCAACAGTCAAGTTAGGTCCAAACCCCTTTTGTCTTGGAATCTCAGCATTCATTGCTGACTAGATGCTATGAATCTCACAAGTGAGCTACTTTCCTTAATTATTATCTTGCAAATGTGCTCCTGTGAAAAAGTGCAGTTAAATGTAGTCTGTAGACATCCACCTGGACATGAGCAGACGGTGTGCACTTGCAGACCAGAAAGCAAACCACCTCCTGGGCTGCACCAAAAGACTCATTGCCAGCAGATCCAGAGAGGTGATTCTGCCACTGTACTCTGCTCTGGTGAGACCTCACCTGGAGTAGTGTGTGCAGCTTTGGAGCCCTCAATATAGGAATGACATGGACCTGATGGAGCAGGTCCAGAGGAGGGCCGTGAAAATGACCAGGGAGTTGGAGCACCTCTGCTACAAAGACAGACTGAGGAAGCAGGGGTTGTTCATCCTGGAGAAGATGAGATTCCAGGAAGACCTAATAACAACCTTCCAGTACCTGAAGGGGGCATGCAAGGAAGGATAGAGAGAGACTGTTTACAAAGCCCTGCAGTGACAGGACAAGTGGCAATGGTTTCAAACTAGAGAAGAGCAGCTTTAGATTGGATGTTAGGAACAGGTTCTTTACTATGAGGGTGGTGGAACACTGGAACAGGTTGCCCAGGGAGGTGGTTGGGGCCCATCCCTGGAGAGATTCAAAGTGAGCTCTGGAGAGCCTGATCTAGTTGAGAACATCCCTGCTAACTGCAGAGGGGTTGGACTAGAAGACCTTTGGACGTCCCTTCCAACCCAGACCATTCTATGATTCTATGCACCAGGGCAATCAAGAGTATTCCCGGATGAAGGCAAAATCAAACTAGTGGACAAGGCCCTAGCAATTTCCTGTTCTGTTGCTAAAAAATAGAGCTATGATTTTATTTCCTTTCTGAATATCAAGATAATTACACATTTCTGGAAAGTTTGGTCTTCATAACAGAGAGTTGAACATGAGTTCAGATCAGAGTGTAATAGGATCCACTGGCCAGTGGAAGTGACTGCAAGCTTTTAATTTGGCATATTGGGATAGAAAAAGGATGAAAACACCAGTCCTGGTATTCATAAAACTGGTCAGGATTTGGTTCTGTGTTTCTGAGTTGGGAATCACTTCTGGTCTATTGTAATGTAAGTAGAAGGTGGAGCTGAGAAAAAGATGGCTTGGTTGGTTGTTTTTTTCTTTCCTTGGGCAAAGATTGTGTGCTCTGTGATGAACATTAGTTTAGAGTCTCTTTCTGAGCATAACTTTATGATGTCATCTATCAGCTCAGTTCAGATGAACAAAAACTGTGTATCATTTCTTCTGGATTTTCAGGTTTTGCCTTCACTTCCTTACCTATGTGGATATTATTATAAGCACCTAGTTTAAGAGTTCAACTTGTGATAGTGAAACATTAATTTCCAAGTTCTGAAAATTAACAAATACTGGAGGACTGGGATGTTATTTAAGGTCTGTTGAGTATATTCAACTGAGTGTAAATGAGCAGCTGTAGCACTGACATTGTAGTTGATACAATCACTTGCATTTTTTCCTCCATCTTCAGAAAGTTCTTGTAACTTTTTTTCAGCAAAGGTTCTCTAACATGTTCTGAATATACTTTTATTACTGAATATAAGATTTCTTTATTTTTTGAGTGGACAATCTTCAGATGAAATATCCCATAGTTATGGGGGGATTATTTTTTTTTTGCTGCTTTTAATTCTCTATTTGAATAGCATAGCACCGAACAGAATAGCATTAACCAGGTTGGAAGAGACCTTTGAGATCATTGAGTCCAACCTATCACCCAACACTATCTAATCAACTAAACCATGGCACCAAGCACTCCATCCAGTCTCTTCCTAAACACCTCCAGTGATGGTGACTCCACCACTGCCCTGGGTAAACTTTTCTTAAGGGCATTTTGTTCATGATCACACCAAGGAACTGCTTGCTCTTCCTCCTAACTCCTTTTAGAAATGTTCTCCTTTATTTGTGATTGACTTGTAACTTCTTAAGGTACTGAACAGCTGGATCCACACAGAAGGACCTTTCAAAGAATGTGCATTTAGCAGTTACATTCACATAAATTATATTGGTGAATTTTGATTAAACAATCTAATTGTCCACTGTTTACTTCTCCTTAGGAGAGATTCCTTTATGCAAGGTACAGTACATAGGCAATTATTTGTTCTTTCTTACCGGATTTCCAGACTTGACTGATCATATTCTGTTTTAGCCCAGCAGAAATAAGATATTCATCCATTTCCGAAGCAGCACTGACATTTTAGTAGGCTACTATTTTGCTTTATCCCCAACTGCTCATTACAGTTCTGTTTGCTTGGATAAAGTATGAGGACTCCCAAACTTCTTTTACAGGCACTTTTCACTCAAAATACCCAAGCTTAGCTTCAACAGTGAATCATTGCTAACCCAACATCGGAATGCATTGCTAATACCTATGGAATCCAGTCTCAGACTACAGTCCTGATCTGGAATTTACTTGTTTCTATGTGATTGCATTCTTATCTGTGTTCATATATCTCCTTTTTGTCATGCCTGGGAGCGCAATAAAGAAGCCTGCAGGCTGCATATAAATTACAGGCACTTACGGAACCTTCAGCAAGAGAGATATTACAGGAATGCAAATTATTATAATTATTGCTGGTATAATA
Source organism: Picus viridis (assembly GCA_033816785.1). Classification (NCBI taxonomy): domain Eukaryota; kingdom Metazoa; phylum Chordata; class Aves; order Piciformes; family Picidae; genus Picus; species Picus viridis. The sequence continues at coordinate 7,477,880 of CM066568.1, forward strand.
ACATACTACAACTCACTCCTTTTGAATGATGGTGAGTCAGAATACTGGGAAGCATACATCAAAAGCCTTTTCTTCCTGTTATCTAAATACAATACTATGGATTCTACTCACAAGTTGTTGCATACTTCAGAAGGGTATGTACAGCCACTTCCTAACTAAACATGAGCCAGCAGTGTGCCCAGGTGGCCAAAAAGGCCAACAGCATCCTGGCCTGCATTAGGAATAGTGTGGCCAGCAGGAGCAGGGAGGTCATTGTGTCCCTGTACTCTGCATTGGCTAGGCCACACCTTGAGTACTGTGTCCAGTTCTGGGTCCCTCAGTTTAGGAAGGACATCAAGACACTTGAACGTGTCCAGAGAAGGGCAACGAGGCTGGTGAGAGGCCTTGAGCACAAGCCCTGTGAGGAGAGGTTGAGGGAGCTGGGATTGTTTAGCCTGGAGAAGAGGAGGCTCAGGGGCAACCTCTTTGCTCTCTACAACTACCTGGAGGGTGGTTGTAGCCAGGAAGGGGTTGGTCTCTTCTCTCTAGCAACCAGCACCAGAAGAAGAGGACACAGTCTCAAGCTGCGCCAGGGGAAGTTTACACTCGAGGTGATCAGAAGCTCTTTACTGAGAGAGTCATTCGCCATTGGAATGGGCTGCCCAGGGAGGTGGTGGAGTCACCGTCCCTGGAGGTGTTCAAGAGGGGATTGGACGTGGCACTTGGTACCATGATCTAGTCATGGGGTCTGTGGTGACAGGTTGGACTCGATGATCTTTGAGGTCTCTTCCAACCTTAGTGATACTGTGACTGCAGCATAAGCTTCTGCTGCTTCCTGTGGAACAGCAATTCCATGGACATGTAAGGGCTTTTTTTAACGTAACTGTGTGAGCCTGGAAAGTTGTTTGGGTTTTGTGGGGGGTTTTGGTTTGGTTTTGTTTTGTTTTTTTACATCATTTTGTTGGTTATGAAGATGTATTAATATATGATAATCCAAGCTTTTGGTGATTTATGCTATAGTGTAATTTTTGATACTATAGGATTTTAGTGAGCAACATGAATTGATCACAGGATCACAAGATGTTAGGGGTTTTTTTATTTTGGTTTGGTTGGGGGCTTTTGGGTGGTTTTTTGTCCCAAGCACTGCCTTAGACTTGAGAGTGCATATCCACTCCTGTGGTGCAGATAGAGATTCCAGGATCACAGGATGTTATGGTTGGAAGGGACCTCTGGAGACCTTCAAGTCCAAACCCCTGCCAGAGCAGGACCGTATAATCTAGTGCAGGTCACACAGGAACACATCCAGACAGGTCTTGAAAGTCTCCAGAGAAGGAGACTCCACAACCTCTCTGGGCAGTCTGGTTCTGTAACCCTTATAGTAAAGAGCTTCCTCCTCATGCTGAGGTGGAACTTCCTGTGCTGCAGTTTACCAAGCTGTGAGTCAATGCAACCAAAATGAATGTAAAAATAATATGCAATTTGGAATATCAAATATGTAGCCATTTTCACAACTAAAATAATTTCAGTGCTTCCAAATAAACCACTACCTTTACAAATACTTTTTGCACTGAGAAATGCTGACCACAATAACCACAGATACTGAGTCTCCAGAACTTGCATAAAGCATAAAACCTGGTCTAGTGTAAGGTGTCCCTGCCTATGGCAGGGGGGTTGGAACTAGATGATCCTTGAGGTCCCTTCCAAGCCTGACAATTCTATGATTTTAAACATTACTTCATTTTAAAACTTGGATAATTGCTTCTACAGAGAAGTGCAAAGAGGGAGTAGTATTGTTTGTAGCTCACCTGGTCTTTATCAGAATAATCAAGCTCCTGACAGTGCCTGACCATGTCTCTCTGAATTAGCTGAAATGTCTCTGCTTCCAGCAAAAGGTAGTCATCCCTCCAAGATAGTTGTAAGAAAGCTAATTTGTCTTCATTACTGAAATCCCCATGCAAACTGAGTGGATTCTGGCAGACATCTGTACCAAGATTTTTTTGCTTAACTCACAATAATGCTTTGAGGTGATTGTGTTCAATATTGTTTCTTTTTTTTTCAATGCAAAGACATCTCAGATCTTTCTTCATCTATGTCCAACTATTTAATTGTCTCATTTTGGATGTGGCAGTTGACTGCTGTGAAATAAGAATACTGGTCCTGTTGTGCCTGGATCATGTTGATTGTTTTGGAGCCAGAAGGAAAATGTATGGAAATCCTAGCCACAAATCCATTCCCATTCCAAACATCAAAACAGTGTTTTCTGTTTGTTTTTGTTGGGGGTTTTTTTGTTTGTTTGGGGTTTTTTTTTTGTGGGTTGGGTTTGTTTTGTTTTATTTTGAAGTGGATAGTAATATAGCAGGAAAGAAAAGGGCAATAATTTGTTCTGATCAGCATAACCTGTGGGCATTTTGTGCCTTTTGTTTGTTTTGGGGTTTTGTGTGGTGCGACAATTGCAGCAGGTGAATGAAATAAGAAATGCACAGCAGTTTTCACAGTATCACAGTATCAGAGTATCACAGTATAACCAAGGTTGGAAGAGACCCCAAGGATCAGCAAGTCCAACCTGTCCCAACAGACCTCACAACTAGACCATGGCACCAAGTGCCATGTCCAATCTCCCCTTGAACACCTCCAGGGACGGCGACTCAACCACCTCCCGGGCAGCCCATTCCAATGACGAATGACTCGCTCAGTGAAGAACTTCTTCCTCACCTCGAGTCTAAACCTCCCCTGGCACAGCTTGAGACTGTGTCCTCTCATTCTGGTGCTGGTTGCCTGGGAGAAGAGACCAACCCCCTCCTGTCCACAACCACCCTTCAGGTAGTTGTAGAGGGCAATGAGGTTGCCCCTGATCCTTCTCTTCTCCAGGCTAAACAATCCCAGCTCCCTCAGCCTCTCCTCATAGGGCTTGTGCTCAAGGCCTCTCCCCAGCCTTGTTGCCCTTCTCTGGACACGTTCAAGTGTCTCGATGCCCTTCTTAAACTGAGGGGCCCAGAACTGGACACAGGACTCAAGGTGTGGCCTAACCAATGCAGAGTACAGGGGTACAATGACCTCCCTGCTCCTGCTGGCCACACTATTCCTAATACAGGCCAGGATGCCATTGGCCCTCTTGGCCACCTGGGCACACTGCTGGCTCATGTTTAGGTGGGTGTCAATCAGCACCCCCAGGTCCCTCTCTGTTTGGCAGCTCTCCAGCCACTCTGACCCCAGCCTGTAGCTCTGCATGGGGTTGCAGTGGCCAAAGTGCAGCACCTGGCACTTGGACTTGTTAAATGCCATCCCATTGGACTCCGCCCATCTGTCCAGTCGGTCAAGGTCCCTCTGCAGGGACCTCCCTGATGATAAGAACCTTACCCAGCGGGTAATAGTACACAAAATACTCCAAAAGTAGCTTTTTATTTGCAGTAAAAGTTACCCTTCACAATTTTTAGTCCAAACAGTGGTAGTTACTCCTGGGCTTCAATAGGTTAATGTGATGTGAACCAGGGGAAAACCACTATAAATCTTAAGACACCGAAGGGTGGGTGGGGGTTTGTTGTTGGGACTTTTCTTTTTGAAGAGACACATGGTGAACATGCACAACACCAGCTGCCACAAGTAGCAATAAGTAGCAAGGACCAAAGCAGTTATAGGTATTTGATGTTAACTGCTGTTTGATGTACAGAGTAATCAGTACAAGACTAGTTCCAACTTCCCCCCCCCCCATGTATTTGCTGCTTTCATATGTCTAGAAATAAGGTTTTTTTAATAACCATTTATAGACTGTGAACTAGAGGAAACAAGTGGCCCAGTCAACCAGATTCTGTTCCTGAGAACAGAGTATCACTTACCAGTTTGTTTAGTGAAATTGAATGCAGTTAATCCCTTTCCTACATTGTGAGGCAAGATTGCAAACTCTGTTTCACTGTGACAGAAATGAGGAAGAGCTATGGAGTGCTTGAAGTCACAACTGAAGATACCTTCATCACAAGCTGCAGCTGACTGTCCTCTGTGCTAGGTTATCAGCTACAGCATAGTGCTGTCTATTCTTCAGTTTTATTGACTCCTATTCATGTACCTCAAGATCCTAGAAATCTTCCTCACTGCTTTCCATTTCAGATAGCCTAAGCAACCCACAACAGAATTGTCTGACCTAGTCTTAAAGAAGACTTCTTGGTCTCTTTTGGAGAACTGGGCTCCTGCTTCACTAGTCCTGCTGTTAGAAATGTTTATCTTTGTGTCCGCGCCGAACTGCCCTTCCCAGCAATGTCAGTTCATTATCTCCTGCCCTGTTACAGAAGCACTACCTTCTTTTGGAGACTGCAGTTCTTCTCCAATATCTCTCATATTCAAGTGTTTTGCTTACTCAACCTTTCCTCAAAGGCCATGCATTCATCTGTTCTCATGGTGGCAATGAAAGCCTCTTTCAACACTGTTTCTTAGTGCTTGAATGTGCTGCTAGCTCGCAGGTGCATAAAAACACTGACCGAAAAGATGCAAGGGTGAATGTGTATGACATGCTGACATCAATAACCTGGGCTGCAAAACTACCTTGTAAACCAGAGAAAATAGAACAAGTCTATCAAAGCTGTGTGAATAGAATCAGGTTTTTCTCAGTGCTGTATAATCTGTCTTCAAATACAGTAACCCCCCCAGCATGCCCAGCCTCTAGTTAATCATGCATGTTCTGACTTGACTCTTTCCTTAAGCAACCAGATGAAAGAACTGCTGAACATATGTCTTATTCCCTTACTGGAAAACGTGCTGGATATGTTTCCTTGCACTTCTTCAAGGCAGTGACAGGCTTCTTCTCTCTGGCATGAGGCAAAAGAGCACACAGGCCAGTTTCTGCCACCTTCTGGGCATTCTGTGTTTTCTTCATGTCCATTGTGATCTTACATAACTGAGAATGAGTGATAACCTTGCAGAAGGCAGATAGTTTAACTCTTGAAAACAAAAGCTGTGCGGGAAGGGTTTTCCAGACCACCCTGTTCTTAAAAGCTACCTTTGTTTTCCCCTTGGGGTGCAGTTTCCTCTTCATTTTAAATCAGCATCCCTGGGGCCTATCAATAAAAGGGATGGGTTCTCCCATCCCTAGCCACAGACCCTTTTTGTGTTGACTGTATCATCTCTATGGCACACAATATTCAGCTGAAACTGAATTCAGCCACAAAACTAACAATTTTCTGCACTATTTTCTCTGTTTTGCTGTGGGATGGCACAAGCACTGTTGGAGGAGTAAGGAATACATTGGAGCTGCCAGGGGAACAAGGCAGAGCAGCAGCCTACATTTAAATCCCCCATGTATTACCAGCCTTGAAACAATCCTGGTCATTTTGGTCACTCTTGAAATTCATCTTGGTCAAATCATTAAATGTCATTCAAAATCCCTCAGTAGAGTGTTGCAATAGGTTGGACTTCCTCACTCACCACACCTCTGTGTGACCCCAATGTGTTATACTATTGGGTAATGTGTCGCCCTCTTTTACCTGCTCTGGCATATCTGTGTCACTGGGAGTGTTGTTTCAAATGTGTTTATTCTCACTCTTTGGTATCCTCAAAACATGCTGCTTTTACAGATTAATTTCTTCTGAGCTTGTTCAGTGTCTTTGGAGCTCATAGCTGAGACATGACTTTGATATAAAACTAGGTATGCTCATGTGGTGGATTGAAATTTCCCACCCCCACCCCTGTTAACTTTGCCAGACCTGCCCAGTTGGAAGCAAATGAAAGCTGTATTTACAGGCAAAATTACAATCTACACTGGAATGCAATGAATATGGACAAGATACACAGTATTTACCAGGGGATTGTTTAGAATGACCTTTATTTTCCTTTTTACACCCAATAGTGATTTATTTACATTTTACTACTTTCTGTTCAAGATCAGTGAAAAAATTTTAAAGGCATAGCCTAAAACTGCCACAGCTCAGGAGTAACAAAAGGAGCAGTCTGAGAGAAGGGGCCATATGCACATCTTTAACTTTTTGGGTAGCATCACATTTCTATAAGCCAAAGTGGTCCTGTTGAACTGCTTCTGAAGTGCCACATTTTGGCATAAGCACAGCAGACCCTGCAACCCTACACCAGCTTGGGTGCCTTGCACATTGCTTGAACTTTAGGCATGGGTGTTCATGCTTTGTTGAATTTTGCTGATGCCCAATGACAGGACAAGGGGCACTGGTAGGAGCTGAGGCATAGGAAATTCCATGGAAATGTGAGGAAAAAAATTTTCCCTGTGAGGGTGACAGAACACTGGAACAAGCTGCCCAGGGGGGTTGTGGAGTCTCCCTTGCTGGACATATTCAAAACCTGCTTGGATGTGTTCCTGTGTGATCTGGTATAGGTGACCCTACTCTGGCAGGGGGGTGGACTGGATGATCTTTTGAGGTCCCTTCCAGCCCCTAATATTCTGTGATTCTGTAATGAAGGTTGTTTTAATAAAGATTAAAAAAAACCCAAACAAACAAACAGAAAGAGAGACCAACCTGAAGGGAAGTTGTAGACAGGCGGGGGCTGGTCTCTTCTCCCAGGCAACCAGCACCAGAACAAGAGGACACAGTGTCAAGCTGTGCCAGGGGAGGTATAGACTGGATGTTAGGAGGAAATTCTTCATAGAGACAGTGATTGCCCATTGGAATGGGCTGCCCAGGGAGGTGGTGGAGTCGCCATCAGTGGAGGTGTTTAGGAAGAGACCAGACGGGGTGCTTGGTGCCACAGTTTAGTTGATTAGATGGTGTTGGATGATGGGTTGAACATGATGATCTCAAAGGTCATTTCCAACCTGGCTTACTCTATTCTATCCAAAGGAAAAAGTTGGGGTTTGGGGTTTTGTGTGTGTGTGTGGTTGCTTTGGGTTTTTAAATCAAATTTGCAGAGATCCCTGTCTTGCCTGGCTCAGCGCAGACTATTGCAAGAGGTTTTCCAGACTTCTCATGTCAATTGGCTATAGAATTGAGTGGGCGCAGACCTGAGCTCAAAGGGGATGTGCAAAACTCAACCCTGAGTTTTCCATTTGCAGCTGAAAGTCTATGGGTACAGCTTTCTGCACTTAGACTTTTGAGTCCTGTAGCAGAACTACTGTGAAACGTTTTTCCTGTTGGCATTATTTAGGAGCTTGCTGTAACTGGAACAAGCGCAGTGTTGCTCCAGACAAACAAAACTCGAGCAGGCAGGACCTGGCAAAAAAACCCAATTGACTGAAGTGGGAAGGGCATGCTGGTGGGTAGGAATCCAGTTCCACACTGGGGTAAAACTAAGTCCACTTTTTAGGTTAGGGTTTTAGCATTTTGCTTTGTGTTGTGGTGGAGGGGTTTGGTCTGGTTAGCTTTGTTGTAGGTTTGGGTGGGGTTTTGTGGTTTTGTGTGTGTTTGGGGTTTTTTTGTTGTTGGTGGTGGTAGTTTTGTTTTGTTTGGGGTTTTGTTTGTTTTTATATAATAATTAAAAAAAAAAAGAAAAGGTGTTGAGGGGAGGACTGGAGGGAGGCAGAAGAATTAAGGCTTGAACCTGAGTCTGACTTGTCCAGGGTGAGTGCAAAGATTAACTGTAATATTGGTTTCTCTGGCATCTTTTAAAGAAATCTTTTTCAATAGTTCTCTTTTAATATAAAACAAAACAAAACCAACAACAAAAACAACCAAACACACACACACACACAAAACCCCAAACAAAACCAACCAACCAAAAAAAAAAAAAGAACAAACCAACCAAACACACTGGAGAAGAGAGTTTTTTTCCTCTGTGAATCAAATGTCCAAGTTAAATGAATATTCTGTGGCAAATGGACTGTGGGAGCATCTCACATCAAGGTCTAGTGGGTGTTAGGGGTTTACACAGAGTAAAATATCTGCAGCAGACAGGGGGATCAGCACACCAGTAAGCCTGCTAGTCGTCTCAGCCACCTGGTACACTAGCATTAAAGTGACTCTTATGGATACACTCACTTTTGACCAGGAAAAGGGAACTTGGAACTTGCTCGTGTTATTGAAGTACCTTAAACCCTAGATTCTTCTGCCCTCTGCCCCCTGCCCCCTGCCCCCCCCCTGCCCCTGCCCCTGCCCCTGCCTTTGCCTTTGCCTTTGCCTTTGCCTTTGCCTTTGCCTTTGCCTTTGCCTTTGCCTTTGCCTTTGCCTTTGCCTTTGCCTTTGCCTTTGCCTTTGCCTTTGCCTGACCTTCCCTCCCCTCTGTTCTTCTCATCCTTTGTCATTTTTAACTGGAAGTCCCACTTTTCTAGATGCCACTTGCTGTGTGTCTGGTCCTGTTCCGTGAAAACTTTTTCTTTTCATACATCAACGGTTTCTGACAAAAAAAAAAAATTTCATTAAAAAAACTCCTGATCAAGCTGTTAATTGGCACAGTGCATCCCAGAGCACTTCTGTACAAAAAGAATGCATATTGCCATGCTCTGCTCCTTATGGTCTTCAACTCTAATTAAAGACGCCTTGCCATCTGTGAAACAGCTGCAGCAAGTAATGCGATGGCAACTCCAGGCACAGTATAATCACTTCTAGCCTAAATATTCCTTTAGTGTTTGCTCTTCTGTCTCCAGATACTTTGGGAATAAAAAAATCCATGGTGCAAACACTTTTTGGGCACAGCCATTTTGGAAATGTCTGGATTCCTGGTCTGTGTTATTGAGGAAGTGAGATTAGATGATCACAGTGCTTACCTTCTGGTTTGATAAAATGAGCCTATGACCAGGAGGTGAGCTCATGGTCATAAAATTTACCCTTTCCCTTACCCTTTTTCTTTACCCCTTTCAAGGCATGAAATGATGGCTTGCCACTGTGCAAAAGTAGCCTAGAACATCAGCCTACTCTCTTTGTATAAATTTTCAGCTACCACTTCTCAGAAACTTTCTGGGATAACATGTACTGGAGGTCTACTGTTGCAGGAGAGTATGCTTAGCTACAAAAGGCCTGTCATGTAGAAAAGATCTATGGAACTGAAAGGAATGACAAAGGATGTTGGTTAGGTATTGCTAAGGTGCCACAGCTGGGGTTTTTGTCTTTTTAAATAAACCAACCAACCAACCCAAGATTTAATAAGGACACTATCTGCTGAGAGAGATTTGTTGGAGTAAAACAATCCTCTTTCTTTAAGGATGGTTTCAGAAGAGTAGACCCTTTCTGTGGCCTCCAGCACTTGCTGGTGTCAGCAGGTGGTAGGAATGTAGAGGAAAATAGGTATTTCTTACTTGCAGGAACAGTTGTGAATGTTATTACTGGATATGCTTCTCCCTGAAGTCCAGTGCAGCTTTTATTGCACCTGCTGCATACACGCTAAGTGGCTTGAAGGAACCTTTCTCAGACATCAGCCACTGGAAAAACTATAGCTCTGCTCCCTGGGGAATGTTACGCTCTGCACTTGATTTTGCGTGAAGTCGAAGATCTTCATCTATTGGAAAACTGCAAAGCCAAGTGTCTGGGTTTGGGCTGTGAGGGAGCATAGCCAGGAAAGCCAGCTGAAGAAGCTAATGGGTATTCAATACCATGTGGATGTCATGCCAACTATATAAGGGAAGGGCTGTCTGGGGAGAAGGAGGATGGGACTCGCAGTTTGGACTGTGACCTGTAACATGAGATGCCTCCCATTTCGGAGGCTTTCTCTCTCTCTGCTCTCTCCCACTCTCCCTCACTCGCTTGCTTGCTGTGCTTCCTGCCAATCTGTTATCTCTTTGTATTGTTTTATTAAACTCTCCTTATCTCAACCCACAGGGTTTTGTTTTCCTTCCTTCCCATCCCACCAGGAGGAGGAGGGGGGCAGTTGTGAGAGTGACTGTGTGTGCTAGCTGAGTCTGAACCATAACACTAGCTATAGGTATTCTGCAGAATGTGTTCCATGCTCTGCGAGAGAGGAGTTGGACTAAGCTAGCACAGCTATATCCCCAAACCCACGATTTCTGTTTGGCTTGCAGTGAGTATGATCTTATTTGCTGGCTGTACAACACATTGCAGGCAGACTCAAACACGTAGATCAAAAAATTCGTGAGCACTTGTGACATCAAGGGATAGATGAAATCACCAAGACAACTGAATCACTTTTACAGCAGAAAACACTGTAAAATCATTAAATCCACAGGCCGTTTTTTCTGCCTTGTATATGTCCTCTCCTTTAAAATACTGAGGCCAAAAATACCAGAAACCTCTGCTGCTCAAAATGCCAGCTTGAATAGTTATCTAGGGCAAATGAGTCTTCTCTGGAAGGAAATGGTATAAATGCTTCAATGCGAATCAAAGTTGAAACATGAAGTGTTTACAGATCTTGTTCCATAGAGGCTGATCCAAGGTGCTTGGTGATACCCCTATGTTTACTTCATAAGAACTGCTATTGCACTTGTAACTCAGACATGGTTAGTCCTGATGGTTGATCACCTTACTGGGTTACTCAAATATCTGGATAGAGCAACCACTTCAGTCCCATTTTATACCCTGACAAAAAACAACCAACATACAGAAGAATTGAAGGTACAGAGGAAAGATCAGAGGCTGCATGAAGGAACGTTGAAGAGAATGTAGTGTGTGTCTCATGAGAAAAGTTGTGAGCCAGTGGGCTTCAGGAGGCACCCCAAGGAGACAGTGGAGAAGATAGCAGGAGGTGACCAATATGGATAGTGTAGGCACTTGTTTATGAAGGATAAACCCATTTGGAAGGTCTTTCAGCAGGGCTTACCTTCCTGTTCCTTACTTGGATGAGAAAAGTAAAGGTAGTGTTCTGGGGTGACAACTAAGGCTGTAGTGTTCGCTGGGGTTGAGTCTTGCAAACCTGTGATCAGTTTCTCATTTTATGCAAATACTTAGTGCCAGCAAGCAAGCCATCTAGCCTCCTTGTTTCTCTCTTCCTTATCTATAATAGATAGATAAAAGCCTCTGCATTATCTCAGCATGAGCTTAAAAAGTGAGAAGATCTGTTCCAGCAGCAGTAGGGGATAGCTAAGCTTCAAAAAAAGCTATTTGGGACATAATGGAGAATGGATGCTCCTGGAGAGGGAGAATAACATTGTCCTTCAGAAAGTAAACACAATTAGAAAAGCCTGAAAAGGAAATTATCTGATGTTTAAAGACAAAACAGAGATTTGAGGATTTTTGTTGTTGGTTGTTTTGGTTTTTTTTTTTTCTTTTCTTTGATTCCTCTTAATTCTCTGGGAATTGTTTTTCTGAATCAGCTGTTTACTAGCTTGCTATTAATGTCCTGCTGAAGACATACTAGAATTTATTTCTTATTTGCTTTGATATGGCTTTAAGTGATAACATCACATCCTGTGTTAATTTGACTTGAAAACAGCAGTACTGGACAGTTCCATCCTGTAATTTGCAGAATCAAATGAAGTGCCCATATTTTCCCTGGATATTCATAGCATTTAGAACCTCAATGCTGGGCTTAGCAAGCTGAAATAGCAACACATACTATGCAACAAAGCTCAGTGAGAAGATTCTAGAACTAGTGCTGGCTACATTGTAGTGTACTGCATGGCTGGAGGCCTATAAATGAGTTGCCACAGTTGTGCAGTAGGTATCTGCACTAATAAGTTCTGCCTTGCAGTCACTGCTGTGCCTGAATGTTTGTCCTGTTTCAGGTAGCATCAATGGTTTTCTGAATGAATAATATATATGCACACATAATGTGTATGCACAACATACATGCACACAAAGATAGTGATGTAAAGGGGGACTGAGGCTGGAATCTGAAGTGCTACAGACACAGAAGAAGGGGATGAAGAGGCACTGTACCTTGGATGTTGTGTGCTCTGCAGGGTAGGATGCCTGGTAGGACCTTGTGTGCTGCCATCAGTACTGCAATGCCCATGAGCCCTGCCTTGCCTGAGTACTGCATTCTCATTATCTCATAATCATTTTACCTGGCCAGAATCCACAGCTTAACTATAAAGCCCTCATCTCCACTGTTATGGTCAGTCCTGTTCTTTGAATGCCCTGCTTACACTTGGTTACCAGGCTGATGACACACCAAAGCAGTATTTTTCTCATGCCTTAAGGTGGCTTTTCTAAAAACATTGCCTGTTCAGTGGCATTGAGCCATGTGTACATCCAGCTCCTTCTATGTCCCATGAAAAATGACTTTAGTGCTTTGATAAATGGTAGAACAGCCAGCTGTATGTTTCAAACTCAAACCTCTAAACAACTTGGTGTATTTTTCTAGCATGGTCACGTGGTATCAAAAATGTTTGGTGGAGGAATTATTTTCAGCTATAAAATATTCTGTTTGTTTTTTTCTGACTACTGAGATAGCAGCAGAATGTTTTGTCTGCATGTATCCAGTCTCCATTAGCTGCTGGAAGATGTAAAAGCGATTCAAACTTGGAACTTCAGGTTAAAACAGGCATAATTTAGAATAGTATGGAGGGGAAGCTTCTGAGAAAGAAACTTTAATAGTAGAGGGGTTTGTTGGTTTGGGTTTTTCCCCTGATTTTTGTGTGTATGTGGAGGGGGACTGTTGTTAGTGTTTAGAAAATACTTACTATGTTTTGATTGCTACTCTTCTTTGGTTTTCTTTTCATCTGTGGGCCTAGATCTCTTGCTCATACTTGAACTGTCAGTGTTATTTATTGCTCTTATTGCTAGTGATTATCTTTATTGTGGTAAGACCTTGATGCCATTTAGGAATATGATTTTGTTTCAGTAGCTGCTGTATAAACAGACTAAGACAGTCAATGGCTGAAGACTTCACAGTTTAAGCATGCCAGAGAGCACAGCAGAGCAATGGATTACAATAAACAATCAGAATAAACATTGCAGAGAGACAGCAGGCTTTTTTATTTGGTTTATTTGATTTGATTTGGCTGATTTTATTTGTTTAAATGTCAAGTAGGTGGTGCCCAGTAAAAAAGGGAAGGAGATGATTCGATTAGAAAAAACAAACAATAGAGAAGATGTGGGAAGGGAAGCGCTAAAGTGAACCCAGGAGAGAATAAGAGAAAGGGAAATGAGGCAAGTTGATACACCTAGGGGTAACGTGAAGTATCAAAGAGGAAGTTGGAAGAAAACATGGATTGAAAACCATAGCAACATTCCTGAATTCACTTCATGAATGTTTGGGTTTATTTGGTTGGTGTAGAACTGTTCAGTCTCCAGTTCACATGTCCATTTTGTTTAGAAAGACTTGTTGATATTTGTAACACCAGATGGCTTTGTGATGCCTGTGCAAATGCTGATGGAGTGTTGGGACCCTGTCCTGTACTGCTCAAGTAGTCCTCTTCTGCTTTACCAACACTTCAGCATCCTTGTCAGCCTGCACAAGTTTGAAGGCAACCATGGGTTTTTCTATTAAATGTGGACTAGACCAGCATAAACTGATTTTAAACTTACTTCTGCAATCCTCAGTGCAACTGAGGATCTTGATAACTGCAGTTTCCTCTGGCAGAGGAAAGCAAAGAAAGCTGTGCTCTTCTGGCTGTTTAAAAGTAGATCTGTTTTCCACTGTGTCTCTTATTTCAGTAGTTACTGTCTGTGACTCTTTTATTGAAACTCAGGTTGTAACAACATGAAAACCAGATGTGTCCTTTCACATTGATAATGGTTTAATTAGTAGGTAAACAGTACCTATATTATGTGCATATGAGTTTTAGGAGAAGTGATTTGTTTCAAAGAATCATAGAGGCTAGGGGTTGGAAAAGACCTACAGAGATCTAGTACAACGGTGCTGCAAAGCAGGACCTCTTAGGGCACGTCACACAGGAATGTGTCCAGGTGGGTTTTGAAGATCTCTAGAGAAGGAGACTCCACAGTTTGTTTATTTTTTTTGGAATTACCAGGGTTGGAAGGGACCTCAAGGATCATCCAGTTACAACCCCCCAGCCATGGACAGGGGCACCTCACACTAGATCAGGTTGCTCACAGCCACATCCAGCCTGGCCTTAAAATCCTCCAGGGATGAGGTTTCTACCACCTTCCTGGGCAACCTGTTCCAGTGTCTCACCACCTTCATGGTGAAAAACTTCTTTCTAACATCCAATCTGAGTCTACCCATTTCTTCCCCCCCCCCATTCCCCCTAGTCCTGTCATTACCTGACAGCCTAAGAAGTCCCTCCCCAGCTTTCTTGTAGGCCCCCGTAAGATACTGGAAGGCCATACCAAGGTCTCCTCAGAGCCTTCTCTTCTCCAGACAGAACAGCCCCAACTCCCTCAGTCTGTTGATCTCTCTGGGCACCTTGCTTCAGGGCTCCATTGCCCTCACAGTAAAAAAACATTTTTTCTCATGTTGAGATTGAATTACATCCTTTGCCTCCTGCTGCATCACTGAAAAGAGACCAGCTCCATCCTCCTGACAGCCACCCCTCAGATATTTGTAGACAATGATCAAGTCCCCTCTCATTCTTCTCTTCTCCATACTGAACATCCCCTGTTCTCTCAGCCTTTCCTGATGAGAGATGCTGCAGTCCCTTAATCAACCTTGTACCCCTCTGTGGAACTATCTCCAGCGGTTCCCTGTCTCTCTTGAGCAGGGAAGCCCAGAACACAATATTCCAGATGCAGTCTAACCAGGGCTGAGTAGAGCAGGAGGAGAACCTCCCTCAACATGCTGGACATTATGTTTTTAATGCACCCAAGTATACTATTTGCCTTCTTGGCCACCAGAGCACATTGCTGTCCCATGGATAACTTACTATCAACCAGCACTCCAAGGTTTTCCTTTGTGAAGCTACTCTCCAGCAGGTCAACCCCTAACCTGCACTGGTTTTTAGTGAGGATACCTCAGTCTGGAGTCTGGTCTCGCACATTGCTGCTTTTTAATGAAGTTGAACCTGTGTCATCCGCTAACCACATCAATTACTTGGATAACTTTTGCTCCTAGTCACATAATAGTTAATACATAATTTCTGCTTTATGCTAAATAATCACCCTGAGGCATTTCTTCATTGATTCCAATGACAAAATATCTTATCTTTTGCTGTAGTCACTCCATCACTGTTGTTGTTTTTTTTTTAAGCGAAAACTTGAAGGAAAAAAAACAACAAACCAGTTAAAAATATTTCCTGTCATAAACCTGAAATCTCGAGCCAGTACCTTGAAATGCAAGAACAAGTCATTAAAAACTGCCTACAAACATGAAACAACTGTTTTCATTTCTTGCCAAAAACACTTTATCAGATCAAGATAGCTGACTGCTCAAATGTTTGTGCTTCAACTTTTTCTGGTCTATGGTTTGCTGTGTGGGATGCTTTTGTGTTACCGGTTTAAGAGTCTGACCTTTGCTTATGAGAAGCAAATACTTAGTTATGAATAGAGCACAATGGAAGTCTAGCTTCATTTGCACTATGCTACCTTTAGCATAGAAACTCCAATGCAGCTGAAACTACCAGTTTCCTACTGACTACATCAGTGCTACTGAACCTACCCGTGCTTCTGGGGAAGGATATGGAGTATTGGCCTGCTCTGCAGGCAGAGGGTCCATTTCTACCACAGAGATCTGGTGTCTGTAGTAATTGTTTAGCTACTCCTATGCTTTTGAGAAAATGAATGTGTGTTTGCAGAGGGCATCAAGATGATCAGAGGAAAGGCTCCAAATAAGTACAAAGTATAATTGTTTGCCAATGTTTAACAAGGATTTATGATTAGCATGCTGCCTGTGTAAACAGCGTTTCATGTAGCGTTAACAGAGTGAGAGACAGATGCCTTGCTTCAGTACTTGCTATTTTTTTATTCACCCTGAAACTCATCTCACAATATTTGCAATCTTTTTTTATTCAGCCTGGAACTCTCAGAATAGGATATTTTGTTGATAATATATTGTTTACTTATATCTTAAAATACAGAGGAAAGAAGCACTTGATTTCAACAGCTGCTTTTACAAGGGTGTCTTGGCAAGAATTAGCCATTTATTCAACCATCAACATGTTAAGGTAAAAATGTTTCTTTAGGTTCTCTAAAGGCATGTATATTTAGAATCAGAGAATTGTTAGGGTTGGAAGAGACCTCAAGGATCAGCTAGTTCCAACCCCCCTGCCATGGGCAGGGACACCTCCCACTACATCAGGTTGCTCGGAGCCACATCCAGTCATTTAAAAGCCGATTTAAGACTGGCATACACACACAGTGTAGTGCACACTAATCTCTTCCTGGGTCCAAGTAGCATACTTGGTTTTCTGAGGAGTTTTCTTGTTTTGCAGTAGCTGAGGGTTTACTTTCTAATTGCTATTAATACATGACCACCCCAGGAACAGGCATACATCACTTTATAGTGGTCAAGTTGGAAATAATTTGGTTGAGGAATTCTTATCCAATGAACCTGACCTGTGATTCCCAGTGCTCCAAGTATCCTTATGGATGCAATTCATGCACATTGTATTTTAAAGGAGATATTTAAGATGATAAATAACCATAAAGGAGATATTTAAGGTACTAAATTCAGCAGACAACAGAGGCACCCTTTCAGTGATGTAAATGTCATAATCACATGTGCATGTACATCTCTCTGTTCCATCTTGAACTGTGAGCTGTTGCTCTGTTTTCATTCAAGGTCTGTGCAATAATTTTGGTCCCTAGCAGAACTGACACCTAGAAATTTCTGCTTAGGTGCCTATGAGTTTATTAGAGCTTACCTATAAGATATTTTAGCTGCCTTTTACCTCAAGCTAGCTCTAAAGAGAGCTGGGAAGCGGCTAGAGAGAACAGGAAACTGTTAACAAACACGCACAAAAAGCCAACCAACCAATAAACCCCAGAACAAAACAAAACCCCAAAGAAACCAAAAAATATCAAACAAACAAAAAGCCCAGAACAAAAATAAAACAAAAAATATTTTTAAGTGGTATTTTATAGACTTATGGAGTCCAAGAGAATGTGCTAGGTTTCAGTATTTCACAGTGCTTACGGACTTCAGTATGTGTCTTCCTCTTTGCTTTTGAAACCTGCCCAGTTTCCATTCAGAAGATGCAGCTGCCTCCAATGCCTTTTGTTCATTCATACATTCAAGAAATTCCAGTATACTATGGGGGAGAAAAAGGGAAAAGATAAGAGGAACATCCTGACAAACCTTAAGCTTATCACTAAGTACAAGGTATATTCCTGGGAAGGCTGTCCCAAGGATGGTCAGAGCGGCAGCTTGTCCAGCCGGGTAATGCTGCCAAGAGCTTTAAAGAGAAACCCTTCTCTCCCTGGTGCTACCTGGATGCTAGATCTGTGATCATGGTATTTACAGTCCAGCCCCATCCAAACAGCTTCTGCTCCATACAGCAGGTGAAAAAAGCAAGCAAGCTTTTTCAGGTCTCAAAACAGGGGGTATGATAAGACAATGAATGCATTGTAAGCAGAGTCTTGGTGGATGAAACAAATATTACTCCTAGGTCAGATCCCTTTTTGGTCTTCCCTGATAAATGAACTGGCATCAATGGGCATATTAGAAAGGTTTTATGGTTGGGCTTTTGTTTATTCAGTAATAGAGAGAGGAAAGGCATACATTTTCCTCTCAGGCTGTTGATTTCCTAAGCACATCTGGGGGTTTGTTTGTTTGTTTGTTTGTTTAACTAGAAGCACTAAATCTCTGTGAATAAATAGTACTTTCTTTGACCTGGAGGCACTAAAAGTTGGTGAATAAATAGTGTATTAGATTGCAGAGGTTTGTTGTGTTGTTATTTGGGTTATTGATATCAAATCCTCTGGGTGTGCGTGCTGAAAAAGCAAGAGTGCGTTGCGTATTACTATTTTTTGAACGCTTTTGGCCACCTAGAGAGCTGCTTGCAAGATACTGGCCCTTACTCTTGCAAGATTAGAGTCTAAAGAAGAGAAAAGGAATGACAGGAAGTGTAGCAAATGCAAGGGAAGCTCAAAGGAAGAGCAAAACTTCAATCAACAGCATTTCCAAACCAGCAAACATCTGTTACTAAATCTCTGTTGCAATCGCAGCTTCAGAGGAGAAAGCAAGAGGGCAATTTAGAGATGTTATCTGTGTTTAAACAGCCTCTAAAGCATCAAAAGCATTTCATTTACAAACTCAAACCCAAGACAAACGTCTTTTCAGGCCTACATACTCAGCTAGTGGTCTTGATTAATGCCCTTTCATGCGTTTATCAGTTACAATGCCTTGTCCTTGCTACTACATTGCTCTTGATTACACGTGGGCTACTTCACGGTTTTTAAACAGCATCAAGTGATTGCACTTATGTTTGGGAAAGAAGGAAAGAAAAAAGGTATCAACAAACAAAAAAAGGCAGCAAATTTCAGCTTGCTTTCACTAAGGTTTGGCTTTGTAGGATTAGCAAAAGAATGTAGTTCTTTCAAAACCACCCACGAGTGATTCAGGGCACACATGACAGATGTGTTGAATAAATTGATGTCTTGTATACAGCTGAGGTTGTCTTCTGTGCTGGATGTGAGTACCATCAGTAGAGGCTTGTTAGCACCTCAAAGACAGAAATAGCATGCACGGCCTGGAAGTAGGACAGTTGCCATTGTGAATGTGTTCTTCTGCCTTCAGGAGTGGAAGGTAGGTGAGCTCTGGCCAGTTATATTTTCACTAAGGTTTTATCCCGCATCAAAAAGTTAACCAAAGTTTTTTAGGGCAGTAATTTGGGACTTTGCAGCATATTTTTCACCCTATCCAAATGATTGGTTTATATCATGAATGACAGTTATAATCTTCTCTCCTTCTCTCCCTCCCCTTTCTTTCTCCCTCTCTCCCTCTCCCTCTTTCTTTCTCTCCCTCCCTCTTTCTTCTCTCCCTCCCTCTTTCTTCTCTCCCTCCCTCTTTCTTCTCTCCCTCCCTCTTTCTTCTCTCCCTCCCTCTTTCTTCTCTCCCTCCTCTTTCTTCTTTCTTCTCTCTCCCTCCCTCTTTCTTCTCTCCCTCCCTCTTATTATCTCAATTTTTTTCCTCGATTTTTTGTGTGGGGTGTGGGTGAGGGGATATAGCTATTTCAGATTTCTTCTGTGCAGTAAAATAGCCTTCTGTTTCCCATGGGTTAGTGAGCCAGGGTTGGGAGCACCTGCTTTTGCTCTAATGAAATTGCACCTGCAGCCACAGCTGTTTAATGAAAGATAGGAGATGATTGTGGAGCAAGTTACTCAGCCCACAATGTGTGGAGTCTGTGTACAGCATGTTCCCGTACTCTCTAGTAAAAGCTATTAATATCCCCAGGGATATGCAACTTACTGAGGTAGATTAGGCTGCTCTTAGCAACTTCTTAGGTTTATCGTCTTCCCCTTTCCCCCTCCGTCTTCCCCTTTCCCCCTCCGTCTTCCCCTTTCCCCCTCCGTCTTCCCCTTTCTGTTCTCTGTTTCAGGTCTCTTCTTAAACTTATGAATAGACCCCAAGACTAAATAAATGTGCCACTAATCCACTTATAAAAGGTTTCTCAGTCATGCTCAGAATGTTTATCAACTGATTGGCTGACTTGTTATCAGAAGTTACTTCTATTGAGAGTCAGTGAAGGGCACAAATAATTAACATTTGTGTCTCTTTTTAGGTGGTAGAGATTGTCAGGTTGGCTGAAGAAAAAAACCACAACCTGTGCTATTAATTAAAGGGCCAGGTTCTTTAACAAGATCTGATGATATAAATCTTAAAGTCTGCTGATGTCCAACATTGACAGTATGGTACACTTCATGCATCCTTACACACAATTTACAATAAAAGACACCTCTCTGCAAACAATCTATGCTTCAGGCTCCATGCTTGTGTATCTCCCTTCTAAATTGTTTGTCTAATAAAAGATGTTGTATTAACTAAGGTATTTTTTGTCAATTAAGCAAAGCCTTGTTCTGCAGTCATGTAGCCTTAACAGAAACACAAGAGACATGAGCAGGCAGTGTGAGCTTGAAGCCCAAATGGCCAATCACATCCTGGGCTGCTTCAAAGGAAGAGTGACTGGCAGATTGAGAGAGGTGATTCTGCCACTTTACTCTGCTCTGGTAAGATCTCACCTGGAGTATTGCATCCAGTTCTGGAGCCCTCATACAGGAAGGACATGGACCTGATGGACTGGGTCCAGAGGAGGACCATGAAGATGACTGGGGGGATGGAGGGAGCTGGGGTTGTTCAGCCTGGAAAGAGAAGGTTCTGGGGAAACCTAGTAGCAGCCTTCCAGTACCTGAAGGGGGCCTACAAAAAGGTTGCAGAGGGACTGTTTAGTATGGCCTGGAGTGATAAGACAAGAGGCAATGGTTTCAAACGAGAGAAGAGTAGATTTAGATTGGACCTTAGGAACAAATTCTTCACTATGAGGGAGGTGGAACACTGGAACGAGTTGTCCAGGGAGGTGACTGGGGGCTAATTTCTGGAGATCTTCATGGTGAGACTCAACAGGGCTATGGGCAACCTGATCTAGTTGAGGATGTCCCTGCTTCCTGCAGAGGGGGTTGGACTAGAGGAACTTTAGAGGTCCCTTCCAGCTCACACCAAGACAAATTGTTCCAGTGGAACAGTCCTTAGTTTTGTTAATTACTTTAAAAAATGTGCACAGTGAAGGCAAAGATTTTTAAGCATGCCAAAGATCATAGTAGTATCATAGTATCAGTCAGGGTTGGAAAGGACCACAAGGATCATCTACTTCCAACCCCCTGCCATGGGCAGGGACACCCCACACTAGATCAGGCTGGCCAGAGCCTCATCCAGCCTGGGCTTAAACACCTCCAGGGATGGGGCTCCAACCACCTCCCTGAACAACCCATTCCAGGGCTTCACCACTCTCATGGGGAAGAACTTCCTCCTCATGTCCAGCCTGAATCTCCCCACCTCCAGCTTCATTCCATTCCCCCTAGTCCTATCACTACCTGATAGCCTGAGAAGTCCCTCCCCAACTTATGCAACTTAAGTTCATCATTGTTCATGTGACTATGTGAAGGGTGTAATTTGCCAAAATATGAGAATGTGACAAATGAAATAGACACAAATGTCATGTAGGTACAATATGTCCAAACTGTGAGAGTCACTGATTTCTGCTATTTGAACTCTCAGCCTTAATTTTTCTGGGTTGCTTAAAGATGGGCTTGCAGCCAGGAGGGGGATACAGAAAGCCACAATTATTTCTGCTTCGTAAATGGTCAGTTTCAAACATTATCTCTTCTATGGATCCCTTTGAGAAGGAAACAGGTACCAGCTTTGCACTTTATAGGAAAAAAAGTGTTTGTGGAAGGGTCTGCCTGCCAAGGCTTGGGTTCTGCTGCTCACACTTGGCTCAGGGCAGATGTAATGGTCTGCCTGCAACCCTCTGAGTGGCCAAGACCTGAATGCTTCTTTGTAAGGAGTGCGTTTACTTTATCTAAACTTCAGGCAAGGCTCTTGGAAACTTCATTTAATGAAAGTTAAAGGTTAGCTAGATACTTAAAGGGATACAAGGGTGGTTTACTTTCTCCCACCTTTAAATGTTAAGGTTAGTTGCTAAAGACGGTGCAGAAATTAACTTTCTCAAGCTTTGTGACGTACAATGAAAATCTTTGTTTCCATTGCTGTGCTCTTGTGAGTGTCTGTGAACTTGTTGGAAAGCCAGAGATACTCAACTCCTCTACTCAGCCCTGGTGAGACCCCAGCTGGAGTACTGCATCCAGTTCTGGAGGCCCCTATTACAAGGGGGATATGGATGTGCTGGAAGGTGTCCAGAGAAGGGCCATGAGAATGATCAGAGGGCTGGAGCACCTCTCCTATGAGGACAGACTGAAGGAGTTGGGGCTGTTCAGTCTGGAGAAGAGAAGGCTCTGAGGTAACCTCATTGTGGCCTTCCAGTATCTGAAGGGGGCCTACAGGAAGGCTGGGGAGGGACTTCTCAGGATCTCAGGTAATGATAGGACTAGGGGGAATGGAATGAAGCTGGAGAGGAGATTCAGGCTGGACGTGAGGAGGAGGTTCTTCCCCATGAGAGTGGTGAAGCCCTGGAATGGGTTGTCCAGGGAGGTGGTTGGAGCCCCATCCCTGGAGGTGTTTAAGCTCAGGCTGGACGAGGCTCTGGCCAGCCTGATCTAGTGTGGGGTATCCCTGCCCATGGCAGGGGGGATTGGAACTAGGTGGTCCTTGTGGTCCTTTCCAACCCTGACTGATTCTATGATTCTATGATAAGTTCTGGGTACTTCTTAGTTTTTGGAAGGCATGTACAAAGAATAGATGCAGATTGTGTGGGTTTAATGTTTATAAATCAGTTCAACGGTCTTGCCTCTGAGAAGTTTATTGACTCTAGTGCTATTTTCATGTAAAATAGTGTGCTTTGCAGTCCACAGCTTTTAAGGATCTATTATTTATTTTTTTTTGGTTCTTCAGTTTATATTGCAGAGTTGCATTCTTTCCTAATATGGCATTTGAGAGTTGTTTTAAAAATAAATTGACATTTGGATTTAATTATAGATTTTGAAGATAGGGACACACAGTGTATACAGTATTTCAGCATGCTGTTCGTCTGAGTAGGACACAATGAGATCATGTTTTATGCAATGTACATTATTTGAGGAAGCCAAATGCTTATGGCTTTGAGGATTTTTTGGGTTTGGTTTGGAGTTTTTTGAGAATTTACATATTGATATGGAAAGAGGTCAAAATAGTGGCCTGTTGAAATCAACATCAAACCCTTAGTCATCTATAGAATTAAACCTGGGGGGTCTACGCAAGTTATTTCAGCTGGGAGTGAATACAAATTAGCTTTCCCTCACCATTAATTAGAGGATTTTGTGAAAGAAGAAGTAGAGAGAGTATTTAGAGTTTAGATTTTAGAATTTAGAATTAACCAGGTTGGAAAAGACCTTTGAGATCATCGAATCCAACCTATCATCCAACCCCATCTAATCAACTAAACCATGGCACCAAGCACCCCATCCAGTCTCTTCCTAAACACCTCCAGTGATGGTGACTTCACCACCTCCCTGGGCAGCACATTCCAATGACCAATCACTCTTTCTATGAAGAACTTCTTCCTGACATCCAGCCTAAACTTCCCCTGGTGCAGCTTGAGACTATGTCCTCTTGTTCTGGTGCAGGTTGCCTGGAAGAAGAGACCAACCCTTACCTGGCTACAACCTCCCTTCAGGTAGTTGTAGAGAGCAATGAGCTTCCTCTTCTCCAGGCTAAGCAACCCCAGCTCCCTCAGCCTCTCCTCATAGGGCTTGTGCTCCAAACCCCTCCCCAGCTTTGTTGCTCTTCTCTGGACACATTCCAGCAACTCAACATCTTTCCTAAACTGAGGGATTCCTATACTGAGTAGTTGTAACACTTCTGAATTTTAATACAGCATTTGTATCTGATGAATCTGGAGAAGGGGAAGATGTTCTTAGGTTAAGTTGGAGCTGGAATTTAGCAATAGTGGACCTACTGAACCTACGGTTCCCAACACCCTCCATGCATTCAACGGACAGATGATCTCTGGGCTGTCCATTTAGGAAAAGAAAGATAAGCATTCTGGGTTTGATTCATCAGACTTTTCCCATCATCACAGAAGTTATCAATTTGATACAGCACCATTTTGATTCAGTATAGTGCAATTTTAACTTCTTAGCAACTGGTTAGTTGCAGATTGTTATTATTGTTGATAATAATAATAATCATGATGATGATAATAACAATAATCCCAACAAATAAAAAATACTTGTAGAATCTGTAACACCTGCTTTTTGATAGTCTCTGCTTGTATTGTGCAACTATGTTGAAGGACATTCCCAGTCACTCTATGATACTAAAAGCCTTTTCCCTGAAGACAGCAAAGGTTCAATTTTGTCTAACTTTTATGTCAGCTTTAAGGTACTGTCTCGGTCTGGAGAGGGAAAGAGACTCAGTTCTTTTGAATATTCCCATGCTGTGAAATGAGAGGCACAAATGAGGCCAAAATATCAACAGCTAGACTGTTTGTTACATAAATAAAGTGGATGGATCAGAAGGGGAGAGAGAGAAGATAGGGAGAAGAGAGAGATTAGTGGAAATGAATTATATTACCACACCCCTCACCCCCAAGACTGTTTGAGTCTGTGGAGGAAAGGTGCTGCAGGAGATGTTGGGTCTCTAGAGGAAGGGTGCTGAGGCTTTGGCTGTAGAAGAGATGTGGTCCTCTGAGCAGCTTCTTCAGCTCCATGAGTTGCAGCAGGCAGAACTCAGGACACGGAGAGAGGGTTCAGTCTGCTTCTTCCAGGCTCCATGGCCACTTTCCTTCTCAGCGGCATTGTCCTCCTGTGTTTTCCTTCATCTGTGTTTTTGGTTCCATGTTTTTCTTCTGCTGAGCCAATAGTTGCTCAAGTCTTTTATACAGTTTTTTAGTCCTTAGCTATATGTCCAAGTATTGTCCCTCAGGAATTCAGGGGCCAGGAAATCATCCTTAGGTAAGTATCCAGGTATCATTCCCCAGGAAATCTTTCTGTGTATTCCTGTATGTTTGGGCAGGGGTCTGGATGGCGGGGGGGGAGGGGGCCTCTGCCTCCTCCTTCTCCATCTACCTGCCCACACACTCATTACACATCAGGAAACAGGTGGTGAATCCATTGTCTCACCATCCTCCCTTTCCAGGGTACTTGATGGGTGGAGATTATCTTGTTTTATGAATATTCCCGAAGGTGGCCTCAGTCCATTGTTGTGAGGCCAGCTGTGGTCCAGCGAGCAATGTTATCTTTGCACCTTCCAAGAGTCCTTCCAGTGGCTCTGCCCAACACACATCAGCTATTGTCTGGGCAAGCAGCAAGTGATTTTATCTTTGTTGAGTCACACCAGGAGAGACAAGCTTTTAGTCTCTCACAGGTACTTTATACAAAATTATGAAATAAAGGAGTTTTTCACTGGGTTGCTAATTAAGTAGTGACGTTTCTGCTGGCAGGAGGTGGTTTATTCTATGTTTTTACTGAACTCCTTGCAAACTTTTTTTTTTTTTTTTTGTGTGTGTAAGGAGCTTTCAGGTGATAGAAAAGATATAGCAAGGAAATTGGGCATTTAATTCCTTCTCTAACCCACTATTTTTGTTAGCAAGAAGAAGAACAGGAAGAATAACGAGAGAATTTAATGTAGATAATAACACAGCATAGAGTGGGGAAAACAAATTCTTTTTTTCCCCCATTAAATTAGGGACTTCTAGTTATTTTTCAGAGTTGTTTGGTGGTTGGTTGGTTTGCTTGCTTTTGCAAACTTTCTGTAATCATCACACTCCTTTCAAAAACCCAGGCAGCAATTAGAGCATCTATCCATCCTCTATTTCACAATCCTTTCAAAAGCCACTTGTACCCTTCTTTAATCCAAATTTTTAGGGGGAAAAAAAAACCAAAACAACAAAAACCAAACCCAGATACTCTTCCATGTAGTGTGATGGTTTCTGTTCAGTCTGACTCAATTATTTTCTGTTTGCCTGGAAAGAGGACCTGGATCTGCATTATATTTTTGCAGCGTCATTAAAGGCAGGGCAAGAGTGAAAGGAAAATTACCGCATGCGAGTATTGCTGCTGATATCATATAGAGGTTAGAGAGTGAGAGCAGATTCAGAGTGTGCTTTGGGTAGCCTTCCAAGAAGGATGCCAATAAGATGTGCCTTACCACGACCAGTTGCTTTAAAAAAAAAGAAAAAAGAAAGAGAAGATAAGAAACCACAACAAAACCAAACAAACCAACCCCACAGAAAAACCCCACCCACCGTAAACCAACCAACACAAGCAAACAAACACCCAGCCTCCCCCCAAAAAAACCCCAAAACCCAACCAACCAAAAAATCCTAAAAAACTTCCAGAAATTTGGGGGTGGAAATTTAAAGTTAAGTTTACTTTGAATTTGGATAGAGAAAAAAAGTCTTTGGGACATCAAAATGCTGTATGTTCTCAAGTCGTATTTAGTTCGCAGGCATCTGCAAGGTTTTAGCTGCCTTCTGTCTCACTGGCCCTTCAAAAGGGATGCATTTCACTGCAAAGAGCCACTTTAAAATCCATTCAAGTAAAAGTGTCAAATCCATTTCTTCCGCTTCTGCCTGTTCCATAATAAGCAATAAATAAAAAACAAACAAACAAAACAAAACCTCAAATCCCCAAACCAAAACATCTGGTTTTAAGGCAGTCGCTTGTTTCCCTTGCTACAGCGGTTTGCTGGAGCTGAGGAGCTCTGCTGATGAATTGTTATAGTTTGGGCTTCCAGAGTGGAGAAAAACTGACACAGTGATCAGGAGAAACTGGTATGGGTTGACTACAGCAAGCTTGTATTCCAGGTTGCAAACTTGAGAGATGTGTTCAAACAGCTATGCATTTTCTCCTCCTGAGTTTTCCTTTCATTTCTGCTCTTTTTTGGTTTTGTGTCTGGATTCCTATACACACTTATTGATATGCTTTGGGTGTGTATAGGAATGTCAGATCTGCTGAAGTTTCACTGTTTTCTCCTGCGGAGCACAGCCCTTCTCTCTTACATATGCTGCAGGCACTCACTGATCTGATCATCCCTGGTATTTTGCACACTTGCAAAAGAGCTACAAAGGTAGCAGAGTTGAGACCAGTGATCCCCTCCAGAGCTTCTCTAAGACAGGCTTTCAGTCATGGCTTCTAAACTTGTTTGTTATTACAGCTTTTTAAAATGACAGAATGCTGGGCCAGACAGTATGACTGCTAATGCTGCCAGCAACATTAAGCAGATTGAGGTTTGCACAGTTTTGTTTCTCTATATCAATGTATTTGAGCTTCTAACTTACTGGAAACAATCTTTTTTTCCTTAATATATTATTTTTTAAATTAAATAAGAAAAAGCACAGTAAACAGGTTGCTTTTCAGATCAGCATTCTCAGGCCTCTTCCCTTGTGCTTGCATGAGTTAGGTTTGTTGCATGCCTGCATCAGGAACAGTGTGGCCAGCAGAAGCAGGGAGGTCATTCTCCCCTTGTATGCTGCACTGGTTAGGCCACACCTCGAGTACTATGTCCAGTTCTGGGCCCCAGTTTAGGAAGGATGTTAACTTGCTGGAATGTGTCCAGAGAAGGGCAACAAAGTTGGTGAGGGGTTTGGAACACAAGCCCTATGAGGAGAGGCTGAGGGAGCTGGGGTTGCTTAGCCTGGAGGAGACTGAGGGGTGACCTTCTTGCTCTCTACAACTACCTGAAGGGAGGTTGTGGACAGGCGGAGGGTGGTCTCTTTTCCCAGGCAACCAGCACCAGAACAAGAGGACACAGTCTCAAGCTGCACCAGGGAGATTTAGGCTGGAGGTTAGGAAGAAGTTCTACACAGAGAGAGTGATTGCCCATTGGAATGGGCTGCCTGGGGAGGTGGTGGAGTCACCATCATTGGAGGTGTTCAGGAGGAGACTTGATGGGGTGCTTGGTTGCATGGTTTAGTTGTTTAGGTGGGTTGGATTCGTTGATTGGTTGGACACGATGATCTTGAAGGTCTCTTCCAACCTGGTTTAGTCTATTCTATTCTATCCAAATTACAGAACAGCTGCTTGAATATCCACTGATTTCTTTCACTCAATGTTTTGTTAAGGGCTGAAGAAATGCACCTGATGTGCAAAGTTCATTGTTAAACTAATTAAATTCTTAATAGTCTAACCAAATAGTATCATTGCAAATTTACTATGATTGCAATTATATGCAGCCAAAATACAAAGAAACTGTGTAGTATTTATCCTTTCCTCTGAGTTTGCACTTACCCTTCCACTGCCCCCCTGGGTAAAAACATGAGCCAGCAGTGTGCCCAGGTGGCCAAGAAGGCCAATGGCATCCTGGCCTGCATTAGGAATAGTGTGGCCAGCAGGAGCAGGGAGGTCATTGTGCCCTGCACTCTGCATTGGTTAGGACACACCTTCAGTACTGTGTCCAGTTCTGGGCCCCTCAGTTTAAGAAGGACATTGAGACACTTGAATGTGTCCAGAGAAGGGCAACAAGGCTGGTGAGAGGCCTTGAGCACAAGCCCTGTGAGGAGAGGCTGAGGGAGCTGGGGTTGTTTAGCCTGGAGAAGAGGAGGCTCAGGGGCAACCTCTTTGCTCTCTACAACTACCTGGAGGGTGGTTGTAGCCAGGAAGGGGTTGGTCTCTTCTCTCTAGCAACCAGCACCAGAACAAGAGGACACAGTCTCAAGCTGTGCTGGGGGAAGTTTAGGCTAGAGGTGAGGAGGAAGTTCTCCACAGAGAGTTGTTAGCCATTGGAACGGGGTGCCCAGGGAGGTGGTTGAGTCACCATCCCTGGAGGTGTTCAAGAGGGGATTGGACGTGTTGCTTGGTGCCATGGTCTAGTCAAGAGGTCTGTGGTGACAGGTTGGACTTGATGGTCTTTGATGTCTCTTCCAACCTTGGTGATACTGTGATACTGTGAAAAGCTTGAGTATTCCAGGGGCTTGGCAAGTGATCAGCACCCCCAGTTCGTTACCAGGAGAAGGATGTAGGTTGTCTCTTCCTTCTTTTAAGTTTCCACGTGTGGTCATATTTTTTGTTTGTCAGGGTGCTCTACACCCTGCTTTTTCTTCACTGATCTGCAGTTCCACATTGCATCCAAATGTACCATATTTGTTTTACGTACATCAAGTGTTCTTTTTCACCTCCTAATACAACCTTTGGCTGTGGCAGAGTGGTTTCTAAGGCCTTGTGAAATTATCCTCACTCTTACCACCTTGTGCCTCAGCCAGATTGTTCCTCTGCTATAATGCTATGCTTGTGCTCCTCTAGGACAAGCCTTTGTGCTGGGGTGGTTGATACTTCATCATTCACAAGTGACTCTTCTTGCTACTATTAGTTACAAAAATGCAGGTAGTAGTAAGGGTTATATCATACAGCTGTACAATGCTAAGTAAATTAAGCTATCTTAACAGTCACTGGATTACTAAATATCTTCTGTTACAAGCAAAAACACCAAAGCAAAACTCCAGGTAAGTCAAGACAAGTCCAGACAAAGCCTGAGAAGGCCTGAGGCTGGATTGTCTACATCAGGCAAAACCTGATACCTGTTGCTAGTAAGGCCATCACCATATCTGCTGGACTGAAAGGCTTTGGGCATTTAAGCACCTTCACTGGCACAACCCAAACCCCACTACCAGCTATCAGCAAGGTCATTGTCCGCGATGCTTGCGGCTGTACGTGATCTGCTGCAGGGGATATGGGGTTTCTGCCTCCATGGAAGTGTCGTGGTTTTAAGCCTAGCTGCAGCCAAGCTCCACACAGCTGCCTCAAACCCAGGTCCCTCCCACTGGTAGAATGGGAAGGAGGAATTTGGAGCAAAATGCAAAACCTCCCAGGTTGAGCTAAGGAGAGTTTAAAGGGGCAATACAAAGAGTGGATGAACACAAATAACAACAGCAGAGAAGAAAAAATATAAAAAGGAATAATATAAGAAGTGGCACAATCAATACAATACAATACAATACAATACAATACAATACAATACAATACACCAGGTTGAAAGAGACCTTCAAGATCATCGCGTCCAACCCATCAACCAATCCAACCCACCTAAACAACTAAACCATGCAACCAAGCACCCCATCAAGCCTCCTCCTGAACACCTCCAATGAAGGTGACTCCACCACCTCCACGGGTAGCCCATTCCAATGGGCAATCACTCTCTCTCTGTGTAGAACTTCTTCCTAACATCCTATGCCAACATACCAAAAACCAGCTGCCCCAAGACCCAGTGGCAGCCCCACCTGTTACATGGTGGGCATGAGGTATGGGATCAAGTACACCACTGGCCGGTTCATCTGACCTTCCTCCCTGTAGTTCCTCCCAGCTTCTGGTGGAGAAGATTAACCACATTCTAGCCAAAACCAGGGCGGGAAGGTCTATCACCAGTGTCCCTGGGACTCAGTTGTTATTCCTCTGCTCCATACTTTTGAGTTTTCCTCACATCTGTGGATATGTTTCTTGTTGTAAGTGATTTTAGATTGATCACCGTTTTAGCCAAAGTATCAGAGGATTTTTTCTAAGTATTGTCATCTAGAAGAACTGGTATTCTGAGGAGAATTCATTTCACTTTTGCATAATAAGGTAGGACCATACTGGTTTAATATATATTTTAATAGCTCTGTGTCTTTGGGTGTGCCCGCAGGGAGAGGTGAAGCTAAAGAGGATGCTCAAGACAAGTGGCATCTGTGAAGTAATACATCCTCCCTTCCCTCCCATTTGAATAGAAATGTGAAAGTAAGACTTCTTGGTTGTGGGTTTTCTGGCTTGGTTTGGGGTTTTTTATGATTGTTTTCTTTTGTATTGTTTCGCTTGTTTCTTTGTTTTGTTGTTGTTTGGGCTTTGTTTTGTTTTGCTCTGAGGCTGTTATTTGCATTAATAGGCATTAACCGCTTCCTAATGGATAGTGGACTTCAAAGGAGGTTCTTCTGGATATCCAAGGGTTTCCAAAGAAATATTTGGAACAGGCTGCAGGTGAAACAGACAAAGGAGATGAAGCATGCTAGTAACTGTAGCTATCACAATGGTCACTACTTTTGGAAGCAAGTTTCTCAAGGAAAATATTTTTATTTGAGAAGGTACCTATGAGTTCTTGCTTTCAGTGTTGCAGGTGATGGATGAGTATTTTCTTTAGGACATAGGGCTAGTTTCTTTCTGGTGAAATGATGGATTATTATTTACACAAAGAGCCAAAAAGGAGGGCTGCATCAATAGAGATGTGTATATGACACTTTTTAGCAATGGAGCTAAGTGGAGAATTTACTGTACACAAGCAAGATCTGATCCATAAATCAGGCAGTGGTGTTAAGGTAGTCTTACACTGGGCTTGCCAGCTCAAGTACTTGGGCCTTGCAACTGTGCCAGTCAATTTTTACTGTCTTGCTGCATAGCTTGTTTTATTTCTAATCTGGATACTGTCATAATGATTGCAACCTGGAGAGCAGCAGCATATCACGTGGTTTCTTCCAACTCACACAGTGCTCCTACTTTCCTGTGCTTATGCAGCTGCTTTGGGCTAAGAATGCCCTATTTGCATGAAATGATTCTTCTTATAAATACATTTATTGGGAGCCTAAGCAATGTTCCATCTTGAGGTAAAAGACACCTAGCAGACAGGCAATTATGTGAAGGAACAACGAACAGGTATCTGTCAGTAAATTTGGTGCTGTGACTCAACAGGAAAATGTGGTGCTGCTGAGATTTCAGCGGGAAAAAAGATCATTTATAGGTTTTGGATAACAATGCATTTTATATTTTGAAAATACACCACCTAGGCAACGGATCCAAATCTGGGAAATGGTGCACATGCTTCAACTTAGTCCTACTTAGCTGTTATTATTAGCATAACACTGTGGAATGTGACAGGTTAGGAGGAAGTAGGCAGGGCTAGAAAGGCCTTTTGAATGGTAACTTCAAACATCACCTCTTTGGTTATCTGTTTAGGTGCGCTATAAATAGTAAAGATAGATTGTTAGATAGTTTCAGTAGGGAAGAGCGGGGGCAGAAGAGGGAAGTAATAAGTTATAAGAGATACCAATCATGTTTCCATCAGCAGAAAATTGCTCAAGATTCATGCAAGCCTGCTTTACACTAGAACACACTGTTTAGAGCTTTGTTTAAAAAGTAAACAAAACATCTAACTTTTCAGCAGCTCCAACTTCCTGGCCTGATATCCAAGGGGCAGTCTATAAATAAAACATGTATTATTGCTGTCTACAACTACCTGAAGGGCGGTTGTAGCCAGGAGGGTTGGTCTCTTCTCCCCGGCAACCGGCACCAGAGCAAGAGGGCACAGTCTCAAGCTGCACCAGGGGAAGTTTAGGCTCAAGGTGGGGAGAAAGTTCTTCACAGAGAGAGTTGTTAGCCATTGGAATGTGCTGCCCAGGGAGATGGTGGAGTCACTGTCCCTGGAGGTGTTCAAGAGGGGATTGGACGTGGCACTTGGTGCCATGGTTTAGTAGTCATGAGGTCTGTGGTGACAGGTTGGATTGATGGTCTTTGAGGTCTCTTCCAACCTTGGTGATTCTGTGATTTTAAAGTCTGAATTCTCTTTAGAAGAGCCTATAGGCAGCTTTGGTGGGATTCTGTGATTTTCAAGTCTGAATTCTCTTTAGAAGAGCCTATAGGCAGCTTTGGTGGGATTCTGTGATTTTCAAGTCTGAATTCTCTTTAGAAGAGCCTATAGGCAGCTTTGGTGGGATTCTGTGATTTTCAAGTCTGAATTCTCTTTAGAAGAGCCTATAGGCAGCTTTGGTGGGATTCTGTGATTTTCAAGTCTGAATTCTCTTTAGAAGAGCCTATAGGCAGCTTTGGTGGGATACTGTTTTTCAGCACAGCCTTATTAATTTGCCAACTGAACAATGCTTTTGCAAGGAAGGCAACGAGTAAGGAGTGTGACTTGAGTTGGCAAGGCAGAATAAGGCACCTTGCAAAAATAAACATGCAAAGGAGGAATAAAATCAGAATCAAAATCTCTGCAAAACCCAAGGCAGAAATGATGCCAAATTGCTGTGCTGAATAACAGTGTACAGTAGCACAGTGAGATCTCATTCAATTCACCACCTGTGAGTAGTCCTCTACATAAAGGTATAAGTTTCACAATGAATTCTTCTGCAAGGCTTTCAAAGCCCTGCAAATTAGCAAAAAAATAGACAGTGCATAATTCAATCCGTTCTATGTGGAAGAAGGAAGGCTGGGCAGAAATCCCTCTGTTACTTTCTTGTCACACAGGCTATTTGCACATACATGCATAAAAGAATTGGTTTCTTTTCTGGTGCCTTGGAGATGATGTATGACTGCATAACAAAAGGACATCACAGGGGCTGGAAGGCAGGCCTGAACTAGTCACTAGGAAAAAGTAAAGGCTTTCCCACCTTTATTATTCAATTCTGGTGCTAGGGGTGCAGGCTCACAATATCTTGGAAGCAACTGAGCTACCTTTGAGCCAACAGAGGCAGGCGGTGGACACATGCAGTGTTTGCTGGCAAGCTGGTTTAGTGTAGAGATAGATCATGTGGCTCTCTATTTATGATGTGTATGGATATACATTTATTATTTGCATGTTTTAATAGCATATCCTTAGAAAAATGCATGAGATCTGAAGTGTCTCTGATGTAGTAATGGTGACCTTTGTACCACTTAATAAACAGCCCAGATAAGACTCCCTGGTCAAATGGCACAACATAGTATGGCTTGTGTCTGTGCAGTTAAGCCCTCATCCTTCCTCATGCCCCCTGCCTTTGACTCCCCAAGTAAGATGGCTTCATCCAGGTTACTAACCATGAGCAGTGCCTAGCATGAGCTATGCCCTGATCTAAGGCCAAGCGCTGACTGGGAGAGAAAGCCTCTGAATGAGCCAGAACCGTGGCAAGGAACGTGCCAAGAGTGAGAAGGTACAGATGATCACTGCCCAGCGCTCATTCTGTGTCTTGGCCTTGTTCTGTTCACTAGAATAGACAGAGCACATAGCCAGAGGGATCAGGATGAGAGCACAAATGAATGTTTTTAGCACACTAGGGACATTTGCCCTGCTGGCCTTGGCAGTATTTTCTCACGCGCCGCTTCTGTGCATATGCTCATTCTCTTCCCTTTCTTGCTGTCCACTGCTTGCACCCTACCTCTTCATGCATGTCTGAGACTTCAGACCGATCATGTCCTCTAATGACTGGAAAACTTGATGTCTTGAATGTTCATATGCACAGCCATGTGAAGACTGAGCACAGCTTATCTGGGAGCTCTAGTCACAGGCTTGGAATGAAGGACTGAGACTACCACCCTTAGAAAAAAATAGTGCTCCTAGGAATGTACAGGACTGCAGAAAGCTGCCTGCTGTCCTGCCAAGGAGCCTGCAATAGTGTGTGTCCTCTAAACTTCTGCAGAAACAGAGTAGTTTAATTTTTGACTTGGTTTGATTCCAAGGGAATAGATAGCTCTAAGCCAGGCCACCCTGTGGTACACACTAGTGACTTTTCCACTGGTGTGTGCTGTGTACCTCTGAGGTATAACCACAAGCTGTAAGCAAAGGTAAAGAGTACGTTGCTAGAGTGGAATAATTGTCATCACAACTAATAATGCTGGAAATGAGTGTTTCCTCCTGTTAATAAGGCAGCAGAATAGGCAGTAGTAGGAAGGGTAGATTTACTGTATGGGTAACCAATGTGAACACTCTCTGGTTTATGTCAGTTGAGTTCATAAAGTAAATAAAATGCTCCCTCAGCGATCTATGAGTTAATGTTCTGTTGGTTTCTAGCAAGATAAGAGCTCCCTAGTGCCCAAAGCAGTTTTTTTAATAGAATTTATAAAAAATCACTGAAGTTTTTGAAAACTTTTTTAACCCTCTATTTGTCTGTCTGGGATGGTAGATCATGAACTCAAGCTGCAACAAAGTGGGCATTAGGAAATGTTTTTCACAGAAAGAATAGTCAGACGTTGGAATAAGCTGCCCAGGGAGGAGGTTGAGTCACCACCCCTGGTTGTGTTTAAAGGTCATTTAGATGTGGTGCTTGGGGATATGGTTTAGAAGTGAACTTTGTAGAGTGGTGTCTGTAAAGGTGGAATTAAGTGCTCTGAATTAACCTTAAAGTTGACATCAACTTATCACTTTCTTTAAAAAGTTCTGCTACATGTTTCAAGCATCAGACAATCAATCCTTTACACTCTGAGGGTTGTAGAACATTTGAAGCCATATCTCTATGAGACAAGCTACACTAAAACCAAAATGACTTGAAGTTTTCCCATATCAACAGGCAGTTACATGACAGGGTGTCAGGTAGGGAATATGGCACATTACAGGCAGCCAACTGGTCCAAGTATCAAGACATTTAAAACTGTCTAGTTTGTTCACACTTCATTCATATACTGCATCAAAACCTGCCTGCCACATAACTGTTCCTGTTAATGAACCTGCAAATGTATTTCTAGGTATAGGTTTAGTCACTGGTTTGATTTTAGGTAAAAAATAAATTGATACAAAGCCCTCACGTGATTTTTGCACAGTAAGTTGCATTTTCCTGTACTAACATGATGAATCAGATTCTGTGTTTGATTTACAGACATAAAACCATAATTTGTTCATCCATGGAGAAGCCAAAGACAGCTCACTGTAAATACTTAAAACAGTTTCAGTCACTAACCAGGAATTGATCAAAGAGGAGTTTTATTCATTTGCATGTTTAAGTAAGGCTTAGGTAATGCTCCAAGAGATACAACCGGAGCTTCTGATAAGGAAAGCAAAAAAGGATTTCTTTTGTCTTTGGTCCCTCTTCCAAGCCTTCCCATAGTCTGACACACACCTTATTTAAGACATAATCTCAGTCATTTTCATACTGAGACTTAAGTTACAGTAATAATCTCGTGGGAGACTTCCACCTGCCCTCTAGTAATACCAGGAAAGGGTAGGTTTGCAATCTCTCTTTTTTCTGACCATGACTCAGGTAGCAAACAGGAGCTGCAGTCAACCAGAGCTCCAGCCAGTAACATTTAAGCTTTAAAAATGCTTTCTTTGCCCTCAATTTCACATGTATACTAAAAATGGGTTTACTGCAGTATGTGAGCAAGCATGAGAATTGTGATGTTTTCATTTTTAAACTTTAAGTACCAGTAGCAACAGTGAGGGATTTTTATTAAAAATTTCAGATCCCAGCAACTGAACCTTAAATGCTGAACAGCAACTTTTCAATATTCAGTTTGCATGGCACCTGGAGGTAGGTCTGTTCATAGAATTCATAGAATCAATTAGGTTGGAAAAGACCTCAAGGACCGTCAACTCCAACCTGTCACCCAAGACCTCATGACTACTAAACCATGGCACCAAGTGCCATGACCAATCCCCTTTTGAACACCTCCAGGAACCTCCCTGGGCAGCACATTCTAACAGCTAACAACTCTCTCTGTGAAGAACTTTCTCCCCAAATCCAGCCTAAACTTCCCCTGGTGCAGCTTGAGACTGTGTCCTCTTGTTCTGGTGCTGGTTGCCTGGGATAAGAGACCAACCCCCTCCTGGCTACAACCACCCTTCAGGTAATTGTGGAGGGCAATAAGGTCTCCCCTGAGCCTCCTCTTCTCCAGGATAAGCAACCCCATCTCCCTCAGCCTCTCCTCATAGGGCTTGTGCTTGAGGCCTCTCATCAGCCTCGTTGCCCTTCTCTGGACATGTTCAAGAGTCTCAATGTCCTTCTTAAACTGAGTGGCCCAGAACTGGACACAGGACTCAAGGTGTGGCCTCACCAGTGCTGAGTACAGGGGCACAATGACTTTTCTGCTCCTGCTGGCCACACTATTCCAAGAAGCTGTCTGCATTTGGTATCAGCTGAGAAGTTTGAGACATGATATTACTTTTATTCCCAGGACCTGTTAGCCCTTCCTTTGCATAATAGAGGTTAAAGTGTTTTGAATGAATGTGAAAAGTATTAAACATAGAAATACAAAACAGTTAACAGATGTTTCTCTATTCTTACAGGCATATTCCATATTAAATATATGTACATGGAAAAAAAAAACACAAGTTAGTATTGTGTACAACATTTACTTAGAGCTCTGCCATGGGGGAACTACTTTATTTCATCCTTTCTTTCTGTACAAACTGGCAGCCTTTTTAAAACAGCTCTTTCATGACAGCTCTTTACATAATGTTCTGTTTTGGCTGGCTAGTATTCTTTGCTGAAATAGTCTTTCTTATCTTCCATCTCTTTGCTGGCTGTTGTCCACTTTTCAGCTACTTCTCTTCATCTTCTGACTTCTCGGACTTCTTTGGGAGATGATTTATAGTGCTTTGGTTTGTATGCTATCTGCTTTTGTTAATTTTATTTTCTCTTCTTAGTAGTATCACAGTATTACTAAGGTTGGAAGAGACCTCGAAGATCATCAAGTCCAACCTGTAACCACAGACCTCATGACTAGACCATGGCACCAAGTGCCACATCCAGTCCCTTCTTGAATGCCTGCAGGGACGGCGACTCAACCACCTCCCTGGGCAGCACATTCCAATGGCGAATCACTCTCTCGGTGAAGAACTTTCTCCTCACCTCCAGCATAAACTTCCCCTGTTGCAGCTTGAGACTCTGTCCTCTTGTTCTGGCACTGGTTGCTAGGGAGAAGAGGCCAACCCCTTCCTGGCTACAACCACCTTTCAGGTAGTTGTAGAGAGCAATGAGGTCTCCCCTGAGCCTCCTCTTCTCCAGGCTAAACAACCCCAGCTCCCTCAGCCTCTCCTCATAGGGCTTGTGCTCAAGGCCTCTCCCCAGCCTTGTTGCCATTAGTATGTCCCACTACCTTGTTAGTGAGGAGCATCAGATTTTTTTGTGAGTAACTGTTGTGGAGTCTCCCTCTGGAGGTATTCAAGACCTGCCTGGATGCATTCCTGTGTGATCTGCTCTAGGTGATCCTGCTCTGCTAGGGGAGGGGGACTGTATGATCTTTTGAGGTCCCTTCCAGCTCCTAACATTCTGTGATAGCTGTGAAGGTGGCTCTCTTTTCTCTCAGGTAACAAGCACCAAAATGAGAGGACACAGTCTCAAGCTGCACCAGGGGAGGTTTAGACTCGAGGTGAGGAGAAAGTTCTTCACAGAGAGAGTCATTCGCCATTGGAATGGGCTGCCCAGGGAGGTGGTGGAGTCACCGTCCCTGGAAGGGTTCAAGAGGGGATTGGATGTGGCACTTGGTGCCATGGTCTAGTTGTGAGGCCTGTGGTGACAGGTTGGACTTGATGATCTTCGAGGTCTCTTCCAACCTTGGTGATACTGTGATATGTTGCAACTGTGTGGCAATGATGAAGGCATAAAGTTATTTAGTTTGGAGCCATAGTTCCTAAGGGATGAATTACTCAAAATTTTCATCTGATATAACAGAATAGTTTCCATTCTTGTGTTTCAAACTGGATGCCTTACTGTTTTCATTGTCACCATGTTATAACTCTTTGATCTTCAAGTGCTGGAATGTGTCCAGAGAAGGGCCATGAGGATGAGCAGAGGGCTGGAGCACCTCTCCTATGATGATAGACTGAGGGATTTGTGGCTTTTCAGGCTTAAGAAGAGAAGGCTCTGACAAGACCTTATTGTGGCCTTCCAGTATCTTAAGGGGGCCCACAAGAAAGCTGGGGAGGGACTTTTTAGGGTATTAGGTAATGATAGGAGTAGGGGGAACGGAACAAAACTAGAAGCAGGTAGATTCAGATTGGATGTTAGGAAGAAGTTCTTCCCCATGAGGGTGGTGAGACGCTGGCACAGGTTGCCCAGGGAGGTGGTAGAAGTCTCATCCCTGGGGGTTTTTAAGGCCAGTCTGGATGTGGCTGTGAGCAACCTGATCTAGTGTGAGGTGTCCCTGCCCGTGGCAGAGAGGTTGGAACTAGATGATCTCTGAGGTCCTTTCCAACCCTAACAATTCTATGATTCTATGGCATTAAGAACAAGAAATATCTCATATATCTTTTTTTATTTTGGCAGGAAATAATATAGAAAGATGTCTCCTCATGAGGAAAGATAGAGGAAAATAAGGGATTGTTGCATTTTCCTTTTACTTTTCTGTTCTTTCTTTCTTTCTTTTTTTATTTTAAAGCTGGTTCTAATAAGACCCTGGGATTACTCACATGTAGTCCACCAATCTTTTATGATCCTCAACAGAGGGAATGCTTTTTGTTCCAGCTGAAATCACATACCAGAATGATGAGCATCAGAAACTCTAAAGCGGCAGGAAGACAGATGTCCTATAAGGTTAAATTCTTTTCTTCTCCATGCTGATGTTCTCTGTGGAACGTATCATGATGTAGCATTAGTTCAAACTCTCACTTTCAGAGTAAACTGAAATAATTGTTTCAGGCCACAATCTTCTTGCCTCTTGTTTTAATTTCCAGTTGTACATGGGCTGTAAAGCTCCAGAAGGCTATTTCTGTTGCGAGAATTAGAGACGGCTTTATCACAGTGTAACATAATGATGGTTATTTGGTTAGCCACCAATTTCCTTTCTCATGCTCTCAGTCTCAGATTGCTTAACTATCATCTGACATTCTCAGACATGCTAACTAATTGTGCTGTAGTAGACAAATAAAGAGCACATTTTACGAGCAATGTGGGGGATGTACTAACCAATGTCAATTCATATGTTGCCTGGATACAGCTTTTATTTGTGTTTAGGATTATTTAATCAGCTTCTTAATTGCAAAGCACAGAGAATTGAAGCATACAGTCCAAAGTTTAGTCAGTAGAAAGACCCAACAGACTGCTATGGACTTTGGTTCAGACACCTACTGCTTTGTTGTCAACTATATTGTACTTGCAACATGAAAGATGAATATTAAAAGAGGTTTAGATGAAGTTGAAGGAGGCTGTGTGAAGGGAAAAGATGTCTTTAGGCATACCAGATTAATGAAAATGCAGTTGTAGAGAGTATTGTTCAACATGTGTCTTATAGAAGAGTAAAAAGAGAGTTAAACAGCTGCTCAAGTGAATACTTTCTAGTAGGATAAACATGAAGGTCCTGTGGAAGAAAAACTGTGTGTGGTAAATGAGTAGAGATCCCTGTCTTATGTTTCTGGGATGCAAGCTGAAGCAAGCAGTAACGTTTGATATCAGCATATATTGGTTGGTGTTGAGACAGGGAGTACAGAAGGCCTGTAGGTAATGTTTAAAAGTGAGTTACGGCTCCCTTAAACTTATAGAAAAACATAACATAGAAATGTATCTGATGACTGAGGAAGATGGCTGAGGGCTCCAGATATAGCAGTGTTGATGCAAGAAAACAGATCTCCTCATTCATTAGCTGCCCAGGCTATATTGTCATTTCTAAAGCACTGCTGCTACTTAGCCATACCCTGGTGTGTCTAGGAAGCTAGATCGTTGTTCTTTTCCTCTGTATATACTCAATGTTGCATGAGATCAAGTACTTTGCAGATCATGTAGAGTTTAACTGAGATGTCAGATGATAATTCATGTCATTACCCAGGTAAGTTTACTTAATTCTCCCAGACAAAACAAAAAGGAGTGCAGCAGGATATTAAACTGTGATGTAACTCCAGCTGGCAAAAAAGCACTACACAGAAGCTCACTTACTGCCCTCCCTGGTGGGATGGGAGGGGGAGAATCGGACAAAAAGGGCAAATCCCTTGAGATAAGGACAATTTAAATGAACACCACAAAGAGAGAAAAAACAACAGTAGTAACAATAGTACTAATGAACAAACATAAAGTGGGTGACACAAAACACAAAGTTCACTGCAATGGATGCCAGGACCTGTCCAACTGCCGTGCTGAAAACCCATGCACTTGCCCCAGCGAGCCCTTCTCTTACAGTGGGCATGAGGTCAGTATGGTGTCAAATACCCTACTAAC
Organism: Picus viridis; assembly: GCA_033816785.1. Taxonomy (NCBI): domain Eukaryota; kingdom Metazoa; phylum Chordata; class Aves; order Piciformes; family Picidae; genus Picus; species Picus viridis. The sequence goes on from CM066568.1 coordinate 7,517,913, forward strand.
TGATTTGGTTGGCTAACCTGGTTGTTTCTTAGGAAAATTAAGCCTATCCTAGTTGAACCCAGGACAAATTAAAGGATTCATGATCTGCCTGCTACTTTGACAATCTGGAGCCAAACATGATCCCATGAGTTGTGATGTGCAGAAATGTTGGATGTATTGCTCTATCTGTGTGGAGAAGGGAGAGATGGCAATGGGCACTGAACCCGTGAATCCCAGGCGCAGGAGATGAAGAAGATGCAGACATGAGGGCCAGGAACCACAGGAGCAGAGCTGTCAGCCACTGTTCCCAGAGGCAACCCAGAGCAAGGTAAGCTGCTGTTGTCTGGAGGTATGACTGATGGTTTGCTGCCTTCTCCACACTTACAAGGATGAGCAGACTTTCATTCTCCTTGCTTGCTCTACTTTGAACCTACATAGCAAATTAAAGCTGTAGGAAGTTTATGCATGGCATGGATAAATGAGCTGCCTTGTCTGAAACACAGCCTTTGAATGGGATAAAGTCACTGTGCTTGTTTCCAAAAATGATTTTTTACAGAGGCAATGATTTACTGACTGAATATTTTCAAAGACCTTCTTAAACAAGAGCTGTGAACTTAAACCAGTCTGCTTTATTAGGAGCCCAAGATTTGTGATTGCTGTGCTGAATGGAATTTTCTCCTGCCCTAATCTGGATGGAACGGGATAAAAGATCAAATTTGCATGTGGAAAAACTAAGTGGAAAAGCATCTTTTCAGCAGGATAGGATAGGATAGGATAGGATAGGATAGGATAGGATAGGATAGGATAGGATAGGATAGGATAGGATAGGATAGGATAGACCAGGTTGGAAGACACCTTCAAGATCATTGTGTCCAACCTATCATCCAACACCACCTAATCAGCTAAACCATGGCACCAAGCACCCTATCAAGTCTCCTCCGAAACACCTCCAATGATGGTGACTCCACCACCTCCCTGGGCAGCCCATTCCAATGGGCAATCACTCTCTCTGTGTAGAATTTCTTCCTAACCTATACATAGTTTGAACACCACCTCTTTCAATTCTACTCCAGAATTTTGAACCCTTGCTGAGTCTCTTCTGGCTTGTTGCAAAAGGGAGGCTCAGCTCCTCTGCACTGAGGGATGTGGTAGGTTTGGTTCACAGCCTATGAAAGTTAAGGTGTCTCATGCACCGCAGCTTAAAACTCCAAAGTGTTCAAGATGGTTTTTTGAGTGTTATTTACCAGACTTTTTTTTATATACCAGTACCAAATCCATCTAATCCAGTGGGATTTTTTTTTCTTTGAGATTATATGCAGCTGAAAAACTAAAGACTTCAGTTTTTCAGTAAAATTCCCTTTGCTTCAGCACAATCTCTCCCTATCTCAGCTTTCACGGGCTTTTATGGTAGCTGTCTTACAGCTCGTTTGTCCTTCAGAAAACCTGATCCAAGTTTTATCACCTCTTTCTTCTTTTCTCAAATGATTATTCAAAAGCCAGGAGTCTCCCTTTAATATCTCTTTCTTGCCTCATTATTTCCTGGCGATTCTGAGCTGGTTCTTTGTTTTCTATTCCAGGAGTCTGGAATGCCGCAATATTTCTCATTTAGTTTTTGAGGAAGAGCTGTCTGGCTGTCGTGTCAAAGTTTCAGTGTTTCATTCCAAACATTCATAACAACATGGTTTAATATTTTAACACACCAGTGTTTCACTTCAAACAATGCATCTGCTGGGTTTGTAACCGAGGTGGTGTGGAGATTTAAGGTTTGTAATGGTATATTGAGGCCTCTTCTGCGCCTTACTTCTCTTAGAAGAAAAATGAAAAGAAGATTGCTTCACACAGTGCTGGCTTGTGCAGCTATCCCTCAGTAACTGGTAGAATATATTTGCAATAAAATATTTTAGAAGAGTGCCAAGTCATCCCTGCAAGCCAACTCCTGCCAGAATTCCTCTTTTCACCTGTTTATTGCCCTTCTTTTGCCCTCGTGAGCTCAAAGGGGTAATGAGCAATAATTTTGGAGGTTTTTAAGTCTCTGTGAGTAGTATCAAGCATACTCTAAGTATCAACATCAGGACATGGGAAAAAGAGGCACATAAACCTGGAGGCCAGGATGTCCAAGATACACATTGTCATGGGAAATAGCACATTCCTAACCCCCTTTCCATTATCCACTGTTTCAGCTGGCCTCTAAAGACACGTTATTGTAAAGCTTTAAGTGTGTAGGCATGGCGCTCAATATTCACGAAATATCTGGCCTCATTCACCACCAATTAAAGTACAAAATCCTGGATGTGTTTTAGCATGCTAGCTGTATTTCTGACCCAAAAAAAACCCCAGACCACTATGTTTTTTGTCATGGATTAGCATAATGGAAGAGATGTTAAGGTATCTTCACTACAAAGGAAGTTCACAGTATGAAAATGCTCCACGAGGATAGTTTTCAAGTTCCTTTTCCTCTGAGCTTTGGTCTCAAAATGCCAAATAATAGTATCATAGTACCAGTCAGGGTTGGAAGGAACCACAAGGATCATCTAGTTCCAACCCCCTGCCATGGGCAGGGACACCCTACACTAGGTCAGGCTGGCCAGAGCCTCATCCAGCCTGGGCTTAAACACCTCCCTGGATAACCCATTCCAGGGCTTCACCACTCTCATGGTGAAGAACTTCTTCCTCACATCTAGCCTGAATCTCCCCATTTCCAGCTTCATTCCATTCCCCCTAGTCCTATCACTACCTGAGATCCTGAGAAGTCCCTCCCCAGCCTTCTTGTAGGCCCCCTTCAGATACTGGAAGGCCACGATGAGGATTGACAAGAATAATACTGTAACCTGAAAAGAAAAGAATAATTCTCTAACTTGGAATAATTCCTTAAGAAAATAACTGTCTTCAAAAAACCCAAACCAACCACCACCAAACATTCCTTCTCTCACACTCTCTCCTTCAGGAGAAAAAGCCCTGCTGGACAAATCAAAAAGAAAATATTTTTCCTCTGCCCATTTCAGGCTACAAAATAGACAACATCTTTGCTTTTTATTTTGATTAGCAGCTTGGACTCCCTTACTTCACAAGTAACCTGAACAAATAATGTGCCTGAGATGATTTCAAGAGATAGAATACCAAAACAAGCAAAGCAACGATAGAAAATAAGTATTTTTTTTTTCCTCATGGAAATAAATTGGGTCATTAATTATCCTTTTAAGAAGGATAGATAATAATTTGCAGGCCTTTTTCTTTCTTTTTTTTTTTTTTTTTTTTTTTTAAACCAACAAAAGTTCAATTTTTATAGGCTTTTAAGACAGGAAGGAAGAAAGAAACCCATACACAGTAGTCTTGAACTTGCTTCAGCCCCACTGTGCTGCATACGCAGAGTAATAATATCCTTAGCAAAACAAGGAATTGTTTATCCAGCCCCATGCTGCACAGGAACCCTGTAAATACTGGAATTTTGCATAATGTAACTGTCATGATTTATAGAACTTATTACATGCTTTTGCTACCAGGAAAGAAGTTTTGTGGTTGGTAGAAATATTCATCGATAGAGCTGTTGCTGGTGTTGAGCAATGTTGAATTTTAGAGGGATTGTTCAGGGTGAGACCCTTGTGTATCTTCTGCTGCAGCAAAATGTGTAGTCACCTCAGTACCACAGTATCACACAGTATTACCACGGTTGGAAGAGACCTCGAAGATCATCGAGTCCAACCTGTAACCACAAACTCACGACTAGACCATGGCACCAAGTGCCACATCCAATCCCCTCTTGAACGCCTCCAGGGACAGCGACTCAACCACTTCCCTGGGCAGCACATTCCAATGGCGAATGACTCTCTCGGTGAAGAACATTCTCCTCACCTCAAGCCTAAACTTCCCCTGTTGCAGCTTGAGACTCTGTCCCCTTGTTCTGGTGCTGGTTGCTAGAGAGAAGAGGCCAACCCCTTCCTGGCTACAACCACCTTTCAGGTAGTTGTAGAGAGCAATGAGGTCTCCCCTGAGCCTCCTCTTCTCCAGGCTAAACAACCCCAGCTCCCTCAGCCTCTCCTCATAGGGCTTGTGCTCAAGGCCTCTCCCCAGCCTTGTTGCCCTTCTCTGGACACGTTCAAGTGTCTCAATGTCCTTCTTAAACTGAGGGGCCCAGAACTGGACACAGGACTCAAGGTGCGGCCTAACCAAAGCAGAGTACAGGGGCACAATGACCTCCCTGCTCCTGCTGGCTACACTATTCCTAATGCAGGCCAGGATGCCGTTGGCCTTCTTGGCCACCTGGGCACACTGCTGGCTCATGTTCAGGCAACTGTCGATCAGCACCCCCAGGTCTCTCTCTGTCCAGCTGCTCTCCAGCTAATCTGACCCCAGCCTGTAGCTCTGCATGGGGTTGTTGTGGCCAAAGTGCAGCACCCGGCACTTGGACTTGTTGAATTCCATCCCATTGGACTCCTCCATCTGTGTTGACCTTTTCCAATTCTGTGTGATGATTCCCTAACTTAGGCACAGCAAGGACCTGCTGATTTCATGTATCCTTTGAAAGGGAAGGGATGTGCCACTTTGAGCTATCAGGGTTATCAGGGAGACCTCATCACTCTCCACAACTCCCTGAAAGGAGGTCAGAGTCAGGAGGAGGCCACCCACTTCTCCAAGGTGACAAGTGATAGGATGAGAGGAAATGGATTTAAGTTGCACCAAGGGAGGTTCAGATTGGATATTAGGGAAAATGTCTTCACCAAAGGGTCATTGGGCACTGGAACAGGCTGCCCAGAAAGTGATGGAGTTATCCCTGGAGGCGCTTAAAGGACAATTGGATGAGGGGCTTAGGGACATCATCTAACAGTTGTGTACATGGGGATCTTAGGTTATGGCTGGACTTGATGATCTTAAGGTCTTTTCTAGCCAGGCAATTCTATGAATCTGTGATTCTGTGTCTGAAAAAAAAAAATAATAAAAGGTTTCAGCCTGATTAAACTCTAGCTGTGGGGGCAGCTTCCCTGGTGGCTCCATGGCACAGCTCAGGCTGTCTTTCTGAAGGCAGAGAGAAAGGTGTCTTCCTGAATTTCTGGGTGTGGGAGATGCAGTTTCCTGTACATACTGCAGCTTTTTCAGATAGCCTGGGACTGGACATGTGTGATTCTTGCATGTGATGATCATTTATAAATTTTTCTGCCACTTGTTACATTTTGAGAACTTCTCTGGGGAACTCTTGAAAAATTCCACAAGGCAACAATAATCCTGTGAGGATAAAAAGAATGTTTGCGAATCAAATCTGGTAGTCATAGAAAGTGCCATGGCTGGCAAAGGACAAGTTCCAAACTTTGGCAGTTGTCTTGGATCTGCAGATCTCTTGTCATTTTTGAGCATGAACCATCTGTGGCTAAGAAATTCCTCAGGAAGGCTTGTGGTCTTTGTTTAGATGTCATATTGTCCCTTAAAATTCTACCTAGGAATCAAAGATTTACAGCCCTGGTAGAAGGCACAAGACGGAAGCTACCTAAGGAGCTAGCGGGCTGAGGATGAGGACTGGATCCATTTCTTTTGGGATTCAAGGTACCTGAAGGGTGGCTGTAGGCAGGTGGGGGTTGGTCTCTTCTCCCAGGCAACCAGTGACAGAACAAGAGGACACAGTCTCAAGCTGCACCAGGGGACGTTTAAGCTGGATGCCAGGAAGAAATTCTTCACAGAAAGAGAGATTGGCCATTGGAATGTGCTGCCCAGGGAGGTGGTGGAGTCACCATCACTGAAAGTGTTTAAAAAGAGACTGGACGAGGCACTTAGTGCCATGGTTTAGTTGATTAGATGGTGTTGGGTGATAGGTTGGACTTTTCCAGCCTGATTAATTCTGTATTCTGTAAAGGCACTACAGGAATTTTCTGTTGGAAAATGTGCCACCTGTGAGGTCTTCGTAACAAAAATTTATATGAAGGCATATTTACCTGGATGCATGAAAGCAGTTGTGCTCAGTTTTGTGCTATCCAGGCACAAGCTGGCTCAGGAGACATTGAGTTAAACTGGTATGATATGGGCTGGCGAGGTTGGCTTTGCTGAATGGAGAGCTTTGGCTGGAATTCAGAAACCAAGGGAGAGTTTATGGCCTCTGAAATAGGGGATCGGCCACTCAGGAGGACTACAAAGAGGGAGTGAAGCTGTGCAAGGAGAAAATTACAAGGGTTGCAGCCCAGCTAAAACTCAATCTATCTACTGCTGTAAAAGGTAATAAAAAATGCTTCTATGAATTAACAACAAAAGGAGGACTAGGGAGAATCTTCACCCTTTATTGGATACAGAGGGCAACACTGTGACCAAGGATGAGGAAAAGTCTGAGGTATTTAACGCCTCCTGTGCCTCAGCATTTAGCTACAGGACTGGCTGCTGAGTAGCCAAGGAGCTGGAAGACAGGGGTGGGGAACAGGAGACCTCCGTAACAGGAGGAAATGCTGAGTGACCTGCTGAACCAGGTAGACTTACACAAGTTTATGAGACCAAATGGGTTACACCCAAGAGTACTGGAAGAGTTGACAGGTGTGCTTACCAAGTCACTCCTCATGATTTATCAGCAGTCCTGGCTAACTGGGGAGGTTGCAACAGACTGGAGATTAGCAAATGTGGTGCCCATCTGCAAGAAGGGTGGGAAGGAGGATCTGACTTCAGTGCCAGGAAAGGTGACTATAACACACCATTAACAGAGCAATCTAGTGATGAATCCCAGGCAGCATAGGTTATGAAGGGCAGGTTCTGCTTAATGAGCCTCATGTCCTTCTATAACAAAGTGACCTGCTTGGTAGATGAGGGAAAGGCTGTAAATCGTCTTTAGCTGGCCATCAGGTAAAGCTACGGTATAGGTAAAACCACTGAAGATATAATGAAATGTGTTTTCTGTTTCTTCTATTAACTTAAAACTATCTGAGAAGCACTGTCCACTTACATCGCAAGGAACCACTTAAATTCAGTCTAATTGGTTAAAGCAATAGACATTTTTAAGTGCAGCCTCCCACTCATGCACCCATTCATATTCTGTGTTGACACCGACTTATACTTATTTGACATACTAAAGACAATAAGCTATTGAAAACTAGTGTAGGGTTGGTTTTGTTTCCTCGTTTGCATTTTGGGTTTGCTCTTTTCCTAATAGTATTTTCTTTATATGTGCTCTAGGGTTACACCAGAGCAAATTTGCTCCAAGGCAGTCACTCCAGTGTGTGGCCTAACTCCTAGGTGTTAGGTTTTGCATCCTTAACATCATGTAATGTCAGTTCTATGTATAATATGCATTCTGCTGACAGTCTGAGTGCTTTCTGAGCAGCTCCCACACACCAGTTCTTTGCCAGTGAGTAAATGAGCTGCTTCTTAATACTCCAAACTCCTTTAAGCTCCCACTCATTTCTCATCTCCCAAGGCTATGTAGCCTTCTCCATGAGGACCAAAAGCTGAACTACTTCACACTTGTACATTTTTGTTAAAGCACCATAAAATCACACCTCTGCTTTTGACAAAATGTGAATTGTTGCTCACAACATTTACATGTCCTGTATGTAAAAGATTTGCTGTGCTAACTCATAGCAGCATTCTGAATTGATGTTAAGGAACTTCAGATGTGGTGCTTCAGGATATAGTTTAGCAGCCATGGTTGTTGGGTTGCTCTTGGACTCTACCACCTCCCTGGGCAGCCCATTCCAATGGCAAATCACTCTTTCTATGAAGAACTTTTTCCCAACACCTAGCCTAAACCTCCCCTGGTGCAGCTTGAGACTGTGTCCTCTTGTTCTGGTGCTGGCTGCCTGGGAGAAGAGACCAGCCCCACCTGGCTACAACCTCCCTTCAGGTAGTTGTAGAGAGCAATAAGGTCTGCCCTGAGCCTCCTCTTCTCCAGGCTAAGCAACCCCAGTTCCCGCAGCCTCTTCTCACAGGGCTTGTGCTGCAAACCCCTCCCCAGCTTTGTTGCCCTTCTCTGGACTCGATGGTCTTAAAAGTTTTTCCAGCCTTAATGATTCTATGAATCAAAGCTTCATCTACAAAGGCATAGATGTGTTTAGACTCCAGACATTTCCCTATAGTGCACCCATTCCAGGGCTTCCATCCAAATCATGCCTGTGGAGAAACTGTTTGATGTCTTCCAGAATGGAGTTGTTTGTAACACTACACTTCAATGTGTACATTCAAGCACTATGAAATGCAAGATGTTTTCAAAGCAAAAGGTGGTTTGAGGGTTGTTTTTCAAGAAGGGATGGATAGTTCACATGGATGCACTATCTGAAACATAGAGCATGTCTTGATCTTCGTGTCACTCACCCCTACACCTTAGGACTCCTTTAAGGAGGAAGAAAAGGAGGGCATCTCCCCTATGATGAGAGACGGAGAGCCCTGGGGCTGTTTAGTCCTAAGAAGAGAAGACTGAGAGGGAATCTGATCAATGTATATAAATAGCTGAGGGGTGGGTGCCAAGTGGAGGGGGCCAATCTCTGTTTTTGGTGGTGCATAGTGATAAGAGGAGGAACAGTGGATACAATCTTGAGCGTAGAAGGTTTCACCTCAACATGAGGAGAAACTTCTTTACAGTGAGGGTCATGGAGCACTGCAACAGGCTGCCCAGGGAGAGTGTGGAGTCTCCTTCTCTGGAAACTTTCAAGACCCACCTGGATGCATTCCTGTGCAGACCACCCTAAGGAATCCTGCTTTGGCAGGGGGTTGGACTCGATGATCTGTGGAGGTCCCTTCCAACCTCTTATGTTCTGTGCGAGGAGAGCCACTGTAGAAGTGGCTGGAAATAGTCAGACAGCAGGAGTGAAAACCCCTAACATCCTGTGATCCTGTGTTCCATACAGCACTCAGCTTGATAATCTGTTGTGGAAGGAGCAAAGGCATTAAACTGAACATGCCAGAATTATCTCATTATTGTGTATGTAGGCACCTGTTTCAAATTATTTCTAACAACCTTACTTAGGCTTATTTAAAATGTGTAGCTATTGCTCTTCACCCTTTATTTAGAATCAGATTCCCGTGGATTTGTCAGAAACTGCAGTTTTCAGCTAGAGTTGCATGCACTAACAACTGCTGTCACAGCTGTAAACAATATGCAGTGCTCCCATGATGTTCTTCAAGTTGCAATCAATTTGTCTCCCTGCCTGCCTCTGCTTTAACTTCATGAAGTTAAAATTTTACAGTAAATGCTGCTTGCTAAAATCATTGCCCAAACTACCTTCTTAATGGTCAAAGAATGGAATGGAATGGAATGGAATGGAATGGAATGGAATAGAATAGAATAGAATAGAATAGAATAGAATAGAATAGAATAGAATAGAATAGAATAGAATAGAATAGAATAGAATAGAATAGAATAGAATAGAATGGAATGGAATGGAATGGAATGGAATGGAACCAGATCAGACCAGACCAGGTTGGAAGAGTGCAGCCTAAGCCAACAAACCTGTTCACTAAAGGAAAACATGTACACATTAGTATAAACTAAAAATATCCTAGCAGCTCTTTTCTTGAATGGTCTTGGGGTTTGTTTCTTATTTTTAATTCTTTTAAAAATGCTAGACTGAAAATCATTCTGACTTCCTTTTCATGGGTAGTCCTGTGGTATGACAGTGGGCACATCTTCAAAAGCCTATGAAGTCCATATGTAGTGACAGAAAAGAGGCAGATTTTAGTAGTTGTCACTCATTTAACCAGCCTGACCTATGCTGGTTCCCTTCCTTTTGCACACAGCTCTCAGAGTTTTGGGCAGATTTGGAATGGGTGTCACGGAGGTCAAGTTTTGATCATTCCTTCAACTGAAAGGAGAGCCTGCTGTAAAATATTGCTTTTGTCTTGTCATATACCCCCTTCTCTCCTGTACACCAGCAACTTTGTGGACTGTTGAAACTCAGCTTGCATGCTTTAAAGGCTAGACACCTGATAAAGCTAGACACCTGCTGTGTCAGTAAAGGACAGAGCACACCAGCAGGGCTTCATGGTCCTTTCATCTGTCTTTATGTTCCTCTGGCTTCCTTTGTCCAACCCCATTGGTGAGGGAGGAACCAAGGCCTGGCACACAGGGTCCTTACTTTAGCTATAAGGAATGTGGCTTTCAGAGTTCAGCCAAATAGGAGCTATCAAGGTAGACCACTCTTTTGAACTGTAAACTGTCAGCCAGCAGCACCTTAATCCATCTGTCTGTAGGGCTTGACACAATGCAGACCCTGTTCTTTCCTGGAGAACAGAGGCAATGCCACAGAGCTACTGAGAGTACTGGAAACTTACTGGAATTATACAGCATGTGTCTTGTTACAATGCTGTGAATGACCGTGAGGCTGAAGAGGAATGAACCAAGCCTCCTGTATAAGCAGAAGTTTCTGATGGAGTCAGCAGTACATTTATCTCCACACTGATTTTAGATACAGTATCCTAGCAAATGTGTTTTGTTGATGGCACCAGTTTATAATCTTGCTCAGCTAAGTATGGGAGCACTTCAGTTTTCTTGCAAGCTCACTGATGAAGAAAAAGGGTAGAGAGTGACATAGAGTGGCCAGCCAGACTTCTGTGTGTTGAAGGTACTTCATATACTAGTTTCATTTGGTTATCAACAGTCAGCATTCAGTAGCAAGTTACATATTCATATATATATATTCTTATATTCAATAGACATATATTTTTCCTGGCCTGCATCAGGAACAGTGTGGCCAGCAGGAGCAGGGAGGTCATTCTGCCCCTGTACACTGCACTGGTTAGGCCACACCTTGAGTCCTGTGTCCAGTTCTGGGCCCCTCAATTTAAGAAAGATGTAGACTTGCTGGAATGTGTCCAGAAAAGGGTAACAAAGTTGGTGAGTGGTTAGGAACACAAGCCCTCTGAGGAGAGGCTAAGGGAGCTGGGGTTGTTTAGCCTGGAGAAGAGGAGGCTCAAGGGGTGGCCTTATTGCTCTCTACAACTACCTGAAGGGAGGTTGTAGCCAGCTGGGGCTTGGTCTCTTCTCCCAGGCAACCAGCACCAAAACAAGAGGACACAGTCTCAAGCTGCACCAGGGGAAATTTAGACTGGATGTTAACAAGAAATTCTTCATAGAGAAGTGATTGGCCATTGGAATGATCTGCCCAGGGAGGTGGTGGAGTCGCCATCATTGGAGGTGTTTAGGAGGACACTTGATGGCGTCCTTGGTGTCATGGTTTAGTTGATTAGATAGTGTTGGATGATATGTTGGACTCAATGATCTTGAAAGTCTCTATCAACCTGGTCTATTCTATTCTATTCTATTCTATTCTATTCTATTCTATTCTATTCTATTCTATTCTATTCTATTCTATTCTATTCTATTCTGTTCTATTCTGTTCTGTTCTGTTCTGTTCTGTTCTGTTCTATATATTTCAAATCCAAATGACTAATTGGTAAGTAAGTTATTTTAATAGACTCCACACTCCAAGAGTACAACTTGCAAACAGGAGCACTTTTGTTCCAGGATGGGACAAAATACTGCAGGAAAGTTACTACTGAAGAAATTTGCTTGGGGCTTGTAAATGCTCAGTGGTTTTGTACACTTACCATAGGACATGATCAACATCAACTTGGAAGCAGTAGTAATCCCTACTGGAGTTCCAAGTATGGTTATTTAGATTTCAGGCTTCTTTTGCTTCAGAGTGATGTATCTGTCATGTGCTTTTAACAGTGATTGAATGAAGTAAATATGTGGTACAAAACATTTGGTTACCATCTCAATATGTTGGTAAGCAGCATCAGAAGCATGGTGCAGAACTGATGGATATCCTCACTTGTTTAGCAGGAGAGTAATTGCAGATGGAAGACTTTCATCTCAGCTTTTTGGTGCTGCAGCATAGTACAATGTACTATGATATCTATTTTCCTAGCTTACTGGAGAAAAAATGAAAAGGAACAACCAGTTCATGCTCAAGAAAATGAAGTGATAACCTAGAGAGCCAAGAGAAGACAGAAGAAAATATCTGAAGGTATCCCAGTTGGTGGGAATCACAGAATGTTAGAGGTTGGAAGGGACATCCATAGTGTCCAAACCCCTTGCCAAAGCAGGGTTATCTAGGGCAGGCTGCACAGGAATGCATCTAGACGGTTTTTGAAAGTCTGCAGAGAAGGAGACTCCACAACCTCTCCAGGCAACCTGTTTCAGTGCTCCATCACCCTCACCGTAAAGAAGTGTCTCCTTCTGTTGAGATGGAACCTCCTGTGTTCTGGCTTGTACCCACTGTTCCTTGTCCTATCACTAGGCACCACTGAAAAGAGCCTGGCACCCCTCAGGTCTTTATAGATGCTGGTAAGATCTGCTCTCGTTCTTCTCTCCAGACTAAACAGCCCCAGTTCTCTCAGTCTTTCTTCACTGAGAGATGTTCAAGCCCTGCAATCACCCTTGTAGAATAGAATAGAATATACAATAGAATAGAATAAAACCAGGCTGGAAGAGACCTTCAAGATCATCGTGTACAACCTATCATCCAACACCACCTAATCAACTAAACCATGCAACCAAGCACCCTATCAAGTCTCCTCCTGAACATCTCCAGTGTTCGTAGTTCTCCGTTGGACTCTCTCCAGCAGATCCCTGTGTCTCTTGAACTGGGGTGCCCAGAACGGGACACAATATTGCAGACGTGGCCTCACTGGGGCAGAGTAGAAGGGGAGGAGAACTTCTTTAAAACTCTCCTTCTAATACACCCCAGGATGCCATTGAGCTTCTTGGCCACAAGAGAACATTGCTGGCTCATGGTCATCCTTCTATCCACCAGGACCCCCAGGTCCCTGTTCTGTGCACTGCTCTCCAACAGGTCAGTCCCCAACATATACCAGTCCATGGGGTTGTTCTTTCCCAGCTGCAAGACTCCACACTTGTCCTTGTTGTATTTCATTAAATTTCTCCCTCTCCCACCTCCCCAGCTTGTCTAGTACATGAACATGCCTGTGTCATAGGAACACCCCCGTTACATTTGTGAATCCCAAGTGCATATCTGCTGTAGGCAGTGACTCATCTTCCACTGACTGTCTTGACAGTTTTCAGCAGACCGTGTGGCTGGAGCCCAGTTGTAAGAGACATCATCAGAGCAATTTATAACACATAAGCAGTGTTTATCAGAGAATAAATACATAAAAGATAAAACACAGAGACAGTTAAGTAAGCTGTGCTGCCTGAAAGCTAAACATCTTGAAAGAGATATATTGTAAGGCAAGTAATTTCAGAACACAATAAATGATAAGCAGATTCATAAAACAGTTTCAAGCATTGACATCTCTCATCCCATTGCATTGACCTTTCATGTGTCTAAGGAGCACCTGCTTATAATGGTGATGTAACACCAGCACTTCATGAGGAAAGATGAAGAGACACAGGTCATATGGAAGGGAATGGAATCAATTGCAAGAGGGAAAAGTGAAGCAACAGCATGTGTGATTTTTTGGGGTTGTGTTTTCTGAGGAGAAGTGGTGTTTCTTTCTCTTTCACCCCTTCCCTTCCAGTTCTTTAATGCTTTATTCTTTATAGGAAGATGTGGTGAGTTGAAATTACCACCACTCCCTCACCCCCTCCCACAATATAATTGCCTTACCAGCTCAGCTGGAAGCAAATGAAGCTATCTTTACAAGCAAAACTACAATCTAGAAATACAAAATGCAGTGAATGTGGATCAAATATACACTATTTACCTGTATTTACAAACAACACAAGAACTCCCCTGGACAAGACCAGGGGGCTACCAATAGCTTCCACCTCTCTCTCTGCCCCCTTCCTCCCTGTACAAGGGACAAGAGAAAAGAGAAGAGAAAAGCAGAGAGTAGCTTGCTAGTACTTAGCCACAACAAAGAAATGCAGCCAAGGTCAGCAAGCCAGCAGAAGCAAACAGCTAGTATCTGCTAGAGCAAAGAGCCAAGAAAGAAAGCAAGTTAATTTATGCAACTAACTTTATGTTACTTATCAGACCAATGATATTTAGGGACCAGTGATATTTAGACCTTATCATTATTTTCCCTTTCCATCCAATGGTAATTTATTTACATGCTATCACTTTCTACTCAAGATTTGAGGGAAATTTCCTAGGCACATCAGCCTAAAATTACCACAGAAGGCATAGTGATTTCTTAAAGTTAATTTTGACCAATAAGTAGTGTTTACTACAGTGTTAGATTATGAGTCTTTGGGCTTGATCCAAGCTCTGGCCTCACAGGTGGGCACCCCTGATAACAGAAGACATGGAGGTACAGCTGTTGCTCATTTCAGGGGTTTCAGGATGTTCACAGTCAAATCAGGTGCCATTGTTTGCTAATATTTCCCAAGGGCTCAAGCTCAGGAGCAAGTTTCAGTTGAGTTACTTGCACTTCTTGACCAGGGTAATCTGGATAGCAGACCAGGAGCCATACAGCTGGTGAGTCTGATCTTTTAATATGTGCTTTTAAAAATCCTGATGGTATTATCAGAGCTGTTCTTTGGCTTACCTCTCAAAAGCATGTTACTTTCTCTCTCAGAACTGGGAAGAATACATCATCATGTGAATTGCTTTCATTTTTTGTGCAAGGGAGATTCTGGAGAATAGAGATATTTGGGGTGGTTTTAAGTCTCTTTCTTTGTCTGCTATAACCAGCTCTTACATAGAGGGCTCATTTTCCCTTCCTTTGCATTTACACATTCAGGTGGCTGCAAAGCCAGTAAGAATGTTAATAAAGAGTAAGTGGTTGAGATATCTTTCATCTATGGTTCAATTCATTCATTGCTTTCTCTCTCTGATGGTTACATCCCAGTCTCTTGGGGCACATCTGCCCAGTCTTGACAGGTTGAAAATTAGACTAAAATAGAGGTTTTTGTCTCTCCAATCAGGTATATTGCCTTGTGTATCTTCATAGCTTAAAAATACAGCTAGGCCTATAACTATCTGCAGGTGACAACAATCAAACAGCAGCCTGGACAGCTTTCTTTTATTCAAATTTGGCTGCCATTAGTATGTGGTCTTCCCTTTTGGCTGCCAGATCCCCACTCCCTGATCATGCTTCTCTCATCTGAGAGCTGGACTGTTGGCCCTTTTACCCAGGACTCTGTCTTAAATATATTTGGAAGCAGTTAGTTAGTTATTAGCTGAAGCCTTTCCTGATCATTGTGTCATTACATTTGGTAACTGAGTTTTTCAGCAGATTCTGGCATGTGGGCCTTGATCTCAAAGCTCCTATATAATTTGATACTTATCCAACCCTCTGCATAACAGTTTTAGAGAGGAATGCTAAAGCTGGAATTTCTTTGATTTGAGAGGGCTTAGGAACATCTGTGGATATTGGAAAATTTCATGTGGTCTCCTAAGCATTTTTCTCATTTAAGGTATCATCAGCAATGTTAGAGGGGGATATTAAAGTGCACAACTCCACTTTATTTCCTTTCGTTTTGTTTGCCAGTTCAAAACCAAAATTCTAAATCATGTCCTTATTTCTCTTACATGGAAAAAGAAATAACATTAATGAACTCTTCATTGTTAATTACAATAAGCAAACAGATACAGTGAGAAATTGAAACCCCAGGGCATTTGAGCTGTGACAAGGTCAAGTTTGCAGTTGGTATTCATCTATGAAATGCAATGGTGAAGTCCCCACTAGGGGTCCATAACGTGGTGGCAGAGGGGTTCCATAGGGTCTGCCAGCCTGAGTAGTGGGAGATCGTGGCTGCACCGTGGGATCTAGTGTGGAAAGGTGAGGGAGAAGGAGAATTACCTAGCCAGCTTCCTGCAGCCTTGGGAAAAGCTCTAGTTTGTGTGCCAAGGCAGTGTGTGGTGTTTTCCTGCTCCAAAGGGTTGCCTGGCACCTCTGCAGGGAAGTTCTTGGTCTTCTGTGTTTCTTTGCTCTCACATGGGCATTGGAGCCACAGGGAAGATGCCTGACTGACTTTCTGCTCTAAAGGATCTTGAAGATAAATGAAGGACCTGCATGGCCTGGAAATCTCTTGATGTGTAGAATCAGAGAACCACAGAATGGTTTGGGTTGGAAAAGACCTTTAAATATCACCTGGTCTGACTCCTCTGCAGCAGGAATGCAGCAGATTATCAGGATGAAGCAGTTCTCATCAGGCAGATGGAAGATCATTCGTCTGTTCTGTTTTGCCCCAAGCAGTGTCCCAGGCCAACCAGTTGCCTCCTTGGCACTTGCATTCATCTGTTGCCTGTATCCACGGACCTTGAATCACGCTTGAGACCAGGCTAGCATGAACAGATCTTTGAGCTCCATGGCCCTAGGAAGTGAAAGGGGCTGCAAGAGAAGCCAAAGAGATTTTGTTCTATGATTGCCATCCTTGCCCCTGCACTACCACACAATGGGTGGAAGAGGTCCTATGGTGGGGGCTCCCTTGTCGCTGGGTACAGGGCTGGTGCCCTCACAGCCCATGGCAGCTACCAGTAGCACCTCTGGTGTCTGCTCAGGCAGCCTGCTGGGCACAGCTCAGTGTACTCAGCTTGCTACTGGGGCCAAGGCCTCCTGTGCCCTCCTGCACCTCCCACAGTCTGTCTCTGATTCACACAGATCTGTAAATATAAAGCCTAGTAAATATGAAGGCCTGCAACTGGATCCAGGAAGCCATACATGTAAACGTCAGTGGGGTTTAACTGTCAGGTTCAGACATGGGATGGAGGCCAATTTTTTTCTTGCTTTTCTTCGAGTCTTATGTAAGTGTACTTTCAGAAACCTCCCTGCCCGTGTTTTGGAACTGAGTAGGGTCCTATTTTACTTTACAGCTGGTGTGGAATTATTTCAGAAGGAGCTTAATTCTGGTGTGGTTTTTTTTTTTTTTGGCTTAGCACAAGAGGTCACAGACTCAAACCAATGGCGTTTCTCTGTATGTCTGTAAAACAGTAACTTCTGAACATCACACTTGATAGCATTCAAAACTTCAGGGAGTTACAGGTTTTGATAGCCAAAACCTTATTGTTTTAACACAAAAGCAATAAGAAAAAAATAAAATACATATGGAGCTTCTCCTTTCTCTCAAGTACAGCTACAGCTTCAGTCCTTTTCAGTCAAAGACCTGATTAAAGTTTCCTGCGTGGCCGTCTCCTTCTCCAAGCTGTTTAGTGTTGTATTATTCTGATGGAGCACCTCTTATGAAAGTGCTAGTGGTGGGAGATGCAAGGGAAAATGAGAGTTACCAGAAAGTGTGGAAAAGTAGTTTGTGAAGTTAAAACATCTTACTAAAGGGAGATAACAGCTGAAATACCGGTAGGGACAGAAAGAGCAAAAAAGGAGTGTGTAGAGCCAAGGATAAAGACTGCTGTTATTGGAGACAAATGGGCTGCACAAAAGCAAATTTCCCTGGCCCCCATGAACCAGAAAATATTAGAGACTTATCTGCCAATGTAGAAGGAATACTGGGGCAAGTTTAAAGCCAGTAAGAAGATAAAAAGAGATGGAGTGGGGTCTTGAGGGTGTTGTCTGTCACATCAGGAATTTCTGTAAGGTAGACCTGGAGGATCCTGCTATGCTAGAGAGAAGGAGGTGCTGTGCTGCCTTGGGGAGGACTCACTGCTCTGGAATGGGACATTGCAAGTGAACGGGAAGTTTTCATATTAACAGTAGAGGAGACAAACATGTGAAAGTTGCAGTACCTCTGGAAAGGGAAAAGGAGGCTTTGCAACAAAGGTCGATTTGGACAGATGGAGAATGTGGAGGAGATACTTGGGAGGAAGTCAAGAAACCTCTGTGGCATGCTACAAGCTCAGCTTACAGAAGCTACAGAGTGTGTGACCCTCTTGTTAACTTCATTTCACAATATTCCCTGCATGCTTTGTGTGGCTTCCAAGTAACACATGACATCAGCAATCTTAATAAAAACCACCTGCTTGGTACTTTTTCTGCTCAGCTCTGTTAAACTTTTTCTAGTCCAAAATACCCATTGTTATCTGGAACAGGAGTATAATTAATGTTCTCTGAATTTGCTGAGCTTTGTGAAATGAACTTCTTTCCTTAAGGAAAAAGATGTGAATTTATATCCTTTAACTCTACATGTTTGAAAATCATCTTGCAGCTGCTCAGCTTTGTATGCTGATAAATACAGCTGTCAAAATCAACTCCTGATCCTTTTCTTGAACCGGTTTTCAGAACCTCCAGTTGTGTTCATGACCTGTGTCTAATGAACGAATGACTCCTGTGCACTCGGGGAAATATATAGGATGAGAATGGCCCTAGATCTGGTGGGAGGATTGTTCAGCACACCCCAGAAGACCTCCAAGACTCAGGTTGCCTGGAGTCCATCAAGTCAAACAAAACGATAGGGAGGGGTGGGACTGGATGATCTTTTGGTAGGCTCTTTCCAGCCCTTAACATTCTGTGGTATGTTTATACATCCATCAGTGCAAGGAAGAAGCTGCTGTGTGCCAGAGGTAATTAATATCAGCAGCTAAACTAGCTGCTTCAGGAAAATAAGTATCATTAGAAATGCTTCTTCCTGTTCCAAAAAGTCTCAAATTGTGCTGTTTCTATCTGTTAATATCTCTCAGTACATGACCACTGTTTTCCCCTGTGCTTCTTTGGAAAGTTTATTCCAGATTTTATCAAGCTGTGACAGAGGTTTACAAAGTTCTCAGTACTGAAGAAATTGGTGCAGGGGACTGCCTCTTTTGAGGAGTCCAAGTTTTGATTGCAGAGTCACAGCCAGAAGTCAGAGCTCCTTCCCATGGCTTCCTTACTGCTGGTTTTAATCTCTTATTAGTGACTGAAAGCGTTTATCTCAAGGTAGATTTTCTGTTTTCACTGAACAGAGCCATTTGCAGGCGGTTTGTAACTTCTTTTTGTTTTATCAGAAAAGTCAAGCACAAGGCTGGCTTCTGAAAACTCAGTTTAGCACAGGGAAAGGGGTCATGACCCTGAGGCTTTGCCATTTAAATTAGCAAAACATCTTTGGAGTCTGGCTAGGATAAATGAAAGGGCATGGACTCTGCTGATTGTGTCACACATTTTCCAGAGTGCTTTTTCTGAACAAGCCAGAAAAAGATTTGCCTGAAGGGACACATGAATATGGGGCACATGAATAATTTTTTAACACAGAAGTTATGGTTTTTTAACAGACAAAATTAAAAGGACTAAAAAGTGGGTACCGTAGACAGTGGTGGTGAGAAGAAAGAATGAGGTTGACTTCTGGCCACTTTCAGGAGGATGTGCAGCATGGTGGGAAGTTGAGTTGTCTTCTGAGGTCACTGGGCCCTCCTTGAAATCTGCTGCCAGAGCTCAGAACCTCAGATAGTGAAGGCCCTGTCCCAATCTTAAAACATGTGGCTCAACCTGGAAGCAACGAGTCTGGTCTCCTTTAAATTACCTGCAGTGAAGAGACAGAGAGAATGTCTCTCTCCTTGTCTGAGGATTTCTTGTTCAAGACTCTTGGAATGAACTGGAGCAAATGATCTTTGTTTTTACACTTTAGAGTTTGTAATAAATACTGCTCTCCTTTGCTGCCTTCTTGCAGATGTTGATACCTTTTGGACACTTTTGAGGCTGGACCATGAGGGCATTACCACACCTAGTACAAAATAAAACATGCTTATAACTAAATCTCTACACATAACTGCCACAGGCCTCTCTAGACACATACTTTTTAATCTGTTTCTTTATCTTTCCTCCCCTACTTTGAGATTTAGATAGGGGTAGCTGTAGTGTAAAAGAGAGGTATATATTTTTGTCTGCTTAGGACATGAGAAAGGGCACAGTGCTGTCTCTTTCAGCAGCTGTTCTCAGAGGCCAGTGTGCTAGCTGTATTTATTTATTAGTGGCTTGTTTTGGTTAGGCTATTTTTTCCCCCCAGTATAACTTGTTGCAGTTCTGCTGTAATCAGTGGACATGCTTTCCCTTTCTAACACCAACAAAAACATTGGCCCAAGAGAATTTAATGGATTATTCCCTTTTGACCTCTAAAATCCCCAGGTTAAGATTCTTTCCTACGTGGTTCTTCCATTATCATCTAGCTCTGAATGCATGCTCTTGGTATGTGAAATAGCAGAAGCATAAGTCATGTCTGAGGACATGAGCTATAACCCTTAGATATGAATTTGCTGCCTCTCCAACCCAGAAGCCATTGAAAGAATTGCATCTGCATAAATAATGAAATTATATTGCAGTCAAAGAAAAACTGCAGATTCTTTTTGGCAGCAACCATGGCTTCTAATGCTCACTTAATTTTCACTTGCAGATATCTGAAGTGATGATTAATCCAATGAAATATGCAAAACTGCCCATGCAAATCTGAGTTTTGTAAATGGGGATTAGCTTACAGCTTCATAAAGTGTTCCAGAACTCAGATCTAAACTTATTTTTGTGAGGCAAATGAATATCCCACATGCTTATTTTCACTGCTCACGTTTCCTGCAGTCCTGGAGGCAGGATTTTAATCCACTTGACAACAGCATCTTTCTCTGCAAAGTTCACTCACAGAAGGAGCAATTGTGTTTCTTCTGAACAGTCATGTTGCTTGCCTCTAGACTTAAAAAAAATCTTTAAATGAAGACTCACATCCCTTTTAACTTCCTGTTCAAGTTCTGAAATTGGCTGAAAATATTGTGTTGGGTTGGGTTTTGGGGGTTGGTTGGTTGGTGAGTTGGGTTGGGTTTTTTTGCCTCCCACACAACACCCCTTGTCTCTGATTCATTTGATGCTCAGTATTATGATCAGGAGTAATGGGATCTTCTTGAGAGAATAGAATAGAATAGACCAGGTTGGAAGAGACCTTCAAGATCATCAGGTCCAACTTGTCTACCAATCCAACCCACCTAACCCACTAGAATCATAGAATCAGTCAGGGTTGGAAGGGACCACAAGGATCATCCAGTTCCAACCCCCCTGCCATGGGCAGGGACACCCTACACTAGATCAGGCTGGCCAGAGCCTTGTCCAGCCTGGTCTTAAACACCTTCAGGGACGGGGCCTCAACCACCTCCCCGGACAACCCATTCCATGGCTTCACCACTCTCATGGTGAAGAACCTCCTCCTCACATCTAGCCTGAATCTCCCTATTTCCAGCTTCATTCCATTCCCCCTAGTCCTATCACTACCTGAGATCCTGAGAAGTCCCTCCCCAGCCTTCCTGTAGGCCCCTTTCAGATACTGGAAGGCCACAATGAGGTCACCTCGGAGCCTTCTCTTCTCCAGACTGAATAGCCCCAACTCCTTCACTAAACCATGGCACCAAGCAGCCCATCAAGTCTCCTCCTGAACACCTCCAGTGATGGTGACTCCACCACCTCCCCGGGCAGCCCATTCCACTGGGTAATCACTCTCTCTGTATAGAACTTCTTCCTAACATCCCGCCTAAACCTCCCCTGGCACAATCTGCCCCTGGTGAAAATCCGTAACACTGCTTCTCATGATTTCAGCTTTTCAGGCCTGAAGATAAAAAAAATTGCATGCATGTCACAGTAAATCCTGGAAGGCAGTAAAATGGTGAAAAAACATGATCATAAGCAGAGCAGAAATGCACAAGTGGAAAGAATAGTTTGATGGTTGATCAAGTTTTTGCTACTTTTTCTTTTGGTGCTTTTCCTGTGAAAGCTATTAGCATTGGATGGAGAGCAGGAAGCAGAATATTCACTCTGAAGCAGCTGGGACCTCTGCAATTACTTGACCTCCCTTCTAGGCCTCCAAACATAATGCAGGGGATATAAGCACTAATTAATGGATGACTATGTATTAGTCCTGTACAAATGCTTCTAAAGCATGCTAAGTTTTCAGGAAGGGATAGTAGCTCCTGAAATGTCATGAGTCATAAAATGGTTTGGGTTGGAAGGGACCTTAAAGGTCACCTTGTTCCAGCTGCCCTGCTGTGTGCAGGGACACCTTACACTAAACCAGGCTGCTCAAGGCCTCGCTTCAAAGGGCTATGGAACAATGTGAATTCAGAAGTTTAAGCTCAACAGGTCAAATCATGGAGTCATTCTGGTTGGAAAAGACCCCAACGATCATCAAGTCTAACCATTCTCCAACTGCACAAAGTCTGGTGCCAAGCCATGTCCCTCGGCCAGGCACCAGTACAGCTTGCAGGGGGCTAGGTGCAAGACAAGGAACAAGACCCCAACCTCTGTAACATCTCATCACAGCACAGTTCTAGCAGAATGCCTACATGCAAACCACCAAGTCACCCACAGCTGCCAGTAGATGTGTGTATAGGCGTGCACATGTGTCCACTTATGTGATGTTCATACATGTGCACACACACAGATTAGTTGGGGGTAAATGTATATATAAAACCATATGCATTAAAAATTATTTGAGCATTGCAAATAATTCAACTGATCAGCTACAGGAAAGTTCAGTTTGTTTGTTGGCTCAGGCCAACCCGATTAGCTTTATTTTCAAGTGGAAGAGTAAGATTGTAACTGGCTTAGATGAAAGCTACAGGACTCACTTTGCCCAAATCAGAATGAATAGTTATACCACTCCTGAAAGGCTTTTGGTTTTTACCCTAACCAACCACACATGAAAGATGAAAAACCTTTGGTGATAGTCTCTGTTCAGGATTTAAGTCTGCCAAAGCAAGAGATTTTTCCACTTGGTATGTATTCACATATATATATATATGTGTATGTGTATATGTAGGTACATATGTGTATATATATATATGTATTCACATATGTCTGTAACACATCCAAGTGCTGGGTACTGCACATTGGCCACAACCCCATGCAGTATTACAAGCTGGGGTCAGAGTGGCTGGAGAGTGGCCAGGCAGAGGGGGACCTGGGGGTACTGGTTGATGGTAGGCTGAACATGAGCCTGCAGTGTGCCCAGGCAGCCAAGAGGGCCAATGGCATCCTAGCCTGCATCAGGAACAGTGTGGCCAGCAGAAGCAGGGAGGTCATTCTGCCCCTGTACACTGCACTGGTTAGGCCACACCTTGAGTCCTGTGTCCAGTTCTGGGCCCCTCAGTTTAGGAAGGATGTTGACTTGCTGGAACGTGTCCAGAGAAGGGCAACGAAGTTGGTGAGGGGTTTGGAACACAAGCCCTATGAGGAGAGGCTGAGGGAGCTGGGGTTGCTTGGCCTGGAGAAGAGGAGACTCAGAGGTGACCTTTTTGCTCTCTACAACTTCCTGAAGGGAGGTTGTAGCCAGGCAGAGGTTGGCCTCTTCTCCCAGACAGCCAGCACCACAACAAGAGGACACAGTCTCAGGCTGCGCCAGGGGAGGTTTAGGCTGGCGGTTAGGAAGAAGTTCTACACAGAGAGAGTGATTGCCCATTGGAATGGGCTGCCTGGGGAGGTGGTGGAGTCACCACCATTGGAGGTGTTCAGGAGGAGACTTGATGGGGTGCTTGGTTGCATGGTTTAGTTGATTAGGTGGTGTTGGATGATAGGTTGGACATGATCTTGAAGGTCTGGTCTGGTCTGGTCTGGTCTATTCTATTCTATTCTATTCTATTCTATTCTATTCTATTCTAGGTTAAATAAAGCTATTTCACACAGAATGTTAAGGGCTGGAAGGGACCTGGAAAGGTCATCCACTCCAACCCCTTTGCCAGAGCAGGATCACCTAGACCAGGCCACACAGGAATGCAACAAGGCAGGTTTTGAATGTCTCCAGTGAAGGAGACTCCACAGTTCCCCTGAGCCACCTGCTCCTGGGCTCTGCTACCCATGTACTTTTTCATAATAAAGTTGTTGTATAAAAAAATATATAAATGATACTTTAAAAAAAGAATAAAAATCCACATAAACATTTCTGACACAGCAGAGACTGAGGTTTGTAAACACGTGCTTGTGACATTATTAAGATGAAGACAACTTTGGTTAAAGAAAAGGAAAAGCTTGCGATTAAGCAAATACAGCTTCTGGGGGGTCTCGCTTCTCTGTCCCACCGAACGCTGCCTCTCTGTGACAACACTTACTTCAGGACAGAAGATGTAGTTCAACCTAACTGAAGTCTAGAAATGTCAGGAAAGTTTGTGGTAAAGTTTGCCTTATCATATTTTTCAAAGGAACAAAAAAAAAAAAAAAAAAAACCCACCCCACAACAGAATTTGCAATCCAAAATTGCTATGAAATGGAAAATACCTCAAGCACTCCAAGGTTTTCGAAATGGCTCTTTCTTGGAGCACCAAAGAGATGAAGACTATTTGTGTAACTTAGCCCCCCTCGTCCTAGAAAGACACACAAAATGTGTGATGAAGTTTTAGTAGCTCAGCGTTGCTCCTGGTACTAGTTAACCATCCAAGCAACACCAAAGATCACTGAAGAAATGGCTTCCCCTTTCTAACTTGGTATTTCAAACGGATGATGTGTAAATGCGTGATTGGGTTTTTTCTGTTATTATCAGTGTTGTGTTACTTTGCATTGTACTCTCTGCGATGAAGGTAGCACATGCGAATAAACCTGACAAGAGATAGACCTGGAGACAGCTTGTATAGGTCAGTGTTCATTTAAGAGACTGAGAGGTGACCTCATCAGTGTTTATAAATATGTGAAGGGTGAGTCCCAAGAGGATGGAGCCTGGCTCTGCTCAGTGGTGCCCAGTGACAGGACAAGGGGCAATGAGGCATAGGAAGCTACACATAAATAGGAGGAAAAAATTTTTCATTGCAAGGGTGACAGAGCACTGGAACAGGCTGCTCAGGGCAGGGGTTGGAATCTTCCTCTCTGAAGATACTCAAAACTCACCTGGATGCATTCTTGTGTGATCTGGTGTAGGTGATCCTGCTCTGGAAGGGGGGTTGGACTAATCATCTCTCAGGGTCCCTTCCAGCCCCTGAAATTCTGTGATTCTGCAATTAAGTTAGTCAACCAGCTGGTCTTTCATCATAGTTCTTTATTCTCCCCTCTTTCATGCTTCCTGACTGACAGCATGAAGAGGGTAGCTTATGTTATTCTAGTGGCCAGATGGCCTGACCACAATATCCACTATGTCAGCCTTAACAGTCTCAGAGGGGAAGCTACTGGCCTCAGGGCTGTCCTTTCATAGCCAGTGAGGAAACAGACTGCTACAGACATTTTCAGGAGCTGACCTGAAGCTCTGCAGGCAGCACTTGTTTTAGAGAGGCAAGATATTCATCTGTCTCCTCTAGTAGGTGACTTCTTCCCGCTATATCAGCGTAAAGGAACTGAGTAACCCAGATGGCATCCTCAGCTATACGCTAGCACCTAAAGCTCACACACGTGCCTCCCTGCCATCCTTAAGGCTGAATTTGGAATGCAACTTTGGTTTTGGTGTATCACCAATCGAGAGCTAGGTTTTGTGCTTTATTTTTGTCCTAACTCTTGTAATTCTTTTGTATGTATGTATAGGGCAGGTACAACACATGAAGAAACAAACTTGTCATTGACTCAGAGACACTGATGGAGGAGAAAGGCAAATGGAAATAAAACACAGAGATGTGATGGGAAACTGTTCTCACTATTTCTCTCCATGTCACTCCAGCTTGTTTTCATTAGATATTGAATTACAACTTCATGCGGTGTACTTTAAATGCTGTTCCACTGGTATCAGCCTTTTCTGCTGCTGTTAACTTACAGAGCCTCAAGGGTTGGCAGACTGTATTTTCTCAGCACCCAATTTAATGAAGGCTCTTCCTCTTTTAAAATTTACATGAGTGCTGGTATGGGGATGCTTTGGAAAGAAGGACTTCTGACAGACTCTGTCTAGTCTCCTACTTCAGTCAGTTATCTTTTAAAGGGTGCTTTGCAACTTTTAATGACAGTATTTCTGCAAAATCCTTGAAGCACCAGTTTCATGCATTTTCTTACTTTTCAGGAAGGAAGGATTAGTTATTTCTCAACCACAGAACCTGAGTTGTTAGTTTAAAATCATGTATAATAAGATTTCTTCAGGTCAAATCTGCATTGACAGAGCACTTCCCAGAGAGGTTGTGGAGTTTCCTTCTCTGAAGACTGTCAAAACAAGCCAGGTGCAATCCTGTGCCAGCTGATCTAGGTGTACACGCGTTAGCAGTGGGATTGGACTAGGTGATCTCCAGAGGTCCCTTCCAACCCCTACCATTCTGTGATTTAATGAGTGTACAATATGCATTTTCTAGTCTGCTTGCACTGCATATGATGTGTGGCAAAAACTTAAGTTGTTAATAAAATCCATCCCTAACAGAGTAGGTGATGAGGCAGTGTAAGATTTAATTCTTATTGCATGAGCCGCTTCATTTTCACATGTCTCTTTACACTTGATTGCACACAGTGATATTTTAAATGCATTAAAAATTTAATCAAGGGCATCAAATAAGATACAGAGCATTGAAATGACATCCAGGGAAACATCTGGGACAATGGGGTGGAAATTGCTCTTGCATAAAATGTTGAGATTCTGTAATTTTCCTGGTTAATTGAATAGACAAAGCAATGCTGAAGCTCCTCAGAAATGTATATGGAAAGTCAATGCATGGCATTTCCCACATTGCCAGTCAAAGCATTGCTCTTTGATAGACTTGTGTATTTTAATACCTTCAAGGATGACTCCATTGGACTTTTTCCTGCACAGTGTGTTGAGAGAATAGAATAGAATAGAATAGAATAGAATAGAATAGAATAGATCAGGTTGGAAGAGACCTTCAAGATCATCACATCCAACCCATCATCCAACACCATCTAATCAACTGAACCATGTAACCAAGCACCCCAGCAAGTCTCCTCCCAAACACCTCCAATGATGGCAACTCCACCACCTCCCCAGGCAGCCCATTCCAATGGGCAAGCGCTCTCTATATGAAGAATTTCTTCCTCACATCCAGTCTAACGTGCACAGATGAGATAGAGAGGACTAATCCCATGTGTAAAGTCAGAGTTGTGTTATCAAGTTTGCAGTGGCTAAAGGGTCAGTCTTGCAAATTTCATTCCCACAGGTATGTCTTTTACCCTTTGATGAACCAAAAAGGAAAAGTGCTCAGAGTGATGTTGATAAGCAAATCACTGCTTTACTGTCAAGATATGAAGGTATCAGAAGATATGCCCTCTAGCTTCCTGTAGAGTACATAGTCATCCTCCTGTTTGCAGAATGTACTCTCTTCTCTTGAAACCAAACTCCAAAACAATTATTTATCTCCAGATGGAGATAATGGAAAACACGCCAGACTATGACAAGAGCAAGAAAAATTAGAAGACAAAAGTGTTAACATTTCTATGATCAGGTGACTGACAATTTGAAATAGGTCAGAACTAGTTCAGTTTATATTATGGTTGCTTTTCTGCTGATTTGTTTTCTTAATCCCCCCCCCCCCCCCCAATAACTTAGACTTTAGAGATTGAAGAGATTAAAATCAGAGCAGCATAATGAATATATATACAGTTTTCTTTTTCACTCTGCATGGAATCTAGATATTTATGTGCTAGAATAAAACATCATAAAACTCATCTTTGGCATTCTTCAATGAAATCTCAGCTGTGCAGTGCATGTTGAAAGAAAGAAATGGACACGTTTCTGCAAAACAAAAGGTAGCAAAAGTACTTGCAGCTGGCCTTGGAAAAATTTCCATTCCTTCTTATAACATATCACACTGAAAGAGACTTCACACTGTCACAGTACATTAGAGATTGGAAGGGACCTCAAGACGTCATCAAGTCCAACCTCCCTGCCAAAGTAGAATCACTTAGGGTAGTCTGCACAGGAATGCAGACAGATGGGTTTTGAAAGTCTCCAGAGAAAGAGCCTCCACAACCTCTCTGGGAAGCCTGTTCCAGTGCTCTTCTGTAAAGAAGTTTCTCCTCACGTTGAGGTGAAATATTCTGTGTTCAAGCTTGAACCTGTTGTTTCTTGTCTTATTAGTGCACACCACTGAAAAGAGCTTGGCCCCTTCCACTTGACACCCGCCCCTCAGATATTTATACACATTGATGAGATCCCCTCTCAGTCTTCTCAAGACTAAACAGCCCCA
This sequence comes from Picus viridis, assembly GCA_033816785.1. Lineage (NCBI taxonomy): Eukaryota > Metazoa > Chordata > Aves > Piciformes > Picidae > Picus > Picus viridis. The sequence goes on from CM066568.1 coordinate 7,545,680, forward strand.
GAGCTCTCAGTCTCACTTTTGAGCAACTTCTTGAAGCCTACAAAAAAAGCCATACTCTGCCTGTCAGTACGTCCCACTATAAGTGTAAATAAGGAAACAAATAGTAAGTATTAAACTGGTATAAATCAGTAGTAAGAAGGTTTTTGTTCCACAGTTTCTGACTCTGCAAAATACTCTGTTGCAATTTGCATCCTGAGCAGTGTCAGTGAATGCCTGTGAGGTGCCTTGGCCCTAGACTACTCCAGAGATACTTTAGGATACTTCAGACACAAAAACCCAGCTGTAAAAGTGGCATATGTGAAATAATTGCTACTCAGAAGCTGATAACCTGGAGCTCCCATTTATTTATTTCTTTTATTACCAGGGTGTTGTTCATGGAAGGTGGAAGCATTTAAAATTTTGGCAAGCAGAAAGTTATTTCTGCAGAACAATCTGGTGATCAAGGACATACTCCTCCATCTTATGCTATTCAAAGCAGATTGCCAGAAACAAAACCAATTATGAAATCCAGGGAGAAGAAATACTGTAATTGAAAGGGCAGTTAGTCTGTAAATTCATGTGTTCTAGTTCGTGTAGCAGTCCCTGAGTTGCCTGGCTGCAGTCTAAGAGGGAAGATACATTTTGAGGCAGTCAGTTCTTCATTCAGTTTGATAGAGCAAAAAATCCATTTTGCTCAGCCTTATACAGAAAGTGTAACTTTCAAAGTGGCCTGTTGCTTTAGCTTCATTTGTTTTGCACTGAAAGCCAAAGAGAAACCTTCCAAGTTCAGTTTTCCATTAGATGTGGAGTATTCTATCTTTTTTTGGGGTCTTTTTTAGTAAATCAGACACGAGTTACAGACTTCTCTGAGTGCTTCAGCAACATGCTGAAAAGTGTTTGGAAAACAGAGATTTATGACTTTACAACAGCCTATGTCATAAGGCTAAAATGCAAGAAGGAAAAAGGTTGCGTTTTCCCTTTGACAGGCTTGTTATATCTGATCCAAGAAAGTGAGTAACAGAACACATTCCCTACTGGTAAACAAAACGAGAGTTTTAGCCAGGTCAATCTATGAGCAAGTTTCTCCTCCTGCTGCTCTGAACTGTGACAAAGACTGAGGGCCAGCATTTTGCTTTTCTTCCTCTTAGGCTAAGAAAAAAATCATGTTGAAAACTTCATTCTTCATCTACAGGGCAGGAAGGAAATTGGCCTGAATGAATAAATTCACTAAACATGTCACCTTCTTGTAGAGATGTGTTTTGTGAAAGCACAATCAAACTAGCAACTACACAATGTCAAAAGACTCTGGTGGAAATTAGCAGGTTCATTGCACCCATGGTAAGATGCAACCCTGATTCTTTCTAGGGTTATGTGCTGACTTTGTGCCACTTCAGTACCAAACAGTTTATGAGCTCTATCTTTGGGTTATGAATGTCTCCCAAATCTTGAGATAGTAATTTAGTTTAATCTCTAATAATCTGAAATGAGAACATGTGAAAAAAAAGCTGCTGTTTCCACTGTAAGACGAAAGTGAGTATCATCAGGGGTTGGTCTCTTCTCCCAGGCAGCTAGTGACAGAATGAGAGGACACAGTCTCAAGCTGTACCAAGGGGGTTTTAGGCTGGATGTTAGGAAGAAATTTTTCATGGAAAGAGTGATAGGCCATTGGAATGGGCTGCCCAGGGAGGAAGTGGAGTCACCATCACTGGAGGTGTTTAAAAAGAATCATAGAATCACCAAGGTTGGAAGAGACCTCAAAGGTCATCAAGTCTAACCTGTCACCCAAGACCTCATGACTAATAAACCATGGTGCCAAGTGCCCTGTCCAATCCCCTCTTGAACACCTCTGGGGATGGTGACTCCACCACCTCCCTGGGCAGCACATTCTAACAGCTAAAAACTCTCTCTGTGAAGAACTTTCTCCTCACCTCCAGCCTAAACTTCCCCTGGCACAGCTTGAGACTGTGTCCTCTTGTCCTGGTGCTGGTCGCCTGGGAGAGGACACCAACTCCCTCCTGGCTACGACCACCCTTCAGGTAGCTGTAGACAGCAATAAGGTCTCCCCTTAGAGACTGGATGAGGCACTTAGTGCCATGGTTTAGTTGATCAGATGGTGTTAGATGATGATAGGTTGGACTTGATGATCTCAAAGGTCTTTTCCAGCCTGGTTAATTCTGTGATTTCTTTGGTCTTCTGTTTATTTTCTTGTTTTGTAGAGGATTTCTTGCTGGAGGAATTTTGCCTTTACAATAAAAGTCAGAAATCATCTCTAGGTCTAGTTTATAAAGAGCTGAACATTGAAAAATGGAGTCATTTAAGTCTGGTTAAGGACCTGGCTAAAACTCTGGTTTTGTTTACCAGTAGGGAATGTGCTCTGTTACTCACTTTCTCGGATTAGATATAACAAGTCTGTCAAAGGGAAAATACGACTTCTTTCCTTCTTGCATTTTAGCCTTATGACTTAGGCTGTTGTAAAGCTAATGTTGAATTAGTGCCTCAGAAATCCTCCTTGCTAGAGTTGCCGTGTTTAGTGTGATAGCATAAGCCTGAAGTCCTATCTGTTTCTGGGAATGTAAGCATCTCATTGCATTTTTGGGTGTGTTGTAGTTTATGTGTGGCAGTCTTAGGGTTCAGGGAAAAAATCCATCTTGGTTTATTATATTCTGTCTTTCCAGTTGTCTGCAGTTAGACACAGTCATTTCCTTTTCTTCCAGCCCTGCTTCTCCTGCAATGTTGATATGAAACATTAAATAGCTGCTTTCTTAAGACCCAGAGATAGATATATTTGCAACATAGGTAAAGCAATTCCTGTGAATGCTCTGTGCTCTAGAAGGCTGTGGGGTTTAACCCTGAAAACTTTAAAGTAGTCCATAAGCATTTGTGACAACATCCAACAACCTTTTGGGAAAGATGTAAACATCATTCAGCCAGTCATGCTTTTAACCTCTAAAAGAAAAAAAAGACCCTCAAAAGTGACAGAAAGGTTCATTTAAGAAACAGAAAGTGCTTTGACACATTTTCTTAAGCAGAATAGGGTACTGAAGAGCCCCACTGCTGCACACTGTACCTTACCAAATCAAGAAGAGCTGTCTGTGGACCTTTTTAAAGGATCAGTGTGGAGTCAGGCATTTTGGAGTGATCTATAATAGATGTAAGTAGGTTGTGTGCAATTGGGAATACGCGCTCTATGAAAGTCTGCGCTCATTATTACAGCATGACCTAGCTTTGACTCTGCATAGGCAATTAAAAGAAGAGCTAAGTCAAGTGAAAAAAAGGCTGTCTCTGTGCATGGAGAAACTATGCATTCCTTCATTCTAGGCTTTTGAAATACTAATAGTAAGTGAGGTTTTACAAAAAGCCCAACCCAACCTTATTGTGCTTGCAAAATGAAGAAGCCATAAACTCATTCCCTGCCTGCACAGTCCAGTCCACAGAGTTTTAATTCATTTTTCCCCCATAGGTAAGGCTGAGTTTTAGTTGTTATCCTGTATTGCTTTTCTGACAAGATCCCTGCTTCATTTGTTGAACAAGATAGATGGTGCTCATTTAATAATGTTGTATTAACTTCATTGTTTGGCATAAGGCCTTTTGTATGCCGTTACTAAAATCCTGTCTGAAGAGAGAATTAGTTATTTCTCCTTTTGCTTTTTGGCAGTGCCCATCGCTGAATGTCTGTACACTGCAAAGGTTCCTAGCTTCACACTTACCCAATATGGTGAGGAGCTGTATGGTTCCCCATTTTATGCCCAGTAAAGAGAAAGCCCAAGGTAGACTTGAGTTGAAATAGCATGCTGGCTTTGAATTTGGTAAGCCTGCACTTTCTCCTGTTTCTGGCTGTTATATCAGGATTTTATCGTTTCAGTGCCTAATTCCTCACAAAAGTTGCAGCTATGATTTCTGCAGAATCATACATTTGACATCCATACAACCAAAGCACAGTGTTAATAACCGCTGCTAAATTTAAACATTGTTAAACATTGTCCAGCCTTTGATGGACACAGGCTTAAAATCCAGAGTTTGGTCAGCTTTCCCCTGCCTTATCTTCCTGTAGAACTTTATTTTAATACCAGACTCAGACAAAAAAAAAACCCAAATAATGTTCCAAATATATGAATATTTTCTTGAGTTTCAAGAATTTTTCATTCAAATCCAAGCTGACACATCTTCTCTCCACCTTTTCCCCTAGTACCCAACTACTGCATTTTTTGCCCACCCAACCCTCAGCAATATTTCACTTCAGAGAGCAGAGGCTGTTCCCACAGCAGGAGCAGTTCAGTGTTTCAGAAGCAAATTCATGGAATCACAGAACGGTCCAGGTTGGAAGGGAGCTCCAAGGATCATCTAGTCCAACCCCTTCTGTGGTAAGCAGGGGCATCCTCAGCTGAATTGCCCAGAGCCTATTCTGCTTCTTCACTGGATTTCAGACTGAGGGATTATTGAAACACCAGAAATCCTTCTTCTTCAGTGGCCTACTCAATCACACAGAAAACAGCATCACCCCCCAGCCATGGTATCTTTTCTCCCCTTTGTCCTATCTGTCTTGCCCAATCTTGTCTTGTCCCTTCCTGCCCCGAAATCTCTTTTCTGTGTTGCATTCAGCAAAACGGTTACTTGTTCACAGGGCTGGAAGAAGGGGGAATGGAAAGCACAGGGGACAGCCTTCACATTTGCCATTCAGGTGCCCACCCTCCAGCAGCTGGAAATGCTGGTCATGTGTTGAGTGCTGACATCTCTGGGATGCTTTCTCAGCAAAACAGAAGAAAAATCTGCTGAGCATGTGCAAACTGTTTCTTCAAGTGCCTTTAACCTGGCTGAAGTAGAGCTGGGTTCAAAGGAGTGAAACAGAGTGCCCTCCTGACATAAGACCAACTTCCTTCTAAGTGTTAATCTCAGTGTTTCAAAAGTTTATGAATGCTTCAAAACGCTAAAATGAGCTGAGAAAATGGCACCTGATTTATTTATTTATTTATTTAGAAACAGATGGGGAGTGGAGAGAGCCAGGTAACATCACATATTTCTCTGTCTTTGTGCTTAGAGATGACCAAAGCATTTTGGCTGAAAATGCCAAGCAAAGCCAGCCTGAGGCATATCCTGAACGTGGGGAACTTCAGTCTTGGTGGCTTCAGTTCTTTATGACTTTCATGGGCTTCAAAGACAACGATAGAATTCGGAAGTATTATGCAATCTTAATAACAGGCTGTGTTACCAGTCTGCTCACAACAAACCAGTCAGCATAACTGGAATTCCTAGGTATACTGTGGTTATTGAAAATGAGTTTTCTGGGACTTGCTGCTGACCTTCCAGCACATCATAAATATATACTTCCTTAAAATATAAACACTATGCTTTTGCTCTTTAAACTCAACTTGATTTTCTGCAACTTTCCCCAAACTATAGTAGATCATGTATTGCAAACTACGTTTTTGTTGTACTGCTTACTCCACCCCTATAAAGGATGTCTTTCTGTAAACCTGTCATTAGCAAAGATGAAGCTATTAGACTGATTTTTTTTTTCACCCAGACAGGACAGCTTCATTCTGGTTGTAAAAGCAGTCTGGGGAAGTGGCCATGCTGGCTACTGTGAATAATTCAGGGATGTAACCTATAGATTTTGCTATTAACAGGCATTGGTATCTAGTTCTTTTCCCCCTTCTTCTTTTTCCCCCTTCTTCTTTTCCCCCTTCTTCTTTTCCCCCTTCTTCTTTTCCCCCTTCTTCTTTCCCCCCCTTCTTCTTTTCCCCCTTCTTCTTTTCCCCCTTCTTCTTTTCCCCCTTCTTCTTTTCCCCCTTCTTCTTTTCCCCCTTCTTCTTTTCCCCCCTTCTTTTCTTTTCCCCCTTCTTCTTTTCCCCCTTCTTCTTTTCCCCCTTCTTCTTTTCCCCCTTCTTCCCCCTTCTTTTCTTTTCCCCCTTCTTCTTTTCCCCCTTCTTCTTTTCCCCCTTCTTCTTTTCCCCCTTCTTCTTTTCCCCCTTCTTCTTTTCCCCCTTCTTCTTTTCCCCCTTCTTCTTTTTCTTCTTCCCTTCTTCTTTTCCCCCTTCTTCTTTTCCCCCTTCCCCTTCTTCTTTTCCCCCTTCTTTTTCCCCCTTCTTCTTTTCCCCCTTCTTCTTTTCCCCTTCTTCTTTTCCCCTTCTTCTTTTCCCCCTTCTTTTCTTTTCCCCCTTCTTCTTTTCCCCTTCTTCTTTTCTTTTCTTTTCCCCCTTCCCTTCTTCTTTTCCCCTTCTTCTTTTCCCCCTTCTTCTTTTCCCCCTTCTTCTTTCCCCTTCTTCTTTTCCCCCTTCTTCTTTTCCCCTTCTTCTTTTTTCCCCCTTCTTCTTTTCTTTTCCCCCCTTTTCTTCTTTTCCCCCTTCTTCTTTTCCCCCTTCTTCTTTTCCCCCTTCTTTTCCCCCTTCTTCTTTTCCCCCTTCTTCTTTTTCCCCCTTTTCTTCTTTTTTCTTCTTTTTCCCCTTCTTCTTTTCTTCTTCTTTTCCCCCTTCTTCTTTTCCCCCTTCTTCTTTTCCCCCTTCTTCTTTTCCCCCTTCTTCTTTTCCCCCTTCTTCCCCTTCTTCTTTTCCCCCTTCTTCTTTTCCCCCTTCTTCTTTTCCCCCTTCTTCTTTTCCCCCTTCTTCTTTTCCCCCTTCTTCTTTTCCCCCTTCTTCTTTTTGTTTGTTTTGTTTTCATCCCCTAAGATACAGATGGGATTCCCAAATAAAGCAACCATTGAGATGAAGTTTGTCTTCAGAAACAGGCTTATGCATTAGCCAAAGCAGGCCTCAGACACATACATTAAAAGCAAACCTAAAAAAAAAAAAAAAAAAAATTAAATAATGGCTGCTCCAGCAGTAACAGGGCCTGGTTTTATCTTGATATTATCAGTATGTAATAATGGTGCTGAGTAGTCTTATGGACATGTACTGTGGCACCCAAAGACTGTTGACTTACTTTGATGTTGCTGGCATATTTCTCCTACAGATAAAATAAGGCATAGTTAACCCAGATCAAACCAGCAATGAAATTACTTTATTGTAGTTTTAGCTAAGTAAACAGCTGAATTCAAGCTGTGATTCATAGTATCATAGAATCAGCCAGGGTTGGAAGGGACCACAAGGATCAGCTAGTTACAACCCCTCTGTCGTGGGCAGGGACACCCCACACTACATCAGGCTGGCCAGAGCCTCATCCAGCCTGGGCTTAAACACCTCCAGGGATGGGGCCTCAACCACCTCCCTGGACAACCCATTCCAGGGCTTCACCACTCCCATGGTGAAGAACCTCCTTCTCACATCCAGCCTCAATCTCCCTACCTCCAGCTTCATTCCATTCCCCCTAGTCCTATCACTACCTGAGATCCTGAGAAGTCCCTCCCCAGCCTTCCTGTAGGCCCCCTTCAGATACTGGAAGGCCACAATTAGGTCTTCTCAGAGCCTTCTCTTCTCCAGACTGAACAGCCCCAATTCTCCCACAAGCTTGAATTTCTGATGGGAGATTGGTTTAAATGACAGTTTTCTCTGCTATTTAAAATTGAGGGGATTACCCAGGGTAAGCACCCACAGAGACAGCCATTCCTCCAGCAAAGACAGGATATGAAGCATATTCCTGTACAGAGTGACTGAATACTTGTGAAACTGTTGACTGGGAGAATCAATGAAAGAAGTTGCCATGACTCACATAGAATGAAGCTATTTGAAAAAATATGGTTTCAGCCCCCAACTCTGTAGGCTGTTGATTTCTCTCAGTTGCTGTACTTTGTTTTCTTGTTGTCTACAACTCCCAGGGGCTATCATAGTCTTTCATTTTTCTTCATCTTCTGTTTAACAGAGATGTTCTGGGACTTTTCTTGACCATGCCTGCTGTAAGAAAGAGTATTCAAGGCAACTTGGAGAATCTTTGATGTGGCCATTTGCTAATTAATTAATTACATCAACAGATGCTAAGCTTTCTAAATTTATTTTCAGGAACTGATCCTATTTTCCTAAAGTGTCAAATTCAGTGAGGCATCTCTGGGAATCAAGAGATCTGAAACAAGTTTCAGGCTCTGCCACTGATCTGCTGTGAGACCTTGAGGAAGGCATTTGCTGTCTCGGTTCTCTCACTTGTGAGGTGTGGATAACATCAATTTTTCCCTGGCTGTGTTAAAGTACCTGGAAATCTAGATGAAAAGTATCACACTCACGATAAAATGTCCCTTACTGCATAGCAACAAAGTCCATGTTGCAATGTTTTCTGTTTTATAAACAGTTCTGAAATCTCTGCAAGGTGCTGTTTGTAGTGCTGAGGTTCTGTTATTACTACAGACTTATTTTTCTTTCTGATGCAGGCTGTTTTGCTGACGTCTCCCATGTGTTGGGAGACAGGTGGAACACGTCTGTCTTTTACAGTCAGGTCTTGAAATCCACTGCTTATGAATCAAAATAAATGAAGCTACTGTTGGGGAAAAAAAAAAGAAAAGGAAAAACAAGAGAGCAGCATCATATATATCATGGATTGAGCATATTCTCAGCCAATGTAGAGTAACAGTTTGCAAAATCACTTCCTTCTAGGTGATGAGAGATTTCAGGGATTAGGAGTCACTACAAATTGTGCAATCCCATTCCCAGTCTTGCAGTACCTCCTGTCTATTATTAAGACTGATCATTCTTTTCAATTTAAGCTTCTTGGCCTATGTCTGAGTCTGAGCCTATGTCTGCATGAAACCAGAATTGTGCCTGCTTTATTAACTCTCTGAACTAAATGTCTAGAGCACAGAGTCGCTTTCGTAATTTGCTGTTGATTCATATGTGGGATGAGTTGGTCTATGCAAGTCCATGGGACCAGATGGGATCCATCCTAGGGTGCTGAGGGAGCTGGCAGGTGAGCTGGCCAAGCCGCTCTCCATCATTTTTCAGCAGTCCTGGCTCACTGGAGAGGTCCCAGAAGACTGGAAGCTGGCCAGCGTGGTGCCCATCCACAAGAAGGGCCGGTTGGAAGAGCCAGGGAATTATAGGCCTGTCAGCCTGACCTCAGTGCCAGGCAAGATTATGGAACGGGTCATCTTGAGTGCAATCACACAGCACTTACAGGATGGCCAGGGGCTCAGGCCCAGCCAACATGGATTTAGGAAGGGCAGGTCCAAACTCCTGGCCAAGCTGGCAGCCCATGGCTTGGACAGGAGCACACTGCGTTGGGTTAGGAACTGGCTGGAGGACCGAGCCCAGAGAGTGGTGGTGAATGGTGACACCTCCAGCTGGCAGCCTGTCACTAGTGGTGTGCCCCAAGGATCAGTGCTGGGGGATGTTGACTTGCTGGAACGTGTCCAGAGAAGGATGACAAAGTTGGTGAGGGGTTTGGAACACAAGCCCTATGAAGAGAGGCTGAGGGAGCTGGGGTTGCTTAGCCTGGAGAAGAGGAGACTGAGGGGTGACCTTATTGCTCTCTACAACTACCTGAAGGGAGGTTGTAGACAGGCAGAGGTTGGTCTCTTCTCCCAGGCGGCCAGCACCAGAACAAGAGGACACAGTCTCAGGCTGCACCAGGGGAGGTTGTGTGATTGCCCATTGGAATGGGCTGCCTGTGGAGGTGGTGGAGTCACCATTATTGGAGGAGACTTGATGGGGTGCTTGGTGCCATGATCAGTTGTTTAGGTGGGTTGGATTGGTTGATAGGTTGGATGCGATGATCGTGAACGTCTCTTCCAACCTGGTGTATTGTATTTTATTATTGTATTGTATTTTGTTTTAATTAAGATAATTTGAGCTATTTTTATGACTGTTCCCTTAATGTAGACTTCTCTGTTGAGAAGGTGTACCACCAATCACTGCCTATACCTTAGGGCAGAATAGAAATGACTGAATCTTGTCTTGTTCCTGGATGTTTCCAGAACTGGCACAAGCAGATGCAGTCTGCAGTAGGCCTGGATTGAGTCCTTTCTTATTTGTGATTCTTCTAGGTGAATATTTCCAGACAGAAAGAGACTTTTTACATTAAGACTCTGAATTGGGGATTGTGAGAGATTAGCTCTAAATTGCTGATAAAATGAGATTTTATAGTAATGGCTAGAAAGCTATTGTCATGCAAGACAGTTTGGTTTACTAAGACTTAGTACTACTTCATTTCCAAAGGCTTGACTTTATCTCTTCCAGAACTTGGGTCTGAGCTGAAAATGTTTTAGCTCCAGACTTGAACTTCACTTACAGTACAGCATATCTGCATTCCACGTACATTTTGTAATGCCCTCTTTATTGTGCTTATATCTGGTCTAAGTTTTGGACTTTTTACAAGCAGATAAAATCAAGGAAGGTCTGCATAGATCTAGTTTTCATAGCTCAGGCAAATGTTCTGCATAAGTTATTGCTGCTGAGCTACGCTGCTATGGAAGCTTTAGAAAACCACTACAAGAGTCAGCTGTATTCATCATTATTTCTCTGTCTGTAACATCAATGCACACACAGATTTGTCAGGGTTGGAAGGGACCCCAAGCATCATCTAGCTACAACCTCCCTGCCATCGGCAGTGACACCCTCCACTAGATCAGGTTGTCCAGAGCCACATCCAACCTGGCCTTAAAAACTTCCGGGGATGAGGCTTCTACCACCTCCCTGGGCAACCTGTTCCAGTGTCTCACCACCCTCATGGGGAAGAACTTCTTCCTGACATCTAATCTAAATCTGTCCTCCTCTAGCTTGGATCCATTCCCCCTAGTCCTATCACTACCTGACACGCTAAAAAGTCCTTCACCAGCTTTCTTGTGGGCCCCCTTCAGATATTGGAAGGCCACTATGAGGTCTCCTTGGAGCCCTCTCTCCAAACTGAACAATCCTAACTCTCTCAGGAGAGGTGCTCCAGCCCTCTGATCATTCTCATGGCCCTTCTCTGGACACGTTCCAGCACATCCAGATCCTTCTTGTAACAGGGGTTCCAGAAATGGATGCAGTACTCCAGGTGGGGTCTCACGAGAGCAGTATAGAGTAATTCAAAGAGCTTACTGTCCACATTAAAAAGGGAAATATTTTGCAGGTTGTAGACAATTAGATACAATCTTTCTTGCATGAGTCATTTGAGAGTTAAGTTAAAATAATGGAAAACCAGTTCTGTGAGTGGAAAGATAATTATCCTTTTAAAAAACAAAGCAAAACAACTGGAGGGAAGGTATTTGTGTACAAAAGAGAGCATATGCTACTTGGATATGACATTTTTAAGGACTCAGGTTTGGGTTTTTTAAGTAATCTTTAAAGAACCTCTATGTTTTTTCCTGGAGCTGAATTAATTTCTGCACAGAGAACAAGTGTTGAAGTCTGAAAGGCAAGGCTGCTGGGAATTTGGGTAAGCAAGGCACAAGTGAAGGACCTCTAGAACTGCTTCAGTCTTTAAGCAGCAAAAAAAATATAAAGCCAGCCACAAACTGGAGCTGTTGAGGAACAGTTGAAATTTTATGGAAATTATGACCTCAAACATTCGGTGGCATTTAGGATTAAGCAATCAGGTGCCCTTGCAATTGAACTAGTAGCCTGGCCAAGTTTCAAATCTATGTCTCACCTTATCACAGAATCACAGAATATGTTAGGGGTTGGAAGGGACCTTGAAAGATCATCCAGTCCAACCCTCCTACCAGAGCAGGATCACCTAGAGTAGATCACACAGGAATGCATCCAGGTGGGTTTTGAATGTCTCCAGAGAAGGAGACTCCACAAATTCTTTGGTATCCCATTTCAGTGTTCTGGTTTCATTTAAATCTATAACCAGAGAGCAAACCTGTGGCTCCTCCATAACATTTAACAGATCTGGCTGTGGCTCTTTTGTGTTAACAGAAGGAGATCTTGGCACTGCACTATGGCTGCATTCTTTTATTGATTGTGGGGAGCTCTGTGGAGGTGCTTTGAGAAACTGAGTTCAGTCGGAAAGAGCATTAAAGGCCACAAATTGCCACTCTTTTCCACAAGATTGGCCAAAGTCTTTTCCCAGGGTGCAGAAAATGGTACAGTTTCTTGTAGGAAGAAGTGGTAGTACTCTCTGGATTACAAACACCTTTATTTTATACTTTAAGTGTAGCAGAGCTGTAGTAAAAGCTCTCTCATGATCTAAGGAAGGAGCCTCCCTCTAGCTGAGTCTGTGGGAGCCACACTAGCCTCTTGCCTGCTGGAGACAGTTATATGCACATTTGATGTGCCATTAAAATGCCAACAAACACATTTTCTATATTTTGGAGCTTTTTATTGCTATCATAACTTCACACAGCATCAGTGAACACAGTCGTGATTCTATCTGGAGCTGAGCTTACTCAGCTGAAGTAGTGTAGCCTGTAGCTCTTGTAGTTTCCAGTTTTGGAAATTCAGAGTACCTAGTGCTCAAAGCCTGAGGATACCTTTTACAGTGATACCGGCTTGTGTTGGTGGGTGACCCATGTCAGCTGTGTGCTGCTTTCCCATGCACCTGCACTTGTGAACATCACTGGATTCACAGTATGGCACTGCAATGTTGCAAACCAGGCTCAGGCATCAGAATGTTGATGTGCAGTGTGTGTCGAGAGGCTTTGGTACTGTCGCTATAATGCTGATAGGGGGCTGACAATTGTTACTGGTGGATTACATGCAGGGAGCCACACAAGTTCAGTCTCATCTGTTGTACAACCATGGCCCAGGTTGAAATGTGCAACAACACAATGCTGACCTTAGATGTCTTGTGTTTTGTCAGTGTGCATATTTGCAAAATAATAGGAGCATCTCCTGCCATGGACTAACATGCTGAATTAACAGTAGCTATTGAACTTTCACTGAGTATTAGCTTCTGCTGCACTTTGCAAACATACTTAGCCAGAGGTGATCGTGCCAGTCCGAGCTATTGATTGTAACGTAGATCTGCTACCACTCACCACTGCCCGATCTTCCTGTACAGAATTCCAGGCTAATGCTCTGATATGTTTTTCGGTGTCATAGTGAACTGCTGCTTGTCTCATGCCAGGTGATTTCATTTGCTCTCAGGATAAAGCCATCTTTTCTTGCCACTGGTAATTTTTGCCAACTTGCTATCAAATGTTTGATGTTGTTGTTTTTCTTTAAACTGTTCTGCAATATACAAAAGTCAAATTCAGCAGTAGTCATTTCCTGTAAACTCTAGTGAAAGCTTTTCTGATCTTAGTGGGATTGTTTGCTTGCAACTAGTAGAAGAATTAGATCCTGTATTCTTGCTCAGGAGAGAAGTCAAGAGGTAAAAGTCCATCTAAAGATTCATGTTGTCATCAAAAATGCAAATAAAGGAGATGGGAGTCACGAGGCTGAATGAAGGACGACGGGTCAGCATCTTGGGCGCTCCCATATGATGGCACATGGAAATCCTGGAGGGCACTTCCAGGTACTGGATCTGGCAATATCATAAATCAATTAATGCAGAAGATAAGTGAGTTAAACTAGTAGCTTTCCATGGTGTGTGGGATCACAGCAAAGTGAAGTTTTATTGAGATATTTCATGTGCTCCAGGCTGGATAAGTCGGGTGTGGTACCTTGTATTTGTACTTCCTACGTGGAGTCACACTTCTCTTTGTGGCCTGTTCCAGTGGTGTCACCCTCAAGGTAAAAAAGCTTTTCCTGCACCCTTTTCCCATACAGTTTTTCCATCAACTACAGCACACTAGTATACATCTGAGTGACTTGGAGCTTTCAATGTCATTGTTTCATGGCTTTGTTGTTGCTGAAGAGTATTGATTCTGCAAGATCCTGGGTGCAATTACTTAATACATTAGAAATCTGCATAATTTCTGAATATTTGCCTTCTCAAAGAAGCTGTGGCTTGAAATCAGTAGCTCTGCCTTTTACTACATTTACAAAGATGTATTTGAAAAGAACAGGGCACTTCAGTTACCTTCTTTACAATCCCCAAGACTTTGAGGAACAACGAAGCAACCTTTGAAAGCTAGTTCGCTTGAGCAGCTTGTAATAAAAGGCTCTGTGTCAGTAGGCTTTATGCATCTGATAAGAGTTTGTGACTTGAAATGTATGCAAACATGAAATGAACTGCTATTCCTACTGATCATGACGTGCAAGGTCAGTACAAACTACCTAAATATTGGATTGCAGAACAATATGCTCTTGGCAGTAAAAGTCCAAACACAGTACAGCTTGATCACTATGGGGAAGCATAAATCTGTGCAATAAAATTAACACTGTGTTTGAAGTCAGTTTCTAAGAAAGGATTATGAAATCTAAAGGAAGTTTAAAGGTATTTGGGTTTGGGGATATTTTCTTTTTTCTGAAATGCTCATTTCTGTGCCTTTTTTATTAGTGCACTTCACCTCAGTGACAACAGTAGCTGAGGAATTAAGTCCAGCTGAAGCGCAAAGGATACTTGAAGGGTAGGGAGAGACAATTCCTTTTTCTTTCTGAGTGAGTTGGTGTCTTTTCTCAACACTAATGTTGGATATGAAAGTGATAAAAACTGAGAAGCTGGGACTGGAGAGAAAGAGCCATAAAGGACAGCAAACACATGGATGTACTGCTGGAACTAAACAAAAAAAAAAAGGTAGAGTAGAAATAAATTTTTTTAAAACCCACTTTTTTGGTGAAGATACAGGATGATAAAATTTCACAGGACAGTGGACTTAGAACTGGAAAAAATGAGATAAAAGCAAGCCAGAGGCTTTTTCAGTGCTTTTAGCTCCAGTAACAATAAACTAGTCTAAAGTCTCAAAGACTTATCTGTATTAGTAGAAACTTCACTGTAGTTAAAAGAACCTGAGTATGAAATTCTTACTGAATGACTGTTTAGGATCATGAATGATCATTTCATTAGACCACAAGAGGAAGGAAAAATCATGAGTCCGATTGTTCTCTCCTTTCACATCCCCTAAAATGAGTAGAAATTTTGCTACTTACCCACCTCCACAAAAGGTAGTGGCCATATCATTCTTCAGTGTACAACCCAAAACTGTGATTTATGCTCTCAGGTATATGAGAAGAAGGTGCTGGCAGTGCTGCTGTTCCTCTAGCTCCTGGATGCTTGCTGCTTTCCTGATGGCTGCTAAAAATGGGACTGTGGTGGAGAACTTGATTAGTAATTACTGTGCAGATAGCTGGAGAGACTGCAACTACAGAATTTGGCCAGTGGAATGTGCTGCCCACAGAGGTGGTGGTGTCCCCGTCCCTGAAGGTGTTCAAGAAAGGATCGGACATGGCACTTGAAGCCATGGTTTATTTGCCATAGGGTGTTAGGTAACAGGTTGGACTTGATGATCTCTCAGGTCTTTTCCAACAAGAAGGTGGAAGGGCCTAGCCGATCCTCAACAGATAGCAGTGGAGCGCTCTCTGCCTAAAGAGAGGTCCCAGATGACTGGAAACTGGCCAATGTGGTCCCCATCCACAAGAAGGGTCGGATGGAGGAACCCGGAAACTCCAGGCCTGTCAGCCTGACCTCAGTGCCAGGGAAAATGATGGAGCAGATTATCCTGGCGGCAATAACTGCGCACCTGCAGGATGGCCAAGGGCTCAGGTCCAGCCAACATAGATTTAGGAGGGGCAGATCCTGCCTCTCCAACCTGATCTCCTTTTATGATCAGGTGACCCGCCTGGTGGATGTGGGGAGGCCTGTGGATGTGGTCTACTTGGACTTCAGCAAGGCCTTTGACACCATCCCCCACAGCAAACTGCTGGCCAAGCTGTCAGCTCGTGGCTTGGACAGCAACATTCTGTGCTGGGTTAGGAACTGGCTGGAGGGCCGAGCCCAGAGAGTGGTGGTGAATGGTGCCACATCCAGCTGGAGGCCAGTCACCAATGGCGTCCCCCAGGGATCAGTGCTGGGTCCCATCCTCTGTAATATCTTCATTGGTGATCTGGATGAGGGGGATTCAGTCAGTCATCAGCAAATTTGCAGATGACACCACGTTGGGAGCAGATGTTGGTCAGTTAGAGGGTGGAAGGGCCCTGCAGAGGGACCTTGACAGGCTGGACAGATGGGCAGAGTCCAACAAGATGACATTTAACAAATCCAAGTGCCAGGTGCTGCACTTTGGCCACAACAAGCCCATGCAGAGCTACAGGCTGGGGTTGGAGTGGCTGGAGAGCTGCCAAACAGAAAGGGACCTGGGGGTATTGATTGACAGCCAGCTGAACATGAGACAGCAGTGTGCACAGGTGGCCAAGAAGGTCAATGGCATCCTGGCCTGCATCAAGAATAGTGTGGCCAGCAGGAGCAGGGAAGTCATTGTGCTCCTGTACTCAGCACTGGTTAGGCCACACCTTGAGTACTGTGTCCAGTTCTGGGCCCCGCAGTTTAGGAAGGATGCTGACTTGCTGGAATGTGTCCAGAGAAGGGCAATGAGGCTGGTGAGAGGCCTTGAGCACAAGCCCTGTGAGGAGAGGCTCAGGGAGCTGGGGTTGTTTAGCCTGGAGAAGAGGAGGCTCAGGAGAGACCTTATTGCTCTCTACAACTACCTGAAGGGTGGTTGTAGCCAGGGAGGGGTTGGTCTCTTCTCCCAGGCAACCAGCACCAGAACAAGAGGACACAGTCTCAAGCTGCCCCAGGGGAAGTTTAGGCTCGAGGTGAGAAGAAAGTTCTTCACAGAGAGAGTCATTCGCCATTGGAATGTGCTGCCCAGGGAGGTGGTGGAGTCACCGTCTCTGGAGGTATTCAAGTGGGGACTGGACATGGCACTTAGTGCCATGGTCTAGTCATGAGGTCTGTGGTGACAGGTTGGACTTGATGATCTTTGAGGTCTCTTCCAACCTTGGTGATACTATGAAGAATATAGGAGAGGCCTTTTTGTCCTGGATGAACTCCTCTCCAGAGAAGGCACCTGCAGTCAACCTTCTAACTGGAGGTGTTCATCTTTTGTTGGCAAATATGCAGGGATTTTTAGTGGCAGTGTGCCCCAATGCTGCCAGTGTGTCGGTTCACATAAGTGACAACTGACAGGATTGTCCTTGTATGGCAGCAGCCTGACATAGCAGCTTCAACAGATCCAACCCAGCTAATGGCCCAGGGTGTATTTTGCCCTTTCTCTGCTCTAGAATGTCATGTGTCAAAAGGACACAGAAAAAGGAAAACCAAGCTTAATTCACAATGCTCTTCAGCCACATTTGCAGTGATCCTTGCACAGTAATGGTAACTGGCTTCCTTGTGCCTGCAGGCACATTTCCTCTCCCATTTAGTCTTTAAGAACGTGAATTTGAGTTGGCTTTGCTGAGAGATGGACTCCCAGTTCCAGGAAGGAGGCTTGATGTTCTCCCAGCCCAAAGGTTAAGGCTGTAATCCATCCCCTGGAGCTAAAACAAGACAATGACAAAACTTTCCCACTCCTTACAGAACATAATTGTTGCTGGAATATTTTGAAATTAATAAAGGTTACAGCTAAATTTTCCATTCACATCTTCCCTATTGGCTTGGTTGCTGCCATTGTTCTGTTTTTGAGAGTACAAAGCTTCTGTAAAAATATCTTACTTGTCATGACACTAAAGAACTATTGCTATTCACGGCTTGGGGAATCACCATCCTCCTTCTCCCCCTTGGCATGGTTATAGCAGTTACTGCATTTGAGCTCAGTGCCAATCCTTCATCAAAACCCATTCAGGGCTGCAGAAAGTGCCTCATCTACCCAAAAAAGGCCATGTGTATGTGTGTATACACGAAAGTTCCTCTTGGGTTCCCTTTGTTTGTTACCCTGACTGAAAACCAGATTTATAAGTCAATTTACAGAAATTACAGAAGAAATTACTGTCTTCTTACACAGCATCTACACACTGTTCCAAGCATCTATGGACTACAGTTCTGTGTAAGAACTTTTCTTTCTTGTTTCTCTATTCAGCTCTAGCTGTCTTTTATACCATGGCACAAAGCATACTGAGGAAGTTCTTGATTAGCTTAACTGAATCAAAATCAAGTGTGGTTTGGCCACTTTCCTTTTAGGACCCCATTATCATAATGTATCTGGCCTTTTTACAGGGCTAAATTGCTCTGTGGTTTGAGTGGTGAGGAAAGAGTCCTGATGTGCTTGTCCTGTCAAAATTTTCAACACCATGCTGTACATTTCTCACAAGAGCTCGCTTGGAAAGAAAAATCCGTTGTTGCCATGTGACTAGACTTCAGGCATCTTTACAAGAGCAGGCAACTTAACAGAGTTGCAATGGAAGTTTTGTGTTCTCTTGAATTGAATACAGACTCGTGGCATGATTTTATTCAAATGTAACCCTATACACCTGTTAGTTGTTTATACAAGGAGGTAGAACTACGTAGTATAAGTCAACTTACCACAAGCAAAGAGGAGGTAAAAAAGTGCCCACAACTTACAGCATTAAAGTTTCTTCTCTCAATGCCAGTTCCAAGCAAAAGCCATGGAATTCACACAGACAGAATCACACAGAATCTTAAAGGTTGGAAGGGACCTCAAAAGATCATCAAGGCCTGCCAGAGAAAGATCAGCTAGCATAGGTAACACAGGTATATATCCAGGTGGGCTTTGAATGTCTCCAGAGAAGGAGACTCTGCAACCTGTCTGGGTAGCCTGTACTAGTGCTCTGTTACCCTCACAGTGAAAAAGATCCTGCTTATATTTACATGGAACCTTCAGTACTCCAGCTTGCTCCCATTGCCCCTTGTCCTATCGTTGGACATCCTTGAGCCCAGCCTGGCTCTATCCTCCTGACACTTGCCCTCCACATCTTTATAAACATGAATGACGTCACCCCACAGTCCCCTCTTCTCCAAGCCGGAGCCCCAGCTCCCTCTGCCTTTCCTCAGAAGGGAGATGTTCCACAGCCTTCATCTTTGTGGCTCTGCTCTGGACACTCTCAAGCAGTTCCATGAGGCTCTTCTTGAAGTGAGGGGCCCAGAACTGAACACAACATTCCAGATATTGCCTCACCAAGGCAGAGTAGGCAGGGGGAGAACCTCTCTCTACTTTCTCACCACACTCTTCTAATACACCCCAGGATGCCATTTGACTTCTTGGCCACAAGGGCACATTACTGGCTCATGGTCATGCTGTTGTCCACCAGGATCCCCTGGTCCCATTCCCCTGTGCTGTTCTACAACAGATCAGCCTCTAACCTATACTTGTACATTGGGTTGTTCTTTCCCATTTGGTCTTATAATTCTTCCTGATGACATAGCTCACGGATTATCCAGCCTGAGTCAATGTGCTTCACAGGTTCCTATGGCTTACTTCATCCACTGGTAACATTAGCAATTTGTAACTAGATGAACTGAACTTTTACACCCATTTTCTACCCTGTAGAAAAAAAATTGTGAGCTAACTCCATTAGTCATTCAGTTAACTCTTCAGTGCATGAGAATTCAGAAACATCAAACTCCTGTGCCTTGGAAGGAATGAAACTCACAGTGAAGTTGCAGAGGAGTTATCAAAGCTCCTGCATTCTCAGGCCTAGACTTGCAAGAGGAGATGTTCAGAAAACCTGAAGATATCATAGTATCATAGTATCAGTCAGGGTTGGAAGGGACCACAAGGATCATCTAGTTACAACCACTCTGTCATGGGCAGGGACACCCCACACTAGATCAGCCTGGCCAGAGCCTCGTCCAGCCTGGGCTTAAACACCTCCAGGGATGGGGCCCCAACCACCTCCCTGGACAACCCATTCCAGGGCTTCACCACTCTCATGGGGAAGAACTTCCTCACATCCAGCCTGAATCTCCCCACCTCCAGCTTCATTCCATTCCCCCTAGTCCCATCACTACCTGATAGCCTGAGAAGTCCCTCCCCAGCCTTCTTGTAGGCCCCCTACAAGACCACAATTGTGGAAGACCACAATGAGGTCACCTCTGAGCCTTCTCTTCTCCAGACTGAACAGCCCCAACTCCTTCAGTCTGTCCTCATAGGAGAGGTGCTCCAGCCTTCTGATCATCCTCGTGGCCCTTCTCTGGACACGTTCCAGCACGTCTATATCCCTCTTGTAATAGGGGCTCCAGAACTGGAGGCAGTACTCCAGGTGGGGTCTCACCAGAGCTGAGTAGAGGGGGAGAATCCCCTCCCTTGACCTGCTGGCCACACTTCTCCTGATGCAGCCCAGCATCTGATAGGCTTTTGGGCTGCAAGTGCACATTGAGAGCTCCTGTTGAGCTTCTCATCCACCACGGCAGATATGGCACTTTGCTACATGGTACAGTGGGCATCATGGTGTTGGGTAGTAATACTATGATTCTATGAGGTGATAGTCACCAAGCAGTCTAGTTCTTAAATCAGCAGTTCCCAAACTCCAGGGTTGTGTGTGTCAAACCAGAAATTCTGGTTTGGCAAAAGATGTGCTCATAACAAGCCAAAACTTTTGTTTCATTTCTTCCATGAATCTATCCTGGCCTTTTTCCCCCCACAGATTTATTGGTTAATAAAGATGGAGTTTGATTTTTAAACAGAAAAATGAGGGACAGAGTTTTAGAAAAAGGGTTGAGCTGTGTTCTGCAGTTCTGACAAAGTAAAAAACAGACCTTAATTTCTCCTGGATTTTAGTGAAGTATTTTTCTAGCTATGGAACTGACTCAGAGCCAGCCTAAAATCTTTGTGTAAAACTGCCTTTCAGGTATATTTTTGCCAATGTTTTTTTTTCAAAGAGATGTTTTAAATACTTTGAGGTTTAGACAAAATAATTGACAGTGTCAGTATACAAAGGCTATTTGTAGAAGTATTGAGCCAAGAGCAAGAATTCTCAATTAAGACATTAATTAATTCTCCTCCTGTACGCTGCATGGTTAGACCACACCTTGAGTACTGTGTCCAGTTCTGGGCCCCTCAGTTTAGGAAGGATGTTGACTTGCTGGAACATGTCCAGAGAAGGGCAACAAAGTTTGTGAGGGGTTTGGAACACAAGCCCTATGAGAAGAAGTTGAGGGAGCTGGGGTTGCTTAGCCTGGAGAAGAGGAGACTCAGGGGAGACCTTCTTGCTCTCTACAACTACCTTAAGGGAGGTTGTAGACAGGCGGAGGTTGGTCTCTTCTCCCAGGCAACCAGCACTAGAACAAGAGGACACAGTCTCAAGCTGCACCAGGGGAGGGAGATTTAGGCTGGATGTTAGGAAGAAGTTCTATACAGAGAGAGTGATTGCCCATTGGAATGGGCTGCCTGAGGAGGTGGTTGTGTAACCATCATTGGAGGTGTTCAGGAGGACACTTGATGGGGTGCTTGGTTGGAGGGTTTAGTTGATTAGGTGGGTTGGATTGGTTGATAGGTTGGACATGATGATCTTAAAGGTATCTTTCAACCTGGTCTATTCTATTCTATTCTATTCTATTCTATTCTATTCTATTCTATTCTAAGCATCATATCTTTTATTGAACCAAGAATAATTCATTTAATCTTTGTATAATAATACATACAGAAGAGGACCTTCTGGAGCCTGAAACCTTAACATTCTAGAATACCTCTTACTGAAACAAGAATGTCACATTATCTACCTTGTCTACTTAAACACACATGCAGAATGATGGATGAGTGGATATTTTGGGTACATTTTTACTCTGCTGTTATCCTGAGTCTAACTTACACAACTTTTCAAAGCTATAAACGTGCACTCTTTACATGTGGAACTGAAGCGTGAGCTCTTTTCTCCCATAATCAAACTTGCAAAAGTACAGTTTACACAGAGTGCTGCATGAATGAGATCTTGGTTTACATTTATTGTACTTTAATTTTGTTGGTCAGATAAAGTACTTCCAAGAAATTAGCAAGCTTTAGAAGAATCTTATAGAATCATAGAATTGTTTAGTATGGACACAACCTTAAAGGTCTTTTCCAATCTTCAACCTAGCACTGCCAAGTCCACCGCTAAATCATGGCTGTGAGTGCCACATCGTCACATCTTTCAAACACTTCCAGAAGTGGTGACTCAAACACTTTCCTGGACTGTCTGTTCCAACATTTGACAACATTTTTGGCAAAGAAAGTTTTCATAATATCCAATCTAAACCTTCCCCAGCACAACTTGAGTCCACTTCCTTGCAGGAGAGAAGAGATCCATCCGCACATCACTGTGACCTCCTATCAGGTAGTTGTAGAGAGTGATATGGTCTCTCCACAGTGACCTTTTCTCTAAACTGCTTCTCACAAGATTTGTACTCTAGACCCTTCAGGAGCTTCATTGCCATTCTCTGGATACCTCAGTACCTTTCTTGTAGGGAGGGGCCCAAAACTGAACACAGTGTTCAAGGTATGGCTAAGTATAGGGGTAAGTCACTTCCCTAGTTCTGTTTGCCACACTGTTTCTGATACAAGCCAAGATGCCATTGTTCTCCTTAGACACCTGAGCACACTGCTGGCTCATGTTCAGACAGCTGTAAGCCAGCACACCCAGGTCCTTTCCTGATGGGCAACTTTCCAGCCATTCTGCCCCAAGCCTGTAGCATTGCATGGAGTTGTGACCCACGTGCAGCAGCTGGCACTTTGCCTTGTTGAAACTCATACAACTGAACCTGGCATATTGATCCAAGATGTCCAGATCCTTTTACAGAACTTTTCTACCCTGAAGTAGATCAACACTTCCCCCAACTTTGTGTTACCTACAAACTTACTGAGGGTGCATTCTATCCCCTCATCCAGATCAGTGATAAAGATATTAAAGAGAGCTGGCCCAAATACTGAGCCCTGGGAAACACCACTTGTGATCAGCTGCCAACTGGGTTTAGTTCCATTTCACCATCAGTCTCTGGGCCCAGCTATCCAGCCATTTTTTTATCTAGTGAAATATCCACTCATCCAAGCCATGAGCAGCCAGTTTATCTGGGAGAATGCTGTGGGAAACAGTGTCAAAGGCTTTACTAAAATCGAGGTAGACAACATCCACGGTCTTTCCCTCATCCGCTAAGTGGGTCACTGTGTCACGGAAGGACATCAGGTTTGTCAATCAGGACCTGCCTTTCATAAACCTATGCAGACTGGATCTGATGGTTCTGTATGTGCTGCATGACGAGCTGCTCCAGTAAGGCCTCCACTCCCACACAAACCAAAGCAGTAACAGCAGGCACATGCTTGGAGGAGAGAGGCGAGAGAAAAGAGAGCAAAATGGCTGTGCTTTTATAGGGAGACACAAGATTATGGGATGGAGCAAACTGTAATATTCTGTTCTCCCTCTTGGACTCTCTGGTCTTCTAGAGGAGTTTATAGTGGGACAGTTAGTCCTCAACCTACATCTCCTGTCTTTTCTTCCAAAGGTTATTAACTCTGATGAGCTCTAGCAAAAGCTTTCTGTTCAGCCAAACCAATCTTTCTCACCAGCTCATCCTTTGACACACCAGGGTGGCCTGCTCCTGTGCCTTTAAGACTTCCTTCTTGAAGAATGGCATAGAATCACAGAATGCAGTGGGATGGAAGGGTCCTCAAAAAGTCATCTAGTCAAATCCCAGCCTGCCTGGACTCCTTTGCCCTTCAGGACTACCTCACAAGGGAGTTTGTCAAACAGGCTCCTCAATAGGTGTTCCACATCTGTTGCCAGCAGGCCTGGTTTCCTGTGAACCAACCCATAATCAAAACCCCAAAGTCCTGGTGGTGCCACCAGACTCTGACCCTGTTACTGATCTGCTGTCCTTTCCTGTTTCTTCCCTCAGTATTCCTTGAAGCTGGAAGGATAGACGAGAACACTGCTTGTACTCCTGATCCCTCAACCAATTGTCCCAAGGACCTGAATAGTCTTGATTGCCCTTGGACTTCTTGTTGCAAATTCAATGCAGGAAAACCAAGTGAAAAATAGGTAAGAGTCATTATAATGTGATTATTGTTGGAAGTGTGATATCTGTGATCTATGGAGATATCTCCACTCATGTTAATAATCACTGCAATTATTAGTCGCTGCATGATTGATGACATTTGCAGATGCCAACCCTTTAATTGCAATATTTTAATTGTTGGCTGGATCTGTTGACATAGATGATCATAATAGATTTAGTCCACACAGCTTACTGTGATTACATATGGTGTACAAACCTGGTCCACATCAAACTCAAATTTAGGGCATGAGGAAATTGAAGAGGCAGGAGTAAAACAGGAGTAATTATGGCAGAAACAAATCCTTGGTTAGTTCATTGGTACTTTTACATGGCAATACTCCCAGCAACCAGGTCTTGAAGAACAGTTAGATGCTTAAATGCAGTTACAGATCTTGTCTTTCATCTGCAAGTAGTCCTAGTGAATTAAGAGGACAGTATAGGCTACTGAAAAGAATTATCATAAAAGTATCAGGTTCTCTCCATGAAGTCCTAGCTGGCAAATGTGTGACATGCAGGTCAATGCTTAATATTATCATTTGTCAGGGGAATGAACAGTAAAATAGAGGATTAGCCAGTTTGGATTTAGAGAGAGCATGCAAAAAGGATGCAAACGCCACTGTTCTAACAAGGAAATCCTAAGCAGAAGAACCACTGCAATTTTTCTCAACCTCTCACTGCGGGAGTAGCTTGAAACTGCTGCCAGGCCTCCCTTGGAGCACTTCTAGACAGAGGCTAAGAGATGTGCTGCATCAGAGCACCTCACCTGCCAAGTCTGACCACTTTGTGGGCTGTGGTATCTGGCTTTAGGGCTTCCAGAAAAATGAAGCTTGCAATGGACTTTCATCACTTTGTGATCACAAAAGGCAAAACCCTGCTAAGGGAATGATACAAGGCTGCAAGATTTACTGAGACCTCTATAAGGTGCTTTGATTTTTTTCATCTGAAGTTTTAAGAGTGTTTTATAAATCTGAAGGCTCCTCTGAAAGTGTAGTGATAGATTTTTAAAAGCTGGTTTCCTGCTGAAGGAGAAGAAATAGTTACAAATCTGAGTATATCCTATGTTGACTAGGCCACAACAAGTGGTTACAGAAACTCAGATAATATGCAGATAGATTCTGTTTCTCCCACTTTTCCCCCAAACACCTGTGAAAATGGTAGCCCACTCTCTGGAAGCAGCTCTGCCCCAAGAGCCCTGTGTGCATGGAGAGATTCAGCACTGTATACTCCTTTACTTTTCATAATGGACTCTATTTTTAATGGACTCTATTTTTAATAGCTTAAAAGTGTCTGAACAGTAAGGGGTGTGTAGCTCTATAACAGCATTTTCTGGTAAATTCTGCAACAGCAGTTAATCTTTGACACCCTCAGGAGATCTTTCAAATCTTTAACATGCAAAGATCACACGGTACACCTCTGTAGCTTAACTGCATGCATGCTATGCAGGAGCCTTTCCTAGGAAGCAAAGAAGAAGCATCTGAAATTTTCAGGAGTACAGGAAGTCGTCAGCAAAGCTAAAACTAGAGGGGAAAAAAATCAGGAGCAATCCTAAAGTTGCCACATATGTCATAGATCTGTTAAGGACCACAAGAGAGCTTGAATTAGAATTTAGCCAAACCCAAAATGAAGCTGAGATCAAGCATGGCATGAGTAAGTGAAATGTCAGTCATCAGCTACAGAGTTCCTGTTCAACAGAAAAAATGCTCCTAGGAGGGAAGTGGGAGCTTAACTGCTGAGTAAGAAGCCAAGTTTGGGAGGTGTAAGGAAAAATAACAGCTGCTACAAAGCTGCTAGTTTTTCAGTTATCATCTCCACTGCTCCCTTCTGGGTTTAGATGAGGAACCTTTGGGGCACCCTTATATCTGCAGAAAGGGAGCAGGCATTGCATCTGGATTTCTGCTTGGCATCCTGAACATGCATATCTTCTGTGAGCCAAGGGAAGGGATTCTGCCTGTAAAAGCAGCTACTTCCATCTATGTTTATTCTGGCTCCTTTAATTTATCCATTCATAGATAAATTCTTTCACCCTTTTAGGGTGAAAGGCAGTTCAGTAGTTGCCTGCCACAGATCTGGTCTCACTTGTGTGTGCTGTGGATGGCTCCCACTGCTCACCTTTCAGGCATAATTGTTTCTCACTGAGGTGGGCCTGTGAGACAAGAGGCTCAACTCATAACAGATGTGGCTTGGGTTGAATTAGAGGAATTCAGGTTGGTGAACAAAGTCCTATCTGTAAACATAAACAAAAAAGCTGGCCTGGTGCTCCCCCATTGCTGACTACAGCAGCCCTTTTCTGTGAGCATGTGCAGTAGAGGACACTACTATGATAATTCCTCTCTGGTCACACACTGTCTTTAATGGTATTCACCAATAATATATTGAGGGCTACAGGCTAATTAATAGTAATCATGTGTTCTTAGATAATATATTAGTCTTTGTTAGAGAAATAGGTTGATTATTCATAAGTAGTAGAAGATGCACACATCTTCATTGGTGTGTGCAACCTTCTCCTGACCTTTGGGATGAATTTCTGCATAAAGGCCTGCTGAGAATAAGTGCATCAATAAGTGGAACGAACACTTCATCTAGCTGCCACACTGAAATAGCTGAAGAGCTCTCAGCAGCTGAGGGAAAGATTCTGTCAGGAATTATGTTCCTGCATATAACCTCACTTGGAGTACTGCATCCAGCTCTGCAGCCTTCAACACAGGAAGGACATGGACCTGATGGAGCGGGTCTAGAGGAGGGCAATGAAGACAGTTAAGGGGATGGAACACCTCTCCTACAGACAGGCTGAGGGAGCTGGGGTTATTCAGACTGGAGAAGAGAAGGCTCCAGGGAGACCTAATAGCAGCCTTCCAGTACCAGAAAGAGGCCTACAAGATGGCTGGAGAGGGCCTGTTTGTAAAAGCCTGCAGTGATAGGACAAGGGACAATGATTTTAAATCAGAGGAGGTTTAGATTGGATGTTAGGAACAAATTCTTTACCATGACAGAAATGGGACACTGGAATGGGTTGCCCAGGGAAGCAGTTGAGACCCCATGCCTGGAGATATTCAAGGTCATGCTTGACCAGGCTCTGAGAAATCTAAGTAGATGTCCTTGCTTACTGCAGGAGTAGGGACTGGATGACGTTTGCAGGTCCCTTCCATCCCAAACCATTCTATAGAATAGAATAGAATAGAATAGAATAGAATAGAATAGAATAGAATAGAATAGAATAGACCAGACCAGGTTGGAAGAGACCTTCAAGATCATTGTGTCCAACCCATCATCCAATACCACCTAATCAACTAAACCAAGCACCCTATCAAGTCTCCTCCTAAACACCTCCAATGATGGTGACTCCACCACCTCCCCAGGAAGCCCATTCCAATGGCCAATCACTCTCTCTGTGTAGAATATCTTCCTAACATCCAGTCTGAACCTCCCCTGGTGCAGCTGGTTGTATGGTTTAGTTGATTAGGTGGTGTTGGATGATAGGTTGGACACAATGATCTATGCAAAAAATTAGAGAGGGGACATCTTCCCAGCTGGGTTTTTCATAGCTCTCATTGTTTGTGGGTTAGGGTTGTTTTTTTTTTTCTTTCCTTTATTTAATGAACATTTAATTTGTCTTCACGTATCTATTATAGACATTACAGACAACCATAGTCACAGCAGTGTGGGCTTGTGTCAAAACTGGATAAACATTCATTTTGCTTCTCCCACCATAACATCATGGACTCCTTTCTTCCACTGTTTGTAGCAACTTTTTGTCTGAGAGAGTCATTCGTCATTGGAATGTGCTGCCCAGGGAGGTGGTGGAGTCACCGTCCCTGGAGGTGTTCAAGAGGGGACTTGACATGGCACATGGTGCCATGGTCTAGTCATGGGGTCTGTGGTGACAGTTTGGAACTCAATGATCTTTGAGGTCTCTTCCAACCTTGGTGATACTGTGAGAAGCTAGCTTAAATTCTGGGAGGACAGGTCTTTGCTTCAGTCAGCAATGATTAAGCCCTCAGCTGCAGCATCCACAATTCTATGCTTGACAGATATTTGAGTTTCCGGCATTAGTGTGGGTGTCCTCACATACATGTTCTCATTTTCTCCATAAAAGTCAGCTATGAGAGCTCTCTCATAATTCAGGGTGAGAGAGAAATGACAAAAATTCATGATCCAGATGAAAAATGAGACAAGGATTTTTTTAAAAAGCAGCAGCTAAACTTAGGAATCCAGAATAAAGGAATAGAAATGGAGTACCAGGGAGAAGCTGCAAACATGTTCAGTCCTCATCATATGACCAGAACTTTGCAACACCTTGTTTCCATCACAGCTCCTAGTAATTTGAGTCCTTTTTGTAATTGATCTGTGATATGTGCATATTTTGGGATAGGAGAACATTCCTGATGATTTAACCATCTTTGTGGTTAACTGTGACTAGCTAATTTCCCCCCTATTTATGCCTTGATTAATTTCATTTTAATGTATTAGTTACAAAATCCCTCTTAAAATATATGTACACAGCCACAACTTACATCATTTTGCTCTGCCATTGTAACTTTTAAGACAGACAAAAACATGTAATGAAGTAGAGGCACTAAAAGGAACAGCACAGCAATTTTGATCTGTGCTTTCTGTTTTGATGACTGATGAATATGACCACAAGGAAGTCCTTTAACCTTTCTCCCTGAAATAACAAGTCAAGCTCATATATATCTGTACCTGTCCTCAGCTTCATACAGTTGAATGAATTTCTATACATTGCTCTGATGAGTTTATTTAAAAGGAAGGTATGACTGAAAGTCTGCTCTTAATGCTGTATTTTTTGGTGCTGAGATGAATGTTGATAGAACATAAAGGTAAAAGAGAGAGAAGTACAGAAGGAACACTACACAGTAGCCTGGAACTTTTGTTCTACACATTCCATGTGTGCTTTGTCTTCCTTATTTTCCCCCAAGGAAAGAAAAGTAAGTTGTGATGTCAAAAAGCAAGATAGAGGAAGAAAGCAATATGCCTTACTGGAAAGGAGGAGAATTCTACCAAAAGAGGGACAGCTTACTGTATATTAAGTACCTTTGGATTACGTGTAGTGTATCGTGCTTTACACACAGAATTGTTTGCAGTGACTTCAAAGCAGGGCTTTTGACATCGGCTAAGGAAGATTTATACTGCATGATAAAGCTCTACTACTATATTGAACAGATATAGCCAGAATACACACCAAGAGAAGAGTCTGGAAAATAGCTATAACTTGTTGAGATCATGTAAAAACCAAAAATGTTACGGGCACTTATTCTAGAGGTCAAATCAGATGGGAAAAACAGAGCAGATCAAGGATGCTTTTCTCAACCCTTTTACCCCATTCCATTTTAAAGTTAGCTCACACATGCATATCTGTCTTGTCATCTTAATTTTTTTTTTAGGAGGTATGCTGAAATACAAACTGACTGCAAAAAGGATGTGGGGGATGAAGGTGAGGGTGTATTAGCATTCAAAAACCAAGTATAACCTAAGTGTACCACTCCTTTCCTTCAAAATAGAAAGATACCTGCAAGTGGATCCTACTTGGTCTGTCTGAACGAGTGATCTTCCAGTTTTGTTTGTGTACAGTCAAAATGATGCTTCTGTTGGCAGGAAGAAAGAGCTAGATTGTCTATGGAGTTAATTTTAAAGGAGAAATTGCCCTCCACCTGTGCAGGGGTGGGGGGATAGAGAGAATTCAGAATCCAAGGTACAGAGACCATGTTTTCCCTCAATTTAAATTAGAAAGACTTGATAAAATGACTCATAGAATCATAGCATCAATAAGGTTGGAAAAGACCTCAAAGATCATCAAGTCCAACCTGTCACCACAGACCTCATGACTACTAAGCCATGGCACCAAGTGCCACGTCCAATCCCCTTTTTGCAGATCATAGGAGAAGTTTGCATATGTCAAAGAATAAAAACCACTGCCAAAAATGCTAACTGCAAACAGGTGCCAAGATGTAGAGTAGAGTAGAGTAGAGTAGAGTAGAGTAGAGTAGAGTAGAGTAGACCAGACCAGACCAGACCAGACCAGGTTGGAAGAGACCTTCAAGATCATCGCGTCCAACCTATCAACTAATCCAACCCACCTAATCAACTAAACCATGCAACCAAGCACCCCATCAAGTCTCCTCCTGAACACCTCCAATGATGGTGACTCCACCACCTCCTCAGGCAGCCCATTCCAATGGGCAATCACTCTGTTTGTGTAGAACTTCTTCTTAGCATCTAGCCTAAACCTCCCCTGGTGCAGCCTGAGACTGTGTCCTCTTGTTCCGGTGCTGCTTGCCTGGGAGAAGAGACCAACCTCTGCCTGGCTACAACCTCCCTTCAGGTAGTTGTAGAGAGCAATAAGGTCACCCCTCAGTCTCCTCCCCTCCAGGCTAAGCAACCCCAGCTCCCTCAGTCTCTCCACATAGGGCTTGTGTTCCAAATCCCTCACCAACTTCGTCATCCTTCTCTGGACACATTCCAGCAAGTCAACATCCTTCCTAAACCGAGGGGCCCAGAACTGGACACAGGACTCTAGGTGTGGCCTAACCAGTGCAGCGTACATGGGGAGAATGACCTCCCTGCTTCTGCTGGCCACACTGTTCCTGGTGCAGGCCAGGCTGCCATTGGCCCTCTTGGCTGCCTGGGCACACTGCAGGCTCATGTTCAGCCTACCATCGGCCAGCACCCCCAGGTCCCTCTCTGCCTGGCCGCTCTCCAGCCACTCTGACCCCAGCCTGTAGTACTGGATGGAGTTGCTGTGGCCAGTGTGCAGAACCCGGCACTTGGATGTGTTCAATCTCATGCCATTGGACTCCACCCTTTTGTCCAGCCTGTTGAGGTCCCTCTGCAAAGCCTCTCTACCCTCCAGCAGACCAACTCCTGCCCCCAGCTTGGTGTTGTCCGCAAACCCAGCACAAGGGAGAGGTTCCCAGTACAGTGAAAAAAAATAAATCATTATATAAGGAAAAAAAGTAGGATCTGCTGACAGAAAGTACACTTTGAATGCCATGAGATACACCTTACTCCTTTTCCCTCCCCATCTCTTCTCTTTCACATGACTGCTGTTCAGGATTTCACTTTCAGGCAAATATTTGGCACTTGCATCCAAAAAGGCAAACAAATATGTAGGGAAAATTGTGCCTGAGTAAGTGAATGCTCCTATTCAAAACCCCGTGGCTAGATGAATGGATAAGTGACACCAGTGATGAATAAATAGTGCCTGGGCCTGCCAAAACCCAGCATTAGGAAGTATAAACAAAGCAGTACTGAAAACAGATGGATTCATTTTAAGTTTTATCCCTTTTCAGTCAAGAGATGCTAATGAGGCAACTTCACTTTGTAGCATGACCCTGACACATTGTGTGCTAACACCAGCAAGGAGCTGGACTGATGCAGGGTCTGAGTGTGAGTACGCAGCTGCCTTTCTGTAGGACTACGTAATTGTTACCAAAACTACAAAGCAGCACGAATTTTCCTGGTGAGTAATGACAGCAGTGAATTGCAATAGGCATCTGAGCTATGTGATTCCAATAATTACCTGTTTGTGAGTATTTTACTGAATTCACTGCACGAATCTAATCACAGGAACTTGATTGCTGGGGTAGAGGGCTGGCAGGGTTGGAGAGTGGGAGGGTTGCTGAGGTGAACTGAAATCTGGTGAGATTTTACAGGCATGGGAACTGCTCTATCAAATCAGACCCATTGCCTGTTTACTTTGATGATGGCCAAAACTTGGTGGGCATTGGAGACAGGTGGCATCTGTTTGGCAACTGACAGCAATACAATATGGTTACTTTGCCCTAAAGAAATCATTCTTTTAACTGCTCCTCTTAGAACCTATGTAACAAAGGTTGCTATGAAAAATACAGCTTATAGGAGTTTCAATTTCCAAGTGGTTAAACCAAATTTCAAACGTGTTGAAGATATGCTTGACATAAAACTTTGTGTTTGAAATTGTGTATATGTGGGATGCTCTGATCTAAATACCCAAAATATAATCATGTGTTTGGACAAAACTCCAAGGGGAAAAAAAAAACCAAAACACTAATCTGGACTTGTGGATTTAGATTTGCTGTTTCAAGAAGCAAATTAGGAGAGAACTAACATCTCCCAGTGACAAGCACTTTAAGAATAAGTTCACAGGGGAATTTTCTGGCAGTGGGTGTCAACTTTCATGTGATCTAATCCCCCCTCGAGGCTGCTGCTTTCCTGCTGCTCTTCTGCCTCTTCTGTCCTCCCTGTGCCACACTTCTCCCACTCAGCCTCCTGCTCCCATGCTTTTGGCACTGTTTCCTTTCAGAAGGAGAGATGTTCACCTGTTTTGCTCTACAGCCTTCTCCTTGCATTGCTGATGGCTCCATCAAATTGTGTTTAAAAAAATATATTAATCATGTAGAAGTGATATATCCAGCCTGCACTGCTGGTGAATGAAATACCTTCTGATAGAGATATTTAAAGTAACTTTTCACACATATTTTCCCTCCAGCTACTGTGGTAACTACTTCTGACCTTTGATCCTGCTCTGGGAAGCTCATGTGTGACTCTTGCATAATTACAGCCTTCACACCCAGCACTGTGTCAGGTGTCCAGGACACCTGTGAGCTGGAATGTGTCTCACCTATTGAAATAAGTATTTTATAGGTAGATGAAAGGTAAAGGAAATACATAGCTGTAGAAAGTAAAATTTTAAAGAGAAGCCAAGAGAAGCCAAGCTAGTGACTTCTCAGCCAGAAAGAAAATCAAATCATAGAACAAAAGTCTGTGAAAACAAAACTCATGATACTCCCTAGTTTCTCTTTCATTTTTATGTGTTATAATTCACCTTCAGTATACTCAGTTACCTTACAGGAGGTATACTCACTCACACACACACATATATATATACATGAAGTGTATTTTCTCTACAATAACTTTGTATTAGTGTTACTCTTATTGCTAAATGAAGAATTGACCTTAGTTCTTCGACTACACTAAAGCAAGAAGCCTACTGGCTTTTTCTGTGCCCTGGTATTTTTGCTGAAAGGTGTTTAACAGCATAATCATGTTTGTGCCTTCTGCTGTCACTTCCTAGCGTATCTATTATGCTAGTGATTGGACCAAACTCCTGAAAGAGTTTTGGTATTCCAGTTCATATCCTAATCAAGATTGGACATGGTACTTATGTATTTTTCCTTATCCTACAGAATGTCCTATATAGTTATTATTGTTCACTCCATGGAGATTTATCATCACATCTAGTGACTTTTCTTGATTGCTTTTGTAATTTTGTTGAATAAGGTGGCCTTTGACACCATCCCCCACAGCAAACTGCTGGCTAAGCTGTCAGCTCGTGGCTTGGACAGCAACACTCTGAGCTGGGTTAGGAACTGGCTGGACAGCCGAGCCCAGAGAATGGTGGTGAATGGTGCCACATCCAGCTGGCGGCCAGTCACCAGTGGCGTCCCCAGGGATCAGTGCTGGGACCCATCCTCTGTAATATCTTCATTGGTGATCTGGATGAGGGGGATTCAGTCAGTCATCAGCAAATTTGCAGATGACACCATGTTGGGAGCAGATGTTGGTCAGTTAGAGGGTGGAAGAGCTGTGCAGAGGGACCTTGACAGGCTGGACAGATGGGCAGAGTCCAACAAGATGACATTTAACAAATCCAAGTGCCAGGTGCTGCACTTTGGCCACAACAAGCCCATGCAGAGCTACAGGCTGGGGTCGGAGTGGCTGGAGAGCTGCCAAACAGAAAGGGACCTGGGGGTGCTGATTGACAGCCAGCTGAACACGAGACAGCAGTGTGCACAGGTGGCCAAGAAGGCCAATGGCATCCTGGCCTGCATCAAGAAGAGTGTGGCCAGCAGGAGCACGGAAGTCATTGTGCCCCTGTACTCAGCACTGGTTAGGCCACACCTTGAGTCCTGTGTCCAGTTCTGGGCCCCTCAGTTTAAGAAGGACATTGAGACTCTTGAATGTGTCCAGAGAACAGCAACGAGGCTGGTGAGAGGCCTTGAGCACAAGCCCTGTGAGGAGAGGCTGAGGGAGCTGGGGTTGTTTAGCCTGGAGAAGAGGAGGCTCAGGAGAGACCTTATTGCTCTCTACAACTACCTGAAGGGTGGTTGTAGCCAGGAGGGGTTGGTCTGTTCTCCCAGGCAACCAGTACCAGAACAAGAGGACACAGTCTCAAGCTGCCCCAGGGGAAGTTTAGGCTTGAGGTGAGAAGAAAGTTCTTCACAGAGAGAGTCATTTGCCATTGGAATGGGCTGCCCAGGGAGGTGGTAGAGTCACCATCCCTGGAGGTGTTCAAGAGGGTATTGGATGTGGCACTTGGTGCCATGGTTTAGTCATGAGGTCTGTGGTGACAGGTTGGACTTGATCTTTGAGGTCTCTTCCAACCTTATTGATTCTATGATTCTGTGATTCTGAGATTTAGAAAACAAAATCATACCATGTTCTCATTTGTCATCCTTCCCTATCTTCGATTCACTTTTTTGTGTGCTCGCTGGGAGAATGTCACCATGACTATACTTTCTTATTAAAGAAACTGTGTTATCAAATATATCTTATTTGTTGACCAGCAGTGGGTCCTCGACCAACAGTGGGGTCTTCATGAGATTGGAAAAGAGCTCTATGCCAAATTTATCACCACATCTGGTAGGTTTTCTTGATTGTTTTTGTAATTTTGTTGAATAAGGCAGCCCAATCCTTTCCTATCAGGGAGAAGATGATAATAGATATATAAGGAGAACAATTACAGAGTTTCCTGGGGGCAGTCCAACCACAGGCAATATTCCTAATTTAAAGAAGCTATAACTGCCAGTGTGTGTGTGTGTGTGTGTGTGTGTATGTATATCAAAATTAATTTAAACCTTTCTACCTTTGGTTATGAAATGCAATAATAAATGGTATATTCCCTCTTGTTCTTCTTCAGGGACTCTACCTGCTTAATCTTAAAATGAGTGGCACCTATGTATCATTTCCGTGGTAAATTACAGCTGGGATATGCCAACCGCAAAGTGTGAGTAAGAATTGTTTCTAAATGATGGGAAGGTCCTTGGCACTTAATAGTTGATTTGTAGCTGTTATCTCTGTCTTCATTCTCTTTTGAGGGTTTGTGTAAAATGTCTGGTATGTTCTCAGCACCAGAGCTGATTCTTTTCTCAACAGAAGAATGATGTACCTGGTGAAAATTAGATTTCGACTAAATCCCATGCTATGTTAATTGCTTTCCTTCAATGACAACTTCCTCTCCTTCTCCTCTCCCCCTCATATTACAAAGGAATGATAGAAACCTGTAATACCAATTCACATTTCCATGAGGAAGATGTCATTTCCTGATCCACTCCAAAATAGCTTCAATTTCAAAACTCTTCTAACTACTAATTTGACAAAAGAGTAGTAAATAATAATAATAAAGAATATATTAGTGGCTCAAATGTAGTATTTCATTTTAGTGTTAGGTGGAGCAAAATTTGTGCTACTTATCTCTGTTACCAGTAAAGAAGTGCAGTGACTGTTTATACAACTGTTAAAAGCTCTTCTCCATGATGATGACTAGTGACACTGGTTAGGCCACACCTTGAGCACTGTGTCTAGTTCTGGGCCCCTCAGTTTAGGAAGGATGTTGACTTGCTGGAACATGTCCAGAGGAGGGCAACTAAGTTTGTGAGAGGTTTGGAACACGAGCCCTATGAGGAGAGACTGAGGGAGCTGGGGTTGCTTAGCCTGGAGATGAGGAGACTCAGGGGTGACCTTATTGCTCTCTACAACTACCTGGAGGGAGGTTGTAGACAGGTGGGGGTTGGTCTCTTCTCCCAGGCAACCAGCACCCAAACAAGAGGACACAGTCTCAGGCTGCGCCAGGGCAGGTTTAGGCTGGATGTTAGGAAGAAGTTCTATACAGAGAGAATGATTGCCCATTGGAATGAGCTGCCTGTGGAGGTGGTGGAGTCACCATCATTGGAAGTGTTCAGGAGGAGACTTGATGGAGTGCTTGGTGCCATGGTTTAGTTGTTTAGGTGGGTTGGATTGGTTGACAGGTTGGACGCGATGATCTTGAAGGACTCTTCCAACCTAGTCTGGTCTGGTCCATTCCATTCCATTCCATTCCATTCCATTCCATTTCCATTCCATTCCATTCCATTCCATTCCATTCCATTCCATTCCATTCCATTCCATTCCATTCCATTCCATTCCATGGATGGTGGAAAATCTGTAAAGAGGTTAGAAATTGACTTGAAACTCTAAAATTGGATGGCTTTCAGGGCTTATGTCCATGACTTGGCTGCTCAAGGAAAAGTAAAATTAGACTTTTATTTAGACAAGGACTAACATTTTGAATAGTAATCTAGTATTTACACACAACAGTGAGTTTGGCTTTTGACTGCCATATTTTGTATTGTCTGTTTGTTTGTTTAATAGTAATTATAGAAGAGCTTTGTTCACTAGTGGAGGCACATGCTTGCATAATTCTATGCTGCTAAATGGGAGCAGCATGAAAAAAATGGGCCAGAGGGTACATGAATGAGATTTTAATTGGCTTCATGAAATATGTCACATGCTTAAGTGAGAAATCCTAATGAAATTCAGGGAAATTATTACAAATGGCTTTGCTCCTTGAGGATGCCTAAATTCTGGAAGTTTGGAAAACTTCTGAAACTTCTCAACAAATTCTAGTGTGTAAGTGTGGAATAACAGAAGAAACAAACTAGAAGCTGATTTTAGATGGTTATTCTTTCTGTATCTGTGTACAAAAGGATATATAATCCTACAGGTTCAGGTGTGGTGCTTAGGGACATGGTTCAGTGGTGGACTTGGCAGCCTTAGGTTTATGGTTGGACTTCATGATCTTAAAGGTCTTTCCCAACCTAAGCGATTCTTTGATTGTGAAAACTGTAGGATATGTTTCCATAAAGTACTGGGACATCATGGAGACAATATGTAGGTGATTTAAGATTATATTACACATCAGTCAAAAAAAAAATATTCTTCTCATTCCACTTACTTTATTCAGTATATATGTTCTCCTTTAATGACATTTAACTATTTATTAGTGGTTTTCAGTAAACTACATTGCAAAAGAGAGCTTTAAATAGTCTTTCGCTCAGAACTCAAAAATCTGTACCCTCTCCAGCCATCTTGTAGGCCCCCTTAAGGTACTGGAAGGCTGCTGTTAAGTCTCCCTGGAGCCTTCTCCAGGATGAACAATCCCAGCTTCCTCAGCCTGTCCTTGAAGCACATGTGTTTCAGGCCTTTGATCATTTTCATGGCCTTCCCTCTGGACCTGCTGCTCCATTAGGTCCATGTCCTTCCTGTGTTGAGGGCTCCATAGTTGGATGACGTATTCCATGTGAGGTCTTACCAGAGGAGAGTAAAGTGGCAGAATCACCTCTGCTGCCCACACTTCTTTTGGTGCAGCCCAGGATGTGACTGGCCTTCTGGGCTGCAAGTGCACTTGGTCTGCTCATGTCCAGCTTCTCAACCACCAGAACTCCTAAGTCCTTTTCTGCAGGGCTGCTCTCTCCCAGCCTTTACTGATACTGAGGATTGCCCTGACCTAGGTGCAGGACCCTACCCTTTGCCTTATTGAACCTCATGCTATTCAACTCAGCCTGTCCAGGTCCCTCTGGATTACATCCTGTTCTTCAAACTTACCAACTACACCGCTTAGCTTGGTATCATCTGCAAATTAACTTCATCTTCTTGAAGCAGCAATAAAATGCTAAATCTATTCCCATCCTCCAAATACAAAGGCAGAAGTATCTTTATCATAAAAGGCAGTGAGACTTAGATGGCAGATGGCATCTTAGATATTTGTTTGTTTCTTGGGTGAACTCCTTCAGAGAAGTAGTGAGGGGATGGTCCCTGCTCTTAGAGCCCTTCTTGAGATAAGCAGAATGTTGAGCCTTAATTTCAGAAACTGTACTGCAAAAGCAGCTTGCCACAACTCCTGTGTGCTCTGCTCCATCACAGGTTTATCCAATATCATAAAGCATTGTAGCTTTTCTCCACAGTACAAGTGGGGAGAGGGTTTTCTCTGAAGGGCCATTCAGAGCAGGAGTGTGATCTAGTCATTAACTAAACTGCTACCTAGAGGAACCTTTTTGTCCCACTCTCCAAGCTTCTTGGAGGATTCGCAGATTTATCTCATTATCCTTTGTGAATTTTCCACATCATTGATGAGATGCAATCTTGCTCTTTGTGACAAAATATGCTTCTAAGCTGAATAAGGCTCTGCACAGCACCCTTGGTTCATGACCTGCTGTTTGACCATGTTAGTGTGACAGCAGACATGTACAGTAATGTGCTGCGTCTGTGTTTTATGAACGTTCCAAATCTGGGTTTAATAATATTTGCTCGGGCACTGAGAAAGTCTGGGAATTTGATCTTGGCATGCACTTGGAGCCAAAAATATAGAGTAGCAAATGGGCATATGAAAGATCTGGCTGAAATTCACCCTTATTATCCCAACTGTTACACTGAACATTCTCAGAGACTTTCAGACTCCTGATAGACTCAGTCGTGCCAGTGTAGCTGAGTGTGCAGCTGGACCTGCCATAAGCAAGTCCTAGTCAGCATATTAATTCACTAACTTTACCACTGTGATTCCTTAAGAGGATTTTTGCTGAATTAAAGACTTTTGTCTGAATTAGAGATTTTTGTGATTTAAACTTGGAATTAACACTTACTGCCATGCCTGTGTTGACAGCCTCTGTCCCATTGCACGCACCTGCAAGCAATCTTAGGAATGCAAATAAATTACTCTTACTGGAAGAATATTTTAACTAACAGCATTCAATAAATCATAGTCTCTAAGTGGGCAACAGTATCTAATTTCTCAGTGCTCTAGAAAAGTCCCCTCAGTTGTTCCATAAGATAATGTAACATGTAGCCAGAGCATGGTTGTCTGCTTACGTTTTGTTTGCTCATGCACTGTAATTAAGC
The DNA here is from genome assembly GCA_033816785.1 of Picus viridis. Classification (NCBI taxonomy): domain Eukaryota; kingdom Metazoa; phylum Chordata; class Aves; order Piciformes; family Picidae; genus Picus; species Picus viridis. Next base: position 7,584,224 of record CM066568.1, read on the forward strand.
TGGCCTTCAATCCACAGTAATCTCTTCTACATTTTCCTTTGTACATTATGCTCAAACTGCAGTCAATGATATATGGGAGTAGATGACAAATCCAGCTTGCCAAACCATACCTACTGTGACAAGTTAATAACTTCCTGATCCATCACTGCTGTATGTTTCTTGCTTTGAAGTTAACTATTCTGTTCACTTTTGAGACTGAAATGTCAGTTGGCTTTTTTATCAGTTGTGTTTTGATCAGTGTCAGCTGTGTATGAAACTTGTTTGGATGAAGAGTTCATTATGAATTTGAAATGGCCCAGATTAATTTAAGAGACTGACTTAAAACATCTCTGATAGACTAAGGCAGTTTTTTGTTATGCTTCAAAGCCAACTGCTGACTACAAGGTAAAATCAAAACCATGTCACAAGTCACAGTTTTGTTTGGCTTTAGACTTAAATCCAGCAAAAGGACAGGAATAGCTGAACTCTCCACTCCAAGATTCACTCATCTGTTTTGGACCTGTAGAACACTGGAGTGCAGTTACTTTTAGCAGTGTCACTGAAACTGTTACTTTCCTCCTACATGAGTACCTTTTCTAAACAGATATGCTATGTGAAAAATACCACAAACTCTAGTAGGACTGAGGTTCTGCTCTTGCACCAGGGCAGTTATGTTCAAAAAGCATATAAGTTTAAGATGTGCTTTGTTTTCTTTCCCACATCTGTTTCTTTCTCAGAAAGACTTTTTATTTGTAAAATCTGAGAGGCAAAAGCAAGGTGTTTCTTTCATGCTTTTAGATGTACAAGTTCTTGATCACTTTAATTGCTATATTTTAGTTAATACAAAGATTTGTGATTAACTAGAGGAAAAGAAGATGCAAAGATTCATAGAATGGCTTAGGTTGGAAGGGACCTTGAAGATCATCTAGTTCCAACCCCCCTGCCCTAGACCACCTGCCATGGGAAGAGACACCTTCCACTAGACCACTTTGCTCAAGACCTCATCCAACCTGCCCTTGAACACCTCCAGAGAGGAGGGATCCACAACCTCCCAGTTTGGGTAACCTGTTCCAGTGTCTCACCATCCTCACTGTATATCATTTCTTCCTAATCTCCAGTCTAAATCTACAGCAGTTGCTCCTCAAGCTTCAACCAGGTGTTGTTTGTCCTATCACTATAAGCCCATGTGGAAAAAGTCCCTTCCTACCTTTCTTGTAGGACCCCTTCAGGTACTGGAAGGTTGCTCATTGTTGTGGCCTCCCGTGAGCCTTTGGAGTCCTTCAATGGCTCTCTCCAGGCTGAACAATCCCAATCCTCTCAGTCTGCCGCCATAGGGGAGGTTCTCCAGCCCTCTGATCATCTTTGTGGCCCTCCTCTGGACCCTCTTCAGCTGCTCAATATCCCTCTTGTGCTGGAGGCACAGTAAAGAAGTTTTTCCTGATGTCCAATCCAAACTTCTCCTGGCACAATTTGAAACTATTTCCTCTGATCCTATCGCTAGTTACTCGGGAGAAGAGACCAACACCAGCTGCACTAAAATCTCCTTTCAGGGAGTTGTAGAGACCAATGTCTGCTTACCTGTTCCAGTGTCTCACCACCCTTATGGTGAAGAACTTCTTCCTGATGTCTAAACTAAATATCCCCCCTCTAGCTTGGATCCATTCCCCCTAGTCCTATCACTACCTGACACCCTAAAATGTCTCTCACCAGCTTTCTTCTAGGCCCCCTTCAGATATTGGAAGGCCACAATAAGGTCTCTTCAGAGCCTTCTCTTCTCCAGGCTGAACAATCCCAACTCTCTCAGCCTGTCAGGATGCATTTAGCCAGCAAAGACCTGAAATGTGAGTGAAGTCCCTGTTCATGTTGTTCTAAACCCCCAAAATACTACAGAATCTGAAAACAGTTATTAAGGGAAAAAAGCCTTGCTCCTTCTCTTAGGGTGAGATATTGCTAATTAGAGGAAGTGAAATCAAAATTTTAGAAATGTTAGGGAAGAGTCAAATTTTATTATAACACTTTGTGAAACTTGGCAGATCTGGGCTCAGGTTTTGAGTCTGCAGCAGTCCAGGCTCTGGTTCACTTGATTCTGGGTACTTTCCACACCACACTATGTTCCACATTTAATAGGAACTTTTAAATAATGTAACAGAACAAATCCTAAATCTGGGTCTGTCATATTGCATTCAGTTTAGTTACACACTGAAATCTGCAGTCTGCAACCTGCACTGCATCATGCAGTGCATTGGGTGTGAGTATCCCTCCTGCTGGCTGGGTGAACATGGGAGCATTGCTGCTGCCTGCCTGCCTGCTGCTTTTGTCCCTTTTGTCCCACCAGGTTGCTGCAATAAGTACAGGAGTTACAACCCAGCTCACTTGCTCAGTCACTGTACAGGAACTTCAGCTGGACAATTAATCTGCTTCATAAACAAGCACCAGGTAGGAGATAAAATCTGTTACATCTTCTAATTAACTGTTCACAGTTTTTGTTCAGAAATGCCCAAATTGCCCAGATCCTGAGCTCTTGTAAACCATCTAGCAATGAGGTAAAATTGCCTGCCTGCAAGACCTCTGTGTGTGAGTGCACCTGGAATGCATAAGGCCAAACTAAGTAGTCAGTTATCTGTGTCTTACTGACGACTTTTGTAGAGGTCATGAACTTAAAATAAAGCAAGTTTAAGGAAGGATACCTAAATAATTTTCAGATTTTTAAGCAAGGTTAGGATATCCCCTAAATTTGTTTCACCAAAATGGTTATTCAAGCAGTGGTAATTAATGAAGTGTAATCCTGAGGGGAAGGATTTCTGTCCATGGTGCATCTTTGCTGTTCCCTTATTTCACAGAAGCTTTCTCTTAATCAGTCATTCAGGCTTTTACTCCCCTTAAGCCTGAAGAAAGAAAAGAAGGAAAGAAAGAAAGGAAAAAAAAAAAGCTTTGTTGGTCTTTTCCATCTCTGAAAATGCTGATTTTGCTATTTTTTATACTTAAGAAAACAGCATCAAAGATCTCTCCAAAAAGACTAGCCCACCACAACAGAACTCTTAGATGCCCCTTTGTTCCTCTGGTTAAATGAAGCCTGTAAGCAATGAAAACCAAAGTGTTTAAGGGATTGTTGGAGGATCTACAGTTTAGCAGCTGACCTCAATAAATGGCTCAAGGTCTGCAAAGTGGCTTATCAACTTCCTCCTTGAGCAGAGGAAGAGCCTCTACTGAGACACAAGTGACATCAGCTTGTAAGTCCATTTTATAAGCCATCCTTTAAATGTGTGGGGAATGTCTAAGAAGTGAAAGGATATATGGACAGGGCTGTGGTGTTATGGAGACTCTAGAAACAGGTATCTAACAGCTAAGACCCAAATGATTGCCCAAACTGGGACAGAAGGCTCTTTCTTCACTCAAAGCGTGGATAGTTGCACATCACAGGACTTGCACTGTGATCACATGGTGATGTTTCATCAGGTGAGAATTAGAAAATAAAGAAGTCCTCAACTTTCACATCAGAGTGAAAAAAAGTGTGAACTCTGTCAGGATACAGACCAACCAGACACTAACTTCCTAACAGCCTCATTTCTGTGCCTGCCACTGCTGCCATCCAGACGTTTTCCATCATTCTGAGAGTTTGTTTTAATCTCAAAAGGCAATTCAGCTGAGATATGCCTGGTTTCAATAATACATTTGTCATGATGCTTTCCTTCCTCCTTCAGATGTCTCTGAAATCAAGCACTGCAATCCACTGATATGTTGACAGTTTTGCATGAATTAATGAAAAAGGAGTTGGAAGTGGCTGACAAAGATTTATTTATTAGTGTGAGACTAGCTGGGTATCCAAGTGTCTTCTGAAAAGAAAATTAAGAGGAGGAGGAACTGAAAAGGAGTTTGTAATGTGTTATTCAGAGTGTATTCTGTTCCTCAATCTACAACACATAATTTTAAGAATCAAGGCTGCTGTCTTGAGGTGGAAGTTCTTGCTCTAGATTGCAAGCAGCACTGCCTTACTGGTATTGCTGAATATGCTGAGAGGAAGTACAAAATGGATGTTTCCAACACCAGGAAAAACTTAAGTCCAGAGCTGGTAATTTAATAGATAGAGTTTCCTTTAGTTCCCTTTCCTAAAAAGAACAAAACAAACAAACAAACAAAAATAGAGAGAAAACAAAAAGCAAGCAAACAAACCCAAAACTAAACAAATGAAACAAGAAAACAACCTCCCCAAACCCCAAGAAGTAAACATACCTGATAAATATTTCCTTATATACCCCTTCTGATAAAAAGCTAGACTGCCTAAGTCGAAGTGATCCAAGCACAGGAATGATTCCAAATCTTTTTGAAGCAATGCACTGTGGAATGTGTTAAGTTAGTATATCATATAAGGTTTTTACTCCCTTCATTTGCATGCACCCCCATTTCACAACCATATTTCCTTTAACACTTCAGCCTTTCCTGTACATTCTGTATCTGGATTTGCATTCACCTGCTCTATGCTAACAACCCCAGGCAAAGAGCACAACGGCAGCTGCCTGTCAGCGGCAGAGGCCTGGCACTGACTAGGCAAGGATTTGTGTGGCACATGCCAGCTCAAACATGGACATTTCCTTTCTCTTTTCCTGCCTTTAGAGGACAGCCAATCAAAGATGAAATTTCTCCATTCCTGGAGCATTTGGCTTAGATTCTCAATGCTTGTAATTATCCTCCTGTTCACAGCTCTCCGCAGGTGCAGGAATGTGCAGGGCAGGTTCTCTGAATACATAGCTTTATACTGGGTAAGTTCATCTGTAAATCATTGGTAAACTCATGCCATATGATTTAGCATACATTTGTATTTTTATAACTTCTACTGAAAAAGGCTCCCACTGGTAAAACTCTAGCTGAAATAATATGACATTATAAGGTAATGAAACCTAGGGCAAAATCTCCTACTAAATGTAAGGCTTTGCACTAAAAATCTGCATGTCAGCATCTCAGATATCTATATCACTTATGCCTTTACCATCTGCCCCAATATCACTCATTTTTTGTCCCTTCTCTCAAAACAGGCTTTTGATTTTCAGGCACTTCTTTATCTTCATTTGCTGCTCCTCCTTCATCAGTCAACCACTTGCTGTCTTCATCTTACAAACCAACCCCAGGAAAATCTTCCCATGCATTCCCTGGCAGCAAGATGCTGTGGTAGCCCACGCTGTCTCTTAGAGGAGCTCTGTCCTGTGAATGTCATCAGAGCCATGACCCATTCCTTGCTCAGCTCAGCATGGCTTGCCTAAACAGATGGTGAGTAATGGCATGCAATGCTTACTTATCTTTCTGTGCCTCTCTCCATATGGTTCCTGTATTAGACCTGGAAACAAACTGAAGCAGTTAAGTTTGGCTAGAAAACAAATTCCATTAACCTCCACAAAGTTGCTTGTGTTCTTGAACTGGTATGAATGGCTGTGTGATTCAGTTCAGATTTGAGATGGGAATGTGCAGTTTCCTTTATTTTATTGGAGTTAAATCCACCTGTTCCATGCCTAAATCTTACTCCCTTGTGTGTGAGTCTGCAAGCCACTTGAGCACATGTGATTTTCTGTTTCCCATTAAAACCTTGCAGCATTAAAATCTGTACATGTACATTACATAATATCTGTAAGTGTTCTGATACTATACAAGAGAACAATGTCTTGGAAATGGATGGTGCCACTTGCTCCTTTTGGTGGTAGTAAGGGGGAGAGTATTTAAACATATGAAATAGTATTAAAATAGATGTGTTTAAATCACCTTAGATTTACAGACATTTTTGATATATTAATGTTTCAGTCACCTGGGAACAAAGCCCTAAAAGGGAGCTACAACATGAGGTATGCACAAAGCCCAAGAGACAGTGCACAAGAAAGCATGATCCTGCAGCAGCCCAGTAAAGAAGGGATACACTTGGGTGTAAGGAAAAGGGTGAAAGCAAGTCATGGCTTCTTACCCCTTCTTTGGGGTTGGCTTTTGGATTTTACATTGAAAAGTTAGAGAACAAAAAGTACAGTCAACTAGGTTTAAACTCTTTTCCTGCCCCCAGGCCCCTCTCACACCTTTTTGTATCATGCCTTCATCACTAGTCTGTAGTAAAAGCTGTGGAGGAGGCCATTCACATCCCTGCCTCCCAGCATGCAGTGGGCCCAACTTACAAGAAATAATTAAGGATTGTTTTGAAAGACAGCATGATTATCTACAAAATATTGGTATACATACTACATACTACTGAAAAAAAGGGGAAAAAAAGTTGCCTTAATCACTGATGTATGACTAAAGAGAACGTCAGAAGAGGCTCACAAAGCCCTGAACCCTGTGCTGGTCCAGGACAGTTTCTAGAGGTACCTTGTGTGTGCGATTAGCTCTGGTGCTGTGAGTCAGTGCAGTGGGTTGTGGAGTAATCTGTGAAGTCTGGCATCCTGTGCTGTGGAATGTGAGACTATTCCATTGATTTGGGACCCAGCTGCATGGCAAATGCAGTATGACCCAATAATGGGCTGGTAAAATTCCTGAAGAGCCACAATCAGCTTCTGTTGAGAGCTCCTGCCTCTCTCCATTCCCAGTATACAGGGCACAGATGTATATTGTGGCTCCCAGATATGCCACGGTTTGGGTGTGCAGCTCACACAGGCAAAGAAGCTTGGCAACTTTAAAAAGCAGGGCAACTCCCAAGGTTGTAGGGACACCTGTCCCTACTCTAGTGGTTGCTTTACATATTTAAAATACATTTTTTATCTTATATTCAACATTCACTTTATAAATTTTGTATAAAGCAGCCTTTGGAACAGGGGCTGGGATCCAGGTGTCTCTGCCCCTTAGTGAATGATCCTGCCAAAGGGCTGCAGGATCTTGCTTGTAACTTTTCTCTTTTCATCACAGGTATTTTTTACTTATTTATGCAAGGTGGAACAGATTCACCAACAAAAATTGGCAAGATTAACAAAATATTCCATAGCTTGGAATTTAAGGCATGAGAAGAGTGAGAAGAAGAGAAGGAATTGCTATCTAGTGCTCTGCATTTTGTGACTAGTGATTTTGAGAATCCTCTGCATGTGCCTACCACATGCTTCTGGGATGCTGCTCCTCAGACTATGCAGGTGGGGAGGAACTGTGCTTGTGGATCCTACTGGATCCACATGGAGACATGGAGAGTTCAGCTCTGCTGATGCTGAAAGGCTTTTAGACATGCCCAGAAGTGAAGCATTAGGCATCTGATTTAACATGGGGAGCAGATGAATGTAGGGGTAGCTGAAATTGTTTTGGATCCAGGCACCTTAAGATGAAAAAAAAATCTTTGAAATTCCTACTTACTTACATCTTTCAGATATCTACTGAAGTACAGCAATTTGATTCCTGATCACTTTAAGATCTTGTGCTTCATGCTTGTTACTTAAGACTTTGCTTTTACATTTTTTCCCCACTCTACAAGTGGCTTCCTAATGTGACTCAGAGGGAGACTGTCATTAGTAAGTCATTAATGAGACCACAACTTTGTGTGCATTACATGTTAAGTGAGAATCATTTCAATGAAATTAGTTCCTTTATTTGACTTACCAGTAGGACAAGCATTCCTTCTTAGCATCCCTTTACTCTGAGACAGTTGGACATTTGTTGGGAATACACTAGTTAAAACTCAGTTTCAGCCTACATTTCTGTTTCTCAGCTATTTAAGCCAAAACACATTTTGCTTGTCTCACTAGGAAAAGATGCTTTGAAAAGATCTGTCCCATTTCCTAGGGTGCCTTGCTAAGAGGTTGTGTATACTCTTATATAAATCACAAAACTAGGGGGGAGGGCAAAAAAAGGCAGAAAATCTAGTGTACATGCAGAGCTATTTTAAAATAGTAATTGGTTGCTTACATTTTTCATCATGTGAGCTCTGAGACACAAGGTAAAATAGATCTGGCATTAAAGACAGTATTGCCTGCTAATAAAGATCAGAGGGTGTTCCAGGGTCATCTCCCAGGACTGTCACAAACAGGTTATGCTAGAGATACAAGCTCAGCAACAGCACTGAAATTTTGATGAACTTGTGACCTTCTTGCACCTTGTGCAAAGTATTTTTAAGCATGAGGGGGAAAAACAAACAAACAAACAAACAAAAAGCAGGTCAAGAGAACATCCAAGAGAATAGAATACTCTCTTTTAAGGGAGAGGTCCACTCCTTTCATCACCCTTGTGGCTCTATGCTGGACTCCTTCAAGCAGTTCCCTGAGGTCCTTCTTGAAATGAGGGGCCCAGAAATGGGCACAATATTCCAGATGTGGTCTCACCAGGGCAGAGTAGATGGTGAGAAGATCATCTCTTGACCTACTAACCCCAGAATGCCTTTGGCCTTCTTGGCCACAAGGGCACATTGCTGGTTCATGGTCACACTCCTGTCTACCAGGACCCACTGGTCCCTTCCCCTACACTGCTCCACAAAAGGCTCCAGTTGCACTCTTTCCTTCCAAATTCAGAATTTTACTCTTTCACTCTAGAATGGCCTTTCTAGTAAGCTAATTAATTTTTGAGCACCACTTATTTTGAAACACAAAGCCTGTACTTTCTTAAAAGTCTCTAATGAAAATACAGTAAAACTGTCAGAGACTGAAAAGCTTTTCTCTGTACCTCAGCAAAATCTGAATTGTAGCCCAGTCAGTACAATGCATGAATATTTTAATTGTTTTCCTAATAGAGTAATCACAATTCTTTCTACACATACTGCAATGAAAGATAATGGAAATTTTCATGAATGAATAAATTTGATGAAGGTACTTGTCATTAGATGGGTGCTCTTCACAATACAGGTCTTGGGTTTTGTTTATAACGTACCCCAGCCAGCCCATTATGAAGAAAACCTTGAAAATGTGAAATAAACGAAGCAGATGCAATGTGGATGTTGTGAGAATGCCTGCACTCAACCTCAAAATAACATTGTTTACTAGTTCTCTTTCAAAAAATGGCATAAAATTTATCCTAATTCATATGGCAAATGTGTTTCAATTCCATATTCACTACCAAAATACTCGAATCAACGAGACAACTCATATGACAAAACCTTCTGCTTAGCCTGGAGGAGACTCAGTGGTGACCTTATTGCTCTCTACAACTACCTGAAGGGAGGTTGTGGACAGGTGGAGGTTGGTCTCTTCTCCCATGCAGCCAGCACCAGAACAAGAGGACACAGTCTCAGGCTGCGCCAGGGAGGTTTAGGCTGGATGTTCGGAAGAAGTTCTACACAGAGAGAGTGATTGCCCATTGGAATGGGCTGCCCAGGGAGGTGGTGGAGTCACCATCATTGGAGGTGTTCAGGAGGAGACTTGATGGGGTGCTTGGTGCCATGATCTAGTTGTTTAGGTGGGTTGGATTGGTTGATAGGTTGGACGCGATGATCTTGAAGGTCTCTTCCAACCTGGCTTATTCTATTGTATTGTAATAATCTGCATGCTTATTGTGGTACATGACAAATGTATAATTTTCCAGCCTTTAAATTGAATTTCATGAGATATTCTTTGTGAGATGCCACTGCAGCCACAAAGGGCTTGTTTAAAAGTAAGCATATTTTTAAACACTCCAGTGGACAAACACTTTCACATTTGTCAGGCAACCTACTGGTCGTCACCATCAAGGAAATCCTTCTTTACAGTGACAATTTAGGAGACTTAAATGGAGGTGGTGCAAATTATTCCCTAATGTTTCTAACACTATTATTATTATATTCCTTTCTAACATTATTATTATTATATTCCCTAATGACTCTAACAAAGAAATGTGTAAATGAAGCTTGAACGATACCACTGTGTTTTTAATCCACCGTGTTTTCAATCACAGTGCATTTTGCAAACTAGGAGAAGGGCACCGAGTCCATCATCAGTAAATCTGCAGATGACACCAAGCTGGGGGCAGGAGTTGATCTGATGGAGGGTAGAGAAGCTTTGCAGAGGGACCTTGACAGGCTGGACAGATGGGCAGAATCCAACGGTATGAGATTGAACACGGATCCAAGTGCCAGGTTATGCACACTGGCCACAGCAACTCCATCCAGTACTACAGGCTGGGGTCAGAGTGGCTGGAGAGCGGCCAGGCAGAGAGGGACCTGGGGGTGCTGGCCGATGGTAGGCTGAACATGAGCCTGCAGTGTGCCCAGGCAGCCAAGAGGGCCAATGGCAGCCTGGCCTGCACCAGGAACAGTGTGGCCAGCAGAAGCAGGGAGGTCATTCTCCTCCTGTACGCTGCACTGGTTAGGCCACACCTTGAGCACTGTGTCCAGTTCTGGGCCCCTCAGTTTAGGAAGGATGTTGACTTGCTGGAACGTGTCCAGAGGAGGGCAACGAAGTTTGTGAGGGGTATGGAACACAAGCCCTATGAGGAGAGGCTGAGGGAGCTGGGGTTGCTTAGCCTGGAGAAGGGGAGACTCATGGGTGACCTTCTTGCTCTCTACAACTACCTGAAGGGAGGTTGTAGACAGGCATGGGCTGGTCTATTCTCCCAGGCAGCCAGTACCAGAACAAGAGGACACAGTCTCAGGCTGCACCAGGGGAGGTTTAGGCTGGATGTTAGGAAGAAGTTCTACACAGAGAGAGTGATTGCCCATTGGAATGGGCTGCCCGAGGAGGTGGTGGAGTCACCTTCATTGGAGGTGTTCAGGAGGAGACTTGATGGGGTGCTTGGTTGCATGGTTTAGTTGATTAGGTGGTGTTGGATGATAGGTTGGACACAATGATCTTGAAGATCTCTTCCAATCTGGTCTGGTCTATTCTACTCTATTCTATAATATTTAGTGGCATTGTAAAATTCATCTAGAATTACCCATGCACATTACGCAAGCTCACAAGAACGCAAGAAAAAAATTAATTGCAAGGAAGAAAAAAGAGAGAAATAGCATCAAAATGTATGAATAACTGCCTCAGATAGAGACCAAGAGTGACACAGGTGCAAGTGGATGAATAAGTCATAGAGAACATCTCTCTTCTCCTTCATCCCATGGCACTCTCCAGTATATGGTGTGGAAATCATTTGGGGATTTTTATTGCTTCTTTACCCTTCAAAGAACCTCTTTGCACTTCAGCTTAAACACAGCATTTCTGCACAGTTTGGGACTTTGATTTTGTTGTATTACTTTTGGGAGGACAGGCCACGCAGTCTGTTATGGGATATGGCCCCACACATATTTATTGTGCTTTCCCAGACCAGCTTAGGCACGCTTAGTGTGACCATAAACCAGCAATGGTATGAGAATAGACTGTAGAGGACTGTCTACAAATCAAACAAATGGCAGTAGCCTGATCTTTATAGCTCAGCTTAGCAATTCCATTATGAAATCTTTCCCCCTTTCTTTAATGGTCAGGGAATACATTGTTTCCACATTTGGATGAGAAATCACATGTTCTGCATGGATTGCTTCATGAAAAGATCCTTGAGTGGATTAGGTAAGATTACAACATGCTGGACATAGCAATGAATTGAAGGCACTTCACTAGTGTATCACTTAACTTTGGTGAAAAGATAGGTTGCTTTATCAAGAATTGACAGTAGAACCTGTGATTGCTAAGGATGAAGTGATTCTGAGGCAGACAATTATGTCTTTGGGAACAATCAGCTGTCCTAGACCTCCTTACATAGCCTGGTCTTTGTTGGCCAGGGCAAACCATGGGGGTTTTTTTGGTGGGTTTTTTTTTTTGTTTGTTTGTTTGTTGTTTGTTTTCCAGGTAAATTTGACTTTCTTATCTAATAGGATGCTCACCTTCATTTTTTGTCATACTTTTCTGTGATGGTAACCATGAAACTTCCTGGGTTTGTCTCCTTTGAAGTCTCTAAGAAATTTCTAACTGTACCACAGAAGATTGCTTTTCAAAGGGAAAACAGAAGGGTATTGCTAGGTTTCCACAGCAGCACAATCTTCTGCAAATGGCAGCTTCTTTGGTGAGTACCTGATACTGCTCCAGCACAATAACTATACAGTATGTGATGGTTTCCATTTTCTTTAGGCTACATTATAGATGTCTGTTTCTCAAAAGGAGATTAATTCAGTGAGTACTGAAAAGCCAACACCCCCAGTACTTCAGTGAAATCTTGAGCAGTTTACTATCTGTAGGGGTAGAGTCTGCCTTCCCAGAATTTCTCTTCACTAGAGAAAGAAGTCAGGATTTTCAGGTGATTCCAACTATATATTCAACACCCTGTTTAAGAGGTACCTATCATCTGTAGACAGACCAGTGTAGTAGATGAATAGCCTGAAGAATGAATTAATATAACACACTTCTCCCCCTGCTTCTTGCTGTGAAGCCTCCTAAATGGTCAGTATTTCTCAATTTCTGTAAGAGTCACTTTTTGTTTGGTTCATCATTGACTGCATTTCCCCACCTGACACCAATTTTGATGAAGCTGCCAAAATTACAGGACTGACCCTTTTTCCATCAAAGATCTTCACAACTTAAGTGCTTAGACATTTGTAAATAACCAGTAGAAAAGAAGAGAAAATTACATTGCATAAGCAAGAAACAGAAAGCAATTTTATCAGCTCCCACATGGTAGAGAGCACAGTGAAGTTCAGCTTCTCATGTCCTGCTCAATATACAGCCTGTGCTCAGAACATACTGGTAAGAATCTGAGTTGTGCTTCCAGGGAATTTAGAGACTATCACATTAGTGCTAGTTGTCAATGCTGGGTTTGCACAGCTCACAAGTGTGTTTCAATCATTTAATGAGTATGAAACACTCATATAAACCCCTCTTAATTGAAAGGAGATAGACCATTATCTGCTTTGATCTATATAAACATATACAGACATGATCTAAATACACAATTACAGGGGGTGTGCAGCAAAAAAAAATAAAGGTAGGGAGCATTTATTCCTCTGGTTTTAGTTATGACTATATTTAAAGTGTCAACTTTTCTCACAGCAGTAAATCTAATTGTAAAATAATGAAGTGGAGATAAAGATGTGAATACTACTTAGCAGGAAGTAGTATAAGGTCAAAGGTCTGACCTATCTGAACTGTAGCTGTTGCATGCATTGTTATTCACCATTGCAGTATCAATGTACTTGCACTGTTTTGATGCATTTAGGCTTGGAAGTATCCAAGAGCTGCACCTTGTTTATAAAAAGCTGAAAAGGAGTTAGGAGTCATAGAGTTATTACTATCTGGGCCCTGATTCTGCCTCTGGGATGCTGATGCTCGGTGTTGAGAGAAGGTAGCTATTTCTCTCTAGGTGTATAAGGCAAGCTGCTGCTTGCTGTCCCATCAGAATCAAGCACAAACCTTTTAAGCTGTTCTTAAGCTGGACCCTTAACCTTTAAAAGAAACCAGAGGCTTCCATTCCTCAGAGCCAAGTTTCACTTAAAATATCTAAGCTGTTTCCAAGCCAAGCTTCAAACATACAAAAAATGACCCATAAAGTCATATGCCAAAAGAGTTAGGCCAGAAAAGCATTGTTTTAAAAAAATATTCTGTTTTTACAATCCATTTCTAGTAAAAATCCAAAACATGCTTCACTAATACTGTCACACTAGATACTCAAATCCTGGATGATAGGCATGGTATCCTGATAGATGCACCAGTAAATATGTAAACGCTATAGATCTGTCTCAAACCAGTGATTTGAGGATGCATGTTTTCTAAAGTGCTCGTTTCCTGGCTCTTAATGTTTTGTAACGTGGTGATTGTATTCTTCTGTGGTTTGTATTATTACATTACATGGCTAAATCCATTACTCCATGCCGTTTGGTGGGACCTGGGACTTTATGAATATGGCCCTGATTTTTGCAGTCTCCCCAAGAGCAATTTTCAGCAGCCCAGGGTGTGGGCTGCAGTCAGCCTCCAGCACGCTGCAGATCCCTGGCGGAGGAGCCCTCTGGCGCGAGGGTGTGACAAGTTTAGGGGAAGGAAACAGTGGAGTTTGGATGAAGCCACAGCCTAGAGCTTGATGCCGCTGACTAGGACTGTAGCCCGGTGGCTTTAGGACTCCGGTTCGGGCTTCCCATTAAAACACAACAAAAAATGAGTAATAATCATTCACAAACGTCCATCTTTCTGACTTTTTTACGGCCTCGTAATTATCCCCTCCCTGACAGATTAATTTACGCCTTGGCCGCCCGCTCGCGGTGACAGGATCCTCCGCCGCCCAGGTGGCACCGCCGGCTCCTGAGGGGCGGTAGAGCGGAGGGCACGGGGCGCGCCCCGGTCCAGGGCGCCGCTGCGGCGCCCCCGCTGCAGAACGTGGAGCCTGGGGTGGCCAGGACCAGCGCACCTCCCCCCATGAGTCGGTCCGGCCGTTTTTAAAGTGGTAACATCCACTTCCCCAGCAGCTGCCTGGTCCCGTTATCGCTTCCAACACTCCCCCTCCGGCGCTCTTTTCAGTTTGTTGTTCTGTTCGGGATTGGGTTTGCTTCTGGGCTTTCGACAGCCTCCTCTGCCGGCTGAGAAGGAGCTCTCATCATTTGATTTTTCCCGTGCAAAATTCAAGTACTATCCCACCAGTGTTCAGAAGGGAAACGGTTTCCTTCTCTCTCTTCTTCCTCTTCTCTTGCGCTCTTCCCAAGCAGCCTTCCTTTAAGGCCCTCCCGTGGATCACTCTCTCGTTCTCACAGCAGGACTTTGCAACTGCTGCCCCCGGCTCCGCTGGCCTTATATTTGCGATGTCTTCACGAGCATTTTAAAACTATTTTTAAAATTTATTTTTCGGAGGGGTGCGTTTCTCTTTCCCCGCTGTCCGCAGTGACCGGAAGGCTCCTTCCCCGCGACCACAGGGCACCGTCAGGACCCTGAGGACCAGGACAACTGCGGGCTGGGCGCGGACCCTTCGGCAGGCAGCACCGCCCCTCCCTGCCTCCCTCTCCGCCTGCCTCCGCCGGGAGCGCCTGTGAGGGAAGTGATGGCCTAGAAATTAAGCAGCACTTTTGAGGTGGTACATCTGCCTCTCCCACGCTCCCCCTCCCTTTCTTACACCGTTTCGGATTTCCCCATTCCCTCGCGTCTCTCCTTCTTTTGCATTTGAAAAAAATAATAAATTACTACACCTCTCCTCCAAGCCCGAGGTGGTCGCAGAGAAGGCGAGACGCTCCCCAGCCTTTCATGCGCGGTGCTGTGCTCTCGGGAAGAAGGCGAGCGGGAGGCGAGCTCTGCAGGAAATGCCAGCGCTGCAGCGGGGAGCGCCCCCGGCCCGCCGCTGCCCCCGGCCGCCTGCCGCTGACCGCCGCCGGAGGGGTCGCTCCCGACCCGTGCCCGGCTGGGAATAAGTGCCGGGGCGGGGGCCCGTCGAGGCCATGGCCAACGGCGAGGCGCGGAGCTCGGGCTGCAGCGGGCGCTGCCCGTCGACGGGGCAGCAGCCCTACACCCCGCGGGGCGGCGATGGGGCGGGGGCGGTGGCGGGGGGGGGCCGGGCTCCTGGGCCGCTCCGCCGCCGCCGTGGGAGACCTGGCGCCGCCGGAAACTTTCCTCTGCGCTGTACGCCGGCTCCCTCTCCGTGTTACTAGCCCTGGTGGTGAGGCTGGTGCGGGGGGAGCGCGGCCGGGAGCTGGCGGCGGAGGACTGCGCGGGGCCGCGGGGCTGGGGCTGGCTGCCCCCAGCGCCGTGCCCTGGGCCTGGCCGGCGCCTTCTTCTGCGCGGGCCGCTACCTGCTGCGCGGTGGCGTGCAGCCGCGGACGGCGGCGCTGCTGCTGGCCGCCTGCTGCGGGGGGAAGCGGTGGCGCAGACGGCGCTGGCGGCGGGGAGGATCACTTGCTCTCCCTCGCCGCCACGGGGGTGGTGCTGAGCTGCCTGGCCGCCGTGACATGGCTGGTGCTGAAGCTGAAGGAGGGCGTCCTCATGCTCGCTGTGACTAGCGCGGCCAGGACCACGTCCCTTGTCGCCTTGGAGAGGATCCCGGTGTCCTGGCGGCCCTACCTGGCCTACCTGTTGGGGCTGCTGGGCATCCTCCTTGCCGGCTACACTGACCGGCTCTGGCCCCCGCGGTGGGCCGCCCCGCTGGCGGAGCCTCCCGCCGCGCCCCCGGCCGTGGACGAAGCCCCGGTGCTAAGGCGGCGGCGGCGGTCTAGCTCCATGATTTCTCCAGAGATGTCGGGCGGCAGCAGCAAGACCCACCGACGGACCTCACTTCCCTGCATCCCTCGGGAGCAGGTAGGACAGGGGCTGGATGGGACGGGTCTCAAACTTTGCCAGAGGCGGGTGCGGGCGTCCTGCTGTTGGAGGTGCGGGGAGCTGTAACGCTCCCCGGCTGCTCGCTGGTGAACGGGCTGGGCACGGTGCGGCGCTTTCCCCGGCACCTCGCGGCTCGGAGAGTCCCGGGTGGCTGCCTTGGGACGGGACTGGAGCTGGGGGCGAGCGGGGCTCTCCACACTCAGCCTGACTTGCCCCGGCTTTGGGCGGCGGGGGGAGAGTTCGGGCTTCAGCTGTTTTTTTAGAGCTATCACCGGCGCTTGCTTTTCTTGTGCCTGGCGGACGGTCGAGGTGGATAGCACCCACTTGGCTCTGCGAGTTGCTGGGAACCTGCCCTCAGCACAGCCTTAGGGTTTCCCAGCATCACTTAGGAGCCTTAGTTTTCCAAACCTATAGTTTCTTGGAAAGGTAGCTTAGCCCTGTTAAACTTGCTTTAAGGGGCGGTGTGTGTGAGCCAAGCAGCTTGTCCTCGATGGGTGAAGTCCCTTATCAGAGCGATAGCGTGTCCTCCGTGGCTGGCCCGCACAGCGCGGTGCTCATCTTTGCACTTTGCCTCCCCAAGGCTGTTCGGTGCGTGTAATCAATAGCTTCCACTCTGCTGTGGTTGTGGGAACCGGTACGAGGCACAGGCAGTTTATCTCAACTTTGTTTCCTTTACGAGGCCGTGATTTGAGTGGATGAGTGAGAACTTACTCTCCTACCTGCCATGTACTCTTTTAAATGCACACCTCAAAAACTATGGAAAAAAAGAAACAAACAGCATGATATTTACTGCACAGATGTGTAGAGCCGTGTCGTGGACACAGGGTCGGCTTAGTTCTTTGCTCAAAGCATTTCATCAGATTTTTTGAGATCTGTGATTGCTCCACAAAAGAATCGTTCAATGGGTTGATCGTAACTGAGTGCATTTAAAGTAAGCGCAGCCCTTACTGAGCAGTGGAAGGGGAAGCCTGGGGCGAAACAAGTGACAAATAGTGTTAAGCTTTCTTTTTCAAGTAGTATTGAAAATTACTCTGTGCACTGTGGTGAGCTGAAGTGTGCTGCTGGGTACCCAAGATTTCCTTGCAGGTTGCTTGCTGGATTAGCAGCTAAGTATTTCTCAAGTGATGGCATCTTACCATATGGCGTGGGTGGCAAGTTTGTTTCTGGAAATGGTTTGCTTACATCTTTTTGTGGTTGGTTGTGACATTTTCTAGAAGAGGGCCTGACAACCTTATATACTTGAGTGTTGTTTTACAACAAATTGAGTTATTTATTTAACAGTTTCGTTTAGATAAAATAAATGTTTCCTAGTGTCCAGGCCGATACAGTGTGAAAATGTGGAAAGCTGATCCAGTTCAGACTTTGATAGGAACTGAGAGAAAAGGGTGTGAGAATATAAAGACCTAAATTCTTTATACTTACTTGATGATACTAAGCATTTCTGGTGGTTTCTTACAATAACTGTAAGGTTTTAAAACTGCATTCACTCTCACACCTTAAATAAAACCAGCTTTTTCGTTAACATCTCTGAATGTAGTCATTCAGATACAGGGCTCACTAGTTTGTAATCATGCCCTTTTTTCTTCTCAAGGGAATTCAAATCACCTGTACATGCCAAGATGTTAAACTGATGATGGATAACAAGGTAGATTTTTTTTTTGTAATGTCCCCCCAAATAGTGTGTAACTTAGTGACGGTGGTCAGCCTTGCCCCAAGCAGTTTCTGCTTCCAAGCTGCGGAGCTGGACTGGAGTTAGCTGGCAACCCTTTGGTTTACCCACTGCAGATATTTGGCAAATTCCTCTTTCTTTTGTTCTCGCTCGTAATTAATCAATAGCGAGATCTGGTATTGCTTGCGTCACTGGTGATTAGAAATGGATGACTACTTTCGAGTTTGGGGAGACTGTCTTACTGCCTGGGCTTTGGTTGTTGTTTTTTTTTCCCCAGCAGTGCGTCTGTGTGTATGGTAACTTCTCTTCCTAAGCTGTCATCTTCCATTTTTTCTGTCTTGTTAACGTTGATTTAAAAGCTGAAACAAAGCTCTGTAAGGACCTTGAAGAAATGCTAGAAGTGGGACTCACTTACAGCAAAGTTTGTGTTCATAGCAAAAATCAGCTTCCCACAGACTTAAAGAAACCATAGGTAAATGTTTCTCTTTCAGACAGTTTTTAAATATGACATGTTAAAAATAGAGATGAGAGTGTTATAAACAAAACTAGGCTTTTCCTTACCCCCTGCTTTTAAAAAGCATGCCCTGAATGTTTCTGATTTGAAAGATAGCTTGTTAATCCAGCTGGGAGCTGCCAGTCATTTTCAATAGGATCTACTTTACTGATTTGAAATACATGTTTTCATTTGTTAAGTAACATTAGGTGAAGTTTTAGAGATGTTACCTATTGCCTCTCGTGAAATCTTTCTTATTGCTGAGCCCTTAATTAAGCTCTAAGTGTGATTCCCTTCCTATCTCTGATACCAGATTCTACAAAAGCTGGAGTTTCTGACTTTGTTTTTTTCAGTCACACCTCAGTTGCTATCAGAACTTTTCCATAGTGGAATACAGAATTGAATCTGTGTGGCCTTGTGCTATAAAGGACAGTACCAGGAATTGCAAACTACCATCACAGAGGCATTAACATATTTAAAAGTGTACTTTAAGCTGCTAGCAGGGGTAGCTGAAAATATATATGTCACTAAATTATTCCTTTGGTAGAAATGTCTCATCTTAGTTGCTAATCAGTTCCCAGAAGAATTTTAAAAGAAAAACTGTTTCATTTAAAAAAAAAAAAAACACCTCAACAACTCACCATCCAAAATCAAACCACTTCCTTTTGTTGCTAAAAGTGCTCTTTAATAGTTTATTTCTTTAATTCCATTTTTGGTAGTTCATTTTTGTATACGTTCTCTTTCTCAACTTTGGTAAATTCTTTGGATTAAAAGCTTCCAGTTTGGCATGTGTGTAGGGAAATGTGAGCTTTGTAATAGCCTGATCCTGCTCCCAGCTGAGTGCTGTCTCCCTGTGATTTCATCAGTGCTGGCTGAGGATGCTCAACTCCTTGAGGGCTCACTCACCCAGATCTGAAAGGGGCTGCAGAGAGATTGTGAATGGGTGGATAAGACAGTGAATGAATGAACAAATTCTGTTGTTTTTCTGTGGCTTGCTTTTCTGTTTGTTTGTTGCTGTTGTTTTGGGGTTGGCTTTGGCTTTTGTGTGGGTGGAGGTTTCCCCCCCCCCCCCTAGCAAATGCACAAGTACTGCCAGGGTGATGTTTTTTTGGAGTTTCTTCTTCACATTTTTGCAAGCTTTTTTTTTTTCTTTTTCATTTTCCTAAAAGTGAGGAGAGCAGGTTGTGGTGGAGGGATATGTGTGTGTGTGCAGAAATGTGTTTTATGTCTTGATGTTTCACATTAAAATACTACGTGGCCTACGTGTTCTGGAGCTTATGTCTCTGAGATGCATGTGTTAATCCTGACGTACAACAGTCCACAGGAATGATTTTGTCTTGGTGGATAAAAGAATTCCATGGGAGATGGACAATTTCAAGGCACTCTGAAGACTCCTGATTTTACTTTTAAGCCTTGCTTGTTTGTTTTGTTTGGGGGAAAGGAAAGCTTTCAGCTGACTTGAATTTGTTACAAGTGCATGTTAAATAAGCTAGAACAGCTGCTGCAAGTAGTTGAATGTGCTATGCTTTTTAGATTTCTTCTTGCTTAGTCAGTAGACTGTCACAGGTACAGTATACATCAGGGTTTGAAGTAGTTTCTAGTTCCCAAACCAGTGTGAGACAAAACCCCATACAAGAAGGCAGTGGCAAGTCGCTGGGTCTTGACCTGCTGAAAAGCCACGATCCATGTAAGACATAGCACTAGGTTGGAGGAGTTTCTCCTGCAGCACTGATGTCTCCAGCTGCTGGGCCAGCAGCTCCATGTCCTGTTTGTGTGCTCTGGGTCCTAGGGCAGAGAGGTTTTCTACCCATTTTTTTTTTCTTTCTTTTTGCTCTTTTCCTTCTGAGCAGCTGGGGAAGCAGAACGCTGTTTGCCTCACTGGGAGTTTGTCCGTGCTGCTACATCTTTTCCTTCTTGTTTCTCCTTTTTAAACGTAAATTTTAATGTTTGGATATGTAGCTTTGGTGCCAGATTCCTCTGTCTTCCTCCAGCAGCCTTTGAGTTTGGTGTTTGTTTTTTTTTCTTCTTTTTTCTTGATTTGACCATTTTTCATGAGGTTCTGGATGATGACTCTGCCCTGTTCCCAGTCTGTAGCCTGGGAAAGTTGTGAGACAGGACCATTGTTATTGCTGTTTGTGGGGTTGAGAAGACAATGCTGTAACAGTTCACATGGTCCAAGATACCTCTTCAGTGATAAGATCTAAGAAACAGAAGAGAAAAATTTATTTGATAAGATCTAAGAAACAGAAGAGAAAAATTTATTTGTTGTCTTTGCTTTGTTTTCCCCAAGAGAAAATGAAGGTTTTGTCTGTTCTTCTGGTTGTTTGGCTGTGAGAGCTTTGGAAATGCCAGGAATATGTTGGTGTGTCCCCCTTTCCTGGGTCTTTATTGTTACGTCCTAAAACCAGGACACATGTACCCATAGCTTATAAGCAATTTTTAATACTGTGTATCCTGCCCTCTGGCCTGAAAATAGGAGAGATCTGAGTGCAGCATACAGACATTTCAGATTCTGGAGAGGAGAAGGCAGATTAAATCTAGATGTTGAACTTGGTGTGTGTCAAAGTTATGATCCTCTGTTAGGCACGCAGCGCTACATCCCATTTACCTCCTTCTGCTAATAAGCATTATTGCGCTGTAATTACTCTGATAAGCTTTGCCGGCGTTACCATTTAGGTGACTAGAAACCAAGCGCTACCGAGGAGTTATGTCATCTGGTGAGTGACTTGCTGAAGCACAACTGTGTGTAAAATATTTAAGTAATGCTCCAGGAAAAAAATCACCCAGGGATTCCAGATGCAACACTTTCTTTTCTTTCGCATGGCTTCATTTACGCAAACCCGCTCCACTTAGATAGATCTTTTTTTTTTTACTAGTTTTTTTATCTTTTCTTTTTTTTATTTTCTTCAGCCTCACAAAAACATAAAAAAAAACCACCCCAAAACCTGCTGCTGGCAGCATCTCAGGATTGGTTTGGAATCTATTTTTGTCAGTCGGTTAAATGAAGAAATGTATATTGTGGCATATCGGCAAAAAAAAAACAACCCCGGTAAAGCACAGTGGTGACTTTCTGCTCTTTCTGCCTGAAGTGTGAAAATGCAAAGCTGGGGAGCTGAAAGAAATCCTGTGTACGCTGGGTTGTCATGTTAATTAAATAAACAGCCAGAACAGTGACCCTGTGTATGAAATGTGTTTTGAGAGGCTTGTTGGGGGTTGGAGGGGGAAAACAGTGACACATGATGTTTTGGATGTTAACTGCAACATTTGTATGAATTTGTCCTGATCTGCTGTTACTCTGCTTGCTGTTCCAACTCTTTCTTCTCTTCTCTTCTCTTCTCTTCTCTTCTCTTCTCTTCTTCTCTTCTCTTCTCTTCTCTTCTCTTCTCTTCTCTTCTCTTCTCTTCTCTTCTCTTCTCTTCTCTTCTCTTCTCTTCTCTTCTCTTCTCTTCTCTTCTCTTCTCTTCTCTTCTCTTCTCTTCTCTTCTCTTCTCTTCTCTTCTCTTCTCTTCTCTTCTTCTTCTCTTCTCTTCTCTTCTCTTCTCTTCTCTTCTCTTCTCTTCTCTTCTCTTCTCTTCTCTTCTCTTCTCTTCTCTCTCTCTTCTCTTCTCTTCTCTTCTCTTCTCTTCTCTTCTCTTCTCTTCTCTTCTCTTCTCTTCTCTTCTCTTCTCTTCTCTTCTCTTTCTCTTCTCTTCTCTTCTCTTCTCTTCTCTTCTCTTCTCTTCTCTTCTCTTCTCTTCTCTTCTCTTCTCTTCTCTTCTCTTCTCTTCTCTTCTCTTCTCTTCTCTTCTCTTTCTTCTCTTCTCTTTCTCTTCTCTTCTCTTCTCTTCTCTTCTCTTCTCTTCTCTTCTCTTCTCTTCTCTTCTCTTCTCTTCTCTTCTCTTCTCTTCTCTTCTCTTCTCTTCTCTTCTCTTCTCTTCTCTTCTCTTCTCTTCTCTTCTCTTCTTTCTCTTCTTCTCTCTTCTCTTCTCTTCTCTTCTCTTCTCTTCTCTTCTCTTCTCTTCTCTTCTCTTCTCTTCTCTTCTCTTCTCTTCTCTTCTTCTCTTTTTTTTTCTCCTGCTTGCACAAGACTGAGATACAGCTGGATTCTGAAAATTGAAGGAATATTGCTTTTTTTTTTTTTTTCCTCCCCCTTTAGAAAGTAATATAAAAGAAAGCCTCCATATCCCACCGTGGAACTGGAGAGCTTGCTAAATTCTGGTGCCTGCAAACCGCAGGGCTCAAAATGGGGGTGTGCTGACTGCATCTTACACGGTTTGAGAATAAAAAAGAACTGTACTCTGATTGAAGCTTTGAGTCAGTTGCTGTGATTTACTTAGTCTAGTGCAAGTTGTACAGCTTATAGGATACTGCGTGATGGATAAAGAAATAAATGTGAAGTCTCAGCCAGCACAGTGGAAGTCGAGCTTTAGGTTTTGCACGTTTGTGTTCTCTGCTTGTTTTGAAAAAGTTTCTTGATGAAATAACAAACCCTTTCCTCAAAGTGTCTTCTGTGTCGGTCAGCGTGTCACCCAAACACCTCTCCTTTGCACTATGTAGTTCTTCAGGTTTTTGTTGTGTTGGTTTTGTTTAGGGTTTTATTGTTTTGTTTCTGGTGGTTGTTTTTTTTCCCAACTTGGCTCGCTCTAAGCCATGCTGTGAGTACAGTGGTGGCATCAGGAGTTACCTGCGTCGGGGTAGCGATTTCAGAAACGAAAAAGGAAAACTAACTAACTAACTAACTAAAGTTAAATGTGATGTGTGTCCAAGTTATCGTGGGGAACATCAGTCCTTTTTCTTTCTGACCCGTTTTTGGGGATTCGGTGAGCTTGCAGAAGGAAGCAGCACTGTGCCCCTCCGTTAACTGTTACTTTTTTTTTCCGTTTTATCCCTTTTAACGGTGAGTTTGAGCAGCTTCTCACCTCTCCCGGTGCGGCTGTGTGACCGCTACGGTACCGTTATTACCATTATCGCTATTAACAACGCTGCTGCTGCGGGAGCGGGGCCGGGGCCGGGCGCGCGCAGCAGCCCCGGGGCGGGGGCGGCTCGTGGCGGCGCGTGCGCTGGCGCGTGCGCTGGCGGGCCCGGGCCCCTAGAGGGCACGAGCGGCCCTGCGCAGCGGCGGCGCGCGCCTCCGGAGCCGGGCAGCCGGGGTGGGCGAGCGACGTAACCAGCGAAATCTGTCCGTGGTACTTAACGGGGCCTCGGCCGGGCGCGGGCTCGGCTATTTTCAGCGTTGTCCGAGCTGCCCGCTGCAATGGTCCTTGCGTTTCTTGCAGCCGTTGGTACCAGGCCGCTCCCCTGGCGGAGGGACGCCCAGCTGGAGCGTTTCGCCTTTAGCGGAGTGAAGTCTTCAGTGAAGCGCTGTGAAATACGGGCAGGTCACTAACTTGGCCATAGAGGAGAGTGGGCTTCCCTAGCCTGAGCTCCTGGGGGTGTGCCATCGGAGAAGTAATTGGAATGTTGGAGATCTGGAAATCTGTGTAAAGAAGCAGCTACTTCCAGATCTGTCAAGAAGGCAGAAATCCAAGGATCCCTCACCTGGGGAGGAATAACCCCATGCATCAGCACAGGCTAGGGGCTGACTCGCTGGAAGGCAGCTCCGTGAAAAAAGAGCTGGGGGTCCTGTTGGACCGGAAGTTCACCATGAACCAGCAATGTACCCTTGTGGGCAAGAAGGCTGGTGGTCTCCTGGGGTGCATTATGATGAGCGTGGCCGCCAGGTAGAGTGAGGTTCTGCTCTGCCCTGGTGAGGCCTCATCTGGAGTGATGTGTCCCATTCTGGGCTCCCCGGTTCTAGAGGGACAGCGGTTTTGTCTGAAGTGTTCACTGACAGGACCCATTGCTGTTTGACAGTGTTCGTATTTTTACTGCAATTAGCTACTGAAAAGAATTACAGAGAAGATATTTGTGAGCATCAAGGCGGCTAAAGACTCTCCCTCTCCCCCTGCACAAGGCTGGAAACCTCTGTATACCAGAAATGCTCAGTTCAGCTGAGGCTGCCTTCTTTAACGCCCCCAATCTGCCAGTGAACTATGTGGGGCTAAAGTGACTTATTTTGCGTTATATGTTTTGTAGGTTGCTTAAGTTGACTTTGTATAGTAAGACTTTATGCTTTGGGTTGAATTTTAAATAAAAAATGAAATTGTGTTCTGCATCTGTTTAGTGGAAGTTTTGTCTGTGTCACTCTGAGGGAGTGACACTTTTCAGATATACTCAGGATGCTTTTGTGATGGCTGCTGAACTCCTGAGACAGACCTTGGTGATGGTTTAAAAAGCAGCTATTCCTCTTAGACTGGTTAGTCCTTTTAGGAATAAAAGAGATGTGAAATCTGAATATGATGACGTTTGCTGGAAAGCTGTAGCACTTGTTGTGTGTTGAGGATCAAGGCCACTGATGGCTGTTGGATTTATATTTTGTTTTAAAGAAACCTTGTTTTGTTGAATAAGCTTGCAGACTGGTTTTGTGTGTATGCAAAGGATAGTAATGTAGGGGACCAATTATTGCTAAACCTCAAAAATGAACATTTCTTCTTTTGAGTGGCATCCCTCTGACTGATGTTTAGCTGTGTTCCTAAGCATGATGGTGAAATGAATTCCAGACCCTAGTGGTGTCCCCCAGGGATCAGTGCTGGGCCCCATCCTCTTTAATGTCTTCATTGATGATCTGGATGGGGGCATTGAGTCAGTCATC
The DNA here is from genome assembly GCA_033816785.1 of Picus viridis. Classification (NCBI taxonomy): domain Eukaryota; kingdom Metazoa; phylum Chordata; class Aves; order Piciformes; family Picidae; genus Picus; species Picus viridis. The sequence continues at coordinate 7,609,147 of CM066568.1, forward strand.
AACAAATTTGCAGATGACACCAAGTTGGGAGCAGATGTTGGTCAGTGAGAGGGCAGAAGGGCTCTGCAGAGGGACCTCGACTGACTGGACAGATGGGCGGAGTCCAACAGGATGGCATTCAACAAATCCAAGTGCCAGGTGCTGCACTTTGGCCACAACCCCATGAAGAGCTACAGGCTGGGGTCAGAGTGGCTGGAGAGCTGCCAGGCAGAGAGGGACCTGGGGGTGCTGATTGACACCCGCCTAAACATGAGCCAGCAGTGTGCCCAGGTGGCCAAGAAGGCCAATGGAATCCTGGCCTGCATCAAGAATAGTGTGGCCAGCAGGAGCAGGGAAGTCATTGTACCCCTGTACTCTGCACTAGTTAGACCACACCTTGAGTCCTGTGTCCAGTTCTGGGCCCCTCAGTTTAGGAAGGACATTGAGACACTTGAACGTGTCCAGAGAAGGGCAACAAGGCTGGGGAGAGGCCTTGAGCACAAGCCCTATGAGGAGAGGCTGAGGGAGCTGGGGTTGTTTAGCCTGGAGAAGAGGAGGCTCAGGGGCGACCTCATTGCTCTCTACAACTACCTGAAAGGTGGCTGTAGCCAGGAAGGAGTTGGTCTCTTCTTCCAGGCAACCAGCAGCAGAACAAGTCTCATGCTGTGCAAGGGGAAGTTTAGGCTGGAGGTAAGGAGAAAGTTTTTCACTAAGAGAGTCGTTCACCATTGGAATGGGCTGCCCAGGAAGGTGGTGGAGTCACCGTCCCTGGAGTTATTCAAGAGGGGGTTGGATGTGGCACTTGGTGCCATGGTTTAGTCATGAGGTCTGTGGTGACAGGTTGGACTGGATGATCTTCGAGGTCTCTTCCAACCTTGGTGATACTGTGATCTTTGATGTCTCTTCCAACCTTGGTGATACTGTGATACTGTAATTCCAGAAGGGGAGAGGACTTAGTGTCTGAATTCTGACGGTTAACTGTGTTTCAAATTATTGCACTCCTAGCAGCTTGCTGATACCTTGCCAGCATCTCTGTATGCTGGAGTTGCAGCTAAGGCAGCAGCTATAACCAAAGGTTGTTCCTCACCCTGAGGTATCTGTTAGTCTCCTGCACTTACTTTTGCTATACAGTTTTAAACAAACAGATATATGTTTGTGTTTAATGTCACGGAGCATAGGCAGAACAGTAATATGTTTTGTTAACTGTTTTGTTACATTGAAACTTAGGAAAAAATGTACACTCCAGATTTACCTTAAAAGGAGAAGTGAGGCTGCTGAAGAGGCTGAACTGGTGGACTGTCTGCCCTGGTGTAGCAGTGAGGCAACTCAGGTGACAGTCTACAAGGGCATTCTCAGGAGCATTTATGTTTGCTGTCTGAAGGCAGCCAGAGAGAGTGATACATGGGTTGAGAAGCTACATCTAAGCAACTTTTTTTTCCACTTCTATGAGTAGATATGTTCACCTAAGCTTTTTGTTGCCTGCAGACTAACCCTTGTGAACCTTGTCTGTGTTCATGTATTAAATCTCACTTGAAGTGACAGCTGTGGAAAGGTACAGACCTCTGTGCAAAACTGCACATTCAAAAGGACTGCACAGCCTTGCCTTATCTGCTGTCCACCCTTGCAGCTTCAAGGCTTTTGAGATTGTGTCTTTTTCTTACTGCTTTCTGTTAGACCTCAACACAGGTCTAACATGAGTTTCCTTGTGGATCAGACTATTCTTCTTGATTTCCACCACATACAGTGCACACAGGGCTATTTCTGTATTGGTAATACTGAAATCTTTCCCCATGATACTAGTTAGTGAGTGGCAAAACAGTGCTGGATGCTGGTAGGGTTTTCAGTTGCACCTCTTTTTATTTTTACTGGTGATGCTAACCATAGGGCACATTTGACAAGGTCTGGTCACTGTACTTTGTGTTGATAAGGAGCATAGGTATGTTTGTGTGTATTTCTTGTTGCACGATAACTGTGGCTGGAGTTTTAGTTTGAGTCTCTTAGTCTCTTGAAGGAATACTTGTGCTAGCACATAACTTTTCCATCTTACCCTTGTGAGATAATGTACCACTTTCAGTTCTCCTCGAGGTTATTCAGTGGTATTTTAAAGCTTACATTGTACAAGTCAAGGTTGGTTAAAAATGCTATTTTTTCTTACGTTCTTTTTGTGATGATTGCTGATAATCTCCTCACTACCTCCCTGACTTGAGAGTGCTCAGTCCTCTCAGGCTGATCCTTTCAGTTCAGTCAGGTTGTGTTCCCATACACAGGTGTGCAGGGAGCTTTTCTTTTTAACAGCTAACCATTCTCTTTCTTATTTTAAAGAGAGTTATTAAAAGCTAATATTGGTTGTGCTGCTTGAAATGTGACCTGACACCTTGTAGCATGTTTTTATAGGTGCATGCACACATATACATATATTTTTACATGTGCATATCCACATGTGTGTGCCTGTATATGCACTCAGATCAGCATTCACAGTCTGCAGCCCAAGTTGCATATGACACTGTTTGTTCTGGGTATTTTAACAATGCTTTCTGATGTCTCCATAGACAGACATATTTCTTAATATGATAGCCTCTGTAGCCATTGCTTGACATTCATGTTGTTAGAGTTCTAATCTTTCTTTTTCTTCCTTGACTTGACCAGAAAAAATGTTCTTGTTTTGTTTGTAAATACTTTCATCGTGGTTTTAATCAACAAATAAATACTTGTGTCTTACCTGTTCATCCCTTCCAATGTTTTAGCTGGAACTTGGTGTTACAACTCCATTCTAGGAGTGCAAAGCTATATATCTGCTTTACATGGTATCTCTGGTGCCTAAATTGTCTTACCACTAGCTTTAGCTGTGACATGGAGCTTGGGGCTGGCTGGGCAGGGAAGTTGATAAAGGTCCCTGTGCAGCCTGAGCCAATGTTCTTCTCATGAGCATAAATGGGGGTTTGTTCAGTGTGGCGCTCTGGCTGGTTAGAGATGTGATAAGACCAGTTGAAATAGACTACTTGAGTTTTTATAGACAAGGATAAGCTTTAGCTGGTAAAACTTTCTCTGTTACATGTAGTGATATGTTATTGCTGTTGTGTACCCATTATCAGGGGTGCTGTGGACTAGTTAGTGTTTGTTATTTATAGAGATGGTTCTGAAAAAATATTTATGCTGATGGTTCCCAGAAATTCACTGCATTTCTGCTGAGTCTGTATTCTGTACCAGATGAAATGCTGCAACATAATTCACATGCCATTACTGAAGTGGGTTTGCTTTGTTTTGTTTTTTGAGACCAGCTTAATTCATATGCAAGTGCCATTCTTAAGTGCATCCCTAATTGTCTACTGACTACACAAACCTGCAAATGAATAAACATTTTCTATTAAAGGATTTAATGCTGTACTTCCTGTATGCTTGTGAGGAATGGAGCTGCAAGGAAGACTCTTGACAGACATTCAGAAGTTAACAGTGGGTAAAGGATAGAAGGGAAGCCCTACCCTTTCCAGTGAAACAATTTTGCTCAGAGTTGCAAAGCATTTGTCTTTCCTCTGACTTTAAGAGAAGCAAACACGTTTAGTGCTGCCCAGAAGCAGGCAGGTATACCACTGTGTACCATTTGATTGTTTTAAGCAGTATTGGCTCTGTATGTGCCTCATTACAGAGACCATATTCAGAAACCTATTCAATGGCAAAGAGAAATACTGTCTGTGTGATATTGAAAACTGGGTTCTGGGTTGCAGAATACAAAATGTTAATTCTTACTAAGCTTGCCTTGTTTGTGTCAAGCAGTGTAATAGAGGAGCATGGGATAATCATGCAACAATTAGATGGACTGGGGTGCCAGCACTGAAGCACATATTCCAGTTTAAATTCCACTTGAGGATCCAAGCCTGTTGCTTCCTCTTGGCAAGGTACCTTTGGAGTCAGAGCCAGCTAATAGGAAATACTAGGCACCGGGACTTAACTGAAATTTAGGACATCTAAACCTAGTTCTCTGGATACATGTGATGTGGTGAGACAGAGAGGCATGGCAAATCCAAATATTCTATCATTAAGTACTAAAGAGAGTCTATTTCCTGCCTATTAAATCTATCTGGTCTTTATTTCACTTCCCCCCCCCTTTTTTTTTCTGTATCTAGTGTTAAAATGTGTGACAGTTGTTATGATAGATGGCATATACTTGTGGAAAGCAGTGGCTCAGGCATGGGTTCACTGTTTTTCATTCCAGTATTTCAGTTGCCATCATCCTTGGGTAGAGAATTTTCTTTTCCTTTTTTGATTAGACATAGATAATAGATCCTTAAGATTAACCTTAAGGTTTCCTGTCTTGGGCTGTCATCTGCCACTTGAGCAGGCTTTTTGGAACCCCAGAATTCTAAATTCTGTGTTCATGCCTGGGCATGCTGTCATGTTTAGGTCTTTAGATTTTATTAATCTTTTGGAAACTGGAACTGATCTGTGATCAAAACAGGTGAAATTCTTGGCCATGAGTCAGTACAGCTTCTTAATGGAAGGGAATTAATGGCTGCCAATATGTGCTTATTTCATGTTATGATTTGCTTTATATAGTATCAGGCAGGGTTGGAAGGAACCACAAGGGTCATCTAGTTACAACCCCCCTGCCATGGGCAGAGACACTCCACACTAGATCAGGCTGGCCAGAGCCTCATCCAGCCTGGTCTTAAACACCTCCAGGGACGGGGCCTCAACCACCTCCCTGGACAACCCATTCCAGGGCTTCACCACTCTCATGGGGAAGAACTTCTTCCTCACATCTAGCCTGAATCTCCCCACCTCCAGCTTCATTCCATTCCCCCTAGTCCTATCACTACCTGATAGCCTGAGAAGTCCCTCCCCAGCCTTCTTGTAGGCCCCCTTCAGATACTGGAAGGCCACAATTAGGTCTCTTCAGAGCCTTCTCTTCTCCAGACTGAACAGCCCCAACTCCTTCAGTCTGTCCTCATAGGAGAGGTGCTCCAGCCCTCTGATCATCCTCGTGGCCCTTCTCTGGACACCTTCCAGCATGTCCATATCCCTCTAGTAATAGGGCCTGCAGAGCTGGACACAGTACTCCAGGTGGGGTCTCACCAGAGCTGAGTAGAGGGGGAGAATCCCCTCCTTTGACCTGCTGGCCACACTTCTCTTGATGCAGCCCAGGATCTGATTGGCTTTCTGGGCTACAAGTGCACCTTGAGAGCTCAGGTTGAGCCTTTCCTCAAATGCCTTTCCTCAAGTGAAAGTGGAAACATGATGCTGAGGAAAATGTTGATTTTCAAACTGAAGTCAGTATATTGAAAAATTTACAGACACAGACTTTAAAAACCCCATCCCAAATCCTCAGCTGGTAGGAGCAGTGACAAAACAGTTTCCTTTACAGTCATTCAGTGTACTCATGAAAACTTGGCCTAGGGGCCTCTGGGTCTTTTATTTGGTTAAGGTTTTTAGAACTGAGATAAAAGTAACGATCAGATTGTCTTAATCATTCATAATAGCCGGTTAAGGAGATGAGAACTTTAGGCAGAAACTTGATAGCCCAGAAAGTTGAGTTCTATCTTTCCTGTGATCTTAATGGATTGCTATCTAAAAGAGTGAATCAGTGTTTGTAAGCATAATTATGTCATATGCCATCTTTTGAATGCCTGAATTTGCAATCTCAGATGGTTTTAATGAAATGTTGTGTCTAACTTCTTACATGTCTGTTGTTGTTTTTTTTTTTTCTTCCAAGTGTTTATTTAACCATTAAGCAAACTCCAGAGAAATGCCATGATAATGGATTCCCACATGCTATGAGTTAACAGCTTCCTTAGTTCCACTCTTCTGGGATGCAATGAATGGTCAAATGTTCCTTTTTGATCTGGGAATGTTTACATCAATGAGCTGATTACTCCTGCGTCATTCCCTATCTTCTCACCCAGCAAATTTGAAGCCTTTTTCCTCTCTTATGAAAGACAGGCCAAAGAAGTTAAGGCTTGGCTTTGGACACTTGATTTTGCTTCCTTGTCTAAGAAAGTTAGATTAGATTTGTTTCAGACTGTCTGTGATGCCCAAGAGGCTTTTTGTCTGGTGATATACATTTATACCCCACCCCCCTTAGCTCACTTTCTCTTCAACCAGCTTCACTTAATTTTATTTCTTTGGTTTTGGTTTAGTTGGTTTTTTGGGGGTGGATGTTTGTTTGCTGAGCCAGAAAGATCCATCTATGAATTTGAGTCTATGAAGATGCCAGCTCAGATTTTAAGGGATGATAGAGGTACCTGGCTCTAAGGGAAACAGCCTGAATCCAAAAAGTTGTTGGTGCCTTGGAGGAAATTTGCATATGGTGATGACAGATGTGCTCCGGTCACAGTATACGATACAAATGCAAAGGGATTGTGAAATAAATAGGAAAAGAATCCAAGAGTTCTTCATTTGGTGTTTGTTTGGGTTTTTTTTCCAGTCAAGCACAGGTTGAATTTCTGGTTAATGTGGGAAGGCTGTCTTGAGAATATGTATTAATGGAAGAATGCTGCTTTCTGGTTTTTTGTTTGTTAACAGCAAATCAAGAAATGCGTTTACCTGATTACCACTTTTATTTCCTCTCTCCTTCTCTTTTTGGAGTCTCTTAATTCTGATGAGGTGTGTATATATACACACACACACACACATTTTTTTTTTTTTTCAGTATAAAAATATAAATAAAATCTTTTTCTTTCCATAGACTGTAGTGGCCTTTCACCTTTTGGGACTGTTTGTTCTGAGAGATGGCTGGAGCGATAGTGTGACATCATAAACATTTGTGTTGGCAGTCTTTCCCCGTGGAGGATTCTGAAGTCTGACAGTGGTGAAGATGACTAAGTAGAGAAAGATTTATGTGGAAATCTTATTAATACCCATAAAAGAGAGAAAGAAGGCATAAGAAATTTAGCTCCAAATAACCAAAAAATGGTCTGTTCTTAGAAGCATTTGGCACAACTCCGTCATGCCTTTTGTGGGAACTGGCTTTGTCTGGCCTAATCTTGACTTCTTTTATTTTGTTATCTTTTAAAGATTACTAAAGACTTCCAGTTTTTCCAAACTTTCTCACAGTAGAATAAAATTAATTTTCACTTTGGTAATGCTCAAATCAGTTAATTGTTTCAAAGACAATGTAAAACGGATGTCTTGCCTTGTTTCTCAGCAAAGATTTAATGGTAGCCTTGCTGTGAGATCTTTCGCTGCCACCAAATGTCCCTAGATGTTATATGGTGCTCATAATCAAAGCAGTTTGCAAAGAAGGGGAAGTATTTGTCAGCTACAGCATGTGATGACTGGAGAGAAGTTGCATCAGAGATGTGAAATTGCATTTCAGTTTTCTGGTACTTGGATCTAAAATTTACCCAGACATTTAAAGAGCAGGATCTGAACTTCATAGCAGGGGTCCAACTGTTCATAATAGGTTTTATGGAAGATGTTTCTAGTGGGAATCCATTTTTGATTCAGCTTCCTGGAAGCAGAGAGTTAGCAACTAATTGACCATTATGTGCTTGTTCTGTCCTGCGTATATTCTCATTTTACCCAGCCTGTAGCTCTTGAGAGTCTTGCAGGGTACCCTGCTATTGCTGCCAAGGCTCCCCAAAGCAGTATCCTGCTCGGTACATGAAGCACTCATTTCACATTTGCTGTGGACACCAGAAGTCCCTTTATCATACTGCTGGCAAGAAAACCTTCTTTTGCTCTTGAATCAGTTCAGCCCTTGGGGTGGCGAATATTGAAACACCATGTGCAACAACAGCAGGGCAAGCTGTTGGGAAAAACTTCCAGCAATCAGTTGGAAGAGTCAATACAATACAATACACCAGGTTGAAAGAGACCTTCAAGATCATCGTGTCCAACCCATCAACCAATCCAACCCACCTAAACAACTAAACCATGGCACCAAGCACCCCATCAAGTCTCCTCCTGAACACCTCCAATGAAGGTGACTCCACCACCTCCCGGGCCGCCTATTCCAATGGGCAATCACTCTCTCTGTATAGAACTTCTTCCTAACATCCAGCCTAAACCTGCCTTGGTGCAGCCTCAGACTGTGTCCTCTTGTTCTGGTACTGGCTGCCTGGGAGAAGAGACCAACCTCTGCCTGGCTACAACCTCCCTTCAGGTAGTTGTAGAGAGCAAGAAGGTCACCCCTGAGTCTCGTCTTCTCCAGGCTAAGCAACCCCATCTCCCTCAGCCTTTCCTCATAGGGCTTGTGTTCCAAACCCCTCACCAACTTCGTTGCCCTTCTCTGGACACGCTCCAGCAAGTCAACATCCTTCCTAAACTGAGGGGCCCAGAACTGGACACAGGACTCAAGGTGTGGCCTAACCAGTGCAGTGTACAGGGGCAGAATGACCTCCCTGCTCCTGCTGGCCACACTGTTCCTGGTGCAGGCCAGGATGCCATTGGCCTTCTTGGCTGCCTGGGCACACTGCAGGCTCATGTTCAGCCTACCATCGGCCAGCACCCCCAGGTCCCTCTCTGCCTGGCCGCTCTCCAGCCACTCTGACCCCAGCCTGTATTGGCCTTGGGAGAGCTGCCTGTGATGCTTGGTGTGTGTTAAGGTGCATGCTGTTGTCTGTGCAGCTGTGATAAGGTTTTCTGCTTAGAAAATTCATCTTGAATTTTGCTATAATACCTAATACATGCCAGCAAAAACCTTTGATGAATTGAATACCTGTGTGTGTTCCTGCGCTTAGGTCGAACTTCCTGTGTTCAAGTTTGTGCCCATTACCTCTTGTCCTGTTGCTGGGCACCACTGAAAAAATACAGGCCTCATCCTCCTGGCAACCACCCTTTCAAGTATTTATAAGTATTGGTAAGATACCCCCTCAGTCTTCTGTTCCCTTGACCAAAAAGTCCCAAGTCCCTCAGCCTTTTTTCATAAGAGAGATGTTCTAGTCCTTTAATCATTTTTGTAGTTCTTTGTTTCACCCTCTCAAGCAGTTCCCTCTCCTGGGAGCCTGGAACTGGACACATTATTCCAGAGGAGGCCTCACTAGGGCAGAGTAGAGAGAGAGGAGAGTCACCTTCGACTTGCTTACCACGCTTTTCTTGATGCACCCCAGGATGCCATTTGCCTTTTAGGCCACAAGGGCACATAGAATAGTTAGAATAGTTAGAATAGTTAGAATGGAAGAGACCTTGAAGATCATCGAGTCCAACCTGTAACCATAACCTCACAACTAGACCATGGCACCAAGTGCCACATCCAGTCCACATTGCTGGCTCATGGTCATCCTGTTGTCCACCAGGACCCCCAGGTCTTTTTCCACAGAGCTGCCTTCCAGCAGGTCAGTCCCTAACCTGTACTGATACATGGGGTTATTCCTCCTAAGTGCAGTACCCTACACCTGCCCTTATTGAACTTCATAAGGTTACTCACTGCCCAAATCTCTGTCCTGTCCAGGTCATGCTGGATGTCAGCACAGCCTTCTGGTGTGGCAGCCACCTCTCCCAGTTTCATGTCATCAGCAAACCTGCTGGTGGTACATTCTATCCCTTCATCTAGATCATTGATGAATATCTTGAACAGGACTGGACCCAGTACTGACCCCTGGGAAGCACCACTTGATACAGACCTCTGTGCCACTGACCACAATCCTCTGAGTTCTATCTTCCAGACAGTTTTCAATTCACCCCACCATCCGTTCATCTACCCCACATTTCCTGTGCTTGCCTATAAGGATGCTGTGGGAGGTGGTGTTGAAAGCCTTGCTGAAGTCAAAGCAGACAACAGCTGCTGCCTTCCCATCATCTATCCATTCTGTCATGCCCTCATGGAAGGCTATCACGTTAGTCAGACATGACTTCCTCTTGATGAATCCATGTTGATTGCTTCTGATAACCCTTTTTTCCTCCACATGCTTTGAGATGATGCCCAGAACAAGCTGTTCCATAATCTTTCCAGGGATGGAGGTCAGGCTGACTGGACTGTAGTTTCCTGGGCCTTCCTTCTTGCTCTTTTTGAAGACTGGAGTGATGTTGGCATTCTTCCAGTCCTCATGCATCTTGTCTGTCATCCAGGACCTTTCAAAGATGATGGAGAGTGGGCCAGCAATGACTTTTACCAGCTCCCTCAGCACTTGCGGGTGCATGTCATCAGGACCCATGGACTTGTGGATATCTGGTTTATTTAACTGATCTCTAACTTGATCTTCCTCACACAGGGGAAACTCTTCCTGCCTTAGTCTTTTTTTGTTTGTTTGTTTTTTTTTCCCCTTCTGTTATCTCCAAAGTCAGGGACTCCTGAGGGCTGATCTGAGCAGTAAAGACTGAAGCAAAGAAAGCATTCAGTAACTCTGCCTTCTGCATCCTCTGTCACCGCGGCACCTGCTTCATTCCGAAGTCAAGACGTTATGTTTTTGATCTGTAACTGATCCATGGAGCAGTGAGCATCTTGTGCTTTTTCTGTGTATTATTTTTCCCAGCAAGTACAATATGCAAAGGTCACTCCTGATGTGAGCACATGCCGATTTTGAAATAGGAAGCAATGAATTAGCTTTTAGGGCTGTTTTATGAACAAGTTCTTGTTCTTTGTTTGTTTACTGCTGCCTCTTGAATGTGTGTGGTTTTCAGGCCTGCTGTTAGCACTGCCAGTGAAACTGTAGCTTTTTCAGATCAACGAAGGAACAGTAAAACAAAGAAGAAAACAGAGAAGAATCCCTATCTGAGCGAGAAGATCAACTGGATTTTCAACTGTTTGCCAGAGAGAAGTGTATTTACCAGGAACTGTTGCTTATGAATCTGGAGAGACAGCGCCCAGAAACTGGTCTTTGGCCCCTGTCCCTCATCTGGTAGCAGTGTGAAGTTTCCTGCTTGAGCAGTTGTAGGTGGGATTGATATCCTGCAAATGGTTTGTTGGCCAGGAAGTGGAGTTGTTATCTGGGATTTGAAGTCCCAGGGGTGTGCTCTAGTGATGTGCTAGGAGCACTTACTGTGCTACTCAAGTTCCTGATACGGCATAGCTTATTTTATTAACTCTTAGTAAGATTTCAGGGCTGTGATATCCCCTTGTCCTCTACTTCCGTTCTTGCACTTTTGTTTTGTTTTTGAGAGCAGTAACGCTGCAAGAAAACACGTTTTCTCAGCGCCAGTAGGCTTTGTTAAGTGGCTTTGCCAGATGTTTCCAAGCATAGCTGCAAGTCCTGAAATCTGTTTGATGTTTGAGTATCAAATGGCAAATTGATGTCCCCTCCACTAATCTTACTTAGAACTTGTGTTTTCCTTACCTTTAGAATATCCTGTAGACTTTTTGGCTTATGTATTCAGGTTATGCTGAACTTGGTGAGCAGCAAGGGCATTTGGCATCTCAGGCAATGGAACATGCTGACAGATTAATTCTGTGTCAGCTTTCATATTAAATGCTGTCGTGGAAAAGCTGTAGAAGCTGCTGTTAGTTCTTGCCTGAACTAGGCACTAGATGTGGTACTGAAATTGCTGGCTGCGTTTTAGTGGGGAGCTTCTCTGAGCTGCTATCTTACACGGTAAAGAGTTGCAGTACATCACTGTAGATATATAGGAGGCTGAGATTGTGGGAAAGCCTGAGAGCTCTTCCTGTGTGGTGGACTATACCTTGTTTGCCGTACTTGAGGAAAATCAAATGCTAATTTGAGTGAAGTGAATTAGTGTTTTGTTGTTCTTCTGTCCCACCTAACGACCTTGCTTCGGCTGTGTCATTTGCTTGAGACTAGCTAGCTTCAGGTGATGCTAAATAAGCATGCAGAGTTTGGGTAAAAGCAATGAAATGGGATCCAAAGTGAAGGGGAAGTGTGGTTCTCAGTTTCCTTCGTCTGCCATGGAGGCCAAATGCATTGTGTCCAGTCTCTGCTGGATGAAGCCTAGAAGTCCAGAGGTCCCTTGAATTCTTCTCGTACTTTACAGCTCCTCCCTGCTTTGTGTATACAAACAACATTCTTTGGAAGAACTAGTTGCGGAAATGACTGTGGACAAACCCCGTATCTCTTCTGATGTGTCAGAAGATAGCAGAAAAAAATAGTATGCTCTGTGTCTGCTGGTGGCTGATTTCTTTTCCTTCTTTTTGTTTTGTAGGAGAATAGAATAGAGTAGAATTGAATTAACCAGGCTGGAAGAGACCTTCAAGATCATAGAGTCCAACCTATCATCCAACATTATCTAATCAACTAAACCATGGCCCAAGCACCCCATCAAGTCTCTTCCTAAACACTTCCAGTGATAGTGACTCCACCACCTCCCTGGGCAGCCCATTCCAATGGCCAATCACTCTTTCTGTGAAGAACTTGTTCCTAACATCCAGCCTAAACTTCCCCTGGTGCAGCTTGAGATGTGTCCTCTTGTTCTGGTGCTGGTTGCCTTCGAGAAGAGACTAACTCCCAGCTGGCTACAACCTCCCTTCAGGTAGTTGTAGACAGCAATAAGGTCTCCCTGAGTCTCCTCTTCTCCAGGCTACACAACCCCAGCTCCCTCAGCCTCTCCTCATAGGGCTTGTGCTCCAAACCCCTCCCCAGCTTTGTTGCCCTTCTCTGGACACATAAAGCTTGCTTGGATGTCAGGGAAACTTTTAACAATAATGGTAGTAAAGCATCACAACAAACTACCTAGGGAAATTTTGTGTGTGTACATGAGAGGTTTCTTTAGAATAGCCTTTTAGATGTTTTTCAGAGTGACTCTAGATACCTGCCTTTTCTTGGGCAAGTGTAGTTGTTGCTGCCAGTGTTTTCTTCCCAACCTGCACTCTGCTGCCTGCATCTGTTTGCATGCTGTTCCTCTTAACTGCTGGCCAGCATCCTCATGCAGTGCTAATTCCCCTGTGGTTGGGATGCAAAGACTGACCAGTAAGTCTCATGTATGTTTCAATTGGTGCCCAAAGTGCAATGTAAATGTTACCCTGGAGCCAGGAGCTTGCAGTCTAGGTGCTTGCTCTTTGACTTGATTACCAAAGAACAGATCATTTCTTGCATCTCTTTTGCTCTTGCCTGTCACTGATGCAGCAGTTGCTGTGCTGTCTGGTTTGCATTATGAAGTTGTGATTGGTGGCAGGTGTTTGTGGGTTATTTTTGTGTTTATTGTCATTATTATTATTGTTACTATTATTATTGTTTATTAATTGTTGTTATTTTTCTTCCCCTTCATTATAGTGTTTGAGTTCCAGGTAGGCTTATAATTGCTTTTTATTTTGGCTGGGCTACAAGTTGATTTATCAAGATCACTTGTCAGCTTAATGTTTTTATGGCTGCCAAGAGAGTGCTATGTGGTGTAAGTGAGATGAAGTGCCTGGGATTTGTTAGGCTTTGCTTGTAGGGTGGTTTCTTAGCAGCCAGATAAGAGACAGCAGTTTGAAAGACATGAAGAGCGCTGAGGGCCAGACCTCCCAACCCTTGCTCACGTGAGTGAGCAGCATTGGACTTTGGAGAGAGCTCCTGCAGGAGAAAGGGCTTGGGGATGGGTGCGTGTAGGGGACAGCATGTTCTGCACATTACACCCTGCTGCCCAGCCCAGTAATTCTTGTCTGCTTGGTTTTTAATATGCTTGTTGTCACTTTGTAGCTGTTTTGGTTTGGCTGGGTGTTTGTTGTTGTTTGGTTTGGGGTTTTGTTACTTTTTTTGAAGTAATTTCGTTGTGAACTAACTGGATGGGTCTTAAAGACTGTTAAAATCTCAGCATGCCGGCTGTGAAACTGCTTAACTCCAGGAGATAATCTTTCCTGGGGAGACCATTGAATGCATTGACTGTCAGTAGGAATAGGTCAGATGCCTCCAGGTAACTGTGCTTCCTTAAGAACTAAGTACCTGGTTAGTGGGGCCTGTAATAAGAGTCCTCTTTTACATTTGTTCTAAATCCTCTTAAAGAAAGCAAATAGCTCTCTTGTTAAGGCTGCTCAGTGTGGAAATAAAGCAGCTCTTGTGACTGTCAGAGGCTTTAAGAAAAACTTAAATTCAGAATGAGTTTCTGAGCTTGATCAGCTGGTGAAACTCAGTGGGCTGTGGCAGTGCAATCTGGTCTCCAGTTTCTTCTTGAAGTCTGGAAAGAATGTTGAGTTTGGGCCTGACAGTTATTTCTGAGTTGTATTTTAAGTGGGTAGATGACACCTGAGGGAATATGCTATGACAAGAACTAAGATTTTCATACTTTTCCTTTAAGTCACATGATTTAAAAAAAGTGAGCTTTGGTCTATCAGTCTTGAACAATAAATCCCTTCCTTCCTATGCTGGACTCCATAATTCAGCAGTGGAAATACTGGAGAATGTCATTTGGAAATGATGCTGACCATATTGGTGGCTTAAAATACTTAGTTAAAACTACTTCCAAAGTCATCTATAGCTTTGAAGTTTCAAAACTGTGCTTGTGTTTTAGTAAAGCTTCTTCAGATATCTCACCTTCCTGAACTGAAACAGCAGAAGGAAAAAAACACAACCTATATTGCCTAGGCTTAGGCATGGCTCATTCTGGCACTTGCACTAGTGAACCTGGCGTGGGTGCAGGGATGTTAATTGAATTATCTACTTGACATCTCTGACCCTCTGCAGTGCAGTGGGGCTCTGTGCAGTCTAGAGTGTCCTTGGGATCCTGGCTTCACAAGGAGGGTTGTGGTGTGAGCTCAGCAGTGCCAATGACAAATATCAGGACCAGGATGGTGTGGCACAGGGAATTTGACTGCAAAATGGAAGTGCTTCTATATGTAATAAGTGTATTTTTCACTGATCTGTGAGCAAATGCAGGCCTATTAATAGATGAAAATAAGGAGAGGGAAGAGAGGAAATAAAGCACCATAGCTGTGATTTATCAAGATTGACATGAAAACAAATATTATTCTAGTAATCAGAGGAAATTTTTTGTCCAGCATGTAGAAGAAAGGTATTTTAACCCACCTCAACCATTTCCTGCCCAGCTATATCCAAAGAAAATCAGAAGGACTTCTCCCCTTGCCCTCCCACCAAGGGTCACTTTTAAATTGCTGTTTCTCCCTCCTTAATTTCTGTTGGTGTGGGGGGTTTTGTTTGCTTTAGATGTTTTTATTTTCTCTTGTTTAAATGTTTCTTAGCTGATTTTTGGTTTTGACCTGGCATCTAAAACTGTGTCTAAAAAGTGCAGCTGGGTGGAATCTGCCTCTTACAACATAGTGGGTTTGTCTTGTTGAACTTCAGCTGCCTTAGGGTGACACTTTGCTTAGGACCCTGCAAGTCTCTCAACCTTTTCCACATTCCGTTATTTTTATATTAGCCTTTTCTGTTTCATAACATTTGTGCTCCAGTTGCCTGTCAAAAATGAGAATGAAGGAAATGCAGCCAAATACCTTTATTAGGTAGAAAAAAGGGGAAGAATTAGGGGGAAAAAAAGAGGCTGCAAAAAAAGGGCAAATACTACTGCAGTGGATGCCCCGTTTTCAGCTGCCCATTTTCCCATTTCTTGGTAGCAAAAAGGCTTTGAATGCCCTGTGCTAATATGTCTTTCCTCTCAATGTGTATCTCAAATGACAAACACACCATTTATCTGCAGGGAATGATATTAATAATTTGAAGAGCGCCTAGAAATAAAAACAAGTCTTCTTCACGTCATCCATGACCAGACTTGATTAAAAATGATTTCCCCTTGAAAAACCATTCACATATTGTTTCTGAATGAAACTGTAGGTAATAATAGTGGCTGATAATGCAAGACAGAAAAGCATTTGTAAGAAGCATAACCTCGAGTAGCATTGAAGTGCAGCTTTGGCTCCAGCATTTAAAGGAGTCTGAGGTTTTTACAGGCATCTGTGGTGAAGGGGCACTTTGTGATTTTCCTCCTACATCACAGGTGATTTGTTCTCATGGGGGGCCCAAGACAGTTATTTGGATTCTTCCCTCATAATTAAAAGCACACTGCAAGAGAACATGGGGCTCTTGGGCCCCTAGGCCTTATTGCCTGGATATAGCAGACCCCACTTTATGTGGCTGTTGAGCTGTGTGTATTGCAGCGTGGACAGAGTCCTAGTGAAAGCACTGTGAAAGCAGTCTCTTTGGAGTGTGTTGGTTACTGAGGCTGGGTGGAAGGAGGACAGGGAGAGACAAGAGCTCAGTCATTTGCCTGTGTAGGAGTGGGAGTCCCTGTGAAGGTGAAGGAAATTACTCTTGATGGGTAAACAGGTCAGGAAATGGCAGGCAGAGGTGGGATAGCTTTGGAGAACTGCTTCAGTTGGGTGCTTTTATTCAGCCCCCCTGCTTTTTTTAGGATAAAAATTCAGTTTGGGACTCAGATTTGACATCAGTTCTTGCCTGCTACTTGGCTGTGTTTGGTGGTTTATGTTGGAACTAATTTGTCATTTTCCCCATCTTTTGCTTTAGTAATTTTGATCTTAGGTCAACCCTGGTGTGAGAGACATTCTGGGGGAGGATGTCGGGGGTGTGTGCATATGGTAATAAGCTGACGTGTGGGTATCTGCTCTCAAAGTGTTGCTAGAAATGACGTAGGAAAATACCTCTGGAGATTGCTGTTGCTTTACAGAACTTTAGCAAGACAAAAAGGAGGGAAGGGATTTAGCCCACACATGGGGCACTCTTAACAGACCACCAGGTTTGCAGGGCCTGATGAATTATCATTACATGATGCTACAATATAGTAGGTGGTAGGCCAGCTTACTCGGGACAAACTCCATAGAGTTCTGTAACGTGTTGCTGCCTCGCATAGCGTATGGCCTTAGAGAGACCTGGAAACCTCACTTTATTCCACTCACCTGAGACCACAAAATCCATTCTTGCTTATGTACTGGATGCTTCTAAAAAGGGATAGGGAAACTTCAGCCAGTTTCTAGCATGGCACCAGTAACTCCTACTTGTTACTCTTTCTGGACTGTAACTGGACAAACTGGAGATAAGGCACCAAAGAACATTTTACTGACTAAGGGACTACTCCTTTTCTCCAGGCTAAACAACCGCAGCTCCCTCAGCCTTTCCTCATAGGGCTTGTGTTCCAAACCCTTCACCAACTTCGTTGCCCTCCTCTGGACATGTTCCAGCAAGTCAACATCCTTCCTAAACTGAGGGGCCCAGAACTGGACACAGTGCTCAAGGTGTGGCCTAACCAGTGCAGCGTACAGGAGGAGAATGACCTCCCTGCTTCTGCTGGCCACACTGTTCCTGATGCAGGCCAGGATGCCATTGGCCTTCTTGGCTGCCTGGGCACACTGCAGGCTCATGTTCAGCCTACCTTCGACCAGTAGCCCCAGGTCCCTTTCTGCCTGGCCGCTCTCCAGCCACTCTGACCCCAGCCTGTAGCACTGCATGGGGTTGCTGTGGCCAATGTGCAGAACCCGGCACTTGGAGGCCTGGCAGTAGCCTTGCATTTGACATGTAAATGTGTCCCTTTTTTCTCCAAACCAATTTTTCATTTTTTAAAAATATTTTTGAGCAGTATAGAGGTCTGGATTATGTTGTTTGACTAGTGAGATGGGTTTCTCTCCTGTCTCCAGAGATGCTGCTGAATGCTTGGTGGAGATGCGGAGCAATTCTTAGGGGTCGCTTATGAGCTGCTTGCTGCTGGTAGCTTTTTGGGGGCTACAGGAGCAGCTAGTTGAAAACGAGTTGCAAATATTACCTGTACTTATTGAGCCACAAGCTGCTGATTTCTCTGCTGATGTATAAGCATCTGTTCCATTATGTTTCATTTTCTGCTTTAGATTTAAAATCTTAAAAACACCCTGTGACTTGTCTCACCTTAACTGGTTAGGCATGTCATTTTTTTCTTTCATGGCAGTGGATTATCCTGGTGACAGTCCTGCCTTTTACTGCCTGAAGGAAATGCTTGTGTGGTTGGTTGAGGTGGTGGTGCTGCAGTTCTGCTTGGGGCTATAACAGTGCAGCCTATATTGCTGTTCTCTAAACTGTGTGCTGGAGCTGGTGGTATTCAGATTGCTCCCAAAGGCATTAGCAGCCTGGTGTGTGGGTGCTCTGGTCTGCTGGTGTGGGTGGAAGCAGGGCTGTGCATACAAGCAGTTAGTTGTGGCTCAGCTGTTCAGAGGTAACACCTAGTTTAGTTACCTCAGTGAACTTTGAAGCACATGGTAAATTTCATTAAATTAATGGACTTGTACAAAAACATCGCATACAAAGAAGTATTTTATATTCCAGATGTTTTACATTGCCTCTGTATTTATTGAAGAGATACTTAGAATAACTCCAAATAGATTTTTTGACCAAAAACTGAAACTTATTTGGAATGTTTGTCCTGGGGAGAAAATGCTAGTGAAACTTTCTTCTGCTTGATACACGTGATCTATTTCAACAACACTTTATAAGCACATGATTTTACAGAGTGGAAATGTAGGAGTAGCCATGGTGGGGAAAAGTAGCTTGTCAAAGCGGCTTGTCTATGTAGAGAAAAACTGTGTTTACTGAATTCTGCTATTAGCTCAGGTAGGAGATGTACCTAAGAAGCATTTCAAGGGCCTCTTTTCAAAGCCTTGTGGTGATGCTGAGGATCCTGGTGACTTTCCTTCAAAAGGTTTGTGCAGCAAAGCTACAAACAAGGAAAAGAAATTCTGTTTGTGTTTTGCTCTTGACATGGGCAACAGAAATAGCTTACTTGGGGGATGGAAATCTGTTTGTTAAGTGCTCTAGGTCTTCCTTTTAATTCAGTGACAGGCACCAACTGTCTGTACAGAGTCTGGACTTGACTGACAACCTTCACAATGAAAGGCAATTGAGGGAGGTGAGATCAGCTCCTCTGATGGATAAGAGGTACAGAGCTAGGCTTAGATAACTTGCTGAGGAATGGGAAGGAATAAGTAGGTCAATAGATGTGTTTAACTCTGTAAGGAAGGCAATTCTGTAAGCCGTTATTGACTGTATTATTTGTCATGCTGGTAACTCTGCCGTTGCTCCCTGGTGAAGTGTAGAGTGCCATGAAGACTAGTGAAGTCCTGTCCACACTTCCCTAGCTGAGTCTGAATGGCTGAGGACTTGGTGAGGTTTTAGGACAGTTGCAAAATGGTGTGCATCTGTGTGTGCAGAATTTGGCCATCTCAGGAGCTGGAATGTGAGAAGGTCAGGACAGGGGTCTGTGAAGCTGACTTCAGTTTCTGCTAAAGCAATAATGGTCACATATTGATTGTTCGATTGAGATATGGGTTGGGTTTTCTTTGGGGGTCTTCTTTATGGTTTTTTGTTGTTGTTTGTTTTTCTGTAAAGATTTTTTCTTTCTTCTTTCTTTTTTTTTAAACCTTTAGTGATAGGGCACTCCTGCCTTAGCTAGATTAGCAATCCTGATTTCATCTGCTATTGAAGAGCAGTAATGTACCATAAATCCTCCCCTCATGTTAAATGCCAGGGTTCGGGTGTTTTGCTTTGTTTTTCTAATGCTTTAGCTTCCAAAAGACAGATGCACAAAATCTGACAGGAAGTGAGGTTTTTCACAGGCAGAGCCAAGTACCAGAGGCAGAGGTCAATTTTTTTTCAGTTCCTCACTGGAGCATGTTTGATGTAGCCTTTTGCTTTTTGTTCTATGAAGTGGTATAAAATCAAAGTGTAAGAAACCAGTGAGATGACCACAACAACTTGTGCTGTAATTGGTCTGAAATGAAGTTCTGACTATGCTTTTAAGGTTTATTCAGCTTTTTTCATTTTTCAGCCTTTTTTTTTTTTGGTATCCTTTCAGTTCATGCTCAACACCAGGTTTCTGCTTCAACAGAAGCATTTACAGTATCACAGTATTACTAAGGTTGGAAGAGACCTCGAAGATCATCGAGTCCAGCCTGTAACCACAAACCTCACGACTAGACCATGGCACCAAGTGCCACATCCAGTCCCCTCTTGAACGCCTCCAGGGACGGCGACTCCACCACCTCCCTGGGCAGCGCATTCCAATGGCTAACAACGCTCTCTGGGAAGAACTTTCTCCTCACCTTGAGCCTAAACTTCCCCTGGTGCAGCTTGAGACTGTGTCCCCTTGTTCTGGTGCTGGTTGCTAGGGAGAAGAGGCCAACCCCTTCCTGGCTATAACCACCTTTCAGGTAGTTGTAGAGAGCAATGAGGTCGCCCCTGAACCTCCTCTTCTCCAGGCTAAACAGCCCCAGCTCCCTCAGCCTCTCCTCATAGGGTTTGTGCTCAAGGCCTCTCCCCAGCCTTGTTGCCCTTCTCTGGACCTTTACTAGTTTTATATAGATGAAAATTGTCAGGAGTACTTAGACTCTAAACAACTTCCTTCATACCCCCATTAGCCATTTTTTTTTCAATGTGATAAAATTCTAAGCTTTCTAAGCAGTTTCCTGATACCATGTTGCTCAAAGAGGGATGAGTTGTACAGTGAGGGTATGCATATTTCAGTTTCTTCGTGATGCAGAAATCAAGCAGCTTATTTTTCCTTGCTGGGAGATAGCAAGAGATGGCTAACTGCTTTCCTTAACTCCCATCAGAGATTTATTACTGCTGGTCCTTCTGTCTTGTATTTTAAAGTGAAAAAAATGGATTATTAATTTTACAAAGGGCTTTGCTGTAATTTCAATGCCAGGACTTTCAAGAAGACAGTCTTGACTACTGAGTAACACACTAAATATGTCAAAGTCTGTAATCACAAACTGGACAAACTGTTAGGCTCGAGGTGAGGGGAAGGTTCTTCACTGAGAGAGTTGTTAGGCATTGGAATGGACTGCCCAGGGAGGTGCTGGAGTCACCATCCCTGGAGGTGTTCTAGAGGGGATTGGATGTGGGACTTGGTGCGATGGTCTAGTCATGAGGTCTGTGGTGACAGGTTGGCCTTGATGATCTTTGAGGTCTCTTCCAACCTTGGTGATTCTGTGGACCAGTTGCTGCAATGAAATGAGAAGAGATCTAAGAAATAAATGTGATTGCTGACACTTTTACTGATAATGGGAGATCAACTATATATTTAAAATTAAAAAACAAACAAACAAGAAAAGACACTTTTCTGTGCCTAGTCTTCATAAAGAGGTCATGCAGAGTCCAAAAAAACTGCTCTTTGAGCAGGAACAGACATTGCAACTCCAGAAAATGAATCTGCACTGTCATCTACATCGTTCTCAGGGTGGCAGGTTGTTTCTAGGTACTCAGATACCCTGGATACTTTTATAACAAAGCTGCTATGACCTTGGACACTCACTTGTATAATTTTTTTTAAATCTCTTTAGTGCAGTTGGAATAAAGATGCTGATACATGTATTGTTTCCTTGAACAAGGCTAACTCTTATCTTTGCTTCTTGATTTTATAACTTGGATATTTGTTTGGGGGGTGTGTGTGCACCACAGTATCACAGTATCACCAAAGTTGGAAGAGACCTCAAAGATCATCAAGTCCAACCTGTCACCACAGACCTCATGACTAGAACATGGCACCAAGTGCCACGTCCAATTCCCACTTGAACACCTCCAGGGATGGTGACTCCACCACCTCCTTGGGCAGCTCATTCCAATGGCTAACAACTCTCTCAGTGAAGAACTTTCTTCTCACCTCCAGCCTAAACTTCCCCTGTTGCAGCTTGAGACTGTGTCCTCTCATTCTGGTGCTGGTTTCTTGAGAGAAGAAACCAACTCCCTCCTGGCTACAACCACCCTTCAGGTAGTTGTAGAGAGCAATGAGGTCTCCTGTGAGCCTCCTCTTCTCCAGGCTAAACAATGCCAGCTCCCTCAGCCTCTCCTCATAGGGCTTGTGCTCAAGGCCTCTCCCCAGCCTTGTTGCCCTTCTCTGGACACGTTCAAGTGTCTCAATGTCCTTCCTAAACTGAGGGGCCCAGAACTGGACACAGGACTCAAGGTGTGGCCTAACCAATGCAGAGTACAGGGGCACAATGACTTCCCTGCTCCTGGCCACACTATTCCTGATGCAGGCCAGGATGCCACTGGCCTTCTTGGCCACCTGGGCACACTGCTGGCTCATGTTTAGGCAGCTGTCAATCAGTGCCTCCAGGTCCCTCTCTGTTTGGCAGCCCTCCAGCCACTCCGACCCCAGCCTGTAGCTCTGCATGGGGTTGTTGTGGCCAAAGTGCAGCACCTGGCACTTGGGAGCTCTTTCTTTAAAGTGAGTGTTTTTAAAGGACTACCACATATGTGAGTTTTGTTAGTAGGAAGTGTAACTCTTTAGGGCACAGATTTGTTGTGCAATTAGGATGTTTACGATCAAGCTAAATAATTGACAGTTTTGGGGGGGGGGGGGGGGAAAAGTGTAGAAATAAAGAAATTCCATCTCTGTGTTTCAGAACTTGCTTTAATGGCTTTATGTGTAACTGAAATCCTTGGCTTTTAAAGATGGTTACTCTGCCATTGTTGTTTGGCAGCCCGAAGGAACATGATAGAAGACATAAATAACATTTTGTGTGCCCAGCCTAATGGCAAAACAGCAAAATACAGGCAGTCGCTGCGCAGCTTTTACTAACCATTGATCTTCAGCTTTGCATTCCCCTGTATACTTTTTTTCTGCCAGGTAAGAATATCTACATATAGGACATGTGTTGTTTCCTGAACTGCTTTGTGATAAGGAGCAGTCATATGCATTGCCCTCTACACAAGGGCAGTAAATCTGTTTGTTCTTTGAGCACATGGCTGTTGTTGTTTTGCTTGGTCTTGCTGCCATGGCACTGTCTAAATTAGGGCAAAGAACAAGGACCCAGTTGTTCACACTTGAGTTGCTGCTGGATAGACCTTTGCTGCTGCAAGCTGCAGGGTAACTTTGCCTTACAGATATGTTTTGCACTCTTTGTATTTATTCTGTGTTATCTCTTGATCAGACCAATCTATGTGCATGGGTCCCAAGGTGGTAGGTCCAGTATGTCCAAAGATGAATAGGTTACATCAGAGTATCACTAAGGTGAAGGATTGTGGAATGTTATGGTGGTATAGAGCTCCAGTTAAATAGGATTTTGACTGTCACCTCATTCCCAGCCTGCACCAGTTTACAATGGAATGGAATGGAATGGAATGGAATGGAATGGAATGGAATGGAATGGAATGGAATGGAATAAACCAGGTTGGTTTATCCCAGTGTGCACTGCTGCCTTTTTATTTGTCACAGAGACTTTTCCATCTCGGTTGCTACTCTTCCCCAACGTGGATGAGTCTTACGTGACTCTGCTCACTGGACGGCCTGACTCCTCCCAGTACCAAGACACCACGGTTGCATACCTGGGCTGGTGGCGTGTAAATTAAGCAGGCATTGCTCACTGCTTGCTTTTCAGCTGTGGTCTAGAAGATTGTCAGTGTGACTTGGTATGTGTTTCTCATTTGTGGGTTTGCAGCCCACAAAGAAAGGGAAGATGACTTGGCTATTCAGGTCACCAGCCTAAGGATGCTCTGGCAGAGGTTGGAGCATTAGGTGGTTGATACGGTGCTCTAAGAATCTTTTTGAAGCTTTTTTCCCCTCCCTGATTGGCAACATTTTTTAAATAAAACAATGTTGGATCACAGTGTTCTAAACATGCAAACAGTGGTGCTTCCCTGGTTGGCCAGTGTTCATCGCCTCCTGTCTGCTTACCTTCTCCCTTTCCCACAAAGACAGATGAAGACATTTCTGTGGAAGAGAGGAAACTGAAATGGGTGGGGAAAACCCTTATGAAAGCGAGCCCTTTCTGTGAACTGGGAATAGCAGTAACTCTTTTTCTGTCCTCCAGAAGGCTTGCTGTTGTGTTATTTCATGCCTGGGATGGCTGAGGGTGGAGGTCCGCGGAGCTGCTGTGAAAGGGCTGTGCGTGATAAGAGTGGGAGGCACAGTGTCATAATTAACGCTGTCAGAAAGTGTTTTTTAGAATGGGACTTGTGTTTTATTTCCAGCATATTGTATTCATTTTCCTTTTATTGTGGTCTGACAGTACACCCTGAGCTCAAACCGGTTTTTTTCAATCCTGAAAATGCTCTCAAGTCAAAGCTGGCTGTGGGAGTTGATGCCTCTAGGAGTTTAGAGTTGCTTCACAGCTGGAAAAAGTAATTTTTTCCATTAAACTAGACATTAACTGGCTTTAAGGGACTTACAATCTTTTTATCTTAAGAAACTTTGTCAGTAATAAGAGCTTCAATTGTGATGGTCTGCTAATCAAAATTAAGATGTCCTGGTTTATGGTGTTTCCATAATGTTGAATGTAATGAAATGCTATCGCTGTTAACAGAAACGGGATGTATATCCTTAAAGTGCAGAATTAAATGCAGATGTGAAAGCTTTTGAATCCTTTGGTAAGTTTTATTTATTGATTTCATGTTTTAAGTTTGATTGCCACAGCAAGTTTCTCGAAGGGATCATGAGTGCAGGGCTGTTTCTGCCTTTCCTACCTACAGCTTTCTGGAAGCTGTGTGAACATAAAAGAATCAAGTGGCCTTCAATTTCATTTTTCTTCATGAAGTTTGTCATGAGTAACTCCCTTACCTGACACCTCAAACATCTATCCAAAAGTGATATACATGTGCAAGGGCTGGAGAGCAGCCCTGAGGAGAGAGACTTGGGGGTGCTGGTGGACAAGAAGCTCAACATGAGCTCTCAATGTGCACTTGCAGCCCGGAAAGCAAATCAGATCCTGGGCTGCATCAGGAGAAGTGTGGCCAGCAGTTCAAGGGAGGGGATTCTTCCCCTCTATTCATCTCTGGTGAGACCCCACCTGGAGTACTGCCTCCAGTTCTGGAGCCCCTATTACAAGAGGGATGTGGACGTGCTGGAACGTGTCCAGAGAAGGGCCACGAGGATGATCAGAGGGCTGGAGCACCTCTCCTGTGAGGACAGACTGAAGGAGTTGGGGCTGTTCAGTCTGGAGAAGAGAAGTCTCAGAGGTGACCTCATTGTGGCCTTCCAGTATCTGAAGGGGGCCTACAAGAAGGTTGGGGAGGGACTTCTCAGGATGTCAGGTAGTGATAGGACTAGGGGGAATGGAATGAAGTTGGAGGTGAGGAGATTCAGGCTAGATGTGAGGAAGAAGTTCTTCCCCATGAGAGTGGTGAAGCCCTGGAATGGGTTATCCAGGGAGGTGGTTGAGGCCCCATCCCTGGAGGTGTTTAAGCCCAGGCTGGATGAGGCTCTGGCCAGCCTGATCTAGTGTGGGGTGTCCCTGCCCATGGCAGGGGGTGGAACTAGATGATCCTTGTGGTCCCTTCCAACCCTGACTGATACGATGATACTAAGATGATTTTGACCTTTGCAGAAGCAATATTCAGGAGGGTTAAACTTCCTGCAGAAAGCACAAGTGTGTATTGGACTCTGCTCACTGGTTTCTGATTGCCCATTTCTTAAACTGTTTTTCTCCTC
Organism: Picus viridis; assembly: GCA_033816785.1. Taxonomy (NCBI): domain Eukaryota; kingdom Metazoa; phylum Chordata; class Aves; order Piciformes; family Picidae; genus Picus; species Picus viridis. The sequence goes on from CM066568.1 coordinate 7,634,287, forward strand.
CTACTGATTTCTGTTCTCATTTATTTTTTCATTCTTTGTGGAGAAGGGTTTTGTGGCACTCCTTTTTTCAGCATACAGCATTTAGGCAACATCTATTTCTAGCTTCATCTGTTTCTACTTCTGGGTTTAGATCTATGTATATACATGGTATGGACCTACAAGGAGCATCTGAGGGAGCTGGGGTTGTTCAGTCTGGAGAATAGGAGGCTGAGATGAGACCCCATTGCTCTCTACAACTACCTGAAGGGAGGTTGGAGTGAGGAGGGGGCCTTGGTGTCAAGTGATGGGACTAGAAGAAAATGGTTTCAAGCTGTACTGGGGAGGTTCAGGATGGATATTAGGAAATACTTCCTCACAGAGAGGGTTCTCAAACCTTGGAATGGTCTGCCCAGGGCAGTGCTGGAGTCACCATCCCTGGAGGTGTTCAAGTTCTGTGTGGACCTGGTGCTTAGAGATGTGGTTTCATGTTGACCCTTCAGTGCTGGATCGAGGGTTGGACTGGATGATCTTTGAGGTCTCTTCCAGCCAGATGTTTTCTGTGATTCTGTGGTTTTATACTTTACATGTAATAATGGTCAATTGCATTGATGTGCATCTACACAGAGAGCTCTTTCATACTTGGTTACTTTGCTTTTTGTGTACTGTTGAGTTTAATTATGAGTTACAACATTCATTCTTGCTGTGGTGGCTTTGGTATAGCTCCCCAGCTGCTGTGTTCACCTGCTGAAACCATTTGTCCCACCAGTCTGGGGGGGTGGGGATGGGGAGGTGCTTAACCTATTGGAAGCATTTAAGTCAGTATTTTGCTTTTATCTTACTTAGCCACCTGTATTGAAATTCAGGCTTGATTTGGGGTTTTTAGTGAACATTTTGACTTACCTACATGTGTGGTTTCTGAATGCTGTTTGCAATTAAAAGAATCATAGAATCAATAAGGTTGGAAAAGACCTCAGAGATCATCAAGTCCAACCTATCACCCAACACCTCCTGACTAACTAAACCATGGCACCGAGTGCCACATCCAATCCGTTTTTGAACACCTCCAGGGATGGTGACTCCACCACCTCCCTGGGCAGCACATCTCAGTGGCTAGTTACTCTTTCTGTGAATAACTTTCTCCTCACCTCAAGCCTAAGCTTCCCCTGGCACAGCTTGAGACTGTCTCCTCATGTTCTGATTGCCTGGGAGAGAAGACCAACCCCCACATGGCTACAACCTCCCTTCAGGTAGTTGTAGACAGCAATAAGGTGCTCCCCTTGACCCTCCTCCAGGCTAAACAACCCCAGCTCCCTCAGCCTCTCCTCACAGGGCTTGTGCTCCAGACCCCTCCCCAGCCTCGTTGCCCTTCTCCGGACATGTTCAAGTATCTCAATATCCTTCTTAAATTGAGGAGCCCAGAACTGAACACAGTAGAATTGGATCTTTTTAATACATGAAAGCTGGGATGGATAGATGGATGTGAGAACACAGCCTAGCACATATTCTTTGCTTTTGCTCTTCCTGCTGTTGTTTTGACATGATTGAGGTTTTCAGTAAAAAGCCTTAGGTGTTTATTTGTAGTCATAACTTCATAATGTGAGGTTCTTATTCTTTACAGTTCTTACACCTGGGCAGATAAAAATGCTGATGAAAATAGAAATTTTGTTCCTTGGTCCTGTGAGCTAAGTTGGTTGCAGCTGCTGGACTTGTGTATGTTGAATCATGCAAGTACAGCAGCTGGAGAGACAGAGGTACTGTCAATGGTGTTTATGTCCCTGCCAAGCACACGTTTGCAGTTAGTTATGTTTAGTTTTGTAGTTCAGTAGAACTTGTGCTCACTGATACATTTTTCAGGTTGCTTTCAACGTCTCCTTTCCTGATGAACTTTTGGGTTTCTAGAGTATAGTGTTGCCCTTGGCAAAGCAACATTTTCTTTCCAGGTGGAAACTGTTGCTTTTATATTCTTCTGGAGGAGGTGGCCAGGAAGTGTTGTATGTTGCACCAAGCCACAGGAGCTAAGGTCACTTTTGGAACTTTGACTTGTGTGTTGCAATTGGCGTTTTAGCTGAGAATGAAACTTGGTTTTATTGCTGTTGTGCTTCTAAAGCAAAGATTCAAAGCACAGACATATTTGCAAGTGAACTTGGAAGAATAGTTGGGTAGTTTTGGGAACTGTCCCAGTAGTAATCTATAAGCAGAAGGAAGAAGAAAATGTGTGCTGACACTGGAGAAGGTGTTCAGAGATCCCAGATTCTGTGTCCTCATTACTGGTGGCTATGGCATTTGTGAGCTCACAGACTGAGCCCCCAGTTTTTCCCAAGGAAAGAGTGGCAAAGGCCCTTTAGAGCTAACCTGCTTTGCTAGGTTGCCTTGTGGATGTTACTCTCCCTCCTTTTGTCCTCCCCCTTTCTGTGCTGCTATACATTGTCCCACATGAAGAACATCTCTTGTCAGGGTCAAGCCTGCTGCAGTGGTCTTGTCATACTTGATTACCAGTGGTGTTGCAGGTTCTTACATCTGTTATTTCAACTGTTGCTTAGCATGCTTCATATAGATCTATGAGGTTAGCTCTGTGAAACTTCCTTCTGTCTCTGGCTGTTGAACATACTTTGGTGCTTTTCACACACACAGACACAGAATCACCAGGGTTGGAAGAGACCTCAAAGATCATCAAGTCCAACCTGTCACCACAAACCTCATGACTAAAGTGCCACAAGTGCCACATCCAGTCCCCTCTTGAACACCTCCAGGGATGGTGACTCCACCACCTCCCTGGGCAGCCCATTCCAATGGCGAATGACTCTGTGAAGGACTTTCTCCTCACCTCCAGCCTAAACTTTTGACAAATGGGAAGAATGAGAGGGTAGCAACAGAACAGCTTTTTGCTCCTTAGAGATCTGCCATCATTTTCTCCTCTCTTCTGTAGAGGAAAGGTATGTTGCAGGCTTCTAGAGAGGAATGAGAGTGTGATACCGATTGCCAAAGTTACTTCAGTTTAATGCTGCTGCTGTTACCACTAGGTAGAACGTTTTCTCTCCTGGCTTTGTGTTAACCTTTCTTGTGGAGCTTGTGCATATTTCTGTTCAGCAAGGATCCTGGCTGTGCATTTATACTGCTGTTGCCAAAAATACTCTTGTCAGAAGTTTCCCACACATGTACAGTAGCTGACCAAATGTGAATACTCTATTAGGAATAAATGGGTTTTGTAAAATGCAAAGTAGTAAATAAATGTCTTTTGTGTTTTACCCTTCTTCCTTTACTGTATGACCTGTAAATTCTGAGTTGTGTACTTCAGAAACAAGATGCCATTGAGGTATTGAAATTACAGTGGTAGATAAACAGCAAAGATGACATGCAGGTTTCTGGCTGTGCTCCTGCTAATAAAGACTGCTTTATTTTTAAGTATCTTAAGTATCTAATGACAAGACACCAGCTTTGTGTGCTGCACTGTAGTGGAAGATTTCATTAATTCTCTTAGTTCTTACTAGTATCAAAATATTCTGTTCTTGCCTCTTATAAACAGACAGAAAAAGTGGATGTTAGTTCAGAGTGGCTGGTGATCTCTGTGCCTGTAAGCTCACACACAAGAATAATGCTGGCCATGACACTTGGCTGTTCTTGGAAGCATGTTTCCCCCATGCAGATCTGCTCTGTTTGGTGTCCTCTATGAAATGTGAGCAACTCCATTTTGTTGATTCCTCAGCTGTAGGGGTATCCTTTTCTGCTGACTTCAAGTTCATGCTTTAATCTGTCCAGGATTCCCTAATGCCCAGTAATCTATAGTAAGGAATTTCTAGGTAGGGAATTGTAGAATGTCTTTGTGAACCCACAGTGGTAATGCTGGAGGTGCTGCCCCTCTAGCAGGCTGATGGTTTGGGGGCTGTTAGGTTGGGGTTTTTTTTTTTTTTTTTTTTTTTTTTTTTTTTCAGTAGGAGGCTATAATGAAAGCAGAATAGATGGAGAGGAGACCCTTATTTCCTTTGAGAGCTGTCCTTGGCTGTCCAGACTTGCTCCAGGACCTGCTGTTGAAGAAATGAATTTTTAAATGAGCTTGCTGCAGGAATGAAGAACAACAGATAAAAGATTCTCCAGGAACACTCCAGACTTGCCATTGGGCTTTACACCTAGGTCTCCATGCAGTAGTACACACTGGCTGACTTCCAAGTCAGCTGTGCTGACTTGTTTTCTTTGCCTTGGACTAGCAGCTTCAGATATCAAGGAAAAGCTACGTGACTGAAGAGAAAACAGAAAGCGCTCAGATTTCCCACACTTCTGTATCTGGTTTCCTTGCCAGGGGCTGTCGCATGAGATGTTGATACCACTACACCCAGTCCTGCACAGTTGTGCTGATGCTGGATGTGCTCCAGCTCATTGAAGGAAATATTATTCTTTTTATCCCTTCCCTGAGGGCAAAAGTCCTTCCGTGGTCCATGTAATTACTGCAGGTTATTGTGATTGAAATTTCCACTATAACAACGCCTGCCAGAAATTTCAGTGTGGTTTCTTCAGAGGCCTGACCCTATGCTTAGTGATTTTGCTGGTCTGTTTGGGTTGGACAGGAAGCAATTCCCCCCAACTCCACTGTTACCAGCATAATTTTGTCGACAGAAGCCCAGGTGTAGCTACATGTATGCCAGCTATGGAAGTTGTCTTGGTGCTGTTGCTTGTTCTTCTGCAGCGTTCTGCCAAAGTGAGCTGTCTCTTGGCTAGGCAACGGCATGGCAAGAGCAAGCCATCAAATCCTTTCCAAGACCCTGAAGTAGGCACCTGGTGCTTTGCTGGTGTGCTGATCAGATGACTGCAGAGTGAGCTCCAGCCTCGATTAAGTTTGTTAGCTGGAGCCATAACTTGCACACCCCTTTCCCCATTGCAGCTGAGCAGAGTGTCACAAAAGGGCTCTACATTCCCATAGCTGATACAAGGAAGTTTGTGGAAGCTGCATCACGGCTTCTGAAAGTTCAGTTTGTAATTTCCTCACGCTGAGCGGCTTGGGAGTGGGAGACCAGTGTGCCGAGAAGGTTGTACGCAAGGGAGGATTGGTCCCAGAGAGGTATGCCAACTGAGCAGTGCTGGCAAGATACTTTAGCTTCTGTTCAGCTTCTATTGTCATGAGCTTGCCGTTATCAGTTCCTGAGCTAGCTAATCGTGTCTAGACGGTGGTGTAACAATATACTATAAATCATACTCGGGATCTTTCCAGCCTTGCACAGGAAACCTGGTGCTCTGCACAAAGCAAATGTCCATAGGCATAACCACAAGTCTGTGTTCTCTTCTGCTATGATGAGTATTGAATTTGGTGTCTCACCAGGTGATTGCCTGGAAGGAAGTAGAATATTTTAATTTTTTTGTGTTGACTAAATAAATTTCTTCTGAGTGTTGGTACTTTGCATTTTGCAGATGTGGGTTTATAAGGGAGAGGGATGGGTTGGGGTCTTCAGCACCTTCATCCTCTAGTACAGTATTGTCATCACTCCAATTTTCAGTGCCATAGAATCAACAAGGTTGGAAAAGACCTCAAAGATCATCAAGTCCAACCTGTCACCCAAGACCTCCTGACTACTAGAGCATAGCACCAAGTGCCAAGTCCAATCCCCTCTTGAACACCTCTGGGGACTGTGACTCCACCACCTCCCTGGGCAGCACATTCCAATGGCTAACAACTCTCTCTGTGAAGAACTTTCTCCTCGCCTCCAGCCTAAACTTCCCCTGGTGCAGCTTGAGACTGTGTCCCCTTGTTCTGGTGCCGTTTGCCTGGGAGAAGAGACCAACCCCCTCCTGGCTACAGCCTTCCTTCAGGTAGCTGTAGAGAGCAAGAAGGTCTCCCCTGAGTCTCCCTTCTCCATGTTACAGTGTGTCCCTAATTTCCAGACAGAGATCAGGTGTGCAGCAGGTAACCTGTGCCTGTGCTGGCATTGCCATTCCTTGATCATACTCTGTGCGTCACAGAGCCACTTTTCCCTTCAGTGTTGCATTTCTCCTTAATCTAACATCCAGCTTAAGATGGTTAGTATGGCTAGGAGCCTTGAAAAAATATTTCAGAGGACAAATTCATTTTTCTAACATGCATATGTAACTTACAGTCTCTTTAGCAACAAATAGGAATCAGTTTGACGTTCTGTGAACTGCAATTTCTCTTCTTTTTAAAAAGCGGATTTGTTTTGGTTTAGGTTTTCATCTAAAAAGTTGTTTGATTCCAGGGCAGACCCTAGAAATACCCTGTGGGTTGAACGAGGAGAAAGCTTCTGCCCAGAAGGTTTTCTAGTTAATAAAAGAATCTGTGATTCAGGTAATACTCAAAGTAATTCCATAATTAGCACAAAGCTCCAGTGCTTTTCCTTTCTGTTTGAGTTGAAAATGGGACCATGTCATCCACCTCTACAGGAACAAGCACATGAAACTGGGGGTTTCTTCTCTGATTCATCCTTCTTTAACACAGGCCTGAAACATTTTGAAAGACAGGTTGGACTTAATGATCTTTGAGGTCTTTTCCAACCTTATTGATTCTGTGATTCTATGAAATTTGACAAGGGTTCAGGCCCTCTTTGGTAGCAGTGAACAATAGCAAGTAATACAGCCCTGTGTATGTGTGTTAACTTCTTGTTTACTATTCTAAGCTCTCTTTGATCTTATCATGACTTTTGGCAAGAGAAGGGATCAGTGCTTAGTAGTGTGTTGTGCTTTTTGGTGCATTCTAGCATGCCTGTTTTGATGGGAAGCTCTGTAGCATCCTTGATGCAGGTACCTCTGCAGGGATCCCAAGCCAATATAAGTAGGTTTCTAGAGATTGACATGGAAAAGGCCTAGAAGGGTATCCCAGCCTTTTTTTCTTCTAGCACAGTTTTCTTACTACTTAATGATTTATCTATTTTATCTGCTTTTATGCTGGTCTCTATAAAAATCTGAAACATTGAGGGAGGGTGAGTTACTTTCAAAATGCATAAAGATTTTGATGGGGTAGAGGACACCGTTGTCCATTTAAAAGAAATCCATTGTGGAATTTTCAGATTTCCTCTAATCTTGTTCTTGAGAAACTCTCCTGTTCTCCAACCAAAATCTCCTTTCCCTACACACACTCCTTCCTTGTCTTGTTTCTTCTGTTTGTCCGACACTGCCATAGGATCTCCTCATTCTCTCTATGTGTTGCTGTGGAGGTAATCTTACAGGGAAGATAACTTCATAGAATAGAATCATAGAATCAATAAGGTTGGAAAAGGAGGGGGGAGGGGAGGGAGGGGAGGGAGGGGGGGGGGAGAGGAGGGGAGGGGGAGGGGAGAGGAGGGGGGGGGGAGGGGAGAGGAGGGGAGGGGGGAGGGGGAGGGGAGGGGAGGGGGAGGGGAGAGGAGGGGAGGGGGAGGGGAGAGGAGAGGGGGAGGGGAGAGGAGGGGAGGGGAGAGGAGAGGGGAGGGAGAGGAGAGGAGGGGAGGGGAGAGGAGAGGGGAGGGGAGAGGAGAGGTTCGGAGAGGAGAGGTTCGGAGAGGAGAGGTTCGGAGAGGAGAGGTTCGGAGAGGAGAGGTTCGGAGAGGAGAGGAGAGACCTTCAAGATCATTGTGTCCATCCTATCATCCAACACCACCTAATCAACTAAACCATCATCAAGTCCAACCTGTCTTTCCAAATGTTTCAGGCCTGTGTTAAAGAAGGATGAGCTTCTCACCTTCAGTTTGTGTGGCAGGTGCTGATTCAAGACATCAAGCTCTAGTGACTTGACCATGCTCCAGTATTTGCACTTAACGCTTGCACAAGTGCAATTTTCTGTGTGTATTCCACATTTGTCTTTTTCAGTCTTTCTGGAAATGAATTATAATTGGCTTTCCAAGTAAAAGTGTCTACATTTTTATGTTCTTTTTCCCAACCTCTCTATGCCAAGTGTATCTTGGCTCTAGCCAGACACCTGATTAAAAATGCTAAAACACACTTAACCAGTGTGCAATGACTACATTTATAGCATCTGACTTGAATGTTTGTTTCATAGTCTGGGTTGTAACAATCTGATTCTCAGACTGCCATTGACGTCAGTTTAATAGGAAAATTCAAATAGAACCTGTATTAGATTTTCACTATTAAGTTAAGAATAAAAACTTTCTGCAGATGCCTTGCGTAGGCAAGGCAGTTAACAGAAATATTACATTAATGAAAATCAGGCCTCCAGAAACAAAGACTGGCTTATTTTTTTGAACATAAATAATTTTGTTTTCTGTATTCTAATTCACAAAGATATTTCCTTCTTAGTAGTTCTAAGGGTTTCGATGTTAGAGGGCCGAGAGGAGGCAGCTCTTGCCCTTCCAGAAGGCTTTGTTTGATGGATTTCATTGTTCTCAGCCTCAGATTTCCCCTTTGGTTTCTGTGGCATCACCTTTTTCATAACCTACTCGGTCACAGTGCTCACAAAATAGTAATATAACCAGAAAAACTCTGGAGGTGCAAGCTCAAGTCAAGACAACATGTATCAGGATATAGAATAGAATAGAATAGAATAGAATAGAATAGAATAGAATACACCAGACTAGGTTGGAAGAGACCTTCAAGATCATCACATCCAACCCATCAACCAATCCAACCCACCTAAACAACTAAACCATGGCACCAAGCACCCCATCAAGTCTCCTCCTGAACACCTCCAATGATGGTGACTCCACCACCTCCACGGGCAGCACATTCCAATGGGCAATCACTCTCTCTGTATAGAGCTTGTTCCTCACATCCAGCCTAAACCTCCCCTGGCACAGCCTGAGACTGTGTCCTCTTGTTCTGGTGCTGGTTGCCTGAGAAAAGAGACCAACCCCACCTGTCTACAACCTCCCTTCAGGTAGTTGTAGAGAGCAATAAGGTCACCCTTGAGTCTCCTCTTCTTTAGGCTAAGCAACCCCAGTTCCCTCAGCCTCTCTTCATAGGGCATGTGTTCCAAACCCCTCACCAACTTCGTTGCCCTTCTCTGGACATGTTCCAGCAAGTCAACATCCTTCCTAAACTGAGAATTAACCAGGTTGGAAAAGACCTTTGAGATCATAGAGTCCAACCTATCATCCAACACCACCTAATCAACTAAACCATGGCACCAAGTGTCCCATCCAGTCTCTTACTAAACACCTCCAGTGATGGTGAGCTACTCATAGTGGTTAGTAGTCCCTGCCTTGAGGACTGTGCAGTGTACTACAAGCAGATGTCAGAGACATGAAAAATGTTGTCCCTTTGACGGTGGATAAATTCAGGTGTAGACCAGAAAGGGCTCAGCTAATGACTATGTGTCTCACTTGCTATAGTTCTCCCTTTATAGATTAATGACTCCTCTATTAGCAATGCATTTGCCTAATGTAGATGTAATAATATCAGTGGTATTTAAACTGCTGTTAGTAAGTGCATTTGTGGTAAGCATCTTTTACACCAGGAGAACTGCATCTGTATGGGTTTGTCATGATTGAACTATTTAAAGACAAGAACTGTCCCTTTTGTAGAAATGTGTGAGGCCTTACATGTATTTTTCTTTCTAAGGATTGATAGTCCCAATGCTACAGATAAAGCAGATAAAATGGATGGAGGTGGTGAATCTGGCATGATGAGCAGCTTCTATGATTCTTTCTCTGAGGGTAGGGGAAGAGCTCACTCTTATCCCTTCTATTTGTGGGTGGCATTGCACCATCAGAGGATACCTGTTCCTGATGAGCCTTATGTAATTCCAGAGCTTGTTTCCCTACAGCCTTGGGTGGCATTAACAAAGCCTCTGAACACATGCTTTCCCCATGGTTGAGGAGAGCAAGGGAGGTGTCCCGAAGGAGCCAGTTATAGTCCTTAACAGGGATAGCAGCAATCCTTGTGTCAGCTTCAACCATGCAGGTTCTACTGTTGCCCTGGTGGAATAAAACTGACTGGCAGCCCCAGAAGGGATATAGACCCACTTAAGTGCCCAAGATGTCCATGTTACAAACTAATGCAGTAGTGTCACTCTGGCACCGGCTTTATTTCTATGGTAGGCTTTGAATCTTCTCCATCCCATAATCAACACATGGGCTCAGCCTAGCATTTTCCCAGAGCTGAGGCTCTGTATTCACCAGGGTATTTCTCTCTGAGTTTCGCTATGCCTTTGCCAGCTGAAATAACAAAGCTTTAAAGGCACAGCTGTTTTGTGCTACCGTGGTTTACAGCTCTGTATCCCTTTAGCAGTGTTAGGCAGGTACACTGCACAAATGCCACAAAAGGTGGCATTGAGGGCTTCCTCCTGAACGTTCAGCGCGTGGCAAGGGCAAATGGAGGGTGCTTTCTATCTGCCTTTCCTCCACCCCCTCTTAAGTGCCTGGGATTTCATGAGGTGTGTTTTGGATGAATGTAGACTTGCATAAACACAGTTATTTTGCTTGTCTGCTACTGAGATGACAATGTTCCATTGAAATGTTTGACAGCCTGAAGTAACTGACAATTATTTCACATGTGCAATGTTTATCTCTCCAGTATGCCATGTGACAGCTCAGAAGTGACGCTGACATTCAGTGTGAATCTTGCCCTGCCTCCCATCAGCTGACCTGGTAGCCTGCAACATTTTAAAAACACTCCCTGGTTCTCACATCCTAACAGAGGCTCTCTGTCCAAAATCGTGTTAGGTAACCATGTTTCCTCATCCTTTTTCATCCCCCTGGCAGGACAGTGTGCAAAAGTGCATCAAGAAGAGGGAACTAGGATTTTATGTGTTAGTAAAAACCGAAACTAATGTTCTTAATTTTGACCACACTGGTTTACTGGAGATTTTGTGAAAGCTCATACATACTTATTTGAAAAACTGAAGGAACTAACAGCACCTGTTAATGTGATGTGGGGTCTCATACAGCATAGATCATTCAGCACAGCCCTGCTGGTGTAGCAGATTCCCATATAACCGCAAAGATCAGTGTCTTGACCTAGAACACTACAGGCTTTGAAATGGTTTTAACCTTTGTTAAGAGTCTGTAATCATCCATGCTGAATCTTCTGATTTGTGCTCTCACTAGGGATGAGGCTTTATCTCAGGCTGGCAATGCATGTGTTGCACAGGCACTTCAAATATAAACTGGCTAAATATACTGGGGAAGCACCAAATGCTTATTAGGAAAGTGATTAATAGTGTGTTTGTTCTAAAAGGTACAAGTATCAAAAGGCAGATAGTTTGATGGTAGTGGGAAAAATGGTTTAAAAAAACCCCAACAAACCAAAACCAACCCAAATCCCTTTCTTCTGTTTACTGCTTACAGTAAAGTGCAGAATGATCTGTTTTCAAGTCAGATTTGCTGTCTGCTTTTTATGGTTCAACACAGTTCTTTGCATTAGAAAGTTAGAGGCAATCTGTAATGCATTCGGTATCTCTGTTTCCTTTTACTATGTTAATTCTTTGCATTTTTGGCAAGTTGACTGTTCCTTTGTCAGTCATCTTAATCTGCAAAACGGATAGTGAGAAGCTTCTTCATCCACTTTTCCTCCCCTTCTTTAAAGAAGTAGAAGAAAAAGTAAAGAACAGTTTGCTGAGATCTTTTCCAAGTGTATCCATTCTGTGCATATTACAGACGTTGTTTTCTGTGCCTATAAGGTGGTATTAAGTTTTTACTGTCAAAGAAATTTGTTAAGGCTCTGGGCATTGCCACGGTGAGATTTTTCTCTTATACTGACATGTAGGTAGAGAGCAAAATGCAAAATCTTTTATTAGTAAGCCAGATGCCTATTTCGAATGTGGCTGTGGATTTAACTTACTGTGCTTGGCACAACAGGGCTCCTCTAGGTCGGAATTATTCCAATCTTAAAATAAATAAATTCCTAAGAAATGTTGCAGCTATTTAGACTGAAAAGTCACTTCTATTAGCAGCTGAGATCTATTAGCAGCTGAGATTTATTTTTCTTTTTAACTCACTGGATCTTTTGTTCGTGAGAATTGGCATCCTGCTGCGGCATAGTACGTGTCCAGTAGTGAATGTGAACCTACATTGTAATGTCAGGAGAGAGACGGCAGCGTGATTTATTATCAGACTGGGCAACTCTTGAGCTTTCTGAAGATCTAGCAGCACACACAGGTTTAGGGATGGGTGACCCTGGATTTACAGAATGCAGAATTAACCAGGTCGGAAAAGACCTTTGAGATCATCAAGTCCAGCCTATCACCCAACACCATCTAATCAACTAAACCATGGCACTAAGCACTCTTTTTAAACACTTCCAGTGACGGTGACTCTACCACCTCCTTGAGCAGCCCATTCTAATAGCAAATCACTCTTTCTGTGAAGAATTTCTCTCTCCTCCTGCATAAGTGCAGCTTGGGGCAGAACCAAGTGGTGGGAAGCAGTGTCATGCCTTGATGCTGCTCTGGGTCACTTTGTGGTCAGGTGGGACATGGCCTCACAGCTCTGTCTGGGCCTGGCAGCAGGCCTACATGAGCAGCTCCTGTTGGGCCCAAATTGCACCCTAGGTGTTTTATCAGCAAATCATTTTAATAATTGCATTTTGTGGTGTGGGGCACGATGCAGTTGCGTGTTTTTAATGTTATCTGCAGCAAGTGTATCGAGAATGTTGTGTGTTCCTTCTTTTTCTAATCCAACTGGTTGACTACAGTGCTGGCTTAGTTCACTGCTAAAATTCACATTGAGGGTCATGTAATTTGATAGTTAAGGTTCCCCAGCTGCCAGTCACTAGCAGTACCTGAGCCACCTCAAAGCAGCTGGCAAAGGCTGTTGCCAACTGTGTATCTCTGAGCAGTGGTGGACTTCTGGGCTGCAGGGACTTGTGCCTCTGCAGAAGTGGGTTCCCCTTTGATCTCAGCAGCTACTGCAGAGTCTCAAACAGTGCTAGGACCCATTTTGTCTGTTCAGGGCACAGGAGGAAGGCCAAGCACGTTGTCAAAAGCAACTAGACGTGAGCTGATGTTACATGAAAACATCTGAGGAACAAAACTAGAGTGCTTAGAATATTTGAAGTAACCAGAGGCTCTGTTACCCTGAACAATCACTGCAGAACATCACCTACCATCACAGACTGTTCTGCTTTATCCCCTATTTTTCAGGATGGCAGCATGCTTGCAGTAATTCCTAGGTGGTCTGTGTATGTGTGTGGTGATGTCAGCAGCTTGGGGAATTGGCTTTGCTGAAGTTTACATCTGCTGACTCATCTGTTTAAAGAAGTTGATTCTTAATTTTCAGTGGGTAATAATTTTTCTCCCCTCATACAACAGTGGAGGAGAAACAAGATGGTTATGAGGTTTAGCAGGGGCTACCACAGTACAGGGTTTCCTTGCAGCCATCTGACTTACTGCATATTTTAATGGCTGTGATATACAGAACGTCTCAGTTTCATGGCTCTTCTTGGAAGTGGTCCAGCTTTTGCTGTGAAAGTACAATTCAGCTGAAGCCCTTTTAGACTATTTATGCATTTTTAGTATCCGGGAGTTCTGCATGTGATATCCTGCATCCTCACGAGGAGTGGTAGCAGTGGTGCCTTGGCATTAATGAAAGCCTTGATATTGCTCTTCATTTCCTCCCCCCTTCATTGAGTAGCAAGAAGTAAAAGCAACCTCTGCTTTCCTGCTCTTAAAATCTAGTTTTTCTCTTTTTCTCTCCCTCCTCCCAACACTCCTTTGGGAACGAGAAGGAATGGTGTCGCTGGCAAAGAAACAGGTAGGGTTTGGTTAGTAAGTGGAACTGATTTAATTATATCTCCTTTTCAGCCTCATAATGGATTCATTCAAGAAGGCAAAGAAGTAGGAATGTGGCTTCTGAGTCTTTTTTTTTTTTTCCCCACAGTCAATGAGAGAAAAATGGCTTCCTAAACAGAAACCTTTTTTGCCTGACAAGTTTTGGTTGTGTTGTTTTGTCTCGTTTTATAAACTCCTGAAAATGTGAGAGCAACTTTATTATGTGCATAGCTTTTGCTATAGGTGCAAGGCAGTGAAACAGTGAAGGTTGGTGATCTGTCTATCACCTGAAACCTCACAAGCATTGTGCAATGCTCACTTAATACCACAGAAGTCTGTTTCCTATCCTTATTAGCTCATGGCCTTGCATTACTAGTTTTACTCTGCCAGTACACTTAGGTTTTGTTATTCTGGCAATTGCTGACTGTACTAACGTTACTCAGAGAACTTGGATTTGAGATTTTGTTGAAAGGCTTTTTCTTTTTGGAGCCAGAGTCTTTTGCAAGACTCATCAGTTTTGACGATGTGTTTGGGGGTAATATGTTTGGAAGAGAGAGTTCTGAAGAAATTCAGAGAGAAAGTTTGAGCACGTGAGTATGCAGATGTGTGGTAGGCAGTTAAGTAACTGGCTTGAGATGTGGAAGACTTGGTTCAGCTTCCTGGTCTGCATAGTAGAGAGTAACGTAGGATGGAAAACTACTCTCTGACCTTTGAATTGGGTGGAGTAAAGACTCGATCAGTGGTTTCTGACTGCCAGGAGATTGCTCTGAGTAATGGTTTGCTTTCTTGAGCTGGAAGGCAGGGATTTTTCATTTTCAGAATGAAGTCGTCACGCTGGGATCAGCTGTAAACATGAGGCAGAAACCCAGTCTTGCAACAGATGAGATGACTCGGGTGATGAAAAAAAACCTGAAGGAACTAAACACAGGAGTAAGAGGGTTGTTTATGGTACTTACATAGTGCTAAAGAAATATATGTCCACACTGCTGCATGGATAAATCTAAGCTGTTTTTTTCTGTCAGAAGCAATATGACTTTTCTCTGACTGAACAAATGAACCCTGGCTCACTCTTCAGCTGTGTTTGTTCTCAGTATTTGAACTAGCTCTATACTGCACTGCATCAAGTTGAGATGGTGTCGTGGGTCTTAGAAGATTGTGCTTTTAGCTACATGCCTGTATATGCCCATCTTTAGAGGTGGCAAACGAATGCCAGTATCTTATGCTGTCATGTGTGCTGGAAAAGATTACTTCCCACTTCGTTTGCTGCAGTTTTGGTTGTTTGTTACCGTCCTGAGAAAACAGAGAGCTCCACTGCCTATGGATTGCTCTGAGTTAAATGAAAAATGGTGCTCTCTGACATAAGGTTTAAATTGAACAACCCCATGGCCCACGCAAGGGTTCTGCTCCATCAGGGTGCTCTACTTCATCCATTTCCTGCATACTGGCTTTGTTGGAGGCGTTTTAATTCTAGAGTAATTGTTATTTAGCTTCTTGTCTTCAAATCTCCGCAGGAATGGATAGGTCAACAGCTGACACGTACACAAAGTCAACGCACATGCTGAACATGGATGAGAAATTCAGAGTAGAGCGGAACAGCTTGTTCTCTATTTTAGATTGAGCAAGGACAATGATTTACCCAGTCTGCAGTTTCTAGGAGTCTGTAACTGCTTCAAAGAGGTAACATTCGTTATGCATAGGTAGATGTCTGACACGGCGAGTCAAATGTTGCCATTGTAAGAATCCTGACTCCAACGTGTTCATCTTTGCAAACTCTCTGGCAGCATTAGGTTGGCTGTTAGCTTAGAATTGTTGTAGATTGCTAGGTTATTTTATCATTTTATTTTCTCACTGTTAATAAGTCAGTGTGTATTCCCTATGTGTACATATTCCCATATTGTGCAACACAGTGTACTTCTCTCCTTGGGGAAGTAGCCCTAACTATGTAACTAGAGAGTTTTTAAATGTTGTAGAACAGCTGTACTTGACAAGACAAGGACTTTGTTTACTTGCACATTATTTATTCATGTATTCTTGTTTTTCAGCCCCCTCAAGCAATAATAACATACTCTTCTTGTTTGTTTGTTTTCTCCCCCCTGCTCCCCCCAACTCCACATTCAGGAGCTTCATGACTCATATGTAGTTCAGATATCTACAGGGGCAGTATGTTGGGCCTTTGATGCAATAAAATGAATCACCATGAAAAGCTCTACTGTAGGAGCTGTTTGGTAAATATTCTGATACAAGACAATGCCAAATGAAACAATTGCTTCCTTCCTTCTGTCCTTCCTCCTTCCTTCCATCCTTCCTTCCTGTCACTGTCCTGAAGACAGAAGTGATTAAAAATTGAGGCTGCTTCAAGAGTAGTTGTTTCTTATTTCTATACTGATTCCTGTATTATGCTGTGGTATTGTAATCTATGTAGAAAAGGCAGGACTTAATTGCTGGATTTAGCTTTCAGGTTCAGAGCTACACTGACTATAAATACTTCTGTGAGAGTCACTAAGTGTTCTTGAGGGTGAAATGGGTAAGATTTTTTTGTTAATAACTTCTCGTAAGTAGGTTTGTTCTGGTAGAAGCCAGGGCTTGCTCCCATTCTGTATTGCTTTTCCAGCTGTAGTCAGTAGCATTTGATGCTGCAGAGGAAAAAGAGCAAACCTACAGTACATCTGAAAATGGCTGTGTCTTTTTTTGGAACAGCTCTATGAACTGTTAGTAGATCCACTTCAGCCTATCGAACTTCCAGGGACTGCAGCATAACAGTGAGATGCTAGTGCACTCCTCTGCTCTCTTTAACAGTTAACCTATTCAGCCAGCACAGTGGACTGAGTGCATTTTGGTAACTGTTTCTCTTGCTGTTGTATAGCTGTAGTATGCTTTACTCAGCAAGCATCATTAGAAGGTATTTTTTAAAATTAACTTCATCTAATCTGTGCTTCAGTAATGGGAGTTTAAGTGCAAGATAAATGTGGCCAAGCTGTGCTTATGCATCATGTATAGTAACACATACAGGAGTACATATGCTCTCTTACACTTCAGTACTGATGGTCGTGTGTTCCTTATTTGGCATCACTTCTGTAACCTGAGACTGCTGAAGCTGGAAACTGTTTAAAGAAAGAATTGCTTTCCTTTTGTCAATTAAATCATAAACATGGTGGCGCTGGACAAAGTATATCTCAACCTCTTTCATAACAACTAGGGGGAAAAAAATGAGTTCTGACATTTAGTTGGACTCTTCTGGTGGAGACAATACAGTTGGCTGACTTCCTAGCATGCCACACAGTGTGATGCTTGCATTGTCATCTAGTGCTACCATGTAAAACACATTGCATCATTAAGTTACTATTCTAGTGCTAAAGGGCAGTTTCAAAACCAAACAGACCCCACGCACCAGCTGATGAAACTTAAAGCATAGTATGAAAATAATTGAGAATCACTATTAAAAAAGTAACAGAGCCATTTTTAAGGCAAAATGGTGTGGTTTTTTTTTTGTTTTGTTTTGTTTTATTTTGGTTGGTTGGTTTTTTCATACAGGTATTTCTAGCAACATGTTTTGCTACATTTTTTATATTTTTATCTAAAGAGTCTTGCCCATAGCAAATCCATGTCTCTTTCCCTGATCCCTTGCACTGTGGTTTACACTAATCCATGACATAGTTTGACATCTCCTTACATGTATGGAAGAGAAAGGACTGTGGAGGCATCAAATGGATGATCATCTTGAGTAGAGCTACAGAAACAATGGTCCCTGTGATCTATCACTGCCATAGTTTGAGACCAGATGCCTTTAAAAACCATAAAGTTACAGACCTCCAGAGGCCAGATGGGTTCAAGAGGTGGACTGGAAAGTGTAATTTTTGTTATTTAATTCCCGTAATGTCAGCATCTCCATAGAGCTGCCTGCAGAGTCAATTTCTGCCCCTTTTCCCCCTCCCTCACTCCCTCCCTCTCCTTCCCAATGCTGCCCCCTTATCTTTGTGATTGCAGGGGAGTGAGCCCTTGAGCAGCCTTGGCAGGGACTTGGAGGTGGCGAGATGAATTTTAGCTGTGTCATACAGGTTTGGTAATGGGGGGGAGTAGAGGGGCATGGGGAGGGGGGCATTTGAAGCCTGGATTTTTTGCCTCCGGACCCAGGCACCCAGGGCAACCATGAGCCACTGCCATGAGGTGGCTCAGCGCTCTTGAACACATTTTGGAATAGTTGCAAGCGCCTTAGGCATACCTTGCTCTTCAGTAAGAAGTAGCCTTCAGGTCTTTTTGGGCAGAGCTTGATCCATTGTAGAGAAGTGGACAATGCCATTCCCAAGCACAGTATAGCATTTCTTCCTCTTTCGCTGGAGTGCATGATTGCTTTGGAGTCATGCTCTCACTTCTCCAGTCCTTAATGAGTGACAGGTGTAGTGACCTCCTGTTACGGAGGCACAGATCAATGTCTCACACTAACTCATGAAGGCTGACTTTAAAGCATTTGAATGCATGAGGATCGATGTATGGCAATGAACAGAATTAACTGAAGTTGTGTGATGGAGCTGGCGCGTGGCACCCCCTGCCATGTCGCTTGTATGAACAGGTGACAGTAACTTCATAGTCTTTCTTTTCCATTTGCCCAGGAATCCAGCAAGGATTTCTTTCATGTACTTGACTACAGGCTGGGGTCAGAGTGGCTGGAGAGCGGCCAGGCAGAGAGGGACCTGGGGGTGCTGGTTGATGGGAGGCTGAACATGAGCCTGCAGTGTGCCCAGGCAGCCAGGAGGGCCAACTGCATCCTGGCCTGCATTAGGAATAGTGTGGCCAGCAGGAGCAGGGAGGTCATTGTGCCCCTGTACTCTGCTTTGGTTAGGCCACACCTTGAGTCCGGTGTCCAGTTCTGGGCCCCTCCATTTAAGAAGAACATCGAGACACTTGAACGTGTCCAGAGAAGGGCAACAAGGCTGGGGAGAGGCCTTGAGCACAAGCCCTATGAGGAGAGGCTGAGGGAGCTGGGGCTGTTTATCCTGGAGAAGAGGAGGCTCAGGGGCGACCTCATTGCTCTCTACAACTACCTGAAGGGTGGTTGTAGCCAGGAAGGGGTTGGCCTCTTCTGCCAGGCAACCAGCACCAGAACAAGGGGACACAGTCTCAAGCTGCACCAGGGGAAGTTTAGGCTCGAGGTGAGGAGAAAGTTCTTCATTGAGAGAGTCACTCGCCATTGGAATGGGCTGCCCAGGGAGATGGTTGAATCGCCGTCCCTGGAGGCGTTCAAGAGGGGACTGGATGTGGCACTTGGTGCCATGGTCTAGTTGTGAGGTTTGTGGTTACAGGTTGGACTCGATGATCTTCGAGGTCTCTTCCAACCTTGGTAATACTGTAATTACTGTAACACTGATGTGAGTTGCCTTTTTTTTAAGATGTGGAAGTCCTTTCTGAAAATTGGAAGAAGCAGTGGGCTTGTGATGAATTGTCAGAGCACCAAGAAAAATCAAGCCCAACCAACAAATGCTTTGTGTTTCCGGGGACACACACACACACACACACACACACACACCAGAATCCTTCTGCATAATCCCTTCTGGTCTTTTGGAGTTTCCTATTTTTTTTCTGTGTGTCTCTCAGTTCTCTTTGCCTTCTACTTTTTTGCTGGTGTGTGTGACAGATGCCTCCTGAGTCTTTCCACACACCTGAGGAGGACCAACTGCTTAGTTGGTAGAAGATAATCTTGTGCATAAAGCTACTTTTCGTAGTATGGAAAAAGGAAAAGATGTAATATTTTGTAGGTCAGAGCTGCTTCATCTTTTAAGCCCCATAAAAGGGATATCAGCCTACTCATGGCTTTTATACTTGTTCATTAAATGAACAAAACCCCCAAAAATCTATATGTTGTCACCAGGAAACATCACATGACTGAACTTGCTGTGGATTTCCAACAAATTGCAACATGTAGCAGAGCTGTAGTTCAGTCAAAGGGCAGGCTGATTAGCACATCTTGTTAACCCTCTGATGATCTGGGTTTGGGACATAGAATACTTAACACCAGCAAATAGCCTGTGGCGGTGCTCGTAACTGTCGACCCAGTTAGACCAATAGCAGATGGCTGAAATGGCAACTGCAGCCAGGACATGTAGTAGAGGGATGCATAGTGCAGGTAGTTTATTAGCACCTGTACTCCTGAGGGTCATGTTGTGGGCTCCTTAATGAACATGTTAAAGATGTCTGAAAGCTGATTAGCTATTTATGTAGGAGAAAAGAGCAAATGAGCAGCAAGGGGGCTAACTTGGAGAGGTGAATACTGAGTTTAAGCATAATGTGCTTTTACTTAGTGGTGAAAGACAACAGCCAGCCTGTGATTAAAATCTGGCAGAGAAGCCCTATGGCCCCTTCCCCCACCTCTCTGAGGCTGGTCCTGTTGCTCTGCCTGTCTTGCTGGCCCTTTCACTTCCCCTGTTTCGAAGTCCTGCCAGGAATAGCACATTTTATATGATGCCAAATGTTTAAATTCCTCAGACCATTTGGTCTGGGAGGAATGTACTAATGGTGTGGCTGACTGAGTTTTAATCTGGGATGTTTTTAATTTTAAAACCATGTTAATTTTAATCTCAAAATTTACAAGATTTGGTTTAATTCTCTGATTTATTTCTTCTTTTAATACTTCTTAAATGCCTTTCTTTTTAATCAATTAAATCTTTCCAGTCTGCAATCACACCTCATTTTTGTTTCTTTACTAACTGATGAAAGAGCTGTGTAATGCAGTAGACTGTAAATCCCATTGAGATGGGACCAGTGCCTGTATTTTGTTTGGTTTGTGTCATCCATGTTTTTTGTTCCAGCAGCTGTTTACTAAACATTCCGCTGGGTCTTATCTTCACATTGCTAGCACCTATTCAGAACTGCTCCATTGTCTGGGATCCAATATCATAGTATCATAGTGTCAGGCAGGGTTGGAAGGGACCACAAGGATCATCTAGTTCCAACCCCCTGCCATGGGCAGGGACACCCCACACTAGATCAGGCTGGCCAGAGCCTCGTCCAGCCTGGGCTTAAACACCTCCAGGGATGGGGGCCCAACCACCTCCCTGGACAACCCATTCCAGGGCTTCACCACTCTCATGGGGAAGAACCTCCTCCTCATGTCCAGCCTGAATCTCCCCACCTCCAGCTTTATTCCATTCCCCCTAGTCTTATCACTACCTGATAGCCTGAGCAGTCCCTCCCCAGCCATCCTGTGGGCCCCCTTCAGATACTGGAAGTCCACAATGAGGTCTCCTCAGACCCTTCTCTTCTCCAGACTGAACAGCCCCAACTCCTTCAGTTTGTCCTCACAGGAGAGGTGCTCCAGCCCTCTGATCATCCTCGTGGCCCTTCTCTGGTCACGCTCCAGCACATCCATATCCCTCTTGTAATAGGGGCTCCAGAACTGGATGCAGTACTCCAGGTGGGGTCTCACCAGAGCTGAATAGAGGGGGAGAATCACCTCCCTTGACCTGCTGTATTTGTGCCTGGAATTGCCTCGACCCAGATGCAGGACCCTGCACTTGGTCTTGTTGAAGCTCATGAGGTTGGCTTGTGCCCACCTCTCCAGCCTGTCCAGGTCCCTCTGGATGGATCCCTTCCCTCCAGCGTGTCTGCTGCACCACACAGCTTGGTGTCATCAGCAAACTTGCTGAGGGTGCACTCGATGCCACTGTCCATGGCACCCACCAAGATGTTGAACAAGACTGGTCCCAGGACTGATCCCTGAGGGACTCTGCTTGTCACTGGCCTCCACTGGGACATGGAGCCATTGACAGCCACTCTTTGGGTGCGGCCATCAAGCCAGTTCTTTATCCATCTAGTGGTCCACCCATCAAACCCATGTGTCACCAGCTTGGAGACCAGGATGTGGTGCGGGACAGTGTCGAAGGCTTTGCTCAAGTCCAGGTAAATGACATCAGTTGCTCGCCCCTCAGCTATTAATGTTGTCACGTGTTCATAGAAGGCCACCAGGTTTGTCAGGCAGGATTTGCCCCTGGTGAAGCCATGCTGACTGTTCCCAGTTTGGGGCTTTTTCCTGCTTTATGGCCCATCATACTGGAAAAAGAAGGTGGACTCCAAGTTGATAGGGTGATGGAGCACTCAGTGGTATTCTTGGGTTTTGTTGAGATAAAGTCTAATTTTGGAAATTTCTTTTTACTCTGTTCAGATATTTTTATTTTACACTAAAGCCACACGTATCACCTATTAGCACTTCAGTGCCTACTTGTAGTGTGAAGCAAGTGGCTTTAATGACCAAAATTAGTGTCTTCAGTCCGAGCTGCTTACAGAAGCTCAAACCGAATGGGAGATAATAATTACCAAGTGCCTCCCCCAAGCCCCTGGTAAAGAATTTCCATTTATGGAAAAGCTTTTGACCATATTGATGTTCTGCATCCTCTTTTGACATAGTTTTTGCCTGTGTTTATTCAGTGCATGCAAACGTATTTGCTTTTTAATTATGGTTTCTTCCCAGTAGCTGTCTTTTCTTCCTGACTGCTGTAACAGGAAAGTATGACTGTGACAGAACTTCCACTGTGATGCCATTAGCAGGTCTATGATGCAACTGCACCAGCCAAGAACAAACAGTCTATCAGACAGAACATTTATTAAAGCACTGGAAATCTGGGCCCACAGACTGTGTGCATCTGTGCCCTTCCAAGGGTAGGCTGAA
The DNA here is from genome assembly GCA_033816785.1 of Picus viridis. Classification (NCBI taxonomy): domain Eukaryota; kingdom Metazoa; phylum Chordata; class Aves; order Piciformes; family Picidae; genus Picus; species Picus viridis. Next base: position 7,656,558 of record CM066568.1, read on the forward strand.
CAGCTCTGCTGCTCCAGCTTGGTCAGCGACTGGGAATTGCTATCTGAACATTGGACCTGGCTTTTTTAACTTCATTTTCAATAGGCCTTTTTTCAGCTCTTGATACAGTCTCTGTTTAAATTATTTCTTAGAAATGAGAAGATCTTTTGCTGGGTTTAGTCTTCACACACTACAGACTAGTTGTTGATGTAGAGACTGCCTGCTGGGTACCAGTACAGGCTTCCTATTGGCTGGTGGAAAGACAGACAAGATCTGCTTTGTTCTGTGCTTCTTCCAACCTTACCACCAATATGGTGGGCAGATGGCAGAAACATGAGCCCTATGTAAATGAAACCACGGTGCTTGCTGTGAGAAGGATTGAGGGGTGGAGAGCTGGTGGCCTGAGAGGAGAAATGGCTTGCTGAATAGCAGTGAAAGCCTGGTGTCCTGAAGTGTATCACAAAGGATGGGAGGGAGTTAAATCATAGAATCATAGAATCAGTCAGGGTTGGAAGGGACCACAAGGATCATCTAGTTCCAACCCCCTGCCATGGGCAGGGACACCCTACACTAGATCAGGCTGGCCAGAGCCTCGTCCAGCCTGGGCTTAAACACCTCCAGGGATGGGGCCTCAGCCACCTCCCTGGATAACCCTGTGGTGGAGTAGGAAGGTTCCCCCCCCCCCCCCCCCCCCCAAAAGAATTCCACAGCTAACTCAGCCGGAGAAGCAGATGAAAGCTGTATTCTACAAGCAGATATGGAATGCAATGAATATGTACAAAAACATACAATATTTACAATATATACAGAAATATACAGCAAAGTATGTAATACAGGAAACCTTTCCCCAACCCCCCTGCGGCCAGGGGGTTCGGCCTTTCCCTCCCTTCTCCCTCCCTACCTCCCCTTTTTCCCAAAAGGGTTAGAGAGAGAGAGAAAGGAAGGTAATTAAAAGGGTGAAAACTTGTTAAAGCTCAAAGCGAATGCAAAGTTAGTTTTCTTATCTGGTTAGCAAGAATCGTAGAGAGAAACGAGCCAGCTCACAGTACAGGGGAAGAAGAAGATGACGACTGACTGCCCCCCCGACTGAAAGACTAAACAAAAACCTACAGCCAGGTTCCACCAATGAAATTGGATTAGCATATCATTGTTTTCATTCATATACCAAAACATTCAGCCAGAGTGTTCAGAAAGTGTCCTTCTCTTAAAGGCACAGCCTGAACCGGTCACAAACCCATTCCATGGCTTCACTACTCTCATGGGGAAGAACTTCTTCCTCACATCTAGCCTAAATCTCCCCATTTCCAGCTTCATTCTGTTCCCCCTAGTCCTATCACTACCCGACATCCTGAGAAGTCCCTCCCCAGCCTTCCTGTAGGCCCCCTTCAGATACTGGAAGGCCACAATGAGGTCACCTGGGAGCCTTCTCTTCTCCAGACTGAATAGCCCCAACTCCTTCAGTCTGTCCTCATAGGAGAGGTGCTCCAGCCCTCTGATCATCCTCGTGGCCCTTCTCTGGACACGCTCCAGCACGTCCACATCCTTCCTGTAATAGGGGCTCCAGAACTGGAGGCAGTACTCCAGGTGGGGTCTCACCAGAGCTGAGTAGAGGGGAGAAGCACCTCCCTTGACCTGCTGGCCACACTTCTCCTGATGCAGCCCAGGATCTGATTTGCTTTCCGGGCTGCAAGTGCACATTGAGAGCTCCTGTTGAGCTTCTCGTCCACCAGCACCCCCAAGTCTCTCTCCTCAGGGCTGCTCTCCAGCCGGTCACTGCCCAAAATTTGTAACGTTTTCTGAGAGCAGCTAATTGTGACCGAAAATTGACCAAAACCATCACGGTTCTCTTGAATGTAATGAAAAGCAGGGCCACCACCAGGCCTCCAGTTCTGCTAGGAAAGGATGAAGTTTATATTCTTTTTCACTCTAATCACATATCCTGTTCTTGTAATGAAGGCCTTGATGAGGCTACTATAACAGGTGAGCAAAACAATGGGGCCCATGCTTTTGTCCTACACAAATTGCCTGTTTGCAACACATGGAGGATTTAGTACAGCACATTTTGACCTTGCACATGAGGTAATTATGTGAATGCATCAGTGGCGCCTGTCTAAATCCATTTCTGTGCTGTTTGAGTTCTGTGGATGGACTAATTAATTCTGGTCTTCATCAGATGACAATTCAAAGAGAGAAACACACTATTTGCTATAGGGCAGGACAGTCAGTACATCTGGAATAACTCTTCAGCTCTGTGCTCATCTTGCTGTTGTTCCTCTGCCATGTTGTACCATTTGAGGGTGGGGGAGGCTTTTATGTCATTTTTCTCACTGGAGAAGCCTAAGATGACTCATCTCTGTATATAGTTTCCTGTGTGCATGTATAAATACATAAACATTGGAGCAGTGGTAGTAAGAAGGACTGTGCAAGTAACACCCTTTTATCCAGAAACTTCAGGCCAATCCCTTGCCTTTGGAGGCTGGTAGTGTATGTGTCTCAATAATTGGCTAAAGTAAAGCTGAGACTAAATTCCTTGAGAGTTTGCTATAGCAATACCAGCATCACTCAGCTGACAAGACATCATTATAACGATATTGATCTTAAAAATGTATATGCTAGAAGAAAGCCAGTAAGATTTTGTGTGGCAGAGCTTCCTGATGACCCTCCCTTGGAACCAGCACATGCCCTTCTAAAATGAGAAGTGAGAATGCTATCCAAAGACCTTAAAGACCAAACACCTTATTGCAGTCTACAACTACCTGAGGGGTGGTTGTAGCCAAGAGGGAGTTGGTCTCTTCTCTCAAGCAACCAGCACCAGAACAAGAGGACACAGTCTCAAGCTGCACCAGGAGAAGTTTGGGCTGGAGGTGAGGAGAAAGTTCTTCACTGAGAGAGTCATTTGCCATTGGACTGTGCTGCCCAGGGAGGTGGTGGAGTCACCATCCTTGGAGGTGCTCAAGAGGGGATTGGACGTGGCACTTGGTGCCATGGTCTAGTCATGGGGTCTGTGGTGACAGGTTGGACTCAATGATCTTTGAGGTCTCTTCCAACCTTGGTGATTCTGTGATTAAGGTGTTGCCCAAGACACAGTCTGCTGCCCTATGACAAATTCCTTGTCATCTAGAAGCAGGATAATTTGGTTGAAGCTGTACTGATATGTGCTGTACAAACAATTGTTTTGACTGTGTAGGGTTTTTTCCTGGCCCTTCCTTTCTGTTTAGGCTGCTAGACACCAACGCTGAAACTGGAACAGTGCCACAGGTTAGCAAAGCCCAAGTCAATTGCTTGCTTTGTCGTACTACCATCTTTGGGGTTTTTTTGTTGTTGTTGTGGGTTTTTTTCTTGACTATGTTAGATCAAGGTGAAATCAAAGAGGAAAGATGTTGTTGCAATTGATTATCTTCTTGAAAACAAACATGGAATAGTCCTATCCAACGCTCCCCATGCTCACAAAAATACCACCCCAAACCAAACAAACAGTTAGGTCAAGTCAGCAGGGTTGTTTTACCTCTTTTCATTGTGTGTGCTCCTCTGTATGGAACTTCATGCTGTATTACAGCAATTTACACTGTGACAGAAAATGTTCAGAAGCCCTGTTTTGAGTAAATGTTTAACTTTTGATAAATGCTGTATTGTTCTAGCCAAGCAGCAGTACAAACATGTCACCATTTGGTGCCTTTCCAGCATGCATGCCTTGTTCTTCTGTGATGCTTTTGTTAAACTTGAATGAAATCAAGGTACATTAGGTACTCGTCTGAAAGAGAGATGTGGAATTCATCCAGCACACTTCATAGTCAGGTTCATCCTTGGTGTAAAAATTTTGACTGCCCATGGAGGAGTGAACTTATTCCATTACCTCCTCCTTCTTGCCAGTTGTGTTTAAGAGCAGGCCCATTTTTTCTGCAGGTGGTCCAGCTGGTCCTGAGCTGTCTCTCTTGTCCATAATCTGTGATGATTAGAGATACCATCAAATAGTTTTATTTTTGTCCATGTAAGACCAGGAGGTGGAGTGCCTAGGTGATGCTACTTGCTGAAATATTGGTTTGGTAGTCAAAGGCGGGGATGGGCGGTGCAGAAATTACAAGTGTCCCTGAAGGTGTGGGAAAGAGCTCTAATCAGCAGATCAACAGAACTGAGTTGCATTTGAAGGGTAGACAGGGAAAGGAAGGATGTTTCAGAAGCCATAAAATAGAGCTACTGTTTCAGGAAAACGAGAATGTTTGGTTTGGCCAGGGGTTGCCTCTAAAAGTGCTTAAAATATCATCCAAGTCAAACCCAAAAGGCAGCCTATATACATGTTTACCAATAGAACAAAACTGATCATCAGGCCTCTTGCCTTTCAGAACAGTTTACTGTAGGTGGAAAACACTGTTATCCTCCATGTTGCTTAAAACTTCCTGAGATAAACTTGATTAGAATAATTTATTAACTGTGAACCCAAAAGTACATTCTAGACCTGTCAGGAAACATGTGACAATAGCTCTGATACAAAGGTTTCTGCCTCATCTTTCCCTTTTTACTGTTGGGATGTTGCTTCCTGTATGCTGAGAGGAGATTTGTGAGCAAAGCATGTTCATGGGCAGAAGTCATAGTAGCCCCTTAGAGTAAATAGCTTGATCTTGAGGCACAAAAATGAGTGCTCATAAAAATGGACAGCTCTATGCTTTAAGCCAGAGCTATTTGGTATGTTTAAACAATGGCCTTGAATATGGAAAAAGCTGTATTTCTGAGTGACTCTCCTGCACTAATGGCAGAATTGAGCTCTCCCCAGAAGAGGGCTGAACCTGTTTAAAACAAGACAGTAAAAATGAGAACCTGAAGCATATTCATCCAGTACAAACAAGCAATGGGAAGAAAATAATCATGAAAATTCCAGAAAAAGCAGACCTTAGTAGCTTGTTTCCCTCAATTTTACTGGAAGTTTGTTCTTTGAAACAAATGAGACAGTGCTTCAGAAGGGATGTTTTTGTGTGGTTGGGTTTTTTTTTTTTTTAAGGTGGGAACTGTGGTTTTATAACATGCAAATTTCAGCAGCATCAAAACATTTTTAAACAGGACTGCAATGCTGTCTAGAAGAGATTTACCTTTAGCTCTTTGAGGTGCTGCAGTCTTTCTTCCTAATGTAATAAATCAATATGTTGCTCATGACTACCGTCGATGGCCTCTGAGGATGTTGGCTGCTTTCTACACTTCATTTTTTATTCTATATGGAAACTATATTTTAAATGTGCTTTGAGGTTTAATCAAATGAGCAGCTGGTATTGCTTAAAGAATAAGCATGACCCCCTTATCCTCACTCACATTAATACCTTCTCACTTATGCATTATCCATTTCAGAATTGATTTTTTCTTTTGTCCCTCAGAAGCAAAAGATTATTCTCATTAGGTGATGGTGCTTCTCAATATAAAACTGTCTTTTTTGTAAGGCACTACATAATAAACAAATTACATCTTAAAATACCCTGTGGGACCATCTGATCATTTGGACAGTATGTTAACAGATAAATGTCTTCACAAAAGCCTCAAAGCAGGCATTCAAAACCAACAGGGATGTATATCTGAAAGAAAATATTTTATTAGGGAAAAATATAGTATATAGAGAAGCTTAAGGTGATAAACTTATGCATGTATTTTCCACTCTAAATTAGTATTGGTCTGGCCATAGTCACTGTTTTCCTGGCAAAGGCTGGATCACAGTGACAGCTTTCACATTTTGGGAATTTCCAACAAGACAAGCCCTTCTCAGGCCATGGAGTGGAAACCGTGTATGGCCATGGAGTGGAAACCGTGTATGGCCATGGAGTGGAAACCGTGTATGGCCATGGAGTGGAAACCGTGTATGGCCATGGAGTGGAAACCAGTCTTGGTTTTGTTGTGAGAATGCACTTAGGAATGCCTGAAGAAGGATTATTATGTGTGAAAGAGACTTATGGCTCAGATCTGGGGAAAGATGTCCCTAGGAAGTTGGGATGTGTTTTCAAACCTAGTTGTCTTCCCCTTGCTGCAAATGTGACTCTTTGATCTTGTATTTATTAACGTAAATGTGCTGCCTACACCTCACTGACAACCAGGGCACTCACCCCTTCCCACCACAGTAACCCACCTTAACAAACAGAAGTTGCTGTACGTATTCATCCTCTTAGAGGAGAGGGGTGAAGAACAGGAACATGCAATGACGGTTTTGCTGCTGCCTGAGCACACTTGTGGGAAGCACGGGGGTGAAGCACTCCATGCTTCATCGTTTTGCCTTCATTCTACTTAAATCTGTTGATGTTTTTTATTTTCCATGTTTCACTGTATCTGAAAATTGTATGCTGTTCTAATGTAGGGCACAGGAAGCATGTTTTTGGGTAAGCAGGACTGGGCCTTTAATAATTTTTCTAGCTGGAAGAGAGCAGAGAAACTGAACTGCAGCTTCACATATGTGGTTTCTGCAATTAAGGTCTGCAGCTGTTCTGCTTTTTTTGTTTCTGTGACGCAAATCAAAGCGCAGCAATGGTATTGCCTGAGGGAAGAGAGAAAGCTACTTGCTTACTTCCCCATGCTGATAACTAAGCAGTGATGACAAGAAACTGGGACAAAGGCAAGTTCAAAAGCAGGAGCTGAATATTATAAATGACTGAAGAAATGCAGGTGCTTCTTCTGCAGTGCAAAAGAGAAATAAAACTCTGTGAATGTCAGAAGTAGTAATGAGCTATCCAAAGGAAAATATGTAGGGCTGTAAATTTTCTGTCACTCAAAGGAATGCTGACATGAACAGTAGTTGGAGTCTGTATACTATCAAATACATTACACTTAGCTCTATTTTAAACATCATTGATTTTTACCTAGTGACTTCAACCTTGAAAACCTTGTTTCTGTCATGTTAATCCCCTTTTCACATGCATTTCAGTATCAGTCTGAATGATGAGATTCTATTCGGAATCTTTGTGCTCTTCTTTCATGCATGGCTCTCAAAATGCTCTCCGTGAAAGATAGTCATGAGGAGACAGAGGCACAGAGAACATGAGTAGCATTATTTGTCTGAGGTTAGAGAGGACAGAGTTCAGAAGTCCTAATATCTTGGAATCACAACCTATTTGTTGCTTTCTCTGCTAACTTCTAAATTGCTTTGCTTGGCCATCTCAAGTCTGTGGAATTGTTTGCTTGTGTTGTTGAAACTGAAATTCATAGGTGTTTTATTAAGATTGCAGATTTGATATGGAACTAAAATGGGGCTAGAGCTATGTTCAGGCATCAAAGGTGCCTAAGAAGTGCAAACTTCTGCCAGGTGAGTTAGTGAAGTCCTTTCTGCTGGTTGTTGCTTTCTGTGTGCTCCAGACGTGGCACCAGTCATCATGGGACAAGAGGAGTTGCAGATCTGAGACATTCAGGGCTCTGCTCAAAGTCTCCTCTGATTTCATCTCTCGCATGAATTCGGCCCCTCCCTACTTCATTGCTGCTTCTCATTTCTCCTTCCTCATCCTGAGCAAGAAGGGGCTACTTCTGGGGACAGAAGTTCTGGTTTTCTGTCCTTGGCCGTTGTACTCCTCCTGAATCATGCCACAGCTACCCGCCACATATGTGTTCCCCCTCATTTCTTTTGTTTCTTATCTTCTGTGTTCTCAGTTCTGTTTCTCCTGTACTGTATCTTGTAATGCCAGGATACATCCCCCTTTTGCATTGCAGTGTTTCTCCTGTATTTTCTTTTGGTGTCTTTCTCTTTAAGCTTTCTCTGATATTTTTTCCCAGATAAAGAAAATAGTTGTACCTTTATGTGCATTCCGTAACTGACTATGGTAAGTGCTCAGGACCAAGAGGAAAGCAAACTGTTTTAATGCACAATCTGAGATTTGCCTTTCCCACCAAATCTTTAATCTTTTGAGGCATCTCATGTAGTTCCACGCTCTGGAGCAAGTGAGGTGTGGATGAGGTCTTAGCAGTGTTGAGTGGGTCTCCCAAATAGTAATTCTGAAGTACTATGCTTTCATTATCTTGTAACCTGGCTGATTTGGAGGAGCTAGTGAGAGAGACAGCAAATTGCATCTCTCTGATACCACAGGCCCCCTCCAATTCATGACTTGAAACAAGACTTACAAGAAAGAACATTCTCTTCTTCACTTTGGTAGATTAATGTGTTTCTCTGACATCCTGCACAGTGAGCACTCACTCGCTGCTATACATTATTTCATGCCAATTAATAAAGAATCAAGTGTTGCAAATGCAACTTGAAAGGAGCTGTGTCATAGGAAGCATTGGGCCACTTTAAAGCTGATGCTACTAGCCTTGCTTGTACTACAGTTGCCTGTGAGTCAAGCACAGAACCGAGTCAAGGCTTTTTCTTCTGGTGGTACTTGCATCAGCCAACCCCCACATACTAAAATAGAAAACAAGTTCATGTTTATTGCAAGGCTGGGACTTAAGATTATTATATTTATTTATTTTTTATCTCTAGCTTTATTTTTTTTTTTCAGCCAAGGCAAAAATAGATTTTAGGACTGAATCTAACTAGTGATCGGTGCTTGAACCTAAGGAAATAGTTTCAAAATATGTTTATTTCTCTGCTTTATTAGCAGTTTTATTGGTAATAAAGAGGTCTGTTGACTTCTTTGGTGGAAACTGGATTTATATCTTGGTTTTCATGACTGGAGGCTGGGGGAATATGAGCACTTTATAATGATACCTTTTTGGCTGGATCCACAGAAGCACGTGAGGAGCTTTTCAGTCATCTGAATGTTACTGGGTAGCTCACAAATGAACTACTCAGATTTGTAGCTATTCTTCAGTCCTCTTGAGTTTCAACAAGAGCAAGTGCAGGGTCCTGTACCTAGGTTGGAACAATCCTCACTATCTATAGGCTGGGGGATGAGCTGATAGAATGCAGCCCTGCAGGAAAGGACTTAGGGCTCCTGATGGATGAGAAGCTGGACATGAGCAGACCGTGTGAGCTTGCAGCCCAGAAGGCAAATGGCATCCTGGGATGCATCAAAAGAAGCATGGCCAGCAGATTCAGAGAGGTGATTCTGCCACTTTATGCTGCCCTGGAGTGCTGTGTCCAGCACTGGAGCCCTCAACACAGGAAGGACATGGACCTGATGGAGTAGCTCCAAAGAGGGCCACAAAAATGGTCAGGGGATGGAATGCATCTGCTGTGAAGACAGGCAGAGAGAGCTGGGGTTGTTCACCCTGGAGAAGAGGAAGCTCTGGGGGATCTAATAGCAGCCTTCAGTACCTGAAAGGGGCCTACAAGAAGAATGGAGAGAGACTATTTACAAAGGCCTGCAGTTGTAGAACAAGGCTTCAAATTAGAGAAGAGTAGATTTCGGTTGAATGTTAGGAACTGTTCTTTACCATGAGGGTGGTGAAGCACAGGGACAGGTTGCCCGGGAAGTGGTTGAGGCGCCATCTCTGGAGATACTCAAGGTGAGGCTTGACAGGGTTCTGGGCAACCTGGTCTAGTTGAGGATGCCCCTGCTTACTACAGAAGGGGTTGGACTAGATGACCTTTAGAGGTCCCTTCCCACACAAAGCATTCTAGGATTCTAAAACACAGTAAGTTTTTTGCCTATGAGATTCCTTCTGTAAATGCAGTTTCATCAGGCTGATGCAAAAAGGCTTTCTGAATTGTGCAGTTTGGTAGGTGGTGGCTTGACTTAATGTGCTGCAATATGAGCATATCTTCACAAGTCATGTCTTTTAATGACTTTTTAATACTCATGTGTAGTTTAGGGTGATAAGAGAACAGTCTTTTCTACTTCATCCAGTTGTAACCATAACAGCAAGTGAAGTTAGGACTGGAGCTCAGATGTTGTGTAGGACTCCCTCTCTTGGCACAGAGAAGGTGAAACTTCACAGTCTGGTGTATACTGAGTATTTATTATAGTTTCTAATACTGGCTTCCCATCAGTTCTGCCATCTTCCTATTAATTAATGAATGCTCATTAATCTTACTGTAGCAAATCAGTATCAAGCCCAGTTGTTCCTGCCATAAAATGCTTTAATATGAACTTCAAAATTAATATTGAAATGTATTAGTCATTCTGCAAAGCTCATTGATATGCTGGGGAGTTTCATATTGGAAAACACCTCGATGGAATGCATGCGCTGCTAGCCTGATTTCAATACGTTTGAAAACGTTTTCCTGCTGCTTCTAGTTATGATAAATGGGTGTTAAAGACTTTCTACTGAGTCTGATGCCAACTCTCCTTCTTTATTACGTCCTGCTTATAATCACCCTCGAAACGGGATTAATTTCTGTCACAGACATTACTTAGCATGAAAAGCCTTTGTCGTTGTTTGTAGGATCTTCCAGGGCTTTGGTACCCGTGTGCCAGTAGGCAAACTGCAGTTGCATTTTTGCAGTTGGTGTCGTTGAATGTGTGTGTAGGTCTGGAAGGGCTTGTGCTTTCCATTTCCGCGTGAAGATTAAGTTGTTGCTCTGTCAGTCACAATCCTGTTTTTCACAGAATCATAGAATGGGTTGAGATGGAAGGGACCTCCAAAGGTCATCAAGTCCAAACCCCCTGCAATGAGCAGGGACATCCTCTGCTAGATCAGCTTGCTCAGAGCCTTGTCAAGCCTGACCTGCGAGATCTCCAGAGTTGGGGGCCTCAACTACCTCCCTGAGCAACCTGGGGCATTTGCATAGGATTTTTCCAAATTCAAGCCTTTAAATACTCAACATCTCTCCAGGTTCCCTGATAGAAGCAAGGAAGATTTAGATGATGAAATGCACCTTTCTCTAAATCTGTGTATGTCTTCAAAATAACTGCTTTTCTCTTCCTCTGTTTTTATGTGAACTGCAGTTAAACTTGTTTTTTTTTCCCATTACTTTCAATGTTTGGTATTTAACTTGCTGATTCTGTTGTTTGTTTGCTGTTTCTTTGCTTTTTCCTCTCGGATACTCATGGGCAAGAATTCAAGGTTCCACTCAATTCTTTTCACTCAATGTAAAATGCTAAAATACTGTCAAAGAACTATCCAGCATCATTTTTTTCCCACATACTTGCTGTGTGACCACTTAAAACTTAGGATTTTTAGCCCTTCAGCCTCTAAAAAAATGTCTTGGTGGGCTGGTTTTGGCATCATTTGTGAATTCTTATCTCCCTGTGTGATTCTGTTGTTTGGGGTGGACTGGAAAGGTAGAAATGAGCAGGAATCATAACTGCACTGGATTTTTAATTATTAATGTATTACATCTTGCATAAAACATTGACCATGAGGGGGAAGATGTTTCAGCTGAAGTTTTATTCCCCCCTCCTGATGACAGTCCATTATTGGCCTAGGGGGATTTAAAAAATACTGTTACTCTAATCTGTATTTGTATTAGTGTAGTTCTCTTTCAAACTAGTTCTCTTTCAAGCCTTACAAACTAGTGTTAAAAGTACTCAAATGTATTCAGAAAGGAGCTCCTGGGAACCATTTCTTTAATTGCTTTTCACAGGTTTGGTGCCTTCAGAAGACCCAGGCCAATAGATCTAGAGATGCAGGTGCACCTTTTCTTGCTGTTGCAGTTGGGTCACCTTTCCTGAGGGCCCTTGGTTAGCCCCCGTGTTTCATTTCTCTTGACTTCAATGAAAGATACTTAGCAGACCACTTGCAGGAGGCCTTCCCATAGGGCTCCACATCTTTGCAAAGAGAAAGAATGTTTGTATGCTTTGGTGAACATAACATCTTCTTCAGCTTTCACCTTCTAATGTCTTCCTCCTCTATTATTTGATTTCTCTTTTCCACTGTCTATTGTCAGTAACAAGGGACATTGTTTTGGTTTAGGGGCAATGCTAAATGCATCCTGTAATTAGTTTTGCCATTTGCCCATGTCAGCCATGTTACTTGTTTTTGTACATGGCTAAAAGGAAATTTGTCTTGTAAAGGTGTAGATTAAGATAAACAAGAAATACAAGACCTATATTTTATGAGCTATGTTAGGATATTACCATAAGATCTTTGTGGTTTGTGTTAATGCAGCAGCCAGTGTCTCTATTAAGCTCAAAGTAAGTAAAGCAGTAGATAGGTTAAGCTCAAAATAAGAGAGGCTGTCAAAAGAGACAACAGTATGGAAAATGTGATCCAGTGTATTCCCCCCCCCAAATATGTTGATTTAAAATTCATTCATGCTGCTTCACAGCTTATTTGCAGTTCCTCATAATTATCAAATGAGCTCTGCATAGGAGCAGACAACGGTAATCAGACAGTCAATTATTTTCTAGTTCCTCTGCTTGCATTTCCATCTATTACATTTGCAGTATTAAGAGGAATGTGAGAGGACTCACAAAACATGAAAGCAAAATGAGGGCTGATAATTTCCTTTGGCTTTCATCTTTCATAGCCTCCAATGAAGTTCTTTTTAATGTTTGCTCCCAGGTGTACGTTTGCAGGTGGGGAGGGTGGTGGGCACACGGAATTTCTTCTGGTGATTTCCACCTAACCGAGAAGTGTGCAGCAAAGCACTCAGCATGGAAAAAGCTCTGGAGCACACTGACAGTTTTATCGACCGTCCCTTTTTGTAGTGACGTGCTGGCCCCCTTTGAATTGATGGTTAACAGAAGGGAGTGAATGCACATGGCTTTTGTAATACAGTGATAAATTGGTGGACAGTTGGACCACGATGGCTTCAGGAGTTACGTGTTTGCCATCAGTGCCCTGAGGCCTTTTATGTTCTGTGTCAGTGGGGTGCATCTGAATACCATATGTCACAAAGACTAATGTCCTCGCTCTTCCTTCTAATGGGCACGGCAGACACCGCGCGCTTGGAAATTTCCGTGCCTGCCTCTGAGATAAACAGTAACAGGGCCAGCTAATTGTGTATGTTGTTAAACACCAGAGCTGCTTACTTGAAAGGTGGATCCTGGCAATTAATGAGAACCATTAAAGGAGTGAACAGCAGAAAAATAAAATCTCTTCCCCCCCCCCCGACATGGGGCTTGCTGCTAGTGAATTAGATGGGCTCTTGTCCTGACTGATTGCTGCTTCTCTGTTAGGAGAGAGGCATAGGTTAGGGATAGGGGTTGGAGTGTTGTGATTTATACTAGATGATGCTTTAGATGCTTGTTTGCAGAGGACAGTGCAAGAAGACACTCTTGCCCAGGGAGGTGGTGGAGTCACCATCCCTGGAGGTGTTCAAGAGGGGATTGGACATGGCACTTGGTGCCATGGTTTAGCCATGAGGTCTGTGGTGACAGGTTGGACTCGACGATCTTTGAGGTCTCTTCCAACCTTGGTGATTCTGAGATTCTTGAGACTAAGAAACTGAATTGTTAAAAACAGATAATCCCACAGTATAGTTCCAAAATCCACTCATGGCAGGAGGTCAGGCTGCAATGTGTATACTTTAAAGACCAGGGGGGTTCTGGTGCAATATGCATGTGAGTAAGCAAAATTTTCCAGAGCAAGGCTTTTGGGCAAGCACTGTGTCATCACACCTGCAGGGTGGAGTTGATTACACAGATACACTCCAAATTTAGTGAACAAACTGACAGTTAATTTAAGTGCTGTTACCTGCATTTCTACAGGCTTTCCCTTGCTGCCAGTCTTTTTTTTCAGTGTAATATATTTACTGAAGATTAAGGTAAAGGGAGTGGTGCCATGCTTAATTTCAGATGCTGGATGTTCTGTGGCCAAGGGTTAAGTGATCAGCATCATAAATCAGAAGAAAAGAGCAGCAACACAAAGAATATTACATATCGATTAGAGATGCATCTCATCTGTTTCCTGGGTGAGAGTCATGCTATCCATATAACAACTCTCATGACCACGGCTCTGTTCTTTCATGGTTTTAGGAGTGCCAGAATGACACTGTGGTGTAGATCAGATGTTAATCCATTGACATTTATCCTTCCATTCAAATGTATTGCTAAACAAAAGGAAGCATGTGTATGTTTCCGGAGCAAAGAATGACTGGTATTTGTTCTTTAACCAGAGAAGCTAAGAGCTGTGAGGGCAGAGCATTGTCTATATAATTTGAAAGAACAGAAATCAGCTAGAGAGAGAGAGATGTGCATTTCCAAACCAAGTCAAATGCACAAAAGCTCATATTACATAATCTTATGTATTTGCTTGTCTGTGCTAGACCATTCAGGATTTGTAGGGCACATTTAAATGTCAAGCAGGAGGGGGTTCCCATGTTTGGTACCTGCATTTGCTGAAAGCTTGAGCAACTTATCACAAAGAATTAGTAGCAATGGCTAAATATGCACGTGTACTAGAGAAGTTAGAATTAAAACCTTAATGAATTTGGAAGACTTAGACACTGTTATAAGTGTATATTTGTGAGAAAACTTTACATTTTTGGAACACTGCTTTCCTTGGGATGTAAATTCAGTTTAGTGAACTTCTTTTGCTGCCTGCTAGAAAGCTGACTTTCAAATCTTATCTTTGTTCATTCTTAAAGAGAAATATTTTACTGCTTGGCAGCTGATTCACTGTAATACCTCTATGCTTTGTGTTGCCACTTGATTCTTTGAATCATCTTTTAGCTTTTAAAGAAGCTTCTTCAGGCCTCAAGTCATGCAGATCTTCATCCTCCCATTACAACTTTTTAAAATGAAGGGAGAGGCTAAATGATGTGCTTGGGGTTATGCAGTGAATTAGTGCTGCAGTTGAGAATGGGAGATAGGGGCATTCTCCAAACATTGGATTTAGTGATGATGAGCTGTGGAATGAGCCACTACAATCAAAAGCATGTCCTGTTCCCCACCCCCCCCCCCGCCCATAATGATGAGTGCTTTTCCATTCTTAGTATATGGCTTCTTAGTCCTCAGATCAGTTTTAGGGAGCTAATGACAAACTCGGCTACTGGGATAGACAAGTGAATAATGAAAGGGAAGAAGGTGGCAGAAGGCCATAATGACCTCCTGGACACTACTGTGTGGGCTCAAAGGCTTTTAGAGCCTGAGGCAAAAGCCTTTCCTATTTTATTACTAGGTGATAGTAATATTTTCCCCTGTATTTGCAATCTTGTATTTGAGTTGGTATTTGTTGGAATAAATGGAATGTGCTGGAAAGCTTTTTTGGTAGTTGTAGTTCAGCAAACCTGCGGTGAAGATTCGTTGGTCAATGTGTGGGATATGGTCCATGCTTCTAGAACATGTGGCAAAATTTCAGTCCTTTCCCCTGCTGCTGTTCCATTTTGCTGTGGGGTGTATACATGAATGTGTGGCTCACCAGACACATTTCAAGGGCCCAGGCAGCCTGTGCCCTTCCCTGGGGAGATGAGGAGCAGAAAGCGGTGCGATGTGTGGAAGCTGATGGCAGTTCTGAGACTACCCTCCTCACTCTCCCTGGTTGCTGGGAAACAAAGTTTTAAAAGTGTGCAGTGAATTTGTGTTTACATATGAGCCCTGTCCTTGCAGGCTGACACTGAAAGTGGCAAAAAGCACATTCCTTGTCTCTTCTAGGGAGTGCATCATCTTACTCCCAAACCTTCTGGCTCAAATTGGGAAACAACTGATGTAAAGATCCTTGAATTTGTCTTCCAATTAAACTCAACGCTTCCTACATGGTGATGCTTCAGCTTGAAAATATTGTTGTCTGAAGTAATAAATTGCCTGATTTTAATTACATTTTTTGGGGGAAGAGTCGATTTTGTTTCCTTGATTCAGTCTGCTCCTGCTTCCTGTGATAAATGGCTTTTCATGTAATGGGTACACTGATTACTGCATGGCACACATCTGCTAAAGGATGCCTTTGAAATTCAGGCTAATTTGTTGGTTAAGTGGCAGATTTCTGATTGCAATCTCCTTTCAATACAGAAAATGACTTAAGTGAGACAATAATCCTCTCTTTTTTTATTTCATTTTCCTCAAATGCTGTCATGTTCATTTTGGGGTTTTTTTCCATCTCTGTCTTCATCTCCCTAGTCTATTTTTCCTGCTTTCTAGGTATACTTTAGTTTCTATCTCTTCATAAACAGTTATCAAACGATTGCTGTTTACAAAGGCCTGTAGTTGATAGGATGAGGGGCAATGGTTTCAAACCAGAGAAGAGTAGATTTGGATTGGATGTTAGGAACAAGCTCTTTACCATGGGGGTGGTGGAGCACTGGAACAGGTTGCTGAGGGAGGTAGTTGAGGCCCCATCCCTGGAGATCTTCAAGATCAGGTTTGACAGGGCTCTGAGCAAGCTCATGTAGTGGAGGATGTCCCTGCTCACTGCAGGGTGGTTGGTCTAGATGACCTTTGGAGGTTCCTTCCAACCCAGACCATTCTATGATTTCTAGCAACTTTGATGTGTACAATTTGCACCTAAAATTGACACAACTGCAAACTCTAGAGCTTCACTATGCGCAGTTGTCAAATTGCATAGGCTACTCTGGCTTCAAGAGACAAACTATCTGTACTAGATCCTAAAGTCCACATAGAAATGGCAGTTTTAGAAATGGCAGTGAAAAAAATGCTAAGTTGAATTTTAGAATTATTGCTGCAAATGTTCATGTGGAGAGGAGTGTCCTGTCTCTCTGGGTGTTCTGCCTGCAGCTCTGCATTGGATGTGTGCATAAGGGCAGAGAGACTCAGTCTGACAGACTCTCCGTATGACACTATCGTCATGGAATCATAGAATTGTTAGGGTTGGAAGGGAGCTCAAGGATCATCTAGTTCCTACCCCCTGCCATGGGCAGGGACATCTCACACTAGATCAGGTTGCTCAAAGCCACATCCAGCCTGGCCTTAAACACCTCCAGGGATGGGGCTTCTACTACCTCCCTGGGCAACCTGTCCCAGTGTCTCATCACCCCCATGGGTGATGACATCTTCCTAACATCCAGTCTGAATCTACCCATTTCTATTTGTGTTCCTGTCCCCCTAGTCCTGTCATTACTTAACACCCTAAAAGTCCCTCCCAAGCTTTCTTGTAGGTCCCCTTAAGATATTGGAAGGCCACAATAAGGTCTCCTCAGAGCCTTTTCTTCTCCAGACTGAACAGCCCCAACTCCCTCAGTCTGTCCTATTGTATTCTCTATTAAATGTCAAATATGAACCTCTCCTTTTTTATCTTGTTTGCTTGTTTTTAATAGACATGACATAAAATGTTGTATTAGCTCATAGGCTAAATCCATGCATCAAACTTTCAGAATTTAGGGATGCAGCTTTATTTGCTCCTCTATTAATGCTTACAAGCCTCTGTATACATATTGCTGGCACAGCTCAAACTGCTGTGTTTTAACTTAGCTTATTCCACTGCACAAACCAGTCATAAACTGAGTGAACAAAGCCACTTCCTGGTACCTGGGAGCTGCACTAGAAGGTTTGGCTGGCACAGTTGGAGCATTGGAGCCCACCTGGTCTTAGAACTTTGCCAGCCTTCTTTTCAAAGCAGGTAGGTATGGGGAGTTCTACTTTGTGGAGGATAACTGACATTGTAGGTAAATGATGTTGCTGGGTTTTCTAGCCCTGTCTGATGCTGTGACCACTATATCACACAGCCTTCATGTTTTAATTAATCTGTATTTTACATACAGACATAAAATATATAAAATGCTTCTTCTGAAGATCTCCCTTTTGCTGTTTAGAGGTGGAGAGAAATAAAGTTGACAAAGTGAGCTGAAGAGTGGGCAAAACTTCTCATCTGTTTTCGCCGGGGGTCAGTCCTGGGTCCAGTCTTAGTCAACACCTTCATCAATGATCTGGGTGAGGGGATAGAGTGTACCCTCCACAAGTTTGCTGATAATACAAAACTGGGAGGACTGGCTGTTATACCAGAAGGCTGTGTGGGTATTCAGTGAGATCTGGACAGGATGAAGAGCTGGGCAAGGGGGAATGAGGTTCAACGGGAATAAGTGTAGAGTCCTGCACCTGGGAAGGAACAACTCTATGCACTAGTATAGATTAGGGGGAACCTCCTGGAAAGTAGCTCCATGGAGAAGGATCTTGCAGTCCTGGTGGACAGCAAGTTATACATGGGCCAGCAATGTTCTGTTGTGGCTAAGAAGGCAAATGGCCTCCTGGGGTGAATTAAGAAGAGTGGGTCCAGCAGGTCAAGGGAGGTTCTGCTCCCCTTCTACTCTGCCCTAGTGAGACCACATCTGGAGTATTGTGTCCAGTTCTGGGCTCCTCAGTTTAAGAGAAACAGGGATATACTAAAGAGAGTCCAAGAGAGGGCTGGGCCATCTGTCTTATGAGGAAATGCTGAGAGATGGGGGCCTGTTTAGTCTAGAAAAGAGAAGAGTGAGAATAGATCTTATTAATGTTTATAAATGTCTGGAGGGTGGGTGTCAAGAAAAAGGCACTAGTTTCTTTTCAGTGGTAGTCTCTGATGGGAGAAGGAGCTGTGGACACAAACTGGAATGCAGGAAGTTCCACCTCAACATGAGGAAAAAATTCTTTACTGTGAGGGTAATGGAACACTGGAACAGGCTGCCCAGATTGTGGAGTCTCCTCTGGAGACTTTCAATGCATTTCTGTGCAACCTTCCCTAAGTGTTCCTGTTTTGGCAGGGAGTTTGGACTAGATGACCTCCAGTGGTCTCTTCTCACCCCTGCCTCTCTGTGATTCTGTGATCTTTACTTCTGCAAAACTACAGTATCACAGTATAACCAAGGTTGGAAGAGACTCCAAGGATCATCAAGTCCAACCTGTCCCAACAGACCTCACAACTAGACCATGGCACCAAGTGCCATGTCCAATCTCCCCTTGAACACCTCCAGGGACGGCAACTCCACCACCTCCCTGGGCAGCCCATTCCAATGACGAATGACTCGCTCAGTGAAGAACTTTTCCTCACCTCAAGTCTAAACCTCCCCTGGCACAGCTTGAGACTGTGTCCCTTGTTCTGGTGCTGGTTGCCTGGCAGAAGAGACCAACCCCTTCCTGGCTACAACCACCTTTCAGGTAGTTGTAGAGGGCAATGAGGTCACCCCTGATCCTTCTCTTCTCCAGGCTAAACAACCCCAGCTCCCTCAGCCTCTCCTCACAGGGCTTGTGCTCAAGGCCTCTCCCCAGCCTTGTTGCCCTTCTCTGGACACGTTCAAGTGTCTCGATGTCCTTCTTAAACTGAGGGGCCTAGAACTGGACACAGGACTCAAGGTGTGGCCTAACCAATGCAGAGTACAGGGGCACAGTGACCTCCCTGCTCCTGCTGGCCACACTATTCCTAATACAGGCCAGGATGCCATTGGCCCTCTTGGCCACCTGGGCACACTACTGGCTCATGTTTAGGTGGGTGTCAATCAGCACCCCCAGGTCCCTCTCTGTTTGGCAGCTCTCCAGCCACTCTGACCCCAGCCTGTAGCTCTGCATGGGGTTGCCGTGGCCAAAGTGCTGCACCTGGCACTTGGACTTGTTAAATGCCATGCCATTAGACTGTGCCCATCTGTCCAGTCGGTCGAGGTCCCTCTCGTAGCCATTGGGATGTTCTTTTTTTGGCTAATACTGCAGGTGCTCTGCCAATAACACAGGATGAACTTCAAACACAATTGCATCCTGGAGGAGAGGCCTCTGAGGAAATGTCTTCACTCCTGCTAGTGCACTAGAATTAACAGTGAGACGGGTTGCCTGACAGAGGGAAATAAGTGTGTGTGTGAAACACTAATGCAGTTAGGTTAAATTATCCTTCTTGCTTATTGGAAGAGCTGCTGATGGAGAAAAACCTTGAGATGTTTGGTAAACTCTGCTTTCTCTTTTTGACATCTAGCAATCTGGTTTTTAATGAAATGCTCATTAGAATATATAGTTGGTCATGTACTTGTATTTTCTCATTCTTGGTCACTTTATGAAGAATAAGTTGAAAGCTCTGAAGTGTTCTTTGTACTTTTTTTAATGGGTTTATTTTGAAGGTTTTTTTTTTCTTTCCCCATTATACTTCTATTATTTCTTTTGTTGCTTTTCCATTGTACTTCTGTGTTGTTGGGTTTTGGTTTTGGTTTCTTTCTTTTCTTTTTTTTTCCCCATAATAAAGTTTGAATTTGGAAGTGTGTGTGAATTGGAAGTACCAGAGGTAATGAGTGTCTCATCTGGCTTTTTAAAATAGTGCAAGGCACTGAGTCACTTCTTGCCACTAATAAGTTGCGTCATTTTGCCAGGATCAGAATGTTCCAGTCTCAAAGCAAATAGTTTTAACAGTGAAAACCCAGTTGTTACCATGTATATGTGTGAGCTGATGTGTACACTCGCACACGCATTCTCTCTGCCTTCTGATACAATGATGATGACTGATCCTACTATGTGGGGGGCAGTGAAGTATTAATTGCCATTCCTTTCTGCTTTACCTCAGCCTTCAATTTCAGCAGGAGAGGAGAGGACAAAATACATTCAAACCATAGTGCTTTTAAAGGTGATGTTTATAAGCATGAGTGAGAAAAGATGTGTGGAGCTGAGCCTAGGGCGGGGGTGGTGGAATTGAGGGAATACTAAACTTGTCAGTTTGTGGTTTTGTTTCCAACCTGTTGGATGTATCGTTTGTTATACTGAATCTTCAAATGATTTCTGTCATATTGGTTGAGTTCTACTGCAACACTACAAGGTAGAGTCTGCAAAGGGTGGTTTTGCTCCTGCTGGCTGCATGCAGATGTTTCCTGTGGTGAGCTTTTGCAGACTTTATCAAACAAGACTAAAAAGTACCATCTTTGCACTGATTATTTCAGGTCTGTTTGTCTTCTTATGCTTTGCCAGCAAACCTGGTCCGTTTTGCCATCAGGATTTCATTAGACTAAGTCAATGTTAATGTTTTAATGGCCCCACTGGTAGGAAATTCCCCTCAGATGGAAAAAAACAGACTTCAGGGTGAAGCCAGCAGAGTGGTACGTGTGCAGACAGTACACATGTGCAGGGACCAGGGAGGCTGAGGTGCTCGAGAGGCCAGGAGGGGCTGGGCACCTGGGACTGTCTACAACTTCCTGAAAGGAGGTTGTAGCCAGGTGGGGGTTGGTCTCTTCTCCCAGGCAACCAGCAACAGAACAAGAGGACACAGTTTCAAGCTGTGCCAGGGGAGGTTTAGGCTGGATGTTAGGAAGAAATTCTTCCCAGAAAGAGAGATTGGCCATTGGAATGTGCTGCCCAGGAAGGTGGTGGAGTCACCATCACTGGAGGTATTCAAGAGGGGATTGGATGTGGCACTTGAAGCCATGGCTTACTTAGTCATGAGGTGTTGGGTGATAGTTTGGACTTGATGATCTCTGAGGTCTTTTCCAACCTGGTTAATTCTATGATTCTATGATTCTATGACTAAGGAAGGGGCAAGCCTTTGTGATTGCTGAGACATGGCTTTGGTTTCTTCCCTATAATTATGCCAAATCCCTGGCAGGAGACTGTAAGTGACATCACAGTGGATGAGAAACCAATTTGTAGGGCATCAGGAGCCTGCATTTCATTGCACTGAAGCAGTCAGACCCTGGGACTTCTGTGGCTTTGTTCTCCATGTCTTTGGCAATGCTGACATGACCCTTATTCTGTTTCTACTTTTGCCCCTCCCTCACTGAACAGAAAAGATAAACAGTCTGTTTACAGGAGAATAATGCCAATCTGTGATGCTGAGACAGTTGTTAAATGAAGGGTTTTTACTTAATTTGCCATTTCAAGTCATCTTAGCAGCTGATGGGTTATGATTATTAATGGATTAACAGGGAAGTCTCCAATAGCTGTCCTGAGAGCGTTGAGAGAGGTTAAAATGCTGAGGAATTAATGGAGTGGCAGGTTGCAGAGGATGCTGATGGTGGCTGTGAAGAACGTGAGCTGAACAAGGGGGCAGAGGCTGAGGTTACTGAAAGCTCTGTAGTGTTGTGATAGTTTAAATCTTCATGCTAACAAGTTCTGTAGCTGCTATTGGTTATACTTCTTACTTATGGAGGCTCTTTAAAAATAGTTTAAAAATCCAACTTGTATAGCAGGGCAGCTAGGGACTTGCTCTAAGATAGTCTAAATGTTGCATAGTCATGAGGTCTGTGGTGACAGGTTGGACTTGACGATCTTCGAGGTCTCTTCCAACCTTTGTGATACTGTGATTTCAAAGGAGCAATAAGGTGGTGCAAACATTTAATATAAAGGGAAGGAGAATCTAGATATCTTTTTTTCCCTCTTGTAGTAATTCTAAATGATAAGAAGAGTGAACAGCAGGTTTAAAACCCTGTCCATTTAGACAGAGGCTCACAATGTGACAGAGCCACAGAGCGGGTGACAGCAGGTGAGGAGTGATGCTCTTATTTCAGTGCCCTTACTCTTTTACCTTAGCTTCTGTGCTGTTTGCCTGACACACGAGCTCTCTGCACAACCCCTCCTATTTTTCTGGCCCAGCGTGGACTATCTGCACCTGTAATCCATGCATGGAAAAGTAATTCAGTGGTACATTTCTTCACTGTGATGTCTTCAACAGCTGAGCTGCCTGGATCAGCAACAAAGTGCCGTGCTTTGTGTATCAAGGTAAGAAGTCTAAAGGGAATGTGGCCTCTGAGGTGCACGACTTCTATAGCTGTTTTGGGTCATTAGAGGTTATGTGTGCCTTATGTTTTCTGGCAGAGCATCATCCTGCCATCCACAGGAGCTAGAAGATGTTTGGTCTGCCCCAGCATGACTGGTCTTCTGAATTGATGTGCTTTGTAAGGGTCCTAAAAGGCTTTCAATGATAAATGATTCCGAGGAGAGTAAATCAGTCCCTTGTAGGTAAAGCTGTTGAAGTCCCAAAGGCTTGACAGAGAGATTCAGGTTAGATGTGCAATGTATATTTTTCATGGTTGTTTGATCAGGCAAGTTTTCCAGCTGAGGCAGCTGGAAAAATTGGACAGCAAATCTCAGAACAAACACAAGAAGTTTTGATAGAGCAGAAATACAGCTCTGCTTTTGCAACCAAATATGTTATGAATTGTTGTGAGAGTCACCTGAATTAGCCATGCTAGCCCCAAGTTATAAAAAGACAGAAAGAGACCTGTGTGCTAAGGTGTATATACCTGTTAATATTAAGCACTGTGTATATATTATTTTTATTTACTGTTTGGGGCAGTTTAATTTGGTTTGGTTGGTTGGGTTTGGATTTTCTGATAGGTTTCTCAAGCCTTTCTTAACCTGTTGTCAATGGAAACTTTGGTTTGAAATGAAAGCAGGTATTTTCCCAGTGTTACCTTGCAGTAGGCATCAAAACTTCAAGGGGAGAATAGGAAACACCAGGAAATTTGGGGTAGGGCTGTGTCCTGGTTTGAGTTGGAACACAACTAATTTTGTTCAGTAATTCTACTGTACAGCTCAGTCTCTTCTAAGTATCTGCACTTTCTGAAATTAACAGCATGTTCTCATAGGCTTCTAGCAGTCATAGCACTTGATGTTTCTAGTTAGTACCAAGGATTGATTTGTAGACCAAGATCACTGCTAAATCTTGTGTACCTCATTAAGGATGCAATACAATACAATACACCAGGTTGGAAGAGACCTTCAAGATCATCGCGTCCAACCCATCAAACAACTAGATCATGTCACCAAGCACCCCATCAAGTCTCCTCCTGAACACCTCCAATGACGGTGACTCCACCACCTCCCCAGGCAGCCCATTCCAATGGGGAATCACTCTCTCTGTATAGAACTTCCTCCTAATGTCCAGTCTAAACCTGCCCTGGCGCAGCTTGAGACTGCAAAGTGAAAGGCTGCACCTACAGGGAAGAGTGGACAGTTCAGGTGACCCTAAAGTGAACAACAAGGTATTCCATTCCATATATGTCATATTGGGTAGAAAACTGAGGCATCGTGAGAGCTGAGTTCTTCTTCACTCCTCTTCAATGGCTGGCATCAGAGGAGGGCTCTCTCCATTCTGCTTTCAATCCTGATCTGTGAGTTCCTGAATTCCAGAGTCCAGCTCCTGAATCTGGTTCCTGTCTGCCACTAAGGCCAGTCTGTCATCTGTGTCTTCTGCCACAGCATCAGTGGTGATGGTGACTAATTGCCATCAGGGTATTTGGTTCAGTATGTATCTCATTGTTATTTTCATTAAAGTAGTTTTATGAGTTGTTTTTTTTTTCCCAAACCATAATTCTGTCTCTCTTATTCCCTTTCTTTTCCCATTTGGGAAGGTAGAGGAGTTAATAGCATTTATCTCTAATCATTGACAGGCTGACAACTGGCCAGACTTGAAGAGTTTCTATGTAGATACACAGAACCCAAACTATGCTCTGCATTATCCAGTAAAATGGAAATGTGTACTGTTTGTTCTTACCTTTTTTTAGATAATTCAAATAGTTAAATATTCTTTGTAATTTGTGTGCTATCTTGCTAGTGAGTTTTGATGGTGGCCCAAATTTTATGTTGAAGGATCACACAGTATTTATTTTCAGCTGTTTCTCAACAGTTACACAAAACTGGGTTTATTGCTTTGTACATATGTGTGTTTTGACATGTCCTCTAAGAGCTTCTGAGCCCATTGCCTATTTTCAGACAAATTTCTCAGAGGATATGGAGAGCTGAGAGGAATTTCTTTCCTAGAGGTTATGTGAAAAAGATAGCTGGGTGAAGGAAAGGGAAAGGGACTCAATTCAATTCCTTTCCTTTCACAGCTGAAGGGAAAAACCTAAGATGACCTCAGCTCAAATTTCACATGAGAACAGCTTCATGGGGAAGGGATATACTTATACCATGATCATAGAGTAAAGCTTGGGCTTTACCACTGACACAGAAGAGAAACAAGAGACCACAGACAGGTTTCCCTAGGGAAGCGTGCTCTCTTAGTGTTGGGAGAAACTAATTGCCCAGGCTGAAATGGTACAATGAGAGGCAGAAAATCAAGTTCTGGTTCTGAAGCAGGACAGCATTTGGAAACTGAAGCTGTGCAGAATCCCATGTGGCTATTGCTGAAGTAGCAGGAAGTATATGTGTGGTGTTATCATTGTAGTAAATGCACACACTTGATCCAAAAAGATTTGTTTTCAGAGAGTATCCTTTCAGTGTTTGTGGCAAAGAGCAGGAAGTTATTTATTGTACAGCTGGTTTAAATTGAAACTCTTGTGGATAATGGGATAACTCTTCATCTCCTCCCATTCCCCTCCTTAAGTTTTCATGCAAGAGCACATTTTCCATGACTCCATTATTGTTTGAACATCAGGATATTGCATAAGCCTCTCTTGGGAAAAACAGAATATGCAGAACCAGAAAACGACCTATGCCCACCCACAAGGGCTATTAAATGCAGCTTCACATATAGTGTCAATAATGAAAAACATTAGTGTGTGTGGGGGGAGGTGAAATGTGGGCATTTGAGTGTTTTAATCTGTGGGGTGACAGTACTTAGTTATTGCTACTTTGTGCAATAACTACCTGCATGGCCATGGACGTACCTCCTAACCTTCCTGTTCCTCTCTCTCCTGCTTTGAAATAGGGCTCTCCTTTCTCCTCGTGGTAAAGTGCAGTGGGCAGGGGGGAGGAGAGGGGAAGGAAGTGCAGTTCATGGTGTTTGTTTTTTTTAAATAGTTTGATATTTTTTTTTTTATTTCTTTGCCTATACGCTCTTAGATGAAGAAGCCACTAAAGAAAAATGTAAACACAGGCTGATCTTCAGACGGCTTGTGTGAATTGCAGTTTACTTTGGGGAAGTAGCTTTGCTGGCAATGTTGTACAACAGACTTCACCCTAGACAAGAAAAGATTAGTGCTTGGTAAATTTACATGGTGGCTGCTGCTGAGGGCAAGCATTCCTGAGTCATTCACATTCCTGTCAAAATAATGCAGAGTCTTGAACATTCCCACAAACTGAAGAAGTGTAGTCCTGCAGTCTGTGATCTGCAGTTCAACGTTGTGGTTGAAGTCAGTGGCTCAGTTCGTTTGAATTTCATGACAAGCACCTTAGGGTTTTTCAGAATCGGGGATTAAATTTGTAAAGTATTTAACAGACTGTTTGTGCTTAATTTCACCTTCCCTGCCTGCAAAGCCACTGTCTTTGGACTGCAGAAAACAGCTCTCAAAGAACCTGGAGTAGAGCTGGAGTGGTGCAGGGTGGGATGAGTAGTCTGTGGACTCTAGTCTCTTCTCAAAGGAAACCAAATCCTCTGTCACCCATAGGTTTCTAAGTTTTCTCTCTTATTCCTTGCCTTTGTCACTCTAACGGAGAGAAGAGAGAAGCCTGCTGGCCCGTGGAACAAGAGGAGCACATTTCATCCTTTATAACCTTCAAAACAGAAGAGGGAGGGGGAAGTGACACATACACAGGAAGATGATTACACTCCAAAGGCTCATTCTTTTTCAAGTGCAAATGAAGAGGATCCCGATAAGCCCTGCCACCTGCGCAGCACTGAAAAGGCAGATTTACACCATCGTGCCAATCGGCACAGATAGTAAAGTATCAACAGACACTTCCATTTATTCTGTATCTAGGATCAGAAGGGAAAACAAACATTTTAAAAGTCAATGTCTGTTTGCAACACTATCTTATCATATCCCATTAGGAATGTCAGTTTACAAACAGAGGGAAATTCGTTCCTTCCTCTTTTTGAAAGGTTTCTCTTCTTAGGAGAAAGAGACTCTGCCTACGTAGGGCAGAAAGAGGAGCAGCCCTGCCAGAATCTGTTACTATAAATCATTTACTTGAGATAAAATTTCGATAAGCATTATGGAGAAATCACCTCACTCTCCTATTTTTCCACTGAATGTGAGCTGGCACTGTGTGTTTATTGCTTCTGTAGTTAAAGTTTATGGAAGTTCCTCAAAGGGATGCCCTTGAATCTGAGATCTAATGACTGCTCCCTCTACTGCTATTGCATCTTACGACTGGAGCAGCTTAGATTAATTTCGTTTTTATTGGATGAATATGCAACCTGCATGTTATCAGACTTGGAATCTACTGGTACAATAAACCTACAGTATTAAAAGCCAAAAACTTCTAAGCCAACGTCACATTTTAAAGCTTGGGAGAGGAATTTGAGAACTCTGTGATGATAAATGTTTGAGGTTATGTAGGTAATTTAAGTAAACACACCTGGTTTTAAAAGAGAAGAAATCTTCAAGGTTGGTGTGCTTCAAGCACTCTTCACATCTGTCCTTCACAGGGCTAGGGGCTAGCAGTTTTTGGTTTGGTTTGATATTTTTCTCTTCCAAGTCAAAGGGAAATTCTTGGATGTAGTTCTGAGATTGCCGCTGCTTGGTATTTTTGAGAGAGAATCTCAGATTTGTCAGCTCTGCAGACACTGAAAGGTGAATAAAATAAAAATTCTCCATCTTCTTCTTGGGATGTCCTTTGGGATCACTGTGTCCCAGGCATGAGTTTTCCTGGAGTGGTGATTGTTCACAGAACGGAGCAGGTCTTCATGAGACCTTTCTGCATCCATACGAGTTGGAAGGTGCCTCTTTTCCAATGGCAGCAGATCAGGAAATCAAGAGTTTTAAAACTAATTGCATCCTGCTTCGTTTATACCCAATAAGGTTCATGAATGTGAGGGAAGCCTAAAAAATCTGAAGTACATTTAAAGTCTTCCATTGTGAAACAACGACAAAAGGAGTGTGAATGTTGGCATCTGTGTCTTTAGGCAGTGGTTGAATTTCTGAAGGTGTGGAGCCTGTGGCAGTCCCTGTGAAGGTTGTACAAAGGTGCATGTGTGCTGTCTTCTGGAGGTCCTGCCATATTTAGCTGGCAGAGTGCCCTTCCCAATCTGCTCTCATGGGGTTTGCTTGAAATACTGTGGTTCTAGTCTGCTTTTATTCTGGATTATGTTTTAATACTGCCAGGACAGAAGAATTAAAACAAACTCTTTTGCTTCTCCCATTTCTGCAGAAGTCTTAAAAGTCCTGTGGTGAGGCAAGGCCCAAAAATCTGTTAGTCTTACTTCCCATATTTCCTTTTTTTTTGTTTTGTTTTTGTGATGGTAAGTTTTTATGGGGCACAGCAAGTCTTTATCTCTGCCAAGCACATGGTGTACACCTTGTACACCAGTGAGAATCATTAACTTGCCAAGGCTGTAAAAAAGGTTATCTTCAACACATATAGGTGAGCAGTCAGAAGGATGGAAACACTGTAAAAGAATGTTTGAAGTAGGTCATTGATAATCCTTTTTATGGACATGATTGAGTAAAACACTGACTGCTTTGGCCTTGAACCAGAAGAGCTCTTAACTGTGAATATAAAGCTCAAAAGTAAAAAGCGAAGGCCTGCAGTGATTTTAGTGAGGTTTGTTTCCTGGCTCACACTTGAGCACCTACTTGTGTGGCTTTGTGGAATGTGGCCTCACTTAGGTAGAGCCCATGGAAGTGTAGGAAGGAAGTTGCAAATCTCTCCTCAGCTCTTAGCTCTGTTGGCCTTTCCAACATTTGTCTGTCTTCTGTTTTGTATATCCTAAACGGACTTGCTTTGTCCTCCTGTCCTAAGTTCAATGAATCAGTCCTGAAAGTGGTGGAACAGTTTGATGTTTGCAGATGAAGGACTCGTTCCTGGTCATGCTTCACTGAGGTTCCACAGAAGCTAAAACTGATCCAGATGCTTTCTAACATGCTTCTGGTAGGTCAGGAGTTCTTCCTGTGTGCTCAGTCTGTCCTGAAAGTTACTCAGATGCTTTCTTAACTGCATTCCTGTCATTTGTGACCAGAGAGCAACCTATATTTGCTCTCTGTTTGAAAACACAGGAGGATGATCATTTTCCATTTTGCCACTTCCTCTTCCCTGAAAAACAGATTGCTTTCCTATAACTTGTACCAGTTGGCTCATTGAAAAGAAATAATTTAGATATCCTTGGTGGGCTTGTCTGTTGGTTTGTTATTATAGCATATGATTTGTATCACTCTGCATATGGATAGCTTAAAGCTGAGCACGGAGTTTCTTACTTGGGAACAAACGGACGCAGAAGTATCCAGAGGGTTGGAGGTTTAATGGGAGACAAAGAAACAAAGACAGTAGGCTACGGTGAAAAACCTCCTTCCTGTTTTCATAACTTTATTATTTGTTCAGTAATGGAAACATGATGTGTGTCAGTTTCCCAGAATATCTCCAGTTTCCTCATAGACTTTCTGTGAGGTAACTCCTAGGCCTGTCAAAATCTGACCTATTTTCACATTGCTGCTTCTTCTCAGGAAAAGAAGTTATTTGGCTTTAGAACCTGATGAATTGAGGCTGGGGGAAAAAAAAAATAAAATGGATTTTGCTAATTTAATTTCTTGTATGAAATAAACCTACCATGAGCAACATGCTCTTTTGTTTTTGTTTTGTTGATTTTTGTACATAAACCAGATACAAGAAGCAATTGGAACTTAGGTGCCTGTGAAGTATTTTAGCCAAGCAAAGAATTTGATGACTTAAAAAGAGAGATTACTTGGTTTGGGGTAGTGCTTCATGGCTTAGTGACAGTAATTAGTAATATGGAGGGGAAGTACAAAGTGTCCTAGCTCTAAATCTGCAGGTTTCTAAGAGAAGACAGAAGGACTCAATTGAAAAGATGAAATCACTTAGTGAACAACTGGTAATTTATCTAAGTTTTCTCCTCAGTAACTATTTGATATTTTTCCATAGCCATGAGCTGGCACTCTCAGGTCTGACTGTACAAAACATTTTTCAGCATGCTGAACACAGCCCATGGCTGGCTGCAGAGCTGGCAGCCACTAGCTGGGATTCTGCTGGCATGAAAGGCAAACAATAGTTTCCACTGAAAATTGCGGGCAAAGCAAAGGTGAGAAAAATAGCTGAAGAACACATTATGTTGCTGATGGAAGTTTATGAAACTGGGTGTTGAGCTCCTTTGGTTAGGCTTATGTTTCCTTTCACTTGATGCAGAGAGTTGGTGTTAATTTTATGAATGGATTTATCATAGAACCCATTCACCTTGGAAAAGACCCCTGGGATCACAGGATGTCAGGGGTTGGAAGGGACCCAAAGAGGTCATTGAGTCCAACCCCCCTGCCAGAGGGGGTTGAATAGTCCAACCCCCTCACCACCACACAGGGCCATATAATCTAGCTCAGGTCACAGAGGAACGCATCCAGATGGGCCTTGAAAGTCTCCAGAGAAGGAGACTCCACAGCTCCTCTGGGGAGCCTGTTCCAGTGGTCTGTGACCCTTAGAGTAAAGAAGTTCCCCCTTGTGTTCAGGTGGAACCTCCTGTGCTACAGTTTACATCCATTGCTCCTTGTCCTATCACAGGGAGCAAGTGACACCCAACCCTCAGATATTTATGAATATGTATTAAATCCCATTTGAGTCTTCTCTTTTCCAGACTAAAAAGCCCCAGGTCCCTCAGCCTCTCCTCATCAGGCAGTGCTCCAGTCCCCTAATCATCCTCATAGCCCTCCACTGGACCCTCTCCAGCACATCCCTGTGTCTTTTCAACTGGGGAGCCCAAAACTGAATGCAATACTCAAGATGTGGTCTCACCAGGGCAGAGGGGGAGGAGAACCTCCCTCAATCTGCTGGACACACTCTTCTTAATGCACCCCAGGAACCCACTGGCCTTCTTGACCACCAGGGCACATTGCTGTCCCATGGATAACTTGTCATCCAATCATCAAGTCCAACCATGAACAGTATTCAACAAAGTTCACTAACTACTAAACCCTATTTAGGATTAGAATCAACTGCTGAGGTATCATTCTGGTGTTTTAACCACCACATATTAGGAGGTTGGACTAGGTGTCCTCCTGAGGTCCCTTCCAACCTGAATTATTCTGTGATCCTTGAAGTTGTTAACTGCTTGTGTTTTAAGAAACAAGTTCTTTACCATAAGGGTGGTGGAGCACTGGAACAGGTTGCCTAGGGAAGTAGTTGAGTCCCCATCCCTGGTGATACTCAAGGTGAAGTTGGATGGGGCTCTGGGCAACCTGATCTAGTTGAGGATACCCCTGCTGATGGCAGAGAGGGTTTGACTAGATGACCTTTGGAGGTCCCTTCTAACCCAGACCGTTCTATGATTCTATGAAGCTATAGGACATTTGCAAGCAGTAAGAAGGTCTTTTTATGGCTGCTTAAAAACAAAAGTTAATAAGACTGTTTAGTGGCATCTTCATTATAGTGAAACATTTAAACCTATGTTCCTCCTCTGTTAGCAGCTGTTATACTATAAGTGTTACTCCTTTGTGAAAAGGTAGTTATGTTTCAGTGGGATGGTGGTGGATCTCGTCTCTCCAGAGCTTCGACCTACTCACTAGTTAGTGTCAAATTTAGCCTGCCAAGAGAACATGCTCCTCATGCTTAGAAGAATAATACAGGGGAAATGTGTTGCAGGTGTCTGTGTCAGAAAGCATGCTGATGAAAACCACTGGGGCTTCTCTAGAAAAGGTAGTTTGAGAGTGTATCTTCCAGAGTGGGCTGCAACTCAGCAGAGAATGCAAAGGAGGAAATGTAGAATGAAAGCAGACAAGGTTCTGTTCTGATGACAACTGAAACAGCAATCAATGGGTTATCAATGAAATAGCTCCCTCAGCTCTTTGTATGTAGCTTAAATGTATTTAAGTGGGTCCCTGGGCTCATTTGTGCTTGCCAGTGATTTTGAAGAACATTATGAAAATGGGGGAGGCAGTTGTATGAATTAAGGCTTAAATGAAGAGCAGGCATGAGAGAGAGATTCTTGTTATCATGACAAGTACTTCTTACAAATGGACTCCATTGATGTCCAGTAATAAATTCTGGGACTTTTCCTCCACTCAGCATTGATGCTGTTCAGTGACTAGACAACATCAAGGAAATGTAAAAGGAGAAGTAGCTAGAAGATTACAGTAGGATTTGTGAACAGTGAAGCTGTCCTAAAATCATGATTTCCTGGGAGTGATGGATTCTCCTGCCTTTCCTCCTTGCACTGTATCTAACCTGAATTGAAATGAAATCAGATGTGTGAAATCTGCTGTGTTTTCTCTAGACTCTGAAAGCCATTTCCATGAATTTTCCAGGTGGTATTTTAGTCTGAAACCTCTCAACTGTACTGGAGCCTCTGGCTCATGTGCCCATTTCAGTATGCAGCCATGGGAGAGGAAAAAAAGCCCCAACTTGTTCCCTGAAGACAAGCTGCAAAAACCCTTCCTGTATTTCCAGGTATCTGGTGAGATTGCTAGGAACTGCTGAACACAATTTTGAAATGGGTTTGATACTTACTTGTAAACCATAGATTTGAATCATTGTTGCTGGAGATCCAGCAAACTGAATGCTCAAGAGAGCAAGCTGGACAGGACTGAGATTTGATCAACATTTGATATTTTATTCTTTGTACCACAAGGGTCCTTCTTCTTTTTGTTTTGTTTTTGTTTTTTTTTTTTTTTTAAGTATTATTCTGCTCACATGAATGAAAATTCTTGCAGTATGTGAAGCATAGCATCTTTACACTGGACTCATTTTTCCTCTGCCTATAGCTATAAATAGAATAATGACGTCTTACTCTCAGGGCTGTGTGCATCATTCATACAGCACATCTCCTTTCTAGGTCACACACCTCCCCCCACACACATTTTTTTGTTATACACTCTGACAGCGCTCAAGAAGGCAGAATTTTTTGCAGTGGAAAGCAGTGTCATTGCAGGATGGCAGTGGGGTACTGTGGTGGTGAGAGAAAGTTCAGTTCTCCCACACACACACAAAGAAACCACGGCTGACTCAGTCAGAGAAGCAATAAATGGATAAGGCTATGTTTACAAGCAGGATGAGCTGCAGATCAATATATACACAATATACAGTATTTACAATATATACAGAAATATACAGCAAAGAACGTAACACAGAAGACCTTTCCCTCCTCCAGCCAGGAGGGTTCCCCCAACTATACCCCCTTACAATACAATACAATACAATACAGTACACCAGGTTGGAAGAGACCTTCAAGATCTTCGCGTCCAACCCACCTAAACAACTAAACCATGGCACCAAGCACCCCATCAAGTCTCCTCCTGAGCACCTCCAATGAAAGTGACTCCACCACCTCCCCAGGCAGCCCATTCCAATGGGCAATCACTTTCTCTGTATAGAACTTCTTCCTAACATCCAGCCTAAACCTCCCCTGGTGCAGCCTGAGACTGTGTCCTCTTGTTCTGGTGCTGGCTGCCTGGGAGAAGAGACCAACCTCTGCCTGACTACAACCTCCCTTCAGGTAGTTGTAGAGAGCAATAAGGTCACCCCTGAGTCTCCTCTTCTCCAGGCAAAGCAACCCCAGCTCCCTCAGCCTTTCCTCATAGGGCTTGTGTTCTAAACCCCTCACTAACTTAGAAAGAGAAAAGGTAATTACTAAGGAGGAAATTCTGTTAGCCCAAAGCATATGCAAGAATTAGTTTCTTATCTGGTTAGTTGAAAGGTCAGCACCCTCCAGCGCAGACAGAAGACAGCTGTTCTGAGAGACTGAAACAGACAGACTGAACTGACTGAGATTCAAACTGAACTAAAGCTAAAATTTAAAGTTTCATTCTACCAATCTGTCTAAAATCGGTCATGGACTGCCTGTATGGCAGAGAGAGCCACACTGGTGGTGGCTTTGGTGATTCTTTCATCTTGGGGAACATCCAGAGATGCTTGGAGAGGCGCGTGTTGATTTCTATGGGGACGCTGATCAAGGTTTGAGATGCTGTGCTGGTACTGCATCTCCCCTTTCCTCTGCCTTGGAGGAATGTGGAGATTATGGGGAGGGGGTTTGAGTCCCTGTGTTGTCACAGGAGGACAGGCTGAGCTAGGTGCGTTTTGCAGCCACACAGGTCTTGTGGAGCTGGTCAGAGAGCTGGCCAGGATGCAGGGGTCCCTGTCTGGCTGGGAAAAAAAAAACACCATAAGGGACATTTTTGTCCATGCTTTGGGGTTTTTTTTTATTTAATGCATATATATACCTGCACACACACACACACACACACACACACACATACGTGTGTGGGTACCTAAAAACAGCTTGGGTTTTGCACTTTATTTGTGGCAGGTGCATAACTATTTTTTTATTATTATTTTTGTTGAGTCGTGCCCCTTAAGAGGGGAAGCCTGAATACAGGCAACTTTTTTGTTAGTTTTTTTTTTTTTGCATGCTGGAAAGCTGAGGCTACAAAAAAAAATTAGTGGTTACAGCATTCGAGATGTGTGTGTGTGTGATGGGGGAAACGGAGCAGGGTCCTGGCTTACACTTCATCAGCCAACTCCCAGTGGTTTGATAGGTGAGATCCCTTCTTGGCAGCCTGTTGTGGGCTGCAATAGAGAGGTTCAGCATTGCAATTAACCACTGTTGCTTTGTGCAAAAGTCTGCAGGTTTTGGATTTGTAATTTTTTAATTTTTTTTTTTTAAGAGTTTTGGGTTGTGAGTATTTTTTCCCCCACTCACGTGCACCAACTTCTCCATCCCCATCTCATGCTTTTTTGGCTGCACGCCTGAGCAGGAGGCCGGAGGTGAAGGCAGCCACGCTCTCCTTCAGTGCCTCACTGAGAGATTGGAGGTGGACGGCCCTTTGGTTTCATCCTTCATTGTCTTTTCCTAACCCCTTCAGCAGGAAACAACATCCTTACAGATGGGAATAGAGAGGTTTGGGGAGAAATTATGACTGTGCTTATCCCAAGAAAGGTTGGACCAGACGATCCTTGAGGTCCCTTCCAACCTGTGGATTCAAGGATTCTACCAATGAAATTCGTTTAGAATATCTTTGTTTTCATTCTCATACCAAAACATTCAGCCAGAGTGTCCCAGTAACTGTCCCTTTCTTAAAGGCACAGCCTAAAATGGTCACAGGTACAAAATAGTGACCACTAATACAAGATTCAGAATTACAAGGCATCCTAATTTCAGTAAAAATAGGCTTGGTCTTAGGAGTGACTTATAGACAGATGATGGCGAGTTTGAGAGGGCTATTTATTTTTATCTTTCCCTCTAGGGAAGTTTCACTAAAGGGTGTGGTAGATATTGCACAAGACCAATGACTATATGGTAGAGTTGTCTTCAAATCGAATTTTCGTGAGGAAATCATGATAGTAGCTAGTCAGATAGTCAGATAGTAGATAGTCAGAACCCAAATATGTTCATTTGATTCCAGTGCAGTTGATGGGATTTCGGTAGCTGAGAACTGAATTTGCTGGTGGGTTATATCCAGTTGAATCCTGATGGATCTCCCCATTGACCAGACAAAAAGGTCTGTAATTTCCTTGCTCTTCCTGTCCATCAGCTGCTGCATATCCAGCAGAAATGGTCAGGTTTCTAGTAGTCTGTTGGCATGTCTCCAAGTGAGCGATTAAATAACTCCAAGCCCTCTGTTTATGAGTAGCTGTTTCAGTATGTATACTTTCTCCTGCAATTCACATTGACGTCTGATTCTTCTTAGGGGGTTCAAGGGGATGATCTCCCAAGGTCCCTTATGATCAAAACTATTCTGTGGTGGTTTTGTATAGGCAAACTAGTGGTGCTCAAATAGAGTGGGAGCCCTGTGTATACTTAGAGTACATATGTACAAAGCACACTGATGCAGAATCACACAGAATCATAGAATGTTAGGGGTTGGGAGGGACCACAATAGCTCATTTAATCCAACTTCCTTGCCGGTGGAGGATCATGTAGGAACATGTCCAGATGGGTTTGGAATGTCTCCACAGAAGGAGACTCCACAGCCTTTCTGGGCAGCCTGTTCCAGTGTTTTGTCACCCACACAGTGAAAAAGTATTTTCTGATGTCTGCATGGAACCTCCTATGCTCCAACTTGCACCCATTGCCCCTTGTCCTATCAATGGGCATCACTGGAAAGAGGCTGGCTCCATCTTCTTGACACTGTCTATCACATCTTTATAAACATGAATGAAGGCACCCCTCAGGCTCCTCTGCTTCCAGCTGAAGAGCCCCAGCTCCCTCAGCCTTTCCCCATAAGGGTGATGTTCCACTCCATGTTCTTTGTGTTCTGCTCTGGATTCTTTCAAGCAATTACCTGAGGTCCTTCTTGAACGGGAGGTCCCAGAACTGGACACAATATTCCAGATGTAGCCTCTCCAGGACAGAGTAGAGGGGGAGGAGAACCTCCCTCGACATACTAACCACAGCCCTTCTAATCTAGCCCAGGATGCCATTGGCCTTCTTGGCCACAAGGACACATTGCTGGCTCATGGTGACCTTTCTGTCCATGAGGACCACCAGGTCCCTCTCCTCTGCACTGCTCTCCGGAAGGTCAGTCCTCAGTCTATATTGGTCCATGGAGTCGTTCATTCCCAGCTGCAAGACGACACTTCTCCTTGTTGTAGGACAAGTTGTTGAAGTCTGTGCTTCCAAGACTAAAGGGTTAAAATCTTATTCAGTCATGTAGTCTACATCTTTAAGGAATGTAAAGAGGAGTTAGTTTTAACCAGTAGGTTAGAGCCATATGAGTTCCAGGCTGTTCTGCTGCATCTGTGTCATAAAAAGTGTGGCCAGCAGGAGCAGGGAAGTCATTGTGCCCCTGTACTCAGCACTGGTTAGGCCACACCTTGAGTACTGTGTCCAGTTCTGGGCTCCTTAATTTAAGAAGGACATTGAGACTCTTGAACATGTCCAAAGAAGGGCAGTGAGGCTGGTGAGAGGTCTGTAGCACAAGACCTATGAGAAGAGGCTGAGGGAGCTGGGGTTATTTAGCCTGGAGAAGAGGAAACTCAGAGGAAACCTTATTGCTCTCTACAACTACCTGAAAGGAGGTTGGGGATTGGTCTCTTCTCCCAGGCAACCAGCACCAGAACAAGAGGACACAGTCTCAAGTTGCACCAGGGGAAGTTTAGGGTGGAGGTGAGGAGAAAGTTCTTCCCAGAAGGAGTTAGTGGCCATTGAAATGGGCTTCCCAGGGAGGTGGTAGAGTCCCTATCCCTGGAGTTGTTCAAAAGGATTGGACCTGGCTCTTAGAGCCATGACTTAGTTGTCATGAAGTGTTAGGTATTAGGTAATAGGTTGGACTTGATGATCTCTCAGGTCTTTTCCAACCTGGTTGATTCTATGATCTGCTTAAAGGAGACTGAAATGAGTGATGAGATTGCAAAGGCATCAGTTTTGCATGAGAAGCATTGCTTTGAGTATTGTGGTGCTACTTTGAGACATGATCTAGACTCTACTTTTCAGTGCGGAATATTTGTCTGTGCTACGGTATACTTGGAAAAGTGATTTATAAGTTGGTAAGTTCCTGTAGCCTCGCAATTACAAAAGGAACCAACTTTCACTTTCCCAAAGAATCTCATTTTTAGCTATCAGCATTTTTAGTTTATCTCCCTGCAGAGTAAATAATTTAGTTGTGGTTTCTAAGCAGATATACTTAGGGAGAAAAAAAATAATTGGCCAGAAATAACATATTAAAAGACAGGTGCTCTTTTGTTATGTATATATTAGGCAGCAGCATCTTCCCTTTCCTCACCCTCATTTGTCATTTGAAAACTTCTTCAGGTCTCATTTTGGGGTACCAGTGGAGAAAAGAAAGCAAAGCTGTCCATGTCTGGTTTCCTTTTTTAGCAGGAAATCAATGTGAGTATACATTAGCCTAAGTAAACCAGCAGCTGCTCTAAAGCGAGGTCTTGACACACAAACACGGTAATGATGTCCGAGGACTAATATATGTACACACAGAGACATGTCCATGTTGTTTTTTTTTCTTCCCCTCCCCAGGGTCTAGAGGGAAAAAAATAATCCTGCTCGTTGCCATGACCACTGTTTATAGTGATAGCACTTGCCAAAAAGTTACCACACTGCACTTCCTTTAGCTTGGTGCTGCAAAGCCCTCTCTAGCTTTAAACTTCTGTGAAGGTTTTGCTCCCGAAAAGATGAGATAGGAAGAATTTGGTTTGTAGTTTTTTTCTAACAGCTGTCAAAGGCAACAACAGAACCTCTTTTTGGTTTTTTCTTTTCTTTTTCCTTAGTGATGTGGAATCATAACGTGGGCACATCCTTTATTCTTTAGAGGAAACCATTGTGGTAACTTGCTGGCAAATCGAAGGCGATCGGCAAAGTACTCTTACGATTTCTGCTAATCCAAAGGAAACCACAAGCCAGTCTGTCTTGGGTAGTTCCTGTGATTTTTCTCATACCAACAGCTAATGCCCTTTTTAAATCTTCCTGTGATGCCACAGCTACTTCACTTGGACAGCTCTGTGCCTGTAAACCAAGCATTCATGTTGGCTAATGTGAGAAGCCACTTTCTGTAGATACCTTTTGCTGTATTGGAAAGTTATCTGATCCTTGTATTTCCATCTTCCTTGGTAAACTGACAGGTCAAATTTGTTCCTTTTATTATTTTATTTACATAGACTTGAAAGCTGCTGTCATTTCCAGAGATTCTGAAGCTGCAGCTTCCCCCCCCCTTTTTTTTTTTTTTTCTCTTAAATATTACTTTTTTTAGCAACACTTACAGGCTGGGGTCAGAGTGGCTGGAGAGCAGCCAGGCAGAGAGGGACCTGGGGGTACTGGCTGACAGTAGGCTGAACATGAGCCTGCAGTGTGCCCAGGCGGCCAAGAGGGCCAATGGCATCCTGGCCTGTATCAGGAACAGTGTGGCCAGTGGGAGCAGGGAGGTCATTCTGCCCCTGTACGCTGCACTGGTTAGGCCACACCTTGAGTCCTGTGTCCAGTTCTGGGCCCCTCAGTTTGGGAAGGATGTTGACTTGCTGGAGCGTGTCCAGACAAGGGCAACAAAGCTGGGGAGGGGGTTGGAGCACAGCCCTGTGAGGAGAGGCTGAGGGAGCTGGGGTTGCTTAGCCTGGAGAAGAAGAGGCTGAGGGGAGACCTTCTTGCTCTTTACAACTACCTGAAGGGAGGTTGTAGCTAGGTGGGGGTTGGTCTCTTCTCCCAGGCAACCAGCACCAGAACAAGAGGACACAGTCTCAAGCAGCACCAGGGGAGGTTTAGACTGGATGTTAGGAAGAAATTCTTCTTAGAGAGAGTGATTGGCCATTGGAATGGGCTGCCTGGGGAGGTGGTGGAGTCGCCATCATTGGAGTTGTTCAGGAGGAGACTTGATGGGGTGCTTGGTTGCATGGTTTAGTTGATTAGATGGTGTTGGATGATGGGATGGATGAGATGATCTTGAAGGTCTCATTCCATTCCATTCCATTCCATTCCATTCCATTCCATTCCATTCCATTCCATTCCATTCCATTCTTTGTCTTTCTTCCACAGCAGTATGATACTATTCTCTTTCATGGAGACACCCAAATATATGACCAATGCAGATCACTGGACCTTATTGCTTAATATGAGATGTTTTCCAGATGGCTTTGGTCTAGGCAGTTTTCACATTAAGGGATGGTTTGAACTGTATTTTGCAGAGTTTGTGTGTGCAGGTCATTCTAGCTGTGGTAAAAAGATGAGCCACACGTGTTGTTGATGGAGCTGCTCTGTGTCAGCCAGAGCTGGAACACCTAGGAGGTTCAGCTGTTCCTATTAAGCTAAAAGCAAGCAACTCTTGATTTGTAGAAAGGATTGCTGATTTTTAGCCTTTCTCTTGAGTGCCAGCTCCAAGGGTAGGTGTTTTCAATTTGAGGGCTTACTTCAGTTCTCAGTTTTCTCGTGTGCATATCTCCATCTCCTTTGTTGTCTGGAAAACACAAATGGCTTTCACTTTCACTAAGTAGCAGTCCTGGTTTTTGAGTTTTGCTGTTTTTCATCTGAAGTTCTCTGGAAAAATGGATTATTTAACTGTTTTATGCTGAGCTGAAAGGTAGGGAAAAATCCCATCATCTTCCTCCTTTGGAACTGCTTTGGCTGTCCTATTTCTCTTTCTCCCAGAAGAGTGATTTTATTTATTTATTTCTTTTTTTTTTTTTTTTTTTCCCTTACAAACTGGATTTCACAATAACAGAATCCATTTTCCAGATGCTTGACACTACACTTTTCTAATGCCTTGAGTGCATTAGCAAAAAAGCAATGCAGTTTGGAGAGCATGTTATAAAGAGATTCACCTGTACCTGTCTATAAATTATTCTGTCTGCATTGTAATGCAAGCAAGCCAGGTTTTCTTTGAAAAAGGAATTTACTTCTTATTTAATTGCCTTCTAATACTTCCAGCCAATGGAGAAGCTGCATGACCCAGGATGCTGGATTTCATCAACAAAGGCATCGCTAGCAAAGATAAAGAAGTCATTGTCCCACTCTACTCAGTGCTTGTTAGGCCACATCTGGAGCACTGAGTGCGGTTTTGGTCCCCAGTATACAAAAAAGATGAGAACAGGCTGGAAAGTGCCCAGAGAAGTGCCACAAGAATGATCAGAGGATTGGAAGACCTGTCATATGAGGGTGACAGAGACTCCCTTTTTACAAGGAGTGCCATGGAAAAGACAAGGGGTGATGGGTACAAGTTACTGCTGGGGAGATGCCAATTAGAATCACAGAATCAACCATATTGGAAAAGAACTCAGAGATCATCAAGTCCAACCTATGACCTAACACCACATGACAACTAAACCATGGCTCCAAGTGCCACATCCAGTCTATTTTTTGAATACTTCCAGGGATGGTGACTCCACCACCTCCCTGGGTAGCACATTCCAGTGGCAAATTACTCTTTCTGTGAAGAACTTCCTCCTCACCTTGAGCCTAAACTTCTCCTGGCGCAGCTAGAGACTGTGTCCTCTTGTTTCTGCCATTGGTTACCTGGGAGAAGAGACCAACCCCCACCTGTCTACAACCCCCTTTCAGTAAATGTAGAGAGCATTAAGGTCTCCCCTGAGCCTCTTCTTCTCCAGGCTAGAATCCGAAAGAAAATACTTTCCTGTGAGAACAGTTAGAGATTGGAATCATCTCCCACAAGAAGTAGTGGATTCCCCTAAATGGGTCAGTTTAAGACTCAGCTTGTCAGGATGCTGAGCCATCTTATTTAAACTACACTATCACCTGGAAATGCTGGACCAGATGATCCTTAAGGGTCCCTTCGAGTGGCATTCTGTGATTCCTTTTATTTTGGATAGCAAAAGTAATTTTGAAAGATGCATGGCTTATTAAATAAAATGCTGTGGTGAAGGGAAGTGGAATTGACTTTGCAGCTGATACTGCTCTTGTACAGAAGTGTGAGGCTCTGCTTGCAACAAAATCCATACTAACACCTTTCTTTCTCAGGTGAAGTTGCCTCATTTCCTTACTAGTTTGTGGTGGTGTTCACTGTTTGTTTGTTCTGGGATTCCTCTTCTGATCACAGTGCAGCTCTCTTGGACAAAATACCTAGAAACTGAGTTTCTGAAACCCTGATTTTCAAAGTACCTACCTGGCTGTGGTTTCATAGTTACTTTTTTAAAGTTCAGGTGGCTGTTTATGGAGGAACACTGCTCCCTCACCGTTGTTCTCCACCTTTTGCCAGTACTGCTATTAAATCAGTTGCACAGCAAGCTGTCAGAAACTGACCTTGCTGAAAACACTGATTTATTTATTTTTCCCCCTGCCTTGATTAGCTTAATCTTTGTCACCAGCCTGAAACTGAACCAGATTTATATACTCACAAGACAGCATATGCATTAATTTGGGCACATTTCATCATTACAGTGTCAGCAGGCTCTGACTGTTGATAGGCAACATCAAAGTGTTTAGTGATAGACCACTGGCTTTCTCCCATTGCCCTTATATTGAAGGGCTTGATTCTGCCTTTTGGGGGGGGGTGTATGTTATGAAATAAATCTGACAGTCTTTCAAGGAGGTATTTTTTGTTTTCATTGTGGCTCTACAGATTTTTATGTTGGCAAAGTGGAAAGGAGAGCTGATAGATTGAAGTGAGAAGACTAAACTAAATGTTAGGAATCACAGAATCTTAGGGATTGGAAGGGACCTTGAAAGATTGTCCAGTGTGGCCCCCCTGCCAGAGCAGGTCACCTAGAGTAGGTCACATAGTAATGTGTCCAGGAGGGTTTGGAATCTCTCCAGAGAAGGAGATTCCACAACCTCTCTGGGCAGCCTGGTCCAGTGTTTTGTCACCCTTAAAGTGAGTACATTTTTCTTTATGTTCACGTGGAACCTCCTCTGCTCCAGCTTACACCCATTGCCTCTTACCTGTTATTGGACATCACTGAGCACAGCCTAGCTCTGTCCTCCAAATACTCACCCTTCACATGAATAAAACAGCTCCTCTTCTCGAAGCTTAAGGAGACCCAGTTCTCTCAGCCTTTCCTCATAAGGGAGATGTTCCACTCCTTTCCTCATTTTGGTGTCTCTTCTGTGGGCTCTTTCAAGCAATTTACAATAAAACAATACACCAGGTTGAAAGAGACCTTCAAGATCATCATGTCCAACCCATCAACCAATCCAACCCACCCAATCAACTAAACCATGGCACCAAGCACCCCATCAAGTCTCCTCCTGAACACCTCCAGTGATGGGGACTCCACCACCTCCACGGGCAGCCCATTCCAATGGGCAATCACTCTCTCTGTGTAGAACTTCTTCCTAACATCCAGCCTAAACCTCCCCTGGTGCAGCCTGAGACTGTGTCCTCTTGTTCTGGTGCTGGCTGCCTGGGAGAAGAGACCAACCTCTGCCTGTCTACAACCACCTTTCAGGTAGTTGTAGAGAGCAATAAGGTCACCTCTGAGTCTCCTCCAGGCTAAGCAACCCCAGCTCCCTCAGCCTCTCCTCACAGGGCTTGTGTTCCAAACCCCTCACCAACTTTGTTGCCCTTCTCTGGACACATTCCAGCAAGTCAACATCCTTCCTAAACTGAGGGGCCCAGAACTGGACACAGGACTCAAGGTGTGGCCTAACCAGTGCAGCGTACAGGGGCAGAATGACCTCCCTGCTCCTGCTGGCCACACTGTTCCTGATGCAGGCCAGGATGCCATTGGCCTTCTTGGCTGCCTGGGCACACTGCAGGCTCATGTTCAGCCTCCCATCAACCAGCACCCCCAGGTCCCTCTCTGCCTGGCTGCTCTCCAGCCACTCTGACCCCAGCCTGTAGCACTGCATGGGGTTGCTGTGGCCAATGTGCAGAACCCGGCACTTGGATGTGTTCAGTCTCCTGCCCTTGGCCTCTGCCCATCTGTCCAGCCTGTCGAGGTCCCTCTGCAAAGCCTCTCTGCCCTCCAGCAGATCAACTCCTGCCCCCAGCTTGGTGTCGTCCACAAATTTACTGATGATGGACTCGATGCCCTCATCCAGATCATCAATAAAGATGTTGAAGAGCATTGGGCCCAGCACTGATCCTTAGGACACCCTTCTTGACTCAGTGGGCCCAGAACTGGACACAATATTCCAGATGTGGCCTCACCAGGCTAGAGTGGAGGGGGAGGAGAACCTCTCTTGACCCACTAACCACACCCCTTCTAATTCAGCCCAGGATGGCATTGTTGGCACATTACTGGCCACAGTCATCCTTCCCTTCAATGAGATTTTTCGTGGAAGAAACTTCATGCCATGCTGTTGGTGCACATGGAGCTAATGGAGAACTGTTAGCTGTGTTCATCT
The DNA here is from genome assembly GCA_033816785.1 of Picus viridis. Lineage (NCBI taxonomy): Eukaryota > Metazoa > Chordata > Aves > Piciformes > Picidae > Picus > Picus viridis. Next base: position 7,699,695 of record CM066568.1, read on the forward strand.
TTTTGTTCTTCAGTCTCCCCATTCTGCCTCCCATTGGTTTTCAGGGAGGCTTATGGGTGCTCTTGGGCCCTCAGCACATATGTGAACTGGCATGCTTATATTGTAATGAGACTTAAATATACTGCAGGTCAAATGTCGAATTGTGTGAGGTGCTCTCTAAAACTAAAGCTCATGGCATTCAGGAAACCTATATAAATAGTGGATTTAGTAGTTCATATGTTCATATCTAAGGGAGTCCCATTTTTATTTCTGCTCCCTTATTGTAATTTTTGCTTGTCCTTTGGATGAAGTCCTTTGTTTATGACTGAAATGGAAAAAAAACCCTCAAGTTTTATGTCCTCCTGGTGCTGTTTTCCTTTTGAAGTTGCGTCACACAAAAGCTTATGTTTAGATTTTCACGTCTGTTGCTTCCTCACCGTTGTACTTGATGTGATTCTTTTAATCTTTCATGAACCTGGAACTTCAGGATATTAAGGGTAGAAATACCGCTCCATGGGATGTTTGAAATCAAAGTAGCAATCTGAGGACAGCACCGTGAACAGTGTGAAAAAGAATGCTGATCTAACTTGTTCCTGAATCAAGGATAATAGGAGATTTGCAGAGACTTAGTCTTGGACTCTCCCAGAGAAATCTGGACAGTGAGCAGATACCCTAAGAAATGAATGAGAAAGTGTGAATTAGGCATGTGAGATGAGATGGTTTATTGTCTTCCTATTTACTGTCCTAGAGAGTGCACTTGAGCATTAATGTATTCAAGACTCATTTGCCATGTCATGACTCAGTTGCTGCACTGGAACTTGGCTCAGTGGTTGCAGGAAACTGTTCTGTTTGTTTCTATTTTAGCAAGACCAGAAAGTCATCTAGATGTCACTGCTGTATTTAGAAGCGGGTGGCCAATGGAAGATGAACTTTTTCTGGTTCAGTTCACTAATAGTACAGAGCATTTATAATTGGGAGCAAAAGTTGGGAACCTGTACTCCTGCTGCAGCCAGTGTGACCCTTCCCAGGGAGTGTCAGCTTCGGCAGGGCTCCTGGGGAGAGCCCTCTGCTCCCAGGAGGCAGTCTGGTGAGAGAGACCTCTGCCAAGCCAAAAGATTAAGTGGAAGCAGCTGTGAAGCTCTGTTCTGTCAGCCACTTCTGCCAGTCAGTCATCTCTTAAGGGGCTCCCACCACAGTGTCTGCATACAGAGAACCATACAAGGGAAAAAGCTCATTTTTTGTTTCTCCAGGCATGTTTCTTCATGCCCTGAAGAAAATTATTTTTATTTCTCCTTGAAAATATAAAGGGAGGCTAAACAAAACAAAGGGTATAGAACTGGAATGATTGTTCCTCCCTGTGTGTTGAACGCTCCTCTCTTTTTGGAGAGGGCAGAAGATTTCGACTGCCTTTCCAGGTAGGACCCACAAATCATGATGCTTTACTCTAAAACTTTTTCAGCCTCTGAAATACTGAAGTGTGACCCAAATGCAGCTGAATCCCAAAGGAAAAGACAAATACAGAACGAGACGTAGACTTGAGTCTCCCCTTGTTAAGAGCAGCTTTGTTTTCTTCGTTCAGAAAGAGTCACAACTGCCACATGCCACTTGACTTTGATTCTGGTTGCTTTGACCAGCTAAATTAAAAAAACAATCCCTTTTTTATGGTAGCTACACAGAAAATACTCCTGAGTGCAAACCTGTTCTCCTGTTTGTAGCTACTACTTGCATGGTGGCTTGAGTATTCCAGGTGAAGATATTCAGGGCACCCACCTAGAGAAATTATTATAGGGCCTTGGGAGAGAGGCACAACAGCATTAACAGCTGTTAAATACACTGGCAGTTTATAAATGTCTAAAATTCTGCTAATTCTATTATTCTATTTTTTTTCATATGCAGAAATGGAAGTAGAGTTTCATTTGGTCAAGAGAAATAAGCTTGAGGTGAGTTGTGGTTTGTGTGGATGAACCTTGAGAATGGGGAGCTGCCACATTGCTGTCTCATCACCTGTGTATGTATTTTATTCAGGTGTATTTTTATTTGGTGTGAAACAGCAACAATAAAACCAACACAAGTAGACAGTAAACCAAACCAAACCAAACACCTGAGCTCCTTTTGGCTTGGAGTTGACTAGACATTTACCACAGCTGTGTCTTCTATCTGACTCTGCCAGCTTTAAGTTTACCAGGGAAGGAGGCTCTGCAATTGTTTTAAGCTGTGACTTGATGGATGTGTTTGTTTAAAAGAAATACTCAACATTCTACTATGTAGTATACCCTCAGTCAACTGGAATGTTGTTCCCTGTGATTTTTATAGCAAAACAAAAGACCAAAACTTGCAGTTTTCTGCTAGAATCTGTTCTATTTTCTTGCTGGGCTGCGAATCAGTAGGTTTCCATCTTCAGTGCTTACTTTGTGTTTTCTTCTATGTTTTTTTCCTGTCATGAAGAATGGAAAATTATCCCAATGTATCTAAAACCAAATGTGGTTTATGCTTTTAAGCATTGTGTGGAAAATCAGATCAGGAAAAATGTGGGTAAGTGAAGTAGCTCTGCTTTTTTGGGAGGATATGTAACCATTAAGTGGCACAGACATGTTCTTAGGTGACAGCCAGTGTTATATAAGAAAATAGTACCACATTACACTCTTCTTTGGGATGTGTGAGAGTGCTTTTAAGAATTATGTATTAAAATAGATTCCAAAGATAGTGCTTTTTATGGAAGTAGACATCAACACACCATTGTTTCATCTTGTGACTTAGTAGCCTGACTAAAATACAACTTTCTAACGGTTGAGAGTACTGTACTTTATTTTATGTCTTTGCTATAAACAGCAACACTTCTCATGCCTGATACCAGGGCAAACTTGTGAAGTAACATTTCACCTTAGGGGAAACCTGTACATAAGAATTTTCCATTGTATAGCTAGAATCTGAGTAGTGCTATCGGTATGCTAGAGGGACAGCATGCCATCCAGAAGGACCTGGGGAGGTGGGCCACAGGTGAAGCTCATGAGGTTCAACAAGACCAAATGCAGAGACCTGCACCTGGGCCAGAACAATCCTCATTATTAATGCAGGCTGGGGCACAGAGAGCAGCCCTGTGGAAAAGGACTTAAGAGTTCTGGTGAATGAGAAGCTGGATGTGAGTCAGCAATGGGCACTTGCAGCCCAGAACGCTAATGGCATCCTGGGCTGCATCAGAAGTGTGGCCAGCAAATGGAGAGAGGTGATTCTGCCACTTGATTCTGCTCTGGTAAGACCTCGAGAAATCTGGAGAGGGACTGTTTCCAAAGGCCTGCAGTGACAGAATGAGGGCCAATGGTTTTAAATTAGAGAACAGGAGATTTAGACTGGATATTAGGAACAAGCTCTTTACCATGAGGGTGGTGGAACATCACCACCCAGGTTGCCCAGGGAGGTAGTTGAGGCCCCGTCCCTGAAGATATTCAAGACCAAGCTGGACAAGGCTGTGAGCAACCTGATCTAATGGAGGATGTCCCTGCTTACTGCAGGGGGTTGGACTAGATGACTTTTGGAGGTCCCTTCCAGCCAAAACCGTTCTATGATGCTACGATTCTATGATTCTGAGATGCTTTGGAGAGGTTAATGCAAGACGATGTTTGGAAGTGCGCTCCAGCTTTCTTGTATTTTGGCAGTAATGTTTTGTCCTTGGGCAGCAATTTAAAAGAAATCAAATTTTGTGTCAATATGCAGCTTATGGGTTAGTTTGTGTAAGCTTTCCCACAGTCTTCTTCATGAAATTGAATAGGATGCCTCTTCCAATTCTAATTCTTGACTGCTGAGCTAATACGAGTTAATATAACAGAATTTCTACAACTGTAAAATAGACACACATGTAACTATCAGTGTGTTCTATTTCTAGTGGTTAAAGCTCCTTTAGAAAGGTAAATAATTAAATAGTATAGATAAAGACAAACCTAAATGTTGGTTTGTGAGGTTAAACGTGGTTGGATTAGCTGTTTAAAGTATACTTGTTAAACAAGTCTGGATTATCTATTTTAAAATATGCTGTCTTACCTAGTGCCAGGAAGGGTTGGGGAGCACTTAGCGTTGTCTTACGTGTCTCTTGCACTGCTTTTTGATGTTGTCATCTTGGTTACCTTTTGAATTATTTTTTGTAAATGCACTTTTGTTATACGTGGTTGTTCAGAACAATACAGAAACCTTGGTAACCTCCAAGGAAAGGAACCACACAACAGAGGTGGTCCTTGATGATACCTCTTAGCATTTTGTGCTTTTTCCCAGTGAGGCTGCAGCAGGGCTGCAGAGACAATACAATAATACAATACAATACACCAGGTTGAAAGAGACCTTCAAGATCACCGTGTCCAACCCATCAACCAATCCAACCCACCTAAACAACTAAACCATGGCACCAAGCACCCCATCAAGTCTCCTCCTGAACACCTCCAGTGAAGGTGACCCCACCACCTCCACGGGTAGCCGATTCCAATGGGCAATCACTCTCTCTGTATAGAACTTCTTCCTAACATCCAGCCTAAACCTGCCCTGGCGCAGCCTGAGACTGTGTCCTCTTGTTCTGGTACTGGCTGCCTGGGAGAAGAGACCAGCCTCTGCCTGGCTACAACCTCCCTTTTCATTGCCCCAATATTGGAGATTGTACATTCTTTCTCCTGGAAGAAAACAGTTGAAGAAGCAGTGTGTCAGCTTACAATGTTAAATGCTGCTCTTTTGGGGCAGTTTGCCTTCTTGGGCTGATGAGAAAGGCAGTTGTGGTTTGGAGAATGCTTTTCTAGTGTGACAGAACAGATCTAAACAGATCCTTGATTGGGGAATCATAGGAAAGGCAACTTTTGTGACCACTGTGCTTCAAAAATTAAGCTAAAAGGGGAGTTGACCAGCTGCCGATTTCTGTGTTATATGATTCAAAAGGTGCCTCTTAGTGCTCAGCAGCACCACTTTACCCATTGGTTTTCCTGATCTAGTAGAGTTAAGATTCATTGTCTGGAAGCTCACTAGTGTTGGGCTTCACTTGGGCTGCATCTGTAGGGCCAGAAGAGAGGCATCATCTTATGGCTTTGAAGAGTGAAATTCACTTCTAAACTTAACTTCTAGTGTGCATCCTCTGTGTTGCCCCTTTATGTTCTTCCTGACAGGGCTCTTGCTTCCAGTGTTACTTTGCTGTCAAAGTTTTCCTTGTGACTTTAAAGCCAGAAGCTGGTGCTGCTCTGCAGAGTTGTGGCGAGAGCTGTTTGTGTGGTGCTGGGAAGCTCTGGGAGGGCAGTTCCGTGCTTCCTCCGCTCTGTGGCTGTGAAACACGCTCCTCTCTGACAACTACATCAGAACTTTTCCTTTTTCATCTTTGCTAAATAAAAAGCTTCAGTCTACTCCTAGATTCAGGCAGGCTTTGGCACACGGTATCACTTTTTATTTGTGGTTTTATGCTGGTTCTGACTGGGGCACTCATTATTGCTCTGTGGTTCTAGCAGTCAAATTTCAATTTGTTCTGTTGGGAAAAGCTTAAGGCACAACAGAACTTTTATCTGTATCCATGAATACAAATATGTTGTTTTCCTTTGTGTCTTAAAACCTATGGGATGATTTTCCATATCTGCAAACGTGAATGGTTCAAATATTCACTCCTTGTGTCTGTGTTGATTCATTTTACCCTTTTTGGTTGCCATAAATAACACTGCTGTGCATCTAGCACCGCTTAGCAATGACAGATGTGATTTTTGCTTTGGTTTAAGTTCCCTTTGCTCTTAAAAGATGAGTTACAAAACTCACTTTCAAGCTCTGAGGTAGAGAAGGATGATTCACAGAATCACCAAGGTTGAAATAGACTTCAAATATCATCAAGTCCAGCCTGTCACCACAGACATCATGACTAAACCACGGCACCAAGTGCCACGTCCAATCCCCTCTTGAACACCTCCAGGGAGGGTGACTCCACCACCTCCCTGGGCAGCCCATTCCAATGGCTAATGACTCAGTGAAGGACTTTCTCCTCACCTCCAGCTTAAACTTCACCTGCCACAGCTTGAGACTGTGTCCTCTTGTTCTGGTGCTGGTGGCCTGGAAGAAGAGACCAACCCCCTCTTGGCTACAACCACCCTTCAGGTAGTTGTAGAGAGCAATAAGGTCTCCCCTGAGCCTCCTTTTCTCCAGGCTAAACAACCCCAGCTCCCTCAGCCTCTCCTCTTCGGGCTTGTGCTCAAGGCCTCTCCCCAGCCTTGTTGCCCTTCTCTGGACACGTTCAAGAGTCTCGATGCCCTTCCTAAACTGAGGGGCCCAGAACTGGACACAGGACTCAAGGTGTGGCCTAACCAGTGCTGAGTCAAAGAAAATATGAAATTGTAAAGAGGTTGAGGTAAAAGCTGTATGTGTAAAAATATTGCAGCATATACTGCTTACTCTTTCCCTGCGAGTTCCACGCTCTGATTCAGAGAAGATGGTATCCTCCATGATATCCTTTCAGCTGAAGTAAAAAATGTGGATCTTCACTGCATGTCTTTTGCTTCAGAAATTAAGGAATGTTTCATGGCTTCATGACAGGGACCCCAAAAGGGTCCTCAGTTTGCAAAGATTACACTTGCACATGTTGCTTTATTAATTGCAGTAAGGAGAGATGTTCATGTGCAGTGGTTGCTGCAGGAGCAGCACTTGGAACAGAGGTTGCTGTGTCAAGTTCACCAGAGCAGCATTCAGGGCAGGAGATCACAAAAGCATTTTCTGTCAGTAAAATGCTGTAATGCTGTATACTTCTGCCCTGCTGAATAACCCCACCTTTATCAGGGATGGCTGGAGTAAGAAGAGGTATTTTTAAGACCTTTGTAGGACGTGGATCTTGCCTGAGAATCAGTAAGTGTTGATATTTTTATAGCTATTTGTAGGTTTTTTCAAAACCATATTTTGCAGGGCTGGGGGAAGATTGTAAAACTACTTATAAAAAAACCAACAAAACCCCAGCCATGCTTAAAGTGAACAGCTCAACAGACTTGGATTATACACACATTGAAGGAAATAGTTAACTGATTGAAAAGACCTCAGCGTTGTGTAATAGTAATGATATGTTACATTCCAAGATCCCAAGGCGTGTTACAGTCATTAATTAACTGGGAACAATGACTTCCTTTGATGACAAGTAGTGTTTCCTCTTGATGAGGCACAGAGGATTAGATGCTTACCCAAAAGCAAAACCACACTGTTCTTAAAAGATACATTTTTAAGTGCTTTTTTTTTTTTTTTGGGGGGGGAGGTTATTTTGGTTTTACTCACTTTCATTTAAGAGTGTGTATCACATTGCACTGTTTGGTTAACTGCATCCTACTCTGGTGATAGCAGAGAAGTAAACACTTTTGCTTGGAGGGCAGAAAAATAATCTCCTGGTGTGAATGAAAATTCAGTACAATGTGTTTTTAATGAAAAATTGAAAGCAGACACTGTTGTAATGAGTGGGTTTTCATGGAAAATGCAACTTTTCACTCTTTAGGAGAACAGCTATAAGTTTCTTCTTAAATATATATATATATGTGTATGTATGTATATTCATTAGCATATGTAGCTTTTAGCCTAAAGGAAGAGCGTCAACTAAAGTGGAATAAGAGAGTGTGGGATGAAAACCCCTGACTGATGTTTTGTTGAGAAAGGAGAGGAAAGGCGATGTCCTTTCTCCCAGCGTACTGTTAGGCTGTCTTTTGTCCCAGGTGGCTCCAGGTCACATGGGACATGCTGCCTGTGCAACTTAAAGTTTAACTGAAGAGGCACAATATTGTTGTACGTTGGCTGTAGCCATTCGGCTCTTGGGATAACACGAGCTCGTCTCACAAGCAGAAAGAGAGCAACGCTGTGCAGCAAGAAGGAAGCGCGCTGCAGGTCCCCATTCCCTCCTCGCTACAGAGGACAGATGGTTCTTGTGATTTACTTATTTTAATAGCTCTTCATGGGATGCTGAAGGAATGTTCCAGCTGAGGAAAGCCAGTGTAGTAACACCACGAATCGGCGTGCCAGACCGATTCCTGCGCTTCCTAGGAAAAACAAAAAAACGCCAGCAGTAAGTTGCTCTGGTTTAGACTGGATACAACAACGGCTGCTCCAGGGGCTGGTGAAGTTTGAAGGCCTGTTTAATAAGGCCTGGTTGAAAAATCTGTTTTCTGAAATTATGTCCAAATACTCCCTGTCCCACCCTTCTGTCCAGTGCTGAGCCCTGCACAGTTATGCAATGCAGCTTTTGGAAGCTGCTCGCACGCCTTTCCTAGCAGACATCAACCTGGATGTCAGAGGGCCAGGGCAATGTTTCTTTTCCCATCCTTGTAGCTGTCTGTGAGAGAATCCCTCTGAAAATTGCCTGTTCTATGGGGGATTGATATGAAGGACTTGGTGGTGGTGGTGGTTTGCCTTTTTTGGGGGCTTTTTTTCTTCCCTCAGATTAAACCAAATCAGTTATCTCTCCTTTTTGATTCAGGATTTCATGAGAGCTAGTAATAGTAATGTGTTGGTTGTAATAAGGGATGCCTTTGCTAAATAAGCTGATGCCAACTGACTTGCTCATCAGAGGAAAAAAATCAGTGAAATACAAGATACATTATGTGATCTTCTCTCATCACATTGATGTTGACATGTGCTAATAGTGGAATTAAATTTGTAAAGCCTAGTTACAAGCTACTGACGTATGTAGCTTGCTAAAAACAGATCAAAACACTCTTATTCCATAAAACCAAATAAATGTTGGTACTCTCTCCTCCTGACAACCAAGAATCAATTTAATTGACTGGAACTTTATGAGGAAGTCCAAAGCCAAGTCCAGAGCTAAGGTGGTGGTTTTAAAAGCTCTCCCAGAAGTTAAATTGCATGAACTGGAAGCTTCTGGCTCATGAAGGTTTGATTTGGCTGGGACTGGATCATTCTCTGTTCTGGAGAGACCATGCTTCCTCCCAGTCAAAGCTGAGGCAACTGGCAAATGGTATGGCAGGTTTGCAAGCTTGCAGTGCAGTTTAACATGCCGTATTTGTTTTCATGCAGTACATTACCTTTACAAAAGTAGCAAAGCCTTTGCTTTCTTTTTTCCTCATCTGTCTCATGCAAGTGGTAGCTTTTCCATTTTCATGGAGAAAAATGCCACCACCACACCCTGCCTCCCGCTCCCCCTCCCCCTGCCAAAAAAAAAGCCTTCTAGGCACAGAGTGGAGAGGGAGAAAGAGAGACATGAATACTTCTCCAGACACCAGTGAACTATTCTTTTCCTTGGAGGATGTTATGGAGAACTTGAGGGTATCTTAACTCCTAGCTTCTGGAAAATGCAGCCAGGACTGCAGAAATCTGATTTGTTTTCAGCCTTGGCAAGACTTTGGTGTGACAGTGGGCAAGATGTTCAGGATGAGGTTCACAGGAGTGCTCAAGTGCTTTCAGGGTAGATCTATAGACATTATTGGGCTTGCTCTTAATGTGCCTTGGGTGTTTCTTTTGTGTGAAAGCATTGTTACATTTTTGTCTGAAGGACCTGTTGCACTTAAAGTGATTTCTTCTTGCTGTGCTCCAAGTGGCTCCCTGCAAGCTTCTCAGTTCCCTTTCCATTTAGGGATCTCTGTATCTTCAGAGTCGATACACTGAGCGCTATTAGAATTTTTGTGGCTTTTTCTTTAGTTCCCACAATTAATCTGTTCCCCATCATAATTGCTTGCTTTGCATGTGAGAGACTAGAACCTGCTGAACTCCCTACATTCAGTTTATGACTTACACTTTATTGTGTAGCTTGGTCTTTTGGATGGCTGGGCAGAAGAAGCTGTAGCATTACTTAGTACTATTTCCTCATGTAGCTGTTTCCTGGCTTTCTGTATGCTGCTTTTAAGCTGCCTGTTTTAATCATTTTCCACCTCTTCTGTTTTCCTTACCCAGTAAAAGCTCTGCTTCCTTTTTCTACCATGAGATGTTTTTTGCCCTTTTCTTACTGCCTCTTTAGGGCTACCTGAAAATTCTCCCACACAAGGTTATCTCCAGGATTATCTTACACAAATTTGTCCTTTCCACTGCAGGGGTCCACTTGGGGTAGATAATTTATTAGCTTTTTTTCTTCCCCAGTAGTAAATGTGATGATGAAGACTGAAAGATGAGAGGTGAGAGTTGCAGAGAAATGAGACAAGTTATCTAATCAAAAGGCAAAAGCCATCAGGAAGATGCTGTATGTGACACTTGACCATGAACCAGTAATGTGCTCTTGTGGCCAAGAAGGCTAATGCCATTCTGGGCTTTATAAGAAGGGGTGTGGTTAGTAGGTCAAGAGAGGTTCTCCTCCCGCTCTACTCTGCCCTGGTGATGGAAACGTGATGACAATTTTTTTTCACTGTGAGGGTGACAGAGCACTGGAAAAGGCTGCCCAGGGGGGTTGTGGAGTCTCTGTTTCTGGAGATATTCAGAACTTGCCTGGATGCATTTCTGTGTGGTCTGCTGTAGATGATCCTGCTCTGGCAGGGGGTGGATGAGATGGTTCCTTCCAGCCCCTAACATTCTGTGAACACGTCCACATATAAATATTTAAAATACTTCTTTTCACCAATTTAATTTCTCCAACAACCTTTTACGTAAACATTATTAAAAAAAAAAAAAAAAAAAGAATTAGGTATCTGATTGAGTGATGGGATGACACAATCTTTTTGGTTTCAAGCTTTGAAAGGTGATTACTTGGGTCTTCTCCCAGGCAGCCAGCACCAGAACAAGAGGACACAGTCTCAAGCTGCACCAGGGGAGGTTTAGGCTGGAGGTTAGGAAGAAGTTCTTCCCAGAAAGAGAGATGGGCTATTGGAATGGGCTGCCCAGGGAGGTGGTGGAGTCACCATCACTGGAGGTGTTTAGGAAGAGACTGGATGGGGTGCTTGGTGCCATGGTTTAGTTGATTAGATGGTGTTGGGTGATAGGTTGGACTCGATGATCTCAAAGGTCTTTTCCAACCTGGTTAATTTTCTATTCTATTCGAAGTTTCATGTGTTACTTTGAACGATTTTAATAGTTATATTTATGCTTGCTTTTTCACTTGAGTTCTTGAGAATGGGGAATATGTAAAATGTGAATTTATGAGCTTAAATGAAGGTAGGTGAACTTTAATGAAGGGCCAGTACAAAATGAGAGTCAGCACACAAGGGAATGAGCATTTAGAAGCTCTTGTTAACTTAAGTTCCCAGTTTCTGGGAAGACTGTTTGGTATCAGGGTGTGTTTTCTTTGTTGATAGAGTCCTGTCCCTCTCTTCTGAATCCTTTATCTAAGACTAGGCTTAAATACAAAGAGTTTGGCTCCTTGTTCTTGACTCCTAAATCTTAAACATAAAAGTATCTTCAGGAGCCAGCAGCCTCTTTTCCAGATGCATTCTGTAAGTCATTGGGCTTGTTTTTATCCTTTGTGTGTACAGTCAACCATAGCATGTTGATGTTTCCTAAGTAATCACAGTGAAATGTGTTTAGAGCTGTGGATTTTGAATCGGTTTATATGGAGTGAGCATTTTCCTATAAATTTTTGATTGACTAGTTGAAGTATTTAAAAGCTGTTTTGAAATAACCCTCCCAGATGTTCATGTGTTTGGTGTTAAGGTAAAGACAGCTGTAAGACATAAATTTTCTCGTTGTGAGTAGTCTGCTTTGATTTAAACCAAAATCATTATAGAATAGAATAGAATAGAATTAACCAGGTTGGAAAAGACCTTTGAGATCGAGTCCAACCTATCACCCAACACTGTCTAATCAACTAAACCATGGCACCAAGCACCCCATCCAGTCTCTTCCTAAACACCTCCAGTGATGGTGACTCCACCACCTCCCTGGGCAGCACATTCATTGAAATATTCCTTAACTATTTTGGGATATAATGAAGCAGTTTTGCAGAACTCTGCTTTGCTGCTTTGAAGGACAAAGAAATTTACTATCAAATAACAAAAGAAATGCACTTTTCTTTACCCTATTCTGGTTTCTGGCTAAAGTAAATCTCTAAAGTGTGTTCTTAGGTTGATTTGGGATGGAAAATCCTTCCATTCCTCTACACTATGAAGAACAGATAATTTGGGGGCTACCTTAAAAAAATAAATAATCTATGCCTAGATTTGTTTTATCATTTCCTTATTATGTTATTTAAGTCCATTGCTCCATTCTCATGTGACTATGATCTCTTTGCACCTTCAAGTGATGTAGAAGATCAGAAGTGTTTTGGGAATACTCAAGCAATCCAGAGCTGTTGCACTTACTTGTGGATTACCTTCAGAAGAATTTCAGTGCCATGCCTATAAGGTAGAAGTGTTGTTTGGGCTGAAGTCCAAGAGCACTGAATGATAGAATGCATTTGATTGGAAGGGACCCTTAAAGGTCATCTAGTCCAACCCCCTTGCAGCTTGCAGGGACATCTCCAGGCTGCTCAGATCCTCATCAAGCCTGACTTTGAATGTCTTCTGGGATGGAGCTTCCTTGTTCCTCTCATCTCAGGTATTCCTCCCCTCTGTGCTCTGTTCTGATCAGGTGACTCACTGTCCAGCAACTACATGGGATTCCTGTCAGTCTTGTTCTTAAATCCAACATTATCCTGGTATCCAAACTGCTTTGTCTTCAGTTAATCACAAAAGCATAGTAAGGGAGAAGAACTTTGGCATTGTCACCTTGCTTCCTCACCTCCTGTCTAGGCAGACTGGTAAAGCCATTTACTGACCCATCTGAGCCTTGCATTTTGCACCCAGACATAATTCTAGTGTTGGATGTGTAGCAGGGACAGAAGCCAAGCAAACAAATCAGTGCAGGTCCATCCTGCAAAAGCCTGATGATGCATGCTCAAAGGCATTGTGGAATCTCTGGTTGTGCAGATCTGTGTCAGGGAGGCCACTGCTGCTTAGTCTGGTCTCCAGCTTCTCACACTAATGGACAGAAGCAATGTAAGTAGATACTGACTCCTGTGGTGTCAACCCTTCCTCTTGATCAGTTGTTAGTAAATCTGGCTGAATCTTTGAAATGTGTATCACGGAATGCTCTATATCCTTAGCAGTGAAGATTTATCTACTCAACTGAATAATGAAATCATTTAATTTTAGAGTAAGTAACAAAATAGCTTAAAGAGACTCAGTGCAACATATTCTCTAGAATCTTGTTTTTCTGTGTTGTTGAAGAGGACTTTTTTGTGTTCTTGGCTTCAGAAACAAAAGTGCATCTTAATGCTGCTGTGAGTTACTCCTAAGTAGCTATATGCACGTTCATTTGATCTCTGTCTGCTTGGCTTAATTAAAACATTGGAATGTTTGTTCAGTAGATAAGAAATTTCTGGGAGTTATTTAAATTAGTAGAGTACTCTGCTTACTGTCATTAAATGTCTTTGCCCCAGCCCTCCTCCCCTGCTCCTCACAGTATGTGGCAACAAGTGATATATAACAGTCACAGATGGTTAAAGATAGAAACCTCTACAGGAACATTGAGTCTCTTTGCTGTCCATGTCAAAGGTTTTGGTGTTGGGGTGTTTGTTTTTTATTCAAAAACCCCATCACAAACAAACCACTAATACCAAACAACAACAATGAAAACAAAAAACAAAACCCCAAACCACCCCAAAGCAACAACAAAACCACCACCACCACCACCAAAAAAGCCCAAAACCTCCCAAACAAACAAAAAACCTTCAGAAACCAAGACCCACACTCCCACTTTGTAATTAAAAATACTTTTGTTTTTTTTACTGTTTCATTCATTTCACATACAATTTCCACCCTGTTCACATTTTTCATGGTAGCCATAACTCTATGTCCTGCTCCTTGCTTTCCTCTTCCCTTTGTGGCAGCATTTGCAGCTGATCATGTAGAGCTGCCGCAGCAAATACCAGGCACACAGTAGCAGTGCCATGGATTGTTGTAGTCATCCCATTTGCCAGGAGCCATTCTGCTTCTGTGAGGTGCTACATGTTAGGGGGTTACCATTTATGTCTAGTAAAAACAGTGAGGCAGATTTTCAGTCTTTATTTGAGAACACAACTCCTTGCCTGCCACTGCCTGTTCCTGATGCATATTCAGTCCTGGTCACATTCTCATTCTCCACTGAACTGGTATTTTTGCTTTGCCCTACTGATTTGCTCTCACCTCTTAAGCAGCATCAAGACCTTGGTTTTAGGAGGATTACAACTTTGTCTGTTTATCAGAAATTGTGGATCTTGACAAGGCAATTCTTTTGGTGATGAAAGTCACCTGAAATGGCATGATGGAAGCAGTACCCTACTACCCATCTTGCAGGAACAGTGTATTTGCTTGATTGAGTTAGCTTTGGTTCTCCAGGGTGTCATGAGAACATTTGCTTAAGCTTATGGCTTCAGGATGTTTATAGGTTGTTGCAAGATCAAGGTCTTGCTGGCATGTTCATGCTGCAGGGTAGATGAGAGTCCGGTGAGCTGTCTGTTGCAGCGCTGACTGAGGGAATTCATTTCACTTAATTTTAGCTGCAGTGAAGTTGTAGATTGTCTAAAAAGCCTATTTCAGTGTAGGCTGAAAACCGTTAAAATATTTATTCAGGCATTTTGATTGTTGTACATGACCATTCACTTTCCAGAGTATGTTTTAATTTGGTGTGGTTTTTTCCCCCCATCCCTTCTGTTTGAGATATTCAGCGAGCGTCTATCTTGTTCCGTTTCTCAGGTTTTACTATTGCAACTGTGGAATTTATTTGCATTTTTTAGGTAGGAATGGCCTGATATTTTACTTCTCCTTGTAAAGGATCCAGTTGGTCAGTCTCTGGGAGGTAAAATAATGACTAATGTATCCTGATCACCACTTGAATGTCGAGTGTAAAAGGAAAAGGCTGCTGTATCACTTTCTTTCATTTTGTTAGATGTTGTTTTTACATTTAATTTGAAATTAAAAACAGACTGGAGATGCTTCCTACATGCCATAAGTGATCCTTTGTGTCAGGAGGTTAATAGGTGTATGAAAATATTCATGGTCTGGTAAACAAATATGTAAGGTTTCTACCATTCTTTCCATACTTGGTGGCTTGGGATAAACCAGAGGCTGCAATTTAATTCATTGACATGAGCTTTGTGAAATCAAAGCTAATTTGTAAAAATCCACTCCTTTTACCAAAGTTGATGGTCTCTAAATTATTCAATAATCTAGATGCTTTATTTAATTGGTATTGGTGTCTAGGGAAAGGCATCTCAACAGCAGGGAAATACAAATTTGTTCTGAGTAAGTAGAACTGAAGGGACATCAGCCAACATTTCCCATTACTTTTCTCATTGCCGTGTTCTAAGCAAGAAGCAGGATGGCCTTGTTCTGTTCAAACTGCCAGTCACCATCAAAAATTCTCCTGAATTAAGTATGCAGGATAGTTTGGTGGCATGTAAATGATAAGGTTATCTTGTGGAAGTTTCTAAGGGTCTTTTCTGGAAATAGTATGCAGGGACCAGCATGAAAACAAGCGTTGAGCAGAGCAGACCAATGCTGCAGCTTCTGTGTTTGGTAAGGACTTTCTGCTGGCTGTTTTCTCAGCCTTTTTTCATTCTGAAAGTTGCATGGACTCATGCTTTCATCCTTGTATTTTTCCTGTTTAGTCATTTCTGTAGGCAGCTGTGCATGCTGGATAATACCCCATTGTTTCCAGTGGCACTATTTTTGCTAATGGTGGTGATGATTTTCTTTTCCTTGCTTGCTTTGTTTCTCAAAGCAGTGAGGCTGTGTAATACCATTCATGAAGTTGAATAATTGGAGAGGGGGAGGATGAGGGAGGAGAAGAGCTGTAAAGTTGTAGGTATACAGGAAGATTACTCTAGATAGCAAGACCTGCCAGAAGAGTTAGCTTGTGTAGCAGAAGTGCTGAGGTTATGTTGGAGAGCAAAGGCGGCAGCTGCTTGAGAAGAGTACAAGCTTGAAGTGGGGAGATAGAGAGCAGATCTATGAGGTATGTTGAATGAAGTCCATAGGAAGCTTTCTAAACAGAGAAAGATACTACTTATGCTGCATAAGGTTTCTGTCCATACAGATGTTAGCTCTTCCATTGTCATTATCTTGAACCTCTTCAGCGTGACTAATGTTGCTCAAACTTCGGCTCTTCTTTTTGTCTCCGTGCACACTCAAATGCAAGGACTAAACCTTGGAAAGTTTTCTCTATTGCTTGTCCTTCCAGTGCCCTGAAGTAAAACTACTGGATTTTGAAAGATTAAGTGGAGAGTGAGTATACTATTATTTACAAATCAAAACCAACTTATGTGCTTTGTAGTTTGAAATATAGTCCTGTAAAAAAAAACACCCAAAATCAAGGTTTGTATTGTGCTCCATTGTACAAGGTTAAGGAAAGTGATTTCTGAACTACCTTGTTGTTTGTCTGCAATAGCAATTTGCCTGTGAATTCAGAAGAGGCTGTGGTCATGACTATGTAAAGTGTATGATAATGTCTCATAAATGCCAGCTCTGTGGAGAAAGCCCAATATTTCTGTTTCCTTTGAAAAAACTTGGTCTGGTTTATTTTGGTTCATGTTCTGTTCCTCTGTTTATCTGTCATTCCTTTCTCTCCTAGCAACAGCTAATTTGGGAAGTGGCTTTTGATGCTGTGTGGTATTTAGACAATGAGTATCTAATGCCATGATCAAACCTGGCTTAGACAAACCAGCCAGAGTTGAGGACATATGGAAATGTCCATAAGGAATTAAACATAAGGCAAAGAGTCTTTCCCTGGGGAGCGAGGTTGTATTAACAGAATTGTAGCCTATATGTAATTCCTTTGAATCTGTGAGCGGGAAATGCCAATGCTTATTAGACCATGCATTAAATATCATTGAGCAGATGTTCAGAGAGCCTTTCATTCATAGTGCTGTTAGCAATGAATGAGGTATTATGCTCCCATTCTTAAGTGAAGTGTAAATATCTGGTTGAAAAGGAGAAATGGTCTAAAGTGCACTCTGCCGCCATTCATGTTCCGATACAGTTTTCTGTTCAGCAGTTATCTAAAATTAATTACCCTGGAAATAAGTATTCCACAATACAGTCTCAAATGGTACAGAATGTGAAATTCCACAGAGAGTACTGCTTGTTTGTTTTCAATAGAACAGATATATGTCAAATGGCACAGAGATTTTGTCAGGCAGCAGTTCTTGAGATCTAGCTTTACCATTTCCTCAGGGCCATATTATCTTTGTTCTCAGAATGTTTTTTTAATACATATGTTTTTTAATCATGTTGCCTTTAAAGAGCTCAGGAGGCTGCAGGGAAAAATTAAGTAGAATGTTTTCCACAATCCTTTATGAAAAATTTCTGCCAGTCTCCACCACTTTCTCTTCCCCTCCTTTTTTTACACTAATGTGGATTACTTTCTGGAGTTCCCTGTCTGTACTGATTTTAGAAGAATCTTGGCTATCTGACTTAATCTAATCCTGGTGCTTAGTCAGCTGAACTTGTGTGAGAGGATCTCACTTGAGATTGCTGTTAAAGGTCACACAGGAGGGCTGGAACTTTCCCTTGGGTCACTTACAGGCACAGAGCACTGACAAAAGCCCAGATGCATGCTTCTCAGACTTAAGCCTGTTTGTACCTCTGACCTTATGATGTACAGATAAATTTATCATATTATATGTAAGCTTCTTGGTCTCTCTCAACTATGGTGGTCTGAGTTTAGCAAGAAAAAATAATGTGTTGTTTAAAAAAGGGGAAAAAAAAAAACACAAAGCACAAAAGAGTCTTGGGAACTGCATCCAAACTCCCAGGGCTTAGGAAAAGACCTTTCTTAGAGGCTAGAGAGTACCATATCCACCAGCCAGGAACCTCCCAAAGAATTGTGTAAAATGTCTTCATTTTGGAACGTAGCAGAGTGAAAAAGATACATTAAGAGAAAATAGTAATTTTTGAGGCACCTCCATTCATCTGCCACCCTCTTCTATTTCAGTTCTATATCATTGCTTCCTTTTGGACCTTAAAGGTGCTTTGCAAAGTGAGGGAGTTAAGTCAACAGCAGGTAACCTAGAAGGCACTTCAGAGAGTTTGTGGTTTATTTGTTTAAATGAAAAATTTGGTTGACTGACGTGCTGTATTTTTTGTGTGCGTCACAAAGGCTTTTGGTAACCCTTTGTAAATGATTATGGTTGTGTTTATTCTTGTTTTCTCTTTGAAAGAAAACTATGAGAAAAATACTGAGTTATTAAGTTGACCGTGCTTTGGGTGAAGTTGCATCCCAAGGTCCTTTCCAACCAAAGTTATTCTATTATTATAAATCATTTTCATTGCAGATTCTGTTGTTTCCCTGCGTGGCGGTTTGGAACACAAGATGAACTGTCTTGCTGTGTTTGGCTGGGTTTTGTACATTGGCATCATCACTGTGTGTGCATAGTTCATAGGATCATAGAATGATTTGGGTTGAAAGGGACTTTAAAGATCCAGCCTTCCTGCCATGGGTGGAGACACCTTCCACTAGACCGGTTTGCTCAAGACTTCTTCTAACCTGGCCTTGAATGACTCAACAGAGTGGGAATTCACTGCCTCACTGGGGAACCTGTTCCAGTGTCTCACCACCTCCAGTGTCATCTTAGTAGTGTCTGCTGTCTTATTCAACAAAAAGTGTGGTGGTCAGTGGAGTAGCACATGGCTTCTGTCACCCTGTCAAACAAACCCCTTTCTTCGTTCTGTAAAATGAATCTGTAAGCTTGAAGTAGCAAATTCTAAGAGCAGAATTTAGGAAGCTTCTGATACTTCTAAGTTCAGTATTTCACATTATATTCTGTGACACAGAAGGGCTCGTGCAAGAAAAGTGAGAGGAGTCACATGATTTAGAGAGTTTCAGCCAAAGAATTAGAAATGACAATAAGAGTAGTTCTAGGAATACCAAACTAAGCTAGTTAAAGAATTTTTCGGCCCTTATTTCAGAGCAGAGTTTGTCGTACGTGCTTACATGTTAAATTGTGTTCCACTTTGTAAAGGCTAACAAAAACTACACTCACCAAAAATGACATGAAGAACTTTATTTTGAGATGAAGCCACTCTGGTTTAGTTTGAAATTTTGCTGTTTCTTGGCTTAAGGTGATTTCTGCACCTCCCCTTCCCTTTATTTTAACTCGGACACCAAGCTAGAGGATTTCATAGTGTGGTGGTTTGGGCTGGGTGCCCTCTGCTACGTGGTGTGCTTCCTGTGTCCAGAAGTCCAGCCCAGTGGGTGGGCACAGGAAACCAGGTATCTCCTACCATAATCCTCTGCACCGCTATAAAATCTAGTGCAGGGTCTGGCACTTGCTCTTTCTTCCCCTCGCTGGCACCTGGTAACTGGGGGAGACATCTCCCGGCCTTGGGCCTGGCGAGTCTCAGGTCTGGCCAGCTGAGACTAGCCTAGCAGTGGAAGAAGGAGCCCTGGGGGTCTTGGGTGCACCCTCAGGTAGGGATGGGGATGGGATGTTTCTGGGTCTGTTTTGGGGTTTCTTTTGTCACTGCTTCTGGTTCTCTGAACAGACTCACTGCTTTCTATTTACGCTTTCCATCACTTTTGCAATCCGTTTGTCAGAGTTGTTATTTCTGCCTGTGGTGGGGAGGGGGTCTGCCTCAACCCATGACACATAGAAGTGTTTAGGTTGGAAAAAGCCTTTAAGATCATCAAGTCCAACTGTAAACCTAATACTGCCAAGTGCACCTCTAAATCATGTCCCTAATGACCTTGAAGCCCATTTTGACAGTGTTCTATTTCTAGAATCAGAAACAAATTAACATGAATCGGAAATTACATGGAAAGACTGGAATGAAGCTCCTCAAGTGTATGGATGTATATGAACAAAATGCTACATCTTGCTGTGCTTCAGTGGGGAAGTGCAGACAAGCCTGGCAGAACTCTACTGACTTTGTAAGGGTCAGGATTTTACCCCTAAGCATCACTCATTCAGCTCTGCTTCCAAGCTCTTAACATGCTTACCTTAACTATATCATCATGGTTGGTCCTTCTCCCAGGCAACCAGCACCAGAACAAGAGGACACAGTCTCAAGCTGCGCCAGGGGAAGTTCAGACTCGAGGTGAGGAGAAAGTTCTTCACAGAGAGAGCTGTTAGCCATTGGAATGGGCTGCCCAAGGAAGTGGTGGAGCCACCGTCCCTGGAAGTGTTCAAGAGGGGATTGGACATGGCACTTGGTGCCATGGTCTAGTAGTCCACCTGGGTGACAGGTTGCACTTGATGATATTTGAGGCCTTTTCCAACCTTATTGATTCTATGATCATAACCCTATCATCAGGCATTTCAGGATGCTAAGCTGATTAACTGATTACTAAAATTATTACCCTGTTTCACAAAAAAAAAGTTGTACCAAGTTTAGAGCTTTGAAAAGAATGTGCTCTTTCCTGAGACCACGTTTCATGTGAGATTGAAAGAACAACAGAAGCTGGGAGAAAACACAGTAAGTTGGGAAAGTTGGGAAGGAAAGGAGGACTCACAAGAGCAGGAGAGCAGGCTGACAAATAACCATCTGGATCATCTTGCTTTTGATATCCTGTCATCTTAAAATGTTAGGTCTGGAAAGGACACATCTGTTCCAATTCTTCCCTATCATGGTCAAGCATGTTATGCATTCCTCTTTGTAAACCGAACAAGTTTCTAATTCCTGACTCACTGAAAAAGTGTGGTGCTCTGCAAGCACTGCAATGCTTCCAGTGTTTGCCTGAAACATTTTGTGAAAAGCTTAAAAAGTGATGTTTATCTGGCAATGGTTAGTCCTTATCTTTTCATCTGTTTATAGTTAAGTCTTTGGTGGGAAATACTCATCAGACTATGTGTTAAATTCCACTAATTTGTCTTATGCCAACAGAAATTACTATGGCTTTGTCTGTTTGTTATTATTCCAGAGTAATTGACTTTTTTTTTTTTTTTTTTTTTTTTTTTTTTTTAAGGTCTGTTTTATGCTCATTCTGTTGGAAATTGATTGGAAAGAATGTCTCAGGGCAAAAGGAAAACATGTCAAATAGCAGGAATAATGGAGTCTCAGGTTGTGGTCTCAGATGTGGATAATAGCTTTTTGCTTTTATTTTCCTAAAGCCATTGAAAAATCAGTCCTGGTCTAAAACAACACCAAAAATGGTAGCTGACCGAGTTGTCCTTGAAATGCATGAATGGGAGAGTGCAGGTTTCAGCTGTTTGCCTTTCTTCAGACAGTGAGTTCTCTCTCTGTCAGTTCACCAGCCAAGCCTCTGGCAGCTGCTTGCACAAGGCTGTGACCCCGTGCCAGACTCTGCGGAGTCTCTGGAGTGCCAAAGCCTTAAAGACTGGATCTAAACAACAACAACAACCCAAGTAAATGTAACAAAGAGAGCTTGAGAGTCTTCCCTAGGAGTTTTCAAATGGCTTGCATACCAATCCAAATGTGCTGTTGATGCAATTTTACTGGAACTGGGAATTTTAAATCGTGGGAGGATCGCTGCCACTGCTTGTGAAGTGTGCATGTTGAACGAAGTGAGCTGATGATAGAGCTCCACGGCCTTTTCACTCTGCCATGGTTGACTGAACCCAGTTCCTATCTGGAACTCCTGTGGAGAAACATTTGTTTTTAAGTGTGGAATATCGTTAAAAGAGGCTTGTTGAGGGTTTTTTTGGTTTGTTTTTCCCTTGATTTCATAGACTAAGATAAAAACAACAACAACAAAATCGTATGTAACATGCCAGTGACAGTGATGGTTTGTGTCCGTTCACTTACTGACAGAATTAGACGAGGGCAAATACACCTGTTACTGTTTACCTCTTTACTGCTTTGTTCTGCTTGTTTTTTATAGAATCATAGAATTGTTCCAGTTGGAAAAGATCTCTAGGATCGAGTCCAACTATCGACCTAACACCACCATGGCACTTTGGGATGCGGTTTAATAGCCATGTCTACACGTATCTTGGACACCTCCCTGGGCAGCCTGTTCTAATGCCTGACTACCCTTTCACTGAAGACATTTTTTATAATATCCAATCTAAGCCTCCCCTGGAGCAATTTCAGGATACTTCCCCTTGTTCTATTACCTGATACTAGAGGGAAGAGACTGACCCCAACCTTGCTATAACCTTCTTTCAGGTGGTTGCAGAGAGCAATGAGGTCTCCCCTCAGCCTTCTTTTCTCCAACTAAACAATCCCAGTTCCCTCAGCCACTCCTTGTAAGACATTCTCTAGACACTTCACCAGCTTTCTTTCCCTTCTCTGGATCTGCTCCAGCACCTCAATGTCTTTCTTATAGTAAGGGGCCCCAATCTGAACGCAGAATTTGAGGTGCGGCCTCACCAGTGTGAGTGCTGGAGCACAATCACTTCCCTACTCCTGCTGGCCACACTATTGCTTATACAGGCCAGGATGTTGTTGGCCTCCTTGGCCACTTGGGCACACTGCTGGCTCATGTTCAGACTGCTGTCAGCTAACATCCACAATTCTTTTTCTGCCAGGCAGCTTTCCAGCCACTGTGCCCCAAGCCTGTAGCATTACATGTCATTGCTGTGACCCAGGTGCAGTCCCAGCGCTTGGTCTTAAAGGTCATACAAATGACCTCTGCTCATTGATACAACCTGTCCAGATCCCTTTGCAGAGCATTCCTACCCTCAAGCAGATCCCAATTTAGTCATCTGAAAACTTAGTGAGGGTACACTTAACATCTTTCTCAAGGATCTGGATCCTTCATCTGGATTCCTGTAGGTGTGCCTACATCCTAGAGGACAGAATTGAGCTCAGACTTGGCATTGAACCCACATTTTAGTCACTTGGGCACAAGGAGAGCACCACTTTACATTCTTCCAGGGCTTCACCTTGTGATGCTTTTGTGTTCCTCTGTTCTGGGATTACTTGATCACCTGGTTTTGGCAGGGTTTTGCACAGTGTTTTGTATGATTCTGAGTAAACACTGAGACTGTTTTTGCTCTAGTCTTTGTTCCTGAGAGGTGTTTAGGGGAGGGTTGTTAAAAACCAAAAAATAAAAGGTTTGTTTTTACTGATACTCACTATAACCCTTAATAATTTTTAGGCTTTAATTTGGGGCCAATTATGAGCACATTTTGTATTTATTTTCTGGCTAGCAGGGCAAAGTGTATGTTTGGAAAATACTTCAGATTACGCAGAGCAGAGGCTGCTTGGCCCACTGTCTGCAGCAGATGGAATGGTTTAACAGATGCTTACCCCTGCTCTGTGTTCTTCTTTACAAGACTTTTTTGCCTACTAATGGCCAGCATTTAGACAGCCCTATTTAAAATTGAGAAATAATACAGCAAATATCACAGTCTATGTTGTCTTCCTCCACCCTTCTGCAATAATGTTGATTGTAAAACTAAATAGCTATTCATTGATAAAATCTTTCACGAGCAGGGGTCAGTTGTCCACTTCCTGAGCCATGCATAGCTTTGCTGAGAATGCTGTTTTTCTCAGGAACAATCCTTCCTTTTTGTAATCTCTGTTCTATTTTCCATATGCTGTCCTTGGATTATTTCCAGGGCAGAAAAGAAACCACCAAAAAAAACCTCCAACCAAACCCACCAAATCTCACCCCAACTTCAGTACCGTTGAAACATCCATTCTCACACTTATGTGCAAGTGCCTTTACCTGCTTTATTCTATTGTGTTCTATTCTATATGGGGTGATTGCCATACAGTTTGCATACAGTGACATGTCAAAGCTCCAGTTTCTTCTGCCTGGAAACCATTTTAGATTTGCAGTGTCTTTAAGGGTCAGCTTGCTGGATGAAGGACAGCAGAATTAAGTCTTGGCTGGTGCTTGTGCATCAGTAACTTTTGATCTGAAAACATATTTTAGTCACTTTAGAGCATAGTCTGGCAAAGATACTTTTTTCTTTCCATCATTTACAAGGTTTATTTGAATGAAATTCTATTACAACAAACAAATGTAAACAGTACTTCTGCATAATACTTTTATGATAGCAAAACACTTTGCAAACCTCAAATTTCTGCAGACCTCAAGTTTTTATTTGTTAGAATTATCGTACTCAAGTGCCAGGAAATGGTGGGGTATGGTTTGAAATGTTTGTCTAATTACATGCAAAGCTGGCATTCACACTACTCCACCAACAGCAGGCTAGTCAGCCTGGAGTCTGAGAAAGAGAAGTTCTGGAGAGATAAGTCATATTTAGGGGAATGGGAGGATTCAGAAACAGGATATGACACAGAGGCCATGGGAAAAAGTAAAATCTCCTCCTGTGCCTCACAGCCAGATGCTCTCACTAAAGCTGGGTGTACAAACTGTGGCATCATAGGAGCCGCTGAGGTGGGTTCCATGCAGGCGTTAAAACAACTATTGAGAGCAGCTGGCATTTGGAGCCCTTAGGCAGCACACTTACATGCATGGTCACACTTGGTAAATGATGAATTTTAATAAAAATCAGTATTATTAAATGTTTGGCAAAAGTAGCTGCTTGTAAAAGCTGGGAGAGTCAAAAAAACCCCAGAGTAATTTTATGCTGAGGCAAGATTTGAGCGTGGAACAAAACACTAAGGATCTAAGGAGGAGCCCTTAGTGTTGCTAATAATTATCCACTAAGGCATATTTGTCACTCGCTTCTGAAAAGTTTTGTGGCTGGATGAAAAGAATGTGCTTTTATTTCTTGAGCAGCTGTGCTTTTAAATGGCTGCAGCTGTACCACCAAGTGTCCATTGGCACCAATTGCTTTGTGATTTGGTGTGTTGGTTGTAGTAAGAGCAGTCAATCAAGCAGGGCCCTTCTTTTCTTTTCTTTCTTTCTTTTTTTTTTTTTTCCTTCACTGAGAAGTGAGGAGAATCTTGTGAAATAGCTGAAGTCTGTTAGGCTGGAACAGCCAGAGCTGCAGCTTATATGTGATGTTACTGCGAAAGCGTTTGAGGGACATGGAAGTCAATTATTGCTTGCTGTTAGCCAAAGCACAGCTTGGCTGGAGCTGTCTCTGTTCCAACAAGGGCATGACCTGCAACGTGGAAGTAATTTGAAAGACTTCCTATGGCAAGAACAGCATTGCAGTTATGTAATGAAGGTGCATTTTTGATAGAAGTGTGTGAAAAGAGGAGCTGTGATCTTGCAGAAAATTCAAAGCTGAAATTTTTCCTTTTTCTTACTCCAGAAGAGTTTTTAGGAAAGCTGAATAGGATTCAGTTGGACTTTTTTGTTTTAATAGGAAAACTTTTGTTGTTGTATTTTAATTATCTCATTCTGATACTTGCAGCCCAGAAGGCAAATCAGATCCCGGGCTGCATCAAGAAAAGTGTGGCCAGCAGGTCAAGGGAGGGGATTCTCCCCCTCTACTCAACTCTGGTAAGACCCCTCCTGGGGTACTGCCTCCAGTTCTGGAGCCCCTATTACAAGAGGGATATGGACGTGCTGGAACATGTCCAGAGAAGGGCCACAAGGATGATCAGAGGGCTGGAACACCTCTCCTATGAGGACAGACTGAAGGAGTTGGGGCTGTTCAGTCTGGAGAAGAGAAGGCTCCCAGGTGATCTCATTGTGGCCTTCCAGTATCTGAAGGGGACCTACAAGAAGGTTGGGGAGGGACTTCTCAGGATACCAGGTAGTGATAGGACTAGGGGGAATGGAATGAAGCTGGAGGTGGGGAGATTCAGGCTGGATGTGAGGAGGAAGTTCTTCCCCATGAGAGTGGTGAAGCCCTGGAATGGGTTGTCCAGGGAGGTGGTTGGGGCCCCATCCCTGGAGGTGTTTAAGCCCAGGCTGGATGAGGCTCTGGCCAGCCTGATCTAGTGTGCGGTGTCCCAACCCTGGGGGCTGGAACTGGATGATCCTTGTGGTCCCTTCCAACCCTGACTGATTCTATGATTCTACATCCATAGCATTAAGACAGGGGAAGTTTTAATCCTGTCTCTGATTTGCTGGATAGGCTTGGAAAAGGTCTTCTGTTATAGGGATAAACTGTTAAATGCCTACAAAAAAAAATTTTTTTTACATATATACCAAGATATTTCATCATCTATTTTACATGTAATATTCCAGCTCATCTGAAGTACTGTTTGCAGAAGTAAAGCTCAGGTAGACATTGCTGCTACTCAGGGAGCTGCAGACAGTTGAAGAAGACTGGAGGATTTTTATATATATAAATGACTGCACTTTCTAGGAGATAACTCCTTAATTACACATGTCAATTATTTTGTATACTATTTATAATACCTAATTTTCGGTGTTGAGTACAGAGAGTGACTCCAAATAAAGCCATACCATTGCACTGTATTACTTAAGTGAAGATGCCTGATTATTTTCCTTATTCAGTCACTAGTGGTGTGCCCCAGGGATCAGTGCTGGGCCCCATGCTCTTTATCACCTTTATTGATCATCTGGATGAGGGCATTGAGTCCATCATCAGTAAATTTGTGGAAGACACCAAGCTGGGGGCAGGAGTTGATCTGCTGGAGGGCAGAGAGGCTTTGCAGAGGGACCTCGACAGGCTGGACAGATGGGCAGAGGCCAATGGCATGAGATTGAACATATCCAAGTGCTGGGTTCTGCACATTGGCCACAGCAACCCCATGCAGTGCTACAGGCTGGGGTCAGAGTGGCTGGAGAGCGGCCAGGCAGAGAGGGACCTGGGGGTGCTGGTCGATGGTAGGCTGAACATGAGCCTGCAGTGTGCCCAGGCAGCCAGGAGGGCCAATGGCATCCTGGCCTGCATCAGGAACAATGTGGCCAGCAGAAGCAGGGAGGTCATTCTGCCCCTGTACGCTGCACTGATTAGGTCACACCTTGAGTCCTGTGTCCAGTTCTGGGCCCCTCAATTTAGGAAGGATGTTGACTTGCTGGAATGTGTCTGGAGAAGGGCAACAAAGTTGGTAAGGAACTTGGAACACAAACTCTGTGAGGAGAGGCTGAGGGAGCTGGGGTTGCTTAGCCTGGAGAGGAGGAGGCTCAGGGGAGACCTTCTTGCTCTTTACAACTACCTGAAGGGAGGTTGTGGACAGGCACCAGAACAAGAGGACTCGGTCTCAGGCTCCACCAGGGGAGGTTTAGGCTGGAGGTTAGGAAGAAGTCCTACACAGAGAGAGTGATTGCCCATTGGAATGGGCTGCCCGAGGAGGTGGTGGAGTCACCTTCACTGGAGGTGTTTAGGAGGAGACTTGATAGGGTGCTTGGTTGCATGGTTTAGTTGATTAGGTAGTGTTGGATGATAGGCTGGATGCGATGATCTTGAAGGTCTCTTTTGGTCTGGTGTGGTCTGTTCTATTCTGTTCTATTCTATCCAAAATGCAAACAAAAGCCTCTTTTATAGTCTGTTGGGCTGTTTTAATTACCCTAGACAGGATGCTAAAGGTGTTAAATTTCTATCAGTTTCTTAAATCCAGGAGAAGAAACATTGTGAGTGCACTACTTAGCAGACAGCAGAGAATCCACAGGAGAGTGGTATTTTAAATGACCCCGTGGCACAATCTTCAGGAGTTGTTTGGCAGCCAGGGCAATGACCTTTTGTGAGCCAAAGACATGGGGAACCATCACATTCTCATTCAGTGGGACCCTGACAAATTTGACCTGTTAGCTCACTTCATGATTCCTCAGGCTTTCTAGCTCTGGTGCTTCTTTAAAACAATGTTTAAGGTCATAATTTTCAAATGGAAGCAACTTGCTTCAGAGATGAGATGCTTTCGGATGCTGCTTTGTTCACTTTAGTGGAAATGCTGTAGCTTGGTGGTGGTGAATTTTGTCTGGTTTTGGGTGCGTTTTCTCACTGTTTCAATTCCTGCTTGGAATACCATGTATGACATTTCTTGTACTGTATTA
Source organism: Picus viridis (assembly GCA_033816785.1). Taxonomy (NCBI): domain Eukaryota; kingdom Metazoa; phylum Chordata; class Aves; order Piciformes; family Picidae; genus Picus; species Picus viridis. The sequence continues at coordinate 7,727,328 of CM066568.1, forward strand.
GGTTTTGACAAGCTGCTTACTGATGGATTAATGCAGGTGTATTGATGAAAAATGCAGTGTAAACCACTGAAGCCAACTGGAGTTGCTTTTACTTGTCCAGAGTAGCGTCTGCTTTATTGTGATTCAATGGGTGGAAAACAGCAATCCTCTCTGGACAGCTGGTTTCACCTCAGAAGTTAATACTTACCTAAAATCCCCACGAGTTACTTGTGTTTTGATTTAAATTCTGCTAAAAATCACAGGAGATGGGAATGTTGAGGTCTGCTTGCTTTTGAATTGCGTTTGCAGTAAGGTAGAAACTTTCTCTTACACAAATATCCTTTTCCCCCTTTGCCTGAAGAGAACCTCCACCAAGGACAGAGGAATGTCTTTAGGAAGTTCAAAATAGCAGTACTTAAACATCCAATGTGTTTCTAAATTGAATAAGTGTCTTCATGAGCATGCCTTACAAGCGACACTATTTTAGAGTAACTCATGCTTTAAAGAATGCAACATCTGGAAGGCAAAAGCTTTAATTTAACTTGATGAACCTATCAAGAGAGTATGCTCTTTTAATGTGGTCATGAGCATTTCCAGTTGGTGTTTCTTTTTTTCTAACATTATATAAGCTAGGATGATACTTGCCTTTGAATACAGTATATTGAGTTCCAACTGAGAATTTAAGCACCATACAGTGAGGTTGGCAAACAGGAGTGAAGACAACAATGATTTCCTCCATGAGCTATGGCAGTGTTGGGAACGTGTATTTTAGTAGTGTAAAGGAAGATTGTGCATGCTGCTGTTGGAGGCTGATTGTAGGAAATACAAACCTGGACTCTGTTTATTATTTGTAGTTGTCTAGTATTAGGGACCACTTAAAATCAATACTTATCTAATTTTTTTTTTAGGCAGGGATGCTGTTTGGTAGACCTGAAACTTTCCTGAAGCCAGTGCAGCAGTATGTAACATAATTAAAATCATCCATTTTCAGAGCACTGCTTTGGTTTTATCATTGCAGTACTAATAGGTTTTCCTAGGTTAAATCTACTCATGTGATACTTATTAGGCAACTGGTTCATCTCCATTTTACTCTGGCTGTGACTGACTGGGCCTTGGGTCCCACCATATGCAAGAGCTTCTGGCTCCCAAACTGGTGCTTACGTAATTTCTCTTTCTGCTGTCCCATGAAATGTTTGAAACAGATGTCCTCCTTCAGCTGCTTTCCCTATTTCCTTATGCCTTTTTCTTCCTTTCCCTTACTTTGAAGCAGCTGATGGTATTTACTGCTTTTCTATTTAGTCCTGTATTCTTCTGAACATTTATCCTTCTGCTGCAATCTCATCCCATCATCCAACACCATCTAATCAACTAAACCATGGCACTAAGCACCCCATCCAGTCTCTTCCTAAACACCTCCAGTGGTGGTGACTCCACCACCTCCCCAGGCAGCCCATTCCAATGGGCAATCACTCTCTATATGAAGAATTTCTTCCTAACCCCCAGCCTAAACCTCCCCTGATGCAGCTTGAGACTGTGTCCTCTTGTTCTGGTGCTGGTTGCCTGGGAGAAGAGACCAGCCCCCATCTGCCTACAACCTCCCTTCAGGTAGTTGTAGAGAGCAATAAGGTCTCCCCTGAGTCTCTTCTTCTCCAGGCTAAACAACCCCAGCTCCCTCAGCCTTTCCTCATAGGGCTATGGTAGATGGAAAGCTGCATTGGAAACTTCTCATTTTAGAGGGGGCAAGACTGGGAGCTGGGAGGAGACTCTGCTGTGCCAGTTGTATGTGGGTTTAAGAGCAAAACAATCTCAGCACAACCACCACCCCCTGCCACCCCATCCTGACCTCTTCAATAGGTTATATCACCACGTAGCTGTTTATTTCTAATGGCTCTTTTAAATGGCAGCTTCATAAACTGAAGTATCCAAAACAAAAGCCATGAAGTTTACTTTGGCCATCTCAAGTAAATTTTCCTAATCTAAACATCAGCAGTGCCTTTCATAAATCAGTTCAGTGACGTCATCTTTTCAATTAGTGAAGTTGGTTTTTCTGCTCGGGCCTGGAAGGCTATTTGACCAGTTTTCAGGTTTTGTAGTAGCCCAGACTTCTCACCACCCACAGTTCTCAGTAATGTGCTTGAAGTGGGAACACATTTATCAATAATTGCCACTTTTGAAGTGCAGAGTGCAGACAGTGATTAATTGCTGGCCTTCTTTATTGTCTACCAGGAATAACGAGCATTGTCCATAGACTTTGAAATGGATTTGTTCATAGTACGCCTTGTGCTTCTTGTTGTTGGAGGATACAGGCATCCATCTGCAATTGAATAATTATTAGCTGGGCTTCTAGGAGGAGGAAAGAAGAAAAAATACTGTGTGAGCTGTACTTCCAGGAAAGGTAAAATGAGGTAGTGGTAGAGCTGGGAGTGAATCATCTCTCGGCCTGAGTGTGCTGGTTTGTTTTATTTCCCAGTAAGTTCTTGAACTTGCGGTAAAGGACTGCTTCAAAGAGATTCAGCTTTGGTCTTCCTTTCCTTTCCTGTGTTCAGGTTAGAGAGGTCAAGCCTGTGTTGACAAGGAGGTTGCCTGTAATGCTGGAGCAGGGAATGGTTCACTTCCAGCATATCTTCTTCTGTATGTGAAAATGCTTCCACGGCATGCCATAGAAGGGAAAGAGAGGTTCATTCTGATAAGGTTTTTAGCAAAATCCCCCAGGTGCCAAGAAACAGTCAAGCAGAGCAATACTATTCTTTCTCTTAATTGCACCTTCCTCTCCCTGTGTGGAAATAACAATAAGGGCTGACATGAGTTGAAAAAAGCCAGGAAATTTAGAGCCAAGGCTTAACTCTTATCCTTAGCTCACCCTAGCAACACATTTAGGCATTGCAACACAGATGCTATGTAAGGTCACCTACTAGCAGCTCAGAAGTGTCAACTATGATGGAGTTCCCTTAAAGACAAACCAAAAGTTATCTGAAACACACAAACTGCTCCATATGTGTGTGTATGATGTATGGTTTTGTTTATGTTAATGAAGAGACTTGCACCAGTAAATGGTTATGTGCTTGGCATGAAATGTGCAAATGCTTGAAACCTCACTGTATGAATCAGTTTCTTTCACTGTCCTTTGAAGCAACCTGAGCTTGGGTTCCCATGATGCTATTTCTGTTCTTCAGCTTCATGCACACAGCAGTCTTTCACCAGACCTCCTGAGACTTGTCATTACTATGGCTTTAGCTTATTGATAGCAGGAATGGAAGTTTGTGCTAGACAGTCCTTTTTCTATGTCGGCAGCATCAGGAGACAGTGAAGCCTGAGTGTAATTACAAGTGTAATTTAATATGGCAAGATAGTTGGAACAAGTTCAGGAAATGCAAGGAAATACCATCACCTTTCCTGGTGAGATACTTGTTTGTCTCAACCTATTTAATTTTTAAGCTGTTTACTTCCTGCTCTAGCAGGAAGATTGAACTAGATGATCTTCAGAAGTGCCTTCCAACCCCTACCATTCTGTGATCAACAAGTGGCACTCACTATAAAGGCCTGGCTGTGAACTGACCACAGAATTGTTTGAGAATATGGAAACTTGCCCTTGATGTTTTGGAGGAAATCTTTGAAGTCCTAGGATTCATGCTTAACAAATTGCTGAACTGATTGTCTTCCCCTTTGGTTTGCCTTCAAGGAAGTGAGCAGGGAGCTCAGCTGTTATTGAAACTCATGAGTAGAGTGTGTAGGCTTCTTCTTCAGAGTAAAATAAAGCAATTTCCTGTAATATTGTCAGAGAGAAGCACACTCAAGCTGGAGATGTCCGTTAGTGTTGTTGAGACACTTTCTCAATGGCTCTCTGCACTAAGCTTTTTGCCTTAGCTCATTGAGAGGGTTGTACTCCATGTCACAATTTAGCTCTGACCAAGTGGTCTTAAGGGTTGTTTTTCTGTGGGTTGAGATTTTATTTTATGTTTTTTTTTTTTGCTTTATGATGTTTGTAGTTGACTGGGTGGTTTCCTTTGCTGGGGATGTGAGAGGAGTCAATTTGTGAGGGAGTTTTAGAGAGTCAGTTTGAAGATGACTTTAAAGGGCTTGTCTGTTTTAGTTCCTTTTTAAAGAGCTTTCCTTGTAGGGATATTTTTAAAGTGTGGTGGGTTGAAATTTGCCCCCCAACATTAACTTTGCCAGACCAACTCAGTTGGAAGCAAATGAAAAACTATATTTTTCAAGCAAAACTATACTCTACAATGGAATGCAATGGATATGTACAAAATATACAGTATTTACCATTTTATACAGATATTTACAATTAGCAAACAGAGACCAGGGAAGCTGTTCCACTGCCCGCTCTCCCTCTGTCCCAAGAGAGAAAGGAGCAGAGAGAAAGCAGGGATTAGACTTAACTAAACAATGCAGCCAAGGTCAGATGAAAAGCAGGTTAATCTGTTTCTCATTTTGCCATCCCCCACAGCAAACTCCTGGCCAAGCTGGCAGCCCATGGCTTGGACAAGATCACACTGTGTTGGGTTAGGAACTGGCTGGAGGGCTGAGCCCAGAGAGTGGTGGTGAATGGTGCCACATCCAGCTGGTGGCCAGTCAGTAGTGGTGTGCCCCAAGGATCAGTGCTGGGCCCCATGCTCTTCAACATCTTTATTGATGATCTGGATGAGGGCATTGAGTCCATCATCAGTAAATTTGCAGATGACACCAAGCTGGGGGCAGGAGTTGATCTGCTGGAGGGCAGAGAGGCTTTGCAGAGGGACCTCGACAGGCTGGACAGATGGGCAGAATCCAACGGATTGAGATTGAACGCATCCAAGTGCCGGGTTCTGCACATTGGCCACAGCAACCCCATGCAGTGCTACAGGCTGGGGTCAGAGTGGCTGGAGAGCGGCCAGGCAGAGAGGGACCTGGGGGTGCTGGTTGATGGTAGGCTGAACATGAGCCTGCAGTGTGCCCAGGCAGCCAGGAGGGCCAATGGCATCCTGGCCTGCATCAGGAACAGTGTGGCCAGCAGGAGCAGGGAGGTCATTCTCCCCTGTACACTGCACTGGTTAGGCCACACCTTGAGTCCTGTGTCCAGTTCTGGGCCTCTCAGTTTAGGAAGGCTGTTGACTTGCTGGAATGTGTCCAGAGAAGGGCAACGAAGTTGGTGAGGGGTTTGGAACACAAGCCCTATGAGGAAAGGCTGAGAGAGCTGGGGTTGCTTAGCCCGGAGAAGAGGAGACTGAGGGGTGACCTTATTGCTCTCTACAACTACCTGAAAGGAGGTTGTGGACAGGCAGAGGTTGGTCTCTTCTCTCAGGCAACCAGTACCAGAACAAGAGGACACAGTCTCAGGCTGCACCAGGGGAGGTTCAGGCTGGATGTTAGGAAGAAGTTCTATCCAGAGAGAGTGATTGCCCATTGGAATGGGCTGCCTGTGGAGGTGGTGGAGTCACCTTCACTGGAGGTGTTCAGGAGGAGACTTGATGGGGTGCTTGGTGCCATGGTTTGGTTGTTTAGGTGGGTTGGATTGGTTGATGGGTTGGACATGATGATCTTGAAAATCTCTTTCAACCTGGTGTATTGTATTGTGTTGTTCTCTCCTCTGCTTGCTTCACTCAGGAGAGAGAGAGAGCTGTTTTGTTACAGTCAATCTTGTAGCAGATACTTCTCCAATTAATTTGTTTAGAATAACCTTGAGATTTCCTTTTAGAATAGAGCAGAATTTGCACACCAAATAGTGATATTATTTATATTTTACTACTTTTCTGCTCAAAATCTGTAACTAAACTTTAAAGGCATAGCCTAAAACCACCACAAGAAGGCAAAGTAAAACTTACTTAAAAACAATTTCCTCATGTAGCAGAATTAATGGCCATAGAGACAATGATGTAATGACATTTATTTGCTGAAGTAGCTCAAAAGCTTGATATGGTGTCTTAATTTAGTGAAGACAATTTCCCATTATAAGATTATGCCACAAGTCTTTCTTGCTAACAGTGCTTTCATTAGATGTTGCATGGCACAGTTTTCAGTTTGGTAAAATAAAATATTATTTTGCTTAGCAGTGGTTTGCTCCAGGGAGGTTTTCTGTCTGCTGAATTGTATAAAATCATAGAATCATTTAGTTTGAAAAAGACCTGTTTAAAGTCCAGCCATGAACCTAACACTCTCAAGTCCACTGCTAAGCCACATTTTGAAAGACAGGTTGGACTTCATGGTCTTGGAGGTCTTTTCCAACCTTCTTGATTCTGTGATTCTAAGCCATGTCTCTGTCACATCTACACATCCTTTAAATACCTCTAGGAATGGTGACTGAATCGCTTCCCAGAGCAACCTGTTCCAGTGCTTGAGACCCCTTTTGGTGAAGAAATTTTTCCTAATCGTAGAATCATGGAATGTTCCAGGCCAGAAGGGACCTCCAAATGTCATCCATTCTGACCTCCCCCCAGTCAGCAGGGAGATCCCCAACTAAACCAGGTTGCCCAGGGCCTCATCAAGTCTTATCTTGAATACCTCCAGGGAAGGGGCCTCAATCACCTCCCTTGGTAACCTGTTCTAGTGTGTTCCACCAATATCCAACCTCAACTTCCTCTGGCACAGCTTGAGGCTGTTTTCTCTGGTCCTACTGATTGTTGCTTGGGAAAAGAGGCCAACACCCACCTCACTACAACCTCCTGAGCCTCCATTTCTCCAGACTAACCAACCCCAGTTCCACCAGCCACTCTTCATAAGACTTGTACTCTAGACCCTTCATCAACTTTGCTGCCCTTCTTTGGACATGGTCCGGGACCAACATGGTCTTTCTTGTATCGTGGGGCCCACAACTGAACACAGTATTTGAGGTGTGGCAATAATTACCTCAGTGAAAGAATACTGTTGTGGAAATACTAATTTGGAGGGATTTGCCCTTGAAGAGGATTTCTGTTCCTTGTATCGCTTGTTCTGGACTGCAGAGATGTTACAGTCATCTTGAGAGAAGGCTAAGGGTGGAGCACTTGCTGATAACCTAATAGTAGCAAATGATTGCCCAAAGCTTGGTGAGTTTTCAAGAGTCTATAAAGAAACAGAAGTCTGAATAATTCCTGGAGTGGGTTTAATTCAACAAGCAGAGGCTGCATATTTTTCTGAGAGGCCAAAAGGCTGGTTTTGTGCATTATCTGGTAACTACAGGAGAGAACTGCTTTAGCAGCCATGCTATTACAGATCCTGTCTGACCAAACCTTTATCTCTCTAATGCTACCAATGGTAGGGCAAGTATCTTTTTTTTGTCCTTTATGCTGCAGGTTCTCACATGTCTGAAGGAAAGGCTTTCTTCTTTTCCTTGGGTCACTTGAGCACAAGAAGTTTGGCACGTGGGAGGAGCAGAGTCTGAGCGTTGAGTCTTGCTTCATGCAAATAAAAAGAGGCAACAAAGGGGAAGCTGTGTCCCTAGGGACTGGGATTAAAAACATTCCAAGGGGTATTTTTACAAGTTAAATCAAAGAATTAAAAAAGAACACAAAAAGTAACTTAAGCTTGGGTTGCTGATTAGATGGAATTTCTTTGGGCTTTGCTACCTGAGTCTGGGATGAAAGTAGATAAAATGGCTTGCATACAGGTGAGGCAAGGTAGCCTGGAATAACTACATTCCAGCAGAACAGAACAAAGATGGCTTTTTTAGCACAGAAGAAGAATACTGATGACAAATTTGTGAACCATTTTTTTTTTCCTTGGGTTCTTTTCTTGAGAGGAAATTATTTACATGGCCAGCACTGATTTCCCAGCCCTAATGAGAATGCTGTGGTGGGAGATACATTTTGCCCCACGTTCTGCTGGGACTGAGTTACAAGCCCTAACCTGAGTTTTAAAGCCTAAAGGGAATAAGCTCTGCCGCCTCTGGCTGTTATGTGTATGAGAGGAAATCATGCAGAGGGAGGTTTCCTGGAGAGTCTGAGACATCCTAAAACCAGAGCACACAAAAACATGGCATGGAAAGATGTTCTGTTGTGTGAAAAATGGAGGTGGAAACAGTCTGGATTATTTTTATGTATATGGGAACCTGTGTCTACATCTGCCCTAGAAAGAGTTAAAGGGATTGACTTCATGAGATGCAGGAAACCATGATATGTGCTGTGTGTGCTTTGATAATTCAGCAACAACCATGGTCTGAGAAAAATGAATGAAGTGAAGTGAAATAGTGTATGACTAACTCCTGGCTAAAAGTTGATAGCATAAGGTGAATACCTGTCTGAATAAGATCTTTCTTCAGTTCCTTTGGGGAACAATTTTTCTTCTTCATAGTTCAGGGGAACTATGGGTAGCAGTACTATGTGTCTGCAAGCATAAAAGTAGGCAGCAGATCCAAGAAAGTTTAGTATATCTAGGTGTAGCCTTCCAGGAAGTCTGTGACCAGTGATAAATACCACAGCTAGACTGGCTTCTAGTAGCAAAATGTCTTTATCTAAGTTCAACATCTGGGGAAAAAAGAAACCAACAAACTTTGAAAGCAGAAGATCTTACTTAGCCAGGTATCCTTCAGGCTTATCATCCTTATGTAAGCTTTTCCAAGAACTCTCCCCAGTAGAAACGAGGTCATGTCTGCATGAGATAAAAAGCAGCTTATCAGCAACAACTTCCTTTTCCTTCTAGAATTTTATGCTTAGTTCTTGAATCAAGAATCCTTTCCAATAGCAGTTTCCCTGACCTGTGCTGCCCAAAGCCATTTTGCACATACCTGGAGGTTTTCAAGCGCTTTCCAGGAGTACACTGCTGTCTCAGTGCCTCCTGACAGCCCTTAGTGACAGGAGAGAAAAGGAATGTCTTATATGGAGCCTTGGATGCATCATCTGTTTTATTATTATTGCTTGTCCAACTGCCCAATGCAGTAGATGTCCCAGTAGCTGGTGTTGGTAGAAGCAGACAGCAAATTCTCCATTGCTCAGTGTGATGTGGGATGCTGTAGCCTGCGGAGAGTGGGTGGCTGGGAAATGGAGTGGTAGCAGGAGCCTGAGCCAGATGTGCCTGTTGGGTTACCCAGGGAGGTGATGAGGGTCAAGCAGATGCACCCCAGGAGTTGTGGATAAAACAATGCCTGCACCCTACTCCTCCACACCCATCAGCTGAGCTCCCACACCTTGATGGCTCCAGTGGTGCTGGTGACCCATGCTGGCTGCAGACGGACTCAGCTGAAATGTATTGTGTTTACTAACTCAGGCTTTATCTTACAGGCTATGCGGCCTGTTGCTCAAATGTAGGCTCCCAAAAAGTATCCTTGGGTCTGCCTGGCAAGTCATTTGTGTTATTCAGGAGCAGCTTCATGAAGAACCATCTCTAGTGTTCCTCCTTCTGAGGCACAACTGATCTGCAGCCCAGAGACAGTCCCCAAAAGACTCCTGAAACTGGACTGTATTCTTCACCTATCAGGGAACTGTATCATCCATTCATTTTGATGCCAGTTCGATCTGGTTTAAGCATGTGTTACCTCAGTCAAACTTAGATTCCATGAAGTTAAGTATTTCTCAGACACTTTTCTGTCTTATTTTTCATGTGCAATATAGACTAAAAAAAAAAAACAAACCCAAGCCTGTAAGGCTGCCTGTCCAAGTTTTTGTTCTGCTTTTTAGAACAATATCCACCCAATTCAGGTAGCTCTTCACAAAAGAAACTTTCTTGTCCCATCTCCAGTGCACATGAACATGGAACTATCATAGTATGGGAAAAGTTTTAATGGTTTATTCTTGAACTGTTGATGTTTTATAAATCATAGAATCATTAAGGCTGGAAAAGACCTTCAAGAGCATCAAGTCCAACCATAACCCAACTGCCTTGACCACTAAACTATATCCTGAAGCACCACATCTACAGCTTCTTGAACATCTCCAGGGACGGTGACTCTGCCACCTCCCTGGCAACCTTTTCCAATGCCTCACCACCCTCTCAGTAAAGAATTTTCTCCTAATGCCCAATCTGAACCTCCCCAATACAACTTAAACCCATTTCCTTCTGTCCTATTGCTAGAAGAAACCTATCCTATAAACCTATCCTAACCTGTCCTATACTTGGAAGAAACCTCGCTACAACCTCCTTTCAGGTGGTTGTAGAGAGCAGTAAGACCTCTTTTTCAGACTAGACAACTCCAGTTCCCTCAACTGCTCCTCATATGATGCCCTCCGAACTCCTCACCAGCTTCATTGCTGTTCTCTATACATAATCTGAGACCTCAATGTCTTTGCTTTATTGTGGCAGATGGAATAGAATGGAATAGGATGGACCAGACCAGGTTGGAAGAGATTTTCAAGATCATCATGTCCAACCTATCAACCAATCCAACCCACCTAAACAACTAAACCATGGCACCAAGCACCCCATCAAGTCTCCTCCTGAACACCTCTAATGATGGTGACTCCACCACCTCCCCAGGCAGCCCATTCCAATGGGCAATCACTCTCTCTGTGTATAGAACTTCTTCCTAACATCCAGCCTAAACCTCCCCTGGCGCAAAATTGAACAAAGTACTCAAGCTGTGGCCTTACCAGGGACCACAGAACAAAACAAACAAACAAAATGTAATTAATTTTTAGTGTTGTTCACATCAAAAGTTACTTTAGCACATGTTATCCAATTACATTAGAACTTACAGCATTCCAGTTTTAAGTTGAAAGCTGGAGGCTTAAGATGGTAGAGTTGTTCTAAAAACAAAATTATGTTCTTGTTGTTTAACCATATTGATTTGCCTTTGCCTTTTGCTGATAAGTGGGATCTGCTCTGCTGGTTTTCATTGCTGTTAGACTTCTCAATGTTGCAGGCAGGCCAGCTGGGGAGCCCTCAGAGCTCAGGGAATGCTCCTTGCCCTGCTCTTTAAAAGAATGACTTGTGGTGGTTGTACCTTTCAGACCCAAGAGTTTCAACCCTCAAATGCATTTCCCATGGCACATACAATTGCCTTTGGAATTGTCTTTGAAATTCTGAGGAATGAAAAGCTAGGTCTGAACAGGTGCAGGAGAGAAATGTGAAAAAAGAAGATGGAAAATAAATAGAAATAGTTCTGGGATAGAACTCAGGAAATGTGACATGCTGTCCATTTTTGGTGAGAAAAGAAGTTTTTAATTGAATTTAGAAATACAGCAATATAGCCTTGAATATGTTTTTGTCACATAGCCTCATAAATGAAAGGAGAGGTATTTAAGGCTCATGGGAACAAAAACTTCTCTGAAAGAAGGTTTTAGCATCTTAAGGACTTTGACTCCAGGAGCACAAAGACTTGTTCCATCCTCAAGTTGAGTTCTGGAGTGATTTTCATATTTCTGTTAAACTCATTTAGATCACAGTGTGTGGTGGTGCTAATTGTTAACAGAAATGCTGAACCAGAAAATTTGCAGGTGATGTATTTACTCTCAATGAGTCTCTGGGTGATGCCCTCCTACTTTCACTTCTTGCAATAATCACAATCACAAAATCACCAAGGTTGGAAGAGACCTCAAAGATCATCAAGTCCAACCCATCACCACAGACCTCCTGACTAAACCATAGCACCAAGCGCCCCATCCAATCCCCTCCCGAACACCTCCAGGGATGGTGACTCCACCACCTCCCCAGACAGCCCATTCCAATGGTGAATGACTCTCTCAGGGAAGAACTTTCTCCTCACCTCTTGCCTAAACTTCCCCTGCACAGCTTGAGACTGTGGTACAGCTTGAGTCTGTGAGGTCATAGGTAAGAGAATCTGCTTCTCCTTTCCCCCCACCATTCTCATTGTTCTGGCATCCAGGCTTTAACTTGCTCCCTAGGAAAACTGGCTTTAAACACTGCAAGACTGGGGAGAGGGCATACATTGGTCACCAAACAACAGGCACTGTTGGCACCTTTATTTCTTTTAAGCAACAGTACTAATGAACCTCAAGTGCAATCAGTCCAATGTGTTGGATATTTATTGTGTTAGCTGGCAATCAGCTTTTGGGGACATACCTTAATGATTCTTAGGTTATCCTTACCATGATGATTAATGACCTGTAGTTTTAAGAGATGCTGATGTGAAATTACCATTTTCATTTGATAGCCATGGGGTTTTGGTTTGGTTTGGGTTTTTTGGGGGGTTTGTGAGTGACCCTTTTCCATTCAGGAAAGCTGGACTTCTCTCTGGATAGCTAATGATTTATTTGAGGCAGAAGCTATAGGGAACCGTCAGCGTTATTATTAAACTCTGTGATGGGGACCTCTGAAATTGCTGTGTTAAGGGACTGGTGCATAGTTTGTCTTTGTCTTACTCTGTAGGAGACTTTTAAGTTTATAATTGAATTTCTCAAACATTCATTACAATCTATTTACACATAATTTAGAGGTCTGCCAGATATCTAAAATTACCCTATTAAATTATTTGAGCTAACTTTTAATGCAGGTCATAATTAGTTACTTGTTCCAGTGGGGAATTAAAATCAAGCTGTTAGCCTCTACATCTTCATTGAACAACAAAAATCTGTGGCTAATTATTGTGATGGTGTGGGACTACTGACTGACAGAGGGAGGGAGGAAGGGAACTGTTTCAAACATAATTGTTTAGGAGCAGAGCTGTGTATTGCATCCATGTTGTGGACTTAACAGCAGATGATGGTGCCTTCCTGATCTGTAATTACTAGCTAATTGTTTTTCAGGTTATGGACACTGTGCTGACAATGGGATGGCATTCAACAAGTCCAAGTGCCGGGTGCTGCGCTTTGGCCACAACAACCCCATGCAGAGCCATAGCCTGGGGTCAGAGTAGCTGGAGAGCTCCCAAACAGAGAGGGACCTGGGGGTGCTGGTTGACAGCTGCCTGAACATGAGCCAGCATTGTGCCCAGGTGGCCAAGAAGGCCAATGGCATCCTGGCCTGCATTAGGAATAGTGTGGCCAGCAGGAGCAGGGAAGTCATTGTGCCCCTGTACTCTGCTTTGGTTAGGCCACACCTTGAGTCCTGTGTCCAGTTCTGGGCCCCTCAGTTTAGGAAGGACATCGAGACACTTGGACGTGTCCAGAGAAGGGCAACAAGGCTGGTGAGAGGCCTTGAGCACAAGCCCTGTGAGGAGAGGCTGAGGGAGCTGGGGCTGTTTAGCTTGGAGAAGAGGAGGCTCAGGGGAGACCTCATTGCTCTCTACAACTACCTGAAAGGTGGTTGTAGCCAGGAAGAGGTTGGTCTCTTCTCTCTAGCAACCAGCACCAGAACAAGGGGACACAGTCTCAAGCTGTGCCAGGGGAAGTTTAGGCTCGTGGTGAGGAGGAAGTTCTTCACTGAGAGAGTTATTCATCATTGGAATGGGCTGCCCAGGGAGGTGGTGGAGTCACCATCCCTGGAGGTGTTCAAGAGGGGACTGGACATGGCACTTGGTGCCATGGTCTAGTCATGAGGTCTGTGGTGACAGGTTGGACTCGATGATCTTTGAGGTCTCTTCCAACCTTGGTGATACTGTGATACTGTGATATGTATGTGGTAATTTAAATTGCATACCATTTAACCTACTGTTTCCTGAAAGCTATGGTGTGAAATAAACTAGAGATTATGGGCAGAACAGCCAGTACTGTTATTAGGAGAATGATGGGAACATGGATAAATCAGAAGCTTCCATCTTTCTCATCTCGAATTCACTTTATCAAAAGTAGAATGTCACAGTGAAATCTCAAAGGTGTTATATCAGCTCATTCCAAATTGCCACAGTTTAGCAAATCATGCATTTGGCTTGTAGTCATATTGATGATGTAGGAATTACTCATCATTGCTATAAAGAATGGAATAAGAGCATCACTGTTGTGATGAGCGTTAGTCTGCCTGTCTGACTTTTCTCCAGACATGTTCTCTCATTGTCTTCCTTCTCTACCTCCTCTTGATTTCATTTCTTCACTGTTGACTGTTGGTAGCACTTACCAATTTGTTTCTAACTTTGAAATCATTGTTATGATAACTCTAAGTGACACACACTGATCACCACAGACCTCATGACTAAACCATGGCACCAAGTGCCATGCCCAGTCCCCTCTTGAACACCTCCAGGGATGGTGACTCCAGCACCTCCCTGGGCAGCACCTCCCTGGCCATTCCAATGGCCAACGACTTGTGTCATTGAGACTAGGAACTGTTAAGTATGTGTTTAAAATAATAGCTTGATACCTCACAGAAATTTAAAGGTGTGGTCTGATTTAAAATTCCTTGAAGAAAGCAATCATTAAAATATGCCTACAATATTTATTGGCTTTTAGGCTTTAGTTTAGAAGTGCCCTTCTGTTGTTAAGGCAGGAGCCATCACTGCTGTCCGCATTGCTGTCCTCATCATTTGGAATGACGTTCAGGGATTTTTAATGGTTTTAGAGGGCATCAGATGTGAGATATTTCAATGCCATAAAGATGTGCTTTTTCCCAGAGTGTCTTCTTGATCCTTGTTATCAAGAAAAGTGCCACAAGACACTGAGGCATAACGATGTCATGTGTTGCTTTACTTCAGAGCTCAGTCAAGCGAGGAAGTGTTCTGCACTTTTGCAGTGTCTAAGGCTTGTTAGTTGAAGCAGTCAGTATTGTATTCATTACCACATTTGCTTTACCAACAGAGAGCAGAAAGAAAATCTCTGTTTGCTTTGAAATCCAGCATATCTACCGCTAGTTACACACCTCTGTCTTCAGAGGGTTGGGGAAATAGAGCCATGGTCTTGGAAGCAGTGTAGCTGTGCCGCACGCAGCCACTAATTAGCCTGGGCAACTGTGCCACTCTGATGTGGCAGGGCAGCTTCTCATACCTTGACCTGGCTCCAGTAGCCCTGTACAGTGCTGTTAGTGATGTGCTGTGGACTCACCTAACTTGTTTTGCAGAAGCTGCCAAACAGTTAATCAGACAGTGATTTGGGCTGCCATTGCCTGGGGGTAGATGTGACCTGATACCTGTGAGCAGGCAAGTTCCATATCCCATTTGCAGAGGTTTTGCATTCTTTGTTGTATAGTGTAATAGTTGCTCTGAATCGATTTGATTGTAGGAGAAGGGTTGTTTTCAGATAGCTTTGCAAGGCAATGAAGATTTAACTTTGCTCAAAGTAGAGGAAGCTATGTTTTGTCTTTGACTCTGAGGGGAATGTAAACACCTTGTAACTGAAGGGGACAAACTAGCCAGAATTTGGTTGGATGTGTTAAAATATTGTTTTGTTATTTTGACCTATTATATGCCTTACTTACACACATGCCAGTAGAAAGTGACCAATTGAGATGTGACACATGTGCCCTCTGATAGACTAGATAACTTTACTGTATAACGTAATAAATGGTCTTTGCCGATGATCTTGAAGGTCTCTTCCAACCTGGTTTATGCTAAGCTCGGCTGGGCTGGCCTAGGCTCGGCTGGGCTGGCCTGGGCTAGGCTGTGCTCGGCTCGGCTGGGCTGGCCTGGGCTAGGCTGTGCTCGGCTCAGCTGGGCTAGGCTCGGCTGGGCTGGCCTGGGCTCGGCTGGGCTGGGCTGGCCTGGGCTAGGCTCGGCTGGGCTGGGCTGGCCTGGGCTCGGCTCGGCTCGGCTCGGCTCGGCTGGGCTGGGCTGGGCTGGCCTGGGCTCGGCTCGGCTCGGCTGGGCTGGGCTGGGCTGGCCTGGGCTAGGCTCGGCTCAGCTGGGCTGGCCTGGGCTATGCTATGCTGGGCTGGCCTGGGCTATGCTCTGCTGGGCTGGCCTGGTCTATGCTCAGCTCGGCTTGGCTGCGCTATGCTCTGCTCTGCTCGGCTGGGCTGGCCTGGGCTAGGCTCGGCTCGGCTGGGCTGGCCTGGGCTAGGCTAGGCTCGGCTGGGCTGGCCTGGGCTAGGCTCGGCTCGGCTGGGCTGGCCTGGGCTAGGCTCGGCTCGGCTGGGCTGGCCTGGGCTAGGCTCGGCTGGGCTGGCCTGGGCTAGGCTCGGCTGGGCTATGCTCGGCTCGGCTCGGCTCGGCTGGGCTATGCTCGGCTGGGCTCGGCTGGGCTATGCTCGGCTGGGCTCGGCTGGGCTATGCTCGGCTGGGCTCGGCTGGGCTATGCTCGGCTCGGCTCGGCTGGGCTATGCTCGGCTCGGCTCGGCTGGGCTATGCTCGGCTCGGCTCGGCTGGGCTATGCTCGGCTGGGCTCGGCTGGGCTGGGCTATGCTCGGCTGGGCTCGGCTGGGCTGGGCTCGGCTGGGCTGGGCTATGCTCGGCTGGGCTATGCTCGGCTGGGCTATGCTCGGCTGGGCTCGGCTGGGCTGGGCTATGCTCGGCTGGGCTCGGCTGGGCTGGGCTATGCTCGGCTGGGCTGGGCTATGCTCGGCTGGGCTGGGCTATGCTCGGCTGGGCTCGGCTCGGCTGGGCTATGCTCGGCTCGGCTGGGCTATGCTCGGCTCGGCTCGGCTGGGCTATGCTCGGCTCGGCTCGGCTCGGCTGGGCTATGCTCGGCTCGGCTCGGCTGGGCTATGCTCGGCTCGGCTCGGCTGGGCTATGCTCGGCTCGGCTCGGCTCGGCTGGGCTATGCTCGGCTGGGCTCGGCTCGGCTGGGCTATGCTCGGCTGGGCTCGGCTGGGCTATGCTCGGCTGGGCTCGGCTGAGCTATGCTCGGCTCGGCTCGGCTCGGCTGGGCTATGCTCGGCTCGGCTCGGCTCGGCTGGGCTATGCTCGGCTCGGCTCGGCTCGGCTGGGCTATGCTCGGCTCGGCTCGGCTGGGCTATGCTCGGCTCGGCTCGGCTGGGCTATGCTCGGCTGGGCTATGCTCGGCTGGGCTCGGCTCGGCTGGGCTGGGCTCGGCTCGGCTGGGCTCGGCTGGGCTATGCTCGGCTGGGCTCGGCTGGGCTCGGCTCGGCTGGGCTCGGCTCGGCTGGGCTCGGCTCGGCTGGGCTATGCTCGGCTGGGCTCGGCTCGGCTGGGCTATGCTCGGCTGGGCTCGGCTGGGCTATGCTCGGCTGGGCTCGGCTGAGCTATGCTCGGCTCGGCTCGGCTCGGCTGGGCTATGCTCGGCTCGGCTCGGCTCGGCTGGGCTATGCTCGGCTCGGCTCGGCTCGGCTGGGCTATGCTCGGCTCGGCTCGGCTCGGCTGGGCTATGCTCGGCTCGGCTCGGCTGGGCTATGCTCGGCTCGGCTCGGCTGGGCTATGCTCGGCTCGGCTCGGCTGGGCTATGCTCGGCTCGGCTCGGCTGGGCTATGCTCGGCTCGGCTCGGCTGGGCTATGCTCGGCTCGGCTCGGCTGGGCTATGCTCGGCTCGGCTCGGCTGGGCTATGCTCGGCTCGGCTCGGCTGGGCTCGACTGGCTATGCTCGGCTCGGCTCGGCTGGGCTCGACTGGGCTATGCTCGGCTCGGCTCGGCTGGGCTATGCTCGGCTCGGCTCGGCTGGGCTATGCTCGGCTCGGCTCGGCTCGGCTGGGCTGTGCTCGGCTGGGCTCGGCTGGGCTGGGCTATGCTCGGCTCGGCTCGGCTCGGCTGGGCTATGCTCGGCTCGGCTCGGCTGGGCTATGCTCGGCTGGGCTCGGCTCGGCTGGGCTATGCTCGGCTCGGCTCGGCTCGGCTGGGCTATGCTCGGCTGGGCTCGGCTGGGCTATGCTCGGCTCGGCTCGGCTGAGCTATGCTCGGCTCGGCTGGGCTCGGCTGGGCTATGCTCGGCTCGGCTCGGCTGGGCTATGCTCGGCTCCGCTCGGCTCGGCTGGGCTATGCTCGGCTCGGCTCCGCTCGGCTCGGCTGGGCTATGCTCGGCTCGGCTCGGCTCGGCTCGGCTGGGCTATGCTCGGCTCGGCTCGGCTGGGCTATGCTCGGCTCGGCTCGGCTGGGCTATGCTCGGCTCGGCTCGGCTCGGCTCGGCTGGGCTCGGCTCGGCTCGGCTCGGCTGGGCTATGCTCGGCTCGGCTCGGCTGGGCTATGCTCGGCTCGGCTCGGCTGGGCTATGCTCGGCTCGGCTCGGCTCGGCTGGGCTCGGCTGGGCTCGGCTCGGCTGGGCTCGGCTGGGCTATGCTCGGCTCGGCTCGGCTGGGCTATGCTCGGCTCGGCTCGGCTCGGCTGGGCTATGCTCGGCTCGGCTCGGCTGGGCTATGCTATGCTCGGCTCGGCTCGGCTGGGCTATGCTCGGCTCGGCTGGGCTATGCTCGGCTGGGCTCGGCTGGGCTATGCTCGGCTCGGCTCGGCTATGCTCGGCTCGGCTCGGCTGGGCTATGCTCGGCTGGGCTCGGCTCGGCTGGGCTATGCTCGGCTCGGCTCGGCTGGGCTATGCTCGGCTCGGCTCGGCTGGGCTCGGCTGGGCTATGCTCGGCTGGGCTCGGCTGGGCTATGCTCGGCTCGGCTCGGCTGGGCTATGCTCGGCTCGGCTGGGCTATGCTCGGCTCGGCTGGGGCTCGGCTGGGCTATGCTCGGCACGGGCTCGGCTCGGCTGGGCTGGGCTATGCTCGGCTCGGCTCGGCTGGTGTAGGCTATGCTAGGCTCGGCTCGGCTCGGCTCGGCTAGGATAGGCTAGGCTATGCTATGCTAGTCTATCTTGCCCTGAAAGCTATGGTCGAAGCAAATCCAACATGTATATAAAATCTATATTATTACATTTGATTACCAATACAGTGTCTGAGCCTTTTATTAGAAGTAGCAAACCTTTTTGAGACTTGTAGGAGTTAATGTCCTGGCCTGGCTCGGTCTTATAGGATAACTGTTTCTTCTTCACTTGCCATAAATGCAGATCTCCTTATTAAGTTCAAAAAAGAGAAAAAGCATATTTCCATTGAAATGAATACCTCAGGAATGAATTCAGTTTCAGCAGGCAATGTGCCAGTCTGTGATTTTATTTTGCTCACTATATGAGCTCTTCCATATGTTTTACTGTGTTTGCACTTACTATTGATTTTATTATGTAATTTTGTTTTATCCATATATTTTAATGCATTTGCACTTACGTTATTGTTATTAGAAGTGTGGCCAGCAGATAAAGAGAGGTGGGTCTGCCACTTGGCTCTGGTGAGACCTCATCTAGCGTACTGCATCCAGCTCTGGGGCCCTGAGCACAGTAAGGATAAGGATCTGATGGAGCAGGTCTGCAGAAGTGCCACAAAAAGGTCAGGAGACTAGAACAACTGGGGGAACTGGGGTTGTTCAGCCTGGAGAATAGAAAGCTCTGGGAAGACCTAATAGCAGCCTTCCAGTACCTGAAGGTGGCCTACAAGAAGGATGGAGAGAGACTGTTTACAAAGGTCTGTAGTGATAGGACAACGGGCAATGGCTTCAAACTAGAAGAGAGTAGATTTAGACTGGATGTTAGGAACAGGCTCATTACTATGAGAGTGGTGGAACACTGTAACAAGTTGCCCAGGGAGGTGATTGCAGCACCATCCCTGGAGATATTCAAAGTGGGGCTCAACAGGGCTCTGGGGAGCCTGATCTAGTTGAGTCCCTGCTTACTGCAGAGGGGGTTGGACTAGATGACCTTCCAAGGTTGCTTCCAACCCACATCACTCTACGATTCTATGATCTGGATGTCTACACTGTACATGTCTACAGGTAGGAAAGTATACTTCCTACTTCAAGTAAAGCAGAGAGATCATTACTGGATGACCATAACAGTGATGTTCTCTCTGCTTTACTTGAAGTAGGAAGTATACTACATCACCTTAGTTTTTTTAACGTCTTGAAAACAACATAATGAAATGGAGCTAGAGTGGAATTTGCCAGTGGAAAATGCCTGCAATAATCACTTGACATACACAAAGAAAACTTAACCTTGCATTGTATCAATACAGACATGGTGGATTATTTCCATCACTGTGTGTAGTACTGTATGGAAAAAGGAAACAGCAATAGGCTGTAGCTCAAGCCTTTGGTATGAACAAACCCTGATAACAGCACTTCTCTTCTTACATGGTGACCTTTTTCTCTGTGTCAGAATTATCAGAAGGAAAAAGGAAAGACCTGCTCTTTAGATGGTTTTTCTTTTTTTCCTTGACCACCTTTCTAAGGAAGCACTTAGATATTCTTGGCAAAACCTCAACAGATTTTTGGCATGCTGGAGGGGTGGGACTTAAACAATGAAGATGATGTTAGACCATACCTGGTATAAGAGAGCCGTTCTTTGGAGGGGATGCAAAAGCCTCAGATGCATGTTCTCTACATGGCACAGATACTTGCTTGGGTGCTGCTGGAGCAGTATGGCTCTGTACTCAGAAGAAACACCTGGGATCATGTAGTGGGTTGAGGCAGCCCCCTCCCCACCACAGGCAAAATGATGACTCTGACAAACGGATTGCAGAAGTGATGGAAAAGTTTAAATAGAAAAAAGGTGAAGGTGCACAAAGGAACCAGAAACAGTGAAAGAAGAAACCCCAAAACCGACCCGGATACACCCCATCCCCACCTGAGGGTGGGCCCAAGACCCCCAGGGCTCGTTCTTCCACCCCCACTGCTAGGCTAGTCTCAGCTGGCCAGGCCTGAGACCGCCCATCCCCCTGGGAGACGTCTCCCCCAGTTACCGGGTGCTGGCGAGGGAAGAAAGAGAGAGAGGCGGACCCCATGCAAGATCTTACAGCGGTGCAGGGGGTGTGGTAGGAGATACACGGTTTTCCTGTGTCCACCCACTGGGCTGGACTTCTGGACACAGGAAGTGCGCCATGCAGCATAAGGGCACCCAGCCCAAACCACCACAGATCGTAAGGGTGTTGCGGCGTGCTCTGGAAGCTGGAAAGGCAGATGGAGCTGTAATGCCAGCAGATTGAACACTTGCCTTCTTTCTTCAGTGTAACTGCATTTGCTCCTCAAAGGATTCCTCCAGGTTCACGGTGCGACAAGTCCAAAACTGTGATTGAGTGCAGAGTTGAGAGCTGTATGCCAGAAACTAGGTGTTTTCTTTGATGAATCTTTGCTGTGGTTTTCCTGTTTTGTTGCATATTGGGAGTAGGAGGGAAAGACATTTGTTTTGCGGTGCTGGTTGTCTTTTGCTTTGTAGCACTTAGAAACTCTTTAATTTAAAAGGACTTCAATTTCTTAGGATTATATCCTTAGTCTTATATCTGTATCTAATACCCTTATGTCTACCCGTTCTTCCATGCAAAGGCTTTTGTGTTGCACAGGTGACATTGCTAGGTTAGATAGTGGCAGGGTTTGGCTGGGGTTTTTTTTTTCCCTTTTCAAGAAAATTAATTCTTTGACCTCTGTCGCAAGTGCTGTATCAGTCAGTTCTGGTTCACTCAGTCAAAGCATTCTAGTGTTAGCAGTAGGCAAAATACTGTGAATCATGCTACATTAATGAGGACAAAAGTAGCAACTTACCCTTTTCAGCAGTCCATTAGCACTCTTGACTGATTAGCTCAAAAGGCAACCACAGTTCCAGGGAAATGAGTCAGCAAAGAGACAGGCCAGACCCTGAGTCATTACTGCACCCGCCTGGCCATGGGGGCTCACCGGGAGCCTGCTGCCCTTGTGACAGTGTAGCTGGCCAGCTGGTGGAAGAGATTTTTCCCTCCTTTCCTAAGGCATCCTGTGTGCTTTACTCCTGTCCCAAGTAGGCAAGTTGAGTGGAGAGGCCACCAAGGCTGCAAGAAGAGACTAAAGAGACGACTGTGATCAATTTGCTCTCTTCAGATTACTTAAAAGGGGCTTATGAGGAAGGTGAAGCCATTTTTTTCTCCAAGAATTGTGAGGTCCAAAGGCAATAAGAAGGGAAAGAAAAGATTAAATAGAAGAACTTTTCACAGTGAGGAAATTTAAACATCAGAACAGTGCTCAGAGAGGTTGTGGTACATCCTCCCTGGGGATGGAAAGCTCACCTGAACCAATGCCCCCCAGTTTCTCTAACACTGATATGAGCTCTGCTTCACCCTGACTAGATGACCTTAAGAGGTCCTTTCCAAGAGGTCCTTTTCAGTCTAAATTATTAGTGATTCAAAATATTTTATGTTTAAGTGGGTTCTGAGTCAGAGCTCAGTAACCTGATAATTAATCCAAACTGAGATTTACCCATAATGCTTTAATTTTACTTGTTTCTTGAAGAACTCTTCCCTAGACTTGAACATCAAGATTTTTCTTAGCATTCATGGAAAATAAAAACTAAATTTGCAGGAGGTGAGACTACAGAAATGTGAATGGTGCAGGTTTGAGCCTTGCCTTGAGGCTGTGATCAAATGCTAGGGTGTTTGATCCTTTGGTGATACACATCCTTAGTGTTCATCTGTGTCAGCTTCTCTCCTAGCCTTTGTCATTGTGCATGGTAACACCAAATTTGCAGCTAGACCTGTAGGCCTCTGTGGCTTCATGGGTTTTGCAGTGATGGAGATAAACTCTTGTAATGGTCAGCATAACAAGGGAATAGCCCTGTGTCTCTTCAGGATGTTTGTTATTGCAGTAACACGGATGACAAAATGTGTTAGTTAAATGGATTCCATTTCTCAGGCTCTATGAAACCAGGAAGAGTAACTCTGTTTTATTCTGGTTTCTTAGATCTCAGCTGCCATTGCAGGGGTTGAGTCCATCATCAGTAAATTTGCAGATGACACCAAGCTGGGAGCAGGTGTTGATCTGTTAGAGGGCAGGAGGGCTCTACAGAGGGACCTTATCAGTCTCAGCATGAGATTTGACACATCTAAGTGCTGGGTCCTACACATTGGCCACAACAACCCCATGCAGTGCTACAGGCTGGGGTCAGAGTGGCTGGACAGTGGCCAGGCAGAAAGGGACCTGGGCGTACTGGTTGATAGTTGGTTGAACATGAGCCAGCAGTGTGCCCAGGTGGCCAAGAAGATAAATGGCATCCTGGCCTGTATCAGGAATAGTGTGGCCAGCAGGACAGAGAAATCATTCTGCCCCTGTACTTAGCACTGGTTAGGCCACACCTTGAGTCCTGTGTCCAGTTCTGGGTCCCTCAGTTTAAGAAAGATATTGAGGTGCTGGAACGTGTCTAGAGAAGGGCAACAAAGCTAGGGAGGGGTTTGGAGCACAAGCCCTATGAGGAGAGGCTGAGGGAGCTGGGATTGTTTAGCCTGGAGAAGAGGAGGCTCAGGGGAGACCTCCTTGCTGTCTACAACTACATGAAGGGTGGTTGTAGCCAGGTGGGGTTGATCTTTTCTTCCAGGCAACCTGTGACAAAACAAGAGGACGCAGTCTTAAGCTGCACCAGGGGAGGTTTAGGCTGGATGTTAGGAAGAGATTCTTCATAGCAAGAGTGATTGGCCATTGGAATGGGCTGCCCAGGAAGGTGGTGGAGTCCCCATCCCTGGAAGTGTTTAAGAAGAGACTGGATGAGGCACTCAGTGCCATGATTTAGTTGGTTTGATGGTGTTGGTTGATAGGTTGGACCTGATGATCTTGAAGGTCTTTTCCACCCTGGTTAATTCTGTATTCTGTACTGCCAACCTTTGTTTTTATTCCCTTATGGATCTCTGGTGGTTTTCCTTCTGACAAAAATGTCAAGCTACATTTAATAACAATAATAATAAATTCTGTTTTGTTACCTGTTTTCCTAGCAAGTAGTATTTTAAAAGACTCCTTGTGTAATCTAGAAATTTGCAGGCATATTTGCTTGCTTGCAAGAAGGACAACATTCTCATGGGTTTATCCTCTCTCAGAAGGTTAGTAGTCTTGCTACTCTGAAGTTTCCCCTTTTCTCTTGGGGACTTCATTCTTTCACCCCTGACATTTCCTGAAGTGAGTGTTGAGGTTTTGTTTTTCCTGTCACTAGGCTGGACTACCTCAAGGAAAAGTTCAGACCCTTTCAGGGAGAGGATCAAAGAGGTCAATTGTAAATGAAAGGTGGGGGAATGAAGGGTATTTTCCAGTCTTGCTTAATCATTTTTACTGATGGACTCTGCAGAAGCAGAACAGTCTGGTGCTTGTAATATTTGGGGATGGTTCTCTTCTCCGAGCTCGTTACGGAAAGGAGCCAGCGAGAGAGCTGGAGAAATGAACAGGCTGCCCACATATTTAAAACAGGCTGGGAAGCTGCTTCAGGTTCCTGTTTCCCAATCCCTGCCCACAAAAAGAAGGGCAGGGAGGAGGTTCCTCATGTTCTTTTTTGTTGTTGTTTTTGGTGGTGGGTGGGGAGGGGGAAGAGAAAGGAATGAATAATGGAAAATTCTAGAATCTGCCTCTTCTCCCACTCCTTGGGGGACTGGTGCTAGATAGAGCATTTGAAGAAGAAAACGGCATGTTTGGCTTTTCAAATACTTGAATTTCAACTGTGCTGTTGGCCTCAGAAATTTGTAAGCAAGTCCAAAAGAAACAGTCTTCCTTTCCAAAGAGGTTTAGCTTGCATCATGTATCCTCCTTTGCTGGTAGAGTCACATTTAGTGATGTAATGCAAAAAAAAGTGGAAGTGGTGTCTTTCAACTCTCAACCAACTGCAGGTCTGAACAAAACACATGGGTTACTTTTTACAGCCCATGTTTATCACATTAAGCTTTATCTTGGTTTAGTTTGTAAACTCCAGATAAATTCTCTTTTGCCACCCCCAAAACCAGTGAGGGAAGAAAAATGTTGACTTTGGAAACAATGACCTCTCCTCACAGTAGAGGTACTGATGTGCAGTTGGCTGCTTTGGATTCTTTTCTGGGGCTTGGTGGTTTTATTTTCCCCCCACCAGCAGAAGGCAACACATTGGGAAAACCTTAAGTCTTTAGAAGATTAGTGCAGCTCTGCAGAAATCATCTACTCACCTACTTGCTGCAGCCTCTCCTGTGGGTCTGATGAGGAAAATAAAATGCTGTGTGTTCAGCATGGAGATAATTTTTCCTGCCTTTAAGAATTTACATGTTTCTCCAGTGAATTAATAATTATCAGAAGTCAAGACTGTTGTGTCCTTTACACAGTCTTGTCATTGCCCCAAATAAGGAGATAATCCAGGGTGGCCTCTCCTGAGCAAGTTAGCAGTTGTTTCTTTTAGTGCAAAGTGACCATGGTGAGCCAGATGTGACTTCTGTGCCATCACCCTGCTCATGCCAGCTGGTGCTTTAAATAATGTTGTAGCAGAAGGTGAGGCAGTCATTCACCATTCCCCTTCTCTGCTTCATGCCAGAATTTAGCCCAAGTGGGACAGAGAAGGGCCAGGCAGGACAGATTTCTTCACAGTCTTCCACTGCCTTTCGTCACCTTTCAGGAAGAGGCACAGGGCTCTGACTTCAGCCATAAGATGGGAGTTGGAAGCAACAGTGAGGACCAAGTGGTTGGCCTGGGCAGCCTCAGCTCCTTGGCTCAAAAGCAGACCTTGGTGCTTTTCCTCGTGGTTATTTTTCTTTGTTCACTACAAAGAGCCTGAGCTTAGGTGAACATAGTGGCTTTTGTCCTCATGGTTGTTGGCTCATCAGAGGATGTACCAAAGAGCTGCTAAAGGACCTCCTGGAATTAGGAAAAGGTGCTGCCAGGTCCCTCATTTCCTTACTCCATTGTGAGAAAGCAATGCAGCCACAACTGGAATTTGAACATGAATCCCCCTTGTGCATAGAAAAGGAGAAGCTGCATTTTGGATTTTGTAAGTGTGGCTGTTACTCTAGTAACCATGTTAGATATATCCCCTTCTGGCTCACTGAACAATTACTCCTCTCATTGTGACTCTTGCCTTTCTCATATGTGTGTTCTGATTTTTATGTCCAACCTCTATTTATTGGTGCTACTTGAAGTTTTGTCCACCCGAGTTTTTGAGACCTGCCTGCTTCAGTAGACCCAAATGCAATGTCTCCAGCTCCTCTGCATCAGAGGAATTGTGACTGTGCAGTAGAGTTGCTGTACCTATGATGTCAAGGTAAAGCTTTTGCTCAGCTTGTGCTCAGGTCAAGAGGGATGCTGGCATATGGCCAGAGGGAGTGGGAGGCTAGAACCAGCACTACTGGGGTAGCTGAATCTCTTTCGCTGGTGTTGGAGCACTGATGTGTCTGTATTCAGACTCTTAAGTGAATCAGCAAAATTAGATGGGTTTAATTTAATTAGTTTAACCCCTTTGGATGTATTCCTGCATGACCTGCCCTAGGTGATCCCGCTTTGGCACAGGGATTGGACTCAACAATTTCCAGGGGTCCCTTCCAACCGCTACCATTCTGTGATTTTGGAGTGAGGAAAGTGAGGTAATGGCCTGGGAATGGGCAGCCTGGGAATGGGCTGCCTGGGGAGGTGGTGGAGTCACCATCACTGGAGGTGTTCAGGAGGAGACTTGATAGGGTGCTTGGTTGCATGGTTTAGTTGATTTGGGGGCGTTGGATGATAGGTTGGACACGATGATCTTGAAGGTCTCTTCCAACCTGGTTTATTCTATTCTATTCTAAATAAAAAATGGCAGCTTAATTTTTTGATAGAATCTAAAATTTTAGGCATAGGTGATTCAGAGCAATAGATGATATCTAGGCAAATATCTGCATGATTTTGCAGGGGGCTAGATTTTGAGGGGATGTGGTTATAGTAAGCATATGTTTTCTGCTACGTGTGCATTGGTAAGTACAGTAAGTCTCTGCAAAGTAAAAGTCATTTTGGAGTCAACTCCAGCAGCTGTTTGCAGTTAAAAAAAAAGAAGTAAATTGAAAAAGTCTTATATGGGATATAAAGATGTTAGTATTTTAATAAAGTGGATATCTTCAGGCTGACCAGGTCACTAGCACTCCTGCAAGCAGCAGGGGTATTGGAGGAAGGTTTTACGTTTCACCATAAAGATCCTCTTTGTAATTAGTTATTTTGATATCTTGCAGCTTTCCTTTTTGAAAGCTTTACAAAGTTGTTTGCTAGAGGAGAAAAAAAAAAAAAACCAAACAAAAACCTCCACAAAAAACAAACCTCCGTGAATGACCTCTGTGAATGTGATGCCCATCCACAAGAAGGGCCAGAAGGAGAAACTGGGAAATTCCAGACCTGTCAGCCTGACCTCAGTGCCAGGCAAGATTATGGAACAGGTCATCTTGGGTGCAATCATACAGCACCTACAGGATAGCCAAGGGATCAGGCCCAGCCAGCATGGATTTAGGAGGGGCAGGTCCTGCCTGACCAACCTGATCTCCTTCTATGATCAGGTGACCCACCTGGTGGATGTGGGAAAGGCTGTGGATGTGGTCTACCTGGACCTCAGCAAGGCCTTTGACACCGTCCCCCACAGCAAACTCCTGACCAAGCTCTCAGTGCATGGCTTGGACAGAGTCACTCTGAAATGGGTCAAGAACTGGCTGAAGGGCTGGGCCCAGAGAGTGGTGGTGAATGGTTCCACATCCAGCTGGCAGCCAGTAACTAGTGTTGTCCCCTAGGGATCATTACTGGGTCCCATCCTGTTCAATATCTTTGTTGATGATCTGGATGAGGGGGTTGAGTCCATCATGAGTAAGTTTGCAGATGACACCAAGTTAGGAGCAGGTGTTGATCTGTTGGAGGGTAGGAGCGCCCTGCAGAGCGACCTTGACAGGCTGGATGGGTTGGCAGAGGCCAGTGGGATAAGATTTAATAAGGCTAAGTGCAGGGCTCTACACTTTGGCCACAACAAGGCCATCCAGTGCTACAGGCTGGGGACAGAGTGGCTGGAGAGCAGCCAGGCAGAAAGGGACCTGGGGGTGCTAGTAGATAGTAAGCTGAACATGAGCCAGCGGTGTGCTTGATGGGGTGCTTGGTGCCATGGTTTAGTTGTTTAGGTGGGTTGGATTGGTTGATGGGTTGGACGCAATGATCTTGAAGGTCTCTTCCAACCTGGTTTATTCTATTCTAAACTAAGACAGGTGTTTAACCACCTTCTTTTTTTCCTCTTCTTGAAGACAGCATGGGCGTACTCAAGCTTATGATTGAAGGATTGCTTTCTTTTTTCAGATGGGGACTAATGTTTCTAATGAATTAAGTAAATGGAAGCTGTCTTGTGTAACTGGAAAAAAAAAATTAATCTGAGCCTAAAATGATTTTTGATTATGCTTTAACGAGGCACAATTGCTGAGCCTGTTCACGCTGAATGATCACTTGCTGCATCTTTTAAATATTCATGAAGCTTGAAGCAGAAATGAAGACAGGTCTCGCTTTTTCCTGACTATACACCTTGTAAAACTCCACTGAAAAACAGTGCATAAGGATTTATGGAGCTTTCAGGAAAAACAAGGCTAAAATTGTGGTGGCCTGCACGTGCTTCACTAGCCTGGATCTCATCATTCCATTCATGTTCAGCTCATGTCCTCAGCCTTTGAAATAGTATACATCTCAGGCTATCAGGTAGTGATAGGACTAGGGGGAATGGAATGAAACTGGAGGTGGGGAGATTCAGGCTGGAGGTGAGGAGGAGGTTCTTCACCATGAGAGTGGTGAAGCCCTGGAATGGGTTGTCCAGGGAGGTGGTTGGGGCCCCATCCCTGGAGGTGTTTAAGCCCAGGCTGGATGAGGCTCTGGCCAGCCTGATTTAGTGTGAGGTGTCCCTGCTCATGGCAGGGGGTTGGAACTAGCTGATCCTTGTGGTCCCTTCCAACCCTGACTGATACTATGATCTCCTCCCTCGTCTCTGTGTTTCTCTTCTCCTATAGGTCCCTTGGTCCACGTTAGGAAGAAATTCTTCACAGAAAGTGAGATTGGCCATTGAAATATGCTGCCCAGAGAGGTGGTAGAGTCACCATCACTGGAAGCGTTTAAGAGGCTGGATGAGGCACTTAGTGCCACGGTTTAGTTGATTTGATGGTGTTGGGTGATAGGTTGGACCTGACAATCTTGAAGGTCTTTTCCAACCTGGTTAATTCTGCATTCTGTCCAGTCACTTCACAGAACAAAACTGTGCTTCATGTGTAAGTCTATGCTCTCTGCAGAGGGAAGCAGTATTTTCTTAGATCACGGTTTGGAGGATGGCAGAATGGGTCTAGAGAATGAGTCAGGAGACTGCAGAAGGAAAACGTTCAGGGTTAAGATGAGTGAATGATGCCCTAGAGTGCTGACTTTTGTGCAGTACTCGGTAATTTGTTTGAAATCTATATTTTTATAAGGGAGCTCCTGTTTCTGTGTCTGCTTGACTCCTTATCTTATTTATTGTATGCTTCCAGAGATTAATGAGAACTGATTTTAATTGGAAATTGGCCTCAGTTTTCTCCTACTATACCTTTCAAATGAGTAGATTTGTTTGACCTGACACTGTTTGTCCTAGCTCTTTCCTCCTTAAGGAAGTTTCTTTCAAATAAGCATTTACAGAGAGAGTGATTCCCCATTGGAATGGGCTGCCTGGGGAGGTGGTGGGGTCACCGTCATTGGAGGTGTTCAGGAGGAGACTTGATGGGGTGCTTGGTGACATGATCTAGTTGTTTGATGGGTTGGACGCGATGATCTTGAAGGTCTCTTCCAACCTGGTTTATTGTATTGTATTATTGTATTGTATTTCTGAAGCTTTCAGATACTGTGATGATGAATATTAAAAGCTGCCATTAAAAGACGACAGGAGAATTTCCATAGCTTAGAGTTGTAGTGCTATATACACTGATACATATAAGCATAATGCAGCTGCTCATGCAAAAGCATTTGTAGGTAGCACTCCCTCTGTGTGTCACTTGAGATGGACCTTGCAGTGAAATATTTTCTGGCCACTTCATTAAGATCTGTGCTGTGTAACAGAAGAAAGAGTGAAGTAATGCCTATGGATTTTTGTTTGTTGTTTTGTTGTTGGTTTGGTTTTGCTTTAGTTTTTCATTCATAAAGTTTTTGTTACCCAGGTGAACCACTGATTCACAGAGGTTGGATTTCTGACTGCCCTCTGGTCAGGAGAGCATTGTGTGTCCTAGCCTAGGGTTTAAATGTGTGTGTGCTCTACTGGGTGGTTGCTTTGATACATTTCTCCCAAGTCTCACAGCTCATGATGCATCTTACAAATCCTTTTGCTGGCTCAGTTCTCTAATCTTCATTCATAGTCCTTGGCCTGTTCTCACTGCTAGGAAGTTCACCAATTACATGCTTTGTTGCGTATCCCAACCTACACATCCTTGCTCTGTCCTGTTGTCTCCCTCTGTACCACACTGCCTCCCTGTCTTTCTCTCTCCATTGGTTCCCACCATGACCTGCTCAGATCCTTGCCAAGTCTCACAATAGATCTCTAACTTCATTATGCCCTTCTCTGTCTATGTTATTACGAATTTCTTCCCAGGATCATTCCCCACCGCTTCAATTCCTCGTGACCTTAGAACTTTGCAGTCACTTGCAGTGAATGGAGCATGACTCTGGAGCTAAGCCACTCAGGCTTTTTCCTGGTGGTGGCTCTCAGATTTCACAGCAGAAGACAATGGGAATTCTTACCCCTGTGTTTCCTTCTTTTGCCAGGAAGCTAGGTCTGTTTAGTCTCCTGTCTCGGTCCAGAGAGGGAGAGAGACTCATTTCTTTTGAATATTCTCATGTTATGAAATTAGAGGCACAAACGAGGCCAAAATATCAACAGTGAGGCTATTTATTAACAGAATACAGTAGACAGAACAGAAGAAGGGAGAGAGAGAAAACAGTGAGAGGGAGAGAGAAGAGGAAAAGAATTATATTACCACCCCCGACCCCCTAAGACAGTTTGGGTCTGTGGAGGAAGGTTGCTGCCTTGTTGGCTGTGCTGTTTGCCACTGGAGGAGGAGAGGGAGACATCCCAAGGTCCAAGTCCTTGTTGGAGCAGCCTCTTCAGCTCCATGAGTTGCAGCAGGTGGAACTAAGGACACGGAGAGAGGGTTCCTCCTGGTCTGCTTCTTCCAGGCTACATGGTGGTGTGTCTGTCCTTTTCTCTCCTGTCTTCTTCATTTTTCTTCAGAGCAGGCATTGCCCAGGTCTTTTCCTTCTTCTGAGCCAGTATTGATCAGATCTCTTATACACTTTTTTAGGTATGTGTCCAGGTGGTGAAACCACTGTCCTTTTCACCATCCTCCCTTTCCGGGGTAGCTGATGGGTAGAGATGATCTTGTCTATGCACATGCCATGAGAGGCATTATCCAGTGGCTGTCTGCCCAATACACATCAGCTATTGTCTGGGCAAGGAGCAAAGGTTATTTTATCTTTGCTGATTCACATCAAGAGAGACAAGATTTAGTCTCTTACAGTCTCCTTCTCAAAAGTATTTAAAAGAAGCAGTTGAGCAGTCTGTAAGAACGAAGCATCACTTTTGATGAATGAAATGAGACCAACCTGAAGTGGATAGTGGTAGGCTGAGACAATCGGTTTTCCACCAAGTTCTGGGGAGTCTTTCAAGCCTGTTAATGTTGAGCATCACTGCAGAAATGTAGTGCTTCTTTTCTTTAAATTGTTGGCCCCTGCAAATAAACATCACAGGCTTTGAGGAAGTCAGTTCAGCTTCAGTTTGGTGTATCCCAACATTTATTTTCCTTGCTGGAAGCCACAGTACTGTGCGTTCCCAGCCCCTCGGAACCTGTGCTGCCATCTGCCTCTGTTGCCATCTGCTCCCCTGAGCTTGCTGCAGCTACAGACTGTACATGGGTGAGGCACAGCATCAGGAAGATTATCTATTGTAATACCAGGGTAACATTTCTCTGGAGGAGCAGGGAAGAATGTAGCAGTTTGCTGATTTTAGCAATTTGGCTACCTTTCATGCTGTATGGAAAAGACCTTGCAGCAGAGGCAGCAGATGCTGCATATGCAAGGAGAGCTTTGTTGTTTTGTTGGGTTTTGATTTGGTTTGGTTTTTTCTTACTGGACTATCTTTTATTTTAAATTTAACAGCACCTTATTTTTTTCAGCATATCAGCAAGATTCTTTTGACACCTTGCTGAGCTGCAGCAGTTCTTCAGAGAAGTTGGATTGTTTGTTTTTTTTTGGTTTGCTTTTCATTTTTTCCTTCCCTGTGCATCTAAGAGCTGCAGGAGGTGATGCCTCTGTTTTCTCTAGGTCTTTATTTTTATCTTGATAAATAATACATGAATAACCTTTGGAGATATATAGATAGAGAGAGAGATATCTATATCTATATATATATGTAGGCACTAGTGTGCATCCACAGTTTCTTAAGGTTACCATTAGCTCAGTATATATGTCTCCACGTGTGTGTGTTTATATATATATATATATATATAAAAATATATCCTTTGTCTGTGTAAACCCCTTGAAGAATCTCTTCAAAACCAGTGCTAGGCAGTGTTTGCTGCAGGAGTTAAAAATGTGAAGAGCAGAGTCCCATGCATGGTTCTCATGGGCCTATTTTTAGTTTCTCTTACGGGAAGAATGGCAAGAAATAGCCTGGGACCATGACTTTGGATTTAGTGCACATAATGTCTGTAGGTTAGCCGACAGGAGCGTGTGCCTGTGTATGTGCCACAGAACTTTAGTACTACACTTCTTGTACATTCATTAACAGGACCTCCAGCACAGCTACTGTAGTTTCAGTGCTCATACTGCTAATTTTAACATGCCGCTCTGAAATGCGTCATAGCTCTGAAGTGCCATTTGCAGCCTCAATAAGGGATTACTGACCTGAAAGATCGCTATTTCTCCAGTGAGAGACTTGAATGTCTCTCTGGATTTGCCCAGAATGCTTTGCTCCTCCACCTCTCCCTCTTCTGCTCCTACAGAAGCTGTGGATGGGGGGATGCGCAGGGTTTT
Organism: Picus viridis; assembly: GCA_033816785.1. Classification (NCBI taxonomy): domain Eukaryota; kingdom Metazoa; phylum Chordata; class Aves; order Piciformes; family Picidae; genus Picus; species Picus viridis. Next base: position 7,759,693 of record CM066568.1, read on the forward strand.
GTTGCACTTAGGCAGATGGTTCGTTTGTAGCTTGCAAGTACTGCTAGGGCATCTTTTGGATGTACATAATTTTGAGCAATCACAATAACAAAATATTTAAAGGAATGATTTTTCAGGACCTTACTGCTTTCACCTTTTACTGTCTTTGCTGATTTTCTGAGTTTTGGGTTGTGCAATGGGCTCAGTCCATGGCTTGGATGGGAGCACCCTGCGTGGGGTTAGGAACTGGCTGGAGGGCTGAGCCCAGAGAGTGGTGGTGAATGGTGCCACATCCAGCTGGCGGCCAGTCACTAGTGGTGTGCCCCAGGGATCAGTGCTGGGCCCCATGCTCTTTAACATTTTTATTGATGGGGGTGCTGGTGGACGAGAAGCTCAACATGAGCTCTCAATGTGCACTTGCAGCCCAGAAGGCAAATCAGATCCTGAGCTGCATCAGGAGAAGTGTGACCAGCAGGTCAAGGGAGGTGCTTCTCCCCCTCTACTCAGCTCTGGTAAGACCCCACCTGGAGTACTGCATCCAGTTCTGGAGCCCCTATTACAGGAGGGATGTGGAAGTGCTGGAGCGTGTCCAGAGAAGGGCCACAAGGAGGATCAGAGAGCTGGAGCATCTCTCCTATGAGGACAGACTGAAGGAGTTGGGGCTGCTCAGTCTGGAGAAGAGAAGGCTCAGAGGTGACCTCATTGTGGCCTTCCAGTATCTGAAGGGGGCCTACAGGAAGGCTGGGGAGGGACTTCTCAGGATGTCGGGTAGTGATAGGACTAGGGGGAATGGAATGAAGCTGGAAATGGGGAGATTCAGGCTAGATGTGAGGAAGAAGTTCTTCACCATGAGAGTGGTGAAGCCATGGAATGGGTTATCCAGGGAGGTGGTTGAGGCCCCGTCCCTGGAGGTGTTTAAGCCCAGGCTGGACGAGGCTCTGGCCAGCCTGCTCTAGTGTGGGGTGTCCCTGCCCATGGCAGGGGGTTGGAACTAGATGATCCTTGTGGTCCCTTCCAACCCTGACTGATTCTATGATTCTATGATCTGGATGAAGGCATTGAGTCCATCATCAGTAAATTTGCGGACGACACCAAGCTGGGGGCAGGAGTTGATCTGCTGGAGGGCAGAGAGGCTTTGCAGAGGGACCTCGACAGGCTGGACAGATGGGCAGAATCCAACGGCATGAGATTGAACACATCCAAGTGCCGGGTTCTGCACTTTGGCCACAGCAACCCCATGCAGTGCTACAGGCTGGGGTCAGAGTGGCTGGAGAGCAGCCAGGCAGAGAGGGACCTGGGGGTGCTGGTTGATGGTAGGCTGAACATGAGCCTGCAGTGTGTCCAGGCAGCCAGGAGGGCCAATGGCATCCTGGCCTGCATCAGGAACAGTGTGGCCAGCAGGAGCAGGGAGGTCATTCTCCCCCTGTGCACTGCACTGATTAGGCCACACCTTGAGTCCTGTGTCCAGTCCTGGGCCCCTCAGTTTAGGAAGGATGTTGACTTGCTGGAGCGTGTTCAGAGAAGGGCAATGAAGTTGTTGAGGGGTTTGGAACACAAGCCCTATGAGGAGAGGCTGAGAGAGCTGGGGTTGCTTAGCCCGGAGAAGAGGAGACTGAGGGGAGACCTTATTGCTCTCTACAACTACCTGAAGGGAGGTTGTAGCCAGGCAGAGGTTGGCCTCTTCTCCCAGGCAGCCAGCACCAGACCAAGAGGACACAGTCTCAGGCTGCGCCAGGGGAGGTTTAGGCTGGATGTTAGGAAGAAGTTCTACACAGAGAGAGTGATTGCCCATTGGAATGGGCTGCCCGTGTCGGTGGTGGAGTCACCTTCATTGAAGGTGTTCAGGAAGGGACTTGATGGGGTGCTTGGTGCCATGGTTTAGTTGATTGGGTGGTGTTGGATGATGGGTTGGACGCGATGATCTTGAAGGTCTCTTCCAACCTGGTCTGTTCTGTTCTGTTCTGTTCTGTTCTGTTCTGTTCTGTTCTATTCTGTTCTATTCTGTTCTATTCTATTCTATTCTATTCTATTCTATTCTATTCTATTCTATTCTATTCTATTCTATTCTATTCTATTCGGAAGGCCAGTATTTCTGAAGTGTAAACTGCAGTTCTCTTAGGGCTTTGTGTCTTCTCAGAATTGAAGCTCTTCAAGTATACTATATTCTTATGTGTGCTTTCAAAGTGTAGCAGTATAGGGATTGGATGAGAGATGGTGACAGATAATCCTGCTGTCTTTTGTCTGGGGAAAAGGAAACAAAACCAAAGCCAACCATCCAAACAAACCCCACACCACAAAAAACCAAAGAAAACACCCAAAAAACCCACAACAGAAAAAGCCCCAAACACAAAAACATTCAAATGTTGAAAATTTTAGCAAACTAACTCATGTTGCTTTTAAGCTTCCTGTAGACATACCTGCCTGGTATTTTCCAAGTCACTTTCCATTGCAGCTGCTTCCTTAATAAAATGTCCAGCCTTGCTAGCATTGAAAAAATAAGAGAAAATGAGCATCCAAGCAAGGCTCACCTTCCTGTGATCTTCACACTTGTACAGAATTTGAAACCTTTTAAAGGATGAGGTAATACTGAAGTTAAAAAACATCCCATCCCCCTAAGGCAGGCAGAAAAGAAAGCAAAAACCCCAGCTTAATGAAGTGGCGCAAGAACTGAAAATATTGCTAAAGTGCTCTTTCAGTTTTAGGCCTTCAGAGTACTTGCACTTAAAACCAAAAATTCTTGCAATGTGGACTTGACTGGGAGCTAACAATTAAAAGATTCAGCCTTTCTTGTTCATCACCTACTGGAAAGCTTTTCTGTCTACAGTGAGCAAATTTCTTGGCCTGGCTCTGAATCCAGCGTGCAGGACCGGATTGTTCAAAGCTCGGTTCGTTGGCCCCTAAATGAACAAATTATTCCAGCAGCGAAAAGAGCAGATTTTTCTACCTTGCCCTCATGTTTCCATCCATCTCTGTCATCTTCTATTCAAGGGAGAGGGAGTGAGGAGGAAAGGCAAATATTTGCCTGCGTCCAGGATCGCGGACAGATAGAAGAGATGCGCTGGTCCCTCTAGTCACAGCTCCAGATTTGGTGCTTTGCCTTTTTATATTTCACTGTAGTGAGTGTTTTCTCTCTTCTCTGGTTCCAGCACCATAGCACAGATTTGAGAAGTCATTTTCCTTACAGTTAGTGCAGACTGATTCAAAAATAAGACAAAAACCACAAACGCTACAGAGAGCCAGATCAGAGCAATAAACTGTGAGGGTGGGGTAGCAGCTTTTCTTTTGAAAAGCGACTTCATCAGGCAGCTAGCTCCGTTTGTGCTCAGATAAATGCCTCCATCCACTGCATCACATGAATGGTGTGTCTTTCATTTGCATTTGATAAATGCACAAATGATTGTAAGAGCAAAAACTTATGGCTGGCCTGTTAGAACTGCAGAATTGCTGTAAATAACGAGGTGGAGACCAGGAGGAGGGGGAATAACATCTTTCGATGGTCTTCATCTAAATATGTGTATTTAATTTCCCCTCTTCTTCTAAGTGTAAAAAATGTAGGAAGGCCCCAGAGCAGAAGAGCAAGTTAGAAAGCCCAGCTTTCAGCACACCACTGAGGAGACAAAATCACAGAGCTCTGAGCCTGATGTGCTGTTTCCTCTTGCTCCCCCTCCTCTCTGCTCTGCCAACCTACATTTCTTGGCTCCTGTCAGCTCCAAGGCTGTGGAGGTTGTGACGTAAATGACTCACAGTGAGTGACCCCAATGGCAAACCTGTAAAACATTATACAGCATGAATAAGAAGTCTCTTATTAGGTCTGCAGCTGGTGAGATGCAGGCATATGGCAGCAAGGATGTTTTGGAAGAAAGGCACGGCTTGACAAAGAACCCAGTCTCCCGATAAAGGTTTATACTGGCACTTTCCCCTGTTTATAATACCATATGCCAGGGGCATGGCCTCTTTTTTCATCATATTGTTGTTTAACTTCTCTTTTAAACCTAATCAGCCCTTAGGTTGAGGAGTCTGAGAAACAGAAACTCGATATTATTTTTTCCTTAGATTTCTCCGACCAGAGTTATCCTGTTGTGGCTGCCTAGACTCGGATCTGTTTCACGTACAAAGTGAAGTAAGTTTGTCAGGACCAATTGTTTCTGTTAGGAGAAGTAAGTTTTATTTTTGAGAACATTCTCAGAATAGACTCAATATTGGTTGGTGATTTCTTTTTTTGGTCCTTTTTTTTACCCCCTCATGGAGATATTCAAGCTTGTTTGCTTGCTTGCTTGCTTTTCCCTATGGTAATTTATTATTACAGGATAGTCTAAGCCTGCCTGTTTTCAAGGAGGATTGCTATTTGAGTGTGTTTTTAAAACCCCTTTCCCTCAGAGCTTAACAACTTCAGTAAGCTTTTCCTACATCTAGGCATCCAGGCTCTGGTTTAAGAGCTACACAGCCATGTTGTTCCTCTATCCATCACTGTGATGACTGCTACTTTAAATTATCATCTGTGACCTTTCTTAGTCTTTCAGGCTGATTCATTACCTAAACCTGTATTTACAGAAGTAACCAGAGAGATTTTTCTGGTTAACTGCTGTTTTGGGGTTTTGTTATTTACAGGACAGTAGCTGGTGGTGGGGACCTGGTCCCATTATTCTCAAAGCTGTGTAAAACCAGGGCAGAAAGATGCTTGCTTCTGCCCCAGAGAACTTGCAGCCAGACTAAGTTTTGGCTTGAGGAAAGTTTCATTACCACCCAGTCCCCACATGATATGCAGAGTAGAAAAACATAGCTCTTGAATTGGGAAACTCATATTGTAAAATGTAAGATGCAGTGAGTTGTTTCTGGCTTTTTGCAACTGCATTCAGTGACAAAGTGACCCTGGCTGCTGAAGTCTGAGGTGTTGGCACTGTATTGACTGCATCCTCCTATGACTATAAAAATTCATCAGCAGTATACAGTCACCTTGGTACAACTTTTTTAGCAGTTGAGTTTGTTGGGCAATGCACTGTGTGAGCTGAAAACTGAAAATAAAAGCAACAAGAGCTGAATAGAAGTCTGGGCTCTTCACTATTTTCCCCCTGACTCTTCCAAAACCAAATCAACCTTTGGCCCCATATCTCCTCCATGTTTCAGCTCCCTGTAGTTAAATCTATGTCTGAAATGCACATGCAAAATATCTGTGTTAAGAAAAATATTTGGCAGTAAACTATTATTATTATTATTACTATTACTATTATTATTATTATTTGCTTGCCTTGGATTTCTCTGTCCTGTGGTAGAAACATTCTGCATAGTGATAAAGGACTTAACAGTTTTTTAAGTTGTATTAAAACTACTTGGTTCTTCTCTGCTTGCTGAAGCAATTGCTGAATTTTGTGGCTATTATTTCACACCCTGATGCATCACAAGGTACACACAAGGTGCTTTTTATCTCCATTCTCTTGAAGTGGGTGGGATACCCTGCGCATGCAAGGGTGCTCCCAAAGCAGAAAGCAGAACAACTGGGTGTGCAGAGCATGGGGGATGCCTTATGCCCCCCATCAACCAAGCAGACAACTGTGTGCAACTGAGTCACTGTGCAATTGTTTCTTGGAAGTTTTCTTAACAGACTCATTTTGATCATTTTGAGTTGGAGCCATTACTGTCTTCAAGCTAGTTTCTATCCTGTCATTGGGACACACTTTTTCTTCTGCTATCAGCCAGGATCTGACAGAAATAAGGAATTGAATCCACCCTGCTAGAGCCACTTTCATGGGGCTGTTTCTCCTCTAAACTGTTCTCTTACTGTTTTTCCTACAGGGAGTAGGGGACAATTAGAGGAGATTAATGAAGATTGGAGGAGCTAAATTGGCCAGTTAATCACTGTCTCTTGCTCACTTGCTTAATTTAGGAATGAATTTTGCATCCCTTGGTAGCAGCGTGGCCCTTAAAATCAAAGCAGGCAAACAAACACAACTCCCAAAACCCCAAACGAACAATTAAAAAAACACCCCAAAACACCTGAAAAACCAAACCAGGAAAACCCCAGTGAACACTTCTCTGTTCACTGAGCAGTTAGCTACATCAACTAAAGAAGTGTCACATGTATGCCCTGTTCTTTCTCATGTTTTCTAGACTTAGGAGCAAAAGCAAAAGGCTCACCGTGGCTTGGCATGGCCACTGGTGGATCATGGAGATTTGGTTGTACCTGAGGTTTTTACATAAGTATAATTTAGCAATCATCTCTTTCTGCAGAGATGCCCTCCATTGTGATTGATATCTGTAAGATAACATACTAATTATTAGTTCAAGAGTCAGAAGACTCTCTGCACTCTTATTTGGAGCTGGAGAGGAAAAGTGTTTTCTCCCTGGTGAGTGTACTTCCTTATCTAAATGCTCTATGCCCTTGCCTCACCTTACTCAGAGAGGGAGTCCATCTGAGCTCTTCTGTTGGACAAGTCTTTACCACGCAGCACTCGTCTGCACCTTTGTATTAGAGCCATCCTTGTGTCCAGCACATACAGCTGCGCAGGGCAGGCTGGCACTGAGCAGAATAGCCAGGGTATCAAAAGTGTATGAGGTACACAGGATGTGTTTGGCTCAAAGTCAGTGCATAAGCAGCATTAGAAAGGCTTTCTGCTGATACCCTTAAAAGTGAGACTCCTCCAGGGATGAAATCCTGGGCCTATGATTCCCTCACACATGGCAAAACAAAAGCAGCTATCAGCTTGGCATGTTCTTAGCATGTTGCTGGTTTGGGGTTTTTGTTTGTTTGAGATGTTTTTTCTTCTTTCAAAGAAGTTGACATCCTGCTCCCAACTTCCTCCTACTAGGAAATTAACTTAAGTGGTAATGAAAAGTAAAAACATAATTCCAAAGTCATTTTCACCATGTCATTTCCATGCAACAGGCAGTGCCAGCTAGCGAGCTAAAGTGGTTGTGCTGTGGTTTAGAGTGATTCAAGCGTGTACCCCGGGTCTAGTCTGCTTTTCAGCACACATTACTTGGTGGCTGTATGAGCTCCAAGGATATTCCCTCTTCTCCCTTTGTCTCCTATTGAGTAACATGATTACAGCAAATTGTTGGCCTAGATATAGCTCGCTGTGCTCCCCAAGTTGTTGATCAGACTCTGACCTCATTCTGTCTCTGCTCTCTGATGTCTACATCCCTGTGAAATCTGCTGGGTCCTTCATCCTTATGGCTTTGCTCTATATAAGTGTTTCTTTGTGGTTCTGCACCCAGGAAGCTGTTTTGCCGAGCACAAGCAGTGGCAGAGGCAAAGCTTTCCAGCAGCTCATAAGGGCCTTGACTTGTTCCTGTGTACCAGGGCCATGAGACGTTTGGGCTATTGTGGGGTGATTCAGACCTGAAAGCTGGGTGAGGAAGGAAACCAGACTTTAGCATCATGCGTTTTCCTAGCACCTGAGACCCCCACAGCCTTGTGAGGCATCCAGGGTGGGACATCAGGCTGCTTGGTGAGCTGCTGTCAGCTCCTGCCTGTGAACCTCTCCTGGCTCAGTCTACCCTGCCTTCTCCCCTGCATGCATATTATGCCTCTTGACCTTAGAAAGCTTGACTGGCTTGTAAAGCAGAAAATTTGACCACTCTTTCTGAATCGGGAGCCACCCAGTGACTGGACTTGCAAGGAGGACTCTGGAGGCATTGCAGGAGATTTGCAAATCTCCTGATTTATGGTTTGTTTTTTTTTTTTTTTTTTTTAGTTGTTTGTTTTTAATAATAAAGGAGAAGCCACCTGAATATTTTGAGAAACTCTGCGAATGAAGTTTCTTCACTGTAACAGAAAAGCTGATTTAGATCAGTAAACCCTTTAGAGCTTGGAGCAGTAGTGGGATTTTTCTGGGGTTTGTTGTTGGTTTTATATATATGTGTTTTTTCACCTTTTCAAGTTTTAATTTCTGCACTCTGCAGTAACACAAAACCGAAATATTGTTGTCCCTAGGTATCAAAACAGAGTGTTCTGCTATCTTAAAAATATCCTCTTCCTCCCTTCCAGTACATGCATCCAAAGCAACATCTTTAGTGAATTCAGTTTGTGAAGCATTTCAGTTTTTTTAAGAGGCCTGGGTTTAATTTTTGCACTCAGGTCAGCTGATTGTGCTACTGCTTGTGTGTAGGTGCTCTCTGAATTCTGAATATAAGGAATTAACTCTGTACCTCTAGAAGATGCTTCATATCATTGTGAAATAATCAGACGTATACTTCATTGAATAAGAAAGAAAAATACAACTACCTGAAGGGTGGTTGTAGCTAGGAGGGGGTTGGTCTCTTCTCCCAGGCAATCAGCACCAGAACAAGAGGACACAGTCTCAAGCTGCACCGGGGGAAGTTTAGGATGATCAGAGGGCTGGAGCACCTCTCCTATGAGGACAGACTGAAGGAGTTGGGGCTGCTCAGTCTGGAGAAGAGAAGGCTCAGAGGTGACCTCATTGTGGCCTTCCAGTATCTGAAGGGGACCTACAAGAAGGCTGGGGAGGGACTTCTCAGGCTATCAGGTAGTGATAGGACTAGGGGGAATGGAATGAAGCTGGAGGTGGGGAGATTCGGGCTGGACGTGAGGAGGAAGTTCTTCCCCATGAGAGTGGTGAAGCCCTGGAATGGGTTGTCCAGGGAGGTGGTTGAGGCCCCGTCCCTGGGGGTGTTTAAGCCCAGGCTGGATGAGGCTCTGGCCAGCCTGATCTAGTGTGAGGTGTCCCTGCCCATGGCAGGGGGGTTGGAACTAGCTGATCCTTGTGGTCCCTTCCAACCCTGACTGATACTACTATACTATGAGGTGAGGAGAAAGTTCTTCACAGAGAGCATTGTTAGCCTCTGGAATGTGCTGCCCAGGGAGGTGGTGGAGTCACCATCCCTGGAGGAGTTCAAGAGCGGATTGGACGTGACACTTGGTGCCATGGTTTAGTAGTCATGAGGTCTTGGGTGACAGGTTGGACTTGATGATCTTTGAGGTCTTTTCCAACCTTGGTGATTCTACGATTAAAAAGTAAATGTCAGAGCATTGAATCTATGGTATCCAAGTAGTGCATTTTTCTCTTGTGCTTCTCAAATAAAGATTTAGCATTTATTTGTGCAGCAAGACAGTAGGAATTTTCATGCTAGTCTGTACTGTTGCAATAGCAGATATTTAGTCAGAGAATAAGCTACTGAGTATATTTCAACGTGCATTCTGACCTTTCTAATGCTGACATTGCCTTCTCTTCTCAAGTAGCAACTGAGATAATGTGGCCCTTGAGATAAGGAAAGAGAGATAAAGTTATTTTTAGCAATCACTTGCTTAAATTCTGGCATTTTGTTCTTTCCTGCCCATCTTCCTCGCAGAGCAGAGGGATGCAGCTTGTTTATTGTGTTGTGTCATATCTACTGTGCTGGCTTTGGATACTAGGCAAAGCTGAGGCTTGTCCTTCAGCAGCTTTTCCACCAATGCAGAGGCAGCCCTCTGCTTTCTGCAGATCACAGTTCAGTCCTAAATCCTCAGTTTTCATTCTTCATATTCAGACACACAAGCCTTCAGAGTCCTGACATGTAGAACCCTCCTGTCTCTCTTAAAAGAAACCTACTTTCTTGCTCTCTTTTTGCTTTTCCAACACTGCAGATGCTGGGAACTGAAGTTCCTAAGAAAACTTGAAACGCTGTGAGAAATACTGTCACTTCATCTCTCATCTGTACAACTGTAGAAAACCAATGTCTGTGTCTTCTGTAAGTTACAGTGAGAGTGGTTAGCACTGTCATCTGAAGAGGTTCTAAATCTTTTCAGCCTGTCATTAGTTCTGTGCCCAGGCACTCCCTATATTTCCATCCTCTTATTTCTTGATTGTGTGTTGTCTCGGTCTGGAGGGCAAGAGAGACTTGGCTCTTCTTTGAACAGTCTCATGGTGCAAAATTGAAGGCACAAACGAGGCCAAGTATCAAGAGTGAGGCTATTTATTAACAGAATAAAGTGAATGCAACAGAAGAAAAGGGGGGAGAGGGGGGAATGGAGAAAGAGAGAGATCAGAAAAGGAATTATATTACCACCCCTCCCCCCAGCCCCAAGAAGATTTGGGTCTGAGGAAGGGTGCTGCTGCATCCTTCTTGGCTTGTGCTGTCCACCCTGGAGCAGGGAAGGGAGAGATCCCAAAGTCCAAGTCCTTCTCTGAGCAGCCTCCAACATGTGATGTCTTCAGTAAGATGCCTTTTATCTTCTCTGAGAGTAGCAGGCAAAACTCAGGGCTTGGCTTTGCTGGTGGTGGTGGAGAGGGGGTTCGTGGACTGCTTCCAGGCTGGATGTTCATGATGATGGTTTTTTGCTCAGTCTTTTTCTCTCTGTGTCTGTGTTTTTCTCTCCTCCTGAGTAGGCATCGCTCAGGTCTTTTATACGTATGTGTCCAGGTATTGTCCCCAGGGAATCTTCCTGCCTATTCCCTGTGTGCTAACAGAAGTCTGGTGGAGGAGGGGTGGGGCTCCTCTTCCTTCTGTGCCTTTTACCTGTCCATACACACAGTACACATCAGGGGCTTATCATGCCAAGTGGTGAATCCATTGTATCCTTTTCACCATCCTCCCTTTCTGGGATAGCTGATGGGTAGAGATTATTTTGTTTGTGCCCATCCCAGAGAGTCGGTGCCAGTAGTGTCTGCTCATTACACATTTTCTGTTGCATCTTTCCACCATCCACCAGCCTTCTGGGGCAGCTGCAGTCTGGTGAGCAATCTTATCCTTTGTTGGGGCATTCCAGAGGGTCTTTTCAGCTTCCCTCCCTGGGTAGCTGTCTGGGTAAGGAGCAAAGGTGATTTCATCTATATTGATTCACAACAATAGAGACAAGATTTAGTGTTTTACAAGTGTATTTAACATTATGGAAGGTATTGGTAGCTTTATGCATATGGATGGTGAACCATGGTGAACCACACTTTAATAGTCACAGGGTCAGCAGAATAAGGGAGGTGATTCTACTCCACTGTGGTGAGACCCCACCTAGAGTACTGCATCCAGTTCTGGAGCCCCTGTTACAAAAAGGATCTGGACATGCTGGAAGGTGTCCAGAAAAGGGCCATGAGGATGATCAGAGGGCTGGAGCTGCTCTGCTATGAGGACAGGCTGAGACAGTTGGGGCTGTTCAGTTTGGAGAAGAGAAGGCTCCGAGGAGACCTTATTGTGGCCTTCCAGTATCTGAAGGGGCCTACAGGAAATCTGGGGAGGGACTTTTTAGGGTGTTAGGTAGTGATAAGACTAGGGGGAATGGGAAAAAAAAAAAGAAATGTATAGATTCAGATTGGATGTTAGGAAGAAGTTTTTCACTGTGAGGGTGCTGAGATACTGGCACAGGTTGCCCAGGGAGGTGGTGGAAGCCTCATCCCTGGAGGTTTTTAAGGCCAGGCTGGATGTGGCTCTGAGCAACCTGATGCAGTGTGAGGTGTCCCTGCAGGACAGATCATGGCAGGGGGCTGGAAGCAGATGATCCTTGAGCTCCCTTCCAACCCTAACAATTGTATAATTACAAGATTTTAGTGAAGTGTTGCCCGGAAGTCTCTGTTCTCCTCTGCATCCCTCTGTTCCTCAGTGTTGCACTCCAAACTGCCACTGAGAAGGGCATTTTCTCTGAGTGACTTGCTTTTGTGTGGCTCCTCAGTTAGAAATGAATTTCCTCTCATCAAACTGGCTGCATGTAGGCAGCTCCTCAGTCCACCCTGAACTTTCTGACTTACTCATTTCCAGCATGGGTGTTCTAACATGAGCTGTCTTTCCCTAAAAACAACTGAAAATGCCCCTTCCAGGACCACAGTGTGTGTTGAGGGGAGCAAGGCGGATGTGCAGGAACAGAAGTGTTAGGTTAGGAAAAACATTTAGGATATATACATTTTAATTTAGGTTCTATATTTAGGTGTGAGAAGGGAAGTTTTGGTGGTGTTTTTTTTTTCCCCCTCTTCTGCAGTTCTTTCAAGCTCATAAAACATGTTTCTCAGCCTCTGTCACTCTTGCCTGTACTGAGGTTGCTGGTGGCCCTGGTTCCCCTTCAAGGGGGCTTTGTCCTGATAAAGGGCCCCATTGAGTGGGCCAAAGACACATGGGCACAGTCACCTGATATTCAGTATGCAACTGCTTATTTCCTGGCAAGATATTTGTCAAATAAGAGTCTTATTACGGTAGGTAAGCTGCTATTATCTCTGATTTCTCTTTCTAAAACAAAGAATTTCATGGGAAAATGGAAAGTGGAAGAGAGAAAATACCCTTCAATTCATGGAGCTCTTGTGGTGAACGCTTCCATGCCAGAGATGCCTCACACACCTCAGTCCCTTGATCTGGATAAATAAGTTGTAAAGCTCCATGAGAACACTTTTTTTCCCTCCTGGCACTTTGGCTCATCATCCCTTCCTCTTGCTCTTCGTCCCTGCATCCGTGTGCAGAGTTTAAGTGGGCACGATGTAAAGCTCAAGGAAAGGTTCAGTTCCGGCCCCGGGCACAGCTGTTTTTTCATCTTGTTAAGTCATTTTCTGTAGCTAAAGTCCTTCTGACTGGGTAAAGAGAATTTTGGGCTGCCTGGGTCTTTGGCTACAGATAAAGGGGAAAATCTTTGCCTATTTTTGATCCTTTCAGGTTTCCTATCTTTCCTGTTTTGCTTAAGTGCTTTTGTAAGAAAGGAAGGTTGGTGATATTCGAAGCCTGTCCTTTTTCTGGTACTTAGAGGGCTGAACAGTTAATTTTCAGGAAGAGTGATAAGATCTGCTTGCAGCAGAGAACGAGAATAATTCTGCTCCCTGGTGTATGCCCTCAACTCCCCAAAAAGAAGTTGCACATGAATAGTTTGATCCCATGAACTGAAGGTGTTTAGATTCTATTCCCAGTTTTGCTGTACTGTGCTGGGCCAATGCCTCAGTTCTCCATCTATGAAGTATAGCTAAATCAAATCCTTTTCCTTACAAAGGTCTTGTCCAAGCTAAGGAGTTCGTATGGTGCCCTCAAAATAAGTGTTTTAGAAGGATTTGTTACTGAGATTTCTCTGGTTTCAACCTGATATATAAGAGCAGGGAGAGACTCAGTCCAGTTGCGTTTAACTATGACTCCCAGGCTGATTTCCAGGTACAAGAGGAAAAACAAAGGACAACATCCAGGCCATGCTGAATTAATGAATGTGGTTTCGTTAGCATTAGGAGATCAGGACTGTATCTGTAAACCAGACTGATCTGTACATCTCCTTTTATTGTCATGTTCTCACAGGGCCAGATCCACCCAAAGGTTTAGCAATTAATAGTGCTTTTTTCTCTGCCCCCCATTTTTCTCTCTCCCCCCATTTTTTCTCTCTCCCCCCATTTTTTTTTTCTCTCTCCCCCCCATTTTTTCTCTCTCCCCCCCATTTTTTTCTCTCTCCCCCCATTTTTTCTCTCTCCCCCCCATTTTTTCTCTCTCCCCCCCATTTTTTTCTCTCTCCCCCCATTTTTTCTCTCTCCCCCCATTTTTTCTCTCTCTCCCCCCATTTTTCTCTCTCCCCCCATTTTTTCTCTCTCCCCCCATTTTTCTCTCTCTCCCCCCATTTTTTCTCTCTCCCCCATTTTTTTTTCTCTCTCCCCCCATTTTTCTCTCTCCCCCCCTTTTTTTCCCTCCCCCCCCTTTTTTCTCTCTCCCCCCTTTTTTTCTCTCTCCCCCCTTTTTTCTCTCTCCCCCCTTTTTCTCTCTCCCCCCTTTTTCTCTCTCCCCCCTTTTTTCTCTCTCCCCCCCTTTTTCTCTCTCCCCCCTTTTTTCTCTCTCCCCCCTTTTTTTCTCTCTCCCCCTTTTTTCTCTCTCCCCCTTTTTCTCTCTCTCCCCCCCTTTTTTTCTCTCTCCCCCCCTTTTTTCTCTCTCCCCCCTTTTTTTCTCTCTCCCCCCTTTTTTCTCTCTCCCCCCCTTTTTCTCTCTCCCCCTTTTTTCTCTCTCCCCCCTTTTTCTCTCTCTCCCCCCTTTTTTCTCTCTCCCCCCATTTTTTTCTCTCCCCCCTTTTTTCTCTCTCCCCCCTCTTTTTCTCTCTCCCCCCTCTTTTTCCCTCTCCCCCCTCTTTTTCCCTCTCCCCCCTCTTTTTTCCCTCTCCCCCCCTCTTTTTCCCTCTCCCCCTCTTTTTCCCTCTCCCCCCTCTTTTTTCCCTCTCCCCCCTCTTTTTCCCTCTCCCCCCTCTTTTTCCCTCTCCCCCCCCCCCTCTTTTTCCCTCTCCCCCCTCTTTTTCCCTCTCCCCCCTCTTTTTCCCTCTCCCCCCCTCTTTTTCCCTCTCCCCCCCCTCTTTTTTCCCTCTCCCCCCTCTTTTTTTTTCCCTCCCTCCCCCCTCTTTTTCCCTCTCCCCCCTCTTTTTCCCTCTCCCCCCCTCTTTTTTCCCCTCCCCCCCCCTCTTTTTCCCTCTTCCCCCCTCTCTTTTTCCCTCTTCCCCCCCCTCTTTTTCCCTCTTCCCCCCTCTTTTTTCCCTCTTCCCCCCCCTCTTTTTTCCCTCTTCCCCCCCCCTCTTTTTTCCCTCTTCCCCCCCTCTTTTTTCCCTCTTCCCCCCCCCTCTTTTTTCCCTCTTCCCCCCCTCTTTTTTCCCTCTTCCCCCTCTTTTTTCCCTCTTCCCCCCCTCTTTTTCCCTCTTCCCCCTCTTTTTTCCCTCTTCCCCCCCCTCTCTTTTTTCCCTCTTCCCCCCCCTCTTTTTCCCTCTTCCCCCCTCTTTTTTTCCCTCTTCCCCCCCCTCTTTTTTCCCTCTTCCCCCCCCTCTTTTTTTCCCTCTTCCCCCCCTCTTTTTTCCCTCTTCCCCCCCCTTTTTCCCTCTTCCCCCCCTCTTTTTTTCCCTCTTCCCCCCCCCCTCTTTTTTCCCTCTCTCCCCCTCCCCCTTTTTTTGTTTTGCTAGCCAGAAACTTAAATACCTTTCCATCTGGACTCTCCTGGTTAAGGTAAAGTGGTGTCTACTAGTGCCTATTAAAATAACACTTCTACTGCATGAAAACAGCACTTTTGAACATTAGAAGGTAAAAAATAAATGTATTTGGGACATAGGAAAAAGGAGCTTAAATTACTTTCCCAGGCAAGACCTGAAGATACCATAATGAGATTAATGGAAGGGCATGCTCTTATTTCTTAGGGAATGCTGAACAGCTTGTCCCAAGAAGAGGGAGTACTGCTTCTCGTCAGTTTTGTTTTAGAAGTGTATTTCAGCTACTTGTAGAATTCAAATACGCAAGGTATAAAATTTTGGGGGAAAAAAGGACCAATGATGAAGGAGAAGCAGTGGCTCACATGACAGAAAATTCTGAACCTTCCTGTTTGGAGTAGGTGACTCTTCTTGGCATGCAACTTCCTCTTTTTAACCACAGAAATGCTACTTCTTTTTGTTGCAGCCTATTTCTGAAAGGCAGATTAGTCAAGACAACATATTGTCAGTGGAAGATTATTCCACAAAAGAGTATTTCAGCTGTGGCTCAGCTTAACTGGAGCAAAACTGAGGTGCTAAAACACAGGGAACTGGGCAGCCACACATCTCTCAAGCCTACCTCTGCAAGGTGTGCCCCTCCAGAATGAGCTCCTCCACTCTCTGCCCTGCTCTGCCTTTCTTCTTACTCTAAAATGCCATCTGATATATCCTTTTGACCCATGAAACCTCTGAGTAGCATATATTCTGTGCATCCTTTACACCACAATAGAGACTGCACCTTTTGCAGGCTCTGGTTTTGCTGTTAGCAGTACTGTGGAAATGTGGCTTGGATAACCACATGGAATGAAATGCTGGCAAGCAACATTGAAGTGGCATGTGCCTTATGATGTCTCTTTAAGACAACGTGCCTGGGTTTATTACTTTAAAAACAAGATCTCAGAAGCAAAGCTTTGGAAGAGCCATATTGATTTGAAAGAGAGGATTTCAAATCATGGAAAAAACATGCAGCCATTATAAAAAATCTGGTTTGACTTTTGACTTCTAGAAATCTCTAACAGGAGTCATTTCAGTGGAGAGGATGAAGTTGACTGCCAATTCCCCCTGTACAGTACAAGCCTTGTATTCATCTTCCTGGCTTTTGCCTCTTTATATCCAGCTTTTCTGCAATCCAGATGGGGAAAAGCACACATGACAGTGTCTGTGTGTGTGTGAGATTCACACCAGCAGATGGGTGTGAATGACAAACTTGTTGCCTTCGTAGGCACCTACCTAGAGATTACTCAGAGTCCTGCCTGTGTTGTTCTGCTCCTATGCACCACTGGTGAAGAGGGCATTGTCAAGTTGTCTTCATCTGAAGCTTTACCTAACTTGACAGGGATCCTGTGCAGGCCCAGGGCACTGGTGGAGTCATTGTCCCTGGATGTGTTTAAGCTGTGTGTGGACCTGGTACTGTGTCCAGTTCTGGGCCCCTCAGTTTAAGAAGGACATCGAGACACTTGAATGTGTCCAGAGAAGGGCAACAAGGCTGGGGAGAGGCCTTGAGCACAAGCCCGAAGAGGAGAGGCTGAGGGAGCTGGGGTTGTTTAGCCTGGAGAAGAGGAGGCTCAGGGGCGACCTCATTGCTCTCTACAACTACCTGAAGGGTGGTTGTAGCCAGGAAGGGGTTGGTCTCTTCTCCCTGGCAGCCAGCACCAGAACAAGGGGACACAGTCTCAAGCTGTGCCAGGGGAAGTTTAGGCTGGAGGTGAGGAGAAAGTTCTTCACTGAGAGAGTCATTCGCCATTGGAATGGGCTGCCCAGGGAGGTGGTGGAGTCGCCGTCCCTGGAGGTGTTCAGGAGGGGACTGGATGTGGCACTTGGTGCCATGGTCTAGTCGTGGGGTCTGTGGTGACAGGTTGGACTCGATGATCTTCGAGGTCTCTTCCAACCTTAGTGATACTGTGATACTGTGGCACATAGGGACATGGTTTAGTGTTGACCCTTCAGTGGTGGGTCGAGGGTTGGACTGGATGATCTTTGAGGTCTCTTCCAGCCAGATGTTTTCTGTGATTCTGTGAAACGTGTATTCTGTGGCCATGATTTACATGTAAATGCTGGTGTGAATTTTCCATGATAGCTGTTTCTTTATTTTAAGCCATACTATTACAGGGATATGTAGAAAAGATCCCTAATTTGCTGCTGGATAGACATCTGAGCCCCATGTGAGCACCCTGCTGGGGACGGTTGGAGGAGATAAGGGAATTTGGCTGCCTGGGAAAGGGGTGGGTGAAATGTGTCGTGCTGGAAGATCACTGAACTGATCTAATTAATTCTGTTTCAGAGGATTCATTTTTGCTCGGGTCACTGCTACGTTCATCTATTCACTTTTTTCTCCCTCTCTTAGCAATAGGCAAATGCAGGATGATAATTAATTTGGCAGCTTGATTGAGATTGGGTGGCAGAGAGAGGAGTTTTCCTGGATGAGTGCTGAAGCATTGCTGGTTGAGCTTGAAGAGAATAGTCTGAAATAGAAAGCAGTTAGTATAAAATCCCCCCAAGGGTGTGTTTAAGCTGAATGTACTTTGCGTTTTGACATTGAGGTGTTTTAGTAAGCTCCCAGACTCTACAGTATAATTTTAGGACATTTGCTAGCTGAGATGCAGCTGTTGAAATGTCAGGGCTATTCTATATTATGAAACCTCAAAACTGGGAAAATGGGGTGTTAGTGAAAGAAGCAGCTTGTTTGTGTGGGTGTCAGGCTGGAAGGATCCTTGGCAGAGCAATGCTCTTTTCTTTCCAGGCCAATCCTGGAAGCTGAGGCTTCACCTGACCAAACACAGTGCTGCTCTCGTGGTGGGAGGACACTGTGAGTCAGTCTGCTCTATGTACTAGCTTGAGGGAGGCCAAAGAGTGTCTCAAAATTTTCATTACTGAATCTCAGCTCTCCCTCAATATGCTACCACTGAAAAGAATGTGTTTCAGGAAAATGAGCTGTTTAAACTGTAAGATGTTATGTTTCAGTCTTAGTGTATTTTAGCCTCATCAGGACCTGATTCTTGTAACCATTGTTTTGAATTTCACACCGGGTAGACATTAAGTTGCTGTATTAAAAACATCAAGGTTGGTTTGTTGGGTTTATTTTCCAGTAAGTGCATATAGTAGCAGAAGAGATCTGATTTCTTCAAACCACTGGATTTGGTTGCTTACAAAATCTCCAGTTTTGGGGAGCAATGGCATTGCAACTTTTGTTTGGCTTCCTTGCCCAAGCAGTTGGTGTTCAGGCATTCACATTCGCACCCCCTATCCCCTGCCTTTTTGTAAGGGGCTCTTTGTGCTGGTGAGGGATGTTGAGTTGATGGCAATGATGAAGGTTCATCCTGAATAGAATAGAATCAACCAGGTTGGAAGACACCTTCAAGATCATTGCGTCCAACCCATCATCCAACACCATCTAATCAACTAAACCATGCAACCAAGCACCCCATCAAGTCCCCTTCTAAACACCTCCAATGATGGTGACTCCACCACCTCCCTGGGCAGCACATTCCGATGGGCAATCACTCTCTCTATGAAGAACTTCTTCCTAACGTCCACTTTAAATCTTCCCCTGGCACAGCTTGAGACTCTGTCCTCTTGTTCTGGGCTGGTATAGGGTGGAAGGGCTCTGCAGAGGGACCTTGACAGGCTGGACAGATGGGCAGAGTCCAGCGGCATGAGTTTTAACACATCCAAGTGCCAGGTTCTGAACATTGGCCACAACAACCCTATGCAGTGCTATAGGCTGAGGTCAGAGTGGCTGGAGAGTGGCCAGGCAGAGAGGGACCTGGGGGTACTGGTTGACAGTAGGCTGAACATGAGTCTGCAGTGTGCCAGGTGGCCAAGAAGGCCAATGGCATCCTGGCCTGCATTAGGAATAGTGTGGCCAGCAGGAGCAGGGAGGTCATTGTGCCCCTCTACTCTGCATTGGTTAGGCCACACCTTGAGTCCTGTGTCCAGTTCTGGGCCCCTCAGTTTAGGAAGGACATCGAGACACTTGAACATGTCCAGAGAAGGGCAATGAGGCTGGGGAGAGGCCTTGAGCACAAGCCCTATGAGGAGAGGCTGAGGGAGCTGGGGTTGTTTAGCCTGGAGAGGAGGAGGCTCGGGGGTGACCTCATTGCTCTCTACAACTACCTGAAGGGTGGTTGTAGCCAGGAAGGGGTTGGTCTCTTCTCTCTAGCAACCAGCACCAGAACAAGGGGACACAGTCTCAAGCTGCACCAGGGGAAGTTTAGGCTGGAGGTGAGAAGGAAGTTCTTCACTGAGAGAGTCATTCGCCATTGGAATGGGCTGCCTGGAGAGGTGGTTGAGTCGCCGTCCCTGGAGGTGTTCAAGAGGGGATTGGATGTGGCACTTGGTGCCATGGTCTAGTCATGGGGTCTGTGGTGACAGGTTGGACTTGATGATCTTTGAGGTCACTTCCATCCTTGGTGATACTGTGATAAATCTATTTATGATCAGTTTAATTGTTTTATTAACTTATCCTGTAAATCTTGTAAATATCCAGATTAAAATAAGACTGTTAACTTTGAAACCCTTGCTAAAAGAAAGCTGTTTCACATCTGCAAGTAGCTCTCTGTTCAGCATCCATCCTTGGGGATCACTGGAGAATAAAAGCTGCTTTTTTTCTAAAGAAAAACAATCAAAAAATTGAAATCAAATCCATCCTTTTCTGTGTTTTACTACACTTCTGCCTCCCAAACTCATTGCTTGAAATCTTGTTTGATGTGTGAAAGATTAATAGGGCCCTGACAAATTTGATAGTAGTACTGAAAATAATAGAAACTTGTGTGGATTTGGTTTGCTGTTGTTATCTGTTTAAATAATTGTGACAAAAATGTGGATAAATCCAGATACAGGGTGTGGAGGTGGATAATTCCCTGCCTTTTCTTTTTCCCACCTACTTTTTTTAATAGCTTTCACAGTGCCTTCACTATTTCTAGCTAAACCTATGCATTTCAAGAAGAGGCATGGAGCAAAGGGCATGGCAGTTGTCCACAAACCCACCACTGTCAGTGTGCTGTATCATGTGTCTTCATGCTTCCTGCTCCCATGCAAGGCAGCCAGGATCCCTGAAGAAGTCAGATACAGTTTTTTGTCTGGAAACATTTTGAAAGGTCATGTGCTGCCATGAGAATAGTCCTCAAAAATGTAGTCTCTCTTTTGCTGTCTCGCCCAGCACCAGTTATGAGCTCATTCTTTTTATTTCTTTGGAGCTGAGTCTCTGGTTAAGTGCTTGGGATGGTTTCTCAGCTGTGCTGGAGGGGCAGTCCCTGCTGATGCTTTTAGGGTTGTCCTCTTGTGCCGCAGTGTCCGTTCACCTCTGCTCAGCCTTACCTCGCTGAGTGCTCTCTTTTCCCTGTTCTCTTGTGCCACAGTAGCTCAGTATCATGTTTGCTATCTCCAGAGAGTTATGTGCCTGATACATATGTTTGTTGCCCGTTTTGTGTAGCCTTAGGCAGTGCCGTGGTTTGTTGTCTGACCTGCCAGCCAGGCTTCGAGGGAGCTGTAGGGGTCAAGGAGGCAGCTCCCTCCAGGGCTTTCAACTTCAGAGGGCTTAACTCGGTCCTCACACAGGGCTCTTCCTGCAGGGAAGCCATTCACTACAGCTCCTCTCCAGACCCATCATTCTCCCTCACTGCCTTTGCCTCCTGTTCAAAGCAATGCCAAGTTTTAAAGCCTTTCAGTCTATGTCTCAGTTTAAAAATCTTATCTCTGCTTCCAGCTGTTGTCCAGAAGCCCACAAACCTTTGAAACAACTTATTTGATTAGGAAACAGCAGAAAGGCTCTTGCACACACACACAATTTATTCATTTAGTTAATTGTGGTGCAGCTTTTTTGTTTTGTTGGGGGGTTTTGTAACCAGTCTCAGAACAGGGGCTGACCCTGATGATTTGCAGGGCTCCAACACATCGGGAGCACTTGGGTGGAGAGTTTCCTCCCCACTAATCGCGCAGCCAGAGGCCACGATGGGGCCGAGCGTGCAGCTCACAGATCTGTGTGAACAGTGCAGCTCTGACATCTCGTGCTTGGAGCTGACCCTGAGAGCTGGCAAGCGGCTGTGGAAAACGGATTGTTTTTCCAGATATTGGAGCACTTTGCGCTCGTGGTGCCGTCGCCTACACGTGCCTGTGTGTGATCATGCTAACCACACGGCAAGGAAAGCATCTCTGCGATGCTTTGGATACCCACAGGGCAAGCTGCAGCTGTGCCGTTGGTTGGAAAAGGTGATCAGGGAAGCCGTGCTGTTACTCCCACGTTATGCTCCTGCAGTCTGGCAGTGCTGCATCTCAGCAGCTACAGCCCAGTTAGCTTGTCCTGCTGATGGTGTCTGCACCAAAGCTGCACTAAGTCAGTAAATCACTTCATTTGTCTTGATTACAATGGAAGTGCAGGGAACAGTCTGTCAAACAGAAGGAATCATACTCAAAACTGCACATTCAAAAACACCCCAACCCTGTTCGTTTCTGTATGACCTGACTCCTGCATATGTGCAAAAATAAATGTTTCTTCTAATATGTAATCAAGGAAATAATTTGTGCTTTTTTGTGCCCAAAAAAGAAACATATCCAGAACATTTTGTGCCTACATGCTGGTAACAAAGTTTCTTTTTACCGGTGGAAATATGATCCTAACTGAAGCATAGCTAATACCCATTCAGTCGGAGAATATCTATCATACTGTGCCCCATTCAGTGCAAGCTGTAAGAAGGCAGTGTCAGGGAACTCAACAGTGAGACACTGTTCCACATCCTCAGAATTCCCTGTTCAACAAAATCTCTTCCAAAGAGGGAAGATGTTATGCTTGTGTTTAAATCTCAAGCTGCACCAGGGGAAGTTTAGGCTGGAGGTGAGGAGAAAGTTCTTCACTGAGAGAGTCATTCGCCATTGGAATGGGCTGCCCGGGGAGGTGGTTGAGTCGCCGTCCCTGGAGGCGTTCAAGAGGGGACTGGATGTGGCACTTGGTGCCATGGTCTAGTCGTGAGGTTTGTGGTTACAGGTTGGACTCGATGATCTTCGAGGTCTCTTCCAACCTCGGTGATACTGTGATACTGTGAAATGCAGGCTCTGCTATTTTGGCAAGGGTTGAAACTAGGTGCCAGCCTGGTTGGATGCTCCTATCTATCTTTACTGGACCCTAATCCCCCAGTATAAGCAACACTTCAAACTGCTGGCTATCAGCCAGCCAGAACTTATCAAACTCTCGTTGGTAATTTATTTTTGCACTAAATCCTTGTAGGAGTGGCCAAAAAAAGGCATTTTTTACACGATCTCAGCTGTTTAGGAGAGCTCAGGGTGTCCTATTCATGCATCACATCCAATTCAGAGAATACTGGATGCTCAGTGTTTGGCTCCTAATCACAGACAGGACAGAGGAGCAGTTTCTCTCACATTCCCATGCTTTGCTTTGTGCTCACCTTTCGTTTATTCACTGGAGGAGAACAGGGTTCTCTTATGCTCATTGTGATGGAAGACTAGTGTCCACCAGTGGTCTAAAATCTTTAAAGTTCAAGGGAAGAAGCCAGTGTGTTGAGGCACATGCTCTTCAGTCTGTCTGAATCCCATTTACTACACCTTGAGTCCTGTGTCCAGCTCTGAGCCCCTCAGTTTAAGGAAGATGTTGAGTTGCTGGAACATGTCCAGCGAAGAGCAACAAAGCTGGTGAGGGGTTTGGAGCACAGCCCTATGAGGAGAGGCTGAGGCAACTGGGGTTGTTTATCCTAGAGAAGAGGAGGCTCAGGGGAGACCTTATTGCTCTCTACAACTACCTGAAGGGAGGCTGTAGCCAGGTGGGGGTTGGTCTCTTGTCCTAGGCAACCAGCACCAGAACAAGAGTACACAGTCTCAAGCTGCACCAGGGGAGGTTTAGGCTCAAGGTGAGGAGAAAGTTCTTTGCAAAAGAACTTTGCAGAAGAACTTGGCCATTGGAATGTGCTGCCTGGGGAGGTGGTGGAGCCATCATCCCTCAATTTGTTCAAAAAAGGATTGGATGTGGCATTGAAGCCATGGTTTAGTTAATCATGAGGTGTTGGGCGATAGGTTGGCCTTGATGATCTCTGTGGTCTTTTCCAACCTTGCTGATTCTATGATGCCTTTTCTATTATGTGAATTGAGTTTCATATTGGTTGGAGGGATTTTTAGCTATGACATAGTAGCATTGCAGGTTCAAAGGTGCCCAAAAAACCCCCACAAGCTAGAAAAGATAATGTAAAGGAAAAACAAGTTCTAGAAGCAGCTAAAAAGGTTTGGATTGCCATTCTGTATTCTGTCTTTGTATTTGTTTCGATCTTTTATGGTATGGGTGGGTTGCATTTCTTGCAGTTCTCTAATACTAATGAGGCCTAGAATTATGATGATGAATTTTAATGAAAGCTTAGATTATTATATAACCATATGCTGGGTCTTAATAATAGAATAACTGCATTTAGAGAGGTGAGAACTGAAGATGCTGATTTTTAAATGTCTGTGATCATCTTTGGCATGTATATCTCAGATATCTAATGGTCCCTTAAACCACTCCTTACTCCTTTGCAGGTGTAATTGCATTAGTGAACATCTGCTTTACATTTTAAATTACCTTTACAACCACAAGGCCTAGAGACACCGTAGTGTTTACAGCAAAAGCCTCAGCTTTAGAGGACAGGCTGCCACCCTGCATGTTCAGAGCGAGCCAGCCCCGTCTCACTTTTCTCTTTCTCTCTGACTGTGATTTTTGTGATTTCCCACTTTCTCCTCCATTCACAGTCCTCACACTCAGCTGGGCTCGGGGAGGCTCTTTGCCCTTGAGACCTGTTAGTCAATCTGTGGTGCAGAGCAAGCTGGTTGGCTTTAGTGAAATCCATGTTCTGTGCAAGACTTGTTCTTGTTAAAAGCTCTCTTCATGTTTAAGTGTTAAAACTGTCAGAGCTGGGTTTGCAAGACAGTTTCAGATAAAATCTAGCTGATACTTTCCTTTTGAGAGAGACTGTACACTTACAAGCTGTGTGGCAGTTTGATTTTGGGTTTATCCCTCCTTTTCTGCTGCTGCTATGCTCAGCCTCAACAGCATGGTTGGAAAGAATGATAAAGTAGTTGTGGATGGTATGAGGCTGTTCACCTTCACTGGGGACCAAAACAATTTATACCAATTTTTAGAGGAGGTCGTGGTCTCTGGAACTCATCTGTCTGTTAAACATAAATCCTTATACTTCCAAGTGCAGTTTTGTGTCTGTATCTCTGTTTTGATGCATGCACCAAATAAACAATGTGTGTTTTTTCCTGATTTCAGAAGGCTGTGTCAAACTTAAGTGGATTTCTGCACCCCCTCTGTGTTTCTGAGTGTTTGTGGTTGATTTCTCTGGGTTTGTGTTTGGTTTGTTGGTGTTTTGGTTTGGTTTGGGTTTTATTGCTGAACAGGAAACAAGTTGGACAAACTCTTTCCTTCATCTTTTGATTTGTGGAAATTATGATTTCCAAGTAGGCTGATAAGTCAGGCATACTTGCTTCCCTCCTTTTCTGTGTGTTGTACTCCAGCAATTACTCTTTGACCATTCAGCGCAAATCTTTCCTTGGAATAACCTATCGCAGTGTGGCTTCTTGAGCTAAAGTATGTCATCCTGAGGCAGTCATCCTTCTGTAGGATGTTGGCCTGGCACAGAATTCATTACACCTGCTCTACCTGTTTGTTTCTTTCATCTCCTGTCGTAAAGCTTGGGGGCCTGTTCTGGGGTCAGAGTGGCTGGAGAGCTCCCAGACAGAGAGGGACCTGGGGGTGCTGGTTGACAGCCGCCTAAACATGAGCCTGCAGTGTGCCCAGGTGGCCAAGAAGGCCAATGGCATCCTGGCCTGCATTAGGAATAGTGTGGCCAGCAGGAGCAGGGAGGTCATTGTGCCCCTCTACTCTGCATTGGTTAGGCCACACCTTGAGTCCCGTGTCCAGTTCTGGGCCCCTCAGTTTAAGAAGAAGGACACTGAGACACTTGAACATGTCTAGAGAAGGGCAACAAGGCTGGTGAGAGGCCTTGAGCACAAGCCCTATGAGGAGAGGCTGAGGGAGCTGGGGTTGTTTAGCCTGGAGAAAAGGAGGCTCAGGGGCGACTTCATTGCTCTCTACAACTACCTGAAAGGTGGTTGTAGCCAGGAAGGGGTTGGTCTCTTCTCTCTAGCAACCAGCACCAGAACAAGAGGACACAGTCTCAAGCTGTGCCAGGGGAAGTTTAGGCTGGAGGTGAGGAGAAAGTTCTTCACTGAGAGAGTCATTCGCCATTGGAATGGGCTGCCTGGAGAGGTGGTAGAGTCACCGTCCCTGGAGGTGTTCAAGAGGGGATTGGATGTGGCACTTGGTGCCATGGTCTAGTCATGGGGTCTGTGGTGACATGTTGGACTTGATGATCTTTGAGGTCTCTTCCAACCTTGGCAATACTGTGATACTGTTAGTGTGATATACTAGTTATTTAGTTTTTTCCCTTCTTCATTCCTTTTTTTACTATGGACCATTGCAGATATCCCAAGAGCATTCCAGTATGAGATGAAAACTGTTTTCTAGATTATATGGATGAAATGCATTTTAAACTCAAGATTTGGTAAAATTGGAGGAAAAGATTGGCTTCATAAGGTTATGAGTTCTATTACCATGCTTGGAAACCCTGTAGAATTGACAAGGTTCTAGAACTCTTCTTTTGCTTCCTTGTGCTTACCATTTTGTCAGGTGATAAATACAAGGTTAACTCAGTAGAGTATGATGGCTGTAGTGACATACAAAGAGAGAGCAATGCTGTTGAAATTCTTTTACACTAGGGGCAATGGCTCTATCAGCAAAAACATAGACCCAGCTGATTCCACAAAGGCACATTTGCAGAGAAATGAAATGAAATAGAAGTTGTATGATTTGCTGTGAGGACTTAGCAATTTCCTGGTAAAATGGTGCCAGACTAAACAAGGGGTCACTCTGCTAGTTACAATGTGTTTATGACTGCATACGTCAGTGACTTTGGCCTCTCTTCCATAAGGGATTTTGCCAGATACTGTAACATTGGCTGCTTCTGCAATATGCAGTCTGTGGAGCACCATGGGGTTGTCCCCTCATGGAAGACCAATAGGGCTAAAGATGGAGGACCTGGGCCTAAAAGGAGGGCATCTGCAAGCTGTGGAGGAGAAGGAGCAGCAGAATAGGGGAGAGACTGGATGTGAAGCTGCAGAAGAACAGTCTAGGGGCTGAAAATCTCTGCATGGAGAGTGAAACACCAGGCAGTAACTGGTGTTACTGAGAACAAAGTAAGCAAATCATGCCTGAAGTATGAACATTTAGGAGGACTTGAGTATTGATGGTGGTCACATGTAACCAGCTCTGCCACACATCAGTCTAGTTTCCTGGGACTCACTAGATGGGGTGAATCTCTACATTCAGTGTACCTCCTCTAATTGGAATTAGAACTCCAGGCTTGACTCTTCAACATGTTGTTCATATTTGGTGGTAATGGTAAAGCAAACCCTTGGCTTTTCAGTAAACTATAGGTTCAGTGAGGGTAGGAGCATGAGAAATCTGGCAGAGGGATCTCATGCTGCACTTGGTTTTGAGGGTATGGTATGCACTGCCAAATGTCTTTAGCACCTGGAGAACCACAGTAATCATGGCTGGGGCTGTAACATTAATCCTTTCTTCTTAACTGTGAAATTACAGCCATATTTTTTGTGCATGCTGATTTCAGTGATTGTAGTACATAGTTGTACATTGTTGTAGTAAAGACACCTCTTATCACGCTGAGTATTGCAAGTGGTCAGACTCATGCTTCATTAGGTTTTCTTTAGACAAATAATGTAAGAAAGCAAGCTCCACTTCTCCACAAGGCATAAGGGCAGAGAACTTCAAACCAAAAAAGGTTTTCTTGTCCTAGAGTGGCAGAAGCAAGGGAGGAAGCACATCTACGAGAATTTTGCCAGAGGTGTTGTGACGTACGTGACGTTTGGTAGGTGTATCTCATGGTAGCTTTTATGTGCTGCTTGTTTACTGAGAGGCATTTTCATGAGCACCAAGCTCGGTTTCATGCAGTAATGAACAAACCCAACAGTATGGAGAAGCAAACAGGGAAACCTGGCACAGCTGGTAATTCCACCAACGGTATGTGGAAAAAGGAAATAATCACAGTAAACCGAGGATGTCTGCCATGAGGTTCTGTCAGGTGAAAAAGCACTACGAACTCTCTGATCTTTGATGCCTAGCTGCATGTGTGGTTTATCTCCAGTTATGGGGGAAGGTAATAGTAATAAAGAAATGAAGAGGCCCTTGGAGAAGGAAGGGATAAGAGGGGACGGTTGATGGAGAAGATTAAGATTTCATATGAGATGCATGTGACTTTCCTCATTTTTCAAAGTAGTTTCAACCTCTCATCTTGGGATGAGCATTTTGAAAGCACATTCTGCAATAAGCATAGGTTGTAAATCTTGTTGCCTTCCTCTGACCAGGGAGAAGGCATTTCCTTTGGGAAAGAATGTTGGAGGGAAAAGAGCAAGAAAACGTTCATGTGTTACATTAACCCTCCTATCTTCCAGTCACATGTTGTTGTATTTGCATTAAGCTATGCTGGAATGAGTGAGAAAAAACATTATCCGAAAGAGATCCCTGAGTAGCTGTAAGAAGAAGCCAGCTCCCAGACTGGAACCATGCTGGGAGAGCACTCAGATGCAGGATTGGCAGTGGCTGCACAGCTCAGGCTCCACCGGAGTCATGCCTGGGCATTCTCTGCTGCTTTCCAGGGGTTTTTAGACAAGTTTGAGGATAGCTTTATTTTGAGCAGGTCATACTTGCACACAATCATGGGATACATAAAGCAGTAATAAGGCCTACTGGGCATTTCCTCGTCTTTCTTTTTGTCCCTCACCATGGCAATATACACAGAAAGAGCTGCTGTATGGGAATTGTATCTTCCCTGTGTAAGTTATGAAGCAGCATAGGAAAAAACATGGGAGAAAGCAAATTCATTTTTCTGGAGTCAGTCCAATGTCTGACTGTTTGTCATACAATACAATCTCCCATGGGTTGCAGAGAGATGTGAGAGGAGATTTTGGCCTGTAATTAATTCTTACCAGCTCTTTAGCCTGAGGAGCTTTATACAATCACAGACCTTAATTTCCCCAAGAACTCATCCTCTCTAAACTCGATTTGCTTGCTTCTGCAGTGTAATGACCCCAACCTGTTTTCTTTTAGAGGATGTACCTTTACTTTTTAATTTGATGTTGAGAATAATGCAAAGGTGAGATAGCCTTGAAGCTGTTGCTAACTTTCATGCCTGGCATAAAACATGTGTTGCTATTTAATCAAGTGTCCTGTGGTTTTGGTAATCTCACAGTATCACAGTATTGCCAAGGTTGGAAGAGACCTCAAAGATCATCGAGTCCAACCTGTCACCACAGACCTCATGACTAGACCATGGCACCAAGTGCCATGTCCAATCCCCTCTTGAACACCTCCAGGGACGGTGACTCCACCACCTCCCTGGGCAGCCCATTCCAATGATGAATGACTCTCTCAGTGAAGAACTTTCTCCTCACCTCCAGCCTAAACTTCCCCTGGCACAGCTTGAGACTGTGTCCTCTTGTTCTCGTGCTGGTTGCTAGAGAGAAGAGGCCAACCCCTTCCTGGCTACAACCACCCTTCAGGTAGTTGTAGAGAGCAATGAGGTCTCCCCTGAACCTCCTCTTCTCCAGGCTAAACAACCCCAGCTCCCTCAGCCTCTCCTCTTCGGGCTTGTGCTCAAGGCCTCTCCCCAGCCTTGTTGCCCTTCTCTGGACACATTCAAGTGTCTCGACGTCCTTCTTAAACTGAGGGGCCCAGAACTGGACACGGGACTCAAGGTGTGGCCTAACCAATGCAGAGTAGAGGGGCACAATGACCTCCCTGCTCCTGCTGGCCACACTATTCCTAATGCAGGCCAGGATGCCATTGGCCTTCTTGGCCACCTGGGCACACTGCAGGCTCATGTTTAGGCAGCTGTCAACCAGCACCCCCAGGTCCCTCTCTTTTCGCAGCTGTGATCTCCTCATTGATCTATCGGCTCTCCTTTTGCCAGATAGGTATTACACACATGGGTAAAGCTGAGTATGCATCAAGGGCTGTGTTGTGATGCTAGATGTGTTTTGGCTCTGAATGTAAAGGTACAAAGTTGCAGTGACAACCCCAAGTGTTTCATTGTGAAGCTAAAAGCTGTGTGAAATAAACCGCAGAAGCAAACCTGTTTTGTTGTGGGTTGGTTTGTGGGGTTTTTGTTGTTTGGTTGCTTGTTTTTATTTTCTTTTTTCAAAGAAAATTAAAGCTTGAATGTTTAAATTAAAGCTACTGAGTGCAATTTCTCACTTACCTGTGCTTTTCTTTGTTTTCCAGCTCATGGGGCATTCCGAATGGGATCACAAACGAGGACCCAGAGGCTCCCAGGTCAGTTGTTCAGCATTTTGTGTTTAGTTTTGAGGCATTCAAGTATGTTTTCCAACTGAGATTGGCAAAATTGTTCTTTTTTTTTTTTTTTTAATATTTTAATATTTGCAGGATTGAATCAATGGAAAAAGCATAAAACCATGACAAGTTTCATTAATATAGTTTTTGAGCTGTAATCCAAACAGGGAGGTCATTCTGCCCCTGTACTCAGCACTGGTTAGGCCACACCTTGAGTCCTGTGTCCAGTTCTGGGCCCCTCAGTTTTAGAAAGATCTTGACTTGCTGGAACGTGTCCAGAGAAGGGCAACAAAGCTGCTGAGAGGCCTGGAGCACAAGCCCTATGAGAGGAGGCTGAGGGAGCTGGGGTTGTTTAGCCTGGAGAAGAGGAGGCTCAGGGTGACCTTATTACTCTCTTCAGGTTGTCTACCAACTACCTGAAGGGAGGTTGTAGCCAGGTGGGGGCTGGTCTCTTCTCCCAGGCAACCAGTGATAGAGGGAGAGGACACAGTCTCAAGCTGCACCAGGGGAGGTTTAGGCTGGATGTTTGGAAGAAATTCTTCCCAGAAAGAGAGATTGGCCATTGGAATGTGCTGCCCAGGGAGATGGTGGAGTCACCATCCCTGGAAGTGTTTGAGAAGAAATTGGATGGGGTGCTTGGAGCCATGGTTTAGTTGATTAGATGGTGTTGGCTGATAGGTTGGACATGATGATCTTTTCCAACCTGGTTAATTCTGTATTTTGTATTCAGTTGATCCAGACAGAGCTGAGTCATTGAACAGAAAGTTTCTTTCAGTAGCAGAAAGATGGATTAGATGTATTGAGAAAGCATTTGTTACTCAGCTCTCTCAATCAGGGTATCAGTGGAATATAATTTTGAATAATACATGTATGTCTTCTGGTGGGGTTTTGTCTGGTTTTTAAATGGACAAACTTATAAAACCTGGCTGATTCTCTCACCTTGCTCAGTAATAAAGAGCATAATGGTGTTTAAACTGTGCAGGGAGGTACAGGAAGGCCGCCTCTAGCTACTGATTTGCTCTTGATGTAGCATTGGAAGGACGTTGTGCTAGTAGAGTTCATGGCAACATCCTGCTACATTTAAAAATGTTCTGTAGAATGGCAGTTGCTGCAAGGAAGACATTGCAACTAATATTGATCAGGAATTTTCCTGCATGTGTTAAGCAGTCATTCCTATCTGGCATTGAAATTATGTAAATACATGGGTGGTAGCCCACTATTTTGGCATTGCTTTTCCTTCAGGTGAAGCATTTTTGTGTAAATACAAGCATCTGTGTCTAAGTCTACAATTACCAAGTTCTGCTGCTGTGGAGCTATGTGTTTGCAATCTTAATTTCAGTAGGGCATTTCCTAGCCTGGTCTTCATAATGCTCCTTACAACATTTTTTTTTTTTGCTGTTACTGATGCAGAATAGGCTGGGGGGGGGGGGGGCGGAAATGACCCAAACTCTGTGATTATGGCGTGGTATCTTAGTGTACCAAGTCACAAGAATCAAGGAAGAAAAGTTTCATTAAGGGGAAGAAAATAGGCCTCAGTTATTCCATTGCAGCTTCAGGCTCTTTTACATGGTTTTGAAAACTGCCTTTGGTAGGAATAGTTCTAAATCTAGTTGACCTGGAAAGTTTAAGAGACATTTCAGGATGTTCTGATTTTTACAAGGAATATTAAAGACCTGCTTTATCCAGTTGTGATTCAGTTGCATTGGTGTCAATTTGTATTCCTCTGTTAAACTAAGTTGCTCTTAAAAGTTAAGAGAAGTAATATGTTAGGTGTACATGACTTCAAATTTAATGCATCAGGTGTTTAAAGATGGGCTGTGTGGTGGGTTGATATTTCCCCACCACCACCACCATTAACTTTGCCAGACCACAGACTGGCATTTACCTGCAGATTCTGCCACATGGTTGCCCTAGTTGTTGCCCTATGTCTGCAGGGCTTTTGTTCAGCAGAGAAAGGGGACTTGGGAAGAGAGTGGTTGCCTGAGCTGCTTGTACCAAGCAGTGAGAGGGAAGAAAGGAGTTTAGGCTTATGTTATTGGGACCAAATTTATTAGACTTCCATGATCTGTTAATTCTTACGGAGCAAAGTGAATAAAATAGGAAAACAGATCTTAGGAAGGCACCTGATTGTGTGAATGTTAGCAGTGTCTCTGGTGAGAAAAAGAAGTGAAACCACTGGTTTACCATAAGACTAAAATCCACCTGTAAGATCATAAAATTATTCTACCAAGACTCATTAAACAGAGCTCTAATGCTCTTAATTTTAATTTATTTATTTTTTTAAGAACTAGTAGGCTTTTGTAAGGGGTTGAGGCAGACCCCCTCCCCACCATGGGCAGAAATAACGACTCAGACAAACGGATTGCAGAAGTGATGGAAAGTTTAAATGGAAAGCAGTGAATGTATATAGAGAGCCAGAAGCGCAGTGACAAAAGAAATCCCAAAGCAGACCCAGAAACATCCCATCCCCCCTGAGGGTGCACCCAAGACCCCCAGGGCTCCTTTTTCCCCCCCACTGCTAGACTAGTCTCAGGCCCATAGCCAGGAGACATCTCCCCCAGTTACCGGGTGATGGCGAGGAGAAGAAAGAGGAAGTACTGGACCCCGCGCTGGATCTTATAGTGGCGCAGAGAATTATGGTATGAAATACCTAGTTTCCTGTGTCCACCCCTCTGGGCTGGACTTCTGGACACAGGAAGCACCCCCGTAGCAGAGGGCACCCAGCCCAAACTGCTACAGCTTTCTATGGTATGCATTTAAACACGAGAAGAAGCGACTACAGTGCATGTCATACTTCTTAATAGGCCACCTGGAAAACGCTTTCTTTTTCTGCATGTGGAAGTTCAATGCAAAGTGATGTAGTTACAGGTAGTGATGGATTTCAAATGAAATTCCCTGAGGCTTATGGGAATTTCTGTTTGCCTCCTGAAATGCATCTGCAGGTCAATAGAATGTAAATGGGACAGGTGAAAAGAGTAAAAGAGCTGTCTTTACAATAATTTACTTGCTCCTGACTTCCACCACACCCAGCGTTTTGATAGATTACATTCATGCACATGTATCTGTATGTATGTATATTACAAGATGACTTTTCTTTTAGAGTAATTATACTATCAAGGCTGCTGTAATTACAGTCAATTATAGGTTGCCTTACAAAGAGCAATGAGTTCTTGGCTACCTACTGCTTTTTTTTTTGCCTTTTTTTTTTTTTCTTTTTAGTCGCTGAAGATAACTTCCTGCTCTAAATGCTTCATGCAGAGAACTCCTTGGATGTCAAGTCACGCAGAAAATGCAGAGTGAATTTCATTTACATTCCATGATTAATTTTAGGAATGAATACAGCTTGGGGCTTAGGCACAAAACTTTGGAATTTTGTTCTGAGTTAAAGAAATTCCTGAATGTTCAAGGAAGAGAGAAATGCCTCTCTCTCAAATATACACATGCAGGCTGTAGAACCACAATATGATTCTATGACTATAGTAGTGTGGCCAGCAGGAGCAGGGAAGTCATTGTGCCCCTGTACTCAGCACTGGTTAGGCCACACCTTGAGTACTGTGTCCAGTTCTGGGCAACTCATTTTAAGAAGGACATTGAGACTCGTGAACGTGTCCAGAGAAGGGCAATGAGGCTGGTGAGTGGCCTTGAGCACAAGCCCTATGAGGAGAGGCTGAGGGAGCTGGGATTGTTTAGCCTGGAGAAGAGGAGACTCAGGGGAGACCTTATTGCTCTCTACAACTCCCTGAAGGGAGGTTGTAGACAGGCAGAGGTTGGTCTCTTCTCTCAGGCAGCCAGCACCAGAACAAGAGGACACAGTCTCAAGCTGCACCAGGGGAAGTTTAGGCTGGAGGTGAGGAGAAAGTTCTTCACTGAGAGAGTTGTTAGCAGTTGGAATGGGCTGCCCAGGGAGGTGGTGGAGTCACCATCCCTGGAGGTGTTCAAGAGGGGACTGGACGTGGCACTTGGTGACATGGTTTAGTCGTGAGGTCTGTGGTGACAGGTTGGACTTGATGATGTTTGAGGTCTGTTTCACCCTTGCTGATTCTATGATTCTATGATCTCACTCATGTGAGAGGAAAATACGCATTCCTAACATCAGCAGATGCTGGAAGAAACTGTGAGTAGCAGAATTCATCCTTGGCACGTTATCCCCCTGCAGAAAAAAAGATAATTGCAAACTGTATTTTAATTATTCTACTAAAACACAATGCTTGAGACTCGTAAGACGTTTCAGGTGGGACCCACAGCATGTGTCGTGCACACGTTTCGCTGAGGGATCTCGAGTGTGTGGGAGTTATTTGTTGCTCTGTCACCAAGACTTGTTTGGCTCGCTGAAGGTGTAGGCGTAGCCCCAGGAGTCAGTGGAATCGAGCAATCGTTCCTCCGGCGTTATTAAAGGATGGTAACCAGGAGAGAAACACAGAGGTCCAGCGTGTTTAATTCTCTTTAAATATAAAAGCTCTCAATTATATATCTGAGGTGCTGCGTTTTACCCCTTCAGTTCCTAAGCAACAGCTATTTTCAGATTGAGTGCGTCTGGTGTTGTCTACCTACTTGAGGCTTTTGCGAGATAATTCGCTAGTGAACGCCAGGCTTGGCTCTGCCTCGCCCCATTCCCTTTGTCCTGGAACTATAAGGAGACGGATGCTTGAGGAAAACAGGAGAAGCTTGGGTGGAACTGGTCACAGTCTTGCAGCTCGCAAAAACTTGTGTGCATCAGGGAGCTCTGCTATCTGCAGCAATGAAGCACAGGAGTCAGAAGTAAGGGTGTTGGCAGTGGTTTGGGAGAAGCCTTTTTCTCAAGTGTGGAAAAGCCTCTAGAGCAGAATCAAAATCATGAGCCGGAAATCTCTGTGCTTGCTGAAGCGTAGGTGGGAGTCGATTCCCGCTACTGACCAGGTATTGTGCTCTGGTGAATCTGTTATTTCTCTGTCTTCTCTCACCTCCTCACCTGCCATTGCAAGGAGATTTATGGTGATTTAATGGTGCTGGTTGGGGTCCTCTGCATACTGTAAGAACCAACTGATCATTACTTGTCATTTCTATGATAAATAGTGCTGGTAAAGCAGATTTGGCTGATTTGCTTATGAACATGGAGGGTGTCATGACACCCCACTTAAGCAGGCTTATTTAATGGACATATCTCCCTGTCTCGAAAGTGAGACACTTCTAAAGGTTTTAGGATTCTTTTTGTCTTAGAGGTAGTCTACTGCTGATGGGTTCCTCGGTGCGTGTCTTTGTTGCATTTTATGTATCTTTCATGTATGTATGTGTATGAAATCACTGGTAACAAATGGATGTAATGCACTGAGAGAACTCCATTTTTTTCAGCATCACCATGGTTGATGCATCATTCCAAGTATGTTAACAAGGACAAGAGTAAAGCAGATGTAAATGATGAAGCCAAGATGCAGTGTAAAAATTGTGGGATGCTGTTCAGAGCAAGAATCGGCAGCATAAGGAGATGTGATGAATGGGAGTAAGATTACTACATTTCCTACTTCTTGCTCCTGGCACTCCCAAGATTCTTTGAAATATTTTTCAATATCTTACTTGGTATGTAGAGACACTAAAAGAAAGAATGGAAATAATCTGCCAGGTTTCAGGGACAGCAGAATAATAAACACAACCCTGGAAAGGCAATGTGTCCAGGGTAGAGGTAATACACTACCTTGTATTGTTCCAGTTAGTTAGAAGCGTGTGCCAGCAGTCAGATGGGCTGCAGGAACAGCAGTGCAAATGACTGCAGGAGCTCAGCAGAAGCCCCCAGCTCCCTATAGGGAGCCCCACAAGCCCTATGAGGAGAGGCTGAGGGAGCTGGGGTTGTTTAGCCTGGAGAAGAGGAGGCTCAGGGGCGACCTCATTGCTCTCTACAACTACCTGAAGGGTGGTTGTAGCTAGGAAGGGGTTGGCCTCTTCTCCCTAGCAACCAGCACCAGAACAAGGGGACACAGTCTCAAGCTGCAACAGGGGAGGTTTAGGCTCGAGGTGAGGAGAAAGTTCTTCACCGAGAGAGTCATTCGCCATTGGAATGGGCTGCCTGGGGAGGTGGTGGAGTCACCATCCCTGGAGGCATTCAAGAGGGGACTGGATATGGCACTTGGTGCCATGGTCTAGTCATGAGGTCTGTGATGACAGGTTGGACTCGATGATCTTCGAGGTCTCTTCCAACCTTGGTAATACTGTGATACTGTATCTCCAGCTTTTTCAAATCCATCCTCCCAGGTGTCACAGCTTTGCAGTCATAGCTTATCTCTTCTCCAGCCATCACATTAGAAAGGCTTATGGGACTCTGCATGTGCCTAAAGCAGAGTTCCTGCTGGGCCACATCACAACAGTGATCCTTGTATGTAACCCAATCCTCCTTATTATACCTGAAAACAGTTTAGAAAGGAGAGGGAAAAAAAAAAAGAGAGAGAAAAAAAAAGTAAGGTTTCTGTGGCTTTCCACAGTTATTCATCGTTAATAAAACCTTCCATTATCCTTTCACTCAGCAGACAAGTTTTCAAAGCTTTAGCAGCAGAGCAGAAATTTGTGGAGTTTGGGATGTTATGAGGAAGAGGCCTCATGGGAGGATTGTGGATTGGTTGGAATATGAAGCTGTGGGAGCAGTTGGTTTTGCACAGCAGCAAAAGCACAGAAATCTGAGACTGGAATTTAGAAAATATCAAAAATACTTCTTTGCTTTCTAATTCAGCAATTGAATGATGTAATGCAGAAAGCCATCTCAGAGAAATGATTTTCCTCAGATTTGGGCTTGCTTCTCTCAGAAGTGAAGAGCTGAGCTATGGACACTAGCTGTGACCATAGGACCATTTGTGTTTGTCCCTCAGGCTTTCTACCCTGCTTCTCTAATGGATGTAAGGGAAGGGAGCAGTGTGGTAATGAATTTTGCACCTGAGAAAAACTCTTCTTGCTTGCTAATGTACCGCTACACTGGTTTAGGAGATGACCAAAGAGGATTGTCAGTATGTGCATCCAGGCCAAAACCCCAATGTTTTCAAAGTACAAAAGAGACCATTTAATTCCACAGTATCACAGTATCACCAAGGTTGATTCCAATTCCAATTTCCATTCCAATGATGAATGACTCTCTCCAGGGATGAAGAACTTCCTCCTCACCATTCCAATGATGCCTGAAAACTTCCCTTGGTGCAGCTTGAGACTGTGTCCTCTTGTTCTGGACATCAGAAGCATCAGAGCAGAAGTTATTTGCAATCTTGCATGGCTTTGGCCAGACAAGAGCTAGGATGTGGAATCTCAACACTGCACATCCTTCCATGATGCCAGATAGCAATAAAATGTCCATAGAGAGTCACAGGAGCCTGAAGTGTGATAAAGGAATTGCAGTAAATGTTGATGTAGTGCTGTAAGAGGCTAGAAGCTGGGAAGACAAAAGACAGGATCTGTCATACTGGCAGTTGTGACACAGATGATGAAGGCAAACCTCCTGCAACCTCCCATATCCATCACTTGTAGGGTGGAGAGAAACCTTTTAAACGGTGTCAACTATGTTCTGAATCACTTTGTCAAATTCTTGATGCCAATATGATTGTCAGTGGGGCAGGAGTGGATTAGAAGCTTGATAATGACAGCCCTCTTCCAGAGACAGTGCCTTTCCTCTTGAACACTTTCTCTACTGATAATCTTCCAGGGTTTGTAATGCTTTAAGTCTTGCTGCTAGTTAGCTAGTCCAGTTGTGGGATGTAGAGCAAAAGATTGTTGATACTCAATTTATATTGTATTTTACTTTATTCAGTGAGCAAGTTCCAGTTCAGGAAGGTTGTAATTTGTAGGATCATAGCCATGATGCAGTTCAGTGCAGTTTGGGAAAGAAACAGCATTGAAATGCAATCAACAGTCTGAAATAGTATGCTTCTGAAATGATTCCTTGAAGCAGCACGTCAAGAGAATAAGCAGTTAGGCATGATGACATTCAGCTTAGTATTGTGAAAAACAGAGATGGTGGAAGAAGTCTTTCAGGGGGGTTGGAGGTTTTTTATTTTGGTTTGTTAGGGTTATTTTGGTTTTTTTTCCCAAGCACTGCCTTAGACTTGAGAGTGCATATCCACTTCTGTGGTGCCGCTAGCGATTACGGGATCACAGGATGCTATGGTTGAAAGAGACCATTGGAGATCGTCAGGTCCAAACTCCTGCCAGAGCAGGACCATAGAATCTAGTGCAGGTTACACAGGAACACATCCAGATGGGTCTTGAAAGTCTCCAGAGAAGCAGACTCCACAACCTCTCTGGGGAGCCTGTTCCAGGGCTCTCTGGCTCTTACAGTAAAGAACTTCCTGTGCTGTAGTATCCATCCATTGCCCCTCATCTTATCACAGGGATAAAATGAGAAGAGACTATTCCTTCCCTCTTGACACCCAGCCCTCAGAAGATTTATATAGATTTATTAGATCCCCTCTCAGTCTTCTTGTCTCCAGACTAAACAGCCCCAGGTCTCTCAACCTTTCCTCATAAGGCAGTGCTCCAGTCCCTTAATCATCCTTGTAGCCCTCTGTTGGACTCTCAAGTAGATCCCTGTCCCTCTTGAACTGAGGAGCCCAGAACATGATGCATTATTCCAGGTGAGGTCTTACTAGGCAGAGTAGGGGGAAAGGAGAACCTCCCTCAATCTGCTGGACAGACTCTTTTTAATGCACCCCAGGATACCATTGGCTTTGCTGGCCAGAAGGGCACGTTGCTGTCCCATGGATAACTTGTTGTCCACCAAGACTCCCGGGTCCTTCTCCAGAGATTGGAGATTCATAGTATCATAGTATCAGTCAGGGTTGGAAGGGACCACAAGGATCATCTAGGTCCAACCCCCTGCCATGGCCAGGGACACCCCACACTAGATCAGGCTGGCCAGAGCCTCATCCAGCCTGGGCTTAAACACCTCCAGGGACGGGGCCTCAACCACCTCCCTGGACAACCCATTCCAGGGTTTCACCACTCTCATGGGGAAGAACCTCCTCCTCACATCCAGCCTGAATCTTCCCACCTCCAGCTTCATTCCATTCCCCCTAGTCCTATCACTACCTGATAGCCTGAGAAGTCCCTCCCCAGCCTTCTTGTAGGCCCCCTTCAGATCCTGGAAGGCCACAATGAGGTCACCTCAGAGCCTTCTCTTCTCCAGAGTGAACAGCCCCAACTCCTTCAGTCTGTCCTCACAGGAGAGGTGCTCCAGCCCTCTGCTCATCCTCATGGCCCTTCCCTGGTCACATTCCAGCACATCCATATCCCTCCTGTAATAGGGGCTCCAGAACTGGAGGCAGTACTCCGGGTGGGGTCTCACCAGAGCTGAGTAGTAGATTGATGATGGCAACTGAATTGAGAGGATAAGATTGTGAACTGTCATAATTTGGAGCAGAGAAAGCAAATCTCTTTCTCTCTGGGGTGATCAGATTCCTGAAATATACTCCTTAACCTGCCTGCATTTCTTTCATCACCACATTGTAACTTACTGGTCCAGCAATTTTCATATTGTCCCCTGGTTATTATACAATGTAAGTTTACTGGGTTTATTTCTCAATTCCTTCTTTGAAGTAGTTGATCTTATGGCCTTCAGGTGAAAAACCATTGGTGAAGAGATTTTAGTTCGTGAGGGAGGTGGGGTTGGTTTTGTTTTGTGGTGGGGTTGGTTGTTTCTACAGCTTTCCAATTGCAAACTGTTAGGAAAAATACTTGGGGCACAAGTTCTACTGCTCTGCTGAAGTTAGGAGGATCTGAAGTGTATTGGCATAGAGAAACTTGTGGAGTTTCAGCAAATTTAATCTGCTGGATTCAAGTCCTCTTCTTTAGTATAAGCCAAAACTCTCTGAAGGTTTGCAAATTGCAAATTCTTCACATGGCCAAAATTGTGGCACCCATAACTCAATCTCTGAAGCAAAAACTGCGCTGAGAATGTTCTGAGTCTACAGTAGTGCACCTCAAAGAGATGAATAGAATAGAATAGAATAGAATAGAATAGAATAGAATAGAATAGAATAGAATAGAATAGAATAGAATAGAATTAGAATAGACCAGGTTGGAAGAGACCTTCAAGATTGTGTCCCGCCTATCAACCAATCCAACCCACCTAATCAACTAAACCATGGCACCAAGCACCCCATCAAGTCTCCTCCTGAACACCTCCAATGAAGGTGACTCCACCACCTCCACGGGTAGCCGATTCCAATGGCCAATCACTCTCTCTGTATAGAACTTCTTCCTAACATCCAGCCTAAACCTGCCCTGGCGCAGCCTGAGACTGTGTCCTCTTGTTCTGGTGCTGGCTGCCTCGGAGAAGAGGCCAACCTCTGCCTGGCTACAACCTCCCTTCAGGTTGTTGTAGAGAGCAATAAGGTCACCCCTGAGTCTCCTCTTCTCCAGGCTAAGCAACCCCAGCTCCCTCAGCCTCTCCTCATAGGGCTTGTGTTCCAAACCCTCACCAACCTTGTTGCCCTTCTCTGGACACATTCCAGCAAGTCAACATCCTTCCTAAACTGAGGGACCCAGAATTGGACACAGTACTTGAGGTGCAACCTAACCAGTGCAGTGATGTTAATGAGTTAATGATGAGTTAATGATGAGTGTCCCTCAGCCTTCTGGAAATAGCTGTGTTAGCATTAAGTGTTCCTAATAGTGGCTAACCATTGCAAGGGGAAACAGCAGCAGAAATGTTTCAAGTTTCACAAAATGATAAGGAACTGAAGACTGGGTTTTATGAAGGGAAGTGATGGCTAATGTAATAATGGGCAATGCAGTTAGCTTCCTCCTCATCCAAAAAAGGGGAAAAAAACCCCAACACATTAAAATTAAGTAGCTCTGTGACTTTGGTGGTGGTACAACTAAATTCCTACACAGCCTGTACAAGCTGGAGTTGTGCCACCAGGTGTTCTTTTGATTTATAGAATCATAGTGTTGCATTGGTTGGAAAAGATGTCTATGAGCATTGAGTCCAACCATCAACCTAGCATCACCATGGCCATTAAACTATGTCCTGAAGTGCCTTAGACCATGTCGCAGAACTGCCATGTCCACACATTTCTTGAACACATCCAGAGATAGTGACTTTTCCCTGGCTAACCTCAGCCAATGTCTAACCATTCTTTCCATAAAGAAACTTTTCCTAATGTCCAATCTCAGCATCCCTGGCACAATTTCAGATAATTTCCTCACCTGATACTAGGGAGAAGAGACCAAGACCCACCTCACTACCGCCTTTCAGGGAGTTGTAGATAGTAATGGGGTCTCCCCATAGCCTTCTTCTTTCCAGGCTAAACAATCTGAGCTCCCTCAGCTGATCCTCATAAGATTTGTTCTCTAGACCCTTAACCAATGCTGTTGGCCTTCTCTGGACCTGCTCCAGCAGTTCAATGTCCTTGCTGTAGTGAGGACCACAAAACTGAACGCAGGACTCAAGGTGTGACCTCACCAGTGCTGAGTTCTGCTGAGTTCTGATTTCTACTAACATCTTATATTACACTTATTACATATGTGTGTTTCAAGTATTTGTCACCTCCCCAAACAGTTTTGGAACACAATCATTGTAAATTTTTGGCCCCCTGTTTTCAGTGGTGAACCCAACTATGGAATGAGCATGATTAATGTACTTAATTTTTTACTGAGCAGTGACTATACCTTCTCTTCAGCCAGGATGCTTCTGCTGGTATGTTAATAGTAGCATTGCTAGAAGATGTGGGTTGCTCCAACCGGGCAGCCAGGCAGAAAGGGACCTGGGAGTACAGGTTGACAGCAGCTGAACATGAGCCAGCAGTGTGCCCAGGTGGCCAAGAAAGCCAATGGCATCCTGGCCTGTATCAGGAATAATGTGGCCAGCAGGAGCAGGGAAGTCATTCTGCCCCTGTACTCAGCACTGGTTAGGCCACACCTTGAGTCCTGTGTCCATTTCTCGGCCTCTTGGTTTAAGAAAGATGTTGAGTTGCTGGAACGTGCCCAGAGAAGGGCAACAAAGCTGGGGAGGGATTTGGAGCACAGCCCTAGGAGGAGCAGCTGAGGGAGCTGGGGTTGTTTAGCCTGGAGAAGAGGAAGCTCAGGGGAGACCTTATTGCTGTCTGCAACCACCTGAAGGGAGGTTGTAGCCAGGTGGGGGCTGGTCTCTTCTCCCAGGCAACCAGTGACAGAGCAACAGGACACAGTCTCAAGCTGTGCCAGGGGAGGTTGAGGCTGGATGTTAGAAAGAAATTCTTCACACAGAGAATTATTTGCCTTTGGAATGGGCTGCCCAGGGGGCAGGTGGGTCACCATCCCTGGAAGTGTTTAAAATAAGGCTGGATGAGGCACGGTTTAGTTGATTAGATGGTGTTGGGTGATAGGTTGGACTCAATGATCTCAAAGGTCTTTTCCAACCTGGTGAATTCTGTATTCTGTAACTTTCCTTAGAGTTTCCACAGTGCCCTGTCAGAAGATGTCTTCAGTAAAAGATGATAAAATGAGCTGACTGACTTAACTTTCTAATGAAAACTTCAGTTTAAAAGCATTTTTATTAATGCTGCTTTAATTTTTATTATTTTCCCTGTTCTTTGTGTCCGAGCTGCTGTAATTTCTGTTCTCTGGGATAGTTTTAATGAATAAATAAGTGAAAGTGTTTCCTATTGTTCCTTCCTTACAAGAACACATGTTGAACTCTCTAGTAGCTCATTTTATGAGCTTCCCAGTGGAAAAGCTCACAGCTGATTGGCTCTGTTCTCAACAGCAGATGTTCTTTTTTTCTGCTTGACTTTCGCAGTGAGCCATAATTTTCTTCTGTGTCTGATGGATCAGTGTTCAAAATTTCAAAATGAATTATTGGAGCAGCCTCCTGAGATTTGTGAATAAGTCAGGGCTGGAGTAAATCTTAAAGTCAAGTCATAAAAAAGAAAATTTAGTGTTGGGTTGGATCAAAGATCAAAGATTCATTGTGTAATGGGTCTGCATTGCTAAATCTTCAATTCCTGAATAGCCTTCAATGTTAAAAGAGCAGTATGAATTCTGGCAGTCCTTAAAGGAAGCCTGCAGATTATCAGACCTGAATCTAGAGTTCATAGTTTACTGAGTTATTAGGCTTTGTGCAAGACTGAAAAAGCTGCTTGTCAGAGTGAATAGGCAAACCCCAAGAGCAGAGGTTGAGGCATCAGTGATCTGCAAAAAAAAAAAAAGTGTACCAATAAAAAAAAAAGCACAAAAAAGGTACCTTTATTAATGACCTAAATGATGGACAGAGTGCACGTTCAGCAGACTTGCTGATAATGCCAGACTGCGAGGAGAGGCTGCTACACCAGATGTTTTTGCTGCCATTCAGAGGGACCTCAACAGGCTAGTGAAAGGGGTTAAGAGGAATCTTCAACAGAGGGAAGTACAAAATCCACCCATGCTCAGGGAGAAATAATTGCAGATACCAGTACAGACTTAAGGGCTGTCTAGCTGGGGAGCACCTTAGGAAAGAGCTTTAGGGGTGCTGGTGCATGCCAAATTGAACATGAGCAAGCAACACGTCCTTGTGGTAAAGAAAACCAACAGCATTCTGGACTGTGTTGGGCCAAGCATTGCCAACAGGTTGAGGGAGGAGGTGATCTTTCTTCTCAGCTGAGCACTGGTGAGACACATGGAGTTCTGGTTGCTGGTTATAGGTCTGTGTTTTCCAATGAGAGACACAAAAATACTGGAATGTGTCCCCAAAACAGGACCGTGATGGTGACAAAGTGACTGGAGCCTCTGTCATATGAGGAGAGGCTGAGAGAGCTGAGACTGCCCAGGCAGGAAAAGAGAAGACTCGGGGCAGGGAGGGGATCTTATCAATACTTGATGAGAGAGAGTAAAGGAGATGGAGGAAGACTCTTCTCAGTGGTGCCCAGTGACTAGACAAGAGGCAATGAGTGCAAACAGAGCTACAGAAGTTCCCTTTTAAAAATAAGAAAGAACTTGTTTACTGTAAGGGTGAGCAAGCACTGGAACAGGTTGCTCAGAGAGGCTGTGGGGGTTGTGTTTGAAATACTCAAAACCCAAGTGGATACAGTCCTGAGCAACTGCTGCAGCTGACATTGCTTTGATTGGGGATGATCTCCAGAAGTTCCTTCCTACCCTCAACTCTTCTGTCATTCCATATCCTGTGTCATTGTGATGATT
Source organism: Picus viridis (assembly GCA_033816785.1). Classification (NCBI taxonomy): domain Eukaryota; kingdom Metazoa; phylum Chordata; class Aves; order Piciformes; family Picidae; genus Picus; species Picus viridis. Next base: position 7,803,042 of record CM066568.1, read on the forward strand.
TGCTTTCATGGGGCACCATTTTATCCTTCAACAATAAGGTTTTTATTTTTACAAAATTTAGCAGCTCCAAGCTCTGATTAGGTGCATTAGTGCTACCAGGTAGTTGTCTCTGCTAATATTCACATATTTGCTGATAAGCAGTATTGCTAACAAGATCCTACTGAGACTGTGGTGCTGCAGTGTACAGTTCTGTGGCACTTGCAGATCATAATGCATTAACTGGTGTCCTTCTCATGTCTGGACAATACTAGGAAAAGAGATGGAAAAGGTCATAGTATCATAGTGTCAGTCAGGGTTGGAAGGGACCACAAGGATCATCTAGTTCCAACCCCCCTACCATCCTCGTGGCCCTTCTCTGGACACGTTCCAGCACCTCCATATCCCTCTTGTAATAGGGGCTCCAGAACTGGAGGCAGTACTCCAGGTGGGGTCTCACCAGGGCTGAGTAGAAGGGGAGAATCCCCTCCCTTGACCTGCTGGCCACACTTCTCTTGATGCAGCCCAGGATCTGATTGGCTCTCCGGGCTGCAAGTGCACATTGAGAGCTCATGTTGAGCTTCTCGTCCTCCAGCACCCCCAAGTCTCTCTCCCCAGGGCTGCTCTCCAGCCAGTCACTGCCCAGCCTGGATTTGTGCCTGGGGTTGCCTCGACCCACATGCAGGACCCTGCACTTGGTCTTGAAGCTCATGAGGTTGTCTTGTGCCCACCTCTCCAGCCTGTCAGAGTCCCTCTGGATGGCATCCCTTCCCTCCAGCGTGTCTGCTGCACCACACAGCTTGGTGTCATCAGCAAACTTGCTGAGGGTGCACTCAATGGCACTGTCCATGGCACCCACCAAGATGTTGAACAAGACCGGTCCCAGGACTGATCCCTGAGGGACTCCACTTGTTACTGGCCTCCACTGGGACATGGAGAGAGAGAGGTCCAGAGAGAAAGGGAAGGGAGTGTTTTTCTACTAATTCTTTGCAGCTCAGAGTGAGTAAGGATAGTGTTAGCAATCCTGTCCTGCTTTTTTAAGATGTGAAAGCAGAAGGTGTGCTTACAGAATTGTAGCGACTCATTCTCTACACCCCAGCTTCATCCAGTAGCTGGAGACATGTGGCAGTAGCACATATTTGCCTTTTGTTTTCCCTGCACCTTTCCCCCCCTCCCCTCCCCCAAAAAATCTGGGAGGAGGGAAAAAAGCCATAGATGGAGAAGGGCAGCCAGAAAAAAAAATCTTTCCAAGCAGAGCTGGAGCTTTATTAGAAACTGGCTACCAACTTAATGATTTAAAACGTGTCATCCCTGTTCAGACTACATGGATAGCGTTTTGGTAGAAGCTCAGATAACCTTTCTTTTTGTTTCCAGGAACTTTGCTTCTGAAGCACAGAAGCTTCTTTCCCTAAAAATGGGGCAATGACACTTGCTAATACCCCCTGTTACTCTTCTGGTATCTGACAGGCAAGCAATTTGAAATAGTACAGTTTTGCAGGTTCAAATGCTGTTCTCATACACATGCTCTTGGCTTCAGAGTAACCCCCACACATACAGCATCTTCAGCTTTCACATCCAGGATAGGGGGACCTGTACCTTCAAAGATGGGTCTGATAAAAGCGTGGAATGTCATTCAGCTCTTTGCGTGTCTTGTTATCAGGGGCCACTTTTTGTAGCATCTAAAAGGAATAACTCTCTGCATATAGAGGTTGTGTTTTAGGACTCCTGGAGGGTTTTATGTGCTTGCTTCTTTGAAATTAACAGTTGGAGTTTAGTGAACAATCTGCAAATAATCATTTTATATTAAGCTCTTCATTAAGATGCAGAAAAGGAAGGAGGGGTAGCTGAGAAGAGAGGCTGCAGTAGTACTTTCTATTCCTTAAAACTCTGTGGGATGCGAAAGTGATGAATAGCTGAGTCCATGATCTGCCTGATCTTATTGCCTTTGAGACAGTGCTGTCTTAGAATGGCAGCTGTTGCTGGGATTTTGATGTGGTTGCATTCTCATCACAGAAGGAGCCCCTGAACAAAATCAGACTGTTGACTTGGACTTCTTTCTGCACAGATAGGAGCTGTTAAAGAGCATGATTGTACTTGCAGTTGCTGTGGGTAGCTGCCGATCTCCTGTCTTACAAACACAGAGTAGTTTTCTGTTTTGAGCTATTACTAATAATGGCATTGATGATGGGTGCAGCTTGATGTTGGTGACGGAGCAACACAAGGCACAGTGTCTCCTTCCTCAAAGAATATAGTGCAAATGGTCAGTGGTACATCAGCATCCCAGGCAACCAGCACCAGAACAAGAGGACACAGTCTCTGGCTGCACCAGGGGAGGTTCAGACTGGAGGTTAGGAAGAAATTCTTCACAGAGAGAGAGAGATTGCCCATTGGAACGGGCTGCCTGGGGAGGTGGTGGAGTCACCATCGTTGGAGGTGTTTAGGAGGAGGCTTGATGGGATGCTTGGTTGCATGGTTTAGTTGATTAGGTGGTGTTGGATGATGGGTTGGACACGATGATCTTGAAGGTCTTTTCCAGCCTTGTCTGGTCTGGTCTATTCTATTCTATTCTGTTCTATTCTGTTCTGTTCTATTCTGTTCCGTTCTATTGTGGTCTATTGTGGTCTATTCTATTCTATTGTGGTCTATTCTATTCTATTCTGGTAAGCTCCTCAGCATGCTGTGGACTTTATCAGAAAAGGGCATGCTGTGCTGTGTAAGTTTGTTACTGGAGTAAGTAGAGCCTGGAGGAGAAGGAAAAGTAGAAACTGAAATGGAATGGTCTTATGAGCACTGTGAATCAGAAAGGAAAACTGTCTGGACCTCTACGAGACTTGTTTGTTGGAGTACATCTCATAATCTCTTGACACGGGGTATCCCATCGGCTTTGGGACTGCATAGACAGCACCTTTCTTTCAAGATTGGGATGCCCCCTCTCCACCCTCCCCCCACAACACTGAGTCTTAGAGTTGGGAAGAAGAAACTGGAAAAATTATGCAAGTGGGTAGTGGATTCCTGAGATGCTGGACGTCCTAGGGATGTGCTATTTTTGTTGCTGCAGCCATTTAAAAAAATGTACTTCCAACATTTTGTTTTGGAATTATTACTGGAGTTCTGAAGTCCAGGAATTTTTAGCAAGTCCTCACCATGGGAGCAGAAAGAAACAAATCCAAGATATTTTAATATGGCACACATAGTTTTGTTGCTGCCAAAGGGAAGTGCTACTTAAATGTCAAGACAATATTAGCAGCAGCTGACTTGAGAGAAATGATCTGTTGACCTCAGTCCATTTTCTAGTGGTCCACTGTCTTTCACTGAGAACTCTACCTCAGTGTTTCAGTGCTTGGGAGGCATTTATTGTTTAGTGGATTTTTAACCTGCACTCTGGAGGGCCGAGCCCAGAGAGTGGTGGTGAATGCTGCCACATCCAGCTGGCGGCCTGTCACTAGTGGTGTGCCCCAAGGATCAGTGCTGGGCCCCATGCTCTTCAACATCTTTATTGATGATCTGGATGAGGGCATTGAGTCCATCATCAGTAAATTTGCAGACGACACCAAGCTGGGGGCAGGAGTTGATCTGCTGGAGGGCAGAGAGGCTTTGCAGAGGGACCTCGACAGGCTGGACAGATGGGCACAGTCTAAGGGCACGAGATTGAACACATCCAAGTGCCGGGTTCTGCACATTGGCCACAGCAACCCCATGCAATGCTACAGGCTGAGGTCAGAGTGGCTGGAGAGCGGCCAGGCAGAGAGGGACCTGGGGGTGCTGGTTGATGGGAGGCTGAACATGAGCCTGCAGTGTGCCCAGGCAGCCAAGAGGGCCAACCGCATCCTGGCCTGCATTAGGAATAGTGTGGCCAGCAGGAGCAGGGAGGTCATTGTGCCCCTGTACTCTGCTTTGGTTAGGCCACACCTTGAGTCCTGTGTCCAGTTCTGGGCCCCTCAGTTTAAGAAGGACATCGAGACACTTGAACGTGTCCAGAGAAGGGCAACAAGGCTGGGGAGAGGCCTTGAGCACAAGCCCTGTGAGGAGAGGCTGAGGGAGCTGGGGCTGTTTAGCCTGGAGACGAGGAGGCTCAGGGGAGACCTCATTGCTCTCTACAACTACCTGAAAGGTGGTTGTAGCCAGGAAGGGGTTGGTCTCTTCTCTCTAGCAACCAGCACCAGAACAAGGAGACACAATCTCAAGCTGCAACAGGGGAAGTTTAGGCTGGAGGTGAGGAGAAAGTTCTTCACTGAGAGAGTCATTCATCATTGGAATGGGCTGCCCGGGAGGTGGTTGAGTCGCCGTCCCTGGAGGCGTTCAAGAGGGGACTGGATGTGGCACTTGGTGCCATGGTCTAGTTGTGAGGTTTGTGGTTACAGGTTGGACTCGATGATCTTTGAGGTCTCTTCCAACCTTGGTAATACTGTACTGTACTGTACTACTACTGTACTGTACTCTGCTTGTTTCTTCAAGATAACCTTTTCAGGGTCCTCGTAGTAGAGTAGATGAACCTTCCTTTGTCAACATCTCCATCTCCTCTACAAGGAACCACTTGAGGTGACAATCACCTAAAGGCACAGCACAATGTCTGGGTCGGGTTGTGCTTCTGGTGGTGTTTGAAAGTGCACCTCCTATTTGTCTTTTATTACAATTTGGTGTCTCATGATCTCTTTGCTTAGGGAGACAGGTAAGCAGGACTATTTTAACTGCTGTGCTTCTTTCCATAGTGGCACTTGATCTCATTTTGAGTACTTTTCTCTATTTTCCTCTTATTTGCTTCATCATGCCTCCCTTGATGAAGCGAACTAGTTAGAACTTGTCCCACTCATATCACCATGATGTTGGAATAACACTGATGACACCAAAGGACCTTTTCGGCTGTTCCCATGAAACTGGAATTTAACTTAGTCTTATCTGCCATAAAATCTCACATGCATATTGATGCTGGGCCTGTTTGAAATGCAATTTTTTGAGCTCAATAATATGATTGTTACTTTCCCAGATACCACTTGAAGGGACCTCAGCATGACAACTTCTCCCATTCAGGTAAAATGCCTGCCTAGTCCTTTATGGAAATTACTGTGTGCTACTGGTATCCTAGCACACATTTTCTGATGGCCAGAGTACATGCCAGCATTTACTTTTATTCACCTCCACATTTGATGATACTCTATTGTATGCTTACTTTATTGTATTAAGACTTATATACCTTTTTCTTTCAGAAAAGTTTGAATGTCTCTTAAGTTTACTTTTTGACTCATCAGATGCCTAGTATAGAGACATCACACCTGTGTTTCCTTCTTATTCCCCTCTAGATTCTTTTCTTGGGCCTACTTTCTATCATTTTTTACTTTGAGTAGGCCCTCAAGTCCAAGCAGAGTGGCCTTAGTCTTGCCAACCTTTCCTTCCTTTTGCTATGTTATTAATGTGTAGCTTTTCCCATCTGCAAAATGCGCTGTGGATTCTCTATGTTTAAATCTTAATCCCTGCAACATCCATTGCTCTCAGCTTGAAAGATGCCCTTTTCAGTTGCAGACAAAATCAAGTGTTCTCATTCTTCCTGTCTATCTGTTACTACTCCTAATGATTTGCTCTCATCAGAGCTTATCTATACCTTTTCTTATCGTCTAGCTAAACATCATTCTCTCACCATGCCATAGAATCATAGAATCAGTCAGGGTTGGAAGGGACCACAAGGATCATCTAGTTCCAACCCCTGCCATGGCCAGGGACACCCCACACTAGAGCAGGCTGGCCAGAGCCTCGTCCAGCCTGGTCTTAAACACCTCCTGGGACGGGGCCTCAACCACCTCCCTGGATAACCCATTCCAGGGCTTCACCACTCTCATGGGGAAGAACTTCTTCCTCACATCTAGCCTGAATCTGACATTATCATTTGACAATCTGACATTCCATCTGACATTATCATAACCTAGTGACTCTCCAAACCAGGAAAGCAAAAGATGACTCCAACTTCTTTGAAACTTCATTTTCTCTCCGTTGATCTTTAATATTTGTTGTTTGTTTATTTTTAATCAGAACAATTCCTAAATGTTTTGTTACTATATTTTATAAGCCAAATCTCTTCCTTTTTTCATGTGTAGTAAGCCTTTATTTATACTACACCACCTGTCATCTGAGAATACTAATAATTTCAAGAGCAGAATTTGGTTCTTGTAATGCTGTAACTTAACTTCCCCCCCCCCCGCCCTTTTCTTTTAAACTCAGGTGACATGGAATGCTCATCTCTGCAACAGTACTTTCAGAGAAGCATCATAACAGATGATGTGAGCATATTTTTACTGGTTTATGCCCTTTTTTTTTTCTGTCTTGCCATTCAGAGAACAAATCAAACTTGGCATTGCTGTTTCAGCTTATGAAACTACATCCATAGTCGGTTTCATGTAATTTGATTTCATTTTCACAGAATCACAGAATTACTGAGGCTGGAATAGACCTCTGAGGTCATCAAGTCCAGTCTGTGACCTAACATCACCACATCAACCATGTCACTAAGTGCCACATCCAATCTTTCCTTAAACACCTCCAGGGATGGTGACTCCACCACCTCCCTGGGCAATGCATTCCAGTGTTTACCTCCCCTTTCTGTGAGGAAGTCCTTCCTAACATCCAACCTGAACATCCCCTGGCACAGCTTCATGCCATGCCGCCTCGTCACAAGTTACCTGGGAGAAGAGCCTGACCTCCACCTTACTATAACTTCCCTTCAGGTAGTTGTAGAGTGTGATGAGGTCCCCCCAGCTCCCTCAGCCCTTCCTCATAAGACTTTCCCTTCAGCCCCCTCTCCAGTCTCATTGCTCTCCTCTGGACCTGCTCCAGCACCTCAATATTTTTCTTGAAGTGAGTGGCCCAGGACTGCACATAGGTGAGGTGCACGTGAGGTGTGGCCTCACCAGTGCCATGTACAGGGCCAGAATTACATCCCTTGCCCTGCTGGCCACATTATTCCTGATACAGCCCAAGATGCTATTGGCCTTTCATGCCACCTGGATGCACTACTGCCTCATGTTCATCCAGCTGTCAACCAGCACTCCCACATCCCCTCTGCCAGGCTGCTCTCTTTCACTTAACTTCCCATTAAGAAGTCACTGATCAGTGAATATTTATTTTATTTTATTATATCACAATGCATTAATGAGGATGAGCAACTTCAAAGTACTGTGGTATTTCAAAAGGTGGTGAAAACCAAGGTAGGATTCTGTGTCTCTGTTCGTGGGGATGAAATAGGCTGCCTTGTGTATGACGTGCTCTGGGATGCCTTACCAGGGTTACCTGATTTCAGAACTCCTGGCAGCCAGAAATACCACGCAGCGAGAGCTGCCATCCAGGTAATGCCTCAATTAGTTATGTCTGTGTGAGGATATTACACTAACATCAAGTGAGATTGCTGCCTAAGTCCAAGAAAATGATTCACTGCTGCTACTTTCTGCCAGCATCTAGGCTGTGGTCAGTACTAATATATCCAGGCTTTGTTTGTGCACTAAGTATGCTGTATGGATCAGAAGGGTATTGAGGGGATAGCGGCCCAGTTTGTGGGTTTCTGTTGGTGCCAGGATGCCAGAGCAGTTGCTGTGTACTCAATTTTCAAAATGAAACTCTTAAGAAAACTACCCTGTGTCACTGAATTCATCTCTTCAGCTGCTGTTGCTGTAAGCAGGTTTGCCTTCTGTGCTCAGCAATTGTCAGAAGACTTCTCAGTTATTTAACACAGGTGATTGTGTCGTGACAGCTTAATGTCACCATTTGCCTCATATTGTCTAGTTCATGATTCTGTGGTTTAAGTTCTGAGGCCACATGCAAAAGCCTTGCTGGTCTCATGTGCTAGCTTAAGTGCTGTAAAAGACAGGACTTTTTCTATGCTTCATGTTTGATGTACTTTAGAAGGAAGAAATAGGAGGGAATTGGCAGGGTTTACATTTGAGTTAATGAGCAAGAGTAATGCTTCCAGTGCTCCTCCTGATAGCAAGAAAGCACTATGTAATCCTTTCATAAAACTAAACCTCCTGATAGCAAGAAAGCACTATGTAATCCTTTCATAAAACTAAACCAAGCTCTATCCTGATGTTACTTCACTTCCTCTCCTCTCCCCAAATCCTCTAGTAGTGGTAAAGAGCAGTCTTTTAATTTCTGACATATACTTGTGTCCACCTCATTTGTCACAGTCCAGCTTTTCTCTCTAATGTAAACCAGTCCTGTCTCTAAAGTATTTTAAAGAGCAATAACACTCCCTCTAAACCATTAGTCTGCTAAATTAGATAGGATTTTCTTTTACTAGCCTGCCCATAGATTAATATCTTCATTCACAGAATCATCAATTTGTAGAATCATTTAGGCTGGAAAAGACCTTCAAGACAAAATCAAACTCTTAACCTAACACGGCCAAGTTCATGAGTAAACCATGTCCCCTAAGCACTGACTTTTAAATACCTCCAGGGATGGTGATGGTGACTCTAGTAACTCCCCAGGCAGCCTCTTCCAGTGCTTGACAACCCTTTCAGTGAAGAACTATTTCTTTATGTCCACTCTCAACCTCCCCTGGCACAACTTGAGGTTATTTCCTCTCATCCTATCCTAAAGCCTTATTTGTTTATGCGTTACATATAGGTAGAATTCAATTTTCTTCAGGAATTTGCTATAAATTAGAGTTCACCTAAGTATCTGATAAATATTTTTCCTTTTTTTCCCCCTTTTTTTTCTTTTTTTCCTTTTTTCTTTTTCCCTTCTCCCTCCCCCTTTTTTTCTTTTCTTTTTTTTTTTTCCCTCACTTTTTTTTTCCCCTTCCCCCCCATTTTCTCTCAGATTATAAAGTACAAGCTGTTTAGTTCAGCTTCACAACCTAAAGTTTTTCCTCTGGTATTCCAAGAAGCATCTCGTCTGTGCCTCATTCGATGACATAAAACTTCCCAGTTCCTAATAATAATAAAATAAAAAGCTTTTACTGCTTTGTGCAAGTATTAGAACTGCCTCACATCAGTGCCTTGTATTTGTTCCTGAATTACAGAATCACAGAATTGAATAGGGGATATGATCTTGACCATCTGAAATGGAGAATCTTTGAATTTGGGCTGAGTGAAAGCTCATATTGCTAGTCCCCAGCAGTACAGCCTTCAGATGCATTACTGGATTTTGCCTCTCTCTGTCACTCCCCCACCTCATCCAGTTTTTTGTTATGATGTCCCAGATCTCTGCTGTGTGGGCAGTGTGTTTAAATGCTGTCATCAGCGTGTCATTTGCTGTACTGTACTTCTTGTCAAGTATCAGTGACAGGAAAATTAATAATGATCTTTCCTGGCGACTGACTTGGCTTCTGAGAAACTCAAAAAATTATCTTTCTGCAGTCAACACTGACACATCCTCATAGGTGATTCCTCAGATTTTCTGGTCACTGGTTTACTCAGTAGCAGCAGCAGCAGCCGCCAGACTAATGGTTTTGCATTTGGTAACAGAAGCAGCACAACTGTGAAAAGAACCCAGCATGTGTGATTGCAGTGGGGATGAGGATCAGGGGACTCTGGGTCTCTCTGCTGTCTGGAAGGCTGTAGTGAAAGAAGTGGGAGTCTTTCAACTGCATACAACTTAAATTCTTTAGTGACTAATTGTGCAGTGTGGACTGGCAGGTGCATGGTGCATGTGATGAGCAAAAGAGCAAGGCAAAAGTTAGCAAAATGTATTTAGTCAATAAGTGTTGTAATGTGTGAATGATGGTAAGTGATCTTTGTGGACCCTTTAAGAGCAAGAACTCTTAAACTGTGATATGTATCTTTCTATATGTAAGGCAATTGGCAGAACTGTAGAAGCAGCTGGCATTGTGCTTGTCATGTTCACATCTTAGAATCTGATTTCAGGGGAAAATGAAACAGGAAGAATCCTAGTCCTAGAGGGCAAGAACCGAGTTTTCATGACTTCTTTTTCGCCCTGAGTTTGTATTTTACTTAGTGACTTGAAAAGAATATTTGAAGAAAAAAGCAGGAGAAGTATTAATTCTTGCACAAAGGGACAGAAAACCAGAAGCCTTTTCAAGAGCAAATGGTTGTAGAGATGGAGTAAATTATCTCCCCTAGATTACCTGATATATTGGAGTAGCTAAAGGAGAATTAATTGTTTTAATACAGTCAAGAATTGCATTTTATTGGTTTGTTTTTCTTATTGCAACTTTGGTGTCAGTCTTGTAAGCAGGAACTAATAACCCTCTTGCTTTGCTAGGCTGTACTTTCTCTGCCTGGTGTATAAAGGGAGGACAGGTGACTGAGAAATTCAACCCTTTTAGTTCTCAACTCGTGAGTGGAACGAACTGTGACTGCAGTGAAATACTTGTAGTGCCTTGTAACCCAAAACAAGCAGGGAACCTGTGTTATGAGCTGTTTCCCACCAAAGCTGTGTGTGCTCATTTGGCAGCTGGTGATGTCAGATGCAAAGCTCTTTCAACAGGTGTTCTCCAAGGCTTTTCTGGTAGAGGCTCAGCAAGAGAGTGACAACACTTTATACTTGTGACATCAGATGACCTCATATTGTAGCTGTCAGGTATTGTGGGACCAGCCTAGCAACTAGGTACAGCGATTTTTTCTGCTCTGCTGTCAAGATGGAGTTTCTTCAGATTTAGAGTTTTGGGGAATAGTGTTTAAATAATTCATTTTCCTGAGGTATGTGGATAGAATATGTGTGTAGGCATGTGTGAGGGATGGGAGTGTATGCTGCATTGAAAAAAACCCCAAAAGAACAAAAAAACACAAACATTTAAAACATGAGGGAATGTGTCTTTGTTGCAAAAGTCTTATTTCTGTTGTTTGTTATTTGGATCTGATCTATCAGACAAATCTGCTCTGGAGAACCAATTGCAACTGTGATGCCTGTTGTGCTGGGTTGTTTGGCTCAAGGACTGGCTGTGGAGAAAGCGAAATCGGCATCTGTGCCTAGCCTGCATTTTCAGCACTAGAAATGACTTCCTGCCCATAAAACAGGTCTGTACTGCAGGATTTTAAAATAGATACTGATTTGTTGTTTGCCCCCTGGTAATCAAAGAAGTGCAGGTCTGCAGCTCTAGCTCTTCTGGCTGTCCAGCTTGTTCTGTCACTCCTTTCTTAGTTTGAGTTTTCTGAGGATTAGCGATTTTATAAAATGGGTTTTTTTCCAAGTGATTAATTTTCTGTTGATTTCATGATGGTTTTGGTTTTGTTTTTTAGAAGGCAAGGCAGCAAGTACTAACCCTAGGAGGGAGCAACTGTTTCGTTTTTGGAGCGTGGGGCGAGTACTGATGAAGGAGCACCATTAGGCAGTGCTCCTAGTGCGTAATCATTTATGTTTAGAGGGTTTGCAGTTACAGATTAACTTAAATGGGTTGCTCTACAGGCAGAAGTCTAGTTAAAACTAATTGGTAATTTTTGTTTCACAGTCTATATATACCCCAGTTCCCTAATTTCTATCACTCCTGTAACAGAGGGTAGGGGTGGCCTGGCCAGGCCAGGTGACTACTGACCTCATATTGAAGCCTTTCCCCCCTTTATTTTGGAAGTCCTACCAAGCATTAGTGCTAATCAAAACTGATGGTCGTGTGAGGGAGTCTTGCCAAAATTCAAATACTTTTGGCTTTTCTTTTGCTGTCAGACTTGGTTGACAGCAACTGTTTCAATAGGATGCTTCTGAGGGATGGACAGGAAGAGAGCTACCACATCATTACCTATGTTTCTGTAAGATATTGTCAGTGTTTACAAAGAGAAAGTGCTGTGCCAGGTATTTTATATCTGTTAGACTGTTATAAATAACTGATTACATTTCCAGACAATAATACTTTGCTGAGACTAGAGCATGGGGGTGCTGATTGACTGCTGGCTTAACATGAGCCAGCAGTGTGCACAGGTGGCCAAGAAGGCCAATGGCATCCTGACATGCATCAACAATAGTGTGGCCAGCAGGAGCAGGAAAGTCATTCTGCCCCTGTACTCAGCACTGGTTAGGCCACACCTTGAGTACTGTGTCCAGTTCTGGGCTCCTCAGTTTAAGAAGGACATTGAGACTCTTGAACGTGTCCAGAGAAGGGCAACAAGGCTGGGGAGAGGCCTTGAGCACAAGCCATATGAGGAGAGGCTGAGGGAGCTGGGATTGTTTAGCCTGGAGAAGGCTCAGGGGAGACCTTATTGCTCTCTACAACTACCTGAAGGGAGGTTGTAGACAGGTGGGGGTTGGTCTCTTCTCCCAGGCAACCAGCACCAGAACAAGAGGACAGAGTCTCAAGCTGCACCAGGGGAAGTTTAGGCTCGCGGTGAGGAGGAAGTTCTTCGCTGAGAGAGTCATTTGTCATTGGAATGGGCTGCCCAGGGAGGTGGTGGAGTCACCATTCAGGAGAGGATTGGATGTGGCACTTGGTGTCATGGTTTAGTAGTCATGAGGTTTGTGGTGACAGGTTGGACTTGATGATCTTTGAGGTCTCTTCCAACCTTCGGGACTCTGTGATTCTGTGTGGTTCTGTGATTTCTTAGCCGATTTGTGTCAGGTTTTTTGGTCTCTGTGTTGGATTGTTGACATACATAAAAGCATACAGTACTTCCAAAAGTACTCCTTAATTGTGGATTAGCATGTATCTGTAATTATTCTCCTGATTACATCCCTAATTGAGTGTAAAATTAATAATGCACTTGGTAACATTCATGTAAAATACACAAATTAAAGAAGGTCTTTCAGAAGAAGTTTTGCACCTCCCAGCAGGAGGACAACGCAAAGAATACATAAATTTCATTGCTTTGATACTGACACTTCATTAGTTACTGCCACAGCAGACAGAAATTTCCCCCTGAAATGCCCTTTGTTTTCTGAGTGAATGAATATAATTACATTTGCATTAAAAACCTAGAAGCAGCATGTGAGGTGAAGAGGACACCATACAAGCCCAGGCTGGGTGTAGTGTAGGTCTTGTATCTAAATTATTTTATTAGAAATCAGAGTAAAATATTGTTAAACAATTTTCAAAGAGAATTTGTGATCTGACAGAGCTTCTGAATGCTTAGACATCCATTTTCACTGTGAGGTGTGGTGGGGTATTTTGGGAGGCAATATAGAGTGTTGTAATGGTTTCCTGCACAGATTAGATGCAGAATGTGTTCCTCTGCCTCAGTTTTCATCTCTCGCACCTTTGATTTGCTTCGCCTGCCTACAAATCATGGTGCTTAGTCATTACTTGAATTTTAGGCATGGATTTGTGGGGGTTTCTTTGGTAAAGACTTTGAAACAGTCTGAATTTGATGGTGAATATAACTAAGGAATATAGCAGAGAAAATGCTAAACAAATATCTTTGAATTCATCTGGCACACTAGTAAGGTTAAAGGCACTTTTGCAGCACCTTTCTTTCTCTCCTAACTTAACAAAATCAACCTTTTTTGGGGGGAAGACTATTGATTTTGGCAATATACTGATGTGTAGATAGCAGCAAATCAGCTTAGGTATTTGGAACAGTTAAGCCTATACTGAAACTGGCAGATATCCTCACTAATATTATCTTATTTCTCAGCTCACTTGTCTGCTTCTAGTTAGCTGTGATATCCCTGTACCATGCTGCATTGCTGCATAAGCATTGCAGTTAAATCATCCAGCATATGTTTTATAGCAAGTGTCAGTGGTCTTGTCTGTCTGTAATTGCAGAGGGACCTCAACCGACTGGACAGATGGGCGGAGTCCAATGGGATGGCATTCAACAAGTCCAAGTGCCGGGTGCTGCACTTTGGCCACAGCAACCCCATGCAGAGCTACAGGCTGGGGTCGGAGTGGCTGGTGAGCTCCCAGACAGAGAGGGACCTGGGGGTGCTGATCAACAGCCACCTAAACATGAGCCAGCAGTGTGCCCAGGTAGCCAGGGAGGCCAACGGCATCCTGGCCTGCATTAGGAATAGTGTGGCCAGCAGGAGCAGGGAAGTCATTGTACCCCTGTACTCTGCATTGGTTAGGCCACACCTTGAGTCCTGTGTCCAGTTCTGGGCCCCTCAGTTTAGGAAGGACATCGAGACACTTGAACGTGTCCAGAGAAGGGCAACAAGGCTGGTGGAGAGGCCTTGAGCACAAGCCCTGTGAGGAGAGGCTGAGGGAGCTGGGGCTGTTTAGCCTGGAGAAGAGGAGGCTCAGGGGCGACCTCATTGCTCTCTACAACTACCTGAAGGGTGGTTGTAGCCAGGAAGGGGTTGGTCTCTTCTCTCTAGCAACCAGCACCAGAACAAGAGGACACAATCTCAAGCTGCAACAGGGGAAGTTTAGGCTGGAGGTGAGGAGGAAGTTCTTCACTGAGAGAGTCATTCGCCATTGGAATGGGCTGCCCAAGGAGGTGGTGGAGTCGCCATCCCTGGAAGTGCTCAAGAGGGGATTGGACGTGGCACTTGGTGCCATGGTCTAATCATGGGGTCTGTGGTGACAGGCTGGACTCGATGATCTTCAAGGTCTCTTCCAACCTTAGTGATACTGTGATACTCTAATTGCTCAACTATTTGTCTTTGGGTTTTTTTTTCTCCTCTGATCTCAGACACTTTTTACAAGATTACTAAAATTCAACTATTTCTTCATGCAAGAGAGAGGGACAAGGTGCAGTGGATATATTTCAGAGAGCGAGCACATTTGATCTCAAAAGCAAACAAAAAAAATCCACCCCAGCACAGCTAAAATCAAAAGAAGCAGCACAGTTTGGCAGGGCTAGTGCAGAAGCCTCAAATTACAAAGACACGAGGCTGTTTCTGTTGTGCCACATCAAGAATAAAGCTCCTGTGTGAGCTCCTGAGCAGCTGGGGTAGCAAGGAGATAGGGAGGCAGCCGCAAGTCAGCTGAGGAGAGCAAAACTGCCCCAGTGCCTCAAGCCCATGGTCAGGGCATGGTGGAAACTCCATCCTCATGCTGATTGCCGTAAACACTTTGCCTCTTGCTTGAGAGCGAAGTGTCTTGTCTTTGTAGCGTGCTGGAATACTTTGATACCGTGCGATGTGAGAACCGTATGTCTCTGAACACCCTGTGCAGAAAACTACACTGGGCAGATTGTTTTTCTGCTCTCCCGCAGTATCAGCTACTGCCTCAGCACTAGCTAAACATGCAGCTCATGTCAGAGGAGTAGTGGCTCCTTGAAAAATGCTCCTGACGCAACTGACCTGCCTGCTCCTTCTGCTTTCTCTTGAGGGAACACAAAAAAGACCTCTGAATCAGTGAACCAGTTTTAATGATGAAGCTGTGGGAGCAGAAAGAAAACTGCCTGTGATTTGCCAGCCTCAGATGATGTAGCGAAGATGTTGGGAAACTCATTTAAGGACCAGAGTTACTGAGTTTGTAGCACACTAGGATTGGTATGATGTCATTTTGGCACTGCTCCTTTCCCCGTGGTAGATGTGTTGTAACCCTTTCTGGAAAGTTTTGCATATCAATGTGCTAATCAAGTTTTAGGTAAACCAAGACACAAAAGACTTAGGCAGTATTTCAGTGCTTTTCTCCAGAAGCTCAGCTCCAGCTGTGTGCACAAATATTTCCCTCCTATTTAAATCTTCTTTACCATAACAGAATTTGCGTTAGCACAAACTAATTTTCCTCGTGTTGCTCGGATCATTTTTATTTCCCCTGCAGTATTTCAGAGGGAGAGAAATGCCAAAGAGTTTGTGTGCTTGCATGTGTATGAGGCACCAACTGAATGCATGTTTTACTCATCTCCTTGTTTTCAGATTGGAGATCCTGTGGCACCCAGGAGGCATGACTCGGGTGATTCTGTGCCGCTGTCAAGTACTCTGGTGTTTCATACCAAACCCTTTGCTCCAGCAGGCTGCACTCCTTTCTAAAGTCACTGTGTAGCTTGGTTTTCAGAAGGTTGTGGCTATTCGTGGAGTTTCCCCCAACCCTCAGAAAGAAAATTTTAAAAAGCAATAATAATTTAGGAATTGCTGAAGTAGAAAGGAACTGGGAGCAAGAAGTGCTTAGAAGCCTGGATAGAAACGAAAGAGTCAAAAAACCACAAGCAACAAACAGCATAGGATGCAGTATCTCCGCTTCTTATCTTCCTGCCAGATCAGGATTCATCTGTGTGGGTTATCCCATGCCACTCTCCAGTGAGACAGCAGTGGAAGTCAGCACTGTAGCTGTCAGATGGCTTCCACCCCCTTCTTATTCTGTTACCTTGAATTTAAATATTTTGAAGGTTAATAAGCTTGCATTCATGCCCTGATTTCAACAAGACACTGAAGTTTGTGGGCTTTAGTGTAAATAATTAGATTGCCAAGTAACTGAGGTTACATTTTTGAATGGTTGTTTATGCCAACAATTTATGAGTGGAGGAAATAAACATTTTCTGAACAGCTTCCCTAACAGAAACGTGTGACTTAAGCCAACAGAATTGTGCAAATACGTAGCTTAGTGCCAAAATTGCCTTACTTGTATTAGATTTGTCGTACACCAGACAGAAAGGAAATCAAACATTCACCTTAACCCTCATATTGTGCTGAGATTGGAGGGGGGGGGGGGATGCAATCTGTGCAAGATAAACTGCTTGGAAAATTAAACACCCCTGACCCCTGACATTTTTTTACAGGCTCACTCATGTGATCTCCTGTCGTTAGAGTGTGGGTGAACTTCCTGAACCCTGACAGTGCAACTCTGCTCACTGTCACAGCTACAGTATGTCAGGCCGTAACAAAATAAACCTCCCACCGGAAATGACTTCCCTTTGAAGTCCTCAAACTTGCTCAAGACTTAGTTAAAAAACATAAAAAGCAATATCATATATCAAATACACTGAAAAGTTATTTCAAGCTACTTTTCTATGATAAAGCACTATGGTTTGGCCGCTGCTATAAGTGCAGATGTATTCCTTGCATTCCAGACTTTGTTAGGGCTTTATTTTATTTATGGCTTGCTCTTTCTCTCTCTCTCTCTCTCTCTTTTAAGTATTTTTAACAAGTGTTGATAAAATTTGTCGCATTGCTCCGTGCTTCAACACTGTGGCAAGCTACATTTCAAATTCTTCACAATGATATATGTTCTAGATTGGCTAGCACAGCAGGGAAACACAGGGGTTAGCAACAAGGCAGGTTCACCAATGTTAATCAGCTACCTTACGTCAGAAGTCATTTTGTCATGGTAAAAATGGAAACTTAGAGCAGCAATGACAAAGCTTAGCTACGGGTACTGAGTGTTTCTGCATAGACCAAGGCTGGATGCATTCACAGAGCTCCTCCTTGCAGTGGCCCTGATTTGGCAAGACACTTGACTGTAAGCGTAGTTATAGTTTGAAGTCTGCATGGAGCTGGGATTGTTTAGCCTGGAGAAGGCTCAGGGGAGACCTTATTGCTGGCTACAACTACCTGAAGGGAGGTTGTAGCCAGGTGGGGGTTGGTCTCTTCTCCCAGGCAACCAGCACCAGAACAAGAGGACACAGTCTCAAGCTGTGCCAGGGGAGGTTTAAACTCAAGGTGAGGAGAAAGTTCTTCACAGAATGAGTAATTGGCCATTGGAATGTGCTGCCTGGGGAGGTGGTGGAGTTCAAAAAAGGATTGGATGTGGCACTTGAAGCCATGATTTAGTTGTCATGAGGTGTTATGTATTCGGTAATAGCTTGAACCTGATGATCTCCGAGGTCTTTTCCAACCTGGTTGGTTCTATGATATTAATGGTTTGTGCACTTCTTGACTAGTGTAAAGGTGTAGTTAAATTATTTGCAAATAGCCTATCAAAATGTGAGCATAGCACCTGCACTGTAAATCTTTGGCTGAGTTGCTGGTTGTGATTTATAGCAGTGTTGTAAAACTCTGTGAAATCATCCTCAGCTGTGGCCTTTGGAGGAAGCCATTGAGCGCTCTGCAGGACCCTTTCACACACTTGTTCTTTGTTTCACAAATGTGATAGAAGGGGGACCTTGCAAACTAAAATGCTGCCAGTGCATAAAGGCAGGATTTCCATATTTTACCTTCCCTTGCTGGGTTTGGAGTGGCTGCCTGGATTGTGTCGAGGCCACATTCTTTCCACTGCCAGAGGTGTGTACAGCACTATCAGCTGTAAAATGCAGAGGTCTCAGAAGGGGTTGGCACTCAAACAGGGAGAGAGGAATCATCTCCAATGGCACTAGTGCAAGGATTTCCTTGGGTTTATATCAATTAGTCTGTGAGCAACTCAGTAGAACATTCAGGAGTCTGAAAATATTTTTTAAAGCCTGTCAGTTTACCTTCACTTCAGGTAAGATTAATGGTTCTGAGCTTGCAAGAATCAGATGGATGCAAGTTAAACAAGGCCTGACTTCCCACCACCTCACATGCACAGAGGCTACATATGAAAGTAGTTAATACAAAATTGTGTCTGTGTTTGCATGGTGTTACCGGTAGAGCAACTGAACCTGCAAGGCCATTAGCTTAGAGAAGTCCTTCAGTGTAGCCAGTCACCTGTTAACCTACTGTGCTGGATTTGTTCTTGTAATGGCTGGGTTGAAACTTCCTACCCCAGGTTTGGCCTCTGTGGGTTTTATCTTGCTCAGCTCTAGTCTGCAGACTGAAATAAGAAGGATGCCCAAGAGAAAGCAACCTCTCAGGGAGAGCAACAAAGAGGTCAGTGATTTCCTTGAGGCCTGGGTATTTATGTCACGTGAGGATGCCACAATTTTTGCCTATTGCAGTAGTTGGAATAGTGTATGAATTGTCTCAAAGTTTCAGGTGGCAGGGGAGGATATAACATTGATTAAGGAGAGATATTACTTGCTTGGAAAGCAGAGCAGTGCAACTGGAAAGCAGGAAACAGCAACAGGAAATGCTGTCCTAACAAGTAAACCAATACTTGTGGAGGAGAATCTGCTGGTGGCACTGGTTTCCTCCCACAACAATTTGTGTTGCCAAAGCGACTGCTCCCTTGGAGTTAGTTAGATGTAACATATGAGTGTTACAGCGGATGCCAGTTTCTGAATAAATCCTCACAAACCTTGAAAACAAGATTAAATTCAGAGTCCCACATTTTGGCCATCCATCTGGATTTTGTGTTAATTAGAAACTGAAAGTTCCTTAGAGTGGAGCCTCTGATGGTCTCCCCAGGAAATGTCACAACAGCCATTTCTTGTCGCAGCTGAGGAACTCCAGGATCTGCAACAGCTTCAGAAGGTGAAACTAGTGCAGTTGTCATATGGACATGGGGAGGGTGACTTTCTTTTCAGTGAGAGATTGGAATGGTTGGAGAGGCATCTTCACACAGACTCACACAGAGTCATTGAGGTTGGGAAAGGCCCTCAGGATCATCAAGTTCAACCATTGACCCTACTCTACAAAGTTCACCCCTAAAGCATATTCCCAAGTACCACATCTAAGTGACCTTTAAACACATCCAGGGATGGTGACCCAACCACCTCTCTGGGCAGCCTGTTCCAATGTCTGACCACCCTTTCTGTGAAAAAATGTTTCCTAATATCCAGTCTAAACCTACCTGTGCAGTGTGAGGCCATTTCCTCTTGCTCTCTGTTGCTGGTTTTGAGAATAACACAACCCTCTGGATGACCATTCAGGTACAGAGGCTGTATTTCTCAGGAGTTCATTGAAGTATTAACCTGGGCCCAGTGAAATTAGGCACAAAAATGTCTGATTGCTGATTGTAAGCTCTGCTGGAGATTGTGCTAAGTAGAATCACTGAGTGGGATTTAGTTGTGAAATCTGAAAATTGTTTATATTTAAGATATGACATCATGCAGATCTGAGAGACAGGAGGAGAGTTTGGAAAATCTCTTTTCTCTGTCACCATTGTTGTTTGAAGTTTATTCTCATACAGCTTCAAGTGGAGGCTTAGTACCTGTAAAATTATTATTGGTTTTTTTTTTTTTTTAGTTGTTTCATTTATGTATTTTATAAAGTTAAGAAAGAATAAGCAGAAGTGATGATAACTGAAATGCTAGCAGGGAAATGGCTGCATCTCTTATCTATCCTCTGATTCAGCCTATGTGAGAATTTACAACTAACTCAATTAAACACACACTTGCCTCATAATTGCTCATGTGCTAGCAGAAAGTAGTCAGTTGTCAGGGGTTTTTTATTTCTGGGTTGGCTGCCTAAGAACATAAGGATTTGGGGGGGAAACTGTGGAATTACCCATAAATTTTCTTAATTGAACTGAGCATAAGCTTTCATGCTTAAGATATGAGCAAGGAAAACTTTCCCGTTTCCAAGCAGGGCTGTCTCATGGCAGTAATTTACACAGTGCTGCTTTGACTTGCTGTTAACAGATTATGCTGAGGCAGAGATTAGGAATTCAGAGAGCAGTTTTGTAAGCAAAAATGCCTCACTTTCATTCAGTAAGAGGCGGTGTGGGGAAGGAGGGGATAAAGGAGGGGAGGGAGGGGTGAGCAGGGGAAAGAAAAAGGATTATTACTTCAGGCAGGTTTGCATACGTCAACCAGTGAGACCTTGATCCTGTAGAGCCTTAAGAATGTGCTTTGTGTTAGAGCACATCAGTGAGACAACATGGAGCATGTAACATGTGTGGCCCTAGGTGTTAGGTCAGCCTGCTCCCTCTATCCCTCCCTGATCATTGTTTCCCATCTTACGTGGTTCTGGGTCCTAAATCTTCTGAAAAATAATATTGCAGGGGATTGAGTTTCTTTCACAAGGCTGCAATGGCAGCCCTTATTTAGAGCAACTAGGAAGCTACTCACTTCAGCTTTTTAACGTGGCACATGGAAGATGTTTGCTGTACAGTTGCCCTTTTCTGCATTGTGATGGGAATTGTTAACAGAGATCAGAAATAACTGAAGGGGTCTTTGCTGACAGTAAAATGTACTTTAATACAAAAGATGCCTGCTTAGTCCGCATGCATGCCTGTTGATAGTTCAGCACTTAAAATGTTGTCATTTTACATGAATATTTGGGGATATTTTTTAGATGCCCAGTGGCATCTAATGCTTAGGAGCAACATTGTACCTTCCATTAAATATAATACAAAGTTAGTAGCTGCAGCTTATATTATCCCTTCAGGATCTGAACAGCACTTATACAGCATCTGAGGTCATTTATCTCTTGTCAGCATAAACTATTTGTGTGAGATTTTACTTAAAGTAGTACACAATTTATTTCATTGTGTTCCAGGTTGATGTGTAAGAAATCTAGTCAAAGCAGCCAAATGACTGGTGCATCTTCCATACCCTGCAAAGTCACTGGTGTGTTGCTGGAAGTTTTCTATCTTTTCCTGTAGTCTACACTGAGAGGCTTGTTCTTTTTGTGCAAACTGTCAACAACCTGACAAAGTGACAAGCTAAAATAACAGAGAGGATATAGTGCATGTTGCTTGATGCTCAGTAGCAGTCTCTGGAACTGGGGTGCAAAGGAACCCATGGCCACTCATCAGTATAAAATAAAGTTACAGTTGCCCTCTGTGTGTGCTTTGGAACTCGTTGAAGGAGAGTACCACAAAGAGTACCAATCTCAGCACAGAGACTACCGCTCCTGCTTTCTGCCGGGTCAGAGTTTAGGTGCCATGCTCTTCGTTTACCCTGTGTGGTAAAAGTTCCCCATCTCTAAGTGAAATGAAAACTTCTGAAAGAGACTTAAGCAGTTATTTTGCTAACCTTCAGTAGCTTAAGGAAGAGCAAGAGAGACCCCTTTTTCAAGGAGGTCTGCACAGGCAAGATCGGGAGAAGGCGGTGCGTTTGCCGGCGGTGCGTTTGCTGCGCTGCTTCCCGCAGATTTACGGTCCCTGGGCTGACGGCGCTGCTGCAGGTTCTTAGTAACACCAGCCTGAAGTGCACACACACCAGGGAAGGCTGCATTCCTCCCCCTCCCGCCCAAGGCTTTTGCTTTTTTGGGGGAGGTAGTGGTTGTTTTTCTGTGCCAGCTGACGTCAACAAAATTGCCAGATGGCATTTCAATGCTTTGCAAAGAGACAGGAGCCTTTTATTACCGGGGTCACGTGGAACCCATTCATTTGCATTCCCAGAAGTGGTCTAAAGCTTTTGCTCACTGTATGGGCACAGTGCTCTGCACCTTCCAGAGACGCAGAGGGCCTTCTGTGGGACATTGTTAACCTGTGTGATTCCTACAAGAGGCATGCATAGATGAAGGTTTTGCTTCACGTTCATTTGGCTACCAAATACTGAAAGCCTCCAGACAGTTGTGCGTCGCAGAGGTTTTGTGGGTTTCTCTTTAAAATTGCAAAGGAACACTTCTGTGAACTTAGGATAATAAACAGATCTGTGGCTTACCTCTGAGAAGGTTACTTATGGTCATTCAGATCCAGGTGTCTCAGTAGCTTGCAGAACAAACTTGCAAGTCCAGCACTGTGATAATACATCAGAGAAGAGGAGCTCTCTGCATTTAGATTTTGAAGCTTGCAAGCACTAGCATTACAGCTGGACTGTGACAGGGTCAGTGAATGATAGTACCTTTATGTCTCTGAGCAGGCGAGTAGGAACTCAGTACCAGATGCACAAGGTTAAACTAATTTACTTCGCTGTGCTTGAGCCATCCCTGCAGCAGCTGAGCAGGGGACATGGCAATGCTTGAAGGCCAGGACAATCTCCTATTGATATGGTAGCTCCAACAGTAGCCCTTGTCTGGCACCTAACCCAGAAGAGAAAGAGTTTGTGACTAGATTTTCAGAGAACTGAGGCCTTGGAGAAGTGATCCTAGGGGAACACGTGGGTGCTGGCGAAGCAAAAGCCAGATTTAATTTTGGGGACCACAAGGCAGTGGAAGCCATCTGCTTTCTTGCAGATTGTGAAACAAACAAAAAGTTCTTTAGAGCATTTTCTCAGGTCAAAAGGAGGAGAAATGCATTTCTGTCTGAAAATGTAAAGTGGGAGCACTTTTTATTTTTCCTTGAAGGAAAGGCAAGGTATCTAGAGTGGAGCACATGGGTTCTGTGGTGATACAGAAATTAGGCTCAGTAGTCTGATTTGGATTCCTACGTCACACTTTACAACTGAAACTCCCCTCAAGCTATGTGAGATTACCATGGGCTCCAGAATGAGCAATAATCTTGGCTCGCAAACTAGCTTTTAATTCATTACTATTTTGTTTTCTACCAATGTCAGTTTTCAAATGTGTCCCTGTGGTGCCTCCTTGCTCAGAGTACACTGCAGTGACAAAGATGTGCATAAGTTGCCAAGGGCCATCTGTCTGAAAAAGAAAAATTATGGGACAACATAACCCGTCTTTCCAAGTGTGAATATTTTATGGCTTAACAAAGTGCTATTGAAAGGCATGGAACAAGCAGCATCACATACTCCCCTTTCCTGCTTGATAAGCCATGTGTTAATATTGCTTACCCTTGTCTTACCAATTTTCCAGCTGTCTGACATGCACTAAGTTCTGGTGATTTATCATGGTATTCCGTGTATGTTAAGCATTGCTGCAATTCACATGGTGTTAAGTGGTTACAGAGGAACACACAAATAAATACAGTGAATTATTGGACTCCTTAAATTTGGTACCATTATAGTCATGACTAGGAAGTAGAGGAATTATTTTAAGCTGGCTCAGAGCAGCCTGGTTGATGTTGTAGAGTAAAAAGACTAATAACCAACTTGACCCTGCTTTCATAACTCCACTCTTCAGCTGGGGGAAGAAAGAGTACAGTTTCTTTAGGGCTGGCCTCTTAGGGAAACTTTGCTGCTCACGCTGTGCTCTGATACCTAATTTAATTTCACAGGGGAGTAGTGATTGGCGTTCACATCATGATTCACAGATCATGGAACAGGAAGCAGCCTGTCAACTTCTAGGGAGCTGAAAGGGGGAGAGTTGCTTAGAGAAAAACAAAAATTGGTTTTGTGAAGGAATTCAGCTTACGAGCAAAGCAGGCGGATTTCAGTTCTGCCCTGACTCCTGCTGATGTTAGAGTCACTCTGTGGATTATTTTGCCCCTCAGTTTATCAATTGATTGAGTCTTGCGTACAGATGTGTCCTTTGGTGGATTAAAAAAAAACCCAAACAAAATCCTAAAATCACACAATGTTAGGGGCTGGAAGGGACCTCAAGAGATCATCTAGTCCTGCCAGAGCAGGATCACCTATACTGGGCCACACAGAAACGAATCCAGGTGAGTCTTGACTATCTCCAGAGAGGGAGACTCCACACCCCCCTGGGCAGCCTGTTCCAGTGTTCCGTCTCCCTCACAGTGAAATAATTCTTCCTCCTGTTTCCACGGAACTCCCTATGCCTCAACTTCCACCCATTGCTCCTTGTCCTGTCATTGGGCATCACCCAGCAGAGCCTGGCTCCATCCTCTTGGCACTCACACTTTATGTATTTATAAACATGGATGAGGTCACCCCTCAGTCTCCTTTTCTCCAAGCTAAAGAGCCCCAGCTCCCTCAGTCTCTCCTCGTATGGAAGATGTTCCACTCCTTAACCATTTTCGTGGCTCTGCACTGGACTCTTTCAAGCAGTTCTCTGAGGTCCTTCTTGAACTGAAGGGCCCAGAATTGGACACAATGTTCCAGTGTAGAGTAGAGAGGGAAGAAAACCTCTCTCACCCTACTGACCTCACACCTTCTAATACAACCCAGGATACCATTGGTCTTCTTGGCCACAAGAGCACATTGCTAGCTCATGGTCAACCTCCCATCCATTAGGACCCTCAGGTCCTTTTCCCCTTCACTGCCCTCCGGACTGCTTCCAGAGCCTCTGTAGCTTGTACCTCATTGCAAATGTGTTCACAGGATAACAGGATGTTAGGAGTTGGAAGGGACCTCTGAAGATCATTGAGTCCAACCCCCTGCCAGAGCAGGACCATAGAATCTAGTGCAGGTTGCACAGGAACATCCAGACAGGTCTTGAAAGTTTCCAGAGAAGGAGACTCCACAACCTCTCTGTGCAGCCTGTTCCATGACCCTTACAGTAAAGAACTTCTTCCTTGTGTTGAGGTGGAACTTCTTGAACTGTAGTTTACATTTGTTGCCCCTTGTCCTATCACAAGTGTCCTATGCACAGTGAGCAGAGGCTGTCCCTCCTTGACACCCAGCCCTCAGATATTTATATACCTTTATTAGATCTCCTCTCAGTCTTCTCCAGACTAAAAAGCCCCAGGTCTTTCAGCTTTTCCTCATAAGGCATGTGTTGCTGAATGCTTCTCATCCTTTGGTAAATCATATCAACAAAGAATGCTAGCTTACACCAACAAGTACATATAAACACTGTCCTTTTAAGTGTGTATCTGTGCTGATATTTCATTAATAGCATTTTTTTTTTACAACATTCTTTCATTTTCTCTCTTCTGTCATTATTTGTATGTGGATATGCTTAGCACTTTTATTTGGGGGGGGGGGGAAGTAGTATATTAATCTTCAACCAAATTTAGGCAACATTTCCCTCCTGAACACTGTGCAATTGTAGGTAGTTCAACATTTTCAACACATCTGTTAGCAGACAGAAAGAACAAATGGGGAGAGGAGAAGCGTGTGTGTGTTATCCTTATATGTTTGTCTTCTCAGAAATTCTGCTTTCTTCACACAGTTGTCAAGCTCTGCATGTATTCCTGGGGAGTTCTGTGTTCCTATAGAAATGTCTGATATCCCTCTGCTATGGAATATTTTGGTATGAGAATCAGTTGAAAGTATTATGAGATTTCCTCCACCTCCCCCATGTAGAGCAGTTTCTTTCTTGCTTGCACAAGATTTTTGAGATCGCTGGAAAGAATGTGAGCAGTGAGAGACTACTGGGCTAATAGATAAAAAACATGGATGAAGATCTTTTTGCTCCCAAACTGATGGTAGCATTTCACGTGCACAGCAGTTGGTCTCAATTTGAAGGAAAAATAGTGCCATCTGGTGATCCCTGGGAAGGGCTTTTCCACACCTAAAGCTATGGGATTGTAATGCGCTGTATTCAAAGTTCTGGTCAGTTGTAGCATTGCTGTTACACTGCACCTTTCTGAAGCACTGGTTCACTTTAAGTTGCTATTTAGCAGTAGTTATCCTCGGTGTAGTGCTTGTTTATGTGGAAGTATTTGTTCTCTAGCCTTGAGTATGTGTTCACAACAGCTGTTCCATAGTTTTCTCACTGACATCCCTGCTATGAAGTTCTCATCCTCTTTTCCTGTTATGATTTGCACTTCTGCAGCTGGATATTCTCTTAGCTGTGCTGCATACCCCCATCTCCTGCTCTCTCCCCTTTTCCTGTGTAACTGGTCCTGTGGGACATTAACAAACCATCCAGGAGGCAGTAACTCTTTGAAAGGCAAGTGATGTTTCTGGCTTCCTTGCTCCCTCCTACTGCATCCTGACTGCATCGTGGAATTTATAAGAGAGATGGTGGCTCCATTCCAGCAGAAGACCTGCACAGTGGTATTCATTCTCCTTAAATTCTTGTCAATAATAAAAGGCTGGCATCCAGATCATCACTGATAATGTTGCTGCCCCAGGGGAAGCAGAGTTCAGCCTGCTGCTTTGGAGCCACGTGGGGTTTTGCATGGCTGTCAGCTTGGTGCAGGGAGAAAAGGTTGTGTTATGTTAAAGGTGGATTCACAAAGTGTTTGGACAGAGCTAAAAGAACATAATTTTACAAGCAAAAATAGTTACTGTGTGTGGTTAGAAGTCTGCCAATGGACAGGGTTTACTTAAAATAATTTATTCTGTTCACTTGATAAAATGTCCTTTATCTGGTTCTCATGTAGGTTGATTGCAAAAACAAGCCCTTAAAGAAGTGTAGAAACCCTTAAATTATATGTAGAGTCAGAACATGATTTTGGGTTGTGAGTTTGGTTTGGTTTCTTTTTTTTTTTTTTTTTTTTGACTGGTTACTAAGTCCACTAAAATTCATACAAATCAGGCTTCAGAGTTAAATATGAAGTCCTACTTAATAACTTGCCTGTTTGTTTTTAGCTGGCACAGGCTCATATGTTTCTCTTTATACACAAAAGATTAGTCTTTAGAGTGGGCTTTTGATTAGCATTTTCTTCTCTGTTTAGGAGAAGAAAAAAAAAAGCCAAATAAATTTTCATTATTTTCTTCCCAATTAATTCTTCTCCCTCTATTTAAAGTGAGCTGTTGGCATGCTTAAGTGCAGGGTTTACTATTATGGTTCTGTATAGAATTGTATCATTATATAGTGGCTTAAAGGTGTACTTGTATCATGCCAGAGAAATGCCATCCTAATGATATCATAGAATCAACAGGCTGGAAAAGAGCTCAGGAATAGAATAGAATAGAATAGAATAGAATAGAATAGAATAGAATAGAATAGAATAGAATAGAATAGAATAGAATAGAATAGAATAGACCAAGTTGGAAGAGACCTTCAAGATCATCGCGTCCAACCTATCAACCAATCCAACCCACCTAACCAACTAAACCATGGCACCTAGCACCCCATCAAGTCTCCTCCTGAACACCTCCAATGATGGTGACTCCACCCATCTTTCCTAAAAAGTAGGACAAAAGTGGGACCTCATCTTGTGCCACCCTGATTTTATTGACAGGATATCAAACACTTTTCATTGATCTGTCAGTGCAGATTAAGAGGGCAAGTGGTTAAAGTACGTGTTTAGTTTGGTCAGTTGTCTCCTTTTGTTGTGATCTATACAGTGTTTCAGCTTTACTCTCTACAGCATCTGTAGCTGGAAGAAATGGACACAAATTTGTGCTCAGATTAAGGGCAGTCTTCACATTACTGTGAAAATGCCATCAGGTTGTGCAAAGTTAGCATTACTGATACACATTTTCTGCTGCTAGAAATAAGGTCACTCAGGGATGACCTTATTGGTCTCTACAACTACCTTAAGGAAGGTTGTAGACAGGCGGAGGTTGGTCTCTTCTCCCAGGCAGCCAGCACCAGAACAAGAGGACACAGTCTCAGGCTGCACCAGGGGAGGTTTAGGCTGGATGTTAGGAGGAAATTCTACACAGAGAGAGTTATTGCCCATTGGAATGGGCTGCCCGGGGAGGTGGTGGAGTCACCATCATTGGAGGTGTTCAGGAGGAGACTTGATGGGGTGCTTGGTGCCATGGTTTAGTTGTTTAGGTTGGATTGGTTGATAGGTTGGACGCGATGATCTTGAAGGTCTCTTCCAAACTGGTTTATTCTATTCTACTTTCCCTAATGAAGTTTTTCCAGTGCAAATGACAGCAATTAAAAGAACAAATAATTTAACTGAAGTACTTCTTTCTAGGGAAGAAGGTTGCTTCCTAAAGTTACTTCCAAAAATCTCATCAAATGCATTAGGAGCAGCAAAAGGATGTGCAGACAGAAAGTATCAGTAGGGGTTTTTTTTCTTCCTATTAATAGAGTAAAAGGAGTATCTGGGGCCACTTGTAACACTCAGATTGAATTAGTCAGGGAAATGATACAGGAGTAGGAAGACTGAATCCATATGCTCCATCAGCTGATTTGTCAGAGTGCCGTATGGCAAACAATTTTGCTTGTGGTCTGTTTCAATTTGTTAACAAACGTGTTTACATCAAACATTGCAGTGAGAGATGTGTGTGGCTCTTTGGCAAGGACAGTGGTACGAAAGAAAGCTGGGGAGGGACTCTCCAGAATGTCAGGTAATGATAGGACTGGGGGAATGGTATAAAAACACAAATGGGTAGATTCAGATTGAATGTTAGGAAGAAATTATTCCCCATGAGGGTGGTGAGACGCTTGAACAGTTTGCCCAGGGAGGTGATAGAAGCCTCATCCCTGGAGGTTTTTAAGGCCAGGTCGGATCTGGCTCTGAGCAACCTGATCTAGTGTGAGGTGTCCCTGCCCATGGCAGGGGGTTGGAACTAGATGATCCTTGTGGTCCCTTCCAACCCTGACTGATTCTATGATTCTATGATTCTTGTGATTGAAGTGGTCTTTTATCTTTGTTGTCCTGAGTTTAACCTCCCAAAGTTGAAGTGACTGAAAGGGAGAATTTGAGCTTGACTATTCTGCATTAGGTCACCAGTCTTATCAAACCTGAATACTGAAGTCATCTCCAGGGTCTAATCCATTATGGATCAGGCCATTTAAGTCAACAAGTCATAACCTTTTTGGGAAAAAAAAAAAAAGAGTAACTTTTCTTCAGCTTTTTCAAAGTGAAGATTTAAATTTTGCAAAGTTGACACACCTTCTTGTTCCTATCTTATAATAAAAGTGCTCTAACATTGCTGAAACACAGCCAAAACAAGCCCTTTCGGGTGCCAGAATGCAAGCCCGATCATTTTTTCTGGCAAGGTACAAAATATTCTTTGTGTTTGTCTAAAGCTGTCAACAAAATGAGAATCCTTGAGCTGCCTAGTTTGAACTGCTCTTTCTTGTTGGCAAGGACACTGCTGTTCTTTGTGTGAGAGCTCCATGGCAAATTGGTGTGATAAGAAATGAAGTGTCATCACCAAATAGCTCCGTATCATGCCCACTGGTGAACAGAGTTACTCCCGAGTTAAAATACAAAAGCTTTGTACTGGTGTATCCTTTAAAACAGCTGATTTTTCAGTGTTAAGAGAGATTTGCATATTGATACTGCTTTTCCATATCTCCTTTTAAAAATTCAAAGCAGTGGTTTTGCCTGTCTGCCAGGAAATGTGAACTTCTGTATGTTTTTAATGCACTATTTCTAGCTGGTTTGAAAGTCGCCCTCATTGTGTCCTTCTTCACAATTTCCACTTGTCAGTGCATCTTCCTCTTCTTCAAACTTCAGTCCAGCCTTTCCATATTCTCCATACATTCCCATTCTTCTCCATACTTCTATAGATTTCCAAACACCTACCTACTCCTCTGTGGTTTTCTTGCCTTCAAAGACAGCTTGAACCCTGTGCTGGTACTGATAATTCCTTTTGGTGGCTGGGTTGGGTATTGAACCTCTATTCTGACACTGGCAGGCTTCACCCCTCAGGAGCTGGTGCCAGGGTTGTAGATGATGTACCAGCTGGCTGGGCAGTGTAGGGTGCTCTGCACATTGCTGACCCTCTTGGCAGAGCTTCTCTAGCCTATAATTGATCATTTCATTGTTGAAGAAATTAAATGTTTAGTTATTTATATACCTGTATCTGTCCAGGTAAAAGGCACTTTATTACTTGTCTGAAAAGTAATAACTATCAGCGCTGCAGGTGACTTTCTTGTAATACAGTGATGCTTATTTTGTGTTAATTCCATCACCATATGAGACTTCATAGTTGGTTTGTAGCAGCACTGTCACAGCATGTGTTTCTTAGCTCTCAGCAGGAGTAGTAGCACTTCAGGCCTCAATCTTGAAAAGGCCAGGATGTCAGTACTAATGCTGTGTCTGCTGTGTCAGGTGGTTTGTGTGCTAAGAATGAAGTGATGATTTAAATGGACTGCATTCACACGTTTGCTTTTAAATGGGATTTCAGCGTTTCTCTTGTGACAGTTCAGTAACAGTCCTAGTGATAGAGTTTCATTGTGCCATCTTATCCCTCCAAATTCAGCCTACCTACTCCACTCAGTAGTAGTAAGGGCTTCTGTTGTACTCGCTACTACATCATCACTCATTTCTACTGGAGTAGATTCAGATGAAGTTCAGCCTCACAAGGGGATTTAACTTTGTTCCCTTTTCTTTTTATTTTTTCATATGTAACCCACAGTTAATTTTTTTCTGTTATTAATACCTACATCCAAGCAGAAAACGTAAATCACTGCAGAAAGAGAAATCATTGTCTGCCTGGGTTGCCAGCACAAGCACTGAGGCTTCACAGCCTGTGTCTTTTGTAAATGAGGAGCTGTTAAATTTAGATGTGGATTTCAATCCAAGGTTTCCAAGAACATGGAACTGTTTGGCCTTCATCAAAAAGTGCAGACCCTGTGCCAGATGGTCAAAGTTCAGTATGGTAAGATATTCATGATGCAGAAGTACAGACTGGATCGATCTCTGATTAGAAATGAAGCAGCCAGCCTATCATAATTAGGGATAATGTATGCTTTTTTTTTTGTGTGTGGGTTTTTTTTGTGGTTTTTTTTTTGTTTGTTTTTTTTTTTTTTTTTTTTTTTGTAAAATCCAACTCAAGAGCTACTCACAACCTAAAAGCCACAAGTTGAAAGTAGGACTTTTCCTAGGTTAAAACTATGTACAGGACAAATCAATCACCAGCTTCATGAAAAGCCTGTGTGATCTGGTATAGGTGATCCTGCTCTGGCAGGGGGTTGGACTGGATGAGCTTTCAAGGTTCCTTCCAGTCCCTAACATTCTGTGATTCTGTGATTGCTGAGGCTGCTTAGAAAGTCCTAGAGCCTTTAGCATCTGGTTCATACATTATGAGCCAGAATAGCAGTGGCTGAAAATGGCCATTGAGCAGGCATTGACCAGCGGTTGTGATCAGCTGTATACCTTGAATCACAGCAGGCAAGTTGTTGGGGGTTTGTTGTTGTTGTTGTTCTTATTTATGACAACAAAGGCAAAGTAAGCCTATATGGTATAAACTAACTTAACGTGTCTTTAAGTTGCTTCTTGAAGGTCAAGGATGAAGTAGGTTGGAAGTAGTCCTCAGGGCTTGCTGCTCTGTCAGCTTATATCTGTGCTATGTGAAAAAAAATTCAATATTGTAGAAGACATGTAGAGGAGAGTGGTTTATTTTTCTTGTAGGTGAATTACTCTTTCTCTCTGGTCTGATGTTCATTGAAATATTTGTCTGCAAGAGGCAGGGGATTTTCATGCGTAGTACATGTTTGTTGTGCCTTTTGCAGGTCCTGGCTTTAGGTGTTGAAGTCGCTTTTGCAATAGAGAACTGATGAAGAATTTGGGTGCTGCAGGTTCCTAACTCTACTGCTGCTTTTCTTGAATGAGTCATAATATCAGAATCCAAAGCCAAGTGTTAAAAACTATTAATTATTTCCACAGAGGAGATAGAATAGAAATAGAATAGAATAGAATAGAATAGAATAGAATAGAATAGAATAGAATAGAATAGAATAGAATAGACCAGGTTGGAAGAGACCTTCAAGATCATCGCGTCCAACCTACCATCCAACACCACCTAATCAACTAAAACATGCAACCAAGCACCCTATCAAGTCTCCTCCTGAACACCTTCAGTGACAGCGACTCCACCACCTCCCTGGGCAGCCCATTCCAATGGGCAATCACTCTCTCTGTATAGAACTTCCTCCTAACCTCCGGCCTAAACCTCCCCTGGCGCAGCCTGAGACTGTGTCCTCTTGTTCTGGTGCTGGTTGCCTGAGAGAAGAGACCAACCTCTGCCTGTCTAAAACCTCCCTTCAGGTAGTTGTAGAGAGCAATAAGGTCACCCTCAGTCTCCTCTTCTCCAGGCTAAGCAACCCCAGCTCCCTCAGCCTCTCCTCATAGAGCTTGTGTTCCAAGCCCCTCACCAACCTTGTTGCCCTTCTCTGGACATGCTCCAACAAGTCAACATCCTTCCTAAACTGAGGGGCCCAGAACTGGACACAGGACTCAAGGTGTGGCCTACCCAGTGCAGTGTACAGGGGCAGAATGACCTCCTTGCTCCTACTGGCCAGGAAGCCATTGGCCATCTTGGCTGCCTGGGCACACTGCAGGCTCATGTTCAGCCTCCCATCAACCAGCACCCCCAGGTCCCTCTCTGCCTGGCCACTCTCCAGCCACTCTGACCCCAGTTTGTAGCACTGCATGGAGTTGTTGTGGCCAATGTGCAGAACCCGGCACTTGGATGTGTTCAATCTCATGCCCTTGGATTCTGCCCATCTGTCCAGCCTGTCGAGGTCCCTCTGCAAAGCCTCTCTTCCCTCCAGCAGATCAACTCCTGCCCCCAGCTTGGTGTCGTCTGCAAATTTACTGATGATGGACTCATTGCCCTCATCCAGATCATCAATAAAGATGTTGAAGAGCATGGGGCCCAGCACTGATCCTTGGGGCACACCACTACTGACTGGCCACCAGCTGGATGTGGCACCATTCACCACCACTCTCTGGGCTCAGCCCTCCAGCCAGTTCCTAACCCATCTCAGTGTACTCCTGTCCAAGCCATGGGCTGACAGCTTGGCCAGGAGTTCATTGAGAGAGAGTTTGTCACACTAGGTGGTTATTAGGTAGTGTTAGTGTGAATACTTTCAATCAGGAGAACTAAAATAATGCACACCACAAGGTCTGATGGAGATGGGAAAAAAAAGTGTTAAAATCTGTCTGGTTTGATTGCAGAGCCAATTGCTTCACAGCACAGAATTTATCCTTTCCGATAGGCGCAGAATATCTCTGCCTGCTTTTGTCTTCAGTGTTCATAAAAATGGGCCACAAAATACCATTAGTGTTGTGGTTGCCCAGAGAATTTCACGAGATCTTCCTGCTCCTGTTGCTACAGCGTATGCAAAACACGGCCCAAGTTATACATCTGGCTCCTGCAGTCGTTTCCAAATCCCTGTCGTAATTTCGGTAAGAACAGGCCGCGCTTTAAAGATGCTGTATCTGCGGCTTCACTGGTGATTATTTCCTAGTTTCTCATTTTCTTTTTATTCTAGTTTTCAACACTTAATGAATAGTTCATAAAAAGTCACTGAGTTTGCTTTTTTCCAATTTATTCCCCTGATGGCAACTCCATTTCAGCGTTTAAAAATATGTTTTGACAGTCTCTGTAGCAATTCTTTATCTCCTCCCCTCCCATCTTTTGTATCATAGTATCAGTCAGGGTTGGAAGGGACCACAAGGATCATCTAGGTCCAACCCCCCTGCCATGGGCAGGGACACTCCACACTAGATCAGGCTGGCCAGAGCCTCATCCAGCCTGGGCTTAAACACCTCCAGGGATGGGGCCTCAACCACCTCCCTGGACAACCCATTCCTTGGCTTCACCACTCTCATGGGGAAGAACTTCCTCCTCATGTCCAGCCTGAATCTCCCCACCTCCAGCTTCATTCCATTCCCCCTAGTCCTATCACTACCTGATAGCCTGAGAAGTCCCACCCCAGCCTTCTTGCAGGCCCCCTTCAGATACTGGAAGGCCACAGTGAGGTCACCTCGGAGCCTTCTCTTCTCCAGACTGAACAGCCCCAACTCCTTCAGTCTGTCCTCAGAAGAGAGGTGCTCCAGCCCTCTGATCATCCTCATGGCCCTTCTCTGGACACGTTCCAGCACCTCTCTATCCCTCTTGTAATAGGGGCTCCAGAACTGGAGGCAGTACTCCGGGTGGGGTCTCACCAGAGCTGAGTAGAGGGGGAGAAGCACCTCCCTTGACTTGCTGGCCACAATTCTCTTCATGCAGCCCAGCATCTGATTGCCTTTCCGGGCTGCAAGTTCACATTGAGAGCTCCTGTTGAGCTTCTCCTCCACCAGCACCCCCAAGTCTTTCTCCTCAGGGCTGCTCTCCAGCCAGTCACTGCCCAGCCTGGATTTGTGCCCGGGGTTGCCTTGACCCACATGCAGGACCCTGCCCTTGGTCTTGTTGAAGCTTGTTGTCTTGTGCCCACCTCTCTAGCCTGTCAAGGTCCCTCTGGATGGCATCCCTTCCCTCCAGCTTGCCTGCTGCACCACACAGCTTGGTGTCGTCAGCAAACTTGCTGAGGGTGCACTCTCTTAATTTAGAGGCTGCATTTATTTACATGATGGTTTTAGTGATAATTAGTAATGCTGTTCTGCATAATATTGTTAAACAGTCCTTAGTGAAGGACTGAGCTGAATGTGAATCTTTTCATGGGATAATTTTAATATCTATATCTAGAACTTGCTGCTAATTTTGATGTCGCTTCTCAAGCTGCATCCTAAAAGAGTGAGCTATTTTGAAAGGGAGAAAATATGGCAGTATATGGCTTCTTTGGCTTTATTCTAGTGTAACTGAGACTGTCGAGCTGATAATGTGGGAAGATTAGTTAGTAAGCAGGAGGCAGAATGCTGATTATTGCTTTCAATGGATCTTTTTTTAACTCATGCTGTGTATTTGGCTGCTTTGGTTTAGTTCACCGTAGAATTGAAATAGCAGGCAATTGGGATATTGGAGCTGTAAATGAAAATGGGTAAGATCACTAGGTATTCATAGATGACATACACTCCTCTGTGGTGTGCACCCAGCATCCCACTCCTGCTGGATCCCAGCTGGTGTTACTGCATCTCAAGTTGAGACTGAAGACAGTTGTCACTGTTTTCTTTGCATGAATGCAAACTATCAGCTTCAAGCTACCAATTTGTGACCATCTGATGTACAAATTGAGGAACAATAATGTAAGACAATTGAGGACAGTCTCTGAAGTACAGAATTGTTTTCCTCAGCCTGTGTTATTCAAAGCAGATTTGAGCCCCATTTAGAATCTAATTTTTCCCATCTGTTGTGTTTTAAAGGGAAGTTAGAAGTTTTAAAGTTCTGAGTTTAGTTGGAATGGTGTCTACTTTTTAAATAATAAACCCTGACTGTGACTGTCTGTGATCTGCTCTATGTCATCAAGTAGTTCTTCAGCTTGGAATAGTCATGGTAGTTTAAGGCTTTTCAGCAGCCAAATCGTGTGGAAAGTCCTGTGGAATTGGGTGACTGAATCCCCAAGGCTCTGCTGAGAGCATCAAACTTCAGTGTCAGAGTTTCCACAAGGTTTCCAAGCTGTGACCAACAGCTCTTGGCCAGAACGTTCACCCCATGTTGTCATCTCCTTCTCCTGCTTTCCCTGGATCCTTCTCACAGTATGCCTTATGTAGAAAGTCATCACAGCTTGCTGAGTACCTTCATTTGAACTGGGATTTCACCAGGAGCCCAAGGCAGAGCGTATGAGCAGCTGGTTACGGTGTGCCCCTCACTGTTCTTATATGCTGCAGAGTGGCAATGATGCTACCCATGGCACAAAACCTGGGTGACAACTCTCTGCCTCCTTCTTCTATGTTTTCTGGGGTTTTCCAGCAGCAGCTGGGATCCTTGTGCTGTACCACATGTGATAGGAAGAAATGTGGGAAATTAGGTACTGCTTACTACCAGTGGAGTTAGTTAATTTGAAGTCCTTTCTGTCAGGTATAAATGGTGGGCAATTCTGTTGTGTTGGGTTATGTCCAGTAGTTGCATCCACATGGGTGCAGACTTTCCTAGGATGTATGTAGACCGACAGAATGATAGGGGTTCATTATCTGGAGATTGTGTAGTCCAACACCACTGCTCACACAGGTATGTCTAGATCAGGTTGCACAGGGATACATCCAAAGTGGTTTTGAAGATCTTCAGAGAAGGAGACTCCACAAGCTCTCTGGGCAACCTTTTCCAGTGCTCCATCATCCTTAAAGCAAAGAAGGCTTTGTATCTTGCCAAATCGAATCATCCCACTCCTTGGGATGATTTCTGCATGTATCTTTTTGGTTTGTTGCTCAGTTGCCAATAACCACAAAGAGATTGTCTTTCAGTGCATGTTACGGCTCTGGGAAAGCTTGCTAGGTGACCTGCAAGCAAGCGCTGAGAGATACCCTTCAGAGTTACAGATGGCACCAAAACTGCTTAGGACTAAAATGGATTCATTTCTTTCTCTCTCTCCCCCACTCCTCTCTTTTTCTCCCTCTTACTTAAATTCTTAATGCTTATCAGTGGAAACCTTGAAGCCATGCTTTCCTGAGGGCATGTTGGTTTGTTTATTGAGTATGATATGCAAAAGCACATTGAGTTTTATTTTACATGCTAATCTGTGCGATAGGCTTTCCTCTGAGCAGCTGTGGCCCATCCGGGGAGGTGCTCACCCAATCCTGGGCACTGAAGAGAGGAGCAATCATTGTGGTGGTGTTGTCAGTGCTATTACCATAACATAATAACAAGAGGGAAGAATAATTGAGGTGTAAGTCTTGAGTTGCAGACTGACTAAGTAGAGTTTGGATTAAAAGTGATGCTTTACCCTTAGGCTGCTGAGCACAGTGCATAAGGCCATGTGAGCAGCGTGAGGAGGTGTGCGCGCACTTAGGGCAGGAAGCATCCTCAGGCAGTTTGATTTCTGACAAACCCACAGAGATCATGTAAAGCCGGCTTTGGCTTTGTTTTTCCCAGGGGCTGTATAACTAGATCTGGACTTACCAGAACAGGGAAAGCAAAAGGCCTTATTGCACCTTCAGTGCCTGCTGCAAATTGAACAGTCCCCATTAACTAAGAGTTTTTAGCATGGATAAAACAGACAGTGCTGTTGTAAATGTCTGGATGACTCTCTCAAGCTCAAGTAATTCACCTCAGACAAATACCTGGCAGCTGTCTGCTCTCTTAGCTCAACAAGGCTATCGCAAATTGAAAGGTCCTGTAGTGGAAGAAGTTTAGTCAGCTGTAGCTATGAGCTTTGTGAATGGTGTCAACAAAGGTAGAGGTGCAGAACATGGTGATGGCAGCTGCAGCCCCAAACAGAGTGTGCTATAAACCGTGAAAAATTCCACAGGTCTTAAAAGAAAGGAAAACAGGTATTTCTTTCTCAAACCAGTGCCTCTTTCTTAAAGGCTGCCAATTAAATATTTGCCAAGTTTATGATTACTCTGAATAGATTAAATATCAGAGCTATGCAAGAATGGCATTTTCATCCTGGTTTTCTGAAGAAAGTGTGCTTGAATGATCATGCTGTCTATGTGGCAGATGGTAGGCACCGTCAGAGATCACAGAATCATAGAATGGTTTGGGTTGGATAGGACCTTAAAGATCATCTAGTTTCAGCCCCTTGCCATGAGCAGGAACACCTTCCACTAGATCAGGTTGCTCAAGGTCTCATCCAACCTGCCCTTGACCACTTCCAGGGAGGGGACATCTATGACCTCCCTGGGCAACCTGTTCCAGTGTCTTACCACCCTCAGTGTAAATAATTTCTTCCTAATCTCATCTAAATCTGCCCTTCTCAAGCTTAAGGCCATTCTCTCTCATCCTGTCACTACAAGCCCTTGTAAAAAGTCCCTTCCCTGCTTTCTTGTAGGCCCCCTTCAGGTACTGGAAGGCTACTCTAAGGTCTCCCCAGAGCCTTCTTTTTTGTAGGTGACTGTCACTTTAACACAGTGTGAGAATATGGAGAGAGTCCAGTATAAGTCTGCTCATCGGAAGGCACATAGACCCCTGCATGGCTGCTTCCTGTCGCTGAGGAAAGGGAACATTGCATTACAATGAGTGCTGAAGGGACAAAGAAATATAACTCTTCAGTGAGCCCCATTTCAGTAGATCCTCTGTTTTCAGAACCACTTTCAAAAATTTCTTCTGGCAGTGCTGTGATCCTTGGACTCCAGCGTGTGTGCTGGCAAGTGCTCAGGCTACAGACACCCTGCCTATGGCAGTCGTGGTATTTCCTGCTCTGCAGCTTAGAGCTCAGTGTAATTGTTACCAGGAAGGTCTGCTTTGTTACAGTGGTGCCATCCCAAATGCCACAAAACCAGGGTCAAAACCATAAATATTATGGCTCACATAGACTCTTCCCTCATTAGGGGTTCATCTTCTGTGCTTCAGTGTCTGTTTTACAGTAATGTGGCTCTGGGTGCACAAAACAATCACCAGCAAAATTAGTGATTACATTGATGAATAGGAAAAGGTTCCTTTGATCCATGTGATGAGACAACAGGAAGGTTCTATTTATCAGTCATGCCAAAGAATATGTTTTACAGAGCTTTGGCTGGTCTACCTCCAGTGGAAATGCTGTGCTTCATTAAGGTGGAGAAAAGCTTCTCACGAATGTCCTGTGTACTTGCAAGAGAAGAGTAAACCTCAAGACTTGTGCTAATATGAAACAAGATTAACATAAAAATACAAAGTCTCATTAAGACTCCAGTTCTACAGCTTCAGATACAGAAAAGCAAAGTATCAAGGAACTGTATGTGCACTTTTCTTTTCTCCTTAGTCATTCAGTGAAAGGTGGAGCAGTTACGTCTCTGGCGCCTTTAAAATGATTCATCATTTCCATAGAAGCCAATTCATGTTTATCCTTCAAATCGCTCTGTGGAGATTAAAATAATGGAGAATTATATTTGCTTTTAATTTTGTTTCCAGACAGCTTGGCCTGAGCATTCATGATGTGACTTGGAAACTGTATCAGATCGTGATTTATTGTTGCTTGTAATTGTATGAAGATTGAAGATATGCTGGATGCTGCTTTGTTCCTTTCCCCCCCCTCCCCCCCCCCTTGCCTCCCCCATTCTTCCACTCACAGTGCTCTTGAGTGTAGCACAGCACCTTTGCCATCAGTACTTTTCCTTGGACAAGCCACAGCAAATGGAGATTTTATTTTACCCCTAACATGAACGCTGTGTGAAATGAGCTGTGGTTTGTGCTTTTGGGGTTTGGGGTTTTTTTTCTTTCTTCTCATTTTTATTTATGCTCAAGCTTTCCCTGTTTTTGTGTTGTCATGCTAATCATCCTTTCATATAGAGTGGAGAGAGTGTAGTGGTTTTTAGTTCAGCTGTATGAGTTCAGTTTTATGAGAATCATATGCAAAACATCAATGAGGGAGAAGACTTTCATTTGCAGTAAGGAATCTGTTAAGTACAAGGATGTCAAATCTGCTTCATTGGTGGCTCAGCCTTTTCTTAACCAGGAACATTTAATAAACTAAATTTATCTATCAGGTCTCACAGATAAAGGACTTTGTTATTCCTGTTTTCATCAATTCATTTCTCCTACACAGTTGTATCTGTTTTTCTACTTACTGAGTAAAAAGCTATTCTTAGATTTTTATGCATGATATAATTTAATGGAGGAAAATGACTGGGATTTTGTGAAACGAAATATTTCAAGCCTGCAGGAGGTTATTTTGAAAGTGGTGGGGTTTTTTTTACAGCCTTGTTACAAAATCCAAACCAAACTATTCAAACTTAAAAATTTACAAGAACATTGTTTTCATATTGCATTTAGGAGCGTTCCCTGAGGATAAGTTTCCTGCCTTGATAAAAACTGTCTGTGTGATGATGGGACATGATGCTTGTGATTTAATCCTGCAGTTGCAGCGGTTTGGTCACTTCTTGGTACCTGAAAGTTTTCTTGCAAATTCCCAGTAAGCTCCTACCCATGCAAACTTAGTTGGTTCTGTGAACTGTACTTGTCTGTTCCCGGCCTCCAATGCATCCTGCTGTGATCTGGCTGTCTTCCTTTTCACATAAGGTCTTCAAAGGAAAACACTTTATTTCTGTACATGAAAACAAGTCCCCAAACATTCAGCAAGTGCATTTGGGGCCAGTTAAGAGTTTCAGGTGGTGCCACAACCTAAAACATTCACTTGAATGTCAGTTTAAAAAATAAATAACTGTGAAAGGGGAGAAGAAAGCAAAGAACCAGCTAGTTTTAAGTGTTGCAAGGGATTTGCTCCTTACATTAGTTATCAATGAGTACATTTAGTTGAACTCGTTTTACTTTTGCTTCCAGCCTGTTTGCTTTCTCATTCTCATGCCCCAGAGCATTTCAGTTTTAGTCACTGCATGACATCGCTTAAATCAGAGTTGGAATGAAGTCGCAAAGTGAGCAGTAAGCCAATCCAAAATTCATGAGAGGAAACTGCATAGCATAGACTGGTAAATGAACACTGGCCAGTGTGAAATTAAATTCACCTTAGCTCTTTGTGTTTTCTGTTTTGTTTTATCAAGTTAGTTGTTTGTTAGTATCGGTTGCAAACATGTTATTCATGCCTCTGTTCCCAAGTATTCAGCCTCTGAGTTTTGATGAGTGATTTGGAAAGAATCCAGATCAGTTCATGCAGAAGCTATGCACATCAGAAAACTACTTACAAAGACTGAGCATGGGTTTTGTATGCACTGGGACCCTAAAAACACCTACTGTGTGTTTATCACAGAATCACAGAATTGTCAGGGCTGGAAGGGACCTCAAAGATCATCCAGTTAGTTCCAAGCCTGTTCCATGGGCAAAGACACCTCACACTGGATCAGATTGCCACATCCAGCCTGGCCTTGAAACTTCCAGAGATGAGGCTTCTACCACCTCCCTGACCAACCTGTTCCAGCATCACACCAGCCTCATGGTGAAGAACTTTTCCCTAACATCTAACCTGAGCCTACCCACTTCTAGTTTTGCTCCATTCCCCCTAGTCCTACCAACACCCGACACCCTAAGAAGTCCCTCACCAGCTTTCTTGTAGGCCCCCTTAAGATACTGGGAGGCCACAATAAAGTCTCTTGGGGGCCTTCTCCAGAGTGAATAACCCCAACTCTCTCACTTTGTTTCTGTAGAAGACAGACTATAAATGTTGTATGTGTATATATGCAACTTGCATCAATCTAAAATTTTCAGCAAATCATTGTGTTGCATAAATCATTATATTGTTTCACATCATATGATGTATTTTGTGAAGAAACCCAGATTTTCTTGCTCTTTAGGGAAACACATTTTAGGTTTTCTGAGAAATGGTTTGCAAAACATGCACAATTCTCCACTGTTTTGTAGTAAAGAATCTAAAAAGAAAGTGTTTTCCTGCGTTCAGTTTGTAACTGGTTTTCAAAAATAATAATTTAAATACCTGTAATTCTATCTAGTGCTCAGACTGCTTGAAAAAGAAACTTTTCCTGGGTGCAAGTTCTGTGCAATTCAGTTACAACCTAAATACTGTGCCAGTTTAGGATGGGGTCTTAATGACTGAGATCAGTCGATTTGAGCAGTGCTTACCACCTTCTGCTTCTTTCTTCAGAAGGAATTTCATGTTACTTTGTTCTCCTTTTCCATATGTTGCCATTCTAAGTGTAGTAAGCATTATCAAGTAGTTCAACCAATACTGTATCTAAGATACATATGTGTTGTTTAAAGCAACTCACTACAATGCAGTGATGTCTTTGAAATACCATTTAAAGTGTTTTCACTTTGAAGTGTGGTGCAATGTAGTCTGTCTCGTTGCACAAATTGGTAACTGTAGGTCTTTTGTGGTGATCCTGAATGGACTATGCTGGCTGGATATATGTCTCAGTTTGGCCCTGGCGAGGGACACTCAGCAGTCACCTCCTCACAAGCATGAAGCTGCCCTCTGGGCATGCTCCATGTGGGCAGGATGGATGTATGTGTGGGTTTCATGTGAGGTGTCAGTTGAAAGCATTAGATTCTCTGGTGGTGCCCTTTGATTAAAAATGCAAAAAGTCCTGTCACCCTGCTGTATGAAGAACACGTTATGCAGAGGCTGAGGTGGTATCTTGTGTGCGATTGCCAAGCTCCGAGGCCTTCCCCAGATACAAGGCACACTTCCAAGAGGGAATTGCTTCACTTCCAGCGATTTGTTCTGGTGGGGCATGGGCTGCCAGCAGTGTTATTGTGTGTGGCATGCATAAGCACCTAAGTCAATTTAAGTACAGACCGTCCTTCACCATGAGGTGCAGACCCAACTCAGCAAGGGATGATGCAGACCCAGTGCCTGGCTTCCCTCTTCCTGGGCCATATGGCCCCAGCAATGCCTGGCGTTTGAGTTGGATAAATCTGCTGCGTTCCAGAGTCAAAAACAGGGGTCACCAAGTTGTGACCAGGCATCCCAAAAAGTCAGAAGCCAAGTAGGAGAAATTCACCATTGAGAAGAGAAGAACTGTCCCTCTCCCCACTTGGTACTGATCATGGAAAACAATGCTGGCTGCTTTGCAAAATATTAGTACTGCTGCACAAAATCTGGGCCTCTGATTATGGCTCACTGAGTCAGACTTGTTTACTTCATTGAAGTATTAATATGTGTCTCTGATTGGCAGTCAACAGCTCAAGGCTCCAGGCTTAATAGAATTTCAAACTATAGATTATGCAGTTTTGCTGGAAATATGAGCCTTCTGTCACAATTTGAATGATGTGTTCTCCCTCACTCCCCTTTGGTCTGTTTTTCAGGGCTGAGATAGATCATTAATTCCTTCCATCCCTTGTCTTTTAAGAATTATTTTTTTTTTTTGGCATCTGCCAGAATCTTCTGCATGTACTCTTGAAAGGCTAAGCAATGAAAGAGCCATTAAATTAACTTCAGCCATTCATTTTTTTTTTTTTTTCAGTAGAATGAAATAGCACTTCAGTATCTCAAACTGTTTCTGCTCTATTTGATTTCATATCATGACAAAGAAAAGAAATGTGGGAAGAAGCTGGTTTTCTAAAGCATGAGAGGATGGTGAGTGAGAAGGCCAGTCTTCTGGTCCTGCAGCTTATGTATGTGTTAGCAAGAAGTAAGGCACAAGGAATGGGTCAGTGGAGTGAAACAGCTGTTGCTGGGGGAATGTTGTCAACACTATGCACCTGGGAAGACAAGGGGAAGAAGTTTAGCTATATTTAGCTAAAATACCACTTTCCTCAGAAATACATTTCTGTTGTTTGCAAAGCTTTTTCTGGGAGTGAAGCATTGTCAAGCTCTGTTGTGTTGGGTTTAGATGTATTGTGAGGTCTGTAAATACTGTCACTGGTGAGTCACTGCTGGTCAAGACCTTAATCACTCTTCTGGTAAGCAGTCCACTCAATTCTCCATG
Organism: Picus viridis; assembly: GCA_033816785.1. Classification (NCBI taxonomy): domain Eukaryota; kingdom Metazoa; phylum Chordata; class Aves; order Piciformes; family Picidae; genus Picus; species Picus viridis. Next base: position 7,846,201 of record CM066568.1, read on the forward strand.
CTATGTATTTGCCACTCTAAGAAACCTGAGGGTTCTTTTCACCTGAGGGTAGGATTTCTCCCTTTGGAAAACTGTCTATCTTAGATTTTAGTAAGAAATACCTGAAAACAGGCAGTACAAAAATCTCCTGGAACGGCAGAATTGAGCTTACGTGTCAGAAACACAACAAAGGAAAAAGATTCCTCACAGAACTTATGGTGGTTTATAGTGCACCAACATGTGAGGCTGAAATGTCACAGCTGCCTTGAACATTTGTATGCCTTCTGCTTTTCTAGTTGTTCTACCTCTGTGTACATCCTGTTTCACTGCTCTTTTAGTAAAGATCCTCAGTCCTTTTTCAATTGTATCATATAGCTGTCAATTCACAGACTTTACAACTTTCCTGCTTTTGGCAATTGACTACTTATTTTAGTGCTAATATATTCATAGATTCATAGAATGGTTTAGGTTGGAAGGGGCCCTGAATATCATCTAGTTCCAACCACCCCTGCCATGAGCTGGAGCACCTTCTACTAGACCAAGTTGCTCAAGGCCTCATTCAGCCTGGCATTGAACACCTCCAGGGAGGAGGCATCAATGATCTCACTGGGCAACTTGTTCCAATATCTCACCACCCTCACTGTGGAGAATTTCTTCATAATCTCCGGCTTAAATCTGCCCTCCTCAAGCCTCAAACCATTCCCTCTCATCCTATCACTAGAAGCCCTTGTAAAAAGTCCCTTCCCAGAAGCAGGCCCCCTGTGGAAGGCTGCTCTACGGTCTCCTTGGATCTTCTATTCTCCAGGCTGAACAGCCCCATTTCTCTTAGCCTGTCCTCACAGGGGAGGTTCTCCAGCCCCTTTGATCATGTTCATTGCCTCTGGCATTTAGGACAGATGGTACTTGGATCTGCTGAATGTTGAGAAGTTCTGGACCAACTCACCTATGCCTGTAGTTTGCCTTACATGTACAGTTTGCCTTAGCCAGAGTTGGTTTGCAGTGTGTCATTATAGATCCATTATATACATGTACTTGGGAAGGTTGTGTAAGATTTGCCAATGATATGAGCTGCTCTTTGGTATTATTTCTGCTTACTCATCACTTTAGTTAATAGCTTTTCCTGAATAATACATGTGAAGTAAGTATATATTTCAAACCCAAGAGAAAGTAAGGACCATCTGAATTTGTTGTACACTGCATTAACTATTTTCATCACTTCTGTCTGAATCAAAAAAAGGATTGGAAAATGCGCTTTTGACTCCATTTCAATTTTGGTATAGCTGCCCAGTACACAATTGCTTGGAGGAGAATGTTGTTGCCACTGTAGCAGAATTCCATTTTTTATTAGCATGGAGATATTTTAAAATCTCAGCATATTCTGGGGGTTAATTTTATTCATCTAAGCATAGGCATTGAACATTAGCTGTTCTAGCTGCCTCTCTAGTTAATAGAAAGTCATCTCTCAAGAGAGACTCCTCCCATTCTAAGCTATGTTGTCTCCAAAATTGTTTGTGCAAATAGCCTCTGGCCACTGACTGTGTCTCAGTAGGGAGCCTGAACAATTCATTCAGATGGGTTAAGTCAGCTGCAGATGGTGAAAGCTGTGAAATCAGATATGATGAAATTCCATGCTCTTTGTGGACTGTGAGCACTGTGCCTGATGATAGCTCTATTTGGCATGATTCTCCTCATTTAAAGAATTCTTTCATATTATTTTTTTTTCCAGTCTGTGAGTAATTGCTTCAACAAAAGTTGTGGAGAGAGCTCACCACAACTTTAGACACTGCTCAGCAGGTTGTTCACTTCTATCATCTCACATGTATTTCTTTTGTCTTCTTTAGTCTTCTGGTACCAGTATCACTGTGGATATCGCTGTCATGGGAGAAGCACATGGGCTCATTACAGACCTTTTGGCTGATCCTTCACTGCCCCCCAATGTGTGCACTTCACTGAGAACAGTGAGCAACCTGCTCAACACGCAGTTAACCTTCCAGGCCATCCACAAGCCAAGGGTGAACCCTTTGGTGTCCTTCAGTGAGAACTACACCTGCTCCGACTCAGAGGAATGTCCAGAGAAAGGAGAGAAACTAGCCATTCCCAAGGTGAGTATTGGACACTGGTACCTTGTAAGTTGGCTCCCCTAAAGGGAGAGCACTGAACTACTGGGAGATGTCACCAGGCTGCTTTTTTTGGTTTGCTTCAGATGAACATTTTGTGCACTAATCATACTCTACTATGAAAAGACAGCTGAGTAGGCTGTTGCTCGAATAGTAAGAGAATTCCTGTGTGTCTTAATTCGTGGTCAGGTTAACTTTGGTTCAAGTACTTGTAGAAGATGATGTTCAACATAGAATAGCTCACATAGACAGCATTCATATTTCGTCACAGTTGTTGCTTGGAGCTTAAGAGAAAAGAAATGTTAGCAAGCAGGGCAAGCAAAAGCCTTTCAGCATTCAGACTCACAAATCTGCCCCGTTGCTTCTCACAGAAGAATTTCCCTCCCACTCAAAAGATTTGACCCACTGCATGAGGAGTGACTACCCTAGCCAGCGAGCAGTGGGGTACAAAGTAATAAGATGGGGGACCTTTTTGCCCTCTTTAAAGGCTGGAATTTGAAATTCTATATGAATTTCAGTCTCTTCTTTCTTCCTTTAGCTAGAGATGTGCAACCCGTACAAGTCAATGAAAAGTCTCTACTGGTGACCTCCAGGTGCTTTGGATCAAAATTAAAATGTTGAATACCAAGCAAACAAACAAGATCACCATGATGCTTAGCATGACAAATCTTGTGAGCTCATGAGAAGTAGTCTTGACAAGAAAAATAAGACCAAACAAAGAAAAAGTATATATATCTCTGTATATTATTGCCATGATGGATGACTTTATGAATGCTTAGAAATCCAACAGGAAATAACCAGTGTAAACCACCCACATCTAGAAAGTGAACAGCTAGAAAGAAAACATCATCTTTGAAGTAGTTGGAATTGTAGATTTGTTGGTGATTAGCTGTCCTGTAAGGCTTACATTTCACTTTTGAAACTTAACCAAATGACTTCTGCAATCTCCCTTGCAAAGTTAAATACAGGCAGAGTCAGTTGCACAGGCAAATACTTTTGATTGGTAGCAGTTCAGTTGGTGCAGCCAGCACTCATTCCAGCATTCCTGGCATCTGAGTTGCAACACTTGTACTTCTTTCTTTAATATATTTTAATATTATGATAATTATTACTCTGCTTGCCCATGTAGCAGCTGTGTATACGAAATGAATGTTCACAGGGTTTTAAGTGCACTTTCCAGCCTATTTTAGTGCACATATTTGTGATGGCTGTAGTCTAGGCTCTGAGGGGAAAAGTTAAGTGGAAGAACACTGCCATCACATGAGCAAACACAGTGAACAAATATCCATTTGCTGTTGCATAATACCTGGTGAGGAGAAGAGAAATGAAGGATGAAGAAATGAGCTAATGCTACAAAGAACTAATATGACTGAAGAATTCACTGACCTAAAAGTATTATGGTTCATAACACTAATAGTTTGCAGTCCTTTGTTTAAGTGCCTAAATCCAGATCTGAGGTCTTTACCTTAAAGCATCTGACACTAAGCATTTTGGGTAAGGGAGTAATATGCTACCATATTTATTTCTAAGTCTGAGCTTCAAAGCCAGAAGTGTCTTCCATCTCGTATCTCTTAACCCTCTAGAAAAGTCAAAATTCTCTATCACAAACATATTTGTGTTAGTTCTTAACTATAAACACTTTGTGAGATCTACAAAATAAACATTTTACAAAATTCTGGCAGCTGCAGCAGTGGGTCTGCATCCACAAAGACTCTGTCTCATCGTCCTTTATTATCTCTGCCTTCAAACATTTGGAAAGACAGTATGAGTCTTGTTAAGTAGACAAAAGGAAGAGTCAGGTGAAAGAGAAATGCAGGCTACTCTAGAAAAATCTGCTGTGCACAGTGATGTTTTCTCTAAGCTTTTCAGGAGACATCATGTCCCAGAGCATGAAAGTTTAATGTCAGTGGATGATCTTCGGATTGGATAGATAGAGCAGGGGAAAAAAATTGGAGCTCTCCGCCCTTATTTTGCTCACAGCCTTTCTTGCCTCGAATCTCTGATTCTGGGCATTCATGACAGCTTAAATCACAGAAAGGCTGAGGTTAAAAGCACGTCTGTTGATCATCTAGTCCAGTCCCTCAGCTAAAGTACATTGAGCCTTGAGCAGATTTCTCCAGGCTCAGACTAGAGAAGGTTGCTCTGGAGGATATCCAACTGAATTTTGAGTATCTCCATGGATGTAGACTCCACAGCCTCTCTGGGCAAGCATCCTCACAGCAAAACTATTCTCTTGTGCATAAATGGCATTTTTTGCATTTCAATTTTTGCCCCATTGTCTCTTTCTTGTCCTTGTCCTTTCACTGGACACCACTGGAAAGACCTTGGCTCTGTGTGCTCTTTGCACATTCCCTTCATGTATTTATATACCTTGGCAAGACCTCCCCTGAGCCTTTTCAGTATGAACAAATCCCAGCTCTCTCGGCCTTCCTTTTATGAGACAGATTCCAATCCCTCAGTCACCTTTTTGGCTCCGATGACTTAAGTACCTTTTGGCCACATCAAATGAGATCAAACATTTTAAAGAGCACAACCAGAACTGGCTGACTCCTGTGAGAGCTCCCAGTGTTGAGCATCTATGGCTAAAGGGCTGTGGATATGTAGGGTTGTTTTAACCTTGAAATAAGGAAGATGACACAGATCCTCCAAGAATTTAAGGCACTGGCTATGTTCATTTGAACAGAAGGTAGGCATCATAATACCTGGGAGAATCCAGATATAAGATACCTCACTAGATGCTGTCAGGCAAAATTAATCAAATGTAAATGTTTTTCTTCTGCATGTTTAAAGTTTTGGTAAGCCTATATAAACTCTAAGGAACTGATATCTCTCTAGCGCTTACGGAGAAGTTTGCCTCCAGGACTGCTGAGACGAGTGTCCTCTACTTGGACCACAACAACATCAGCCACAGGATTACCTACACTGGAGCCAGCTCCAGTGAGAAGGGATCGCAGTGCCAGCATCAAACCTCATGAATCATCTTCATCCAGGTTACAAATTACTTCTTCTCTCTTTTATGTCTCTGTTTAGGCATTTTTCTTTGGTTCCATGTGATGATGTCATAGAATCATAGAACTAAAAAGCCCCAGGTCCCTCAGCCTCTCCTCATCAGGCAGTGCTCCAGTCCCCTAATCATCCTCATAGCCCTCCACTGGACCCTCTCCAGCACATCCCTGTGTCTTTTCAACTGGGGAGCCCAAAACTGAATGCAATACTCAAGATGTGGTCTCACCAGGGCAGAGGGGAGGAGAACCTCCCTCAATCTGCTGGACACACTCTTCTTAATGCACCCCAGGAACCCACTGGCCTTCTTGACCACCAGGGCACATTGCTGTCCCATGGATAACTTGTCATCCAATCATCAAGTCCAACCATGAACAGTATTCAACAAAGTTCACTACTAAACCCTATTTAGGATTAGAATCAACTGCTGAGGTATCATTCTGGTGTTTTAACCACCACATATTAGGAGGTTGGACTAGGTGTCCTCCTGAGGTCCCTTCCAACCTGAATTATTCTGTGATCCTTGAAGTTGTTAACTGCTTGTGTTTTAAGAAACAAGTTCTTTACCATAAGGGTGGTGGAGCACTGGAACAGGTTGCCTAGGGAAGTAGTTGAGTCCCCATCCCTGGTGATACTCAAGGTGAAGTTGGATGGGGCTCTGGGCAACCTGATCTAGTTGAGGATACCCCTGCTGACTGCAGAGAGGGTTTGACTAGATGACCTTTGGAGGTCCCTTCTAACCCAGACTGTTCTATGAACTGTTAGGGTTGGAAGGGACCTCAAGGATCATCTAGATCCAACCCCTTGCCACGGGCAGAGACCCATTATATAGATATTTTATATATATATATATAGGGACCCATTATATATAGATAGATATTTTTTATATATATACATATATATAATGTCCCTCATTATAAATGCTGCCTTTAAAGAATGTCAGAGCTGCCTCTTCGTGTTTCTCTAAATTGAGTTGCCAAAGAAGTGACTTTCCCAATTTTAACCAGATTATGCCAGAACTATTTCCTATTAGTGAAATTTTAAAAATAAAATCTACTTATACTAGCAAAGTGCAGAATTGCACAATAAAATTGGAAACAAGCCAAGATATCTCTTTAAAGTCTTCCTGCTACGCAGCAGTTTTCCCCAGCTGCTGAACAACACTGCTAAGAATGCACCTAATGGTGTGGTCCTGTCACTAGACCAGTTCGTAAAACACTTCTCCATTCTCTAGATGCTAACTTTCTGAGCACAAACCCTGATTTTCAGTGGATGTTCCTAAAACACAGAATTTCATGTTTTTTCTCTCTACAGAAACAGAGTCTCCTTAGACCACACATCTCATGTGTATGCACTTAGTTCCAGAATAGATGTAGTGCTTAGGGCTCCCTGCATGAACCTGTGTCAATACAATGCCATCAATAGATGGTAAATACAAAACATTGAGTTAGATAAGTTAAAAAGTGATTCAGTGGAGAGAAGAACTTAGATTTGTTACCACCAGGGCAAAATGGGGAAAAAAAAAGTATAGTCTAAGAGCAAAATTAGAAAAGATTTGCTAGTAGAAGCTGAAAAGCAAAGCTGAAAATGGACTGGGCACTGAAAGGTTTTTCTTGCAGGATGGTTGCTGTGCTTTACCTGCTTTTAAGCACTGCAGTGGAATGCTGCTTTCCTGCTGACCACAGAGTTTAGCTTCTGGGATTCAGAATGTCAACTGTCTCCTTTAATTGAAAGACTTCTACTGATTTGCCACAAGAAGGTGATACAGCTAGCTGTTCTGTTGGGGTGCAGACTGAGTGCCCACTTCTATTAATGATTTATTTATTTACTTATCCACTTAAGGTGCCCCATATTTTGATGGGTTTTGTAGGCAGGTGCTGGTACTGAGAGAGTCACAGCTATTAAGCAATAATTATTAAAGCCTTGAAATTAATTTCAGCAAAATCACTGGAATGATTGTACATTGTTTGTTTGTTTTGCCTGGAAGACTTCTAGATTCAATCATGACATGTACACTTTAAGGTTATGGTCATATAGTGCAGCACTAGATCTCCCTGACATAAGAGAGACGTGGACCTGAGGAAGTTGGGTCCAGAGGAGGGTCACGAAGATGATCTGAGGACTGGAGCACCTCTCCTATGAAGACAGGCTGAAAGAATTTGGGCTGTTCAGCCTGGAAAAAAAAAAGGTGCTAGGGAAACCTTATAGCAATATTTCAATATCTGAAGGGGATCTACAGAAAGACTGGGGAAGGACCGTTTAGAAGGGCTCATAGTGATAGGACAAGGGGCAATGGTTTGAAACTGGAGCGAGGTGAATTTAGGTTGAACATAAGAAGTTCTTTACAATGAGAGTGGTAAAACACTGGAACAGGTCGCACAGAGATATGTCTTCCTAGAGGCATTCAAGATCAGACTTGATGTGGCCCTGGGCAGCCTAATGTAGTTGGAGGTGTCGCTGCTGACTGCAGAGGGGTTGGAGAAGATGACCTTTGATAGTCCCTTCCAACCCAATGCAATCTGTGAATCTGCAATGAGGTTTGCATAGGCTGAGGAATCTACAAGCTCAGCTCAAAATTTAGTTCCAGTTATCTAAAGTCTCCCAGAGTTACCCAGAAGTGCCCTAGTTCTCACTGTTCTGAAGAGACAGGGTTTTATTTTATGGCTATGGTTCCTCATGACTGACTACATCAGTTAGGTATTCCCTGCTCACTCTTACTCATTTTCTTTTTTGCAAGGCCTGATCCCTGAGCCATTATCAAAAAAAGTCATTCCAGTCAGCCAGCAGCTGACTGGTTTAGGGCATTTGCAGAAGACTACCCTAATAAAGTTGCTTTTCTGCTTGAGGGCTTTCAGACCTAAATACCTTGAATTTGGGGACTTCCATGCTGCCAGATAGCCTGAGCTGAGCTTCATTGAACACTCCACAGGGGCTCTGCCAGATAGTCCAGGAGCAGCCCATGAATAAAAGAATTAAATAGATGCATGTCTTGTAGGAATAGCACTTGTCTGCAGGAAGAGAGGTTTGGGTCCCAGGCACTATTAACCATGATATGTTGCATAGCTATTTCAACAAGATTTCCTGTTTTCTGGCTCCATGAACATTTTTCTATTCCAGTCAGAAAGGAGTAGAGCCTTCAAAGAAAGGGAAGAGGGCAGTCAGTCATGCAGTCCAGTAGTTACAGTTCCACACTGTGAGAATAAAGTTCAGGTCACCTCCTCACCTCAGCAAGAGCTATCATTTTAGAGCTGGTGGGTGAGAGAAGAGTGCGGACACAGGCTTTGCCATGGGGAAAGGAAGAGCAAAGAAAAAGCATCAATTTCAAGAAAAGAATTCAGAGCTTTGATATCAGAAGATGCAAATATTTTTTTCTGCCATTCAAAATTTCAGGCTGATAATGGAGAAGAAGATAGGACCTCAGAAGGCCAAGCATTACCAGTGTTTGATGTTAGACAGTGTGGGTGAATGCAACCCTAGAGGACTGCTTTGGTCAGCCTTTCTTCCAGATACTTACACCCTTTCCATAGGGGAGTCTCCTCTGCAGCACACTGAGGTGCTCAAGACAGCCTGCAAAGTACACTGAAAGTCTGGTGGAAGAAAAACACGTGGTTAGCCAATGTTTGCTTGTGAGGAGTCCCATGTATCTCACTAAAAGTAAATATATAGAAGCTATAACCAAATACAAATGTTCTTCAGTCACTAGCCTGTGTTTCACAGGGTGCATTTGATTTAGGCTGTTGATCTCAGCCTCTCACGTAGTATGTAAGCATCCTAAGATGGGAATCAGAGGGAGGAGGAGAGGAATTAAATATTATTGTTGTTCCTGTTCTGCAGTTCTTATATAACTCTGCATGATGAGATAACTAAGCAGACTATCAATTCTTTCTATGTTTAATGTCACCAGTTGTGTAAATACATCTCCTGTCAAGCCCCCCGGCCTACTGTGTGCAGTTCTTCTTTTTGCAGTAGAAGAAAAAAATGTGTGTTCCAGAAAGGGTAAAGATGAATCCTCTAAGTCTAGCTTTTGGCAGAGCAATACAGATTTGCTTTCAGAGAAAAAAGTGTTGAACTGACAGGAAAAAAAAAACAAAAAGTCTTGATTATCTGCTAGTTACTGAATAAATCTTGATTATTTGCCACTGAATTCAAGCATGCCACAAGCCACAAAGAAACATTTCATAGCGTGAAAGTTAGGAGAGGAGAGATGACACAGAAGTTGCCCTGTAGCAGATTCTGTAGTTACAAAACCTGCCACTTTTCCTGCATCACTCCTAGATTTCCAGTCACATATTTGAAAAAAATCCCCTTTAAATATGGTTCATGATGAGCAATCCTGTATTCTTCCACCCCCAGTTCACTAAACCAGCAAGGCAAGGTCCTCTTGTAGCTTCAAATGATTTGGGAAAAGTAATAGAGCTTACATGTTCCTTCCCCAGTCGCTTCCATGTCCAACTGATTTCCCATAAGAAGTCCAGGAACGTGGTTTGGGGTTGTGGGTTTTTTTTGCAGTGGGCCAGTGTTTCTTGTTAAAAAACAAAACCACAAAACAAACAAAATAGATTAAGAAACCAACTTCTTACTTCATCACAGGTTATAGGAGTTTGGGCCAATGGAAACATCCAGCGAGTATTTTTGTAGGTAGAGCTTGGTCTGCCAAAACAGTAAGGTGTTTGTAGAGTTAAAACAATGTTACATGCTTTTTTCTTTCAAAACACTTAATTTCCCTCCCCCCATTTTTTTTTTTTCAAGTTCAGCTGGGACTAGGCTTTAAAAAGCTGTCTTCTGCCTAGCATATCATCTCATCACTGGAATGCGAGGCAGTGAGGAGAAATGTGGAGCCTTATGGGCCCAATGTATCTCTCTGGAGAAGGCATGGACCTCATGAGATCTACATCCCTGCAAATAGCTGGCATTTGATGATTATCATTTAAGAAAACAATGATAAATGCAATTCTCATTCTTTACAGAAGTATTTGGCCTCTTCTAGTGCACAGTTATCACCTGAAGGCTGAAAGCATCCACCCATCCTGTTGCAGGGTACCACCCTTTGTTCCCTGCACACAGGGACACGCACACCCTATTTTCCTTCAGTGACCAGTGTCTTCAGGGTGTGCCAGGAAGATCTGGGCCCCTCAGTTTAGGAAAGATGTTGACTTGCTGGAATGTGTCCAGAGGAGGGCAATAAAGCTGGTGAGGGGTTTGGAGCCACAAGCCCTATGAAGAGAGGCTGAGGGAGCTGGGGTTGCTTAGCCTGGAGAAGAGGAGACTCAGGGGTGACCTTATTGCTCTCTACAATTACCTGAAGGGAGGTTGTAGCCAGGTGGGGGCTGGTCTCTTCTCCCAGGCAACCAGCACCAGAACAAGAGGACACAGTCTCAAGATGTGCCAGGGTAGGTTTAGGCTGGATGTGGTGAAGAAATTCTTCATAGAGAGAGTGATTGTCCATTGGAATGGGCTGCCCAGGAAGGTAGTGGAGTCGCCATCACTAGAGGTGTTTAGGAAGAGACTGGATGGGTTGCTTGGTGCCATGGTTTAGTTGATTAGATGGTGTTGGATGATGGGTGGACTCGATGATCTCGAAGGTCTCTTTCAACCTGGTCTATTCTATTCTGAGATGCAACATGTGTTTCAGTAGGCTAAAGCATGTCACCCAGAGAAAGGACACACTACTCGTAACAACAATGCAGTGCTTTTCCAGGCCTCTTCCAGCCGCCTGAGGAGCTCTTCCAGTGCCTAAAGGGTTACTGGGTATCTGCCTTGGTGGTTGCAGCAAAGGAGTCAACAAGACTGATTTTTTGTTTACACTGAGAACTTCTGGCACTTCTGGCTCTTGTAAGGAGCCATTTAAAGAGAATATAAATTTAACTTATTTCAAGTCAACTTTTAAGCATCTTTGTACTGTCAGAACAATATAATGAAGACATCTTTGTATAAATAAAGTGAATAGGCCTCAGCACTGAAGGAAATCCAGCTTTGGAGCGCCTCCATTGTAAACGTTTTTGCTAAATACAGTGCTAATGCCTCACAAATAGCAGTTCAGCCAGCAGATAAATGCTGTTTTCCTCGTCAGATTTTGTGTTGTCTCAGTACTGCATTCTTATTGCTCCTAACTTCTGCTGTTGAGGCTTCTTACTGTGTCAAATGATGCTTGTTTGCACTCTGGTTTTGCAGCACTGACTCCTGGAACAGCTCAATTCTGATGACAATCACAAAGAGCAGGTCCTTCTCCACCTCCTACACCATGCCTTCTACCAACCACCTGAATGCCAAAAGGCAGAGCCGGCAAGGTGAGTGAGCATCTGTCAAACTGTCAGGATTATTTAGCTCCTTCCCCATGACTAGCACATACAGCTGCTTTTGGTCTCTATCCAGTCTGTGTCTTTTCTTGTTTTTCCACCAGTATAAATATTGCTATTTCTTTTATTTAAAAAAACAGTAACAGTGGCTTAAAATACTGCAGTGATGCTTTCGTCAGTGTTTTGACTTTCGTGATTTGTAGAGTTGGTCATGACATGATGCAGTAAGTGCAATACTAAATTATGCTGTGATTTATATCCATGTGATTCCCTTCCCTACACCAGGGATGAGAACAGCATGTTTTCTGTAACATTTGTTAGATCAACTGTCTGTGTGTATTGCCTTACAGACTTCCTGAAGCACCACAACCTACATAATGCCATTCAGAGCTGTAGGCAGCAACTGACCTGTCCTATGCAAACACATCCATGACGAAGGCATTATAACTCAGAGATATATCTCTGTCTGTTATTCAGAAAGTCCAAGTAGTTCTTAGTTATTTTTAGAGAGGGTGAAATATAGGTCTTTTTACTCAGCTTTTTGGGCCTTTAAAAAAATGACTCCTGTTTGGACTGAGGGAAAGAAATTGAGAAGGCGGCTTCATTACTGATAATGGCAGCCATGAAGCAGTCTTAATCCACAGTTAACAAGGTTCTCTTCTCTGCAGAATTACAGAATACTGTAATATTTACTCATGCTTTAACTTGCAATTCAAAATGATCACAAGGCCTTCCTTTTTTAAATCAGTCCAGTTCCAAACTTGAAATAGTGTTGAGATAATGTTACTCAGAGATACTGGCTGCCTAGATATCAGATGGAAATTGATAGATGCCTGAAGCCTGACATCTGAAAAGTCAGAGAAGCCCAGCTTAGAGATGGGTTTGAAGATGTGGCTGCACAATTATTCTGCATATCTAGCACTGTCACATTTCATCTGCTTCTCAAAGTGAAGAGTTTATTTAATCTCCTCTTTGTCTCGATCCGGAGAGGGAAAGAGATTCAGGTTTTTAATGAATATTCCCGTGTTGTGAAATTAGAGGCACAAACGAGGCCCAAATATCAACAGCTAGACTATTTATTACATAAATAAAGTGGAGGGATCAGAAGGGGAGAGAGAGAGAATAGGAAGAGAGAGAAGAAAGGGAGAAGAGGGAAAGAATTATGTTACCACACCCCTCACCCCCAAGACAGTTTGAGTCTGTGGAGGATAGGTGCTGCAGGAGATGTTGGGTCTGTAGAGAAACGGTGCTGCAGGAGATGTTGGGTCTGTAGAAGAAGGGTGCTGAGGCTTTGGCTGTAGAAGGGATGAGGTCTTCTGGGCAGCTTCTTCAGCTCCATGAGTTGCAGCAGGCGGAACTTAGGGCACGGAGAGTCCAAGATCCATTGTATTGGCCCCGTGATGTTTCCAGCGTGTGCTGCTGTCTGCTTTCTTCTGCATCTTGCTTCTCCAATTTTCTCCTCCTAAAAGCCAGTAGTTGCTCCAGTCTTTTATACAGTTTTTTAGCCCTTAGGCAAGTGTCCAGGTGTTGTTCCCCAGGATATCGTTCTGGGAAATCATCTTTAGGTCCAGGTATCGTTCCCCAGGAAATCTTTCTGTGTGCTCAGGTGAGTTTGGGCAGCAACTGGATGGAGGGGGGAAGGCCTCCGCCTCCTCCTGCTCCATCTACCTACCCACGCACTCTTTTCACATCAGGAACCATTGTCCTTTCCTGGGGTATCTGATGGCTGGAAATGATCTTGTCCTGAAGGTGTGGAATGCTGGGCCCTTGGGCCATTGTTGTAGGCCAGCTGCAGTCCCGTGAGCAATGTTATCTTTGCACCTTCCAAGAGTCCTTCCAATGGCTCTGCCCAACGCACATCAGCTATTGTCTGGACAAGCATCAAGTGATTTTATCTTTGTTAAGTCACAGCAGGAGACACAAGCTTTAGTCTCTCACACTCTTGTACCAAAGCAGCTTCATCATACCGCAGTGAAGATTAAGTAACACAATATTGCCTTAAATGGCAAATGGATAAAATTGAGCCTGGAAAATAATAAAGAGATAGTACCAAGAATCTGGGAATTTGTTTTAGAACAAAACAAATCCAACACAGATTTGTGATTTTCAGAGATTAATTTGATAGAAGAGTGTTTGTGCATAGTATTTTATATTTGGAAAACAAGATTTATTAACCCCAGCAGTCAGTTTTACATTTAGTCTCTTAGGCTTTCAGGAAGTGTCAATAGTCATCTCTGCCCAAATACCTGAGCTCCCAATTGATGAAAGGAGAGCACCATTCTATCACAAGCAATTCCTAGGGGCATTGATAGGAGTAAAAATTTTGACTCAGTGTTTTATCCCCAGAACTGATATTTTGATGGTTTAGGCTGTTTGCAAATAATTTTTATGATTTTATTATGATTTTTTTTTCATGTTCCAACTAAAGAATTGCTTCAATGGTCACTCAATAATAAAAAATAATTTTATTTTTTTTTATATCAACTCCTTTGGCAGTATATAATAATTCTTAGTACAAGCTGATCTAGCTAAAATCTGTGAATTTACAATGTCTTTAGTTGTGCATGAAAACATTAGGAATTGAAAATACTGCTACCTACACCTGTCAGGGCAGGTGTATGCTGCTGTGTATGCTGAGGTATATATATAAATGCTGAGGTAAACTCCAGTGTTTTCCTATGTAATTTCACATCACATTGAAGTTACTCTTTTATTTCTTCAACATTGCCCATGTGTAAAATTTCTGGAGAACCTAAAAAGGCCCTTAAAAAATTCTCCCTATATTGTCATTCTTCTCCTTCCTTGCTGTAGCAAGACTTCTCTCTCCCAGTTTTGCTTAATAGATGCTATATTATTGAAAGTAGTTTGGGGCTTTTCTGGCTTTTCTTTTTTTTTTTGGTTTTACTTTTGGTTGCCCATGCTGGAAAATTACTCTTTTAAAAATCCCACAACCAAATGTATTTCAAGAGACAGGAGCAGTAGAAAGTCAGCTGTAATTAGAAACATTATAGTTAAAATTGCTGTTTAAATTCCCAGGGCTGGCTTTAAATTGCTGGAAGGTGACCATTTTTATTGCATTCTCTAACGGTCCTGAAGATACCTGGTAACATGTAGCTGAAAGATAGATAATAATCCCAACTCAATTCCCTCTTCATCTAACAGACTGTGAAATGCTTTTAAAGATTTATTTTTGTTGGATGGAAAGCAGTTCTCTCAAAGGATTAGTAAGTGTGAAACAAAGGCTTTCTGTATTTTAAAGCAATTTCCATATGTCACAGTCATCTGATAACTTTTTAATTGCTCTGCAGGCTGTAGGTTTCTGGCCTCAAGACTAGTGTAATGCATTTGTTGCAATCATTGAACTAAAACATTAATTCATATCACATGTTTCCTAAAGAAATATCCTAATCAAACTTAGATGTTAAATAGTTCAAAATTACAGTCTAGTAACTGTTAGAGGTTATTCTTAACTCTGATTTGTCAACAGTAACTCATATTTTTACCTCATATCATACTAAGTTGTTATTGGGAAAAAACACTGGAACTATACACATATGTCCTGCAAGGTTAGTATTTCTTAAACTTCGATCAGTGCCTTATTCTAAGATAATTTTTGTGTCTGGAATCCATTTAGATAGTAGGCACAATTCAAACATAAACCCAGTTAAAGTTCCTAAGGTCTTCGTGTCTTTTGGCTTTGGAGATAAACATAGTAAATGAACTGATTCTGAGTTCCTAAAAGCTTAAGAACAGGAGGTAAGTCAGCTTACATGCATTTCCTTTTAGGATAATGTTTTCACCTCTACACTTTCTTGTGAAAGGGACCTTTTTGTCTGAGACTAGAAGATGTAAAGTGGATTCAAAAAGAAGGCAGTACTGAGCTGGGTCATGCATTTCATCTTGGCAGGGGTGCTTAGACAGAATAAGGGAGAGGGAGCTACATCTCGCTAGTATTTGCACAGGTGAATGTTGGCAGTTTCTAATACACTGGCTCAGGAGTACAATGCCATGTGGTACAGGTAATGTTTGCAAGTAAGCAGCAGATAATGAAAAATAAACTGAAGCAGCACAAGATCAATGCCAAAACCTGTGAGGAATGCACAAATGGCACTATTAAGGTTCTGAGGCAAAGGAGGCATTAAGTACTTCAGCCTTTTTCTCATCCTTAGTCACAGTGTTGCCCTCTGCATCCAGTAAAGGGTGGAGGTTCTTCCTAGTCCTCCTTTTGTTGTTATTTCATAGAAGCATTTGTTATTGGTTTTTACAGCAATAGTTCGATTGAGTTCCAGTTGGGCTCTGGCCCTTCTAATTTTTTCCCTGCATAGCTTCACTGCATCGTTGTAGTCCTCTTGAGTGGCCCATCCCCTTTTCCAAAGGCATAAACTCTCCTTTTGTCCCTGATTTCCAGCTGAAGCTCTCCAGGCTGGCCTTCTTCCCTGCTTCCTGTCTTTTGGCATATGGGGACAGCCTGCTCCTGTGCTTTTAATATTTCCTTCTTGAAGAGCACCCAGCCTTCCCCAACTGCCTTGTCCTTCAGGATGGCCTCCAAAGGGACACTGGCAGTCTTGTGAAACCGGCTGCCCTATGGAAGTCCAAGGTGACAGATTTGCTAACCCTCCTAACAGCTCTATTATTTCATGATCACTAAGCCCAAGATGGCCTCCAACTGTTACCGTTCCTACAAGTCCTTTTCTGTTAACAAGTGGCAGGTCCATCTTGGTACCAATAGTCATGCTATGAACACATACCTTTCACTTCACACCTGCTAGATAGTGCATCCTACACAACTGGGAGAATATGCTTCATATTTTGAAGCAGATCTTCAGCAGGTAGAGGTGGCTGATATCAGTGGAGTTTCATCTCTGCATGACAGCATTGGCCTTGGCTCCTAGTAGAGGTGGATTTTCTCTTATCTTCCTATTTGGAAGTTATGCTGGTATCCTCTCAAGAAGAGTACTACTGTGCAGTCAACTCATGCAATCATCTGTCACTTCTGTTAATTGATGAGACTCTTTTCTCTTGCTAGGTGTCCCGCCAAATATTTCACCTCTCACCTCCCCGTGCCATTCACCAATTCAGGGGACACCTGCCACAAGTCCTACTGGAAAAGTATCTTCTGTGTCATTTCCAGATTCTACTGATACTGACACCAAGAAAAGCTTAAAGCCACACAAAGTCTTAACTTCTACTCAGAGTGCACCTAGCTTGTCAGACCCTATTATCAGGCCCTCTGTCATCTGCAGCAGGTAAGATAATAACGTGGCATGCATTGGAATCAGTTCATTTTGTTCTCACAAAGAGATTCTTTTGGCCAACACAAACATTTTTGTGATTTGCTGTGGGATTTTTGGTTGATGTTTCACCATATCCAAACAGTTCTGAGTACATGAGTGATTGTGTAGATTGATGTCACAAAGCACTTTTGCAATGCGGGATGGTTGACTGCTTTTTTCGCTTTTATTCATGTCAGATGCAGAGTCTGGTTCATAAAGGCTTTGCCAAAAACTTGCAGTTCTCAAAGTAAGATTTCATGCTAACAATTTGTGTTTCTCACACCATGCCCTTAACATCAACAGTCACTTTTGTGTCACAGGCCAAGTCTTTCATGCAAGGCATCTGACGTTTGATTAAAAAAATCTTAGGGTTTAAAAGCTGCTGACCTTTTGATAAAGGCATGGCAACAGTGCCTGAAGTCTGTACAATATTGAACTCTCTCTCAGAAGGAGTAGGTCCTGTCCTTCCCCAGCAGATTCAGATTATGTGGCACTGGGATTTTTACCAGAAATCCGCTGCAGCCAAGTTCTTTCTCCTGCTAAGAATTACAGTAACAGAGTTTAATTTTACACTTTCAAGTAGCTTGGTGGTAAAACAGGCAGTCCTGCTCTGTAAAATCAGCATTTTGGAAAGAAAGTTGCTCTGCTTGTCTTCTTGAATAGGACTCAGTTGCTAAATTAGGTTACTGGAGTTTGCAATTCAGAGTAGTGGGAAGCACTGGTATTTGGAAGGCTGTTCCAGTGCAGTTTCAAGGATATCTTGAGAATTTGCTTTTGGTCGTCATAAGGAGTGATTTGTGACTATTGGCTAGCCAGTGGGCAGCACGCCATCTGAGACTGGGGTGAATGTTAGCAAGTTTTCCTCCTTTTTTTGAGGGAACAAGTCCTGATGCTGGGGGAAGGCTGTTTAGCCTTAGGCTGTTTAACCTTAGGCTGTTTAGCCTTAGGGTAAACCCCAGATGGTGTGTCCGCCGGCATCAGAATCACCTCACCCTCGACCTCCAGTGCCCCATACTTGTTTTCCAAGGGCAGTGGGGAAGGTGAGGGGAGGCAAGGAGGTTTTACTTTGCGTCTTTTTAGAGCAACCTGAGTCTATTCCCCGCTGCTTTTTGGATAACCTCTGCTGGGGGAGCCTGCAGAGCCTGGTTACCCAAGTTCATCTCCCTTCTACATTCCCTTACAGCTCTAAGTATAGCAACCTCATCCTTCAGTTCGGCCACCAGGTTAAGCAGATAGTCGATCTTGGTGAGGGGTTTAGAACACAAGCCCTATGAGGAGAGACTGAGGGAGCTGGGGTTGCTTAGCCTGGAGAAGAGGAGGCTCAGGGGTGACCTTATTGCTCTCTACAACTACCTGAAGGGAGGTTGTAGACAGGTGGGGGCTGGTCTCCTCTCCCAGGCAACCAGCACCAGAACAAGAGGACACGGTCTCAAACTGCACCAGGGGAAGTTTAGACTTAGGAAGAAATTCTACGGAGAGAGAGTGATTGCCCATTGGAATGGGCTGCCCGGGGAGGTGGTGGAGTCACCATCATTGGAGGTGTTTAGGAGAAGACTTAATAGGGTGCTTGGTTGCATGGTTTAGTTGATTAGGTGGGTTGGATGATAGGTTGGATGTGATGATCTTGAAGGTCTCTTCAGCCTGGTTTACTCTATCCTTCTATTCTTCTCTCTTTGGAAATAGTTTATAGTTCTAGCTTCAGTCATGTGGCTTTGGATGTGTCTCAGTATGTTATGTGCAGGTCTAGGAAGTGGGTGTGAGAAAGTGAAAACTAAAATTGCAAGTTTGCTCAAGGGAGTCATCCTCACTGGACTTCAGACTAGGATTCTAGTGGGCTTGTAAGGTGTTACCGGGTGACCAAATAGAAATGTAAGTGCTTTTAAAAGTTTTCCAAAGGTATTCAAAACTGGGACTTGCAGTGATTCATTTGAATGGAAAACTCTATTACACACAAAAGATATACCATAAATATGCTGCTGTTTAATATTGCTACTGTGAAACTTTAAACAGTGCCTAAATATTATTACTTTAAGTGGTGACAGTGATTGCTGGAAGCCATCTTTTAAAGGCTGTCTAGGTTGCATAGCACATTTAGCTTCTTAATTTCCTTAGACTGTGTCAACATTACAGATTTGCTGGCACAGACTTTGCTGATTATTTGGGGAAAAAAAGGGGAAAAAACCCCATTATTTAAACTAATAGTCACTGCTCCTTTAACATCTCTTGAAAAATCATAAGCACTCCCAACATTTCTAGCCATCAGTATACGGAGATGTCCTATCCACAGAAGCAAGATGGACCACTAGTACATAAATAGTGCACCCCTTCATAATATAAGCACAGTAAAAAACCAAACAATACAAACCCAACAAAAAAAAACCCACAAAGCAAACCAAAACAAAATTAACTGCCTTGGACAAGCCAAGAGAGTTAAATTATCAAACACTGGAAATAAATCTTTTAACGTTTGTGCTTTCACGTGGTCTGGTCTTCATTGTATATAATCCTCTACGTTTCCTACCTCCAAAAACAAGGCCTTGCTAGGAAATAATACCAAGCCAGCAAACTACTGTCACTACCAAACTAATCCCTTCCCCAGCAAAAACAACAGAAGCAACAGGGGAAATGATCTCTTGGTATGAGTTGATTGTTTTAAATCAGTGGCCTCAAGACAGCAGTTTTCCTGTACTTCTTTTTTCTTAATTACTACAAACTGAAATGTGGTAGGGCAGCAAAGTGTGAAAATCACATTTAACAAGAATACATGCCAGGCAATGCTGTTAAAAGAACTTGTAGGAGGTTTGTGGGAGAAAATGTGAAACAATCCCATGATTAAGAAGTGCATTTTAATGCCTGTGAGTTAGAGTTGCATGGGCACGTTTACTTCTGACATAGAACAGATTTCAAGCATTCTGCTAGGTAACTCCGGGATTTTAATACTGGTGTATGTGGACCATACACATTAAATCAGTGTGAGTTTGCATATGTTCTAGAAATAAAGAAGCACTCTCATAGTGACACAAAAGCCTTGTAGCATTGCAACCAATCAAAGGCTTTCATTATCCCTTACATTTTTGGCTTGTTAGTATTGACCTTATGGGAACCACAAGGAGTATGGGAGAAAGAAAGTAATATTTGTTTTTCATCTTTTTATATAAACCTCAGTGTTGCAGGATTTATTTGCTTGGCTATGCATTATAAGCATCATTGTATACAGATCTGTGTTCTTATTTAAAATTCTCACAGGAATTCATTATGTTTGCAGGGCATTACCAAACCCCAGAATAAAGATAAGTGTAGGATCCTGCATCTGGGTAGGAATAACAATAGGCACCAGTACAGGTTAAGGGCTGCCCTGCTGGAAAGCAGCTCCATGAAGAAAGCCCTTGGAGTCCTAGTGGACAGCAAGTTCTCCATGGGACAGCAATGTCCTATTGTGGCCAAGAGTGCCAGTGGTATCCTGGAGTGCATCAAGAAAAGTGTGGCCGGCAGGTCTAGGGAGATTCCTCTCCCCTCTACTCTTCCCTGGTGAGACCACACCTGCAATAACGTGTCAAATTTTGGGCTCCCCAGTTCAAGGGAGACGGAGACGTGCTGGAAAGAGGCCTACGGAGAGCCATGAGGATGATTAGGAGACTTGAGCATCTCCCCTATGAAGAGAGACTGAGAGACCTGGGGAGGTTTAGTCTGGGGAAAAGAATATCAATATCTGAGGGGCGGGTGTCAAGTGGAGGGGGCCAAGCTCGTCTTGGTGGTGTGCAGTAATAAGACAAGGACTAATGGATACAAACTTGAATGTAGAAGGTTTCACCTCAACATGAGGAGAAACTTCTTTACAGTGAAGGTGACAGAGCCCTGGAACAAGCTGCCCGGGGAGGTTGGGGAGTTTCCTTCTCTGGAGACTTTCACAACCCACCTGGATACGTTCCTGTGCGGACTACCCGAAGTGTTCCTGCTTTGGCAGGGGGGTTGGACTTGATCTCTGGAATTTCCTTCCAGTCTCTAACGTTCACTGATTCTATGAGTCTATAGTATTTTTTGGATGATTCGGCATAGGATTTCAGCCATCTTCGTATGGCAAGCTTCTAGTACAAAGTTTGACTAATCAAAATAATTTTGTGATAGTTACATATGAGAGATGCCACAAAATGATGACTCAAACCAGATAAAGAAATGTTAAAGCATCTGTTTTTCATGGCCAGATTTTATACTGCTCTATGAAGCTTCAGATTTGTTAAGTTCTCTCAAGATTTTCATCATACATCATTGTTCCTTCGTGTCTTAGACTCAGTCATATTGGGTCATTGTAATTTGAAATGTTGCAGCTGGTATTGAATTCACATTTAGGGCTTAAAGGGAATCCCACACAGGGAATAAATAATTTTTATAGAAGGGAAGAGCTTGTCATTTGGAAAGGCCATGATATTGTGATCCCTCCCACAATGTCTTTCTGTCCTGGGAATGATGAAGCAAGCTCTGTCTTCTAGTTTCACTGCTAAATGTCTGGATGCCAGATCATTCACCTCCTGTTCTGTCAAAAACACCCCTGTGGTTCTGATCTATTTGGTGTCTTGCCATTCAAGTAATAGCAGGACACCTTTTTTCTCTCTTTAAGATGACCATATTCAGATTTGAAGCAAGAAAAGGAGAGCAAAGCCACATCATGACTGTTTTCAAATTAGATTATATAGGATTCTATGCCACTCTGGCACATTTTCATCATTTTAATTGATGTTTATAGGGCAGCTGCAATATAAAAGCAGGGGATATTTGTTTGGTTGGCGGTTTTGGTACTGATGAATTTCCATAATAAAAAATTAATTAGAAAAAAATTAATCACCTGATGTAGGTTTACTGTTGGCAAAACAAATTTAAGGGTGGTGGCCAGTTAATGCAAGGTTTGACTGGGTTTGGTTTGGTTTGTTTTTTTTTCTTATTACATTCCTGACTTCCAATAAAACTTAAGATTACTCTTTTGTTTTCTGGAGAGTGCACCCTGTACCATGGCTTATACTGTATGACATAATCTTACACTGTCGGCAGGACACCATTTTACATAAGACTGGCTAATGCACAGGGTTCTTTATATTGTGCATGTTTCTTGATGTATTTCAGCTGTGGCAGACCTTATAACCAAATAGAAGCTGGTGATGGGACACTAGATAGAAATGATGGTACCACACACACCCTGAACAGAACAGGTAATTCTTTGTCCATCATAAAACTCCTCAACCCTTAAAAATCAATCATCATTCACTGAAAGGACAGATATTTCTGTCTGTGACAAAAGGAGAGTACATGCAGGTGAGACAGTAGAAGATGTCTTTGAGGCTCTTTTCCTTTTTGTATGTATATCATGTGCAAAATGCTGATGAGGAATAGAATTAAAATATAAGGGAAATATGGTTTGCCTCACCTAGCCAATTCGGCTCAAATAATGGTCCTCAAAATTCTTCTCTCTTCAATCCCAGATCCCATTTTTTACACTCTGCAGGGTACATGCTTTTAATGCCTTTGCACAGATTGTCTGACTCTGGACCCAGCCAAGCAGCACATATGTATAATGAGTCAGAGATCCTGTTCCTTTTATTCGGAAGGTCACAGGATGACTGTCATGCCATCCTCGCTGTTCACGCAACAAGGTTTGTGATTTTTGTTGCAGATGATCCTGCGCAAGCCACTTCTGACTACGAGACCAACAACAGTGACAGCAGCGATATTGTACAGAATGATGATGAGACAGATTGCTCCAAGGAGCAGACGCGGAAGGGATCCGTCTGTAGGACGTACACTCCTGAGACCATCATTCTTCATCCCTTGATACCCCCTGAGGTAGCTTGTTTAAGTTCCATTTGCACGATTGACTGAGTGTTTAATGATACTGGGGAGGGGAAAAAACATCAAAACAACAATAAACAACCACAGCACTAAACCAACAAAAATCTCAAAACCTCACCAAAAAAACCCCAACCCTAGGGCTATCTGAAGATCATGACCGTGGTTTTAAGCAACAATTGCGGCAGGCTTTTACCTTGCAGCAGGAGGAATGACTTTCAAGAATCCAAAGGGTCCATTGAACCATGTGAGAGCTGCTAAGGACTGGCCATTTGTGAAACACTAGCAGTCTGTTTTGATGAATAAACTCAATATTCTGAATCTGGCATTAGGCATTTCTGAAATGTTTGGCTTCTGTGTTTGTGTTGCCTTTAAAGGGAATGAATTGGAAGGAGGAGAAATCATCTTCTCAGACTACCAGCATGATCTATCATCTTCCTATTCAGCTACTTCAGCTTCTCAGTGGCCTTGCAATCTTGGCTAATCCATTCGGTGGTCTTTATTTTAAAACAAATTAACACTTGTCTGCATGATATTATTGTTGGTGTATGAGAACATGGCAGTCCTGATCTTCTCATGTCTACTGTATTTAACTGTAAGCTTCCGCAGCCTGTTGTACAACTGACTAAATAAATGTAAGTTGGCATGAGCTCTTGAAAAATTTATTGTAATCTGTTGGAGCTGGACATGCTGAGAGAAGGCATTTTTCTGCAGATATTTTGGCATGTCTCTCTACAGTTTCTTAGTAATAATGAAATTCAAGGAAATATTCAGGGAGAAATGTGAAGGGAGGGACGTAACCCATCTTTTATTTGCAGACCTTAAAAAAGCAGGTAGTTTCAGTTTAAGAGGTAAGGGTCTTCATCTGGACTGAGCCCCGTTAGCCATGTTAGACTGTAATAAGTGGGTCCTGATGTGGAAGCAGAAACTGAGTGCTTTTCCCTCGGTACTGCAGCAAATTATACAACGAAGATGACAGACTCCCTTGGAAATGAATGAATTATTCCCATGAATGAACAAGGGAATGTGTCTCATGGATAAGTTCAGAGACTGATGTTTCTTCTTCAGGATTTCCTATTCATTCATGTGAAACAAATTATAAAGGAGAGCAGCTAGCTGCAGGGCCGGTAAAAACGGGGACATATCTCTGAGCTGAGTAAAGTGCCATCTACTTACAGATGATGCTAATGTGACCCTAGTTTTTAAGAGCATACATTTTAGCACAAGTTGCTTTGCAGAACTAAAATACCTCTTTATTCTCATTTCTGGCATAGGACAAGCCTGTACTTGCTCCTGAACCTCTGGTTATGGACAACTTGGATCCTCTGATGGAGCAGCTAAATAGTTGGAACTTCCCAATCTTTGATTTGGTGGAAAAAATTGGAAAGAAATGTGGTCGTATTCTCAGTCAGGTAAGAAGGATATCTTATCTAGATTAATGACAGATTTAGGCAAAGTAGTGTTAGGATTCCTTGTCCTTACAAGCTGCTCATCCAGTGAATTGTGATCCCTGCTCCCTAATCCAAAAATGGTAACATTAACTCTCATTGTATTCCTTACTTTTAATCTTCTCTGTTTGAAAATGTGAATGGAAAAACCACACGCCTGGTTTGCCTTTTGCTCTTTGCCATTGAGTTTACATGAACCTTGCTGAATATGCTCTCAATCTGCAGGAAGTGTTGCCACCCCTTCCTAAGTTCTTTGTGAAAGAATTTCTCATGGAGTTCTGCATGGGGGGGATAAACAGTGAATATATTCAGCTGATGCAAGAAATACGTCACTTGTGCTCTCTTTTGTACTGGAGACTGCAGTCAGGCAGTGCAAGTAGGCAAGGAAGTCAGGGAAAAAGAAGTCCTCACTATATTCCCTCAGCTTTAAACACATAGCGCTTTGATAGTAAATGCATATCATAGGGAAGACTAATTTACTATGAATCTGGATGTGAGAGCACTAGTCTTTCTTTCAACTAGGGGTTTTTCATCCCCTTCTGTAAGTTGAATGCAGGTATTGATACGACCCATCTCCACCCAAGATGATTAATATCACTTCCATAATCACCTTCCTGACTAAGCTTTCTTCTCTGTTATGCTCCTTTTCCTGGTACACTGACAAATTGACCATTTTTACTTAACTATTGATGTCTATTAAACTGGAGAGGCAATTATTATTATTTAGGATGGAAAGGCTGGGGGGGTGTGTGGAAATAAAAGAGAATCTGACTCATCAGTATCACTTTACAAGGCATTGTGCAGTGATGAATGCTGGAAAGAAGAGATTTTGTTAATTGATATCATGTGGGCCAATTAACACTCCCCACAAACACAGAGGTTGCTGTGTCAGGCACATCTCAGTGCAGCAAGCTCCAGAGAATTCCATATCAAATTTTGTTTCCTTGGGGGCTCACTATTATTCAGCAAGATTCAATTATCCAGTGGCAACCAGGAAAACCACAGCATGAATTCAGATTTCTTCTGTGGTCTGCCTGTTATTGTTCTGTAGCTTGGCAAGTAACATCTGTGTTTAACCAGCCTGACTGCTCTCTAGGTTAATTTTAGAGACATAGGCCAATATAGCTGGATGTGGATATTGATACAAATTCTGTGATAATTACTGAGACTCTTGAGCAAGGCAGTGAGTGTGTGGTTCAATTGCTCTTCTAGATCATATTGATCACTTTGTTTCCAAAGAGAATAATAATAGAATGATCAATGAAACAGAAGGGGGGAAAAAGAGCTTTTTATAATGGCATAACCAACAGTTTGGATAAGCCAAAATTTGGCTTGGTTTTCCATGGGTACCTCTGTAGGTTTTAAGCACTTTGCCATGTTTCATGAAGTTCTGTACCTCTCAGGACAATTCCCTTGTGCCTCTCTCAATTTTCACTGAAGCTCCACATTCTTCCCCAACATAGATGTGAGGAAGAAGTTCTTCACCATGAAAATGGTGAAGCCCTGGAATGGGTTATCCAGGGAGGTGGTTGAGGCCCCGTCCCTGGAAGTGTTTAAGACCAGGCTGGATGAGGCTCTGGCCAGCCAGATCTAGTGTGGGGTGTCCCTGCCCATGGCAGGGGGGTTGGAACTAGATGATCCTTGTGGTCCCTTCCAACCCTGACTGATACTATGATACTATGATCTGCTTTTTGCACAGATTCTGAACATGCTACCCATTTTGCAGCACCACAAAATGCAGCTTGTGAAAATACAATAGAGAAGCTTTAATAAGTAATGTTTGTGATCAAAATTCAACATTTAGAGAAGCTTTAATAGATAATACTTGTGATCAAAATTCAACGTTTTCTGTAGCAGTTATTTGTAATAACTCTCACTCCTTAAAAGCTGAATATAGGAAGTTCAACCTTGTTCATTAAATACAGATCCTTTAGTTCTTCCCTCTGCCTGCTCAAATGTTCCTAACAAATGGATCAACTCCTGCCCCCAGCTTGGTGTCGTCCGCAAATTTACTGATGATGGACTCAATGCCCTCATCCAGATCATCAATAAAGATGTTGAAGATCATGGGGCCCAGCACTGATCCCTTAGGGCACACCACTAGTGATAGGCTGCCAGCTGGATGTAGCACCATTCACCACCACTCTCTGGGCTCAGCCCTCCAGCCAGATCCTAACCCAGCGCAGTGTTGCTGTCCAAGCCACGAGCTGACAGCTTAGCCAGCAGTTTCCTGTGGGGGACGGTGTCAAGGGCCTTGCTGAAGTCCAGGTAGACCACATCCACAGGCCTCCCCACATCCACCAGGTGGTCACCTGATCATAGAAGGAGATCAGGTTGGAGAGGCAGGACCTGGCCTTCCTAAATCCATGTTGGCTGGGCCTGATCCCTTGGCCATCCTTCAGGTGCGCAGTTATTGCCGCCAGGATGATCTGCTCCATCATTTTCCCTGGCACTGAGGTCAGGCTGACAGGCCTGGAGTTTCCGGGTTCCTCCATCCGACCCTTCTTGTGGATGGGGACCACATTGGCCAGTTTCCAGTCATCTGGGACCTCACCGGTGAGCCAGGACTGGAGGAAAATGATGGAGATGCTTATAACATCCTGGGATGTTATAAGCAAAGGAAAACAAAAGCTCCAGTGATTTATTCTTGTATTTTGCCATTAAATGGACTCATCCATTAAAAAAAAAAAAAAAGTAAATTAACAAGCTGAATTAACTATGTTTGTCTTGCTGGGTTGAATTTATGAGATAGAGCTAAGAAGCGTTGACACGTGCCTCTAGGGAAGCATTCGGTTTAGAAAGCAAATGCTGGCTTAGCATCTTTCAAGCTGCTTAAGATGTCTGTTTCTTCTTTTCTAAATGTTAAAATAATTTATACTTGTAAAAAAAAAAAATAATCAGTCAGCAGCCATAAAAACATCTGTGGAAATTACAGTGGCAATCACTCCAAAAGTGACACTAACAAATATACATGGTAGGGGTTAGAGAGGAATTTTCATACCAACCTCATTTCAGAAAGGAATGACATCTCCAATTGAGTTGGAGCTGTAAAGTTAGACAGTATCTTCACTCACACCTAGGACCATAGAATAGTTTGGGTTGGAAGGGACCTTAAATGTCATCTTGTTCCAACCCCTCTGCCCCAGACAGGGACAAATTTCACCAGACCAGCTTGCTCAAGGCCTCATCCAACCTGGCCTCAAATGCTTCCAGGGAGGGGGCATCCATGACCTCCCTGTTCCAGCATCTCGCCACCCTCACTGTAAAGAATTTCTTCCTAATATTCAGTCTAAATCTGCTCTCTTCCAGCTTAAATCCATTCCCCCTCATCCTATCACTTTACACTCTTCTTACAGCTCCTATAAAATTAAATGAAAAAGAGGAGGCTGAAATCCAGGTCTCTGTCTTTCATTGCTGAGCCCATAGAGGCAAGAGATGCTTATGGTTCTCCTGTGCTCTCAATATGCAAGCAGTGTCAAAGTGGGGTTGGCATCACTATAGTGCATGTAAGTTGGTCCCTAGGTAGTACCAAGAGTAATGTTTGGTCATCCTGTCATTATGCATGGCTTCTGCAGAGAGAAAGTGCAGCTGTTATATGAAGGAGTGAAGGAAGTCAGTTCTTGGGGGATGTGATACTCCCAGGATCTTCACAGCAGCCCTGGTGAGAAGTGTGTCAGAGACAGAGAGTGGTTGCTAAGAACTTGAAATAACCACACATTTGAAGAAAGCAAATACAAGAGACCAAAAAGGAGTGCAAAGGTGTTCTCTGCAAACAAGTAGGGATCCACTAACCTGAAATTTGCATGTGTCCTCCAACAAGAGCCAGTTATGTGTGCCTGCAACACAGAAGAGAGGAGCTACATGTGAATCACAATCCTCTCTTCCAAAACAGCTTTCATTAGGAATCATTTGGGAGAAGTGCATGTCCTTCTTCAGGCAGCACCACCAGAAGTGTCTGAGTTATGATTCATTCAAGCATTAGCAGTCGTTGCAGAGAAAAGCAGAAAGTGGAAGCTGGATTTAAGAGGCAGTGTGGAGCACCCACTGCCAAGTGCCTGGCAGCCATTGAATTTTCCCTGGGCTTGTCCTTGGCAGCAGAGACTGTACCCTGGCTGTGAGGGCACCCCACTCAGCCTGATGCTAAGTCCCACGGAACTCATGAAGCTGTATGTGATTTGGGAAGGGAGGATTTTAAAAGAAGTGATTAAAAACAGTTAATTCAGAGCAACGAATGAACAAAGCTTCACAGGGTTTTGGGGTTTGTTGGTTTGGGTTTTTTTTCCTAATGATCTCAGAGAATAATTCCATGTTACTCCAAGGCATTGGACTGAGCTATCATAGGTATCCATCACAGCCAGCCTCATTTCTTGTCAACTGCTTTTCCCACCCCTGAAATCCAGGAGGGGAGGAAACATGCTTTAACTACGTTTAATGCAAGATACTTCTCTAGCATCAGTAGTGTAGACTGGTGAGGTGTGATCCTGAAAAAAAATATTTCTTTCTACTTTATCTTTTTTTACAGATATATTTTGCTGGAAATATGATGCTTTCCATTTAGTGATCTAAGACTAGAGTGTGAAATGCCTCATCTTTATGTAGGTGAAAGTTTGGATCCTGGCTTATTTACTTCAGTAAATTCCAGAGAGATCTACAGAATTCTGTGCAGTTTCTAGTCCAAATTATGCATAAAGTCCATCCCTTCACTCTGCCTGAGTACAGGAGGATCCCTTGGGGTTTTCAAAGCTGAAGTTTTGGGTTCTGCTCAGCCTGCCTTTTGTTCTAAGCTCACCTCTTCCAGAGCACTGTAATTCAGTAGTTCCTTAGCTCCTTTGCCACAAAGAACTTTTCACTTTATGGCCAGCAGCTATGGCCAGAAAGAGAAATTACCACCAACAGTGATGTTTTTGACTGCATTGCTAGTGGCACTTTTATGGTTATGATAGGAGCAGAAGTAAGAGCTGGGACCAGCAGCAGAACCTCAACTGTCAAATATGTGTAACTAAAAGGGGCAATGGTGTCAGACACCACACTCACCCTGTCTCTGCGTCATCACTGCCTATTGGAATACTTTACCAGAGTTAGTTCACATGCAGACCTTTCCTGGTAGGAAATGATTAGGAGGAGAGGTGGGAGGGAAGGTCATTAATGCTGCAAATTCATATCCTTTTTCATTACTCTTACTGTAAAAATCCCCAGTGGTAGAATATTTGAGGTTTATCTTCATTAAATTTTAGGTACAGCTACTGATCCTGATTTATATACACACTATGCAGAAAGAAACTGGTATGGAGAGCTTCTTGATTTACATTCAGCTGTAAAACACAAAACATCATTTGTAACTATTTCTGATGGCTCCAGTACTCATCATTCCAAATATGCTTCACATTTCTTAGCTTTAGGCAGATGGTTACCAGGCAGACAGTGTCAAAAGGATAGAATTTAGCTAGCAGCAGTAAATAAGGAAAGACACTGAAAGGTTCCAAATCATGGAAGTGAAAAGGTCAGGCAATAATTTTACTATGATCCAATTATTCTATATATCAAGTTTAAACTTGTCTTCAAAAGTGTCCATTTTACAGCAGCTACTGTCTACATTTCTGAGCATTCAGCTCTCCTGAACAGCCTCGCACTCATCCATCACATTCTTCCACCCAATATATCCTCTCCTGGATGTCTTCTCTCATATTGCTCTGCAGGAACCCTTGGAGCAGCTCTGCTTCCTAAGCCTCTTGCTGCTTCTGAAATCCTGCTGGAGAAGTCACTTGTGCCATTTCACTTCCAAAAAGTAAAAGGAAGTAATGCAAAGGATCCAAAATGTCCTGCACTTTTATCATTCTTTCACTTGCTCTCCCTTTTTCTGAGATTTGATTTGATTCATGGGTTCCTCTTGAAGAAGTTTGTGGGGAGTTTTTTTGTTTGGTTGGTTTTGTTTGTTTGTTTGCCAAAATACTAAAGATCTCTGGATATGTGGCCAGCAGGAGCAGGGAGGTCATTCTGCCCCTGTATTCAGCACTGGTTAGGCCACACCTTGAGTACTGTGTCTAGTTCTGGGCCCCTCAATTTCAGAAGGATATTGAGACACTTGAACATGTCCAGAGAAGAGCAGTGAGGCTGTGGAGAGGTCTGGAGCACAGACCTGTGAGGAGAGGCTGAGGGAGCTGGGGTTGTTTAGCCTGGAGAAGGGGAGGCTCAGGGAAGACCTTATTGCTCTCTACAACTACCTGAAAGGAGGTTGTAGACACAGGTTGTTGGTGTCTTCTCCCAGGCAACTAGCACCAGAACAAGAGGACACAGTCTCAAGCTGTGCCAGGGGAAGTTTAGGCTGGAGGTGAGGAGAAAGCTCTTCACAAAAAGAGTATTGACCATTGGAATGTGCTGCCCAGGGAGGTGGTGGAGTCCCCATCCCTGGAGGTGTTCAAGAGGGGATTGGACGTGGCACTTGGTGCCATGGTTCAGTCATGAGGTCTTGGGTGACAGGTTGGACTTGGTGATCTTTGAGGTCTCTTCCAGCCCTGGTGATTCTGTGATTCTGTGATCTTCCCCTATATGTGTTTTTTCCTGAGGTGCTTGTAAAATTTGGGAGATCCATGTGCCTGAAAGGAAGGGAATCGTTTCTGGAAGGGTATAAGGAAGGAATGAGGACCATTTGGTACTCACAGGTGGTGTGTTTGGCTATCCACATCCCTGTGGAAATACAGATAGCTGCAGACGTACTTGAGAAAATACTATCAGGAAAGCAGGTTTGCATGGGGTAAAATCATCAGAATAGCTTTTATATTTTATACTTTTGAGAAGTTTTCTGGTCTGGTTAGCAATGTGGGTGTTTTGATTTTTCTCAGGTATCATACAGGCTTTTTGAAGACATGGGACTGTTTGAAACCTTTAAGATACCAGTGAGGGAATTTATGAACTACTTTCATGCCTTGGAATGTGGATACCGAGAGATTCCTTGTAAGTAAAGATTCCCAGCAGCGCCTAAGTTTGCTTAAGTAGAGTCAGGTAAGTGTTGACCTAGCTTCTAAAAGCAAGGCAGGTAAATCTAGCTGCAGAAGTAGATGAGACTATACCACTGTTTACATTTTAATTAGAGACCAACAGAGCATGTTTACCTGATGACATTCAAGTAGCAGAAAGCAACCACTGGAGTAAAGGATTGGAGCTGGTAGTGCAGGCTCTTTGTGTAACACTTTGTTTACAAAGTTTCCTCCATTGCAGACCCCACTGCTTCTCTGTTACTTTCTCTTTTTTGGCTGGTGTGAGACACATAATTGAATGTGATTCACCTTTAGTAAAACAGCATTTGCAGAACTATTTTTCAGCAGTTTTTCATGTTTGTGGTAACATTTGATTTGCCTGTGCTCTGTCGACTGCTGCATAGTACCCACTAGATGGTGCTGGTCTCCCTTTGTTGGAAATATTCTTCAGGTTTACTAACAGAGTAATTTGCTTTGTATCAAAGATCACAACCGAATCCATGCAACTGATGTTCTACATGCTGTTTGGTACCTTACTACTCAGCCCATCCCAGGACTCCCAACTGTGATTAATGATCATGGGTCAGCAAGCGACTCAGGTATATTTAAGTGTTCAAGTGTATATGTTGTCATTTGAAAGGGTGGGTTTTTTGCCATAGAATTCACTGTACAAAAGCCAACAGCTGAAGAGTCTACATTCAGAAGTACATTGGGTGGTGAAGGTGTTAACCTATGTTTGTGTAGAATTATAGGACTGTTGAGGTTGGAAGAGACCTTTGAGATTGTGAAGTCCAACATCTCACCCAGAGCTCACAATCCCACTACTGCTCCTAAACCTCTGCCACTAAACCCCATTCCTCAGCACCACATCCGTGAATCTTTTAAGTCCTTCCAGGGATGGTGACTCTGCCTGCTGCCTTGGGCAGCCTGAGAACCCTTTCTGGGAAGAAATTGTTCCTAATACCCAATCTGAACCTCATCTGGCACAACTCGAAGCCTTTTGTTCTTGTCCTGTCACACTGAGCATTCTGAGACTGACCCCCACTTGACTCCAACCTCCTTTGAGGTAGTTGTAGAGGGCAATGAGATCTTTCCTTATGTAACTTTGAAGAGAATGGAACGACTCCTTCAAAACCTAGTACTTTATATTTTAATGCATTTACTCTGGAGGTCCCTTCCAACCCCTAAGGTTCTGTGGTTTGAGAATGTGTGAATGCAAACCATTGTTGCCACTTGGTTTTTACAATAGCCTTTTTTTTTCTAGGAAATCTCTATTAGTATTGCTTTTCAGCACTGCCCCAGAAGTAGTGTAACTTCTAAATCCTCAAACCTTGCATTGTTTTGGTATTACAAAACCTTTGGGGTGTACAGGTTGTGCCATGTACTTGCTGCTGCTTGGCTCTCATTAAGTGTTCCTTTGCCTCTCCCCATTGTCTCCAAAGTAAGAGGCTTTTTACCATTTTACAGCTAGTTCCACTGTAGCAACTAGAGGACCTGTCTGTATTTTGTGAGAGTCCTGAGGGATTTATTGGAAGTTCAGGCCTTCTTTTTTTTTTTTTGATTGTGTTTGTGTGGCACATACATATAATTTTTTAAACTCTTCAGGGTGTTTTGGTGGGGTGGTAGATGCTTTTATTCCTGAAAATTTTTATTATCAAGAGTTGGTGGAGACTTTTTAGGTGAGGAGAAATGGCTGGAATAAAAGGGGCTGAGTTTTGGGTCTTTTTGGTGTTTGTTATTTGAAAGACATTGCTCAGCTAAGTGTAAGATAACACTCAAGGAGATTTAATAAGCAAAGCATTTCCCTCAGTATCCCCCCTGACAGACATGTTCAAGCTGCTTCAAGAAGAGGCTATCAGAAGAGAAGGATTATCAGCAAAAATCCAAATCTAGACCTTTGGATTGGAGAGTGTGCACCATGGGTTTAGTCTTCTGTTATGCATCACAAATTTACTCCTGTTCCTGCTTTGTTGCTTCTAGCTGTTTCAGTAAGTCACTGAAAAAAAATGGTAAGGATTTGTGTTTTTTTTCTTTATTTCTACTCAGATTCTGACAGTGGAATCACTCATGGCCATATGGGTTATGTATTTTCAAAGACATACACGCCTACAGATGACAGCTATGGATGCCTGGCTGGCAACATCCCTGCTCTTGAATTGATGGCTCTTTATGTAGCTGCAGCCATGCATGATTATGATCATCCAGGAAGGACCAATGCCTTTTTGGTAGCAACCAGCGCTCCTCAGGTAAATAAATCTCAAGCAGTGTTGCAGTTAAGTTCAGAAGGTTCTTAGTAACATCTTATCCTTGCCAGTGGCTTCTATTAAGCACAAGTCTACTAAATATTTTGAAGCAGCTGATCAAAGTGACAGAAGTAATCACTTCTCTTGGGTATTACCAGCAAGAGTCTTCTTACGTACTCCACCACCCTCAGTAGACCTGTTAAGAAAGGTACTGATAAAATGCCTCTGAGCTAATGCTCTGCTGACTGATAGGGAATGTGTAACTGTGAAATAAAGAATGATTTCGCTATTATTCACAAAGTGATCAAAATAAAATTAAAAAAACACCTGTAGAGTTGCCAGATACAAGTTAGTTTGTGCATGGTCATAACATATTCTCTGTTGTTCCTATAGAGTATGAGCAGCTGCAGTGTTTTATGAATGTATTTTTACACAACACATCTATCAGGACAGGGGAGTGTGTGCCAAATTAGCTCAGATTTGTAAATGAGGAATTGAGGTTACACAGAAGTTGCTGCCCATGCTGGAAGCTGAATTCTGACTCACCATTTATTGGCTTAATTATGACATTATTTTTCCTTGCTGTACATAGCTGACCTGTCTAGCTTCAGCATACTGTGCTGGAAAATATCTCAATGGACAAGGGGAG
Organism: Picus viridis; assembly: GCA_033816785.1. Lineage (NCBI taxonomy): Eukaryota > Metazoa > Chordata > Aves > Piciformes > Picidae > Picus > Picus viridis. The sequence continues at coordinate 7,880,018 of CM066568.1, forward strand.
AAAGAAAAAGATAACCTAATGGTGAGAAGAAGTTGGGTAGAGGTGCAGAAATTCTAGATTTACTCCCCAGATGGGATACAGGCTTCCTCTCTCATCAAGAGCAGGTTGCCTGCACTTACTCTGTATTAGTTCTTTAATATTTCTCAGCCTTGCAACATCTTTGTGTGATCAAGACCCTTGAAAATCTGGCCAGGTATAGAGATTGATAGAAGATGTAAGCTATCCTTAAATCTGCCTTTGGGAAGTGAATGCTGTAGCTATAGCTTTGAAAAAAATCAATGAGGGAAGTTAAATAATTAGCCTTAATAGAGTGTCCCTAGTTTGACAATAAATTACTGAGAAAAATTCACATTATTCTTGATGTTTTGGGAAGTGGTGTTTGGGATATTTTTTTAATCTTATACTACCTGAAGTTTGTAGAAACTTGTAGAACTTTTGTTTGGCATCTGGTTTTTCTACTATTTTTGTACTGAAAATCTACCCTCAAGTGGTAGGCCTGGGTAGCAGAAAGTCTCAAAAGCTATGCTCGCTGTGCAGTTAGGCATAATGAGCCTGGATGCATGCCTGTGTGATCTGCTCTATGTGATCCTGCTCTGGCACCAGGCTTGGATTAGATAATCTTTCAAGGTCCTTTCCAACCCCTAACATTCTGTGATTCTGTGAAAATAAAGTCATTTCAGCCACCTGTTCTCCGGGGAAAAGAAGAGATTCTGTTCTTTAGGATGGGATTAATTTTTTATTCATCTCTAGGTGACAGCAAAATAGAAACGAAGTGAAAAGCCACTGGAACATAAGTGTGTATGTTTGTGTAAAAATTACACAACTTGTATCTGTTTTACAGAGAAACCTATTTCCAAAAGCTTTTCTTTCCATAAACTAAATTGTCAAAAGACAAAATGTTTCTGAAGTGGAGAGATTTCCTGGATGGCTGTTCCCTATAGCCCATTTTTCAGATCTTCCTTTTGCTTGTGAACAGTATTGCCATCAGTACGAGAGTTACGCATCTTGGTTTGGTACATATTTAACCAATTTGGGATTTTAACATAGCGAAATCTGTCGGGCTTGAGTATGTGTTGTATGATTGCAAACTGGAATTTCACCTCTTTCTGTGTTTGGAATCAGTCCAACACGGATGGAACAGCCAAAGACGCCAAAGACAATGATCTCTGTTAAGTGGGATGGGTTCTGAGAAACGGGGAGACAGCACACCTGTGCTACGTTAGTCTCGAATTTATGGCCTGACACAGAACGGTCTATTGTCACGGTGCAGTTCAGTCAGGAACCAAAGACCCTTGAGCATGAAACACCCTGATTTTTCAAATCAATTTTCATCTCCACAACAATACAAGTGTCTGCTATTAGTCCTGCCAAAATCCTATCTTCAGACCTCAACAAGTTCTTTAAAAAAGCAAGCACAAATCAGTCGAACCTGAACCTCCCTTACGCTTCATCCCCATGGCATTCTTCTTTCTGCATTGCAGTGCTTCTTTTGCTTAGAAGTTTCTCAGCTTTCAGCTGCCCACATTGCTTTCACAGGCAGTGCTGTACAACGACCGCTCTGTCCTGGAGAACCACCACGCTGCTGCTGCCTGGAACCTTTTCATGTCAAGGCCAGAGTACAACTTCTTGGTCAACCTCGACCACGTGGAGTTCAAGCATTTCCGCTTCCTTGTCATTGAGGCAATTTTGGCTACTGACCTGAAGAAACACTTTGATTTTGTTGCCAAATTCAATGCCAAGGTAAGAAAATGTCTTCAGGTTTCTGGTAGATAGCCAGAAAAGATGGTGTGGGGCTTGGTAGTGCCACAGTGAAGGGCTAGAAAGGCTGCTGTGTTGCTCGCTCTTCTGAAGGTTATTTTGGCTGCTATTCTGTTGAATATTAACCTGGCTCTTTTGTTCTTTTTTGCTTAAATATAGTGGCACAGCTTCTTTTCTTATATAGGTTCAGGGTTGTTTTTTTTCAAAAAGTGATTTAAAGCTAAAGATATTGTGGACTACTTGAATGTAAATCCCACTTACATCCTGCTTTTCAACATTTTTTCTTGTTCACTGACACCTTAGACCTATTAGCAAAGGTGTTCAGTTCTGGGCTTCTCAGTTCAAAAAGGACAGGGAACCGCTTGAAAGAGTCCAGCAGAGAGCCACAAAGATGATGAAGAGAGTAGAACATCTCCTAGCTGAGGAAAGGCTGAGGGAGCTGTCTCTCTCTTTAGGTCAGAGAAGGGGAGCCTGAGGAGTGACCTCATTCGTGCTTATAAAGATGTGGAGGACAGAGCCAGGCTTTCTTTTTACATATCACTCTACAGCTCATAGTAAATTCCAGCTGTGGGTTAGGTTACCTGCCTACACGTGGGATTTTGTTAAACAGCTTCCTCTTTGGATGCATTCTTTTAGCCAGGATTGCTGTCATGGTTTTCCTTCTTCTGTCTTCTAGGTAAATGATGATGTTGGAATTGACTGGACTAATGAGAACGACCGCTTGCTGGTTTGCCAAATATGCATAAAACTGGCTGACATAAACGGGCCTGCAAAATGCAAGGATTTGCATCTGCAGTGGACAGAAGGCATTGTCAATGAGTTTTATGAACAGGTAAATCAATTCATGTCCAAAATGGTATCTGCTGGTTGTATGTCTTGAATCCCAGAAATCAGGGCTGAAAAGGGATGGCTGGTTACACTGGTCCATCATTTAGCTGGATCAGTGATAGTCCATTTGTTACTGAAGCTTCTGATGGGTTCTTAAATCCCATCTGATGATGGGATTTTTACAGGCTTAAATGTTCCAGTCTGGCACTGTTCTTACAGTGGTTGTGGCAAACAAGTTTTGCTTTCCTCTTTTTTTTTTTTTTATTTCTTTCTTCTGTTAAAAGTCATCATTTCCCCCTTTCAGGTTTATTTAGTGCAAACTCTCTGTTCTTACTCTCATCTTTTCTTTTTGAGACATCAACTGGTTCACATTACTCTCTTTTGCAGTCACTCTAGATGGACAAAACAGACCAGAGGAATTTAGGTTCTCTGTGGGCCACATCTCTGTTCATACATGCAGAATCTTATCGTTACAGCTATGCTCAGTGCACAGGCTTTTAGTTTATCACACACTGACCATATCTGCTCCCTACACATTGATCCTGACTCATACTTATTTTTTCAGACAGCACTTTCAGAAGGTTGTCAGTACAACTGCACTAATTATGCAAGGCTTAGCCGATGGTAGCACGTAGAAGGACAGCCACTGATTCGTTTACAAAGAACTGGGAATACAGCCAGGCACTGGTCCTCTACTGCCAGGTGTAAGGGAGCTTTTAATTGAACCTTTTCTCATTATAAACTATTTAGCCCTGCTGAGTACAAGAAACAGGACTTTTCCCACACAATTTCTCCATTTCCTGAGTGGGAACATATTCTGAATGTGCTGGTTAGAGTAAACTCCACATATCCTGTTTTTTTTGAGCGGGAGCAAGAGAGCTAAATCACTGAACCAGACACCCCAAAGATGTCTCAGAGAGGCTGTGCAGTAACTCAAAGTCACAGACTAATCCTTTTTAAACACAACAAACAAAACAAGCAAAAAACAACCACAGGATTTCCTGCTGTAGCTGCCTTCTGGAGTATGTAAAGAAATAGGGAAAGGGACAAAATTCAGACACTGACTTTTAGCTCCTTCATTTCTTTCAAATCTCCAGAGGAATAGAAAGAACAGAAACCTTCAAATATATTTCATACATAGTTAGTTCCATTTTTCTTTTGTTTTTGGTTGTATTACAGAGAGCAAGTCCATGATGACAGCAATCAACCTTCATTTCCCATGTTGTTCTCCATATTTGTTTTCATTACAACTCTCCCAACAAATAGTGTTTAGTTCTGGTGATGATCGTAGCTTATGCAGACAAAACCTGTTAATGAGGTCTATGATATGACTCTCCTTTGATCCAACATAATTAATGTCAGAGGGCACTAATTGCTCCAGTACATTAATATCATCAAAGTGTTGGATAGTGAGCTCTGAATCAAGCTTGGGAGGAACATTTGTGGGAGGACACCGTGTTAGAAGTCTGGGTAATTTTCCATCTCTCAGGAAGGTGTACTGCTAATGTTTTCAGGCTATTGGAAGCTGCTGCAAAGGACTATTGGATATTATCTTTCTTACAATCCTGTAATGAAAAATAAAAAAAATAGAGATTTATCTTCTCTGCAAGATTTGATTCAGAATAACACATCTGTTACCTTTGTTACTGGCATTCCTTTTGGCACAGAGATTGTGGACAAACGTATTGACACTCTCGGCTTGCGAATTCCGAGCGGTCAGGGGATATTAATACTAAGATACTCGAGGTTTGGGGGATTGGTTTTGTTTTAACAGACCATGTGTGTTCACTGTACTGAGAAATCAGTGTGCCCCAGTGGATTTCCTGGTTTGTTGATCTTTTGCACGGCATGAATTGCCATGCTGACAGGATCCTGATGGAATTGAAAACAGATAATGTTTTCTTCCTAGGACTTATTTTTGACCTTAAGAAGGACAAGCTAGGTTCTCCGTTATTTAACCTGGGTTGAGATCTGATTTTCTGCTATGAGACATCTATCAAACCATTTTCACCTTGCTTTTGATTTATTCTATTTCTGAGAAGGGAAAAACCTTAACTTTCTCACTTCTAAAAAGGAGAGTTTTCTGGGAAGCTTGATTTTCCCTAGAGTTATTATCAAAAAGCATACATATTTCAGCCTGTGAAAGTCATGAAATCTTCCTTGCACTTCCCTTAATAAACTCCAGTTCCTTTGAAGAATTTAACTCCATTATAAATAAATAAAATTCCTTATTAAAACTGTGATGCATAGAAACATTCAAAATCCTGTGTCATACAAAAGACACATTGCACTCTGATTGTTTTTCTTCTCCCCACGTGCATACTTAGTTGAAGACAGGTTAGACATATTAAAAAGAATCAAGAAACACAGTGCAAAGTATTTCATATGATAAATTACATTGTAATGGAACCATAGAATAGAATCATGGAATCATCGAATCAGGGTTGGAAGGGACCACAAGGATCAGCTAGTTCCAACCCCCCTGCCATGGGCAGGGACACCTCACACTAGATCAGGCTGGCCAGAGCCTCATCCGGCTTGGTCTAAAACACCTCCAGGGATGAGGCCTCAACCACCTCCCTGGACAACCCATTCCAGGGCTTCACCACTCTCATGGTGAAGAACTTCCTCCTCACATTCAGCCTGAATCTCCCCACCTCCAGCTTCATTCCATTCCCCCTAGTCCTATCACTACCTGATAGCCTGAGAAGTCCCTCCCCAGCCTTCTTGTAGGCCCCCTTCAGATACTGGAAGGCCACAATGAGGTCACCTTGGAGCCTTCTTTTCTCCAGACTGAACAGCCCCAACTCTTTCAATCTGTCCTCACAGGAGAGGTGCTCCAACCCTCTGATCATCCTCATGGCCCTTCTCTGGACACCTTCCATCACGTCCATATCCCTCTTGTAATAGGGGCTCCAGAACTGGAGGCAGTACTCCTGGTGGCGTCTCACCACAGCTGAGTAGAGGCAGAGAACCTGAAAAAAGAACTTGTAACTATTTCAACAGTCAGCTTTCTTCCTGCTACTGACATCTCACAACCAGGCAGTCTCAGATGGGTTACTGTAAAGAGCAAGCTCTTTCTAATTTCCTTGTTATTTCCACACGTTTTGTTAACATTAATATTTTACATTTAATAATTGAATATAACGTTTCAAGGTAGGCTATAATTAAAAGTAACAAAACAAAGCACAAGGAAATAAACATTTGTAGTACATTTAACTTTTGTTCTTGATCCTCCCTGATATCAACAGGGTGTTGACCAGATGACTTTTGCAGAATTTAGATTACAGGGAGATCACAGAATGGTAGGGGGTGGAAGGGACCTCAAAAGATAGTCCAAGACCCCTGCCAGAGTGGGATCACCTAGAGTAGGTCACACAAGAATGCATCCAGGCAGATTTAGGATGTCTTCTGTCACCTTCCCAGTGAAAAAGTCTTTCCTTATGTTCACTTGGAACCTCCTCTGCTGCAGCTTGCACTCATTGCCCCTCGTCCTGCCATTGGACATCACTGAGCAGAGCCTGGTTCCATCCTCCTGACACTCACCCTTCACATCTTTATAAGCATGAATGAGGTCAGCCCTCAGTCTCCTCCAAGCTAAAGAGCCCCAGCTCCCTCAGCCTCTCCTCAGAAGGAAGATGTTCCACTCCCATATATATTTGGGCAATCTTTAAATTTGGGCAATGATGGAATTTGAAACTATCTGTCCAAATGCTAATCTTTATTCTCAAATATAGATCTCTGTATTATATTAAAACATTAATTTACATACAAGGCATTGTTAGGGGAATTGCCATTCAGTCTTTACATATCAGCTAAAAGCTCATTGATATCACCAGTATTTTTGCTGTGATAAGTGAGTATATCAGACTTGGTTCTGCAAAAAGGTTTTACTTCTTTTATACCATGAGAGGAGGGAGGAAAAAGTCTTCCTATACCTCCACTCTTATACTTCTTTCCCCAAGAAAAGCTAGCAACAAGTTTTATGGGAAAGATTTGCTGCTTCTGAGTAATTCCTGATTTCATAATCATAGTATCATAGTATCAGAGTTGGAAGGGACCACGAGGATCATCCAGTTCTAACCCCGCTGCCATGGGCAGGGACACCCCACACTAGATCAGGCTGGCCAGAGCCTCATCCAGCCTGGTCTTAGTAGTCCTAGGAAACAAATACAACCCAAAGGTAATAAGACTTCTCCATATTTTGTAGACTGAAGAGAAAATCAATCAGAAAACTACTTCAATGAGATAACCCTTGCCTGTAGAAGTATAGTCTTGTTCCCTGCTAACAGGTGACTGACTGTGAGGTTGTTTTGAGCTAACAGAATGGATTTTTGTAAATAATGTCAAAGGGAAGTGGAGGGGAGAGGAGGAGAGGGGAAAGGAATAATCTTCAGATTTTCACACTCACAGTGCTAAGTACAGGACAAGGAGAGTGGACATCATTTTGCACTAACACCCTTGTTAAATTCACTCTCAGTTGTGGGCCCTCTTGGAAGAAAAGAGCTGTGGCTTTGATTAACTATTTGACATGATGGCACCGTAGCAATGTCATGCTGACATGCTATGGAGGAGGCATTTGAGTTGAATCATTTTTCTTTCATCATTTTCAATTGGTTTGATACTCATTACTCCTTTTTTGTGACATGGTTTTGTTTCATTTACTTCAGAGAAATTACCACTATTTTTCATATCCAGGGTGATGAAGAGGCTAGCCTGGGCTTGCCGATCAGTCCTTTCATGGATCGCTCTGCTCCTCAGCTGGCACACCTCCAGGAATCTTTCATCACTCACATTGTGGGACCACTATGTAACTCCTATGACTCAGCTGGGCTAATGCCAGGGAAATGGATAGAAGATAGTGATGAGTCAGGAGACACTGATGAACACGAAGAGGAAGAAACAGCAGAAATGGAAACTTGTGAAAACGCGGAATCCAGTAAGTTGTTTGCACTTACATTTTTCAGCTAAACAAGTTCCATATTGTGACCACAGTTAAGCAGCTACATTATAAAAGCATAGAGACCGTGAGCTCAACAGATTCAATATGGACCTTTCCATGGTTGCAGTCATTCAGTGCTGTCCTTGGTGAAGCTGGCAGGTAGCCAGTTACGTTGGTAATGAAGACATTCCAAGGTCTTATAGGTCATTAGAAATGTATACCTATGATCAACAAGATCATGGATGTTCTAAACTTTCTCAGTATCACAAAACAAAAGGTTGAGATCTGAGATGCACAGGTTCTAAGAGTTGTGTTTAAAAAAATTGTGAAGATCTTTTTCTTGATGAAAATGCCATTTAGGCAGGTGGAAATGTAGTTGTGGCAGAAAACATCCTGATAATTCACTAAAGCAATTTAAGAGTTAGAAAACCTTAAGTTAGCTAATAATTGCTTTCACTGTTATGCAGGCACATGTAATTCTGATGCATCTATAAGAATGACACAGGCTCAGTCTTCAGTGATTCAGACAAATGTTAACACTACTGCAAGTGCTTGCTGGTAGCTGCAGAACACAGCAAGATGTGGGATCACCCGGGAAACCCAGGAGAAAATGTCCTGCTGCGGCATTGGCAGGGCAGACCTTGCTTATTAGTGCTAAACCTGAAGGTTTCCTACAGGGAGCCAAGGGCTTTCTAATGAAGGATTGAGTTGGATTTCGTCTGTTGCTCAGTGAAAAGTTCTTTGTTTCCAATTCAAAAGCTTCAAGGGCTAAACATTTTGGATCCTGACACAGGCATACTTCAGGCAACCTGCAAATACTAATCCACGCAAATTTATTTTGTACAAAACATTCCTCTACGTCACCTTCTCTAAAGGGGGAAAAAAAATCAGCAGTTCTCTTTGAAGGAGTTATTATTTCAGTTCCGTGACTACCACTGCCACTGTTAATGACCAGGGGAAATTGTCAAGCTTTGTACTGTTAAGGAGTTAACAGTCTGTGCTGAACAGACCGCGCTGGCACAGGAAAAGCCTGTGCTTCAATCAGCAAAACACTTGTAGCACAGCTCTGTCAGGAGCCATGAGAAGTACCAGTGGGAAAAACATTTTATAGGATAACAGCAGGGAACTGATGCTTCAAAAAGACAAGCGAGCTCTCTGACAATATTTTGCTGTGTGACAACTGCTTCAGCGGTCAGACTCCGCTGCCAAAGAGATTTTGTGCAAAGTCTTTGAGGTCATCTCCACCATGATGCTGGAGCAGTGATCTTTGAAAAGAAAACACAGGGAGGGATTGTCTCCTCTGATTACTAGTACTTGCTTATTCATTATCCTTTTACAGCTCACACCAGAAATAATTGTATATGCAACTACGTCAGGATTGGATTTTTTATAGGACAATCCACAGGGATTCATTGTGAGCAGGCAGGAGACACAGAATTAAATGTATTGTAATGGAGTAGGTCAATCATGGTCTTTAAGTGCTTGATTTAAAAAAAACAATTGCCAGAAACAGCTCAGCAATGTGTTTTATACATACTTGTTCAAGCACTAGATGTCTCTGTGAGCTGCATAGTCAGGGACAACCTGAAGCCTATGATAGGATGAAGCTGGCGCTCAAAATCTGAAGGAACCCAGTTTGCTTTCACAGAGATCTGGAGAGGCAAAGCATTCTGAATTTGAAGACTGTTTGAGTTTTGTGGGGTTTAAAAATCTGCTGGTGAAGTTCCTGTATGTCGTATACACCCTGACTGCTTCCCATACCTTTAGCTCCTTTTCCTTCTCTTACAGAAAATAGTACATTAATGTCACACGGTATTTTACAGAAAAGAAGAAGTTCAAGAGGAGAAAAATCTACTGTCAGATCACTCAGCACCTGCTTCAGAACCATAAAATGTGGAAGAAAGTAATTGAAGATGAGGAGAGGTTAGCCGGGACAGAGAAGCAAGGCGCAGAGCAATCCACGCTGTATCAATCTTCAGAACAAATCCAGGCCATCAGGGAAGAGGAGGAGGAGAAAGGGAAGCCCAAGAGGGATAAAGAGGAGAGCACAACTCTAGAACCAAACCAATGACAATATTCACAGCAGTATTTTAAGACAGATTGACTCGTGCACAAACTCTTTCTCAAGCCAGCACAGCATTTAGACACAACACTGTAGAAGTACGGGATAATGCGCCTACAGCTGTTTAATTTGTTTCTCTTTCCTTTTTATGGTGAGGTACATTGTTTAAACTCCTGTGCTCAAGGAAGCTTTCACACTGCGACACCGGCTTTTACAGACTTTCCTTAGAGAGATTTGGGGTGGGTGGAATTATATGAATATATATAAATATAAATATATATATATATAGCCAGGGTTATTGGCTATGCACTTCAGCAGAATACATTTAATGATATATTATGGTCACTGTGATATTTACAGATGAGAGCTATCTAAGGAAATGCTGTTTCTGAAGCACATTTGCAATTAACAGTAAGGTACCAGTGAAGTAGCTTTTTCTCTTGATGCTGAGGGATAAAAGTTCCAAAGCTTTACAGGAATGCTGATACATCCTGCCAACATACATGTGTGTGAGGGAGTGTGTGCAAGTGTGAGTGGATGTGATGTAATATAGCACAGTTGGAGTTCTTATTACACTAGGTGTAGCACATCTGAATACACAACAACAAACCGAAGGCCAGAAACCATTTTAAGGAGCTTTGCATTCCCCATAGCCCGCCAGGTCACAGTTGGCACTCTAGCTGCATGCAGCAGCCTTTTAGCAGGGGCCATGGTGGCGTGGGCTACTGGCTTGGCCCCATCTGGCTGTGCAGGGTTTTCTGCCTTCTCCTCTTTCTCCTTTTCCTCTGCACTTCCCAAACTGCTGGCAAAAGGGATGTGCCAAGCGATTTATTTCCCCAAGGGAGTTACAAGGGACTTTGTGGCATGCTGGTATGTCCCCCTTGAGAGGACTTGTCCCTCTGTATACTTCTTGGTATGTGAATGGCTGTGTGGGGCAGTGTGTGCATTTGGGCAGGAGAGAGCAGAGAGCAAATGTGTGTACATACACAGAAACCAGAGACATGCTGTCATCTACCTAATCTAACCTTATGCCTCCGTGCATCGGTGGCCAATTACATCATTTAAGAATGAAGCTAAACTACATCTCTTGAAAGCAAAAGAAAGGGAGTATGGGGGCCGTGCCCTTCCTCAGAGCAAAAGGCAAATGATGCATCAGGAGCAGCGTGGGGGACAGGTGCCAATGCTGTGTTGGCTGAAAACTTGCACACCTCAGCAACCACTCACATGAGCTTCAGAGACCTTGGGTTTGATGCTGAATGAGAGCAGTTTGTTGCTGGCATTCTGCTTAGAAGCAGCATGTTTGTTCCCACCAATATTTTTTGTTTGTGTGTTTCCTTTTATTTTTTTTTAAGGTAAAGGAAAAGATCAGGCCTGTAAGAGCAGATTTTTTTTTAATTATGTTTTTTTTTTGGGGGGGGTTCCGTTTCTTTTCTCTGTTGTTTATGCTGTGAGCCAAATGTCTATTTAAAAGGTTGGATATTCACTTTCCCTATTTTATTTCACGCTATGATATTTGTCAGTGATTAGCTATCTAGATGTAAATATGGGTAAAAACAAAAATTTTATGGGGTTCCTGTAGATAATGATATCTTTAAGAAAAAAAAAAAAAAATGAAAAGGAAAAAAAAAAAAAAAAAGAAAAAGGGAAAGTTTGTTTTTTTTTTTTTTGTAAAGCTAAGTTTAAAAGGAAAAAAAAAAAAAAAAAAAAAAATAAATGCAAGACCATTTTTATACAGAGTAGCCATTTCCACACCCACCAAATGCGGTCTTGAGTGATTTGTATAGACCCTTCTGCGAAGCCAGTGGTCTACAGGATCAGGGCTTTAAATTATCGATGCTCTTTAGGACTGGCAGCACCAACCAGTAGCACACAATTTAAGTTTTGTTCCCACAAGAATAATTTTTATATATATATATATATATATATATATATATACACATATAAAAAGTTCAATAAGTCTCAAAAATCATTTCACTGTGTATGCTTTCTATATTTTGATCCTGCAGCCACTCGCCAAGAAGAGGCTGGCTTGTGTGAGTGAGAACGCTTGTGAAAGGAAGAGTGTGTAGGAGAAGTCCCTTTCTATATTAAATTTCTGACTTTGCATCCATCACTTGTTGCTGTTGTTACACTTTCACCATATTTCATGATCCTATTGATACCTCCCCAAAACCCTTGGAAAACTTTCTCTGCCAAAGCCAATCAGTGTGTGGGGTAAGTGTGGGATCACTTCAGAGTTTCCTTTCGCTTTGCATTTCCTTTAAGAGGGAGCTTTTGCTGGAAAACAGCATTTTGGTTTCTTACAGGTTGCCTCTGCCTGACATCATCCCATTCTCCTGTTAACAGCAGAGAAGATGTGTTTGCCTTTCATCAGAGTTACTCTGGAGCGTAGCTCTGAATGCTTTTCTCAACGGAAATAGTGGTTTTCAAAGCAAAGGTCCAAATTGCACTGTTATTTTAAAGGGAAAGGACACAGCAAAATTCATTCAAAAGAAAAAAGGGATTATCACCAGGATCTCAGCAAGTCTCCTCCAACACCAGCTTGCAGTGTTTTCACATCACTTTGGTTAATCATTTCATTTGGGGTTTTCTTGTAAGAGTGATATGCTTACCTTATAGCATCCGAAGAATTTAATATGCCTCGTTTTGTCCTTCAAAAAGTAAACTTACAGAGATGCTCTAAAATGCCAAGTCTGCAAGCACTTTCTTCTCCATTTTCAGTTCATGATCACTGGATTATTTTTCTTTTGTACTAATTTTTATGTTGCTTTTGCTAGTAGGAAAAAAAAATTAAATAAGAAGTTAGTGCAGAAAGTGTTAGTGGGTGCCCAGGTGTTGAAATCACAAAGAGATACTCAAGGTAAAATGCTGCAAGTGGAGTTCCACACACTCTTGTAAGCAGGCATACACAGGGTTGGACTAAGAAAAATTGCAATTAAAATGTGCTGAAATTGAATTACTCTGCTTTTGATTACTGTTAGGTAAAATCAGGGTCAGCTTCTAATCTGTTAAGATTTCCTGCTGCATGGCCAATGCAGCTGTCACAAGTCATTATTACATTGCTACACAAGCCTGTTTGTGAGTACAGTTTGACTAGCTCAGGTCTTTTACAGTGAAGGAGTTGCTGACAGGTATAAAATCACGACAATCACTGATTTTATCCAAAATGGAAGGAACACCAGTAAAGAAGCTAAAGTAGCTGGAAGTGCTTGACTTGGTAAAAGGTGACCATTATTTATCCTCCAGTTGGTTACTAATAGAATCCAATTTCTGCACAGGTCCACTCCTTACAGACCCGGTTCACAGTCTTTGTAGAGAATTTCTGGCAGGTGACCATCAGGAAATTTCCCAGGTTGGTTTGACTCTAACACAAAATGCCAGAAAGATTTTGTTTCAAACATGAGTACTATTTTTTTTACTTCATTTTTTTTTCAGTAGATAATGAAGCAGGTAAATTTTTTAGGGGTGTGAACATCTCTCTGCATGGCCATCATCAAGTTAAAATCCAAGACTGTGATGGGACAGGATCTAGTGAGTGAATGCATTTGGGACTTTCACCCTTAGTATACCACTGTTAGAAATCATTAAGATCTTGAGGGTATAACTTTGGAAGGAATTTAAAGGTTCAGACAGATTTTTCTAAAAGCACCTAAACAATTCCACACCCAACTCACTCTTTTTTGCTTTCCATACTGGAAAGCAAGTTCCTTTGTTTTTTGTTTGGTTGGTTTTGGTTTGTTTGGGGTTTTGGGTTGGTTGGTTTGTTTGTTTGTTCTTTAGAAAGCTGCCCTACATTTCTGTCTGCTTTGTAGAATCTTTATTTACTTTTTGCCAACATTTTAGCCCCTTCTTTCTTCCTTCCCTTAGGAATGCCCCAGACAGTAGAATGCAGCATGAAGAAGCAAGGATCTTGCCAATTGAGCATTAGTCAGTGGCACAGCCAGTGAAGACCGCTCAGCCTGTGCCCCAGTCTGTGTGTGTTTGCACCCAGTGCTGTGCCCATGCTGCTGAGCTGTGAGCTGAATAGATGAGGAGTAGCTGTCAGTTTGGGTACTCAGCAACCTGAACCCTACCAGCTTTTGGTGGGACTTGGGATTTTAGAGAACTTTGTTGGTTTTCAAAATGAACCTTGAGCACTTCTGAAAATATGGCCAAAAGTATAATGCAGCATGAGCTTTGTGGTCGGTCCCAGGTGTGAATGAAGTACTTGTGCAAAGTCTCATCCAGCATATCCTGCTTGGTCTGTGTGGTGCGATCCTATGCTGATGACAGTGAAGGCTTTGATGTTGTTGAAGATAACTGTAAGTTGAGTCCACCCTATCACTGACTTGCAGCAGGCACAGCCAGATGTGTCAGTCACTGTGAGCCTGAACAAACAGCAGTGTCTAAGGCTGGGATCCAGAGTAGGCACAAGGCACTTGACCAGCAAATAACCCCAGCGAGATGCACCAGCTGATACAAGTGTGGGAGAGTCAGCACAGATTTGCTGTGGTTCACTCTAGAGCTGAGCCGTTTCATAGACGTACTGTGCAGTAGGGTCAGAGGGCAGCAGTGAGAGCCTGGCTTTCTTTCTCTGAAAGAGGAGGATTTTGGAAAACTTGTAATTCATCAAAAAACTAATAATTGCTATTACTTCTGTAAGTGCTGTTATGTTTGAGATGTTCCAGCATTCTGTGTTTCAGCAAGAAAAGTTTCCATTTGAGTATGAAAGATTCTTGAGCTGTGGGATGGGTGGAGGATTAAATTGAGACATATGGCGTACCCAGAGAGGAGAACATGCCTCTCCCAGGTCTGTTGAAAGCACCACAGCTGAGCAGCAGGCATGGAGGGTTACTTGCTCTTCCAAGTCTTGGGCCTGAACATTGGCCTGAGAGCCCTCAGGCCCTGAGCTGTGAGCACAGCAATGGTGTTAATTAGTTCTTGAGTTGGTGGGGTTGTAGATATGCCAGGAGAAAGCGAAACTTGCAGTTCATAGGAAAAGATATTGGAGTCCAATATGAAACAGAATTCATGCACACATCTAATTTTCTTTCAAAATCAAATGTAGCCCCACTTCAGTGAAGTAACTGTGGAGTATCCAGAGTGTAAATTACAAGTTGATGTTGCAGCATTAGTCAAAATGGTGACAGCATTCAAGAGAAGATAGTAGCTCCCATTACCTAGGGGGAAGGAGTCTTTTTCTTGGGGTTTTATTTTATTTTATTTTATTTTCATATTTTTTATGTGAATCAACAAATAACAGTGTTCAGGCCTCCTGAAGGAAATGCATGTTAATTGCTTTGGAACAGATGAGGGAATAGTTGGAATTAGATGACAACTGTCTTAAGCAATCACTGGAAGACCTATCAAAAAAATACTGATTATATGAGGCAAAAATGAATTAGAGCAAGACAGCACCACTGCATTTGAGAGCAACTTAGTATGATAAATCTTTCTTTGAACTTCATCAATAAATCTTTCTTTGGATTTCATCACTTCCATTTAGCAAAACAACATTCCTCTGGAGGTAAATCAAAGCAGGATTATAGCCCCTGCTGTGGTAGTTATTGAATCCCAGTGTTGGAGGCAGCAGCGCGAGAGTTATCCTCCATTTACATCCTAATTATGATTTATTCAGAGGCCATTAGTGGGATTTTCAAGGCAGGCAGGTGTTCTCTTGGTGAAAAATACATCAGTCCTCCTCAGTAGGATGCAGACATCGCCTACGTGAGAATCTGCCCGAATTCTTAGGACAATACAAGCTCCTCAGGAGTCTGTGGGCAGCAAAGTGTGTGAGTAAACGTTTCTGCAGAGTCCATGTTCACAATCACAAAAGGGGGCAAAAGCTTGAGCTAGTTAACAAGACTTCTTTGATAAAATTCAAACAACACTAAGCATTTTGCAGTTTGAAAGCTTGCCAACGTCACTTGAGGTCTATGCAAAAGTTACCCCAAGTGCTTGCACGTGTAAAACTGTTCCCTCTGGAAGGTGATGAGTTCAGGGAAAACCAACTGGCCTTGATTGTGGTCTGTTGAGCTGAAAGGTATAGTAAACGAAGAAGAGGTTTTGGTTAAAGTAGTTTAATTCTCCCTCATTAAAGAAGACTTTGCTTGTTGCTAATGCTGATTTTAGTCAAGCTTTTTCGGTGGCTAGTCCGTCCCAGCTGTTTCTTACTTCCAAAGCCCTGCTTGTGGTACATCCAAGGTGTGGAAATGGGGCACCGTATGAGACTTGTTCTGCTATGGAGGAAATATGGGATCTGTTTGCACCAAGGAGTATCACTGAAGTCTGCAGCTGAGGAAGGTGGTGTATCCCCAGCAGTGGATTTGATAGGCAAATCCAAATATTTCTCTTTCCTGTCTGTGGGGAAGCATAAGAGCAAGTATAAAGGGCTTTTCCTCAGCTGCAGACCATGTGTGCTTTTATGACTGAATTCTCTTGTCTGGATTCAAAACCTGTAGAAATCAGATCAAATAAGCAGAACACATCATGTGCTGTGGCCCCAGTGAGGCAGATGTGTCTTAGCTTGGTTTTGCTCTGGCTTGCAGAGGAAGTTGTGCTTGCACCACTGGCCTGCATATAGTATGGAGTGCTGGGTAGCATGGCACACAGGGAGGAACTGGTGAGAAGTAAAGAACAAATGCCAGATTTCAGAGGGCTGTAGTCCAGGTAGCTGGAGAAATAAGATACAAGTCATATAATCCAACTCCGTGCCCGTCCTGCTGTGGTTTCCTCACAGCAGCATCCCACAGGCAGTGGACTTAAATGCTCTGCTTCCCAGTGCTGTCTTCCTTTACTGCAGCGAACACTTGCAAACAATTAATGTGAATTAGCAATTGTTCTTTTCTTTAAAATACTGATTTAGAGAAGAATTCATTTTGGGAGTTTCATTGTTGGTTGTTTTCTCTCCCCTGGCCCTAGATGTTTTGCCCCCATGCTTTCATAAAAACAAACAAACAAAGGGATTTGTAATCTGCCCAGAGAGAAAAGAGTTAGGGCTTTGCTTATGTGTGTGCATACAACTTTAAGTAGGAAGCCTGTTGCCTGTTAAAGTTATCTTCCCAAAATTCCTCTCTGATTCTGACACATGATGAAAATCTGTTACTTGAATGGAAACTCTTCATTTTTAGGTGGTTATAAACCTCAACCTGAGGTGGTATCCTAAGCGACCAGAGTTAGTGACTTGCTGCGTGATGTTGACGGCATTGTTAATATTTCAACCATGTCAGCATACATTTGGTCATTACTTTCCTAGAGTTGTCTTTGGTTGTTTTGTTTCCCTTGGAGTAATCCATTTGAGATGTTTGCATCCCAGAAAGTAATTGAGGTTCACTTTTTCAAAAGCTGTGACTCTTGGGTTGTGTTTGTTTAACAGGTTAACATTTTCGCTGATGGGTGGCAGGGTTTTGGGGTTGTTTTTCTTCTTAGCATTTTTGGTAGAAGGATATCTAGGACGTTTTTCAAGAAAACCACATTTTGTAGCTTGAGCCTCTGGTTGTGGAAGTGGTAGCATCCAAAAATATTTGTTTTCCAATGGAGTTTGGCCATCTGGGTTACAATATGCAACTATGTGTAGCACATAGGTGTGACTTAAAAAAACTAATAAATAAAATCCCATGTTGGTGAAAGTAATCAAGAAATGAATCCAGCAAGGTCAAAACCCTCCCTGAATGACCATTTCTGGTCTGTTGACATGACTGAAGCATTTGACCCTCCTCACGTCAAATGTCAAATCGTAGAGGTTTTGCATTTTCAAGTACACAAAAGGCCAACTTAAAGGGGTTTTTACTTCAGAAAACACTGCAGAATTTGGCCACCTTACATCCTGTTCTATGAGGTTTGCCTTTGGGCTTGGGACCTCAAGGTCCTGAGCCTTGGACAGAATTACTTTACAATGCTCATTCAGGCTCAGCTCTAGTAGCAGGTTTTCACAAGTCAGCCGTGTACTTCAAAGTTAAACCCTCCTTAACTTTTTTCACTTCAAAAGGTGAGAGAAAGATGGGGGGAGGGAGGGAGGGAGGGAGGGCGGGCGGGGGGAAATGTCATTTTATATGGCTCTGTTGGAAAAGGGTTTTGTGTACCTTTATAATTCTTTTAAAGCAATATTTTAAGAACTAACTGCCAGCCAAAGTGGCAATGCAGAAAAGTGCCATCTTGTTTAGGGTTTGTACACGCCAGTTTTTAACACAGTGTTCTTTTCACTAAGTACTACATACATTAATTTATATTTATATATTGTTGGTATTGTTGTAACCAAGCTTCTCCTTTCTAAACACTTCAGGAACAAGGCCTTGTATTTTTAGGTGATTTTCATAAACAGAATATTTCCTTTTCCTTTCACTAGTATCTTGCACTCCGATACATGTAGCAATACTTAATATATTCTCTTCACAAGTATTTGTTAAGTGATTTAGTTAATGGTTGATAAATGTTTTGTACAAAATAGATTCTGTACAGAAAAAAAAAATAAATAAATCTTTTAGATAAACATTATTTATTTTTACTGTTTTGTAAGTTAGACACTATAATGAAGCTCCTTTTTTTGCCAGAATTTCTGGAAGTGCCTCTTGTTAAAATGTATTATACGGTAAATATGTATTCAAAATTATTAGAGATACTTGTCACAAAATGAACAATGTGGATGTTGCAATGTGAAGACAAATGTACAACATAAATAGAATTCTGTGGTATCCTGTTTACTGTGTTTCTTTTTTCCTTTATTGGGCAAATTTATCTTTGGTATCCGGTTTTCAGCTTAAGCACCAGGCTGCAAATGACCTGTAGCCCCTTCAAGCTCTGATTGAAATCTGGTAAAGCTGGTATGTATTGAGTTACCATTTTACCTGTCAGCCCTTGCTTAGTACATGTTCGTGACCCATGCTCACCTTTATTGGTATCTCATTACCTGCAATTTAGAGTGCAGGATTCTGCTGGTCTGTTTCAGGTCACGAATAAATCTCATGTTAAGTTCCATGTGACTGAACCAATCTTTGAATGGCCTCTTCATAAACATCGGGAGAAGAGGAAGAGAAGAGGAAGAGAAAGAGAGAAGAGAAGAGAAGAGAAGAGAAGAGAAGAGAAGAGAAGAGAAGAGAAGAGAAGAGAAGAGAAGAGAAGAGAAGAGAAGAGAAGAGAAGAGAAGAGAAGAGAAGAGAAGAGAAGAGAAGAGAAGAGAAGAGAAGAGAAGAGAAGAGAAGAGAAGAGAAGAGAAGAGGATGGACGTTATTGCTCTCTACAACTACCTGAAGGGAGGTTGTAGACAGGCAGAGGTTGGCCTCTTCTCCCAGGCAGCCAGTACCAGAACAAGAGGACCCAGTCTCAAGCTGCGCCAGGGCAGGTTTAGGCTGGATGTTAGGAAGAAGTTCTATACAGAGAGAGTGATTGCCCATTGGAATCGGCTACCCGTGGAGGTGGTGGAGTCACCTTCATTGGAGCTATTCAGGAGGAGACTTGATGGGGTGCTTGGCTGCATGGTTTAGTTGTTGGGTGGGTTGGATTGGTTGATGGGTTGGACGGGATGATCTTGAAGGTCTCTTCCAACCTGGTGTATTGTATTGTATTGTATTGTATTGTATTGTATTGTATTGTATTGTATTGTATTGTATTGTATTAGAAGAGTAGAGTAGAGTAGAGTAGAGTAGAGTAGAGTAGAGTAGAGTAGAGTAGAGTAGAGTAGAGTAGAGTAGAGTAGAGTAGAGTAGAGTAGACCAGGTTGGAAGAGACCTTCAAGATCATCATGTCCAACCTATCATCCGACACCACCTAATGAACTAAACGAATGATGACCGATATTTCCATGTCCATCACCTGTGTACTTTTGAATCCAATTAGTACAGACCATGCAGATCGAATGTGGTCTGTATTACGCAGCACTATTCAGCCATGGTAATGCAGGGTGACTAAAGCTTCCAGGAAAAAAATGAAATGTGTTAACTTAACCTTATTAATCACAGAAATAATCTGCTGAATTGGGACATCAGAGGTCTTTTCCAAGTTAATGATCCCGTGATTCTATATTCTACCTGTTGGTTGCTGGGTTTTTTTCCCCATCTCTGAGTGAAACCCATTTTGTGACAATTATGTTGGTAAGTATGCTGTCATTCTTCAATGAAGGTTTTGCTAGTCTGGTATGTGGGCTAGGATTGACATCTACCTGCTTTTTTTTTTTTTTGTTACTTGCTCAGTGTTTATAATTTTTTGAAAGTGTCTTATACTGTCCAAAATTTTCCCCATTTTTGAGGTTTTGTTGCCTACTTTCATCAAAGATCTGGAGAGCTCATGAACCACCTCATTTGAAATGGGTGCATACAAATTATCTCTATCAACTGGGTGTTGAAAGTGCCTCTACCTGTAGCTTAAAAGTTCCTTCATTTAAAAATACGGAAAAGCATCAGCTGCATATCAGACCGTCGATTTTCAAGTCACAGTATCACAGTATCACCAAGGTTGGAAGAGACCTCAGAGATCATCGAGTCCAACCTGTCACCACAGACCTCATGACTAGACCATGGCACCAAGTGCCACGTCCAATCCCCTCTTGAACACCTCCAGGGATGGTGACTCCACCACCTCCCTGGGCAGCACAGTCCTATGATGAATGACTCTCTCAGTGAAGAACTTTCTCCTCACCTCCAGCCTAAACTTCCCCTGGCGCAGCTTGAGACTGTGTCCTCTTGTTCTGGTGCTGGTTGCCTGGGAGAAGAGGCCAACCCCTTCCTGGCTACAACCACCTTTCAGGTAGTTGTAGAGAGCAATGAAGTTGCCCCTGAGCCTCCTCCTCACCAGGCTAAACAATCCCAGCTCCCTCAGCCCGTCCCCGTAGGGTTTGTGCTCAAGGCCTCTCCCCAGCCTTGTTGCCCTTCTCTGGACACATTCAAGTGTCTCGATGTCCTTCCTAAACTGAGGGGCCCAGAACTGGACGCAGGACTCAAGGTGTGGCCTAACCAATGCAGAGTACAGGGCACAATGACCTCCCTGCTCCTGCTGGCCACACTATTCCTAATTCAGGCCAGGATGCCATTGGCCTTCTTGGCCACCTGGGCACACTACTGGCTCATGTTTAGGCAGCTGTCAACCAGCACCCCCAGGTCCCTCTCTGTTTGGCTGCTCTCCAGCCACTTTGACCCCAGCCTGTAGCTCTGCATGGGGTTGTTGTGGCCAAAGTGCCACATGTTTATTTGTCTTGAGCTCTGCATTTGTTTGGCTTAAGCTCTGTGTGGCGAAAATGTGAGGAAATTTGCACCAGGCAGTGATTAGAAATACATTAATACAAAAAAGAAAATATGTTTAATCCTAGTCTAAGGAAACTTCTTATAAGCCTGCAGCTGGTCTGTCCCAAGCACTCAGTAGCTCCATAGCATGGAATTATTTGATCCAGAGATTTGCAGCTGCCCACAGAGAGGCAAACATGTGGAGTAGCGAATTAAACCTCTTTTCCTTCAATTCTCTTTTTCACAAAGTGTAGGCACTACCAAGGTAAAGTATGTGTTTGTCTTTGAAAAACACCAAACTCTCTCTAGAGCTCTTCAAACAGCAAGAGGTTCCCATGGGAAGTGATGAGCAATAAAGCACAGAGCAGAGGCAGTCAATCAGCTAATGAGACCACACATAAACATGGCTCTCCTGGGGTTCTGGTAAAACATAAAGGAGGCCATGATGCACAATCAGTAGCAGCTCAATTAAGTGTTGCATTTTCTGGGTGTTCAAATTACTCTCAATTGCCCAGGCAAATCCACTTGCCTAAAACTACTTACTTTTGTTTCACTAAAAATAGGTATCTCGGAGAGTTCTTGGCACTGTGTTTTGCAATGCTTTCTTTAATGTTTCTTCAATTATCTCACCAATATCCCATGGAGATCAGCCTTATCCTTTGTGCCACCACTGACACCTTGGATGTTATCAGTGATTCATGGTATGGGTAGGGCAGCAAAGGACTGTGGCAGATGCATGACTTCCAGGTGCGACCCTGCCTGATGGGGGCTGTACCTCTTGTGTAGCCACAATACAAGGGAGATTTTTAGCCACTCCACACTCTTATAGGTTGAGGATTGAGTGTCCTACCATAGTGATTAAAAGTCCTCCGGGGACTAGAAGTGCAGGGGGAGGCAGAGGATATTGCAGTTATTGCTAATCCATCCTGTTATCCCTCAATCTCTATAAACCAGACCTCACAGTCTGTTCTCCTTCTTTCTCCCTTCTCTCTGGTCCTGGCACATTGGCTCTTATCTCTTTTGGTTTGTGGGGGAATTTGCAGCCTTCTGCAGCCTTCTTGGCAGCTAATTTCTTGTTGTGCAATTTTGGCCTAGCATGGGCTGTGTGTGGGGGGAGGGGACTGAAGCCTGGTAGGCCTGTCCTGGGTTGGGGGGAGGTTTTGGCAGGTTTTGGCCTAGTGAGGCTTTGTGCGTCCAGGTATAGATTGAGCCAAGGCTGGTTGTGATTTGTGTATCTATTTCCTTTGTGCCTATATATCTTTTGTGGGTTTTTGGTTTTGGTTTTTTTTAATATAAATGGCATTTTTCATTTAACCTCCAATTCTGTGCAAGTTCTTTTATTTACTCTTTTGGGAGAAAGTACTTTCTGTCCTTTTGCCCTGGGCAGCTCATGGCTCAACTGAGGACACACACTGGGATCCTAGAAAGCTGGCATGCTGAGAATGGAACTGTCAAAGCCAGCTACTTTGTGGAACAGCTTCACAGCCAAGGGGTGATGCTAGCATTGCATTCATTCATGAGCTATAGGACAAAACCAATGAAATGCAAGTTTAAACTTTTACCTAAGGTTTTGATGGCTAGTCACTAAGTTGCCTGGGATACTCACAGTTGTGATGGTTTGGAAATCTAATACAGATAAAAGGCTGCTGCAACATCTGCAACCAGGAAATACAAAGCAGAAATCTGCTGTTTGATCTGTGCAATGGCTTCATTTGCAGTGACTTTTATTGTTGTTGCTGGTAAATTACTTCACAATCTTTTGCTCGTGGTGATTGTTTATTACTGTGCTTGCCAAAGGCATCACATTCTACACACTCAACACCTCCTGTGTAATCAACTCTTCTGTTAAATTCTTTACACCTTGTTTTTCCATGTTTCTAGCCAAAATCTTTTGGTTGAAACCTACTTCAAAGAATTTATCTGCATTACAGAAAATGCTATGGGGTTTTATTAAGATTAATGCTATTAATCCCTAGTGGCTGGACAAATTCCAGCTTCTCTTATTACATTCTTCTAAATTAAAATTCTCCCCAGAGATCCAGTGGGTACAAATGCCCTGAAGAGACATGTCACTGGGTTGCTCTTTCATCCTGCTTGTTTCACCCCCTCAGTGGTGGATTTCACAGGAGTCACTGAGATCTTTGACAGTGTGCTATGTAAGTATAGAATAGATTCATAGAACCATAGAATGGTTTGGTTTGGAAGAGCTCTTTAAAGGTTCTTTGATCTAGATCTGGACATCCTTAGTTCAACTAGTTCAATCCTCAGGTCTGCAATTTTCATGGCCAATACTTTGGCAAAACAGCCAAAGTATTATTTGTCTCTGCTTCATTGATGGGAAAAATGAGTTTGTAAGGTTTGTTCTGACAGTAAGTTTCCTACTAATTTCACAGAATCATTGGAACATTATGGGTTGGAAGGGACTTTGAAAGATCATCCGGTCCGATCCCCCTGCCAGAGCAGGAGCACCTAGCATAGGTCACACAGGAACATGTCAGGCAGGTTTTGAATGCCTCCAGAGAAGGAGACTCCACAACCGCTCTGGGCAGCCTGCTCCAGTGTTTTGTCACCCTCACAGCAAAAAAGTCTTTCCTTATGTTCACTTGGAACCTCCTCTGCTCCAGCTTGCACCCATTGTCCCTTGTCCTATCATTGGACATCACTGAGCAGAACCTGGCTCTGTCTTCCTGACATTGCCCTTCACATCCTTATAAACATGAACAAAATCACCATCCAGTCTCCTCTTCTCCAAGCTAAAGAGACCCTGCTCACTCAGCCTTTGCTCATAAGGGAGATGTTCCACTCCATCATCTTTGTGACTCTGTGCTGGACTCTCTCAAGCAGTTCCCTGAGGTCTTTCTTGAACTGAGGGGCTCAGAACTGGACACAATATTCCAGATTCAGCCACACCAGGGCAGAGTTTGAAATTTGTATCAAGTGGGTTCTTAGGACTGGCCACAAAAGGAAAACTAATGTCAAGAAATAATGAATCCATAGGAACAGAGTAGACAGTGAAACTGAATTGCTTTTAGCTGACTAAATGTTTTCACTGTACCTTCTTGTCATTGACTCTACATTGCATATTAAAGAATTGAAGCTAGGAGAAGGGGAGATTTGTTTGTTTGTGGTTTTTTGAAATCATAAAAGTTAAATTGTACTAAGGTTGAAGTACTCTGAGATGTTTCTTTGAAAGAAGCAGCTGCCTGTAAGATGCCATTCTTTATTTTGGCAGCTGCATTTCCAGGCTCAGTAGTGTTGGGACACCTTGGGCATCTCTGAGTTCTTCCTAAGTTCTGCACAAGCTTCCTGCATGACCTTTGCCAAACATGAATGGTTCCATTCCTCTCCTTTAAATGTGAGTATTACTGCTTAGCTATCTCTCTTGGTCTAGTCTGTGGCATCTTCACTTCTGTGCTGAGCTCTCCAGGGATTTAGGAGATAATTGCGATAGGAAACCTCTGGGCCACAAGCAGTTGCTGCTATGACTGGCTCTCCTCCTCTGTGAGTTGCTCCAGGCAGAGCAGAGCAGCTGGGGGTTGAAGTCTTTACATGATAGCATAAATAATAAAGGAGCCAAGTGTCAGTCTGAGTAGCTGAGGGCTCAGACCAAGAGTTTATACATATCTTTGCTTTACAACACACTATTAAGGCTTGGGCATATGTTCTCTTTTGGACCATACAGATCATGGCAGTTCAGATTTTAAGGAGGTGTGGTCTAGCAAAATCCCATTTATACATTTTGGTTTTCTTATTGTGCAATAGTCAGTCACTATTTTCCTTCTATCAGATAAATGTGGGTTTTTTTGCAGCTGGTACGTGTGTATTTTGATTTCAGTGTAAAGTTTCTCTGTACGTTTATGACTTACATAAGTCACTTAGAATTTGGGGGGAGACAGTTAAGTCTTTTACAAAGGAAAAAGTTTCATGCTGCTGAACACTGAGCACAGCTTTTGAGCTTTTACAAGGTTAATATTTGTTCACAAAATGTGCCTGAAGAAAAAGCAGGCAGTTCCCTGGAGCTACACCTCAGAGATCTGTCATTGTTGGATAGTTTAAAGACAAAGCAGCTGGCTTGTTAATGTATTGACACATCTATGAATCAAGATTACTCTTGTTGCAGCTATTCACTACGCTAGACCAGGCTTTGTAAATGTAATTAATTTAACCCTCTGCTTTAGAAATGAAGGTGGTCTGGCTTCTAATTTCCTGTAACTAATACAAAGTAGGAATGCAAAGAAAATAGAAACAGACCTCAAGGAACAGGCGTTAGTCTGGCTCTTTGTCCCGTAGCTACTTTAAAGGCTTGGTTTCAATTATAGAGTAAGTATATATAAGTAAGCAATTTCTTTTAGGCCTATGGGAAAGCAAACCCTTTATTGTCTGATTGACTGTCTATCAAAGTTCCAGGGACTTTTTGTGTCATTGTGCTTGGGACATGCCTGTGGGAGGCACTGAAAAGTGACATGCGAGAGGCCACATGTCCTGTGTTGGAGCTGGTGGTGATTTGTTTCCCCTGTTTCAGTTCATGTTAGTAAATTCTAGTAGATGATGTATTGCATTATCTTTCCATGTGAAACCCATGGCCTGGAGGCCTGGGAGGCTAATAAATTCCTGCCTGGAGGAGATTCTCTGCCAGATGAACTCACTGAGTTTTAGTGAGGATCTGGCATCCATTTTCTCTGAGCGTCTGGAAAACTATTGTAAAGCAGGACATAAAATAAGATTGTTTCTGAGGAACAGCTGTAACTGGCTAATAAAGGAGTGCTGATGCTCTTCTGGAAGGTGTAAGAAAACTCCCTAGTGAAAAATGCCTTCTCCCATGGAGGTTTTCGTACAGTTCCAGTTAAGATATTATCTGCACTTAGAAAGAAGTCAGAGAAGGTTCTATAAAGAAATTCCAGGAAAAATCCAGCTGTGATAGAAAGCTGATGCTGAGGTTTCACAAGGACCCAAACATCCAGGCAAGATGAGGTAGCACTAAGAACTGTGAGCCTCATACTTCAAAGCATTGCTTCATTTTAAACTGCATAAAATCATTCTTTAGCATTTCCCTGTAAGGGTAGAACACCATGCCCTGGCGTTCACTGACATTATTTGTAGCATGATAGGGTCTTGGAGGATTATGTGAAAGGGAGTTACATAAAGAATTCATGATTCTGGACATGAGTTTCTCCTATGTGAATTGGCAGTGCGGTGAAGGCCACCAGTGGCAGAATAACTGGTGCTTGTGTCAGAAGTCACTGAGGATGACAAGGTCAGCCACAAAGATTAAAGGTCAGGCAAAACTAGCACAGATCCCACACTGTGTAAATTCAGTTTTCCTAATAATTGAAGGAAACAAGCTGGAAGCTGTTCTCTGAAACAGGCTGAAAGAACTCATAATCACTAATTCTCCTAGTTGCTAATTCTGGTGGGCTATTAGGCACCCTGGTATCTCTCCGAAGAGGAAAAGAGAGATTTCCACGTTTCAAAACCCAGCAAGTAAGAATATAACACACATGAATTACATGCAATGGAATAAAATTCTGGCCATATTAAGAACCCAAAAGGGAGATACAATGAATGAAGGGATAATAATTTGTCTTAAATCTAGAAAAGTAGAAGCCTGTCCCAAGACACTGTGCTTGGCATGGCACCGCTTTGAGTGCCCATGACGTTTTAGCTGCCATGGGAACATACTCTACCTCAGAGGCTGGGAGAGAACAAGATGGGGAAAGGAAGAAGAATTTATGGGTTTAATACCTTCTCTGTTTATATAATTAAAGCTCACAGGCCAGTAGAAGACACAGGATTTATAGCCTCTCTCAGCTCAAACAACTGAACTGGGAACTAGTCACGTTCTTCACATTTGCACAAGCTTGCAAGTAAATGCTGGGTCAGCAAACACAGGGTGGGAATGAAGTCTGCAAAGGTTTCCTTTCATGGTAGCAAAGGACTTGACTGACTCTACCCTGCAATTCTATCTTTTAATGAGTCTTTTCATTCTGCTTTTACATCATGTAAGGGGACTTTACCCTGAGGCTTTTGGGGAGCAGGGTATAAAGGGAAGGAATCAGGGTCTGGATGGGGAAGTTTTGTCAATCACCTGCTCACCCTACATCCTGTCTTCTCCCACGTATACCTTGTTGTATTTTTAATGGGCCATTCTTCCTTGAAATCTTTCATTTCCTGGGAATAAGCAATTAAGGTCAGGATTTTTATTTTTTTCCCTCCTCTCCACAAAGCTTTGTCACATGCCCCATCAAGCTCACAGCAAGTTAAAAAGAAAAATACCCCGGGAGAGCTTAGATGCTCTTCAGGATTTCCAGCCAGGGCACCCGGCATCTTTGCTCTGCCTCTGTGCCCCATGTCCTAGAGTTCATAGGAGGGGAGAAAGGAAGAAGAGAGTGAGGAGGTGGGGGAGGAGGATGGGGGTGAAAAGAATATCAAGTGCTCAGGCGAAACAAGAAACCAAACAAGTTCCCCCACCCTTATGCTTTTTCCTTTCTCTACTGCCAGTATAAAGATGTCCCACAGACAGGGTAATTTCTAAGAGGTCTTTTTTCCCCCTCCAATTTCTCCTGCTTCTAAGCTGGGACTGGTGCCCATGCATGCATGCATGTGTGGGAAGACATAAGCCATAGAGGGAGCTTACCTACAAAATCTGGTAGGCACCATCTCTGGGGATCTCAGCTGCCAGGTAAGATTTGGCTTTTCTTCTTCTCTTTGTTGAGCTGCCATTCCGAGACAATGTCTTTTAACTGGGTTCTGGGTTAAGCAGTCTCTGTACTGGTTTCCTGTGTCCACCTATTCCAGCAAGTGCAGCTGCTGCGTCTGTGGGCTGACACACAATGAAAGCATGTCTAAGGAGGCTTATTGCAAAGTGGAGGAATTTCCAGTGGGGGAAGGACTATTTTTCACTGCCTGGAGTTTGAATGGGTGAAGGGGCACTTTGGGAACTGCCTGAGAGTGTCTCAGCCTGCCGTATGCATGCTCAGGAACCTGGCTCATCCTTGGACCTGACCACCAGGGATAGCCACCCATGGGACTGTGAGCACCGCTGCCACCCAGGCTGTGTCATGGGTGAGTTATCTGGTGTGCGTTTGGTGGGATGGAAAGCAGAGCCACAGAGAGGGCTCCTGCACCCCAGCCAGCTGCAGCCAGGAATGTGAGAAAGGGTCAGAGCTCCAGCTGTGAGCCCCAGTGATGGACAGGAGAAAGGTGTAAGCATGGCCAGCAGCTCTTTGGGCAAAGCATCACCCACCTAGACTTGCTCAGGTATTGTAGGTGTGACGAAGCTCAACTGGTGTGCTGCATTGTATGGCTATAAACTCTTCAGAAGGGATAGGCAAGGACAGAGAGGTGCTGGGGTAGCCCTGCATTTGGGCAGTGTTATGATGAGCTTAGTGATGGTGATAATAGGGATGAGTGTAAGAATCAGAGGGAAGACCAACAAGGCAGATATTGTGGTGGGATTTTGTTATGGACCACCCAACCAGGATAAAGAGGCAGGTGAAATATTCTACAAGTAGCTGGGAGAAGTCTCACAATCTCTAGACCTAGTTCTTGTGGGGAACTTCAGCTTACCAGATGTCAACAGGAAATAGAGTACAGTAGAGAGGAAACAGTCTAGAAGTTTCCAGGAATGTGTGGAAGATAGCTTCCTGACACAGCTGATGAGGGAGCCAACTAGGGAAGGCATCGTACTTAACCCATTGTTTATGAACAGAGAAGGACTTGTGGGTGATGTGATGGTGGAGGCTGTCTTGGACACAGCAGTCACAAAATTATTAGAGTTTTTGATTCTTGGAGAAGGAAGGGAAGTAATAGAACTGCCACCTTGGACCTTCAGAGGGCTGACTTCAGCCTGTTTGGGGGCCTCATTGACAGTTCCTTGGGAGGCAGTCCTGAAGGGCAGAGATGTCTGGGAAGGCTGGATATTCTGCAAGAAGGAGCTCTTGAAGTTGCAGGAACAGGCCGTCCCCATGTGCTGAAAGATGAGTGGGTAGGAAAGACCACCCTGGCTTAACAGGAAGCTTTGACTGGAACTCAGGCAAAAAGAAAGAGCTTGTGATCTTTGGAAGAAAGGTCAGGCCACTCAAAGTTATGCAGGGAGAAAATTAGAGAAGCCAAAGCCTGGCTAGAATTAATCTGGCTACCACTGTAAAAGACAACAAAAAAATCTTTCTATAAATTAGCAACAAAAAGAGGACTAAGGAGAGACTCTGGGGGAAAAGTAGTGACCAAGGATGAGGAAAAGGCTCAGTCTTTAACAGTAAGCCAAGTTGTCTCTGGGTGCTCCATCTCCTGAGCCAGAAGACAGGGACAGGAAGCAGAATGAAGCCCTCATAATCCAAGGGAAGGAAGACTCTACAGAGGAATCAAGGTTCAACAAGGCCAAGTGCCAGGTCCTGCACCTGGGTCACAACAACCCCATGAAACACTACAGGCTTGGGGAAGAGTGGCTGGAAAGCTGTGCAGCAGAAAAGGACCTGAGAGTGTTGGTTGACAGCCAGCTGAACTTGAGCCAGCAGTGTGATCAGGTGTCCAAAAAGACCAACAGCATCCTGGCTGGTATCAGAAATAGTGTGGCCAGCAGGACTAGGGAAGTGTTTGTCACCCTTTGATCAGCACTGGTGAGGCTGCACCACGAATACAGTGTTCAGATTCAAGCTCCTCACTACAAGAAGGACACTGAGGTGCCGAAGTGCATCCAAACAAAGGCAATGAAGCTCGTGAAGGGTCCAGAGCACAAGTCTTATGCGGAGTGGCTGAGGGAACTGGTATTGTTTATTCTGGAGAAAAGGAAGTGGTGGCAAGACCTTATTACTCTCTACAACTACCAGAAAGTAGGTTGTAGCAAGGTGGATATCAGTTTCTTCTCTCAAGTAGCAAGAGACAGGAGAAGAGGAAACAGTCTCAAGTTTCAGCAGGGGAGGTGTAGATGGGGTATGAATTAAAAATTTCTTCAATGAAAGGTTTGTCAAGCACTGGAATAGGCTGCCCAAGGAAGTGGTTAGTCACCATCCCTGGAGGTTGTACAAAGATATGTAGATGTGACACTTAGGACCGTGATTTAGTGGTGACCTGGCAGCACTAGGTTAACAAATGTCTTTTCCAACCTGACCAGTGCTATGACTCTAGAGTTATGTTTTCCTGGCATTCCTGCCACATCTGGGAAGGAAGAGCTGTCCTCATGTTTCACAGCACTGCGGAAATGTGGTATCCAAAATAGGGCAAAAACCATAGACTATCACTTTACCCGAGTCAGTAATAGACCATCTTTACCAGCCAGGTATCTGCTTGGATAAAACCAGAGTTATGCCCGACCTCCCAATGCAGCTGGCAGTGTATTACAAACACTCCCAGTATAATACCAGCAGAGCTAAAATGTGTTGTAGTGGCACAGGGCCATTTTGGTTTTGAAACACTCATATTTGTGCTGGCTGTACAAAAGAGGAAAGATCGAAGCTAATATGACAGCAGACTGGGGTGCCACTGGGCGCACTGCTCTGCTCTCTGTCTTTTGGTGAGAATTTCCCTCAGAAGCATTGTCAGGGTAGCTGAAGTGATGCCCTGAGATACATGGCTGCAAGTTGCTCCAGGCCTGAAAACTACTGACCTCATTAAAGCCCCCATAGGAACAACTGAGCCTGTCAGAGTTGAATGGCTGTCAGTCCTTCCTAGCACAGGTCCATTTGACATCCTAGCTCAGATAATAAGAGTTAATAATTCTTATAACAGTTTTTTTATACTGCTGAGTGCAAGTTTTGTTTAAACTCTGCCCTCCATCTGAGAATTGTGCCAGCGTGCTGCTGTCAAGCAGTTTGTCATATTCCGCCTTCACATCTCCACACTGTGCTGCTTTTTTCCTTTGTCAATACTGCCTGTGGGGTGCAGTGAAGGAGGCTGTACAGGCCCCCTGCTCCTCTGCTGGACCTTCTCGAGTTAGATGCTGCTTTGCTCAGAGATAAGGACAATTCACTCAGCTGTGCATCAGATGTTTTCACTTTTCAATTATTTGTTTTCTTCATTCCTAGACCAGTGTAGTTAGGCAGAGTATTTCAAAGCTTAAGCTGAAGCCTATTTGATACATTCAGAGAGCAGCATGCCTTTATGTGAGGGTCATGCCCGTGTTCACGAGTTTGAATGAGTTCATCCTTATGTGAGTGCTGGGAGATGCATGCTGTCATTCCCCATTGTACAAGTTTGGAAGCAGGGCATAGAGGGACAATGCAGCTTTTCCCAAGATCACCAGAAAGTCTAAAGCTGAGCAGCAACAGGCTTTCTGCAAGTTTTCTACAGCAAGCACCACCATTCCTATCT
Organism: Picus viridis; assembly: GCA_033816785.1. Lineage (NCBI taxonomy): Eukaryota > Metazoa > Chordata > Aves > Piciformes > Picidae > Picus > Picus viridis. The sequence goes on from CM066568.1 coordinate 7,911,102, forward strand.
TGTATTTTAAACCACCTGTATACTCATTAGTGCTGACAAGAAAGTGCATTAGTGCCCTCTCAGGGTGGTGTCAGGTGCAAAGATTTCTCTTAGATGCATTCAGTAGCTCTTATTTCATTTAATGTGATGTGACAATATTGCTATTACAGCCACAGACTTTTTGCCTTGTCTGTGTATGAACAGAGCTGAGGCACATATTTGCATGAGCAAATCTTAGCATCCAGAAATACTTTCCTTATTTTCACTGACATTTCCAGAAGCCCAAGAGTCTCTTGGGAAGCCATGAAGGCACATGTTGTGTGCATATACACAGAACCATATATATTTTTCACTTACGAAGATCTGCGAGTTGAGACAAACACTAAAGAATAAGAATTTTTCCTATTCCTATCTTCAGCCAGCAGTTCCCTAAAACATGGTGCTGCTTAAAAGTGAACACAGAAGCTGATTTCATAAATATTCTCAGATCTGATTTAGAGATTTAAATTAAGGACAAAGCACTGCAGTATGTTAGTAGAGATTTAAGAATTACTGGTATCTTTTGTTCTCAAAGTGTAGCATTTAGGTTTTCTTTGCTTCCTTGTATTTACCTGCAAAGAAGCAAACTCACATTTTTCCTGTAACAATTGATCAGTGAGCCCTAAGGCTCCGTCTAAAATGGTGAAGGGAACTAAACCTCTTTATTCTTGTGTAACTCATTAGCTAACATCAGACGATTAGAGCTAATGTTTCGATCTAAAACAATTCAAGCTCCTCATTAACCGGGCTAGTTTCCTTTGATCTAATTACTTAATGTCCTAGATATATGGGAAATTCAGAGATCAGCTCTGAGAAATCTCTGCAGACATGGTTGCATCTAGAAACATGAGCTTACATATGGACTCCAGAGATGTTTAAAATGTTAACAAAAGCCTCATTTTGTCTGCCAGCAGTGCTTGGTCAAATACTCAGTGAAATCACATTGATGACAGATGATTGCTCTTTGCTGAGTATGATTTAATCTTCATTATTATAGGCAAGTGGATCACGTATTTCCATAATTAAACATCCAGTGCTCCAGTCAGATTCTGTTGTAAAGTTTGATAAATGCTCTTGTAGGGAAACAGTACAGCAGGGTGTTGCTGTCACATGACAAGCTTTTGAGGCTGAGCTAATAGGATGCCCTTTTAAAATGTTCTCCATGTTTTGTTTTCTGTTTTAGAGGCAAGGGATACCATCATGGAGAGCTCATCAAAAGAAAACACTCAGTTTTTCTCATACAACACGGTCCTGCCGGTTGACCGATCTTCATTCAAATCTGAATCTTCTGCGTCCAAGGGAAAACAATCGTGTTGTGGAGGTATAAAGGTAGAGTAAGAGTCTTTGAATATTCCAATAGGGACTTAGAAAAGCTCTTTTTTTGTTTGCTTGTTTTGGGGGTTGGTTTTTTTGGCATACTATCCCTTTTTCAGTTCTGATTGTGTCTTGCTGAGGCACGATATAGAAATGTATTATTGAAGGTATTTTTAAGCCACAAAGAATGTTTGCTTCCGATCTGTATTTGCCTAACATTTGCCAGTCTTCAAGTATAACATATTGGTTGAGGTTTGTCATTCTGAAAGGTCAGTATACCCACCCTATCTTCCTGAAGGTGAGAACAGAGTATCAGCAAAGAGGTACCACAGACAGCTATAAGTACAGATTGCTCTTGCTGAGATTGTAGCCATGGTAGTCTTTTGGGCTCTGAAAACTAATTTTTGCATTGTGAGTCCCATGGTTTAAGTCCTTTATTATTAAAGTAATGTTGTAACGTTCTTGATTTGAAATGACTATGAAATGAAACCGCAGAAGTATCAATGCTGTACCTGCATTTGTCTCGCCCATAAGTACTTTTTCAAGGCAATGGAAGCTCCTTGCTTTAAGCCTTGTAAGGTAGCTACCTGATGGTAGGACCACTGCGTCTTGGAGGAGCATTCCTCTCTGTATGGGATGCTATGGTACAGGAGGCAGCATGGTGCTTTGCCTACTGTCTCTACCTGTTGTCCAAAGCCAGGCTGCAAAATGCTAGCACTCTCTTGGGTGAGATTTCAATAAATCACCACGCAACATTGAGGTGAGGTGACTTGAGTTATACAGAAAATGAATCTTTGGCCTTGCCTGCTTCTTTCATGTTGCACCGTCTATTTCTGTAGCTTATTCTATCCCTCATACACACACAGACACATCTACTTTCAGACACTAATCCAGCTCCCAATACAGTCAATGACTCCAGCTATAGTTGATCTGAAGCCTATAAATTATAAAACACAGTTAAGACATTGGGACATTGAGTTTGATGACTGCCATAAAAAAATATTTAGATTCCCGAATATTCTCCTTCCTTTAGCCTGATCTTGAAAAGGCCCAGAGATGGAGTCCTGTTTTCAAACAGAAGATGAGTTGTAGTAATTAAACTTGCAGTATAATAGTAATTCTATCATTGTCCCTCCATTTGCTGCAACAATAATCTGGCACTCTCATTGAATTGTGCCTTCAGTCACAGATTGGCCAGTCAGAAATCAGCTCATTGGTTCCAAAACACAGAAACCGTAACGTTTCAGCTGACTTTCTGTTCAAAAAATCTGTGTCTTCTGGGACCCCAAACAAAAAAAGATTAACCTATTCCAATACTGACTTAGAAAATCTCTTTATGTCTGATTTTTTTTTCCCCGGACTCATATTTTTTCATTTGGGGTTATGCCTTGATGAGTCAGTATGAAATTATTAAAGATATTTCTAAGTCCCCAAAAAGTATCTGCTTCAGATCTGTATTTGTGGAACATACTTCCAAAACAATAAGCAGGTTCAGCAGATTGGTTTTGCCCATTATCAGTCATCTTTTGTGTTGAAATTGCCTTTATGAAAGAGAAAGATGTAGTGATGTATTTACTTACCGTCATTAACAAATCACAGAAGAACCTGAAATCATTTGCACCTTTCTGTCTCTGCTCTAAATTTCAAGTGCTTTTCCCACTGTTGCACATGGTCTTCATCTCCTTCCTGGGACAATTGGAAATCCAGCAGACAAATGTATGCCAAAGAGAGGGAGAGACATCTGAAGTTCTAGCTTGACCTATTCATTTTTCAGGGAAAAGCCATCCATATTTGCATTCACACTGCTGTTTAAAATCCAAGAAAGTAACCACACATGCAAAATACTATGGCAATATCTTTACTAAAGAGCTCTTTGGGAGCCCTCACTGTGGGAAATGAGAAGCAGATATTGTTTGTTTCCCCACAAGTGTTTCTGAAGGAGCAATAACCAGCACAGGATGAAGTGTGTTGAATGTTACACAGGGATATAGTTGAAGGTTAACATGAGAATTTGAGTGCAGCAGTGATGCCAGGGGTTCTACCAATGTGCCTTGTCACACAAGGTGTTGTAAGGACTATTCTATGGGAGGTGAGTACTTCACTTCAGAGCACCTGTTTACCAGAAGCATGATTCCTCCAAGACCAGGCCTAAGGAGCAGGGCAAGGGTCTAGATCTCACAGAATGTTCCAGGCTGGAAGGGACCTTGCAAGATCATTTAGTCCAACCTTCTGCCAGAGCAGGATCACCTAGAGCAGATCACAGAGGAACACATCCAGTCAGGTTTTGAATATCTCCAGAGAGACTCCACAAGCTCCCTGGGCAGCCTGTTCCAGTGTCGTCACCCTCACAGTGAAAAGGTACCGTGGAACTTCCTATGCCTCACCTTCCACCCATTGCCCCTTGTTCTGTCACTGGGCATCACTGAGCAGAGCCTGGCTCCATCCCCTTAGCAGTCACCCTTTACGTATTTATAAACATTAATGAGGTCACCCCTTAGTCTCCTCTTCTCCAAGCTAAAGAGCCCCAGCTCCCTCAGCCTTTCCTCACAAGAGACATCTTCCAGTCCCTTCATCATCTTTGTGGTTCTGCACTGGACTTTTTCAAGCAGTTCCCTGTCCTTATTGAACTGCAGGGCCCAGAATTCTTATTTATATGAAAGGTTAGTGCAAGTTTTAATTTATGTTTTAAATTTATGTTTAAGTTTAAATTTATTTAATTTTATAGAAATCTGAGCCTCCGTGTATAAAGCTATGTTTGATTCCCTCTTTTCCTGCTTCCCTGGTTGTTTGTTATTTGTTTAGGTTTGGTTGTCTTTTTCACACCTTTTACAAAGAGCATCCCTATATATTCAGTCCACCCAACCTCTATCTGAAGGGAGAAAGTAATGTTGTGGTTTCCATGACCAGTTGCACAATGTGTGAATACCCCTGGAGCTCTTAAACTCCATGAGGCTACAACCACTGGAGGCAAACTCTGCAGGAGTGAAACAGTTGGTGCTAAGGACCCTACACTCCCACTGTAAGCATTTCAGGGTGGAGAGGTACTTCAAACCAGCTCTAGTCTTGTCTGAAGACTGAAGAGCCACTGGCTGGTGAAGTGAATGTAACACCCTTCAGGAGCACATCTTCCTCTTCAAGTTTTGTGTAAAAGGGATTCAGTCCACACATTTGCAGTACCAAAATGCAGAAAGATTGCTCCCCAGAAAAGTGCAGTGCAGAGACTTCTTCCTCCTGTCCACCCTGGGTTTCAGTGGGAACAGCTGACCAGAAGAGGACGCTAAACCCCAGGTATATTCATCAACGACCCGGATGAAGAGATAGAGTGCACTCTCAGCAAGTTTGCTGATGACATAAAACTGGTAGAGGTGGCTGACACACCAGAAGGCTGTGCTGTCATCCAGCGTGACCTGGACATGCAGGACAGTTGGGGAGAGTACCCTTATGAAGTTCAACAAGCGCAAGTGTGGGGCACCTAGGGGGAATAACCCCATGTATCAGTACAGGTTAGGGGCCAACCTGCTGGAAAGCAGCTCTGTGGAAAAAAACCTGGGCGTCCTGGTGGACAACAGGGTGACCATGAGCCAGCAATGTGTCCTTGTTGCCAATGGCACCCTGGAGTGCATCAAGAAGAGTGGTGAGCAGGTTGAGAGAGGTTCTCCTCCCCTCTACTCTGTCCTGGTGAGGCCTCCTCTGGAGTACTCTGTCCAATTCAAGAAAGGCAAGGGAACTACTTGAGAGGATACAGCAGAGGTCTGTGAAGATGGGGACTAGAACATCTCTCTTACAAAGAAAGGCTGAGTGGCTTAGGACTTTTTAGCCTAGGGAAGAGAAGGCTGGGGGGTGGAGAGGGGGATATTATCTGTGTTTCAAGGCTGGGTGTCAGGAGGATGGGGCCAATCTTTTTTCAGTGGTGCTCAGTGACAGGGAAAGAAGTAACAGGCACACAGTTGGACATTGGAAGTTTCATCTAAAAATGAGGAGGAAATTGTTTACTTTGAAGGTGTTTGAGCACTGGAACGGGCTGCCCAGAGAGGTGGTGGAATCTCCTTCTCTCGAGCTGTTCAAAACCTAGCTAGATACCATCCTTGCAACACGCTCTAGATGAACCTGCTCCAGCAGGAAGATTAAGACCAGATGATCTCCAGAGGTCCCTTCCAAACCCTGTCATTCTATGATTCTGTGATTGCAAAAGCCTATACTGAAAAAAGCCCAAACAAGTCACCTTCCCATACTTAACACTTACCTTTATTGTTATTATGTAAGATTCCCTCTCCTAAGAGAGATCAGGAAAGTAATATATGTCTCTGCATCTTTCAGAGCATCAGCAGCTTGGGCATCTACCTGAAATCAGAGGTGTCTGGTAGCAAGTTCAGTTGATACCATTATTAAGAAAAGGACAAATCCTGACAATCTAGCAATGTATGAAAAGTAGGATAAGTATTGACAAGGCTATTTGGGAAAAGAAGAGGTGGGAATAAAAAAAAAGTGTCTTGAAATAATTCATGAAGCAGAGCCTTTTGTACTGCCTGATTTTAATCGTTGTCAATTCCTTTCACAGATATTCCTTGGTGCATTGTCTTTTGTTTATTTTGCTAAAGCGCTGTCAGGAAGCTACCTAAAAAGTACTATCACACAAATAGAAAGAAGATTTGACATCCCTTCCTCTTTGGTTGGTGTTATTGATGGCAGTTTTGAAATTGGTATGTGCTGTAGAAACATGGTTTTGGCTGTTGTTGGTTGGTTTTGGTTGGTTGGTTGGTTGGTTTTGTGTTTGGTTTTTTTTTAAGTGATGCAATTTATTGTGAAAAATGATTGTATGGAGCTCCTTGAACCACTAAAATGGAGCAAGATTCACCTCCTAAAAATCAGCATGACTGTCAGTATGATTACATTGGATAGGACAGGGTTGATAATTCAAGAAATTCAACATAGTCCTAAATCTTTTGTGATTCAAACTGCACATATTTCTGCTTTCTTTCTCCTTTTGTCAGCAATCCACCTCCCCCACAAGCGTTTACCCTTTGTCATTAATAAATCACAGGAGTACAAACCTCTAACTGTAATCTACATTCATTGTCCACCCCATCCTCTTCCTTCTTGCACTAAGGTTTCCAGTGGGACATTGTCTTTTATGATTTCAGATTACTGAATTTATCTTATGGGTGTTCAGTGGACTGTGGAATTTGTGGGAATGAAATCTGAGCCTCACTGTGTAAAGCTGTACTTGATTCCCTCTTTTCCTGCTTCCCTGGTTATTTGTTAGCTTCAGCTGTCACAGCCCTCCTCTTTTCCAGCTTCTTATCCAAAAGTTTATAGTTTTCAGGCAAGACACTGAGGCCCTGTAAGAAAGCCTGGGAAGAGGGAGAAGCACCAACCCCACATGATCAGTCCTCTCCCCCTCAAATAGCTTCCTGTACCACCCACACGAAACTATTATTTTAAGGGATCTCTTATCAACAAGCCATAAAATTCAGTTTTCCTTTTGCACTCTCAAAGGGAACCTCCTAATCATAATTCTCGTAAGCTACTTTGGAGCGAAGCTTCACAGGCCAAGAATAATTGGAGCAGGCTGCTTAATTATGTCAGCTGGAACATTCCTAATTGCCATGCCCCAGTTCTTCATGGGACGGTAAGTGCAAAGTGATCACTGTCTTGTACCTGGGCTATGAGCCCTGAACCTTGGCTCACTGAAATATTGAGGCATTGAGAGTGAGGATGCCTGTAGAAATAGGCATATGTGTATGTGGTTACTCAGCTTCATGTGTATGTGTGTGTGAAAAGATTTGTTACCACAGAGCAAATAATTAATCACACAAGCTGTTCTTAGTTGTAATCACTTTACCCTTTTATTAGCCTATGATCTTGATCAGCCGCATTTCGAAACGGTTTAAGGACTGTTGAAGCTTCAAAGATGAAGTGATGACTAAACTCAGGAAGACAATCTGAGTATCAAACACAACCAGGGGATACACCCACTGTCTGATAATGTCTTTATGCAGATTCATGCCTCATAGCAGAGCAAAGTGCCTATTTAACTGGAATGAATCACCGTGACACAAAGAGAACTGAGAGTATGTTTTTTGTATACTACTGCAATATGAACTGAGTTCCATTTCCCCCTGTAAAGCACCACTGGCAACACTGGATGCAGGTGAAATCTGCTTTTGGGTGTCATGGGCCTATCTTCATGGTAACAGATGTGTTTGTTTTTTTCCTGTAAGTTGGGACAGTAAAAAGCGACTTTGGTTTACAAATAGGTATCGGTATGAGAGATTCACTTCCACCATCAATTCCACCACTAGCATCTCTCCATGTCTGCAGGATAAAAGCCAAACTCCACTCTCATCCCTGGAAAAGTCTCAAGCAAAAATAAATGCAGGTGAGAATGATCTGTCAAACATGTTTTAGTTGATTAGATAGTGTTGGGTGATAGGTTGGACTCAATGATCTCAAAGGTCTCTTCCAACCTGATTAATCCTCTCCTCTCCGAACCTCTCCGAACCGAACCTCTCCGAACCGAACCTCTCCTCTCCAAATCTCTCCGAACTGAACCCTCCTCCCTCCCCTCCCCCCCTCCCTCCCCTCCCCTCCCCTCCCCCCCTCCCCTCCCCTCCCCTCCCCCTCCCCTCCCCCCCCCCCCCTCCCCTCCCCTCCCCCTCCCCTCCCCCCCCCCCTCCCCTCCCCTCCTCTCCCCTCCTCCCCTCCCCTCCCCTCCCTCTCCTCTCCCCTCCCTCTCCTCTCCTCTCCTCTCCTCTCTCCTCTCCTCTCCTCTCCTCTCTCCTCTCTCCTCTCTCCTCTCCTCTCCTCTCCTCTCCTCCTCCTCTCCCCTCTCCTCTCCTCCTCTCCTCTCCTCTCCTCCTCCTCTCTCCCCTCTCCTCTCCTCTCTCCTCTCTCCTCTCCTCTCCTCCTCTCCCCTCTCCCTCTCCTCTCCCCTCTCCTCTCCTCTCCTCTCCTCTCCTCTCTCCCCCTCTCCTCTCCTCTCCCCCGAGTCTCCCTCCCCTCCCCCCTCTCCTCAAGCCTCCTCTCCCTCTCTTCCCTTCCCTTCCCACCCCACCCCACACTAAAATACATCCCTTGGGAGACTTGGAAAGTCATGGTCTTCCCTATGCTGGAAAATGTGTCTATGATGGGAAACAGGCCTCAGCGCACTGCAGATAGCTGCTTCAGTCTCCCTGCCTGCAGACCCCTTTCTTGTTTCTTTCCCTGCTCACTGACCCCATTTTGCACACAACAAAGCTGCCTGCCCGCTGGATGCCTTGAGCTCTTAGTGGGCAAGAAACCTTCCTCCCTGGTGCCCAGGCATGAATAATGGATGAGCAACTCAAACCTTCTTTATGTCACAAAATATGTGTGTATTTGCATCCTCTGACCTGTGGAATAAGTGTGGCTGGTAGTGCTCACTATCATCTACCTTTCCCATCTCTTTCCTTTAGGGAAGATCCTGGGTTTGATAAGATGGAATTGAAAAAGTGGTGACAAAATCATGAACTTGGCCACCTCCTAATATCTCAATCAGTTCATGCTAATCATGTGGCCACATCAAGCTGCTTGGGTTAAAGTTGCCATCCCCACAGGGAAAACAAACAAACATACACACAAAACACAACAAACAAACAAGTTTTCATACTGTTTTTCCCATATTATGAGTGTTTTTCAAAGTCCTGTGCATTTAATGTCAAATAAGCTGTTAAAAGCACATCATTGTTGCTCTCTTGTGATGCTTGTAGGATGTGAAAAAGAAGCTGGTTCTTCCATGTGGATCTACGTTTTGCTGGGAAATCTTTTGCGTGGAATTGGTGAAACTCCTATCCAGCCTCTGGGAATCACATACATTGATGATTATGCCATTGAAGAAAATGCTGCCTTATACATTGGTAAAAATCTTTGTATTGCTCTTTGCCCTGAAGGATATTGAGTCTTCCTAAATAGTGGAATGAGTGTTGATGAGTTAACTTGCCCTGATTGTTCTGTTTGCACAGTTTCAGATATTGAAGTTTATTTGAAAGTTATGTGCACTCCAGGGACTGAGTTCCCCTTTAATTACACCAGTACAGTTCCATTATCTTAATTTGAGGAAAGAATTTGACCTTAGGTTCCTGCTGCTACCCTAATCTTCCTAATTCTTCTGGACGTAGACTGCTGAGCCTCTGTGCACATTCAGTTCTTTGGGAAGTGATAGGAAATATGTACTGCCTTAAGTACTTCAAATAGAATTTCAGTAGGAACTAGAAACATTCCCTCCAGACTCAGGTAGAACTGTAAACAATAGTGCTGAAGCTTTAAAACAATGGTGTCACTGGGGTTTTGTTACAGAATCATAGAATAGTTTGGGCTTGGAGGAACTTTTAAGATCATCTAGTTCCAAACACATGCTATTGGCAGGGTCATCTCCTACTAGACCAGGTTACTGAAGGCCCTGACCAATCTGCCTTGAGCGCATCCAGGACTGGAGCTTCCACAGCTTCTCTGGAACCTGTTCCAGTGTTTTGCCACTAATTCTTCCTAATGTCTACTCTAAATATGGCTTCTTCCAGGTTGAAGCCATTGCCCCTCATCCTATCACTACATGCCTTTGTAGAAGCTCCCCTCCAGCTATCAGTTAGACACTCTTCAAATACTGTAAAGCTGCTGTAAGTTCTCCCCAGAGCCTCCTCTTCTTTATGCCGAAAAACCTCAGCTCTCTCAGTCTGTCTTCATTGGAAACATGCTATAGCTCTTTGATTATCTCCTGGCCCTTCTCTGGACCCATACCAGCAGTTTTGTGGATTCTTGTGATGGGGGATCCAGAGATGCACACAGTACTCCAGGTGGGGTATTACAGAAGCAGAGCAGAGGGTGGGAGGCTCACCTCCCTCAACCTGCTGGCTGTGATTCTTTTGATGCAGCCTAGGATTTGATTGGTTTTCTGGGCTGCAAGTGCACATTGCCAACTCCTAGTGAGCTTCTTATCAACCAGCACTATCAAGTCCTTCTCCTCAGAGCTGCTCTCTGTCCATACTCCATCAAGCTTGTGTTTGTGCTTGGGACTGCCCCACCCCAGATGCAGGACCTTGCATTGGCTTTGTTGAACTTCATGAGGTTGGCACTGGCCCACCTCTCCAGGTCCCTCTACAGATGCCATCCCTTCCCTCCAGCATGTCAGGTAGTCTCAAACCTGATCTTCACTTACAGTGGGAGACTTCATTTTCCCAGGTCCTGCTGTTACCTTCTGTAACTTTGGCAGTGTGGTTAGAGCCCTTGCCAATGAAGAATGAGGAAAAAAATGTTGTTGAATACCTCAGCATTCTCCTTATCTTGTTTCCTTCTGGAGAGGGCCTGCCTCTTCCCTAGTCTTTCTTTTGTCACTGACAGACCTACAGAAGCTTTTCTTGTTGTCCTTAGCCAAATTTAATTTTCTATGGGTTTTTGCTTTCCTGACCTGCTCTCTGGCTAATTGGACCACCTCTCTGTACTCCTGCCAGCACACCTGTCCTTTCTTCCACCCTCTGCAGGCTTACTTCTTTTGACAAAGCATGCCCAGGTCTGCCTTCTTCATCCATGCAGGCTGCCATCCACTTTTGCCTGCCTTCCTCTTTGTTAGGACACATGTCTCCTGGTGTTGGAGAAAATTATCCTTGAATATTAGCCAACTTTTTTGGGTCCCTCTTTTCTTCAGTGCTTTATGCCATGTTACTCCCAGTAGGAGATCTCTAAGAGGCCAAAGCCTGACCTTTTGAAGTCTAGGGTAGTAAGCTTGCTGCACACTTTCCTTGCTACCCTGAAGATCCTAAACTCCACCATTTTGTGGTCACTGCAGCCTTGAATTTCAGATTCTCCACCAACCCCTTCTTGTTGGTAAGAATAATGTCCAACATGGCACCTTTCATTGCTGGCTCCTCAACAATGTCTGAAGAACTCTGCAAATTTACTTAAAATATTACTAAAGAGGGCTTCCTCAACAGGGTCTTATCACATTTCCAGCATGGCAAAAAGCAAAAGCTCAGGTGCTTTCTGTGCAAGACTCAGATTTCCAGATCAATTTCTCTACAAGACCAGATTTCCAGGCCAATGTTGAAAATTCAAAGTATCCTGAGAGTTTGGTTGAGGATGTATTAAAACATGATAATATTGAGTATCAAAGCAAAGTGATTTTTTCAGCCTATTCAGAGCCCAGCATAGCTTAATCAGTTAAGTAATTGACATTTCCAGTGACTTTAATCTAGGCAGCCAAAGAGTTGCTAGCAATCACAAATTGGTGCTGCCACCAAGTTTAGATCATTAAATTCCCTGACATTTATTTTATTTTATTTTATTTTATTTTATTTTATTTTGAGGTGAGTTTCATTCTTTAATGGGATGATAAAGAAGTTGAGATGTCATTAGAATAGAATAGAATAGAATAGAATAGAATAGAATAGAATAGAATAGAATAGACCAGGTTGGAAGAGACCTTCAAGATCATCGCATCCAACCTATCATCCAACACCACCTAAACAACTAAACCATGCAACCAAGCACCCCATCAAGTCTCCTCCTGAACACCTCCAGTGATGGTGACTCCACCACCTCCCTGGGCAGCCCATTCCAATGGGCAATCACTCTCTGTGTAAAACTTCCTCCTAACCTCCAGCCTAAACCTCCCCTGGCGCAGCCTGAGACTGTGTCCTCTTGTTCTGGTGCTGGCTGCCTGGGAGAAGAGACCAACCTCTGCCTGTCTGCAACCTCCCTTCAGGTAGTTGTAGAGAGCAATAAGGTCACCTCTGAGTCTCCTCCTCTGCAGGCTAAGCAACCCCAGCTCCCTCAGTCTCTCCTCATAGGGCTTGTGTTCCAAGCCCCTCACCAACCTTATCGTCCTTCTGTGGACACACTCCAACAAGTCAACATCCTTCCTAAACTGAGGGGCCCAGAACTGGACACAGTACTCAAGGTGTGGCCTAACCAGTGCAGTGTACAGGGGCAGAATGACCTCCCTGTTCCTACTGGCCATACTGCTCCTGATGCAGGCCAGGATGCCATTGGCCCTCCTGGCTGCCTGGACACACTGCAGGCTCATGTTCAGCCTACCATCAACCAGCACCCCCAAGTCCCTCTCTGCCTGGCCGCTTTCCAGCCACTCTGACCCCAGCCTGTAGCACTGCATGGGGTTGCTGTGGCCAATGTGCAGAACCCGGCACTTGGATGTGTTCAATCTCATGCCGTTGGATCCTGCCCATCTGTCCAGCCTGTCGAGGTCCCTCTGCAAAGCCTCTCTGCCCTCCAGCAGATCAACTCCTGCCCCAGCTACGTGTCATCTGCAAGTTTGCTGATGCTGGACTCAATGCCCTCATCCAGATCATCAATAAAGATGTTAACAAGCATAAAGAGCATTGAAGTGGGGGCAATTTTGTTGCCGCCTTTTTTCTTCGTGACAGTGTTTTAACTTGTCTATCTAATGTGCCGAAGAGCAAAGTCTCAGTATTTTAAGACTTCATCATTTGTTATCCATCACATGCCATACTTTGCTGTTAGGTGAAGCAAGAGCCACTGCTCTTTTTAACTCAGAAGCTTAACAGTTTCCTGTATTCTGTTGCAGGCTGTGTACAGACAGTTGCGATTATAGGACCAATATTTGGCTTTCTTCTAGGATCCCTGTGTGCCAAACTTTATGTTGACATTGGCTTTGTAGATCTGGGTAAGTCAGCAAAAGCTCACATTTTAAAAGCTTGGTCAGGCTCCAAAATGTCTGGTTTTGGCCATAAACTACTTAGTTTTCTTCTAGGCATAAGGGGCTAGCAGGGGTAGAGCAGACTCTCTGAAACAAAAAGGGTGACAGCAACGCACGCCACATGCAGCAGTGGCTAAGAAGGATGGGTATGGAGGAAGTAGGAGCTGTGGCTATTCCTCAGCCCCAGAAATTCTGCAGCTGCTGCTCCCCAGGAGATGCCATGGTGAGGAGGCTCTTGGAGGAGAGCAGGCACAGGAGGAGGCTCAGGATCCAACTGAGAGCTGTGTGTGTGCATTTTGCAGTATGTTGTCATCGCCTAGAAAAGTGGTCCTGCAGTGGCTACTAGGGCTCCTGATGGCCTTCCTCCTGAGGACTCCATTTTTCCTGCCACTTTTGTGCAGAACAGCCTGACTGAGAGCAAACGTGTGGCCACCTGGACTGCCCCATGTCCTAGGCTTTGCAGCCTCTCTGGGGATGTGCAAGTGACACAGCTGGGGAACCTGTGGTGCCAGAGAAAGGCTGTTTGCTGTGTAACAGAGATCTGCATGCCCTTATTGCCTCCTCACAATTCTAACACCAGTAGAGACAGACACACAGTACAGCTAAACCTGGCAAGGTGGGGTGGATTTCTCTGGACAAAATCCCTGCAAAATCACCTTCCTTGTTATCCTCAACCATTCTCAAAACCCAGTTATTTGTTTCTCCTTTTGTATTGTCTTTGTTTGTTGATTTTTGTTTGTTGATTTGTTTGATTTTGTTTTTTACTTTCTGCAGACAGTGTAACAATAACTCACAAGGACGTGCAGTGGGTGGGAGCCTGGTGGCTAGGTTACTTAATAGCAGGTGTGATTAGTGTTCTGGCTGGCATCCCCTTCTGGTTTCTGCCTAAGCACCTTCCAAACCCAGAGAGAAGAAAGGACTCCAGTACCTCTTCTGAGCAATCAAAGTTCATCACTGAGGATAACAAAGACCAACACAAATTTTATCAGCAACAAGTGAAGATTACTGAGATGGCAAAAGGCAAGCCACTAGTGTTTGTTTCTGACTGTCGAGTCTTTCACCAGCTTTTATACTTTAAACCTTTATAATTTCTAAGGCCATATTTTAGTGACTTCAGAGTTACTATTTTCACTCAGCTGTCATTCTCAAACTAGCTACTGGATGAGGCACTTGGTGCCATGGTTTAGTGGATTAGATGGTGTTGGGTGATAGGTTGGACTTGATGATCTCGAAGGTCTTTTCCAACCTGGTTGATTCTATTCTATTCTATTCTATTCTATTCTATTCTATTCTATTCTATTCTATTCTATTCTATTCTATTCTATTCTATTCTATTCTATTCTATTCTTACTCTACTCTGTTCCATTCCATTCCATTCCATTCCATCCCATTCCATTCCATCCCATTCCATTCTACTATGCACAAACATGATCTGTTCATTGCTCTCTGGACCTGCTCTTGTATGCAGAATTTCTTCAGATGAGATTTGTAAAATTATGCCTGTGGCCTGGGAGATATCATAGAAGCATAGAATCATGGAATGGCTTAGGCTGGAAGAGACCTTAGAGATCATCTAACCAACCTCCTTGCCATCTCAGTGCCTCTCAACCAGACCAGGTTACTCAAGGCCCCATCCAACCTGGCCTTGAACATCTCCAGGGAGGGGGCCTTATCATTCAGAGATAGGGACTGCTGCAAAAGTGGCTGTCAAAAAGAAAGTCTGGCTTTGCTAAACTTTTTTCTTGAATGATAGTTGTTTAAACCTCACATACAATAGCTAATGAGAATAAGGATGGGCACAGACTAGATATAGTATTTTAGGAGGATTTGGGCACAAGCTTTTTTGCACAGTTTTGCACAGTTGCATTTCCTTGGCCCTACTTTGCAAAACACCATTTTTCCTCAACATTTGAATCTGTAACTCACTATATCTGTGCTTACTGTCGTCTGGGCTGAACATACTCTGCTCCCAGGTTAAGCTAAAAGATGCTGTAGCTGCTGAGGACACTCAGAAATTAAATCAATGCTGGTTTATTATTGAAACAAGATATCTCTTCTAGGTAATTGATTCTTAGTAATCTGTTCTGCTTCTTCCCTATCTAGAAATAGGGTAGCTCTTAGGATCATCATGGTACTTCACGGATTCCTTCTGAAATGTTCTGCAGTCCTTCTTTTGAAGGTGCAAAGTGTTGCTTTTCTCTTTCTGGCCTGGTTGTCATTTCTGCTGTTTTGTCTTGCAGACTTCTTGCCATCACTGAAGAGCCTCTTTGGGAATCCAGTTTACATTTTGTATTTGTGTGCAAGTATCATTCAGTTCAATTCTTTAATTGGCATGGTGACATACAAGCCAAAGTATATTGAGCAACAGTATGGGCAAACATCTTCAAAAACTAATTTTGTCATAGGTAATGCTATATCTCCTTCTGCTAGCTCAAAAATGGACATTTTACAAGTGGCATAGACATATGTATGGAGAAAACTAGATATATTTTTTTTTTAGGGTACATTTCTTCTCTGATTTTAAGTAGTAGCTCACAGAAGGTAAGTTATTTCATTTCTGCCTCAGTACTTAGATAGCTCTGAGTTTATCTAGGCAAGAGCCACTGCAAAAGATGACATCATTTGATAGATTATTTCCCAATTTACAGTACAGTATAGTACAGTATTACCAAGGTTGGAAGAGACCTTGAAGATCATCGAGTCCAACCTGTAACCACAAACCTCACAACTAGACCATGGCACCAAGTGCCACATCCAGTCCGCTCTTGAACACCTCCAGGGACGGCGACTCAACCACCTCCCTGGGCAGCCCATTCCAATGACGAATCACTCTCTCGGTGAAGAACTTTCTCCTCACCTCCAGCCTAAACTTCCCCTGTTGCAGCTTGAGACTCTGTCCCCTTGTTCTGGTGCTGGTTGCTAGGGAGAAGAGGCCAACCCCTTCCTGGCTGCAACCACCCTTCAGGTAGTTGTAGAGAGCAATGAGGTCCCCCCTGAGCCTCCTCTTCTCCAGGCTAAACAATCCCAGCTCCCTCAGCCTCTCCTCATAGGGCTTGTGCTCAAGGCCTCTCCCCAGCCTCATTGCCCTTCTCTGGACACGTTCAAGTGTCTCGATGTCCTTCTTAAACTGAGGGGCCCAGAACTGGACGCAGTACTCAAGGTGTGGCCTAACCAATGCAGAGTACAGGGGCAGAATGACCTCCCTGCTCCTGCTGGCCACACTATTCCTGATGCAGGACAGGATGCCATTGGCCCTCTTGGCTGCCTGGGCACACTGCAGGCTCATGTTCAGCCTACCATCAACCAGCACCCCCAGGTCCCTCTCTGCCTGGCCGCTCTCCAGCCACTCTGACCCCAGCCTGTAGCGCTGCATGGGGTTGCTGTGGCCAATGTGCAGAACCCGGCACTTGGATGTGTTAAATGTCATGCCATTGGATTCTGCCCATCTGTCCAGCCTGTCGAGGTCCCTCTGCAAAGCCTCTCTACCCTCCAGCAGATCAACTCCTGAATTTAATAGAACTTTGAAAGATAATGTATGTGCAACACAAGAGAATAGTTAAAAAGAGACTTAATTTTGAAAGACTTTAATTTGTCATCAGACAGATGTGTTTTCTTGCTGGCTTCCCATTTATTTCAACTCAGTGAGTGCTAAAGGACTGTCTATAAAATAGTTGTGATATTGCCAGAGATCTCTCACTATCTGAAGAGGTCGGTGTGTAATAAAAGGAAGTCAAAGATATGTATACCAGGGATCACACAATACATGTGTTAAAAACCTAACATTGTGTCAGGGTGATGCTGCTGAAGAAAAAGGGAAAAAAGGTATTTCTGCTCTAAGAGCCTTTCTCTGTTGTAAGGTTAGTCTCCAAATCCCTCCCATACAGTGTGAGAAAGAAACACTGCTTCTGCCTTTGGGTACTGAGGTGGACATTTTTGGAGATGTCTTCAGGATGGTGATCTTCACTGCCCAGTTGCTAAGCCTGTGTACATGCTTGGGTTCAGTTCCTGGGGTCCCCGATTCAATAGCATTACACAGCAAAGAGGTTTACATCTATTGAACACAGAGGGAACTGCCTTGTTTCAGAGCAGCATTAGTTGCACAGCAACAGGGGTGTGTACATGCAGAAAAGCTGTATTGATCCATTGTGCTATGTTAATTCCTTAAAGACAGAAGCTGGAATTTCCTGGCATGGAACTCCTGAAAGCAAGGAGAAATCTTCAAGCATAGTCAATGGCCAGAGAAAGTCCAGAAAACAGTCCCTACATTCAGTACAGTATTTCTCATTGTGTTTAAAGATTTTTCTGGAACTATGCTTTCAGGTATGTGCAAACCCAGTGAGGACTAAGAGCCATTTGATTTTATGAAGCATAGGGACTGCATCCAACAGAGAATGTGTGATAGCTTAGATAGGGAAGGATCCTGGGGACCAACACTGCAATTCAATGAGGGGGCGTTTCTTACTCCCTTTCTCTCCCAATCCACCCTTGTTATGAATGCTGAGGGTTGATGAGAACTAACAGTATCAGCTTGCTTTTGCCTACCTTTTTTCCCATTTCTTTTTTCTTTCACAGTCTCTCTGATAGATGTCAGAATTGCCAGAGCAATTTGGAACACTATATATATATATATACACACACACACACACACACATACAAAGAAAAGGTCAGCTGGAGATCCTAGGAGATATTTTTGAGTAGCCGCAACTCAAGGAATGTGCAAGTCAAATAACTCCCACTGTAACTTTCCTTAAATATACACACTTTGCTCCCCACCCCCACTCACAATGCCAGCATCAAGCAACTGACTTACCTGTAAGGTTATGAGACAAAAACATGAACCAAAAAAAGGTGCATAGGGTAGAGTAGGGTAGGGTAGAGTAGGGTAGGGTAGAGTAGGGTAGGGTAGGGTAGAGTAGAGTAGAGTAGAGTAGAGTAGAGTAGAGTAGAGTAGAGTAGAATAGAATAGAGTAGAATAGAATAGAATAGAATAGAATAGAATAGAATAGAATAGAATAGAATAGAATAGAATAGAATAGAATAGAATAGAATAGAATAGAATAGAATAGAATAGAATAGAATAGAATAGAATAGAAAAGAAAAGAAAAGAAAAGAAAAGAAATAACCCAAACCAGGTTGGAAGAGACCTTCAGGATCATCGCGTCCAACCTATCATCCAACACCACCTAATCAACTAAACCATGGCACCAAGGACCCCATCAAGTCTCCTCCTAAACACCTCCAAAGATGGTGACTCCACCACCGCCCCAGATAGCACAATTACAATGGACAATCACTCTCTCTATGAAGAATTTCTTCCTAACATCCAGTCTAAACCTCCCCTGGTGCAGCTTGAGACTGTGTCCTCTTGTTCTGCTGTGCCAGTAAAGCTTCCTGAACCTCCTCAGTGACTGAGCTGTATTCATGTGCTCAGCCAAGATACTGACTCCTGGGTTTGCTAGAGAAGATCAGGCTTTTTCTAACATCAAACTTACCTATTAGCATCCCTTCTAAGCACTGATATTTCTTCCCATGTGTACAGGTGGATGAAACACTGAGGTGAGCCAGAAAGTTTTTTAAAAGGATCCCAGTGCACTCCCTAGAAGGCAGGTTAGGTTCTAATGTCATAAATTACTGTTTTATACTAAATAATTTGAAATTCTGTCATAATATCTCCAGTCTCCTGAACAAAGTTCTGCAACTTCACCTGCTGTATGATTGCTTGCTTGATTTTTGTTCTCTCACTGAGCTCAGCATCACTAGGTGTCAGCATGATTTAAAAGCTGCGAACCCCATACATTGCCCTGTGAAAGGCAAGAATTTCATGAGCTGGAACTGGCTGAAAGAGCTGGGAAAATAATTTTCAGTATCAATGAAATCTAGCAAAGGGCACCTTGCTTGACTTTTTGTATGTAGTGAATGGTTGGGGGGTTGTGTCTTCTTGGCCATGTCCATCGGTATGGACACTGCTTTGAGCAACACTGTCCAGGTAAGGATTAATTGTTACCCAGTTTTACATGTTTCCTTCAGTGCTCTTCCATGTGGCTGGCTGAAGTCTGACAGAAGAGAGCCCATGGGGTATACCTATCTTTCTGCTTTGCAACCTGGACACGCAATGACATATCACTATTTTTCTCCCTGTTGGAGACTCCTCTAGGGGATTGTCGGTTTCATAGCTGAATGAAAACAGAAAAATGCTGTACACAAACCCAAATTTGCCCTCCAGGAATGAGCAGTTTGGGCTCCATCTGCCAGTGGAAAAGGGGAGAAGAGGAGCTGCCTTGGAAAACTGGAGTAGGGCAACCCAAAAGAGTGGACCCTGTTGTTCATACTGTTTCTATATGAGAAGAAAAGTTCATATACAGGGAAGGTCTATAGCAAAGTCCCAAATGGGCAGTGGCAATGTGGCTGCCCTAAGTAGCACAATACCCCAGGCGACTTCTCTGAGCCCAGAACAGTTCATGAGAGAGATAACACTTAAAGTATTTAAATTAACACTACAATGATCATTCTGCTGACAAATTACCAATGGAGAAAACCACTTAGGTTCAGAAAGTGGAAGACCATTATCTAAAATGTTTATGTAATCTCTCAGTCAAAGAACTAGCAAGGAAACATTTCTCTGGGAGTAAGAATTTAAAAGCAGTCCCAGCACCTTTAAAGGAATAATCCAAATCCAGACAAATATCTTACTGATGCTGAGGAGGACAGTCCACGGAGCTGGGGTTGTCAGTAATAGAGATTTTTCTGTTTGATTTCAGGTCTTATCAACATTCCTGCCGTGGCTTTTGGCATATTCTCTGGAGGACTCATCATGAAAAAATTTAGAATCAATGTTTTAGGGGCTGCAAAACTCTCCTTAGGATCATCTTTCTTTGGCTACCTTTTGCTCCTCTCATTATTTGCAATGGGCTGTGAGAATTCGGATGTGGCTGGACTGACTGTGTCGTACCATGGGTATGCTGGGAAGGGCTCACTTCAGCATAAAGTCCTATTGTGAAGTGAATTCTTTCCTGATTTAATTCCACAAAGTATATATTTTCGAAAAGAGAATGACTGACCTAAATATACTTCCCAGAAATCTCCTTCAAAGCCTTGGAAACTGCTCCAGTGGGCATTGTGTTAGAATCCTTTCCTGATTGTTGCCTTCAGCCCAGAAGGGTTTATGCCACAAGTGCAGATTATTTTTCTGATTACTTTTTAATTGTTATTACCATGGGACCCATCCTTTGAGCCTAGAGATTTCTGGAAATGTGAGGAGCTCAGTAGGGAAAGTGAAATTCAATTAATTGTTTCTTGCCTCTGGTGCTGTTGAAAACCTCATGGCATTTAACAGCCTCTGAACCCAAACCTTAAGGATTTATGAATTCACCATGAGTTAGGCATAATGTTAACCATGAGATACACCTGAGGCTAGCAATTTTTGGTCACTTTCATCCACGCTATTGCTCTGTAAAGCTCATGGTTGGGGAAGAGTTTCCAGCACTGACTCCACAGCAGCCCCAGGAGCTGCTCTACTGGTGAATTCATCTGCAGCTGGCAATGTCAGGAAGCAGCTGCCTGAAGTTAGCAAATAGCCATTGGGCAAGGTAGCAGACCCTCAGTTTGGATGAATCTCATTCTGATCATTTCCTCCTTAACTTCTATGGCAGGCATTTCACATTAGTAACCCACTTCCCTCTTTGCCACTGGAGTAACCAAACCTTTTTGACCCAGTTTTGTTAAAGCTGTGTCAAGCCTCAGATAACTGAAATCTTAGAAAAGACAAGAAAATGCATGAACAGAAATTGTTAGCTCTCTCTCTTGATAAAGTAGCTACCGTCTGGTGTGATAGTGTGAAAATCATAGAATCATAGAATCAGTAAGGTAGGAAGAGATCTCAAAGATCATCAAGTCCAACCTGTCACAAGAATCTTTTGATAACAGAGAAATAAGAATTTACACTGATGCATAAATGTGAAGAGACAACACCTTATGGGCTACAGATAGAAGGTCTGGCCAGGGGCACCTGGCAGAAAGCATAACCCATGATTTGACAATGATTTCTTCCACATCTGCTATAGAACATCACTGAAATCTCTCTCTCTTCCCCCCTACCCCAGAACTAAACAGATGACTGATTATGAGCAAGCCCTGTTTTCAGAGTGCAACTCAGGCTGTGCATGTTCCAAGAACGACTGGGACCCCATCTGTGGGGAAAATGGAGTTACCTACATTTCTGCTTGTCTGGCTGGCTGTCACGCGTCCAATGGCAGTGGGAAAAACACTGTAAGACAACCTTTCTTTTCCATAGGTTATGTGGTAGTTTTCCTAACACAACCAGTTCTGTCAGAGTAAATGCTTTAAGGCATGTCCTCTCCAGCCCTAAACTGCTCAGAATTCTTTTTATTTTATTTTATTTTGGCAATCTGCCACCCCCATTTAAAACTTTCTCAACTGGCATTTCCAGCAGAAATCCCAAGCGTAAGAGGGTTTGGGGCTTTTTCCAGCTATTGGCTACTGAAACTGTTAAAAACCCTGCACTAAATACATTAATCTACAGTAGTTTATTTCTAAAGTTTTCTTTCAATGAACAAGCCTCTTCCACTTTGGATTCAAACTTCCCTGTTAGCCAGAAAAACTTGATGTGCAACCCCTGAACATCCACTTCACAGAATCACAGAATCACCAGGGTTGGAAGAGACCTCAAAGATCATTAAGTCGAACCTATCACCACAGACCTCATGACTAAACCATGACACCAAGTGCCACGTCCAAACCCCTCTTGAACACCTCCAGGGATGGTGACTCCACCACCTCCCTGGGCAGCTCATTCCAATGGCTAACAACTCTCTAAGTGAAGAACTTTCTCCTCACCTCCAGCCTAAACTTCCCCTGGGGCAGCTTGAGACTGTGTCCTCTTGTTCTGTTGCTGGTTGCCTGGGAGAAGAAACCAACCCCCTCCTGGCTACAACCTCCCTTCAAGTAGTTGTAGACAACAAGAAGGTCTCCCCTGAGCCTTCTCTTCTCCAGGCTAAACAATCCCATCTCCCTCAGCCTCTCCTTGTAGGGCTTGTGCTCGAGGCCTCTCACCAGCCTCGTTGCTCTTCTCTGGACATATTCAAGTGTCTCAATGTCTGTCTTAAAATGAGGGGACCAGAACTGGACACAGTACTGAAGGTATGACCTAACCATTGCAGAGTACAGGGGCAATTCTCCACTCTTTAGGTAATATCACACCCTTTTTCCTGCTGTCTTCCAGGTATTTTTTAACTGTAGCTGCGTGGGAACCTCAGAATCTCCTTCACAAAGCTCCTCAGCTGTGGTGGGACCATGTCAAAAAGGAAATGAGTGCCCCAAAAAGTTTCTGTATTTTCTTGTAATATCAGTTATCACTTCATACACTTTGTCAGTAGGTGGCACACCTGGATACATTCTGCTTCTAAGGTAAGAAATAATTTCTGCTGGCATTGCCAGGAGTTTTCAAGGTGTTTTGACACATGTCACTGGGTCTTCCTCACCCCTAGTATTGTGAAATGTTTTCAGCTACGCAAGGTGCCTTTTGAAATGTTTGGGGGTTTTCCCTCTTGAAAGGCATCCCTGTAATTTGACACTGAGTTTTCTGCCATTGAAGCAATAATGCATTTGTGGTTTTCCCTACCAGCAATACCTTTCTGGTTTTAAATACAATATAGGAGGTCTGGTTATCATTTAGACCAAATTTCCCCTCCTTTAATGCTCAGGATCTCAGGTAGTGATAGGACTAGGGGGAAAGGTATGAAGCTGGAGGTGGGGAAATTCAGGCTGGACATGAGGAGGAAGTTCTTCACCATGAGAGTGGTGAAGCCCTGGAATGGGTTGTCCACGGAGGTGGTTGAGGCCCCATCCCTGGAGGTGTTTAAGCCCAGGCTGGATGAGGCTCTGGCCAGCCTGATCTAGTGTGGGGTGTCCCTGCCCATGGCAGGGGGTTGGACCTAGGTGATCCTTGTGGTCCCTTCCAATCCTGACTGATACTATGACTGATACTGATACTATACAGAATGGTGTTAAATGTCCTCCATGCACATGGAAACCAGCTCTACATGTGCCAATGTGTGCATACATTTGCTTATGTGTTCTTTTACCTTGCTATGGATACCAATGCACAGAGATGATCTAACCCATACCCTCTATAAATTGATTCATTTTTTAATTCCATATATTTGACCTGTCCCAGGTTTCTCTTTTCAAAGCCTAGATATATTTAGCATAAGATGTGGGGGGGGTTGTTTGTTGGTGTTTGGGTTTTGTTGTTGTGGTGGTTTGGTTTTCTTTTTTTTTTTCCTGTTACACTAATCATGGATTTATTAAATGCTTGTCCCGAGGGATTGTTCCAACAGGCATTTCACTGCTGGAACTATTTGTCCATCCCTGAGTGTAAGCTTTTAAGCTAATTTTGGAGAGTGCAAAAGGGATAGAATACTTCTAGTGATTAATCTGGATTTTTGTCAACTTTTTTGGCAATTTTTGGATTCTCAGTGCTGCTCCACTCTGTTTTGGAAAGGCTTCTTGCTCAGTTCCTCTTGCCAAATGATTTCCAGATGGGTAGATTCTACCTCTCAACAAAACAGCAGTTAATACTGTGTAACTAATCTTTATTAGTGTTGTGATTTCTTACCCCAAATTCTCTTTGGTTTGGTGGGTGTCAAGAGGATGGAGCCAGGCTCTTCGCAGTGATGCCCAATGACAGGACATGGGGCAATGGTGGAAGTTGAAGCATAGGAAGTTCCATGTGAACACAAGGAAGAATTTTTTCACAGTGAAGGTGACAGAACGCTGGGACAGGTGCCCAGGAGGGTCATGGAGTCTCCCACTCTGGTGATATTCAAGACCCATCTGTATGCATTCCACTGTGGTCTGTTACAGGTGACCCTGCTCTGGCAGGGGGTTGGACTGCATGATGTTTCAAGGTCCCTTCCAGCCCCTACCATTCTGTGATTCTGTGGTATGGTAGAAAATGTGTGGATATGGTACCAGGCAGGGCCTCAAAACCATTGTTGCCATGTTCAGCCTCTTGCTTTCCATCCTGTCTCCCTTGCAGAAGTGTTAGGAAGGAGATATTCAAAGCTGAACACCTCCAAGCTTAACACTCACAGGGTTGCCTGCACTGCTCAACTCTGTGAATTTGCTCTCAGGGGACTTAATGATTAATGGATTTATTTAGAAAAGCTTAGAGAGATTTTCAATAACAATACTGAGACATTTTGTTATATGAAATTAGCAAAATAGCTTTATTGGTTCTGCTTTGGAGCTTTTGTTTCTGTTGACAATCATTTTACTTTGAGAGGCAGTTAATTGAAACTGAGGAGTGGTTTTCCTGCTGAATGGGAGGCTCCTGAATCTGAGCTGAAGCTGAATAAAACATTTTTCATTAAGCTCAGTCCTTGGGTTTCTCAATCCCTGCTAGCAACCTGTGGGCACCGCTCCACCTCAGGGTCCCACTTACGTTTCTGAAATCCATCACTGAGTGACTTTCCCTGGAAATCTCTTTGAACTGAAAGTGTGGTTCTGTTCCCAGAAAGAAAACAAATAGTCCCAAGGTCAAGTTGCAGACTTCACGAAGTATTTTTTCCTATTACCTGTGTTTAAAATTAGTCAGTATTTAGTCAGATCTGATAAGATTTCAGCACTTAAGCAAGCTGATGTTTTCAGATGAGCAGATATGGTTGCACCTGCCACGGAGCACGAATACAGCTAAATCCCTAAAAGCCTATAAGATTTAGTGACATTTACTTCAAGGGTTTACATGCCTGACATCATTGAAAGACGCTTACAGCTAGTGGCTGAGTCATTTGCTGAAATGTCTTTTTAGACTAATTACAACTGCCAAGGAACTTGAGAAAGCTTTGAAGTTTTTGCAAAAAAACACCCTGCAGTACAGATAGATGTTGTTCAAGCACAAGCTATTAATAGCAGATGATTAGGCAGTGAAAAGGAAGTCTCAGATCTCCCAGAGAAGTTTGGCTTTCACTCAAGATCTCAAAGAACTTATGTTTCCGTGCAAAGACAATACCAATGCTCAAGCATTTTTTTTTTTTTTTTTCATCTGAAAGAGAAGGTGCTTGGTTGTTTTGGGGTTTTTTGTGGAAGATAAATCTTATGGAACACATCATCAAGGCCTTTGACACTGTCCCCTACAGCAAACTCCTGGCCAAACTATCAGCCCATGGCTTGGATGGGAGCACACTGCGATGGGTTAGGCACTGGCTGGAGGGTCGAGCGCAGAGAGTGGTGGTGAATGGTGCCACATCCAGCTGGCGGCCTGTCACTAGTGGTGTGCCCCAGGGATCAGTGCTGGGCCCCATGATCTTCAACATCTTTATTGATGATCTGGATGAGGGCATTGAGTCCATCATCAGTAAATTTGCAGACGACACCAAGCTGGGGGCAGGAGTTGATCTGCTGGAGGGCAGAGAGGCTTTGCAGAGGGACCTCGACAGGCTGGAAAGATGGGCAGAGTCCAAGGGCATGAGATTGAACACATCCAAGTGCCGGGTTCTGCACATTGGCCACAGCAACCCCAGGCAGTGCTACAGGCTGGGGTCAGAGTGGCTGGAGAGCGGCCAGGCAGAGAGGGACCTGGGGGTGCTGGTTGATGGTAGGCTGAACATGAGCCTGCAGTGTGCCCAGGCAGCCAAGATGGCCAATGGCATCCTGGCCAGTAGGAGCCTCTTCTCTCAGGCAACCAGCACCAGAGCAAGAGGACACAGTCTCAGGCTGTGCCAGGGGAGGTTTAGGCTGGCAGTTAGGAGGAAGTTTTACACAGAGAGAGTGATTGCTCATTGGAATGGGCTGCCCGGGGAGGTGGTGGAGTCGCCATCACTGGATGTTCAGGAGGAGACTTGATAGGGTGCTTGGTTGCATGGTTTAGTTGATTAGGTGGTGTTGGATGATAGGTTGGACGCAATAATCTTGAAGGTCTCTTCCAACCTGGTTTGTTCTGTTCTGTTCTGTTCTGTTCTATTCTATTCTATTCTATTCTATTCTATTCTATTCTATTCTATTCTATTCTATTCTATAAAAATCTAATTTTTGCTTTTATTTTCCACTTTTTGCATCTTCCCATCTGTTCAATAGGATTTCTGGGCTAAGGCTTGCTTCTGTACTATGTGTCTGATAGTAATGCCGTGGGGAAAAACCATTCTTCCAGTTCAAAATTGTATTGCACTGATACCTGCTTAGATGGCATTGCATGTGTTAGTCACAATATAGCAGACTGTATAGTGGTAATCCATGATCAGAGCATTAGAGAATAAAGCACGCAGATTACAGGATGAGATGCACAGAGTAATTTTTTGACCACAGTAGTTCGGTGTTGTTTTCCACGCATGTCCTTCAGATCACAGTATCACAGTATGACTAAGGTTGGAAGAGACCTCGAAGATCATCGAGTCCAACCTGTCACCACAGACCCCATGACTAGACCATGGCACCAAATGCCACATCCAGTGGCATATGCTTTTCCATTCTCAGTAAATTAAGGGAAGGTGACCAAAACACCCTTCACAGTATGGGTTCTTAAGCTGTTCTGGAAGATAGATTGGGAAATAAGAAAATATCACCAGTGGGGAGCAAAAGAGCTACTTTTACAGTGGCTTTATTGTTTTATCGAAGGTATTCCTGAGTACATGAATTTCTGCAGCAGCTGAGTCTCTTCTAGCTCAGAGCACACAGGCTGTATCTCCAAAGTGCTGTGTTTATCCATAATGACAACTGAATTTCACACATTTTTTTTTTCTTTTTGTGTAGAACCAAATGAATGTGACAGCATGACAGTATAGAATCAAATATGACCAAATGACTGTGACAACAGGGAGTTTAATCAGTTACCATAATATCTCACATGTGTACATATCAAGTGTGTCCCAGCTTAACTGTATGACTAGGTGTACTCACGTCCTAAAAGCAAAGCATGTACTCAGGTTCTTGGTGGATCAAGTACTGCAATAGGCAGTCTGGCAGATGCTGGGTGAAACAGCACACTTGAGCGGCTGGTGAGGTTAGTGGCAGTAGAGTCCTAGTAATTTGAGTGGCTCCATATACGCGCTGCTGCTAGCATAGATGTGAAAGGCAGCTCACAACCTCCACCATCCTAGAAGAGACAGGGTAATGAGCAAAGGCTGACCTGGAGCCAGAAGGATGTCAACATCAGTCTTGGTCCCTGCTGAAAGCTCAGACATGTACAAATGCAAATGGTCTGTTCTGTCAGAGAATGGCTTGGAGCATTTACCTCTACAGAAGGTGTGAACCTAAACCTAGATACAGTGCAGTTAAATTGCCTAAATACCTTGTACAAGCCTGGGTCATGAACCACAATTTCAGAGTGTTTAACTGAATAAAACTATCCAATGAGGCATAATTCCACAACCAATTTTCTTCTACTGCGTTAGTAACTCCTAAAACTGCTATTATCATCTGAAAAGGCATCGTCTTCTTAAAATGACCTCAGAACTCCTAGATACTGTTCTGACTTTATTACATTATTTACATATTTCTGTAATACTGTTAAAGCCAGTGTCAGTAAGGAGGGGGAAAAAAAAGTCACACTTCTTGCTTCCTTCTCCTTTCTATTTTTGCTCAAATTATCTACATTCAATTATTTGTTTCTATTTAACACCATTTTAAAATTTACTTTTAGATGCATTAAACCACACCTGAAATCATTTGCACTTGGTATCTACACTCTGGCAATAAGAGTACTTGGTAAGTCCAGTTGTGCTCTTGGGTCTATTTCAATATACTCCTCAGTAACTGTTTTATCCTAGAATTAGACTTTGACTGTTGGAAAGAAAGAATGGCATCTAGCTGACAAGGTAGTATTGCATGATTTTAAATAAATAACACAGAAATAAACAAGAGCACAAGCAAATAAAAAGTAGGGGAAAGCTTGGAAGCAGGGAGCAGCTTTGTATTTCATAAATACAGGTCCAATGCAAATAGACACAGATAATATCCATAGTGGTGACAAGTGATCCTTTGGACTGTGAAGCTCAACATCAAAATTACTTTTTGTCTCTCCTCATTCAATGACAAGCATAGAGCAGCTGTAGCTCAGAATCTGTGACTGATTTTCAGGCATCCTTTCATTAGTTTCTAAGGGAAGTAATCTTAGTGCAGGTGCGTCTGAGGGCAGAGTTCACTGCAGTCTTGTGTTAGAGTCTTTGATGAGTTTTCTCTAAAATCAGGGCTACCATGAGATGCCAGTGAATGGAAACTAAAATCCTCTAGGTCTTCATAGAAATGGCAGTAAAGAACAAGAAGCAAGTCACTTGTTTAAACAGCAGGCTTGGATGAGCTGCATGACGTAGATGAAATGGCATCAAAACAAGCTGTTGGCCACTTTCTCACACCTTTTCAGACCAGGATTTCCCTCCAGGCGCAATTTCTCCACCAGCAACCTTGGATGGTTCCCCAGGTTGCACAACGTGCCCATTAGCACCTGAAAAAAAGCTTTGCCTTTCCATCAGCCACAAGCACTGCAGTACGTTTGCCCTACCACAGTAGGATCTCAGGATGCTGCAGGATACTCATAGTCTTACTGCAGGCTCCCAGCCCTGCTGTCTCTCTCCCTTCTCACCCATCCGTCCTCAACCCACACACAGGACAGCCCCCACCCACAAGCTGAGCTGGCTCCATCACTCTCAAGAAAGGAGAAGTATCTCCTTTTTCTTTTCCCCCAGATGAGTCCTGCAGGTTGAGAAAAACAAGCCGTGGCCAGCACTCCCGCTGACTTCCATGGGCTTTTTGATGTTCAGCTGCATTTCCTCCCCACCCCAGTTCCCCACTGGGAGGAAAGGGTGGTCTGTGCTTGGGCAACGTAAAGCACGACTTCTCAAACCAGCAAACAGTGGGGAAGTGTCATTGCTGTTCAAAAGTATTACTTAATGTTCTACATGAGCATGTCTCTAGATCAGAACTGATCGCCCTGGAAAGTAACCTTCTTGCCTCTATTTACTTGTTAAATACACCCAGCGGGAATTCCAGCCCCAGTGTATTTTGGAGTGGCCATAGATACTACTTGCCTGAAATGGGGAAGCAAAAGATGTGGGGGAAGAGGAGCATGCAGACTATATGACTCCAGTGCACTCAGGTAACAGCTCTTCTTCATTCATTCTTTAACTTGTGTTCTTGAACTAACCTACACTCAGCACTGGTAGAAGAATTTCTGTCAGAAAATGTGAGTGAATGATTTGATGCCAGAGGAAAGGGTCTGGCTGGCAATACTAACAGCAATGCTCAGATCTGAGCATCCTCTTTTGGTTTAGCTTGGTTGGGTTTAGTCTTTTGGTTTTTGCTTTGTTTTCTTCTTGGAAGGGTGGAAGTGGATGGATATCTTATTTCAATACCAGTCAGAACTGTTTAAGCCATTTAGTTTTTCACACACACCCCCAAAAATATCTTCACTTAAAACCTTGATTTCATGCTAAATCTTCCCCAGTTTTTTAATAACTCTGCTGTGAGAATCTGTGTAAGCCACTAAGTAAGAAAGAAAATGGGCTGTAAATTTCCTCATTGCTCCATGTTGGAGCTGGATCACAAAACTGAAAGGAAGGATTCCCACTAAACAAACTTGGTTTATACAGATAGAGACTTAACCACAGTGTTATCTTTATCCATTTATTGTTAGAGGCAAGTAATTATCTGAACTGCATTCATTAAAGGCTTTACCAGAAATGGGGGATGGAATAACAATGGTAAAAGGAAAATGAGAGAAGAAGTTGCCCTTCCACCCACCCCAAGAAAAAAAAATGTGGGGAGCATGTATCTTGTTTGGAAAATGTGAAGGACAAAAGCTCAGCTAGGACTCAAAACAAATGAAGCATAATTATGTCATTGTTGCTGTTGTTGTTACTGTCATGAAGTCTGTAATGCAAAAATACCATCAGCTGGTCTTGGTATCACTGCTACTGTTTATAAGGCAACCAAAAAATAGATAAATCACCCTATAAATATTAGCATTATTCTCACTGAACCACATTGGGCTGAAGGAGATCAATTAATAGCTGAGACACTTTCTTGGCCACAGACCACACAATACCTGACCTGGGTGAACTAACAAGTTCTCATTTCTGGTAGCATCACCTTGTTTGAAGAGCTTTCTTACTCAGCCTTACCTGATGAAAATATGAATGTGTCCTTGATGCCTTTTAGTCATATGTTGCCTTTGGAATGGGCTCTGATCGATCATTTCTCTCTCAGGTATGTGTATCTGGGGCTGACATTGATGTTGGGCACGGTGTCCATTTTCTTCAGTGTTGCTGTCCTTTGGGTTCTCCGGAAAAGGTCTTCTTCACATGATGAGAACCTCTCAACCAACGGGGAGAGTGGCACCTGTGGGACAAAGAGCAGGAAAGATAATTTAGTCAATAGTGATCATTTAATTCAGACAACTTACTGGCCAGAAAAGGAGACTAGACTTTAGGAAGACTGAGTTCTCACCGTGACTTTACCCAGTGAGTGGTGCTCCAGGCAAAAGTCCATCATCAGTGAGGAGATATTTTAGTATCCACCCTGAAAACATCCACCTTCATGTAATTTTCACTGTAAACAGCAAAGACAATCATTTTAGCACATGTACAACTCTGAAAACACCGTTCACCATATGTCCTACCCAGTCAGTGCCACTCAAGTGAGAGGAATTGTCGTGGCTGGAGAGTTGCAGCTTGCTTCCCCACCAAGAAGCCTGTTTTATGGCTGCCCCTCAGTTCCATCCCTCCTCATCAAGCTGCTGTCACTGCAGCCCCTCAGCTTCCTTCTGTATATGAGAGGTAGTGTGGAGTCTGCAATGCAGCTCTGTCCACCATGGCAGTGGACCAAGAGGAGCCGGTGCATAAAACCTGACTTGGCTGCCTGGAAGTTCCAGGGATACTCTGCACACAGCTCGCCCTGGCAAGCAGTGCAGCATGGGGTAGAAGGAAGGTGGTTTGCTTGAAAGAGCATCTCATGAGTTCAACCTGTAACACTTGGAAAATCAAATCACAGTATCACAGTATCGCCAAGGTTGGAAGAGACCTCGAAGATCATCGAGTCCAACCTGTAATGATATGGTTAGGGATTCTTTTTCAAGTAGCTCTGTTATAGCACAACAATAACAGCAATAGAAGTTGTCATTGCAGTTAAAGAGACCACAAAAGTATCATCCAAAGGAAACTGGAATAAAAATAGAGCTGCTTTAGTTTTACATCAGTTTCTTGCTACTTGCTACTAGTCAGTATACTGAATAATTCCATTCATTTTATGCAATGTATTAATACCATGATACAAGTGAAATATGATTTATTTTTGACAAAGCTATGGCAAGCAAGCTTGGGAACAATAAAATGAATTAAAAGACCAGGTGATATGGGGGCTTTTCCTTTGAATATATTGTAAATGCTCACTAAAACTAAGACATGTATCATAACATCCTTTTAAATACAAATTCTGCAGTTTGAAAAGGTTTGGTATTAAATAAATTTGGGGTGGGGAGTTTGATGGAGAGCTATTTAACATGGAACAAAATCTCAAGGACTCTTGCTCTGAAAAAGATAGTGGCAACACCACTGCAAGTGATATCTTTTACAGCAACTAGAGTTTCAGAGCACGTGATGAAAGGTAGGCTTCACTTTTCATCATAATATTGGCAAAATAAACTCATGTCACATCACTTGCATGTCAGTAGTGACTGCATACTTACAGGTCAGAGGCAGGTGTGGAACCTCTCCTGCAGGATGTATGAGGACAAATAGGTGCATAAGAATGGGATTTACTGAGCTTTATCAATGGTGTTTACAGTGTGCCATAGAGAACTACCTGATCCATGCAATAGGAATATCAAGAAGGATGTTGCTTAAGCACCAAATATCTGCAGAAGGTAAGAATTTAGACCCATCACTTGAGAAAATGCAGCTGTCAGGGGAAGGACTAATGCCACCCAGTATTTGCCACATTGGTGTTTAGGCGGTGGCCTGGAATATGGGAGACATGGTCTTTTGTCTCAGCATTTCATCCTTCCAGATAAGCATCAGAGGCTACAGAGAGTGGGGTGCTGGATAGCTATGACTGTTCACTGTGTCTTGTATAACAGGCTATTGAATTAAACAAATTAAATTAAAATAATATTAGAAGGTCTGCAAATAGGAAACTCATTGAAGCATTCTGGCTAGGGCCAACCACAAAGACTGGTGTTGAGGTCTAAGGTCTCATCTAAACCAAAATGCTAGAATGCATCACCATCCAGGAGTAAGCCAGATGCTTGGAGCCTTCCATTGCCGTCTAGGGAGGGTACTTTTCATTGCAATAAGCTGCCAGGTCCAGTGAAAGGAAGGGAAAATCCAACTTCAGTACACAATGGAATAAAAAAAAAAAGGAGAGATACCTGCACTTCACTCCATGCTTGATGTCGTGCATGGCAACACAATTGCCAGGAAAATTCACTGGCTTACAAGACAAAGAAAGAAATTAAGATAAATAAACATATCCTACTCCACTTCAGAAAGAAACAGGAAAAAGATTCTTGAGCTACCATGTAAGCTGATGTATGAAAGCCTGTACTTAGTGAATAATTCATTTAAAGCATGGGCTTTCCTTCCATACCTCGTTCTCCCAACACATGAAATGTTGCTGTAGGGATAGGGTGACGGTCAAAGTGACAAAGATAAAACACAAGCAGAGTATAGAGAAAGACAAAAGACTCTGTTTATTCCAGCAAGCAACACATATTTGTATCTATGTTGTTAGTGTGGCTGCATGTCATTGGTTAACAAACTCTTCTCAAGATTCTTATGGGTTAGTGATAGCATTGCTATAATGATTTGTTAAGCTAGTCCAGGTGGCCTCCTGTCTTATCTTGCGGTTTCTCATCCTGCAACATCCAGTTCAGGGAGTTTCCAACTTCTCATGGGAACACAGTGATGTTTTTAATACTGAACTCCCCACCAGAGCTCTTCAGAAGGTCCACAGATTCATCACAGTCCCCCACAATGAAAGGAAGAGGAAAGCTATCAAATAATCTGACTTGCTATAATAGATGAACAAATTTTCTGAGCACCGAGGGAATCGGCCTGTCAGGTTCTTCCTACCAGAATTCTTCATCTTAATCTAAGTCCATTGCTGAAAATATCTGACAAAGGTCAACAAATTTGATTGTATTCTTTTCATTTTAGAATTAGAGATAGTTAACCACAGTGGAGAGCTGCAAAGAACAAAATGCCTTTCATTTTCAAAGTGAAATTGTCAATGGAATTGGTTGAGATTTCCCAACCACTGATGTCAACAATTGCCAGCCTTGTTAAGAAGTACCCATAAAAATGGTACTCATCCTATAACAAAGATCCAAACTGACACATAATAAAATCAAAGATACCAGGCCTTATCCCATGACAGAACATGCAACCAGGTCTGGGGCACATAAGCAAGTGCACATTTTCTCTTCTACATCCCAAGAGAAATTGCAATATCCTAATGACATAATAGGTCTTACTTATAGCCACGTAGTTTCTAATCATGTCAGAAAGGAAAACATTGAGGAGTTTTAACAAATGAAGAAGGCAAAAAGATTTCAGTCTTCAGACTGTGGGAACAACATATTTGATCCATAGGTGGTTGAGGTCTCATCCCTGGAGGTGTTTAAGACCAGGCTGGATGAGGCTCTGGCCAGCCTGATCTAGTGTGAGGTGTCCCTGCCCATGGCAGGGGGTTTGGAACTGGATGATCCTTGAGGTCCCTTCCAACCCTGGCTGATTCTATGTTGGAGCAAGTCCAGAGGAGGCCACAAAGATGAGTCAAGGGCTGCAACATATCTGCTGTGAGGATAGGCTGAGGGAGCTGGGGGTGTTCAGCATTTAGAAGACTCCAGGGGGACCTTAAAGCTGCATTCCAATGCCTGAAGGGATCTCTACAGAGGGACTTTTCATAAGGGTGTCTAGCAATAGAACAAGGGGGAATGGTTTGAAACTGAGGGAGCTGAGGCAGAGTAGGATTAGATTGGATTTTAGGAAGAAGTTCTTCAGGACAAGGGTGGTGAGACTCTGGAATGGGCTGCTCAGGGATGTTGTGGCTGCCTCCCCCTTAGGGGTGTTGAAGGCCAGGTTGGATAAGGTCTTGAGTGGCTGAGTCTAGTTCAGATGTGTCCCTGCCCATGGTGGGGAGGTTGGAGCAGATGATCTCTGAGGTCTCTTCCAACCTGAGCCATTCTATGATTCTCTATGATTCTCTAGCTCATGGCCTCACAGCATTTGGGATGAAAGAAGCATCAATATAGGATAACCTATCTTCAGGTCTTAGACAGTAGAGCAGCTGCCTCATCTTTGTGCCACTCTTAAATTGCTATATATAATCCTGTGATCTGAGGGAATTGCCACGAGGCAAAGAACAAATAGTGTCAATGTATTAAAAGGAATACATAGGCTGAAGAATGCTAAGTTGTCTCCTTTATGTGCTCAAAATCATTGATGTATGAAACAACTATCATAGTACTTTTAAATAGCACCATGATTATTATCAGCTGAGAGAAAACTTTGACATTATCACTTTGGCTGGTTTGACTGTTGATGAGACAACGCAGTTGAAGTGTTTGAAACATGCAAGTTAACTCTGCATGATGTCAAAGGGAAAAAAGAGCTATTCCTCTCTAGAAGCTGTGAAGTGCTTCATACATAGACTCACAAGTAGTTAAGTCACAGGGGTATTTAAACAATATTTATATATAGAGAATCATAACTGATATATAAACATAAGGTAAAACTTTTTCTCTGTGAGGGTAACAGAGCACTGGGCCACGTTGCTTGGAGAGGTTGTGGAGTCTCCTTCTCTGGAGACATTCCAAAGCCACCTGGATTCATTCCTTATTAACCTAGTCTAGTTGATCCTGCTCTGGCATGCTTGTTTTACAGAAGAATTGCATAGGAGGATATAGAAAACTAGCAAGTACAGCATAAATTAATAGAGGTGATGTTTCATCTCATCAGTAGTAGAACTATGGGGATAGTAGTGTGCACAGATTTAAACTGTGACTAGGTAAGGAGGAAAAAAACAATTACTGAAGCCTCTTCCAAATTTAAAAACTGCCTCAGAAAATCCCAGGCCAAAAAATAAAAATAATAATTAAAAAAAAAGCACACCAAAAATCCAACAACTAAACCCAAACCAACAACGGCAAAAAAAAAACCCCAAACCAAACAAACACAAAACCCCCCACAACCCTGGCAAGTGAAAGAACACAGGAGAAGACATGACTAGATGTAAGACTACAAAGGTGACCAATAGCAAAAGATATCAGGGCTGGTTAATGTGGAAAATAAAAAAGACAATGAAAAGGGGGAACTGTAAGTGGTATGGGATGTGTTGCTAGGCATCAGATGCTCACCATCTCTTTTAATAAAAGTAACCAGAGAGCACAAAACCAAGATAGTAGAGGGGGTGTTCAAAGCACAGGAGTTGGCTTTTCACACAACAGATCTAAGACTTGAGAAATCTTCCCAAAGAACTTGTGCATACTGATCTTCAAGGGGAAACAGGGGAGTTATGGAAAAGAGAATGCTCTGTGTGTGTCATTAGATGCCTGCCTTTTCCTCCTGACTGCTCAAGGCTTCTCTCACATTTTGAAACTATTGAGACAGTAGTAGAGTTATTTTATGTACTGCTGACCCTCTTTTTCCCTGAGCATCCTCTCTTGGCTACTGCCTGTCAGGGCTTTGAGGGTGCTGATGACCCTGGCCTACCTCTCCTGGAAGCCACCTCTGCATCTTCCTCTGTGCCCCAAGCCCCGTTTCAATGACTCTGTGCATGCAGTCCTGATCCAAGCATTTTGGAGGTTACATGTGCTGAGCACGTGCTCTCTCTTCCTGAATTTTTGTCTGAATTTCCAGGATTGTCTTGGGACATAACTTCTTAACTTGCCTTTGGTTGATGGTAACTGGTCTGAGGCTGAGACCAGTGGCTGTTTCTGCCTTAACTTCACTGATTCTGATCAGGTATTGGGTGCTGAGTCTATCACCAAGAGCCAATATGATAGAGATATCATAGGTCTGACTCAGGCTTCATGTCTCTCCTTGCATCCTGGAATACTGCTAAGCAAATGTTGCATGAGGTAGCTCTTATCTAATGCTAATCAATCTCTGGAAGAAAGTCCATAGTTGCTGTAAAAATTATGACAGCAATTTAAAGGTTGGGCTCTTTAGTGGTGATTGAGAGAGCTCATTAAAATCACCTTACTTAAGCAACAGGTGGTTAATATCATCAGAAGATTGGTTAACCAGCAACTCATCATAGATTAATACAATTCATTAAATGTTGAAGAGAGTAAATAAAGAAAGGATTTAGTGTAGAGCAAGTGGAGCACATCATCACAGCTTGATGGTGACCAGGTCAGGAAACTTTCTCTCATGGCTGTTAAGCAAAATAATTTTGAAAGGTTGTTGCACATGATGGTAACCAGACCACTCCCTTTGAATCTGCAATGTTGGCACTTCTAAAGGAAGATGCTGAGAAGTATGGACTGGTTAGGGGGGAAAAAGTGTGACACTGTTATGCAGTCATCAACAATCTATTTAATTCGATAAAGGTAAACTTTATGTCACTGCCTGGAAGTACAGGACAAAACTGCATTAGAAATAAGGCTAGAAGAACTAGAACTGTCTTTGGGATGTTATAGATTTTTCTGTCACATACAGGCTTCAAATTAAAATTTGCTCATTCTTGTAAAACACCTCCTCTATTGTAAGCAGACAGATGAACAGCTTAGTGAAGTTGTGGTGTACATCATGCCAGATACTCATTTCAGTCTTCTATCTTGGGTAGGCCTTTTATCTTGGGTAATATCCCAGACCATGCAAAGCTGAGGGAGGTTTTATATGATGGAGGTTTATAATGCCAGGTATTCATTCACATGAACCACAGTATTTCTTTCAGTCCTTAATATCTTTGGGTATCCTTATATCTTGGGCAATA
The DNA here is from genome assembly GCA_033816785.1 of Picus viridis. Classification (NCBI taxonomy): domain Eukaryota; kingdom Metazoa; phylum Chordata; class Aves; order Piciformes; family Picidae; genus Picus; species Picus viridis. The sequence continues at coordinate 7,948,060 of CM066568.1, forward strand.
TCCCAGGCCGTGCAAAGCTGATGGAGGTTTTGCTCTGTCTTTGTTTGAAGAGTGGGCAGAAATAATTTTACTCCCAAGGACACTTTTGTTGAATTGGAGAGAAATATAAAATTACATTCAAAACTATACAGAAAAATATAGAATACATGGTTCCTTAACACCTAATTCATATTCAAGACACATGAGAACCCCAGAAAACCTGCCCCCAACCAGACTAAACCACAAGACCCAGTGCTCCTTTTCTCCCCTCCCACATTGTGTCCAGTTCTGGGCCCCTCAATTTAAGAAGCACATTGAATGTGTCCAGAGAAGGGCAACGAGGCTGGTGAGAGTCCTCCAGCACAACCCCTACAAGGAGAGGCTGAGGGAGCTGGGGTTGTTTAGCCTGGAGAAGAGGAGGTTCAGGGGAGACCTTCTTGTTGTCTACAACTACCCTGAAGGGAGGTTGCAGCCAGGAGGGGGTGGTCTCTTCTCCCAGGCAACCAGCAGAAGAACAAATGAACACAGTCTCAAGCTGCACCAGGGGAGGTTTAGGATCGAAGTGAGGAGAAAGTTCTTCACTGAGAGAGCTGTTAGCCATTGGAATGTCACCAGGGTGGTCACCAGGGGAAGTCACCAGATGGTGGAGTCACCATCCCTGGAGGTGTTCAAGAGGGGATAGGATGTGGCACTTGGTGCCATGGTTTAGTAGTCATGAGGTCTTGGGTGACAGGTTGGACTTGATGATCTTTGAGGTCTCTTCCAACCTTATTGATTCTATGATTCTATGATTGCCTCCCTTACCTAAACAGGCCAAAATTGTACAGGAAAAACAAGTCAGGCCTCTAGAGGCCACAAACAGATCTACTCCCCCATGTTACCAGATGAGGAGTCCCTCCAGAGAGCCGAAAGGAGGGAGAAAAGAGACCGAGTTGGCCTTGCTGCCATCTTATAAAGAGATAGCAGAATTATGGCATTGAGTAACAAAATTAAAATTTCCTGGGTCCACTCCCTGCCTAGACCCTGGAGGACTTTCTGTCTCTATGGTTGAGACTTCTAGTGCTTAACCCCATGACAGCTCATGTGCATGTTTTTCACTGCTGTTATGCTATCATGCAGCACACGGTAGGCTAGCTCCTACAAAGGCCTCAGTACTCTCACCTGCCAATGACTTGCACACCTTTGATTATGCACCTGTTATACCAAGCTCAAAACAAGCTGCTGATTAAATATGAGTGCAAAGAGAAGCTGCACAATCACCACTAAAAATTATCCTTTGTGTTTTACATAAAAAAATGAGAGATATCATTAAAACAGCACATACTGGTTTACTTGTCACCAGACACACACATGATGCAAAAGCCCTATCAAGAGAGGCTGAGGGAGCTGGGGTTGCTTAGCCTGGAGAAGAAGAGACTCAGGGGTGACCTTCTTGCTCTCTACAACTACCTGAAGGGAGGTTGTAGCCAGGCAGAGGTTGGTCTCTTCTCCCAGGCAGCCAGCAACAGAACAAGAGGACACAGTCTCAAGCTGCACCAGGGGAGGTTTAGACTGGATGTTAGGAAGAAGTTCTATACAGAGAGAGTGACTGCCCATCGGAATGGGCTGCCCGGGAGGTGGTGGAGTCACCATCACTGGAGGTGTCCAGGAGGAGACTTGATGGGGTGCTTGGTGCCATGGTTTAGTTGTTTAGGTGAGTTGGATTGGTTGATAGGTTGGACGCGATGATCTTGAAGGTCTCTTCCAACCTGGTTTATTGTATTGTATTGTATTGTAAATCAATGACAAAACTGTCAACGTGTTCTTCTGAAAGATGAAAGCTCCACTGAGCAGCGGAAGAAACAAGTCCCAGACATTAGTTAAGATGAAGACATCAAACCAGCTCGTCAGCACGCTTTTCTTGCTTTTCGCTCTGTAGCAACAAGCTGAAACTAGAGTCACTGAAACAGGAGCATCAACCTCTTTTCCACTACTGTTTTTCACTTTCTCAGTATTCCTGTAGCAGCTTAATATTTGCTTAGCTGTACACCATCCCTTTTACTTAGCTGGCTAACTAAAAGTTAAATTTTAAATTACATCGATTTTCTTTATTTAGCGATTAGTGTTCTGCGGATAAAAAGGGCTCTAACAAAGCTGTCTACTGCAGTTGGGTGTCCCGCCTGGCTGAGTACTCCCTCCTCCTTCTTGGTGCCTTGGCAGCCACTTCTGGTGGGAGTCTGCTGCCACCCTCTGCCTGGAGGAGTCTGCAACCAGTTCCCGAGGTAAAGGTGACTCTTCGTGTGGCTTTTGTAAGGACTGCTTTTATTCTCAGGAGTAATGTTGATATTTCAGTGTTCTTATTGAGAGGTTATCTACTATCTTAACCCACCCCCCTTTTTTTACTTTCTCTTTTGTTTGTTTTTTTTTCCCCTGTGAGTGTGAGTTATAGGGCTTGGAAGAAAAGAGGGGGGAAAAGGGTGGGCTATGTCTTTTTTCAGGTGTGAGACCACAAACTTTGATTTAACTTCAGTAGTTTCCCATTTTTCCATTCTGATACTTTTGGTCGACAGTTCTCATTTTGAGAAGCCAACTTCAAGAGATGGACAACAGCAGTCTGAATATAGAAAAAATATTCTCAGTCATACAGAAAGCAAAAGATGTTTTAGCTCCTGGAATATACTAAATTAATGGTATATACAAGACTATTAAAAAAAAAAAAAAAAGAGGAGAAATAGCTGTATATTCATATGCTAGAATGAGGAAGCCTAAGGATTACAATTTCCCCTTTTATTATATGAAAAATAAAGTAGCACTTTTTCTAGAGGTTTGACTACTTCTGAATTACATTTAGCTCCATGCCTCTCATATTCTTAGGATCTAAAGGCAAAAAAACCCACCCCTTGGCTGTATCTGCTAATACACCTGAAGACAACCTAAAAATAAAGCCTTAGAAATTAAAGATTTCTCTTCACATAGTCAGAGCATAACAGTGGAGCTGTGACACACCTTTGAAGAAGGATGAGGACCCAGGTGTTTGTGTATGTGTGTGCCCTTGGTGGAACAGCAGTAACCACGCAGCAGAAGTAGTTTATGCCAGAGCAATAGACAAGGAAGGGCCAAGATGCCTATCTTGTGACTAGAAAATGTCAATCACAGTACAAGAAACCTGTAAATGTTTGATGCTTTTATGCCACAACAGAACACGAAGAATTCTCACCTCTGAAAAGAAGAGGCCCACTTTTTGACCTCTTTCATGTAGTCAGTGCAAAGTACATGATGATCTGCTGTGAAAACATGCTTTACTCCTTCAGACAAATTGCAGGGGACAGCAGTGTTGGTTTTTATTAGCTCAAACCTAAATCTGATGAACACAATCATAATGTAACACCACAGGTTATTTCCTCTGCAGCAATGAAGTAAGCCACACCTGACCATGTTGTTGACCAGTGGTGGGAAACTAAAACCAGTTGTGCACAAAATAAGAGCAAGTCCAAGGAATCAATAAAACTCCAAGAGAGGTTTATGGAAAATTATGGAACAAGTTGTCATTGAAGCCATTATTAGGCACTCAGTGTGTTGGTGACTGGGAACAGCCAGCATGGGCTTACAAAGGGCAAATCAAGGCTTGACTAAGCTGGTTACCTTCTACAAAGGGATTACTGGTTTTGTGGACATGTGCAGAGCAGTGCATATTGTTTACTGGGGCTTTAGCAAGATCTTTGACAGTCTCCAATATTATGCTGGTGGCCAAACAGATGAGATACAGTCTACCCGCTACAGCGTGGGTAGAAAACTAGCAGATCTGAAATTGTGAACAGTAGTTCAAAGCCCAGCAGCTGGTGGCCTGCTGCTAGTGATGTTCCTCAGCAGTCAATATTAGGGCTGATAATGTTCAACAACTTTCTTAATGGTTTGGTGAATAGGACTCAAAGTTCTGTGAGTATGCCTATGTGTGAAACCAAACTGAGGCAGCGGATGCACTGGAGGCAGAATGGCAGAGGACATTTGAGAAGGATGAAAAAATGGACCACCGTAAAGTTGAGCAAAGGAAAATGCAAAGCAGTGCACCTGGAATACGATGAATCTATCCACACAATACGTCAGGGGAGTCAGCCAGATAGAAAACAGCTTTGCACAAAAGGACATTTTGGTCCTGGTGGATGATGAATTAAGCCTGAGGTGGTAGTTCAACCTGGAGCCTACAAGGCTAAATGCATGTCAGTCTACAGTTACTTAAGACACAAAAATCTGAAAAAGTGGTCTTTTCCCTCTGTTAAGTACCTGTCAGGCTGCACTTAAAATGTTATGTCTGGTTTGAGGCTCTCCAGAACAAGTCAGACTTTGATAAACTGAATCAAGTTGAACAAATGATGGGTCTTACTGCTTTTCAGCTATCTACTAGTTGCTTATGCAGAAGCCAGTGCTAGACTCTCCCTGTGCACAGGTGGCATACAGCCAAAAGATGAGAGGCAATATACACAAGTTGCAGCAAAGGAGATTTCAATTATACATACACATGCATCTATGTATACAGATTATTTACAGTGAGAGTGGTCAGCCACTGGACCAGGTGCCAAGGAATGCCATGGAATTTTGTTTGGTAGAGAGGTCCATTTTACTTTGATGAGACGTGAGCAACACCAACAACCTTTGAAGTTAGTTTTGCTTTTAGCACAGAGGGGTGGTCCAGATGAGCTCCAGAATTTCCTTCCAGTCTAAACTGTGCTGTGGTTCTAAGATTTTCTCAAAGTTTTCTCAAAGATTACTCTTGTTTGGAAGGCATCCCAAACTTTGCTGAGACCAACAGCTGAGACCCATCTATTTTAGATGTCTCAGCCAGGCACCAGTCTGTCTCTTTAGTTTTCATTACTGCTACTAGATTTCTAAACACATTATGTGTGACATTCCAGCTTCAATTTTGAAATAACAGGTAAGTAAAGGCAAAAAGACAGGTGGGATGGTTAAACAGAGAAAGGGGGGAAAATAAAGGAGACTGGCCAAATAGGAGTGGAACACAATGTTAAATGGACAGGTACACAACTGATGGCAAATAACAAAAATTTCTATTCCAGGGTAGCATCTCCTTAGTTTAAGACTTTTGAGAAGACCCTGAGTGTACCTGTTAATTGAATTGGTGAGACACTGGAACAGGTTACCCTGTGGTAGAAGCCCCATCCCGGAGGTTTTTAAGACCAGGCTAGATATGGCTCTGAGCAACTTGATCTAGTGTGAGGTGTCCCTACCCATGGCAGGGGGCTTGGAACTAGATGATCCTTGAGGTCACTTCCAACCCTAACAATTCTATGATTCTGTAAGTGGGAAACATCTTAAAAAATGCTTTTCTGAAAATGCTGTGGGTAATCTTGGAACATATCAACAAGGCTAGAGATAAGGAAGGGTTAGCATTTCAAGATGTGGCAGTGCTGAGATTACACCTGGAATATTGTATATATTTTTAGTCATATGCATTAATGAATCCAGATAGAAAGCACTGCAGTGAAGAGCTGCAAGGGTGCACTGCAGAATCAAGAGAGCCTATTTTTCCATTAAATTGATAAACATGATTGTCTTATTTACTTGGTAAAACAGGTTGAAAACCTCTGCTCTTCTTCGTTTATGATCGAGTCCCATGTATCAGACTGAAAGGAAGATCTTTTACAGCTAAAGGACTCTGTCAGTTCAAAACCAGAATATACTGTGATCATGAGCAGAAACTAAAAGATCCTCATGCATCAGATGGCTAATCTTTTTCATCAGATTTAGAAGTGGATGGAGTAGGAGGGAATGCAGGTCTTACCATTTTCAAGGCAGGGCTTGATCTTTTAGCAAAAATCACTTTTGAGTTTGCAGATTGGATTTGTAACCTGGATTCCTCCTGCAAACTTATTTTATAGCTTTGCTGATACTTGCATTTGAATTGCCCTGACACACCGCTTTGGAGTGCCTACTACCTTCTTGGTGATAACGTCTCTTGTCCTAGGAAGCTAAAGGAAACTGTCTGTTTGAGAGTCAGAAAATCCATGAGCAGTGGCAGGTATGGTTGATAACAGTATTGAAGGTAAAATTTTATTAGGGTTATCCAAAGGTCAGTGTTATTAAGTTTGCTGCAACTGCTCGTAGCAGATAAAAGAATGGGCATGATGGTGCTTATGGCAGGGAACGGTGCACACACTACAAGGAATGGCACCTTTTGATGTTACGTCCAGGCAAACGGTAGTCATAGTCCATATACTTTCAGAATGACTTCTCTTTTAACTCCAGTCACTCTCAGGAATCAGGCATAATCCACAGAGCCCACAATCAAATAACTTCCTAGGAAACCAGTTCAGGTTTCCTTGAGCTACAGCTGTAAGTAGGTAAAGGGCTGCTCCAAAGTACACGTAGTCCCCATGTACATTCACACTGGGTTTTCCTGTGCTGTTAATAGCACTGACCTATACATCTGAACAGTCTTTTAAATACAAACGTTTTTTTAACACCCAGTTTGTTAATAATAGATTTAATTTATTAGTAAAGCCTATTTTCTCTTCCTGCATGTCATTGTCTAGCTCTAGCATGCCTTATCTGAATGGACTTCAGCCATGGACTATGAAAATAAAGCTTCATATCAAAATACATTTTAGCTATCAATAGCTAGAAACACTTCTAAAGCTGAGACACCCCAATTTAAAATACCAGGAACTATTATAACCTTGAGAAGCTTGGGGGAAAGGGTGTTTCACAAGAGAGTACGATGGAATACACTTGTGCATTTTCTGCTTAATTAATTTTTGACCACTGTGGATAAACATGTTTAAAGGACCTTTAACATAGGACAGAACTGGGAGGAGACAAGATTAAAACTGCCTAAGCCACAGTTTGTGTTAGAAGTTAATGATTCTTCCACCAAGTACCAGCAGAGAGTTGCTTGAGGAGAGGATACTCTGACTTTTGAGGATAACTGCTGTTGTGGATACAGAACCTAGGTAGGAAACTCTTCAGCTTTTTTGTCTTAACCTTACAATGATGCCACTTCATGCCTGCAGCTAATGACCATTACCTGTGTAACACTAGCTGCATTTTCTGTGACCAGAACACCATTAACATTCTTGTTATAAATCCCAGTGCTTTAATGATGGCATCATATATTTGTATGTGTGTCTCTGAAGAATAAGCATCATGAGAAAACAGCATCTAGACCTGCATGGCACCGTGACATTCATTTGAGAAATACTACATTAGCCTGCAAGGTCTTCTTATGATTTCTTAATGCATTTAAAAATCAGTGAGACAATTTGGTTAGCACTTCAATTAGTGAAAAATCTATTCAGTTCCACAAACTGCTGGGTAAAAGCTGGCTCTTGATTTGTGACATGATAGTCAGATGGTTGTATAGCCCCTGAGGGTACAACTGGGGTGAGACACAGCCCAGGGACTTACAGTGTCTGTGTTGGATTCTGAAAATTCCTCAGCCATCATTGCATGTTTCTTTCATAAGGATCTACAAAGTCTGTAGCAGACTATTGCCTTGACCTTTGTAAACTGGACGCTTGTTATTTGTGCTATGGTGTTTAAGCTGGCATTCATTCATTTTAATTTGCCTACAATTACAGGGTAGGAAACCAAGCTGGAATTCTTTTTAATGTTCACTGAGGTCCACCTCACAGGAGTAGCTAGGCAATGGCCCCTATAAGGTCATACACTCTGAAGCACTGAGGAAGTCTGCAGCTGTCCTTTCCAAGGCTGGCTGGTGTAGTCTTGAATGGACATGCAAGGTGTCAGTGTTTACCGTGATGCTGTGAAAGCCATCAGCTACCGTGAACACAAATGATCTACAGTGATTATTTGTTAGGACCCTTGATCTTCTCCCACCCAAAGCATTTCTCAGAAGTGACTGTACTGAGCACAGGACTCAAGCTCTCAAGGAATGTTGTAAAAGTGAACTGGAAGAGTGCTTGCTTTCATTCTCATGGTGTGGCTTGGTGAGTTTTGGAAGGTTTTTTGGTGTTTGTTTGGAGTTTTTCCCCTTATGCTTCTTTTGAAGAAGAGGATTGTTTTCTTCCTTCTTGAAGCAAGTGAGGACTGGTTTTTATTCAAGCTAACTACCTAAACAATACCAACATACTATTTGACTGACCTTGTCCTCCTGTAAATACTTCAGGTCATTACTAGAGCAGAATGGATTGTGCAGGCAAAATGTAATTGTAGAGAAGCCACATGACAGAATGAACACATTTGGTGCACAAGGCTTCATAGTTTTCCTTTGCTTATAACTACATTCTTAGTTTATTAAGTTGGGGGGAGGAGCAAACAGCAAACTAAACCTAAAATAACAACTTCACCAATACTTGAAACTGTAAGCTCAACAGCTAATGTATGTTAACATCAACTGTGAACTGACCTTTTAGCTTTTTTCTAATCTTCTTGTGTATGGCATTTTCCCAGGCCTGATTTCCATGTAGGTCAAGGGCAACTGGGGATGAGATGAGATGCTGCCAGCAGCTGTTGATTCTTGAACATAGATTACTCCAACATTTCTCCAGCACACGCTGCATCAGCTGTTCATTCCCTTCCTCCCATCCCAATCTTTTCCAGCAAATGAGCCACCATCTTCAGTATCATAAAATAATGGAGTGGTAGGGGTTGGATGAGACCTTTGGAGATCATCTAGGCCAAAACCATGCTAAAGCAAGTTCACCTAGGGCAAATTGCACAGGATACAACCAGACAGGTTTTGAAAGTCTCCAGAGAAGGAGACTCCACATCTCTCTGGACAGTGTTCTGTCATGATCAACGTAAAGAAGTTTTTCCATATGTTTAGGTGAAAATTGCTGTGTTCTAATTTGTGTTCATTGTCCCTTGTCCTATGACTGAGTGCTATTGAAAAGAGACTGGCCCCTTGCTCTCGACACCTGCCCTTTAGATATAAGCATAAGTAGCACCTTGGCAAAGCAATGGTAAGATGTGTCATTCCACACTAATCTAGGCATCCCTGGTTTCCTTTGCCTGGATCACAGGAGGACCTCAGTACTGATGATGCTGACCCAACTAACTACCTGCCTTCACACGTTTCTGTGTTCATCAAGCAGCTTTTGCCACTCAGAAAATGAATTTTGCTTTATTTTTCTTCTCTTTAAAAATGATTTCTCTTACCTGATACCCTAACCTCTGCCTCTGGATCCCTTTTTTACTGTTCACCTCCAACTGCCTAAGATGCTCACGCTTTCAGACTGACTGTCCTCCCTTCCTCTGCCTTCACAGTCTTTCTCTGAAACATTTACTGGTATAGCCTGCTACTATCTAACTTTCTTCAGTTACATGTATGGATACCTCACTGCCTTCCCTCTTTTTTCTACTTCTCCTCTTATTCCTGTCTTTGGGGTTTTCTGTCTTCACACATTCCTTATAATTCAGATTCTAAGTCATGTTGTACTTTCTGGAAAAAGACACTTCTTTAGGTCTGTGTATTGCAATATCATGTTACTCCAGGAAAGTGTTGTAGTCCTTAATGTATGATAATTGGGTGAAGCTAATATCTTGAGATTACACAGGGACGTATACACTTCAGAGGATCAGATGCTCAAAAGTATTTGGGTACTACCTTGAGTACTAACAACGTAATTTCACAAGCATTTCTCTTGAGGAAATCCTTTCCGCTGCTTCTTGCTCCTATCTGTATGAAGAGCCAAGCAGAAGGAAAAGCTTTCTGCTGTCTAAGTGTGTATTCTGACCCAGACTTACAGCACAGCCACAGAAGGAGTGGTACTCACAGGAGCGAGGAATGTGGGGAGCAGGTATGAGCAGTGGGGAAGCAAAGGAACTGCTCATGCCAACACTAGTACTTAAGGATATACTCATTGAATTAAACCCACAAAACTCCTAAGTTGTTTAGATTTCTCTTTGTATGTTTGTCTTGAAACTTCTCAGGTATTAACCCTGTTACATCTGAGTGAAGAGAAATGTTCCTCACTATAATGCATTAGAGCAACACCTACCCTTTCAATGCCCTGACAAATGTTACTCTGCCACATGGCCTGTAGCAGAGCAATTTGCAAATTGCAGATGGACTTTTTCTAGCACTGGAAAAGCTTATCCAAAATTCTTCAGCTCCAGTCGAGCATGGAGAAGTTCCTGAGATCCTTTTCACGCTTTTCTCAAATGAGAGGACTACAGTGAAAGGTGAAATAAATCAGTTCCTGTGAGCTATGACTTCTGACTTGAGGCCATTGGTTTAAATACTTCTATGTTTACTGGGTGCCATGACCTGCAAACCTGAAGAGAGTTTGTTTTTCTTTCTTTAAATGACCTTTGCAAATAGACACATAGCCTTTCATTGAAGTATTCTTTTAAATGTCTTACTTATCTATCAGGAATGGAGTTTTTAATAGCTGAAAAGTGAAGTATTGTAGTATTCATTGCAGTAAAGCAAAGGGCAACTTTATCATGAATCAGGGCTTTCAACAATAAAAAATACATATCACAGGAGTGGAAAGGTTTGCTCTTTCCAGGGGAACTGGAGGAGTTCTGCTGAACTTCAAGGTTGCAGATGATTTCATGTATCAGGGGATACACACAGCACCCTGCAAACAGAAGCTGACCTAGTGATACCTTAAATATTACTGCAATAAGAAAACCCATATAAGAGGTCAGGTAGCTAAAAGAATTTGTCATTAAGAATTGCTTCCTACAGGCCAGTGTGAAGGGGTAAGCTGGCTGGCACAATGTTACTACAGAGATCTTGCCAAAGACTGATTCCTAAATCATGTGGCCTGCAAATTGAGAGCTGCCCCAAGACTCCTTGTGCTTCAGCACTGATGCTTTGTTGACTCTTCCAGTTTATTTTTGGACAAAGTCTTTGTCTCTTGGTCTTTTGAGGAAATTATATTTTTGGCATTAAAAGTCATTCTAGCTGGGAAAAGGGAATAGAAGGAGTGGGGAGCAGTGGGGAGGGTGAAGACTTTTACTGGACAACAAAGATGTCAAAACAAGGTAATTCAGAATTTATACAAACACACACTTTGAAACACCCAAGTCATTGAGCCAAATCCTTTCCAATAAAAAGATGCAGTTGCAACATCACAGAATTTTCCTGTAACTACTGTTTCATCAGAAAGGCCTTCAAGCAATTCTAATTTTGCATATTTGCTTTTCTGTTTACTCTTCTTTTCTTTGGGTTCAGATCACTCAGTAATAAAATCAACCATGACAATGGAAACTGAATCTAGCAACGTTCGTGACCCAAATCCAGAAATAGAAGCTGCTCAGCCTTTGGATGATGAAGCAAACAAAAATCTACCAGTCAAAAAGAAGAATTCCTGTTGCACTGGCTTGAAGGTTTGGTGCCTTATCAATACCACCACAAATTACTGTTGTCATATACTAAGAAATGTCATTCATTGACAGACGGCTTCATTCCTGATCTCCCTGTTTTTAATGTAACTGAATACACACAGTGGACTAACAGGGGAAGGGTTGGATCTTGTCTTTGTCCTAAAGATAATAAAAATTCCTAGTTTAAGATATTTACTGTCAAATTGCTTACAGGTAAGTCACTTTTTAGGTCATTAGAAAAAGCTAGCAACCACCAGTTGCAGCATTGTAATAGAGGTGGCTATGATATGCTGTCCTCTTGAGGTTGCTGTCACCATCTAATCTTGTAGGGCCAAGTCGCGTGAAGTAAATTGTATTCCAGCACTTTAATCCAGGGCTGCTGATTCTCACAAGCATCCAAGCTTTCAAGAGCATACAAGAACTAACAAAACAAAGCAAGTAAAGTAATGAGAATTTTGGGTTTGTGTTGAAGTCTCAGTGATTATCCCTTCTGGCTGAGATGCAAGTACCATAGGAAGAGATTTCTTTCGACAGTGATACGCTTGGGTTTATAATTTGACTGCTTCTTCAGCCAGCTTAATCCCAGGTTAAATTCCATAAGCTCAGTGGAGTTGCAATCAGGGACTCATTTATCTCTATTAAAAAGTCTGCAAAATGAAAGATTAATGGGGGGGGGGGAAATAAAAAGGTAATTGCAAGATTTTTGAACTTCCCAAGTAGTTTGGCTCTAGTGTCAGGTTGTTATATTTTTTATAAGACTCACACTTGCTGCTCATATACACCTGCAAAAATAGAATCTGATCTCTCTGGGAGACTCATAAGACTAATTTTGCCATCATGAATGCTATCAATACTGCACAACTGTGGATAGACATCTAACTTTATGGCAATTAGAATTTAATAGACACAATATGGACATAGCAAAAGACAAACTGTTGCTGTCCCTCACGTTCATATTAAGTGCTTTGTGCTTGCCTGGAGATTGCATTTGCAAATCCAAAATACACTAGTCATTTTTGTTTGTTTTCCTGATTATCAGCAGTTTGTGATTTCAGTCTGATAGCACTCATGCTGCAAGGTAAGAAAAGTGGTTGTCACAGACTTCTTGCTAGACAAGCACAGGAAATGCAAAACATATCAGCACAAAGCCCACACTTGTGAGACTTCTCTCTTTGTTCTTAGACAGAGAATAAATAATAGACAGAGAATAAATAAAAGTGAAAAAATATGTTTTCAAGATTTCACTTTCAGCATTGGCTTCATTTCTTACAATAGGTACTATTGCATAGTCTAAATCTGTATTTGCTTTTGCTTTACCCAGTCAGCAATAAGTCTATTTGGTTTTGAGACAATGTTGAAATAGTTAGCTAATATTTAAACAAACTGAGTGTACCCTTTTATCAAAGAAATCTTTATTTGCAAAAGCCACTGTTTGTGGGTGAAAAATACTATAAAATTATGAAGAATATTAAGCTTTCCCTTATGAGGTATAATGTATACAGGCAACATAGCCATGATGCACACATTGCCAAATGTATCATCTGAGATAGAGATGAACTCAGTCAGTCTGTATCACCTTTCACGTCCAGGGATATCATAAAAACTTCCATAAAGCCTGTATTTCAATGCCATGCATGTTTGATTTATTAGTATCTGTTATGAAATGGCCTAAAGTAAGTCATAAGTAGCCCAAACAGAAGATCATTTGGGCTAAGATTAATTTTAGGTTGGACTAGTATCAGTAAATTAGGTATCAGTACTAATATAGGTAAATTTGGTCATTTGGTCTATTAAACACCTGATTAGGTGTAGTACCTCTATCAAATTTTACACTGCTGCAACAGCTGGAAACCACACCATTTGGGCTGTCCAATGCTACGACTCATGTTTTGATAAATATAACCTCAGGATGTCAGTAAGGTAAATAGTCCTCAGTGAATTGTTTGCCAAATTTAAGTTCTACAGTCTATAGGATTTCTGCCTTGGAAAACCTCTGGTCAGCATCTCAGGGAAGATCAGGCTCCCTAGTCAGGCTATTGCAAACCTGAATCCTAAAGGAGCTGCTTTCAGTGCAAAACACCAGTCCTCTCCAGCAGGGAAATCCAGAGCAGGAGCAGACATTGCCGAGACCACCCTGGTGCTCTGTAGCATTAGGGTATGTGAAAATTCACACATACCACGTTACTGCAGTTTCAGTAACAAATATGTACCATGATGCCCATCATTTCACACAGTTTAAAACATATTTGATGCCTCTTTGACCAGTTTCCCTGCCTCTCCCTCCCATTTTCTGTCTTACTCTCTTCAGGCATTTCTTGCTGCGCTGTCATTCACCTACTTCTGTAAAGCCATGTCTGGTACAATTATGAAAAGCTCCATCACTCAGATTGAACGAAGGTTTGACCTGACATCCTCTACTGTTGGTTTCGTCGATGGAAGCTTTGAGATGGGTAATTCATATTCTAGAACACGCAGAAAACTGTTCAGAGAAATATAAGGAGCAGCATTTGGCAATAATTTTGGTTCATTACTTTCCAGGTAACTTGCTGGTGATTGCATTGGTAAGCTACTTTGGAGCTCAACTTCATAGGCCCAAAGTTATAGCTATTGGATGCTTTATTATGGCTTTGGGAAGTCTTTTAACAGCAATGCCTCATTTCTTCATGGGATAGTAAGTACTGATTAATTTGGGTAACCTAACGTTGGGATTAGACACTGTTTCTGGGTTTTAAGTCTCAGATTTCCAAAGGCCTACAGCATCTCACCTCAATATGCAATATCATAGTATCACAGTATCGCCAAGGTTGGAAGAGACCTCGAAGATCATCGAGTCCAACCTGTCACCACAGACCCCATGACTAGACCGTGGCACCAAGTGCCATGTCCAATACCCTCTTGAACATCTCCAGGGACGGTGACTCCACCACCTCCCTGGGCAGCACATTCCAATGACGAATCACTCTCTCGGTGAAGAACTTTCTCCTCACCTCCAGCCTAAACTTCCCCTGTTGCAGCTTGAGACTCTGTCCCCTTGTTCTGGTGCTGGTTGCTAGAGAGAAGAGGCCAACCCCTTCCTGGCTGCAACCACCGTTCAGGTAGTTGTAGAGAGCAATTAGGTCTCCCCTGAGCCTCCTCTTCTCCAGGCTAAGCAACCCCAGCTCCCTCAGCCTCTCCTCACAGGGCTTGTGCTCAAGGCCTCTCCCCAGCCTTGTTGCCCTTCTCTGGACACGTTCAAGTGTCTCGATGTCCTTCCTAAACTGAGGGGCCCAGAACTGGACACAGTACTCAAGGTGTGGCCTAACCAATGCAGAGTACAGGGGCACAATGACTTCCCTGCTCCTGATGGCCAGGAGCAGATATATGCACATCACTGTTCATTACATGTGTTTGTACAAATATGGCTTCCCTGAAGTAAAAGCTAAACTCCTAAAAAAAACCCAGAAAAATCACAGTACTTTGTTTTTCAGTCAGACTTGGTCAGCAAAAAAGTCAAGGAAGAAAATAGCTTTCCAAAATCATTAGAGATGTTTTGTTTGCGGTTTGTTTGGTTCCACCCCGCCCCCAGGAGGAAACACCTATGAAAATCTTATGAAAATTTCCAACAAAATATAGTGTTCTTTGTAATTCTTCAACCATGTTACTACGCTGATGCTATTGCTTTAATGAATTATATACTCTTCCTGAATGGCAAACTGTAAGACCTTATTGGGTATATCAGTGTTAACCTGAAAATGTGATAGCATTGGTTGCTACCAGAGATCTCAGCCTCAAGTTGACAGGAAAGTCAAACCACTCTGGACCACAGTAAAATTATGTGGAATATGGAATCCTCCTATACACTTTCCAGAATAAGTTTGTGCTGTTTTGAACAGGGTCTCTGAGAGGGTGACATCCTGTTGAGTGACATCTCTACCTGAAATATGACTTTATTTATAGTACCAGGTAACTCTCACGTGAAATTCAGAGCTCGCTGAAGAAACCAGCTCACAAAGATGATCGTGATAAGAAATCTCTCTCTCTGTAATTCTATGATTTCTTGAAATAGGAAATCAGAGTGTATTGTGTAAAATGACATTTTGCTCTCCCGTGGCAAACAGCTGCTCCTCACACAAAGCAGCCTTTCAGCTTCATGCAAAGCCTTCAGATGGATTGTTGCTGGTAGAACTGGTTCCAGATTTTTTCCTGTTACAAATGCTATGGCTTGTTAAGCTGATTTGCTGTGGCTGATTAAGATAATTTGTATTCATCTTCTCCAAGCTCAGGGAGTTACTGCACTGGTACAATGATAGCACAGACAGTAAGAGATATTTCTGTTGCACTTTTAAATGTATTAGAATAATTTTAGACATACTACTGTAAAGGAAAAAAAAACACAGAGGAATGCTTTTTATTGTGATAGTGAATCTTGTACTATCCCCAGACTTCTGTTTTCCACTGCTTATGCCAAACTATGTATCATGTTCATCTACAGTTTTTCATGATTCTGGGCCTGAATTTTTATTCTGCACTGTCCCTCCTGATGAATGCTATTTGTTTCAACCTAAAAAATAAGCCTGCTTGGTCTAACAGATCCAGTCCAGTTCCCAGAAGCAGAATGTGTGCTTTACCATGTTGTTCTGCTTAAGCTAATTGTACTTTGCACCTCAGCAGGACTCATATCTGGGAAAAGGATCACACTAAAGCAGCTAAACAGCTTCCAGCATCTGGGCTACTCAGCTGCCTCCTCTCAGCATTGCTGTGCCCCCTGTGAATACAGCTAAAGAGTGCCCTTTAGCTGCTAACTTTATCCACCTGTACTGTACACCAGCTCTTTCTAAAGTCAGTGTCAATTATCAGGCAAATAGGTACCACCTGAGGATAACTTCTCCTCATTCCTTTCCTCTCCTATGACCCCAAAATACATATTTAAGATGAAAAAGGGGACTTACACTCACAGCCAAGGGGTTCTTCTTCTCCTCTCTCCTTGAGCTCACTTTAACCTGACCCTTACTTTTAACACTGAAAGTTCAATCCTATCTGAATTACTTTCCAAAGCCCTTTCAGATTTTCCTACTTAAAAGATGTTGTCTTCTAGACAGATGATTTTAACCTTTATTTGTTCTTCATTTGATGGCTTCCCCAAATATGCTTGAATAATCTTCTTTTTCACTCCTTCAGTGTCACTGTGTATTGATATTTAAACAAAGATACCTTTCTCTTTAGGGAAACAGCCATCAAGTGGTTCCTGTCCTACTCCACCAGTATTTCACTGGTGAACACTGCTTCTAAACCCACTATTGTGTGTTTTCAGTTATAACTATGAGACAACATCACACACAGGTGCTTCATCCAGACTAACTTCAAGCACAAACCCCTGTTCCCTACATCAAGATGTAAATGAAACCTTGTTGGGATCCTCCCAGTCAGGTAAGGAATTATGAGTGCAAACACAAAGGCTAGTTAGAATAAAACAGAGTACTCTGCAAGCAGAGTACATCATTGCCTGACACAAGATGCTCTGTTAGATTTCTAACTCTGGTCTCTATCTGTCTGGAAACATTTCCAACACTTAAATTCACTTTATGCATCAGTTTCGGAGAAGAAACATCCAGCAAACACAAATTATAAGCATCCAAGTCTCCAGTTTCCTATGTTCCCACTTCCAAATGAAAATAAAATCACCCCAGCACTGAAGGGGATGCTGAGACTGTGTTTGAACAGATTCAACTACCCAAGGACCTGGAGCTGGGGAGGTGGAAGAGGTTGCATGATGGGTCATGAAAAAGCACAGTTGACTGGAAATACATGGAGAATTCTGTGGCTTTGCTTGCCCTATGGAATACAGCTGGTTTACATTTTTCTTTGCATGGGACATATATAGAGGAGGAGCCAAGCTGTGCCTCAGAAACAAATTTCTCATGTTACTGTTATGTGTTAGATGCCAGGTAATACAATATCAATCTGCCTGTTTTTTTCACATGGACATTTTTTTTCTGCTGGGTGATGCATATATCTATTTCTGTAACCCAAATACAGTGGAGCTGGAGGAAAGTATTATTGAAAGATTATTAAAAGGTATAATTAGATGAATGGCCTTTTACTAATCTTCCATAAGGAAATTCTTTTAGTGCCTTATATATGAAACTATAGTAATTTCACCTGTGATTTATTACTGCTTCTCATGCAATTACTCTGTCACAAAGATGTGAACTCTCTTCTGCAGGCTGTGAGAAGGAAGCATCATCATATATGTGGATATATATCTTACTGGGAAACATGTTACGTGGGATTGGTGAGACACCCATAACACCATTGGGCATCTCTTATCTTGATGATTTTGCTAGAGAAGAGGACGTGCCTGTGTATGTAGGTAATCTCAACATGAAGTTAACAGAGAGATTTGTAGTACAGGAGGTGGATCATCCTCTGCAGAAGAAAACTTTCCATGGGCACAGTCTCAAACTATGTCAGGGGAGGTTTAGGCCGGATGTTAGGAAGCAGTTCTTCATAGAAAGAGTTATTTGCCATTGGAATGGGCTGCCCAAGGATGTGGTGGAGTCACCATCACTGGAGGTGTTTAGGAAGAGACTTGATGGGGTGCTTGGTGCCATGGTTTAGTTGATTACATAGTGTTGGGTGACAGGTTGGACTCAATTATCTCAAAGGTCTCTTCCAACCTGGTTAATTCTATTCTATTCTATTCTATTCTATTCTATTCTATTCTATTCTATTCTATTCTAGTCTAGTCTAGTCTAGTCTACTCTACTCTACTCTACTCTACTCTACTCTACTCTACTCTACTCTACTCTATTCTACTCTAAAATGTAATAACATGTGTTTCATTCTATTTTCAGCATGTTTACACACAATAGCCATGTTGGGCCCAATGTTTGGTTTCATGCTGGGATCTTTATGTGCAAGACTGTATGTGGATATTGGATTTGTGGATTTAGGTAAGCAAACTCAAGGGAAAAGTGAAAGTGAGGTAATACTTTTTCATAACACACCCCACATAATTTCAAATGTTTTTAATATATACATTTCATGAATACAATTCTCTCTTTTTAATATTTATTTCATTAATTTTGTTCTATGCTTTATTACAATTTTATTAAGTTACTTGAAGCTTTTTTGGATAAAGGCAGAATTAGACAGGGAACATATTTTAGAACTGTGCTTTAGGATTAAAGGGCTAAAAATATCTGTTTAACTTTAAAAATTAGCACCAAGAACTCTCGCAGTCTCCAGATATTTTGCTAGATGGGGATCCTAGTGAAAGGATTCTGCTAAGGTAGTAGTTGCACAGTTTTAGTGGATTACCTACCCCTTTAGCTGAGTATTTTACAGAATCACAGGATCACAGAATGTTAGGGGCTGAAAGACACCTCGAAAGATCATCCAGTCCAACCCCCCTGCCAGAGCAGGATCACCTATAACAAATCACACTGGAAGAACAGTGGAGAAGAGGAGGCTCAGGGGTGACCTCATTGCTCTCTACAACTACCTTAAGGGTGGTTGTAGTCAGGAAGGGTTTGGCCTCTTCTCTCTAGCAACCAGCACCAGAACAAGGGGACACAGTCTCAAGCTGCACCAGGGGAAGTTTAGGCTCGAGGTGAGGAGAAAGTTCTTCACCGAGAGAGTCATTCGCCATTGGAATGGGCTGCCCAGGGAGGTGGTTGAGTCACTGTCCCTGAAGGTGTTCAAGAGGGGATTGGACGTGGCACTTGGTGCCATGGTCTAGTCATGGGGTCTGTGGTGACAGGTTGGACTCGATGATCTTCGAGGTCTCTTCCAACCTTAGCAATACTGTGATACTGTGATACTGTAACACATCCAGGCAGGTCTTGAATATCCCTAGAGAGGAGACTCCACACCCCGCCCCGGCAGCCTGTTTGACATCATTGATAATCCAGGTCGTGTTTGCAGTGCACTGTAGACTTTTTGCCAGACCTTACTTAATTAGACAAAAGAAAACATATATGTATTCACATCTGCAAAATGCCAGAGGCAGCAGAGCAATCCCCTAAGTGCTGGCCACGGTTCTTCCCCCTATTCTCTTTCACTGGTAGCGGCAGGAGCTGTCTCTGAGGCAGTGTTTCCTGTCCAGCCCACCTCCCTGTTTGCCAGATCAGCCTGATGGGAATCAAGCAGTATAGACAGGTGAAGGCTTCTCCAGGAAAATGTCCAGCAGTGAAGGATCCTGTTTTACTAGCAAGAAGTTCTCAGATCATCAGGGTCATGTAATTAGACAAAAGAACTCGTTTGTCTTTGCCCCTTCTTAAGCCAATGGTTCAGTTCTCTTAAACATTAGGAAACTGAGTCAGTTCTGGTCATGCAGTGAAAAGTGTTAGAGTGTTGCTCCACTGTCAAATATGTCAGCATGTAACAATCATAAAAGTACAATCAACTGCTCTTACCTCCCCTGCAATACAAAGTTTAAAGCCATGGCTGATCTTGCTGATGACACAAAGAATATCTGTGTGCTCTACAGCAACCTACACAATTCAGGTTATCAGAAGGTGGTCTCAATAGACATTTATCAACCCTAACTAGATCCCATGCTTGGGACCACACATTTTTGTGTCCTATGTGTTGGATCATGACCTCTGTGTTGCCATGCATGCCACAAAATGACAGTCAGCATAAGATGTAAAAAATGATGAAACATAACACCATTCAGGATATGATTACTGATGCTTTCACTGCATGAATAATCTCTCCTTAGACTGATTGTTCATCAGTGAGATTAGATTGATCTCCCCCTTGTACTCAGCACTGATGAGGCCGCAGCTCAAGTATTGTGTTCACTTCTGGGCCACCCACTACAGAAAGGATATTGAGGTGCTGGAACTTGTCCAGAGAAGGGCAAAGAGGCTTGTGAAGGGCCTGGAACACAAGACTGGGGCAACTGGGGTTGTTCAGTCTGGAGAGGAGGAGTCCGAGGGGAGACTTCATCACTCTCTACAACTACCTGAAGGGAGGTTGGAATGAGGTGGGAGCAGCCTCTTCTCCTTGATATCAAGTGACAGGACTAGAGGAAATGGTTAGAAGCTGTGCCAGGGGAGATTTAGGCCTAATATTAGGAAATATTTCTTCACTGAAAGCATTCTCAAACATTGGAATGGTCTGCCCAGGGCAGTGGTATAGTCACTGTCCCTGAAGGTGTACAAGCACTGTGTGGACCTGGTGCTTAGGGACACAGGTTAGTGTCAAACCTTCAGTGTTGGATTGAGGGTTGAAGTCTCTTCCAACCAGATGTATTCTGTGATTCTGTTACTACTGAAAGTCAGACATTGGAATATGTAGCTATTTTAACATATAAAGGGTGGGAATGTTCAACTTCTTCATGTAGGTAACTCCTATCTGTTCCCCTCCATTGTAGAAAACATCACTATCACCCCACAGGATTCCCGCTGGGTGGGTGCATGGTGGCTTGGATTTTTAATAGCTGGAGTAACCAGTTTCCTATCTGCAATTCCATTTTGCTTCCTGCCAAAGAGTCTGAAAAAACCAGAGGAAGCCAATAATGACAAAACTGTCCACGGCCTCTTGGAAACCATGGGCACCACAAGGAAGACAGTTACTCCTGCAAAACTTAAGTCAAGGAAGTGGGCAGCAATGCTGAAAGGCAAGTGTTTCACATATTGTATACATGTGAAAAGCAACAGGCACAGCATACAGTAGTAATGTAATAACTCTGCAAAAAAAAATTGCCTCCAAAAATAAATTTACTTCCCCTGAAGTTCAGTCTAAATGCGTTAGCTATCCCCTGGAAAGGAGGGGGCCACTAAAGATTACTGAATGTCAAAGCACTTGCTCAAGACTCTGAAGCTCTGCATGCATCACCTGTAATGCATCATCACCTACCTGTAAAATTTTGTGTTTGGAGAAATTTGAACACTGTAAAATTGTCTCTGTGTCAGGAACTAAGGAAAATGTTAGAAGGCTGACTCTGCAGTATGGAAAGCCAAATTGCTCATCCGATCATCATATGGGTCGTGGAGAATTTGAAGCACATTGCTGCATGAGGGAAACACAACAGGCTTGAGTGCCATGTCTGGTTGTGCAGTTCTTCGGCTAAGAAAACAGTAGAAAGATGGTGGGAAGAGATGGCTTTGCATCAGTAGTCAGATTCTCCTGTGTTTGTTTAGACCCCAGTGGAAGACACTGGACATCTGCAGAAAGCAGCTTTAACTTAGCCTTGAACCCACAATAATTTGATGTAAGCTTAAAGAATTCTTTGCTGCGTGCAGCTCTTAAGTCCTCATGTGCAGGTCTCACTGCAGAACCCAGGCCTGAACCCATACTTCTGCCTTTTTTAGAATTCTTTCCCTGTATTTCATTCTCTGGTGTTTCTCAAGAGCCTGATTTTGCTTGCAGATACTCACATGCAAATGAAGATCAGTATGACTTGCATTTGAACAGCTGAGAGAAGGATTGAACAGCTGAGAGAAGGATTTCCCCTAAGTTTTGTAGACTGCTCACCAGTAATTATGCCATGCATCTTTCAAAGCCAACTCCTATGTCCCTTTCTTGCAGATTTCTGTACCTCCCTGAAAAAAGTATTGAGTAATCGAATGTACTTTACACTTTTGTGTTCCTCACTGTTGCAGTTCAGTAGCTTTATTGGTTTCTTGACTTACAAACCAAAGTACATGGAACAACAGTATGACCAGACTGCTTCGAAATCTAACTTTCTAATAGGTGAGTAATGTTGTGCAATGACTGTTTACGCTAGAAGTAGTGCATGAGGATAAGTTCTGGCATGCTTTTCCTGGATCTGAATTCCTGGCAGAACAGGCTGATGTAAATGGTGGTCTCTCCTGGACTCAGTTTTGGAGCCTATGGGACCAGGATAAATTCAATTCAATTCTCCCTTCCCTTCCCTTCCCTTCCCTTCCCTTCCCTTCCCTTCCCTTCCCTTCCCTTCCCTTCCCTTCCCTTCCCTTCCCTTCCCTTCCTTCCTTCCCTTCCCTTCCCTTCCCTTCCCTTCCCTTCCCTTCCCTTCCCTTCCCTTCCCTTCCCTTCCCTTCCTTTTCCCTTCCCTTCCCTTCCCTTCCCTTCCCTTCCTTCCCTTCCCTTCCCTTCCCTTCCCTTCCCTTCCCTTCCCTTCCCTTCCCTTCCCTTCCCTTCCCTTCCTTCCCTTCCCTTCCCTTCCCTTCCCTTCATGTTATAAGATTATTTTGCATTATATAATCAAGGGCCTATCATATTTTATTCTATCATCATTGGCACTCCAAGTATGCAATGGATGTGGTGTGGGAATTTCAATTGCTCCCACATCTGACAAGTGCCTTGCAATGGGAGTGGGTTTTGAGGGGTAGACACCTCCAAAATAGCATGTGTAATCCAGAGATTAGACTGAGCACAAAGCCAAAGCCACCTGGAGTTGTCATAATACAACATAAAGCCAGCCACAGGTGTCACCTTGAGGATAGACTTCAGCTCTTAAACCTGTTGTGACTCTTCTATTTTGACATTCCTCTTCTGTAATTTCTTTTAGGACTGACATCCTTACCTCCTGTAAGTGTTGGGATTTTCCTAGGAGGGCTCATAATGAAAAAGTACAAGATGAGCATCACTGCAGCAACCAAATTTGCATTTAGCATGTCATTTGTGGGCTATGTCACTGCTCTCTTGCACTTTTTTGTTGGCTGTGAGAACCACGTGGTAGCAGGAATGACAGTGTCCTATGAAGGGTGAGTATAAAATGAAGAAGAGTTTTCCTCCATGGCAGCAATACTGTGACATTAAAGCTAAAAGAGGAATATGCTGAGGGAAAGTGTATACTACCACGTGTCACTGTGATATTTTTGTCAGTTAGCAGAGCTGCAGGCCTGCCAAAGCACCACACTGGTTAAAGATTAATTAGAAATACATTAGCAAGATGGCATCATTGCTGATACAGGTTGCTTGTCTGTGTTGGGGGTGATAGTACTGTTTCACACAGTGCTATCTCTACAGCAGAAGCAATTTTCTAGCAAGTGTATTCAGTGAACAGGTGAAGCACTGGTAGCACATCCTGCGCAGAGGTGGAAGGACTGCAACATTCTAGACCCTCGGCCTGCTGGAAACCAAAATGAAGTTTTTACACCTACTGAAGATGCTCTCTCCTCTCAGGAGAGAAACAGGGCTTAAAAGTTACAGGTTCTTATTTTTTTCTTGGAGAGACAGTACCAGTACAGGGAATGGGTATTGGGATCCGGCTGTCCAAGGGGCTCAGGAACACACTAGCATTTGTGTTGTCACTGCCTCACGTCCAACCTGCTCAGAGTACCTCATGGCTAGTGTGACTCTGTAAAAAGGAATAATGCATTCTCCACATCCTCTAAGAAAAGTTAGGCTAGGTTTTTAAGAGAGGAATACTTTTCACTCTGGAGACCAGGAAATAAGGTTTCTATCATTGGTGTAGTTTCACCGCACAGCTAAAGATGTACTCAATGAGACTGTATCAGCTGTTGCTAGCTCTACATTTTAGTGTGCTAGTTCTAGTTAGGGGGTAGTCTAGCTGACCTCTCCAAGCTTATCAACTCTTTCTTTTTATTTTCTGTTGAAACCTGCCAGCTAAAGTCTGCAGGAAAATTTTTATTTGTTTTGAGCTTATTTATAGTACACCAATCACTTTAATATCAGAGCAAGTAGGATGCACAGCAAAGAGATCAATGCAGATCAATACTGTAGAGACTCATGGATAGCCTGATCTAATTGTGGATGCCCCTGCTTCACAGTATCACAGTATCACCAAGGTTGGAAGACACCTCGAAGATCATCGCGTCCAACCTGTCACCACAGACCCCATGACTAGACCATGGCACCAAGTGCCACGTCCAATCCCCTCTTGAACACCTCCGGGGATGGTGACTCCACCACCTCCCTGGGCAGCACATTCCAATGGCGAATGACTCTCTCGGTGAAGAACTTGCTCCTCACCTCGAGCCTAAACTTCCCCTGGCGCAGCTTGAGACTGTGTCCTCTTGTTCTGGTGCTGGTTGCCTGGGAAAAGAGACCAACCCCTTCCTGGCTACAACCACCTTTCAGGTAGTTGTAGAGAGCAATGAGGTCTCCCCTGAGCCTCCTCTTCTCCAGGCTAAACAACCCCAGCTCCCTCAGCCTCTCCTCATAGGGCTTGTGCTCAAGGCCTCTCCCCAGCCTTGTTGCGCTTCTCTGGACACGTTCAAGTGTCTCGATGTCCTTCTTAAACTGAGGGGCCCACAACTGGACACAGGACTCAAGGTGTGGCCTAACCAATGCAGAGTACAGGGGCACAATGACTTCCCTGCTCCTGCTGGCCACACTATTCTTAATGCAGGCCAGGATGCCATTGGCCTTCTTGACCACCTTGGCACACTGCTGGCCCATGTTTAGGCAGCTGTCAATTAGCATCCCCCAGGTCCCTCTCTGTTTGGCAGAGGGGGTTGGACTAGATGACCTTTGGAGGTCCCTTCCAACCCAGACCATTCTATGATTCTATGTGTGAAAATGTATGTCATGTGCATATGAGGTGGGTTTCAGGACAGGAACACTGTGCACAGAAGGGACTATGCTGACCTCAGCACTGAATTAATAATTTCTTGCACCTTTTTGAACTTCACTTCCAAGCAAACCCATCCCATACCATGGAAACAACGTATTTTCTGTCTGCAACTCTGACTGCAAATGTGCCCCTAATGCTTGGGATCCTGTGTGTGGAGATAATGGAGTCACCTACATCTCACCCTGTCTAGCTGGGTGCAGGACGTCGGTGGGACATGGAATGAACACAGTAAGAGCCTGCTTCAGGTTCTGAGGGTTTTCTGCTAGCATCTAGGATTTAGTAGTAGTAGTAGTAGTAGTAGAATGCATTTAAGGAAAACTAAAGTTCCTGAGTAGTCAGGTTTGCAGATGATACCAAGCTGAGTGGTGCAACTGATAAGACTGAAAGATGGGATGCCAGCCAGAGGGACCTGGACAAGCTGGAGAGGTACAATAAGGCAAAGTGCAAGGTCCTGCACCTCGGTCAGGGCAACCCTTGATATCAGTATTGGTGGGGGCATGAGGAAATTGAGAGCAGCCCTGCAGGACTTGGAAGTGCTGGTGGATGAGAAGCTGGACATGAGCCAACAGTGTGCACTTGTAGCCCAGAAGGTCAATGGCATCCTGGGCTGCATCAAAAGAAGCGTGACCAGCAGGTCAAGAGAGGTTAGTCTGCCACTCTGCTCTGGTAAGACCTCACCTGGACTACTGTGTCCAGCTCTGATGGATTGAGTGCAAAGGAGGGCCACAAAAATGATCAGAGGGCTGGAGCACCTCTCCTAAGAAGACAGGCTGAAAGAATTGGAGTTCTTCAGCCTGGAAAAGAGAAGACTCAAGGCAGACCTTAGAGCTGTATTTCAATATCTGAAGGGGACCAACAGGAAGGCTGGGGAAGGACTGTTTGGAAGGGCTGTAGTGATAGGATGAGGGGCAATGGTTTGAAACTGGAGCAGGGTAGATTTAGGTTGGACATAAGGAAGAAGTTCTTTACTATGAGAGTGGTAAAATACTGAAAAGGATGTGGTTGAGGCCCCATCACTGGAGACATTCAAGACACTTGATGTGACCCTGGGCAGCCTGATCTAGTTGGAGGTGTCCCTGCTCACTGCAGCAAGGTTGGACAAGATGACCTTTGAGGGTCCCTTCCAACCCAATGCAATCTATGAATCTGCAACTACTGTTTCCCCCACAAGTCTGTCTCTGTATTAGATTAAGGTTTATAGCTCAGAGTTCCCCTTGCCTCAGCACATCCTCAAGCCCCTGAAACTGTTTGAAAGCTGTTGTTCCTAAGATACCAGCATGTCTACTGCTGATCTCAGGGCTTTGCTTCCAAAAAGCATTGCTCTGCCCACTGGCAAAACCATGCTGGCACAGAATATCCTTCCCAACTCTAAGCACTGTTTGTAAGAAAGTAAAGAAGCTGTTGGCCATTACCTTGAGAAAGGCAAAGGAGATAGGAAAGGGGTACCTAGGAAGGCTTCAGGCTCTGCCTGTGTCTGAAGGCAAGCTTCCCCATTCCATAAACACTGACCTACCAACCTGCTTTGTGTCTTCTAGGTCTTCCACAACTGCAGCTGTCTTGAAGCCAGCAGTTCATGGACAGGAAATAACTCTGCCACACTGGGGCAATGTCCAAGAAGTGAGGATTGTTCAAAGATGTTTATTTATTATACCGTCATACAAGTCATCAGTGGCTTCTTTTATGCGTTGGGAGGCACTCCAGCATACATGATTATGTTTAGGTGAGTAAAACTAACTGTCTACCAAAGGCTGAGGTTTTACACTGAGGACATCAGAAGTATGTTTAGCTTCCTCTCTATTTCAGATGAAAAACAAACTCTCTTGCAGCACAGCACACTTTCCTTAACGAGTTTTGTCATGTCTCATATGTTGACATCAAACCTTACTTTTCTGCTGTCTTTAAATTGGATCAAATGTGTTGGCTTCCAACTACTGCAAACTGGTTTATCTTATGCTTTTCTTACACCCAGGTTTTCCAGCCCATGTCCTCTTTCTCTGTTTGAATATTGTGGCTGTATGGATTTTGCAAATGTCACTCCTTTGTCAGGGTTTCTGGATGGGAGGTTGCCCAACAAGTTGTGCTTGTCAGATGTGTGGAAATTCAGGACATCTGAGGACTCAGTCTGAGGCTTCTTTGGTCATGTCTGTCGAGGTACACAGGTGCAGGCATACCAGGATGTGATTTGGAACCATATATACAAATGAGCACATCCTTTTCAGTAACCTGGAGAGAAACCTCATCTAGTAGAAAAACGCATTAGTGGCAATTTTAATGGTTTGAGGGCATTAGGTCCTCCTAAATGAGCACAAAAAACAGAACTCCCCTCCCTCCCTCATCCTTCTTTGTGAGATGTTTTCCTAACTGTTGCCCATGTTAACACTTACAAGAACCACTAGATGGATAAAGAACTGGCTTGATGGTCGCACCCAAAGAGTGGCTGTCAATGGGTCCATGTCCCAGTGGAGGCCAGTGACAAGTGGAGTCCCTCAGGGATCAGTCCTGGGACCTGTCTTGTTCAACATCTTTGTGGGTGACATGGACAGTGGCATCAAGTGCACCCTCAGCAAGTTTGCTGATGACACCAAGCTGTGTGGTGCAGCAGACACGCTGGAGGGAAGGGATGCCATCCAGAGAGACCTTGACAGGCTGGAGAGGTGGGCACAAGCCAACCTCATGAGCTTCAACAAGACCAAGTGCAGGGTCCTGCATCTGGGTCAAGGCAACCCCAGGCACAAATACAGGCTGGGCAGTGACTGGCTGGAGAACAGCCCTGAGGAGAGAGACTTGGGGGTGCTGGTGGATGAGAAGCTCAACATGAGCTGTCAATGTGCCCTTGCAGCCCGGAAAGCCAATCAGATCCTGGGGTGCATCAGGAGAAGTGTGGCCAGCAGGTCAAGGGAGGTGATTCTCCCCCTCTACTCAGCTCTGGTGAGACCCCACATGGAGTACTGCATCCAGTTCTGGAGCCCCTATTCCAAGAGGGATCTGGAGGTGCTGGAAGGTGTCCAGAGAAGGGCCATGAGGATGATCAGAGGGCTGGAGCACCTCTCCCATGAGGACAGACTGAAGGAGTT
Organism: Picus viridis; assembly: GCA_033816785.1. Taxonomy (NCBI): domain Eukaryota; kingdom Metazoa; phylum Chordata; class Aves; order Piciformes; family Picidae; genus Picus; species Picus viridis. The sequence continues at coordinate 7,975,915 of CM066568.1, forward strand.
TGGGCTGTTCAGTCTGGAGAAGAGAAGGCTCCGAGGTGACCTCATTGTGGCCTTCCAGTATCTGAAGGGGACCTACAAGAAGGCTGGGGAGGGACTTCTCAGGATCTCAGGTAGTGATAGGACTAGGGGGAATGGAATGAAGCTGGAGGTGGGGAGATTGAGGCTAGATATGAGGAGGAAGTTCTTCCCCATGAGAGTGGTGAAGCCCTGGAATGGGTTGTCCAGAGAGGTGGTAGAGGCCCCATCCCTGGAGGTGTTTAAGCCCAGGCTGGATGAGGCTTTGGCCAGCGTGATCTAGTGTGGGGTGTCCCTGCCCATGGCAGGGGGGTTGGAACTAGATGATCTTTGTGGTCCCTTCCAACCCTGACTGATTCTATGATTCTATGATTCTATGAAAATGGCAGAGACTGGCCATATAATGGACTCAAGATCAGGGCCCTTTTCTGTTGCTTGTAGTGTGGTTCTTCATGGAACACATGGGCATATTGCCAGGTTGCTTTGTACAGTTCACGATGTGATACTGTACAGAAAAATGTCATTCAAGAATAGGAAGATGCCACACTAATGCAGCTACTTGCAACATTTCTATCTTATGGCAACATGATACTTGCCATCAAGTGAGTAAGGTATACCCCATCAAGTGAGGAAAATGTGTGGCAGGCAGTTAAGGAAGCTGCAGAGCCTCTTTCACTAAGACTAGGATAGACTTTGATTAACACTTTAAATTTCACTTCTTTAATTATGCTTAGTGAATGAACTTCCCAGGAGCCATGTGATGGAAAGTAATAGCTTAATTCACCTTTTTCATACCACTTAACATATGTTAGAATCACTCTCCTTTCAAAGCTTGTCTTTCTGTCAATAAGAGTGTTAATTTCAGAGTAATTAATAGCAGAATAATAGACATGTCTAAGCACTAGGTAGGAAAATGCTTCATACTTATTCCTCTTCCTTTCAGATGCGTTCAGCCAGAGTTGAAATCCCTTGCAGTTGGTCTATACACACTGATTATGAGAGTGCTAGGTAAGAGAAATCATTCTAACTGAGATGCTTGCTCATATGGCTTTAAACACCACCAATGCAATCACTGTTTGTAAACCAGATGCATACTTGAAATAGCTATTTATCTCCTGATGGTTCAATATTCAGCCACGAGTTCATTCAGGAAATCAGATAACACGAGCCTGAAAATCTTTGACCTGCTGACTGTTGCAGTTAGAGAGCCTGGTGTTCCAAACCAAGGAAGGTTTCTAAGCAAAATTATTCTCTTGAATTTCTAAACACTAGAAGGTTTCAAATCTATGATTCAACCAATGGGTCACTGAAACACAATGCTGCAAATAAGATCAAAAGACATGCTCCAGTAGGACTTCATTCAACACAACTATAACTCTGCTCACAGCAGAGTGTTTGCTCCGTGTTGAAACTTCACTTTCCTAGTAGAGGACAGCTTAGATTTCCATTCCTTTTAAGCATGCTGCAATGATGTTTTCTTCTTTTTTCTTTTATGTTTGAGATTTGCTAATGAGATGGTTGATTAAGATGCCTGAAAAGGCAAGAAAACACCTCTGCATTCCCTTTTGTTCTTTCTCAATGGAATAGGAATATCTGCATTTCAGAAATGCAAATAAATGCATCTGAAGAGGGACACATGGGCTTGCTATGAAGCTTAAAAGAACAACAGCTGCTTACAAATGACTGCAATCAAAGCTAGGTTGTTGTTGTAGTCTCCCTATTGTGATGGAACATTTTGAGAGAATAGAATAGAATAGAATAGAATAGAATAGAATAGAATAGAATAGAATAGAATAGAATAGAATAGGAATGGAATGGAATGGAATGGAATGGAATGGAATGGAATGGAATGGAATGGAATGGAATGGAATGGAATGGAATAGAATAGACTAAGAAGAATGGAATGGAATGGAATGGAATGGAATGGAATGGAATGGAATGGAATGGAATGGAATGGAATGGAATGGAATGGAATGGAATGGAATGGAATAGAATAGACCAGGTTGGAAGAGACCTTCAAGATCATCATGTCCAACCTATCATCCAATGCCACCTAATCAACTAAACCATGCCACCAAGGATGATAGAAGATGTATCTAAACTTTGTCCTCTTCTACTTTTGGCATCACACAATGGAAGGGCTGAATTTCTTCCCCACTCTTAGGACTAGCAGTGCCAATGGGATTCTTGGAACAGTTTTGGCCAGAGGAACATTTAAAAAGGCATTATGAATAAAGAACTTCCCCACCTTCTATGGGCTTCTGTTTCAGCACATTGAGCTGGCACACTCCTCCTGCTGCAAGAAGGGCTAAAGTCACAGTCATTGATTCAAAAAAGCTGGCATTTCTCCACAGTGACTTGGAGACCAAGTCTCATGTGTGCCTGTCTTCTTTCCTTAGGGAACCTCCAAAATGAGAAATTTGTCCCATCATACCCTGACTTGGTTATTGTACTATACAGACCTTTATAGATAGGTAGCTGAGTCTGGACTCTCACAAGAAGCCTAGAGTAGAACAGGCTGATATAACACCCAGTTTTACAGAATTCATCATTTCCTACATGAGAATGCAGGATGCTCCTGTAGGAACAAAATTAATGGGAAAAGTGGTCCTGTAACTGTTGAAACCTGCATTCCTCTGAAATTAATACCTGCCTTTACTTCAGCAAGGCTACAACTGCCCAAGTCACACTAAGGATTTCATAGCTACTTTTTAAAACCATATTCATGTATAACTTGTGCTGTACCTTCAGGCAGAAGGGGCTGACAGGTGCTATCAGATGCATATGAAGCTGGTGTGGATAATTTAGACTCTGCACAGAAGAAGGAGTTATGCACCAGTTCAATGCTTCAAATGCACAGCCTGTCCAGCTTTCCCTTTGCAGTAGCTTAGCATGCACTGGAAGCCGGTGGTCATTCTCAGAGCCATGGCTGTCAAACCACAGTTGCACAACTACAAGCCTGGTCAAACCTATCAGATCACACTTCCTGGGGACTGATGATTTCCACAGTACAGAGAGGGTGTTCCATCTTACAATTGCTTTGATAAAGGAAAGGAAAAACTCCTCGCCGTCCAGTCTATTGCCACTGTTGCAGCATGTAACATGCCCCTAAGAAAATGCAAAGCTGATACCTAAAGGGGTGTATTTTCCTGCGATCTCTTGTGGCATCTTTGCTTGTTTCCTTGCAGCTGGGATTCCAGCACCAGTGTACTTTGGTGCACTGATAGACAAGACATGTTTGAAATGGGGAAGCACAAGCTGTGGGAAGCAAGGGGCTTGCAGGCTCTACAACTCCGATGCATTCAGGTAAGGCCCGTTAAGGAACCAAAAGCCTCATGCAGTTCCTCTCTGCCAACAGGCACACTTTGGTCTGTTATACTGTAGTGTGTGAGGCCACTGATCAAAAATTATGGTGTGATACTAACTCTGGGCTCAGATTTAGGTCAGTCCAGAACTTCTGAAACTGAGAAACCTTACGCTAAAATCTTAGGTTTTAAGTCAGTTTTTCTGGAGTGCAGGAAAGAAAAAATCATTTAATATTAATGGCAGATATTTCTGGAATGAATCATGTATTTCTAATACTCTTTTGAGTATTTTAAAAGGCCTGGGATTGTATGTTTCACCATCAAGAGAAAGGCTATCCAAATTTACCTTGTTTACAGTATAGTAGTATAGTAGTATAGGAGTAGTAGTATAGTATTAGTAGTATAGTATTACCAAGGTTGGAAGAGACCTTGAAGATCATCGAGTCCAACCTGTAACTACAAACCTCATAACTAGACCATGGCACCAAGTGCCACATCCAGTCCCCTCCTGAACACCTCCAGGGACGGTGACTCAACCACCTCCCCGGGCAGCCCATTCCAATGACGAATCACTCTCTCGGTGAAGAACCTTCTCCTCACCTCCAGCCTAAACTTCCCCTGGCACAGCTTGAGACTGTGTCCCCTTGTTCTGGTGCTGGTTGCTAGAGAGAAGAGACCAACCCCTTCCTGGCTACAACCACCCTTCAGGTAGTTGTAGAGAGCAATGAGGTCTCCCCTGAGCCTCCTCTTCTCCAGGCTAAACAACCCCAGCTCCCTCAGTCTCTCCTCATAGGGCTTGTGCTCAAGGCCTCTCCCCAGCCTTGTTGCCCTTCTCTGGACACGTTCAAGTGTCTCGATGTCCTTCTTAAACTGAGGGGCCCAGAACTGGACACAGTACTCAAGGTGTGGCCTAACCAGTGCAGTGTACAGGGGTAGAATGATTTCCCTGCTCCTGCTGGCCACACTGTTCCTGATGCAGGCCAGGATGCCATTGGCCCTCCTGGCTGCCTGGGCACACTGCAGGCTCATGTTCAGCCTCCCATCAACCAGCACCCCCAGGTCCCTCTCTGCCTGGCCACTCTCCAGCCACTCCGACCCCAGCCTGTAGCGCTGCATGGGGTTGCTGTGGCCAATGTGCAGAACCCGGCACAAGATAGCCTGTTTATACTGACTTTGTGTATTGCTCAAGCTTGAGAGGAAAACAAAGGAAAGAAAATCTTCTTGACCAGCTGAAGGTGTTGGTTAAACACAAACACTATCAGTCTCCAAGAGGACTATTCCAGAGATTTTTCTATCTATTTAATCCAAACCTTGGCCACTTCTGATGGGTTTGTTATTTTTAGGTACTCAGCTGATCCCAGTTTATTTCTGCCCCAACAAATCCTAGGGCCTTAAAGTGATCCAAAAAATCTTAAGGAGCAAAGGGAAGATGATGGAAATTTAATTTTGCCACCATTTTGGTAATTGAAAATATTATAAATTCTTGAACAGACCTCTTTGCAAGCAAAAAAAAATGTTCAGTTGGTGGTACCATTCATAAAGAATGAGTCTTAATATTTTCCCTTACCATTTTTTGGGGTATATGTGGAATCCTTAAAAATCCATTAAGGAGGTTTTCTTCACTGTCTTTGAAAACTTTGGTGCCTGGAACTATCTTCTATGCTCTATCACACAGGTATATCTTCCTTGGTTTACCAGCAGTGTTAAGAGCTCCTTCCTACTTGCTTGCAGTTGTTTTTTATATATTGGTAAAGAAAAACTATCAAAACAAGAATTCCAAGCCTGTGGAGAATGGAGGAAAAGACGATGCTTCTCTGAATAAAGAAGAAAACTGCAAAATCAAGGAGCATTTGCCAGGTTCTTCTGATGCAGAGAATGAATCAAGTATTTAGAAAGCCATTCAGACCACAAGAACCAGGACAGCTTCTTTTAGAGACAACTTTCACAATGTTCTGAATAACTCAATAATAACACTGCTCAGAAAGTAAAAGCAAAAGCAAACCTGTGATCTGCAACAAGGAGAACTAATATACAAGCATGAAAGTGCCTTGCATGTACCTGGCTATCAGCAGCAAAGAGAACAAGTTGGATGAACTGAACCAAGTAATCGGTGGATGAAGGAAAACCTTCCTTTCTGACACAGCCAGTCTGCAGTTTCTAAAGAGGTCAAAAGATGACTGCTGACAGGACAGCTACTTGCCAAGGGCCTGCAAAATGTGATGGTGTCCTGTACACAGATCTGTCTGGTAGACTGCCATGGGAATGGCAAACTCAAGGCTAACAGCAGCTTTCTGATTATGCCAAATTCAGCCAGAATTCACAGTAAACCCAAAGCCTTTAAGCAAAACGACCCCATCTTATCTAAATGATTCATCACAACAATTTCCCATCACAAGATTGATAGCAGCAGAGTTTTTCCAAGCAGCATTTTATCTGAAAAAAAATAATTTTGCCTGCTTAAAACTATAAAACTTTGTGTTGCCACAAAGGAAATAACTGGGTTTTAAATATCAGAGTTGTGCCGTTTTATTAAAAACTTATATTTTTTCTTATTTTTTTTTAATTTTAGTGAAGTGACTATGAAACGTAAGAAATCTTGAAGTCCCTTCCAGCCCTGACAATTCTATGAGTCTACAAACGCGCTGAATTTTGGTTTCTAGCTTTATTGCTATGCCAGGCACTGTCCAGCAGAGGGCACTCACACAACATCATTAGCCCCATGAGTACAGCAAATCCTCTGCACCTGTAGTGTTCAGTCTTGTCTGTTCTGGGAGAAGTTCATCGGGCAGGCAAAACATTCATCAACGCTTTCATGCGCCTTAATACGTTCTCAGCTCAGGCAGCTCAAAGCTGCTTTTGTATACCTGTTGGTTTGTATTCGTCATATTTGCGTCACTCAGAGCTTGACAATTGTTACTACTTTAAATAAAAGGATGTGTGCTTGCATACCACTTCACAACAGCGATGGAATTCATAGCATCATAGTATCAGTCAGGGTTGGAAGGGACCACAAGGATCAGCTAGTTCCAACCCCCTGCCATGGGCAGGGACACCCCACACTACATCAGGCTGGCCAAAGCCTCATCCAGCCTGGGCTTAAACACCTCCAGGGACGGGGCCTCTACCACCTCCCTGGACAACCCATTCCAGGGCTTCACCACTCTCATGGGGAAGAACTTCCTCCTCATGTCCAGCCTGAATCTCCCCACCTCCAGCTTCATTCCATTCCCCCTAGTCCTATCACTACCTGATGGCCTGAGAAGTCCCTCCCCAGCCTTCCTGTAGGCCCCCTTCAGATACTGGAAGGCCACAATGAGGTCACCTCGGAGCCTTCTCTTCTCCAGACTGAACAGCCCCAACTCCTTCAGTCTGTCCTCATAGGAGAGGTGCTCCAGCCCTCTGATCATCCTTGTGGCCCTTCCCTGGTCACCTTCCAGCACCTTCATATCCCTCTTGTAATAGGGGCTCCAGAACTGGACACAGTACTCTAGGTGGGGTCTCACCAGAGCTGAGTAGAGGGGGAAAATCACCTCCCTTGACCTGCTGGCCACACTTCTCTTGATGCAGCCCAGGATCTGATTGGCTTCCCAGGCTGTAAGTGCACATTGAGAGCTCATGTTGAGCTTCTCATCCACCAGCACCCCCAAGTCTCTCTCCTCCAGGCTGCTCTCCAGCCAGTCCCTGCCCAGCCTGTATTTGTGCCTGGGATTGCCTCAACACAGATGCAGGACCCTGCGCTTGGTCTTGTTTCTCCAGTTGATGCTTTACAATAGATGCTCAAGGCTCGGTGGGACATGGTTAATAGACGTGTTAGAGCAAAACACTGAGTTGTTCTGATGGTTGTACGTAATGACAGTCAGCAGTGATTCCAGCAGCTGAAGGGAAAAGAAGAGGACTTTTTTTTTTTTTTCCAAAATGGAGTGATATTTACTGGAGGCAGAGATTCTGCATCTAGCAAAACCAGTTACGACTCTTTGCTTGGTCTTGTCTTACAACTGCATTTTCAAGTGCTTTGACACTTCCACATACCGTCACAGAAATGACTTGTGGGACCCGAAGGAATTAATCCTCATATCTAGCTACTGAAATCTAGAGTGAGTTTTGTCAGGGAAAGTAATTGCAAGTGTCTAGTTCTGCTTGTCTTTTGGCTGTTTTGTCCAGATGACATTTTATTTACACCCCTCTGTGTGCATAGAATTTCCTGTGGCAACTTTAAAGGGCTTTGGACTAATTTTTTTTAAAATCCAAAATCTGTAACCTTTGAAAACATATTTCATGTGACAAAGTATACCTGTTCCATCTGAAAACAAGAGCTAATGCCAGCTGACAGGTTAAGAGAGTTACAAGGAATCCACAAAGCCAGGAAAAGTGTTACAGCCTGCAGTAGATTTAAGCTATTACTTCAGGCTCATAAGGTCAAGAAGGTGTCCATACACTGGACCCTGGATATAGAAAGGAAGGCTGAAACAAAAGGGTTGTAACCTGCTTACTGAGGGATTTTGTCACTTTCTTGTGTAATAAATGTTTCCAGCCAGAGTCGTGTTACAAGTCCTGCTACCTTTGTTTGCCAGAGCATCTCAGCCCCTGCAAGGGAAAGAGGGAGACCGATACTTTGTTTTGTGGCCTTGGTTGATAAAAGTGTGGTCTTCCCTCCAACCGTAGGTCATGGATCTGCCATGGGAGCAGAACAAGCAAGACAAAAGTTTTCCTTCTCACAGAAAAATTCTGTAATTAATTATTGTACTACTGTTGTGTCCCAGGGGCCCTTGCTGACAGAAAGCACTGTGCACACGTGTGCACACACAGCCTTGCACACTATGGCAACCCCTGCTGCAAAATGCATGCCCTTGAAGTAGTGTAAGACATATATCGGCTGAGTAGGATATCAGCAAGAAATGATGCCTGCTGCTAAGCAGGTTCAGGAGAGATTGAAGACAATTAAATCATTCTGAGCATCTTTAAAATGCTGTGAGGAAAGTTTAGATACTTTTTTTCCCCCTCATTTTTGTTTTTGAGGAGAGAACAATTACTTGGTGGGGAAATAGATATGACTGTGTTTCTAATGTCTTAAGTGTTTGGGGGGAAAAAAGCGTCTTGATTATTTCTTGGTATTTCATCCCTTCTGTGTTATTCTTTGTAACTTACTTGCCATCTAACTACAATTTTTCTTCCATTTGCCTGTAATTAGCAAGAGGGAAAGGAAATCTTCATGTAATTGATCGGTAGCCATGCAGCAGGGTTATCTGCATCACTGCTTGTGTATGGAGTCATGTGGGAGCATCTACTTCAGTAGGAAACTTAACTACCTGTGTTCTGTGTATTTTGCTTCAGACATGGAACTTAGTCTCTTTCTGTCCAAATCTGGTGGTACCACTCCTGCTCCTGATTTCTTGCTAACACACCTTTTCATTTATTTACAGCAGGAATGCAAATTCATGAAGCTTAAAGTGTCACATAAAAAAACCCAAACTCAATACAGGCTGAAGTGAGTGAATTTCAGAGGTGAATCCTCCTTTACTTACTATATGTTAGGAAGAAATTCTTCACAGAAAGAGTGATTGGCCATTAGAATGGGCTGCCAAGGCAGGTGGTGGAGTCACCATCATTGGAGGTCTTCAGGAGGAGACTTGATAGGGTGCTTGGTGCCATGGTTTAGTTGATTAGGTGGTGTTGGACGATAGGTTGGACACGATGATCTCAAAGGTCTCTTCCGACCTGGTTAATTCCATTCTAATTCTATTCTATATATGTGTGTGAATGTGCTCCAGTAATACTCTGTCCCTGCAGCCACAATTGTTACACATAAAGAAAACTTAAATGCCTACATCTATTCTTTTATGCCCTGCTGTGAATATATCCATAGAGCCCTTGGTTCAGTTCTTTGGAAATGCAAGCTGCTCTTATTCAGATGCTTCCCTTTATATACTGAAGTTTTGAACATTAGGAGCAATGTTCTGGAACCCAAAGAGGCATAGTTTACAATTCACAAAACTGGAAGTTGTTGCAGCAGTGTGGGGGAGCAGGAGGAGGGTGTCAATAACAGCACCAGTTAGTTTTCTTAGTGCACTTTCTCATGCATGCCTTCTGGAATTCTTCCACACACACTAAGCACCTGCAAGTATTCACTTGCAAAAGCTCCTTAGTTTCCAATTATTCATACTAGTCTCTCTCTCTATTTTTTTCTTTTTTTTCCCTTCTTCAAAACAGATTTTGAAGGAGAGCTCAATAGCTGACTCATTTCTGAATCATCATTAATTTCAGCCCACTAGTCTTTTTTTAATCCTCATTATAATATATGGGAACTAAAGTTGTTTGTTGCTTTCATTGGCTGTAGGAATGCATTGAGTTGGTTGAAACGAAGTTATGGAGGGGAGGGTAAGAAATTCTTTTGCCACCCAGGTCTCCTAACTGCCCTTATTCCAGCTCTGTTTGACAAATCCTCCAGGGATATAAGAATTCAGCAGCTAGTCCTCAAGGTTATCCAAACACTAGTGGGTCTAGAAAACCTGCCACTGGATGAGTTTTCATTATCTCTATATCGATGACACTGCTCTACAAGGGATGTACTTTGCTAGCTTGCAGTCAATTTTTACTTGCAGTAAATGCCAACATTATAATTAACTGGAAAGCCACAGCAGGTGATGCACTGAACAAGTAGACTCTTGTTCCTAAAAAGCTTCTCAAGAATTGAAAGAACAAAACTGCTTTAGCAGCAAGTACTGATGGATGGAGGGATGGATGGATGGATGGATGGATGGATGGATGGATGGATGGATGGGTGGATGGATCAGCAAACATTTGAAATCAGAAGACAAATGTGTCAAATCAATCTACTACCTAAATTATTTTATCTCCTAATCCAGATCAGGTCAAAATAGTTAGCATAATACAATGCAGAGTACATATGGAAGTTTTTGCAAGACTTTGCTTAAAAGTGTTGTTTCTAATGCTGAATTAAAGCCTGGGATGGGGGGAAGAAGACATAGGAATAGAGGGAACAGGATTCTTTATTGCAACTAGACTAAGTCATCTGATCTGACTTCTGGCATTAACATAGAAAATGTACAAATAATCCATCCCAGATAAGCCAAAAAGGCAATCTCTGCTTAGGGGCTGCATGCAGGAGCTAGGATTGTTTGTGTTGTCACAGCAGTGAATCCTCACACTGTGCTGTTTCAAGGTGAAAAAGAAGAAAATCTTGTTAAGGAGTTACTCTTCAACTTCCAGTCACTGCTGTCTAAGTTGCTGCAACTTGTCTCCTCCAGTAAGAGCTCAATGACTAGCAGTAGATATTTTTATTCCTTTCTGGCTCTTCAGGTTTTCCTCTCAGATGGCATCTTCTGGGATCTAAGAGAAAAAATGGAAACAATGGTGCTTCCCCTATACTTTCCATTAGTATCTTCAGACTTTATCAATGCTAGTCAGAGGAGGATGCAGGAAAAATGAACTGGAAATGCCTATCATATTACACATAAACATTTTGAATGGTCTTACCTGAGAAGGAGTGGTCTTTATCTTCTAACACTTGACTAGTGGGTTTGTTACCCTCACACATGAACTCAAGGTAGCCATTTTTTGACATGATGAAGTTGAACAGACTGCCCTGGTGTCTGGGATGTCTCCATTCATTTCCTCACTCTTATTTCTTTGACCAAGAATTTTATTCCTTTGATCAGGAACTGCAAGCTTGGGAATCACAGACAAAACAGCATTTTCCAAGGTATTTATAAGATAAACTTCAAGTCAAACCGAGTGAAAATTGTATCTTTCAGATTACTTCAGAACAGCAGCCCAAAAGCTTAAATCCCCTGAAACAGAACAGCATTAAGTGCTTTGAAAACTTCCATTTCAATGACTCGGATCACAGCAAACATACAAGAAAGTGCTTCAGGAGATATTTTCTATTCTAAAAAGATACAGTCCCCAAAACAAGATTGTGATGTTCTTTATTAACACTTTTGAGTGGCTCCCTCATTCTGAATGAGCTTTCCATGTCTGGGGAAGTTATTGTAGCTTCTAAGTGTTTTGGAAACATGATTTTATCTGTGGCCCCCATCCTTTCATTTTTTGACCCAAGAGTAATTTTTGCCTGAAGACAGCAGCTCTGCCACTGACAGTTTGGCTTCACTTCAGTTAGCTTTAACTGGCAGTAGCTGTGAACATGTCTTTACCTTCTAGATTGTGGCACAGGTGTTTGGCTTTCAGCCCAAACACTTTGCGGTGTTTCCAAACACTTTACTGTGTTTACCAAATTGTAGTGGGTTTGTAAAGCACATGCAACGGTGTTTCCCTCAGCACTGTTACAAGTGGCAACTGGATTCAGCAGGTTAAGTTCATTCATCTGTGATCATACCTTTGACTGTACTGTAAATCTTTTTTCACATATCACTGGTTTGTTACTTTATGACACAGCCATTTTCCTGAACAAAATACGGTGATGTATTTACAGGCCAACGCCAATCGGGGATTGGTAAACACCCATTATCTTCAGAGGGGTTGAACCTGTCTGTGTGCTGGCTCTGAAATGACACTTCCTGAAAATAATTACTTCAAAGGTGTTTGATATATCCTGATTTTTCAGTTATTTTGTTTTAAAGGCATTATGCAGTGAGCCCAGTACTAGATTTTTGGAGCGTGACGAGTCTTAATGCTTTTAAACACAAAATTGGTGCCTAAAGTACCCAAAATAGGGCACCCAAAAATGGAACTGTCCCTCTAAACCTGTGATCATCTTTTGAATGTGCAGAACAACACTTTTAAGCATTCATCAGAAACTTCTTCACTGTCTCCTAATGGCATATTTAATCAATTCTTCCTTTCACTTATAATGTTATTCGTGTGCTGATGTGTTCCTCTTTCCAAACCAATGAGCCATTACCCAGCTGATATAATATTATAATTGGTCATGATAATCTTGTATGATTCATACCTTTTGCTGGCTAGGAAGAATAAAATTCTACTTAGAAATCTATCTATCTGTTGTGTTCAGGAGACTTCTTCTCTCACCTCTGCATCTGCAGCTTTAAAAAAGAGTTTGAAGCAATTGAAACATAAAGCCTGGCATCACCATTTAGTTACTTCAGGTTAGGTGACATCATCATTAATATTACCAGGATCTGTTACTAGTACTGGAGTAGTATTTCAGGTTTCCTTGGTCTTGTCTGGTTAAGGCAGAACTTGAGCACAAACTCTATAATATTTAGATTGCTCTAACCTGAGAAGAGACCAAGGATGCCTGGCTCTCCGAGGAAGAAAATTCCAGCAGATATGGGGCCAGCTCACTCTGAATAGAAGAGAACTAACTTGGAAAAGACTTTCGAGATCATCAAGTCCAACTTATCACCCAACACCACCTAATCAACTAAACCATGGCACCAAGTGCCTCATCCAGTCTCTTCTTAAACACTTCCAGTGATGGTGACTCCACCGCACCCCTGGGCAGCACATCCCAGTGGCAAATCACTCTTTCTGTGAAGAACTTCTTCCTCACATCCAGCCTAAACATCCTCTGGCACAGCTTGAGACTATGTCCTCTTGTTCTGGTGCTGGTTGCCTGGGAGAAGAAACCAACCCACACCTGGCTACAGCCTCCCTTCAGGTAGTTATGCTCTAAAAGGCCATGCAGATACAATCAACTCAAGCCATGACTCACAGATGTGGCAGAGAAGCTGCTGCACTGGCCGGAGCAGCCCATGGAATGAAGGGAAGATCAGCACATTCAGGCAGAGCTGTGCTCTCCAACTATTCATTATAAATCAGCACCTCATGTAGGGCCACCTCACAACTCCAATGTCCTCATGTGAGTCAGACTGGCAAACCCCTTTTATTATCAGGGAGACACATTTTGAGCGACAAAGTGAGCAGGGCCCCCAGCAGTTGCAGGGGACAAGTGACAGCTCTCTTCCACAGGGCTGCGTATGGACACCGTAGGCAAAACCAAAAAGCTCAATAGCTGTGGCTGAAGCCATCCAAAGGCAGAGTATTCCACTGTGTTGCATGTGGCTGTACCATGGATACCGAAGCCCAGGTTTTGCTGGATGCTTAAAGGCTCTGACTGCACAAGAGAGAAATTGTGTCCTGAGTTCCGTAACTTGAGACTGCAACACTGGGTTTTCAGACCTAAGCTAAGAGCTATCCTCTCTGGCAGGGCACTGCTGGTGCTTTTGGCAGGGCTTGAGCTCACACGTTCACTCTGTCCATAATGCAGAGCTGACCAAAGAGATGGAGAAACACACAGCATGCTTGTGTGTTTCCCATGATCACTCTCCACCCTCCACATCTACAGCCATACACAAGCAAATCATTTACCTTCTCTAAAGATCTGCCTTTAGAGACCACTTGAATACTAGTGTAGAGGGGTCTAAGGAAGGAACTTGCTCAGCCTTAAAATTCAGGTGCACTTGGAGTAGGATATTTTTGGGCTTTCCTCTTGGCTGCCTTGAATTGTGATGAAGTTATGTTCACCATAAAAACATGAATTCATTAGAAAGTAAGATCTATAATTAGCAATGAAGAAAATAACATGATTCATAGCTATGTTTACAGTTTCAACTAGAAATAACTTTGTCTATATTCCAAAGTAAAGGTAGGCAAAATATTCCACGGTGAAAAACTGGCAGACTAAACCTAATGTTACCTTTCTCCTATATTGTTAAAATATTTGAAATACTTGAAATGAAAGTTGACAGTCTGAAGTATTTTCTGTTTATTCTGCAGCAGCTAATACTCTTCTGTGCCAGGGCAGATAGGACTTGTTGATAATGAGGACACAAACCCCAAAGGAGGGTTTGATCTTTGTAGGGTACAGGATTCTAATGTGTACGACTGCTAGGAAATATCATAAAAACAGGTAGTCATAGGTCATGATGTCTGCTTGATTATATACCTAAAAGTAAAGAAGTACCAAATAACTGCACTGTCTTCACAGATAAGGCTCTGTCTTCTATAGTTACTCTGACAGAAGGGCTTTGATAATGTCATTAAAGGGCTTTTTCATAGCCTCAGACAAAAGTTGGGTAAACACAAGGCTCCTGCCCTTGCACCTCCCACAGTCTGATAAAAATGCACTTGTTTGGCTGTTTCCTCATTGCTTTCAGCAGAATTGCCGTGATTTATGGCCCACCAAGTTGTCTGTAATCGTCTCTAAACCACCTCATTTTTCATCTTCATGCAAGTTTGCCTGACTTGGTGCAGTTGCAAGTTTGTCTCCAAAATAGCTTTCTTGGCTAACAGTATCGCTTACCGCCTTAGAACGCAACAGGTTTCCAGTACTGTATTTCAAGGCTTAGCAGAGGTTCCTTAAACAAGGGAGGAAATCTCTGTGCTTGTAGTGTAAAAGCAGTGCTCAGCAGGATAAAAATGGCCACACACACATGCAACAAAAAAATCAAAGAGACTTCAACATCTAGCACTTTATTGCATCAGTTCAGAGTAGTTTTACTCAAACCCAACACTGCTTTCTTCTTTCTTTTTCATCCTTCCATTTTGATTGTGTACTGTGTTCAAGCCAAACCCCAGCGTTGTTCAGAGGGCATTCACTGATGACCCTGGTGCTCTCACCTGAGCACGGCCCATGGGACCCAATCTGAAGCACAGAGCTCTGGCCACGGACCATGCAGCCATGGCTGCCAGATCAACTGGGCCAATTAGCTCTGTAGGACTAAGCACAGAGCAAGAAAACTTAGTCTGTGGGAAATGGAAAAGAAACTTGTTGTGGACTTCTTCTTTTTAATTTTTCAATTATAATCAAATTTATGTCACTTGGGAAATTTTGGCTAGACCTACTGTTGGTCTAGGAAAGGACTGAAAGTAAAAGGATGGGGGAGACCCTAAATTTTTTACTATCTTTTCCCTTGTTGTTTCAAATTTAGAGAGGACTAGGACAGGGTAAAGCAAATTAAGAGTCAATGCTTCAAAGATATCTTTTTGAGCCCCCCCCAAATGTACACTAGCTGTTAAAGTCAGTAATTAGACTCCTGTTGTGCTTAGAAAAAACTGAAGCATAGGTAAAGTTGAAAAGACCTTGTTTCTTCTTTACATAAAAGTTTCCTCACTGTTCACTGAGGTTCTTGAACCGGGAAGCACTTCTTTTTTGTTGGCAGTAGGTGGCTCTCTGCTGGCTGATCTCTGCTTGGTTTTAGTATCTGTCATCTCTTTGCCATTTGGTTTGAAGTGTTTCGTTATTAAAACGCAGAGCACTATGTATAAGAGGCTGCATCCTGCCCGCAGTCCTGCAACAAGGCCAAGATAAACATATCTGGGGGAAAATGAAAAGATGTGGTTATTTCATAAAGCTTGTTTGTTCCGAGTGGAGCTAAGCGAGATATCAAATGCACTTGGGCGAAGCCGTCCCCTGCTTCGGCAATACCATCCCGATATTGTGCTGCGTTTTGAGAAGTAACAGACAGCAAGCAAACAGCCTCGTGATATTTCACAGAATCATAGACAGGTCCAGCTTGGAAGGGACCTCCAAAGGTCATCTAGTCCAACTGGCTCTGCAGGAAACGGGGGCATTCTCAAATAGATCAATTTGCCCAGAGCCCTGAGGAGCCTCACCTTGAATATCTGCAGGGATGGGACCCCAACTGCCACACTGGGCAGCAAGTTCCAGTGTTCCACTACCCTCATGGTGCAGAACCTGTTGCTAACATCCAATCTAAATCTGCTCTTTAGTTTGAAACTATTGAACGTGTCCAGAGAAGGGCAACGGGGCTGGGGAGAGGCCTTGAGCACAAGCCCTATGAGAAGAGGCTGAGGGAGCTGGGGTTGTTTAGCCTGGAGATGAGGAGGGCTCAGGGGAGACCTTATTGCTGTCTACAACTACCTGAAGGGAGGTTGTAGACAGGAGGGGGTTGGTCTCTTCTCCCAGGCAACCAGCACCAGAACAAGAGGACACAGTCTCAAGCTGTGCCAGGGGAAGTTTAGGCTGGAGGTGAGGAGAAAGTTCTTCATAGAAAGAGTTGTTTGCCATAGGAATGTGCTGCCCAGGGAGGTGGTGGAGTCACTGTCCCTGGAGGTGTTCAAGAGGGGATTGGATGTGGCACTTGAAACCATGGTTTAGTTAGTCACGAGGTGTTGGGTTATAGGTTGGACTTGATGATCTCTGAGGTCTTTTCCAACCTTATTGATTCTATGATTCTATTGCTCCTTGACCTTTTGTAAACAGTCTCTCTCCATCTGTCTTGTAGGCCCCCTTCAGGTACTGGAAGGTTGCTATTAGGTCTCCCTGGAGACTTCTCTTCTCCAGGCTGAGCAACCCCAGCTCCCTCAGCCTGTCCTTGTAGCAGAGGTGCTCCAACTCCCTGGTTATTTTTGTGGCCCTCCTCTGGACTCTCTCCATCAGGTCCATGTCCTTCCTACACTGAGGGCTCCAGACCTGGATGCAGCCCTCCAGGTGAGGTCTCACCAGAGCAAAGTGGCAGAATCACCTCTCTGGATCTGCTGATAATGCATCTCTTGATGCAATCCAGGCTGTGATTTGCCTTCTGGGCTGCAAGTGCACATTTCATGCCAGGTTCTAATCAGGTCCTGTACTCCTAGCAAAAATGCCTCCTATATGAGGAGTACTTCAGCAGACTATATTTTAAAGGTGCAAGAGAAGTTGCACCAGCTGAGGTTTTTTTTCCTGTTGATCCAGCCTTCCTCCAGCCCCTGGCTGGCATCACTCAGTGCTCCTGGTCACAGTTCTCCATGAACCACCAGTCATTGAGTGCCCTCTCCAAATGGATTTTGTGACTTGTCTTACACACTAGCAAGCAGAGAAAAAAAGGGGTGAGGAAGAGCATCTTCAGTGCTATACTAATACTGCAGTTTTTCAGTCTCCCACAAAACCAGAGCATCACAGTTACTCAGGACACTGAGGTTTCAATAAAAGAAAGAATCCTGGTGATGTAAGGCAGTGCACTGTGCTGTCGTATGTCAGAGTGAATCACAAGTATTTGGCTTATTTGATCAATTAAGACCTAGTCCAAAAAATGACAAGGTTTGGAACTTTCAGTATCATAATCATTTGACACAGGGAAAGTACACCTTTGTGCTTGGTGCCCAAAGCCACCTCAGAAGCCAAATTCTCAGTGCCTTACTGAAGATTTCAGCTCACCTGAATGCTTTTGTGTCATATACCCGGCAGGATCCAGATCCCCCGCAGGATTTTGTCCCCCATTTCAAGCAGGTCTGATCTATCAAGGCACCAAAATAAATAGGTGCTGGGAGTCCTCCTACAAAGAAAATTATTGCAGGATCTCAGACATGAAGGTCTCAGCATTTAACATCAAAATGAAGTGTTAGTCTCGTTTCTGAACTATGGTTCTATAAAATTGGACTAAACCTTCAGCTCCAGCTTTGAGATTCCAAGATTTGTGAAAATGGTCGAGCAAGTATCTAAAAGCAGTTGAAAGAATGGAAGATGATTGCATTATTATATTCAGCAAGGCAGAAGTTAGTAATTCTGCACTAATGGCACTTCTGTTAGAATTGTAACTTCCGTTGTTTAAAGAAATAATCCAACATTTCTTTTTTTCAGTCCCCACTGTGGAATTTTCTGCCATGACATTAATATTTATATATATACTGATGGATACATTCTGGCATTACACAGCAGTTTGCCACTAAAACCAGTTAGATGAGTGCAAAAGGCTGAAATGAAGCACTTGCTCAAAGGTAACTGCATTACTTATGTAGTACTGAAATCATTATTTTTAGACAGTCACAATGCTTTAGTGTAATCAGTAAGCTGTTTGGGGGGTAATATGCAGTTTTGTGAAGAAAATGAGTTCATGAAAGCTTAAGACTGATTCACTGCAGTAATCAGCAGAGGTTAGGAAAGAGATCCAATTGACTGCTTGGGCTTGTCTCTGTGGAGAAGAGATCAAAAATCATTAGAAAAATGAAGGTAAGGCAAGCTTTGCTAGAGGCAGGGTAAACTACATCCCCAAGCACTTGCATGAGAATTTATTGATGATAAACACAAGAAAGAAGAGCACATGGTAGCTCTAAGTCAAAAATGGGCAGCAAGAGGGAGCACAGGTGTTTTGTATATCCAGACTGATCAAGTTCAGATACTTGTGTTCATAAATCAAACATCCCCCCAAAAGTACAAAGGCATTTCCTTCTTTTGCCCAATTCCTTTGTTCCATAGGGAAAAAAACAACTGAAGAAAACATCATAATATGTAATTACATACCAGGAAACATGTAGCAAGCTCCTCCAAACATTTTGGAATGTGTTACTCTGTTTACAAATTAAGATTTGTGGAAAATTCCTTTTGTTCTCATCCAGAGCAAGGGCATTGTACTGGTTAGCTTTGATCTGTCTCTGACTACCTGCTAGAATCCAACAAAGAAATCAAGTTTTACCTAGTACTCTACCACCTAATGTCTCGATCCCAACAGCAAAGGATTTCAGGTCTGGTGAAACAGATCTAAAAAGGAAACAGAAATAGAGCATTGATTTGAGGAGCAATTGAATAACATAGCTGTAGTTATTCTGTGAACATCTGCACATGCCCCATTGCAGGAGTACAGAGGCTTACCCAGCACAGCTTACTCAAACCCTAAATAAAAACATTCACCAAAGTTCAAATTCAAATGCAGAGCCTCCTTCCACTGATGCCAGTGTATGAACTCTTATTGACATAAATGGGAGCACCCACAGAAAGTTCTCTTCTTGAACCCAAAGAGAACAAATTGTAAACACTTTTGGGAAAATTCAAGTGAAGCAGCTAAAAGTAGGCAATTCATGTCTATAACTTAAGCTCCAAGCCTTCCTTTACCTACATGCACACAAAGCACAGCTCTGTCTTTAACATTTTACAGAAAGACAGAGAATGTGAATTACCTCTCCACAAAAGCACCTCATTCCTACCAGTAGAGAAAGAGCTTGTGTTCATCAGATCACAGAACCACAGAACTTTAGGGGTTGGAAGGGACCTCGAAATATCATTCAGTCCAACTCCCCTGCCAGAGTGGCATCACCTAGAATAAGTCACACAGGAATGCACCCAGGAGGGTTTAGAACATGTCCACAGAATGTCCACAATCTCTCTGAGCAGCCTGTTCCAGGACTCTGTCACCCTCACAGTGAAAAACTTTTTCCTTATGTTCACATGGAATCTCCTATGCTCCAGCTTGCACCCATTGTCCCTTGTCCTATTATTGGACATCACTGAGCAGAGACTACCTTTGTCCTCCTGATATTCACCCTTCACATATTTATAAGCATTAATGAGGTCACCTCCCAGTCTCCTCCAAGCTAAAGAGACCCACGCCCCCAAGCCTCTCCTCATAAGGGAGATGTTCCAATCCCTTCAGCATCTTTGTGGCTCTGCACTGGACCCTTCCAAGCAGTTCCTTGAGGTCCTTCTTGAACTGAGGGGCCCAGAACTGGACACAGTATTCCAGATGAACTGGAATAATTGACATAAAGCAGGAGGGAGCACTGCTCTGACACAGGGGTGGGAGGGAATCACAGAATCAACCAGGTTGGAAGAGACCTTCGAGACCATCAAGATCATCAACCTATCACCCAGCACCATCTAATCAACTAAACCATGGCACTAAGTGCCTCATCCAGTCTTATTTTAAACACTTCCAGGGACAGTGATTCCACCAACTCCCTGGGCAGCCCATTCCAATAGCCAATCACTCTTTCTGTAAAGAATTTCTTCCAAACATCCAACCTAAACCTCCCCTGGCACAGTTTGAGACTCTGTCCTCTCTTCTGTCACTGGTTGCCTCAGAGAAGAGACTGACCCCCACCTGGCTACAACCACCTGATGTGGCCAGCCTGTTTCCTAAGATGGAATTTATATATCAGAAGATCACCTTTTCTCTCTTCAGCATTAAAATTAGAGGCTTCTCATTATACTTTTGTGTTCTGAAAACTGCCCAGAAAAATGAGCTTTGTCCATCCCTAATGCAGGCATGCAGTAAGAATGGCTGTACTTAGAACTACTGCAGAAGACTCATCAGCTTAATCAGCAAGGTTAGCTAGACATGTGCACTGACTGCTAAAGATTGCAATTCACCCACAAGCATGAGTGCAAAGAAACTTTGGTGCTAGAAGCACAGAACATTGTCTTTTCTTCCAAGTGTGAAATACAGGGCTGATCTACAACTGAAGGAATACAAATTAAAAGGAGTTATTTCTGCTAACATAGTTCTGTTTATACCAGCTGAACAAATAAAAGGCACTATCAGGCTTCTCACAACGCAG
Organism: Picus viridis; assembly: GCA_033816785.1. NCBI lineage: Eukaryota > Metazoa > Chordata > Aves > Piciformes > Picidae > Picus > Picus viridis. Next base: position 7,996,446 of record CM066568.1, read on the forward strand.
AAAACATTCCTGAGGCAACAAGGCTTAACGAAGGTGAATCACAGAGTTGTTAGGGTTGGAAGGGACCTCAAGGATCATCTAGTTCCAAGACCCCTGCCATGGACAGGGACACCTCACACTAGATCAGGTTGCTCACAGCCACATCCAGCCTGGCCTTAAAAACCTCCAGGGATGAGGTTTCTACCACCTCCCTGGGCAACCTGTTCCAGTGCCTCACCACCCTTCATGGTAAAGAACTTTTCCTTAACATCCAGTCTGAATCTACACATTTCTGGTTTTGCTCCATTCCCCCTAGTCCTATCAATACCTGACACCCTAAAAAGTCCCTCCCCAGCTTTCTTGTAGACCCTCTTAAGATACTGAAAGGCCATAAGAAGGTCTCCTCAGAGCCTTCTCTTCTCCAGACTGAATAGCCCCAACTCCCCCAGTCTGTCTCCATAGGAGAGGAATGTTATCCTGAGCAATGTGAAGAGCATACTCACCTTGGATATGGCTTAGTCCCTCATCTCATTTCAAGTTCATTGCTCTGTTAAAAACATCCCTGGCACTGGCACTGAAAACCAATGCTCAGGATCAGCATAAGGCCCACCCAACTCATCACCAAAGTATCTACTCAGCCTTGAACTGGAATTAAATTGGTGGACAGGTATTTTGCTGTGTCTCTGAAATGAGTTGGATTTCAGAGTGCAAGCAAAGACTCAGGGCCCCAGTTTCCTTGGCATGCTATTCCCCACGATAGGAATGAAGTAGTAGATAACATATTCTGTTTCTCTTTCTTCAAGCTTTATGGTCAAGGTAAGGTAAAGTGTTTTACCTAAACATGATCATGTATGTAGGAGTGCCTCCTAAGGCTAAAAAAAACGCACATGCAGTCTGTAATGCTAAAAAATAGGGAAATGCTTTGGCACAGCTTTCTCTTTGGCATTGTCCCAAAACTGCAGAGGAATTGCCAAGCCCACGCCCTTGTCCTTCCACACAGCTGCAATTGTGAAACACCTGAAAGGAGAAAGTGAGAAGGAGAATTTAATCAGAATTCTGTGGCACAAAAAAACTATATCAGTAACTCGATTTTTCACTCCCCGTTACAGGCAGGCTCTTGTTTATGCTGAAAATCATCTGTGCAGGCTGATGGCCAGGTTCCTTGGTATGCTGCAGCCACCCTGAGCTGCTCCAGAGACAGCAAGCAACTTTGCTATGCCATTGTCAGGACAGCCAGTGCTCTGTGTATGCCTAAAAAGGGTCAAGACTATACAATTCAGATATGAACTATTAAACAGCCAGTCTACTCAAGAATACTATGAAGTAAATGAGTAACAATAGCACGATAGGTCTGGATCAAATAATGCATATCTATATGTAAATCACCTATATGCACATCTAAAATCATGTATCTAAACCAGAATTTGGCCCTGGACTGAGAGTGAGTTGCTTCATAGCCTTTGAAGGTTGCAAGAGACATGTTTTTGAAAGCCAGTTTCCCTGAAGTGAAGCAAGAAAATATTGCTTGAATGTATTTGAGGTAGGCTTGAAAATGCTTCTTGTCTTTTACTTTATTTTTTACCTAAAGGCAATCCTGCATCTGTCAGAAAACATGACCACACTTCTGCACATCTACTGATTTAATGGTCTTGCCCAGGCAGGATTGCTTGAAGTCCCAGCAATGGATTTGGTGCTGATACACTGAACAAAATGGTCAGATACATATTTACAGGACTTCTTGGCTGTACAGTTTAGCATTATGAGTTGTTTTCCTGAGCTATGGCAGCTGAGGAAAGCAGGAAATTCCAGTGTAATCTGGTTTGTCAAACCAGCAATACAGGTCTGCTCTGCATGAATTGGTACCACTAGTATGAAAACCAGACTGGTATAGGTCTTCTAAAGCAAACCTCTCTTAGCTGTGCTCTGCATACACAGTAAGAGATCAGCTGAGACATTTAAAGCCAGATCTATGGTCAACCTGCTGACAAATAGATGAATAATGAAAAAATCACAACAAAAGCGTTCAAGAAATGTAAGTCAAGAGTCTGAAGTTTTCATGTCTTTCCTGAAGAGCTCACTTACCTCACCTCAACTCATCTAAAAACTCTCCCTTGTACTCACTCAGTTTCTACAAGTTTAAACCATACAGAATACTGCATTTCTTACAAAGAATAAAAAATAGATGCAGAGATTTAGCTATAATCAGATAACAGTTCGGATTACAAGGCACCTTCAAAGGTCATAAAGTCCAATCCTCAGCTTCAATGACCAGGGACATCTTCAACTATATCAGGTTGCTCAGAGCCCTGTCCAACCTGACCTGGAATGGTTCCACAATGGGGCATCTCAGGCAACATGTTTCACCACATTCATGATGAAAACTTTCTCCCTTATATCTAGTCTAGGTCTATCCCTTTACAATTTAGAATTAGGATTAGGATTAACCAGGTTGGAAAAGACCTTCGAGATCAGCGAGTCCAACCTATCACCCAACACCATCTAATCAAATAAACCATGGCACCAAGCACCCCATCCAGTCTCTTCCTAAAAACCTCTAGCAATGGTGACTCCACCACCTCCCTGGGCAGCACATTCCAATGGCCAATCACCTGGTGACAACCTCCCTTCAGGTAGTTGTAGACAGCAATAAGGTCTCCTCTGAGCCTCTTCTCCAGGCTAAGCAACCCCATCTTCCTCAGCCTCCCGTCACAGGGCTTGTGCTCCAAACCCTCCCCAGCTTTGTTGCCCTTCTCTGGACACCTTCCAGCAAGTCAACATCTTTCCTAAACCGAGGGGCCCAGAACTGGACCCAGTACTCAAGGTGTGGCCTAATCAGTGCTGAGTACAGGGGCAGAATGACCTTCCTGCTCCTGCTGGCCACACTATTCCTGATACAGGCAAGGATGCTATTGGCCTTCTTGGCCACCTGGGCAACCATCTCTCAGTGTCCTATCACAACAGGCCTTACTAAATAATCATCTGTCCACCTATATATTTACCATATTCTTTCCCATCCCGACCGATGATTTACATCCAGCAAAGCAGGCTGTCATGTAAGTGATGCCATTATCCCCACATACAGGGTCCCACTGATCCACTTTGCAGCTGCAGTCAGCATTGCAACTAGCCACATAACTGTTTTTAGAGGAGGAAAGATGCTTTAATCTGGAGGCAAACAGAAAGTAATAAAATAGTTATTTAGTCACATTATATAGGTAAAATATCTGGGGGTGAACAGAACAAACATGGGGAAAGTAAAGCAAGCAACTTGGACAGGTATCTGCTACCATACAACAGACTGTGAAGCTGTCATATGGGACCTGAGCTAATCTCAGCTAGCCCAGATCTCTCTCATCAAGCATTCCCATTTTTATGGATTGTTGCTGAAAATGCATGGAACTCCCATACAAGCTGTTCTTGGCTGGGAGGGAATAGTAGCTCAACTCAACCAAAAGAAAAACATACCTAGAAACTCTTACCACCTGTAGGCTGGCCGTGCTTTTCTTTAGCTGGGTGTTAGAAGTGTTGATATAAAACCATATAAAACTAAACCAGCATGATGTGTTTGATTTTATTATATGCATTTTTTAGGTCAGAGCTGGCTGGTGGCAATGGAAGTTGCACGAGTCTGAGTGAGAAGTGTCGCTTCTGGCTCAGCTCTGACCCTATTCAGCAGCAGCAGCCCTGCATACGTGACAAGTTAAGACCCAGGTCTTACCAGATCTTGGTTCTTGTTGTATATTATCATGGATTTTTATAGCTTTCACTTTTATCAACAGTTCTGCAAGAACCATCAAAATCAGACCCCAAAGTGCTAAACTGAGTGGATGACAACTAGAACTGAGAATTTTAAAAGTGGTCTGTGATTCTCAGAGCATGGTAGCAGGACACAGAGTGGTCTGGAGTGATAGGAATCCTCCATCTACCAATCACTGCTATTTGAAGTCATTCTAGGAAAGAGGGTTCAAAATTTGCCTTTTCTTCCTCCTTACCTCACAGCACATCTCAATGAGGCTACATTTCTCCTAAGACTTTTAGAGAGGGAAAAAAACCTGAGAGGTTTAGCCTTCATTAAGCTGCTGTTCATCTTCAAACTACAAATTGTTAAGTGAGTAAAACACTTTGTGAGTAGCTTAACCAGAACAATATGGTAAATTCTCAGTTAAAGTAAAGTCTCAGTTCTCCTGGAGACACTTTAATTGCTCTTTCAATATTTGCTGTATTGATGTTTCTGCTTACTTGCAATTCACTCTATCAGATACTGCACTCAACTAGATGTGTCGTCATGGCACAAACCTCTGACTTCTTTAATGTAACTAACCTCAAAGCTGAACTGGGTGTCAGGTTTGCCAAGACAACTGAGATGTTTCCCTGAACATAAAATCAGTTTCATTAAACACAAGACTCAGTTTCTGTCTGAATTGAAAATCTAGCCAGCCCTGCTAGATTCAGTTAAATCCTTCAAAATCCCCCTGAAATCTCTTTGACTAGACTGGGCTAATTTAAAACAGTAGGCAATTGTTGCAAGCTGCTAGAGTCAGCAAAATGTTCTCAAGAAACCATGACCATGATTAGAGAGAGGCAATGTCTGTTAGAGCAGCACATGTTCCTGGCATAACCACTTTCTAACTCCCAGCTGAGAAAAAGGACACAGGAATGTCATTAGCTTCAGATACTAAGGGAGTTTGGTAACTGTTCATGTTGGTTAACATCTACTCCTCTAGAGGATGGCCCCTTGTGGAGGCAAAGTCATTTGGGGAAGCCACTTTCAACACTGCATCCAGGAGACTGGCTTTACATGCAAGCTTTAAACAGAATACAGACATGTATATTTGCCTGTGAAGAATTTCATCTGAATTAGCATTTTGATAGAATACAGAGGTACCTTGTCAATATCTGGCAATAAAGAATTTAGAAAAGGAAAATTTCTGATTAATATAAAACTGAAAATCAAAATCAGAGTATTCTGCCCATCCCCAGTTCAGCCTGACAAGCCTATCTCAAAAGCTAGGATTTTCTTGTGTGTATCACCACCAAGGGGGCTGCAAGGTGACGTAATCACAGTAGCTCCACTCTAGATGAATCCATACTGATGGACACTAGCAGGTGGCCCAATGCAGGTCAATGTCAGCAAAATAAAAAATATATATATAAAAAAAAAATCCTGTCTTTAAAAAGAGAGATATCTTTTAATTTCACTTTTAGTGCAAAAGGATATAGTAATATTCTATAGTAACTTGACAGAGAAGACAGATTTCAGGCACTCATCCAAACTCACATCAAAACGTTTTCTAGTGTAGCCCAGGCTAGTTTGTAAGAGTAGAGGAATAAAGGTGCATGCACCATGTCCTGCACAGGGCAGGAAGCAATCATGACAAATGACACAAGCAGCACAAAAGCAAGGGGAATACAAACCCAGAGTAGGGCGTTGTCAAGCCAGCCACTTGGAGCACCTCACAACTGCAGGTGTAGTACAAGAGGTTAAACGAATATGCTAGTATAAAAGTGATGCATGCAAACTTTGCCATTTGGGTTATGTGAAGTTTGAATTTCTTGATTAGAAAGCCTCCTAGAAACATCCCCAGGATTGTGACAGGTAAAAGTACCACACCTGCAAATAAAATTCAATAATAATAATGTTAACAGCTAACACTTGCACAGACCCTTTTTAGGGAGTATCTTCCTTCTAATACTTTACAGACTATCAGACATTGACCTATTTTTGGACAGATCCTTCATGGGTTCAAGACTTTTTTTAACACCTTTAAGTAATCTTGCTTGATTCCTCGTTTTATTTCAAGTCCTGTTATGACTTTTAAAAGCTTCATTCTTCAGCATTCCCTAACTTTTTTACTATACTGTTGTTTGTAAATATAGAGATATTATGAAACCAGTACAGGTGCCTGTTAGAAAGTGGAGTTAACAAGATAAATGTCTTAGCTTATGGGCACTTCTTCAAGTGAAATAAAGCATTAAACTTCCTGAAAGTTATATATAAAAAAAAATAATCTCAGAAGGTAAAAGGAAGCAGAGTTTAGTTTTGCATTGGGTTCTGTTGAAGGGCAGGTCCTGCCTCTCCAACCTGATCTCCTTCTATGATCAGGTGACCCGCCTGATGGATGTGGGGAAGGCTGTGGATGTGGGCTACCTGGACTTCAGCAAGGCCTTTGACACCGTCCCCCACAGCAAACTGCTGGCCAAGCTGTCAGCTCGTGGCTTGGACAGCAACAGTCTGTGCTGGGTGAGGAACTGGCTGGAGGGCCGAGCCCAGAGAGTGGTGGTGAATGGTGCCACATCCAGCTGGAGGCCAGTCAGCAGTGGCGTCCCCCAGGGATCAGTGCTGGGCCCCATCCTCTTTAACATCTTCATTGATGATCTGGATGAGGGGATTGAGACAGTCATCAGCAAATTTGCAGATGACACCAAGTTGGGAGCAGATGTTGGTCAGTTAGAGGGTGGAAGGGCCCTGCAGAGGCACCTTGTCCGACTGGACAGATGGGTGGAGTCCAATGGGATGGCATTCAACAAGTCCAACTGCTGGGTGCTGCACTTTGGCCACAACAACCCCATGCAGAGCTACAGGCTGGGGTCGGAGTGGCTGGAGAGCTGCCAAACAGAGAGGGACCTGGGGGTGCTGATCGACAGCTGCCTGAACATGAGCCTGCAGTGTGCCCAGGTGGCCAAGAAGGCCGAGCGGCATCCTGGCCTGCATTAGGTATAGCGTGGCCAGCAGGAGCAGGGAAGTCATTGTGCCCCTGTACTCTGCATTGGTTGGGCCACACCTTGAGTCCTGTGTCCAGTTCTGGGCCCCTCAGTTTAAGAAGGACATCGAGACACTTGAACATGTCCAGAGAAGGGCAATGAGGCTGGTGAGAGGCCTTGAGCACAAGCCCTATGAGGAGAGGCTGAGGGAGCTGGGGTTGTTTAGCCTGGAGAAGAGGAGGCTCAGGGGAGACCTCATTGCTCTCTACAACTACCTGAAGGGTGGTTGTAGCCTGGAAGGGGTTGGCCTCTTCTCTCTAGCAACCAGCACCAGAACAGAGGACACAGTCTCAAGCTGCGCCAGGGGAAGTTTAGGCTCGAGGTGAGGAGAAGGTTCTTCACTGAGAGAGTCGTTCGCCATTGGAATGGGCTGCCCAGGGAGGTGGTGGAGTCACCATCCCTGGAGGTGTTCAAGAGGGGATTGGACATAGCACTTGGTGCCATGGTCTAGTCATGGGGTCTGTGGTGACAGGTGCATCACAGAAAGATTTGAATTTGGCTTTAATCCATTCAGCATTTCACCAACACTAGCCCTAATATTTACAGGATAAACAGAGAGTTCTTACAAGGTTTCATTGTGAGGGCTTTGCCTTTTTCTGTCTGGGTTTTTTGGGGGGTTTGTTTTGGTTTCTGTTTTGGTCATGTTGGTTTTGTAAAATTTTCCCTACATCCAAAAAAATAAAAAGAAAGAGGAAAAAGAAAGTTCTTCCCTTATTTGTACCTGACCCATAGAAACCTGGGAGTCTTCAGATTAAAGTAATGAAATATCAGTTCTGCAGTGACCTCAAATAGCTCAGTTTTCCTGCCAGGTTATGAGACCATATTAATCACTGTGAGATTAATATGATTTCAACATGACAAAGAACCTATTTTTGAGGGAACTGGCAGGGAACTTTGAGCTGAATTAAGTGAGCCAAAACTTTGCCTCGTTTTTTTTAATTATTGCTTATAAATCTTGTACTTGAAATGGAAGAACATTTGTATCAAGATGCTAACCTGAAAATGAAAACTACACATGCTGTAAGTTACAATTTTTTCCTTCTAGCTGTTACTTGGTTGCAGTTTCTGTGGGTTTTGATCACAAAACCAAGCACATTCATAAACAAATCTAACGGGATTCTAGCTCACTGGATTAGGATCAGCAGGAAAATTAACATTCAAATTAACATCCATTTTTAAAATCTAGGAGGCAAATCAATAGACCATACAGACTTTTTTTTTCCCCCTTAACCCAAAGAAAAGTTCATAGAAGTTCCTCCCCAAAAGGAAGGCCAAATACCAAGGAAAAGCTTCCTCTTTGACACTGGAATTTTAAAGGACAGGCACCTACCTATTAGAAAGATGGCTTTTGCCACTGATATATTATATTGCTGCTCCATAAACTTTGTCTCGTAGGTTATTAGTCCAACAAGAGAATTGTACTGCAGAATGGTGAGGAAGATGTATGCTAAGAAAACTGGATTGCCAAACAGCTTCTTCAGAGCTGGGAAGAAATCTGCAATGGAGAGGTACATGCTATACAACCTGCTAAACACAGAGAAGAGTTGTTTTGACATCCTTTAGATATTATAACTAACTTTGATTTAATTCCTGGCTCTATTGCAGGTTAGAACTCCTGGCCTATTGAAACATATGCTTGCTCAAGTGACAGTTTTCCTCGTTCCCAACACTTAGAGGAGCATCAAGCCTGAATGGCACACTGAATGTTGAACTGGGAATCAAAAATTTGGTTCCTAGAGCAGGAGCCTTCAGAAACAACACAAGAGCCTCGCATGAGAAAGGGAGCACCTAACCCATCAAAGACTGGAACATTTCCTGAGACCTTTGAGTATTTAAGTCCATAAAAGTAAAGTGAACACAAAACCCTGCACTTAGCCTGTAGCCTGACTGTTGGCAAACTAGCCTAAAAGATGGGAGTTCAAAACACATCCACCATAACCACTAAGATGTGCACATTCACACTAATAAAATCCTCGAGGGAGTCCAGCTACCAGTAGTTTGCTGTAGAAGGTTAATTTAGCATCACTGGGCTCATGGACAGGAGTTATGAATCCAGTGGCATCCCTGGCACAACTAATGCAGTTCTTAGCCCCATGGTTCACTCCCATGTGTTTGCCTCAGTGAAGTAGCAACCTGGCAGCTGTGGATTGGTGAATTAATGAAGGATGGGATATTTCCCCTGCCTCTTCCTTTGTAATCATAGAGTTGTAGCTGAAGTACCTCACATGATAACTAGTGCTGAACTCAGAATCTCTGGTGCTCAAAGCAACAGCACAAGCTTTGTGCAGCTATCTCACATAAAGAGAGGAGTGAAACACACTCTTAGGATGTAATTCTAACACTACAAATTAAAAAGAGCAGGTTTGTCAATAATTTGCACTGCAAAAACGTGCATTTTGTTGAGGGCTGTGCAAATCCATGCTGAGCTCAAAAAAACATTCACATTTGAGTAATAATCATTTACCTTTTACTGCCTCTGAGAACTTTAACTGTGGCTGAGTCGGAGGATCCATTTTACAGTGATCTCCTTGAACAGACAAATGACTAATCTTCAAGTCTTCATTTTCTCCTTCTTTTGTCAGGGAGTAAGGTAAAAACCAAAAAGGTAATGAAGCAAGGAAGTTGACTGCTCCACAGATAAGCAATCCAAGCCACCAGGCACCAACCCAGCGGCTATCCCTGGGATTTATACTGATGGCATCTATATAGCACAGAAAGACAGAGAAATACGTCCAGTACAATGCAGAGCAATGAAACTTTGTATAGATATCCTCATATGTGTTCTTTAAAGACCAGAACAAAGGTGAACTTTTGTGTCATATGAAGAATTGAAATGCAGTTTGTGTCAAATCAGTTCCATGCAGTCAAAAATAGATGTATCTATTTACACTCAGAGTTTCACTTCCTTGACATAATCTTCCACCACTTTCTCTGGGAATGAGTGAGGGCAGGAGTGTGCCCTTTGCCACCCAAAACCAACTTCCCTTTCTCAACTTCCACTGGATCATCCTTCATCCATTCCTAAAGTCAACACTTTTTCCTGGAAGTTCCTCACATTTTTCCCAGGGCTGAGTGATTTGAATAATGAAATGAGTTTTCCTATGAAATTTTGCTGCTTTTTAAAGAGAACAGAATTTTTGCCAAGTGTTGAAAGTGCCCAAGTTCCCTCAACATGAGGATGGTCTTTCATCTGCTCACTTGTTCTCAGCTGCATTGCAAGGGTGTAACAACTGCAGGCACAAGCATAAAAAGAGGTGCAAAGGGTTTCTTCATTGTGGGTTGGGGTCTTACTCCAATGGCTCTTCCAGTCACACTACAATGCTGAAGATAATAAAATATAAAGAACACCACCTCCTGAGTAGGAAAAACTCAGAGCACCCCCATCTTGATTTACAGAATACAGAATTAACCAGGTTGGAGAAGATCTTCGAGATCATCAAGTCCAACCTATCACCCAACACTATCTAATCAGCTAAACCATGGCATTAAGTGCCTGATCCAGGCTCTTTTTAAATCCTTCCAGTGATGGTGACTCACTGGAAGTGTTCAGGAGACTGTTTTTAGAGTAGTAAGAAGCAGATGTTTCTCTGCATGGAGGTTTCCATACCTAGCCATCGTCTCAGTTAATGCGCTGCCCAACATTCTCTTACCCATATCCACGACGCCAATGTCAACCCAGAGGCTGGCACAGAAAGATCCAAGCAGGAAGCCCAGAGTTGGGCCAAACATGCCCGAGGATCTCACCAGTCCTGTAAGAGAAGGCAGGCAGCACAGGAGAGTGAACAAAACACTGCATGGACAAGCAGGCCTTCTTCTCTGAGGACAAGAATAGGGAAGAGAAGAAGACAGAAAAGGGGCACAGGCTATTAGAGGATGTCTAGTGGGAAGCTTCTGAACAAGAAACTAAGGCTTAAGCTGCCAGCACTCTAGCTGTATTGTCAAAGCAGATTCCTTCACCCACACAGGGCTTTGCCAAACTGCACAGTGTCATGTGGGGCCCTACCTGAATTTCATTGGCATGACTGACGTCCTGGAAGGAACAGAAAGAGAGAGAGTAGCATTGCAATTATTTTTACACTTCTCTTTTCTACTTCTCTCCCCAGCTTTTTGTAGTTGCTTTGCATAAGTCTACCTGCAAATCAATTTGCAGCTTGCATCATATTCTATGATTGTAGAAGTCAAGAGAATTCCCTGTAGGATATATTTAGATCCCTAATTTAAAGTAGTAGTAGTTGATCTGCCATTGTCCATAAACAAAGGTACATTTTTTCAGTTTAGAGTCACATTAGGATGACAGCAACAATGAAAGTTATGGACATGGAATTAGGCACAGGATCCTGAGAATATTTTCTGTAGGCAACGGGGATATACAAATGTCCTGCATGGGACCAAAGTTCATTGGACAGAGTCTTTGTTGATTTGTCCAGCACCAGAATGAGCAAATCACCTAACTGTTGCATTAACGTGTACCTACAAGGCTGTGGAAAAATAACTAACAAACAAACAAGGAATCTACTGATTAAGTAGTGACCTCTTTAAAAGCAGCTCTCAGCTTTCCTACTGGCCTCACTGGAACTTCCATTTTCCACTCTGCTTACAAATGAGTTAACATGGGACCAGGAGGAGGTGGGGTGTCCCTAGAAGAGTAAATGAATAAGCTTTGAAGGCTAGCAGAAACCTAGGAATCTGTGGATGCATTTTGCTGACTGGATGTGTAAGTACCCAGCAATCTGATCTTGGTGACCACTGACCAGCATCAAATAAAAACGTTCTCAAAGTAATTCAAGTGTGTCCCGACATTCCTTTGTCTCCTCTGTTGATCTGTTGAATTGTAAGGGGGGATCAGTTTAAAAAGAAAAGAAAAAAATCACTGACTGTGATTTCTGAATCCTGGCAATGATCTGTCCCCTAGGAACTGCTTGAAGTTGCAAAAGTCTCCTAACGGAACAAAAAAAATATGACCAAATGCCTATCAGTTCTTGCCCACTTTCAGTGCTATGCCCTATAAATCCTACTGTGTTCTACTGCAGAGAGTTTTCCTGTTAGTTTTGCAAAGTCTCTCACTGAATACAGTGCTTGCTCAACTTAGCATCAAGGATTTCTGCAATAAATCCTTACAGAGTAATTTTCTTAGATTATTTTAATCTTTGCTTCATTGCTCCTGTTGCATATTGCTTTAATTTAGTGTTCTGCTGTTACTTTGTCAAAAGCTCTGGCCTTTTAGACTAAATTCTGTTGTTTCCAAAGTGACCGACTCCTGCAAAGTCAGGATTTTAACACTAGAAGCCAGGTACTAGCTCTGTGTGTTTATTTATCAGTGAGTCTAAAGCAGAACATACTACTTGGAACTATGCAAGCTCATCTCCAAAGTTCAAATAGTCTGTGGCAGATTCCTGGAATAATCAGGTACAAACCAGCACACCCATCCCAATAAACTATCAGACAAACTAAGATGCATTTGTGCAATAATCTGGCAGAGGTATGGGTTTGGATTTACATTTCACAACTCTATACTCTTTAAATTCAATAATAACTAGGCTAAGATAATATGCTTGCATAGCCATAAATCAAACCCAGTTAAGTTCACTGTGGTAATTTCTTATCATAGTTTTCCTTTCCTGGATTTATTCTTTGTAATTGACAGACTAAACTACAAACAGTAAATCATGCAGGCTTATCAGCTGCTGCATATTGACAGCTCACCCAAGCACTTGTATTGATTAGCAGGTAATAGGTGTTAAAATTAACAACATACGTGGCCTTAGATATGTTTCTATTGAAGCCATGGGTTCAATAGGAACAAGATTATATGATACTGATGAAATTTCACATATTCAAAGCTGGTGCTAATGTCTATTATTTCTCTTACTTGACAAGCCTACTGCCACTAATTAACCCTGCCAACATTCAGTTTCAAATAAAATTGGAAATTCACTATTTAAATTGGCTACTGAAAGCTTATTAGTACAGGTGAAACACTCATATGTATGTTGGCAACTCTTCTCTAAGCACCTGAACAGAAGTGAAGCAGCTGAAAGCCATAAAATACCAGAGTAAATAAGGTGCTTAGCATGAGGGAGTATTTATGAAATCTCTCCATCAGAGGAACTGCCCTCAGAGGTCACCCCACCAAAGGCCTCTCAGAACATACCAAACCCCTGAGATCCTGATATTCCTGTCTCCTGACAAAGGCCAACTGCACGCAGACACAGAGGGGCAGACCGTTATGCCTTACACTCATACTCAGTAGTGACCCCATGCAGAAATGCTTTTCAGGACTGTATATGGTACACCACACCACCTCAAAACCATGCAGATGGCCTGGCAGAACTCCATAACTTTAGACAGTTCTGTGAAACTCAGTGTGAAAAAAATATAGAATTTCCTGAACAAAACCAAACCAAACTAATAAAAAAAAAAAAAACACAACAAAAAAGATGAATTTTCTGTCTCATATAGTTCTACAGAAAAGTACCATCCTCTACTAAATTTCATAAGACAGTTTAACTAAATGTCAATTTTTCCTTTTCTGTTCTTTCCTATGGCAACTCTGAGTTTATTGCTGTCAGTTATCATTTGCAATACAACTATGCCAACAAGATTTTAATGTATTCTATTGACATTTAACAATGAATTCTATTCACACTTAGTTAAAAAGCTCTCTCTGCCTCAAAATATCTTATGCTCTTATTCAACAAAACTTCTAAGGGCAGGAAAGAAAGGAGAGACAGGGAGGTGAAGCTTCTTCTCTCTAGCAACCAGTACCAGAACAAGAGGACACAGTCTCAAGCTGCACCAGGGGAAGTTTAGGCTCGAGGTGAGGAGAAAGTTCTTCACTGAGAGAGCCATGCACCATTGGAATGGGCTTCCCAGGGAGGTGGTGGAGTCACCATCCCTGGAGGTGTTCAAGAGGGGACTGGACGTGGCACTTGGTGCCATGGTTTAGTCACAAGGTCTGTGGTGATCAAGAACAAGGAATTTCAGCTCTGTGGAAAAGACTATTTCAAAATTTACTGTTTTTACAAACCTGGTCAGTTCATCAAAATGGAGTAAGAGACTGAAAATTGCTGTCTACAATGGTAAAGTGACATATTTTCATATTCTGTAAATGAAATACTTTTACTTCATTTGCATGGCACAAATGAATTTTCGAATAGAATAGAATAGAATAGAATAGAATAGAATAGAATAGAATAGAATAGAATAGAATAGAATAGACCAGACCAGACCAGACCAGACCAGGTTGGAAGAGACCTTCAAGCTCATTGCATCCAACCCATCATCCAACACCACCTATGATACTATGAAACCATGCAAGCAAGCACCCCATCAAGTCTCCTCCTAAACACCTCCAGGGATGGTGATTCCACCACCTTCCCAGGCAGGCCATTCCAATGGCCAATCACTCTCTCTATGAAGAATTTCTCCCTAACATCCAGTCTAAACCTCCCCTGGTGCAGCTTGAGACTGTGTCCTCTTGTTCTGGTGATGGTTGCCTGGGAGAAGAGACCAACCCCCACCTGGCTACAACCACCCTTCAGGTAGTTGTAGAGAGCAATAAGGTCTCCCCTGAGCCTCCTCTTCTCCAGGCTAAGCAACCCCAGCTCCCTTTGTTGCCCTTCTCTGGACACGTTCCAGCAACTCAACATCTTTCCTAAAGGTTGAATCATTCCTTTAGGTTGAATCATCTCATTTCCCCAGAAGTCTCCAACCACTTGTACTTTCTCATCAGATTCTGACATGGAAAAAAAAAAAAAATCAGGTGAACTTTCAAAACCACCTTTAATCATAAGCTCAGAGGTGATTAAAAATATCTTTATGTAGAACAGAACTGAGTAGAACTTCCGGTTTTATAAACTCCCTTCATAATATTTCCTCATTGTCAAAGGAAGACATTTGCAATAACCTTACCCTGTAGCTTTTACGTAGCAAATTCTTCCTTAAATTGTGTCTTAATATCTTTATGACCAGTTCAACTCTACCAAATTTATTTCAGGCAGCAGGTTTGACCTCCCTCAGCCACACAATCACTCCATGCTACTAAATCAGTTTGGCAATAAATTAATCAGCTTGGGTGTAAGTGTTTCTCTCTTGGGCAATAGGCTATCTTCCATCAAAACAACAACAACAAAACTCCAATTGGAAGGGATTTGTTACAACACCCAGGCAAAAGTTTAGCTTCTCCTTGAGTAACTAGTGACTTGAAAAAAAACTTTCATCAGGAAGCAGGCTGTATGTAAAATTCAACAACTGAGGTGAAAGCTTCTGAAATGTATTTACATTACTGATTTGCACATCAAGGATCATCCTCTTATCTGTGAAACAGTGATTAGGAAGAACTTTAACCTCTGAAACTGTGGAGCTGAAGGTGACATGACAGATAAGATGGCTATGACTCATCACTTTGGAGAAATGAGTATCTGATTACGCTTCTCTCTCTTCATCTTTCTGCTACATGGCACGTGTAGCAGAAGCCAGTTGGGGAAGGGAAAAGGAGCATCTGGGAAATATCTTCCAACAGTAAACATGAGATCTCTCTTGTATTGCTTTTTTGTGTCTTGGCTGCAGGGGTGTTAAAGAAAAGAGCATTTAGCATAAACCCCCATCGTTTCCATATTACCTATGTAAAATGCTGAGTTTTCTTCTTTGGAAAAATCATCAATATAGGAAACCCCCAGTGGCATAACTGGTGCTTCCCCAATTCCACGTAAAAGGTTCCCCACCAACACAAAGAGCCACAGGTAGGAAGTTGTTGTTTTCTCACATCCTGCAGGACATAAATATTTACATTCCTGTGAACATAATTCTACAAGACTTTGTTGCAACTGAAGAATAAAATAGGGGGGGGGGGGTTAGCATCATTACATAATGAGTTGGTATATATATCATGATTTCTAACAGGGGGTTTACTGCTTTCCAGTATCATAGTATCAGTCAGGGTTGGAAGGGACCACAAGGATCAGCTAGTTCCAACCCCCCTGCCGTGGGCAGGGACACCCCACGCTAAATCAGGCTGGCCAGAGCCTCGTCCAGCCTGGGCTTAAACACCTCCAGGGACGGGGCCTCAACCACCTCCCTGGATAACCCATTCCATGGCTTCACCACTCTCATGGTGAAGAACTTCAAAGAAGGGACAAGCAGAAGATAGGGAAATGACATCAGAACTTTTGCTTACCAGAATTTTTTATTGAGCTGGGTGCTTTTGTAGCATCTGTGACTAGATGGCCTTCAGACAATGATGGGGAGCAAGCTGATATACTCATAGAGGAGTTGTCCGCAGTAACAGTTATCCTTTCATAATTATAACTGGAAAACAACTATGTGAAATACAACTGACACATGAAAGACTCTGCTTTACAGGAAGGGTATATGAGCCTCATGTTCATTTTTCTTACACACAGACAAAACAAAGGAGCAAGCTATTTCCAGAACTTTCACTCAAAAAAAGAGAGGTGTCTTCATCCCTTTCTCCAAATGATCCAGCCATTTTAACCCCAATATTTTCTTGAGCTAGAGAGCAAAAAATCTGCTTCCCAGGTCTTAAGAAGTCATTCTTTAGACTGAAGGACAGAGTCCATCCACATCTGGCTACATGCAGTAACGCTGATGTTTTCCCATACTGCCACCAGCTTCTTACCTATATGGCAGAAGTGTAACAGAGATTTCCGTGCTAGTTTAAAATTAACTACTACAAGTTGTAGTAGCTTATCTGTGTTTATAAAGAGATTAACACAGGCTGCAAAACACATGCCAGTTTGTCTGAACTTAGGCAGCCAGCTACTACAGCAAATCTGCTAAGTAAATTGAGACCAACCTGAGTATATGTATGCTACACTGGAATAAATGGAAAGCAGATACTCCCTCTGACTGCAATCAAATCTTCAATATTGTGATGGATGACAGTGAGGTCCCCATGGCCACAGGGTTTTCCTCAGTGTTGGGAATAGGTAGTCTTCAGAACTTGGGCATGAATTTGAATTTTATCAGTTTTGCATAGCTCTGCTTCTGGCCTGTGCTGTCCCCTCCAGTGCAGGTTCCCAAAGGAAGTGTGACCACTTCCCATACCTCCAGATATAATTCTTCCCATACCCTTCTTATCACAGATATTGTTCTCGGTGCTAAAGAAGAGGCACAAATAGATTTTGATTTCCGAGGAACAGTTTTTCAACTACTATTCAGTAAGGATGCCAAAGGATTGGAGAGATAAGAAGTGCTTCTGACAACTATGTAAGCACTAAAGCTTAGATGTGAAAGGGTGTTTAGATATTTAACTCTCCCTGAGTTCAGGGGAGGGAAATGTACATTTTCATAAAGAGCTTAGCATGAATAGCAACCATAGAGAAAGAAACCCCTTCCATCAAGACCTCGTTAGAGTCCAAGTATAAAATCATAGAATCATAGAATCAGTCAGGGTTGGAAGGGACCACAAGGATCATCTAGTTCCAACCCCCTGCCATGGGCAGGGACACCCTACACTAGATCAGGCTGGCCACAGCCTCGTTCAGCCTGGTCTTAAACACCTCCAGGGACGGGGCCTCAACCACCTCCCCGGACAACCCATTCCATGGCTTCACCACTCTCATGGTAAAGAACCATAAAGTACACCAAAAAAACCATAAAGTACACCAAAAAAAGGACATATCTATATGCTTGTTCTATATATCACCCACCCCAGGTGAAAAATTCAACCCACTTCATCTCTAATTATGTGTGTGTTCTGTAGAAACCTGAGGCTTCTGTCTTACTTACCCGTAAAAAAAGGTAAGCATCCAGATGGGAAATCAGAGAGTCAATACTAAAATACCCTATTAAAAGCTTCTTGGAAAAAAACCTGCTATTGTTAAGCTTTTAACTCAGGTGTATGGTCACAAAACACCTCGCAAGGTTAAGTTGAATTAGTGCTCAACGTGAAAAATCTCCATATTTACCGTCCCATTAGGAACTGAGGCATCACTGACAAGAACGATCCCAAGGACATGATGAGACATCCAACAGCAATCACTTTTGGGCGATGGACTCTTGGTCCAAGGTAGCTCACCAACAGCATCACCATTAAGTTACCTGCATCAACAGGAGAGAGCACCAGTAAGACCACAAAAAGATCTGCATGTCTTAAGAAGCAGTACTCATCCACTTTCAAAGCACACATACCTAGCTCAAAGCTGCCGTCAATAATGCCAACAACCGATGATGAGATTTCAAATCTCCTTTCAATTTGACTGGACATGCTCTTCATGTAGCTTCCAGAAAGTCCTTTGGCAAAAAAGGAAAAAGCTAGAGCTCCAAGAAATATCTGAAGAGAGAAAATAATTGAATTTGCAAAAAAACAAACAAATTTTTTCTTCATGGCTGGATACCTAAACAACCTATTCAAGAAACACAAAACTCAAATGCTTTGCTTTCTCAGTCTCTGTGAAGAGATTCTTCCTATTGTTTTCATTAAAACAGAAGATTTTACTTTCTTTCAGGATGACTTCCACCAAAGCCTCTTCTACTGCAAAGAAACCGAAAGGTGAATTGACTGTGTGCACCTTCTGCCTTTCTACCACATACAATTTTGGCTGTTTCCCTTCTTAGCAGCATCAAGCTGCTCAGTACTGATACTATTACAGCAGCACATCTTATTACTGTTATATCTGTTCTAAAACATGTGGATGAAAAGATGCAGCTGCAGCTACCTCTATGACTACAGCACACTGCTAAATGAATCATACAATCATAGAACTGTTAGGGTTGGAAGGGACCTCAAGGATCATCTAGTTCCAAGCCCCCTCACACCTCACACTAGAATCAGATTGCTCAAAGCCATATCCAGCCTGGCCTTGAAAACCTCCAGGGATGGGGCTTCTACCACCTCCATGGGCAACCTCTTCCAGTGTCTCACCACCCCTATGATGAAGAACTTCACAGAATCACAGAATCAACCAGGTTGGAAAAGACCTGAGATCATCAAGTTCAACCTATTACCTAATACCTAACATCTCCTGACAACTAGACCATGTCTCCAAGTGCCACATTCAATCCTTTTTTGAACACCTCCAGGGACGGTGGCTCCACCACCTCCCTGGGCAGCACATCCCAATGGCCAATTCCTCTTTCTGTGAAGAAATTTCTCCTCACCTCCAGGCTAAACTTACCATGGCACCACTTGAGACTGTGTCCTCTTGTTTTGGTGCTGGTTGCCTGGGAGAAGAGAGCAACCCCCACCTGTCTAAAAACTCCTTTCAGGTAGTTGTAGAGAGCAATAAGGTCTCTCTCTTCCTAACATCCAATCTGAATCTACCCATTTTTTTTTTTTTTTTCCATACATAACAGTAAAATATGACCTCACCTTTTAACTGCTGAACACATCTATTGACTTCTGCATTCTTGGAATCACAATCTAGAGCATTGTTTCCAACATAGGTAGCATCATACAGAACTAACTGAATTTTGATAGAACTTCAAATTGTCATTTTCTGTATGCCAGGGGGAAAAAAATGTGGCCAAGGCTTTCCTCCTTACCTTTAGCTTTGAACAATTATGGTGCATAGTCTTGGCAGGGCCTGCGCTGCCATCACTCTCTTGGAACAGTGACTTGTCTTTAAGTTGGCCAGCAGTGATTTGTTTGTCCATGGTTTTCCTCCTCCAGATCTGATATGTAGGTTTTCCTGTTTGGAGAGTATCGCTATGATCAGCTATCATTTGCATAACAACAGAGGCACCAATGTGTTACAGACACACGAGATGGTGTGACCCTGCCTGAGACATCTGCACCCCGGCATCTTTTCTCAGAAGGGATGTTGTAGAGAAAAAAAAGTCCCTAGGCAGCTGGAGGTTAGGACAGTATGTCAGAGAGTCATGCTCACTATGCTTGAATTAATTCTTATACTGTCTTTTAGATGTCCACTTTTGATCCCTGTTCCAAGCTAAATGGTGTGATCCAGTAGGCTTCTGATATTCATTGAGTCATGGAAATAATAGAATTGCTTTGGTTGGAAAGGACCTCAATGATCATCAAGTCCAACCATTGACCCAACACCATCACAGCCATTAAAACATGTCCCAAAGTGCCATGGCCACATGTTTGTTGAGCACATCCAGGGCTGGTGACTCCACCACCTCCACTGGCAGCCTTTCTGAATGCCTGACCACTTTTTAAGTAAAAGGCTTTTCCTAATCTCCAAATTAAACCTCCCCTGACACAATTTCAGGCCATTTCCTCTCATTCCATCACCTGATATTAGGGAGAATTTTCTCTGACTGTGCAAATTCTGAACACTGGTCTGTCTGAACCACAGTATCACAGTATCGCCAAGGTTGGAAGAGACCTCAAAGATCATTGAGTCACCACAGACTCAATGATCCACACACTCTGTCACCACAGACCTCATGACTAGACCATGGCACCAAGTGCCACATCCAGTCCCCTCTTGAACACCTCCAGGGATGGTGACTCAACCACCTCCCTGGGCAGCCCATTCCAATGACAAATGACTCTCTCAGTGAAGAACTTCCTCCTCACCTCCAGCCTAAACTTCCCTTGGTGCAGCTTGAGACTGTGTCCTCTTGTTCTGGTGCTGGTTGCTAGAAAGAAAAGACCAACCCATTCCTGGCCACAACCACCCTTCAAGTAGTTATAGAGAGCAATGAGGTCTCCCCTGAGCCTCCTCTTCTCCAGGCTAAACAACCCCAGCTCCCTCAGCCTCTCTTCATAGGGCTATGCTCAAGGCCTCTCCCCAGCCTTGTTGCCCTTCTCTGGACACGTTCAAGTGTCTCGATGTCCTTCCTAAACTGAGGGGCCCAGAACTGGACACAGTACCATTCTGTCAGCTTTCCTGTGAGTAATGTCATTTATTGGATAAATACAGAATCAAAGCACAAACGATGACTGAAGAGAGAATAGTGTAAGAGACATCATAGATAAACATCTATTGGGGGAAAGAGGGCACCAATTAAAATAAATTATTAACTCCTTAAGTCTCTGTAAATCCCTGCATGACAGATGATAAATGTAGTTATGATTATGAGACTCTCAAAATTTCTTTTTAAGAAATGGCTATAATATAAGGAGTCATCTTAGCTACATTGGTTGATATAGATTAAGCTGATCAGGGGAAATCAGCTGATACAGACAAATCTAGAATGACAAGTCAAGAGTTATCGCCAAGTTCCCCCGTTGAAAAGCTGGTGCAGTAGTAGCAAAATCAATTAGTTAGCTCCAATATACATTGCCACATGTGTTGGAGGAATAGAGAGGAACATAGGTCAACAAATTGGCCTGTAACATTTCTCTCACAAGAAACTGGTCTCTTAGATATCCCACTCTGTTTAAATAAAGAATCACAGAACATTAGGGGTTGGAAGGGACCTTGAAAGATCATCCAGTCCAACACCCCTGTCAGAGCAGGATCACCTACCGCAGGTCACACAGGAACACATCCAGACAGGTTTAGAATGTCTCTAGGGGAACTTCCCCAAGTTCCCTTCCTGTAGTCTTCAGAGGCTAGCTGCCCTTTGAGTGGAGGCCTTTCAAATGCTGTGAGGGATTTTTGACACTCTGGGTGGTAAGGCTGTGGCAAAGTCCTGGCCTAATGTGCAAAGGTCACTTTCTTCCTCCGAAGACCTCAGTTCACCCATGCCCAGAAATTACAACACTCTCTTAGAAAGCAAACAATCCTCCAAAAGTTATTTCTAATGATTGCAAATGAGCACTAATATCTAATACAGCACTCTAACTTAAATTTTCCAGTTTTCAGTTCCAAGTCCTACTCTAGCAGAATCCACCAAAACTGACTATGAAAAGCAAATACTTGTGTATTTAAGAGAGATCCACATATGAAATCCCTCAAGGGACCTAACCTTTCTTAGACTGTCTTCAATAGCTCACAAATCAAAAAACACTGGGGGGAAGTTATAGGTAATTAAAGTTTAGTGCATGCACACTTACCTCAACTATTACAGAATGAGAGCTGAAAGATAGACCTCTCCCAAGTGAATGCATTCTTTATTGATTTGTATTTTGCTGATGATTAACTCTGTGAAACATCTGACTCTGCTAAATAAATAGTATTTAAAACACTAACATTGTTTTCTTTCCACAGTGTTTAATGTTATGCTGCCAGCCTGACAATCTACCTTAAATCTAACAACGACGCCGTTATCCCTAATGAAGAAATTACATTTTCCATAACCACTCTGCAAAACTCTGAACTTTGCTAAACCAGTAAATTGTGGACACCAATTAAGTGAAGCAAGAAAAGGAATATAAAATTTGTAATTTATTTATGACCATTTAGGGAAAAAAAAAAAAAAAAAAAAAAAAAAAAAAAAGTTAATGAACAGTGTTTGTATGGTTCTAATTTACAGAATTGTCCTTTTGCACTGAACGTAATCTCCTCCAAGTTTAGTGCACTGAGATACACACAAAGCCCAGTCTGTCCTGCACTAGCACCTGACAGTTAAACAGACAAACAAACAAACAAAACAAAAGCAAAGAAGCAGGAAGGGAGGGTGAGGAGAAACAGCGAGAGGCAGAGAGAGAACTTACTTTGTGTCACTGTGGTGTCAGGCTGTTTCGTCCCTGTGCCCTGGGGCTTTCAGGCTGGAAGCCAGTGCAACGTCACAGCAAACGCGCTGCCTACTCCAAGAAGTGGAGCACTCCACTGCATGTTTTTTAAACCTTGGATTTCCTTCTTACAGTGATTGCAAAACTTTCCCACAATCACTGATACAAAAGCTTTGTAAAAAGAAGGCAGGTTTCTTGTGTTGTCTTTGCTTTGGCAGCCTACCTGCCAGCATACCAGTGGTGCCAGCCTCTCCTGGGAGGAACGACTTGTTTTCTTCACTCTTCTTTTCACTTTTTCTTTTTGTTTTCCTTCCTTTAGCCCTAAAGTCAAAGCACTAAAGCTGCTTTGAGCATCTTCATAAACACAGAGAGAATCACACAGACTGTTAGGGGCTGGAAGAGACCTTGAAAGATCATCCAGTTCAACCCCCCTGCCAGAACAGGATCACATGGAGTAGGTCACACAGGACTGCACCTAGGCAGGTTTGGAATGTCTCCAGAGAAGGAGATTCCACAATCTCTCTGGGCGGCCTCTTCCAGAACTCTGTCACCCTCAGAGTGACAATGTTTTTTCTTAAGTTCATGTGGAACCTCCTCTGCTTAAGCTTGCATCTCTTACCCATTGTCCTATCATTGGACATCACTGAGCAGAACCTGCACTGAGTAGAGCCTGGTTCTGTCCTCATGACACTTACCCTTCACATCTCTATAAACATGAATGAGGTCAGCCCTCAGTCTCCTCCAAGCTAAAGAGACCCAGCTCGCTCAGCCTTTGCTCATAAGGGAGATGCTTCACTCCCTTCATCGCCTTTGTGGCTCTGCACTGGACTCTCTCAAGCAGTTCCCCGAGGTCCTTCTTAAACTGAGGGGCTCAGAACTGGACACAATATTCCAGCTGCAGCCTCACCAGGGAAGAGCAGAGGGAGAGAAGAACCTCACTATCCATGCAGGGGCCCACATAAAGAGCCCTGAAAAAAGCAGGTTCACTTTTTTCAGGCATCTTACCTGTAGCCTCAGTAACTTGTGCTTTTTCATGCCTTTGGTGAGGATCAGTAGAGGTGCTAAGGGATAACAGAGCTCTTCAAAGGTCATGAAACGTGTATTGACATCTGCCAGTGTTTGGCATGGACCTTCTATGTCACCACCCCAATGCAGACATTCAAAAGGACTACCCTTGTGAAGACCAAAAGAGATGCCCTCAGAAAATCACAGCCTGCCATCAGACCCTATTTAACACAGCCACAAGTAGTTCCTGCAGGTGCCAATAGGTGACTTGGGATAACACAGCTAAGCCTCCAAGCTTCTTACAGACCAGCCAACCAAAAGCTAGCCCAGCTCTTCCATCCTGACCAACCACAAGTAGAAAATCATCTTTCAAGTCTAACAGGGCACATACAGTGCAAACACACCTGTGTCTTCTCTGGAGCAGAACTATCCAGCACAAGGACAGATTCTGAACCAGAAGTCATCCCAGGTGCTGCCTCAAGAAATAGGTTTTGGTCATCTGATTTCATGTAACAGCACAGAGCTTGCTTTTGCAGAAACCTGGGTTACAGTATGATGATATTGCACACTTCATGGAAAAACATATGTGAACCCATTAGACATGGGTCCCCCTTTTTATCATTGCTATCAGCCTACAAACTGGGGAAAGGGCAAGTCTGTAGGGAAGGTAAATGCAAACCCCTTGTCTGACAGGAGAAGAGGTAGAGTTCTTGGCATAAGACACCCAAAAAGTCCCATAAACACCTCAATTTTAAAGTTGAATACAAACTTATCTATAGTGAGTATGATACTTCTTGTAGCTGTTGCACCCAGATGGTAGAAACTATTTACAAGGCAGCACTGCATGGATTCAGTGTAGACACTTCCAGATGAGCCACTCAGTTTCTCTTTAGAGCCAGAGTAGGAAAAAGAAGCATTTCCAAAAGTGTGAGTTGTGTAGTCTGTTGTAGATACTTTATCTGTGGAATGAAATGAAATGAACTCCAGGTGTGACCATGGAAGAAGGCTAGACAGCAAGATCAGCTTTTGGCAATGGAAAGTCAGGAGAGATGAATTCTACTTTAAAGGATTTCCTGCACTCCCATTAAAAGACTTCCACAGCTTTGCCAAACTCATCTCCAGTGCCTGCAACAGCATTTGCCATCATGCCTGTCTGTGCAACTCAGTTGTAATGTGGAAGCTGATAGGAGATGAGGGAAAGGCCCTTGTAATGGAGGGACAGTCCTGGTGAGGCAAGCCACAGCTGCCACATCCTGGCCAGCCCACGAGCACATGCTGGCAGAGAGCAGCATCAGCGGCACACATCAGTGCCTCTCCAAGCCACAGTGTGGGTTGTTGTGTCAACCACCAGCCTGACAACTGGCTGCACACTGGCATGCCCACTGGGAACCCGTTCTGCAAGGCTTGTGGGAGCATGGAATCGCAAAACCAGGAAAACAGGTCAGCAACAAGGAAATGCTTGTTGTAGCTGATGAAGTTGCTGCTTCCTATGTGACCCAATGCTGTCTGTCTGTGGCAGGCTGGTAGTGGCAGGCATTCAGAATCAGGTGCAAGAGCCTCTGCAAATGTACCTAGGAATAGCCTTAGTACAAGGAGCTGCCCCTCATGCCTAAAGCAGGACATGGTGTCCCTGATGTGATGCGTCTGGCTGACTGAGCATCAATGCCCTCAGTGTATTACAAACTCCATCAGAAGGGTGCAAGATATTCTTTGTCTGAGGACAAGTAAGGACATTGAGAGTGAGTGAGGCAGTGTACATTCCCGTGCTCAGCCAGCTTGTTTCTCCAGGAGCTTTTTTTGTATGGTGGCCACCTAAATGCAGAAGTTTTAGGCTTTGGCCTCCTGCCGTGTAGAGGTAAACCAGAGGGCAGCTCCTGTTCAGGAGGCTGCCCATTCAGAGCTGCATCATGTTCATCAGTGGAGGAAGTGCTGTGCAAGGGGAACCGACTTGTCATGGGTTTAGCTGCGCTCAGTTGCACTGATTGAATTTTGCTGCCAAATGGAGCCCCAGCCTGAAGCAGCACGCTCCTGAGTGCCAAGCCAGCAGCCTAAAGGTCACGTGGTGTTGCCGTGTCAGGCCTGACGTGGCTGCAAGACCAAGAGAGCTCAGTCTGCAAGGCACATCGTGGGTTTTCTTAGGAGTAAGTAGTAGCAGAGACAGAAGGAACACAAATTCTGACAGACTGGCCCCTATGAGTGCTGAAACATGGAAGGACAAGATGTGAAAGAAGGCAGTGGGGAGGAAGGAAGTTATCTTCTGCTTTTAGAAGCATAATTTCTACAGAAGGTGTTCCACCTTCTTCTTTACACAAAGTTTTCACCTTCTGGAAAGGTGCACAGGGGATCTGGCATTGCTATGTTATCATGGTGTTGCTATGCTATCAGATGCCCTTATTTTAGTAATTCCAGTTTCTTTAGGTCCCAAAAAGAATTAATAAGGCAAAGACACAAGTGGTAAAATAATTCCAGAGTGCTGCTCCATGAGAATTTTCTCCTGCAAAACTTAATTTGGCAACTGTCCACAGACCTCCTGCAAAACTGGTGCAAGCTAACTGTAGCTTTCTCCCCAAGAATAGAGCCCCATGGAGTACTCATATCTAAACCCTCAAGTAATAATAGTATTGGAGGAGGAGTGTTACTGATCTCTTCAAACTGTAAGACATATTCCATGTGTTTTTATATGGGAAACAATATGAAAAATAACAAAACCTTGAAGGAATAGACACAAAAGTTCTTTCAAGTCATAATGTTTTTTTGCTAAGATAGGCTGCATATGCCTTGAATTAGATAAGATTTGTGCTTGAATTAATCAGTCTTATGAAAAATAAAATAGTGTCTCAAAAGAAGTCCAGTTTTGGACAGTTTTAATGCATGACTTCCAGCCTGAAATTTCAGCACATGTGGATCATGCTTTAACCTGAATAAGGGACTCGTTGTGTAGATACAATCTACACTTATAAATCTACACTTATAAACACCACAGGATTTGGATAGCCCACACAAATATACCTGCAATGCTTTCAAAGCTACAAAGGAGAAGTCTAGCTACCACAGACAAGCTTCAGAAAAGGGGTGCCCACCTTCAATGTATACTATTGGAAGCCAACTTTTACAACTACCTTGCGTGTGAGTTGCATTAAATGTGAACCTAATGAGCTGATGGGGAAAACCAGCTTCATAAATATCACAGCCCTTTTTGCCACAGAAAATGTCTACCAAAAGAAAGTAGACAAGGAACCCTAGAGTGGAATACAAATCAAAAGAAGTTACCTTCAAATGTGGTAGTGCTGATGTATTTCTCAGGTCAAGATCTCTGCTGACCTCTCTAAGCTCCAGCTCAGAGTAGGAGATCCCCACTGCCTGTGCCAGCTCTGCAGGAGTGCAAAATATGCCTAAGGCAGAGGGTAGGGAGGAGGGTAGTTGTGCCCTGATGTGCAGAGTTTCAGTGGAGAGAAAGCCTCCAAGTGTAAATAGTTAACCCTGGGCAGTTCCAGTAACATACCTGCACAAGGAGTGCATTTTCAATCTCACCTCCCTGCGGACGATAACCTAATTTTCTGCTGGCGAAATGAGTGGAACCCCCCTGGGTTCCAGCAAATGTGATCAAAGTCAGGGAGAACTCTTGTGAGCATGATGATCACTTTTGCTTACCAAAGTAGTTGGTATTTGGGCGCTAGCTAGCTCTTGCATTCAAAACTACAAGAATAACTTAAGGGATTGCTAAGTAATTCTCAAAGAGTTTTCACTATCTGAAAGAGGAACTATAGGAGGAACATCTCAATACCAGTTTGTTTTTACCTTAGAATGGTATAAACTTACCTTCAGTTTTCTTTAATGCAAAGAAACCTTGAAGCACTTTTATAGTGCAAGACTACCACTACTTACGTGACTACAGAGGGTTATTACTAATAAATGTTGTTTTTAAAGGCATTAAAGAGAACTTACAAACTTTGTGCCTTCACTTAAAAAGTGCTCATGTGGAAAGCTTCAAGGAAAGAATATTTCCTAACTTCTCCCTAGATCCATATTTCACCTGGCAATTCCAACGCAGGCAGCTTTTCTCACAGATACTTTTTGAAGCAATATTTTATGTAAAGTTTGGGGGTTTAATGAAATTATGCCTGAAGGAGGGAGAGGGAGAGGGAGAGGGAGAGGGAGAGGGAGAGGGAGAGGGAGAGGAGAGATCTTCAAGGTCATTGTGTCCAACCTATCATCCAGCACCACCTAATCAACTAAACCATGCAACCAAGCACCCCATCAAGTCTCCTCCTGAACACCTCCAGTGACGGTGACTCCACCACCTCCCCGGGCAGCCCATTCCAATGGGCAATCACTCTCTCTGTGTAAAACTTCCTCCTAACCTCCAGCCTAAACCTCCCTGGCACAGCCTGAGACTGTGTCCTCTTGTTCTGGTGCTGGTTGCCTGGGAGAAGAGACCAACCTCTGCCTGTCTACAACCTCCCTTCAGGTAGTTGTAGAGAGCAATAAGGTCTCCCCTGAGCCTCCTCTTCTCCAGGCTAAGCAACCCCAACTCCCTCAGCCTCTCCTCATAGGGCTTGTGTTCCAAGCCCCTCACCAATCTTGTTGCCCTTCTCTGGACATGCTCCAACAAGTCAACATCCTTCCACCATTGCAGTAATTGGTTTTGAGGGAGTAGGGTTATTTTTTACATGACTACCTAAAGCAAACCTATTGCGAACTATCACAAAAACTATTGTGCAGCATAACCTCAGGCAAACATCCAATGGAAACTTCTTCCACTGAGGAATGTATAAAGGTATCTTCTTCTACAGCCTGCAAGAAAAGTCATAGTGATAGAGTTGTAAACACTGAAAAGGCAGTATTTTGGTGTTCCACTCCAGGCAGCAGCATGGTGACCCATGTTTCTTTGTTGGGGGAGGGAGACACTGGAACAGGTTGCCCAGGGAGGTGGTAGAAGCCTCATCCCTGGAGGTTTTTAAGGCCAGGCTGGATGTGGCTCTGAGCAACCTGATCTAGTGTGAGGTGTCCCTGCCCATGGCAGGGGTTGGAACTAAATGATCCTTGAGGGCCCTTCCAACCCTAACAATTCTATGGCTGGGTTTTGGGGGAGGTTGGTTGTTTGGTTTTGTTTTCTGTTTGTTATTTGTTTGTTTGCTTGCTTTGGTTTTGTTTTTTGTTTGTTTGTGGGTCGTCTTGGCGGTGGGGGTTGTTGTTTGGTTTTGATTGTTTGTTTGTATTGGAAAAGCAAAAACAGGAATCCCTGAAAAAAAAAACAATCCAAAAACATTTCTGACATGGAGTCTGTGTAACTGACTGAATGTCAGAATGGCCAGTGACAACACAGTTTGCACAAAAACCCCCACGGGTATTTGATTTTTGTTTTGCAAATGGCACAAACTACAGAAAAATATCTCAGGTAAAATAATCACACAGTATAAAAAATATAGGAAGAAGTTGGTTAAAGCAGTGCTGGAAGACCTTTTTCAAGGTAATAAAGAAATATGCCAGTCAAGAACCAGCTATCAGAACAAAAGGATATTCATTAGAGGAGCATCACACAAATGTTTTGCATTTTTGGGACAAATCCTAAGGTGCTGGGTGCATAAGGAAGGTACAGGCTTCATTTAGGGAGTTTGACAGAAGTAAATACCTGAAGAAAGTGAAAACAACAAAGAAAAAAAAAAAAAATCGAATGAGAAGCTCTACATCAAAATTAAAAATGAACAAAACAGGATTTCTGTCACATACAGGGAAGTGTTATAAGACAGTAAAATTAACAGGGTGTAAAACAGTCTCCAGAGAAGTAATGAAAGCCAAGCCATCTAGATTTAAAACTTAGACTTGACAAAGATAATAAATGTGTGCCAAGGAATAATCTTTTATTTGTTGGAGTGTCATTTATTTAGTGCAGCACCCTCTGCCTATTGCCCTTCTTTTCTAGTTACCACAAGCAACACTTTTATCACAGGGAGTTTTCTGCCAGCCTGAGACTCTTGGGAAGTAGCTTTTCTTCTCAAACAGAGCCAGGTCATACCAGGGGTGTGCTGCAAATCCAAACTGACCAAGGCCAACTCATTTTGCAGCAGAACACACTGGTGTCTGAAAAAGCCTCTAGTGAGGGATAGAGATAAGTACCCGATTATAAAATCAAAAGCAAATGAAAAAATGATGATGCACCTTTCTATTTCACAGAGTTGTCTGGATTATGGGATTATTTCAGCAGTCATTGCACTTGCTAAATGTTATGGGCAGGTATTACACCTTAGCTGTTGCCTGGCTGACTTGGTCTGATTTCTGCAGCAACCCCTATCTTCTGCCTGCCATCCTTTAGTGCAAAAATAGTGAGTAAGGATCACTGCATCCTGGAGTTACCTGGATTCCATGCAAACACAGGCTAAACTGACCCTCTTCTTGTTGCATTTTTTAATCTAATGGTACATGCAGACTAATCTTGGTGCTCCCTCTTCCTGTAATTTCATTTAGACAAGACACTGTTCAGTGAGTTTGTGATAATAAACACATAAAGGAGCACTGACAGCTCACCTTTCACTTTGGGGCATTCAGGCCTTTGAATTTCACAAAGTAATTCCCTATTTGTCATCTCTACATGTGGACGAATGACTGAGCTCTAGCCCAGTAAAATGGGGGGAAGGGAGGAGGAAGGTACAACCATCCCAGCAACAATGAACGCTTGCAATGGCTCACCTTTACTACTAAAGCCACCTAAATATATGGCAGAAAGGGTTTCCATGTGATACAGATTTCTTTAGGACTTACCAGCTCATAGTGAGAAGCAAAACAGCTCTCCCACAACTATCACACTCTTCATCTCACCAGACATTTACTGAAGTCATAATTCTTTTTTAACAATATCGCTGCCTGCTGCCGTGGAGGGGTGTAATAGCTATCTCACAATGTTCATACAGAAATAGGATTTGGAGCAATCTAAGCTCTTCTCTACCCACCACTGCTTTTGCAAATTAATGCAGACAAAAGCTACACTGGACCTGAAGTCTCTGACTGTGAGGAAAGCTCATAGCTGTATGAAACCTCTGCTGCTCAGGCCTTGTCTGAAGTGAAAACAAAACAAGATAAAATGAACAGAGAAAGTTGGAAACTATGAATTGTTTTGTGTTTGGTGTATTTGAGTTTAGAAATAACTTCTCTAGCACTCAGGACAGGTTTTCAGAAGCCAGGCTCCTATATAAAAGGAATTAAAATTAAAAGACAAGTTGCTTAGTGCAATGCCTGAAAAATGGAGTGCATGAACAGCGCAAGTGGTCTATCTCTGTGTCTGTGGGCATGCATATATACACCTTGTTAGGAATACTTCTGCAAGCTCCTGGTCATAAGTGGAAGTGATGAAGTGGTAGCAGTAGTGTTGCAAATGCTGATATCCAGTTATTCAGATTCTCCAGGAGAAACATTCCAAGTTAAAATGCAGCTTGAGGTACCAAAGCGGGGGGGGGGGGGGGGGGGGGGGGGGGGGCGGAGTTGTGTGTGGAAACCCAAACTAAAAGCACAGAAATAAAGCAGGTTTGGAAATCTTTTGACATTCTGAAACTTTCCACATAAGCCTAAGCTTCTTTTATATATGGGTTTGTCTTGATGTCAGAAAGAGTTCTTGAGATTGCTCTACTACCTACAAAAGAAAGGAAAAATCATCCTGTGCCAGACAATGGGCAGTTGCCTGCACTCTGGCCTTCCAGAGAGCTGCCTGGAAACAATGGTAACAGCAAAGGTACAGCATGAACTGGGCCACTTTGTCTTCATTAACCGCAAATGAGAAGCTTGTGTTTTTTCAAAGCCGGTTTTGGAACCACTTAAATGATAGTATTGTACAGCTAGGCAGCCTTCACACAGACACAGAGGGTCAAGGCACTTTAAAAAGCAAAACCTTTGTATTGAACTTGTTTTGTTTTTCCTTTTACACCACCCTTTCCCCATCTCTGGCGGGCTTTCTGCCCTCCAAGTGAGGACCTTCCTCAAACACTGCCCAAGCTGTAAGGATCCTCCAGCAAGCTGCCACTCATAGTCACATGAATGTCTGCCCTGAGCAAATGATGTTTATATTCTCAAAGCATATCTGCTGGAAATTAACAGGCATATATTGAGCTTCTGGCATGGAGCTACGGAAGAGCCTGTTCTTGAATGGACATTAGGCATTGCAATCCCTAACATTTCACCTTCTAAAGGGATCTACTGGGTTTTGCCCTGTGATTTAAGCCGCCCGTGATTTAAGAAATCTATGCCTTTGACTCCCCAAACAAAGCAAAAGAGGGGCAATTACCTGGTAATTTTCCACATTCTCAGAGAAAGCCCTGAACAATGAAAGTTCAAAATCCCAGCTAGCATAACTGAGAACACTTTATGCCTTATTAAGAAAGGAAAAGGCTAACAACAATTCTGTTTAAAAAAAGCAGCAGTAGCCAAGAACATTTTGCTGGATATATCCAGTTTTTATCGCATGACCAAACTTATATTAACTAAAAAGTGATTTGGCTTTTTTTGCATGCCAATTCTCATTCCAGGTGCTCCTCTCTCCATGTTCACAGGCTGAATTAGCTCCCAATACTGCAAGGCTTGCCTGGATGAGAAGAGCCTGTAGGGAGGAGTTATCTGCTAACACTCAGCTTGAGATGGAAAGGGCTGATAAAAGCCCTGCAACTGAAATGGCTGAAAAAGAAAGTGAACTTTGGCTGCCAGTGATATTGTCCAAAACTGTGTTCAGAAGCTGTACATGTTAATATAGCACATTTCTATCACAAACACAAAGCCAGCATTTATATCCAGACTAGACTAGACTAGATATAGAATAGAATAGAATAGAATAGAATAGAATAGAATAGAATAGAATAGAATAGAATAGAATAGAATAGAATAGAATAGAATAGAATAGAATAGAATAGACCAGACCAGACCAGGTTGGAAGAGACCTTCAAGATCATCGCATCCAACCCATCATCCAACACCACCTAATCAACTAAACCATGCAACCAAGCATCCCATCAAGTCTCCTCCTGAACACCTCCAGTGATGGTGAATCCACCATGCCCCTGGGCAAGCCATTCCAATGGGCAATCACTCTCTCTATGAAGAATGTCCTCCTAACATCCAGTCTAAACCTCCTCTGGCACAGCTTGAGACTGTGCCCTCTTGTTCTGGTGCTGGTTACCTCTGCCTATCTACAACCTCCCTTCAGGTAGTTGTAGAGTGCAATAAGGTCACCCCTGAGTCTCCTTCTCTCCAGGCTAAGCAACCCCAGCTCCCTCAGCCTCTCCTCATAGGGCTTGTGTTCCAAGCCCCTCACCAACCTTGTTGCCCTTCTCTGGACACCTTCCAGCAACTCAACATCTTTCCTAAACTGAGTAGCCCAGAACTGGACACAGTACTCAAGGTGTGGCCTAACCAGTGCTGAGTACAGGGGCAGAATGACTTCCCTGCTCTTGCTGGCTACACTGTTCCTGATACAGGCCAGGCTGCCATTGGCCTTCTTGGCCGCCTGGGCACACTGCTGGCTCACTGCTACATTCTCAAACAGATGAACTGGAACACTTAAAGACAAAGCTAATGTATCTACTAAAATGCTAAATTTAAAACTGGGAAACTTTCCTCTCTGCTTCCTTCCCTTTCACAACACAGTGAGTTAACTAGGCCTGACTCTGGCAGTGGTTCATTTAAATGGCACAGATTTGCCTATCTAACAAAGCCCTTTTGTTTCCTGCAGCTGTGAAACTTCAGTGCCCTGTAACTTTTCATGTTTCCCAGGTTACCTTGGCACCAAACTGTGACTAAATGCCTGGAGAAGATTTTTAACTCTAATATAATATCCACAAGGAAGAATAATGGCTTTAAGTAAGTGCCTCGTGGTAGCAAGAATGATATTGAAAATGAGCTATGCTTCAAACATCCACAAAGCTTCTGGAAGACCTGTGCTCTGCTCTGTTACAGTCTGCATCTGTTTCCCTTCCTCATGTTATACCTGCTCAGCTCTATCATCCACTGCAAAGGGAGGAAAGAGCTGTGACATCTTTTCAAAAGAATTGATTGTAAGGACCTTCTGTATTTGAATCATACAATACCAGGTTGGAAGAGACCTCAAGGATCATTTAGACCAGCTTTTCTTGGGAAGAATACAGTCAGATTTAAACTTCTGTTCTGTGGGAAGTAATGGATCTTTCATCTTTGATTTCACAAGGGCAGGAAGCAACTCCAAGCACATACATATTTGGTGTTAGTAAAAGACCTTAAAGTAAAGTATAATACAACTTAACTAACATAACTACTTTGGGGCAATAGCCTTCCCATTTTTTTGGTGGTTGTAGAAGGTCTCAGGTGGATAAAAAGGGAATAAGTCTATGTCATCTACCCTTGAGATGGATAGGAAACTCTTGAAAGTACTAAAGCATTGGTCTATGGTAAAGTCAAAGCTCTCTTCATGCTTTATGCAGTAGGGAATAATAATCAGAAAATGTTATTTTTTATTTCCAACAGCCATAACAAAAGAGCTTGAGAAGTTACTGCATGGCCACCTGCAGACAAACCTAAGGAACCTCTGCACTGAAGCCAAATGTGAGGCAGCTACAACCTAGAAGCTAAACACGGATGCACTATACTTAAGAAAAGATAGCCCTTGTGTGGTATATACCTTATCAGCAGGGGTTTCTGTATGTGTGTTTTTCCTGAGATATGATTTAAGGCACCTGAAGGCAACAGCTCCATTGTCAGTGAACCCCAGATGGACACTGCATTCAGTCCAGCATCACATCTGGGAGAAATAACAGCTGGACAAAGACCACAAAGAGAACATGTGTCGCAGTAGGGCGCCGCACGGCACCCACGGCGACGGGGGTGGAATTCAAGCAGGGGCTAGGGAGCGCCCAGGTCAAGGGCTCCTGCCCGCAGCAGCAAGCCCAGCAGACTGACGACTGCCTCCATCACAGCTCACACTCGTTGCTCTCCTCTTGGTGTAGCTGCAGAGGATTGGCTGATCGACCTCCTCTTCTTACTGGCTTGTGAAACTTATTAGGGTAGCGCAGCTGACCCTTATCTCATCTATCGGAGTTACTTGTTAAGCCATCAACAGGTGGTTCCCATTTCATCTCTCCCTGCAGTTTCTCATCTTCAAGCATTCAGTCCTGGGGACACAGTCCCCCACAAACATGGATAACTACAATCACGTACCATTCACAGAATAATTTGACAAGAATGAGAAGATATCTGATTTAACAGACAGCAACATGATGGACAAAATACTCACAAATATCACTCTATTCCCCTTAATGTGAGTTATTCCCCTGACAAATCCTGAAAGCTTTTCCCTGCCCCTGCACCATGCAAACCTTAAAATATCACCACAACACTTCATTTAAAAAAAAATAGTATTGTTCTTTAATTATCACCACCACAATAGCCAGACCATGCCATAAACCAGGTTCCCAATACATCAGTCACTTACCCTGTGCAGAATAACAAACGGGCCCCCTCTGAAATAATTAAATACATTTATGGAAAACTCAGACCCAAAGAAACTACAAACACTGCCTACAGTCAATGAGAGAGGATGTGGCAGAAGCTGTTGGAGAATTGCAAGGTGAAATCTGGCACTGCTGGAGTCAGTTGCAGAACTCTGGCTATCTTCAGTGAAAACAGGACCGAAAACATACATTTCTGCTTCACAGCCCTTTGCTTAGACAACTCAAACCTGGCATTTCAGAAGTTTTCTTGTTTCTACTCCTTTGTCTTTTGGAACAAACACATTTTTCCTGTAACATGTTTGTGAAGTGATATTTTTATTATATGATTAGCATACAAGTGTGTGTAATTCTATGAAGCTCTGTCCAAGTGTTCACTAGCTAAATTATGGAATCTTTCACAAGGATATATCCAAAATTTACACTGCAAGGTGTTTTTTTTCCACAACATATCTTGCTTTGAAATGCTATGTCAATGCTTCTTGCATTTCCACTGGTGCATTTAATAAGACCTGGCTTTCAGATTTAAGTTTCTTCTTTAAAATAAGGAGCACTAGTGCACTTGGGATATAGGACACTCCACGTAATACAGCTGGCAGGCCAAGATAAAGCCACCTGAAATGAAGGATGAGCTTCATTAAATACACACATTCATTAAAAAAAAAAAACAATAAACACTCACAAAACTACTCAGTGTACATTGTTTTGCAATGATTGTCCAGCTGCTCTAAAGCTTGTGCCCTGTCCTTTTGGATCTCACAGTAGGTCATAGAATGGGAGGCTTTGGAATGGACCTCTGGAGATCTAGTCCAACCTCCCTGCTAATGCTGGTGTGATTGGGTTGCACAGGAATGCATCCAGGTGAGTTTTGAGAGTCTCCAGAGAAGGAGATTTCACAACCTCTCTGGGCAGCCTGTTCCAGTACTTAACATCCCTCAAAGTAAAGAAGTTTCTCCCTATGTACAGGTGGAACTACCTGTGTTCTATTTTGTGTCCATTGTCCCTTGTTCTATCACTGCTGTGACTGAGAAGAGCCCATGACCTCCACCCTTTAGATATTTACATGCATTGATAAGATGCCTTCTCAGTCTTCTCTTTTCCAGGCTAAAGAGCCCCAGGTCTCTCAACCTCTCCTGGTAAGAGAGAAGCTCCAGTTTCCTAATCATCCTTGAGGCCCTCCATTGGACTCCCTCCAGTATTTTCCTGTGCCTCTTGAACTGGGAAGCCCAGAACTGGACAAAATATTCCATATGTCGTCTCATTAGGGCAGAGTAGATTGGGAGGACAACCTTCCTTGACCTGCTGGCCACAGCCTTCCTAATGCACCCCAGAAACCCCTTGGCCTTCTTGGCAATGAGGGGACACTGTTAACTCACGGTGAACTACTTGTCCATCAGCATTCCTAGGTCCTCCACAGAGATGCTTTCCAGCAGGTAAACCCTAACCTGTACTGATGCATGGGGTTATTTCTCCCCAGGTGCAGGGCTCTACACTTGTTGATGAATCAACATGCGAACACAGAACATGTCCATATCAGTAAAAATGCACAAACTATTTTAGCCAGTGGGATTAGCCACCTACTGTTCTTATGGTGCTCTCTGCAGGGAAAAGAGAGACCCCTGAACAGAGCAGCTCAGAACACCTGAGCAAAACTTCCGAGTATTCATGAGCTAACATTCTTCCAAATCGATCTCTCTAAGACAGGAGCAGTTTGTCTACTAGGAAAATATAAATAACATAAAATTCCATCTCTATGCCTTGAATAATACAGTAAGAAGGAGAAATTAAAGTAGAAAATATACCTGTATGTGACAATGTCATACATTCTACATGCTCCTTCTTCACCACAAGACATAGTACCCCACTTCAAGCAAGTGCTGTCTATCAAAGCTCCAAAATAAATGGGAGAAGGAATTCCAGCTAAAAATAATAGTAGTAAACAAATATTAGCCTGTTCAACACATATATGTTACAATACGAGCTGTGATACCTAGTCAAAGCTCCACACTTTATCTCATCAGTGAGAATGAGTAGACTCCTACCATGCCCATAGCCCTGATGTGATCCTTATGTGTCAGAATCATAGAATCAGTAAGGTTGGAAAAGACCTCAAAGATCATCAAGTCCAACCTGTCACCACAGACCTCATGACCACTAAACTATGGCACCAAGTGCCACATCCTATCCCCTCTTGAACACTTCCAGGGACAGTGATTCCACCACCTCCCTGGGCAGCACATTCCAATGGCTAACAACTCTCTCTCTGAAGAACATTCTCCTCACCTCAAGCCTAAACCTCCCCCAGCACAGTTTGAGACTGTGTCCTCTTGTTCTGGTGCTGGTTGCCTGGGAGAAGAGTCCAATCCCTTCCTGGCTACAACCTCCCTTCAGGTAGTTGTAGAGAGCAATGAGATCTCCCCTGAGCCTCCTCTTCTCCAGGCTAAACAGCCCCAGCTCCCTCAGCCTCTCTTCATAGGGCTTGTGCTTGAGGCCTCTCCCCAGCCTCATTGCCCTTCTCTGGACACATTCACATCAGAGCTTTTCTTACCAAATACTCTTGAAGCTAGTCCATGGATACCCACTCCAAAGGACTTTTCTTCAGGCTTTAGAGACCTGCATGAGAATTAAATTGTGCACCAATTAGTAGCTGTGAAAATATAATGCTTAAATAATAATATAACAAAATAATAATTGATATAATAAAATAATAATATATACAGATACATACATATAATTAAATAATATAATTATATTCTATAATTATATAAATATTATATATTATATATATACAATATAGTAAAATAAAGTTAAAATAACAATGCTAAAATCTGTGGGGGTTTTTAATCAAAGTCTTCAGCATATTCATCACATTCTAAACAGACCATTGCTTGAAAGAGTTCATCATTCTCATTAGGGGATGTTTACAGACATTCCTTAATTAGGGCTGCCAAATCACAAAAAGAAAAGCTATTTTACTGTTACCCTCTAGTTGGACTGAGATCAGCACAAGGTGAAAGATAGTCCTGCCTTAATCAACATTATATTGATGTGATCAATAAACATCCATCACACACCTCTCAATGTCTCAGTCCTACATTAATTCAGGATGCAGCTAATAGCTACAAGCAACAACAGGTTATAAAGCTGACATGACACCAAGCCTTAACACAGGGCAGGAATGACATAGGGTCTTCCTCCATACACCAACAGACTGCTAATTTCTGGGTGTGTTTGAGCACTGAATAAAAATTCCAGCAGGTTTCTTAAGATAAGGACATTGTACTGTACCTTATTAACACCATGTACCCCGGCATGGCTGCTAAGGAGAAAATGAAGCTGCAGACTAGTGACAGTATTAAAAAGTAATGAAGCATCCTGTCACAGTTTTCTTCTTCTTCACACTGGCCCAGAACTGCAGAGGCATTTTGAGATGGGTACCCTGAGGCTGCAACACAGGTGCAGTTTTCAAATACCTGTCAAAAGAGTGTGTTAAGCAGTTAGACTTGTCAGACTCATTCACTGAGTGTGAAACTTGCAGAGTTGCCACTACCTTACTCCTGCAAGGAGTATGTTACACACATGCAGCACTGCATGGCAGCCTCTTTCCCAGTCTGCTGGGCATAGATCCAACCATCATCTGTGTGTGGCATATGCGTTAGAGAGGGGAAAGTACCTCTAGTTCTCTTATGCAGCTGGAACTGTGCTTCCTCGGGGTCTATAATCAAGAAAGCCCTTTTATTTCTCAGAACAGCCTAGTTATGTGATCCTTCCAGTGACAACAGATTTGTCCCTCTTTTTCCTAACCTAATATGTGGTCTTTTGTACATCAGAGAGAAGAAAACAGAGATGTCTGATCGAGGCTGGGTTGCAATATTCTCACTCCAACAATTGCTTCTACTAAAATCATTGAGATTATTGTCAGAAAAAGGGCTTTTAAATGTCAGCCAAGGCAAGCAAGAACATCAGTGTCTGGCCCACGCTGTCATTTAATACATCTTTCTAACATATTTGTAGAGTACAAAGGCTTTCTAAAACCTGTATGATTTGGGGGGGGTTATTGAACTCAGTATTTTAAAATGCTTTTAATCTGATTAGAACTTACAAAATTTTTGTGTGTCATGAACTAAGATAATAAATGTTCTTTCATACCTTGTTAATTGCTTAAATCAACAAATTAAGTCCAGGCTACAGAATTTCATTATGGTGGAAATGTTCTTGGGTGCTCACGTTTCCAACTGGGGAGACCTTGAGGATAATTTCTCACTCCATTTTAAGCATGTAAGATTCCTTCAACTATTAAAAGAACAGGAGGCTTCTTCATTATATTCCCTAATTTAAACTTTGAAGTAACTTTCATATTCAGTTTGAAATTTCTGTTGCCACCCAATAAATATGTCCAACTCCACTTATCACCTTCTGTACCAATTAAATGCACATGTATGGCTATTTTCCACCCGATATGGATATGTCTCACTTACTATATGTCATGGTTACAGCACTATAAAATGTATGCTTTACCACATTTTTTCCAGTTCCTCTTGAGGCTTTACACCCAGCAAGACAAGGTGATACATAAGTGATTCCATTGTTCCCACAAACAGGGTCCCATATTTTAAGTGGGCAATCACAATCCCTGTTGCAGCCAGCAAGTAGAGTATTTTCTGCATATGAAACTTGCTCTATTCTGAAATACATTTAGAAGGTGAATAAACATTTCAGTAATTAAATACCTACAGTTACCTTTTGCAATGCTTACTATTCCATTCCATTCATTATTCCATTCTGTTCTATTCTACTCCACTCCCCACTCCACTCCACTCCACTCCACTCCACTCCACTCCCTCCCTCCACTCCACTCCCTCCTCTCCACTCCACTCCCTCCACTCCACTCCACTCCACTCCATTCTATTCTAATGTTGATCCAGGACACAATGTTACAGGCTTCTATCCTGGAGTGATGCCTTTTTACAGGATATTAGATTATGTTATTAGTGTTAGCAATTTATAGCATATCTTCCATTTTCTCTCATCTATGACAGGTATATTCCTGACTGTCTATAGCCCTTACAGATATACCTACAAGTACATTTTACAGGCACACAACCCTTCCCAAAGATTAATGGCAGGCTTTAAATCAAGAAACTGCAAACAAAACACCCTCTGATAAACTCAATATAAATCAAATTCCACTAACCCAGCATAAGATGAAGAAAGGGTCTTCTCCCTGTGTAATTCTGGAATTGCACTCAGGTATGCCTGATCTGATCAACCACTGCAGTCATTTGACTTGAGTGTATAACTGTATTAGTAAAAGGATTAATACAGGCATGCAATTGCATGAGTCTTGATGTGGATACCTTTTTTAATACATTTTATTGTTTAAAATAGGGATAACAGAAAAATAGATCTACTGTCTCATGCAATGAATAAAACCTTGGGAATTTATATAATTAAGCTAAAATGTTGCAAAGCTACCTCTGGCTGACTCTTAACATGAACCATTACTCCAGTGTCATAAAACTTAAGTCTTCTTGTGTCATAAAGAACGTACCCTTCATAGGAAACTGTTAGGCCAGCCACTAGTGAAGTGTCACAGACAGTCCAATAGGCACCAAAGTAGAGAAGGTACTCCAGTAAAGATACCCAAAATGCAATGTTCGCAGCCTGATAGATATTTATCTTGAATTTCTTCATGAATAAGCCTCCAAAAAAATATCCAACGCATATAACCGGTAAGTTGTAAACACCTAGTTAAACAAGTGAAACTTCCAGGTTAAAATAAAGGAGACCAGAAAACCTACTCATAAGGGAAGACTGTGTTTGGCAGACCCATATATTGCCTGTGACTGAATAATTTAACTAGTCAGAAATAGGTCTC
Source organism: Picus viridis (assembly GCA_033816785.1). Lineage (NCBI taxonomy): Eukaryota > Metazoa > Chordata > Aves > Piciformes > Picidae > Picus > Picus viridis. The sequence goes on from CM066568.1 coordinate 8,037,073, forward strand.
TACTAGTTCCCCTGCATACTTAAAACATCAGCCAAAGTCAGCAGCAGTTGGTAACAGTTTGGGGAGCAACCTGGAGTGAAGGACTGAAATGATTAATGGGAAAATTGCAGTCTAGAGCTGCAATCCAGTTCCAACACAATGCAATTTCAATTCAGCCTCCCTGGCTGAGAGAGAATCTTAGCAGGAGGACAAGCTACAGGAGCACATCTTGTTGCACAGTGAGCATCAGAGGAAGGAGGGAGAGCCTTTCAGTTTGACATGAGATTACTGAAAGTGCTCTTACCCTTCTTTGCTGTTTGTTATTCTAATGAAGCAAAGACTTTCTGAAAGACATTCAGGAAGTTGTTTTGCACAAGCATCATATGGCTTGGCTGGCTTTACTCAAGGCAGTTTTGGTTCTCTACCAATACTTTACTGTGGGTGACAGTGAGGAAAGGGAAGAATATTAAACCTGAGTTTGAATCCTGTCAAGCTACTGCACATTCCGAGACAAAAGCAAGACATAGTCTGTCTGAAAAACAGCTCACCAGCACCATGCCAACACAACACAGATATGATGTATGACAGTAACATGCTTTGGATGCACAGCTTCTACACACTAGTAAAAGAGGGCAAGAGGGTCATGGAGGGCAACAAACTCATAGGATCTGGGACATTCTGTGGCAGGCTTTAAAGACAATGGTGCAGCTGCTGTGAAAGACGGCCACAGAAGCATGGCTAGATGTATTTTAAGATGATTCTTCTATAATGATTAAATAAATTCTAGTCTAATTAAGTCATTGTAGTCAAACAGAAGAAAGCTCAGAATTTATGACATGATAAAGTGGAACCATATAAAGGCTTCTGCAGATTCAGGATATTTGTTTCATGCTAAAACTACTTGCTGTTACCTTTTCCCAATGTATGGACACCTTGCCCTCACTCATAAAAGGCAAGGTAGTGAAACCAAAAAAAAAGACACCTATTTGGTCAGTGCTTTCCTTACATAGAGTTCTACTTATGAAGGAGGATTTAAGGCTTTCAGAAAGCCCAAGACTGATACCTGAGGAAATGATGGGAAGTGTTGGAGGTTGTGTGCAATTTCAGCTATGCACATGTTCAATCCACCTGTGGCTTAAAACTGCTGGTGATATCATTTTCATGGACATGAAGTCCACCTTCTAGTCGATGGTATCCTTTTTAATCAAGATAATATAAGCACTGGGCCCACCCTTTCTCGTGGTAAATTAGCATAACCTCCTTGAGATCAGTGGTGCAACTTTCCTATCACAGAATCATAGAATTGTTAGGGTTGGAAGGCACCTCAAGGATCATCTAGTTCCAACCCCTGCCATGGGCAGGGACACTTCACAGTAGATCAGGCTGCTCAGAGCCACATCCAGCCTGGCCTTAAAAACCTCCAGGGATGAGGCTTCCACCGCAGCTGAACTTTCTGGGCCAGTTCAGAAGATCGGAAGTCAGTTATAAGATTCTGCCCAGAAAATTAAGAAATGCTTAGCAGAGAATTCTATAGAAATGTCTGTAGTGTGGAATCTCTCATTTGTAGAGGCATTTGCACATGACCATATGCATAAAACCTGCCAGAATTTGCATAGAGGCGTTCCTGTGCGGTAGAGAAGAACAAAACAAAGTGCAAACGTACCAATTAAAAAGATGGCATCTGATGCAGACTTTCCAAACTGCTGTTCCAGATACTTGGGCATGAAGGATATCATGCCATCAAAGGCACTGAACTGTAACACAGTTATGCATATAAACAACATATAAACCGGGTTGCGAAACAGAGCCCTGAGGAATGGGATGAAATCTGGAATGAAATAATGTAACGGGTTAGTGTGATGCTGTATGAAATGAATCACCCATTGCAGTATGGCTGAGTAGGAAAGAGGGGAATAGAAATGTCCCTTAACTGGCTAATTCTTGTGCTTGGCCAGGCACAAGCAGCCAATGAATACTTGCTCAACCTGGGCTACCCCAACATGTCTCCTCTACACAAAGACAACCTCACACACATGTGCACACCGGCGTGTGCTGCTGCTTATAACAAAACAAACAAACAACAAAAAAGAAGAAGAAATAATGTATTAAAATCACAGCAATAAGCTTTTCATAAAAGCTTTCTGCAACTTCTAGCTGTACAGTGAGTGAATTTTGCACCTACGGATCGGCAGCAGCAGCTACTGCCCCACCATTCCTACTCCTATTTCTCTCTTCCCATGCCCTCAGAGTATTCACCAAAACCCATTTCCTGCACCTGGAATGCAAAGGGACAAGAAGGGGAAGGGGTGGAAACACACTAGATAGCTGTGATGACCTGTCCCCAGAGGTATGATGTCTGATTTTAGTTATTGTTACTGTCAGTGATGGGTCAGAAGAGGGCTGAAGAGGGCTGGGACAGCAGTTATTCCCACTGTACTTTCAATATCTGGATCTCTCAGTCTTCAGCCCAGTAAGCATCTGAGAAATTAATTTCCACAGGTCTTTTCTCTGCACAATGCCTATTAAGTCAGCATCTGAACCATAAAACCCCCACAATTCCCCTCTGTCTAAGGCTCTCTATGAATTAATGTGCTGTGCTAATGTCAAGAAAGTGCAGAAAGCATCTGCAAACTATGGCTGTGCTTCATTAAAAGTGGGGAACACTTAGGACACATAGGTATCTTTCTGAGGTAGGCAAATAACTTTTGGGGGTGGGATCTGCATGCAAGTCTTGCAAGAATTCAAATATCCAAAACACTGTAAATAATCAGCATTTATTTATATATATGCAGGCCACATAGTTCATACCCAAACCTTTCTGGAAAGTAGATTAATTTTAACTAGCAATAATTCAATCTTTGGCTCGAAATCCCTAGTGATTAAAAAACAAGCAAACAAACAAAAGCTATCTGAACACATCCTGGTCAACTGGCTGCAAGTAGTCCTGCTTGGGCAGGAAGTTGGACCAGGTGACCTCTAGTGGTTCCTTCCAACATCAACCATTCTGTGAACTGAAAAGATTCTTTATTCAGGATATTCAGGGAGAGTGGAGATTTGTACCAAAAAAGAGAGGGAATGGTAAAGAGAACATAAGCCCTAAAGGACTTTGGAGTACTAGGACCCACAGCTTGAGCTAAGAACCTTTCCTCACCAGAGTAGTACTCGGTTCATGGATTCCTTTAAGGCCCCATGACAGCAGATAAAGATGCCATGTTTATCAAAATTAAGTTGCAGTATGAGTCCAGATCCGAGTACTCACTCTGAGCTTGGTGAATTTGCAGTACTCTGCTTGAAACACCATGGAGAGGTAGTGCCTGGCACTTGGCACTTACTTTCTGAAAAATGAAGATTCTGTCAAGGGGCCCTGAGCTAGGTATACAAAACCATGAGACTACTCTGAAAATCACAGCCTTTGACATATTCTATAAACCTATGTTTCCAACTAGCACACACACAAAAATGGAAGGCTAAAAAAAAAAGTACCTTCCTACAGATATATAGATCTGAAAGATCACAGACGTGAAAGTTGCCAGCGGTATCAGGAATAACTGTAACTCAAATAGATCCTTGCTCAACAGCCATTAGATGTTATCAGACACTTAAGCACAAGTCAGTTGCCTTTTATGGCTTTAAGTTCAACACAAGGCTTGTGCTGGTTTTCTGCACAGTGAATGTGGGGTACAAGCAATTAATATCTGCAACTTGTCCACAGCTCACAGAGTTGTACAGTTCTCAACCAAATTTTAGCACATTAATCCTCTACCAGAAAGAAAAGATCCAGATCTACATATACCTGAAATGCAAGAGGGGAAAAGGAGTGAATTCAGATCCTGGATCGATGGAATTAACTTTCTTCCTCTGAAAGAAGCCATTCTAAATTCCCATGCAAACCCTTTGTACTACAGAGAGAAGAAAACCAGTATGTATTTCATACCTTGGATCTATCTTCATTTACAAAAACACAGTGACAGAAATTGCATCTTAAGGATTAAATTAAGGAGGAAGTCAAATACATAACTTGCCTTTAGCAATTTCATACATGGTCTGTTTTTCTTCAGTTTTGTCACTTTCTTGCAATGGTGCTACACTTCTTTCATTGGTCTCCTCAAGTTCATTGGTTTCTCCTTCCTTCACAAGTGACTTGGGCAAAAACCAAAAAGGTATTCCAGCTAGCAGATTCAGTGATGCACAAATCAAAATGCCCAACCACCACGCTCCAACCCAGCGAGCATCAGTAACGGTGATAGTTATCTCCTCTAAAAAAACAACCAAAAAACCAAAACAACACACAAACACCACAAAATTAAAGAAAAGAAAGAGAAAAGAAATAAACCCACAGATCAGGTGACCCACCTGGTGGATGTGGGGAGGCCTGTGGATGTGGGCTACCTGGACTTCAGCAAGGCCTTTGACACCGTCCCCCACAGCAAACTGCTGGCTAAGCTGTCAGCTCGTGGCTTGGACAGCAGCACTCTGAGCTGGGTTAGGAACTGGCTGGAGGGCTGAGCCCAGAGAGTGGTGGTGAATGGTGCCACATCCAGATGGTGACCAGTCACTAGTGGTGTCCCCCAGGGATCAGTGCTGGGCCCCATGCTCTTTAATATCTTCATTGATGATCTGGATGAGGGGATTGAGTCAGTCATCAGCAACTTTGCAAATGACACCAAGTTGAGAGCAGGTTAGAGGGTAGAAGGGCTCTGCAGAGGGACCTCGACCGACCGGACAGATGAGCAGAGTCCAACAGGATGGCATTCAACAAATCCAAGTGCCAGGTGCTGCAGAGCTACAGGCTGGGGTCAGAGTGGCTGGAGAGCTGCCAAACAGAAAGGGACCTGGGGGTGCTGATTGACAGCTGCCTAAACATGAGCCAGCAGTGTGCCCAGGTGGCCAAGAAGCCGATGGCATCCTGGCCTGTATCAAGAATAGTGCGGCCAGCAGGAGCAGAGATGTCATTGTGGCCCTGTACTCTGCACTGTTTATGCCACACCTTGAGTCCTGTGTCCAGTTCTGGGCCACTCAGTTTAGGAAGGACATTGAGACACTTGAACGTGTCCAGAGAAGGGCAACGAGACTGGGGAGAGGCCTTGAGCACAGCCCTGTGAGGAGAGGCTGAGGGAGCTGGGGTTGTTTAGCCTGGAGAAGAGGAGGCTCTGGGGAGACCTCATTGCTCTCTACAACTACCTGAAGGGAGGTTGTAGCCAGGAAGGGGTTGGTCTCTTCTCCCAGGCAACCAGCACCAGAACGAGAGGACACAGTCTCAAGCTATCCCAGGGGAAATTTAGGCTCGAGGTGAGGAGAAAGTTCTTCACTGAGAGAGTCATTCGTCATTGGAATGGGCTGCCCAGGGAGGTGGTGGAGGGGTTCAAGAGGGGATTGGACATGGCACTTGGTGCCATGGTCTAGTCATGAGGTCTGTGGTGACAGGTTGGGCTTGATGATCTTTGAGGTCTCTTCCAACCTTGGTGATACTGTGATACTGTGATCTTACATTACTTCAGAAACACTCTTTGCTGTCATTGTGCTTTCATAGTCATCTCTGACATGTGACATATAAAAGCATTGTAAAGATTCTTAAAATGAGGCTGATGAAAGGGAATAGTCTCCAGTCTTCTGATGCTGCCTTCTGGTGAATTTCAATGTTTTGCATTAAATTAATTCTGGTTCTCTCCTGTGTTAAACCAGATGACACAATTGTTCATTAAATAATTTGTATGCAGAATCACACAACTTCAGGGGGTGGAAGGGGCCTTGAAAGATCATCCACTCTGACCCCCTGCCAGAGCAGGATCACCTAGAGTAGGTCACACAAGAGCACATCCAGGCAGGTCTGGAATATCTCCAGAGAAGGAGGCTTCACAGCCTCTCTGGGCAGCCTGTTCCTGTTTTTTGTCACCTACACAGTGAAAAGATTTTTCCCTACGTTCATGTGGAACCTCCTATGCTCCAGCTTGCACCCTTTACCCCTTGTCTATGCTCAGACATCACTGAGCAGAGCCTGGCTCTGTCATGCTGACACTCACCCTTCACAGCTTTATAAACATGAATGATGTCACCCCTCAGTTTCCTCTTCTCCAAGCTAGAGAGAGTCAGCTCTCTCAGTCATTCCTCAGCAGGCAGATGTTTCACTCTCTTCAGCATCTTTGTGGCTCTGTGCTGGAGTCTTTCAAGCAGCTCCCTGAGGACCTTCTTGAACTGAGAGGCACAGAACTGGACACAATATTCCAGATGTGGCCTTACCAGGGCAGGTGGGGAGGAGAAGCTCTCTTGACCTACTAACCACTCCCCTTCTAATCCACTCCAGGTTGCTATTGACATTCTTGGACACAGGGACACATTGCTGACTCATGGCCATCCTGCCCACCAGGACCCCCAAGTCCCTTTCCTCTGCACTGCTCTCCAACAGCTCAATCCCCAACTTGTACTGGTCCATGGGGCTGTTCTTTCCCAGATGCAAGACTTGTCCTTATTGGATTTCATTTGTGTATGTATGAATTCAGGCCTTTTATTGAACTGAACATTATACACAGTTTCCTTTCTGTGGAAACACCAGCAAACTCAGATAAAATGAAGATATCTCATGTTAGCAAAGAAATCTCTTTTGGTGCTGATAAATATACCACTGTGTTTACTGATTTATATGTAAGATTTTATATATTTCATCTATTACCTGCATCTACTGATCCCAGATCAACAAACAGTTCTGCACAAAATGAAGCCAGCAAGCAGCCAAGGAAGGGGCCAACTACAGTTGCTGTATGTAGACATCCTAAATTATGGAAAGGAATAAACACAATCAATTAGCACCTGGACATAATTATTTTCTTGAATTGTGGTATATGTTTAGGACAGCTCTACTGAATAGATGTTTATGTCTAAAAATGGCCTCATTTCAACATGTTCATAGCTAGTTAAATTACATCTTCTACAGTATGACTATATTGGTAAGGCAATTGGCCTGCATTAGGAATAGTGTGGCCAGCAGGAGCAGGGAGGTCATTGTGCCCCTGTACTCTGCTTTGGTTAGGCCACACCTTGAGTACTGTGTCCAGTTCTGGGCCCCTCAGTTTAAGAAGGACATCGAGACACTTGAACATGTCCAGAGAAGGGCAATGAGGCTGGGGAGAGGCCTTGAGCACAAGCCCTGTGAGGAGAGGCTGAGGGAGCTGGGGTTGTTTAGCCTGGAGAAGAGGAGGCTCAGGGGCGACCTCATTGCTCTCTACAACTACCTGAAAGGTGGTTGTAGCCAGGAAGGGGTTGGCCTCTTCTCTCTAGCAACCAGCACCAGAACAAGGGGACACAGTCTCAAGCTGCAACAGGGGAAGTTTAGGCTGGAGGTGAGGAGAAAGTTCTTCACCGAGAGAGTGATTTGTCATTGGAATGGGCTGCCCGGGGAGGTGGTTGAGTCGCCATCCCTGGAGGCATTCAAGAGGGGACTGGATGTGGCACTTGGTGCCATGGTCTAGTTGTGAGGTTTGTGGTTACAGGTTGGACTCAATGATCTTCGAGGTCTCTTCCAATCTTGGTAATAGTGTGATACTGTGATAATGTCCATCTTTTCTCTTGTTGGTCTGAAGAGAGTCATAATAATCCTTGCTTTTGCTTTTGTGCATGTTTTTTTTGGGGGGAGGGGAGTTATCATGAAAGGACAGACTTACCTAGGTAGAAAGGTGAATTCTCTGCTTTGGCAAAATCCTCCAAATATGAAATGCCTAAAGGCATGATGGGAGTTTCGCCCATCCCTCGTACTATGTTTCCAATCATGACAAATATCCACAGCAAGGACCCAGGCTCTTTTTCACATTCTGTGAATAAGATAAGCAGCTGGGATTAATATTTTATTCTAACTATTACTTCAAAGGCCTGGAGCACATGATTGATGAGGAGCATCTGAGGGAGCTGGGAGTGTTGCTGGAGTCCAGAGAAGAGAAGTCTGAGGGGAGACCTCATTGCTCACTACAACTACCTGAAGGGAGGTTGGAGTAAGGAGGAGGCAGCCTCTTCTCCTTGGTGCCAAGAGACAGGACTAGAGGAAATGGTTAGAAGCTGTGCCAGAGAAGGTTTAGGCTGGATGTGAAGAAATATTTCTTCATTGGAGCAGGCTGCCCAGGGCAGGAGTGGAGTCACCATCCCTAGAGGTGTTCAAGCAGCGTGTCGCCCTGTCACTTAGGGACGCAGTTTAGTGTTGACCCTTCAGTGCTGGGGTGAGGGTTAGAATAGATGATCTTTGAGGTCTTTGGCAAGATACAGACTGGATAGACAGTCTGTGAGAGCGGTGAGAGATTAGCTTATAAGCCATACTCAGAGGATGGTGATCAATGGCTTTAAATCAGGCAGGAATCCTGTCACAAGTAGGATGCCCCCAGGGACTGATACTGGTCCCCACGCTATTTAGCATCTTCACAAATGTTCTGGATGAGAGCACTTTCAGCAAGTTTGCTGAGGACAGCAAACTCTGTGTTGAGGTGTGCACATCAGGAGAGAAAACCATCTTACAGAGAGACCTGTATAGGCTGGAAGAGTGGGCTAGCAAGAACAGCATGACTCTGTCTCTGAAAACCACTAGTCTTTTGCAATGAATCATCTAATGGTTTTATAAAGCACATACATTGTCATTTGATCTTAAGAACATTGTCTGAAATAAACAAGAAGACTTCTTGATGTCACAGTGAGGTGCCATCATTGGCTTACAAGAAATCTGTGCCAGTGCAGAGGATGTGGTGTTGTTTTACCTTTGCATAGAAAGAGAATTATGCACTTTACAGTTTCTTTGCATTGACTCGGACTGCTAGCTTCTGGTTCACTGGTGTTCAAAAGCCTCCAGAAAAACACAAGGAAAATAAATTCTTGTGTGTCTAAGTTATTGTCTGTTTGCTAGTAGCTTCAGCCAGTGCTCTCTACAACAGTCCTCACCACCTGGAAACATCAGTCTAGAGTTTTATCTCAAAGCTTTGTTCTAGCACTACGGATTTTTACCTTGCATATCAATGCTCTCCCTATCCAGAGATTTTATTGTCTTGATGCTATCTCTTTGGGGATTCAGTTTTCCATTTGGAACATCATGAGGACAGTGCAAATTCTGATTTAGAACATAATACATAAAAATTCTACTGTAAGTGCTATGGAAAGGTTTTCTACCTCCATGATGTCTCTGCAACTCAGGAGGTCAATGTTTCCCTGAGCAGGCACTCACAGGACCATAGCCTGCAATCTGCCTGTCTGCCACTGCTCTGTGACCTTTATGCAATTCTTGATTGAAATCAAGATCCATAATAATCTGTCTAGTCAACCTGCTGCATCTACCTGGAGATATACATGATCACAGGACATTAGGGGTTGGAAAGGACCTCCAGAGAACTTCAAGTCCAACATCCCTATGAGGGCAGGGCCATAGAATCTAGTGCAGGTTGCACAGGAATGCATCCAGATGGGTCTTGGAAGTCTCCGGAGAAGGAGACTCCACAACCTCTCTGAGGAGCCTGTTTCAGTGCTCTGTGACCCTTACAGTAAAGAAGTTCTTCCTTGTGTTGAGACGGACCTTCCTGTGCTGCAATTTACATCCATTGCCCCTTGTCCTATCTCAGGGCACAAGTGGTTGGAGGCTGTCCCTTCCATCTTGACACTCAGCCCTCAGATATTTAGATGCATGTATTAGACCCCTGCTCAGTTTTCTCCCTTCCACACTCTCATTTATCAGTCCTCTTACATAACTCAGTAGAAGAATATTATGCTGCAGTACAATCCTTTTTATCCCACATCAGGATGGTTACACCAGAAACTATAGGACCTTTAGTATTTCCTTTCTCTCCCTGAACTCAAATTTCTTCATCCCATACAACCTACTTCAGGCTCCACTGTGGCGTCTGGTTCATTTTGTCGTGCTGAGACTTCTTGTTGCCAATTTGTTAATTAATTAAAACCCTGATTGTTAGCAGCAACTGGTGATTCTCTCAATGAAAGCATTACTGTCCAAAGAGCAAGCTTGAACATCCTGTATCCATGTCAGACTGCTATCAGCAAACATGGGTGAAGCAATCCACATGCACATGTGGTCCAATCCAAACCCGTTTCTGCGTCACACAGGAGGTGGGCTGATAGGTCTGAATGTCACTGGTTTGCTTATTCATAAACTATTAATCACCTTACCAAAGTATAATCATAGGCTAGAAGATCTGTGGGTTCTGATGTGCATATGGAATGGCTGTGTGATTTAAAAGAAGATGCTTTACCTTTACATAATTTAGAAGATGTTTAATTTATGCATTTATGGAATGAAGAAGAACAGTGTCTGAAATCTTCACATGAAAGATAATGCCAAGTGCTATTAAGTATATAATTTTCTCAGTTTTTCCTTGTGAAGATGGAAAAATTAATGTCCTAAGTGGGACATAATTTTGGAAAGCTTAGAAGTCCCATCCATTCCTAAATGGAAACACAGAAAACTACAACACACCACTGCTGTGGTTTCATGTCACTGTGTTCACACAACATTTCAGATGTGATTCAGCTCTAGCACACATTGATGCAACACTCTCACAAAGTACAATGAACTGTGGGGCTCATCTCACCTAATTTGTGCCGTCCATCCATCATTTCCAACAACCATTGGGTGCATCCAGGAGGTAATCTGACCCCCTACCACACAGGCCATGAACATCCTTGCAGCAAAAGACACACTGAAAGAGTTCCATAGCCTCCTTTAACCAACAATCAAGGGAGCCTAAGGAGATGGTTCAGACTGAATGCTTCCCTTTGATGCTGATTAATCCAAACCTCATTTTGAGGCCTTTTAACTTCATAGTTACTTCATATGCATATTGCTGGTGTACATGCATGATTCAGTCTCCCATTATTAGTTGTAGCCTAGTTTAAATTATTTTCTCTTGTCTCAAAAAGAAAGTGGAATCTATTTTTTTCTCTGTTTCTCATTCTTTTATTTTTTGTGTAGTATAACCAAAAGCATCCTGATACCTTCTACCCACCAGCCAAATACGCTTCTCACCACCTCACAATATCAGTGTTTCAAGTCAAAAAGAGGACTATTACTGAGAACAACTTGGTGTTATATTTCTCCAAAGTGAACTGACAGAGATGTTAACCAACCTATTCAGGTATTGTGAAAACTCTATGAAAACAAAACAAAAACCAAGCCAAACAAACAAGCAAGCTTCAGCTCTTGAGTCACAGATTAAAGAAACAAGAAGGCTAGGCTATTTCCTGACCTCTAGACAAAAAGTACAGGTCAAAAGCAGGACCCTGAAATAATTGCTAGTACATGTAAAATCCTATTTGCTTAAACACTATAAAAACTGTAAAAACTGAGGGGAAAAGTATTAGCAGCCATTGGAAGAGTCATACCTGTTGATGGATCTTCTGCAGGTAAAGAGAACAAGCTTTGATTAACAAGGCACACAGGCATGACTGAAAAATTCTCCCTCTGTGAAATACTGCTTTCAATATGGTACCTGTTTGAATCAAAGGAAAGCATGTAGAGGTTAAGGGGAAATAACTCATACATCTGTACTTCAGTAATAAGCTACTGTAGTCAAGTAATGAAGAAGAATGCATAGCTATAGAAAGAAGAAAACCAACATCAAAAGCTGAGTCTCAGTAACAAATCAAACTAGGAACAAAGGTACTAACTATAGCAGGGAATCAACCCAATGTTTTACCTGGACTGTTACCTAGGCTCTAATATAATCTTGTAACAGATGCTACTGAAAGAGTTGATGAAATATCCTAAGGAAACCTCTTGTACCACCCTCTCTCCTGTTCTTCCTACATTCTCATCTAATTTACACTCTGATCAGGGAGTGCCACCAATGCTGTCAGAACGGCACTACACTGGACATAACAACATCAGAGGACCTTCTACTTGCCAAAAATATCTCACCTATTAAAATATAGACAAGAATAAGTGAGTATTTTATTAAGCCAAGCAAAAATAGTGGAAAAGTTGTTTAAAAAAAATCACTATCACTATAAGGGCCTTGTCAACACAGCAATCAGGTATGACCTGACATCCGGCCTCCAGGCCAAAGACATCTTCAAAAATCATCACAGTATCACAGGCCACAGTTTCTTCAGAGACTCCAGAGAGAAGGTAACACAAGGATAAAGGCAAAGGCAAGAGAAGGACTCAGCAGAGGGGTGAGTCTCCTCATGAAGTGATCAGTGACTTTTAAAGCCATATCACAAGCAAAACAAAGCAAGCTGCTCTATAATTATATCATATCCATGCTCAGCAAAGTGTCTCTCAATAAGCAGCACTGTTTCAGTGGGAGAAGTTACGGATTAAGGCAAGTAAGGATCACAGAATCTGCTGTCAGCTAAGATAAACACTCACCTTCCAAACAGGAAGTGAGGAAGTGATATCAAAAGACATCCAAATGACAGAACTGTGCAGCCAAAAGCAATTATTCTGGGTCTGTGAAGCTTTGCTCCAAAGTAACTCACAAATGCTATCAGCAGCAAGTTGCCTGCAAAGAGAATCTGATTCATACTTACAAACCAAGAGATCCTTATAACCCTTTAAAGGACAACAGAAATTTGGTTATACCTTACTAGCTCAACATCTATTACATTTCTTTTCTTGTGAAAGCTACAACTAGTCAGGGAACTGCCAAAATGACACGGCAATTCCCTGATCTCTCTTACACACTGCATGAAAACACAGTGAGAATAGAAGGCAAAATGGAAATGACACCATGGTGAAAAAAAGATATTTAACTTCATCTTTGTAGAGAAGACATTTCCTACTACTCCACCAAAAGCCTAGGCCCAGGGGCTGTAGAATAATAGCTGGTTTAGGAAGTTATTCTTCTAGGATCTTCTATTTCGCAGTGTATGGGAAAATAAAGAAATACAAATCCAATCGGGTTTGTACTGCAAATAATAAAGAAAAGATGGCATAAAGAGATAAAAGAATAATAAATTAATCTTAACTTCAGTAACAGTTTGAAGGGAATAAAAATATAAAGAAATATCTATCCAATCGGTTTTGTACTGCAAATAATAAACACAAGATGGCATGACGAGATAAAAGAATAATAAGTTAAATCTTAACATCAGTAACAGTTTGAAAGGAATAAAAATGTATAGATTTTTGTACCCAGTATAATTTATAAATACAAAGGTACCAAAAATCTTTTCTCCTCCAGTTTCACTTCAGGAGCAGCTTTTTTTCTCTACTCTTCATTTAGACTAGACTAGACTAGACCAGACCAGGTTGGAAGAGACCTTCAAGATCATCGCATCCAACCTATCAACCAATCCAACCCACCTAATCAACTAAACCATGCAACCAAGCACCCCATCAAGTCTCCTCCTGAACACCTCCAATGATGGTGACTCCACCACCTCCCCAGGCAGCCCATTCCAATGGGGAATCACTCTCTCTGTATAGAACTTCCTCCTAACGTCAAGTCTAAACCTCCCCTGGCACAGCCTGAGACTGTCCTCTTCTTCTGGTGCTGGCTGCCTGGGAGAAGAGACCAACCTCTGCCTGTCTCCCCTGAGCCTCCTCTTCTCCAGGCTAAGCAACCCCAGCTCCCTCAGCCTCTCCTCACAGGGCTTGTGTTCCAAACCCCTCATGCAACTAAGAAAAGAATCAGGCTGCACCTTATGAATCAGGTCCCATAAAAATAGCAATTTAGTAATCACACACCTACTAATTTTGTGATCTTTTTGTCAAAAGAACAAAAACTTATCTCTGATGGGTGAGCATCATGCTCTGAAAGAAGATAGCATCCCTTTTATGTATAATTGCTAGACAGACTGTATTAAACCAGTGGCTTGAATGACACTTAAAGATGTACACTTACATGGTCCTAATAAGTTACTTCTGTCTGCACTGATTCTTAGTAACTTCAAATATTATTCTAATTATTCACAACAATGCCATAACATGTTATAGAAAAATGAAAATGACAAGATAATTTATTTAATATTTTAAGCCTTTTATATATTACTTCATTAAATTTGGCTGTTTCATATTTCTTCAATTTTCCTCCTTATCAAAAGTGGAAATGTATTCTCACTATTCCTTCTTTGTCATGACTTTGAGCAGTCCATCAGACTGCTCTGCAGGCTGCAGCAGGGTGCTGCCCAGAGTTTCTTCTTCTTGCACATACAAATATAGGAGACCAGGAAAAGGGAGAGAAGGAGCCTTGATTCCCCTCCCTGTCAATATTGCTGTCTACAACTACCTGAAGGGAGGTTGTAGCCAGGAGGGGGTTGGTCTCTTCTCTCAAGCAACCAGCACCAGAACAAGGGGACACAGTCTCAAGCTGCGCCAGGGGAAGTTTAGGCTCGAGATGAGGATAAAGTTCTTCACTGAGAGAGTCATTTGTCATTGGAATAGGCTGCCCAGGAAGGTGGCAGAGTCACCATCCCTGGAGGTGTTCAAGAAGGGATTGGACGTGGCACTTGGTGCCATGGGTTAGTCATGAGGTCTGTGGTGATGGGTTGGACTTGATGATCTTTGAGGTCTTTTCCAACCCTGGTGATTCAGTGTCTCTGTAATATACATGGGCCTGTGCTGGCCATTTTCTCAGCTGAGCCAGAGATAATAAAGATGCACTTTGGGACTTTAGGTTATGAAACATATCTGCTGAGGATCTCTATTTAGATGGGTTTGAACATATCATAGTTATCAGTCAGGGTTGGAAGGGACCACAAGGATCATCCAGTTCCAACCCCCCCGCCTTTTGTTTGATCTTTTTGGCAATGACAAGACATAAGCTTATCACTGGGCAATAAAACTCACTGGTAGGCTATGTAAGTGTCACTAAAATTAGAACTGGGAACTTCCTTTACAGTTGTAGAGATACAAAATCTTGAAATACTATTGAGTACATTTCAAAGTCACTGATTAAAAGAACTGTAAAATGCGAAATATAACTTAAACTTAGGCTGAAATAAACTTAGGCTGAAATAAACTTATGATTAAATTCAAACAAAGTTTATAAAATGCTTCTGGTCTGGTCAGAAAGATTCAATATAAAGTTCATAAACTAGTTCAACTTTGTCAGATGTCTTAAGAGAGTGCAGAAATTAGCTGAACCAGATTTTAACCTCAAACTTCCTCACTTAAATTGTTGTGTTAGTTTCCAAGACACTAGATGTGTGAGTTCCAGATGGAGCAGTAGGATAAAATTGGTCATATATGGTAATCAACATGGACATGAGAGTTACTAATACATTGCTCAACAACATAATATATACTCAAAGAGTAACAAATACTAAAATGAGTTATTACCAATTTCAAAGCTTCCATTAATGATCCCCACTAAAGAAGCTGGTATATTAAATTGTTTCTCTATCTGTGTGTACATGCTGTTCATGTAAGCACCAGACATGGTTTTACCAACAAATGCAAGTGACAGTGTCAGCAGAAATACCTAGAAGGAAAGAAGAGAATGCATTATAAATCCAAACTTCTATATTTAGGAATATTCCATAATTATTTTCCCCACCAAAGATGTGCTTCCAGGTGAAATAAGTGAACATTTCTATTCCACTCATACATGTGTAAATCCTAGCATCTACCCTTGTCCACAGAGTTATGTTTTTTTTAAAGAAACAAATAAACAAAAGGCAAAACAACAACAACAAAAGAACTATTTTGTTCTTCACCTGCTCCCATTGAACAAGACTATCTTCAGAAACCTTAAGCCCCATTCTCTCAGCCAAGACAGGCACAGCACGACCTCTCCCACTGTGTGTCTGCTGCAAGACTGCCATCTGCAGGACTTGATAAACGTTTGCAGCCAGGCCCGGATGCACAGACCTCTGCACTCTTTGCTCATCTGAATGACAAAATACTTGCAGAACTAAAATCTTTTCCTTTGCTTGAATTGCTTGGTCTTGTATCCCCTCTCCCATCTCGATAGAGGTCAGGAGCCCAGAACAAGTCATTTAGAACAGGAATAAACTGTGTGTCCTTGTAATAAGAATCCAGAATCAACTGGCAGCAAAAACAATACAATATGAATATATGCAATGGCATTCAAATCCTGTAGGGTTGTTGAAACCAGTATTTATGAAATTAAATCAATAGTGGCTTTAAATACATCTGCTGCAAGTGCTGAAGAGCACAAGCAATGTATTTGGACTTTGAATTACTACTAAATCCGAGCTATTTTACAGCATTTCATAGCACATCTCGACAACTGTTTGGGGTGC
Source organism: Picus viridis (assembly GCA_033816785.1). Classification (NCBI taxonomy): domain Eukaryota; kingdom Metazoa; phylum Chordata; class Aves; order Piciformes; family Picidae; genus Picus; species Picus viridis. The sequence goes on from CM066568.1 coordinate 8,053,234, forward strand.
ATCAACAGCCAATTTTTACTGCCATGTCACAGTCAGTGAGGTCAATTTCACTGGTTTTAAGGTAGAAAGAAAAATGTGTAAGACCAGTTAGATTATGCAAATTCAGAGGTGGGGCTTCAAAGGGCCATCGAACCATACCTCCAACACATCACAGACCGTTAAAGTTCAGGGTCATGACAAGCAACACGATTGCTTACATACTTGCCTGACCTTGGTTAAAGTATTAAGGAAAGAAACAGAGCTTATTCATTCATTTAGTCTTGATTATACTTTCTACCAAACTATTGTCAAGTGCAAGTCATGATAGTTGTGTGTTGATACAAATTTGCTAAAACATTTCTGTACCTTCAGCTTGGAAATGCAACAGAATTTGTCCTCTGCACGTGGCTTCTCAGCTTCCTTCATGTTGCCTTTTTAAAGTGATCCCGATGCCTGAGTCTGTCCAATGATCCCCTTAGAGTATTGAAAAAGATGAAAGAAGAAGAGAAACATTTTCATCCCATATCTGCAAAAATCCCAATTCTTCCTAAGATATTTGATATTTGAGCATCTTCACTGCAAACTGGGTTTCAACAAAAGCTACAAGCCTATACACTAGGCAATTTGACATGTGTCATCTCAGACACTGACTGCTCTCAGAACCATACAACCAGTAAACACAGAGCAGGGAGAAGAAATATTCTGAGGGCATATTTGTCTGTAATTTATCTTTTCAGTCCTCTTCACAAGCATTTGCACTGACCACTAGGAGACATGACTGTGGAGACTGTATGTTTTATTGTTGTATACCTGTCTCCATGGTCTTTATTTCCTATGCCTGCCCTTGCTAGCAAGGAAAAGGATATTTAGTCCTGCTTTGCATGTTCTGCTGAGGCCTCCCTCTTCCACTGGCATCAATGTAAGTCAGTTAATTTTAATATAAGCTGTGTTGGAGACTAATCTCTTGGCATTAAGATTAGATCCCCAAACCACCAGACTAGCTTAAGTTCTAAGCAGAAACAAACCAGACTCCGTTCCGTTTCCCCTTCCAAGATCTGTCTGCCTACTTTTAGTAATCTGCATCTCAACTTGATAGACAGAGCTTCTGGTAGTGTTAAGCCACCTGCTTTCTTACACATCTTACATTTTTCCCAAAAAAGTGTTCAGAGAAGGAGCAATATATTCCAGGGACATATCTGTAAAAGCCCCTATACATCTGAGGGCTAGCACAAAGAGTTAAACAAGGGAGAGCACCAGTTTAAAGATTTCTCTCTAAGGACTGACACAAAGTGGTGTTATTCAATACAGCTCCCTCTGCCTGATGCAGTCAGCTGAAGAAAATCAGGGCAAATCAGAGCCCTACCTTATAGTAGGGATGGATATAGGTTAATTTCCTCTTTTTCGTCTCAGGTATGCTTTCCTAGGCGATCCTGCAGCACCTGCTTTTCTCTATGTTTTCCACTTCACTTGACTGGAGAGCAAGCTGTCCTTGACAAGCCCACCAATAGGACTGTGCTGCTTTTCACATTCCTCCACCCAGCTCCCTCCCAGTCAATCTCTGCAAATGCTGCTTTCTACAACAATGTTAATCCTCTCAAATGTGTTTCTCAACTAACCTGCTTCCTAACAAATTCATGGGCATTAACTCCTTCTACAGCTACCCCCTCATTTTCAGCATAAAAGTGTAATGTGGTATTACAGCATTCCTGGAAATACTTAATTTGCAATGAAGTGTAGGTGGTCAGCAACTCAACTATGATACACAAGTAGTTTGTGTTCCTACTTTGCTTAAAGGTGCTTATACAAGCTCTGTTCAGTCACAGTACCAAACTGTGCTAATATAAGCTTTGCATGCTCTTTGCAATTTGGCATAAAAGTTTATATCCCAGAGAAAAGTTTATGCCTTATCTTTATTCAGACTGTAACCCACCAGCAATGCCAGAGGGTGAACGGTCTGCCCTCTTCTGTTAGCAATTACATTCTGTCCCTTACTATGTTGGTCCCCCCATTTCACTGACATGTACAGAGGGACTTTTTACAAGGTCCTGTAGCTATATGGCAAGAGGGATTGAAGCAAAGCTTAGGAAAGGCAGATTTAAACTGGAGATTAGGAAGACATTCTTTGCAGTGAGGGTGGTGAGACACTGGAACAGGTTGCCCAGGGAGGTAATGGATGCCTCCTTGCTGGAGGTGGTCAAGGCTAGGCTGGATGAGGTTTTCAGTGACCAGGTCTAGTGAAAGGTGTCCCTGCCCATGACAAGGGTTGTTGGAGCTAGATGATCTTTAAGGCCTCTTCCAACCTAAATCATTCTATGAGCTACGAACCATATCTGGCTAACAACAGATTTTTTTGTTTCTTGTGGTACTAAAAGAAACCAGCCAGCAAACTCTGTCCAAGTTTCTTTGAGGGCATCAGAAACCACTCTACCCCTCATAAAATTAGAGATGACAAAATGGTGATTTTGGCCTTTACTTATTACCTTCCCTTAAAACACAAATTATGGTTAAAAAAAAAAAATGCATTTCAATCCATCTTTTTACTGTGAAGATTATTAAGATTATTAATTGAATAATAAAATATAGTTATTTCTAGCTATATTTCTGAAGTTGCTTTCCCTGGCTTTAAAATATTTCTCTGGTCACACTTGGTCAAACGAAACTGAAGCCAACAGAGACTAACAGGCTGGATTAACTGAGAAGATGTAGGTGTGTCACTAATTCAGTCAGGTGCATTTATACCACACTTGAAATCCAGATTAGAGCACAGACTACCATTTCTATGCCTAAAGATGAAACAATATTGGTGCCACTTCCATCTCCCTGCTCTCCATTCTACTTTCTTGTTGCTTACCTTGTGTTTGTGCTTGGGCTTTCCAGATTCTTCTGAAAACCTGTTTAACTCATTAAACAGGCAGAAATCTAGTGCAGGAACAAGTTTGCTGATTTGGCCTGCAGAATGGTTCAACAAGTGTCACATCTACATAGCCAAAAGAGCAGGAGAGCCAAGAACATGAGGACAAAGTGCAGAGGACAGCAGAGTAGGAAAGGATGAAGAGAGAAACTGGCCCATTTCAGCAGCAGTGAAGTGTTACATTCCCTCAAATATTTGTGGAACGATAGTCTCAAACCCTAATCTAAACTGCTCAGGCCAGCCTTGAACACAGGTGACCTCCTAGGATCAGCACAGCTCTGAGGAAGTATCTCCTTCAGCGAACATCAGTATCTCCTCAGCTGACAGCGAGAGGAGAGGCAGCTTATGCTGCTAGGACAGTCACATTGGGACTAAATTTGTAACACACCACTTGAGGAATTTGCACAGGCCGGGTGAAGCTATATATTCATACAAAAGAACACTCCGGTTCTGATTGACCTACTAGCTAAACTGTAAACACCAACACTTGAATCCTACTCATAAGCCTGAAATGTTCACTGAAATTTCAGGGATGAGATCAATAAAATCCTTCCTTACAGTGCCTTACTCTTTCCATTTTTGTAGAGTTTAGGAACATATATTTGGCAGGCTAAGAAGTCAGAAGTAATACCACAATTGCCTCTTCCAGTCATCTCCACTACTGGACTAAATTTCCACAGGCAACTAGAAAAAGACAAGCAATCAGAAGATTTCATTCTAAAAAACAACCACTTTACATGGTGCACAAAGAGCTAAAGCATAGTGTAGACAATTTTACTGTAGGCCACAGCTACAAAACAGATGCAAGAAGTACAGCTGGTGTAACTTTGGCTGAATGAGGTTGGCTTACAAGCAAAGCAGTTACGTCCTGTGTGGATCAAAGCAGACTTATTCAGCGTAGCTGTCCACAGCAGGCAGGCTAGCTAACCAATAATTAAAACAAATATAAATATAAATAAGCACACAGATATGTGGATCTAAATGTCTAGGAAGCAATATTCTGCAAGTTGCCTTGCCTGAGTCCCAAGGGGACAACCTACTTTCAGTGTAAACTACATCTTCCATTTGGCTTAGCTGAGTCATATGGATAAACTGATAATTCCTCTTTTTGTTTACACACAGGCTTAAAAATCACATGAGGTAACCAAGCAGGAGGCAATTATGGTGTCAGAATTTTAATAAACTAACTTATTTTTTCAGTTCCAAAAACCACTTTGAAATCTTGTTTTACTAGCCACAGCTCAAACTGCTATTCTAATGCAATTTCCCTAATGGCAGTCTGAGACAAAGGGAAGCATTCTCATGGCAAAACAATTAGGTACTTACGGCTTTGAAAAGGTTTTCAGAAGAAATTACTGATGCTGTACACTTAAACTTTGACCTTCATTCTAAATTGTTGAAAATTAACCCAAGTATACCAACTGCAGAATTTGTGGTCTTGCCAAATGCTTTCAGCTGTACACTTTAGTGCTCACTCAGATGTTAAAGATGTGGGTGAAGTCCTTCATTAGAAAAAAAATTATGCCCATCTTTTTCTCTTCCCCACCCAAAAAAGTCACTAGCTGGCTACCTGAGGATGAAGTGCTGACACTCCTGCCCACTGAAGATGTCTGGAGAGTGCTCACAAACAAGAAAGGAACTTCAAGAGTGTACATAGCTGTGTAGACTTACAGGTTAGGCAGTGTCCTAGCAAAGGGTGATGCAAGGTCAGACTGGAATTTGCATTTCTCACATCTTGAAGCGGGTGTTTAAAATGTAAGTTAGTGGATGGAGAGCAGCACAGACAATCATCAGGCTCTTCTCGCTGTCTTGGAGTGATTTGAAGAAAATGCAGCTCTTACCAGTTGGTATAAATTACTCAGAGGTTCATCTGTAGGACAGGACTGGATCTGAACCAGAAGTGGAGAAAATTACCTCAGCCTCTGGAGCACAGAGGAATAGTATCACTGAGCATCCCTAGCTGCTGGTATGAAGTGCTTCTTCCCAGTGTAACAGCCATTATGGATCTGTTTTTTATTATCTTTACTTAACTACCTGCTATATGACTAGGGTGTTGTTAATTCTGAAGGGGGGCAAAGATGCTAATAATTAAGCACTGACATATTCACTTGTAACACCCTTTCCTTTGGGATTTTTGTTGAATCATAATGGTTCACCATGCAAAAGGGAAAATTGAAAAACTCACCTATAGTCACATAGCTGCTGTGGTTGTCCTACAGGCTGAGTGCCTGGTAGTTACTGATTACTGGCCATTACAAAATCAGAGAGTAGTTTGACCAAGTGTAAATAATTCTAGCTAATGTGACAGAAAGAGACATGTGGCTTTGATTAAAGACACTTTCAAGTACTAGTGCTGAAGGAGGCTTCATTTGTGACAAGTGTCTTATTGACACCTGTGCTTGCCTCTCTCACAAAAATAGCTACTAATGTACTAACTATTACTCACAAAAATAACCACTAAAGGAAAGGTCTAAGATGTGTGGCGAGGGTGGAATTGGGATTAACGAAAGCCTGGCTTTGGGCCCAGTCTCCGGGGGAGTGTTTCTTAGCTTTCTGAGGGAACATTTGAAAAACCTCCCTGGACTACCACAAAACCTGTGTGGTTAAGCTGCAGGAGAGGCAAACAACACACTGGCAAGATAGCTGGCATTTTTGATACATGGTCTGTTATTGTCTCACAAATTTACGACTCTGCTGCTAGGCTGAGCAACATTTTGTAGCCCCCATGCTAATGCCTTGCAGAACAGTGGTAGCTGAGGATCTTTGCCTGCTCAGTGAAGCACCAGAGCATGAGGTAAGGCATTTTCCCCTGTTATTTCTCATAATAAGAGTTCACATAAATTTCTAAAAGCTTATCTTCTCACTTCTTGCACAATAGAAAATTTCTCAAGTAAAATCTATTAGCATACTTCTAATATGTGAAAAGCCTCATTCTCCCTCAGAAAATGTACACTTCACAAGAGATACAGCACTAGTTTCTCTGGTTTTCTCATAATGGACTCCAAATCACACCTGATGGCTGTCTGAACTGGGATTTGTCTTACAGAGTTTAACTAGATTTCCTTTAACTAAAATCTATGTTAAAATCTTATTCCCCACTAAGATACTTTACAGGGTTGGGTTGTTTGGGGTTACAGTATCACAGTATCGCTAAGGTTGGAAGAGACCTCGAAGATCATCGAGTCCAACCTGTAACCACAGACCCCATGACTAGACCATGGCGCCAAGTGCCACATCCAATCCCCTCTTGAACACCTCCAGGGACGGTGACTCCACCACCTCCCTGGGCAGCCCATTCCAATGATGAATGACTCTCTCTGTGAAGAACTTTCTCCTCACCTCCAGCCTAAACTTCCCCTGGCATAGCTTGAGGCTGTGTCCCCTTGTTCTGGTGCTGGTTGCTAGAGAGAAGAGGCCAACCCCTTCCTGGCTACAACCATCCTTCAGGTAGTTGTAGAGAGCAATGAGGTCTCCCCTGAGCCTCCCCTTCTCCAGGCTAAACAACCCCAGCTCCCTCAGCCTCTCCTCATAGGGCTTGTGCTCAAGGCCTCTCACCAGCCTTGTTGCCCTTCTCTGGACACGTTCAAGAGTCTTGATGTCCTTCTTAAACTGAGGGGCCCAGAACTGGACACAGGACTCAAGGTGTGGCCTAACCAATGCAGAGTACAGGGGCACAATGACCTCCCTGCTCCTGCTGGCCACACTATTCCTAATGCAGGCCAGGATGCCATTGGCCTTCTTGGACACCTGGGTGCACTGCAGGCTCATGTTCAGCCTACCATCAACCAGTACCCCCAGGTCTCTCTCTGCCTGGCCACTCTCCAGCCACTCTGACCCCAGCCTGCAGCACTGCATGGGGTTGCTGTGGCCAATGTGCAGAATCCAGCACTTGGATTTGTTAAATCTCATGCCGTGAGATTCTGCCCATCTGTCCAGCCTGTCAAGGTCCCTCTGCAAAGCTTCTCTACCCTCCAGCAGATCAACTCTTACCCCCACCTTGGTGTTGTCCACAAATTTACTGATGATGGACTCAATAACCATTAACTAAACTTTGATGAGATAGAAAGATTATTTTGCTTAATGCTAATTTCTTCTCAGGCTGAGTAAGGCTGAAGATTCAGACACAGCAAAAGAGCTACATGAAATGGAAAGCAAAAATTCCAGTCAAATAAACACATCCTTAACAATTTGTTTTAAATATTTATGTCCATATGAAGGGTAAAAAAATAGCTCATGCAGCAATTTAAGTGACTTATAGTTTACATCTGTTATCATATGATTTTCTGGCTCTGTTTTAGAGACCATTACTTCAAATTTTTTCCCTGGATTTCATCCTCAATGATGTGTATTTTAGAAACTGAAGACAAGTAACTGCCCTTTTTTTTTCCTCTTGAAAGCAAGAAACAATAAAGGGGAAGAACAATTTTTTTTTTAAATAATATTTTTTTAAAAGCTGAAGTACCTCTTCAGGATGATGGCTTTAATTGCTGCATGCATCAGCTTATCAAAACTGACTTCTGAGGTTTGAAAGCCTTTTCCCAAAGATTCACAGTGCCCATTATAAAAGATTTAGTCTTATAAATAACACTCAGTTTTGGTCAATTCATATGAGCATATTGGCAAAGTGCCTTAAAGTAGGAACATATGTGCTGAATAGTCACAGAAGTCAAATGAAACTCATTCACCAATGTGCATAGGTATGAAATTAGGTTTTTGTCTAAAAGCAAAATGAAGAAATTGACTTTTCAAGGGTATGTTCTTTCAAACACATACATGCACACACATATGGCCAAACACACACAAACTGACAAGGGTTTTCCCAAGGATTGTCTACATTCAAGCTTCTTCTGGTGTTCCTTTCCACAGCAACATGAGAAATGCAGAAAGAAGCTCCTGAAAGAATACACCCATTGGCACAATAGTGACTTCTGTGAATTTTCAGTGTTGGGATATGCTTAAGTGACACAGAAAAATACCTGCTGTGAAGATCATGACCTTTATAACCCACTTTTGTTTCAGCACAAAGCCTACAGCAGTAGCACTGGGGTGCTGAGTGAAGGTAAGGAGTCACTCCCAGTTATTTGCCAGCAACATATACAAATTAAATAAAAAATATACAAATTAAATACCTCAACAAATAAACAACACCTCAAGAGTAGAAATATGAAATTAACATGTGTTCATAAATGCACAATTCAGTAAAGTTATGTAAAATTCACTGTGTATGGAATTCAGTATCTTTCAATATTCAGTAAAGTTCAATATTCAATTCAATATTCAGTAAAGTTATGTAAAATTCAGTGTGTATGGAATTCAGTATCTTTCTCCATTGAGATTAATTCATGATTGCAGAGAGGCTATGGTGTCTTAGCATATTGAATTTCCATCTTCTTCATGGGATTTCTCATAAAAAACATATTTTCACCAAGTTGCTTCCTGCATTATCAGCCCACCACTGATGGGAGACTGTAAGTAGTCTTTTTGTCTGGACAGATTTTTGTTTGAGAAGCATTCTAATGCATCAATATAGGGAAAATACCTTGAGAGAGTCAAGTATTTGTATAGAATCTGGTATACCCTATGCTTAGAAAGTAGTCTCATTGAAGATCCTTGTCTGGAGTCTCACAACAGGCATAACAGAGAGTCAGATATTTCCAGATAGTAATTTATCCTATCTAAAGACATCTGTCTAAAATAAGTGGGAGGAAATGTTTGGTGTTTTTTTTTCTCTTTCATTTGAAAGTCTAGAGAGCTAGCTTAGTCTAGATAACTAACTTTTAGACATATAAACACCAGGTCAGATGACACCTGTGCTGGTTATCTCTCCTTCTGTCATTCTAGATCTCGTCTTGACCAAGGAACAAAGAAGTCTGTCAGCCAGCAGCTCCCAGTCTAAGGTGTGGATCCCCTTGAGTGACTCAAGCAAACTCATGGGAAATTCAAACAGATAAAAGGTGCTCTTCTGCAAATCATTAAAAGTCCTCAGTAAAAAAAATGCAGAGTTGATGTACAATTATTGGTCCTAGTCTAGGAGCTGGAAGCCTTGTTGCAGCAAGAAAGTTATGATGTAGTTGCCATCACAGAGACGTGGTGGGACGACTCGCATGACTGGAGCGCTGCAATTGACGGCTACAGGCTCTTCAGGAGAGACAGGCAAGGAAGAAGGGGTGGAGGGGTGGCCCTGTACGTCAGGGAGGCACTGGATGCTGTTGAGATGGAGATCAGGGATGATAGGGTTGAGTGCTTGTGGGTGAGAATTAGAGGGAAGACCAACAGGGCAGACATCCTGGTTGGCGTCTGTTATAGACCACCCAACCAGGAGGAGGATGTCGATGAGGCATTCTATAGGCAGCTTAAGGCTGTCTCAAGATCACCTGACCTCATTCTCATGGGTGACTTCAACCTGCCTGATATCTGTTGGGATCTCAACACAGCAGAGAGGAGGCAGTCTAGGAGGTTCTTAGAGTGCATGGAGGACAGCTTCTTATCCCAGGTGCTGCATGAGCCTACCAGGGGTAAGGCTATGCTTGACCTCCTCTTCACCAACAGGGAAGGGCTGGTGGGTGATGTGGTAGTCGGAGGGTGTTTAGGCACCAGTGACCACGACATAATAGAGTTTTCAGTATGCAGCCAAGCCAAGAGGGGGAGCAAGAAGACCTCCACTCTGGACTTCCGGTGGGCAGACTTCAGGCTACTCAAGGAACTAATTCAGAAGGTTCCTTAGGAATCAGCCCTTAAAAACAAAGGGGTCCAGGAGAGCTGGACCTACTTCAAGGAAGAACTATTGAAGGTGCAAGAACAGGCTGTGCCGGTGTGCCGGAAGATGAGCCGCCGGGGCAGATGGCCAGCCTGGATGGGCAATGAACTTTTAATAGAACTTAGGGAAAAAAAGAGGGTGTATCATCTTTGGAAGAAAGGGGAGGCAACCTACAGAATGTTTAGGGATGTTGCTAGGTTGTGTAGGAAGAAAATTAGGGAGGCAAAAGCCCATTTAGAACTTAGACTGGCCTCTGCTGTGAAGGACAACAAAAAGTCCTTCTATAAATACATCAATAGCAAGAAGAAGGGCAAGGACAAGCTCCACTCCTTGGTTGACACGGAGGGGAACGTTGTAACAAAGAATGAGGAAAAGGCAGAGGTACTTAACACCTTCTTTGCCTCAGTCTTCACTAGCAGGGCAGAACGTCTTCCAGACAGCTGGCCTGCAGAGCTGGCAGAAGGAGCCAGAGAGCTGCATAGTTTCCCACTGCTCCAAGAGGAAGTTAGAGATCTACTGAGCCGCTTGGACCCCCACAAGGCCATGGGACCGGATGGGATCCATCCTAGGGTGCTGAGATTGCTGACAGATGAGCTGTCCAAGCCACTTTCCATCATTTTTCAGCAGTCCTGGCTCACTGGAGAGGTCCCAGAAGACTGGAAGCTGGCTAACGTGGTGCCCACCCACAAGAAGGGCCGGTTGGATGAGCCAGGGAATTATAGGCCTGTCAGCCTGACCTCAGTGCCAGGCAAGATTATGGAACGGGTCATCTCGAGTGCGATCACACAGCACTTACAGGATGACCAGGGGCTCAGGCCTAGCCAGCATGGATTTAGGAGGGGCAGGTCCTGCCTGACCAACCTGATCTCCTTCTATGATCAGGTGACCCGCCTGGTGGATGTGGGGAGGCCTGTGGATGTGGTCTACCTGGACCTCAGCAAGGCCTTTGACACCGTTCCCCACAGCAAACTCCTGGCCAAGCTGGCAGCCCGTGGCTTGGACAGGAGCACACTGCGTTGGGTTAGGAACTGGCTGGAGGGCCGAGCCCAGAGAGTAATGGTGAATGGCGCCACATCCAGCTGGCGGCCTGTCACTAGTGGTGTGCCCCAGGGATCAGTACTGGGCCCCATGCTCTTCAACATCTTTATTGATGATCTGGATGAGGGCATTGAATCCATCATCAGTAAATTTGCAGATGACACCAAGCTGGGGGAAGCAGTTGATTTGCTGGAGGGCAGAGAGGCTTTGCAGAGGGACCTCGACAGGCTGGACAGATGGGCAGAGTCCAATGGCATGAGATTTAACACATCCAAGTGCCGGATTCTGCACATTGGCCACAACAACCCCAGGCAGTGCTACAGGCTGGGGTCAGAGTGGCTGGAGAGTGGCCAGGCAGAGAGGGACCTGGGGGTGCTGGTTGATTGTAGGCTGAACATGAGCCTGCAGTGTGCCCAGGCAGCCAGGAAGGCCAGTGGCATCCTGGCTTGCATCAGGAACAGTGTGGCCAGCAGGAGCAGGGAGGTCATTGTGCCCCTGTACACTGCACTGGTTAGGCCACACCTTGAGTACTGTGTCCAGTTCTGGGCCCCTCAGTTTAGGAAGGATGTTGACTTGCTGGAACGTGTCCAGAGAAGGGCAACAAAGCTGGTGAGGGGTTTGGAACACAAGCCCTATGAGGAAAGGCTGAGGGAGCTGGGGTTGCTTAGCCTGGAGAAGAGGAGACTGAGGGGTGACCTTATTGCTCTCTACAACTACCTGAAGGGAGGTTGTAGCCAGGCAGAGGTTGGCCTCTTCTCCCAGGCATCCAGCACCAGAACAAGAGGACACAGTCTCAGGCTGCGCCAGGGCAGGTTTAGGCTGGATGTTAGGAAGAAGTTCTACACGGAGAGAGTGATTGCCCATTGGAATCGGCTACCCCTGGAGGTGGTGGAGTCACCTTCACTGGAGGTGTTCAGGAGAAGACTTGATGGGGTGCTTGGCTGTATGGTCTAGTTGTTGGGTGGGTTGGATTGTTTGATGGGTTGGACGCGATGATCTTGGAGGTCTCTTCCAACCTGGTGTATTGTATTGTATTGTATTGTCTAAATGTTCTGTGTAATGACGAATTACCTTCCAAAAATACAGCAGTCACTTCTGTCCTCACTCTAAATACAAGACATGACATTGGAAACAGAGGACTAAGTAGCTCTTTCCCAGCATTCCAGTTGTAAACAGCCATGGATGTAACTAATTCAGGGAGAGCTGGAAATATGAACTGTGTCACCACAGAACTGAGCATTATAGCAATCATGGATTGCACATCCCACAGAACCTAGGATAGCGTAAACAACCCAAACATGGATGTCGTGACACAGATTAGGTTCACTGTCATTTCCCCCATTACTTTAGAGCTGGACCACAACCCAGGCAATGTTTGAAACCACTTTTTTTCCCCTCAGCTGTATCTCTTGAGGTCTGCTTCTCTAACGGGGGTTTATCAGGAGACACAAGGGAGCTTAAAATTCCACCCGTCGCTGGACCTGATCAGGACAGCAACAGTGCAGAGGTGTGATAGTTGGATAGCCATGACAAATGGCAACTAATGGAGAAGATTTATAATAAGGACAACATACTATTTTCCTCCCCCTTGTCCAAGTACACACTCCAACAGTTAAATGTTTGAACAGACCAGCAAAATTAAGTGTGGAAAGCTCGAGACAGGCTCACTTTTTCCTCTCTTTTCATAAAGGAGAGAAATCTTCACTCATAAACGTCACAACATCTGCATAAAGCAAAAAACTCTTCTCAAGACATTTGTGAACCTACTCTCTCAGAAGACACAGAGTAGGGATTTAAAATAATGATATAATAGTTTAATTTTAAAACATATCTATGCTGGGGAGTCACAAAATTGCATTGTAGTGGCCAGTAAAGAGACTAATAGGTAATAGCCAGATAGGGAAGTGCCCATCTGCATTCAGCAAAGAAAGCGGGGTGGTGTTTATCCCTGTGTAAGCAGAAACAAAGAGACACAAAACCTTCTGACAGTTTGAAACCTGAATTCAGATTCAGTTTGATTGCCCAGTAAGATTTCCTTTCCTGTCACCTCAACATGATGTGTCAGCTACAGACTGGGTAAATATTCAAGTCTGTCTCCCATCCTCAACTCTGCCATGGATTCTGGTCCTCACCCTTAATTCATCATCATCTCATTTTTTTCCCATTACACAGGAACAGCAGTCATTTATAGCAAGCATTCATAGCCATACATTGGAGATAATAATGTCTATGTACAAACCATTAATCATTGTCTGTTTACATAACTACTTATTTGTTTGAATTAGTGGGACTGCTGTCACAGTTTCTCTCCTAAGAAAGCAGTTTGGCACACTGATTTCCAGTGTGGGGGTTGAGCAAAACAGGTTCAGGTCTTCCAGCCTTGTGGTAAACCTTAGAGAGAAACAAAACTCTTTATTCTTCATAAAATTTGCAACAAGGCTGGAAGACATTGCTACAGAAAGTTCTATTTTTAAATGTTAGAAAACATAAATGTTCCAACTGTCAAAACCTGTTTTCAGGATAAATTATCAGGTGGGGAGGGAAGAGTTGGAAAGTTAATTATATGCTCTTGGGCAGTACCTCCTTTTTAAAGTACAAAGGGATTTGTTGTGTGGTCAGGTCATCGGGTTTCCACTAATGAGGCCAATTGTCTCATGAGCACACTTGAGGAAAAGTTAAAGGAGCAAATGTACTGTAGGTTGACTGGCAGTTCAAAGGCTTGAAAGTCTCTCTGGAATATTTTCCTCTTTAAAAAATCTGACATTAACTATGATTCATCAATCAGTGGTTTATGTAACCTGGTAGCATTTCAGTTGCACTATCCATCAAGTCCCCAAAGTTTTATTGATAATATGCATTGTGTGCAGAGATGTCATCAGGTTAGGTACTGGTTGCTAGACAATGTTTAAATGTGATACACCTGGACTTGCAAAGTACACTTTACTACAGCAAAATCTTCTAAGAGACCTCACTCCTAAAAGGTGTGAATATCCAAGTAGAAGCTCCAGGAACATGAGCAAACTCTGGGAATCAGGCACATAGCTTGGGACCTACCTGCAACTATGACTCTCTAGCTACATTTTCAAAGCATGGGACATCTTCATAGGATCCCTCAAGATAGCAAGATTTGCTCAGAAAAGTTTCAGTTGCATGAAATATACATCCTCTTTTGACAACAGAAACTAAAGAATTGATGTCAAAGAAGTGTATATTTAAGACTTGTTAATAAATAAAGATTCTTATCTCTAAAATGACAATTTTTATGGCTCTTCTAACAGTGTTTATTCAACTGCTACAGACAATTCCGAGTATTATAATAGGCAATAAGATGATATCTGGCCTACAGTAGCTTGCTGTAGTGATTCACAACACCATGGAAAGATTGTGACTGTTTATGACAACTGCTCACGAAATAAGAATGTGGTAAGCCTTCACTGACATGAAATCATACGACATGGCCAACATTCTTTATTTTTTCATACAATCATAGTATCATAGAATCATAGTATCAGTCAGGGTTGGAAGGGACCACAAGGATCAGCTAGTTCCAACCCCTGCCATGGGCAGGGACACCCCACACTAGATCACGCTGGCCAGAGCCTCGTCCAGCCTGGGCTTAAACACCTCCAGGGACGGAGCCTCAACCACCTCCCTGGATAACCCATTCCAGGGCTTCACCACTCTCATGGGGAAGAACTTCTTCCTCACATCTAGCCTGAATCTCTCTATTTCCAGCTTCATTCCATTCCCCCTAGTCCTATCACTACCTGAGATCCTGAGAAGTCCCTCCCCAGCCTTCCTGTAGGCCCCCTTCAGATACTGGAAGGCCACAATGAGGTCACCTCAGAGCCTTCTCTTCTCCAGACTGAACAGCCCAAACTCCTTCAGTCTGTCCTCATAGGAGAGGTGCTCCAGCCCTCTGATCATCCTCGTGGCCCTTCTCTGGACACATTCCAGCATGTCCAGATCCCATAAGGGATCCAGAACTGGATGCAGTACTCCAGGTGGGGTCTCACCAGGACTGAGTAGAGGGGGAGAATCCCCTCTCTTGACCTGCTGGCCACACTTCTCTTGATGCAGCCCAGGATCTGATTGGCTTTCCGGGCTGCAAGTGCACATTGAGAGCTCATGTTGAGCTTCTCGTCCACCAGCACCCCCAAGTCTCTCTCCTCAGGGCTGCTCTCCAGCCAGTCACTGCCCAGCAATACCAGCAAGGAAGACAAGTGTGGCAAAGTGATAGCTCTCTAAAATGAAACCAGCCATTTGTAGGTCATGAGAATATATCAGGAAGGGGTACAGGGCCTCTGTGAAGAGTAACAATATCAAGAGTCACTAGAGTCCAAAGTCACTAGAGACCAGAGTCACTAGAACCATAGCCACTAGCCAGAGGTCTACTGCTCCAGCTGGAAATGTGTTGTAATCCTGTAAATCAAGGAAAAAGTAAAAATAATAAAAGCCCACCAACGCAGACAATAATTTATGCAATAGAAAAGACTGAACATAAAAACCACAGCTTAGGATACTCATTCTAAATAAAGACTATATACTTAAAACCCACGAGTTCTGAAGATGCTTATCCTGAACTATGAGCTTTCTTGCTGCACTGCACCACTTTTTGGAATCAAACCTATCAGATGACTTACCAGCTTTATTCCATTGAAACCAGAAAAAGAGGACACAGTCTCAAGCTGTGCCAGGGGAGGTTTAGGCTGGATGTTAGGAAGAAGTTCTATACAGAGAGAGTGATTGCCCATTGGAATGGGTTGCCTGAGGAGGTGGTGGAGTCACCATCATTGGAGGTGTTCAGGAGGAGACTTGATGGTGTGCTTGGTGCCATGGTTTAGTTGTTTAGGTGGGTTGGATTGGTTGATAGGTTGGACATGATGATCTTGAAGGTCTCTTCCAACCTGGTCTATTCTATTCTATTCTATTCTATTCTATTCTATTCTATTCTATTCTATTCTATAGCATTCATTGGCACAATATGTGTTAATATTAAATTACTTCAATATGTTAATGACTGAAAATTTCCAGAACCTCAGTTGTTTGCCTTGAGCACAAGCCTTATGAGGAGAGGCTGAGGGAGCTGGGGTTGTTTAGCCTGGAGAAGAGGAGGCTCAGGGGTGACCTCATTGCTCTCTACAACTACCTGAAGGGTGGTTGTAGCCAGGAAGGGGTTGGCCTCTTCTCCCTAGCAACCAGCACAAGGGGACACAGTCTCAAGCTGCACCAGGGGAAGTTTAGGCTCGAGGTGAGGAGAAAGTTCTTCACCGAGAGAGTCATTCGCCATTGGAATGGGCTGCCCGGGGAGGTGGTTGAGTCACCATCCCTAGAGGCATTCAAGAGGGGACTGGATGTGGCACTTGGTGCCATGGTCTAGTTGTGAGGTTTGTGGTTACAGGTTGGACTCAATGATCTTCGAGGTCTCTTCCAACCTTAGTAATACTGTGATAATGTGATACTGTGTTTTTTGCCTTGTAATAACACAGTGCCTTCAATTTTCCACTGGGGAGCTGGCTCAACAGCAGTTTATTGGGAAAAAAAAAAAACATATTTTGAATCATAGAATGGTTTGTGCTGGAAGGAACCTCCAAAGCTCATCTAGTCCAACCACCCTGCAGTCACCAGGGACATCCTCCACTAGATCAGGTTGCTCAGAGCCTTGTCCAGCCCAACCTTGAAGATGTCCAGGGATGGGGCCTCACCTACAACACTGAGCAACCTGTTTCGGTTTTCCACCACGCTCATGCTAAAGAACTAATTTCTAACATCCAATCTAAATCTGTTCTTCTCTAATTTCAAACCACTGCACCTTGTCCTATCACTACAGACCTTTGGCAACAGTCCCTCCTCCAGCCCTCTTTGTAGGCCCCCCTTCAGGATGCTACTAGGTCTTCCTGGAACCTTCTCTGAATAATCTC
This sequence comes from Picus viridis, assembly GCA_033816785.1. NCBI lineage: Eukaryota > Metazoa > Chordata > Aves > Piciformes > Picidae > Picus > Picus viridis. Next base: position 8,069,840 of record CM066568.1, read on the forward strand.
AGCTCCCTCAGCCTGTCCTCATAGGAGAAGAGTTTCAGCCCCCTGATCTTTTTTTTGTGGCTCTTGTCTGGACCCACTCCATCAAGGCCATGACCTTCCTGTGTTGAGGGCTTCAGAGCTGGATGCAGTACTCCAAGTGAGGTCTTACCAGTGCAATCAGCCATATTACTTGTGACTCCTTATGTATGAGAACTCACATTTAAATACTAACTTTTTCCATACCATTCATATTTTCTGTTACCAAGGACAACCTCAGCCAAAAGTGGAGTGGTTGCTAAACGGATAGAAACAGCAATATTTGGTGTAAAAGGCACTACCACAACACACTAAAAATCCACTTATTTTTTCCCAGATATGTGTGCTGAAGTCCTAAGGAATTTTTGATGACTTCTTGTAGTTTCATGTACTCATACATGTTTCCTGTGCTTAGCAAAACCTTTTCGCATCTCCAGGCAGAATGAAAAGGTCAAGTCTTGCACTCACACAGACACTAATCCAAGCATACAGAAAGTGCAGCTCTGCTGCATTTCTCTGGAGAAAGGCTATCTTATTTTGCAGCCACATGTGCTGACATATCATAAGTAAGTTAACTGGTGTTTCATGGTTTTGTCAACGTAAATCCTCCTACAAAACCTCGTACGCTGCATCTGCCCTTAGTGAAAAACTATTACCAACATGACTGATTTTCAGCTTAGCACATCTCTCCTTTTTAAAAAGCAGAGAAAATGCCACTATTAATAGCAGAGCTGTCAAGACAGCATCATCTAAAAGACTCAGAGAGTGTTTCAAGACAAAGCCAGATTGTCATTCTCTTGCTGCAGTTTCAGGGTGGGGGGAGGGATGAAGGGAAGTCTGATTATTGAAAGGGAGGTAGTTTAAAAGAAAAGTTAGTTGAAACTTACACACTAAATCAGATAGGAAGGGCTGTGTAGATTTATTTTGAAAGCCAGCAGGTTTTCTTACAGGTGAATTTGCTCTGAACTTCCTAGCAATTCACCTCCACTGAAATAAGTCTGGGGAACATTAAGAGTGGTTCCCGTTCTCACTCTATTTTCCATGTGTGTCTGCTCTCTTTATAAAATGCTGGGGTGGGGAAGAGGATGCAGACACTTCTAGCAATTCCACTTAGTAAATCAGAAACAGCACTTCCACACATACTTAATTAATTTATCTCTTTTTTTTTATTTTTTTCCCCTACAGAAGAATTCAGGGAGTCCTCATTCATAGTATCAGTCAGGGTTGGAAGGGACCACAAGGATCAGCTAGTTCCAACCCCCCTGCCATGGGCAGGGACACCCCACACTAGATCACGCTGGCCAGAGCCACATCCAGCCTGGGCTTAAACACCTCCAGGGATGGGGCCTCAACCACCTCCCTGGACAACCCATTCCAGGGCTTCACCACTCTCATGGGGAAGAAATTCCTCCTCACGTCCAGCCTGAATCTCCCCACCTCCAGCTTCATTCCATTCCCCCTAGTCCTATCACTACCTCATATCCTGAGAAGTCCCTCCCCAGCCTTCTTGTAGGCCCCCTTCAGATACTGGAAGGCCACAATTAGGTCACCTCTGAGTGTTCTCTTCTCCAGACTGAACAGCCCAAACTCTTTCAGTCTGTCCTCATAGGAGAGTTGCTCCAGACCTCTGATCATCCTCGTGGCCCTTCTCTGGACACATTCAGTAGGATTATACTCACCCTGGACTCTTCTGTAAGGTGGACCTATGCAGTGAGCCAGGATGTGAATTTACATGCACTGACTCAGTAAAGAGACACTCCAAGTAAGCATCATAGCCTTTCTTTTAGCAAAATTGACTCCATAGACTATTGTAGCAGTGATATGTATACAACACAGCAATACATTTGGAAGCTGAATACCTTTTGATAGATGAATTCTAATAGACTAACTTCAGAGAATGATCATAGCAGGATCATAGCAGGCTTAAGTTATCAGAAAGTAAGGACAGTAGTACTATTTCATATTCCTTGTTCACCATTAACACTGTCTGGAGCCCTTGTAAGTAGCCTTGACAACCAAAGAAGAATTCTGCTTTTGCTTATACATCTGGAAGCAGGTTGCAGAAGAGACAAGGAAGAGGAAAACAAGAATGCAACCCTTTTGTGGTATTCAAAGGTAAATTTTTGGATGTAAGCTAATTTGAGTCATGCAATTAACACTATAGGGAGGAATGGCATTAGGAACTCTAAGTCATCAGTCACAGCACTGTCAGTTCTGACTTTTTTGATCTAAGCATGAGGTTTATTTCTCTTGCTTGGAAGACTCCCAGCTGTAGAATCTGATTCAATACAATCTCTGCTTGCTCTCAGAGCAATCACTAGCAATAGCCCTTTGAGGCTAGATCATTGTCCTAACAAAGGCGTGAGCTGAGTAGCACAATGCATCACAAAGTCATATTTAAGGCATTAACTATTTAAGTGACTTCTTTCCACCTGCTAGTCAATTCTATAAATTGCCACTGCAGGATAAATTATTAACTTTGCTCTGCTTCATCCACATTTCTCTCACAGGTTTAGCATAGTTTCTTGGGATTAACAAGAAGAGCTCCTTGTGTTTTTGTCAGTGCTGAAATAACCCACACCCAATAGGAGCAACAAGAAAAGATGTGCTAGCAAAAGGATATTTGACAAAACAACATTTGAACAAAGCAGACACACATAGCTTAAGTGCTTAACACTAGCAAATTATGACTCCAGACCTCAGAAAATAAAAACATTGCAATATGCTTCAACCAAGCAAGAAATACTGGGAAGAGAGTATTATAGACAACATTTTTAGACTTCGACATTCAAATGCAAAAATTTAGGGAACGATCCAGTTCCCTGATCAGAGGTATCTAGTGTAATTTCCTGTGTGTTGCACCTAGCCTGCAGTTGCTTCAGAAGTGTCCTACTGAAACAATTTTCTCAGATGACATGAAAACATTCTGCTCAAGTCACAATAGCTAGAAGCAATGACACATAGATGCACCCTTGTGTTTCATTGCTGGTAATATTTACACTGATGCATATTAATGATGCTGCTATTATGGTTGCTGCTTTAGTCGAAAAATTGGAATATGCTCATTTCAGGTTAAGGCCTCAGGCTCTTCCTTTCCTGTTTTGATACAACAGGAAAACTAAACCATGACTTAGTCACACACTTATGGTTCCAGGTAGCTGAGCAACAATGTAATTTACTGGAGACATTTAGCTACGCAGCATAGCGAGCATCCGGTAAAGTGCATGCAACAACTAATGTGGCTTTTTGTCACCCTCACGAATGGGAAAGAGACATCCATTACTAAAAGTCTTAATGCGTGTTTTTAGTGCTGCTAAGCAAATGTGGGACTCAGAAATTGAAAAGCAGACATTGAAAGTGAGCACCAGCTGTCCAGCAGGTGTCAAGAATAGCTTAAGAGTAAGGTAAATATGAGAAAGGCAGGTAGACAACCTCAAATGCTAGGAACTGAATACATGACAGAGTTAAAGCACCCCTAATGGAATTTGTGTCACGTACATTTAGACAACTGCAGTGTAAACATCTGTGTTGAAGAGAGTCAGCCAAGGCTGGGTTTGTGTCAATAAGAGAAAAGTTACACATCATCTGAGCTATTTCAGACTTCTGCATTAGAAACAGGCATTAAAAGGGTCTCTCTATTCATTTCACTTTCAGTCAGATAAATTCCACTCCCTTCTCAAGCAGAAACTTGAGATGAGGCTGGTTGCCTGCTCCTCTATTGCCAGTACCTTACAGTGCAGAGCATGATTATCATCTTGCAACTCATGATGTCTCTGCAGGTAGTATCCAGAAGGAACTGGAGCACTGGTGTACCATATTTTCTGGATTCTCTGCAAACTTCAGCTCTTGTGACCACTGATAGTTTGGACAAATCCTTCTATACACACTTAAACACCACTACAAATATGTAAAACTTGTGCATACCTACTCAGGATAGAATTAGTCATGATTTTCTTTACTGAGAATACTTGACATTTTCCTTAGGCTGAGAAGATTTGTTATGCACACTAATAAACTGGAGGATTGAGCTTAAGGAATTTTGTTAGTGATAAAAATGGTTTTCTAACCGCTTCACTGAATGGTACCAGCTGCACAGTGCTTAGTGCTAGGTTCTTGAAATTTGAGTTATGAATAGTTCTGCTGTCAAACAGATTCCACAATTTCACATTCTGCTCTTGTTTGTGCGGGAGAACACTACTCCTCCCTAAGAGAACTTGTAACAGAAGCCTTAATGCCTTAATTTTGTTCACATTACATGTGACTAATACATTTTGCTGACTCTGCCAAAATGCTGAGTGCCCCAGGAGGCAAGTAATTCTCCTGCAGCACCATAAGCTCAGTTTCACACCACAAAGCACTCAAGGATCAGCCTTTCTCTTCTTTAACAAGGGCAGCTGTGCAGTCCTGGAGATGGGGAGGAATAACCCCATGCATCGGTGCAGGTTAGGGGTTGACCTGCTGGAAAGCAGCTCTGTGAAGAAGGACCTGGGAGTGCTGGTGGACAATAAATTAACCATGAGCCAGCAGTATGCCTTTGTGACCAAGAAGGCCAGTGGTCTCCTGGGGTGCATTAGGAAGAATGTGACCAGATAGTGGAGGGAGATTCTCCTCTCCTTCTACTCTGCCCTCTGTCTCCAGTTCGAGACAGGGAACTACAGGAAAGAGTACAACAGAGGGCCACAAAGATGATCAGGGGACCAGAACATCTATCCTATGAGGAAAGGCCAAGAGACCTGGGGCTCTTTAGCCTGGAAAAAAAAAAAAGACTGAGAGGGGATCTTATCAATGCTTAAAAATATCTAAAGGTTTTTTTTAATCAGGTTAAAATGTTACTATCCCAGCTAAATATTCCTTCTGCATTCAACTCAAGTAGCACAGATGCCTGCAAAGAGCCAGCATTGTAGTTTTATCCATTTAGGTGAAGAACTAGTGATACAAGTGATACAAGAACTAGTGATACAGGCCCCCTTACAAGAAGGGGGCTTCCAGTTAAGGCAATATACATGGCACTGGAGCAGCTATGAAATAATTCTAGTTCTCTGGCAGTGTGGAAGATGCACATGATAACTTCTTAGCACAGAAGACTTTGCCTGGGCCTTTGTGCCAGCATCACAATCTCCATGAATAATTGAAAAATCTGTTTTCCATTTGGGCACCTAAAGGTAACTAATGAGACAGTACAAAAAAATATTCCCACTGAAATTGTGGGAAAATATTTCTAATCTGTGTCCTTCGAAATCTGCAATCAGGTAATTCATTAACACTGATTGGACTAAATGACCTTTGGAGGTCCCTTCCAATCCAAACCATTCTATGATTCCCTTTAGCTCTTTAGCTAAAAGCCATATGTATATAGTATAGTATAGTATAGTATCAGTCAGGGTTGGAAGGACCACAAGGATCATCTAGTTCCAATACCCCTGCCATGGGCAGGGACATCTCACACTAGATCAGGCTGGCCAGAGCCTCGTCCAGCCTGGGCTTAAACACCTCCCTGGACAACCCATTCCAGGGCTTCACCACTCTCATGGGGAAGAACTTCCTGCTCATGTCCAGCTTCATTCCATTCCCCCTAGTCCTATCCCTACCTGATAGCCTGAGAAGTCCCTCCCCAGCCTTCCTGTAGGCCCCCTTCAGATACTGGAAGGCCACAATATGGTCACCTTGGAGCCTTCTCTTCTACAGACTGAACAGGCCCAACTCTTTCAGTCTGTCCTCATAGGAGAGGTGTTCCAGCCCTCTGATCATCCTCGTGGCCCTTCTCTGGACACATTCCAGCATGTCCATATCCCTCTTGTAATAGGGGATCCAGAACTGGAGGCAGTACTCCAGGTGGGGTCTCACCAGAGCTGAACAGAGGAGGAGAATCACCTCCCTCGACCTGCTGGCCACACTTCTCTTGATGCAGCCCAGGATCTGGTTTGCTTTCCGGGCTGCAAGTGCACATTGAGAGCTCATGTTGAGCTTCTCATCCACCAGCACCCCCAAGTCTCTCTCCTCCAGGCTGCATCTATTCCCCTGAACCATAGCCTACACACACTACAGAAATAACTTTGCATAGGCAGCCTTTATTCTGGCCATCCCTAGCTTCTTAATCCTAGGTTTCCTTTCTGAAGAACATTACTTATCACAACTTTCACGCATGACATAGGGAATCTGCCAGTGTTAGCGAAACATCATGATTTTACATCAGTAATGACAGAATTTTCATTCATATTCATACTCCACTGAAAGATGTACATGAATTCTACCTTGTTACCCTGAGTGATCACCCTGTCAGTTTAAAAAATGTTCCCTCTTTTCTTATTCCTCACACAGCTTTTATACCTCCAAGCATTTTTTTTTTTTCTGTTGTGATCATTATGCACTTCTACAGCAAAGCTCCACAACTGTAACTATTGTATGTTTTCTAAGACAGCTCTTTTCTCATATTTCAGGTACTGATTATCCCATGTTTCATTTACTCTCCCTTTCTTTTGTAACTTCTGTTACCTTATTTAGCCCTTGCAAACACCCACGGGGAATATTACCTCAGAATCTTATCAGAACTGTAAAACTGTGGCTACAATCTGTTATTACGGCATCTTCGTGAGGGCATCCTGCATATACCTGGTTCATATTTACTGATGTGCTAATGCAAGAGTGACCTATCTGCCTCTGCTCCCCTCTGGGGTACTTTCTATCTATAGGGATAGGAAATAATGACAGTCTCTCTGTGCTGCCTGATGTCAGAGCTGAGAAAGGTGTGAAGGGTATATAAGAGCCGTATTACTTGTCAGCAAGGAAGGGGGAAAGGGATACTCCAGAGCTAGATGCAAGCGTGGAATTGTTGTGTGCACCCTTCTTGCTAACACAGGTGTGCTTCTCCACTTAGCTCCCTGACCACCAAAAGGTAAACAATTTCCCTTTTTTTCTTACTTACAAAGCAGTGCAACAGATGTGCTTTCAGGAAAGCACAGGGGTTTTTTTGCTATTAATCAACAGCAGTTTTCAGGAAAAGGCTAAAATAACTTCAAGGCAAATTGCACCCGGGACCAGAATTTTGAGACATGGACATATTGGCAAATGTAAACCAGAGATAAGGGAAAGGATTGAAACTACTAGAGGAAAAATGAACATTTACTGTTGAGAGCTATCTGTCTGAAGCTGCATTGTGTCACTAAACTTGACAAGGATCATTTATTTTTTACTGTAGCCTGTGAAACAGACTAGCTGCTGTTGATTCAGGACAGAATGGGCACCAGCAATAGGATATGCTGAAGAGCATTTTTGGTTTGCATTCAGTTTTGATTCATTATTCTTTTCAGAAAGTTTGGAAGCAAAGATGTGCAACCTAAAGCTGTCGGTCTTCTTCATTGCACTTTCTGTCACTCTGAGCTGTTTGGAAGCTACACCTATTGAAAAGTGAGTAATAAATAATCATATTTATTTCTTTTTAGGGGGAAAAAATAGCAGATTTTTGCACTAATTGCTGTCATGTCTCAACATGAGCAAAAATAGAGCTGTTCAATTTCACAGGGTATTTTATTGTCGTTCTAAGATTACTATCTGTGGCTGATGGTCTCTCTGATGATACTTCCAAGAGACAAGGATGGATATTGCCAGCAATATCACAGAATACACACTCAAGATTGAGTGAGGCAATGCCAGAACAACCAGCAGCACAGACAAAAAGGTATTGATTTTCCTTGCTTCTTCTAGTCATATCAGTTAGGATTAAATGATGATGTAAATTTCGTGCCGGTGGTATTCTGTTACTTAAAGACTCTCTTTGTATCTGTTGTTTATTAACTAACAAAATCAAAACAAAACAAGCTTAAAATACTCCTTCTTCTAAATAGAGCCATTCTGTAAGCATAAAGATCAAAGTATTCAGGGTAGAAACTGAAATCCAGAGACAAAAGCTGCAAGTCATTTAACAGCTTTACAATAGCAATGGTTTCATAAGTAACAAAAAACCCCAACAACTGTGATTTCTACATTAACATGAGAAGTATCTTTTTAAAGGGCTTTCTTATTCAAGTTTATCACATTTCCAAGCCTGACAGATAAATAAATAAATAAATATATATACACACACACCATTCTTAATTATACTAATACTCTGATGCAATTGAATTACTTTATAACACAACTATTTCCTTTAAGTAGGTAACATTTCATTACGGAGCTAAATACCAATTTCATCACGGGAAGAAGGAAAAGAGGCAATTGGCTCTGATAGAATTTAACTAATCTGAAATGAATTCGTGTTTATAAATCCATTAATCCAATTTCAGGCAATTTTAAATGAAAAAAAAAATAATAGCATTTCAAAATGCATTTGCAATTTGTACTAAAAGATAAGCAGCACCGACAACTATTCTAACAGTTCATCAGGCTGTTGAGTGAATTTCTTTCAATGACAATTCTGTTATGGATAGATTGGATGTCTGATATGTGTCTGTCTAGTCACCTGCTCCTTGCTCTCCAAATTTGTTGTTTTACAAGTCATTATTATATGACAATTGGTTTATCTTCCAAAATTATTTTTGAATCCAAGTTCCCAGATTTTTACAGTTATTAAAACAACAACAACAACAGGAACAACAACAAAACCCAAACAAGAAGGCTGGGGAGGGACTTCTCAGGCTATCAGGTAGTGATAGGACTAGGGGGAATGGAATGAAGCTGGAGGTGGGGAGATTCAGGCTGGATGTGAGGAGGAAGTTCTTCACCATAAGAGTGGTGAAGCCCTGGAATGGGTTGTCCAGGGAGGTGGTTGAGGCCCCGTCCCTGGAGGTGTTTAAGACCAGGCTGGACGAGGCTCTGGCCAGCCTGATCTAGTGTGGGGTGTCCCTGCCCATGGCAGGGGTTGGAACTAGCTGATCCTTGTGGTCCCTTCCAACCCTGACTGATACTATGATACCATGATAATAGTAACAAACACAAGCCATCACCTTTATGAGTGTGGTTTGCCCTATCTGCTTTTCTGGGACCTTCATTTAAAAGTGCCTACCTGGGTAAACTTCTCATTGAAGCATATATTCTACAGATCAGAGAGCTAACAGACATAGTGGGTTCAGTCAGGCAAGACACCATCTAGAAATCTAGTAGCTTCCTGTGAGGACTGGGGTTTTAAACTTGGAGGGTCAGGGCCTGATTTTGTAACTTTAATAAAAGAGAATTCTGCCTCCACAAATAAATCAGGATTTCCATGAGGACAAGTTGCTGTTTGAACTTCCTATATTAAGGGCTTGATTAAATTCTTTGCAGAACAATGGAAATGGTCAGTAAGACATACCAGAAGCTATATCAAGACTTAACCAACCATTTTCTTTAGACACAATTACATCATTTAAATATTAATTGCTTCAAAATCACTGCCTATTTGCCAACAAGGAACCAGTATAATAGAGACATTTCTCCCACAATTGCTATTCCAGGAGGACTTTTGGATTAATCCTAAAAACTCTGAAAGAAGAGATTACATTTTAGATTCAGTCAATCGATAGGAAAATTTACTCAATACTCAGAGTTTGGAACTGGGAAATTGCCACTCTTCACAGTAATTTTTTGCTCCTCCTCTTGTTACATGAACCTGAAGAAACCCAAATAAATTAGCAATAAACTCAATAAGCTATCTCAGCATGCAGGTACTCCTGTCTGAAGGAGCAACATAGTTGTCTAAGAAACAACTTTGAAAACCCATGCCCTCTCAAGCAAACCATTTTACTGTGATCAAGAAATTATGTAAATCAATCTCAGGCTCCAGAAGTTCTACCCTGAGTTCTGTAAATGGTTCATCGGTTTTGACCATAAAATGTTCTTCCATGGACACTGTAAAGTCTCATCCAGCAAATTATTATTTCCTATTACAAGAGCACTTTCAAGCTGCAGGTGTTTCAGCACCGATGTGGCTGCGTTTTACTAGTAGGGAAGTCTTTGTTTAGACAGCAAAATCTTAAGGGGTACCAAAGCCAAGAGAGCCTGGTCTCATGACACGTGGTGCAGTTGGCAGAAAAGAAATCTCTAGGCTCAGTCCATGTGATGTGGACTGGAAGATTACTGTTCAGACAGAGCAATATGTGATTCTGTGGGAACAAGAGAACTAAATAAATGTTAGTGATTGTCATTATGTTAGTAATCCTCATGATATCAGCAAGAGCTGTAAATAGATGTAGAAGTTCAGCTTCAAGCTAAACATTTAGTCATTGTTTTCCCTTACTGTCTTAACTATGCTATCATTATAGGGTTTCTAGATGTCATAAACTGCTATGCAGAATATCAATAAAAATGACATATGACTGCTAAGGTATTTGCATTTAAATAACCCCTATTAGTAACACTGATAATAGCATACAGCACAAGAATATTTTTTCAGGCACAAAGTAGGCGGCAGGAAGATTGTAACGTTCCTGTATTGGTGCACGTATTAAAAGAACTCCCACATCAGCACAGCTCAAATGCCTGTTAGAAGTGGCACCCTTGATTGCTCATAATTTGACTTAATCTTGGCTCTTCTTTGTTTACCTGAGCAGTCACCACCTGGAGAAACGGAAATGCAACACCGCTACGTGCGTGACACAACGCTTGGCTGACTTCTTAGTTCGTTCCAGCAACAGCATCGGAGCAATTTACTCACCTACCAATGTAGGCTCCAATACATATGGAAAGAGGGACACAGCTGGGCTTTTGAGCAGAGAATCCCACAACAATGCACAGCTTTAGGGTGTTCAAGTGACTACTGATACAGTTTTCATAACAAACTCAATTTTTAATGTATCAATAACCTCTTGGTCATTTATAACTTGTACAGTCTTAACAGTGCCTTGTTATCCGTGTGTGCGTCTGTGTGGGTATGTGATTTATGGTCATCATTTCACTGTGCATGTACAATGACATGCATAGGCTATTGTTTCAGCTCCATTCAGAACTCCAGAAATTTGCTTGTCAAACTCCTTTGTAAAAGAATAAATATACATATAACATGATAATAAATGGAACAGTAATTGCAACAGGGTTTTTTTTTATTATTATTATTATTACTATTATTAAAAGGATGAAAAAGATAACCATGATGTGTGTCTTTATAGTCACAGTTTGATAAGAGAAAGAAGTCATCTTAACTAAGACCAACAAAAATCAGAGTGGTAACAGAAGTCATGGCCTAGTGAAGAATTGTCTGAGTTTAAAACACCTACAGTATCTTGTTTTGGTCCCTTCCAGCCCCTAACATTCTGTGATTCTGTGGACTGAAAGAATTAGATGAGGCTGGAGGGCTGCATTGTGCATGTGATTACACCAGCTGCCTAATGTCTTTCCACCTTAACATGCATTAAGTAAGTAGAAGTGGTCATGCAGATTCCTGTATGTACTGAGCATGGGATTTTAAGAAATTACTTTAAGATGGTATCAGTAAAATACAAGCATAATGACCATTACTCCTGTTAAATATGAATAAAAGAAAACTCAGTCAGCAAGCTAGCAAAAATGCCTATCCTTTCGTATTCTTTTCCTTGACCTGGAGTGACAAAGGGAAGAGACAAAACCAATGGGCAGTTCAGGCATCAAAACTTAGCATACAAATGGTACATTTGCTTCCTGACATACTAAAATTGCTACCAAAATCCAGGAATCCAGTTTAGAGATGAGTGAACCTTAATGGAAATTTGAGGGTGTTATTTCGTCCTACCTCAGCCCAGTATCTGTGCAGGCTTAACAAACATGCCTGTGCTTATAAAGTGTTAAGTGAACTTTCATAGAAGTGAAAATCTGTATCACAGGATGGTTGTTTTGTCCATCATTTTCTCTGTGAAGTGCTCACTATCACAGAATCATAGAATGGTTTGGGTTGGAAGGGACCTCCAAAGGTCATCTAGTCAAACCACCCAGCAGTGAGCAGGGACATCCTCTACTACATCAGCTTGCTCAGAGCCTTGTCCAACCAGACCTTGAAGATCTCCAGGGATGGGGCCCCAACTACCTCCCTGGGCAACCTGTTGCAGTGTTCTACCACCTTCATCATGCTGCAGAACTTGTTCCTAACATCCAATCTAAATCTCCTCTTCTCTAATTTCAAACCATTGCCCCTCACCCTATCACTACGGACCTCTGGCAACAGTCCATCTCCAGCCTTCTTGTAGGCTCCCTTCAAGTACTGGAAGGCTGCTATTAGGTCTCCCTGGAGCATTCTGTTCTCCAGGCTGAGCAACCCCAGCTCCCTCAGCCTGTCCTTGTAGCAGAGGTGCTCCAGCCTACTGATCATTTGCAATCATCTGAAAAACACGACTGTCTAGTTATGAAAGACATTCAGGAGGAGCTTAGTGCTGGAGAAACAAACGAAACCTTAAAAAATGTGTTCAGTTAATTTACTTTTCTATTAAAGAATGTCTCAAAATGTGAACATTTTTGCTAAATTTAGTGCTAAATGGCCTATTCCTTTCATTTCACAAATAATACCTTTTACAGTTTTTGCTGCAGAAGTGTTACTGATTGTTCTCTTTGCTAAGTTTCGGTCTTTATTGATGTCCTACAGGATATTTATACTGAAAGTTACCGATGAAACCATTCAGATGGTATTAAACTCATTTCTGCTAGCATGAAATGCTTTCTGTTCAAGCTACTTCTGAGAGATATTATGCAGCCACTATGGATACAATTTGTTTTTCAGATAAAATATTTGCTTTACAGAAAAGAAACGAGAAAGTGACATGACATCTCTGAAGTGTCACTATGATGTTATTTGCACAGTGGAGCAACCAGGTGGAGCCTTTGCTGCGGCTGGATGTCAGTTTCTAAGCTGATCCCAGCCTGAAATACATGCAAAGCTTTAACCACCACTTTCTGCTCTTTAAGCTACCATTTGATAAATCAAAACAAAGCCCAGAGTTTCTGAGCATGGGTTCAGTGTAACTGAACAGACTACCCAGAGAGGTTGTGGAGTTTCCTTCTCTGGAGACATTCAAAACCCACCTGGCTGCATTCCCATGTGACCTACTCTAGGTGATCCTGCCCTGGCAGGAGGGTTGGGCATGATCTTTTGAGGTCACTTACAACTCCTAACATAGAATCATAGAATCAGTCAGGGTTGGAAGGGACCACAAGGATCATCTAGTTCCAACCCCCCTGCCATGGCCAGGGGCACCCTACACTAGATCAGGCTGGCCAGAGCCTCGTCCAGCCTGGTCTTAAACACCTCCAGGGACGGGGCCTCAACCACCTCCCTGGATAACCCATTCCAGGGCTTCACCACTCTCATGGGGAAGAACTTCTTCCTCACAGCTAGCCTGAATCTCCCCATTTCCAGCTTCATTCCGTTCCCCCTAGTCCTATCACTACCTGATAGCCTGAGAAGTCCCTCCCCAGCCTTCCTGTAGGCCCCCTTCAGATACTGGAAGGCCACAATGAGGTCACCTGGGAGCCTTCTCTTCTCCAGACTGAACAGCCCAAACTCCTTCAGTCTGTCCTCATAGGAGAGGTGCTCCAGCCCTCTGATCATCCTCCAACATTCCATCCAACATTCTGTCGTTCTGTGATTTTCTGCCTCATGTACTCCTGGTGGATTTTATACTAACATCTATTTAACATTGCCCTGTTTGGCAGTTACTGAAAAATGCTACTTATCTCCCAAAGCAGTGAAACAACAGAGAGGGATAAGAGATAGATCAACAGCTCGGCAGGGGACCACCCCACCTATCTTTAGCTGCTTTTTGTCTAATCGGTTGTCAATGCTGTCCAGCTTTTTGATGGAAAAAGACAGCTACCTCCAATTTATCTCAGCTTAGATGTCTATTTCCAGATGGCATGAATCACGTACTTGAAGTGCCTCTACCTCTTAATTGGTGATAGTGTCTAGACAATTAGCTGAAAATGAGCACTTAACTTTAAGATGAGTGAGGTCACACTAATCCCATACTCAATTTGTGTGTAGCAGTCTAAGCTAAAGTAAAAAAGTTTGGCACACACACGAAAAATAAAACTGGAAGAACACCTCAGGGTCCAAGCCAACAGAGTGATAAACTCTCATATTCTGAACTACACTAGTTAATTCATCAGAGCAACGTGATAAACTGTCTACAATACTTGCTTCCCTGTATATACCCTTGACAACACAGCTCTGCTACCCCTCCTCTTGCTTCTTGCTTTGTAGTTACCACAACTGCAATTAGATATTTTATGGAAGAAGAAGGTAGTCACTGTAAGCCTGGATACAAACCTAATCCTGACAGAATGAACCAGGAAGAAAAGTGGATTTAAAGTTATTTAAAAACTAGGGGGGGGAGTAAATAACATTAATATATGATAAATAAATAATAAACAAATAAATGTGCATAACAAATAATTGTCTAGCTTCATTATCATATAGAAAAGGGACTGCTCTACCTTGCTTTTACAATGCACCTAGCAACAAGCTGTGGTTAGGGGTGACACATCTTCTTTTGGAGTCCTGATGGACTTCTCAGGATATCAGGTAGTAATAGGACTAGGGGGAATGGAATGAAGCTGGAGGTGGGGAGATTCAGGCTGGACGTGAGGAGGAAGTTCTTCACCATGAGAGCGGTGAAGCCCTGGAATGGGTTGTCCAGGGAGGTGGTTGAGGCCCTGTCCCTGGAGGTCTTTAAGCCCAGGCTGGATGAGGCTCTGGCCAGCCTGATCTAGTGTAGGGTGTCCCTGCCCATGGCAGGGGTATTGGAACTATATGATCCTTGTGGTCCCTTCCAACCCTGACTGATACTATGATACTATTCTTGCAGTTTACAAAATACAAAAATAATGGTTGAAGTAACATGAAAGAAACTCTTGATATGAGATATGACAACTCTGTTTCAGTCATCTTATTGTTATCTCCATTTTTCCACACAGACAAAAGAAAAAAAAACCCTATGCTGAAAAATTAAGTATTTTTATGGGATGGTTAAGGTTCAAATAACCAGACCTGAAACCCATCATTTCAACTAAGCTCCACTTTTGGTGGCTCAACTGATCATTTTTTTGAAAACTTCAGACAAATTGGTTTCCAGTTTCAATTGCTATGAAAGTATACATATAGAATCCTAGAGTTGTTAGGGTTGGAAGTGACTTCATGGATCATCTAGTTCCAAGCCCCCTGCCATGGGCAGGGACACCTCACACTAGATCAGGTTGCTCAGAGCCACATCCAGCCTGGCTTTAAAAACCTCCAGGGATGAGGCTTCTACCACCTCCCCAGGCAACCTCTTCCAGTGTCTCACCACTCTCATGGGGAAGAACTTCTTCCTAACATCCAATCTGAATCTACCATTTCTAGTTTTTTTTTTCCATTCCCCCTAGTCCTATCACTCGCTGACACCCTAAAAGTCCCTCACCAGCTTTCTTGTAGGCCCCTTAAGATACTGAAAGGCCACAATAAGGTCTCCTCGGAGCCTTCTCTTCTCCAGGTTGAACAGCCCCAACACCCTCAGTCATAGGAGAGGTGCTCCAGCCCTCTAATCATCCTCATCCTTAGTTAGATCCAGTTAAGAAGTGTTTCTCTAATTAAAACCTACTTTCCTCTCAAAATGTTAAACAAAATCCTCAAGCTGGGAACCACAGATGTCATCACGACTTCAGAAGCGCACGAAAGAACGAGACAATGGTGGTAAGACAATCAAAACTGCCGTTCATCAGGCAACAAATGTTCTCCTTGAATGTTAAAACATCTGAAGAGAAAGAACAGAGTCGCACGCATTTTGATCCTAACAATAGGGGATGATTGGAGTAACAGTCATGCCACAAAGTCACTATTTCCTAGAAAGGGCTTTGTAAATTAAAAATAAAAAAACCTTGATTATTCAAATTAAAAAATCTTTTCCCTGCCCTTACTTTTTTCCCCTCTACTTTAAAAGACTCTTTTTTTCATCCTGCATTAGAGACAGTGAAACGCATTGTTTCTTACAGGCTATTTTACAACATCCTTAATATAAATGATTACTGCACAGGTAGCTTGAGTTCTGCTGTGGAACAACTGGTGGCACCAAGGGTGATAGGCAGTGAGTAAATTGAATTTCTTTAGTGCCAAGTTTGGATTAATGCATCACCTATGTAGTGGGTTAGGGGGGGGTTGTTGTTTTCAAAAGAAATTAAAATATGTGCTACAGGCTGTGGTCAGAGTGGCTGGAGAGTGGCCAGGCAGAGGGGGACCTGGGGGTACTGGTTGATGGTAGGCCGAACATGAGCCTGCAGTGTGCCAAGGTGGCCAAAAGGGCCAATGGCATCCTGGCCTGTATCAGGAACAGTGTGGCCAGCAGGAGCAGGGAGGTCATTCTGCCCCTGTACACTGCACTGGCTAGGCCACACCTCGAGTACTGTGTCCAGTTCTGGGCCCCTCAGTTTAGGAAGGATGTTGACTTGCTGGAGCGTGTCCAGAGGAGGGCAACAAGGTTGGTGAGGGGCTTGGAACACAAGCTCTATGGGGAGAGGCTGAGGGAGCTGGGGTTGCTTAGCCTGGAGAGGAGGAGGCTCAGGGGAGACCTTATTGCTCTCTACAACTACCTGAAGGGAGTTTGTGGAAAGGCGGAGGTTGGTCTCTTCCACCAAGCAACCAGCACCAGAACAAGAGGACACAGTCACAGGCTGCGCCAGGGGAGATTTAGGCTGGAGGTTAGGAAGAAATTCTACACAGAGAGAGTGATTCCCCATTGGAATGGGCTGTCTGGGGAGGTGGTGGAGTAGCCATCATTGGATGTGTTTAGGAGGAGACTTGATGGGGTGCTTGGTTGCATGGTTTAGTTGATTAGATGGTGTTGGATGATAGGTTGGACACAATGATCTTGAAGGTCTCTTCCAACCTGGTTTACTCCTATTCCATTCTATTCCATTCTATTCCATATTGGGATGCATTCTAATAATTAGAGTTGTATTAAACAGATCACTACATGGGTGAATTGAAATAGCTGGAATCATTTTGGAATGAAATGCTGCTCAATCTGATTAAAATACAGAGGTCTTTTCCAATCCAAATGATTCCATGATGATTGTATGATTCTAAACCAAGAATCTGCTCCTCATTGGCACCGTCAACAGAGGCAGATCACTTTATTCCAACATTGTAATTTCCTATTGATTAAGCAAGTGCCTTTGGAAGGAGTTAAAATGGGACTTGCCACCACTAAGGGAGCTGTGTAAAATGTAGTGATTCTAGCCCTTAGGAAGCTGAGCTATTTGACTGTCAGAATATGGGTCATTTTAAAATATCATTCTTGGACAAGCTCATTACTAGTGTTGCACATCGAACTAGCCACACAATAGAGGAAATATTTTTCAGGTTTGTTTGTTGCTTGCTTTTTTTTCAGGGGTAAGGGAGGAATGGGGTCATAAAAATTGAAGGAGGAGTCAAATAATAACAAGCCTGCAAAATACTTCCATTTTCTTTTTCCCCAGGGTCAATAAGCAACTAGTAGTTATTTCTGATTTCTAAATCATCTGCTCTGTTATGATACAGGAAAGAGAGGGAAAACTAAGATTGTGAGATAGTACATTCTTTCTTTCAGAGAAAATACAGTATCACTAAGGTTGGAAGAGACCTCGAAGATCATCGAGTCCAATACAGATTTGAAGCAGCCTGAAAGACTGGAAGACAGTCAAGTGGATGTTAGGAGGAAAGACTGCCTCACAGATGCAAGCACCACTTCAGACTTCGTCAGGATCCCATAATGGTATTAGAGAGATCAGAAGTTCCTTCCTCCACTGAAACAAAGATTTTCACAACCAGCAAAGTAGCAGGACCAGCATTTTCTGGTCCTGTTCTGGAGGCAGTGTCCTGAAAGATGGGTGGAGCAAGGGGTCATCTACTGTACTTTTTGGGAGCTTCTAACTTCTTAACCAATCTCAAAAATCAGGCAGGCTCCCCAGCACTCGGTGCCTCAGGCATCTGCAAGCAACATTTCCCTTCAGCCTGTTTCTGTTAAACTGTCATCCTGCAAATTTCCAGCAGGAGGCATCTACGCTGCCCACAGCTGCAGGAGCCCGGTGATGTGCTGTACAAGAAGGCTAGTGGAGCTTCTGGACGCAGGAAGCCTCAGTACAAGGCACCAGTACTTTTCCTTTGGTTTTCTAAGGTAACCACTGCATATCCTTCCCTCTTGAGGTAGACTTACTGAACAAGGACTTTCTGAAAGCATTGTTCTCCAGCCCATAGTTACTTGTTATTCATAAAAAGTGACTGTTCAGTGTTTCTGTTTTGTTTTGAGGAAAAACTTTTTTCAAAATCAAAAAGCAAATGTCAGTAATTTTTCCTATATATTTTTCCCCCTAGTATTACATTAGGACTTTCCTAAGACACTTTGCACACACTCCACCTACTAACATGCAGCTTACATACTGAGGACAAAGCCAGACCAGGCACCAGGATGTTTGAAAAAGACCTAATAAAAGTGTTGTTAAATCAAACCAGAGAATCTACACTGTAAGAAATGTAGCATAATGCTGCATTTTGTTTCTAGAAAGGAAAAACATTCTGTTTTTCTCATTTTTAAGTGTCCTGGGCTGCATCAAAAGAAGTGTGACCAGCAGGACAAGGGAGGTGATTCTGCCCCTCTGCTCTGCTCTCATGAGACCCCACCTGGAGCACTGCATCCAGTTCTGGTGCCCCCAGCATAAAAGGGACACAGAGCTGCTGGAGCAGGTCCAGAGGAGGGTCATGAAGATGATCAGAGGGCTGGAGAATCTCCTTTATGAGGACAGGCTTTATGAGAGTGCTGGGGCTGTTCAGCCTGGAGAATAGAAGGCTCCAGGGAAACCTTAGAGCAGCTTTCCAGTACCTAGAGGGGGCCTGCAAGAAAGCTAGGAAGGGACTTTTTACAAGGGCTTGTAATGATAGGACGAGAGGGAATGGACTGAAGCTTGAGGAGAGCAGATTTAGACTGGAAATTAGGAAGAAATTCATTACAGTGAGGGTTGTGAGACACTGGAACAGGTTGCCCAGGGAGGTTGTGGATGCCCCCTCCCTGGGGGGTGTTCAGGTCAAAGCTGGATGAGGCCTTGAGCAAGCTAGTCAAGTGGAAGGTGTCCCTGCCCAAGGCAGGCAGGGATGGGGTTGGAATTAGATGGTCCCTTCCAACCTAAACTGTTCTAGGAAAAGGAATATGAAGCAAAACCTTCAGTATCTCTTTCAGCTGGATCAGCCTTAGTGTCTAAAGGGGAACTACACAAGTAGCCATTGCCCAGTTCAAGAGTAATCTGGAGGATAGTTAAGCTATCTGTTTTTTTATCCAGGACAGTATGCTGCAAACCTGATTCCATAAAATCAAGAGAGAAATCATCTCTCCTCAGAAGGTTATACATGTGTTCAGATCTCATCCCAGCAGACACAGTAATTTTACTCTATATTTTCCTGTCCCCTGTGGGGTGCTGAACTAAATGCAGAGGTCCAGCTGCCATCCTCCTGCACTTCCCAAATTTCATTGCACCCCAGAATCCTCAGCAAAGATACTACTTCACAGACCATCATAAACCATTATGTGATATGATAAGTCTAAACTAGGGTTTGTTCTAACAGAACTTCCCAACAGTTTTTCCAGCAAGATCCCTCCCACTAGAAGAAAGGTTTCTGCTTTCACTCTGGAGCACAATACAGGAGAACCTTCACTGCAAATGTCTCTCTCTGTCCTGTTGGCAGTTGCAAGCTGAGTCTAGAAATTGCAGCTTGGACTGGCAGTCCTATATCATAGGCAAACCTCCTCCTTTTTTTAGGCACTACTACTTTGCAGCTTGGCCTTGGTTTCTTTTATTTTTTTCCCCCTTCATGTCTTGGGAAAGTTTGAAGGGAGGAAGGAAGGGGAAAAATCAACAAACACCACAATAAAAAAAAAAAAATTTAAAAAAAATCAGTGAATAGCTAACCATTGCTTTGAAAACAGTACAGCACACTCAGAATAAACAGCCAAAGGAAAATATATCTGAGTGGTTTTGAGGCTGTAGACAGACACAGCTTCAAACAAAAAACAGACTCGCAGTCACAAGGAGAGGCTGACTTGAATGCACGACTCAAGCAGCTATGCAGAAACAACATGGAGTCATCAGATGACCACACAAGGCAATGGGGGACAGGACAGGAATTTTTCCAACACTCAGGTTAAAAATAAAAACCTTGAAATAAAATGGTGGATATAATTTTTTTTGTTGCTTAGAACTACCTCTTTTGGCCAAAAAGTCACAGAGTCACTTTCTAAGACCTGTATCAAAACCTTCAACCTTAAACCGCAGTCCTCTCCTTCAAAAACATTCTACCACATATGATGGTGGCTATTTCATAGCACATTTAGCAAACTAGAGGGCACACCTCATTGCTGATGTGACTTTTCAGAAAACTAACATTTATGTTAAGATTGCTATCAAGCCAGCCCATACAAAACTTTGGCCACAACAACCCCATGCAGAGCTACAGGCTGGGGTCGGAGTGGCTGGAGAGCTCCCAGACAGCGAGGGACCTGGGGGTGCTGATCAACAGCTGCCTGAACATGAGCCAGCAGTGTGCCCAGGTGGCCAAGAAGGCCAACGGCATCCTGGCCTGCATTAGGAATAGTGTGGCCAGCAGGAGCAGGGAGGTCATTGTGCCCCTGTACTCTGCACTGGTTAGGCCACACCTTGAGTCCTGTGTCTGGGCCCCTCAATTTAAGAAGGACATCTTAAGATGAAGGGCAACGAGGCTGGGGAGAGGCCTTGAGCACAAGCCCTATGAGGAGAGGCTGAGGGAGCTGGGGTTGTTTAGCCTGGAGAACAGGAGGCTCAGGGGAGACCTCATTGCTCTCTACAACTACCTGAAGGGTGGTTGTAGCCAGGAAGGGGTTGGTCTCTTCTCCCTAGCAACCAGCACCAGAACAAGGGGACACAGTCTCAAGCTGCAACAGGGGAAGTTTAGGCTCGAGGTGAGGAGAAAGTTCTTCACCGAGAGAGTCATTCGCCATTGGAATGTGCTACCCGGGAGGTGGTGGAGTCACCATCCCCGGAGGTGTTCAAGAGGGGATTGGACGTGGCACTTGGTGCCATGGTCTAGTCATGGGGTCTGTGGTGACAGGTTGGACTCGATGATCTTTGAGGTCTCTTCCAACCTTAGCGATACTGTGAAAACCTGGCTAGAGCAAGAAACACTAGTCAACTAAGAAACAACATCTCAGACAACTTCAAAACCTCAAAACATTGGGGGTTCAGATCACTTACATTACTAATAAGAGCAACATTTATACTTTGTGAAAGTTCTGCAGCAAGGTTTCAGCAACAAGCCTGGGCATACAGACCAGTGACACTGTGCATGTGTGTATGCAAGCACACACGCAAACACTGCACAGGGCAAAATCCTGCAGTTTTCTGTAAGTGGTTTTCATGTGTGGGCTAACACACTGAAGCTCCCCATTTCTGCTGAGCTTCAACTCATAAATCCAACTGTTTATAATTTAGAAGACTATTGACAGAACTAATATCAATATTTTTATCTTTTTGGCTAATCCTTTTTGTCAGGATTCCTTTTGACAAACGCCAATGTGATAAGAATGTCAAAAGCATCTGAAAGCAGCATACACGTGATTATATGGTCTGGTAAGTGGGGGAAATGAGGTAAGAAGTATAATTAATTGATACTGTATGTGTTCACCTCAGTGGTAAAGTAAGGAAAAAAAAAAATACAGATAGCATGATGAAACTCAGGAGGTACCTAATCAGCAGCCTGGGGGAAAAAAACCCACATCTCGGAAACAGATGTGAAAATAGAGAGCAGCTAAGGTAAGAGGACAAAACAGGTGGTAGAGCTCACTTTTGCACCTTTTGAGACCAAAATACATCCTAAGGATTCATAGCAATCCAAGAACTTAACACTTTTCTCTGACTCACAGAAGATCATAAGCTTTGGACAGGTCTTCTACACAGGGGCTAGTTTCATTTTAGAGGTGGAAATCTCAGTTTCTTCACTTAATCATCATATTAAGCAATGAGTCTGAGTAAACACTTTAGGATTTAGCCTACTGCTACTATGTGTCCATGGAGTCAAGCCTGTGTATGTTTTAAGGAATTCTGTTCTGTACCTTCTATTCAGAAATGCAAGCAAGAGACTCCAGTGAGATCAATCAATGGTCATAAATTTTACTGCTCGGATATTGCATTATATTTATCTCTATACCGTGAAAGGGTCTGGAGATTGGGTATGTGACTAATGCCAAGGCTATAAATGGCTCAGAGAATAAATCTAAATGTATCTGTGAACCTTCCTGCTCATCCATCACACTCTAATAATATGAAGTGCAGCTCTAATCAAAAGTGATCTGAACTTTTTTTAAATGCAGGTATCTGGATCCAATACATACGCACTGAGTTTCCTGCTCTGTACTAGTAGAGAGTTATAGAATTAGGGAGCTAACAGAAGTCACTGTGACAGATGCTTTTCTTGTGTTTTCCATATCCTATAGAGTTATTTTTTTCCCCTCAAAGTTTGCATAATATCTTATAACTGAAATAAAAATATCCATCAAATGAGCTGGCAAGGATCATGAACTTGTTGTTTTACATGTTGGGTGCCACTCCATGCCTCAGAATCTCCCTCTAAATTAACTCCTCCAAAAACAATGCCTGATGTTTCAAACTGACAAATTTAAGCTACAGACCTAAAGAAGTTGTGTACCTGCCTCACTTTTTTTTTTTGCATTGTGTTTCACTCTCAATACACACGGCTCATAAATTGACTCAGTTATCTATTTCACTGCAGCTCTAAGCAAGCAAGGACACAGACACAAAATTAACAATAGTGATTTGCTACTCTGTTGATAAAGCCCTTTGAGCGATGTGTTTTACTATAACTAGCAGCTTAAATTGTCAGAGTATTGGAGAATTCTCCTCCGCAAAACAGCATGTTAGGCACTCAAATCTACAGGAGTCTTCAGAGATGACATTTGGCTGGGTCAACTTTTCAAAGCAAAACTGATTAACAAGGTCACACACCTCACACACTGGCTGAAGCTTAAATATAAAGCAAGGCCCAGTAAAGCCCAAAGGCACAAGCATAAGATAAAGCATGAATATTTTTTTCTAAGCATGTACCCCGGTACCAATTTTTGTTTAACCTTTTCTTGCATTTACTTGTGTCAGTCACTTATATGTACAGTCTTTAAGCCTGTGTATTTTTTTCCCTCTACTTTCTATGTAATGCTTTTAGTTTTCAATGCATGAAGTGGTATTT
Organism: Picus viridis; assembly: GCA_033816785.1. NCBI lineage: Eukaryota > Metazoa > Chordata > Aves > Piciformes > Picidae > Picus > Picus viridis. The sequence goes on from CM066568.1 coordinate 8,093,016, forward strand.
CTGCAGCCAAAGAACACCCCTACTGCACTTCTCTTTCCCCAGTATGCAACAAATAATATTAAGACAACTTTCTCCTGCAAACTCTTCCCCTAAACATTGATTTCCAGGAGATTTCATCCACATCCTGAGCTTGCTGCAGTCTGTCTTCCCCTGCTTAGCTGCTTTTAAGCAGTGCTCTCACTGCTTTCTCTTCCTGGAGAAGACAAAGAAAAGGTTAGACTCACCAATATCCTGCACATAGGAAGGACATCTTATACTATGTAGCCTGACGCATCCTAGTACCAAAGGTACTAGAAGGAGTAGAAAGGGAAGGACTTCTGTGAGGGCAGAAGGAATAAAAGCAAGTTTTCTCCCCCTCCATTTTTTTTTTTTTTTTTTTTTTTTTGGGGGTGGGGGTGAGGTGGGGCAGGGAGCAGGGGGCTTGAGCAGTGTCAGTCTGAGAAGAAACATACAGGAGAAAGCTGAGAGCAGGGAAGTATACCTTCTGGGTAGGACATGGGCACAATCACACACTTGAGACACTTGGGTAGGTCACAGCAGCAGCTCTACTTCCTCTGAGCTCTCCATTTTTTCCCCAGGTGGTATAGAGCAGAGGAAGACAGCTGTTAATCAATAGCAGGACCACTAAGGGTTCACTGCATATATTGTCTCCACATATGATTGCAACCAAAAAGAACATGGCTGTCATTTCTCAGGCAATGAAGGGGGCAGAAGACAAAAAAGGCAGCAGAAATCCTATTGCGTTGAAGGCTTCCTATCAAGAGGACACCAGCCCGTGGTTGTGTCAGTGTGATGACTTGCAGCACAGAATGGGGGAAAGGGGGAGGCAGTGGCAAATGAAATCCAGCCTGGTTCCATGACCTTTTCTTTAGGTACAAGTTTCCTCTTTCAGCTCTATTACGAAGATCCCTTCCCCCTGTCCTTAGTCTATCTCACCTCTGGCCTCTTATCATGGCTATTGCTCAGCTTGTCCAGATCTAAATGGCACCAAATCTTTCCAAACCTTTGGTTCCCCAGTACTGGTAAGGACCCTGCTCTTCTGTGCTCCCACCTGTCTTGGGCTCCATATCATATAGCAGCTATTCTGCTATGTTGTACCTCAGCACAAATATGGTACTTAAAAAGTATAAATCAGTGCCATCTGGAACAGGATTATGCTGCAATTAGTTCCTACTACCGAAGGAATCAAAAGAAGACAAGAGTGGCCAAACAGTCTGAACACATGAATACAATTACACAGCTGAGGCTATACACAAAAAGGACTGTTACACCTCAAAGGAAAAAAAAAAATCTAATGAAGTACAGAACAGCATCAATTTCTCAAACAAAACTTAGTCATAATTGGACAGGGAATGATTGCTCTGAGTCTGTGCTATGACAAGAACATGACAGCCACATCTGATGGCAAGGCAGAAGGGACCCAGTGCCCTCATCGCATTCCCACCACCAGAACCAGCCCCTTCCTCCCTTCTACCTCCACATCATCAGCACCCAGACTCACTGGCAAGCCATGGAGTATCCACACTCACCCTTGCTCCAGACTGCACCTGATAGATAAGCTAGAGCTGCCCGGCTAAGAGCTGCAGGCCCGCACTGATTACTGACGGCCCAGCACTGCCCAGAGACGACTTCTCTCCTCCCACTCCCAAGTCCACTCTCTCCAGCAGAGCAGCAATGTCCAAGTTCAGTGCTCAAGCTGCTCTTCTCCCTTTCAAAGAAAACTTAGAGACAAAAGCAGCTGTGAGCCAGGAAAACTGCCAAGTTTGTTTGCCCTTGAAAGGAGGTGGTCACATGCGGTGAAAGACAAAATGAGCAGAGGGCTCCTAAGGAAATATATTCACCCTTTATGCATTCATCAAAAACTCCACAAGTTGGGCAGCAAAACACCACTTTAATAATCCTGAGGTAACGTTTTTCTTGACACAAATGAAGGAAACCCTAACGCAGGGACATACACGTTGCCAAGTAGGAAGCACCTTTTTGGTGAGCTGGAGTTCTCACTCACTAACATAATGCTGAGAGTCAAGTAGTTCCTTTACTTAGTGCCAGAAATGCCCTCTGAATTAAAACAGTGGAAACTTTAATAAGCAACAGGGTCAGCAAAGAAGGTTCTTAAAATAAGTGTCAGATACTGTGATATATATATATATATATATATATATATATATATATATATATATATATATATTTGGCCTAATTGCTGTAATACACAGAATACACACAGAGGTGTCTCTTGCAAGTCAGGAAAAGGGCATTCCCACACCTATGAAAAATGGAAAGGCAAAATACTTGGAAAGAAGGAGGTCACCCCTAAACTGGGAAAAATCGAGTCAGAGAAGCCTACCCACCACTTGACATTTTCAGCTGACAGCATTATTGTAGGCTATAACATATATTGTAGGCAGGGACACATTCACACTGTGAACTTTCTGGCCAGAAAGGTCTTCCAGATAGATGACAAATCAGAGAATAAAGCATGCTTTAATTCATGGCAAGCATGTAATTCATCTGCTGAAGTACAAGGATCCCCACTTTCCTTTGCCACCTTCCTTCTGCCAAAAGAGCAGTCTGTAACTGTCCTCACTGCTTCTGAAGACACAGGCCACAAGTGTCAGCAACAGGACGACTTGTTCTGAGTGATGAACCACACTACACAGGGTCACCAGTTTCAGCACATGGCTGCTACAAGTCATGCACAGCAGCTTTGTAATGAAAAACAGAAAGACAACCTCAGGGATCCTCTGGCTGCCAGCACATCCTAAAGTCTATTATCTTTGCTACTGCTGCAACTGAGGCTGACAAGATTGAACACATACAGACAGATAGGCAAGGCATTAAGTGAACTCATAAACACACATGAGATTATTCCTCTTTTACATTAGCCCCTTATCTTGCACTGAACTATTTTCTCTATTATCCAATATGTTGACAAAGAGCCAACCCCATTCAGACAATCAGGAATCCTATGATACCCAGTAGGGAGCTGCTAAGATGGTTGTGAATGTGAAGAAGTTCTTTATTACCACTGTGGTCTGCTCACTAAACTAAGAATGCAATTAAGACAGATTTGCTCCAGATTAACAAAGTAGCTCACTAGATGAAATATCAGAAACAAGAATCAAAATAACTGATTAATAACAGTTAAGCTCTGTTACAGACAGGGCAAACTATAACTCTACAGATGGCTACAGGTTTCAGAAGAACGTGAATCCCAACAGCTAGTGGAAAGGCTGAATTAGAGAAGAGTGGAGGGGGAATAATATTGCTACTGCTCCAAAGTGCCTTTAAACACTGAGTAATCTAATCATGGGCCTTTGTTTTGTAAAATGCATTTTAAAGGTAGTGAAACACTACCAAAACAAAATTAAAAGCCTAAGTAAGTGGAAAAGAATGGTAGAAAGGGATGAGGAATCCTGTAACTCAAAATTGTGGTGTGCATCATTTATGGGGGATGTGAGGAATGACAGTAAGTGTTAATATTATTTACATCTGTAGCTTCCATTAAGCATAAGAAAAAGGCAAAGGAGGGGAAAACCATCAGACAAGTTTTAATAGAAGTTATATAAAGCCCTTAATAAAAGTAAAACTACAGGAGAAGTAGGTGAGCTAGACAAAGGAGAATTTAATGTAGGGAAGAAAAAAAAATAGAAAAAAATAATCTTTTTTTTTTTTTTTTTAAATCAGATGGAGATTTGTAATACAATTCCTCAGTGCACACTGTGGAGAACAGAATGACACCCCAGAGACTGTTTATAGCCCGAATACCAGTGGAAATGTAAGAAAAGTTAGACGAGAAGAGACATTCCAAGGGTATAGAAAGTGCTAATCTGACAGCTCACAAGCAATTAACTAAGGCAAAGAAATGCATTCATGTAGACCACACTAGGCTCTGGAAACCACAAAATGGGACAAGTAGTACTCCTGCCAGACAAGGTTCTGAAACAACTTGTAACCATGCCACAGAGAACATATTCCTCTGCAAACCTGAAGAGTAAGAGTGGGAGCTAAAGTGTTCTTTGTCATCAGGAATATAATTCCTAATATGATGGCTCTTGTACTGGGGAAAATAATGGATGAAACCAGCCAACAGCACAAGTAAAAGCAAAAGCTCCTCTGCAGAAGCACCCAGGGCAGTTATAGAATCATAGCATCATAGAATGGTTTGGGTTGGAAGGGACCTCCAAAGGTCATCTAGTCCAACCCCTCTGCAGTAAGCAGGGACATGCTCTACAGACAAGTAATAAACTTCCACAAAGGTGATTATTTCAATGCTTAATGCATCTTAAGCTTTCAGGTTGCATATGAACTTCACACATTTATAATACATATATAGTACATGTTGAACTTCTATTCTGTCTAAATGGAAAATGTTCTAAATCTTTCCATTAAAAAAAACCAAAACAGAAAACCCCATGGTCACTGTGACCCATCATTGAAAATGAAATTTCCCCTGCTCCAAAATATAGACTCTGAGACTGTAATTTTAATTACTTGGCAGTATTATTAACTACCCACATTTGAAGTATCAGCACTCACAACAGCTTTATTGGAGCTCTCAATGAAAAAGTGAGCAACGACAAAGCCTAATTGGCTTTGCTTCCTGCTAGAAGAACACACTGAGCTGAAAACGTCTGGATACCACAGGAGCTGTGGATGATTACCACCTCTCAAAAATGGGTCATTTGTTAAAGCTTGCATCTCACACCAGAAATAATGAATCCACCCCTTTAAATCAGGACACAAGAAGTAGTTTTTTCTTTAAACATCTACCCTTCAAAAAAAAAAAAAAAACAATTAAGCCAACATGGAATTCAAAGCAATCCTAGGCAGCTGTGTTGAACATAATGCCATTACCCACATACCCAAATCAACATGTGCTTACATACTTTGCTGATGAGAAGTCAATATTTTCTTCCTAATCATTCTGCATTGTTTTGCCTCAGCTACAACCCTGCTCTCACTGATGCGCCTTGGCAAACAGTCCCTCCGCAGCCTTCTTGTAGGCCCCCTTCAGGTCCTGGATGGCTGCTATTAGGTCTCCCTAGAGCCTTCTCTCCAGGCTGAACACCCTTCATTAAAATCACCGGATTTATAATATAAACATCAGAAAAATAAAACCTTTTTCAATTTTTTTTTCCTGATACTCTCCAGGTGTTGAGAACTAATGCCAGTATCATTCATGTATTAATTTAGGAGAAGTCTTCTCTGGCTCTATGGCTTTTTTTCTAAGAAAAACCATTTAAAAATATTTCTGTGAATGCATGCTGTGGTAAGTTACATTTCCAGGTTGGCCTAGATTTAACTCCTTTGTGTAATGTGTTGCATCTTTTACAAAATGTGATGAATTCTTCCTCAGAAAAAAATGTGTTTAATGGCAAGGGCCTCAGGGTGCCCAACAAAATCAACAAGAGGTTTTCTCTCAATTCAAAGCACACAATTCTCTTATCATTCTCTACACTAAAAAGGACACTGCTTGCTGTGTCAACATAGCAAACATCCAACAGGAAATGCTGGAGTACATGAAACACCAGAAGTATTTGTAAAAATATCTTTAAGGAGAAAGGTTTGTTTATGGATGAGAAAAGAAAAGACCGAGGAACAGTTTCCAGTTTCTCACTGCTTTACTTATGGTAGCTTTAAAGAGTATTCCTCCTAAATAAAGCAAATACTGCCAGAATCAGGTTGAAAAAGATGTCTGTTTGATTTATTTTTTTTAATTACAGATAATTTTGAACAAGAAATCTGCTCCTTGACTTTGTGAACTAAGGTGGCTTGCAGCTAAAAGAACTGTGCTGGTTTGCACTTCTGGCAGGTTTTGTCACCGGTAAATTCACAAGGATCCAGTATTTACTTAATAATATTTTCCAAACCTGTTATGGAGGGGAAAAAAAAAGAAAAGAAAGGGGAAAAAAAAATAAAAGGCAAAAAAAAAAAAAAAAAAAGCTGTAACTTGAAAGATGTTTTCTATACGTGGATTTTCAAAGGCAATGTCCTTATTTTTCTGACTTGGGCAAAGCCACACTTTCTTATTCCTGTACTGTGATTGCTAAGGTCATTGTTATTCTGCCAAATAATGCTTTTATTTTCAACCTTGATCAACATATTTATAATTTGATGAATGCTACCCAGAAGATATGGCCATGCTGACCTTTTCAGAAAAATTACATGAGAAAGGAGAAACCCTTTCTGAGAGCTTCTGCTATCAGGGGAAAAAAAAAATAAAAATCCATGCTCCAAAAACTTGTGTTCAAGGTGAGCCTCTGATGCACAGCAGAGTTAAATGACAGCATCTGTGTCAAAATGAATCATCAAAAGGAACTAATGAAAAACAACACCGCAGAAGAGTTTCTCCCTCTGCAAATGATTCACGAATCTAATCTTAGGGAAGAAAGGGAGAAAAGGGGGGAAACCCTGAATAAAGGCAGAAAGTTGTGCAGTTAGAAAGTAAGAGGCTAGAAGACAAGAAGGATGCTTTTCTGTGAGTACCACTGTTAACTTTTTGGTGCATAGTTGCATACTGGCTACACTGCTTAGAAAATTAAATATGGTGTATATTGAAGAATGTTATGATAAATTCATTTAACATGCACCAATTTTTCTTTTACTTTATTATTACTTACAGATCAAGAACTCATCTAAGTGACAGACCTCTAGTAGAGTCTCCCTACAAACACCAATGAAACATCTGCCATTTTCCTTTACATCAGACTGTCCAGAGACATAAGGCAGACCATATTCAGTTCTTACCATGTCAGAATTAGAATAATCACGACCAGAATTGCAATCACAATCAGAACTACAACTACTACACAATAACCAGCAAGAGCGAGGGAAGCAGAATCAGGCCATTAAGGTCCAACTTTTAATGAATTTCAGAGTTTAAAGCAGAACTTGCCAACTACTAGCAAAAGGACATACTTGACTTGCAAAGTGAAATACACTCTAGTCTCAGACAACTCTAGGGTACCAAACTTTAAACCTGCCTCATTTTAGTAAATAAATGAAACATGCTATTTCTAAAGATTTGTATAAACTTTCTAAGGATATTTTTCCCCTTCAGCCTCAGACTTGTGCTGCTGGAATTATGATTTGTCACACTCACTGAAATATTTTTTTTAAATAGAAGCCTTTAAAAGTTGTAGGCTTTCTGTTGGTTGGTTTTCCACTGTGTGTGAGTGCACACAATTTGTCTGTTGCTATCTCTATGCTGAAGATGCCATGAGTAATTTACAGCCCATCCAAAACAATTAGGTTAAACCACTAGATTTTTTTCTAAGCCCACAGTTCTGAAAAAAGTAATGGCTTTACCAGAACTTCTTTCCAGCTGCAAAGCTCTCTTGATTAGTGTCTGAGTAATCTCTGGGTGTGCATATGTACAAAAAAAAACAACCCCAAACCTATACACCTTATTCAATTTATTTCCATGAGGGGTTACTTCTGGCGTTATTCTACTCTCCTGCAAGCACAAGATTTGAGCTGCACATGTTCTCCATTACTCAGTATTTACACTGGCACTGATGTAAGAAACCATGGTCAGAAGAGAAAGATCAACCTTCAGGTAGGAAGAACAAATGCCATTGAAGTCATAGACAAATATGGCAAATATGTTTGAAAAAGACACACAGAGTTACCAGGTCATGCAAAACTTGATAATATACCAGCAATAATTTTGGTTTGTGGAGTTCAAGAGGTCACCTCATAAAGTAAAGAAGAATATGGCCTATATGCAAGAAAACCACAAACACCACAGAATATTTCTATCATTTCTGCAAACAGCCAGGAACAAGTCCAAATGTAGAACTACCTGTCTGTATCCCGCTTTGCCATTCATTATGGATACCAGCACCACAGAGAAGAGTGTTCTGTGTTGTAACAAACTTAAGATTTTAGAGTTTTAAATACTACCTAAAAATCATGCACTGAAGAGAGTTATTAATGGCAAGGAATTTGTGACAGCAAAGCAGGAAATAAATCTACTGCATTGTTGTTCATCAAAGTCCCTGGAGAGAGGACAGAAATAAAAAGCAGTTCAAAAAGAAGTTTCTGTCTCAGTTCTGATGGTTTCATTTACCAACAAACAAGTTTAGTTCCATGACAAGACTACATTAAGGGAACTATTAAACTAAATGTGGCCAAATGTTATTTGTTTTACCTATCAAAACATATTACCATCAGAACCACTGCCAACATCACAGGCTTGGGAAGAGAGACACAAAAGCTGGTTGTTCTAAAATATTCTTTCTTTTAAGAACACAGCACAGCACAGATAGAATGCTTTCCCTTTTCTTGTGCTGCCATGACAAGCCAGGAAAGAGAGCAAAACCTCAAAAAATTTAAAGGTTACATCTTTATCATAGATGAGAATCACCCTGGGGATAATTATGTGTATGTCACTAAATCACCAACAAATATCTGTGGATATGTTGAGCTAATGGGCCACATCAACATAGGGCTGTTGCTAGGACCTGCTGAGGAAGTATTTCTAGGATGGATAGCTAAAACTGATCTGCAGACATAAGAGGTTTGTAACAGTTTAGTATTATCCACAAAATTAACTTACCTGTTATTTATCACTTCTTCCAGACCACAGTGGGTAAAAAACTTGGCCCATAGGCAGAGGGATGACAGACATCTCTGCATCTAAACAACCAGATTCCTCCTGGGCTGGTGTTAGTAGACTTTGCAGGGTGAAGGCAGCAAAACCATTTGGAGGGCAGCACATAACATCTTTTGGGAGCAGTCCTACAGCAAACTACCCTCAACATTGCACCTGGGCTTGATCTCAGCAGGAACCCTTTGCCTAACTCCAGGAGGCAACCCAGAAGCATACTAACTTTTATACAGTGAGAATGACCAGAGAACCAGTAGATGGATAAAAGGTGCAGAGAAGTGGATACTAACAGAAATGTGCAAAAACATATATGTCAGCCACTAATAAGCCTTAATTCCCCTGACTGGCCTCACCTGGGATGACCCACACCTTCTGCTTGGAAAGCCCTACTGAAGCCCTGGCTGGGCTTTGGTGCACAGGTACCTGTCTCTGGACGGGTCTTCGGCCTCTCCTGTAGTCCCGTCTCCAGGTAGGACTCCCTGGATGAACTTGGTTCGTCATATGCCATACTTGAGGCTCCTGATAACCCTCTAGCCAGGACCTGCACTCCATGCTCAAACAAACGGGGCTGTGCTGGTGGGTAAGGGGTGCAACCTGCATGGGAGCCACTCTGACTCCAGGCTTGGCCTCACTCTGAGAGCAGGTCCATTCTCACAGCTCCCTCATGGGTCACTCCAGCTGGTGGAGATGAGTGCCTGGCCCTCACGCTGACCTGGCTCCCAGAGTTCTCAGGGTCCTTGCTCAGCTTTTCTGTCCCACATATCCCTCCAGGCTATCTCAAGGGAGGCTTGGTTCCCTCCATGTTCCTGGGACCTTGGCTTGGCTCAGTTTCTCTGATACAGCATATCCCAAGGAAGTTATGGAGATCACTAGGAGGCCTTAATGCTCCTGATGCCCCATTTCACCTCAAGCTGGGGCCTCCAACCTTGCCCACACCATGCTGTAGGCATGTCTATGCCCAGCCTAATATCTGGACACACTGCAGACCTGTGCCATCATTTTGTATCCTGCTGCTCCTCAGCAGCCCCCTGAGCAGAGGCTCAGGGCCGCCTCATGGGACCTGTTGCTGCTACCAGCCTGCTGAGCTGCTGGGGTCTGTGCTGGGGCAGCTCCCTGCTTGCCATGCCCTGTATGGCCACCCCCCCTCCCCTGCCTATGGTCGTGGAATTAAGTCGTCCTCAGGCCAAACGCAGGATCAGACACAAAGGCAGGTTTACATAGGAAAAGATAAGCTGAGGCTATTTCTGCTGTTAGTTTTGTGGGAAGAAACTCTGCCCTTCCACAATGTTCAGTAAAACAACATCTACAAATGTTGAAATGTTTGAAGGACAGAAAACTCCCTCTGTTGGTAATCTAGCTCCAGCATCTTCACAACATGGGTTGCTGCGGGGCCAAATCCTGACAAACACCATGAATCTCCCACTGCCCAGCAAGCAAGACTGCTCTTCTCACAAGGTCTTGTTCAACTATTTGCTCCTGCTTTGCCAACAAAGTATTTTATCAGCTTTGAAAAGAATAGATTATTTTTTTTAATAGTTCAGAGAAAGTATTGTTTTAGGAACATAATTTCTAAGTGTTCAGGACAGCAGGAAATAACAAGATAAATTGATGCTTACCATCTAGTTGATGGTAGAGAGCAGAGAAGGGAGTGGAAAAATACATCTGAAAAATAAAGCTATGGGGAAAAATTAATTTTCTATTCTGAAAGCAAATCACTTCCCAAAGCTGAATTGCAAGCCAGACAATTTGCTGAAGTGTCTCAGATTTCTCATTGAAGGGGCAGCACCGATGACAGAGAAGTGGGTGGCTGGCAAGAGAGCAGTGTCACAGCCCCTGATACTGTAAATTTCCTTGGCAGAACTAATCCAGGCCGGCACAGGCAGGTACAATTAATGGCAAGTGACACAACTGTGATCTGATAATAAGGAGAAAGAATAAAACTGTCAGAGTGCTTCCAGGGCAATGACAAATGATGTCATCTCTATTTCAGGGTGTTTCAGGTGGAAAGCAAGCTTTAACCACACAAACTTTGAAAGGAGAATGAATAACACAGAAATAACAAAAAAAAAAAATTAAGTTATCATTATACTGCATACTATGGACTTGCAGGCTTGCTCATTGTGCATATTGAAAAATCTATGTGCTCTTTTCCCTCCATGGATCCTGCTCAGATAGTGCTTAAATGTTATTCAAGGTATTCCCTGTTTCTTGGGGGTTTTTTTAAGTCTCTAGCACACACTTTCCTGACTGTTTTCTATTTCTCAGGCAAGGATCAGTTCAAACTACCTGCAAAGCCTCTAGACCCCCAGCTAATCCATACTTTGCCAAGTCAAGAATGTTTCTCTTGTGTGACTGGCTGGGCAGCCAAATGCATAAATTACTGGTGACAACTACAAGGTAGGTGTTAGGCCCCAAAATAGAAAGGCAAATAAAGACTGAGAGAATTGGGGCTGTTTAGAAGGCTGAGAGAGGATTTTATCAATGTCTATAAATATCTGAGAGGTGGGTGTCAAGATGAAGATGATAGTTGTTTTTCAGTGGTGCCCAGTGACAAGACAAGGAACAATGGGTACAAGCTGGAACACAGGAAGTCCCACCTCAGTGCAAGGAGAAACTTCTTTATGGTGAGAATGATGGAGCCCTGGAGCAGACTGCCCAGACAGGTTGTAGAGTCTTCTTCTCTAGAGTAGACTTTCAAAACCTGCTGAATGCATTCCTGTGTGGCCTGCCCTAGGTGATCCTGCTTTGCAGGGGGATTAGACTCAATGAATCACAGAATCACCAAGGCTGGAAGAGACCTGTCACCACAAACCTCATGACTAAACCATGGCACCAAGTGCCACATCCAATCCCCTCTTGAACACCTCCAGGGACGGTGACTCTACCACCTCCCTGGGCAGCCCATTCCAATGGTGAATGACTCTCTCAGTGAAGCACTTTCTCCTCAGCTTGAGCCTAAACTTCCCCTGGCACAGCTTGAGACTGTGTCCCCTTGTTCTGGTGCTGGTTGCTTGAGAGAAGAGACCAACTCCCTCCTGGCTACATTTTAAGATTCTGTGATCCCTGGGTAGAGGGTCCAAGCCAGTGTAGGCTAGAATTAACACTGGTGAGGGTACCTACACATGGGCAGACAAAGATTCACACATCTCTTGCAACTCTTCTTGATGCTCATTTAAGCAATGGCAAAAATTTGGGAATTTCAGCTTTAATTGTCAGAATCTGCACGCTGCCCAAGAGCTCATTAATTCCCTTGAATCAGACAACCCAGAAACTGTGGAGGACAAACATTTAACCATTGTGTCACACCACAAGTACAAGGCAATGACAGGGAAAAGGCAAAGGGGGAAAGATGATGAATGATAAAACCAACAGCAAGCCTAGCATATTATCATTGCACAGGTTTCACATTTCCAGAATGTTGGATAAGCTATAAGAAAGTATATTGGCTTCCTTTAAGAGTCAATAAGTGAAATGATACTGTTTGCATTTCTTTTCTCACATGTTTATGAATTCTGAGTTTGCTTAAGTATTTGCTGTTGACCAGTCAATCTTAAATAAATGGGGAGCTGCCAAGATATCATTTATAAAAGCTAGTGCACACACAATGAAATAACAGCCCAGCCACGCATAGGGGGCTACATTAACATTTTATTTGGCAAGTACATCAATCCCAGAACAAGCCATACTCCTAATGAGGTAAAATACTCCCCATGCAGATTAGCATCTCCTTCACACCAGGAGGTTAAAAATAAGTACGTTGTCCCCTTGGAAGAAAAAGCATTGCAAAACCGCACAACAGTTTGCACAATGTTTTTCCAAATTAGCTACTCACCAAAAACAAACAAACAAACAAACATACAGAAAGTGCCTTACAATTAAACAATTCATTAGGACTGCCTATGGCATGCCTAGGAGTATACAGGGAAATACTGATTTCCCATCTCTCTGAATTCCAGGCTATTCCACACTGTTATGGCTATTTGAACCATTTTCAAAGTGTGAGCTAGCTAGAGACCAGCAGAATCACAGATCCTCTCAGACACATCAAGACTCACGAAAAGTGAGAAACTTAGGCTCCTATTTTTCTCTCTCATGCCTCTTGCTGCAGTGTCAACAGTTTGAAGTCACTGTGATTTCCAGTGTTTTATTTGTTCCATAGGCTTTGTGAGTGTAGCACAGCTGATCAACACACCTGCCACTCACCAGCTAGGTCTAGTTATGCTCTGAGCCAAGCAGAGTCAATGAAATAGTGCGAGTTCCTCCCATAGCATATAATTTAGAGCAGAGGAGAGCCTCTGCCTTGTGAGTTAGAGTAGCTATCCATTTACTCCTTGACTGGCATCTGTCCACAGCCTGCATCTTGAGAGAACCCCACCCACCAGGTTTGCCTTTAGCCCTTTGTGCACTGTGCGGAGCACAACAGGCTGTCATCACACGCGTGTGCCATGTGTGGTACACTTTCCTGCACACCTGTGCACATTTCCCCACCACACTGTCACTGCTGCCAGTCACACTGGGCCTGCTAAATCATGTACTGTGTTTGAAGGCACTGAAATGACAATAAAATGCATAAGCACATTATAAAGGCATTTCCAAGCAGCCCAGCAGGTTGACCTGAAGACCACTGTACACAGAGGAGTCAGTGGTCCACACAGCAGTTGTCGGGTCATGGCAGGCTCAGACATGTGCTGCAGTGCTGGGGCAGCCTGACCTTACTTCAGGCCGTGCTGTTCTGTACACATCCCTTGGCCACAGGTCAAATTTAGCCAACTGATTATAACCAAGAAGCCCTCCTTCAGCTCCCACTCAGTACTGGCGATTACACCACCTGCGTGGCCTTGCCTTTATCAAAGAGTGCAGCAAGTTCTCGTGTGAACATCCTTTTTGTTTGACAGTAGAAATGATGAATAGACATGTTTTCCTGTTGGAAAATCCTATAAGAGCTCAGCACACCACAGCGCTGGATAACCTTTCCATCAGCCGGACCTGCACAGCATGCTGCACCCTAAACGGAGACCTGCCCGATGCTGCCGCCGCCAGGATCCCCACTCTGGAGGGACGTAAGACCTCTCGCTGCTCTTCTGTCTTACACTCTTGCTCTGCGAGATGCCATTTTACGCGGCATCTAGTTCGAGTCTCTCTCTTACCGTGATCGCAACGAAGCACCGCGGGCGGGATCCCGCTGGAAACACCGCTCTGGAGCGGGCACGGGGTTCCAGCGGGGCGCGGCTGCTCACGCCCGCGGGGTCCGCGGCTTCGGACCAGGGGCTGGGCGCAGGGCAGGGCGGCTATTTTCCCGCGGATGCGGCCAGGGCGATGAGCCCCACGGGGGCAGAATGTGGCAAAGGCCGGCCGGGACTGAGGGGAGCTCTCCCGGTCGCGGGGCGACATTGCCCTGTCTTGGTTGGCCCCGTTCGGGAGGCACATCTCCCGGCCTGGAAGCCCGTCTTCCAGGCGGCCCCGCTGCTCCTGGCGGAAGAGCGGTGGCTACCTCGGTGGGGACTGCCTGGGGAGGAGCGGTGCGGGACGCTGCCGTCGGTCTGGGCAGAGGAGGGCAGGCTTTCGGCCAAAGCCCGAGAAAAGCGCTGCGGCCCGAGGGAGACAGAGGCTGATGCGCAACCGGACTGGCGCGAAGGAGCCGCCGCGGTTGGGGCGAGGCGCGGTGTGGTGGCTCTCCTTTTGCAGCACCCAACACCACCACCCCCGTCCCACCCCCTACCCCCCCGTCTCCCCAGCACTAGGCTGAGGAGGGAGTGGGATGAAAGGATAGGCAGCCGCATAAGCAAAGGGCTATGGTTCTTTAAGGGTTCATATAGTAAGATATTTAGACCTTAACTGATTGAAATAGACCAAGATATAAGATGATGAATAGTAACGGAGGAGGGTGGGAGGGAGAGGAGGAGAAGGGGAAGAGAGCAAGTGAGGGGATCAAGTTGTTTCTCTCAGCCAGAGATGCACAATACAGTGTGAGGTCCAGGACAGGCTCCAGTCTATCATGGGACTTTGATACCACTGTTGAGAAATACCCGATTTAATACTTTATGGTGGAGACTACACCTCCAGTGCCTGGCTCCCCTGAACCCAGGTGCTAGTAGCTGGAGAACTGTGGGTGCTGCGGTGTGTAATCCCTCTCTCAGCTCCATCTGCATGGCTGTTGGGGAACCAGGCTCCTCCTGGGCTGTTACACAGGGTGAGAAGCAGGGCTGCTGGTGCGCATTTCCCTCTTGGCACAGTCCCGCTGGGCCCATGAGAAACTGGCTGGTAGCCTGCAAGAGAGCAAAGCTTGGGAGTGAACGTGGAGACAGTAGGAGGGCTGACAGCTGACATAAGACTTTCAGTCATTCTCCAGTAAGCACCCTGTGGGACCATGCCCAAACTGCAGAGCACCTAGTGCAGAAGAGGGTTGCTCACTCCCTCCCATGCAGCTGCTTACCCCTAATAGATGTCCTTTTCATTGATGTCTTATTTAATCCATGTCTATGTAATGTCTGGTGACAGGACAAGAGGTAATGGGCACAAACTGAAACACAAGAGGTTCCATCTGAACATCAGAAAAGTCTTTTTAGCTGTGAGCTGACCGAGCACTATCACTGGTTGCCCAGAGAGGTTGTGGAGTCTCCATTCTGGAGATGGCTTTGACAAATGACCTGGATATGGTGTTTGGTAAATAGCTCTAGGTGGCCCTGTTTGAGGAGGGAGGTTGGACTAGATGACCTCTGGAGGTTCCTTCCAACCTCAACCATTCTGTGATTCTGTGAATATTTCCTTGGATTCAATACTCCTGTTGGGGTCACAACTGGTCACTCCCAGGAAGCAGGGCTCCAATACTCATAGCTGTTGCTCCAGAGGACAGGTGGCATCAATGACTGTCCCCACATTTCCTTCTCTTGCTTAGCTTATATATCTGAGCTGATGTTATATGGCATGCAATACCCCTTTGGTCACTCTGAGTCAGCTGGCCCAGCTGTCTTCCCCCCAAGATCTTGCCCACAACTCAGTGTACTCTTGAGACAGGGAAATGGAAAAGTACAACCCTGGTTCTTGGTTCAGCGGTAGCCAAAACACGGGTGTGTTATCAACCCAGCTACAGCACTGCAAAACACAGCATTAGAAAGATGCTCTGGGGAGAATTAACGCCAGCTCTGCCAAACCAAACACAATCTCCACTCCTTATTCCATACCATTTGCATCATGCTCAGGTTCCACATAATTCAATACATTTGACCATCTCATTTGATTCTCATCCTTTCTTGCTCACACTTGCAACTTAAACTACATACTTAAACCATCTCAATACCCAACAGACATATTTATACATTTTGATCCACTGTCCCAGTCCTTCCACTCTTCCAGATGTGTCTTTGACCTCATCTATACTGTTCAGGACAGCAGAAGAAATATTACTAACATTTGTTAACTCAATCTCATCCCCAAGGTGTCAATATTTTCTAACTTTTTCCTCTGCTGCATCCCTTAATATTGTTAACTGACCTTCATATCTAACTGTGATATCTGCCACATAAGCTAACTTGTCTTTTACAAATATCAAATCTGGTTTATATAAATCCAATTTTCTATCTCTAATTAATGGTCCATTATAAACTAGCCAATCCCTTTTCACCTCTTCTTCTAACAATTTACAAATATATGTCTTTTTATTCCAGCGTCCTGAACTGCAGGACAGTAGCCAATTAGATGAGCACATGATTCACTGTCAGCCTCAGAGTGATGGCATTTTGTACATTGGTCCAGTTGGCTGCCCCTTGCCAAAAACTCTCTAGTTGGATACACGTTTGCTCTTAATTGCAAAGCTGTTTGTAATTTTCTATGTGGAATGTTCTTACTATTCACAATGCAGTAGTTACTAATACAATCACTTTCAAAATTGCTAATTCCTGGGCTTTGGGACACAAGTTTAGTCCATTTTTAAAACTCATTCTTACATCAATCGCAGGGTTTATGTTTTGTACTGGTACCAGTTAGCTTATGTGGCAGATATCACAGTTAGATATGAAGGTCACTTCGATACGAATGGGAAATACCAGTTGTTAATTTTCTATGTGGAATGTTCTTGCTATTCACAATGCAGTAGTTACTAATACAATCACATTCAAAATTGCCAATTCCCAGGCCAGGAACTTAAGTTGATCCTTGTCCCCTTTTGAGATAGTGTCCCACAAATAACTGCCCACCTTGTGCCAGGCACTAACACTGAAGGCTGTAATGGAGGAAGGTTCAAAACCCTGCTGCTTGCCCCATAAGAGTAATTTTCTTAATTCAAAATCTTCAACTTTTAGATCCCTTTGCTTCAATAACAATTTCCAGCTTCCAAGGACTAAGTCTTCGTCCTTTGTTAATTCTTGACCCATTATGTTTCCAGCGGCTCACCTACCTCACCCAGGCAGGTGTCAAAGTTCAGGTTCTGGATTCAAGCCACACTGGGTTCACCTCACTTCCTGGATCACATTGGGATCACCATTTGTCACTGTAGTGTCTGGAGTGATGACCCAAGCAATGAAGATAAAATGCAAGCAGAATATAGAGGGAGAACCCAGACCAGGAGACCAAGACCAAAGACTCCCCTCAAGCAACTCATATTTGTATCTCTGCTCTCAATGTGGCTATGTGTGATTGGCTGATGGTGTGGCTGCATGGGATTGGTTAACAAGCTTTTCTTCTAACTCTTACTGGAGAGTGATGCTCATTAAGCTAGCACAGCTGACTCCTATCTCATCTACTATAATTACTTGTTAAGGTAATGCAGGTGGTTCCTATCTCATCTCACCTCACAGTTGCTCACCCTTAATCATTCAGTCCAGGGGACTTTCCAGATTCTCATGGGACACAGATTCATCACAGTCCCCCACAGGTCCCCTTAGATCTTTCTCTTCTCCAGACTGAACAGCCCCAACTCCTTCAATGTGTCCTCATAGGAGAGGTGCTCCAGCCCTCTGATCATCCTCGTGGCCCTTCACTGGACACGCTCCAGCATGTCCATATCCCTCTTGTAATAGGGGCCCCAGAACTGGATGCACTACTCCAGGTGGGGTCTCACCAGAGCTGAGTAGAGGGGGAGAATCACCTCTCTTGACCTGCTGGCCACATTTCCCTTGATGCAGCCCAGGATCTGATTGGCTTTCCGGGCTGCAAGTGCACATTGAGAGCTCATGTTGAGCTTCTCGTCCACCAGCACCCCCAAGTCTCTCTCCTCAGGGCTGCTCTCCAGCCAGTCACTGCCCAGCCTGGATTTGTGCCTGGGATTGCCTCAACCCAGATGCAGGACCCTGCACTTGGTCTTGTTGAAGCTCATGAGGTTGGCTTGTGCCCACCTCTCCAGCCTGTCAAGGTCCCTCTGGATGGCATCCCTTCCCTCCAGCGTGTCCACTGCACCACACAGCTTGGTGTCGTCAGCAAAACCTGCTGAGGGTGCACTCGATGCCACTGTCCATGTCACCCACAAAGATGTTGAACAAGACAGGTCCCAGGACTGATCCCTGAGGGACTCCGCTTGTCACTGGCCTCCACTGGGACATGGACCCGTTGACAGCCACTCTTTGGGTGCGGCCATCAAGCCAGTTCTTTATCCATCTAGTGGTCCATCCATCAAACCCATGTGTCACCAGCTTGGAGACCAGGATGTGGTGCGGGACAGCATCAAAGGCTTTGCCCAGGTCCAGGTAAATGACATCAGTTGCTCGCCCCTCATCTATTAATGTTGTCACCTGCTCATAGAAGACCACCAGGTTTGTCAGGCAGGATTTGCCCTTGGCAAAGCCATGCTGACTGTTCCAAATCATCTCTTCACTATTCTTCTGAGTCAGTAGTGCCTCCAGGAAGATCTGCTCCATGATCTTTCTGGGCACAGAGGTGAGACTGACTGGCCTGTAGTTCCCTGGTTCCTCCTTCTTACCCTTTTTGAAAATGGGAGCAATGTTTCCCCTTTTCCAGTCTGTGGGGACTGCCCCAGTCTGCCATGACTTTTGGAATATAATAGAGAGGGGTTTAGCAACCTCATCTGCCAGTTCTCTCAGCACCCATGGGTGTATCCCATCGGGTCCCATGGACTTGAACACTTTCAGGTGATCACAAACCTGATCTTCACTTACGATGGGCAGTTCTTCCTCCCCATCCCTGGCATCGTCTTCCATGACACCCGGAGTGTGGCTGGAGGCCCTTGCAGTGAAGACTGAGGCAAAGAAGTTATTGAGTACCTCAGCCTTTTCCACATCACTTGTGACGATTTCAACAGTTTCCTTTCTGAGGGGGCCCACACCTTCCCTAGTCTTCTTCTTGCCATTAATATACCTGCAGAAATTCTTAGTGTTCCCTTTAACCTCCCTGGCTAGATTCAACTCAAACTGTGCTTTGGCTTTCCTAACTAGGTCTCTTTGGGATCAGGCAGCTTCCTTATATACCCCCTGTTCTATCTGTCCTTCCCTCCACTTCCTGTAGATTGATAACATGTCCAGCAGCTCCTTGCTCATCCAGGCAGGCCTCCTGGCATTCTTTCCTGCTTTTCTCTTTGTTGGTATATATTGCTCCTGGACACAGAGGAGGTGGTCCTTGAATACTGACCAGCTGTCCTGGGTCCCTCTTCCCTCTAGGGCTTTGTCTCACAACACTTTGGCTAGCAGAGCCCTGACACAGTCTAGGTTCATAAGCTTAGAATAGGTCCGCCTGATTGCCCTCAGGATCTGAAATTCAACTGCTTCATGGTCACAGTACCACAGTATTACCAAGGTTGGAAGAGACCTCAAAGATCGAGTCCAACCTGTCACCACAAACCTCATGACTAGACCATGGCACCAAGTGCCACATCCAGTCCCCTCTTGAACACCTCCAGGGACGGCGACTCAACCACCTCCCGGGCAGCCCATTCCAATGGTGAATGACTCTCTCGGTGAAGAACTTTCTCCTCACCTCGAGCCTAAACCTCCCCTGTTGCAGCTTGAGACTCTGTCCCCTTGTTCTGGTGCTGGTTGCTAGGGAGAAGAGGCCAACCCCTTCCTGGCTACAACCACCCTTCAGGTAGTTGTAGAGAGCAATGAGGTCGCCCCTGAGCCTCCTCTTCTCCAGGCTAAACAGCCCCAGCTCCCTCAGCCTCTCCTCACAGGGCTTGTGCTCAAGGCCTCTCCCCAGCCTTGTTGCCCTTCTCTGGACACATTCAAGTGTCTCGATGTCCTTCTTAAACTGAGGGGCCCAGAACTGGACACGGTACTCAAGGTGCGGCCTAACCAAAGCAGAGTACAGGGGCAGAATGACCTCCCTGCTCCTGCTGGCCATACTATTCCTAATGCAGGCCAGGATGCGGTTGGCCCTCTTGGCTGCCTGGGCACACTGCAGGCTCATGTTCAGCCTCCCATCGACCAGCACCCCCAGGTCCCTCTCTGCCTGGCCACTCTCCAGCCACTCTGACCCCAGCCTGTAGCGCTGCCTGGGGTTGCTGTGGCCAATGTGCAGAACCCGGCACTTGGATGTGTTCAATCTCATGCCATTGAACTCTGCCCATCTGTCCAGCCTGTTGAGGTCCCTCTGCAAAGCCTCTCTACCCTCCAGCAGACCAACTCCTGCCCCCAGCTTGGTGTTGTCCGCAAATTTACTGATGATGGACTCAATGCCCTCATCCAGATCATCAATAAAGATGTTGAAGAGCATGGGGCTCAGCACTGATGCCTTAGGGCACACCACTAGTGACAGGCTGCCAGCTGGATGTGGCAGCATTCACCACCACTCTCTGGGCTCAGCCCTCCAGCCAGTTCCTAACCCAATGCAGTGTGCTCCTGTCCAAGCCATGGGCTGCCAGCTTAGCCAGGAGTTTGCTGTGGGGGACAGTGTCAAAGGCCTTGCTGAGGTCCAGGTAGACTATATCCACAGGCCTCCCCACATCCACCAGGCGGGTCACCTGATCATAGAAGGAGATCAGGTTGGTCAGGCAGGACCTGCCCTTCCTAAATCCATGCTGGCTAGGCCTGAGCCCCTGGTCATCCTGTAAGTGCTGTGTGATCGCACTCAAGATAACCCATTTCATAATCTTGCCTGGCACTGAGGTCAGGCTGACAGGCCTATAATTCCCTGGCTCTTCCAACTGGCCCTTCTTGTGGGTGGGCACCACGCTGGCCAGCTTCCAGTCTTCTGGGACCTCTCCAGTGAGCCAGGACTGCTGAAAAATGATGGAGAGCGGCTTGGACAGCTCATCTGCCAGCTCACTCAGCACCCTAGGATGGATCCCATCCAGTCCCATGGACTTGTGGGGGTCCAAGTGGCTGAGAAGATCTGTAACTATCCCATCCTGGAACAGAGGGGTACTATGCTGCTCCCTGGCTCCTTCTGCCAGCACTGCAGTCCAGCTGTCTGGAAGGCGTTCTGTCCCGCTAGTACAAATTGAGGCAAAGAAGGTGTTAAGTACCTCTGCCTTTTCCTCATCCTTTGTTACAATGTTCCCCTCCATGCCCACCCAGGAGTGGAGCTTGTCCTTGCCCTTCCTCTTGCTATTAATATATTTATAGAAGGACTTTTTGTTGTCCTTCACAGCAGAGGCCAGTCTAAGCTCTAAATGAGCTTTTGCCTCCCTAATTTTCTTCCTACATGTCCTAGCAACATCCCTAAACATTCCATGGGTTGCCTCCCCTTTTTTCCAAAGATAATACACCCTCTTTTTTCCCCTTAGTTCCTTTAGAAGTTCATTACCCATCCAGGCTGGCCATCTGCCCTGGCGGCTCATCTTCCGGCACACTGGCACAGCCTGTTCCTGCACCTTCAAGAGTTCTTCCTTGAAGCAGGTCCAGCTCTCCTGGACCCCTTTATTTTTAAGGGCTGTTTCCCAAGGAACCTTCTGAGTTAGTTCCTTGAGTAGCCTGAAGTCTGCCCTGCGGAAATCCAGGGTGGAGGTCTTCTTGCGCCCCCTCTTGGCCTGGTTGCATACCGAAAACTCTATTATCTCGTGGTCACTGGTGCCTTAACACCCTCCGACCACCAAATCACCCACCAGCCCTTCCCTGTTGGTGAAGAGGAGGTCAAGCAGAGCCTTACCCCTGGTAGGCTCATGCAGCACCTGGGATAAGAAGCTGTCCTCCATGCACTCTAAGAACCTCCTAGACTGCCTCCTCTCTGCTGTGTTGAGATCCCAGCAGATATCAGGCAGGCTGAAGTCACCCATGAGAACAAGGTCAGGCGATCTTGAGACAGCCTTAAGCTGCTTATAGAATGCTTCATCAAGATCATCCTCCTGGTTGGGTGGTCTATAACAGACTCCAACCAGGATGTCTGCCCTGCTGGTCTTCCCTCTAATACTCACCCACACGCACTCAACCCGATCGTCCCTGATCTCCATCTCAATGGCATCAAGAGCCTCCCTGATGTACAGGGCCACCCCTCCACCCCTTCTTCCTTGCCTGTCTCTCCTGAAGAGCCTGTAGCCATCAATTGCAGTGCTCCAGTCATGCGAGTTGTCCCACCACGTCTCTGTGATGGCAACTACATCATAACTTTCCTGCTGCAACAAGGCTTCCAGCTCCTCTTGTTTGTTACCCATGCTTCATGCATTAGTGTACATGCACTTCAGCTGGGCTGCTGGTTTTGCCCCTGACTCCATCTTAACACTCTCAGACTCCTGTCGGGGGGGGGGGGGACTGGTTTCAGCCCCTTCCCCCTTTGAAGCTAGTTTAAAGCCCTGTCAATGAGACCTGCTAATTCCCTTCCCAGAATCTTTTTACCTTTGGGGGACAGGCCATTCTCGTGTACTGTGACCTTTCCCCTCCTCTGGGACAGATGTACTCCATCTGTTACCAGCTGACCTGGTGCAGTAGAAAGTTTTTCAAGATCAAAAAACCCAAAATTCTTCTGACTGCACCAACCTCTAAGCCACTTGTTGACTACAGCTGCTGACCTGTTCCTTCTTGTATTCCCTCCTGCAACTAAGGGTATAGACAAAAAAATTATTTGTGCACCTGAGTCCTCCACTAGATCCCTCAGGGCCTTGAGGTCATTCTTGATAGCCCTGGGAGTTCTAGTTGCAACATCGTCATTCCCTAACTGCATAAAATTAAGGGATAGTAGTCAGAGGGCTGCACCAGACTAGGCAGCCTTCTGGTAACATCACCAACTTGAGCTCCTGGGCGACAACAAAGTTCCCTGTGAGCAGGGTCTGGCCAACATATGGGGCCCTCTGTTCCCCTCAGTAGGGAATCACCAATAACAATCACCCTCCTCTTTTTTTTAAGGGAGCAAGTCTTGATGCCAGGGGAAGGCTGCTTAACCCCAGGCCGACCCACCCCGGGCCGACCCACCCCGGGCTGTTTTGCCTTATGAAAACCCCAGATGGTGTGTCCTCCAGCATCAGAATCACCTCCCCCTCGACCTCCAGTGCCCCATACTTGTTCTCCAAGGGCAGTGGGGAGGTGAAGGGAGGCAAGGAGGTTTTAATTTGTGTCTTTTGAGAGGAACCTTCGTCCATTCCCCCTCTGATTTTTGGATGACCAGCCTCTGCTGGGGAGCCTGCAGAGCCTGGTTACTCAAGTTGGTCTCCCCTCTACAATCCCTGACATCTCTAAGTCTAGTCACCTCATCTTTCAATCTGGCCACCAGGTTAAGCAGATAGTCGATCTGCTCACATCTGATGCAGGAGTTGTCCCACTACCCTGCATCTCAACTGCCAGGCTCCAGCACTCTCTGCAGCCATAAGCCTGGACACCCACCTCTTGCTTGTGACACTTGCCTACCTGCTTGTATTCCCCCTCAGTCCGAGTTGAGACTGATGTTTTGAAGGAGCGATTGCGGCGCGTCACCACTGTGCCTGCCCTGCCCGCAGGACCTGCTGGACAAGATTTAGAACAAGTGCGGCAGCGCGTGCTGAGCGAGAGCAGGCGGCAAGCCCCCGTGGGAACAGGGGCTGCGTGAGCCGCCACTGGCTTTTAAACCAGCCACCGGCAGTGACGCGGGGAGCCCGAGCGATCCCGAGCAGCAAGCACGTGGAGAAACGGTCGTGCCGAATCTAGCCGAGTGCAGAGAGCCCGGGGTGCCCTGCCGTCCCCCGTAGGTTGAAAAGGAAGCAGCTAGTGTTCCCGAGGGTGCCGGTCGCGGTGTGCTCCCGAGCAAGATTCCCACTGGTCACTGCAGCCAAGGCTGTCTCTGAGCCTCACATTGGTTACCAGTCCTTCCCCATTGGTGAGAACAAGGTCCAGCATGGCACCTTTTCTTGTTGGTTCCTCTACCATTTGGAGGAGGACGTTGTCTTCTATGCAGTCCAGGAACATCCTGGATTGCTGATGCCTTGCTGTGTTGTCCCTCCAGCAGATGTCAGGGTGGTTGAAATTACCCATGAGGACCAGGGCTTGTGACCAGGAAGCCACTTCTATTTGCCTGTGGAGGGCCTCATCTGCTTGGTTCTGCTGGTTAGGTGGCCTGTAGGGGACCCCTACAGTAATATCTCTTTCCCCTGTCTTGACTTTAATTCTAACCCATACACTCTCAACCAGCTCATCATCCTTCCCCAGGTGGAGCTCCACTGATTCCAGCTGGTTATTTACCTAGAGGGCAACACCTCCTCTGCTCCTACATTCCAGTCATGGGAATCATAGCACCAAGTTTCAGTAACAGCCACTATGTCATGGCATCCCAGCAGCACAGTGCCCTTAATTCATCCTGTTTGTTGCCCAAGGTGCATGCATTTTCATAGGGCCAGCCCAGCTGAAGTGCCTCTGTTGTGCCAATTCCCCTTGATTTCTACAGAGTGTCCTGGTGCATCATTCATGGCTTGCCTCAGGGCAGCAAGTTGAGAGCCCTTACCAGCTCTCCATCCCTCTGCCTCTGGTGAGCTGCACCTTTGTTTGTCACAGGCCAGCAGGAGACTATTAACCCCTTCAAATCTAGTTTAAAGCCCTATCAATGAGCCCTGCCAATTCCTGCCCCAGGATCCTTTTGGATCCTTTCCCCCTGGGACAAGTGCATCCCATAAGCTCTTCACAGCTCTGGTGCCTTGTAAACCAAGCCATGATTGTAGAACCCCAAGCCCTGTCCATGGCACCAGCCCCAGAGCCATGAATTGACCTGTTGGCTCTTCCTCCATGTTCCCTCATCCATCGTTGATGTTAGAGGGATAGCAGAGAACACTACTTGAGATCCTGATCCCTTTAGCAGTTGCCCTAAGGTTCTGAAGTCTCTTTTAATGGATTGTGAACCTCTCATTGTTGCATTGTCACTACCCACCTGAAAGACCAGAAGTGGGTAGTAGTCTGAAGGACTCACAAGGTTGGGAATTTTACCTACAATGTCCCTTACTTGGGCACCAGGGACACAGCAGACCTCTCTATGAAATGGGTTTGGTCTGCATATTGGGCCCTCTGCTCCCTTCAGTAGGGTGTCTCCTATAACAATGACCCTACGAGGTTTCCTTTCTGGATTAGTTTTGATGGCTGGCCTGAGGCAACCTGTCATTGGTGCAGCTTCTGATCTTCTTGAGTCCTCATCCTTACCGATGACCTGTTCTTCCTGCAGAGCCTCATACCTATTCTGTAAGTGCACTGTAGGCAGCATGCTGCTCAAAGTAGCACGCTTGCTCTGTTTGCATTTGTTCTGTCAGGCAGAGACCTGTTCCCATTGGCCCTGCTCATGTGGGTTACTACATGGAGGCTGAGAGGCTTGCTGATGGGATGGTATCAAACTCCCTGTTCCACTAAGAGTTACCCCCTGTTCTGGTTTTGTAGAGGTTAGATTATGGAAATAGTCACTTTTCCTTTCACAGTCTCTTATAGTTCTTAGCCTTTCCACCTCTTCTTTTAGTTCAGCCATCATGTTCATCAGATCCCTGATCTGCTCACACCTAACAGGTGTTGTTCCTGCCATCCTCCATATCAAGTGCCAGGCTCCAGCACTCACTACAGCCACCTACCTGAACATCTGCATGCTTGTGTGTGGTCTCTGTTTGGGTGCTCACTGTTTTTCTACTAGCCTTTGTTCAAGTAGTAACCATCTTTCAGTAACCACCTTCTCCACCCCACCCTTCCCCTCCCCTGTCAGTGAGCAGACCTAGCTGAGCTGGTCGCCACTGCCTCCTCTCTCCACAGCCACGCACTGGGTTCCTCCTCTTTTCCTTTATGGTGCTGGTCCTTGTAGTTGGTGGGGAATGCCTGGCCTTAGTCTCCTCCCCAGATCGCTGCTCCTGAGCCCTCTTATCCACGTTGCCCTCGGCCTGCAGGGCCTCATACTGATTATGCAAGGGCAACAGAAGAGGAGGAGAGCGCCAGGATGGATTTCCCTTGCTACCCCTGAGAGGAACCTGTATCCATCCCTCCCTGTTTCCAGGGGCACTTCCATCAGCAGGGGAGATCTGCAGAGCCTGCTCCCACAAGTCTAACTCCTTTTCGCTTTCCCTTATTGACCTCAGCCTAGACACCTCCTCCTTCAGCTCGGCCACTTCATCCTTCAGCTCAGCCACCAGACTGAGGAGAAAGTTCACCTGCTCACACCTGGCACAGGTGCCGGTGCCCTCTCCCTCTCCCTCCCCCTCTATTCCAACTGCCAGACCGAAGCACTCTCTGCAGCTGGCAGCCTGGACTCCAGCATGCTGGAGAAACAACTCTGGGTAGATGCTATTTTTCTACCCTTGGTCCGAGTAATGACCATGGTGCAGCATGTGAGTGAAAACAAATTTTTTTTTTTCCAAGCAGCCGAAAGGCTGTCGAGCCAAACTGGCGCCACGCGCAAGGCCCCGCTGGGATTTAAATCTCCTGCGGCTGACGTCAGGCACTCGCTCGCGTGCACGCTCACAAGAGCACGACCCGCCTCAATCCCTGCCCCCCAGGAGTCGCCCCAACTCGCTAAACCCCGAAAGCAAGGCAAAAAGCCAAGCAGAAACTCACAAAGCGAGCGGTGCTGTCCCAAAGGAGCGGTTCTGACCGGCTATCGAGCCAAAACCAGATGTCCCAAGACTCTGAAGTCCTTCTTAATCATCCTTAGAAGAGTTCTTCCTAGTTGCCTACTTGAAACAAAAGGGGATAATAATCTGAGGGCCATACTAGGAGCTTTTTCCTTACATCTTTAACTGGGCCCCTTGGAGGCAACAGATTTCCCTGTGTAGCAGGTCTGGTCTGCATATCAGGCCTTCTGCTCCTTTAAGCAGTGAGTCACCAATGACAATGACCCATCTTCTACTCTTTACAGAGGTTTTAATGCAGGGGGCAGTTTGACTAGACTTCAGTGACACCTCTGAGCAGTAACGACCACCATATTCACTGCTGTCCAGTTCCCCTTGCAGAGCACTCTACCTGTCCTTGTCCCCATCTTCATTCCCCTGGCTGTCAAGTCCTAAAGCCCCATACCTATTGCACAATGGCAACTGGTTAGGTGAGGGGGGAAAAGGAGGTTCTCACTTGCCTGTCTGAGGAGGACCTGTTTCCATTCCCCCTTGCCCTTTATGTCACCTCCTTCTGTCTGGTGGGAGGAGAGGGGGGTCCTCCACTACTCAGAGCCTCTTCCAGCTGCCTTTGCCTCAGAGTGTGGCTCCACCAATCTATCTTGCTTTCACACTCTGATCATTCTCAACCTCTCCACCACCTCTCTCAGTTCAACCACCTGCCTGAGCAAGTCATTTAAGTGATCACAGCATACACAAGTGGTGTCTGACTCCTAGTTCAAGCACCAGACTCAGGCACTCACTTGTAGCCAGAGACCTGCACAGATGCATGCTTGTGGAGGAGCTCAGTCTAAGTTCCCACATTCATTTGCCCTGTGGCTCTTGGCTGTATTGTGACCATGATCTGCCTAGGAAGGAACCAACCACTGTTCACTGCTTCCCAATCACCCTGCTCACTCACTCCTGCACTTTTCTTTTGACTGGCTCCACCAGTCAAACTCTTAATCTGCCTCCCTGATACTCCTCAGCCTTTTGACTGCTTCTTGCAGCTCTGAAATCCAGCAGGAGATCATCCACCTGCTCATGGTGCACATACCAATTATCATAACTGCCACTCACCACCAGGGAAAGGCTCCTGCAATAGCTGACAGATGAGCTCTTCCTTCACTGAAGGCAGGTCTGTGTCCGCATCAACCTGCATTTCTCTTCCCATGGCCTGGGACCCAGCAGTGCTGGTAAAGGCAGTGGTGAAGGTGGCATTGAAGTTCTTCACCTTTTCAGCATTGCTGCCGACTCGTTCACCCCTCCTGTAGCAGCCAATCTAACAGCAGCCTTGCAGCAGAGAAGTAAGATCAGGAAAAGGAGAGAAGACCCACAAATTGAAATGAAAATTGATTTAATGAAATAGCCAAACTGATACCAATGTCAATACAATGAAGTTATACTCAGTCCAGCAAAGGTGCAGCCATCACAAGGTATAGGAAGGCACTCCTGGAGAGCAAGAGAAGGAACAGTACAATACAATACACCAGGCTGAAAGAGACCTTCAAGATTGTGTCCAACCCATCAACCAAACCAACCCACCTAAACAACTAAACCATGGCACCAAGCACTGCATCAAGTCTCCTCCTGAACACCTCCAATGATGGTGACTCCACCACCTCCCCAGGCAGCCCATTCCAATGGGCAATCACTCTCTCTGCGTAGAACTTCCACCTAACCTCCAGCCTAAACATCCCCTGGCACAGCCTGAGACTATGTCCTCTTGGTCTGGTGCTGGTTGCCTGGGAGAAGAGGCCAACCTCTGCCTGGCTACAACCTCCCTTCAGGTAGTTGTAGAGAGCAATAAGGTCACCACTCAGTCTCCTCTTCTCCAGGCTAAGCAACCCCAGCTCCCTCAGCCTTTCCTCATAGGGCTTGTGTTCCAAACCCCTCACCAGCTTTGTTGCCCTTCTCTGGACACGTTCCAGCAAGTCAACATCCTTCCTAAACTGAGGGGCCCAGAACTGGACACAGTACTCAAGGTGCGGCCTAACCAGTGCAGTGTACAGGGGGAGAATGACCTCCCTGCTCCTGCTGGCCACACTGTTCCTGAAGCAGGCCAAGATGCCATTGGCCTTCTTGGCTGCCTGGGCACACTGCAGGCTCATGTTCAGGCTCCCATCAACCAGTACCCCCAGGTCCCTCTCTGTCTGGGAGCTCTCCAGCCACTCTGACCCCAGCCTGTAGTACTGCATGGGGTTGTTGTGGCCAACGTGCAGAACCCGGCACTTGCATGTGTTCAATCTCATGCCGTTGGATTCTGCCCATCTGTCCAGCTGGTCAAGGTGCCTCTGCATAACCCTTCTACCCTCTAACAAATCAACATCTGCTCACAACTTGGTGTCATCTGCAAAGTTGCTGATGACGGACTCAATCTTCTCGTCCAGATCATCAATGAAGATATTAAAGAGCATGGGGCTCAGCACTGATCCCTTGGTGATGCCACTGGTAAGTGGCCTCCAGATGGATGTGGCAGCATTCACCACCACTCTCCGCCCTCCAGCCAGTTCCTAACCTAATGCAGTGTGCTCCTGTCCAAGCCATGGGCTGCCAGCTTGGCCAGGAGTTTGCTGTGGGGGACTGTGTCAAAGGCCTTGCTGAGGTCCAGGTAGACCACATCCACAGGCCTCCCCACATCCACCAGGCAGGTCACCTGATCATAAAAGGAGATCAGGTTGGTCAGGCAGGACCTGCCCTTCCTAAATCCAAGCTGGCTAGGCCTGATCCCTTGGCCATCCTGTAAGTGCTGTGTGATCGCACTCAAGATGACCTGTTCCATAATCTTGCTTGGCACTGAGGTCAGGCTGATAGGCCTATAATTCCCTGGCTCTTCCAACCGGCCCTTCTTGTGGGTGGGCACCACGCTGGCCAGCTTCCAGTCTTCTGGGACCTCTCCAGTGAGCCAGGACTGCTGAAAAATGATGGAGAGCGGCTTGGACAGCTCATCTGCCAGCTCGCTCAGCACCCTAGGATGGATCCCATCCGGTCCCATGGACTTGTGGGGGTCCAAGTGGCTGAGAAGATCTGTAACTATCCCATCCTGGAACAGAGGAGTACTATGCTGCTCTCTGGCTCCTTCTGCCAGCACTGCAGTCCAGCTGTCTGGAAGGCGTTCTGTCCCGCTAGTACAAATTGAGGCAAAGAAGGTGTTAAGTACCTCTGCCTTTTCCTCATCCTTTGTTACAACGTTCCCCTCCGTGTCCACCAAGGAGTGGAGGTTGTCCTCGCCCTTTCTCTTGCTATTAATGTATTTATAGGACTTTTTGTTGTCCTTCACAGCAGAGGCCAGTCTAAGCTCTAAATGAGCTTTTGCCTCCCTAATTTTCTTCCTACATGTCCTAGCAACATCCCTAAACATTCCATGGGTTGCCTCCCCTTTTTTCCAAAGATAATACACCCTCTTTTTTTCCCCTTAGTTCCTTTAGAAGTTCATTACCCATCCAGGCTGGCCATCTGCCCTGGCGGCTCATCTTCCGGCACACTGGCACAGCCTGTTCCTGCACCTTCAAGAGTTCTTCCTTGAAGCAGGTCCAGCTCTCCTGGACCCCTTTATTTTTAAGGGCTGTTTCCCAAGGAACCTTCTGAGTTAGTTCCTTGAGTAGCCTGAAGTCTGCCCTGCGGAAATCCAGAGTGGAGGTCTTCTTGCGCCCCCTCTTGGCTTGGCTGCATACCGAAAACTCTATTATCTCGTGGTCACTGGTGCCTTAACACCCTCCGACCACCAAATCACCCACCAGCCCTTCCCTGTTGGTGAAGAGGAGGTCAAGCAGAGCCTTACCCCTGGTAGGTTTGCGCAGCACCTGGGATAAGAAGCTGTCCTCCATGCACTCTAAGAACCTCCTAGACTGCCTCCTCTCTGCTGTGTTGAGATCCCAACAGATATCAGGCAGGTTGAAGTTGCCCATGACAACAAGGCCAGGTGATCTTCACAGTATCACAGTATCACAGTATAACCAAGGTTGGAAGAGACCCCAAGGATCATCAAGTCCAACCCGTCCCAACAGACCTCACAACTAGACCATGGCACCAAGTGCCATGTCCAGTCTCCTCTTGAACACCTCCAGGGACGGCGACTCCACCACCTCCCGGGCAGCACATTCCAATGACGAATGACTCGCTCAGTGAAGAACTTCCTCCTCACCTCGAGTCTAAACCTCCCCTGGCACAGCTTGAGACTGTGTCCCCTTGTTCTGGTGCTGGTTGCTAGGGAAAAGAGACCAACCCCCTCCTGTCCACAACCACCCTTCAGGTAGTTGTAGAGGGCAATGAGGTCACCCCTGGTCCTTCTCTTCTCCAGGCTAAACAACCCCAGCTCCCTCAGCCTCTCCTCATAGGGCTTGTGCTCAAGGCCTCTCCCCAGCCTTGTTGCCCTCCTCTGGACACGTTCAAGTGTCTCGATGTCCTTCTTAAACTGAGGGGCCCAGAACTGGACACAGGACTCAAGGTGTGGCCTAACCAATGCAGAGTACAGGGGCACAATGACCTCCCTGCTCCTGCTGGCCACACTATTCCTAATGCAGGCCAGGATGCCATTGGCCCTCTTGGCCACCTGGGCACACTGCTGGCTCATGTTTAGGCGGGTGCCGATCAGCACCCCCAGGTCCCTCTCTGTTTGGCAGCTCTCCAGCCACTCCGACCCCAGCCTGTAGCTCTGCATGGGGTTGCTGTGGCCAAAGTGCAGCACCCGGCACTTGGACCTGTTGAATGTCATCCCATTGGACTCCGCCCATCTGTCCAGTCGGTCGAGGTCCCTCTGCAGAGCCTTTCTACCCTCTAACTGACTAACATCTATTCCCAACTTGGTGTCATCTGCAA
Source organism: Picus viridis (assembly GCA_033816785.1). NCBI lineage: Eukaryota > Metazoa > Chordata > Aves > Piciformes > Picidae > Picus > Picus viridis. The sequence goes on from CM066568.1 coordinate 8,124,332, forward strand.
ACTTGCTGATGACTGACTCAATTCCCTCATCCATATCATCAATGAAGATGTTAAAGAGGATGGGGCCCAGCACTGATCCCTGGGGGACACCACTGGTGACTGGCCGCCAGCTGGATGTGGCACCATTCACCACCACTCTCTGGGCTCGGCCCTCCAGCCAGTTCCTAACCCAGCGCAGAGTGTTACTGTCCAAGCCATGAGCTGACAACTTAGCCAGCAGTTTACTGTGGGGGACGGTGTCAAAGGCCTTGCTGAGGTCCAGGTAGACTACATCCACAGGCCTCCCCACGTCCACCAGACGGGTCACCTGATCATAGAAGGAGATCAGGTTGGAGAGGCAGGACCTGCCCTTCCTAAATCCATGTTGGCTGGACCTGAGCCCTTGGCCATCCTGCAGGTGTGCAGTTATTGCCGCCAGGATAATCTGTTCCATCACTTTCCCTGGCACTGAGGTCAGGCTGACAGGCCTGTAGTTTCCGGGTTCCTCCATCTGTCCCTTCTTGTGGATGGGGACCACATTGGCCAGTTTCCAGTCATCTGGGACCTCTCCAGTGAGCCAGGACTGGAGGAAAATGATGGAGAGCGGCTTGGCCAGCTCATCTGCCAGCTCTCTCAGCACCCTAGGATGGATCCCATCTGGTCCCATGGACTTGTGGATGTCCAAGTGGCTCAGCAGGTCCCGAACTAATTCCTCATGGATTTCTGGGGTACTACACTGCTCCCCAACCCTACTACCCAGCTCAGGAGGCCACTCATCCTGGACTCCTACCTTGCTGTTAAACATCGAGGCAAAGAAGGCATTCAGGACCTCAGCCTTTTCCTGATCTTCGGTCACCGTGTTCCCCTCCAGGTCCAGTAAGGAGTGGAGATTCTTCTTGCCCTTCTTTTTAGCATTGATATATTTGTAAAATTGCTTTTTATTTTCTTTCACAGAGGTGGCCAGTTTCAGTTCCAACTGGGCCTTTGCTTCTCTAATTTTATTCCTACATAATCTAACCACTTCCTTGAACATACCTCGAGAAGCCTTCCCCTCCTTCCAAAGGTGATACAGCCTCTTTTTTTCCCTTAATTCCTCCAGGAGCTGCTTGCTCATCCAGGCCGGTCGCCTTCCCCGCCGGCTCATCTTTTGGCAGATGGGAACCGCCAGTTCCTGTGCCTTCAAGAGCTCCTTTTTGAAGTAGGTCCAACCCTCCTGGACCCCTCAGTTCATGAGGGTTGGTACCCAGGGAACTTTACAAATAAGTTTCTTAAAGAGGCTGAAGTTTGCCCTCCGGAAGTCCAAGGTGAAGATTCTGTTGGTACTCCTCCCTATCTCCCTGCATATTGAAAACTTCACTATCTCGTGGTCACTGCACCCTAGGCAGCCTCCCACGGTCACATCTCCCACCAGCCCTTCCCTATTGGAGAGCAGCAGGTCAAGCAGAGCCTGTCCCCTGGTAGGCTCGCTTAACAGCTGCGTCAGGAAGCAGTCCTCTATTCGCTCCAGGAATCTTCTGGACTGCCTTCTCTCTGCTGAATTCAGTTCCCAGCAGATATCTGGCAGGTTAAAGTCACCCACGAGGACAAGATCTGATGATCTTGAAACAGCCTCCAGTTGTTTGTAGAATAATTCATCAACCTCCTCATCCTGGTTGGGTGGTCTATAACAGACTCCAACCAGGATGTCAGATTTGTTGGGCTGCCCTCTGATTTTAACCCACAGGCTCTCAATTCCCTCATCTTCCACCTCAAGTTCAGAGGCAGAAAGTGTCTCCCTAATATACAAAGCCACCCCTCCTCCTCTTCTCCCTCGCCTATTCCTCCTAAAGAGCCTGTATCTTGAGACAGCCTTAAGCTGCCTATGGAATGCTTCATCAAGATCATCCTCCTGGTTGGGTGGTCTATAACAGACTCCAACCAGGATGTCTGCCCTGCTGGTCTTCCCTCTAATTTTTACCCACACACACTCAACCCGATTGTCCCTGATCTCCATCTCAATGGCATCTATTGCCTCCCTGATGTACAGGGCCACCCCTCCACCTCTTCTTCCTTGCCTGTCTCTCCTGAAGAGCCTGTAGCCATCAATTGCAGTGCTCCAGTCATGCGAGTTGTCCCACCACGTCTCTGTGATGGCAACTACATCATAACTTTCTTGCTGCAACAAGGCTTCCAGCTCCTCTTGTTTGTTACCCATGCTTCATGCATTAGTGTACATGCACTTCAGCTGGGCTGCTGGTTTCACCCCTGGCTCTAGCTTATCACCCCCAGACTCCTGTCTGGGGGGACTGGTTTCAGCCCCTTCCCCCTTCGAAGCTAGTTTAAAGCCCTAGGGTAGGGTGAGGAGGAGCCCAAGCAGGAGACTCCCTTCTCCACAGCAGACTGCTTCTACTCTGAGTGTGATGCTCAAGGTATGGTATACACCTGTGAGCCAACTCAGGTCAGCAGCCCTGGCTGACTCACAACTGCTGATGGCCTGCAGCCCACATCTATGAGACCATTCCAAAAGCAAGTCCCATGGTCTGCCTCAAATCTTTCTAAGGTGCCACATCACCACAAGATTTGCTTTTCAAGGCCCAGAACACTGTTATGGCTAGTAGCATAGGGCACAAGATATGTCTCCAGCTATACCGTAGCGGCTTCTACCACAGCAAGCACATGACACTTCCCCTAGCAGGTATGTGGAAATGATATATTGTCACTTTGCCAGACCTCCCCATGCTTGAATTTCAACCAGCACCTTCCATACCACATTGGTTTCAACTAGAGACCTCTGTTCCCCATGCACAGCAGGAGTTATCTCCAGAGACAGAGAGGGTGTGCCTCATTTACAATACAATAAACCAGGTTGGAAGAGACCTTCAAGATCATCGTGTCCAACCCATCAAACAACTAGATCATGTCACCAAGCACCCCATCAAGTCTTCTCCTGAACACCTCCAATGATGGTGACTCCACCACCTCCCCAGGCAGCCCATTCCAATGGGCAATCACTCTGTGTAGAACTTCCACCTAACCTCCAGCCTAAACATCCCCCTGGCACAGCCTGAGACTGTGTCCTCTTGGTCTGGTGCTGGCTGCCTGGGAGAAGAGACCAACCTCTGCCTGGCTACAACCTCCCTTCAGGTAGTTGTAGAAAGCAATAAGGTCACCCCTCAGTCTCCTCCTCTCCAGGCTAAGCAACCCCAGCTCCCTCAGCCTCTTCTCACAGGGCTTGTGTTCCAAACCCCTCACCAACTTTGTTGCCCTTCTCTGGACACATTCCAGCAAGTCAACATCCTTCCTAAACTGAGGGCCCCAGAACTGGACACAGTAATCAAGGTGTGGCCTAACCAGTGCAGTGTACAGGGGCAGAATGACCTCCCTGCTCCTGAAGAGCATTCCATCATTTCCAAGACTCCTGTTGATACCCATTTCTCTAGCCACTAGTCCCAACTACTTGGCTTCTCTACCATCTAACTCCAAACTACTAGCGCCATTATCTCAGTACTGAAGCAGTCAAATAAGAACTTACTTGCCGTCACAGCAATATAATCTTCATGTATTGTACAACTCAGGGACAGAGAGCAAGTGGTCACCTCTGATTCTTCTGCGAGTGATGTCCCTGCAGGACCTGGAACATACTAAGTCCCTGTATCAGCTGCATTACACTTCAGCAGGGGTTGAGTAACCACAGGGCTTGTTGTGGGGCCTGACATAGCTTCAGAGTCCTTCGCAGGGTTTGTGGCAGCCACCCAATACCCATCTCTACATCAATATTTTACTCTATGCAAGACCAAGAATTGAAAGACATTCAAAGGGCCTGACAATACAAGCAAAGTGGTGGAAGCATCCCAAAGATATACCCAAATCTCTTCACCAACTATCATTTCATAAATGTCAGAAATCCATGTAATTAGAAAAGAATTTATAAACCCATAACCTAACAGCAAAGACCAGGCCAGACTGGCACCTCTAGCCCCACACCCAGAAGCAATAAACTACACAAATCCAGAGTGGTAAAGCTATAGTTTTAAAAGCAGCTTTGGAACTAAAGACCAGAGAACTGCATCATCAACACAGTGAATGGTTATAAGTGTTCAGTCAAATCCACTAAAACTTCAACCTTTTGAAACTCTCTGAGTAAAGGTCTGCAGTCCCCTCAAGTGAGGTATTTAAATGGGATGCCAAATAAACACTGAGCACCAAGTTAAACAGTTACATTTAGTTCATACCTGGGGCTAAACTACAGCTATTGCTCTATCACCCAATAACCCCCACCCAGCAAAGAAGGGGAACCAGGAAAAGAAAAACAAATTCAATGCAATGACCAAACTAGTACCAACATCACTACAAAGTATATGTACTCAGCCCAACAAGACGCAGCAGTCACACTATCCAGGAAGACAGCCCTCAAGAACAGGAGAGGCAAGAACACAATAAAAACAGGCCCAAGGAGGAACCCCCCGCCCTGCAAACTTCCTCCTTTATACTAAGTGTGATGGTCATAGTATGGGATACACCTGTGGCCAACTCAAGTGAGCTGTCCTGACTGACTGTTAATGGCCTGCAGCCCTTGGCTGGTCCCAGCAAAAACAGGACACTGCAATGCTCCCATTGCTCTTACTGTTCTCCTAGCTCTTCTTGAAGTAGCTGTGGTCTCTAAGAGCATGGGTCTGCTTCATGTGAAGACTGAGGTAAACAAGACATTGAGAACCTCAGCCTTTTCCACATTACTTGTCACCAGCTCTCCCATTTCCTTTCTAAGGAGGCTCATGCCTTCTTTAGGCTTCCTTTTGCCATTAACATAATTACAGAAAGTTCTGCTGTTCCCGTTGTAGAAATTTTTGCTGTTCCCCTTGATCTCCCTGGCTAGATTTAATTCTTTAGCTTTTCTAATCAGGTCTCTTGTTACTCAGACAGCTTCCTTATATAGCCTCCATTCTAGCTGTCCTTTCTTTCACTCCATGTATAGAATAGAATGGAATAGAATAGAATAGAATAGAATAGAATAGAATAGAATAGAATAGAATAGAATAGAATAGAATAGAATAGACCAGACCAGGTTGGAAGAGACCTTTGAGATCATCAAGTCCAACCTATCATCTAACACCACCTAATCAACTAAACCATGCAACCAAGCACCCCATCATGTCTCCTCCTAAACACATCCAATGATGGTGAGTCCACCACCTCCCTGCGCAGCCCATTCCAATGGCCAATCACTCTCTCTGTATAGAACTTCTTCCTAACATCCAGCCTAAACTTCCCCTGGCACAGCTTGAGACGGTGTCCTCTTGTTCTGGTGCTGGCTGCCTGGGAGAAGAGACCAACCTCTGCCTGTCTACAACCTCCCTTCAGGTAGTTGTAGAGAGCAATAAGGTCTCTCCTGAGCCTCCTCTTCTCCAGGCTAAGCAACCCCACCTCCCTCAGCCTCTCCTCACAGGGCTTGTGTTCCAAACCCCTCACCAACTTCGTTGCCCTTCTCTGGACACGTTCCAGCAAGTCAACATCTTTCCTAAACTGAGGGGCCCAGAACTAGACACAGTAATCAAGGTGTGGCCTAACCAGTGCATTGTACAGGGGCACAATGACCTCCCTGCTCCTGCTGGCCACACTGTTCCTGATACAGGCCAGAATGCCATTGGCCTTTTTGGCTGCCTGGGCACACTGCAGGCTCATGTTCAGCTGTGGTGGTTTAAGCTTTAACTGGGAGTTAAGAGCTCAGATGGGGGCAAGGCTGAGAATCTCTCTCCCACTCCCCCTCCTCCCTCCCAACAGAGAGGGAAAAAAAAAAAAGGAAGGAGCAAATCCACCAAACAATAATTTGGAGTCGGCTTGGAAGTAGAGAGGTAAAGAGTTTTCTTTAAAAAAAAAAAAAAAAATATATATATATATATAAATACATATATATATAGCAATAACAAGTAAGGTTCACAAGGGCAAGGAACAAGGATGGATGGGAGGGGGACAAAGAAGAATAATACAAAACCAGTCTTTCTCTGAAGAGGCATGGAGGCAGCAAGGAGAAGGATCAGGCCCGACCATGTGGCAGAGGAGCAGGAAAGCAGCCGCAGTAGCTCTCATCCAGGAGAGGAAGGAGCCAAAAGGAGACCAAATAGCTGCAATGTCCTGTTTTTCATACCTTAGCTGGGCAGGGAGGTGGGAGTGGAACAGACTCAGTTTCCCAGGGGAAAACGTGCTGCAGGGAGGGCAAAAGTACCCACAAGCCCTCCACCCTGTTTTCTTTTTGTTTTCAGAATGGGCGTTAACCCACCACAATCCACCCCTCTGTTCCACTTCCACTCTCCTGTCACAGCCCCTTCATGCAATCTTGACACGTGGTATTCGAATCCTCAATGCAAGTCCCTTGTTATGCCTCGCTCTCTCAGGGCAGTCTCTCTTTCTCTGGTGCTGGTCAATGTAGGTGGTGCTTGAACTGGGCAGGGATGTGGAGAAAAATCAGGAATCTGTCTGGTGCTGTAGGGATGTCGGGAACAGTCCATTGCTGTAGGGAAGCAGGAACAGTCTGTTGCTGTAGGGAAGCAGGAACAGGTGAAGGTGAGATGACTCAGGAGCTCTCTGGATTGGTGTGCAGTGTGTATGTTGAGTCCTGGATGTTAGGCTGGTATTAAGCTAGGAGGGAAAACTTAGAACAACTTATAACTATTCACACAGTGACTATAATACATTGCTGTGTGTTGCCCCCTCTGAGTTCATCCCCTCTCAGCCAGAGTCATGTTCTGCTGTGGGATACACTGAATGTCCCCAATTTCTAACATGACCCAGTACATGTGTCCAGGCCTCTCAGCTGAGACCACCGCTCGGGTTGGTTTGCCCCCACCAGCAGCAGGAAAAACCCACATTGACTTCCCCAGCAGGTTTTTCTCAGCAATCACAGGGACTCCATCTCCATCCACTGCTTGCAGCAGGTAGGACTAGACAGGACCACCTCAGTTCACAGATCCTCAGCTGTCCACTAACCAAGTGGCTTGAGCTAGGTGTTTTTCCCAGTTTCTGAAGGTTCCACCCCCATGGCTTTTAGGGTGGTCTTTAGCAAGCCATTGTAGTGCTCGACCTTCCCCACAGCTGGTGCATGGTATGGGATGTGGTAAATCCACTCAATGCCATGTTCCTTTGCCCAGTTCCTTATGAGATGGTTCTTGAAGTGGGTTCCATTGTCTGATTCAGTCCTCCTGGGAGTGCCATGTCTCTGCAGGATATGTGTCTCTAGGCCCAGGATGGTGTTGCAAGCAGTGGCATGAGGTACTGGGTAGGTTTCCAGCCACCCTGTACTTGCCTCCACTATGGTCAGTACATACTGCTTGCTGCTGTGAGACCAAGGAAGGGTGATGTAGTCAATCTGCCAGGCCTCTCTGTACTTATATTTCGACCATCTCCCCCCATACCACGAAGGCTTCATGTGCTTGGCCTGTTTGAGGGCAGGACAGATGTCACACTCATGGATAACCTGTGAGATGGCCTCCATAGAGATGTCCACGGATCTGTCCCGAGCCCACCGGTATGTGGCATCTCTCCCTTGGTGGCCAGAAGTGTCATGGGCCCAGCGAGCTAAGAACAGCTCGCCCTTGTGTTCCCAGTCCAAGTCTATTTGGGAGATTTTAGCAGCCAGATCTGCTTGGTGGTTGTGCTTGTGCTCCTCTGTGGCTCTGCTCTTGGGGACGTGTGCATCGATGTGCCATACCTTTATTGGCAGCCTGTCCAGGTGGGCAGCAATGTCTTGCCACAGGTCAGCAGACCAAACCAGCTTCCCTTTTCTCTGCCACCCATTCCTCCTCCATTTCTTCAGCCCCCCCACAAGGCATTGGCTACCATCCAGGAGTCATTATAGAGGTACAGCACTGGCCAGTTCTCTCGTTCCGCTATATCCAGGGCCAGCTGGACAGCTTTTTCCTCTGCATACTGACTGTATTCGTCTTCTCCATCCCTTGCTTCCGCCACTTGCCTTTTTGAGCTCCAGACAGCTGCCTTCAATCTCCACTTGCTTCCTACAAGCCGGCAGGACCCATCTGTAAATGGAGCATAGCACTTCTCGTTGTCAGGGGAGAAGGCGCTATGGGGAAGCCTCCTCAGCATGGGTCACTGTCTGCTCTGGTGGCATTCCAAAGTCAGCACCCTCTGGCCAGTTGGTGATCACTTCCACAAAGCTCCCCATCCGAGCTCACTGAGTTATGAGGGCCATGCACTTACTCCAGGTGGCATCTGTGGCATGATGTGGGGTTGAGCCTCTCCCTTTGAACATCCAGGTCAGGACTGGAAGCCTTGGAGCTAGAAATAGAGGTGACAGTCCAAATTACCACAGAGGGAGCCCAGGCACCCTCATAGGCAGCTAGGATTTCCTTCTCTGTTGTGGTGTAGTTGGCCTCGGAGCCTTTGTACCCCTTACTCCGGAAACCTAGGGGTCTGCCCCTGGTTTCACCAAGAGCCTTCTGCCACAAGCTCCACGTAGGACCATTCTCACTGGCCACAGTGTACAACACATTCTTGATCTCTGGTCCAGTTCGAACAGGTCCCAAAGCCATAGCATGGACCACCTCTCGTTTTATCTGGTTGAATGCTACCTGCTACTCAGGTTACAATATCACAGTATCACCAAGGTTGGAAGAGACCTCAAAGATCATCAAGTCCAACCTGTCACCACAGACCTCATGACTAGACCATGGCACCAAGTGCCACATCCAATCCCCTCTTGAACACCTCCAGGGATGGCGACTCAACCACCTCCCCAGGCAGCCCATTCCAATGGCGAATGACTCTCTCGGTGAAGAACTTTCTCCTCACCTCAAGCCTAAACTTCCCCTGTTGCAGCTTGAGACTGTGTCCCCTTGTTCTGGTGCTGGTTGCTAGGGAGAAGAGGCCAACCCCTTCCTGGCTACAACCACCCTTCAGGTAGTTGTAGAGAGCAATGAGGTCGCCCCTGAGCCTCCTTTGCTCCAGGCTAAACAACCCCAGCTTCCTCAGCCTCTCCTCATAGGGCTTGTGCTCAAGGCCTCTCCCCAGCCTTGTTGCCCTTCTCTGGACACGTTCAAGTGTCTCAATGTCCTTCTTAAACTGAGGGGCCCAGAACTGGACACAGGACTCAAGGTGTGGCCTAACCAATGCAGAGTACAGGGGCACAATGACCTCCCTGCTCCTGCTGGCCACACTATTCCTAATGCAGGCCAGGATGCCATTGGCCTTCTTGGCCACCTGGGCACACTGCTGGCTCATGTTCAGGCAGCTGTCGATCAGCACCCCCAGGTCCCTCTCTGTTTGCCAGCTCTCCAGCCACTCTGACCCCAGCCTGTAGTGCTGCATGGGGTTGTTGTGGCCAAAGTGCAGCACCCGGCACTTGGACTTGTTGAATGCCATCCCATTGGACTCCACCCATCTGTCCAGTCAATTGAGGTCCCTCTGCAGAGCCCTTCTGTCCTCTAACTGACCAACATTTGCTCCTAACTTGGTGTCATCTGCAAATCTGCTGATGACTGTCTCAATCCCCTCATCCAAATCATCAATGAAGACATTGAAGAGGATGGGGCCCAGCACTGATCCCTGGGGGACGCCACTGGTGACTGGCCTCCAGCTGGATGTGGCACCATTCACCACCACTCTCTGGGCCCGGTCCTTCAGCCAGTTCCCAACCCAGCGCAGAGTGTTGCTGCCCAAGCCACGAGCTGACAGTTTAGCCAGCAATTTGCTGTGGGGGACGGCGTCAAAGGCCTCGCTGAAGTCCAGGTAGACTACATCCACAGGCCTCCCCACATCCACCAGGCGGGTCACCTGATCATAGAAGGAGATCAGGTTGGAGAGGCAGGACCTGCCCTTCCTGAATCCATGTTGGCTGGACCTGAGCCCCTGGCCACCCTGCAGGTGCGCAGTTATTGCCGCCAGGATAATCTGCTCCATCATTTTCCCTGGCACTGAGGTCAGGCTGACAGGCCTATAATTCCCTGGCTCTTCCTCCATCTGTCCCTTTTTGTGGATGGGGACCACATTGGCCAGTTTCCAGTCATCTGGGACCTCACCAGTCAGCCAGGACTGGAGGAAAATGATGGAGAGCGGCTTGGCCAGCTCACCTGCCAGCTCTCTCAGCACCCTAGGATGGATCCCATCCGGCCCCATGGACTTGTGAGTGTCCAAGTGGCTCAGCAGGTCCCGAACTAATTCCTCATGGATATCCAGGGCATTACACTGCTCCCTGACCCCATCACCCAGCTCAGGAGGCCACTCATCCTGAACTCCTCCTGCCTTGCTGTTAAAAATTGAGGCAAAGAAGGTGTTCAGGACCTCAGCCTTTTTCTCGTCTTTAGTCACCGTGTTCCCCTCCAGGTCCAATAGGCAGTGCAGGTTCTTCCTGCCCTTCTCTTTGGCATTAACATATTTGTAAAAGTGCTTTTTATTGTCCTTCACTGAGGTGGCCAGCCTCAGCTCCACCTGGGCCTTTGCCTCTCTAATTTTTTCCCTACATAATCTAACAACTTCCTTAAACATACCTCGAGAAGCCTTCCCCTCCTTCCAAAGGTGATACAGCCTCTTTTTTCCCTTAATTCCTCCAGGAGCTGCTTGCTCATCCAGGCCGGTCGCCTTCCCCGCCGGCTCATCTTTCAGCAGATGGGAACCGCCAGTTCCTGTGCCTTCAAGAGCTCCTGTTTAAAATAGGTCCAACCCTCCTGGACCCCTCAGTTCTTGAGGGCTGATACCCAGGGAACTTTGCAGATAAGTTTCCTAAACAGGCTGAAGTTCGCCCTCCGGAAGTCCAAGGTGAAGATTCTGTTGGTGCTCCTCCCTATCTCCCTGTAAATTGAAAAATTCACCATCTCATGGTCGCTGCACCCCAGGCAGCCTCCCACGGTCACTTCTCCTACCAGCCCTTCTCTACTGGAGAACAGCAGGTCAAGCAGAGCTTGACCCCTGGTAGGCTCACTCAACAGCTGCATCAGGAAGTTGTCCTCCATGCACTCCAGGAATCTTCTGGACTGCCTCCTCTCTGCTGAGTTAAGTTCCCAGCAGATATCTGGCAGGTTAAAGTCACCCACAAGGACAACATCTGATGACCTTGAGACAGCCTCCAGTTGCTTATAGAATGTTTCATCTGCCTCCTCATCCTGGTTGGGTGGTCTATAACAGACTCCAACCAGGATATCAGTTTTGTTGGTCTGCCCCCTGATTTTAACCCACAGGCTCTCAATCCCTTCGTTTTCCACCTCAAGTTGTGTGGCAGAGAGTGAGTCCCTGATATACAGAGCCATCCCTCCTCTTCTCCCTTGCCTGCCCCTCCTGAAGAGCCTGTAACCCCCCAGTGCAGCACTCCAATCATGTGTATCATCCCACCATGTTTCTGAGATGGCGACTATATCATAGTCACCCTGGTGGAGCAGGACTTCCAGCTCATCTTGCTTATTGCCCATGCTGCGTGCATTGGTGTACATGCACTTCAGCTGGGCTCTTGACTTCTCTATTGACCCTAATCTGTGCCCCACTCCTTCATCTGCAGAGGGACTGACTTCCTCACCCACCCCCTTCAGACCTAGTTTAAAGCCCTCTTAATGAGCCCTGCCAACTCAAGCGCTAGGATTCTCTTACCTTTTCTAGATAACTGCACCCCATCAGGTCCCAGCAGGTCGGGTGCAGTAAAAGTTGCCCCGTGATCGAAGAACCCAAAATTTCGCTGCTGACACCATCCCCTGAGCCAATTGTTGATGGTGTGGGTTCTCCTGTTCCTCTCAGTGTACTCCCCTGCCACTGAGGGAACTGAGCAGAACACCACTTGAGCTCCTGCCCCTTCAATCAACTGTCCAAGGGCCTTGAACTCCTTTTTAATTGCCCTAGTGCCCTTCTTGTCAATTTCATCACTCCCCGCTAGTATTACCAGCAGAGGGTAATAGTCAGAGGGCTGGATTAACTTCGGGAGTCTCCTTGTGATGTCCCTTACCCATGCCCCAGGTAGGGAGCAGACCTCCCTGTGGGATGGGTTGGGATGACATATGGGTCCCTCAGTACCTCCCAGGAGAGAGTCCCCAACAACTACAACCCTTCTCCTTTTCTTTGTGGAGCTGGTCGTTATAGTTGCTGGGGACCGCTTGGCCTTAGGCTCCCCCTAGATGGGGCTGCTCCTCAGCCCTCTCATCCCCACTGCCCTCGGCCTGCAGGGCAGGTTCTGGCAGGTTCAAGTCACCCACAAGGACAAGGGTTTGTCTGGGTAGATGCTGTTTTTCTACCCTTCATCCGAGTGACAACCATGGTTCAACGCTCGATTGGAAAAAAAAAAAAAAAAAAAGTTTTTAAATTTTTGTGAGCAGCAGGAAGGTTCTCAAACCAAACTGGCGGCGTGCACAGCCCGGGCGGGGTTTGAACCTCCCCTGGCTGACGTCACACTCCCGATCCCGAGCAGGCTCACGAGACCACGATCCTGCTGGACCTCCCTGCTAACCCCGAGTCTTCCCGACCTGCAAAGCCCCGAAAGGAAAGCAAAAGCCAAGCAGAAAGCTCACGATCCAAGCGGAGCGGTCCCCATTGCCGCTTCTGGTCGGCTCCAACACAAGATGGTTTGAGAGATCTCCTGAGATCTCCTTGGTCTCCTGAGAGATTGTTGATTACTCTCTTGGCTTTTTACAGCAGTGTGGTGGTTTGAGCCTTAACTAGGAGTTAAGCACTCAGGTGGGGCAAGGCTGAGAATCTCTCCCCCACTCCCCCCTCCTCCATCCCAACAGAGAGAGGAGAAAAGGAAGGAGCAAACTCACCAAACAATAATTTGGAGTCGGCTTGGAAGTAAAGGTAAAGAGGTGTCTTTAAACTATATATATATATATACATATATATAACAATAACAGGAAAAGGTTCACAAGGGCAAGGAACAAGGATGGATGGGAGGGGGACAAAAACAAGAGAATAATACAAAACCAGCCTTTCTCTGAGGAAGCGTGGAGGCAGCAGGATCAGGTCCGACCATGTGGCAGAGGAGCAGGAGGGTAGCTGCAGTAGCTCTCATCCAGCAGAGGCAGGAGCCAGAGAAGAAGGGCCAACAGCTACGATGTCCTGCTTTTTATACCCTAGCTGGGCAGGGAGGGGGAGTGGAACAGTGTCAGCTTCCCAGGCGAAAAATGCCCTGCAGGGAGTGAAAAGTACCTGCAAGTCCTCCACCCTGCTATGTTCTTTTGTTTTCAGAAAAGGGTGTTAACCCACCACAAGCAGATACCTTTGCTGTTTTCTTAAATGATCCCTTTTTAACTGTTGTTTTCCCTTTCAGTTCAAGCACCCAAGCTTCCAATTTATAAGTGGGTTCACCATCCCACGTCCTCATGTCCTCCTCCTGGTCACGAAGGAAAAACCAGAGTACTCCATGTGGTGTGCATCTGGGGCTCCCTTTCCCTCTGACTGAGGCAGGAGGGGACCTGGTCAATGAGGCACTGGCTCGTGGAAATGAGTTGGTACAGAGGTTATCTTCAAAATTCTGGAGCCAGGCTGACACAGTCTCCACAGACCGTGCATCCTCCTCCAAATGCCAGGCTGTTTGTATACAATGCTGGAGCACCTTGGATCACTTTCCTCCACATGGCCTGTGTGCATGGGACATCCTCTGGATCTGTGGAGACACTTTGATCATCTAAATTACTATAGATAACTTCCAACACCGCTAATTCTCTTAGGTATTGGATTCCTTCATCTGCAGTGTTCCAATTCCCTGGAGAACTCATAAGGTCCTCCTTGCATGGGTACCTGGCCCTCACACATAGCAGGAGTCATCTCCAGAGGCTGCATATGCCTGTCTCCTTTGCAATGCCTTTCTCAATGCCTCTGTTTCTAGCAACGGGTCCCAATTGTTGGGTGTCTTTCCCTTCCAGCAGTTGGCTGTCAGCCCCATTATCCCAGCACTGGAGCAACCAAGCAGCAATCCGCTCTCCTGGCTGATGACTATAATCCTTGCGTATGTCTCTCAGATCCGCTGAGGTTAAGGACCGAGTAGTCTCTGCTTCTTGTTTAATCTCACTCACTTCCTCTAATTTCCCACTTGATGGACCAGCCTCTTGATCATAATCTTCCTCATCCCTTATCAATAGATGAAAGGGACCAGTTGACCTCCTTGTTCACTGCTTCTTTTTTACGACTGGGGCAATCTCTCTGGTTGCTGTTTGGGTCTCCATCTCCACCATGGTATCCTCAGGTAGTGCTTGGGTGCCTGCCTCAGCCATAGTTCTCATAGAGTACTGAATTGTGGCTCGGTAAGCACAGGCCAGGCCCCAGCAGAGTGCAAGAAGTTGTCTATTCTCATTGGGATAAGCGAGGCACCCTTCTATCAGATGGTGAGTCAGTTTAGTAGGATCGGTCGCCTCTTCCGGGGTAAAGTCCCAGGCTATGGGAGGTGATAACCATCCTAGGAATCTGCCCAAGTCCTTCCACACACTCTGCCATCCAGGGACTGACTGCCTCAAGGCACACTTCAATATATCCCCACCCAAAGGCTGTCTCTTTTCATGCCATGATGGAACCAAACTCTACAAAACCCGCAAAATCCCTTTGAGGGATAGGCCATTCTCATATGCTATGATCTTTTTCCTCCTCTGGGACAGATGTACTCCATCTGTTGCCAGCTGACCTGGTGCGATAGAAAGTTCCCCAAGATCGAAAAAAACAAAATTCTTTTGGTAGCACCAGCCTCTAAGCCACTTGTGGATTATAGCTGCCAACCTGTTCCTTCTGGTATTCCCTCCTGCAACTAATGGTATTGATGAGAAAATTATTTGTGCACCTGACCCCTCAACCAGTTCTCCCAGGGCCTTGAAGTCATTTTTGATTGCCTTGGGATCTCTGGTTGCAACATCATTGCTCCCTAACTGCATAACTATTAAGGGATAGTAATCAGAGGGACATACCATACTAGGCAGCTTTCTGGTAACATCCCTGACCCGGGCCCAGGGAGGCAGCAGACTTAGAATCATAGAATCATAGAACCAGTCAGGGTTGGAAGGGACCACAAGGATCAGCTAGTTCCAACCCCCTGCCATGGCCAGGGACACCCTACACTAGATCAGGCTGGCCAGAGCCTCGTCCAGCCTGGTCTTAAACACCTCCAGGGACGGGGCCTCAACCACCTCCCTGGACAACCCATTCCATGGCTTCACCACTCTCATGGGGAAGAACTTCCTCCTCACATCTAGCCTGAATCTCCCTATTTCCAGCTTCATTCCATTCCCCCTAGTCCTATCACTACCTGAGATCCTGAGAAGTCCCTCCCCAGCCTTCTTGTAGGCCCCCTTCAGATACTGGAAGGCCACAATGAGGTCACCTCGGAGCCTTCTCTTCTCCAGACTGAACAGCCCCAACTCCTTCAGTCTGTCCTCATGGGAGAGGTGCTCCAGCCCTCTGATCATCCTCGTGGCCCTTCTCTGGACACGCTTCAGCACGTCCACATCCCTCCTGTAATAGGGGCTCCAGAACTGGAGGCAGTACTCCAGGTGGGGTCTCACCAGAGCTGAGTAGAGGGGGAGAATCACCTCCCTTGACCTGCTGGTCACACTTCTCCTGATGCAGCCCAGGATCTGATTGGCTTTCCGGGCTGCAAGCGCACATTGAGAGCTCATGTTGAGCTTCTCGTCCACCAGCACCCCCAAGTCTCTCTCCTCAGGGCTGCTCTCCAGCCAGTCACTGCCCAGCCTGGATTTGTGCCTGGGATTGCCTCGACCCACATGCAGGACCCTGCACTTGGTCTTGTTGAAGCTCATGAGGTTGGCTTGTGCCCACCTCTCCAGCCTGTCTAGGTCCCTCTGGATGGCATCCCTTCCCTCCAGCGTGTCCACTGCACCACACAGCTTGGTGTCGTCAGCAAAACTTGCTGAGGGTGCACTTGATGCCACTGTCCATGGCACCCACAAAGATGTTGAACAAGACTGGTCCCAGGACTGATCCCTGAGGGACTCCGCTTGTCACTGGCCTCCACTGGGACATGGACCCGTTGACAGCCACTCTTTGGGTGTGGCCACCAAGCCAGTTCTTTATCCATCTAGTGGTCCATCCATCAAACCCATGTGTCACCAGCTTGGAGACCAGGAGGTGGTGCGGGACAGTATCAAAGACTTTGCTCAGGTCCAGGTAAATGACATCAGTTGCTCGCCCCTCATCTATTAATGCTGTCACATGCTCATAGAAGGCCACCAGGTTTGTCAGGCAGGATTTGCCCTTGGCAAAGCCATGCTGACTGTTCCCAATCACCTCTTCACTATTCTTCTGAGTCAGTAGTGCCTCCAAGAGGATCTGCTCCATGATCTTTCCAGGCACAGAGGTGAGACTGACTGGCCTGTAGTTCCCTGGTTCCTCCTTCTTGCCCTTTTTGAAAATGGGAGTAATGTTTCCCCTTTTCCAGTCTGTGGGGACTGCCCCAGTCTGCCATGACTTCTGGAATATAATAGAGAGGGGTTTGGCAACCTCATCTGCCAGTTCTCTCAGCACCCGTGGGTGTATCCCATCGGGTCCCATGGACTTGAACACTTTTAGGTTCTTCAGGTGATCACGAACCTGAGCTTCACTTATGATGGGCAGCTCTTCATCCCTGTCCCTGGCATCATCTTCCATGACACCAGGAGTGTGGCTGGAGGCCCTTGCAGTGAAGACTGAGGTAAAGAAGTGATTGAGTACCTCAGCCTTTTCCACATCACTTGTGACTAATTCACCACTTTCCTTTCTGAGGGGGCCCACACCTTCCCTAGTCTTCTTCTTGCCATTAACATACCTATAGAAATTCTTAGTGCTCCCTTTAACCTCCCTGGCTAGATTCAATTCAAACTCTGCTTTGGCTTTCCTAACCAGGCCTCTTGCTGCTCGGGCAGCTTCCTTATATACCCCCTGTTCTATCTGTCCTTCCCTCCACTTCCTGTAGAGTTTCTTTTTAAGTAATAGTGTGTCCAGTAGCTCCTTGTTCATCCAGGCAGGCCTCCTAGCATTCCTTTCTGCTTTTCTCCTTGTAGGTATATATAGCTCCTGGACACAGAGAAGGTGGTCCTTGAATACTGACCAGCTGTCCTGGGTCCCTCTTCCCTTCAGGGCTTCATCCCACGACACTTTGGCCAGCAGATCCCTGCCGCGATCGAAGTCTGCACGCCTAAAGTCTAGGGTCGTAAGCTTAGAATACGTCCTCCTGATTGCCCTGAGGATATTAAATTCAACTGCTTCATGGTCACTGCAGCCAAGGCTGTCTCTGAGCCTCACATTCATTACCAGCCCTTCCCTGTTGGTGAGAACAAGGTCCAGCATAGCACCTTTTCTTGTTGGTTCCTCTACCATTTGGAGGAGGAAGTTGTCTTCTATGCAGTCCAGGAACATCCTGGATTGCTGATGCCTTGCTGTGTTGTCCCTCCAGCAGATGTCAGGGTGGTTGAAATCCCCCACGAGGACCGGGGCTTGTGACCTGGAAGCCACTTCTATTTGCCTGTGGAGGGCCTCATCTGCTTGGTTCTGCTGGTCAGGTGGCCTGTAGGAGACCCCCACAGTAATATCTCCTTCCCCTGTCTTGCCTTTAATTCTAACCCATAAACTCTCAACCAACTCATCATGCCTCCCCAGGTGGAGTTCTGCTGATTCCAGCTGGTTGTTGACCTAGAGGGCAACACCTCCTCCTCTCCTTCCCTGCCTATCCTTCCTAAAAAGCTTATACCCGTCTATCCCTACGTTCCAGTCATGGGAGTCGTCCCACCAAGTTTCGGTGATGCCCACTATGTCATGGCGTCCCAACAGCACGGTGGCCCTTAACTCATCTTGTTTGTTGCCCAAGCTGCGTGCATTTGCATAGAAGCGCTTCAGCTGGGCTGGCCCTGTCGTCCTCTTGTGCCAACTCCTCTTGGTTTCCACAGGGTGTCCTGGTGCATCATTCGTGGCTTGCCTCAGGGCAGCAAGTTGAGAGTCCTTACCAGCTCTCCATCCCTCTGCCTCTGGTGAGCTGCCCCTCTGTTTGTCACAGGCCAGCAGGAGACTATTAACCCCTCCCCCCTTCAAATCTAGTTTAAAGCCTTGTCAATGAGCCTTGCCAATTCCTGCCCCAGGATCCTTTTCCCCCTCTGGGACAAGTGTGTCCCATAAGTTGTTTTCAGCTCTGCTGCCTTGAAAACCAAACCATGATTGTAGAACCCAAAGACCTGTCGATGGCACCAGCCCCGGAGCCATGAATTGACCTGTTGGCTCTTCCACAATGTTCCCTCATCCATCGTTGATGTTAGAGGGATAGCAGAGAACACTACTTGAGATCCTGACCCCTTTAGCAGGTGCCCTAACGTTCTGAAATCTCTTTTAATTGATTGTGAGCCTCGCATTGTTGCATCGTCACTACCCGCTTGAAAGACCAGCAGTGGGTAGTAGTCTGAAGGACTCACAAGTTGGGGAATTTTGCCTACTATGTCCTTTACTTGGGCACCAGGGAGGCAGCAGATCTCCCTATGAAATGGGTCTGGTCTGCATATTGGGCCCTCTGCTCCCTTCAGTAGGGAGTCTCCTACAACGATGACCCTACGAGGTTTCCTTTCTGGACTAGTTTTGATAGCTGGCCTGAGGGAACCTGTCATTGGTGCAGCTTCTGTCTTCCTTGAGTCCTCATCCTCACCTATGACCTGCTCCTCCTGCAGAGCCTCATACCTATTCTGAACCTGCACTGTAGGCAGTGTGCTGCTCAAAGTAGCACGCTTGCTCCGTCTGCACTTCTTCCGTCAGGCAGAGACCTGCTCCCATTGGCCCTGCTCATGTGGGTTACTGCAGGGAGGCTGAGAGGCTAGCTGATGGGAAGGTATCAAACTCCCATCTCCACTAAAAGTTACCCCCTGTTCTGGTTTGGTCGAAGTTAGATTTTGGGAATAGTCAGTGTTCCTTTCACTGTCTCTTATAGCTCTAAGCCTTTCTACCTCTTCTTTTAGTTTGGCCAACATGCTCATCAGATCGCTTATCTGCTCACAACTCACACAGGAGTTGTTCCTTCCATCCTCCATATCGAGTGCCAGGTCCCAGCACTCACTGCAGCCACCTACTTGAATACCTGCATGCTTGTGAGTGGCCTCTGTTTGGGTGCCAACTGTTCTTCTACTAGCCTTACTTCTAGTAGTAACCATGTTGCAGTAACCACCCTCTTAATCACCCTCTCCGCTGCTGCCTGCTCTCTCAGCTACACGCTGGGGCTGTTTGGTTGGCACGCCGAGCTCCTTGCCGCTGCCTGCTCTCTCAGCCACGCGCTGGGGCTGTTTGGTTGGCACGCCGAGCTCCTTGCCGCTGCCTGCTCTCTCAGCCACGCACTGGAGCTGTTTGGTTGGCACGCCGAGCTCCTTGCCGCTGCCTGCTCTCTCAGCTACATGCTGGGGCTGTTTGGTTGGCACGCCGAGCTCCTTGCCGCTGCCTGCTCTCTCAGCTACATGCTGGGGCTGTTTGGTTGGCACGCCAAGCTCCTCGCCGCTGCCTGCTCTCTCAGCCACGCGCTGGGGCTGTTTGGTTGGCACGCCGAGCTTCTCGCCGCTGCCTGCTCTCTCAGCTACACGCTGGGGCTGTTTGGTTGGCACGCCGAGCTCCTCGCCGCTGCCTGCTCTCTCAGCCACGCGCTGGGGCTGTTTGGTTGGCACGCCGAGCTCCTCGCCGCTGCCTGCTCTCTCAGCCACGTGCTGGGGCTGTTTGGTTTGCGAGCCGAGTTCCTCGCTGCTGCCTGCTCTCTCAGCCACGCGCTGGGGCTGTTTGGTTGGCACGCCGAGCTCCTCGCCGCTGCCTGCTCTCTCAGCCAAGCGCTGGGGTTTGTTTGGTTTGCCGCGGTTTCTACGGCAACCCCTCCCCCTGCTACGTCACTGCCCTCAGGCATGTAGGCAACCCGAGCCTGCTGCCCCTCCTCCCCTCTCCAGGAGGTCCAGAGCCACCAGCCCCTTACCTCCTGAAAAGCAAGCAAAGCAAAGGCAAAAGCAAGCTCTCAGAGCTGAGTTCCTCGCTGCTGCCTGCTCTCTCAGCCACACGCTGGCACTTCCCTGTGGTAAGGATCCAGCCAACACATGGGGCCCTCTGTTCCACTCAGGAGGGAATCACCAATAACAATTACCCTTCTCTTTTTTTTGAGGGAACAAGTCCTGATGCTGGGGGAAGGCTGTTTTGCCCTAGGCGAAATCTCAGATGGTGTGTCCTCCGGCATCAGAATCACCTCACCCTCGACCTCCAGTGCCCCATACTTGTTTTCCAAGGGCAGTGGGGAAGGTGAGGGAGGCAAGGAGGTTTTACTTTGTGTCTTTTGAGAGGAACCTGAGTCCATTCCCGCTGCTTCTTGGGTAACCAACCTCTGCTAGGGGAGCCTGCAGAGCCTGGTTACTCAAGTTCAACACCCTTCTCCATTCCCTTACACCTCTAAGTCTAGCAACCTCATCCTTCAGTCTGGCCACCAGGTTAAGCAGATAGGAAATCTGCTCACACCTAATGCAGGAGCTGTCCCCACTACCCTCCATTTCAAGTGCCAGGCTCCAGCACTCTCTGCAGCCAGATACCTGGACACCTACCTGCTTATGTTCCACCCCAGTCTGGGTCGACACTGATTGTTTGAAGGAATTTTTGCTGCGAGTCACAGCCATCCCTATCCCTGGCCACGGGGCCTACTGGACAAAAAATTAGAAAAAGTGCAGCAGCTCATGCAGCTGGCTGGAGCCGAGTGAGAACACAGCAGCTGCCTTCCTGAAATGCAGCCCCCCGTGTAGCACTCCAATCATGC
This sequence comes from Picus viridis, assembly GCA_033816785.1. Taxonomy (NCBI): domain Eukaryota; kingdom Metazoa; phylum Chordata; class Aves; order Piciformes; family Picidae; genus Picus; species Picus viridis. The sequence continues at coordinate 8,144,991 of CM066568.1, forward strand.
ATGTTATCCCACCATATTTCTGAGATGGCAACTATATCATAGTCACCCTGGTGGAGCAGGACTTCCAGCTCATCTTGCTTATTGCCCATACTGCGTGCATTGGTGTACATGCACTTCAGCTGGGCTCTCGACTTCTCAATTAACCCTAATTTCTGTCCCATTCGTTCCTCTTCAGAGGGACTGATTTCCTCACCCACCCCCTTCAGACTGAGTTTAAAGCCCTCTTAATGAGCCCTGCCAACTCAAGCGCTAGGATTCTCTTGCCCTTTCTAGATAATTGCACCCGAACAGGACCCAGCAGGTCGGGTGCAGTAAAAGCTGCCCTGTGATCAAAGAAACCAAAATTCCGCTGCTGGCACCATCCCCTGAGCCATTTGTTGATGGTGTGGGTTCTCCTGTTCCTCTCAGTGTACACCTCTGTCACTGAGGGAACTGAGCAGAACACCACTTGAGCTCCTGCCCCATCAATTAATTTTCCAAGGGCCTTGAATTCCTTTTTAATCACCCTGGTGCCCTTCTTGTCAATTACATTGCTTCCAGCTAGTATTAGCAGCAGAGGGTAATAGTCAGAGGGCTGGATTAACTTCGGGAGTCTCCTTGTGATGTCCCTTACCCATGCCCCAGGTAGGGAGCAGACCTCCCTGTGGGATGGGTTGGGATGACATATGGGTCCCTCAGTACCTCCCAGGAGAGAGTCCCCAACAACTACAACCCTTCTCCTTTTCTTTGTGAAGCTGGTCGTTATAGTTGCTGGGGACCGCTTGGCCTTAGGCTCCTCCCCAGATGGCTGCTCCTCAGCCCTCTCATCCCCACTGCCCTCGGCCTGCAGGGCCTCATACTGATTATGCAAGGGCAGCGGAGGAGGAGAAGAGGGCCTGGAAGGATTCCCCTTGCACTCCTGGCAGGGACCTATATCCATGCCTCCCTGTTTCCAGGGACCCTTCCCTCAGCAGGGGAGATCTGCAGAGCCTTCTCCCACATATCTAACTCCCTTTCGCTTTCCCTTATTGACCTGAGCCTAGAAACCTCCTCCTTCAGCTCGGCCTCTTCATCCTTCAGCTCAGCCACCAGACTGAGGAGAAAGTTCACCCGGTCACACCTGACACAGGTGTTCTCTCCTTCCCCCTCCATTGCAAGTGCCAGGCTGAAGCACTCTCTGCAGCTGGCACCCTGGACACCTGCATGGTGATGCAGCAACTCTGTCTGGGTAGATACTGTTTTTCTAGCCTTTGTCCCAGTGACAACCATGGTTCAACTTTTGATTGAAAAACCAAACTTTTTTTTTTTTTAATTTTTGTGAGCAGCAGGAAGGCTCTGCAGCCACAATGGCGTCGTGCGCACAGCCCGGCCGGGATTTAAACCTCCCGCAGCTGACGTCATGCTCCCAGTCCTGAGCAGGCTCACGAGAGGACGATCCTGCCGGACCTCCCTGCCAACCAGGGGTCCTCCCGACCCACAAAGCCCCGAAAGGAAAGCCAAAAGCCAGGCAGAAAGCTCACGGTTCAAGCGGAGCGGTCCCAAATGCCGCTCCCAGTCGGCTGTGAAGCCAAAATGGCATCACGTGCACAGCCCAGGTGGGATTTAAACCTCCCACGGCTGACATCACGCTCCCGATCCCAAGCAAGCTCACGAGAGGACGATCCTGCCCAACCTCCCTGCCAACCAGCAGGAGACTATTAACCCCTTCCCCCTTCAAATCTAGTTTAAAGCCATATCAATGAGCCCTGCCAATTCCTGCCCCAGGATCCTTTCCCCTCTCTGGGACAAGTGCATCCCATAAGCTGTTTGCAGCTCTGGTGCCTTGTAAACCAAGCCATGATTGTAGAACCCAAAGCCCAGTTGATGGCACCAGCCCCAGAGCTATGAATTGACCTGTTGGCTCTTCCTCAATGTTCCCTCGTCCATCACTGATGTTAGAGGGATAGTGGAGAACACAACTTGAGCTCCTGCTCCCTTCAGCAGTTGCCCTAAGGTTCTGAAGTCTCTTTTAATTGATTGTGAGCCTCTCGTTGCATCGTTGTGGTGGTGAAAGTTCAGTTCTCCCCCACACACAAAGAAACCATGGCTAACTCATTCGGAGAAGCGAAAATGGATAAGCTATATTTACAAGCAGGATGAGATGCAGTGAATATATACACAATATACAGTATTTACAATATATACAAAAATATACAGCAAAGAATGTAACACAAAAAAAGAAATTTCCCTCCTCCAGCCAGGAGGGTCCCCCCCAACCATACCCCCCTCTCTCCCTACCTCCCTTTTTTCCCAAAAAGGGGTTAGAGAGAGAAAAGGTAATTACTAAGGAGGAAATTCTGTTAGCTCGAATCGTATGCAAGAATTAGTTTTTTATCTGTTAGTTGAAGGTCAGCACCTGCCAGCACAGACAGAAAACAGCTGTTGCTCAGAGAGACTGAAACAGACAGACTGAACTGACTGAGATTCCAACTGAACTAAAACTAAAAATTTAAAGTTGCATTCTACCAATCTACCAATGAAATTTGTTTAGACTTATCTTTCCTTTTTCTACCAAAACTTTCAGCCAGAGTGTTCCAGTAACTGTCCCTTTCTCAAAGGCACAGCCTAAAACAGTCACAATCGTCACTACCCATCTGAAAGACCAGAAGTGGGTAGTAGTTTGAAGGACTCACAAGGTTGGGAATTTTACCTACAATGTCCCTTACTTGGGCACCAGGGACGCAGCAGACCTCTCTATGAAATGGGTTTGGTCTGCATATTGGGCCTCTCCTCCCTTCAGTAGGGAGTCTCCTATAACAATGACCCTACGAGGTTTCTTTTCAGGATTAGTTTTGATGGCTGGCCTGAGGCAACCTGTCATTGGTGCAGCTTCTGATCTTCTTGAGTCCTCATCCTTACCGATGACCTGTTCCTCCTGCAGAGCCTCATACCTATTCTGTAAGTGCACTGTAGGCAGCATGCTGCTCAAAGTAGCACGCTTGCTCTGTTTGCATTTGTTCTGTCAGGCAGAGACCTGTTCCCATTGGCCCTGCTCATGTGGGTTACTACATGGAGGCTGAGAGGCTTGCTGATGGGATGGTATCAAACTCCCTGTTCCACTAAGAGTTACCCCCTGTTCTGGTTTTGTAGAGGTTAGATTATGGAAATAGTCAATTTTCCTTTCGCAGTCTCTTACAGCTCTTAGCATTTGCACCTAAACCCCTAAACCATATCCTATGCACCACATCCAAACCACCTTTAAACACATCCAGGGTTGGTGTCTCAACCACCTCCTTGGGCAGCTCATTCCAATGCCTGGTCACTCCTGTGAAACATTTTTCCTAATGTCCAGTCTAAGCCTACCCGGTTGTAGTTTGAGGTCATTCCCTCTTGTTCTAATACTAATTACCTGTGAGAAGAGACCAGCACAAGCTTCTCTACAATGTCCTTTCAGGTAGTTGTAGACAGCAATGAGGTCTCCCCTCAGCCTCCTCTTTTCCGAACTAACCATCCCCAGCTCCTTCAGTCACTCTTCATCAGATTTATTCTCCAGGCCCTTCACAGCTTCCTTGCCTTCCTCTGCACTGGCTCCAGCACCTCCACATCTCTCTTGTATTGAAGTGCCCTAAACTGGACACAATACTCAAGGTGTAGCCTCACCAGAGCTGAGTACAAAGGGACAATCACCTCCCTACTCCTGCTGGACACAGCATTTCTTATACAGGCCAGGATGCCATTGGCTTTCTTGGCCACCTGGGCACACTGCTGGCTGATATTCAGCTGCTTGTTGATTAGAACCCCCAGGTCTCTTTCTGCCAGGCAGCTTTCCAACCACACTGCCCCAAGCCTGTAGCATTGCTTGGGGTTGTTGTAACCCAAGTGCAGGACCTGGCATTTGGCCTTGTTGAAGCTTATGCCATTAACATTGGCCCATCTATTATCAGCCTCAGGGGGCCCCACACAGACATGAAGGCCCTCTAAACATCCTATTAGCTAATCCCTTTTGGTTCCTACACAGATGAATCAGCCAAGCCAGGCCATATGGCTGGGTATGAACTGATTCCTGCTGACACTGTACCTTCAGCCCTGCAGCAGCACTCAATTAACCTAAATGAGCACATGACAAAAAAACATGCATCCTGGGGATGGCAGTGAGCCACACTGCCTGGCAGGTTCTGGCTCTACAGTGACTCTCAGGTAAATGCCATGAACCAATTGTTAGTATCCCAATAAGTCTAAGGAAAATTTTTGCAGATTTTCTCATGGATGCAGGTGCTCAAATGTCAGTAAAATGTAAAGAGACCGCGGAACACCTAAATGTGACCACCAGCCACCGCAAAATAGTCTCTACTGAACTTGATGGGATCATAAAGAAATGGCCCACAGCAAAAAATTACTTTGTAGCTCCCAGGGGAGAAAAGGTTGACCCAATCTGAGATTGTCCTAGGAGCTGCTACAAAAACATATTAGGATTTGACCTATTGTATGGCAGAGTATGAAAAGTCCCTGATGGAACAATATGGAGTTTTGTGGGATGAGGTGAACTATCAATTTGCTAGAAATAGCTGTAGCTCTACCCTCATCAATAATGCTGGAAAATTCCATTGATTTAGTACCAGATGGGTAATGCCTTCTCTCTAACCCAATGTGTGCCGGCGAGGCAGAAGCCGAGCAATTCTCTTTTGTTTGTTTTTCCCAGGTTGTTGGCGCACCCAGACCTCGGAAAACTGCACCTCGAACCAAGGACTCTCCCACTCCAACCTTGAGAATTCAGAGAGATTGTTCATTTATATGTGTGGTGTGATTTTTTTGTTTTGATTTGTATAGCTTCTTGTAAACCAAATGCTTTGAGAAGGTAACTTTTGATTGTGAACAAGAGTGTTGGATTCAAGTTTCACATTCGTGTGCTTAGTTAGGTGACGATTGTAGTTGGAATCAACAAACATGGCATTTACAACCCATATGGGGAAGATATGTTTTACTTTAATATGTTATGGAAATGGATAGCACCCTGCTGGGATCCAGGAGATACTCAGGGTGATACCAAGTGAACTTTATGTGTCCAACCCCCATGTCTTGACCGTGATACAGGGGGTTTGGGCATAAGCATGCTTGTTCCTGGTTTAGATCTGACAATGGCCCTCAAGGTTTTACACCATTTGACAAGGGATTCTCTTTTGCTCCGGTATCAAACTGGCAGCGTTCTGACTGTTGCTGGATAGGGATAGAGATAGGGATTGGGATAGGGTGATGGTCAGAGTGATGAAGATCAAATGCAAGCAGAGCATAGAGCCAAAAGGCTGCGTTTATTCCAGCAAACAACTCATATTTGTGTGTGTTGCTAGTGTGGCTGCCTGCAATTGGTTAACAAACATGTCTCAAGGTTCTCACTGGTCACTGATAGCATTGCCATGGTTACTCATTCAGCCAGCCCAGGTGGCTCCTATCTCATCCTCAGACACTCAGTCTAGGGAGTTTCCAGATTCTCATGGGAACACAGTGATGTTTTCTCACCAGAACTCTCCAGAAGGTTCACAGATACATCACAGTCCCCCACAGTGGACTTGTCAAAATGTGATAAATTGTTCCAATTGGAAATACCATAATTGTGTTGAATACTATTGGCCAGTTTGCATCCCCCTAAAAATGGGCTGCCTAAGACAAAAGGCAGTCAGTGCAAATTTTGCACCCCCTCTGTGTTGCCTCTGGTGATGCTCTGGCTGGCTTGATATGGGCCTACAGTGATGGTATGATGTAGGTCTCTTTATGGGTTGGATTGCCTGAGCTTCAATGTACCTTGTGCCTCCCAGCATTGTGTCCCAAGTGAAAAGGATTTCTGTCTGACCTCACTGGGTGGCTTGTACTAAAAAGGCAAACATAAAACTTGGGTAGCAGGGTGGTGAGACCCAGGAGCAGCTACATGCATAGCCTGGGGAATGGAAGGATTTGGGGGATTAGGATCTGCTACTTTGCAAACACAATCATAGATGAATTAATTAGCCTGTCATGTGGAGAAATTAGCTACTGCTACTGACATCAGTCTACAGTTACTTAACAGTCAACGACAAGCTACTTCAAAAATGGCTCTACAGAACTGCATGGGACTGAATTAATGCTGTTACACCAAAATGGACTTTGTGGATACCTAAACCTCTCCAGTACAGACTGCTGCATTCACATCCCTGATGTTACACAGGACCATCGAGAGGTGATTCTGCCACTTTACTTTGCTCTGGTAAAACCTCACCTGGAGTACTGCATCCAGCTCTGGGGCCCTCAATACAGGAAGAGCATGGGCCTGATGGAGCAGGTCTAGAAGAAGCTCCACGCAGCTCTGGGCAGCCTGATCTAGTTGAGGATTCTCCTGCTTACTGCAGAGGGGGTTGGACTAGGTGACCTTTAGAGGTCCCTTCCAACCCAAACCCTTCTATGATTCTATGACTGTATGACCTCAACATCCAACTATCAAAAATACAATAGTCAGCAAAGGATACCTGTGAACTCTGTGAATTAATGAATGACAGATGGCTTTCTGGAGTGTTCAGCTGGTTTGGACTTGGTATTAGTGGTTGGATCCAATGTTTAATGCAATATGTAATTATTCTATGTAGAGGAAAATCTTGTGAAAAATCAACTTTAATGAAAACTGTTAACATTAAGATGATTCAGCTTGCTGCTTATACCCCTTTAATGGGAGAGGGTGACAAGGAGGATAAGCCAATCAATGTCCCAGGTACTGATTTCTGAATCTGAAACCAAATTTAAGTTTGGATGTGTCTGTAGCCATACAACGGGAATGCTGGAAGCACAAATATTTGGAACAAGAAAGCATAACTTGCTGATAAGCGTCTAGGTCTGAACCAGACACTGCTACTGGGTGAAGGCCCAGCTGTCTGTGTTTGGTGATGAGACAAAGACAGGGATGTTGGCTGAGGCCAGGTGTGGCCCTGGAATGCCTTCGTCTTGCTTATCACAGCAGTTAGCTGTTCCTGGCAGAAGAAATCAAGTTTCGAAGGCCATGAAGAAATGTTTGTGCAAGTGAAAATCCCACTTAGCAATATGGCTACAGTCCAACCCTCACACTTTACACAAGAGAAAACAGAGGTATTGGTATTTTGGAACCCACTTGGTGGATGAGAATTCGACAAACAAAACACTGGGGATACTTTGATGGGTTTGTCCTCCTCACCCTCCCCAGCAGGGATACCCCTTTGCTATGCTGGGTCCTGGCATTACCAAGCGTACTCTGTCCTGGGTAGTTACGTGTGTCATTAGAATTTGATTTCCTTAAAGCTCTAGAGTGATTTCTGCAGCTAAGTTCCTGTTCCCAGCAATCGTAAAGAACCTGTATGTATGTTGTAAGTGTAAATAAACCCTGTTATTCATGCATCTGACTGCTTAAATGCAACCAAACCCACAGCAAAACTGAGCTGTTCGTGCGTCTGGTATCAGAACTATAACAACCCACCTAACTGGCATCCCTATTAGAAGATAAATCTAGCTGTCCCTAGCCCCTCTAATCTCTGAGGACTGGCTAGAAAGTGAAGGGGTTCATCTCTTACTAAATCTACCCCTACTTCGTGCAACAGCACCCCATGCCATCATCTTTCATACATCACCTAGATACAGGCAGCCTTCTGCACTCCTGCTGCCATCTTGGGTAATCATTTCACCCAGATAATTAGAGGATCTCCCCTTTCTCTAGGGTACACACCCCAGCCCAGTTAGCTAAACAGGACACTTGCTGGCCAGAGCTCAGAAACACTTGAGATCCCCAAAAGCCTAGTGCCTCACCATCAGTATCTGATTGCCTCCAGTTAAAGAGTATTCAGTCTCACTTTCACTCATCTTGCATAAAAACTTGTCCTGGAGCTCATTTAGCTCAAATCCTGGCCAGAGTGTGGTGTGGACCATAGTTCAGGGGTTTCTGCCACATGGCCCTGTATGTGTTTTAATAGTAGGTTGCACATCCTTTTCCCCAAATTCCTCTGTTTCATCATAAATACTTCGATCTCTCCACATGTCTCCCTCTGAATCCTTGGGCTCTGTGCCCATGGTTACTTTTGGATTTGAAGAGCAAGTGCTGAGGGTGCACTCAATCCTCTCATCCAAATCATCAATAAAAATTTGAACAGAAGTGGCCCCAATATTGAGCCCTAGGGTACACCTCTTGTGACCACCTACCAGATGGGTTTAAATCCTTTTACCGCAACTCTTTGGGCCTGGATATTCAGCCAGTTTTTAATCTAGAAAAGAGTGTACCTGGATATGCCACGGGCTGCAAGCTTCCTGAGGAGGATGCTGTGAGAGATGGTGTCAAATGCTTTACTAAAGTCCAGGTAGACAATGTCCACAGGTTTTCCTCATCTGCTAGGAGGATCACTGGGCCCAAGAAGGAGATCAGGTTGGTCAAGCAGGACCTGGCTTTCATGAACCCATGTTGGCTGGGCCTGATCCCACCATTATCCTGCACTTGCCATGTGAATGCACCCAAGGTGAACCACTCTGTCATCTTCCCTGATACAGAGGTCAGGCTGACAGATCTGGATCCTCCCCGATCCTCCTTTCAGCCCTTTTTGTAGATGGGCGTCACGTTTGCAAGTTCATACGAGACTATGGGCGTGTTGGGCAGCTTTATCTATCTCGGTTATTTGGGGTGCGGTTTCTAGGCGGGTGACACTCCCACTCCGTCCCGGACCTCGCGGGTGGGGCGGACCGCCAATGGAGGAAGTTTGGGCGCTAGAGCGCACCGTAGGCGGAGGGCTGCTGCTGCCGCTGCTGCTGCTGCCGCCGCCTTCCGTGCTGTATTGTAGGCGCGACAGCGAGATATTGTCTCCGTAGGGAGCGACGATTTGTTTCTCTTCGTCAGCTGACGCGCTCGGGAGCAGGCGGGAAATGGCGGCTGCTCCCGACGTTGCGCGGAGCCGGTTCGTGGTGGTGGGCGGAGGAATCGCAGGGGTTACCTGCGCGGAGAAGGTAAGGGTCGCGGTACGCCGCCTCGCGCATGCGCGCTCTCCTTCAGCCTCCGGAGGGCTCCCCTAACCCGCGCGGGACTGGCTCTGGGACCTCCGCCGTGTTTGGCTTTGACCGTGGGCGTCGGTTTCGGTCCGCTCGTGTCGGCTCCGGCGGGGGCAGCGGGGTCACTTCTGCCCTTAAGGCTGGAGTTTGAGCCTTGGACGCCCGGAGGAGGCTTTTTGGTCTTGTGACGTTATCGTAACTTCAGGGTGTAGGCAGGTTGATACACTAATTACATACTAATTCTCATTTGTACAGTAATTACACCTTCTGCTCGTCCCTCCCGATTTTTTACAAATATCTTGTACCTCTGAACACAACCAACAGGGAACGAGAAACCAACCCCAAACAAAATCATCCCCAGGAGAACTGTGTTGTAACATAGCAATATTTATTTCTCTATATTTGTTTATAAATAGTTCTGAAGAGGTTAAAAGGCCCCTGCGGCTAACCTGATAAGGCTTTATCGTTGCTTCATAAAGAGGGAATTGAAGCTTTGTAACGTGTCTGTATGTTAGTTAAGAGAACAGAAACTCGAAGGAGCACTGCATGCATTACTGCCCCTTATGGCCATGGAGGATTGCACTGCAGCTAAGGTAAAGGCTGATAGTGTTCCTGAAAATCTCGGATTCAGACTCTAAGACCAGTCTGAAGGCTGTGGGGAGCAAAAGGCATTTATTTACGGCTGGGTGCATTTCACGAAGTTCATGAATCGTGAGCAGGGTTTGGATACAGCCTTATGAAATATACATCAATACATACTTCCTGCTTTGCCCCAAAATCTCTAACATACTCATTAGTCTTTCAGAGCTCATGCTAATATGGGCAAATGTCTCTTCCTCATGCACACTCCCATCCTCTGGCAAATTCTGGGGAAGGGGCTTCAAGAAAAATCACCCTAACTTCTGTCCTGATGCTCTGATGTTCTTCATCAGCCTGGTCCCTAACTGGCCCCGAGGTTTGTGCATGCTCAGAGCAGGGTGGACTCATTAGTGAAACTCATAATTGTTTAGAAGACTCTCTGTTCTTTTTTACCTTCAGGAAAACTGCTTAGTTCACCATTTCTTATCTTTCCTTCCGTGATTCATTATCTCTTTATCTGAGGCCTGTTCTTTTCCCAGTTGTATTCTGTGTTGCCTTAAACAAGCTAACAACTATGGTTTCTCTGCTGTGCTCTAGTTACTTCATTTGCCTTTTCTGTTTCATGTGTATTTGTAAAGACCCATTTGTTTCATTGTCTTATTTTTACTTCATTCAGTGTTTCTATTCTGTTTCATTTTCTACTTACATTTCTCCCCTTTTGAGGTTGATGAAGTAACCAAATACTTCCTGAGTCTCAATCTTACACTAGCTTACCAGAAACTTGAATGAGCACTGCATGCATTACTGTCCCTTATAGCCACAGAGGCTTGTACTGCAGCTGAGGTGAAGGCTGATCTTTACATAAATATTGCTCTGTATTTATTGGATCCAGGTTGGGGCTGTAAAGTCGTGGAGATCATCCAATCTCTTCAGCTTTCCAAGAGCCCAAACTCTAACAAGAAGTTTGCTCCTTTTTTTTTTTTCATTTCAATGTTTTTGATTTTAAGAAGTGACTGTAGCTAGAGGTAACCATGTGCCTATAATGTGGACTATTATATGGGTAGTAGTTCAGTAAAGAATATCTTTACTTACTTAAAACTACAAAGTACTGCAGAGATGATGTTTCAGATGCTTCTGTTCTCTGGTGATGAAGTGATACTTCATTTCTGACATTGTATAAACCACACAGAGAACAAAATACAAAAGACATTGATACTATTCTCTATGGAAGTGGTTCTACCATTCATTAGTTTGAAGGGTTTTTTCCATTTATTTATGGTTAATGTAAAATATGGTCTCTGGTACTACAGGCACTTCAGTGTTATATTAGTATGTATAATCACTTAAAAGTTGAATAAACTATTCACATACTTAAGAGATATGTCCTTTTGTAGTTCCAGGAATAAGGTTTGGGCCAGTATTTAGTGTTGGTTTTACTGGATGTAATTTGGAATTGTATCAAATGGCTATGATGCTGTTTCACAGTACAGTTATTTCCAATATATACTGGATATCTGGAATCTTAAAGATTGCTATGAAGGGACTAAAATCTTTAAAACATTTTCTGCTGTGTCAGAGCCATGGAGTTTAGGCTTTGTTTGGGGCCTCTTTAGCTTGGAGGAGACTGAGGGCTGACCTCATTCATGTATACAGATGTGAAAAGCAGTGCAAGTAGGACAGAACCAGGCTCTCCTCAGTGATGTCCAGTTACAGGACAAGGGGCAATGGGTGCAAGCTGGAGCAGAGGAGGTGCCACATGAACATAAAGAAAAACTTTTGTACTGTGTGACAGAGCTTGGGAGCAGGCTGCCCAGAGAGGTTGTGGAGAGCCTCCTTCCCTGGAGACATTCCAAACCTGTGTGACCTACTCTGGGTTCCTGCTCTGGCAGGGGGGTTGGACTGGATGATCTTTCATGGTCCCTGCCAACCCCTAACATTCTGTGATTTGTTTTCTTCCAAAACTCATGGAGTGCACCACTTGCTGCGTTATTGCACACTTCTTATGCTCTTTTCTTTCTCTCACCTTTATATTTTTCCTGGAAAACCCAGATAAAATTGTTACATGATGGCCGAGGCTTGCCTTATCACTTAGAACTGCAGGAAGAACATTTAGCAGAGTACTTAGTAACACTCAGAAGGTGATCATGAACTTATCACTTTAGTGAACATTTTAGTAGTAAATAGGAACCAGGATTTTCTCTGCCGGAATGGAATGGAATGGAATAGAATGGAATAGAATAGAATAGAATAGAATAGAATAGAATAGAATAGAATAGAATAGACCAGACCAGGTTGGAAGAGACCTTTGAGATTGAGTTCAACCTATCATCCAGGACTATCTAATCAAGTAAACCATGGCAACAAGCACCCCATCCAGTCTCTTCCTAAACACCTCCAGTGATGATGACTCTACCACCTCTCTGGGCAGCCCATTCCAATGGCCAATCACTCTTTCTATAAAGAACTTCTTCCTAACATCCAGCCTAACCTCTCCTGGAACAGCTTGAGGCTGTGTCCTCTTGTTCTGGTGCTGGTTGCCTAGGAGAAGAGACCAGCCCTCACCTGGCTACAGCCTCCCTTCAGGTAGTTGTAGAGAGCAATAAGGTCTGCCCTGAGCCTCCTCTTCTCCAGGCTAAGCAACCCCACCTCCCTCAGCCTCTCCTCACAGGGCTTGTGCTTCAAACCCCTCCCCAGCTTTGTTGCCCTTCTCTGGACACATTCCAGCAAGTCAACATCCTTCCTAAACTGAGGGACCCAGAACTGGACACAGCACTGAAGGTGTGGCCTAACCAGTGCTGAGTACAGGGGCAGAATGACCTCCCTGCTCCTGCTGGCCACACTTCCTGATACAGGCCAGGATGCCATTTGTGTGTGAATGAAATGAAATCTTGACTTTTCAGATTCTTTTCATTTCAGTCATTATCAGATTTCATCATCTTGAAGTAGTGGTTATTTAATAGGATTCTACAGAACTAATGTAGAAAGACCTATTAATAAAATTAACAGTAATTTTATCAAGTCTTAAGTCAAAATCTGTTGATAACTGTATTCGCTCATCATAATTTCTGTTTCTTTACCAGCTGGCCATGGATTTCCCATCAGAAGACATTTTTTAATAACAGCTTCTCCAGTTATAAAAGCTGTAACAAACTTCAAACAGGTAAGAGATACTTAATTTTTCTTATGGTAAGACCTCTTCAGAAGTTTGTAAATGTGCCTTAGAATGTAATCTGGAAAATGCTTATGTTTGCAATTGTTGCACTTTAATGTGACTGCAGTGGTGTTAGTAGGACTGGTGAGATATTTTCGCAGAATGGTAGGGGTTGGAGATCATTGAGTCCAACCACCCTACCAAGGCAGGGTCACCTAGAGAAGGTCACACAGGAACACATCCAGTTGGGTTTTGAATGTCTCCAGAGATGGAGACCCCACCACCTCTCTGGGAAGCCTGTTCAGGGCTCCAAGATCCTTAAATTAAAGAAGTTGTTTAGATGGATCTTCTTATGTTCAAGTCTGTGCCCATTACCCCTTCTCCTGTCACTGGGCATCACTGGAAAAAGACTGATCCCATCCTCCTGACCCCTGTCCTTGAAGTATTGATCACCGTTGATGAGATTTCCCCCTCAGTTTGCTCTTTTCAATACCAATTCTCTCAGCCTTTCCTCATAAGGGAGATGTTCCAGTCCCCTCAGCATCCTTGGAGCCCTTTGCTGAATCCTCTCCATCAAGTCCCTGTCCTTCTTGAACTGGGGAGCCCGGAATTGGACACAATGCACCAGATGTGGCCTTACTAGGGCAGAATAGAGGTGGAGGAGAAACTCCCTTAACCTGCCCACACCCCATGATGCCACTGGCCTTCTTGACCACAAGGGCACTTTGCTGGCTCATGATCGTGCTGCTGTCCACCAGGACTCTGGAGTCTGTTTCCCCAGAGCTGCTTTTTATGAAAGAGTAGTTAAAAGATACTGAAAATTTGATTTCCAGTCCTTAGCAGCTTGGTTTTCATCTTGCTGAATATAGGGCATGGCCTGTTAGGTTTGCAGTGATTACAGTGTTTTACCTCATGTCTTATGCATGAGTGAGAACAGTACCCTCAAGCAACCCTACCATGCTGCTGAAAAAACTACAGAATGTTATTATGTCTCAGCAGGAAGTTTATGAACTTTCTGAAATCCTTCTACCTGTCAAGGTTGTGAACAAAAGTGTGGCAGAGTGTTAAAAGTGTTCCTGGATTTTAATGAACAGGAATTAAAGATTATCATTTAGCGCTGCCAAAATTAATTGCTATGGTCTAACTGCACAGTAGCTCAAGGCAGGAAACAGGTGCCTGGCTGAATGCAGAGCTTCAGTATTTCTTAATCCCATTACAAAAATCCCAAATCCTGATTCCTGAGAATTACAACATCAACAGAGATGGCAGAAAACTACTAGCAAGTGCACATGGATAAACTCAGAGATAATTCCATGTGCTTTAACAACAGAGATCTTCTTCCAAGGCCTGTGATACCTTATCCTATTTGCACTGGAATCAAAGGGCCTGATGTTTTTCTTTGTTATATTCCAACTGAAAAGGAAAAAAAAAAGGAAAGAATATTTAAGAGATAGATAAATTATTAATATTTTGAATACTTCTATTTTTCTTGTAGGTCTCCAAAACACTTGAGGAATTTGATGTAGAAGAGCAACCAAGTTCTCTATTAGAAAAGCGATATCCCAATATTAAAGTTATACAGTCTGGAATAAAACAGTTGAAAAGTGATGAACATGTAAGGAAACTTCTTTTTTACTTTCATGTGTTGGGGTTTTTTCCCCAAATGATTTATTAACAAATTAATCTAAGAAACAAATGAATGTTTGGGATGTTAAATTCTCTAAAGGAATATTCTGGCCATTCAAGTGTTAAGATGCCAGATTACGAGAGAATACTTCCTAACTTTAATTTTACTTACACTGTTGTTCAAGTAGAGATATATAGGGGGGGAAATTTTAGATTTAAAGAGACTTATTAATTAAGAAACTGCATCTTTTAGATTTAAATCTTTGATACCTTAGAAATACTGCATTGGTTAGGAACTGGCTGGAGGGCCGAGCCCAGAGAGTGGTGGTGAATGGTGCCACATCCAGCTGGCAGCCAGTCACCAGTGGCGTCCCCCAGGGATCAGTGCTGGGCCCCATCCTCTTTAATATCTTCATTGATGATCTGGATGAGGGGATTGAGTCAGTCATCAGCAAATTTTCAGATGACACCAAGTTGGGAGCAGATGTTGATTTGTTAGAGGGCAGAAGGGCTCTGCAGAGGGACCTTGACCAGCTGGACAGATGGGCAGAGTCCAACATGATGGCATTCAACAAGTCCAAGTGCCGGGTGCCACAGCAACCCCATGCAGAGCTACAGGCTGGGGTCAGAGTGGCTGGAGAGCTCCCAAACAGAGAGGGACCTGGGGGTGCTGATTGACAGCTGGCTGAACATGAGCCTGCAGTGTGCCCAGGTGGCCAAGAAGGCCAACGGCATCCTGGCCTGCATTAGGAATAGTGTGGCCAGCAGGAGCAGGGAAGTTATTGTGCCCCTGTACTCTGCATTGGTTAGGCCACACCTTGAGTCCTGTGTCCAGTTCTGGGCCCCTCAATTTAAGAAGGACATCAAGACACTTGAACGTGTCCAGAGAAGGGCAACGAGGCTGGGGAGAGGCCTCAAGCACAATCCTACAAGGAGAGGCTGAGGGAGCTGGGATTGTTTAGCCTGGAGAAGAGGAGGCTCAGGGAGACCTCATTGCTCTCTACAACTACCTGAAAGGTGGTTGTAGCCAGGACGGGGTTGGTCTCTTCTCTCAAGCAACCAGCACCAGAACAAGAGGACACAGTCTCAAGCTGCAACAGGGGAAGTTTAGGCTCGAGGTGAGGAGAAAGTTCTTTGCTGAGAGAGTTGTTCACCATTGGAATGTGCTGCCCAGGGAGGTGGTGGAGTCACCATCCCTGGAGGTTTTCAAGAGGGGATTGGACGTGGCACTTGGTGCCATGGTCTAGTCATGAGGTCTGTGGTGACAGGTTGGGCTTGATCTTTGAGGTCTCTTCCAACCCTGATTGGCATAGGAGGGAAAACAGTCAGTGAAACCAATCCTGTATATCAGTGTAGTTATCTGAAAGTTTCTGCAGCCCTTCGTTGAAGATCTGTCAGATTCCTGAGCTACTGTGTGTTGCTACAGAGCAAAATATTAGAATGTCATGATAGGAAAAAAAATGAATTCTTGAAGGAACCAACATTTCCACCTTTTTATCTTTCTTTGTAGCAGGGGATAGGCTGCAAGTATGAACATTGTACAGTATCTAGAGATCCTTGTTACCATCTGTTTCAACTCAACATATTATTTCTCACTTTGGCCTGATCAGAAACTCATATTCAGATCCAAAAACTGGGTTTGCTCACTTCAAGTCAGAGATATGATTCCAGTTAGATTCTGCTGATACTCAGAATGCAATGATGCTCTTGTGTCATTACTTTAATGGTGTTTTAGTTTAGGTTTACCTCTGTTGGCATAAATATTTCATGTATATGGAAAACCACTATAATCTATTTGCACTATATAGTGCAAAACCACTATAAACTATTTAACTTCTGGTTTGGAAAACAAAAAATGAAGTCATAAAGTGTTAAAATGTAAGCATTACCTGATTCACAATGATGTAGCTTGTGTAGTGCCTGCCCATCTTCTTTGGCCAAGAATGGAATTTGCAGTCTTTGTGAAGGGTATTTTAGCCTGTGCCTAGTTAGCACATGTCTATCGTTGTTGAAAGGTTTGGAATGAGATTCTTAATTGCTAAGGTATAGTAGTGTATAGGTTTGGATCTCTGAATGGAGTGGGATGCAGCCAGTGAGTACAGAGTGCCACCATGTGGTCATCTTTATTTCATCTGCCATCGTGAGCACCGTGCACACTTCAGTTTTATCAGTCATATAATGTCATGTACTTAGGCTTGTAAGTAATGCAAATCAATGACAGTGAAGGCTTGCTTTTCAAGTAGCCAGTGACAGCTTTTAATAGCTGCAAAATGCTGTGACGTGAAGGGGAAAACGATGCTGATGTTCTCCTGGATGTCTCCAATAGCTTTTTTTTTTCTTTTGAATTTTAACAGAAAGTTCTCACTGAAGATGGGAAAGAATATATATATGACAAACTTTGCCTGTGTGCTGGAGCAAAACCAAAATTAATTCTGGAAGGGAATCCATATGTGTTAGGCATCCGGGATACTGACAGCGCAGAGGTAAATGTTTTGAACATAGTAAGATAATAGAATATTAAGTGTATGATTTTCTTGCTTCTGATGCAAAATACTAGACATGATTATTGAGTGAAATGGAGAAGCATGAGATTATAGTTGTTATTATATATCCTTAAATAGGAAGCCTTTCAGTAGCAGAGAAAGAGCCTTAAAATGCCATTAAATTAATTAAGTAGTCCCTAAATTTATGAAGTTTATGGCTAGCTCATAGACACTACTTCTAAAATGATAATCTAGAATAAATGGTATTCTTCTGACCTCCAGGCAGAGGCCAATCTGAAAATATAAACACGAAGTAGACAGCACCATGAGAAGAACAAGGGGACACAATCAAGCTGCACCAGGGGAAGTTTAGGCTCGAGGTGAGGAGAAAGTTCTTCACCGAGAGAGTCATTCGCCATTGGAATGGGCTGCCCGGGGAGGTGGTGGAGTCACCATCCCTGGAGGTGTTCAAGAGGGGATTGGACGTGGCACTTGGTGCCATGGTCTAATCATGGGGCCTGTGGTGACAGGTTGGACTCGATGATCTTTGAGGTCTCTTCCAACCTTAGTGATACTGTGATACTCTAATTGCTCAACTGTGAAGTTGTATCTGGTGCATGGTACAAAAAGGCTACTTCTTACAGTTAAAAGCTACTGAAAGACTTTTTTCTGTTTCTACCTCATCTTACAGAAAGAGGTACAGAAGTTTTCACATGAGCAGTGACTTCACACACTAGAGCTTTAGCTTGGAAGTGGAATGTGATGGTTTTGCTGCTATAAGTTGTCAGAGTTAGAGGAGGCATGATGAAAGCGAACCCTGCTTCTCCATAATGTAAGAGCTGTAATTCATCAAACGAAATCTGACCTTGAGAATAAACAAGGAGTTACTCTTTCACGCAAACTGAAGCAAAGCTATGACATTGTTGTGGATGTTAAAACTTTACCTGAGTTTCTGAAAAAAGTAAATAGAAGAAGGAAGAGATAAACACACAGAAAAGGACAGGTTTTGGTAAATTTATGTTGTCTGAAGAGAAAGATGCCACCTGAGCGGTGCTCAGGACAGCACTGCCATGTGTTTGTTCCCTTCTGGATGAGCATCCACTGTTGGCCACGGGGAAAGAGTAGACTAATAGCAGGCTATCACTTGTCAAAACTGATGTTGAACTTTGAATGAGGCTGGAAATCCTTGTTTCTTTTTGTTTGTTTTTAATGGTGATTGGTTGCATTCACCAGTCCCCTCTGATACAACTTCAGTGTCCTTCTTTGAAGGGATTGAAGCACTACAGTTTTCCTCCTCTTTACAGTTTAGGTTCTGTAACACAATTGGGTAAACTGAAAGTGTGGGTGAACATATTTTTACAGTTGCAATAGCTGGTCTGATTGTCATGGTTCTTGCTTTCTTTGAAAGCAGATCCTTGAAGTGGTTATACCGTGATCTAAAAATGCTGTCTTGGCTGTATTTTGTTAGTTTTGGTTTTCTTTCCTCTCACCACTAAGGTGAAATTTAGATGAGATTTGCAGACTTGTTTCTTTTGAAAAGTTTTTTGCACAAATTAACCTGTTTCTCAGATTTGCTACAGTTTACTGGTTTTTAAGTTCCTGGTTCCTGATCAGCAGTTTCTGTATTTTTCCTCAACTTCTGTATCTTTGCTTTTTTTTGCCATTACACAAATTCCTGTGAAAGCTATGCAGGATTAATAGAGAGCACAATGCTAATGGGCACAGAGAAGTCTCTTGGATTCTATTAACACTCACTTGAATTGGCTTAAATGCAGTTTCTTAACTTCTCCTGTCTCAGTTGAAGACTTATAAGGCTATATCAATAACTTCATCCCTTCCACATCTCTGATTAGCTTCTGTAACAGACCTTAGCATAACTAAACGTGTGTCATTAGTCTGAGAAATTCAGAGAAAGAAGACTAAGAGGGTAAGAAAATACTGAAAAGGATATAGCTGATGAGATTGAAGAAACATATGATGTAAGTTGTTTGACTTTTTGACTTTTTTGCCTTTTTTTAATGCAGGCTTTTCAGAAGAATTTGGCTCAAGCTGAGAGAATAGTAGTGGTGGGAAATGGTGGGATTGCACTCGAGTTAGTGTAAGTAAACAACCAAGTTTTAAAGGTACAGATGTAAATAGAATCTTCAACAATGCAACCTTAAGTCTAGTCTGCGTGACTTTGGGAGAAGGTTCACCTACAAAATTGTAGCTTTAAGGCATTTAGTTGGAAAATTGATTAGAATCACTTTTTTCAAGTACAGTGGTGCTTACTGATGCATCAGAAGCAGCTTTGGCACATAGATACTGAGAACATGCAGCGGTTTTGTGATCTGGCACCAACAGATTTCTGTTAAGACTATTCAGGGCAATATTTAAGTTGCAAAATTTCATTTCTGGAGACAGAAGGTGTAATGGGAATGAAGAGGCAGCTTATCTTGCACTCAGCCTGATTTGACAGCTTTTGAAGTGTCTGACGTGGCCTTTGTCACAGGTAGGATACTGAACCATGTGGTCCTGCAGCCTTCTAGATTATAGAGCCACCTGTACAATGCAATTATGTGGTCTTGGTTTGCATTGGAGGCATTCACTTTCTCACTTGCACTAAATTGTCCTCTCCATGTCTCTACTAGTTCATCTACCAGGTAGTGCAAACAAGATCCAAATGCTTGTTCTAAGCAGGGGGAGCAGTGGCCACGCTGGCAAAAAATGCACTTTTTTGTTGTGGAAAGCTGGAAATACTAAGTAGAATTACTGTAATTTTGATATGCCTTCTCTCACCTCCTACCCCAGCTCAGTCGAGGTTGTGCTGGTGAGAAATTACGACCTGTCAGCTTGAAGAGGTGCTTGGTTTTGTTTGTTTGTTTTAATGGGTTCCTGATGTAAATATTTAGAAGCAGTGGTGAATTTGCTAGCTTTCAAAGTAGCAGATTTTATATTTCCAGCTTTTTGGAATGAAACCTGGCATGCTTCTAGTTGTGTTGCTAAGAGTCAGAATCCTTTTTTTGTGGTTTGTCACTTCATGCATTGTTTAAATGTCCACAGGTATGAAATTCAAGGCTGTGAAGTCATCTGGGCTATCAAAGACAAAGCCATTGGGAACACCTTTTTTGATGCAGGAGCAGCTGAATTTCTCATTCCAAAGCTAACTGCTGAAAACCAAGAGACTCCAATTGAATGTAAAAGAACCAAGTATACAATGGAAGGTAGGATGTTCTAGTCTCCTAACACTGCAGCAGCAGCATTAAATATCAAAGGCAGTTAATTTAGCAGACTATAAATAAGGTTTGTTGTTGCCATCAATAGCATTTCATTCTTTAATAAAAATAGAAGGTGGTGATCTAAAAATCCATCCAGAATTTCTGTAGATGCCTGACAGCATGTAATACAGCTACCTCCAAACTGCAACAGATGTGTTTATCTTCATAGCTGTACTAAGTTTACATTTCATTTCCTGTATTCCATCTACTGAAGAACTTGTACTTTCTGTAATATTTTAATAGTTCATCTGACTTATGTCAGGAAGGAGTTCTCCTATAACCTACTGGAGGACCAGGTGAAACCTCACAGGATGTTACTGCAGGAGCAGTGAGACTGCAGTTTTAAGTAACAACAGCTAGCTGGAAATGCATGAACAAACATTACACAAACAGATTTATGACCAAAATAGCAACAAAAAAGAAGAATGTGGTTCTAGGCTTCTGGTTGGAAGAATAAACTGCAAAAGAGTCAGGCTAAACATCACAAAACAGCACCCAAAGTTCTTCATTTGCATCATTCTATGTTAGAATTTGCACTCTGGTGCAAGGGAGGGGACAGTGCATATATGCCAGCAGATGGACATCAGTGTGCCTATCAGCAGTGATATTAAGCAGCTGAGTCTGCAGTGGCATGCTTGTTTCAAAGAAGAGTGAAGTCATGACATGCATCAATGTCATGTTTAAAAATAGTGGCTTGGAGGTAATTTGTCTGCAAATCAATGTGGGTTTTTTGTGGGGAATACACACTTTTGTCTTCCCTTTGGGCACCCAGATCTGTTTATCTTAATTGAGTCCTTGTTCTGAATTCTGCAGGCAATGAAGGATGCACACTAAATCTGACACTGCTTATCTCTTTCCTTCAGGAAGTGATGAAAAAGAAAGACCTATGGCAGCATCTGACAAACCAGGCAGTGCCTTAGGCCCTGATTGGCATGAGGGCTTAGATCTTAAAGGAACTAAAGAGGTATGGTTATAATCTTGCTTACACATTTGTTCAAATGTTGCTCTAAGTGGGTAAGGTTGAGAAAACTTGAAATGTCACATTCAGCATTATTAGACCCCCAAAAAAGGGAAAAAGGGGGCTAGTAAATTCCACTGGCATGGCTTTAGCTCTTCAGATTCCAACACATATATTGGTTTGATGTTTCTGGAGGACTGGTGTCAGCCTTAGCTTTAACCAGAAGCAGTGGCACCTTTGTTGGGCTGATTTTAGCAGCCATACCCATGTTTTCTTATATGAAAAACTAGAGCGCAGTAGAATTTGTACAGAGGTACAGAGAACATCAGTCTCTGGTCACAGATGATAATAAAGTGCAAAATCAGTGGTGGACATGAGCACTGTGAAGAGTTTCATGCTTAAAATAAGCAAAAATCCTCATATTTCAAGGTTTTATTATGAGGTTTTCATCTATTAATTTCTGAGCTGTTAGGGCTTTGCATCTGTTGCATGCAGTTAAATAAAAAAGACCTTTCAAACGTGATCAGCCCTAGATTTGGCAGAAGTGGCTTTACAATACCAAGTAAAGAATGTTTAGGGTATTCAGCAGATTAATGGATGGTGTTTTGACTGTTGAAGGTCGTGGAAATGTTTGTGTAGTGGAGAATGAAATAGCCTCAGGCCTGAACCAACAAAATAGTTCAGAGAAATGGGTAACTTTCCAGTTCGAGCTCAGAATAGGAGGGGTTGCAACACAGGTGGGTGGAACAAAATGTATTTTCTTTTTACAGCCTTTAGAACATAAACTTACTGTTACCAGAATGTAATCTGTGATGGAAAAGTGAAAGATTTGAATTCCTGAAAGGTAGAAAAGATGAGTGTTCTTTTCCTGTAAACTCAGGAGAACTTGATATCTCGATTGTCTTGGAATTTCAGGGACCATCTGCTGAAAAAGCAGGTAAATCACCACTTGCTGCTGTTAGATCTGTTCCACAAAAGGAAAAGGAGCTTGGCTAATGTGTTGTGCTTTAGGATGGAACAGGGGGAGGTTCAGTAAGTGGAGTGCTATTATAAACACAGAGTGCTATTATAAACACTACTATTGCTGATCATTATGTTTACAATTTTGTCCATCTTTCTTTAGTTTTCTCATAAAGTACATATTGAAATACTGTGTGAAGTAAAGAAAATACACCTGCAGCAAGAATTTCTACAACTGCAGCGGACTTCTTTGGCTTTTCCTAAGGAAGGGAAAAAAAGCAGAACCAGATGAGGGTAGGTAGCAATGCTGATTAGATGATGTTGAAGATAAAGCAGTGCTGGAGCATGCTTGATCTTGTTTGCTGGTTTAGAGCAAATACAGATCTAGTAAATAAATCTTTTATTTCTAGAAATTACCTGGAGGTTGAGAATGTCAGCTCTTGGCTTGGGCAGCAACACTCTGCGCTGTGTTGGGAACTGGCTGAAGGGCTGGGCCCAGAGAGTGGTGGTGAATGGTGCCACCTCCAGCTGGAGGCCAGTCACCAGTGGCGTCCCCCAGGGATCAGTACTGGGCCCCATCCTCTTCAATGTCTTCATTGACGATCTGGATGAGGAGATTGAGACAGTCATCAGCAAATTTGC
Source organism: Picus viridis (assembly GCA_033816785.1). Classification (NCBI taxonomy): domain Eukaryota; kingdom Metazoa; phylum Chordata; class Aves; order Piciformes; family Picidae; genus Picus; species Picus viridis. Next base: position 8,167,623 of record CM066568.1, read on the forward strand.
AGATGACACCAAGTTAGGAGCAGATGTTGGTCAGTTAGAGGACAGAAGGGCTCTGCAGAGGGACCTCGATCGACTGGACAGATGGGTGGAGTCCAATGGGATGGCATTCAACAAGTCCAAGTGCCGGGTGCTGCACTTTGGCCACAACAACCCCATGCAGAGCTACAGGCTGGGGTCGGAGTGGCTGGAGAGCTGCCAAACAGAGAGGGACCTGGGGGTGATGATCGACAGCCGGCTGAACATGAGCCTGCAGTGTGCCCAGGTGGCCAAGAAGGCCAATGGCATCCTGGCCTGCATTAGGAATAGTGTGGCCAGCAGGAGCAGGGAGGTCATTGTGCCCCTGTACTCTGCATTGGTTAGGCCACACCTTGAGTCCTGTGTCCAGTTGTGGGCCCCTCAGTTTAAGAAGGACATCGAGACACTTGAACATGTCCAGAGAAGGGCAACAAGGCTAGGGAGAGGCCTTGAGCACAAGCCCTATGAGGAGAGGCTGAGGGAGCTGGGGTTGTTTAGCCTGGAGAAGAGGAGGCTCAGGGGCGACCTCATTGCTCTCTACAACTACCTGAAAGGTGGTTGTAGCCAGGAAGGGGTTGGCCTCTTTTCCCTAGCAACCTGCACCAGAACAAGGGGACACAGTCTCAAGCTGCAACAGGGGAAGTTTAGGCTCGAGGTGAGGAGAAAAGTTCTTCACCGAGAGAGTCATTCGCCATTGGAATGGGCTCCCCTGGGAGGTGGTGGAGTCGCCGTCCCTGGAGGTGTTCAAGATGGGACTGGATGTGGCACTTGGTGCCATGGTCTAGTCGTGAGGTCTGTGGTTACAGGTTGGACTCGATGATCTTCAAGGTCTCTTCCAACCTTGGTCATACTGTGATACTGTGATACTGTGAATTATCAAATGCAGAATATTCCCTCCTTGTGGTAGTCTAATTAAATATTTTACTAATAGTGAAGTTAAACAGAAGCAAAAAAACATTGAGTGTCAAAACTGAAGTAATCCTTCAAAGAAAGTAGAAGAAAATATTGAGTGTTTCATGAACAGTTGTGTCTCTAAGTTCCACTGAGTGAAAATTGGTATTAAAGTACTGTTTTAATAGCCAGTTACTTCCAGCATGACATCCTTGGAAGCCAAATCTTTGATCATAGAATGGCCTAGGTTGGAAAGGACCTTAGAGATAATCTACATCAACCTCCCCACCACGAACAGGGACGCTGGCCTTGAACACCCTCAAGGAGAATAGAATAGAATAGAATAGAATAGAATAGAATAGAATAGAATAGAATAGAATAGAATAGAATAGAATAGAATAGAATAGAAGAATAGAAGACCAGGTTGGAAGAGACCTTCAAGATCATCGCATCCAACCTATCATCCAACACCACCTAATCAACTAAACCATGCAACCAAGCACCCTGTCAAGTCTCCTCCTGAACACCTCCAGTGATGGCGACTCCACCACCTCCCTGGGCAGCCCATTCCAATGGGCAATCACTCTCTCTGTGTAAAACTTCCTCCTAACCTCCAGCCTAAACCTCCCCTGGTGCAGCCTGAGACTGTGTCCCCTTGTTCTGGTGCTGGTTGCCTGGGAGAAGAGACCAACCTCTGCCTGGCTACAACCTCCCTTCAGGTAGTTGTAGAAAGCAATAAGGTCATCCCTGAGTCTCCTCCTCTCCAGGCTAAGCAACCCCAGCTCCCTCAGCCTCTCCTCATAGGGCTTGTGTTCCAAGCCCCTCACCAACCTTGTTGCCCTCCTCTGGACACACTCCAGCAAGTCAACTTCCTTCCTAAACTGAGGGCCCCAGAACTGGACACAGTACTCAAGGTGCAGCCTAACCAGTGCAGTGTACAGGAGCAGAATGACCTCCCTGTTGCTGCATCCACAACCTCCTTGGCAGCCTATTCCAGAATCTATTTGCTTTCATGGCATTTCCTCTGCATCTGTAAATTTACAGATGTAAAAGAGTATTTTGCAATTGCATAGTTCAGAGAACATCCCACAGATCTGAAGCAGTGGCAGGACATGGTATTTCCCCCTACCAATGAGGGTCTTTGAGGAAAATCCCTGAGAAAGGTAACGGCAAGACATGGGGCAAAGCTCCAAAATCTCATGTTTTACTAGTCCTGGAATGAAGGTAAGGAAGGTGATAGGTAACCTCTGATTGTTTTCTTTGCCTTCTTTTGTAATTTCTGTTTTCCCTACCTAATCAGTTAGATGCATTTCTTTTTATTTAATATCTTGATATATTAAAGACATAATAATATTAATAACTTCTGTTGATTACATTCTCAGGGCAAAATTTTCCCCTTTTTCAGTTCTGTGGCCTGTATATGTGGAATTAACTAATGGAAACATTTATGGATGCAATTTCATTGTCAGTGCAACTGGAGTCGTGCCTAATGTTAAACCATTTCTTGATGGCAACGATGTAAGTATACTGATTTCTTTCAGTTTAAGTTGAGTTTTAAGTCAGTTGAAATAAGTGTCTTCAGATGATTGATGCTTTTATTTTGACATGAAACATTTGTACAGCATTTCAAAATGGCTGCCCAGGGAGGTGGTGGAGTCACCATCATTGGAGGTGTTTAGGAGGAGCCTTGATAGGGTGCTTGGTGCCATGGTCTAGTTGATTAGGTGGTGTTGGATGATGGGTTGGACGCGATGATCTTGAAGGTCTCTTCCAACCTGGTTTATTCTATTCTAAAATAAGGCAGGTATGGCCTCACATGGAGTACTGTGTTTAGCTCTGGTGCCTTCAACACAAGAAAGACATGGACCTGATGGAGCAGGTCCAGAAGTGGGCCATGAAAATGATCAGAGAGCTAGAACACCTCTGCTACAAGGACCGGCTGAGGGAGCTGGGGGTGTTCAGCCTGGAGAGGAAAAGGCTCTGGGGAGACCTTAAGGCAACTTTCCAGTACCTGAAGGGGGCCTACAAGAAGGCTGCAGAGGGACTGTTTCCAAAGGCCTGCAGTGATAGGACGAGGGGCAATGGTTTGAAATGAGAGAAGATTTAGATTGGATGTTAGGAACAAGTTCTTTGCCAGGTGGGTGCTGGAACACTGCAACAAGTTGCCAAGGGAGGTAGTTGAGGCCCCATCCTTTGAGATACTCAAGATCAGGCTTGACAGGGCTCTGGGCAGCCTGATCTAGTAGAGAATGTCCCTGCTCATGGCAGAGGAGTTGGGACTAGATGATCTTTGGAAGTCCCTTCCACCCCAAACCATTCAATGATTCCATGTTTTGATTAAGTAGAATAGTGAATTTACTAATTTTTTTTTAGAAGTCTGCCCTTACAAAGTAACAAATGAGATGACTGCTTATCACAGTATCACAGCATCACCAAGGTTGGAAGAGACCTCAAAGATCATCAAGTCCAACCTATGCTTGACATGGATCAAGTTGAATTACTTGGTTTAAATGATTATTTTTCTTACTGCTGATCTGTGCAAATACTGTAGTTTGCTGTAGGTGAAGATGGAGGTCTGAAAGTAGATAAACACATGCACACATCCGTGCCAGATACATACGCGGCTGGAGATATCTGCACAGCATCGTGGGAACCTAGTCCGGTGTGGCATCAGGTAAACCCAAACACAGGAGCTCAGCAGTGGTCTGATCTACAAAGTAAATCATCATGCACTGCTATGGAGGCAGGAGATAAAAGAAGTGTAATTGAGGGAGGAACTGGTAAACAGCTCTAGAGCCTTCAACACCAGGACATGGACCTGTTGGAGTGGGTCCAAAGGAGGGCCATGAAAATGACTGGGGTGCTGGAACACCTCTCCAAGGACAGGGTGAAGGAACTGGGTGTGTTCAGCCTAGAGAATAGAAGGCTTCAGGGAGACCTAATAGTGGCCTTCCAGTACCTGAAGGAGGCCTACAGGAAGGCTGCAGAGGGACTTTTTCCAAAGGCCTGCAGTGATAGGACAAGGGGCAATGGTTTGAAATTAGATGAGATTTAGATTGATGTTAGGAACAACTTCTGCACCATGAAGGTGGTGGAACACTGGAACAGGTTGCCCAGGGAGGTATTTGAGGCCCCATCCCTGGACATATTCAAGGTGAGGCTCAAGAGGGCTCTGGGCAGCCCGATCTGGTGGAGGATGTTTCTGACTGCAGTGGGGCTGGACTAGATGACCTGTGGAGGTCCCTTCCAACCCAAACTGTGCTGTGATTCTATAATCCCAGGTGTGTTAATGGCAAGCACCTCCCTTTCTGGCTGAAAGCTGGGTGCAATGCAAATCCATTGTATGCCCTGCTGAGAGCTGTGAGTGTGGGGCACTGCATACTGACACAGATCTGTGCTTGTGAAGTCTTCTAATGGTGTTTTTTTTCAGATGAGACTGTGGACTCAAGCCAGGCAGATGGGATGGTATGCAGCAAAATGCATGGCTGCAGATACTTTAGGGGAATCTATTGATATGGATTTCTGCTTTGAACTGTTTGCTCATGTTACAAAGTTTTTCAATTACAAGGTAAAGTCCAATAGTGTTAAACTATGGAATAACACAGAGTGCTGTTTGTATTCCCTTGCTAGTACTGAGCAGATGCTTTAATAAGAACAAACCAGTTTGCTCTGTATAATATTCTTAGTTTAGATTTTCTCTGTTCATACTAACTTTGAGTGCTGACCCTGAAGAGATGCATGACAAATTTTATTTGGTGACTGACAACTGATCTGCTTTGCATCTTCGTATTGCTCATTTCAGTGAATTTCTGTTCATGGATAAATTCCACAGCATGCTCTCTGGGTCATTATTGGGGGTTGTGAATGGTATTTCTAGATGAAGATTTTAAATACTCTGGAAGGGGGGGGGGGGGGGGAGATAGTCCCCAGGGACAAATAACTCCCTGTGTGTATTTGTCTATTAAAGCTTAGAACTGTTACCCATAGAAACACTAAAAGCCACTGCAGCCTTCTTACGAGTGCTTTTTCTTTTTTCTTCTCTTAGGTGGTGGTTTTGGGAAAATACAATGCTCAAGGCTTGGGTTTAGACCATGAACTGATGCTGAGGTGTACCAAAGGGCAAGAGTACGTTAAAGTGGTGATGCAGAATGGCAGAATGATGGGAGCTGTGCTGATAGGTGAAACAGACTTGGAAGAAACCTTTGAAAACTTAATTTTAAATCAGATGGACCTTTCAGCCTACGGTGAAGATCTCCTCAATCCAGATGTTGATATCGAAGATTATTTTGATTGAACAAAACCCACTTGCCCTTTTGTGTAGTGTTTTGACAGAGAATAGTATGCCTTATAAAACCCTTTCCTCAAGATTACCAGAAATGAGAGATAAATGCACTTCTGGTGTTGATCTTGTCAAGGTACTGGCTGGCAAACTCAGTGTAGAAATGCAGCAACAAAATCAGGTGGATGAGTGTTGGCAATGAGGTTTCATCTACATTAGATGAGTCTATGAGAACAGAGCTGCAAAAGTCTTAAAAAGTGGCCTTCACAGTGCTGTTAAGACAGGACTGCAGCCACCTGAATATGAGGCAGCCTTCACTCTTTAAAGTAAATAAAACACATTAAATCCTGTGTCAGCATCATAGCTCACTTCCTCCCCACGGTTAGTAGAGCCCTGTTTACTCGTGGCTCACTAGTGTGCAAGTTCCTCACATCAGTCAGTGAGCTGGGATGCCTTGATGTGATGGTGCTGCCTTTACCTGCCTCAAACTACCTCCAGATTTGGGTGGTGTCGGTATGGGGTAGGATGGGAAAGCCCTTGCTTCCCAAACCTACTTGCTCAGGTGAACATTTAGAAGGTAGCCATGCAATGTGCTACCATTTTACTAGCACCCTGCCACTGCTCAGAGCTGTGAGTACCTGCCACATGTTTCAAGACTCCTGTACAATCGCTGTGGAGCTAACTCAGATTAACAGAGGATACCTTTAGGACAGAGGGCATTCAGAGCTCTCACTACCTGGAATGAGGCCTGCAAATACATGACAAGATGAATGCTTTATCTGTTTGTGGGGGTTGGGTGTTTATTTCTCAAACAAATATATTTTCTACTCAGCTAAGTATGGAACACAAAAACTTTGATCCTGGCTTTCATTGCTTAGTTGAGAGCATCTTTTTTACAGCTTGCCACTGCAGCTGTTCAGACATTGCAGTAGAGCTGCACTGCTGCATCCTCTCAGATGTCCAGCAGGACCCAGGTGCAGTGCACTCCAAGAAAAGGCCAACACAACAGCACTGGTGGATGTCACCCATCAAGAGCCTGTGGAGCAGGCTGCTGTATCCTCCTTACATGGTAGGGGATAACATTTTGGATGAGTCCTGTATCCCGATGGGATTCTTAACTCACAGCTCCTGGAGTCACTTGATGAGGATTATGTGTCTTGAATACTTTCTGCCCTGTCCTCATTTCCGCCATCAGGCATTTTTGCAGGTACTAAACTCCAACTTGACTTGTAACTAGTGACAGAATATCTGGCTAGTAAGTTGCAAATGTGTATTAAAGCTGTTCTCAATCATCACTAGCCCCCTGGCTCCAGGTTTAGTTACACAAAATGCACTCTTCACGTGCAGGCTCACTTGAGTTAAATTCCTTTTTTAGTTGCTAGGCATAATTTAGTGCCTAGGTCATAAAGCCCAATAATTTCAGCTATTCCTTAATATCCTATTACATAGTTAATCAATTCAGTTAAAGGGATAAAATACTAAGCAATGCTGGAGATCAGCAGGAGCTGTTGGGCTGACAGCACAGCAACTTTCTTCTGGAAACACTGGCGTTCATCAAAGGCAGTTGACAGGCATTCAGAGGCTGCTTCACATAGGTATTCTCCCTGCTGAAATGAGAGGCAGGAAAATTCCATAGCTGAGGATTTTCCTTGGTCTGTAGAGATTGCTGAGGAAAGAGATTGTGACCCTTAATGCAGGGCAGCCATGGCTTGGCTAGCAGGATGTAGAAGTAGTCATTGAGAATTCCAGAACCCTGAGGGGCAAGGAAAGGACCACTTGCTCAAATTTGTTAACTTTCACATGGCTTAAAGGTTCATTTTAATAAATAGCACAACCACAACATCTGTATTTCTGGATTAAACACTGCTTAAAGGTTAAGTGTAAACAAAAGGAAAGCCCAACAGCTGTTGCTGCTCAGGCACTGGAAGTGTGGGCAGAACTGCTCTTCAGGCCTTCTCCCTCAACCCAGCTGTTCCACTCCCAGCTCTGACCAACACAAGTGGAACTGAAAGCACTATGTTCACAGTAGCAGCAAAGGCTCTGCTGGTTACCAGCACTAGGATTCCACCACATGTTTTTCCAAGCTTACCAAGGTAACAGCTCAAGCATTCCATTTATTGTCTAACCCTTTGCACCTAGGTTTCCCACATTCAGTGTCAGGTTCTGACAATGTTCAAATATAATTTTCTTGCCTTTTCAGGAAAAAAAAAAAAAAAAAAAAAAAAAGGAAAGATGAGTTTCAGCCTAATTCCAAACCTCAAAATTGATTGATTGATTGCTTGATTTCCAAACCTCAACCTCCTCAAAACACCAGTAGTCAATTCCTATGTGTGAAAGGTTCTGCAAGCCAGCACAGGTGAAGAGAGAGCTCAGCCAGGCCAAACACAAAAAGAAGGCAGGAGGTACAAGGTACCCAGAATAAAAGACATTGCCTGAACATGCAGGAAGAGAGTTAGGTGGAACTAGAAAAGGATATGAAAAGCAGTAAAGAAGCTTCTCTAAATACCTTAGCAGTAAAAGGAAAGGTAAGAAAATGATGGTCCCACTGCTCAGAGGGGTAGAGGAACTAGAGACAGGCCACGAAAAAGCCCAAGGGACTCCCATTTTTTGCCTCATTTTCACTGGTGAAGTCTGCCCTGAGACCTCTGATGTGCCTAGGCCTACTGACAGTCCATGGGAGTGAAGAACCACAGGAAGATGGGAGTTACAGATCACTCAAGCCAACTGGCTGTATCGAGTCACTGCACTGGCCAGCCTGCACGGAGGTAGCTAGCAGAGGTCACTACAAGACTGCTGTCATTTCCAAGAGGACTTGGGAGACTGGGGGAGGTTCCTGACAAGTGGGAAAAGGCAAATATCTCAGTTGCCTTCAAATAGAAGGGTTTAAGGAGTCACATACCAGTCAGCCTCACTGTAGCCCACAGAAAACCTAAGGAGCAAATAGTCCCAGAAGACATTTTCAGACATGGAGGTGATTTGGAACAGACAGCTAGATCTAGCAGAAATAAAAGCATACCTGATCAAGCTGACTGGGACAGCTGCCTGAATTAATAAAGAGGGTAGCAATGGATTTCAGAAGGCTTGTGACATTATCTCCCATAATTTCCTTTCAACTGACAAATAACAGTGAGATATACAAGGTAGGCAGAAGGCCATCTGCACCACCTGCTCAAAGAGTTAGGATCTGTGGCACAAAATCCAGCTGGTGGCCATTCACTTATGGCAGTGCTCACAGATCAATAATGGAACTCACACAATTTAGAGTGTTCACTAACAGGCTAGGTACAGGGATAGAGTGTGCTCCAGCCAGTCTGCAGATGACACCAAGGCTGGGAAAGCTGTTGGTGCACTGCAGGGCAGGGCTGCTATCCAGGAGGACAGGCAGGATATATGGGCTGACAGGAACCTCTTAAGTTCAAGGCAAAAGCAACGTCCTGCACCTGGGGTGAAGTAATACCATATAACACTACAGGCTGGGACCAGGCTACTTTAGAAAGTAGCTTTGCAGAAAAGGAGCCAGGTTCCCAGGAGACTACAAGCTGAAGTGAGTCAGCAGCATGCCTCTGGAGGGTAGGCTGTATTAGCAAGAGCAGAACCAGCAATGTGGAAGACAGATTCTTTCTGGGTATTCAGCACTTGTGAGACGACAGCCAGAACACTGGGTGACATTCTGCACTTCCCAGGAAAAGAAACACATTGGTACACTGGATTGAGCCTACCAGAGGGCTGCCAACCTGCCAAGGTACTCTGAGAGAAGCACCAGGGACTTAGGAAAAACAGAGAAATTAATTTCAGATTAAAAGAGAGGAAAGGCAGGGGGGAGAAAGGGAGTGATAGTTGTGATCCTGCTGCTGTCTTCAGTTACCTAAGGGCCAAGCATAGCTGCAATGCAACCAGACCCTTCTCAGAACAGCACAGTGGCTGGACAAAAGGCAACAGACAAGTTGCAACACAGGAAATAAAAATTAGCTCTAAGAAATGTCCTGTCATGAAGGCAGTCAAATGCTGCAATACGTGCTAAGAGGAGTTGTGGAGTCTCCATCCTTGGGAATAGCCAAAAATTACCTGACAGCCCCGAGTACTCTGTTCCCACTGGACCTGCTTAGAGCAGGAGGTTGAACTAGATGATCTGGAAATCGCTCCCAGCCAGCATCAGTGTTGTTATACACTACAGCTTCCAAGAGTTGGAAAGGCAACAAGGTAGTTACTGACATTTTGTAGCCATTGCTGTATCCTAAGATACACATAAGCTATTTTGATATATGAATCCTTGCTCCCTTGACTGCCAGACTTGTAGGCCTGAGGGGTTTAACAGCACTTGTTTCCATGTTTGCTTTTTGGTTTAAAAAATACACAAAAACTAACCATTACTAAAACAAACTGAACTTACATCTTGCATTGTCCACAGAGAAGCAAACATGATTAGATCCTAAATGCAGTCTGTGAAGCTCAGTCTAGCACTACTGTTTGGTCATCTCCACCTGCCTGAAGCTTCATCTTCTTTGCTTTTAAATTAGAACTACTGTTATGCCGTTTATGTTCCTGAGACTTCTTCACCACTGAATCCTGGACAGTCTTTGAAACAGTCTGAGAATCTGAATTTGAAGACTGAGAAGGTTTGTCCTGTAAAATAAAAACAATTCCATTAAAATTCTAAGTCTTCCTTCTTTTTTGGTGTTCTCACCCAAGAATGAAGATATTTATGAGGTCTATTTTAAGTTCTGTTGATTGCATTACTATAAAAAAACAACAACCCATGCTGAGCAGCTATCAAGCTATTACAATAAACTAGAATAGAAAACATAGCTACATAGCAAGCCAGGACAGAGATAAATACCTTGTAAACACTTTTCTTCTTGGTTACCCCTTCCATAGTCACGACGTGTGCCTCATTTTTCAACAGACTTGCCTTTGGTCCTATCTTAAGGTAGGATATTGTAGCAAATGCTGTGAAGCTGAAGTCTTCTCTGCATAAATGAAATCAGTGATATAAGTGAAGGCTGGAGACAAAGACAGGCTGGATCATGCAGGGGGAAAACAGGACACATTAACCCTTCTGATGGATATTCCAAACAACAGCTTGATTCAGCCTTAGCTATTCAAAGGGGTAGTTAACATCCAAGGGTTCTGGTCGACACTTCACACAGCTCATAGATTCATACAATGTTTCGTGTTTAAAGGCACCCTAAAGATCATCTAGTTCCAACCCCCTGCCAGAGGCAGGGACGCCTTCCACTAGACCAGGTTGATCAAGAAAAGCCAGAGCACACGCTCCACAGGCAGCCAGTGTACAACAGCAGCACTGTTGCTATTTCCAGAATGCTTTCTTGAAATTTCAGAGCACCACTTTCCACACGACCCAGCCTGTCCTAGGACTTCACCCAGGCAACCTCCTTTGCTTTGCTTATCCATGGCAAAGAGGACTCCATATAAAAAGCAAACTTCTCCAAAATGAAGCCTGCTGCAGATTTAAAGGTTTAACCTGAACACAGAAGATCCCAACTTTCTAAAATTGCAAGAGATGCAGCATCTCTTAACGTCTGTCTTAACATTTTGACGTAGAAATATAATAGCATTGGGGGGAAGATCAAAAATGCATCTGAAATAGGTACAGAATGTATCCATTAATACTACACAGAAGTAGCACAAGAATAAAGAAAAATTACTACTAGGTGTTAAAAAAAGATAAAAAGGAATCATCTTACATACTTCAGATACTGCTGCAGCAGTAAATGGGCAACAATTCTCTCCAGTTCCTCTCGAGGGTGCTTTGGTGGAGTGACTTCAGCCACTCTGAGTTTTGCTACACCTTTCCCAGACCATGCATCGATTAATTTCAGTGGGGTAAGTTTCTCACTCATGTTTTCAGCTTGCTCAAGTATCTTGATGAGATCCCTGCAGTATCCTGTTATATCCTTTTTCTCACATGCTACAAACAGAAGTGAAGTAATATTTACACAGCAAGTTATATTATAGTGATTTTGATAGCATTCAGATACACATTAGAACCATGGAATGGTTTGGGCTGGAAAGGACCTCCAAAAGTCATCTAGTCCAACCTCCTTACAGTCAAGTAAGGACATCCTCCACTTATCAGGCTGCCCAGAGCCCTGTTGAGTCAACTTGAATATCTCCATATCGGGCCTCAACTACTTCCCTGGGTAACCTGTTCCAGTGTTCCACTACCCTCACAGTATAGAGCTTGTTCCTAACATCCAATCTAAATCTACTCTTCTCCAGTTTGAAACAGTTGCTCCTTGTCCTATCACTGCAGGCCTTTGTAAACAGTCTCCATATTTTATTGTGGAAAGACTGAGGAGCAAAGAAAAATTGAAGAATATAAGCAAGACATTTCTTCTCTCAAAACACAGACCAAATGAGACAGAAAAAAGGTATTAATTTCATTAAACAAATTAGCTTTGTAATGAATAATTAATTCAAGTGCTAACCCATCCATATAGTACATAATGATCATGCTGCTGGTGCATGATCAGATCATGGCACAGTGTTACACCAACTGCCTCCTCCAATAGTAAGAATTAAGTACTAAAAAAAAATCTACCACTGCTGCTTGGTTTCTTCAGACTCTCTTTACATACCATATCATAGATTAGACCAGGTTGGAAGACACCTTTGAGATCATCAAGTCCAACCTATCATCCCACACTATCTAATCAACTAAACCATGGCACCAAGCACCCCATCCAGCCTCTTCCTAAACACCACCAGTGATGGTGACTCCACCACCTCCCTGGGAAGCCCATTCCAATGGCCAATCTCTCTTTCTATGAAGAACTTCTTCCTAACATCCAGCCTAAACCTCCCCTGGCACAGCTTGAGACTGTGTCCTCTCATTCTGGTGCTGGCTGCCTGGAAGAAGAAACCAACCCTCACCTGGCTACAACCTCCCTTCAGGTAGTTGTAGACAGCAATAAGGTCTCCTTTGAGCCTCCTCTTCTCCAGGCTAAGCATCCCCAGCTCCCTCAGCCTCTCCCCACAGGGCTTGTGCTCCAAACCCCTCCCCAGCTTTGTTGCCCTTCTCTGGACACATTCCAGCAAGTCAACATCCTTCCTAAACTGAGGGGCCCAGAACTGGACACAGTACTCAAGGTGTGGCCTAACCAGTGCTGAGTACAGGGGTAGAATGACTTCCCTGCTTCTGCTGGCCACACTATTCCTGATACAGACTAGAGCCTAGATGTACAACAGTTTGGCATGTAGAGAGCAAGAGGCTTCTTCACAAAACAAAGCTTTCACATCCAAAGAAATCCTGAAACAAAACTCAGACACCAGAACTTATTCAAATCAGGTGAACAACCTCTGCCTCGATACATTTTCAGAAATAGGTGAATGAGCCCAAAAAGATATCAAAGTGTGTGGCCCCAGCAAAAGAGCCAAACCAGGAAGTATCCTGCTAAAGATCCTGAACTTGGCAACTCTAAGCCACTGAAAACTGACATTCATTAAAGAAATATGTACCTTGGAAACAGGTAATATTACAAGCATAGTTCAGAGTTTGTCCAAAGTAGGTTATTTCTTTAAGCTAACCTTCTGCATGTTCTCTGCCCTTGGTTACAAAGCCATGTACTTACAGTTCTCTCTACAGCAGTTATCACACATTTTGTTGCAGTTGGCAGAGTCCCATACTTCATCAAAATGCTGGGCTATGAGGACCCGGCGACATCTGAAACAGCACAGAGGGACTGTAGAACATCACTCGATACATTGCTGTTAAAAATCATCCAAGTGGCAAAAAGGAAGTCCCTTGGGTCAGGTCAGGTCTCAAAACAAGCACAGAGAACTAGCTCAGAAAAAAAAATAATCACGAAACAAATACTGTCCCATGGTATTCTCTGTCAGTTATGCTAGCAGCAGGAGCTTGCAGCTGTCAGTAAACACCTCTGCAGGAACAGTCTGGTTACAGCAGAAAATCAACAAGAATCTGCAGTTTCTATAGGAAGAATCACAGAATGCAGTGCCTTGGAAGGCACCTTTAAAGGTCATCTAATCCACCCCTCCCTGCACTAAGCATGGACATCCTCAACTCAATCAGCTTGCTCAGAGCCTCATCAAGCCTAACCTTGAATGTCCCCAGGGATGGGGCCTATGCCACCTTCCTAGGTATCCTGTTCCAATGTTCACAGAACCTTAGAGGTTGGAAGGGATCTCAAAAGATCATCCAGTCCAACCCCCTACCAGAGCAGGGTCGCCTACAGTAGGTCACACAGGAACATATCCAGGAAGGTTTGGAATTTTCCCAGAGAAGGAGACTCCATGACCTCTCTGGGCAGCCTGCTCCAGAACTCTGTCACCCTCACAGTGAAGAAGTTTTTCTTTATGTTCACATAGAACCTCCTTTGATCCAGCTTGCACCCATTGCCCCTTGTCCTATCACTGGACATCACTGAGAAGAGCCTGGCTCTATCCTCCTGACACTTGCCCTTCATATCTTGATAAACATGAATGAGGTCACCCCCTCAGTCTCCTCCAAGCTAAAGAGACCCAGCTCCCTCAGCCCTTCCACTCCCCCAAGCATCTTTGTGGTTCTGGGCTGTACTCTCTCAAGCAGTTCCCTGAGGCCCTTCTTGACCTGGGGTCCAGAACTGGACACAATATTCCAGACATGGCCCCACCAGAGCAGAGTAAACGGGGGAGAAGAACCTCTCTTGACCTACTAACCACACCACTGCTAATCCACCCTAGAAGCCACCACCCTCACAATGAGGAATTTCTTCCTAATGTCTAATCTAAATCTACCCTTCTCCAGTTTAAAACTCCTAAGAATGTGAGCTAATTCTTAGACTGAGGCCAAAACAAGGCTGTACTGAATGCATAATTTGTCCACAACTTCATCTTTTCCATGAAGTATTTGAAACAGCTCAGTGCAGAAGACAAAGCATTAAACACTTGTGGATTCTTGTACGGCCATTAAACATTGGTACCTCAGAGTGAAGCCCAGAGCATTCCAGCTTTGCTCTGAAAGGGATTTGAAAACTAAGCAATAAAGCCACCACAGTAACTTACTTGTTCGTATTCTGGCAGTAGGACACCATATCATACAGCTTCTCTTGCCCTACATTTTCCATCACTACCATTGAGCTGATTCTGAATATATCTCCAAAACCATAATACAAAATGCAGTCAGCTTTTTGGTCATCTCTACCTGTAATGCATTGAAGTGAACAAAAAAAAAAAAAATACAGACTTTAAGCAGAGCATTTTCTGTTATTATCTACATGAACTTCTGCAGCCTCCATATAGAGTGGGCATGACTGCAACAAAACAGATTTAGAACAATCTTCTTACAAGTACAGAAAAGTACACTGAAAATATTATGCCACGAAGATTTTGCCTTTTTTAACAACTAAAATCAAATTAATGTCCTGCTGGAATTCAGAGATAACTCATCCTAACACCCCTTGGAAAACCCTAGCCAAATACATGTTCAAGGGCAGATCCTGTTTGCTATAAGCTTCAAATACCTTATTAGGTATTAATGGAAACAAATTAAGAGAGTTTGGTATAATTTAATATTCTGTTTAAAACCAGCTGTGCCTTCTGTATCTTAACTTAGATCACCTCTTCCTTCCCATTGCCCATCCCTCCAAATGACATATTAATGGGTGCCTCTTATTGTTTACAATACCCAGAAAAGGCCTAAAACCCCTAAACTTTTTACAAAGTTTAACATAAGAGAAAGGAACTAACTTCACTTGGATGAGCAGTCAAGGGGGAAAAGGAAGGTTTCATAAGATTAAGTAGTGTGTGCAAGCAACTGAGCAACAGTGTTTAATTAATCCCTCCCCAGTAGAATCTCATGCCATGTCCAATCCCCTCTTGAACACCTCCAGGGACGGTGACTCCACCACCTCCCTGGGAAGCACATTCCAATGGCGAATGACTCTCTCAGTGAAGAACTTTCTCCTCACCTCGAGTCTAAACTTCCTCTGGCGCAGCTTGAGACTGTGTCCCCTTGTTCTGGTGCTGGTTGCTAGGGAAAAGAGGCCAACCCCTTCCTGGCTACAACCACCTTTCAGGTAGTTGTAGAGAGCAATGAGGTCGCCCCTGAGCCTCCTCTTCTCCAGGCTAAACTACCCCAGCTCCCTCAGCCTCTCCTCATAGGGCTTGTGCTCAAGGCCTCTCCCCAGCCTTGTTGCCCTTCTCTGGACATGTTCAAGAGTCTCAATGTCCTTCTTAAACTGAGGGGCCCAGAACTGAACACAGGACTCAAGGTGTGGCCCAACCAATGCAGAGTACAGGGGCACAATGACCTCCCTGCTCCTGCTGGCCACACTATTCCTAATGCAGGCCAGGATGCCATTGGCCTTCTTGGCCACCTGGGCACACTGCTGGCTCATGTTGAGGCAGCTGTCGATCAGCACCCCCAGGTCCCTCTCTGTTTGGGAGCTCTCCAGCCACCCGACCCCAGCCTGTAGCTCTGCATGGGGTTGTTGTGGCCAAAGTGCAGCACCTGGCACTTGACTTGTTGAATGTAATTCCCTGCTCCAGACTCCCCACCTTACTTGTATTCATGCAGCCACTGTAATTCATGCAGTGATTAGACATCACCTAGAAGCAATCTGAGCGAATCACACATCCCAGCTGCTATGCAAAGAAACCCCCCCACCCTTTCTGTAGCATATATCCAATCAATGTCATGTTAGGGAATTATTCTGGCAAGCCACAGATGTCACAAAAAATCAAGCAACTTAATGAACTGATGCTCAGTTACTCTTTGCTACACTACAGTACAGAAGCCTGAGATCATGAATGTAATTTCCATTTGTTTTAAGGCCCCTTTACAGAAGCAGAGTGGCATGAATCAATTTGGAACTTGTCATGAAGACAAGACACTTTGTACACATGACTGAACCTGAAGTATAAATGTATTGATTTAACAGATGTAGGAAATGGCTTTTGCAAAGTCACCATTTACATTACCTGCACGACCACTCTCTTGGTAGTAGTTCTCCATTGATTTGCTCATAGAATGATGAATTACAAACCTCACATCAGGTTTATCAATTCCCATGCCAAATGCAACAGTTGCCACTACAACCTGAAAAAGAAAGAAAATAAAGATTAAGAAGCCATCAATGCATCAAAGCACAGTTTAAATGAGATGCAAGTCTATGAGGAGGGGAGATTTAGACTAGATGTTAAGAAGAAATTATTTACAGTGAGGGTGGTGAGACACTCGAACAGGATGCCCAGGGAGGTTGTGAATGACCCCTCCCTGGAGGTGTTCAGTGCCAGGTTGGATGGGGCCTTGAGCAACCTGGCCTAGTGGAAGGTGTCCCTTGTCTATGGCAGGGGGTTGGAACTTGATGATCTTTAAGGTCCCTCCCAACCTAAGCCATTCTGTGAATCTACAAAAAGTATCTACTTAACCTGGATTTGATTTGCTGCCCATCCTTTATGAACTTTTGTCTTATATTTAGCATCCATGTTTGCATGGTAAGTCCCTGCCTTGATTCCCAGTTTCTGCAAACTCACAGTAACTTGTTCAGAATCCTTCTGGGAAAAACAGTAAACAATTCCTGTACAAAAGTGGAAGATGAGATGCTTCATTATAATGTCTTAAAAAAAAAATAATACAACCACCAAACAATCCCCAGTGCTTAAAAATAAATAAATACAACACAATAAATAAACTTTGTGTCTATTCAGTCTGCAGTATTGGTAACCATGAAGGGAATTTCAATTACCAACTTTGACAAAGAGAAAATATGATCATGGAAGTATTCTATTAATGTTCAAGGAGAGCAATGGTTATTAATGTCTATCTAAAGAGGTGCTGTTCCTTATGACATCTCACCTTAGGTTCCAGATAAATCTGCTTTTTGTCTAGGTAGGGTGGGCTAAATCAAAGATTACACACACAGAGCCACAAGATTTGTGATCATTTCAGCACTGTCTGTACTCAGGAGTTGTACATCAAGGCCACCAAGTTCCACAGCAGAGACAGGGCCACACTGCTGCTCCAGAAAATTGGGTTCTGTGGCCTTTGCAATATGGCTCTGATCTTTATTTGCACTCCATCAGTTTCTGAATGCACAAAGTCCAATTTCTGTAGTTCTGTTTTCATCACAAAAATGCAGTTCAAGCCACCATATTCCATTCAGGGCACTAAATAACACACAAATCTTATGATCAAACATGAAAAAGAAGTATTACGCACAGATATCAACTGACATATACATGATGTCCTGCATCAGGAATAGTGTGGCCAGCAGGAGCAGGGAAGTCATTCTGCCCCTGTACTCAGCACTGGTTAAAGCCACACCTTGAGTACTGTGTCCAGTTCTGGGCCCCTCAATTTAAGAAGGACATTGAGACTCTTGAACGTGTCTAGAGAAGGGCAATGAGGCTGGTGAGGGGCTTGGAGCACAAGCCCTATGAGAAGAGGCTGAGGGAGCTGGGATTGTTTAACCTGGAGAAGAGGAAGCTCAGGGGAGACCTTATTGCTGTCTACAACTACCTGAAGGGAGGTTGGAGCCGGCTGGGGGTGGTCTCTTCTCCCAGGCAACCAGCACTAGAACAAGAGGACACAGTCTCAAGCTGTGCCAGAGGAAGTTTAGGCCGAAGGTGAGGAGAAAGTTCTTCACAGAGAGAGTTGTTGGCCATTGGAATGTGCTGCCCAGGGAGGTGGTGGAGTCACCATCCCTGGAGTTGTTCAAAAAGGGACTGGACATGGCACTTGAAGCCATGGTTTAGTAGTCATGAGGTCTTGGGTGACAGGTTGGACTTGATGATCTTTGAGGTCTCTTCCAACCTTATTGATTCTATGATTCCATGTAAAAAGGGGTTTTTTTTAGACCCTTGTTTTAACAGTCTTTAAAAGTGCTATTTTATTCTTTTCTATGTGAATATTGTTCTATATACATGAACATTGTATTATATTACAGTAAACTGTAAAGCTATTTAAACACTGATGAATTAAAAGAAATAAAATTCAAGGTACAGCTCTTACTAAATTTTATTCCTTCCAATGCTGGATGTTCATGTATGGTGAAGGAAGAATTTCTCTGCAAATTTCAGGATCACTTGAAACCATCTCTGCAACACTGAAGATTTAAAATAACATGCCCTTCTGAATTTATTATTTTCTTACCTGAGAGTCCTTTGTATCTGCCATTAATGATCTTAACTATGTCCTCAATGAAATCTTCGTTATTTGAAGGCTTGTGTCGAACCTCAAAAATATAATAAACACAAGCTGCAGAGTTCAAGTGAACACACAGTCTGTCAGACAATCTTTCTTCCAGTACAATAAACACAACCATTCTCCCATTTAACCAGAATTACTAGATTCTTTTTGAGCAGCCCAGCTACATCTCAAAAGCCTGTTGAAAAAGAATTGCACAAGTCTTCCCATAAAGAACAATAAAAGAATCTGCAGTCAAACTGAAAATACAGGACGACACAATCATGCACAACTTTCTGCAATCATGACATATTTCCTGAACCTGTCACCTGCTTCTCCCTTGTACACAGTCCTAGCTGCTAAGCCTTGCTCACAACGACAGAACTAGCCAAGTCTCTCTGCAGATGGCAAGTTCAGCAAGATGGAGCCATGAAAGAACACCACTATTCAGTTGAAAAACTACTTCTTAAAATGTATAATTGAAAAATCTATTCTGGGTTTCATCAACTGTAACTTACAGATGATAATATCAATGCAGTGCAGTCAAACAGGTACTAACACATACCTCATAGTAAAGATTGGGCCGGTTGAAAGATGCAGTGAAGGTAATGCACTTCTGAACATGCAAAATTTTCTGAGCATCCTTTAAAACATGATTTGTAGCTGTTGCTGTCAATCCAATCAAGGGAGCATTAGGAAACTGCCTTTTCAAGATACCAAGAGACTTGTAGTCTAAGCATGAAAACAAAAAGGAGAAAGAAAAAGGTTTTTCTTACCATAGCTCCAAAGTTAGTCGATATTGATGCAGATAGCATTCAGTGGGGTAATACTGCAATTAATATTATTACAATTTGGTACAGAACCAATTGATAGATTGAAATCAAAAAGGGGAAAGAAAAAGGTTTCTCATACCAGAGCTCCAAGGTTAGAAGATATTAATGAGATAGCAATCAATGGGGTAATACTGCCATAAACGTTATTACTGATCAATTTACTGCAGAATTGATTGATACATTGAAATCAAGTACTTATCAAAATAGATGCTTTATCTTCTAACTGAATTTTACACAAGTAGCCACAATTCAGAAGGCAAAACATATTGAAACAGCTCTTTAAAAGTTAGAAAAATACAAGCAGCATGGCAATAACCAACATCCAGGTTTGTTTGCAAGACCATTTTTACAAGCAGCTGTTCAATAAACACAGCTTTGCTCATAAAGCAGCAACATGGAATCAGGATACATAGACCAGACTGTACTAAGGGAAAACTTTAAAGGCTCAGTACTGTCTTAGCACAGGAATGCAGCCAGAGGCATTCAACTTTGCCTGTTTACCTGGCATGGCTCTTGCTCAGACACTACTTTTAACAAAACTGCAAAGGTTGAAAGGTTGACTTCAGAGTTACCATTGTTTCAAATCAGGTTTTCTTTCAAAGGCAAAGAAAAAGTAATTGACAGTTACAGCTGACAAAATAGGAAATAAACTGAAGCACACTTCATTTCCCTGCAAATCCAGGGCATTTGTTTCAACTTGCTTAAGAAGCAATTAAGAACATTTTGTAAATTCATGAGACATGTTTACCTCTGTCACCCAGAGTGTCAGAGAGCAGTGTACAGAATGATACATTTTCATGCAGTGGTAGATTAAAGATGACTGTGTTGTCCACATTAAAGATGGTGACCAAAAACTTTTGGTTTATTAAGCTTCCATTAAACTGATTGAGGAAGGTTTTTTTTCAGAATACTGACAGCAAAATCTATGTGGAACTCGCCCTCATTTGCATGAGCTTAGCTCCTGGAGAAGGGTATAGCAATTTGGGAACAAAACTTAAAGTCCTTGAGCTACCACAGGTATTTGCCATGCACCAAGTATTACAGTAGTATTATTACAGTATGACCAATGTTGGAAGAGACCTCGAAGATCATCGAGTCCAACCTGTAACCACAAACCTCACAACTAGACCATGGCACCAAGTGCCACATCCAGTCCCCTCCTGAATGCCTCCAGGGATGGAGACTCAACCACCTCCCTGGGCAGCCCATTCCAATGACGAATCACTCTCTCGGTGAAGAGCTTTCTCCTCACCTCGAGCCTAAACTTCCCCTGTTGCAGCTTGAGACTGTGTCCCCTTGTTCTGGTGCTGGCTGCCAGGGAGAAGAGGCCAACCCCTTCCTGGCTACAACCACCTTTCAGGTAGTTGTAGAGAGCAATGAGGTCACCCCTGAGCCTCCTCTTCTCCAGGCTAAACAGCCCCAGCTCCCTCAGCCTCTCCTCATAGGGCTTGTGCTCAAGGCCTCTCCCCAGCCTTGTTGCCCTTCTCTGGACACGTTCAAGTGTCTCGATGTCCTTCCTAAACTGAGGGGCCCACAACTGGACACAGTACTCAAGTTGCGGCCTAACCAATGCAGAGTACAGGGGCACAATGACCTCCCTGCTCCTGCTGGCCACACTATTCCTAATGCAGGCCAGGATGCGGTTGGCCCTCTTGGCTGTCTGAGCACACTGCAGGCTCATGTTCAGCCTCTCATCAACCAGTACCCCCAGGTCCCTCTCTCCCTGGCCGCTCTCCAGCCACTCTGACCCCAGCCTGTAGCACTGCATGGGGTATTTACTTAACACATGAAGAAAGCAGCTAGCTTTATCCCAGGCCTAACTCAGGATTTATTGATGCCTGGATAACACTGTAAGCTGAATTTCTAAGGAGCATACCAGGCCTGAAGTCATGGCCCCACTGACTACAGCAATGGACCTCATCTACAGCAATGCGAGCAAGACGCCCTGCTTGGTAAGCTTTCTCTAGCTTTGACATGAACATTTTGCTCTTTGCAATCTTCTCCGGGGTCACATAAACAAGCTTCAGCTGTGAATTTCGGGCTAGCATTTCGGTGTGAACCCACTTCACGTGTTCCTGTTCGAAAGAAAAGGAGAAATCAGAGGCTAACAAACTAGGACAACAAACTGAAGTTGCTCAGCACTAAGCGTCTTAAGATGTTATTATCGAAGTCATAAAGGTAGTTAACAGAGACTGGCAGACTGTCCTACAGTATTTACCACTACTGTACCTTGTTGCAGGAGATCATTATCTGTAAAAATGTTAATTTTAATACTTGCAAAATCTGTCACAGAACCTTGAAAAAACACATCTTT
This sequence comes from Picus viridis, assembly GCA_033816785.1. Classification (NCBI taxonomy): domain Eukaryota; kingdom Metazoa; phylum Chordata; class Aves; order Piciformes; family Picidae; genus Picus; species Picus viridis. The sequence goes on from CM066568.1 coordinate 8,189,102, forward strand.
GTCTTTGCTTCATCACATGACATCACTATTTTCCCAACCAATTACAAAGTACCAAACATGCCTGTGTTACTCCAAGTACACACAATTACAGTCTTCAATACTGAGTTTTCAAAGCACTCTCTCTCTCAAAGGCAGCTCCAAGTTTGGCACCTTGTATCAAGTCCCTAATCTCTTAAATCCAGTGTCATGTGCAAGTTAATGACCACAGCCTTCTGGTAGTCAGGAAAATGAACTTCACTGTAAAAAAAACAAAAAACAATTGACCAAAAATAGACTGGGAAATAAGTTGCTTCTCGGCCTCTGGATCAAACAGCCTACCATCCTAAAGTAAGACAGATACTTTCATGTAAAAGCCTGCACTGCTCAACATGCTCCTTCTTTAAAATCTCCAAATTGAGTAAAAACCCACAACACACACCAGCCAAAAGGTACTTCACATCATCTAAATAGCCCCATTAAATCTACTTAATTCCATGAAAGGTGTGGTTTACCTGTGTTCTTCTCATTAAAAGGAGAATGTGAGATACTTATTCCCATTATCCATATGGCATCAGCTGTTACAGCTATGCCATTCATTCAGTATTCATACATAACATACACAGAGGCATGAGGCCAGCACATACAACACAAAAACCATTGAGTTAAACATACCTTGCTGCTTGAGGCATTTAATAAAGCTGCAGAAATGCCAAGCTGTTCCAAAACCATGAGCTGATCTTCCATAAGTGATATCAAAGGACATATCACAAGTGTGAAACCTGTAATAATCAATCATTGTACAAACTGAACAGTTCAGATGTCACAAGTGTCTCCTCCAATATTTTTTACTAATGCAACTGCCCTGTTCTTCAACAACTGCAAAACTTGAGCTTGAACTTCATACACAGTAGCAGATTCCTCCCCACAGCTAATAAATGAGTACTATGTCACACAGGGATACATATTACCCTCCTGTAACGTGCACCTTCCCTGAAGAATGCAGACCACAGATAAGTGAGCTGCAACCAGCAGTGTGAAAGAACTCAATTCTAAACCAAAGAAAACTGGGATTCACCTCTGTGTCATGAAGTCATGAGGTGCTCATTTACCACACAATTAAGCAATGCCAGGAATCAGTCATTGTAAATAAGTAAACTTCCATGTAATTTGATGGGTTATTAAGAAAAAAACCAACAACTAAAACTGAGTATTTAGTTCTAAAAATTAGTAAGTCTCGCTCTAATACTCTGAAGCTAAAACTTTAGAGTGGACAGACAAACAACAGACAGACATACTTCAGAAATTTCCAGTTTATATTGAATTAAAAGGCAAAGAAAAATATATTGACAAACCTTAAAAAGGTTCTTTCATACTGAAAGGAACCTAGATAAATTAGCTAAATCTCAATCACACCTAAAAGGCACATCTATTTTAAAGCTGCTATTGCATCTTCAGAGGAAATAAGAGAGTAAAGCCAATATTTTCAGTAAATCTCTCTCTCATATCTTTGCCCTTTTCCCCCCATACTGTAATACTAGACACCAATGTAGTGTTCATTCTCCAAGTAACTATAAAAAGGAGGAAATAAATCTAATTGCTTATAGAGGACCTTTTCTTCCTTTACATACCATCAGAACAGACAGCTGGTAACTGATAGCAAAGGCTCTTTCCACCACCTGTAGGCATGACAAGAAATATATCCTTGCCTGCCATTGCAGCATTTACTGTTTCAAGTTGCAAGGACCTAAACTTCTGGAGTTTAAATTTGCCCTGCAATGCAGTTGTTATCTTCTCATACCATGGAAAGTCTGTAAGGGGAACAAAAAAAAAACCAACCAAACAACAAACTACATTTCATAACCAAGTTAAAATATAAGAAGGAAGGGTAATTTACACATACAGTAACTAAATGCGAAAGCAACACATATTTAGATCTGGGAAAGTGTTCAAAGATTCAACAGTGGCTCACAAAAAAGCAACACACAACCTGAGTCTGTCTCAATTAATCTGAAATTAAACTAATGTCTCAACTAATAGGAAATGTAAATACAATCCACCTCCAGACTACAGGCTCTTATTGCACAGAAATGTTCACTAATCTTAACAGCTTCAAATGCTAATGATCAAGTTAACTGATTAGTACAAAATCAAATGTAAGTGACAAGCCTACCCTGAAAATAAAAAATCCCAGACACTGAGCCCTACAACAGCCTCATTACTAAGCTGCCCAAATACTTCCCTCCCACAGTGTAATGAGGGCAGGGCTACCATTTTTCTCCATATATTGTAAAGATGATAAGCCTTTAGTTTAAAAAGGAAGAGGGGGAGTTTAATCTCCTCCAAAGTCATGACTGCAACATGCCTATAAACCTTTTTTCTTCTATTAAGAGCCAAAATCTGCATTATATAAAGACATAATGCTGAGAAAATTAAGTTTCAGATGCATCAGGAAGCATAATAAGCATTTTTGTATTATTAAAATGTAGAAAAACTGTGGGAACTCAATACTACAACACCACATGCAATGCAGCAGTTAACTTCGGGATTTGAGGTGACATTGCTTCCCAATTTAGAGATCACAGCCAAGATCCCAGGCTCTCTGAAACCAAGAAAAGCCTCCCACTAACTTCAGTGAATTTGCATCAAGAAAAGAATAAAAATAGTTAGAACAAGCCATTCCTGTGATAATTCTGCTCAGGAGAACTCAGATTAGTGTTTAGGAATGTTCAGGGAGTGAAGCACAAACATTACCCTATGTAATTAAGATGGCAGGCCACCCAGCTGAACAAAACAAAATAGGAAAATATCCAGGTAAAAATCTATACAAACACATTTTCCCCCTACTGAATTAGTTTACTTCTAGGTTAGAATATTTGACTTTTACTCTGCAAACCTTTCTTATTCCATGCCTCAGCAGAAGTTTCGGTGTCTTTACTTCCACTTGCCTCCGAGTCTCCCGAGGATTGCTTTATCAGACTTTTTATCCTCAGCTTCTTTTGAATGAGTTCTTGCTGTTTATCCACAAGTTCCTGAATCTGCATCTCCACTGCCTGCAGCTCATTTTCAATGGAAGCCAGAACCTCCTCTAGCACTGAAGGGAAAACCAAGGTGAAGACAGAATAAATACTCAGTAAATCTCCAGTCTCAGTTTTAAAGGATACTTTATTTCATTTGCCCATTGAAAACAACAAAAAATAAACACAAAAGATTCACAGATTTATAGAATGGTTTAGGTTGGAAGGGATCTTGAAGATCACCTAGTTCAAACCCCCCCCACCATGGCCAGGGACACCTCCCACTAATCCAGGTCACTTAAGGCCCCATCCAAAGTGGTCTTAAACAACCATCAGGGAGGACATATCCACATCCATAGTCCTAGCGTCTCACCATCCTCACTGCAAAAAGCTTCTTCCTAATATTCAGTCTAAGTCTACCCACCTTAAGTTTAAATCCATTCCCTCTTGTCCTATCACTACCAGCCCTTCTAAAAAGTACTTTCCCAGCTTTCTTGTAGCCCCCTTCAGGTACTGGAAGGCTGCTCCAAGGTCTCCCCTGAGCCTTCTCTCCTCCAGGCTGAACAGCCGCAGTGCTCACAGTCTGTCCCCATAGGAGAGGACTGAGAGAAACAGACAGGCTGACAGGCCCACTGACACAATTATAACATCTAGTATTTTATGTGCTGTGTAAAAATACTGAGCAATGCTTAGCAATATATTTCATATATTAGTGGGACATAAATACCCAGGTATCCTCTAAGTTGCCGTCTCCAGTACAGTACGTGAAAGATGAGCAACACCATTGTTGCCTGCATTCATAGGTAAAAAAGCACCATAATCCATTTTCTCAAAAGCAGTGGCTCTCCAGAGAAACACTTGGAAATTATTTTCTTTGCTGCAGCTGCATATTAAGCAGTAAAAAACATATTGCATCTGCCCTGACATTAATGCTGCTTTACAATGAAGATGAGCACTTCAGCCAATTCCAAGGTGAGAACAACATGAGAACATTTTTAATAGAAAGCATTTACATGTGAGAAGCAATATTAATATCAGCAAGTAAAGGTCTATATGAAGATGGAAATAGGAGCATTATCACAAAGCTACATTTCAGGCACCTTCATCTCCTTCCCATGTAGAACCAGAGGATCTGCTGAATGTCAGGGTTTGAACACAGAGGACAAAAAGCTTTTCTGAACACCAGTTGTGCTTCAGATTTGGGGGGGGAGGGGGAGGAAAGCAGGAAACATTCCCCAAAAGCTTACATTAAGTTAATCTTTGGCAGGAATATGCATCTTTGTGTAAGTTACTGATTGTGTTCCAGAATTCAGTCCCCAAGGCTTAAAGAATTAACACACACCACATCATGCCAAGCATGTACCACTATCTCACAGCCAGGCCAGAAAGGCTCAGGGTTCTAGAAATGTCTTCCTCCCCCCACCCCAAAAAGTAAAAGACTTTTGTCCAAGCACAACAGATAAAACAATCTGTTCAAGGAAGAAAATGATATGGGAAAAGATGTGCTCACTACAAATGGCACAAAATGGAGACACTTGTCTTCCTAAATGCTGCTGCTTAGCAGGAAAGAGCTGACGGTATCTTAAAAGATGAAGTGCATTTTAATATGAAATATGAAGCGTATGTTCAAATACTGAAAACCAAATAATTTCCTGGACTAACTTGCCCTTGTTTTAGTTTCAACCTAAAAGCCAAAGTGTTGCGCAGTAGAAGAACTTTTCCTTCAAATGTGAAGTATAAGGTGAGCCTGCTCTAGCAGAGGGGTTTGACTAGATGACCTTCAGTTGTCCCTTTCCAACCCCTATCATTCTGTGAAGATAGGCTTCGTACGACTTTCCACATACATTAAATGAATAGAAATAACAATCAATAACATCAGGTGAATGTGTCTGTTAGCTAAAAGACAGAAAAATCAACACATTGAATACCAGTTCTGGATTACCTGCAACAGCTGACATCTTTGGAGGGTAGAGAACGTTATCCTTAGGAGGTCTTATTTAATCAGGCAGCTGTCACTAAGAATAATAATAAAAAACAAATATTTAATCAGTAATCCTTCTAAACTTAGAACAAATTCACTGCAAGAGCTTCTTCATTATTAGAAGAGGTGTTAATACAGCAGTTCAAGTACTGGGTTAACCTGTCTATATAAATAGGTGTCTAGATAACAACACACTTCTTTGCTTTTGCAAAAGGAACAGACACCAACTCACAATCAGTTGCTAAGGCTATGGCTCATTGGTCTTCTAAATGACCCAAGTGAATTTTGACCAAGTCATACGTTTTCTGAGAAGCATGGGTGATTCTGTCCCTCTGCTCTGCTCTCCTGAAACCCCACCTGGAGTACTGCATCCAGTTCTGGGGGCCCCAGCATAAGAGAGACATTGCACTGTTGGAGCAGGTTCAGAGGAGGGCCACAAAGATGATCAGAGGGCTGGAGCACCTCCCCTTTGGGGACAGGCTGAGAGAGCTGGGGCTGTTCAGCCTGGAGAAAAGGTGGCTCTGGGGAGACCTTAGAGAAGCCTTCCAGCACATGAAGGGGGCCTACAAGAAGGCTGGGGAGGGACTTCTTAGAAGGGCTTCTACTGAAAGGACAAGAGGGAATGAATTAATGATTGAGGAAGGCAGATGAAGACTGGAGATTATAAAAAAAGGGCCATAAGACACTGGAACAGGTTGCCCAGGGAGGTTGTGAATGACCCCTCCCTGGAGGTGTCCAAGGCAAGGTTGACAACCCCTGGCATCCCTGCCCATGGCAGGGAGTTTGGAATTGAATGATCCTTAAGGTCCCTTCAAAACTAAACCATTCTATGAATCTGTGATACAGCTCATTCACCTCCCCTTCTCTGCACACACCCACCCCCATCTCTTTCAAGACTACTTTATGAACAAATCCTATCATGTCTCTTAGAAAAGCAGCCCCCATAACACCTAGAGGATCTTCTATGAGTACGCATAAATGTAGTTTGGTCCAGAGAAGACGGATTGTTTTTAAGTGAGATAAACTTAGAATTCTACTTATTGACTAATTTTTTTGAACCACATTCTTTGCCATATTCTATGCTAACAATACAAACTCAAGACTCTATACTCTCCCAGCCTGAATTCTGAACCCTATACTATATCCATGGGAGCCAAATCTGATGGAAGATGAAAGGAAACTAATTCAGTGGATCCTCATTATAAGCTTATTTTACCATTACAAATCTTTGAATGCATTTATGTAAGTAGAAATATATATATATTAAAAGAATGTGTGAAAAAAACACTGTCTTTGCCAGAAGAGGTTACAATTAAAAATAAGTTAAAGGTCCACATATAGAAAGAAGTGGACATAACTCAGCAGCACCCACACAATTTGAGTTACATAGTTCTGTCTTTATGCCACCTGCCACTTTCTCAAGCGTATTTGTAACTATTAGCATCAACAAAGCTCAGAACAAGCAGGGACACAGAGAAAGATAACTAATTATCACTGCTGCCAACAAAGGCCCCCAATTATAATTTGATTCCTCAAAAAGCCCACAACAAAACAAAACAACAAACAAAACCAACACAAAACCCACCCAGAAAAGAATCCTAAGAAACTACATAAACTCCTACCTTACAAACCACAGTGGACAAAGGGCTAGCAGAGACATCTTGCTCATGAGACAGATTCAGCCCACTATAAAAACAGCTGAATTCCTATGAATTCCTTCCATTACATCCTTTCCTAAGTAGCCCAGCAGTAGGGGAAAAGAGGAAAGAGCATGCTGGCCATGCCTAAACCAGACTGATCAGTAGCCAACGTCACTTCCAACCAGCAGATTTAACTCGGCACCGGAAGCTTTTTTACACCGCATTCTATGCGGTCTCCGAATCACACCTCTTCTGCCCAAACTCTAAGAAGTTAATAGGGCACTATCAAACAAAGAACACTTTAAAAATTAGTGACTAAAAGCAACACTAAATGCACAAACACGGTGTGTCAGAGGTAGTCTAACTGGACGTAAAGTTTTCCATCTGGCCATAAAACCCTGAGAAGCCACCTCATTAGGAAAGCAAAACAAGCCAAACTGACAGCAAGGATATATTTATACCGGAAGCTTCAACATCCGTCTCTTGCAAGCCGAACGCGAGCCGTGGGCACGAAAGGCAGTGACTGCCCGCCTCACCGAGGCGGCCGCACGCCTTATGTGGCGGAGCCGTCACGACTCGGCAGGGGAGCAACACGCCTGGCGGGCCGGCGGGAGAAGCGAGAGTAGGACGCGTCGCGGAGAAAGCACAGAAGGGAGGGTGCTGGGACCCCACGCCCGGTGCAGGAGAACGTGGCCTTAGTCCCCGCTACAACCCGTCACCCCGTCCCTCCTGGGAGCGCCAGTGCTGGCCACAACTTCCACCCTACTCACACCGGGTCCACCGGCTCCCCTCCCGATTCCGCCTCTTCCGCTACCACCTTCCATCAGCCAATCACCAGGAGGAGACGAGCGTGGCCGTGACCACAGGCAGCCGCTCTGCCCCAATCAGCAGCGGCCCCGCGAGGCTCCCGTCTGCGCTACTGATAGCAGAGAAGCGGGGACCGAGACTGGCGGGGGCGCAGCTGCGCGAACAACGCGGGTGCTGATTGGCGCTGGCTCCTCCAATCGGCGGCGCTGTTTCAGCCGGCGGCGAGGCGAAGGGGGCTGCGTGTTTCCGGAAGACGTGGCCGCTGCAGCCGCTGCTCCCCAGCCCCACTGCTGCCGCCACCATGATCTCCCTCTCCGACACCCAGAGTAAGTGCCGCTGGTATTCCGTGGTAGGAGGTGGGGAGTGGATCATTTACTGCAGGGTTGGGATGGCCGAGCTGTGGGAGGTGGGGGCTTGGCAATGGACCCTGGTGGTGGCCGAGCAGCGTGGGGCGGGCCTGGTCCGCCGGGCCCGGAACCGCCCGGACCCTCGCTCTTTGTTCTTGCTCCAGCGACGCGTCAGTTCCAACTGCTGGAATGGCTGGGGTTCAGGGCCCCTGCCCGGTTCGCTGTGGCGGAAAGCTCATCTCCTTCCTCGGCCCATACCCGCACAGGGCTCTTGGTTCTGGGGCGAGAGTCACCGAGGAGGGGTCCGGTTTGTGAAGATGGGGAGGGCCGTCTGCATAACCCCTTTGTTACCCCGCGGCTCCCGGTGGGCACCGGCTGGAAGCCGGGCACAGGCTGGAATGGGAGGGGGCAGGGGAAGCTCTCCAGTCCGCACCTGTCGGCATCACCGCTTTGTAAAGGCTCTTAAAACCGCGCTGGCCTCGTCCTCTGGTGTGGCGGCGGTACAGTGAGCTGTAACGTAAAACGGACTGTGAGGTGGGATGCAGAATAACAAAGGAACGCCCCAGGGCCGCTGGTCCTTTCATTTTCATGAGGACACTGTCATCAGGGCTGCTACTGCAGCTGCTGGTGTTTGTCTTGGACTGTGAGCTATTTGGTATTGTAAGGGGTGCTGTGATGTGATGGTGGCCAAAATGCATGCAAGCTGAATGGTAAAGAAAAGCTAAAATTAGCTAAAGTCATCTAGTACGCCTCCGTGTGGACACGTGCTAGTGGTTTTACTGTGTCTCTGTTAATTTTATTATCATGCTGAGTGTTTTCAGGTAACAGTGAAGGTGTTTTAAGGTGAGGACCAGACACTCAGTGTGAAGTGGGGGAAAAAAAAAAGTGCTTGTGTGTCACCAAGTTCTGTTTTCACTGAATAAAAGTACTTGGAAATAGAGATAATTAAAAGGAAAATAGAAATGAATCAAAGTAAAGAGATTCATAAGAGTTTAAACTGCAAGGTAAAGGAGAATGTCATGTCTTTGATTTAAATTAGTATCTCACAAATTATGTATTTCTGGCATGGCTGACACAAAAGGAAATGAGCCTGCTTGGTAAACACCACAGTGTTAGTTATAATGGGGAGTAAGAGTGAAAGGTGAAGTAAAAAAAGTTAAACCAACAAAGTTTACTTTCATAGTAGGATACTGGAAATGGAGGTGTTGGGGAGCCAGTCAAGGGCAGCGATTAAGCCAGGCAGAAAAGCAGGCTATCAGCATTCAAGGTCAAGGATTTATTGTGAAATTCAGGTGCTGTTCTCTGTTACTGGGACCGATGCTAACTCTGGTTAATTTTTATGTTTCTGATAGGTAAAATCCTTGTGAGCTTTGATTTTGCCCATTCTTCTTCTTTCTGGAGCATTCACTGGGTGGGGGAAAGGGAATTTCTCTTCAGGAAGAAGAGATCTTCTTACTGTCTTTCATATTCCTAGCTCCTCATTTGGGACTTTCAGCGAACTCTAGTGCTTACTGTTGGTTTTAATTGTCAGAGCCAAGAGCAGTAAGTAAAATGCTGTGGAGTTCAGATTTTTTTTAGTTTTTTTCATACTTTCTCTGAAATTCTGAAAATATATAACCAGATACTTTTAAATTAACTGCTGTCTGGAAAAATATGGAGTTTACCACAGAGTCACTGGTGGAGCAGCGTGATAAATACCTGGAGAGAAAGCTTGCATTAGTTGAGGTATGAAAAGCTAAACTTGCTTCTGTAATCTAGAACATTTTTTAGGTGATTTCTTCAATGGGCTTAAATCACCACGAATTGCAAAAGAAGGCACTTAGGTTTTTCCGTTTTTTTTTCACTGCTAAAACATAGTAGTAGCAAGATAATAGGAAAAAATTCATTGTAACTAACCTATAAACTGCATTAATTTGTCTTCTGAAAACCCATAATGCATTATGACATCCATCTTTGTGTACACAAAAGATAGAGCATGTGCCTTGTTCTCCCAGAACTTTCAGAAGCAATGTCTCTTAATTTTAAGTCTCAGCATTTACTAAGCTGTTTTGATACAGAACTACAGTAGTGTTGCACAGCTTACAGGATTTATGCAGAAACATTAAAAAAGATTTGCTCCCTCCTCTGAATAAATCATAACAATTTAAAATTCAGAGTAAATGTCCTAGGGCCAGTGTGTTTTTCTGCATTGCTAGGCACTGAAATGTTGGATTTGACTAAGACAGGAAGATTCTTCTATTCACACCATCTACAAAAATTCTTAGTTCATTGCTGCAAAGAGTGTGGACAAAATGACAGTCCTCTTTTTTTCTTCTACCTCTGCTGAGAATTTCCTAATTCTGGTATGAATTAAGTCAGTAATATCTCAGCAGAGGGTACTGGCATCAGAACATTCGTTCTGGACTGCTTATCTTCTTTCAGGAGTAGTTTTGGGACAATGAGAATGGGGTTCCGTCTTTTAGTTTTCCTTCCATTAACCAGAGAATATGGTTAACTTCTAAAGTGAATCTAAATCTGTTGTAGGAGTAGGTGATTACAAATGTGTTCCAAGTGAATGCAGGAGGAGTGTCAGAGTAGTAATTCCAGCAGCTCTTGGGAGTTGGCCTCTGCTTTCTTGCTAGATCCACACTTTGTTCTGTCTGTGGGTGGAATGCACACTTGCCTCCCATGATTGCATATTTGTCTTACTGGCAGCTGGTAAGTCCTCTGGAGTCCTGCCTCCAAGTGTTTTCCTTCCAGAAGAGATTGTTTCTGCTCTTCTGAAGTAAAGAGTACTAGAGAAAAGGGCAGACTGCAATTGTCATGTTGCCTTCAGTCAGCGAGCTGATTTTTAACATAATTTGCTATTCCATTTTTCATTGCAAACAAATGTTGAGAATGTCTGCAATAAATCAGTTGTAGTAGGTTACTTGATGCTTTAAATTCTGGTTGGTTAAAATGCTAACAGCAAAGTTTAAGGTTGCAGGTGATAGTACAGAACTACCAAGTTAACAGCATGTGGTCTGCAACCTTGCTGAAAGATGACTTCCTGCAGCAGTTAGGGAAGTTCAGTGTTGCTGGGACAAACCTTCACTCTGAGATGATGTGAAATGTTTTTGCAGTAACTAAACAGAAGTTCTGAAATGGGCAGAGCTACTCCTGAGCTACTTGAGCAATTGTAAACAATCAACTAGATCTACGTTGCACTTGAAGAGCAACTAGAATGCATTTAAGTGGATGTGGCTAACAGCAATGAAGGCTATGATAGTGTGGATTTGGGTTTTTTATGGTTCTTTTTTCAGGTGAGACTCAACAGAACTGCTGGGGTCTTCAAAATATATGCATACACACAGACACAAACTGGGATGCTACCCTGTCTAAAGTATTATGGGTGGGTCTGCTACCTGTTTTTACCTGCCCTGTAGACTTCTAAATTCTCTGGTGACAGGGATAACAGTAATGTAAGGGTGAGTGAATGGACAACTGCAAAGATTTTTGCAGTCATATTGCTGCATGTCCTGCTATTTCTGTCCCATTTGGTGACAAAGGAAGGCCTTTGGAGTTTCATTTTAAGAGTAGGCTGCATTTCTAAGCATGGTCTTGCAGATCCATTGGAGGCTATTGTCAAATGGTAGATATAATCATAGCTAGGCCACTTTTCTCAGGCAAACCTTCCATCCTAATCTTCCCTTCCCAGTATTTCTTGAGCAATTTAACAGACAGGAAAGGATATTTAGTATCTACTGGTTGTGAAAATGAGCTGGAGACCCAAACTAGTGCTTAATAGCCATCAGCGCATATGTAGCTTGGAAAAAGTCTGTGTTGTGTGCAGTCCAGAAGTTGGGAAGGTGGGATTGCTATGCAAGATTATGGGAGGTGGAATGTGAGGTCTCAGGAGAATGGAAAGGACTAGCATACCCCAGTGAACATAATGGGATAAGAGTTGCAAGTGCAAACCAAGGTTTCGTTACCTGCTTACGAAACTGTCCTTTTCTCCATACTAGCAGCAAATTGAGAGATGATTTCGCTGTATGTGTATGCATGCTTTATTTTTTACCTTAAATTTCAAGATAGAGTTCCAAAGATGTACCTTTTTGATAAGCAGCTTCCAAAGATCTCTCTGTTATTGAAGTACTTGAAGTCTACAAGATTTACTGTTATCTGTAGACACCACACAGATTTTAAGTGGTCATGGAGTAGGCTGGGTTCACAGAATCACAGAATGTTAGGTATCAGAAGGGACTTTGCAAGATCATCCAGTCTGACTGCTCTGTCAGGGCAGGATCACCTAAAGCAGGTCGCACAGGAACACATCCAAGCAGGTTTTGAATGTCTTCAGAGGAGAGTCTGAAGCCTCTTCCAGGGCTCTGTTACCCTCACAGTGAAAAAGTTTTTCCTTATGTTCATGTGGAACCTTCTTTGCTCCAGCTTGCACCCATTGTCCCTTGTTCTGTCATGGGACATCACTGAGCGGAGCCTGGCTCCATGCTCCTGACACTGCCCTGCACATCTCTATAAACATGAATGAGGTCAACCCTCAGGCTCCTCTTCTTTAAGCTAAAGAGACTCGGTTCCCTCGGCCTCTCCTTGTATGGGAGGTGTTCCACTTCCTTTATCTTTGTGGCTCTGAGCTGGACTCTTTCAAGCAGCTCCCTGAGGTCCTTGAACTGAGTGGCCCAGAACTAGACACACTATTCCAGATGTGGCCTTACCAGGGAAGAGTAGAGGGGAGGAGAAACTCTCTCGACCTACTAACCACAGCCTTTCTAATACAGCCTAGGATGCCATTGGACTTCTTGGTCATAAGGGAATATTGCAGGCTCATGCTCAACCTTCTGTCATGTTCCATCCATGTCTGTTCCATCAGGACCCCCAAGTTCCTTTCCCTTGTGCTGCTGTCCAACCTGTACTGATCCATAGGGTTATTCTTTTCCAGATGCAAGACTCCACACTTGTCCTTGTGGGACAACTCTCCCCAACCAACTTTCCAGCTTGGCCAGGTCTGGCTGAATGGCAGTACAGCCTTTGGGTTTTTCTGTACATTTTAAATGCTTGAGGTTCTGATTTTTTCACAATATTTATGCCTGAGATTTTGCTGATACCATGCTTTGTTATATGCCTGAACTTGTTTCTTTTGCAGAGATTGGAATGGGACTAACAGGCTTTGGAGTTTTTTTCCTTTTCTTTGGAATGATACTCTTCTTTGACAAAGCTCTCTTGGCCATTGGAAATGTAAGTGTCTTCTGTTTAGACAGATTCTGCATTGCTTATAATTAAGTATCTGAGATATTAAAAATAAATTGAAAATGAAACAACATGTTACTGATTTGAAACAAATGTGCAGTTTGGTATAGAGGAAAACTTATGCTCAGTGGTTTGAATGAATAATTTTTCCTACTTAAAGTTAGAACAGCTCACATAAATCCACATATCATTCCTCCAGGTCAGACCTGCAGTATGTTGGTCAGACAAGAATTGGTGTGTTCCACAGCTGTTATGCTGCTGAAATTCTGTCTTTACATTGGCTGTTATTACTAAGACTTTATTGTTTGTTTTTCTTGTCAGATAACTGTCACATTTGAGTATATATTTAGACAAGACTAGTGAAGTATCCTGTACACACCAGCAAGTGTTACTTTGCTGTGCTTTGTGAGGAAAGAAGCATGAATTGCTGATAATCTGGCTTTGTAAAAGCCAGTCACCTTTCATAGCAGAGATAGTTAATATTTTCATTTTTTAGCAAATCAAAGCTTTCACGGAAAGCAGCATAGGAAATAAATCCCAGTTCTCGTATACAAAATTCCTGATCCAAAGCAAATCTAAAATGACAAGGTGTTCTCTGGACATGATAAATCTCTGCCTGTGCTGTTCTCAGCTTCACCAGCCAGCCCAAAACCACAGCCTGGTAGAAGTTCACAGCCTCTTTAGCTGATGCCTAAAAGTCTGTGGTCAAAACTGATCAGTTTAATTCTGTGGCAGCAGAGTCAAATACTGAGATTCACTGAAGGAAAGTACAAAAACGTGTATTTGAATTCAGGTGCATTAATTGAAGCATTGTTCTAAATCATTAATAGTGTGTATAGTGGAAGAGTGAAAAATAAATTGAAGCTTTTTATTATTATTTTTTTCCTAATGTAAGATGGAAATAAGAGCTCCTGCTTAGGCAAAATGATGCAAACTCAGTTAGGAAGAGACTGTGACAGGCTGTGTGGCTACCAAGGGTAATAGAAGAAAAGGTTTTGTATCCTTACAGAAAGTTGTAAAAAAAAGTTGTATCAGAAAGGAGAAAAGGTAACAAAATGGTAACAAAACTTACATTTTACCTTAGTAACGTCTGAGGTACTATCACGTCCCTAGCACAATTGTTGCCCGGATGTATGCTTACAAGCTGCAACAATTACAAGCCTTGTTGCTAAGGGACTGCAAAAGTAGTTCTGCCTACTTGGGCCTAGTGTCATAGTACTCAGTCTATACTGGAACTAATGAAGTAGAAAGGATAGTTAAAATCCCTCAGACAAGTATGATAGCTGATAATGCTCATCATCTCTCTTCCTTTATGGCTTTGCACTGGTGTAGACCAGTACAAGCTGTTGAAGACGTCCATGGTTCAGAACAGAGGTGCTTTTGTAATATGTCTCTTCTCAGTCTGTAGGAACATTTGGTGTCGGTGGTACTAAACTCCGGCGCTGTTTGTGGATAACAGTTGTACTTATGTTACATACAGATCAGGTATAACTGTTGTCAGCAGCTCTTGTGCCATGATTGTGTTAGTCAGAGACTACAAAGGCAGAGTCTTGACTTTTTAAGCAGCTGAGAGAAGAACTTTGAATGCTACCTACAAACGCTTTAGGATTAAGTTTACAAGAGAGAATCCCTAGTAAATCTCATCTATCTTTTGGTATTAAGACTTGTGTAAGACATGCAATGTAATTTTGAAGAACATATGTCTACTTCCTTAATTCAGGAGCATAATTAGCTCTTTTCTTTGTTGCTTTTTGTCTTTCCTAGGTTTTATTTGTGGCTGGCTTGTCTTTCGTTATTGGTTTAGAACGAACATTTAGATTCTTCTTTCAAAAACACAAAATGAAAGCCACAGGCTTTTTCCTGGGTGGTGTGCTCATAGTTCTCATTGGCTGGCCTTTAATAGGAATGATTCTTGAAATTTATGGGTTCTTCCTATTATTCAGGTAAGACCTTTTTTCAACATGCATTTCTGGGTTGCTGTATCTAGGAATATACCTAGGAATAAATATGTTGGTTTAGTGTTGCTGCATTAGAGCCGACACAGCAGCATCCTTTAAATGTTTGCTTTAGATAGATTTGTTTTTATATATAAATTGTTGGGTTACATTTGCTAATAAATAAGAAGGGAGACTTGCAGTTATTCTTGGACTTCTGTACAGACTTAGATTAATGCTTATTAATCTAACACTCCTAAAATACTTTCACAATACTCACCTA
Source organism: Picus viridis (assembly GCA_033816785.1). Lineage (NCBI taxonomy): Eukaryota > Metazoa > Chordata > Aves > Piciformes > Picidae > Picus > Picus viridis. The sequence goes on from CM066568.1 coordinate 8,204,310, forward strand.
CTGGCTGAGTAATGCTGTTCCTGTTAATCAAAATCAAACTACTGTTCTCCTGGTGCTCATTTTTTTCCAGCTAAGTAAAATTATATGTTAGTCTTGAGTTTAGTTTAAGTGCTTAAATACTCCCCTCCCCCCCCCCAACTGATCTCCTTTCTTCAAGCATCATTTTATAATTCCTCAGCATCCTGCTGTTTGGTTGTAAAGCAGAAAACTTCTGTGGTTGTCATTTGTCTCTGAAGTAGATAATTTCCTTAGGAAATATAGGAACACTAGATCAATACTTAGGCACCTTTGGATTTGTTAGGGCAGTATGATGTAAGGATGGGCATTCCTGTGTATCTTACGTTTCTAGTGATGTGGGTTATCAGGATTTCTATATGGTAAATCTTTATATCAAGGGCAATTTAGCAGTTCTGGTAACTTCAGCTCAGACTAAGGTAATACAAATATAAATCTCTGGATTGTAGTTTTTTCAGTCTTTTAATTTTTAGACCACTAAAGCAGTTGCAGTGTAGGTTGTTGTTTTATCTAGACTGTTTCTGCACTAATACCTTTCATGCACTTGGGAGCAGTAGTTGCAGAGTTGCTCTTGTCCCCAAGGCAGTGGTTAGGTAGTGGTGACCAAGGACAAAACTGCAAATATGATATTTTTATTAATTTTGCATCTGACTGAAGTGGGAGACAAGCACAGTTATTCTTTTAGTCTGGTTTAAATCTAGAATGGCTTTATTTTCTTGCTGTCGTTTAACATGATGCCACAAGTTTCCCAGCAGAAGGGACAGTTGTGTACTCTAAGCTGCTTTGGAGCTTTGTTCAGATTAAAGGCATCTAAAATTATGGCTAATACCATCATCCATCCAGTGTTGCCTATTCTTCTTCCTGACTACACCAGTTATTTTAATCTGTTACAAGTGACTTGTGTGTCCTGCATCTCGATTTATTGGACCACTGAGATGATCTGGTCTTTGAAAAAAGAGAAAGTTTCTAGGAAAAAAAGGCTGGTATTGATATTACTAAGCAAATAGTTCTTACCAGCTTAGCAAAGGAGACAACAGCTTCTAGAATCATAGAATGATTTGGGTTGGAAGGGACCTCCAAAGGTCATCTAGTCCAACCCCACTGCAGTCAGCAGGGACGTTCTTCCACTGGATCAGGTTGCTCAGAGCCTTGTTGAGCTTGACCATGAACATCTCCAAGGATGGGGCCTCAACTACCTCCTTGGGCAACCTGTGCCAGTGTTCCAGCACCTCATGGTACAGAACTTGTCCCTAACAGCTAGTCTAAATCTCCTCTTCTCTTGCAAGGAGGTCAAGGACAACAAGGCTTCTTCAAATACATTGCAGGGAAAACTAACACTGGAAGTAATATAGGCCCACTGCTGAATGGGGTGGGTACCTTGGTGACAGAGGATAGAAAGAGAGCAGAGTTACTGAATGCCTTCTTTGTCTCCATCTATACATGAGAAAGTTTAAATACAAAAAAATAATGCAATCTTCTGTTAATCTTATCTGAAGGGGGTTCTTTCCTGTGGTGGTTGGCTTTATTAGAAGAGTTCCAGTTCTTGGCTATCTCTTGAATTTACCTGGTATAAGCTCGGTAAGTGTTTGGTACTTCATGCACAATTTTAAGTTTGTACTGTTTCGTTCCATTGTTATTGTAATAATAGAAATGCATCAGCAATAGAGGAAATATAACTTCAGAGCACTGAGCTTGTGTGTATTTGTGTACAGTTCTTGCACCATACTAATCACTTTCATTCCCAGTGAGAGACTTGTAGATGTATAGGGAACAAAAGAGCACCTTGGCAGAAGCTGCCCCCAGTTAGATGTGAAGTGGAAAAAGCCATGGATTACAACTCAAAGCACTGGGGTTCTGCTTCCTGCTTCACTGTTGGCCCTAGGTGACCATATAGGTGAACCATGCCACCGTTCTGTACCTCTTCTGTCTGTACAATGAGGAGGAAAGTGGCCTGTAAGTGGCCTGGAGTTGTGACTTATGGCAAATCGAGAAAGTCTCACAATGCGTAATCATCCATCAAATATATTTAGTCAAGTCCACTGCACCAGACTACATCTTGCTGTTTACCAAGATCTATATTTTTTCAAATGCAGTTTTCAGTTTTCTTAACCAAATAGGGATTTGAAGATCATTTACAGGTAGCAGAAAGATGGTAATGTAGGGTGTTTCAGTCAACTACTTCTACTGTGCTGGTTTCTGTGTGTAGCTTAACACAGTGGGTTTTTTTAACCCTGGTTTTGAAAGCAATGGTTTCAATAGCTGCTACTGAATATTTAATAGGGAGTATAACTTAGATGTCTATAGGGTGCTTTTTAAAGTTAGTGTTCAAGATCATCTGTTCCTATCTTACAGGTAGGCCAAGTCCGGGCTCATAATTTGTGATCAATTGAATGCTTAATTTGTCAATTGATCTTACTTAGTCATATTTAATTTGATCATAATGGGGTTAAACCTTATTTTAAAATAAGATAATTGTTAATGTTTTATTCAAAGCCTACGTAGGCTCAGAAGAGAATCCACAGTAATGGTCAGTTGAAATATCTTACTTGGTCTACTAATGCATGTGTGGCTGATACCGTATTGTTTTGTTTCGATCATTAAGCTAGCAGCGTTACCTGCATTCTTTTATCCTTTTTCATCCTGTTGCATCTTCATGTTGCACTGTTGATGTCTATATGAGAAAAAACATGTCATGCAGAAGCACAATTGCAATGTAAGATTTTTAGTTTTCACAAATGTAAATCATGAGGCCTTGGTGAGTATGATTTGACTCTCATTTGCATACTAACTGTGCCAGCAGCAAGTAACACTTGAGAATAACTTCGCTCTACAGAGATGTCACACAGCTTACAACCTTTTTGTCTCCTTTTCTGCAGCTTGTAGATAAAGTTGGAGAAAGCAACAACATGGTATAATGGCAAGAGGGAAGAAGACTGACTCTAAACTTACTGTATTATTTATAAAATCCTTTTGAAGAATACTCAGCACAAAGATTAAGTTGTGTACAAAGGAAAAGCTTGTTACATTCTTTACGTAAGTTTAATTTAAAATGTATAGTCAACAATGTACCTTAGAAAAGAAGCTCAGCAAGTATGCTTCTAGGAAAGTAACTCCAGAGGTCAGGAAGTAAACTGAAGAGGTAAAAGTCATGGAAAAACCCATGTTATAACTGTTCAAGACAATTTTTGTCGGGTTTGGAAAACACGATAGAGGCGATGAACCCTTGTGGAATTAACAGTGCCTGTACTTTACCTCCTTATTTTGAAGGTATAGTAGAGCAAACAGGCCTATATTTTTAAGGGTGGCCCAAACTTAGCCAGCTCTCTGCTTGCTATCTTCAGAGGAAGAAAAAAAACCAACCAAACAAAATACAAACAGAAAACCTCTTGTGTAACAAGAGCTGCGTCTTTGCATGACGGTTAAGATGACTATTCATCTTCAAGTGTACTATGGCAAAAAAATAATAAACCCCCTACACAGGTCTCTTGTAAACATTCTTTTGTAAATATGTGGCTGAAATAAAACATTGTTATCCTAATGTTTCAAAGCCAAATTAAGTTGATTGTATTTGCCTTCCCTTTTGGAATATGCAAAAGGTCAATCTTTAACAACTTCAGTTGTGAATGTTGGTTCTGACTATGTGGAGCTCAACAGGGGATTCTGGAGACTGACTTGCACTCCTTCCAGTTTGTTCTCCTTGAGTCATGTTACATGTGCATCCAGGTGAGAATGTAACCCCTTGCCACTAACACAAAAACTTTCTGAAATATGCTTAGCTCACAAGAGAGGGGGGGAAAAAAAAAAAGCAAGGTTTTGGTTAAGGTGCTGATATGGACCCTGTGAAATGTATCTTAGCAGAATTTGAACTTTTGTTTTTAAATAGGTGGAAGCTAAAGGGGAGGGGGTGTTTGTTTACTCTGGAACTACAAATGGACTTATTTTTTATGGTAATAAAATGAAATCTGAAAGTTGTGTGTATGTGAGTCTCTGGGGAGAAAATTGAGCTGATGGGGCTAGCTACAGATCAAGTGCCAATCTCCTTATGTTTTGTACCTTGTTGCTCGGGTTATCTTCAAATAACTTTAAACTCCTATCAGTCACGGCAGCTACTTTGCTGCTCCAGCAGTTCTTAGGTAACCTGGAGTAAATGTCCCCTGCTAATGCAGGAGTCACACTTTTGCTTCTATTGAAATGCTAAAAGTTTGTGCACCTTCAATAGATTTGGTTATGTTGTGTCCCCACCTAACAAAACGTGATAGTTTAAGTGATTCGCGTTTGTGCAGGCTTTAGGGGGGGTTCTGTTGTGTTTATCTTCCTTTTTTCCCTTAAATGGAATCCTGAAAATCCAAAAACCTACCAAAATACAATGGTAGTATTTCAAGTAGCTAGGAGTCTTAAAAGATTTAATGAGTGGGGTTTGGGTTGGGTTTTTTCATCATTAGGCAGTTAAAATTGGTGTTTTCCAAAATGAGAAGAATCCTTCTATACCAACTGCTTTGGAAGTTGCTGTGAAGCTTATTTCTGTAAGGCATGTTTTATTTTCATTACAACTGTATAAATAGCCACAATCTACCATTCCCAATGTTTAGTTTGCTTCCTTCTTAAACAGGCACAAAATTACTCAGTGAAAAAACGAAGGGGGGAAAAAAAGCCATTTATTTACAATGAGTAACGTCTGAAAAATCAGTGATTTTTATTCTATAAATGGCAAAAAAAAAAAAAGAGCCTATATTTGCCTGATGGCATGTGTGTTACAGTTTACAGACAGGACTAAGTATGACTTGTGGCTTCTACCTCAAGAGATAAATCAATTTTAACTGCTCTCATAGATTGTTGTGTGTTAAAATGACTAGAGAATAACACTACAGCAGTTTGGCAAACATCATTTGTTGTACTGGACTGCTAGTCTGTATGTGGGAATCAAGTACTGTCTGAAGCAGACAGTGTTCGTCATTTACATTAGAAGTCAGCTCCCTGAAGCTGTCTATTCTTGTCTTTTGAAAAGCAATGTGATGGGAAAGGTGGATTGCACCACGTGACTATGGAGCTCTGACTGAAAGCAAATTGCTTGGTAAGCTGAAGTGCTGAAGTACCTTGTCAACAAGAAAGATACTATCTTTCAGAGGTGATGAATGTGTTGCTGTACTTGATCTTTTAGTCCTCTGCAGTGCTGGGATGCAGGCAGTTCATCACTTCTATTTAATTGTTTTAAATCAAAAGTCAATTTTTGTCAAATGTGAACTATTGTGAAAAGTGTCTGAGGGAACAAAATTGTATGTTGAATTTAGTGTATGTGGAATTTATCCCTCAAAGTAATGTTGTCTTTGAGACAGTTTTGCCCAGGTAAATGTGGGTGGCAGCAAAGGTCAAAATGACTTAGCCTTAAAAGTCTTTCTGACATTGTGAAAATACCTTTAACAGAAACATGCTTGAAGCATTTCCCCTTTTAAATATAATTTATAATTGCTGCTTTCGAAATCATAAGGATGGATCTTATTCTGAGCAAATGAATACTGTAAATATCCTTGTCATACCTTGAATAAATGGGTACCTTTTTCTATCATGTGTCTTTGTGTCTCTTTTTGTGCACCTTTAAGACAGTTTTTTGACACGTTTTCCTTTCTGGAGGTCAGGGAGTGGACGCTCTTACTGCTTGGCTATCTTAGGCTGTTGTGACTGGAATTGTAAACAGTGCCTTTGATCTTAACTGGAAAAGTTTCCTCTCTCTCTTTCTTGCAATAAGCATTCCCCTACTTATTCAGGTTCTTGCTTTGAGCACATCAGAACAAAGTGTGGAAATTGCAGTTTCATGGGAAATCGTTGTGAAACTGCTTCCTTTCTTTTCTGAGAAAAAACTGAAACTGCAGGAGGAAAGGATACATGTCTAGAACTTGAAGCAGGTTCTAGCCCCTGTGCTTTCTGCTTAGTTGAAGGATACAAGTATAAGTTCTCTGTATGCCAGAGAACTACCTGATAAGCAGATTTAGTTTTCTGTGGTGATCTGCAAGTGTGCAGCCTACGCTGCAGGATTTTCAGGGAGCAGAACAGCAAAGCAGGGATTTTAATTCGTTGCTGAGGTGTTGTATTGGTGCCATGTGCTAGCTGATGCCCTAAAACCAAACTGACGAGTTACAGCCTCTCAACTAACTTTTACTGAAGTTCTATGCTAGTAATTCCAAAGGACCGACACTCCTAATTTAAAATGGCAAAAATCCCAGCTGCATCTAATTCCATTTTATTGAAGTGTAAGAGGTGTGGTGTTATGTATGTAGCTCATAGCAAGTTCCTTCCAGGGAATAGTTGTGATTTATTAACCAGGAATACTTTGACAATATGCTACCACTCTAGTTTAGAGTCTGTGTCCAAAAGATTGTGAAGAAAGGGATCTCGTCTGCAGTAGACATCAAAGGCAAGGTTTTGTTAGATTATTTTAAAGTTCTTCCCTTGCCGGATTTCAAGGTATGGACTCCCTAGTTGTAGCCTTTCTTCCTTTGCTTACTTATCAGGCTGGAAATACAGTCCACGTCCCTAAAACAAATGTAGTATATATTATTTCCCTGTTGCTTCTTCAGATGTTGCTGTCAACCCTGGACTCCTGTTGCTATTTCTCTGGCTGCCACATCCTGGCATGCTTTGGGTGTTCCTTCTACCCTTCAGATTGCTATTAGCAGCTGTGACAGCACTAGCATGCCATTGCCAGATTAACTGGCACAGCAGAATTTGGCTTTTGTGGCCCACTTCTGAGTTTTACCCCTCTAATGTTTGTCTTGGCATGTTAAAGCACCTTTCAGAAGACTTGGATCTCGTGCTCAGTCCAACAAAGAGATTCTGCAGCTGCTGTAATTCCTTGCCAAGCCTAATTTCAGCACAATTATTAGGTGCTGAAGCATCCTCGAATAATGGAACAATTTCCAGGAAAATGACAGAACTGATGTGTAATTTTGTGTGGGATTCTTTATCTCAGACTAAGTGTTATGACTAATTTGGGACGTTGCTCGAGATTTATTTATGTGCTTTTAACCCATCATTAACACGTCTCATTTACTTGCTGAAGTGCATGCCTGGAGATGTGCTTACTGGAAAGCAAATGTGTTCCTCTGTATGTTCTAGTATGTATTCTTTTTCACTGAAGTAGTAGCACCATTTTTCTGGGGAATGTGATGGGTCTTGTATTAAAATACCTTTATTGAAGCATCTTTTTGAGTATGATGCTGAAAGCTCATAAAATCTTGGGGTTCATGGCTGGCTTACCATGCACAGGAATTTTTCTACTGAAAGGGCTGTAGGTCTCATTATGATCCAAGAGGCAAGATGATGATAACCATCGAACTGACCGCGGGCTAAAAGGTCGGTGACCCCAACCTCTTTATTTGTCTTTCTCAACCTTACCCCGCACCTCGCTCTTCTGCGCTCGGAAGAGGCGGCCACTGGGGGGCGCCAGGACGAAGCGAAACGGCGAGAGGCGGTGGGAAGGCCCCGGTGGTGCGGGCGGTTCACCGGCGGTGCGGGCACTGGCGCGGGGCAGACACCGGCAAAGCCGGGTACCAGAGATTAATTGGTGGACAAGGGCAAAAGGTACCTCCCCCTCTACTCCTCTCTGGTGAGACTCCACCTGGAGTATTGCCTTCAGTTCTGGAGCCCCTATTACAGAAAGGCTGTGGAGGTGCTGGAGCATGTCCAGAGTAGGACCACGAGGGTGAGCAGAGAGCTGGAGCTGCTCTCCTGTGAGGACAGACTGAGGGAACTGGGGCTGTTCTGTCTGGAGAAGAGATGGCTCCGAGGAGAACTTATTGTGGCCTTCCAGTATCTGAAGGGGGCCTGTAAGAAAGCTGGGGAGGGACTTTTTAGGGTGTCAGGGAGTGATAGGACTGGGGGCAATGGAACAAAAAATGCAAATGGGTGTAGATTCAGATTGGATGTTAGGAAGAAGTTCTTCCCCATGAGGGTGGTGAGACACTGGCACAGGCTGCCCAGGGATGTGGTGGAAGCTTCATCCCTGGAGGTTTTTAAGGCCAGGCTGGATGTGGCTCTGAGCAACCTGCTGTGGTGTGAGGTGTCCCTGCCCATGGCAGGGGCTTGGAACTAGATGATCCTTGAGGTCCCTTCCAATCCTAACAATCCCATGATTCTTATTGTCTTATTTGCAAATCAGTTCTATAGCCCATAAGTGGGCACTGAAAAATGTCTTGGAAGTGTCTGGCTGGTTTGATGTGCACTTCTTAGGCCTGATTTAATTTAGATGGGGGAACCACAGCGTAGCTTTGAAACACGAAGTGCACACTGAAATTTTTATAGACAGCCATTCATGCTGAAATGCTGTACATAAGCCCCCAGCTGGCAGTATCGGATGCAGTCGGCTTGTGATTTGAAGACTCAGAAAAATGGGCTTTCCACTTGCCACAGCCTGCCTGCCTCCTTTTCTCCAGGCACTCTCACAGTAAGAAGATATTGAACAGCACTGATCCCAATATGGATGCCTGAGGAACACCACTTGTCACCCATCTCCATCTGGACATCAAGGCATTGACCACTACCTTTTGAATGTCACCAGCCAGGTCTTTAGCCACTGAATAGTTCACCCCTCAAATCCATATTTCTCCAGCTTAGAGAGAAGGTTGTTGTGGGGGACTGTGTCAAGGGCTTTACGGAAGTCCAGACAGATATCATGTGTTTGTCTTCCTTTGTCTACTGATGTAATCACTCCATTGTAGAAAGCCACTGGGTTGGTCAGGAAGGACTTGCCCTTGGTGAAGCCATGCTGGCTGTCTCAAATCACCTCCTGGTCCTTCATGTACTTTAGCATCACTTCTAGGAGGATCTATTTCATGATCTTCCCAGGCAGAGAGGTGAGGCTGACAGGTCCGTAATTTCCAAGGTCCCCTTTTCTATCCTTTTTACAGATTGGTGTAATGTTTCCCTTCCTCCAGTCTCCAGGGACTTCACCTGTCTGCTTCCCTTACAGTGGGAGGGATTTTACCACCCTGGTTCTCACCTAGTGGTCTATCAACTTGGGACAGGTACAGAGTAAGATTGCCAGTGAAGACTGAGGCAAAAATTTACTGAGTACCTTGTCTGCTTATCCCAGCTCTCCATTCACACTCCTCAGAGGGGGAACACTTCCTTCAATCTTCCTTTGCTGGTTAATGTACCTGTAGAAGGCCATTTTGTTATTCTTTGCATTCCTTGCTAGACGCTCCAGCTATGCCTTGGCCTTGCTGTCCTACGCAACCAGGCAGTGTTCCTATACTCCTCCCAGGTTACCTGTCCCTGCTTCCACTGTCTGTGCTATTCCCTCTTGCTCTTTATTTTCAGCAGCAGGTCTCTATTCAGCCATGCCAGTCTTTTCCCTCTCTTGCCAGATTTATTACACCTGAGGATCAAGAGCTCTTGCACTAAAGAAAGTGTCCTTAAAGATGTGTCATCTCTGCTCTGCCCCCTGTCCCTGAGGATTGTTTCCCAGAGGGTCCTCTTGACTAACTCCATGAAAAGCTGGAAGTTTGTGTTCCTAAAATTCAGAGTCCTGACTATACTCCTTCCCTGTCCCATATCCCTTAGGACTGGAAACTGCACCTGTGCATGATCACTGCAGCCCTAGCTGCCTTCAGTTGTGACATCACTGAATGAGCTCACTTGTGTTTGCGACCATCAGGTCCAGTATCATGTCCTCTCAGGTAGGCTGTCTATTACCTGGCTTAAGGAGCTATCATTGAGGCAGCCTGGGAATCTCCTTGATCCCCTACAGCTTGGGGTGTTACCTTCCAGCAGATATCAGGGTGACTGAAGATCCCCAGCAAGAAAAGAGCCTGTGAGCATGAAGCTTCCTCAATGGCTTCATCAATGGGCTCCCCATGATCAGGTGGCCTGTAGCAGAAGCCAACCACAAGGCTCCCTTTGTTGCCTCTGTCTCTAGTTCTTATCCATAAGCTTTCAACCTGTTCATTGCTATTCTTCAGGGACAGCTCTTCACACTCTATCCATTTCCTGACATAAAGGGCAACATTTCTGCCCCTCCTTCCTCACCTGTCCCTTCTGAACAGCTTGTAGCTATCAATAGCCACACTACAGTCATGGGATTCACCCCACCAAGTTTTAGTGGTGGCAGTCAGGTCAGTTTTCTATCAGCACAGGAGTTTCCAACTCCTCTTATTTGTCGCCCATGCTGCATATGCTCTTGTAGCGGCACATCAACTGGGTTGTTGGCTGCATCACTTTTCTAGTGGAGCTCCCCTTGATTCCCTCAAGATGTCTTTCTTGTAGTGAGGGGCCCAAAACTGAACCCAGTGTTTGAGGTGCAACCTCAGTATTGCCAGGTACAGAGGTACAATCACTTCCCTAATCATGGTCACTCTGTTCGTGATACAGGCCACGATGCCATTGGCCTTCTTGGCCACCTGTGCTTACTGCTGGCTCATGTTCAGCCACCTGTTAACCAGCACCTCCAGGTCCTTTCCTGCTGGGCAACTTTCCAGCCACTCTGTCCCAAGCCTGTAGCGTGGCATGGAGTCATCGTGACCCAAGTGCAGCAGCTGGCACTTGGCTTTGTTAAACCTCATAAAACTGACCCTGGCCTATTAAGCCAGCCTGTCCAGAGCCTTCCTACCCTCACGCAGAACACTCCCACTCAATTCAGTGTCATCTGCAAACTTACTGAATGTGCATTCAATTCCTTCATCCAGATCATTGATCAAGATATTAAAGAGAACTGGCCCTCAAACTGAGCCCCAGGGAACACCACCTGTGACCAGCTGCCAAGTGGCTTTAACTCCATTTATCACCACGTTTCGGGCCCAGCCAACCAGTTGTTAATCTAACAAAGCATCCACCCATCCAAGCCATGAGCAGCTAGTTTCTCCAGGAGGATACCATGAGAAATGGTGTCAAAGTCTTCACTGAAGTCCATATAAATAATATCCATAGCTTTTCCCTCATCCAGTAAGCAGGTCACCTTGTCATAGAAGGAGATCAGGTTCATCAAGCAAGATCCTTCCTTCATGAACCCATGGTGACCAGACCTTGCTGAGTGGCTTTTATGATGAACTACCTCAGTTCGCTCCTCCAGAGAAGAGTGACAAAAGTCTTATAAGGAACAACTGAGGGAACTGGGGTTATTTAGCCTTGAGAAAAGAAGTCAAGCCAGATCTTATTGCCATCTACAACTGCCTGAAAGGAGGTTGTAGTGAGGTAGGCATTGGTCTTTTCTCACAATCAAGAAGCAATCAGACAATTGGAAGTGGTCTCAAGTTGTGCCAGGTGAGGTTTAGATTGGATGCAAGGAAGAATTTCTTCACAAAAAGATTGTCAAGTATTGGAATAGACTATCCAGGAAAGTGGTTAAGTCAGCATCCCTGGAGATAGCTAAGAGATGTGTCGATGTGGTGCCTAGGGACATGGTTTAGTGGTGGACTTTGCAGTGCTATCTTAACAGTTGGGCTTGATGATCTTAAAGGTTTTTTCCAACCTGAACAGTTCTATGATTCTGTGAACCTGTGTGGAGAATTACCCTCATTTTGTGCACAAATTAGCAAGTGTTTCCCCTCTCTTTTCTGCCATTTTTTCATCAGGCCTCATCAGGGGACAAAGAACCAATTGGCAGTTATACAACCCTGAGAATTACCTTGGATGGGAAGAATGGGCCTGCAAGGAATCTTGGTGCTTCCCTTAAACAGTGAATGAGCCATCCAAGGTGGGAGTCTCCTACTCACTCAACATCTGAGGTGCTGCTGCCTGTTGCAGCATCCACCTATGCCCATTCACATCTCTCCTGCACCTAGGATCATTTTAACTGCCTTTCAGAAGAGTGACTGACATTTTGCTTTCTGTGATGTAAGGGAAGCTGGCCCCATTCTGGCAGATCTGTGGGGCAGGCAGCACTGAGGTGAAGCAGGTGCAATGGCCTGGGACATTCTGGAAGAGGCCAACACCTCCATCCTGCCCCACCAGGAGGCAAAAGGAGAGCAGGTGAGTAGCTAGGGAAAAAAGAAAGCTGGAAGAAATGTTGGAAACAAACTCTATCCTTGGTTGATTCTTAGACCATAATATTTTTCTTGCCTCTCAGGGCCGAAATAAGTGACACGTTCACAAAGTGCTTAGCTAGGAAGAATGTGTAAAATGCTGCTCAAACTGCTTGAAGCTAGCAGCATATCAGGATTTTGCCCTTACATGCTGATTCTGTTCTTATAAATCTTTTGTAGGCATCTTCATTGACTGTCAGAGACAGGATATTGGATTAAACGGACCTTTGGCCTGACCCACTATGGCTGTTCTTACGTTGTGCTTGTAATCTGAAGATAATTCACTGTGAATAGATTGAGTTGCTCTCCTGAGCAGCAGTTCACTGATGATTAATTGTATCTGCGTCTTTGCTGCCTTCTCTGCCTCTTGTTCCTGGCTATATCTTTCTTCTCTCCTAAATATCCATGAAAACATCACTATTCACATCAACTTTCATTTTTGATATGGTGGTGTTTACCTGTGTTTCTACAGAACCCAAATTTTTGTAATTCCATTAAATAGCACTTTTTTACTTGGCTGAATAGCGTCAGGAACAGAGATCTATGGCACTGTACAAGAGAGAATAATTCATGTACATCATGCAAAGCAGAACCTGCCACTTTGGAAGGTAACACTGAGATGAAAGAGCTTTCTACAACTCCTCTCAAGCAGATCAGAAGGGGAAAATGTTTACAAAAACAGTAGTAATGGAAGAAATTACTTAAACATAGTATCAGTAAAGATGAAAGTAAGCACATCATGAACATCATGCTGTGGTTATACTGGGACTTTCTCACAAAAAATCATAGGTTTTGTTTGTTTGCTTGTTTCACTGGCAGCAGCACTGATAGAACAGACTAAACCAGCCTCTGATGTTTATTCTTCTGTTTTCAGGGTGGTGGTCACCTACACACAGAAATGGGCAATCCAGCAGTACACCCCAGATGGCCACCTGAGGTATGAGCTGTGAAGGTGTCGCTACGTGGGCTTCAGCATGGACTAGGCAGCGGTTGCCAAGAAGATGCAGAGGCCCATTGTGAAACATCTGGCAGCCCCAGCTAGCTCCAAAGAAAACGGGTTGCATGGGCCCCTCCTGTGTTCGTTGCCAGCCCTGGAAGGCTTAGCACAAGTTGTGCACGTATCAGTGGGAGCCGGAGGGCCCGGGGAAAGGCTGCCTTGCTGCGGGAGAGCCGAGCGGCTTGCTAGAGATGGGACGGATAAACGGCGAGGTGTTTGGTGTGTCAGACAGCTTGGACGGTAGAAGGAGGAAATGACTCAGAGACGGAAAACGATGAGTTTCTGAATGCCTCCTAAAGGAGTGGGGTGCGAAGAACGTGTGCTCCTCGGTATAAACTACTTCGAAAGCATTTAATTGTCCCTGTTCGGTAGGCGCAGCGCATGATGTGGGGCCATTTTAGGGCAGAGCCACAGCTGCCCCTGAGCGCTGACCTGGCCCTGACGGTAGGCGCGGGCGGTGGGTGTGCGCCCGCCAGCCTCGCCCCCCCACACCGCGGCGCTGCCGGTGCCTCCGCCGGGCGAGGCGGGAGGTGTGCGTGCCCGCTGGGACCAGCGAGGCGGGGCAGCCCGCAGTCCCTCGCCGCTTTCCCCGCTGGCGGCTGCCGTGCGCGCCGCCCTCGCCCGCTGATGCAATCAGAGTCCGCAAGCGGCGGCAGTGGCCACGACGGCGGCAGCAGGCGGATGGTCCGGCCCTGAGCCCGCGCAGTGCGCCGCCGCCAGCCTGAGCTGCAGCCGTGTGCTCAGCGACCCGCGGGGTTCCAGCAGCTGCTCTGCTCGAAACGAGCGGTACCCGTCGGGAGCCTGCTCCGCCACGGCAGAGGTGCTCCCTGTTTGCCAGCATGATGAAGGTAAGCGGAGCGGGTTTCCTGCCAGAATCCCTTCGTTCATCCTTCGGGGATGGAGAGCGGCAGAGGGGCTTTTCCTCAGCAAACGTGGAAAACGGTAGTTTACTGAGTCGCTTTTAGAGATTTTGATGCTCTCATTTGATATTTATGCTTTGCAAAGGAGATTCCTACCCCCAAGAGGTTTATTGTTTGAGATTTAGAAGCAGGATGTGTGTGGTTCTATCTCTTTCCACGTTCTTTCATCGCAGACAACGTGTGGAAAAGAAATGACGAGTCAGGAGAGAAGGCGGGGGAAGGGAAGGTGTAGCATTTGTCCTGGGGGGATTTCTTACCGTTTATTTGTAACATGCGACTCTCGGTGATTAAAACTGCAAAAGGTATGATCTGCTGGCAGGCATTATGCCTTTTTATGCCTATGAGTTTATTATATGTCTCATGTGGTACTAAAATAGACTATGGGTAAAAACCAGCAGTATGTATTTAGAGGTTTTGAGTAATTTCAGAAATAACTTTTAAGTGATGGAGGGGAGTTGTCAGTAGTGAACACTAACGTGAGAGATGAGCATCTGTGGAAATGATTCTTTTATGAATGCCATGGTTATGCTCTGCTCAGTGAGGCTGATCTGGGGATTAAAAGGAAGTCTTCCTTATCACGGCAAAGGGCATGGAGATAGCATGGGTGCTTTTCACTTAGACTGAGGGAACGCTCCAGCAACTTCATGCTGTACTAAGAATAATTCTTGGGCTTTGAAGGTCTTTGCTGGGCTGTGAACTTGCCAGCTGTAGCCTTATACCAAGGTTAACAGCTGCGGGAAAAACAAGACTGAGTCATTTTGCTGTCCTTTGTTAACTGTAACAGATGGAATGGGCACAACAGTTAGGTGACTGTCAGGTGTCTCCCCAGCTCTTCTCAGGCATCGATGACAAGTGTTACTCTCATCCCATCCCAGGTCTCATCTACATTGCTTTCTCCCGCGTGAGTCTCGAGAGTGGTGCAGGTGCTGCTGCTGATGGCGGGGCTAGAATGGGCGAGTGCTCTGGAGGAGCTTCAGGAGGCTCTGATCAGCCCCAGATGCACCTTCTGCAACTGGAGGGTGGCAGACCAGCCATTGCAGAAAACTGATCTGAAGCTGCTCAGAAAAATACACGTGAAAGCTGCCCTCAGCCAGAATGCTAAAGGACAGAATGTAACAGGCTGCCATGTTTTTATAGCACTTTTACCATACCTGTTGTGTGTCTAGGAAAGAGGGTACGAGCCCAGTCTCTGGCGTGTTATTCAGCACCTAGCAATAGTGCTTTGGCATACCCACGTGAAAAACTTGTAGCAGGCCAGCCACAGACTTACCTGCCTGCTTGCTCAAAGCAGCTGACATCTCGCTGGGTTCTTCTCACCTGCACAAAACCTAAGGTTGCTTTGTATTTTTACTGTAGAAAAGACAGGAAGCAATTAGCTACATAAGTACAGGCTTGTCACTTGCAAATGGTGTAGCCTTGGGCAAGTCAGTTCTGTCCGAGTCCTTTTACCCTTTATTTGCCTCATCTGTTCAGACTGTAAGCTCTTCAGGGTTATGACTGTCACTTAGTATTTGTGAAGCATGAATCAAAGGTGCAGAAAAAATTCCATTTGACTGTTACAATATTTATGCAAAACCCAATAATTTTATAAAGGTGTCAGTAAGCAACAACATTATTACAGCTTCTTATCCCTTCATCTCCCTCTTCATCATTTCCTGCTTTTAGTCATAACCCTCCCTTTCTCCTTGAACCGTTTCCAGCCCAGCCTCAACCCTGTCTTTCTAGCCTGTCTAAAGGAATGTTATGTATAAGAAATGAATTATGCCTCTGGTTTCTGCAGTCCTGCCTGATCTACCTATTGCACTGATTGTTAGTGACGGGCCTAGCGCTCCTAGCATTGTGTGATCCAGTGGATGTTCTGAATTTTCCTATGGAAATTTAGCATTGAAGTCTGCTGCAGAATCAAAGATTGCAAAACCATCAGGTAGCTTTAATACAGTTGCTATCTTGCTAAACCACCCCATGGGCCATGTCCTTAGTTTAATTTGATAGATCAGTGAATTCCATCCGAATTATTTTAGTCATGGATTTGTTCCTAGGAGGGCAATATTAGGAAAGGAGGTAAAACAGATCATTAATTCTGTAAGCACTCACTCTGTATTTGTTCAGCCATTTTAAAAACAATCTATTTGGTGTGGGTGTGCTACAGAATTGGAACAGGCATATTCATTATTTATGTTGTGCTGTTTTCTGAAGTGATTAATCACAGCTGACTGTATAGCAGAATGCACTTTGAGCTGCTTCGATGGCAGGATCTTCAGTGTTAGAATAAAGGAGCTAGGGGGTAAATGCTGCTTGGAAAATTTGTGCAATTAGCCTTCTTGCAGCACACATGTGAAGACTGGCCTCTTCATGTCACACAGTGATATATTATGTACTCCACAATGCTAGATAAGCTCATCAGAGACTTCTGTGAGCTCAAGCCATTCAGTACTGATTGTGGCTTTTGATAATAAATTGTGGCTATCCAACAGCCGTGATGGCTGTAATGTAGAGATTAAATGCACAACCTTCATGTTGAATTTCTGAATGTTAATGATACTAGAGCACAAATCAAAGCAATACATGACCCTAATTTGTTAATCGTAGCCACTTACATGCTTGTAGCTTGATAACTCCGATTCTTACATAGGATTAAGTGAATGGGTGACCTCTTTTACCTTGGAAACAATTTCATCACTTTATACACATTAGAGGCAGTTAACATTACCTCATAAAATAGAGCACCTGTTGTAGAATGGCAGTTTCATACACATTGCCATATGCTATTGCAGCTGAAAATCCACTGTTTTGTTTATGGAGAGGTCTAATGTTGCTCTCTGGTGTGTATAATCAAATGATCCAAAGGAGTTGAGGTGAACTGAATGATTTAAACCACCTTCAAAAATGATCAAGTTCTACCCATCTGTCTTTTGTACATCTTAGCACATAGTTCATTACTGGTTTTCAGACTAATGCCATAGTACCCTTCCAACAGAGTTACTCAGTCATTTTCTTCTATTGAGGTCTACAGTATGTTCCAAGTTTTATTTTGAAGTATACCTGGTGCATTAATGAAATGCAGCATATGATTTCTCAGTAGGTACACAGCTATTGCTAATTCAGTTTGCATATTAGAGCATTTCACACAGTATTTGATTAAAACACTCTTAAGCAGAAAAGCCAACCAACCAACCAAAAAAAAACCCCAAACCCAAAACCACCAAACAAAAAAAAAAAAATCCCCCCAAAATAGTTTTCCTGGTATATGAATAGGGTTTAGTTCAACAGGGAATTCTGATTATTAATTTCTGCTAGAGTTCAGAAAGATGAGTGCCCTATTAGACACTTGTTCAATTTTATTTAAACTGTTTTAGGAGTCATCAATTCTGTAGTAAATGCTTGAGTTTGCATTGCCTTTACTGAGTATGATTTTTTTTTCAGCTTTGACAGTGGGAGGCTGAGGGAACTGGGTTTGTTTAGTATGGAGAAGAGGCTTTGGGGTGTTGTAACAGCAGCCTTCCGAAACCCAGAGGAAAGTCAAGGAGATACAGTGTAGCTCAGCAATAATGTATGGTAGGGAAAACAAGAGACTGGCATAAACTGAAATGAAAAAGGCTCAGACAAGATTTAAGGAAAAAGTTGATCCCACAAGGACAGTCCAGGCAGTGGAACAGGTTGTCAAGAGAGGCTGTGCAATCACCATCTCTCAAGAGTCAACTGGATAAATGTGTGAGAAATCTGGCCTGAGCTCAGAGCTGAGCTTTGAGCAGCAGGTTGGACTGGAGACCTCCTGAGGCCCCTTCCAGCCTGGATTTTCCTGTGGTCCTGGAAAAAGGTTATGAGCTAAGATGATTTAAGATGATTTTTCTTTTACATTTTTTACATGCATTCTTGGTCTTTCAGACAGTAGTGTGGATGTTTGTCCAGAACCCTGCATGCTAGGCTTGTAACAGTACAAAGAACTCTGTGCAGAGATAATCTTTTAACATACCAGTATGGTAGTAGTATTTTGTCTTCTCTATTATCTTAAGGAATTCCTTAACTGAGGAGGTCAAACAGTAATGTTGGTGTGAGTCTCTTCACTAGACTGCTAATTTATTTGGACACTCTGGAGCTTATCAGTGTGCCTACTGCTGGTTCAGGAAAGAGAACTGTACCTCTTACACTCTCAACACCTTTCCTCTAAGTCCTCATCCAAGAGCCAAGCTAGCAGCTTTTCTCATAACCAGAATACATCCTGGTTTTGCTAGATTGTTTGTTAGTTTGTTTCTTAACATGCACTTTAAGAATGATTGTTTAAACAGGGATCGTTGTACCAGTAGGAGCTGGCCGTGGGAAGGGAAGAGATATGTCAAAACTCCTAAGGCAATTACTAATGGGAAAGTTAAGGTGATACCTTAGGGATTTAAACGTCTCTTTCTTAAGGTTGGTGGGTCTATAATACTGCTGGCTTTACAAAAACCCAAGAGCTTGTTGGTTTTGACATGAATTCACAAGGTTTTCTTTTATTTTCAGTGCAGCTCGACTGCAAGTGAAGTTCAATGCACTGCCAGAATTCTTACAGCTTTTGAAAAGGTTCTGTCTAGTAGTTTTAACTTCTGTAATATTTGATGCTTAGCTTTCTAAATTGTGTTTTTCCTTTGGTATGTGAAAAATAAACCACTGGGAAATCTATATGAAGCACTGGGAAAAAAGGAGACCTTTATTTTTCTCACTTTCTGGAATGTGACCTTTAAATGACTGTATCTTTAATATATAGATGTATCATACAAAATTACACATTCCACTCTTACCACCAAATTATTGATTCACAAGGTTTCATACAACTGCACATCATCGTGTAATTCATTAAAACTCACACAAAGTCCACTTAAAATCAGCAGTAATAGTATAATTTCTCTTGATGCATGGAGTAAAATACATTATTAATCAAAAAGGTATGGGGAAGAAAACTTTCTGGCAAATTTTAATACTTGGAGTACTCTCAACATATTTAGCAGGGTTGCTTAAGGAAGTTTCTTACCATATGCATGATGCAGGTTTTATTTCCCTAACTTTAAAGTTTGAGGAAACAGGTTTAGTTTTCTATCCCAGATGAATAGAAGCCTGTAGGATCTATAGTTTTACAGCATTCAGAAGTACAATAAGAATTTCTGAGAACAGAGCATCAAGATGTATTAAGATCATCGAGGTCACAATCAGTGCTGGTGTTAAAAGTCAGAACTCTCTAAGTTCTTCTGAATCCTGCCCTACATTGTGGCAGTGCTTACTTACAAAATCAAAGAATCTCTTCCTAAATGCTTGGGGAAATTGCCTGAAGTACAGGGAGTGAAAGTTGTTAAAAATGATTAGTCGTATACTGGTATACAAGTGCAATGTGAGCAAAGTTTATTGCTGGCATGGCATGAATTAGTATTTATAGCCTGGAGTTACTACAGCATGCAGTGGCTACGCAGCCACGATATTTGCCACAGCTGAGCTGTACAGCTGCACATATGCATGCACACAGAAGAACATCATACAGTACTCATGTGCTTGTATGTGTCAGGCATTTATTCACCGTAAGTGCGTCATTTGGTATTTTGAAGCAAGGATGATGGTTAGATATCCTGTAACCTATTTGCATGTACATGGGAACTAATTGCAGACTCTGCCTTATACTGCACTGTCTTTAGAAACCAAAGTGCAGTTTGGGAGACAGATGAAAGTTTCCCTTGCCAGGAAGTGTTTTGTTTCTGTAACCATAGAGGAAGTCCATTGGGTTGTTCGACTGTATTTGGTTCAGCTTAGTTTTTCTCCTTTCTGTATCTTTCTAACATAGCTGTGCTGTTTCCTCAATCTGATCCTGTGCTGTGGCCTAGTCCATGGCCTGGGCTTCATCCTCAGTATCTCACAGTGCTCTGTAGAATACCAAGACAAGTTCTGCAGTCTGTGGTGTGGTGTTTTTTTTTTCCACATTGACAAGTGTCTGTCACATCAGAGTAGCTTCACTTTTTAACATTATAATTTGCCTTTAAATACCTTTTCTTAGATGATTTTGGGCAGACCGACTCTCTTCATGACACCTGGAAACAAACTCTGCAACATCAGCATTCCTTTCTGTTGCTCCATTGATCTGAAAATGCTGCATTTACAATTGTTTCTTTTTGGATCTTCTTTTATCTGGTTTTATTGAAGCCAACAATAGTCATCATGTCAACTGGGCAAAGTATGTATTGCAATATACATATAAAATTAAATGTTCTGTCATGACATTTCTAGGTGAACTGGATTGTAACAGTGGATAAATCAAACCCAATTCTGAACTGTTTTAAGATACTCATGTAGGTGGAAGCTGGACAAAAACCTTAGTTCATGAGGGTGCTAAAAATCAGTGATTTATTGACCTGAGCAGGGCTGGTTGGTCATAGATACAAATTTTGAACCATAAGAGGACAACTATACATTACCTGTCACACACCTGTTTATTTTCTTGATTTCTAGTGGCATTTCTTAGCATTTCAAAGGTGTCATTTTTCTGTTAGAGACTGTGATGACCTTTTACCATGCTGTAATTTTGGCAAAGGGCCCCTTTTTGCTTTGCATTCGTAATGCTGATACCTCTTGCAAATACCTCATCTGTAACCATAGCTTTTCAAGGCCACTTTTTATGTGCTGAGTGTTCTTTTGCTCTCAAATTCCCTGGGCAGAATCCAGCTTGCTCTGGGCACTGTAACAAATGATAAGAGATTTCATATGAAGGACTTGCTCACAGGTAACCTTAATGTAGCTCCCAATTTTTTGGTATTACAATGTGTGATTTTTTTCCCTGTCTTAGAGTTGTTCCACAGCTTAATGTAAGCTAAATAGGTGGAGTATCTGGCTTTGTCACAAGTTTAAAATATTGTGCTTTTGAGCAGACATCATGAAGAAAAGCAGCAGCTTGTGTGTGTTATCTTGGTGTTTTTCCCCATTTGAGGGATTAATGTGTGACACTGCACAGTGACACTTTAGTTGTGCTCTGCTTTTCTTGGCGTGTTTAGTAAACTACTATGTGATAATTTACATTTACTTGGTATGGTGGATTATGCTTGCTACCTTCTGTTGTATCCACTGAAACTCAGACTGTAAAGTAAGAGAAGCTCCCAAGCATATTCTGAGCTGATGTCTTTCATTTAAATGTTTTCCCTCTCTAATTTGTTCTTTATTTGGACAAGAATATGAACACCATTGTAGGTGGTGTCTTCAACCAGGTTCCAAGGATTTTCTCCAGGGGTTAGCTCTGTTTCTAGGACCATTTATGTCAAGAGGAAAGCTTCAGCTTCTCCTCTATGTTGTTGAATAGTGTCCAGTTAAATCAAATCAAGGCAGCGTTTGAACACACAGCAAAAGATATGTCACAAGGATACAACACAGACTGCGGTAAAAGCCAGGAAAAGATCACCCATTACTCCAAACCAATTGTGCCAGGCTTAGAACTCACTGGAACTAGTACAGGCAGGCCTTCTGCAGCCATATCCTGTGTGCTGTTGTGCAAGAAGCTTGCATAGGGCATAGCTGCTGAGTACGCAGCTAAAACCACATCAGTCATCTACACTGGTTCTAGACAAGAATTGTAGTGGATCTGGTGGGTATGACTCTATAAGGAAGAGGAGCTGTAGATGTAGTTTCTGGGGAGCTGTGCACACCCTGTTCTGGAATCTGTCCTCCTCCCAGTGAATTCTCTGAAGCAACTGCCAACAGGTGTGAGGTATGCTGATGGGACAATCTATGCCTAAACTTCCTGTCTGTAGAAGAGACAGATATTTCTACCTTCCTTCACTTAGGTGTTGCAACCATAGAGCCAGTATTAATTTTCGAGGCTTCCAGGTAGTACAGTAAAAAGATTTATTTAAGAACAAATGGTAAATAACTGCAAGCATCAGGCAGACCAGCCCATCATCAGAACTGAAGAGAAAGCAGTGTTTGCAGCACCTCTAGACAATGCGTGCTGTCTTTCTGGGCGGGTTGTGTTGGTGGTGGTTTTTTTGTGGTGTTGGGTTTGTTTGTGGTCTTCTGTTTTTTTCCTATCCTGGCTTGCATCACCCATTTAAACAGACCTATTGGATCACTCAATCCATTGTAAGCCTTGAAAGCTCAGGTCTGGGTTCTTCTCCAGTGTTGTGGCCAAATGTTCTGACAGAGCACGTGGTTAGGTGTATACGGTTCTGCCTGCAAGCAAAAGCCAGGGATATGCTCAGCCATTTGAGAAGACTAACACAGTAGAGAAGCACATTTGTAAGGAGCCTTCCTCTGACTAGTCAGGCAGAGTGTACCTGCAGTTTTGAGCCTGATCAGATACCCTGGTTAGATAGCTGCTGCCATGCTTTATCAGCTTCATCGGTTGGACACTTAACAGCTAAACAAACTGCTTGGGAAGCAGGGAGCAGGCAATAACTGGATCAACAGCCTAATGCAGTACAGAAAGTCATGCTTCTTGTGCTTTGGCACCAGTGGCATACTGGTGATGAATTAAATACTGATACTTGGTGATGAATTAAATAAGCTAGATATGATGTCTGCCCGTTACACACCACCAACCACATGCACAGTTGCATAATGTTTTATAGCACTTAGTGTTATTGGAGAGTCAGCTGTGTAAGTCACTATTTTATATTCTCTGGTGGGACTGGATACAGGACTTGTGGTAAAAAAAGCAACTCTTCTCCAAAAGGTTGTGGGTTTTTTTTGGTTGTTGGTTGTTTTTTTTTCTCCTTCCCTCCAGAGCTTTTGTTTTCAGTGTATGATTCATCATTGCTCAGTGCCTTATGTAAACCTCCATTGCAGTGCAAAATGGACTCAAATGGGACACGGTCTAAGCACTCTGAGAATAGCTACAAACGACCCCTTACATAGGCTAGTGATTCAGCTTGACCTTGTGTTTATTCTGGTTCCACTGTAGTTATGAGGGACCCTGCAGACAGGAGCATGTCCTTAAGTACAGGTTTTATGTCTGCTAGCTCTTTTATTTAAGCATGTCAGTTCTCATTTTGGAATCCATCGCTGTATTTGCTGTGGTTTGGTTTTATTTATTCCCTAGAAGTCTACAGTGATTTATTTGCCAACTGCAGAAGCTTTGGTTTTCTGCACTAAGCTGTCTGCTTCCAGTTCTACACACTCAGTATCTCTTCAGACAATGATTTTATTTGTTTTTGCTGTGTATGCATTCATGTTAGTCACATTATCATTTTGTAATTGCATCAAGCCACTTGCCTTGGTCATTAGCTGCAGGATCTCTGTGCAGTTTCCACCATCAGGGGATTTCACAAATAAATTTTAAGCTGTATCTTTAGATCTGTACTTTACTTCTACAGCTGTCTTAGGATAGAAACATACAGCCAGTGTAACTGAATCCCTGAGGGAAAGAAGAGGAATAATTTTTATTGTGCTTAGGCTTACCTTTGCTGGTGTAACAGTGCAGTTAAAAATGCATCCTATAGCTCTGAACTTCATTATAAAAATCTTAAAATGCTACTTTAGTACCTGGCATTATAAAATACATGAGGAAAGAGAAATCATAGGATTATAAAATGGCTTAGGTTGGAAGGGACCTTTGAGATCATCCTCTCCATCCTCCCTGCCATAGGCAGGGACACCTCACAACTAGACTTGGCCACTCAAGGCCTCATCCAACCTCGCACTGAGCCCCCCCAGGGAGGAGAAAACTTAATCATAGAATCATAGAGTCATAGAATCAGTCAGGGTTGGAAGGGACCACAAGGATCAGCTAGTTCCAACCCCCTGCCATGGCCAGGGACACCCTACACTAGATCACGCTGGCCAGAGCCTCGTCCAGCCTGGTCTTAAACACCTCCAGGGATGGGGCCTCAACCACCTCCCTGGATAACCCATTCCAGGGCTTCACCACTCTCATGGGGAAGAACTTCCTCCTCACATCCAGCCTGAATCTCCCCATTTCCAGCTTCATTCCGTTCCCCCTAGTCCTATCACTACCTGAGATCCTGAGAAGTCCCTCCCCAGCCTTCCTGTAGGCCCCCTTCAGATACTGGAAGGCCACAATGAGGTCACCTCAGAGCCTTCTCTTCTCCAGACTGAACAGCCCCAACTCCTTCAGTCTGTACTCATAGGAGAGGTGCTCCAGCCCTCTGATCATCCTCGTGGCCCTTCTCTGGACACGCTCCAGCACGTCCACATCCCTCCTGTAATAGGGGCTCCAGAACTGGAGGCAGTACTCCAGGTGGGGTCTCACCAGAGCTGAGTAGAGGGGGAGAAGCACCTCCCTTGACCTGCTGGTCATACTTCTCCTGATGCAGCCCAGGATCTGATTGGCTTTCTGGGCTGCAAGCGCACATTGAGAGCTCATGTTGAACTTCTCGTCCACCAGCACCCCCAAGTCTCTCTCCTCAGGGCTGCTCTCCAGCCAGTCCCTGCCCAGCCTGGATTTGTGCCTGGGATTGCCTCGACCCACATGCAGGACCCTGCACTTGGTCTTGTTGAAGCTCATGAGGTTGGCTTGTGCCCACCTCTCCAGCCTGTCAAGGTCCCTCTGGATGGCATCCCTTCCCTCCAGCGTGTCCACTGCACCACACAGCTTGGTGTCATCAGCAAACTTGCTGAGGGTGCACTCGATGCCACTGTCCATGTCGCCCACAAAGATGTTGAACAAGACAGGTCCCAGGACTGATCCCTGAGGGACTCCGCTTGTCACTGGCCTCCACTGGGACATGGACCTGTTGACAGCCACTCTTTGGGTGCGGCCATCAAGCCAATTCTTTATCCATCTAGTGGTCCATCCATCAAACCCATGTGTCGCCAGTTTGGAGACCAGGAGGTGGTGCGGGACAGTGTCGAAGGCTTTGCTCAATGATAATAATAATAATAAAATAAAATAATAATTAAAAAAAAAAAATAATGAGCACAAGCTTCCTAGGAGAATGTATGTAATAGTATTTATACCCTTTTTTGTTGCCAGTTGGATATAAACGATCAATGAGAACTGGGCCTAAAGACCATGAAAACCATGGTGACTTTGAGAATTGTAATTTTCTTTCAATTTATTTATTATTATTTTTTTTTTTTGTAATAACCATATCATATAGCCATGAGACACTGTCTAGTTAGAAAGCAGGCAGATGAATTTTTAGGTCAACTAGATCCAGCTGGTTGCTTTAACATGTTTTTCTTTATGCCTTTCTAGCAAACAATGCACTTGTTAAAAACATAATTAATGCTGGAGCGGACAAACAAACCAACAAAAGAGGCACTTAGAGGCACTGTTCATAGGAGTTAGAGATGGAAAGGCTCCATTAGGTCATCTGCCTCTTCCCCTAATAGCAGCAGGCTGTTTTGCTCCATCAGAAGAGTTGGTAAAATGTGCAAGAGAGGAAGGACAGAGGAAATGGCACTGGGGAGTGACAGAGCAACAAAAGGGTCATAAGAAAGAACACAAACAAAAACAGCGTTAGCAGTGATCTTAGAAATCAAGGTCACAGCACACTGCATTGGGAGGTTGTTTCTGAAGGGGATTTCTTTAGAGCACTTGACTGTTTCTGTGTAGAAAATAGGAAGGAAGATTGTACACTTGTGCAGGAAACGTATTAAGACAGAGCTGACTGTTTAACAGAGAGACACCACACCGAGCTTCCACCACATGGGGTTGGTGGCAGGATTTCAGTCTTTCAGTTGGGAAGGATCACACTTTAGACACCAGCCAATGACAGCAAGCTGTGTGGTGTGGTGGACTCGCTTGAGGGAAGGGATGCCATCCAAAGGGACCTTGACAGGCTGGAGAAATGGGCCAATGCAAACTGCATGAGGTTCAACGAGTCAAAGTGCAAGGTCCTACACCTGGGTTGTCCACTCCCAGGCACAAATATAAACTGGTACAGAGTGGGTTGAGAGCAGCCCTAAAGAGAAGGACTTGGGGGCATTGATAGATGAGCTCAACATGAGCTGGCAGTGTGCTCAGGCAGCCCAGAAGGCCAACCATATCCTGGGATGCATCAGGAGGAGTATGGCTAGCAGATCAAGAGAGCTGATTCTTCCCTTTTACTCTGCTCTTGTGAGTATACAGGAATACTGTGTCCAATTTTGGTGTTCCCACCATAAGAGGGCTGAAGAGGAACTTTTCACAAGAATGTCCACTGATAGGATAAGGGGAAATGGATTTAAACTGAAGAATAGGTTTAGATTGGATCTTAGGAAGAAATTATTCACAACAAGGGTGGCAAGAATATGGAATAGAGTGTCCAGAGAGGCTGTGGATGCCCCCTTCCTGGAGATATTCAAGGCCAGGTTGGATGGGGCCTTGAGTAACTTGGTCTAGTTGAGAGGTGTCCCTGCCTATGGCAGGGAGGCTGGATTAAATCATCTCTAAGGTCTCTTCCAGCCCAAGCCATTCTATGATTCTGTGGTACATGAGTGTAATTCCAAGCTCACATTGTAAATTTATCTGAAATAACTGGCAAAATAATTTTAACATGAAGCTGAACAGATCCCTGGTCAGGGTATCCTTAGAATTAGTTAGAGCAAATGAATATATTTTGTATTTCTGGTGCTCTTTTCTTTAGCCTTCTTGATAATCTAGTTAGTCAAACACATGGTCATCCCCCCTTTTTTCCCCCTCAGAAATAGTTATCCTTCACCTTGCCTAGCTTTGCTACCTTTTAGATGAACTGATGCAAACTTTCTTGTGTAACAGGTTAGGCATTACTGAACTCATTCAACTATTAATTTAAGCACCAAGTCAAAAAATTGCTGTGGTTTCCATGGAGAGGTTTTTCACCTGAGCGCTGACTGCAATGCTTTTACTCTGGCAATGTTGTCCTGCATTTATTTAATCTTGTAAAACCAACTTTGTCTGGTTTTAGAGTTGAGATAGAGCTATAAATGTTAGTAAATATTAATCTTGGATCAGCTAGCTGAGTATTTCCATTTCTTTCTGTTCACTTTCAAGGTTTTTCTAACTACTTAGTTCTGTTCATATCATCAGAACTTTTATTTAAACATCATAAAAACAGTGATACTTAAGAGGAACATATTCCAGCTTCATTCAAACTACTCAAATTGCTTTATATTAAATCAAATAAACTGCTTAAGCCAGAGGATAAGTGCCTTCACAGTCTTTTGGACTAATGTAATGATGATCCTTGCTTTATGCAATGCAGCTTCCTTAGATAAAGACACTCTTCCATGGTCTAAACCCTGATGCTTTCCCTCTGGTAAAAGATCATCATTAAATAATGTGGAACCTTGCTTTTTCTGCTATGAAGTTGCCTTTCTTCATTGTATACTGTTGCTTAAGCTGCCTTGCTGTTTTAATCACCATTAGTGCCAGATCAAGGTTGAACCAGCAGCCATAGTAAGCTGATAATGCCCAGCAGACAAGGCATCAGGGCAAACATATGTTAGGCAAGAGCAGTCTCCAAAAAATGTATTAGAAATGCAGAGAATTCTTGGTAAGCTAAACACTGAGACTGGATATGCCTTATTGTCCTTTTTTGGTTGTTCTTCCTTTAAAAAAACAAACAAACATTTTGTTCACTTTTTTTGAGGGGGTGGGTATTTTTGATGTGGTTTTTTGCTTGGTGGGGGTTGGTTGTTTTTGTTTATTTGTTGTTTTGGTTTTGTTTTGTTTATTGGTGTAGGGTTCTTTTTTTGTTTGTTTTTTGTTGGTTTCCCCCCCCCCCCCAAGAGCTGATCTGTGTCACTGAAGTCTATCATTGAAGGTGCTCTAGGAATTCTGCTATTTGTGCTGCATGTTCTTTGTATTCATCATTGAAGACTGTCAAGCTAATGCATGGAGGGTGCCACAACTTAACAAAGATACCTCAAAGATCTCTGTTTGGCTTGATAAGCAGTTGGAAATCCAATTTGAGATTTAGTCTTGCTCTTTCTGTCTTCATTTTGAAAAGAGTAGGTTTAAAAGTAGTTGTGTGGATAAGGTGTGACCTGCTGTCATGCAAATGCCCCAGCTCAGCAGACACACTTGGTGCCACTTGCTTGCTAACACTGGCCAGGCACAGGCGGACCTAGGGGTACTGGATGATAGTAGGCTGAACATGAGCCAGCAGTGTGCCCAGGTGGCCAAGAAGGCCAATGGCATCCTGGCCTGTATCTGGAACAGTGTGGCCAGCAGGAGCAGGGAGGTGATTCTGCCTCTGTACACTGCACTGGTTAGGCCACCCCTTGAGTCCTGTGTCCAGTTTTGGGGCCCTCAGTTCAGGAAGGATATTGACTTGATGGAATGTGTCCAGAGAAGGGCAACGAAGCTGGTGAGGGGTTTGGAGCACAAGCCTTATAAGGAGAGGCTGAGGCAGCTGGGGTTGCCTAGCCTGGAGAAGAGGAGACTCAGGGGAGACCTTATTGGTCTCTACAACTACCTGAAGGGAGGTTGTAGACAGGTGGGGGCTGGTCTCTTCTCCCAGGCAACCAGCACCAGAATGAGAGGACACAGTCTCAAGCTGCACCAGGGGAGGTTTAGACTGGATGTTAGGAAGAAATTCTACACAGAGTGTGATTGCCCATTGGAATGGACTGCCTGGGGAGGTGGTGGAGTCACCATCCCTGGAGGTGTTTAGGAAGAGACTTGATAGGGTGCTTGGTTGCATGGTTTAGTTGATTAGATGGTGTTGGATGATAGGTTGGATGCGATGATCTTGAAGGTCTCTTCCAGCCTGGTCTGGTCTATTCTATTCTACAGGTTCATGTTCACATTCATACAATATAAAGATAATATTAAAATATTTTTATGAGCTGTAACTACTCCCATGACAGCTGAGGTAAACATGCTGGGCTCTCAGATTCCATAAATGAGCTTCCTGAGATCTGCAAGTCTTTTTATAAATGTTAAGTAAATATTATTGCAGTTGATGTTAAAAAAATTATTATATGACTCAGCCCTACAGCAATATTCAGAACTTCTCTGTCTGACAGTAGATAGATTTGTTTATATATATATTTTTTTAAAAGCTCTGAACATCTTTACTGGGTGGTTTTGTTGTTGGGATTTTTTTTGTTGTTGTTTCTGCAAGTTCATCTTCTGTGTGGTGTGGCTGCCAAATTGTATTAACATTTCCTAGGGGAAGAAGAAAACTGTTATGAAGTCATGGAAGTATTTTAGATGGCTGTAGCAATAAACAGAATATGTGGCATTTGTGCACACTGGGAACAGAAAGGCAGGCCCCGATTTCGATGGCTTTGAATGCCTAAGTACCTGTCATTACATACCTGCTTTGGCTCACCTGTAGGCAGTACCATAGTATAAATCAGGTATTCAATTGACTGATGTGCTAGATTCCTGGATAAATATTTTTATTATACTTCCATTGTAAATTGGAGCATGAAATACTTCTTAGACACTTAGTAGCTGGAAGCAAGCACAGGGGGAAAAAGGCAGTAACACCCTGTTTTAGCTTGGAGAAACATCTCAGAAGGCACTGTCATCACTGAAGATTCTTTTTCATATGACTTCTGACTGAGAAGAAACTCAGTTCATCTTTGCTGGGGCAAAGACAAGCCTACAAGACAGCCTTGGTGTTACATTTATCTGCAAATCTGGAGACCAGCTTGCCTCAGTAGATAGAACTATGTGCAGCTGTAACTGTGCTTGTGGCATATTTGCTTCTTTAGATTCTCATCCTTCAGGAACAGCCAATGCATGCCAAAAAAAGTACTGTCTAAAATTCTTTCATTGCCATGAAACTGGGTTTTCAAATGTTCCCTATTGCTGCTGGTACTCTAACCAGAGCACTGGGGTGGTTGTTGAAATTCTCACTCAGAGTGGAGACATCAGAGTTGTCTGTGGGCTGCCTGAGATAAGCATACACTGGTGAAACCAAAAGATGACTTAAGGATTTTGTGAAACTGCAGGTCTTGAGTTGTTTTGATTTACTAGCTGAAGGTGTGAACTCCGTAGGAATTATGTGGAATTTCTCTCTTTACTCCTGCCTTCAAGTAGGGAAAGTTTTCTCTTTCCCAGTGGTGAGAAGGAAATTTTAAGTGAGCACAGAGCTGATTGAAGAATTAGATTTCTTTGAAAAACGGCGACAGAGTATGTGCTGGAACAGGTCCAGAGAAGGGCAACGAAGTTGGTGAGGGGTTTGGAGCAAAAGCCCTACGAAGAGACCCTGAGGGAGCTGGGGTTGCTTAGCCTGGAGAAGAGGAGACTCAGGGGTGACCTTATTGCTCTCTACAGCTACTGAATGGAAAGGGAGGTTGTAGACAGGCAGATGTTGGTCTCTTCTCCCAGGTGGCCAGCACCAGAACAAGAGGACACAATCTGAGGCTGCACTAGGGGAGGTTTAGGCTGGATATTAGGAAGAAATTCTATACAGAGAGAGTGATTGCCCATTGGAATGGGCTGCCCAGGGAGGTGGTGGAGTCACCATCATTGGAGGTGTTCAGGGGGAGACTTGGAGTGCTTGGTGCCATGGTTTAGTTGTTTAGGTGGGTTGGCTTGGTTGATAGGTTGGACGTGATGATCTTGAAGGTCTCTTCCAACCTGGTCTGGTCTAGTCCAGTCTATTCAATAGAGAGGTAACTGCAAATTCTTTTTTTAATTATTGTTTCATTTGTGAACTGATGCAGTTTTTGAAATTGATGTTATACACCACAGGTTAAGGAAATCTAGTTTGCATTTTAAGTTCACAGTGATAAATCTTCTGATAAGATTATCAGTTCATAACTGAGGATGAGTCTATGGGATAATGGGGTAGCTAAAATCTAAGGACAGCAGTTTGGCCAAGCATCTGGTAGAACTGTAGGTTATGGAACAGAGAATGAGAACAAAGACGTTGGTGCTACTGCTGGCTCTCAAAAGCCTCCATGTCTGCGGGCACAGAAAAAAACTAAGGCAGACTCAGATAATTCAGGAAATCTAGGAGTTTAGGGAGGAGATTGGATCTTTTGCTACAAAAATGGGGCTTTCAGCTAAAGGATGAATGATATAACCACATAGAGATAGATCCTCTGTTTTGAGGAAGCTGGGAGTTGCAAGAGGGTAGCTGAAAAGATGAGCATAACAGGCATGGTAAAATAGTGAAGTTGATCAGCTGCTCTTGCAGGTCAGTACTTTCGTTGCAAGGTTTCATGCCCTTGACAGGAAGGCAGAGAGGTGTGTCAAAGACAGCAGAGAAAGCCAAAGAGGCTTTGACTGGAACAATGTGATGCTAAAAGGTGTTGAAACTTCATATTTCTAATGCAGTCTGAGGACCAAATGCAGGAGCAGAATGTTGACGTTTGGGAAAGCTCTAGCAGCAGTGCAGATGACAGCCACTAAGTAGAAAATGCCCGAAGTGCTGATGTTACACACACACAACGGTCCCTCACGTGTTGGGAAGAGATTACCCTGCCGAAGCCTTACTTTGCATAAGAATTAGACTGAAAGTGCTAACGTAAGGGAGCACTGTTACCCAACTGAGTGCATTGTGATTACTTTTGTAGGTGCTGAAGAATGTGCAGTGATTATTATACCACTGAGATAGTCTATAGAAGTGCCAGCAAATGATAAAATGGCATATAAACCCCACTAGTTTACCAAAATCTAGTGTAATTTTTACACTTCTTTTCTCATTTAGGCTTTGCAATAGTGATAAAATCAGTATCTTTTCAATATTTTGGAAGAAAAAATGTGAAATGCTGCCCTATTTCCAAGCTAGAAGCAGCAGTGCATATACCACAAAGAAAATGGTGTTATCTCTATACCACAACATAGGAAATACTGCTCTGCTTATGTAATTGCATAGCAACTTGATACAGACTTGAGAGACTTTGGAGGAGATATTGACCCAGTGGCTCAAAGGTATGCTTAGGATAATATCAGTGTTTTAATGGGTGCAGTTTTCAATTACCATGTTATTAAATACTCAGGGTAGATTTATGCTTGGCATATCTCCCTTGGCAATGTTGGCACTAAACCAGGGAGTAATTTTCCCTATTGCATTTAACAATGTTTCAAATTTAAAAGCCATGGAGCCATTAAAACATGAGTCCATCAATTAGAAAGTAATTGTGGTATGTCTCTCTAGTGCCAAGGGATTAACTCTGTATAATCTCAGTGTGGTTAACAAAGGCAGTTAGCTGCTTGCTTTAAATATGAGTTAAATCTGTCAGGTGTGATGACTTCATGGCAAACAGGCTCAAGCCCAAAAAATGGGTTGTTGATTTCACTGAGTTCACGGGGAACCTTGAACCGAAGGACAACATGGTTGGGCCCCCTCAGGGCTGTTCCCATATAGGTGGTCCATGTTTGGAATTCACATACAAGCTTTGTAGCTTTTCAAAGATTGTGAGAGGATTAAACTGTATGCAGCTTCCCTCCCTGTTGTGTTGAAGTCAACACTTGCTTTAGGGCAGTAATGCAGAGATGGGAAGAAAATGGAACATAATGGTTGAGTATCTGCCAGTATTTGCTGTCACCAGTAATTATTATTAGAAAATATCAGCGGGCAAAGAAACTCAACATGAGCCAGCAATGGTCACTGGCAGCCCAGAAGGCAGCCATGTCCTGGGCTGCATCAAAAGAAGTGTGACCAGCAGGATGAAGGAGGTGATTCTGTCCCTCTGCTCTGCTCTCATGACACCCCCACCCTGGAGTACTGCATCCAGCTATGGTGGACATTGAGGGGAGAGGGACATTGAACTATTAGAAAGGGTCCAGAAGAGTGCTAGGAAGATGATCAGAGGGCTGGAGCACCTCCCCTATGGGACATGTGGCAAGAGCTGGAGCTGTTCAGTCTGGAGAAAGAAGGCTCTAGGGAGACCTTCCAGTAGCTGATGGAGGCCTACATGACAGCTGTTAAGGAATGTTTTAGAAGGGCTTGTAGTGATAGCACAAGAGAGAATGGATTGAAGCTTGAGAAGAGCAGATTGAGACTGGAGATTGGGACGAAAATCTTTACAGAGGGGGTGGTGAAACACTGGAACAGGTTGCCCAGGGAGGTTGTGGATTCCCCGTCCCTGGAGCCATTCAAGGCCAAGTTGGATGAGGCCTTGAGCAACCTGGGCTAGTGGGAGGTGTCCTTCGCTTGTGGCGGGAGTTGTAACTAGATAATCTTCAAGGTTCCTTCCAACCCAAACCATTCTATGAATCTATGAGAATCCAATTTTGTATACTAGATATTGGACAAAAAAAACAGCAGTGGAGCTAGAGTTGCTTGAGAAATTCTTGCTCCGCAACTGGCAGTTGCCATCCTGTTAGCTGGTAACTAGCACATTCTCCATCCCAATTCATTACACTGCATAGAAAAATCAGTTGGCTTAGTTAATCTGCAGAATACTTAACTATTACAAACTGGTAGTGTAATGAAGGCCTTCTGGAATTTTACCATTGCATTTGGAAATATCCTTCAAGGATTGCAGGGAAAGCAAGGACCTATTATCCAATATTTAATTCAGATGGTCCTTCAGTTAGGGTAACACTCTGCTTCTACCAGGGTCTGACACTGAATGCTGTTGAACACTGTATCAGAAAGACTTGTCTTTCTGGAATGAAACCCACCAAGCTTTGAGGCAGATAAACCATATCTTTAATAAGATTTTACTGTAAAGCATATTAGCACATTGTAAAGAGATTTATGATTTCTCTCTGCACTCTCCTGTAGCTGACAGGAAGGAGCCTATAGCTGAAATTGTATAGGTCATTGTAGAGGCTTAGAAAAGAAGAGGAACAGAAGGGTTAAAGCTGATGGTGAGAAAAGGCAGGAGTGATGTTATGGTCTCCCTGGGGCTTGTGGGGGAGGGAAGAGGATGTGAGATCTACTGTAGGTGGGAGTTGGCTTTTTCTTTTGTTGGTAACAAGCCAGCTATCTGATAAAAGCCTACTGAATATACCACTTTGTTTTTCTCCTCATCTTCTGTCTCTATATCTACTGTGGCCTGCAAAAAGGGAAGAAAAAAAATCATGCGATTTGCCTTGTGCACATGATGCATCACAGGCTGTGAGCCATGCGGCCCCAGTCCTGGACTCGCAGTTTGGTGGCTGCTGCAGGCCTGTGGTGGCTGGTGTCTCCCTGGCATTGCCATGAAGCCCTTCTTGTAAGATGAAGGTGGCATCCTGATTAAGAGCTTGGGGTAGGGATCTCAGAGGCTGACCATGAAGAGTTCCCTGCGCACCTCTTTCCTTTGGGGGATTATATCTTTGACCTGGGGCTTTCTCACCTGTGTTGGAACTTCCCACCCAAGATGCAGCAAGGCTGAGGGGTGGCAGGGTGAGAGGCAGCCACCAGGTGGTGAGCAGATGGTTCATGCTCCTGCTAGGGTTTTTCCCTTGCAGGGTTGAAAGCCCCTTGCCTATCAGCCCTGGCAAAACATTCCCTTAATGACTTTGTCTTTCCTTCACACCTTCAGAGAGTCACTTTGGCCACCTTTACTACTTCCCCATGCCCACCATCCCTGGCCTCATCTCAACAGCTAGCCATCCCTTCTGCCATCCATTCCATCTTGCCAGTTGTGCCTCCTGTAAGCCATCCTCCTAGCCATGCCCTTCACCACCTGTTCCCAAGACACACTTGCTCTTAGCACCTTCTGCCCTCTCCCTAACCTCTGCCCCTATTTCACCTTTCTGGCTTTTTCTTAAGGTCTGGTCTGAAATGGGAGATTTTTGTAAGGGTTGTATTTATCTCCTTTGCTCCATGCTTGTTGAGTGTATTTACTGGCCACTGGCAAGGAAGGTATCAGTACTGCAGGAGGGTCCACAGAGATGCTGTGGAAGCTGGGGATCTTGCCTTTAGGTAGATGGCTTGCACCTTCGTTGCTGGATGGATTTCTTTCAGTTCCTTTCTAACATGGTCAGTGGCAGAACCCTGAAGTTCAACAGAGTAAATGATTCAAAATATTCTGATTATATATTTATATAGATGGGCATTCATTATTGTTGTTGCCTTCATTTAATTATTTAAGAGAAAATTATTTCTGTTTCTTCCATTCTGCTTACTCAGGCTTCTCTGAAAAAGGCAAAATCAAATCTGTAAAGTGGATGCTTTAGAAGAGAAACTGGGATTTGATGTGCTTAAATACAATTTATTTATTCAGCTTTGAAAAAGAGACTTGTGATGTTGTCCATACCCCTCTACACTTCAGAGCTATCATCTAATCTAAGATGCTGTCTGTCTTATAATAAAGCCCTGAAATACCATTGCACAGAATAATGCAACTGAAGTAAAACTGCAAACCCAGGAGTTGGAAAGGTGTGCTAAGAAACTGCCAAAAAGTTCTTGCTAATGTATTTACTGATGAAGTCTGAGTTCAATACAACCTGTCCCTAAAAGAGAATTAACTGAATGTCTGTCAACTTGTCTGCAGTGTGCATTGCATTTGATTTCCTCTGTTTTTACTTATTCTAGGGCTGTCAGAATGAGTGCGCAGCTGGAGGATGCACAGGAGAAACAGGAAAGCATGCAACACAATCTTTCAAGGTATGTTGTTTGGTAAAAGATGAGGGTTTGAGGCATGTCAGTAGATGATGCCAGACAGCATCCACATAACATGGTAGTGCTTGCTGTGCAGGTGTTCCTACCTACTGACACACTTCAGTGTCATAATTCTGTACATTGCATTTGCTGAGAATGCACAGATTTTTCAATGTTGCAACAAGTTTATTTTATTAGAGTTTCAGGTACTAGTTTAGTTTTTCCTAAGTCTGTATAGCACTCTATTATTTGTTAAACTTTAGCATGATGATTAGTGTTTAAAAGTAGATTTTTCCATCTGGTCTCAAACTGGCAGAACTCGGGACTCCAAAGCACACCACAGCTCTGGCATATTATCAACACTCAACAAACAAACAGGGCTATGATAATAAGGAATGCTGAGCAGCTGCCAGGAACTGACACGAAACTGAATCCCTCTTTTTTTATTTTCATCTTCTACTTAGAACTGAGCTCAGTTAAGATATCACTTCTCCTGCCTCCTGCCTGAATGCAGTGCGAGTAACTAAGTGCTCATTTTGAGCCCTGTATGGAAACAGATGTCAGCTTTTATCTGTTGGAAATGTGAAGTCTGTCAGCATCTGCTTCTTGGAATTCTGTCTTCATTCCCTTTTTTCCTCTCCCTTGTCTATATTATTCCTTATGTCACACATCTGTAATTCTTTCTCCCCCTCTTCTTCACTGCTTTACAATCT
Source organism: Picus viridis (assembly GCA_033816785.1). Taxonomy (NCBI): domain Eukaryota; kingdom Metazoa; phylum Chordata; class Aves; order Piciformes; family Picidae; genus Picus; species Picus viridis. The sequence continues at coordinate 8,240,334 of CM066568.1, forward strand.
GCAGATATTTAAAAATAGTACCTGGAAAAAAAGTGTCTTCACTTGTACTCTTTCAGCAGTTCCCTTCCTGTTATTGCTGACTGTTGTCAGCAGTACATGAGATGAAATGATGATGATACACTTTGTCACTGTCATCTGTCATCTTCTTCCTGATTTTTTTTTTTTTGGGCAATGTCACAGCTGTACGATCTTCTGAATTATGTTTAAGAAGTTAGTTCTCTTTCAGTTGTCAGATTTTAGGAAGATATGGAAAATAAGTGATGCACAAAATGTGTTAGAATCCTTGGTAAGATTTATTCCAGTGCTGGTCTCATTGAAAACAGTAAAGAATTTTTGAGAGTAGATGACTGCAGAATTTCACCATGTACCGACACAGGTTTGTTCGTTTTCATCTTCCTCAACCCTTCCCAGTCATTCTCTTCCTCATTTCTTTGCATTGTGTCTCTCTGGCAATTCTGCCCAAGAAAGAGGATTTAGGATGACTTTTCAGCCAAAAGGTCTGATTTGGAAAACGTTGACAAAAACAGGCATGCAGCCAGAATTCACAGGTATGGAGTGCAGAGTTCTTTTGTGAATTCATATTTAATAAATAGACAAGACAGACCTCGGTAGATTCATTCAGCACAGTGTGCTAGGGCATTTGAAAACAATGGGCAATGAGGCTGGGGAGAGGCCTCAAGCACAAGCCCTATGAGGAGAGGCTGAGGGAGCTGGGGCTGTTTAGCCTGGAGAAGAGGAGACTCAGGGGCGTCCTCATTGCTCTCTACAACTACCTGAAAGGTGGTTGTAGCCAGGAAGGGGTTGGCGGCTTCTCCCTGGCAGCCAGCACCAGAACAAGGGGACACAGTCTCAAGCTGCAACAGGGGAAGTTTAGGCTCGAGGTGAGGAGAAAGTTCTTCACTGAGAGAGTGATTTGTCATTGGAATGGGCTGCCCGGGAGGTGGTTGAGTCGCCATCCCTGGAGGCGCTCAAGAGGGGACTGGATGTGGCACTTGGTGCCATGGTCTAGTTGTGAGGTTTGTGGTTACAGGTTGGACTTGATGAGGTCTCTTTGAGGTCTCTTCCAACCTTGGTAATACAGTAATACTGTAAAAACTGCATTACAGAGGGGAGAGTCTTGTGTAATCACACTGTGCTGTGTCCTTCCACTCATTGACTTAGGTAGTCCAGAAGGAAGATACAGTGGCAACAACGCTGGTAGTGTTTGGGTCGTAGGTGAACCAGACATAAGCTAAAGCAGACTTACGGTGGATTTAATTATACTGGCAGTCCAGCAGGTGCTTTACCAAAGGTCCAAATATTAGGTGACACAAAGTTGGATTTAATCCAGTTTCCTTTCCATCAATACTTGTGTGTCAGCCAGAATGGCAGCTCATTGTAATGGAGGGTCTGTGTGAGGGGAAAAATAGGTTAGCAGGTGGGACAGATGGTCATAAAGGAAATAATCCTAGGGAAAGCAAAAAAAAACACCAAAAAACAGCTGGCTCATGGCAAAGTCTAATGTGTAAGTCCATTCCTGCCTTCTGGCTCTGTTTCTGAAAATCAGCTGCAGTCACCAGAAAGTGATATGATTTTTTTAGAAAATATTATACTGTGGGGAGTTTGTGTATGAAAATGATGGTAGGAATACAGGTACTGATTTCAGAGATGCATTGTAAAAATTATCCACAGTCTCTTTTAACTTTAGAAATGAAGAAAAAATAGCTCCAGTCAATGACAAGTAAAATAGCCTGGATTCATTCTGAGGAGTGTCACAAACATTTATGTGGAAGACAATTATTGTTACAATTTCATAAGCTATAATTAATAGTATTTCAAAGGAATCAAGTTGCCCCACGGTGCTGTCTATGCTGAAGAAAGCCACAATTTTGTGCCAGAAACCTAAGTAATCCAAGACTGTGGGAATGTAGAAAACAGGGTATGGTTTTGTTTTATGCTTACATAAAGTATTGTTGAAAGTGGATGAGGCCCAGCATTTGAATGCCAGGTTAGCCTGCTTGAAGACATTTTTTCTTAGAATGCAGAGCTATGCTTTTGAGGTGGAGTGAACTGCTTTGGACTTTACTGCTGTTTCTGCCTGATGTGGACATGTGGACTAGGAAATTCACAGAGTCACCAAGGTTGGAAGAGACCTCAAAGATCATCAAGTCCAACATGTCACCACAGACCTCATGACTAAACCATGGCACCAAGTGCCACATCCAATCCCCTCTTGAACCCCTCCAGGGATGGTGATTCCACCATCTCCCTGGGCAGCCCATTCCAATGGCTAACGACTCTCTCAGTGAAGAACTTTCTCCTCACCTCGAGCCTAAACTTCCCCTGCCACAGCTTGAAACTGTGTTGTCTTGTTCTGGTGCTTGCCTGGGAGAAGAGACCAACCCCCTCTTGGCCACAACCACCCTTCAGGTAGTTGTAGACAGCAATAAGGTTGCCCCTGAGCCTTCTCTTCTCCAGGCTAAACAATGCTACCTAGAAGCTTCTAGCAAGCAGTGAGCCCTGCTGCTAGCTGCCTGTTGCTTTCTATTCTCATGGGTTTCTTTGGGTTTCTCTCAAGTCAGTAGGGCAGAACTGGCACTTGGTTCATTTTAACTGCTACTGAGCTACCTTAATTGGACTCATGTTTCCAGTTCAAGATCTCAGATCTGTGTTTTACTAGATGCTTAATGTGTTGCAATTAGAGCCGACACAGTGATCTTGGACCAGATGAGAACACTGAAGGAAATTGTGATTATGCTGGAGTTTCCTGTATTGTAGAAAATGTCACATATCCACGATTTATCAACCAAGCTCCTTCCACTAGAGTGATATCTTCCTCATTCCTTCCCGCCTCTAAATGCTGTATGCACGTTTGTTTATTTAAATAACTGGCTGTGGTTTGTGACCATAACCAAAGAGGTTATTCTTGTAGGTTTTGTCTGTTGCCAGCAGTGGATCTCGGGAGGGGAGTACGAAACCAGTAGTGGAGAGTGCAGTCATCCTGTGTACCAATGAATGCAATTCAGAATGTTGAATCAAGAAGTGCTCTTGTCTGGTTTTGTTCTTACACATTTTTTGGGGTGGTTTTTTGCATTCAGTAATGCCATGAAATAGCCCACAGTCATGTCTAAGGCACTTGATGTTTATGGCTAAAAATCTAGTAATTTCTTTAATGCTTTCTTTCTGCTTATTGTACTGTCACAAAACAGAATGAATGTTGCTTGGATAATATTTCCATATATAAATCTCATTTTGTTTCTCTTAATGTACATAAGAGCTCTGATTTGGAATTCATAATACTTGGTCTTTAAAAGACTAAAGGCATGTATTATTGCCTTTTTATTTTCCTCACATTAACCAATCAATATCCAGAAGGTTTATTTTCATTTTTATGGAATACTTTTTTCTCTTTGAGAGACTGATACATGGAACACTTTAACAGCATTACCTACTCCTTGTGTGTTTCTCTCTGTTTTAATGATCTGAAACTATGTAGAATTACCTGAGCATCTTAATGGTGCAATATTCAGTTCTTTTGTTTTAGTTTTTAATGGCCTATTTAGTGTGCCAAAGTAGCCTAAACCTTCTAAGGAATACTGGTTAGTGTGTTGTGCTGAAGCAGAAAAATGTAGCTGTAGTTTGTAAGTGAATCTGGATTTGCTTGCTGATATGAAGACTTGTGATAGTGGATTGGAAAGTGTTTAAATGGAGCTTCTGTATCCAAATGGTTCCTTGTGTTACTCCACATAGAGGTGTTCACTTAGTCTTCTGCAAACAGACCCAGCCTCCCCAGGTTCCAAGCCAGTGGGATGTGAGCCAGTGGTGGACTGGAAGGTATACAGAATCATAGAAAGGTCTGGGTTGGAAGTGACCTCCAAAGGTCATCTAGTCTGACCCCTTCTGCAGTAAGCAGGGACATCCTCAACTAGATCGGGTTGCCCAGAGCCCTGTTGACCCTCACCTTGAATACCTCCAGGCATGGGGCCTCAACTGCCTCCCTGGGTAACTTTTTGCAGTGTTCCATCACCTTTGTGGTAAAGAACTTGTTCCTAACATCCAATCTAAATCTCTTCTCTCATTTCAAACCATAGCCCCTCATTCTATCACTGCAGGCCTTTGGAAACAGTCCCTCTGCAGCCTTCCTGTAGCCCCCTTCAGGTATTGGAAGGTTGCAATTCCTGTAGCCTTCTCTTCTCCAGGCTGAACAAGCCCAGCTCCCTCAGCCTGTACTCATAGAAGAGGTGTTTCAGCTCCCTGATCATTTTTGTGGCCCTCCTCTAGACCCACTCTATCAGGTCCACAGCCCTTCTGTGTTGAGGAAGTTGTGTTGAGAAGTTCTTAGTCCTGTGAAAACAAGTCACCACAGTTCTTCCATGGTGCACTAAAGGATGATTTCCCAACAGTCTGCAAGTAGATTTCTCATGCCGTCAGGAACCCATCCATAAGGTGGTGTTTGAGATCTGCAACAGCTCTGTTCCCTTTTAGCTTAGCAGCAATTACTTCTGTGTTTTCCTTCAGGTGGGTAATGTCCTTCAGATAGTTGCAGGCTTTTACCAAATAGGTTTTCTAAGAGCAGGAAAAGTGATTGACCCATTATCTGAAGCTGTAGGCTTTGCAAATAAAGCTAATTGACTTCGGAAAATAACAGGAGCTTTTAGCCAAGATAAAAAGAAGATGCTAGAAAAACAGGCAGGGGGCAGCCTGGCTGAGTTGATTTATAGCTTTATCTTCTTGTTAACTAGGAGCTTAAGATACAGTTGATGTCTGTAAAAGCACAGAAGTTGTACTACAGTTTTGGAACTTCCTTTGGCTTACAGAATTTTGTTTTTAATTTGTGTGGGGATTTTTTTGTTTGTTTCATTTTGTTTGCCTTCTTGTTGTTGTTTTGGGTTTGGATTTCCCCCCCCTAATTTGAAGAATTGCTTTTAAAATGCAGGGCTTCAGCACCAGTCAATAAGTCCCAAAGGAAACTATCTGACTCCAAAGCTTAAAAAGCTATGTAGTGTCCATCTCTACTTCTATATCGAGTCCCTGGGGGATTCATATATATATATATATATATATATATATTCTTTGCTAAGCACACCCAGATAGGAACTACATTTTGGGAAAATAATTTAGTCTTTTTTTCCCCCTTTTTAAATTTCTTTTCATAGGATTCTGTTGGCCTTTCTATTTCTGTTGAAATCTCTACAGCCTAACTCTCATGAACTAACAGCGTGGAAAGCTGGAATAGTTATATCTTACCCCATATTTAGTCTCTCTTTCTAAGAAAGTAATGAATGGAATGAATTGGCAAAATGTGGTGGGTGGTTTCAGTGGCAGGTCAAACACTGAAATACATGGCAATTTGTAAGTGTCCCTTCTGTTTACCATTGTGGAAAGGAGATAAGGGGAAAAGGCAGGTGTGATTAACTGAACATTTGAAGTTATTCCTGTAACCGCTGTGTAAGTCTGCACCATCAAAGTGTTTTATATTCCCAAAAGCTTTTGAAATTCCATTGGAAATGATAAATTCTGAATGCCTTCATTCCATGAATACACTTCTCTGCATCTCGAGAAGCTTATTAAAATCAGGGTAAGAAGATTTAATTGCAACTGCTTGGGACTTGGACGTGTGAGATTATGATTCTATTCTTGGGTATTCCACATAACATGGTTGTGACTGGCCAGGATACTTAGGCAAGATATTTTCAGCGTGCTTGTCTGAAAGATAGATTTGTAATTTATTCCTTTCTTCAACATTACTACTTTTTAGAGAAGGGTTTAGGTGTAAATACCTTAAATTTTGGGTTGCTTTCTTCATGTGAAATAGAAATGTTTCTTGAAGCAGGAGATTCTAGCATCTCAATCTTCATGGACTAATTGCATAAGTTTTGCTTTCATAGAGCATTATTTGAGCATCTACACCACTGTGCCACTGTACAAAAATGTGATGGTGAAATGTCACAGATCTCTCTATCCCAGTTTTGTGTCACAGGCCAATGTGAGCCCTCAGCTTGTGTTACACTCAAATCTTCTCCCAGGCAAACTCTTTCTAAAAACGGAACATTGTGTTTATGCTGTAACGCAGAAATACAGTGGTCGTGAGACAAAGAGCAGCACAGCATCAGGAATTGCATTAACCAATCTGTCAGATCTTTTGAGAAGCAGCAGTATATACTAATAGTGACTTCTACGGGTAGGGCAATTAACGGTCCTTTAGTGAAGAATGGTCCTAGTTTTGTATTTTTGGAGACGTTTGAATATGAGTCTGTGAAAAGACTTTCTGTACAAGGAATTGGGTTCTTAGGGAATTGTAGTCGGTATTTCCCTATATGGAATTGCTTCTTTCTGATCAGTAGCCCAGGTATACCTACCTAACAGACATGAAGCACAGTGACATGGCCAAAGAGGATTTTTTATAGCTAACTTGACCAGCAGTAACAGTAAGCTACAGCAGTGTGTTTTCCAGACCGGTGCAATGACTGTATGAACTTTTGGACTTGATGATCTTTGAGGTCTCTTCCAACCTTGGTGATACTGTGATGAAAGCCTGCTCACACTTCCTTCCTGTTCACACTTCCTGACCACTCCACTTAATTAACTGGAATAGGTGTAAGTAAACAGAATTAGTTTATAGGACCAAATTGTAACCAAGTGTCCGATTTCTGGACAATTACAAGATTTCTGTATAATATATGGATTAGAAGAGATAGACCTCATTGAAATCAAATAGGTGCTTTCCTTAAGATTTTCTCAATATAAGATCTCCTTAGGATCTGTAGGAACCCTGTTTCTCCATCTTTCTTAACTTCAAAAAATACATATCTGCTGCAACTTGGGCCAGTGAAGAAGAGACTAATTAGTAAGGGACAAATAAAGAAAAAACAAAACAAACCAAAAAAGCAAACAACAAAATGTGGAACCATTACTAGTCCATTTGATTTTCCTGAAGTGGTAGAAATGGATAGGGCTGGAAAAATTCAGGTAGTTTTGCCTCCCCTGTAATCCAAATTCCTACAAAGCTGGAGGAAGGGTATTGATAAACTTCAACAGGCTTTGGATCAAATCAGTGGGAGATGGTGCAGGGCAACATTTCAGGAACGTATTGGAGAAGTCTTGAAATGTAGTCGGTGCCATTGAAATCAATTACATTGTGCATTGTCCATGTATTTGAGTGTTTTTTTAGGGCAGGACTGATTTCCTCAATGCTTTCTCTACAGTCTAGCTGGGCTGCGGCTTTCCAACATCTTTGTTTCCTTTCTGGTATATCTGGGGAGCTTCAGGGTGTGTTTTCAGCTGTGTTGCTGCCCTAGGTGCCCTTTTCATCCTCTAAGGCAAGAAGTTTATGTCAATTCCAACCACTTACCTGTTGTCTTATCAGAGCAGGTTTGCTTCCCTGTCAACTGCTCCAAATCAAATATTCCTGCATTAAAGTTGGAGCATCTGTCAGGGCAGGGGAAAGGTTAAAGAGGCCAAGAGAATGTCATGTCCTTCTCCTTTTTTACCCATTGCTTACAAGTGTAGCAGAAGCTTATTCTCTGGTTTGACAAATATTCAATGAATATCCCCTATGGATAGTTCAGGTTAGATGCCTTGCAGAGGACGAACCAAAGTCCTTCCCACCATATTTTCTGTTGTTTCTATGATTGACTCACAATTGGTTCAGAGCTTTGACTCCCTTTTGCATTGTCATTTGTTCTGTGGTTTACTACCCAGTGTACAGCCGATCTGATGCAATGATTCCAGGCCCCAGTCCAATTATTTGTGCTAACACATTCGCAGATGAAGTCTCAGGGAAGCTTTATGTTGAAAGATTGCTGGGTGTTCTCCCTGGGGTTACAGAAGACATTTTGTTAGATTTGGCTTTCTCTCCTACTTTTTTTTTTTTTTTTTTTTTTAAATAGTAGGAAAATCAGAGCTTTCTTCCTGCTCAAATTTTCTTATGTCTTGCCATACTTTCCATTCTTGAGCCTCAGGCTCTTCTATAAATTTAAAATAGTAATGATGTTGAAGGGATTATAGGATAGGTTACATTAACATTACTTTTATACTTACAAGCTGGTAATAGATTTCTAAGAATGTATTTAACTCTCTTACTCCATTTTGAGTGGATAAACCACTTCTTGTTCTTATTGTTTCTGTTATAGACTTCATTATTGTGATCAGAGCCACACAGAACACAACCCTGCACAGAAAGCGATGGTCTCTGCTCTAGAAAACTAGCAGTCTTTTCCAGATGATGGGGATGGGGAAAGAAACAAACCCACACATTTTGCTTTACCCTGTAGGACACAAATTGCCTTTTTTTTTTATTTTACTCAAGCAGATGCTGCTGTGGTGTCAGCTAGTGAATAGACCAGAGAGATAATAGCCAGACAAACTAGACAAGAATAACACCTGCTACAGGAGCTTGCAGTTGGTTTCATCTGGTGCAGTAAAGAGCACTTCTATTGCTAAGACAGGGTTTAGGAGCAGCAGAACAGGTGATTGCTTATTTTGTCCCAGTGGATGAGAAAATTACCAGTTTCCCTACAAGTATACACAGTGTCCATAACCTTTTCTTACTTTCTGGTTACATAGTGTGGCACTGCTGCTGTCTGTTCTGATGCCACTGATGGAGGATTTGCTGTGTAATCCCTCTTTCCTCTCAGAGTTTGTCGATAATTTGGCACAAGCCTTTGTGTGTGTGTGTGCAGTAGTAGCTGTTAAGTATGATTCTTGGTGCCCGCTTACAGAAGCAGGCCCATATGGTGAAGGATCTTCCTAGATCAGGTTGCAATTCCCTGTGTGCTGCTCACAGTAGTTGCTCCACAGGAGAAATTATCTGCAATATATAGTAGCATTAACTCTGCTTATGAGGCTGTTGGCTTGGAATAACTAGTGGATGAGTTTCTCCAGCCAGCTAAGATCACTGCACAAGTCAGCAAAAAAGCCTGGGGCAGTCCTCTGCCATCTATAACTCATTATCTGGAAAGCAATGGAGATGAATGAGTTAGGGGAGAAAGGTGATATCTTGCTCATTAGCTGCAAGGCTAGAAGAACTTCTTTAAGAGAAGAGAGGGTTTCAGCTTCCAGGGGTGAATTAACAAGACACTTTCATAAGTCTAGTTAATATCCTCAACCTAGTTCCCCACCACTGCTTCTCTTTGGCAGTGCAAACATCTTCCCATCAGTAGGAGGTGCTTCAGGTTCAGGAGGCCAGGCAGAAGGTGTTTTGAGGTGAAAGTAGCTGCTTCAGCAGAAGGAATGGCTTCCTGACATTCAGATGTGTGTGCTGGGGTAGGCGCAAAAGTAGCAATGAAGACCAAATGGCAGGAAAATAGCATCCTCATTCTTGGACCTCCCCTCAGAATTATTGCCTAGTCCCAGCCCCATTGTCTCCAACACCTGGCTATGCTTTACCACCTTTCCCTTCATGGTAATTCCTCATGCTTTTTGTAATCTGAGTGCAAGGGCAGAACAAGTTACTGAATTTTGCTTATGCTTCCATGTCTGTTATTGCATCAGAAGGCCCTGGTATTTCCTAGGATATGTTTACAAACTCAGAATAAGTAGTAATGGCTTTGTGATCTTGATTAAATCACCTTGACTAGACGTCAGGGAGGCTACTTATTTCATCAGAACAGATTAGTCACTCTCACTGAAGAGATGTTAATGTTTTGAGGATTGCTGCTGAAATTTACTGTTTTGACCGGTTTAGGCTGTTCCTTTAAGAAATGGACACTCTGGCTGAATGTTTTGGTATTTGAATGAAAACAAAGATATGCTAAACCAATTTCATTGGTAGAATTCAGCTGTAACTTTTAGCTTAGTCTGTCAGTCTGAGGAGTCTCTTCTTCTCCCTGTCCTGAGAGCTGGCCTGCTTCCTCTCTCTGAAGCAACAGCTTGCTACGCAGGGACAACTTTGCTAACCAGATAAGAAAACTAACTCTCGCATTCGCTTTGAGCTTACCAGAGTTTTACCCTTTTAATTACCTTCCTTTCTCTCTCTCTCTAACCCTTTTGGGAAAAAGGGGAGGTAGGGAGGGAGAAGGAAGGGACAGGCGAACCCCCCTGGCCGCAGGGGAGGGTTGAGGAAAGGTCTCCTGTATTACATACATTGCTGTATATTTCTGTATATATTGTAAATATTGTATATTTTTGTACATATTCGTTGCATTCCATTTCTGCTTGTAAAATACAGCTTTCATCTGCTTCTCCGGCTGAGTTAGCTGTGGATTCTTTTGTGTGTGGGGGGAACCTTCCTACCCCACCACAGTAGGTAACTTGTAAGCTGTTTTCCAGAGGAGGCTGCAAGTTCTCGTTTTATTCATCAAAGTGGTAGAAACCTCGCCCGCCACAGTGTTTAGTAAAGTTTGTGTATGTCAAATTTACACCTGTTACAGCTGCTCAACCTATTGGTTGTGGTGTAGTTGTTTCAGTGCAATGAAAACAACCTCAGCCAAAGATCTTTTGTGTAAGGCCTCGGCAAAACTTGATGGAAAGAGTCGGACAAAATACGCACTTGCTATCTGCACCTACCCAGGACAGCTCTGAAGGCTAAGAAAGGTAGTAATGCAGTAATGACAGTAGCAGCTCTGCCCAGAGGCAGCTGTCAGCTCCAAATCCACTTAAGGCTATTGCAAAGGCTGGTTAGAATAAGCATTAAACTGACATCTTGGCTAGGGGCACCAGAATGTCTTGCTACAGCTTTAGTTAAAATTGACACTGATTGGCATGTCACTTGTAGTTTGACCTAGCTCACAACTGACATGATTGTTTTGATCAAATGATGAATTTTAGTTTCAGGAGGCCACAATTCATCTTTTTTACTTGGACTGGGTAAAGCTTCACTCTGGAAGAATTTGCATCGGAATCAGCAGGCACTTTTCACACTAGGGGATGTTCAACAAAGTGCCTCAGGTCAAGACAGGGGCTGTGTGTAGGTGTATTGTTGCTAGGTAATCCCTGAAAACCAATAATATTCAGTTGGCTCCCTTTTGCCTACCATAGGCAGAGCAATCTGGTTCTTCCTATTTCTTACCAGAGTGCCCTGGGCAGGGGCTTAGGCACACGTATCTCGTACGTTCTGTACTGCTGTGACATGGTGAGCTTGCAGGGCTGGAACTATCTCTCATTTTACTTTAGGCAACAGGGGCGGAATAGCTGCATTCAGTAGACTGTGTGCCACATCTGTTTCTGGCTTTGTTGGTTTGTTTGTTTGTTTTTTCCTTATCCTTTTTGTTCCTGCATTTACTGGCTTTCCTTCCAGTTGAACAGTTTTATTAGGCAGCTGTCAGAAGACGCTTGAGAGTTTGTTGATAAACAAAGGAAGCAAAACACAAATCTAGCTGACGGCTACAGGCTCTTCAGGAGAGACAGGCAAGGAAGAAGGGGTGGAGGGGTGGCCCTGTACGTCAGGGAGGCACTGGATGCTGTTGAGATGGAGATCAGGGATGATAGGGTTGAGTGCTTGTGGGTGAGAATTAGAGGGAAGACCAACAGGGCAGACATCCTGGTTGGCGTCTGTTATAGACCACCCAACCAGGAGGAGGATGTCGATGAGGCATTCTATAGGCAGCTTAAGGCTGTCTCAAGATCACCTGACCTCATTCTCATGGGTGACTTCAACCTGCCTGATATCTGTTGGGATCTCAACACAGCAGAGAGGAGGCTGTCTAGGAGGTTCTTAGAGTGCATGGAGGACAGCTTCTTATCCCAGGTGCTGCGTGAGCCTACCAGGGGTAAGGCTATGCTTGACCTCCTCTTCACCAACAGGGAAGGGCTGGTGGGTGATGTGGTGGTCGGAGGGTGTTTAGGCACCAGTGACCACGACATAATAGAGTTTTCGGTATGCAGCCAAGCCAAGAGGGGGAACAAGAAGACCTCCACTCTGGACTTCCGGAGGGCAGACTTCAGGCTACTCAAGGAACTAATTCAGAAGGTTCCTTGGGAATCAGCCCTCAAAAACAAAGGGGTCCAGGAGAGCTGGGCCTACTTCAAGGAAGAACTATTGAAGGTGCAAGAACAGGCTGTGCCGGTGTGCCGGAAGATGAGCCGCCGGGGCAGATGGCCAGCCTGGATGGGCAATGAACTTTTAATAGAACTTAGGGAAAAAAAGAGGGTGTATCATCTTTGGAAGAAAGGGGAGGCAACCTACAGAATGTTTAGGGATGTTGCTAGGTTGTGTAGGAAGAAAATTAGGGAGGCAAAAGCCTATTTAGAACTTAGACTGGCCTCTGCTGTGAAGGACAACAAAAAGTCCTTCTATAAATACATCAATAGCAAGAAGAAGGGCAAGGACAAGCTCCACTCCTTGGTTGACACGGAGGGGAACGTTGTAACAAAGAATGAGGAAAAGGCAGAGGTACTTAACACCTTCTTTGCCTCAGTCTTCACTAGCAGGGCAGAACGTCTTCCAGACAGCTGGCCTGCAGAGCTGGCAGAAGGAGCCAGAGAGCTGCATAGTTTCCCACTGCTCTAAGAGGAAGTTAGAGATCTACTGAGCCGCTTGGACCCCCACAAGGCCATGGGACCGGATGGGATCCATCCTAGGGTGCTGAGATTGCTGACAGATGAGCTGTCCAAGCCACTTTCCATCATTTTTCAGCAGTCCTGGCTCACTGGAGAGGTCCCAGAAGACTGGAAGCTGGCTAACGTGGTGCCCATCCACAAGAAGGGCCGGTTGGATGAGCCAGGGAATTATAGGCCTGTCAGCCTGACCTCAGTGCCAGGCAAGATTATGGAACGGGTCATCTCGAGTGCGATCACACAGCACTTACAGGATGACCAGGGGCTCAGGCCTAGCCAGCTTGGATTTAGGAGGGGCAGGTCCTGCCTGACCAACCTGATCTCCTTCTATGATCAGGTGACCCGCCTGGTGGATGTGGGGAGGCCTGTGGATATGGTCTACCTGGACCTCAGCAAGGCCTTTGACACTGTCCCCCACAGCAAACTCCTGGCCAAGCTGGCAGTCCATGGCTTGGACAGGAGCACACTGCGTTGGGTTAGGAACTGGCTGGAGGGCCGAGCCCAGAGAGTAATGGTGAATGGCGCCACATCCAGCTGGCGGCCTGTCACTAGTGGTGTGCCCCAAGGATCAGTACTGGGCCCCATGCTCTTCAACATCTTTATTGATGATCGGGATGAGGGCATTGAATCCATCATCAGTAAATTTGCAGATGACACCAAACTGGGGGCGGCAGTTGATTTGCTGGAGGGCAGAGAGGCTTTGCAGAGGGACCTCGACAGGCTGGACAGATGGGCAGAGTCCAATGGCATGAGATTTAACACATCCAAGTGCCGGATTCTGCACATTGGCCACAACAACCCCATGCAGTGCTACAGGCTGGGGTCAGAGTGGCTGGAGAGTGGCCAGGCAGAGAGGGACCTGGGGGTACTGGTTGATTGTAGGCTGAACATGAGCCTGCAGTGTGCCCAGGCAGCCAGGAAGGCCAATGGCATCCTGGACTGCATCAGGAACAGTGTGGCCAGCAGGAGCAGGGAGGTCATTCTCCCCCTGTACACTGCACTGGTTAGGCCACACCTTGAGTACTGTGTCCAGTTCTGGGCCCCTCAGTTTAGGAAGGATGTTGACTTGCTGGAACGTGTCCAGAGAAGGGCAACAAAGCTGGTGAGGGGTTTGGAACACAAGCCCTATGAGGAAAGGCTGAGGGAGCTGGGGTTGCTTAGCCTGGAGAAGAGGAGACTGAGGGGTGACCTTATTGCTCTCTACAACTACCTGAAGGGAGGTTGTAGCCAGGCAGAGGTTGGCCTCTTCTCCCAGGCATCCAGCACCAGAACAAGAGGACACAGTCTCAGGCTGCGCCAGGGCAGGTTTAGGCTGGATGTTAGGAAGAAGTTCTACATGGAGAGAGTGATTGGCCATTGGAATCGGCTGCCCATGGAGGTGGTGGAGTCACCTTCACTGGAGGTGTTCAGGAGAAGACTTGATGGGGTGCTTGGCTGTATGGTCTAGTTGTTGGGTGGGTTGGATTGTTTGATGGGTTGGATGCGATGATCTTGAAGGTCTCTTCCAACCTGGTGTATTGTATTGTATTGTATTGTATTGTATTGTTATCCTTTGTATTTACAGTTCAAATGGCAGAGATCTGGATAGGTGTTAATACCAATCTCTAACACATCCTTAATATGCTGCTTTCAGGGCTGGGAGAATATTGACAAAGGAAAGAAATAAATTGCCATTTATAAAGGTCTTAGGGTGATACTGTGGTAGCATTGTGAGAATTTTTGGAGTGATATTAAAGTACTCCTGGTGTATTAGTCACCTGGCCTTGCTTTGCTCTGTTTGTGTTTCTTATGGGTGTTTGGTTTCCCTCCTGCTGGTGCTGCCTGAGCAGCACAAGTTGCTGGAACCGGACTTTGGAGCAAGTTAAACCATAAGGGTCGGTGGGTCAGGTGAGATGTTGTGTGGGGGCTCTGACTGCTCAGGGACCAAGAAGAGGTTGAGGATGCTGGCAGTGCTTTGTGCTGCACACCACACTGTAGGAAAGAGTACTCCTAGCGTGGGTTCTCTGATGCCCTGCATCCCTGCATGGATTTAAAAAAGATTGGATGTATTGCAGTTCTTGGTGGTGTCTTGATGGATTCTGAGATTCAGGTTTTGCACTGTTAAGTTGCACTACTTCCTGCTTGGTAAAAAGGAGAAAAATACAATTGAATGCATAAAGCGGAAGAGCTTTAAGAAAAGATCTTAAGACAAAAATGGCCAAAGAAAATCTTAACTACACCTCCTGAGAGCTTACCAGGATTATAAGGATTGGGAGAATTGCCCTTTTTGCCTGTTTAATGATTGTTGCCCTACTGGACTATGCAGTATAGTCTACATTTGAAGTCTCTTGCAGGATGTTCTACTGTCGTTTGAAGGAAGTTTTATGGTATAAATGTCATAGTTGATCTTGTGGAGCCAGGTGTTTGCAAAATGCCTGAATGAAAGTTGGTTTCTTTAACTGCTGAAGGAACTGAGAAACAGCATGTGGGGTCTTTGCTCAGAGTATGCAGCTTCAGGAAGCTCTGTGGTCAAGAAATTATTTGCTTCTTTCCTGGATAAGCATCATAGCTATCTGCCTTCAAGTGCCTCAACCTGAAATCCAGTCCAAAGATTTCTGGTTTTGACAACATAAAGTCCCTAATTCTTGGCACTGAGAGCTAAGAAGTGTGGTTTGCTGCTCTGAGGCATGTTCACTGCTTTGTGACACCACCACCCCCCCCCCCCCCCCATCACGCAGGTCTACCCATTTTATTGACTTGCAGGAGTGAGTACTTGGCCCACCTCCTACCTCTAATGAGCCAGCATTGGAGTGACTCTGGATCTGAGACCTTTTTTGTATTAACCAGTAGAGCGTAACAGTGTGCTTGCATTTGATCATCACAGTTTCATTCAATTATAACTTGCATGATAAGGACTGTCCAAGGCTTTTCTGAACCCTGGATCTCCAAATCTGGAGGATTTGGGTCAAAGAAAGTCCAAATGCTCTCGATCAAATAGGTTTCTCCATTTGTGGCTGCAGCTCACTGCTCTCTCTGCAAGTGCTTGTAGGCCAGCTGTAAAAGCTAACCCTTCCCTACTCTTAAAGTAAAAGCTATTTGTTAATCCATGTGATTTTAGCAAACTGTTTTCTAGCTCTGCCTTTCAACTAGTTGTGCTACCACAGCTGAGGAAGTGGGAGACCGAGGCATGAATGCAGAAATCAGCGCACTGATGGGAGTTCTAGGAGACTCCATGTTCTGGTCCTCAGGCCAGTTTATAGTAAAAGTAATTACCTTAATGAAAATTACCTGAGATGAGACAGGAACCATGACTTTAGGGAGAGCTGTTAATGCCACTGGCAGCAGGAGTGCTTTAGAAGCTGTGATTCTGTCCAGAGATAAAGCCAAGGATATAACTCTATTTGGCATCCCTGCTGACATCCTGTCCATGCCTAAATGTTTTCCTGAGCTGAGTCTTGTACTCTTGTGTCTTTTTTATTATCATTCACATTCTTCTGGGATATATTTTTTTGCAAAGCAAGTGTTAGGACATTGTCAGGTAAAATTCATTTTTGTTTGGAGGACAGCATTAAGTAGTGCTGTCAGGAGGATAAAGGATAAAGCAGGATAACTATAAAGAGTTAAGAAGAGTAATTGTTGTTTCATCAGATTAAGTATTAGTTCAACCAGGCTAATGCACTTGTAATATCTAGACAAGCCCTATAACTGCAGATAGTTTGAACCAAGCTTTTAGCTGTTGATTTATTCCATCTCTAAGTTAATTTCATATATAAGCCATTAAGCAAAAAAACAACCCTCACCCAAACCAACTGATCAATACAGAACAGGCTGTTGTTCATTAAATACATCTTGAAAATCAGGTTGTTTGCAGAGGCAGAGGGAGGGGGTGTTCTTTTTCAAAAGCTTGGGAGTAATTTTTTTTGGCCTTTTGTAAAATGTGTGCTGAGTCTGAGAAGTCAAAGTCAGTGATGCCTCACAGAGAGCTGCCTTTTGCTGCACATGCAAATCCTGAAAACAATCGTCTAAGCTACCAGCGGTGCAGTCTGTTTTGAATGGACCCAACAGAGAGGAGTTAACATTTCACTTAGAGGTTTATGATAAGAACGAGTACTTTCAGAGTCAAGTTAGGAAGGAAAATGGAGCTTTGAATATGTTTTCTGTTAGTTCTTCCTTGCCTCTGACAAGCACAATTTTAAATGCTCAAATGGTACAGAAAAAGAATGGGGAGGGTGGATCAAGACTGCCCCTTTCCTAGTAATCTCCAGTTGTTTAGCCCTTATCTGTATAAAAGAAGAGTCAAGTGCCAGAGGTCCCGATTTTCTTTTTCTCCCTCCTGCTTAGGACAATTGACACCATTGGTTTAGCTACTGTAAAGAAAATTAACTCTATCCCAGCCAAAACCTAAAAAAACCCTGCTGCATTTCTGCAACTGGAAATGGCTTGTAAGGGAACATTTAGCCTTCTCTGATAATGGGATCTTTTGAGGAAAACGTGAATGTGAATGAACAAGCTGGTGTGACTCAAGCTATCTGCTGGCTTGGATCTCACTTTGGCCTTATGCGTTAAAGGAAAATCAACATAACATCTGCTTAGTTGTGAGGGGGATTAATTTCTGATGATCAACTTATTATGTTCTGAGGTACAACAATTGGGTGTTTCTGTGACTTGTTAATCTAAATGTGCAGGAAACTTTCATCTGCTGATTTTCTGGGCTTATTCCTTGTACTGCTTCCTCCACTTACCAGTGCTTTAAAATACACCTACTACTTCTGATCCAAGTAGCACCATGTGGATGTGGGCATACACAGCATGAGTACTTTGCTGGCTACTTAGAAGTTAACCACCTTTAACCATTCTGTTATTAAACGTCCCTGCAGATAAAATATTGCATTTGTCCATATTTAGTGATGCAGAATAATTTTTAAATGTCTGACAATTATTTTCATGCGCTTCATCTTTGTCTTCATGTTCCTTTAGGCGTCCGACTTGATTATCACCCCAGCTACAACTTTCAAGGAAAAACCAGATCCCAGTGGTTTGGTGTTTGGAGCTGTGTTCACTGACAATATGCTGATAATAGAATGGTCCTTGGCTTCAGGTTGGGAGAAACCTTACATTAAACCACTTGAGAACCTTTCACTGCATCCAGCCTCCTCATCTCTGCATTATGCTATAGAAGTGAGTACTGAGTCAGTTTGGAAAGTGCTATTTTATTTAATTATGTCTTGAAGCCATAGCTTTGTTATACAAGGACTATTACTGTCTGAAGCTTATTAGTATTTAATTACTTTTGTTGTTGTTAACTGATGACCTTCCAGAATAATTCCATTACTTACAACAAGGTTATGTTATACTTACATTAGTATAACTCAGAAGCAGCTCTGGCTTGTGGATTCCAGCTCGCTTCACTTTCTGGCCTAGCAAAGGTGATCCCTCTTGTCTGGTGACAAATCAGTTTGAGAAAGCATTTGGTTCACTGATGGTGGATCTGTCCAATTACTGTCTCTGATGTACCTTAATGAAGCACTGGAAAAGCTCATGTGAGATTCCAAGAGCAGTTTTAATTTGGGCAATGGACGTGCACTTCGTGAAAGCTATTGTAAGCTGTTTTAAAGTTTCATATCTTGGATTGCAGGACAAATTAGATGCTCGTTTGCAACTCTGTTCAAAGTTTGGAGAGCTCTGAACTAAATCTGATGTATTTAGCCTATACAAGTGTGTTTAAGCAGAGAGTATTCAGCAAGGAACTTTGGAAAGTGAAATGTTAAGTCGGAAACCAGCGTGGTTAACAGTTTCCGTGCTTAGCTGTGTACGGCCTGAAGCTGCCTTTTGTGTCTCTAGAGCAGCTTTGGCTATACTCACATCTGTGTGAGAGCCTCAGTAGGGCACACATGCTGAAGGTGGGAGTGTCTCCACTGAGGCTAGTGGAGTTGCTTGTGCTTCTTTTGTTTATTTTTTTCCCTTTCTGTTGTTTTGTTTTGTGTTGTTTGCTTTGCCACTGATGTAAGGAAAGGATCAAGTTTTTGCCTGCTTGTTGTCCCTGAGCTCCTGCCTTCACCATTCTCTGTTGTTAGTTGTTGCTATTTCTTCCCCATCAAGTCAGCAGGCCTCCAAATGTCCTGTGTAAATTACAGCAGGCCCCTGTGACAAAGGCTGCAGCTCTTGATCTGCCTAAGAAGTAAGAAACCACGCTGGAGTCCCAAATCTATATTTCACTCTTAGTAGCATATTGCTTTAATGCTTGGCCTCTGGCCCAGTCTGAAATTATTGCTAATATGAATATGCTCTTATTTTTTTTCCATTTGTTTTTTTATTTTTTTATTCTTTTACTCTTATTGCATCACGTTTCCTCTAGCCAAGAGGACAGAGAGAGGAGAATCTGGTGCCAATGCTGTGGCTCAATGAATACACAGTGGGTATAATAAAAATGATGAATTTGGCATTCCCTCCCCTTCCTCCTTGCCCTCCATGATGCAGTGTGATAATCTGGATCTGCAAACTCCAGATCCAGCTCCTGTGATGTACACATGTCAGATAATACCCTTTGCACACCACTGTAGCAACCAGTCATCCAAGCAACCGCAGCAGTTGCTTTTATTCAAGTTGAGCATTTCTGGAACACATCACTGTCTCCCTTTTTAATGAGTGAAAGGTTTTACTGAGCCCTGAAAGGTTGAAGGTATTTCTTCTTGGGGAAAAGGATTTAACAGCTTGAGAAGGCTTTGTGTTTCAGTAATGATGTGATTCTTACTTCTCTCAAACCATTGATAAATCTCAGTAGTAACATTCCTTCCTCTTCCCTCTCATGAAAAGTTCTGTGGATGTGTTTTGGGAGATGGAGGGTGGTGGTGGGGAAACAACTGTTCTGTGGTAAGAAAGTAGCAATATAGAAATGTGGTATTAGTCAGCAACTGGCCCCATAAAAATCATACCAAAATATCAACCATACCCCCAGTTAGGCCATCCTTTATTAAAGACTACTTTTTTGTTCTTGTAGATACGATGCCTATTCTAGGAACAGTTTATTTTTCAAAGCTGCATACATAGCTTTTAATGAGCTTGGCATTGCCATTGGAATAAGATACATTTTGAAAGCAAAAGGCTCTGGGTTCTAGTTCTGGTTCTGCTACAGAGTTGGCATGTAGCTTAAGGAAAATTACCAGGATTCTTGCAACCCAGTTACAACCCAATTAAAATTTGTCATGTGGAAGGACCTAGCTCTGTCATGGGACTGCAGAGAAGTTTTCTGAACGTTGGTTTTCGCTGATCTTTATGGTAAAATGCTACAGCATTTAATAACAACGAGGAGTGCTCTACTAGAATTATTTTGTTAAAAATGATGGCTTTTTTTTTTTCCCAACTGCAAAACTTGTATCTGTAGACTTCCAAGCACAAAGAATACATTTCCAGCTCTTTTTAATATTTTTTTTTTTTTTGTGGAACAGTCAGGCAGCAAAGTCTGAGGGGGCTGACAGCACTGTTGCAGTTAAATTAAATTCAAGATCTATGAATTTACAAAAAAATGCTTTAGAAAATAGATTGTAAATATCTGAATCCCTGCCTGTAACCATGTGATCCTTTAAGTAATAGTTGTGTATATGTGTATATATTAATATAAGCTTCTATAATACAAATGTCTTCTGTCTATACTGGAAATTATCCATCTGTAACTGAAAATAACTATGCATATTTTGTGGGGATATATATTTTTTTACTGTGGTTAGGAGATGCTGTATAGCATCCTGCTGGGAGGGCACTGGTGGCATAAGGGCAAATTGATTGTCAACACCAGTCATCCAGATGCGGCAGCTGGGGGGCGTAATTGTGACGATTTTCTGTAAAGCAAAGATAAAACATTTTTATGTGTTCTTCCTCTAATGTCAGGTTGATGCTTCTGTCCCTCATACTAGCTAAACCCCTTTCAAAACATGGAAGGGGATGTGGGGGAAGTGTGTGACCAAGATTTTGCTACAGCTACAGCTGCAGCAGAATTCACTTAATTACCTTATTCTCTGCTTCCTACTGAACTGTCTTTTGGACAGAGCCCGACAATTTTTAAACATATATAATAAAATTCTGTAGATCTTTCCTGTAAGGGAGAATACTCTTCTGGCTCAGCCTTAGGTATCAGAGTGCAAGAGAACAGTCAAACACATGCTACAAATTTTAATTGCTGTAACCAAATTATGAAAAAAAAAAAAAAAAAAAAAAAAAAAAGGGTTATTAAGTCCCCTGACAGAGAAAGATACATAGCCAGGTTGTCTTTGATTTATACGTTTCATAGTACCTACCTCACAGGAGTGTGTTGCAGGGATGAACAAGTTAATGTTTATACTTTGAGTATTGTGAGCGGGAAAGTGAAGTTCTTCTGTTTCCAAGCGGTGTGTTCTGATTTTGGTGCAGATCATCATGAGATAACATGGCAATTATTATTTGGTTTCTTTTCCTGTGGCAGTTGTTTGAAGGAATGAAGGCTTATCGAGGAGTGGATGGCAAAATCCGCCTGTTCCGGCCCACCCTCAACATGGACAGGATGGCACGGTCAGCAAGACGAGCAACTTTGCCAGTATGTAGCCACAGCATCTTAATCTCCTGAAGTCAGAGAGTGTTTTCTTTTTTAGAGAGCAGATCTCTGAAATGTTACAATAGTGTAACATTTATTAAACGCTCTGACTCTTAAATAATTCAGTTAAAGTTTAAGAGTTCTTATTCAGTAAAGGGAACAGTTTGAAACACATGTTTTTCTTTCAGATTACAGCAGTGTTTTGCTTGCTTTAGGTCCCTCCTATCTCAGGTGTTAGACAGTTTCTGATGGAGGAGCACTGTTCTGCAGGTATTTGCATGCAGACAGCCAATGAAATAGTTTTGGCACTAATGTTCTTCCTTTTCCTCTTTCTGCTTCAGTTAAGTCCTTCAGACTCTGCATGCTTTCATTTTTGGTCATGCTGGCAACTTTAATGCTGCTTTTAGCAGTTGTATGTCAGCCAGTGAATTTCCTCCCACACTTCTTGGCTTTATTACTGTGAGAACTTTGTAACTCTGTAGAGCTGGGAGACTTGCTGGGCCCCTTGAAGTTATAGCCCAAAGTAGTCATCTGCAGAAGAGGTGATGCAGTACCCACATGCCAAAGCAGAGGTGTTGGCTACCTTGGAAGTTCCGTCTGTGCTTTGGCGACAAGAAGGGTCAATTTCTCCTTTTTAGTATCTCAGGAGACTACTTTGTAGCAGAAGGAGGTGTTCAGGATACCTTATAAAAAGCTCCAGTGGCAAAGACTATGGGAACTTACTCAAGGAACATGATGTGATCTTGTGTACCTCTATGGACTGTCGCTGCTATCTTTGCTTTTCTTTCTCAGTGTTTTGACCAGAACGAGCTGTTAGAATGCATTCGGAAGCTTGTGGAGGTGGAAAAGGAGTGGGTCCCATACTCAACTGCTGCGAGCCTGTATATCCGTCCTACCTTAATTGGAACTGAGGTGTGAAACTTTCTTTTCCCCCTCTTGTGTATTTAATCATGAGGCAAAAGCCTCCATCCATACAAGGAAATACACAACAGTTACTAGACAACAGTATTAGAGTTGGGGGACTCAGAGGTTTTATGTTTTCACTTTTCAGTTAGTCACCGGCAGCTCGACTGCACAAATTTCTGTTGCCCACACCACCACCTAGTGGACACATTGATTCAGCTCACATAAAACGATTCTGACTAGCAAGGGTGAAATTGAGATTTGTACCAAAAGAATAGTTAGTTGTGGCATGGTAATGTATGCCTTTAGCATACGATTAAGTCAGAGAAAATGTGAGGGAGCAGAAGTTACTCTGTAGATTTTGTGATTTCATCTTATATCTCCATCCTGACCTTAATAAGGAGACTTTGGAAGATTCCACCCAGGAAGTGATAATAGCTCTTCTGAGAGAGACTTTTAACAGAACTAAGAACTACTTTTTGTGTCAATTTATTCTTGAACCTAGATAAACGTGACCTTGTAAGAGGCTTCTCAGCAACTAGGTGTTAGCATGTACTCTGGGAGTTTCATGTGGATGTGAGTCAAATCTATAACATTAATAAAGGTAATTGGAAATTTTATTTTAATTAAAACTTTAGGGATTTGTTTTTTAACAGGGGAAAGAGAAAAACCTGTAGTGGTAGAGCCTAAGACAAGGAATGTGTAACTCCCAACTAATTTACTCTTTGCAATATCTACATCTGTAAGTAGTTACTGTGAAGGAGCATTATACATTTCACATGTGTCCTAGGACTCCATTAATTTAATGCTTGTAAACTGGTTGCAGATTTTCAGGTGGAAGTATTTCTACTCAGTGACTGTGGAATACTAATATTAAAAACTGACTACCCCCATCCACCTCCCCACCCCACCTTTGTGTTCAGAAATTCTTTTACCATTGAGCTTTGTTTCAGGTTAGCCAACATACTTGACCTTTCCACATTGTCCTGTGTTGTTGCTGGATTACATATCCTGAAACTCAGTCCTTTTATGAGTCAGCAAAATTAAGAAATGCTGTCAGCATGATCTTTTGAGTGATTTTGTAATAATCAGGAAAATATCAAGATACCAGGTAGTTCATCTTGTTAGAAGTTTTGCTGAAGGAGTAAGGTAGACAGAAATCAGAAGAATCTTTTCAGTGCCTGAGGAAGGCTTGTTTGAATTTTCCAGTGGTTTCATTATTACACTATAATTTCGCCTTCCACCTCCCAGTTAAGCTTCACATAGTTTGTGTACAGTGTTTTGCTTAGACCTTTGGTCCTAAAGCTTTACATTCACTATCTTTGTTACAGTGGAGACCTAATGTTGTTCTTTTTAAAAGACTAGTTTTTAAAAAGACTAATTTTTCTAAGCTGCATCACAGAATCACTCAGGTTGGAAAAGACCCTTGGAATCATCAGCTCCAGCCATTGACCCTACTCTGCAAAGTTCACCCCTAAACCATATCCCCAAGCACCACATCCAAATGACCTTTAAGCATATCAAGAGATGGTGACTCAATGCCCACCCTGGGGCAGTCTGTTCCAATGTTTGACCACTCTTGCTGTGAAAAAACTTTTCCTAATGTCCAGTCTAAGCCTATCCTGTTGCAGTTTGAGGCTATTCCCTTTTGTTCTGTCTGCAATTACCTGTGAGAAGAGACCAGCACTAGCCTTTCCACAATGTCCTTTCAGGTAGTTGTAGAGAGTGATGAGGTCTCTCCTTGACCTCCTCTTCTTCAAACCAAACAACCTCAGCTCCTTCACAAGCTTCATTACAGTATCACAGTATCACAAAGGTTGGAAGAGACCTCAAAGATCATTGAGTCCAACCTGTCACCACAGAACCCATGACTAGACCATGGCACCAAGTGCCACATCCAATCCCCTCTTGAACACCTCCAGGGACGGTGACTCCACCACCTCCCCGGGCAGCCCATTCCAATGGCAAATGACTCTCTTGGTGAAGAACTTTCTCCTCACCTCGAGCCTAAACTTCCCCTGGCACAGCTTGAGACTGTGTCCCCTATTCATTGCCATCCTCTGCACTTGCTCTGGATTAAAAAAAATGATAGCAAATAGCAACCCATTCAGTTGCATAGAATATACCAAGAATTGAGGGCAACCAGTTGTATGTAGCCCTGCTTGAACAGGGAATTAGAAGAAGGTGATTTCTAGAAGACTCTTCCAACCTCAATCATTCCATGATTCTATGGTCAGTCCTGAGCTTTGCAAAGAATCATATAGTTAAGCAGCATCTCCTACCACAGGATTCAGACTTTGACAAATACCAGAATTTTGACCTCCACCCTCACACCCTCAAGTGTGAGATGCCATCCCTCAGAGAGGAGAGGAAAAACAAGCAAGCAGACAAGAACCAAAATCCCCCCAAAAACTCACAAACTGGTACATTCCAACTTATTTCCTATACTGTTGTTATTGCTAGCAGTCATCCTTGCTAGTCTTCTCCCTAAAAGGCTTTTCAGGCTTCTGCTCTGATTAATTCATGTAGAATCACAGAATGATCTGGGCTGGAAGAGACCTCCTAAGGTCATCTAGTCTGGCCTCCCTGCAGTCAGCAGGGACACCCCCAACTAGACCAGGCTCCCCAGGGCCTTGTCGAGTCTCACCTCAAATATTTCCAGGGATGGGGCCTCAACCACCTCCCTGGGCAACCTGTTCCAGTCTTCCACTACCCTTACAGTAAAGAACTTGTTCCTAACATCCATGTATCACAGTATCACCAAGGTTGGAAGAGACCTCAAAGATCATTGAGTCCAACCTGTCATCACAGACCTCATGACTAGACCATGGCACCAAGTGCCACATCCAATCCCCTCTTGAACACCTCCAGGGACGGTGACTCCACCACCTCCCTGGGCAGCACATTCCAATGGCAAATGACTCTCTCAGTGAAGAACTTTCTCCTCATCTCCAGCCTAAACTTCCCCTGGCACAACTTTAGACACTGTCCTCTTGTTCTGGTGCTGGTTGCTAGAGAGAAGAGACCAACCCCTCCTGGCTACAACCTCCCTTCAGGTAGTTGTAGACAGCAATGAGGTCTCCCTGAGCCTCCTCTTCTCCAGGCTAAACAACCCCAGCTCCCTCAGCCTCTCCTCATAGGGCTTGTGCTCAAGGCCTCTCCCCAGCCTCGTTGCCCTTCTCTGGACACGTTCAAGTGTCTCAATGTCCTTCCTAAACTGAGGGGCCCAGAACTGGACACAGTACTCAAGGTGTGGCCTTATGTAGTTATGTAGTATCCTTTTAAGCTGATTTCTGAATTCCTAAAAGCTTGAAGCCATTTGAGAAGATTAGAGTAATATCTACATAAATGAAACAACTGTAAGTGAATGGGGACAGTATATAAGATTAGGGTGATTACGCTTCTTGCACTGGGGGAAATAGTACAACTACTGTCTCTTCATTGCAGCACGTGCTTTGTCCTGGCAAAAGAGGTCCATGTTGCAGTTCCCTTGAAAGCAGCATTTCACAAGCTAATTGTGCAGCATTTGATGTGTGGAGTGAAGCATACCAGTAAATTTGATTTATTTGCATTCCTTACTTTCAGCCCTCCCTCGGAGTGAAGAAGCCGACTAAAGCCCTGCTGTATGTCATACTGAGCCCTGTAGGCCCCTACTTTGCAGGTGGATGCTTCAGCCCAATATCCTTATGGGCAGATCCAAAATATGTGAGAGCCTGGAAAGGAGGAACGGGGGACTGCAAACTAGGAGGGTAAGACAGTATAATTCTGCATCTCATACATAGCTTAAATGGGAGATTTGGTTTTTAATGAAGTTATCTAATCCATTTGAAGTAGAGGTATTAAACACAGCAGTTAAACAAGGTACTATAATAATAAATATATAATAAAGATTTCAAAATTATATGTTGCAAATATTATTTATGTGATTCAATTGTTTGGGTTTTGGGGTTTTTTTTTTGGTATGTTATTGGATATTAAAGCCAAGTGGGTTATTGGCAGAAGCAATTTTGCAGCAGGAAACTGAGAAACTGGACCTGGAAGGTGTCAAATGCAATACTTGGGCTGTTCCCCTTGCATAAGCTGATATTAGAGGTAGCACTTCTGTG
This sequence comes from Picus viridis, assembly GCA_033816785.1. Lineage (NCBI taxonomy): Eukaryota > Metazoa > Chordata > Aves > Piciformes > Picidae > Picus > Picus viridis. The sequence goes on from CM066568.1 coordinate 8,266,359, forward strand.
TAGCAGTATTCAGTATAGCAGCCTGCTGCCAAATGGGCAGTGAGCAGCACTGACTGCTGACCTCCTTCCTTGGCAGACTGTCCTGACAAGCCATCTGCAATTAGCTAGGGGAGAATGGGTATTTCAGGGAAAGCATCAGACAGTTATCTGCACTGACATTACTGTAGTCTGGCAGTTTTCTGCTGAACTAGGCCAAAGCACTAGTTAGGTAGAAACATAATTTTTAATGTTCCACTTGACCTGTGGAGTGAAGCTGCTTAGGACTTGACCGGAACAAGCAATTTGAATGTTGCTGAATAAATGACTTGATTATTCATCCTTGGTCTTTGATGTTTAAATTAAGTGTATTGTCTCTACCTGGGAGCTTCTTTTCTACACAAGTTGTTAAGTGTTGCTCAGTGGAGCTGGTAGAATAATCCAAGGGCAGAAAATCATTCACTTCATTTTGAGACCTTTTGCTTTTTGTGAGTCTTTCTGTGGGTTCAGAAATACATTGGTTGTATCCCATGGATCCTTCATACATCAACTGTGGAAAAAATGAATAGTCTGGGGTCCCTATTGACTTGCTTTGTGCCCCAAGGTGAGATCTTGATCTGCTGGAGAGTAGAGAGGCTTTGCAGAGGGACCTCGACAGGCTGGACAGATGGGCAGAATCCAACGGTATGAGATTGAACACATCCAAGTGCCGGGTTCTGCACATTGGCCACAGCAACCCCATGCAGTGCTACAGGCTGGGGTCAGAGTGGCTGGAGAGCGGCCAGGCAGAGAGGGACCTAGGGGTACTGGTCAATGGTAGGCTGAACATGAGCTTGCAGTGTGCCAAGGCGGCCAGGAAGGCCAATGGCATCCTGGCCTGAGTCAGGAACAGTGTGGCCAACAGGAACAGGGAGGTCATTCTGCCCCTGTACACCGCACTGGTTAGGCCGCACCTCGAGTCCTGTGTCCAGTTCTGGGCCCCTCAGTTTAGGAAGGATGTTGACTTGCTGGAGCATGTCCAGAGAAGGGCAGCAAAGTTGGTGAGGCGTTTGGAACACCAACCCTGTGAGGAGAGGCTGAGGGAGCTGGGGTTGCTTAGCCTGGAGAGGAGGAGACTCAGGGGTGACCTTATTTGCTCTCTACAACTACCTGAAGGGAGGTTGTGGACAGGTGGAGGTTGGTCTCTTCTCCCAGGCAGCCATCACCAGAACAAGAGGACACAGTCTCAAGCTGTGCCAGGGCAGGTTTAGACTGGATGTTAGGAAGAAGTTCTACACAGGGAGAGTGATTGCCCATTGGAATGGGCTGCCCAAAGAGGCGGTGGAGTCACCGTCATTGGAAGTGTTAATTTCTGGTTGCATGTTTTAGTTGATTCGGTGGTGTTGGATGATAGGTTGGACACGATCTTGAAGGTCTCTTCCAACCTGGTCTGGTCTGGTCTATTCTATCTTAACTCCAGTGTGGTCAGAACTTTGGAGCTGTTGCCTTTAGGTCTTCATGGTTGTTGAATAACGGAAGCAATAAGGGGTTCCTCACTGCCCCAAGCAGCTACAGAATGTCATAATGTGAGTGACAGATTTTTCAGTCATATTTGCTCTGTAGGCAGCATTTTAGGAAATCAGTTGGTCCTCAAGGGTGTGGAATTTGTCAAGTCCCATTTGCAGCTCCCAAAGCCATTAGTTCTGTGAATGTCTTTTACTAGAAAAATGGTGTGTTTTGGTGGGTGTTTTTGTTGCAGGTTTTTTTTGTGTGTATGTGTGTTCCAAGAGTTTCATCTGGTGTATATAACCTGTTAAGCTGACATATATGAGATGAGGGACTTGGTTTTGTTTTTGCTTTTTTTTTTTTTTTTTTTTTTTTTTTTTTTTTTAAAGCCATGAGCTGGACAGGAATTATTGTTCTCTTGCCAGGGTGCCAACTGCTGAATAAAGATCAGTGCTTTCCTAAGGTGTCTAATTGAAGAAAATGGAGCAAGAGGTGCTTTTCAGGCAATTTTGACAGATAGTTTTAAACTCTTGGTGTTGGTTGGCCCTTTAAAGTTTTTGGGGTGCAGATACAAATGATCCAGTAAAATACACTAGTTGAGTACTTCCAAGGAAAATACCCCAGGGACAAGCAGTGACTGTGCAGAACGCTTGCTCACCAGGTAGATGTGCCCAAAATCTTGTGTAGAGAAAAGAAAATACCCAAACAGATACTCACAATTGTTTGCTCTTTCTTTTTGTTTCTCATAGGAATTATGGTTCTTCTATTTATGCCCAGCAAGAAGCCATGGAGTTAGGCTGCCAGCAGGTTTTGTGGCTCTACGGAGAAGATCACCAAATAACTGAAGTTGGAACAATGAATCTCTTTCTCTACTGGATAAATGAAGATGGAGGTATAGGAAAACAAACTATGAACACTTTCTCTGCTTAAAAACTGTTTGGTGATCAGTTTATTTATACCATTGTGAAAGAGGAGACTCTGGAGCATCCATGAGTTGTGCCTTCTGATAACAAACTAAACTGTTGGGCCAGTCCATGTGCTCAGCAGGCTGAGTCCAGCTGTACATGAGGTCACACTGCAAGTTTGGTGTCCACTCTAGCAGCATGCTTGATATTGAAGGAGGGTTTGGATCATAAATAAGGCAGACATACACAGCTATAAAATGTCTATAGTAAGCAACTCTTCAAACTCTTGCTTTTGGCATGAGTGGTTCCTATCATCACTTTCTGGCAAGTAAAATGTTCCTGAAGCATAACCAAAAGTACTTCAGCATCCAACTGATGAACTTTTCTGTTTCTTTGAAGAATTTGAAGTTCTGTCCAGTGGAGGCAGAGAGAGAAGCATGTCAGTCAGCATTCTACATTACTAATGCTCAAATGGTGCTTTCAAGATATACCATCATTCTTGAAGCCATTTGTACTTCTTTGTATCCACAGCCATTTCTGAGCAACGTACATGCTGGTTAGAAAACTGTCTAGTTAGTGAGCATCCAAATATTTGGGTATTTCAAAAACACCCATAGGGCATGTCAGTATTCAGTGCTTGAGAGGTGATAGCTGCACCTGAGGACTGCTTTGAAAGTCTGCACGACTGAGTCCTTAAAGGATTAAGCCAGTGCACAGGCAAATGAATCAAAGGATACCTCCTGACTTTATGAGTGTTAGCTCTCCATGGAAAGTAAATGTTACTGCATGGCAACAGACACAGGGTTTAGATTCTGATTGCATCATAGTGCTATTGCTAGCCTTGATATTGACTTTGATCTGACAGTGCTCAGCTGCAGTACAGGGGCAGCATTTTGTGGGGACATCAGTGTGCTTTTGACAGCACATGGTAATGGGAATCCAGCTACCTGACTCCCATCTCCAGTTTCATTACTGTTCTTCTGCAAAGTACTTACCAGTTTGGTGAGGAGGATACTTCTTCAATGTTGAATGAGTCTGCAAAATCTTGTGAATGAAGCTGTAAATATGGGAAATCTTCGTGTTTCTATAACAGCAGGAGATTTGTAGCTAGATGGCCAAACTTGTGCCTTGTATAACTTCACTGGACTGACACAAAAATAGATTTTGGCTCATTCTGCCCAGGGAAAGGACACTGAAGGGGGCACTTAATTAGAATTCAATGTTCTCATTGTACTTAAACCAGGAATATGCTGGAATTATCCAGCTGCAGCACCATACCCTTCCAAAGATGTGTCAATCACACTGTTACCAGTGCACTAGTGAATAGTACTATTGTGAGGTGGTTGCAGCAAACAACATGTAATTCCTGCCACCCAAGCTAACTGTATACTGGCAAACCTGCCATTTCACATGACATGGTCATTAGTATCTCTGGAGCACTTGGCTGTCTCCTGGTGTGTTGATTAATGCTTTATTTATCATATCTTTTGCTGAGAATCACTCTTGTTGCCAACCTGTGCCATCCTATACCTGCCTATAGCTTCACAGTGTGGTTTCAAGTGTGTGCCATTATGTTCTGTCACTTCACAAAGGATACCTGCTTAGGCTGTGGATTTGTTTTGTCATGCAAATCCTGCAGCTGAGAGGGGGATCTCGCATAAAAACAGTTAGGCAGAAATTGCAGGTCATCAAAAGGAAAATGTCCTCCTTTCTGTGTTCAGAGGTCACTGTGGGATAGTCTGAACTGCTCTCCTGGGTTTATAACGAAATAAAGGCCTAGCCCAGGAAAGCCTAGACTAAAAGATATCTGTGCTCCCGATAAGAGCAAGCTTTTCTTGCAAGCCTTTGCTTTTATAGATCTTCAGTTACAGCACTGTGTCTTGAGTGGCTGGAGGAGACTGGAAAATGTTTAATTTGCAGCATTGAGGAGGGAGCAGAGAGGAAACAACTCCATTTCTGGTAAAATAACATGATGTGCTGTATGATGCTCTTGTATACCCACTGCTGCTCTGACTGAGGCTGATAATATGACCATATCTGGCTTCCTGCACTTACATCAATACAGGATTATGATGTTTCATTCATTAAAATACTGTTTATATCTTATGTTCACCAAATGAAAATTCTGGTGACCCTATAATTCTTTCCATTTACCTCTTCAGAGCACATAGCAATGCCCAAAAGCTCTTAACGTTGAAACTCATGTCCTGTAATGTCTGCTGTTAGGCCTAGAATATAGGCTTGACATTATGGAAACCCTTAACACTTAAACACATGTCCCACCTGAGGGTTGCTGACTATGAAATTTGTGGCTACTTCCCTAAAATTCAGTTTCTTTAGAAAGATTTGGGACCATCCTGGCTCTACTTCTAGCTTTACTGTTGAGGCATTGTGAATAGCGTTCAGGTGCTAGTATTTTTCTGCTGTTGGTAAAACGGATATTACTAGTGCCCATAGTTTACAGAAATAAAAAGACAAATATGTTAAAAAATTCTCTGGACCAGTCAGGTAAAACACCAGGGAAGTTTTGCTTACTGTTCTGTAGATGGAAGATTATTCATGCTGCAGAAGTATCCTGTACAAGGAGGATACTAACAGTGGAACCAGGGTTGTACATTCTGCTCTTATAGAAAGCCATAGCAATATCATGGAGAGGTGAGCAGCAGATGAATGAAGTGGCAGGCAAAAAGAAGGAGGGGTAAGTAATTGAGGAAATAAATTGACAGCGACACAAAGTTGGTGATTGCATGAGGAAAGCATAGAAGAAAAGCCTGGGGGAAGTAAGGAGGAAGCAATAGAAAGGTCCACAACAAACTGGGAGAAGTCAACCCTTACTTATAGTGAAATTTGGGTTTTCTGGATTCTTCTTGACCCTGAAGTTCACTTGGTATCTTCTCAGTCTGGTGAAATATGTTTTGGAGAATTTCTTGTGATTGCTACAGTCCTGGAGACATCCCACGTTCGGAATCTTACCTGCTGTACCTTCATAAAGGCAGACGTGTCAAAATTGAAGCTGTGCAATGTGCAGGACCTCATTTTAAAGATCTTTTTTAACACTCTGATGCACTTCCGTTGTTACAGCATGCCTAGACCATACCTGGTTTGGTAGTGAGGCGCTGGTTTGGTAGTGCTACTGCTATAACAGTAGCTGACTAAAAAGAAACCCTGGCACTTGGCATCGAATGTCGCCCATTTTTTCTACCACGTATTTTAAGGTTTCTGGCCCATCAAAAAAGTCAGAAGGCAAATGCAGTCTGTGAGCTCACAGTCTGGTGGCTTTTTTTTTTTTTTTTCCTTTGAGATGGACAAATAGATGTCATATGGAGCCTGGCTTGGCATTGATTCACAGAGAGGATGAGCTTTTTGGCATGCCATGCTGTATAGCATGATTCTCTTTCACAGATACCAGGGGAGCAGATGTTCCTCGGGTGGCCCCAGGCTGGTAGGCATCATATGTATACTTGACAAAATTCTACAGAGCAGACTGTTTGAAACATTTTGGGACTCCTGTGTCCTGTCTGTTCAGTGCTGTTTGGTAGCTGGCTTGGCCTGGCACCTTTTCAAACTAACTCAAATCAATTAATGTATGTTGTTGAGTTTAAATAGCTCTTGGCCAAGATCTGTGGCAGCACCTCCACACAGAGAATGTTGTCTAGTGTGTAATTAACAATCTTTGGTTTTAAGGTCTACATTAGTTGATGTTTTCTCTTAGAGAAAGGGGAGTGCTTTGACTGGGGCACAGTGTGAACTAACAAACCAAACTAGTTGAACAATTTCAGTTGTTGGTGCCTTTGGAGTTTTATTAGGATTGCTCTTTTTATGTGGAGAAAATAAGGGGTAAGAACAGGATGTCCAAGACAGAAGATCATCAAGGAACTCTCCTCTCAAGATGTATTTGGCAAGGTTTTCACTGCACTGATTGTTCAGTAAATGGGCCTCCATTTTTTTTTAATGTTACATATCACTGTTACAAAGTGGATATCCTGAATCCCATATTCCCAAATTAAGTAAAGCAGTTCAGGAAAAGTAATGATCTGCTCTAAGATTATTAGGCATGGCTTCTCTTGTGCCTCTCTGTTCTGAGTTTGAAGACTGTGCCATTCAGTGGTTCCTAGTAGTTATACAGTGAATCCATAATGCACTAAGGAATAGAAACTACTACTAGGCTTTAGCCATGTATTTGTTAATGTATTAAATGTATTTCTTCCCCACCCACTGAAGAGTACTCAAAAGGTTCCAAACACTCCCCATCAGTTTATTAGAATTGAATTTATGTAACTGATGTGTTTATGGAAATCTGGTAAGTGTTGCATCTCGCTGGGTAGGGAATGTTCCTGGTATCATTGAACTCCATTTTCATTTCATGTATAATATTGAGAAACATTATTTTTGTTTCTTTGGTGTTGTGGGTTTGTTTTTTTTTTTTTGCTTGTTTCCAGTCACTATTTCTATTTGTTTTGTGTTTGACAGAGAACGAGCTGGCAACTCCACCTTTAGATGGCATCATCCTTCCAGGAGTGACGAGACAAAGCATTTTGGATCTGGCACGCAACTGGGTGAGTGCTTTGACCCTTGGCAGTAATGGTTTCAACTATGTTACAACATTAATGAAAGCAAGCATTCCTGGTGCTCAGCGTCTTGAGGTTCAACTCATCTGGTCAAATCCCTTAACCAAAATGGGAACTAAGGGCATATTCATAGATTCCCTGCAACATCATCAGAATACCCACACCTGTCACGCAGAGTATTATCAAGCTTGCAAAATTAGCTCCGTGCAGTATTTAACATGAAAATTCTCATTAAAGCCACTGGTACCAGCTACATAAAGCAAGGAAACAAGCAATTACCATGCATGACCAGAGCTATAGTTTACTAATCAGCACACTATTTCTTCACTCGGTTCTCATGGTTCCACCCTTATTTCTATTAACTAGCATGCAGCCTAAAATCCAGCCACAGTCTCAAAGTCATCTGTCTGCTTCCAGATTCTAGTTCTGTAGTGTAGCCATCCAAGTACTTACCAGGACACTTGGGACTATCTCACATTTTGAAACGCAGCAGACTATTCACTCTGTCTGTACTGTATTCAAATGTGGTATTGCAGCTTGGATAAGGATACTGTAAAGGATAACTGTAAGGATACTAAACTCAGTATCCTGTCTCCTGAATTTTGACCACGCTTATGTTTAGGGAGGAGTAACAGGAATAACACAGGCATGTGTGATGCTTTCCCCTTGGTATTAACTCAGCTTCCAACTACCTGTAACTGAAAGACTTGCTGAAACACAGATGACTCAAATTCAGCTTGCGATGAAGACAGCTGGGCTTGAACTTCATGACATGTGTCACTTACTGAACTCCTATGCATCTTCATTTGTATTGCTCCCACCTCCTTTACAAGACAGACAGATATTCCCAGTTGATAGGGCTGGTTTGTGAGAAACCAGACCCTCACCTCAGTCCTCTGGACATGGAGATCGAGACCCTCAGTCAGTTTGCAGATGACACTAAGCTGGGATGGACTCTTGATCTGCTGGAGGGTTGGAGGCTATACAGAGGGACCTGGTCAGGCTGTGTTACTGGGTTGAGGCCAGTAGGATGAGGTTCAACAAGGCCAAGTGTTGCATCCTGCACTTGGGTGACAACAAATGCATGAATGCTCCAGGCTTGGGTCAGAGTGGCTGGAAACTGCCTGGTGGTTGATAGTGGCTGAGCATGAGCCAGTGTGTGCCCAGGTGGCCAAGAAGGTGACCCACATCCTGGCTTGGATCAGCAACAATGTGGCTAGCACAACCAGAGCAGGGAACATCTACCTGTACTGGGCACTGGTGAGACCACACCTTGAGTCCTGGATTCAGTTTTGGGAACCTCATTCCAAGAAGGACATTGAGGAGCTGAGGTGGGTCCAGAGAAGGGCAACAAAACTGGTGAAGGGTCTGGAGAACAGGTCTGGTAAGAGGCAGCTCAGGGAACTGGAGTGACAGGACAAGAGAAAGCAGCCTCAAGTTGCTCTATGAGAGGTTTAAGTTGGACTGAGGAACAATTTCTTCCACTTGGTTTGTCAAGGCCTGGTCCAGGATGTCCAGAGAAGTGGTGGAGTCCTTATTCCTGGAGGGGTTTCAAAGCCGTGGAAAAGTGGCACTGAGGGACATGGTTCAGTGATGACCTGGTAGTGTTGGGTTAATAGTTGGACTCCATGATCTTACAGATCTCTTCAAAAATAATTCTGTGATTCTCTTAGGTGTCTTTTATTCTCACATTGATCTCTTCCTTCTGGCCTCCTTTCCCTAATCTGTCTGAAACTCTGCATACATGGTGTTCCTGCCTCACTCTCACATTACTGTCCTGTGCAAGAGCATCTCTAGTTCATGTTAAAAAGCTTGCCTATGAAACAAGCTCTAAGCTTTAGTTTACTCTGCTAGGACCATAAAGTCCACATAAATCCATGAAATTAAAATTTCAAAGTTTGATGTTTACTTCTGTTCTTTAAACACATTCCCTCAGTAAGTTGGTCTGCATTCTTTAACACTTGTAGAAGGGATAACACTTCCCCTGTTAAGGCAGTCCAGAGTTAATTGTTTTACTCATACCTGCAGTAGAGTTAACTTCTGTTTGTGACAGCTGTGTACAGGCCATAGTGTGGAATTCCACCAGGGATTAAAGAACTATGCCACGTAGAGTTGGCATTCCAGGTGGAATTAACAGAATGTGTCTTGCTTAGGAATTGTGTGAGAGTGGGATGCAAAGCTCTCCTGAGCAATTTCTGTACACACTCTACCATGCTGAAAACCATGAGTAGTCAGATCCTGTTATGTGACCCATGACAAATTCCCCTCTCTTATTCCCTCATGCAGTATCAATATCCTGTAGAAACTCAGGGGGCAGTGCCACTTCACCATCAGGACTGTATCTGGCAAACCACAGCCTTTCTTGAAGGTCATTCTTTTGATTTGAGTTTGTCTTGTGTGAAGAAAAGGTCACAAGATCACAGCCCAAACTTGACTGTCACTAGAAACAGGGGGGAAAAAAAGGAAAAGAAAAACCAAAAACTCCCAAACCCATTATTTTGAAACTTTTTGCAATTTTTATGGTTGATTACTTTTCTTGTGCAGGGAGAATTTAAAGTTTCTGAGCGATACATCACCATGAGTGACCTGACAGCGGCCCTGGAGGAGAACAGAGTGAAGGAAATGTTTGGCGCTGGAACAGCTTGTATTGTGTGTCCTATCTCGAAGATTTTATATAAGGGCAAGGTAAGAAAATAGGTTGGGGGCTTTGTTGTTGTTGGTTTTTTGTTTTCTTTCCCTTTCTTTTTTTCCCACCTTCTTTCTTCAGAAGTTTATCATCATTAACTGCAGCTGAAGCAAAAAAAGAAACACCCTTGTGAAATAGAATGGGATTGGTGCCAGAAGCCTGGAAAGATGAGCAGCGTCAGTATGTTGTCAGAAGAGAACTTTCCCTCTATTCAATGCATTAAAATCTCACTTCCTGGAAAATGAGGGGGAAAAATAGCTCCCAGATTGTTTGAAAATACAGAAAAATGCATTCTCCAACAGTTCTTTTATTGAACTTTTTTCCCAAAGTTAAGGCACCTAGGAGTGTGAGGAGAGGAAAGACCTTCTCAGGGAACAAAGTTTCTGAGCCACTGCATTTTCCTTCTCAAGTTCTTCTCGTCTTTTCCCATCATTGCAGGGAACTTAGCTCAGATGGAAGAGCTGTTTCAGGAGGACTTGCAGCTGCTCCCACCTACTATACATCATGTGGGAGGTTTCTCCTGCTCAGGTGGAATTGCAGAAACATTCAGACTGTTAAGACAACTAGATGCTATTTAGCCAGCACAATGTTATTTCAGAGGACTGGGTTATTGCAGTTAGATATGTGGATGCGCTTTGCTCCACTAAATATGAGAAGTGCAGTAACTGACTGTGAAGTGATACTGCTTTAATTGATAAGATGGAATAAATGTGCTGATCTAACTGGATGCAAAGGTAGTATGAGAGACACGGAGGTGCTGAGTGATGCTAAGTACTGTAAATGTACCTTCCGTGTTCCTACACCATATTAAATACTGTATATACTGTTACTACTCTTGCCTGTAGAACAGAACTTTTGGGTTGGACAGATCTTTTGGAAGGTTTAGATGAGCTTTTGTTTCAAAGCAGCATAACAGTTCAATCACTCTAATTTTTCACTGTCTCAGCATATCTCCCTAAAAACACATTGCTTTTGTCTTTGCCTACTTGTGAGAAGATAGAATTATAAAGCTTGATAAACATTTATTAAACTTCTTGGTGACCTAGAGGTATTCATGTGTACATAAAGCTATTATTACATCTTATTCTCTCTCTCTTTCCCCCTGCTACCCCCTTCCTTGACTTGATGTCAGCATTTGCACATTCCAACCATGGAGAATGGGCCTCAGATAACCACCCGTTTCCTGAATAAGCTGAGTGATATCCAGGTAAGTAGCTTCCTCTTCTTTAAGCAGAGAAAGTAAAAAAGGTGCGGCTACATCTCGAATATTGTGTCCAGTTCTGGGCCACTCAGTTCAAGAAGGACCTTAGGGAACTGCTTGAGAGAGTCCAGCTCAGAGCCACAAAAATGCTGAAGGCAGTTGAACGTCTCCCTTATGAGGAAAGGCTGAGGGAGCTGGGTCTCTTTCTCTTGGAGAAGAGGAGCCTGAGGGGTGACCTCATTCATGTTTATAAAGAAGGGTGAAGGGTGAGCGTCAGGAGGATGCATCCAGGCTCTCTTCAGTGATGTCCAGTGCCAGAACAAGGGGCAGTGAGTACAAGCTGGAGTATAGGAGGTTCCATGTGAACAGAAGGGAAAACTTATTCACTCTGAGGGTAGCAGAGCCCCGGAGCAGGCTTCCCAGAGAGGTGGTGGAATCTCCTTCTCCGGAGACATTCCAAACCTGCCTGGATGTGTTCCTGTGTGACCTATTGTAGGTGATCCTGCTCTGGCAGGGGATTGGACTGGATGATCTCTGGAGGTTCCTTCCAACCCCTAACATTCTGTGAGTCTGTGATTTGAAAATCTCAGAAAATAATTGTTTTAATAGTGGTGCTACAGCAGCCTTATGTGATAATAAAGGCTCTTTTGTGTGGTTTGATTTTATTCTTTCACCTTTTAAAAAAATTATTATTCTTTGTTTTGCCCTTGAGAAAGTGTGATACGAATAGAGAAAGATACTTTTTCTTGTCTTGTTCATCTTGGAAGCTGGATGAGAGTTGCAAGATACTACTGCTACTGTTACCAGTATTGTTGTTAGAGGTTCTTTAAGTGAAGGGGAAAAAAAGGCATTATAAAGAACCTTAATAACTGCAATCACAAATTAACATAGGCTAAGCATTAAAGAGATGGGCTAAGCAGCAAGCGCTCCCTGGGCACAGCCAGCTGATAACCATCTCTGTTTCTCAGCATCTTTCCAATCACATGGTTGCTTCTTGATCTTAAAACAATTCCTTCCACTGTGATTTGTTAAGTATAAAGGTGTACTTAGACTCTGTACTTTGCCGTTGTTTAGGTGGGTTGGATTGGTTGATGGGTTGGACGTGATGATCTTGAAGGTCTCTTTCAACCTGGTATATTGTATTGTATCTTCATGCCTGGGCATGGGATTCAATACCATTTCAGGTAAAGTCAATGAGCAGCACTTATTGGCCCTTATTTTAGTTGCTTGTTTTGTTTCCCTTGTTTAGCATAGTTTATTGTAGGGGATATGGGGATAGGAGTAGGTCTTGGCAAGTTACAGGTCCCTTTATTTAAGGTCTGATAGCAGCTTCTTGGTGGTGTTGTCATATGTCCAGATTTGTTACACACTTTCCATTGTGATCACTGTTTCCATAGCTTTCTGCTCTGTATTAAAGCTGTCTTGCTTGTATGTCAAGTATTTATCCCTAATGTGTGAAAGCACTTCTGTAAATGCTGTGTTACCTTCTGATGTTTTTCCAGTGTGTTAGGGCCTGCAACAGTTTGTGATCGGTTTGAGTTTCCAATGGTCACTTCTAATTGCCGTCATCTAATAGCTCAGTGTCAGAAAGAGTTGAGGCCAGTTCTAGCACCTTGTGGAGTGCTGTGCAGGGACAGGTATTGTCTTAGCAGTTTGCATCATGAGACAAGCAAATGCCACCTCTAGAAGAATAGCTTGTGAAATCCAGAATTCTGTTCCAGAAGACAACACTGGAATATGTGACTTTCTCCCTTGGCCAAGAGATAGTGAGTGGGTTATTAAGACAAATTTATCCAGCTTGCTCCCTGAGGCTTCTTCCCATGCACTCCCCAATCATTCTGCTTTTCCACCTGCAAGCAAAAGCTCAAGAGGTGGCTGAAAAAAAGTATGGATTGCTTCTAACCATTGTCTTTCTTGATCCTTCTCACTTTACACCTGTGCATATGGACCTTTTCACCTTTAAACTACATACATACCTCATTTTCGTTAGTTACATGCCAAGAGTTAGTTAATCACTCCAGGAAAGTGCTGGACTATTATGTATATGTTTACTTCTGTTTTCTTCCTCCCTTGAAAAAGTCAGGAGAGTGAGAACACTTCCTCATTAGAAAAGTGATTTTAAAGAGAATGATGGCTGCTTCCCCTTTAATAGCCAATCAGTGGCTGCTGGTTTTATTTCTGCGTTTTTCTATCTGTGCAGAGCTGAGCTCATATCCCAGTGGACCCCAGGTTGTCCTACAGAAAACAATGCTGTAAGGCACCACATGGAAGGTGTAATATAATATCCTTAAAACACCAGGGAGTTTGCAGGATCTTTCACGAAGGTCTTCTGTATGTTCTGCCGGCAGGAGAAAAACCAGATCTCTTTGCAGTGTCATTGGACCCACGTCATACCATTTGGACAGTCTGAGGCTGTTATTCCAAGGAGTAGGCAAGATCTAAATGCAATGAAAATTACAGCCAGATACAATTTGTGTCTCCATGCTGTGCCTGAACTAGGGCAATGTATCCATTTCATACTGGACAATGGACACTTGTATAAAAAGTACAAATTCTCAGTGCCCATGTTGTTCCACATCTGAACCTGTCACCAAGAGGTGCAGAGCTCCATCTCCCATACCATTATATCAATTCCCTTGTGTACAAGACGTGCTTTTAAAACATTTTCAGATTATCTTCATTATTGTGTTTCCAAGTCTATTTTCATGCTGTTTATTGTTCTTTTGTAAGTCTTCTGTGTTCAACAGGATTTATTTGGATTTGAACAGCTGTTCAGTGACAACTAGAGCTAGAGTGACAAATTAGAAACTCATGGGGAGAGCTGATTCCATTTCTCATGCCAATTGAGACAGTAGTAGCACTGCAATGCACATTTCCCTTCTAATCACTGAGTGGAAATCTTTATTAATAAAAGGCTGATAGGGATTTTCTTTATTTTATTAACTCATTTATATTGTATACAGTAATAGTGTGTTTGTGAATTATATAGTCACAGCACACTGTGTTCTGTAACCAACTGAGTTAGATGATTCAGAGATGTGATTCTTTCCTCTGGGAGTGCCACTCAAATGTTTGTGTGGTTTTGCATTCCATACTTTGAGAATAAACAGGCTTTTGCTATAGCCATTAGAGTGAAGATTAGGGTGCAGCTTGGAAGGGCCAGAAAGAATGTGAGGCATTGTTTGTATTATGTGATATAAAATACACTTAAACACTGTAGTCAAGACAGGAGAGAATGGATATTTAGTGAAAAACCCTCTCTCTCTCAAAGTTGCACAATCTGAATGGATAGACCAACAGAACACAACCAGAGAAGGTGAATATGTGTTAATTTTTGGACAGTAGGACCTGTGGGTAAAAGGGATGGGATTAACTATCTTAAGATACAAAATCTTTGACAGAATCAGAAATGGAAGCTACATCTGCTGTTATTTCTGGAATTAAAACATTCTGCTTTTGGCGTAACGTCTTTGTTCTCTTTAAATCCTGGAAGCGAGTTCAAATCATAGTCATAGAATCATTTAGATTGGAAAAGACCTATGAAGTCATTGAGTCCAACCATCAACATAGCACTGCCAAGTCTACCACTAAAACCACTTTCCTGAACACCACATTTATACACCTTCAGGGATGGTGATTCCCTGGGCAACTGACTATTCCAGTGGCGCACAACCCTTTTGATGAAGAAGTTTTTCTCAATGTCCAGCTTAAGTCTCCCCTCAAGCAATTTGAGGCCATTTCCTCTTACCCTGTTACTTGAGAGAAGGGAGCAGCCCTCACCTCACTACAACCTCCTTTCAGAGAGTTGTAGAGAGAAAGGTTTGCTCCCCTGAGCCTGATTTTTCTCCAGGCTAAACAAGGCATAATCCCTCAGCCTCTCCTCATGACACTTGTTCTTTAGACCCTTCACCAGCTTCATTGTCCTTATTTAGGTACACTCCAGCATCTCAGTGTCTTTCTTATAGTGAGAGGGACAAATCTGGACTACAGTATTTGAGATGTGGCCTCACCAGGGCAGAAAACGATCACTTCCCTAGACCTGCTGACCTTGGTATATCTTACACAACCAGGATGCTTCTTGGTCACCTGGGCACACTGGTAACTCATTCAGCCACCTATCAACCAACATCCCCAGTTCCTTTGCAGCTAGGCAGCTTTCCAGCCACTCTTCCCAAGCCCGGAGCATTTTCTGGGGTTGTTGTGACCCAAATGCAGGACCTAGCACTTACCTGCCCTTGTCAAATTTGCAGACAACACCAAGCTGGGGGCAGGAGTTGATCTGCTGGAGGGTAGAGAGGCTTTGCAGAGGGACCTCGACAGGCTGGACAGATGGGCAGAATCCAACGGTATGAGATTGAACACATCCAAGTGCCGGGTTCTGCACATTGGCCACAGCAACCCCATGCAGTGCTACAGGCTGGGGTCAGAGTGGCTGGAGAGCAGGCAGGTGGAGAGGGACCTGAGGGTGCTGATCGATGGTAGGCTGAACAATGTCATCCTGGCCTGCATCAGGAACAGTGTGGCCAGCAGGAACAGGGAGGTCATTCTACCCCTGTACACTGCACTGGTTAGGCCACACCTCGAGTACTCCAGTTCTGGGCCCCTCAGTTTAGGAAGGATGTTGACTTGCTGGAGCATGTCCAGAGAAGGGCAACAAAGTTGGTGAGGGGCTTGGAACACAAGCCCTGTGAGGAGAGGCTGAGGGAGTTGGGGTTGCTTAGCCTGGAGAGGAGGAGACTGAGGGATGACCTTATTGCTCTCTACAACTACCTGAAGGGAGGTTGTAGACAGGCAGGGGTTGGTCTCTTCTCTCAGGCAACCAGCACCAGAACAAGAGGACACAGCCTCAAGCTGCACCAGGGGAGGTTTAGGTTGGAGGTTAGGAGGAAGTTTTACACAGAGAGAGTGATTGCCCATTGGAATGGGCTGCCCGGGGAGGTGGTGGAGTCGCCGTCACTGGAGGTGTTCAGGAGGAGACTTGATAGGGTGCTTGGTTGCATGGTTTAGTTGATTAGGTGGTGTTGGATGATAGGTTGGACACGATGATCTTGAAGGTCTCTTCCAACCTGGTCTGGTCTGGTCTATTCTATTCTAATGCCAGCAAAACATACATATAATCTTCTGGACCTTGCCTGCTTTATCTGGGGGAGGTGGGGGTGCCACCCTTTCTCTGAGAAGCAGTGATATGAAGGTCAATGACATACCTTTATTCTTTTCTTTTTTTTCTTCCACCCCCTCCCTTTTATTTCCATCCTCAGCAAAATTGTCTCATATGATGGTAATACAGTGCTTTGTGGTTAAACTAACAATAAGCTAGAAATCCTTTGAACAAGTAATTTGCCCAGGGTTCCATGCAGCATCACACTAGTGTCTATTCAGCCACACTGCAGATTGCAAAACAGAAGCAGCAGGATTAGTGATGAAAAGAAAAAGTAAATAGATGTGGAGGTCATTTAGAGGCTTTACTTGCTGGAATAAAGAATAAAACATAAACACATTGAGAATGATTCTTGTGTGGCTCTAGTATTGTGCTTTTCGGGCACATTTTGATTTAGAATGGTTGTCTTTTTCCTGCTTCAGTATATATTTATCTCCTTTCCTGCTGATGTAGAACCTAGACTGGAGAAACTTCCTTTCATCCTCTCTGTAGAATTGATGAAGTGATTGTTTTAGCCTGCTGTCTAAAACTAGTATTTATTCCTTGTGTTTTCAAGCTCCCTGAACATGGTAGTATGATGGAAAAGACTCCCTACTTGCATGTGCCACTAGTCTGTTCACCTCTGCTTTACTTACTTACTTAGCCTTGTGTGCATTTTTGGGGTTCTCTGGAGCATTGTTTACAGGACTAGGAACAAAACTTTAGAACATGTAGCCAGTTTAACAACTGAAAGTGCTGCCTTGTGTCTGTGAATTCCCTGGAAGGCATACAGCTCCATGTGGTAGGCTGACTTCATTTCTCCCTGGAGATCCTGTTGGTTTGTCTATGGAAAGATGATTTGTTTTATTTGGGTTACAGTTCTCTCCAATTGCACTCTATGGTATTTGTGATGTGTTTTAATTCGCGCTCAATCAGAATCCTGTAATAAAGTCCGCCTTAAAAATAAAAAGAAATAAAACCAAATGTGTGTGTTTATTGGAGATTGAGCAGAGCTGTACTTATGAATAAATTAATGAACTGACCTCAGGGAATAACTGTATTAAACTGATGGAAAGCTCTAGTGAAGCAAGACTATTCTGTGTCATCTCTAGTGAGTGTTGGTATCACTGTTTCCTGGTCTACTTATGGGAAGATGGATAAAGCTTCAAGCTGCTTTTAGGCTTTGCTCAAATCAGAGAGAGATGTAGATGTAAAGGCATAAGAAATAACATAAACTACTATCAGGTTGGTGGATATGATGAAAGCATACTTTAGAAGTTATTGTAATTGTACATTGTTACTTTTAACTTTGATTCTTAAACCGCATTTTTGCTTCATTTCAGTATGGAAGAGAAGACAGCGATTGGGCTGTGCTGGTGTCGTGAAGCTGGAGCAGTTGAGCCCCTCCGGACAGAACAGACATGAACAATGACAACTCCTGTAGCTGCCTGTGTGTAGCATAGTTTCCATATCAGTTTCCTCCCCAGGATGATTGTTTCCACAATCTGGCGAATGTGAACACAATCATTTTGATTTCTACTGTAATCCCGTTAGTAGAAGCCTATATTCTTAGTAGAGGTGCTAAATGTTAGCAATAGAACTTTCCTAACGGTTTTCTTAGTGCCTCCTTGTGTCTTAAGTACGGTCTGAAAACTTGTAAAATGCTCTTCAACTGCTCTTCAGTTTGATTTAACTGCCCTCACCAGCAGAGCATATTGCCCTAAAACTCAAAGCTGTTGCCTGTTAGTTGGCCACAGGGTTTTATTGACATCATTCTGCCTTTTCTCTGCTTAGGAAACAATTAATTTTAGCCATGTGCTCTTTTCTTTCATCCTCTGCTTGTATGGGAGGCTCCTGAGTTTGCATAGCCCTCTGTGCTTTAGGCCAAAACTCTCTGAATCAGTCTGGCCTGCAATATGCTCCCTGTTGGCCTATTGCCTTTCCCTCGGTGGGGATGCACAGTGGCTACTTAGGCAGTGTCTGTCTCTTGAACCGTTGAATACATCCTTCTGTTCATGATTTACAGGGCAGGGTCAGGGCCTGCTGAGACAAGAATTACTCTTTGTCTGGCCTGGACATGGCACTGCAGACACAGTGTTGCCTTCCAGGTGAATGCCAAGAAAAGATTGAGCAGTTATGGCTGTAAAAGTTGAACTCTTCACAGCAACTAAACCCATGATCTGAGGATTTTTTTTTCATCATCCCCTCACATAATTTAGATCAGCAAAATGTTTTTCTTGCCCCCTTTCCCACTCACTGTGAAGTATGTCCAGCCTCCACTGATACATGTAACAGGGCTATCCTATTAAGGAACAAGCTATGTTGTCAACAGAAAATTCCTAGCACAAGAAAGAAAGGGATTTCATTCAAACCCTGATTTTACTCCAGTTAAACACATACTTGTCATATGCTGCTGCTCTCTCACAGGCAGACTCGATACTCTGAAAGCAATACAGAGCATGTAGCCCATCATTAGGAAAATAACTTCTGTAAATGGCCACTAACATCATGCTGTAGTATTTATTAGCTCTCTCTTTTTGCACACAGCATTGTCAAACAGCTTTAAAATATCTCTTGCCAAAAAGGATCACTATCTTCTGTATCAATGTTCCAAAGTGCTGCTTCAGTATGAAACTGGTGGAGCTTTACTGACACTGATGGAGTCCTCTAAGAAGTAAAAGCGAAACATCTATTGCCATGGTTTGCAGTAGAGATGCACCAGTATTAAGGGAAATATTTAGCACTTTATTTTTTTATTAAGACCCAACAGTATCTCTCACATCCTTTATAAGTCCTTTGTAGTTATTGGCATTTATTAAAATAGTTTAAAAAAGGCAAAGTACAGTTTCTGATACACCACCCATGCCTTACTCAGCTGCTAAAAAGTAGCCTTATGGCTTTCCCGTAGAAGTGTGGGTTCGATTTTAAAGATGACCCCTACTTAGTCATCACTTTATTTTGCTTCCTCAAGTTATGACTTTTACTGCAGTCCAGTCTGATCTTTTAATGAAGAACAGTTGAAGGTTCTCTCTGACAATGTAGCCATTGTTAAAATTTGTTGGATAGTTTTCTCTTTAGGACACAACTGCAAGCACAAAATGTTGTTTCACTTCCGGTAGCAATAGTATTGTGTGTCCCTTTTCTGACCATTTGAATCTGTATTGTGAGCTGGTCTTTCAGTATCTTACTATGTATTACAAGCTGCTGTTAATCTTTTTATTTAATTAGATGGATGGAAAAAAAAAAAAAAAATCACATGGGGAGTTATGTCAAAATGCAATGTGGGGTAGAGAGTGTAATCCAATGAGACAAGTATAACTAAAGAGTGCCTTTAACTAGAGCGTGGTGAGGAGCTCATGAAAGACCGTCATGAGCAACCACATGTGGTTTCCTGTCACTCAGCAATCTAATCTGTCCCCTTATGTTCATCTGAGATTTAGCAGCAGGAGGAAAAGTGGAACTAGGTAACTTCAGATGCATGGATTGTGACACCATGATACTGTGGTGTGAACCTAAAAGTTGTGTAAAATTTTTCTCAAAGTGGATGCAAGTAATTTTCTGTGAAGAAACCAGGTGATTTCATTTACTGTGGCTTGCACTGTTTCCTGCAGTGACCAAAGAGACAGCTTGACTTTCACTACACGTTTTGGGCTGATGGAGACTTCAAAATTATGCCAGTTGAGGCTGGAATGCCCTGCAGAAATGCAGTCTTTTCTAGCAGAGAAGAATGAAAAGACACAGTGTATGTGTTAGCTGTCTTTAACATCTTGGTTAACTGCTTTACACTGGCTGTATCAACTCAAAGTTGTGCTTGTTTCCAAACGGGATCCAGGTGAATAAGTTTGAGATTTTAAACTTTAAAGCCTAAATAAGGCAGCTGACAGGTCAGCATAATGTACGAAATTCTTCTGCTGTTCCATGCTGTCCTGTCCTGCATTCTGCCTGTTCTTTTTATCTTGTTAACCAAAGGCAAGAAATAATATCTGCAAATAATGATGACTACTCGGTACTGCATTCTTCCTGTAAAATTTGGGAAGGAAATGGGGTGTTCCTTGAGCTAAGAATAGATTGTAAAAGAACATCTGCATGTATTTTCTCCATGTGCCCTATTTGTTTAATTGTCACAGATTCACACAGAAAGAGTATGGTATATCATAACTAGGCAATTATCCATTCTTCATCACTTAGGGTTCTGCTAATTGCTGATTTAAAGACATGAGATAGTTTAGGAGAGTTTGAGACTGTTAAAAAAAAACAACAACAAAATAATATTGTTGTGTGATATTTGCATAATTGGCTGCAATTATTTAATGTTTAATTGGGTTGATCAAATGAGATTCAGCCTTTCACATGCTTATGTTTTACAAACACTGGTACTTTAAAATGATAATGAACTCTAATTTTTGTATGTTCTTTCTTCTCCCCTTCATTCTTTTGATGATTATTTTCCACTATTGAGCACATCCTTAATTTTCAGTTTGGTGAACATAATTCATGCATAGGAGGGAAGTTCTTCAAATGGGAGAACTTTTCATGGAACTGGCATTTCATACAAGCTGTTCTGATGCCAAGAGTTACAGCTTCAGCAACTGACAGTACTTAACTAGATTCTTAATTGCAACAAGGGCAGATTTGCTGAGAATTTAGTGACAGACTCTGGTAAGAATGCTAATAAAGGTTCCTGCTTAGGGTAGACAAACTGTTGAAGCTGCATCAATGCAAAGCAAGCTTAATTTTTTCTGGGATATAGAAGGGAAATCTGACAAGACAAAAGCAAGACAATGAGAGATCTTTCTGCCCAGCCATTGTTTACACCTGTTCAAGCATCTCAAGCCAAAAAGCAGTTGTCCTCCACTCCTCTTTCTAGATATACCCTTGCGTAGAGATTACCCTATTCAGCAGGGTTGTGTCGTTGATCCTCTCCTGTATACATATTTCATACTTACTTTTCCTCAGACATGAAGAATAGTAATGTGGGAAACTGTGATATTTGAAAGAGACAGTTGGAGTACAAGTTATTTGAAATATCTGTCTAGTATGTGATCTTCCAAGGAACTAGACAGAACAACAGCTGGAACTGATTTCATAACTGGCTAATTAGAGCAGCAACCCTCTTGAAATCAATGACCTCTCCAAAATAATCTGCATAATCTCAACAGATTGTTTTGCTTTAACTGTCTGTTGATAGTGCCTTGCTATGAAATGGAATACAGAGATGGTAGCACAGCCTGCCAGTCTATGGCACATTGACTCTCTCTGCATGGATGTTAAGTTTTACTGTTCTAGTGGCAGGCTCATATACTGAGAGGTGAGCAGGTGTAAATCGTGATTTAGCATGCCCTGAGGTGGACTGTTCCCTTCTTCCTCTCCTTTTCACACAAACTTGCAGCTCCTTTTCCCTAGCCTCCTGTCACCATGTCACTTAGTCTCAAATCTCAAAGTGACTATTTAAGCTAATGTTGCATTCTTTTTGCTTTTAGCAGTAGTTACAGTTTTAAAAAAAATAATGAGCTTTGTAGGTGTTCAGGTGTCAGAGTAGCACTTTAGCACCTGCATACATAATGCCTGAACAAACTTTGTTTTGTACAAATTATCTCACCTCTTTCTACATGCAGCGTAATAGTGCTACCATTTACACCCTTTTTAACTGTAATCTAATGTTTTGCATAAAAAGCTGTTTTACTACAGGTCAAATAAGCTTTCCAGAAGACCACCTAAGCAACAGAGAAAGATGTCATGTAAAGAGCAGTATTTCAAGGATTGCTTTAGGGCAGAAGTACCTCTATTATGCAGGAGAAAAAGATATTATTAGAATTAGAAATGTATTTAAGGTTTGCTCTATGAACCCATAAGCAAGTAAGTATTCAAGATATAAAGTAGCACAGGAAAAGATAATTCACTCCTGTCTCTCAAACAATTCTGGCTAAAGGGAATGCTTGAAGGAAGCATTGTACTCCTCTGTGTAGAGTCATCAGATTACAGCTATTCTGGAGGTACCCTGTCGTCTAGCACAGAGACAAACCTCTTTACAGATTTTCTGAACTACAATATTTAGCAGCTGGGAGCTGTGTTTTACTGTGTTTTGTCAAGATTTGGAAAAATACACCCTAAATCCTTTAAGCTAAATAACTTCTTAATAAGTATTTGTGTTGTAAGTAAGTTCTGGTATGGCACCGGTGAAAAATAGCTGTTGTAGCAATCCTTCTGTTCATACCATGCTTTAAGCATGATGGTTATTAGTGGGAATTCCAGAGTATTTTCCCTGACTGTGTAAAATCCAAGTGCATCTATTGCTATCTCCAAACCCAAAATTTAACAGATACCTTGAGCTAGAACCATCAAGTATGTTAGGACTTTGCAGGTGGAATTAGTAGCTCGGGTAGAAATAAATCTCTTAAACCACACTAGCAAGGTTAACCACACCCATAGTTACTAAAAACAATGGTGTTGAAATTCACGTGTAGTAAGAGCATAGGTAGATCCTCATCCCTCTCTCTGAACATGAATTTATGCCATTTGATTATCTTAAAGCTTAATTCATCGTGTCTGTTTTTTACCACCTCCTGAATTCCCAATGTCACGCTTTAAAAAGAAGAATCTCCAGTGTCATGCTTACAGGAAGATCATAAGGAGGATTTGAAACCTTGATTTAAAATTTTGAAGTCTTTAAAACATCTGCTGGATAAAGTTAAGGTAGAAAATGAAAAGACAGCTTTGTGGAAGTAATTAACTACAGTGTTCCAAATGATTTTCCAACACTGATAATTTTGGGGTTTTACCAAAGAGGTGTGCAGACAAGAGTAGATAAAATAAGTGTAGTGCTTTTTTTTTTTTTTTCCTAAGAGCTGGTTCTCTTAATAATGCTAGCTTTTTGTAGGGCTCGATTCTCTCAGGCTTAGAGAAGTCATTGAGGGGTGAGATGGAAGAGCTCAGACGTTATCTCGGGCAGTACTGTCTTGCGGGAACCAATTTTGTTTCATTTTGTGATCAAAATGATCAAGATGGGGACGTAGAATCTTATAAATTTGGGGCCTTTTTGTAAAAAAAACCTTGCTTTTCACTTTAGAATTCTGTTACAGTGTCACTGAACTATTGTCTTAAACTATTGTGTCTCAGTAGGTTGAGAGAAGAAAGAAACATTCTTAGTCTTCAAAGAATCACTTTCTTCCTGTATGCCAAATTCGCTCTTCATTCTGCTTTGTTCACTGCTAGAATTGTTACCTCTTCAGATGAAATAACAGGGTTTATCTCTATTGTGCTCTACTAATGTAGTCTCGGGGTTTTGGTGAGTATTAAATACTTGCAACAAATGCCAGAGCAAAAAGCAAAGTGAGAAGTTGTCTGTTTCCAGAACAGGCATGCTAAGAAATGAGAGTAAAATTACCCATCAAGTCAGTCAAGAGAAGGAGGTCAGATGAATTGTAATCACCATTCCTGTTCAGTCCAGAACAGAGACTACCCAGCTACACTGTCTAGCAAGATGGTGGATTGTTACTGCTATTGAGGAATGCTCTTTATTCAGTTGCTTATATACCTGCATTTGTGCCTGCAGTTTCATAACTTGTGCCCTAGTATCTTAACTGAAACCTGCCATGAAACAGTAAACTCTTAGATCAAAACAAACAGGTAATGTTCCAGATCTAACAGTGAAAAGCTGTTTCCTACAAGTCAGTGGCTTATTCTGTTCCCATACTTTCTATTTATTTTCTAATGGCCCAGGAGCTGATTAAAACTGCAAGTAGGAGGCAAGTATATCATTAATTCTATTTCGTAGTCAAGGATGTTGACAAAGGGTGAAGCTACTCCCAGGGAGATGGCTTGGACTCTAACATGGCCACTATAGTAGAGAGTGACAGAATGCAGAAGATTCTCTGGCATGATGGAGACAAGCAGGAGTTTTATCTGCAGCTAATTGCAAACAATTTTCTTTGAAGGAGTAAATTTGGAAAGACAGATGTCCCAATCTGCCTGACCTTCAAGGCATTTAGAAGGGTTCAGCAGTAGTTATTGGAACTGTAGGATATAAGCAGTGGGAAATTAGCAGCTCAAAGAGGGAGGAGCAAACGACTCTGAAGGTCTCCGTTTTCTCAAATGTTAAAATTAACTGGGTATTTTACAAGGACCTGAGCATATAAAAGCAGTAAAGGACAGAAGTGTGGAAAAATACTGGATAAACTGAAGGAAACTCTACCTCATTCTTCTCTGAAGGTTTTGTAGAAGCACAATTAAGCACTCCTAATGGCATTGTTATGGACAGACCATCTGGCATGAAAGAAACACTTTATATATTTGTATGTCTATAAATCCTGTAATAACTGTATTTTGCTGGCAGTAGAAACAGTCTATACTATTTGCAGTTTTCCTCATCGAATCCGTAATTATCCAATGTTTCTGTCTCCAATAAAGGAATTTAATGGCACCTGTTTGTGGCATGTTATGAAATCATCACTGCTGAGTGCAGCTAGCTAAGCATAATTATCCCATAGATGGGAACTGCTATGAAATACATTCTTGAAGGGTGGCTTAAAAAAAAATATAAATTCAAATGAGCTATGGCATTTAAGAACAGCAAAGCTTATTGGTGAGCACTAAGCTAACTTTATAGTCTAAATACAAAGCTGGTATTCTGGCTTCCTCTAAAGTCTAAAGACAATACATTCAGAGGTAAGAATGAGGCCTCAACAATGTCAGACATGCATAGAACCATAGACTTATTAGGGTTGGAAGGGACCTGAAAGATCGTCTAGTTCCAAGTCCCCTGCCATGGGCAGGAACACCTCACATGAGATCAGGTTGCTCACAGCCACATCCAGCCTGGCCTTAAAAATCTCCAGGGATGAGGCTTCCACCACCTGCCTGGGCAACCTGTTCCAGTGTCTCACCACCCTCATGGTGTAGAACTTCCTCCTAATATCCAGTCTGAATCTACCCTTTTCTATTTTTTTTCCATTCCCCTTAGTCCTATCACTCCCTGACACCCTAAAAGTCCCTCCCCAGCTTTCTTGTAGGCCCCCTTCAGATACTGGAAGGCCGCAATAAGGTCTCCTCAGAGCCTACTCCAGACTGAACAGCCCCAACTCCCTCAGTCTGTCTTCATAGGAGAGGCGTTCCCGCCCTCTGGGCGTGCATCTGTCCTGCCAAGCCTGGAGGCTGAGCCCATTGTTTCACTTACAGTAAAATGCTGGACAACCCAAGTTGCAGAACTACCTACCTGCTGACCGTGTTGTCTCAAAACAGCTTTCAGCATGCCAGGAATATGTAACAATGGTTGAATGCAGCTCCTGTTCTAGGGGGTTGGGGATAATGAACTCAAGGGAGATTAATATGCCAGAAAACAGGTTTAGACCATGAGCACTTCTCAGGGCCCTTTGAACCACAAGCTGTTACTCTGAGTCGGCTCATGGGAAGCCCTTTGAAAACTGAAGTCACTGAAAAGCGAATATCGTTAAAATCTTGAGGTTTGCCATGTGTAGTAGCTGTGTTTACCAAAACCCTTGATGTGTTCCCCCCTTTTCACAGATTCATAGAATGGTTTGGGTTGGAAGGCACCTTAAAGAACATATATTTCCAACCCCCCTGCCATGGGCAGGGACACCCCCACTAGGCCAGGCCCCTCAAGGCCTCATCCAGCCTGGCCTTGAACACCTCCAGGCAGGGGGCATCCACAGCCTCCCTGAGCAACCTGTTCCAGTGTCTCACCACCCTCACTGGAAAGAATTTCTTCCTAATTTCCAGTCTCAATCTGCCCTCCTCAAGCTTCAATCCATTCCCTCTCATCCTATCACTACAAGGCCTTGTAAGAAGTCCCTTCCTGGCTTTCTTGTAGGCCCTTTTCAGGTACTGGAGGGCCACTCCCCAGAGCCTTCTCTTCTCTAGGCTGAGCAACCCCAACTCTCTCAGCCTGTGCCCGTAGGGGAGGTTCTCCAGCCCTCTGATCATCTCGATGTCCCTCTTATGCTGGAAGGGCTGGAACTGGACACAGCACTCCCCGTGGGGTCTCATCGGAGCAGAGTGGAGGGGCCCGAATCATCTTCCCTCATCCCAGCGCCTTCTGTGCTCCAAGCATCCATTGCCAGCTCATGGTGAGTTTTTCTTCTCTGGGGAACACTGTGATTGAAGGGAACACTGATCTGTGTTGTGGTAAAGTACACATCATAGTAAATTTTCTGTCTGGTTTGGTTCTTGGAGACTTCAGTGAAAGCTGGTGTGGATGCAGGGCACCCTAAAGAAGCTGCAGAAAGGTAAATACTAAAAGTTGTTAATTGCTGATAGGAGAACA
The DNA here is from genome assembly GCA_033816785.1 of Picus viridis. Classification (NCBI taxonomy): domain Eukaryota; kingdom Metazoa; phylum Chordata; class Aves; order Piciformes; family Picidae; genus Picus; species Picus viridis. Next base: position 8,292,596 of record CM066568.1, read on the forward strand.
AAGCTAACGTATTAGAATCAGGATTTATTCCTGTATTTTGACCTTTCCACTTTAATCCTATGGGAGTCTTTCTTAGCTGTAACCCTATGTCGAGCACCAGTAAGATAACCTTCAAAATTTCTTTATCCCGAGTTGTAATTATTTGAGGAGTGATCCTACAGGAGGCTGAGCAGGCCTCAAAGGCAGACAGACCTGTGCCTTTTAGCCAAAGTTGAAGAGATCCTTTTTTATTTCCCTTCTGAAACATCTCAGTAGCTGGCAATAGTTCTGTTCATAAAGCACTTGCAGTGCCACCACCAGCACTGTGCTTGTGCAGAGCTGGAAGCTGGAAAAATGTCTGGTTTTCGTTTTTAAAAGGGAAAAGTAATTTTTCAGGAGAAAAAAATAGAAAATTATGGCCCACAGATCACTGGTAATCAACCAAGTGTATTTTAACAATTGCTGTTTCTTTCAGTCACAAGATGATAAGTCTGAGATCTTTCACAGGAAAACTGAAAATCAAACTGTAATTATAGTAAATTGCTAAAACCATGTTGGCTTTTAATGATTTATTTTTAAAAGACACTGCTCTCTTAATTTCCTCCACAGTGCCTAATACAAGTTTATCAGATAAGAAGTGATTTTCATTAGGGAAAAATTATGAGCAATCTGGAAGGGAAGAAAAGATTAGCAGTTACCCTTGATCAAGTCCTTTCTGTGCCTTTGAGCAAGGCAGGTAGCTCTCCTAGCTCCTATTTTCCAGCTGTAAAACGGGGGCAATAGTTCTCAGCAAACTGAGGGACTCCTGTGAGGATAGATGCATGACAGGTTGTATGATCAATGAGCAATGGAAGGCCATATGGGCCTGAAGACAGATTCCACCACGGCTGCCTACTTCACATTTAAATGCAAGAAAATCAAGTTTGTGCTTCTGAATGCCTGAATTGCAGGAACATTCATTCCCTGATAAAACACTGAGCTCCCAACTTCTCTTCATTTAGCTTGCACCTAAAACCTGCCTTGTCTCCAGCAATCAGGTTGTGACCTCTCTGATTTCCACTGGCAGAATGACTCTAGGTTGTTTACCACAACTTTGACTTTCCAAGCAAATTATTCTTGTAACTTCTTTCTTCCTACCTGAAGAAAGGTGTCCACTGAGGGATAGGTGCAGTTCTGAGGTTCCCTGAAACCTGCAGGGAATGCGAGAAGTGTTGTTTTTCATGCACAAAAGAAACAAGGCCTTGCCTATCTTCAGTTCACAATACCTTTCTCTGAGCAAGCACAACACTTCAAAAGAGAAAAATAAAGCCTCTGTGAGGTAACAATGGATTTTTAGACCCCCTGTATATAATCAACTTCCAAGTCTGCTTACAAGGTAAGTGTGATACACTGTGCTCTTTTGTCTATGGTTAGGTGCTTTTTGTCAGTGCAGACATAAAGCTGCAGATCTACCAGCAAAGACACATTGTTTTGTTTATACAGTAAGACTATACCTGGCCACAGCCCCACACTTGAAAAGTTACACCAGGAAAAGCACATTTTTGCTAGAGCAGTCAGTTGGGGCTTTGGTTGGCACAGCTATGCTGGGGAAATCGCAATTCACTACGCTCCTAGTTGGCATTGCTGATAGCAGAAGTTTGGAACAGAGTTGTAGTCTCACAGGACTCTCATAGCTCAGGAAGAACAGATTGCTTTTAAACTTACTGATCCCAGGCAACTCAGGTCTTTGGTGCTTTCTTGACAGCCCTGGGAGCTTTTGTGAGTTAGAACAAGCTTTTGTAGTGCTGTTGTACCGCACTGTAATTTGGTTTAAACTAAAATGTCTTTCCTTCACCCATAACTGCTTCTACCATATTACTTACAGGAGCAGATTTGGCTACTGCCTTGTCTAGAAAATGATTTGTAACCATTTAACTCATTCTTTAAACTGTAACTTATATTTACCTTAAGATTTTTTAGGGAAATTTGATCTTTTCCTAGTTACCTTCCCAATTTTGAATCTGATACAGAAAAAAATAGACCAGTCCAAAAAGCAAAGCATCCTTCCCTTCCAGCAACCTGCATGACCCCCCAACCCACCCCCTCCCAGAAAAAACCCCAAACAACAAAAAAAAGCAAACACAAAGAACAGAGGTAGAAAGTGCATTTCACTGTGAAACCTTCTATATCAGTCCTGCCAAGGGAGAGGGAAAAGGGGAAAAAACCCAAAACCATAATTAATTTTTCCCCTGTTTAAAAGATTTAGTGCCATGTTTCTTCCAAACCAAATGAGAACTGATATAGAATCCCTCTTCTGCTGAAATAAGGAGAGCATTTGGGACAGCCTGCCTAAGAATGGATTGCAATCATCACCCCATCAGTGCTACCTTACCCATTTCTCACATGGCATTCTCTGCTTTTCCATTGATACAGCTCGGCTTCACAGGAAAGTAGTTTTCAATTCTTTGCAATTTGCATTTCAACCTGCCATTCACCTTTCATTCTTTATGCTGATCTGCTCAGTTACATTCTTCTGGCAGGAGGATGCCCTCGGCAGACTCAAGGTAGCCTTACTGCCTGTGTAACGGAGGCACCCACAGAGCAGACAGCAATAGCTACTTGAAAGCTGTGGATTAATCGCAATTACTCTGCTCTCCTTCCTGCACAATGTAATTGCAGGCTCGGATGTCAGTCGGGAGCATACTGCTGCACCACCAGTTAAACTGTCTAGAGGGAGAAGAACCAAAATGTGCACTCACTGAAACAAAAAGGAAAATCTCCCCACAGGTACTCAGGATATATACATTCACCAAAGGCAGGGTGGGGACTCCTTAGACGAGGTCCCAGTCTGAGGGGGAAGATCTGACTGCCTGGCTGTTTGCTGCATGGAGCGAGCCTCTCTCCCTAGCAGGATTCCATTTATACCCTGCCTGAGTTGTTTACCGCTGGTCAATTTCTTAATTAGTCGGAGAGCCGCACCAAAGGAACTTCTGTGCCCGGGGACATCAGCTAACGTGGGGGGCGTTCAGCTGATTTTTAACAGTTCCTAGCGAGCCTCGCCATTTGTGTGTTTTGGTGCCAGGGGCAATTTGTACCTGCCACAGCTTGTTTCCCAGAGAGGTGATGGATTGACCAAGTGACTTTGTACCCTGTCTATGTCTACTGTGTGCCAGAGTTGAGTGGGTGTGTAGATGTCCTGTCAGGCATGCACCCCTCTGTTTCAATGTCTCTTCATCCACTGGGGACTCTGTCTATGAACCACGACTGATTCGCTGAGTAGAAGTAGCAGATGCTAATAGATCTGGGCAGATTTTCCCCTACTGTCTGCCTTGCCTTGTCCTTTATATTGCTCTAAATTAGAGCTGGCCTGTTGATGGGCCAGATCTAGTCCATAATAAAGTTTCACTCTCCCCTTCTCTCCTCCTGGCAATGCTGGCTGGACAACATGATCTCTGCCACTGCTGATGTAAGTCTCTGGGGAATAGGGAAAGGAGATGGGATAAAATAGAGAGTCAAAGCTACCAGGACTGATTCAGCAACTGGGCCATGTGAACCAGGTTCTGTTCTCTAAACAGATGGTGGGGAATGAAAGTGATCTCCTAACTTCTGGGCAGCAGTGGTAAATTACTTGGGCTACTGTGTATTAAATGGAGGTAATGACAGACTCAAAAAGAGCATGCCTGAATTAGAGTTATTTAATTCTTATTTTGATTTCTTGTTCATCTTTATATTTCTTTATGAAGAAAAAGAGTTCTTACTCCTTTTCAAAAAGCAAGAAGTCATTAGCATGTTGACTTGTTAGAATCAGTAATATAGCCTAACCCAAAATTGTGAGTCAGGCCTTACAGAAAGATCAAAACATAGTGGTTTAAAACATTATTTTCCTCTCTACAGCATGCAGAGCTTTTTAAAAAGGTACTAGTTATTATGAACCTTGCAATAAAACACAGACAGCTGTTTGCACTGCATCAGGTAGTTGTTCTAACACTTGTAAGATGTACCATCTTCATGTCTGCAGACATTTTGCAGGGGTGTTGCTCATCGATTCTGTCATCTCTTACCTCCCCTTTTATTTGGAATCTTTGGAATCTTTGCAGCCATATCTGTTGGAGATGTGACAGTTAGATGACCTGCTTCTGGTTGTGTATAGCAGTGCTTTTGTTTAGTAAGTTATTTCAGCTGTCTACCCATCTAGCCTACTAATTTTAATTGTCATCACCACAGTCTTTGCCTTTTTGGTGACAAAGCTTACACTATCAGTAGTTGCTTGCAGTCAGAAGCGGAGGTTAACAGCATTATAATCTGATGCTAACATCATGTAACTAATGTGCATCACTTCAGATGTATTCAACTATTATGCACAGCTGCAAAGCAAACCTAGCATTTGCTCCTGTCATTGAAATTGACACACACTACTCTCTAGCATTTTTCTCTTGATAGAATTTTTCAGGTTGCTTGTCTTATTAGAGATATGCATTTGTAAATTATCTCATGCAGGTAAAAATCCCAAGACCTTTGACAGGAATATAACCTTCAGCTTCATTAATGTCTCTTCAGAAATACAGTCCCCTCCCCGTCAGCAAGCAATGTTGAGCATTTGGTCTTCTCAGGTTCTTCAGGTGTTCCTCTCTGCCTGCAGCTGAGCTCAGAAGGATGCTTCTTGCCTTTGAGATTATTTGCTTCTTTCACTTCTTTGCTCACAGTTGGAATGAGGGTGCAGCCAGTTGCTGCCACAGGCTTGGGCACCATGCATAAAAAGTTTGCTTGTAGTAGATATGCAGTTTAGGGGATTTTTACCAAAATACCTGCAGGGTGACAGGGAAAGAGAGATATTAATCTCACAGTATTTTAGAACAAACTTTAGTTGAGAAATTTTCCAAATCTTTCAAGAATGTTGGTCCTCACAGTATCTCCTGGTTGAAGAAATTGGTTAGGGTTACCCCCAGAATTACAGGTGTATTATCTAGGAAACTTCAAGGCTTTAACCAGCAGTTCAGAGCAGAAGAGGTTTTGGTGGCCATGGGGGATGCTTCTGCTGGATTGCAGGAATCCTAGAGCTGAGGCTCCCGTCGGGGAAGGGCCTTTCCCGCATTCTTGGCAGTGTTTTATTAGCTAGCAATAGATGGCGCTCAATTTCCACCCGTCCAACGAAGGCAGCCAGAAAATGTATTTGAAGTAATTAGGCCTGTGAGATAACACTTAAAAAGGGTTACTGCTGAAGTTGATGAAAGTGTGTGGGCACAGAGAGGAAGGAGTGCCAAGATGCTTCACCAGCTGGAGAAGTCTTAGGTGAGATAGACTGGCTGCCAGAACAGGCTGCCAAGATAGTCAAAGGGAAGGAGCCAGGAACTGGAGAACGATTTGCAAAATCTTGAGAATAGCTATCGCGATCCTTGTGCTGGCTGAGTCAGGTAATGCCTGTCATTACCAGCGACTGTGGATCCCAGGCAGAACTTGTTAAACTCCCACCAGAGAGTCTCCTTCTAGTCGGTGGTTTGTCCCAGGCTCTCCTTGTACTGGGGTGATCTGTGTCATTTGGAGTGAGGCTGTGCTGGCAGGACCGAAGAGAAGGGTTTCAACAACAGTCCTGCTGGCTCGTCATCCCATGGCTCTTGGTGCTTGCAGGTGTGGGGAGCAGACACAGTCATTTCTCACATGAAGCAGACAGCAGAGGGGAACAGGCTTCCCTACTGAATTTTGTGCTTGTTTTCTGGCAGCAGCAGAGAGCACCTCCACAGCATGAGGCTTAGTGCCTGCAGGTTTTGTTGTGCTGGCTTTTTCATTGCTGTGGTAGACAGGACTGCTTATTGCAATAGCATTTCACTCTCATGCGTAATTATATTCATAGGAAGAGAGTTTGTCCCTGCTGGGAGCTGGAGCACAGCTGGTGCCATATGTCCTTCTCTATACTGCTCAGTAAACTATCCTCACCTGGCCACACCAAGCAGCTGCCTGAAGCCCCCTCATGGATTTCTTAATGCTGAGCAGTCTGCCTTCAAGCAGGATCATGCCCCAGGTTCCTGCTTTTTAGGTACAAGCATTATGTTGCTTAGAGAGGTGTGGAGAGGGAGAGGAAACTGTTTGCCGTGGTTATTTGTGAGAAGTATGCATTTCATGCTGCTAGGCAGTTGTGGGTACCAGTAGCCCTCAAATGCTTTGCCAAAATGGGGTGTATCATGAAGGCCATTCACAAACTTGTTTTCTTTAAGAGTTTTCTCTCACAACCACACCTAAACATAACTCAAAGGGCTTTTCTTTCCGTCATAGAAAAATCTTTCTGCATTACTCAGAAGGCTTCACCTCAGAGCTGTTTTCAACAATTTAGTGAGCAAAATGAACAGCAAAAATGGAAACCTTGCATTAACTTGCAAAGTGATCAGAATTTGTTAGGTTTGACCCTTGATCAGGTTTCCCATCAGAAAGAACCAGATTGTGACTTGCCTTGTACAAGGAAAGGTGTCTAGGTTTATAAGGCTCACCCAGATTCTGTCCTGCACCCTCCAAGCCAACTGAATGTTGCAGAACATAATAATCCTCTTGAATAAAGCCCGCTGTTTTACAATTTCAGCATTTTGGCACCATTAAAGAGAAGCATAATGAATTTAATGTTTGGAATGTGTAGCTTAGTGGTTTACATGTGGAAGCTCCTCTGCTCCTCTTCTTGACTCTTGTCTCTCTGTAGTCATTCACCAATGCCTTCAGTTCTCCAAGTTCTGACCTTACAACGGTGGTGTGAAAATGATTAATTGCATCTCTGCTCAAACATCTAATTAGTGGTGGTATTAGTATTAATTTTTTTTTTTAACTACCATTACTACTGCAACTGTAGCATCTCTGTGCTGTACTTTGTAAAAAAAAAAATATTGCCATAGATTGAATTTTAAAACTGTTAAAGAGGTCCCCCTGCCGCCAGCCCACTGCTTCTTACCTGTACAGGCAAAGCTGTCTCATAGCAACACAAAGAAAGGGTCACCTGTCCTTTTTGGCAAAAACTTAGAAGCCCTAATGTCAAAGGCTCTTAAAGGCACTTCAGTGGCCAAGGTTTGTTTATAAAGACACTAGGAAGGCTGTGGTACTTAGCTAAGTTTGTGAGATTTTCAGATGCCCATCTGACAGTAAATGCAGGCACCTTGATAGCCAGCCTGTGGCTTCCATAGCTCTGTTGCAGGCAGCAGAGTTTGGAAATGCTGGTCTTCGTGCTGGTGGCTCATGCTCTTCTAAGTGCAGAAGAGGTGACTGCTGCCATGGAGCAGCAGGGTGATCCTCTGCCTTTTCATATCATCAGACAAAGGGTACAACAGAGCACGGACTTAGACTCATAAATCCAGTGTGACTAAAATATGGAATGTTAATGATTAAAAGTATGTTGAAAAAAAGTCTGTGACAGAGTTAGTAAAGCCCCACAGTTTTCAGTTACTGCTAAATGACACACTAAATGCACACAGGGTGATGTACCCTCATTATTATTCTGAACGCCTGCCTTCTTAGTAATGTACACTGGCTGGTGAGTGCAACAAGCTGCAAGAGGCAGAAACAATTCTCCAGTGTCTCCCTTCCTCCAGAAGGTGTTGCTGTTATACAGCTCTGTTAAAGGCATGCACAGTCCTGTAGAAAGCAGGATGGAATAAAATGTGGTGAGGCTGGATAAAAAAATGTAAACCATACTACGTATATAAGATTCAGTCACAAGGATTTCTATTATGCAGGGAAAAGAGAGCCTTTAGTGTAGTGTGTGTCCACAGTATAAATAGTTTGGCAAAATGTAAACACCAAATATTTCCACCAGAGATCTTTGCAACCTCACATACAGTAGCTCTACTTTTCTTTTTCATCAAGGACCTCTCTTAATAAAGGGGCTTTTGTGGACTGAATTGGGAAAAATAGCAGCCACCTGTAACTTTTTTTTTTTAAACCTAACAGTACATACAGTACATCTATCAAAAGTGGAGGAATTTGAAACCTGCAGACTTTTTAAAGAAGCAAGTTCCACACATGATATAAAACAAATGCCATGTGTGCACCAAGCCAAGCAAATTAACAAAAGGGCAGGGGCATTTCCAATATTGCTTAAATAACTCTGGCTTAATAATGGGCTCCTTTCAGACAGGCTCACAAAAGCTAACGTGTGTTTCAGAAGGCAAATGTGCATTTTCATTGTATTGTCTGGCAAGAACCCTGCTTTTTTGTTTTTTTTTTTTAAAGAAAGGCCATTAGCCTAATCATGTCAATTCTCTATGAGGTATTTTGGGGCTGCACACAGCACCTTAATGTAGAGCTGCTCTCTGCTCCAGGTGAAAGATTGGTTTTCCTGGACCATTACGTATTGCTCGCCTGTCAGAAGTACTCTCTTGAGGTCCTTTACCCACCAGACAGGCATCATAGTAGTCCCCTGGGTGTTGCTGGGTTTGCTGTCAGTATTCAGGGAGAAGCCAAGCATTATGTGAGACCAGAGACTGATGCAGTGCAGAGGCTGTTATGCAGAGAGGTAGAACTTGCTCTGTTCCTCCGAGAGCTAGGTAGGTGTCTTTGGATGCTCAACAGTTCTGTGCGTAAAACCATGAAATGTTCCCAAAGGTGGCACAGGGCAAGTGCATTCAGTGAAATTATTCTACAGAGCTTGGAAGTCCCTCATTTTTCACAGGCCTAGATGACTTACAAAATCCATTTCTTAGGGTGACTGTTCAGCTTCAGCTTTTGGTGGCTGGTGTGCTAGTGGTGAACCACAGTGGTGTTTTACTGGGATCTAGATTCATTAGGATTTCCTTAAGGAAAAAAAAATATTTTGAGCATGATTGTGCTTCTGTTTTTGCATCCAGTGGAGGGTGACAAAAAGATACCACAAAAATTACTCATGCAGGAAATTTAAAATCATGTTGATATAAACAGGGCTTTGTGTAAGAACTGTTGTTCCCAACCTCCATTGTCTTTGAATAAGCAATACCACATGTCACACTTTGCTTTTCCTGTTGTCCTCTGTTTAAACTTCTCAATTTCCTGTGGTCACAGCAACATTAAGAGGTCTTGTGAATAAAACATTTATCATCCTTCCATATAAAAATCAGATGACCTCTACCAGAGATGTAGTAGAGATGAACTTGGACTCTGCTGTCCCTGACATACAGAGCTTTCTGTGACTACACCACTTCAAAATTACCGCCTGTTGTCTGCAGCCCTGTCTGACTGCATTCAGCCTGAGTCTGGGACTGAAACACTGCTGTGTCACAGCTCTACTTGCTAGGGATCTGGAGCTGTTGTTGGCTTGCTCTGTGTCTAAGGTATTAGAGAGGCCTCTGCACCAACTGCTCGAATACAATTAGTGTTCAAGATATTCCAGAAATGCTCCAGAATGTCCCCAATGCTATTCTGTCAATGCCAGGTGCCAAAGGTGTGAATAAGAGCCACCTGCATCCACCAGAGCCTCTGTCATGGAAGGGGAACCTTGAGCAGTCATCTAGGCTTTATTATGGTCCTTTTGTCAGCCAAGACTTTCTCTTCAGCTGAAAGTGCTTTGCAAACATTGATAAATAACTATGATTAAATATTTTATTCCTCTTGAGAAAACACAGAAGTGTGTCAGAGAACCCAAGATGTCCAAGAATCACAAAGTCATATCAAGGATGGGAATACAAAGTACTAGATTCCAACCCCTGTTTTCCAGTCATGTGTTTTTTATTATAGCTTATTCTCAGTGGTCTCCTTTTGTCTTGCCATGAAAATAAATACATCTTTGTGAGACAGGGACATCACCTTTCTGTTTGCCTGGTATAGGCCTCACAAACTGTTATCTCTAGGGATGTGATGAGTGCTGTGAGCATTACTGTTGAGTCAGACTTTCGGCTACTTGTATGTATGATTGCAGAGCACTTGAATTAGAGCCTGGAGCTCATTTTGGCTTTGAATGAAATGGTTCAGATGTACAATCAGATTGTCCTGACTCATCTGACACCAGATGAGTGATGATAGCTTGAATGCTGCGTTCTGATGCTACACCAGTTCCTGCATCGTTTCAAAAAGAGTGGCTCTGTGTACAAGCTACTGTAGCATTTCCAGCCTACCGGAAGACCAGCCTACCGATAGACCATGCTATCATACTAAATCACAGACTCACAGAAAGTTAGGGGTTGGAAGAGACCTTGAAAGATCAACCAGTTCAATCCCCATGCCAAAGCAGGATCACCTAGAGTAGGTCACACAGGAAAGCACCCAGGCGAGTTTGAAGTGTTTCCAGAGAAGGAGACTCCACAACCTCAGAGTGAAAAGATTTTTCCTTATGTCCACATGGAACCTCCTCTGCTCCAGCTTGCACCCATTCTCTCTTGTCCTATCATTGCACATCACTGGGAAGAGCCTTGCTTCATCCTTCTGACACTCACCCTTCACATCTATAAACATGAATGAGGTCACCCCTTAGGCTCCTCTTCTCCAAGCTAAAGAGATCCAGCTTCCTCAGCCATTCCCCAGCAGGGAGATGTTCCACTGCCTTCAGCATCTTTGTGGCTCTGTGCTGGATACTTTCAAGTAGTTCCCTGAGGTCCTTCTTGAACGGAGGTGCCCAGAACTGGACACAATATTCCAGATATGGCCTTAGCAGGGCAGAGTAGATGTGGGAGGAGAATCCCTTTCAACCTACTAATCACACCCTTTCTAATACATCCAGGATGCCACTGGCCTTTCTGGCCACAAGGGCACATTGCTGGCTTATGATCATTCTGTGGTCCACCAGGACTCCCAAGTCCTTTTCCCCAGAGCTGCTCTCCAGCAGATCAGCCTTAATGTACAGTGGTCCTTGGGGTTGTTCTTTCCCAGATGCAAGACTGCACTTGTCTTTGAAGGATTTCATTCAATTTCTCCCTGCCCAACTCTTCAGCCTGGCCAGGTCTGTCAGATTTCAGCTGTGTCAGCCACTCCTCCCAGTTTGGTGCCACCAGCAGACTTGCTGATGGGCATAAGAGCATAGTAGCCCAGTGCATGTACGAACAATTGCCTTTGGTAGACAGACTTAGAAATGTTTGACTTTATCCTATGCTTATGCACGTGACTGGCTTGCATGGCCCTGGCCTGACTGAGCATCAGCAGCCGGTCTCCATTACATTTTGTCCTTAAAAAGTGAGAGCTAGGCTTCATTCTACCAGTTGCTGGGGAGGAACTGTTGTACACTAGATGAAGTTTGCCCATTGGAATGGGCTGCCCGGGAGGTAGTGGAGTCACCATCATTGGAGGTGTTTAGGAGGAGACTTGATAGGGTGCTTGGTGCCATGGTTTAGTTGATTAGGTGGTGTGGGATGATGGGTTGGACACGATGATCTTGAAGGTCTCTTCCAACCTAGTTTATTCTATTCTAGTCTAGTCTAGTCTAGTCTATATTCTATATTAAGTTCCTTGATGCATACATATTTGTTACAGCATTCATTACTATTGAACTGAATAGCTGAGTGTAATATTTATGTTTATACATAAGCTAATGTAACTGAAAGGAACAAGCCATTACCTTCTCTCACCACAGAAAACTCCTTCAGCTTTTCCCCTGGATGTAGGATCAGGGTTTTTGGGATCCAGCTATAGCAAAGAAGGTCAATTTTCACTATGGAGTTCAAGAAACAAGATCCCAGACTTTGGAAAGGGGTTTCTGTCAGCTTGAAAGGGTGCACTTGTTTGCTCTTATGCAGTTGGTATCTCTGAAACAAAACTGGTTGAAATGTGGTGGATTTTCCTACATTTATTTATCTGCAGTTTTTTAGCACTTCTAAAAACAAAGGGGGAAAAAAAAAGATATGTCATTTTAACTAGGAGGTAAGTGTCCCCCAGCCTCTCCCTGTGCTCTTTCAGTACACAAATGAGCAAAAGAAAATTTAAAAATAAAGAAGGGAGGAAATCAGTCAATGAAATTGTTTTAAACTGAAAAACTGAAGAAGCTTTAATGAGGAGAAGAGTGATTTGCAAAATACCTATTTTTTATTAATTCAAAGAATGGTGGCTTTCATTTAATACCAAAACAGCCCTCAGGACCAAACACTGCAACTAGCTTTACTGCTGCCTTCACTGGGGCTGCTTTTCCTCCCCGGCTCTGTGTTACAAACTGTCTTTGGTGAAAGCAAAGAGTCCTCTCATGTGTCTGGCTGCATTCTTGACCCACTGTTTGGTCTGATTAAGATGAGTCAGCTGAAAATAATGACTGTCACAAAGTGACGGTAATCCATTTCTGATCTAAGGCTGCCCCTCACCTCTCCTGGGCAGGCAAATCCATCCTTGAAAACCAATAGGCTGAGTATTTCAAAGACCTCTTCTGGGCAGCTGTGTCAATGTATCAGTCAGATTTCAAAACAGTCTCTGATCTATCTGTAGCAATAACATGAGCCCTCTTGAATAGCCCAGTAATAGAGCAATCCCTGATCTCCAGTTTGACCAGTACAGGGCACTGTTGCCCACGTGCATGCAGCCTGTATCTGGCAAGGAAGCTTGCTGTACCACCAGCTCTAGAAGCCAAAGGAAAACAACTGCATCATGCAGTGGTTATTTTCCTCCTGTGAAGGAAAAGTGAGGTTATGGCACAGTCATCAAGCAGCAGTCTGTAAGGTGTTGTTCTTCAGTCCTGAGCAATCTTGCCAGAGATACACATTTAGCAACTGAACTCTTCATGTCCTAGAGCTGGCTGCTTTTGGCCTCTTTGTTGGTCTGCTGATCAGTCATTTGAGACTATATGCTTTATCACTCTCTAGGCAGTCTAGATTTTCAAAGATCTCCTTTGGGTCTTGTCCCCTGATTGTTTCAAACATACCTTCACAGGCTATAGGTGTGTGTCATATCATTCTTCCTCCCTTACCCTATGTCTTGTGGCATGTATAGCAAGACACAAGTAGAAGCCAGCTCCCATGGTTGCTCTTCCTACTACATCCTGGCTCTGTGAGCCTTCCTTGTGGCAGGAGGGAGGAAGGGAAAGCAGGAGGAAATCCATCTATGACTTTCAATAAACAAATTTTGCTGGGGAAATGGCCCATACATGCCTTTCTGACTGAAATCAGCAGCAGGGGAGCCCACAGTTAATCAGCTCTGCCCTCACTACTGGGTTTCACATCAGCTAGAGTCATGTCCCAGAGAAAGCACAGATGACTGAGCTGCTGAACTAAGAAAGAATTAACACAAATATTAAACAAGAAATATCACCATGAGCTCCTACTTCTTTCCTCTCTCCCATCCTTTTCCTTATGCATGGCTGTGTTATAAAACAAGCCTTGGCTTGGAGGAATCCCATGGGCTAGGACTCTAGAAGGTAGGGAAGCCCAAGAGAGCTGGTTAATATTCAAGCACCAGTTCCTCCAAGCTCAAAGACAGTGCATTCCTTCAAGTAAAAAATCAAGCAGAGGAGGCAGGAGATCTGCATGGATGAGAAGGAGCTGCTCAAAAAACTCATATGTAAGAAAGAAGTTTATAGCATGTGGAAAAAAAAAAAGTCAGGTGACTTGGGAGGGTAATAGAAATGTTGACATGGTAAGTAGGAATGCAACAAGGGCCTCTTAGAATGAAATCTAGCAAAGGAAGGAAAAGAGAACAAGAAGGGCTTCTGCAAATATAACAGTGGTAAAAGAAAGACCAGGCAAAATGTGGGTCTGCTGCTGAATGAGGTGGGAGCCCTGGTAGCAGAGGATGCAGAGAAGGCAGAATTACCAAAGGCTTTCTCTGCATCAGTCTTTACTGCTAAATCCATCCCTCAGGAATCCCTGTCCCTGGAGGTAAGATAGAAAGTCTGGACAATGGAAGACTCTTCCTTGGTCAGTGAGGACTGGGAGATTGTTTAGGCAAACTGAACACCCATGAGTCCATAGGCCCTGATGGGATGCTCTTGCGAGTACTGAGGGAGCTGGCTCATGTTGCTGCCGTGCCACTCTCCATCATTTGTGAAAGAGCTTGGAGAATGGGACAGGTGCCTGATGACTGGAAGAAAGCCCAAATCACTCCAGTCTTCAAAAAGGGCAAGAAGCAAGACCAGGAAAATATAAGCCATTCAACCTCACCTCCGTCCCTGGAAAGGTGATGGAAGAGCTCATTCTGGAGGCCATCTCTAAGCACATGAAAGAAAAGAAGGTTATTGGAGTAGTCAGCTTGGATTCACCAAGGGGAAATCATGTTTGACTAACCTGATAACTTTCTGTGATGGTGTGACTGAATGGGTAGATGAAGGAAGAACAGTGGATGTTGTCTCCTTGACTTCAGCAAGGCATTTGACACTGTTATAACATCCTTATAAGTAAGCTCAGAAAGTGTGGGTTAGATGAGTGGACAGTGAGATGGATTGAGAACTGCCTAAACAACAGAGTTCAGAGGGTTGTGATCAGCAGTGCAGTGACCAGTTTAGACCTGTAGCTAGTAGTGCCATCACAGCTGGAAGGAAACAATTTGTCATAGTAGTTGTCCTTCACTATTTCTTACTATTATTTATGTTCCTGTTTCAATAATGCCCTGAGGCTTTGATTAAGAACTGGCAATGAACTAGAGTGCAGTCAAACTGCTCTTGCTGCTACTGCAGTTGTAGCCTGTCACTGGAGAAATCACCTTTCCCTCAAATACTCTCCTTCTGCAGATCTGCCTCTGTTTTTCCTCTGAGAAGTGAGATGACCTTACTGGACCTGTTGGGTATCTGTCACAGTATTTAATATTAATTTGCATCTGCTTTTGAAGATGTGAAATGCTAATGGGGACTAATCATAGTATCATAGTATCAGTCAGGGTTGGAAGGGACCACAAGGATCAGCTAGTTCCAGCCCCCCTGCCATGGGCAGGGACACCCCACACTAGATCACGCTGGCCAGAGCCTCATCCAGCCTGGGCTTAAACACCTCCAGGGATGGGGCCTCGACCACCTCCCTGGACAACCCATTCCAGGGCTTCACCACTCTCATGGTGAAGAACTTCCTTCTCATGTCCAGCCTGAATCTCCCCACCTCCAGCTTCATTCCATTCCCCCTAGTCCTATCACTACCTGAGATCCTGAGAAGCCCCTCCCTAGCCTTCCTGTGGGCCCCCTTCAGATACTGGAAGGCCACAATTAGGTCACCTCTGAGCCTTCTCTTCTCTAGACTGAACATCCCCAACTCTTTCAGTCTGTCCTCATAGGAGAGGTGCTCCAGCCCTCTGATAATGCTCTTATAATTTGGTTTCAGATGTAAATTTGTGTCCTTAGCACCCAGCTGTGGTCCCGGCAGGTGATGTTTTGCAAGGCACTTTCTTATCTTCTTCTTTTTTCAATCACAGTCTGATTGTTATGGTTGCCATAAAGAAGATGAGAAAAACAATATTGTTCTCTATCTGGAACTGCACAAATACTAAAAACTGCAATTTATTTAAATTTTTTATTTGCATTTTTACTTTTGTTCAGTAATGCCATTACATTGGTGTGATTAACTATCTATGTCACATGCACTTAGTTTATTATGTTTTATAGTTGTCATGTCCAATTGTTCTGCCCAGACACTGATCTTGAGGGGAAATGCCCCAAACCTTGATGTCTACTGTTTTTCCACTAAGTGTCCTGGGTACAATGTGAGTAGCAGTAATCCACGTGACATCATGCAATTTCCACAAGACAAAACTTTGCTTAATCTAGTCATTAATAATCCCTAACAAAACCCATACAAGTAATCAGAAAGTACTTTAAGGGAAGAAGAGCATCACACAGCTTACCTGGGCTTGACCACCTGAATGAGAGAGATGATCGCTGTGAATATTAGGTTTTTCCTCATGGAGAGTTATCAGGCTCTTCTTTGGAAGAAATGAAATTGAAACACTATTCTTGGTCAGCTGGTCATCTAATCTTAAGAACTGGTAAAATTTGCAGTAGAGCTTGCCTGAGCCAAGAAATCAAGAGAAATCGTGTACCTCCCAGAGCACTCACTGACTCATCTCTTAACTGAAGCTGTCAACTTGCCTTTTGCCCTCCACATCCTGCTGTTAATTTAAAGCAGGATGCAAGAAATACACCACTACCTTCGTCATATCAACTAGTAAACATTAATCTAGTGCAGCCTTCTGGTCTTCATGCTTAAATATCCAGCAGGATTGATCCATCTACCACTAACGATAAATACTTGATATTCAGTGTCCTTAGGGAGGCACAAGTCATCTGTAACAAATGGAATTAAAAATCTGAAGAAAGCAAAGCCGTTCCAAAAATATCTAGATTAAGGAAGATATCTCATATCTCATATGATGGGAAGTACAGGTTAAAGAGTTTGAAGTGGAGGGGGAAAAAAAGTTTGGAATATCAATTGTAAAGTCACCTTTTATTCTAAGAAAGCATTAAACTGATAGCCTTCTATGAGGGCATAACCAGCTGGGTAGATGTTGATAGGGCAGTGGAAGTGGTTTATCTTGATCTCAGGGAAGCATTTGACACCATCTCTCATAATATCCTCGCAGCAAAACTGAGGAAGTGTGGTCTGGACGATTGGGTGGATTGGAGGTGGATTGTGAAGTGCTTAAAGGAAAGAAGTCAGAGAGTTGTGGTCAATGGGACGGAGTCTAGTAGGAGGCCTGTATCTAGTAGAGTCCCAGAGTGATCAGTATAGGGATCAGTACTATTGCAGTGTGCCCAGGCAGCCAAGAGGGCCAATGGCATCCTGGCCTGCATCAGGAACAGTGTGGCCAGCAGGAGCAGGGAAGTCATTCTGCCCCTCTACTCAGCACTGGTTAGGCCACACCTTGAGTCCTGTGTCCAGTTCTGGGCCCCTCAGTTTAGGAAGGATGTTGACTTGCTGGAACATGGCCAGAGAAGGGCAACGAAGTTGGTGAGGGGTTTGGAACACAAGCCCTATGAGGAGAGGCTGAGGGAGCTGGGGTTGCTTAGCCTGGAGAGGAGGAGACTCAGGGGTGACCTTATTGTTCTCTACAACTACCTGAAGGGAGGTTGTGGACAGGTGGAGGTTGGTCTCTTCTCCCAGGCATCCAGTACCAGAACAAGAGGACACAGTCTCAGGCTGCACCAGGGGAGGTTTAGACTGGATGCTAGGAAGAGGTTCTATACAGAGAGAGTGATTGCCCATTGGAATGGGCTACCCGTGGAGGTGGTGGAGTCACCATCATTGGATGCATCACAGTATCACAGTATGTGTTCAGGAGGAGACTTGATGAGGTGCTTGGTGCCATGGTCTACTTGTTTAGGTGGATTGGATTGGTTGATGGGTTGGACACGATGATCTTGAAGGTCTCTTCCAACCTGGTTTATTGTATTGTATTTGATATATTCATCATTGACCTGGAAGAGGGAATAGAGTGCACTGCTAGCAAGTTTGCTGATGACACAAAACTGGGAGAAGTGTCTGACACACCTGAAGGCTGTGCTGCCATTCAGTGGGACCTACACAGGCTGGAGAGTTGGGCAGGGAGAAATTGAAATCCAACAAGGACAAGTGCATAGTCTAGCATCTGGAGAAGAACAACCCCATGGACCACTGTACATTGGGGGCTGATCTGCTGGAGAGCAGCTCTGGGGAAAAGGATCAAGGAGTCCTGGTAGACAACAGGATGACCGTGTCAGCAATGTGCCCTTTTGGCCAAGAGGGCCAGTGGCATCCTGGGTGTGTTGAAGGGCTGTGGGTAGTAGGTTGAGAGAGAGAGGTTCTCCTCCTACATGCTATGCCCTGGTGAGGCCACATCTAGATTATTGTGTTCAGTTTTCCCCCCTCTCCCCCACAGTTCAAGAAGGACCTTGGGTACTGCTTGAAAGAGTACAGCTCAGAGACACAAAATTATGAAAGGATTGGAACATCTCCCTTCTGAGGAAAGGCTGAGGGAGCTGGGGCTCTTTAGCTTGGAGGGGAGGAGGCTGAGGTGACCTCATTCATCTTTATAAAGATTTGAAGGGTAATGCCAGGAGGATGGAGCCAGGTTCTTTTCAGTGTTGTCCAGTGACAGGACAAGGGGCAATGGGTGCAAGCTGGAGCAGAGTAGGTTCCACATGAATATAAGGAAAAACTTTCTCAATGGGAGGTTGACAGAGCCCTGGAGCAGGCTGTCCAGAGATGTTGTGGTGTCTTATTTTCTGGAGACATTCCAAACCCAGCTGGATGTGTTCTTGTGTGACCTACTCTAGGTGATCCTGCTCTGGCAGGGGGGTTGGAATTGTTGATCTTTCAAGTTGTCTTTCAACCCCTAACATTCTGTGAGATTTTGTGAGCTGTGTACTGTTCGCTCACTCCTACAAAAAATTGCCATTGTGCAGAAGACAACTTGATTCATAAAAATGCTTTGTTTAATTTACAAGGCATTTGTGAAGTATATGACCACTATGGAATTCCAATGCTTACAAATACCACCTGTTGAGGAAATTAAGTGTTAATATTTCCTAATTTCACAGGGGGAAATGGAGAGTGAGATTAATCACAGACTAGAGACTGAAAATCAAGCATTTCTGCTTCTTGTGTCTTTTTCTGCAGGCATTAGCCCATGGAATGAAGATGTCTTTTCTTCTACTGAAAATACAGGATGCAAGAGAGTTCCAGACAACTCACAGAGGACAGCTCAAAGAACAAATATACAGATGCTGTAAGTAGTTACACATCCAGTATTTTGCATATTTTGCTTTGCTCATAAATATTGATCTAATCTTGCAGATGCATTTAATGTCTCAACACATTTTGATGTCTACCTTCAGTTTCTTGACTCATGAGAAAAGTTTGGGGTGTTGGCAGCCCAAGAGCTCTTTTTCATTGTTTTTATTCTCTTGCAATAAGCTAGGGATAACTTAATTGTTCAAAGCAGTTCTGAAACTCAAGAAATCAAACAGTTCATTGAATGATGCAGGCTAAGGGTATCTATTTCTCCCTTGATTTGTATCTTAGTTTGCAACTCCTATGAGTACCTGAACATCCCTGATCCAGTAAGATATAGATATGGACTTTGTTCTAAGTGATAGTTCAGTGTGCAATGTAGTGAAAGCTCTGGTCTTCTGTCTTCTGCCAGCATTGCCAGGATGGGTGCTGTATGGTCCTCCTCTCCCCTGGTAATAAATCAATGTCATATTTGGAGTGACAGGTTTAGCTGAGTACATTCTAATCAAAATTAGCATAAAAATAACTATCTCCTAAGTTAGATGCCCAAGATATTGGTGGTTTTTTTTTTTTTTTTAAATGGTAAATGTTGGAACAAATAGTATCCCATATTGGTTCTGTAATTAAGATATGCATATGCTTGCTCCAAAGATCCCTAATTACATCTGCTTTAGGGATGCTGTTAGAAGATAATTGTATACAGTTGCTGCAGAGACGGTAGAGGAGCTTAATCTGAAGTACAGGGAAATCCTAGAATAGCAGCTTTGGACCACCATTTATTTTGTGAATTCTTATCCACAGATACTACTGCAAGCATGTGTTGTCCTACACATTTTATGTAAAAACTATATTTGTATTTTGGATGTAACTTTTCAGCTATGGGCCTCCTCTTCTTGATGAAAGCAATGACAGAAGTCCCATACATTTTAAGGGTGTAGTCTCAAGTCACACAGAATCACAGAATTGTAGGCGTTGGAAGGGACCTTAAAAGGTCATCCAGTCCAATCCCCCTGTCAGAGCAGGATCACCTAGAGTAGGTCACACAGGAAAACATCCAGGAGGGTTTGGAATGTTTCCAGAGGAGGAGAATACAACTCCTCTGGGCAGCCTGTTCTAGTTCTCTGTCACCCTCCCAGTGAGAAAGTTTTTCCTTATGTTCAAGTGGCACATCCTCTGTTCCAACTTGCACCCCTTGTCCTACCACTGAACATCACTAAGCAGAGCCTGGCTCTGTCCTCCTGACACTCACCCTTCAAATCTTTATAAACATGAATGCAGTGATCCCTCTGGCTCTTCTCCAAGCTAAAGAGCCCCAGCTCCCTCAGCCTTTTCTCAGACGGGAGACGTTCCACTGCCTTCAGCATGTTTGTAGCTATGAGATGGACTGTCTCAAGCAGTTTCTTCTTGAATTGAGGGGCCCAGAACTGGATCCCTAGGTAACAGATGCTTCTCCTGCTGCAAAAGGCTTTCATTATGTAGTTTCTCTCATCCAAAGATTCCTGAAACATCCCAGACTTCATGAACCACATTCACAGCACCCTAAGTGTACAACTTTGTCAAAAAAGACGGATGGCTGTGCCAGATTGATGGTAAAAGCCTCTCATAGAAATTCTTCCTTTGTCTTAGTATGTCAGAACAAAAGGACATAGGAACAAGTAGTATCAGGTTAAAAGGCAGGGTGCCATGGAGCCACGAAGCTTCAAGCTTCAGTATACTAGGGGTTAATGGCATACGGCAGGAAAGAGCAGTGATGAACTGGATTAGAGTTACCAAGATTAAATGGCTACAGCCTGCCAGTGACAAGCAGAGTAACTGAAAAATTATCTGTGGATGGATGCTGTTTGATGATGTAGGCAGAATTTGAAGTGATGCTTCCCATCTGGGCACTGGCAACCTTGCAAAAAGCAAGAGTTAAAAATTAACAATCTGAAGGCAAGTCAAAATACACTCCTTGTCTGCAAATCAAAAAGTACTGCTCTAAAGTCAGCCAAATCTGGCTGCTCCTTTATCCCCCACAACCACCATCATAATTACAGCAGCTGATTTTCCTCACGCCCACCTCAGAGATTTCTGGGGGTTTTGGCCAGGTTTGCATCCCCATATGATTCAGCCTACTTTTACTTATGTTTAGCACATTGTGTAATAAGCAAAAATTACATAAACTAGGGACTGTAGCTCCAGCTTCAAAAACCTTCATCAAAAATAGGAGATCAGAGGCAGGACAGCAAGCCATGCAGTTTTTTTCTTTAGTATGATACAGAATTTTAGTCTGGGCTAGATGGTCTGCTGTTTCAAATCTGTATGGAATCATTAATCCTACTCCACTAAGCTAATTAATACCTTGTTGAAGGTCTGGTTCTCATCAGTAACTGTCCCAGTGTTGAAACCTTGACAGTAACCAGTCAAAAAGAGCTAGGATTAGATTTGGATGCATTAAATTCAGAAAGAAGTTTCTCATTGCCACCAGGTAAGCTCTTACCTTTACCTAGAACAATTAGCTATTCAGGATAAAAAATAGACTCTGCTGTGTATCTCTGCTCCTGTCCTGAAACTGTTTCTACTAGAACAGCCATCAGTCTCTGCTCCAACTTAATTTACCAGGAAAAGGTAAATAGAAACTTCCAGTTCCTCACAAGTAGATGTTTGAGTAGCTTATTGAATGTCTTATTGAACTGATACAGTCTGGAATCAGTGAGATACAGATACATGGAACATGGTCCAGACCATAATAATATTAACTGAATTGCTCTAACACCTGAACAGCCAAGGATGTGGGTTTCCTTGCAATAGATACTGCAAATGTACAGAGTAGGAAAGCTTATGGAGAAGTGACCATTATCTACATGGTGAACAGTAGGCTGAATGATGTGGTGCCTTCTAAAGGATAAATTAATTCCACTGCCATTTTTAGGCTGGCATTTCTTCTTAAGAAAATGTAATATCAGGTGTTGGGTAAGTCTGTGATCACCATTACCTTGATGTAGATCCAGAACTGTCCTGCCGAAGTTAATCGCTCTATCGCAAAGTTATGCTGTAGTGGAGACCACTCTCTGCTCTTAAACATCTGAATTCTTACTAATTTAGTTTTTTCCACTTTGTGCAAAAACAAATCCATAAAAGTATTGCTAGTAAGGAAGGAGCTAACAAATGGAGCCCCAGGAAGGGCTGAGCTTCAACCCAGGCAGTTTCTGCATTTAAGGATCTATTTTTTTTTCTGTGTTTCTGCACCATCAAGTTTTTTGTTGATGTTTTGGTGGTTTGTGTTGTTTGTGTTGGTTTGTGGTTGTTGGGTTTTTTTTGCTTTTACAATTTAGTCTTTCACATAATGGGACAGACACAAAGCCACGGTCAGCAATCTCCCCTTAGCCTGTTGCAATATTTATAAAGCTGTGCTTTTCAAACAGGCTGCAAGATGGGTTTAGTAAAACAAAAGGTATTATAATTTACTGTTCCAAGATTATTGATTCAATAAGTTGACAGTAATTTCAATGGAGGGTAGCAGCCCTGGCACTATAAAAATGTATTTATCTGTGCTTTTACTAGCATTGATTAGGGTATTCAAATTGTCCCAGTGCTATATAATTGCTCTTTATAGGCGGAATGCCCTCTGCTGTGCGTGAGACAGTAAAATAAACATTCAGCCAGAAGTGACAATGGCTCTTTTAAAAGCCAGGGGGGGGTTTAACTTTTTTTTTTTTTTTTTTAAGAGGGAAGAAAGAGTTTGTGTAATGCTTTAAAAACAGAGTTTTGGCCAAACTACCTTGCAACGCTGCAAGGACAGGCAAGCATAAGATTGCTATTGCTGTTGTCCTGAGAGGCACAGTTTTATCTTTGTATTTCACTGTATTCAAGTGAAAAAGTCTTTTTCTGTCATTGTTTTAAAGTGCCATCCTGTGTTGCACTGAAGTGCCAGGTGGAATTATTTTCTTGCACATGCTTTTCCCTTTCTCCTTTCATTTCTGAAGTGCCCACTGAATGTTTTCAAGGTAACTATGAAGCTATTGTGGATATGTTCATAATTCAAGCAAACCAAGCAATGCTTCCAGATTCACATTCACCATGCAGGCTGCTCAGAAAGGAACGTTCTGCCACCATGGAGAACAAGAAGTGATTTAGTTTTCAAGGAATCTTATTTCCCATATGTAGAATACTTAGGAACTACATTTTTTTAGACATAGAGTTATGATGGGTCTGTCTTCTGATACATGTGATAACACTGCTTTCATTTTACAGCTCTGCTGATGCAAAAGATTAACAGTACCTTTCCCCTCTTTTGGCTTTAATAAACCATCCAACTGCTAGAAACGTCACTTAGAAACACAAGTTTGCAATAATTAAAACAAATTATGCATCTTAGTAACCCAAGGTAGATGATTAATGCAGGCTTTAAATGATTGTTTGTGTTAAATTGTTTCTCCAAATGCAATTCAGGAATTTGAAGTTGTCAGATTAACTGCTGTATTTACTGGTCTGTTTGATTAGGTGAGCATAGTTTTATATTCCCTCTTGGAGACCTAAATAGCAACCATTTCCTACCAAAACACCACACAAAACAAAGGCCCCATTCAGAGGACTATTCAGAGTGGGCAAAGCTCTGTAGCCCTTTGTATCCTGAAACAAGGTGGTTACTGAAGTGCCCCTAAAAGGTACAACAAAATTTTGAAAGAAAATAATAATGGCAATTGTAATAGCACTTGCAATATTATATTTTTATCTATGGGTAAACACGTTCCATCATCAATTAATGGATTAATTTTGTTGTTGAATTTACAGACATCACTCAGAGGCCTTTATGATTAATGCTTTAAACCAGACTTTAATGAATGCTGCTAAAAGGATGGCTAATATTCATTTGAAATTGTAATTCACATTGGCAGAATTTGTGCTCTCTGAACTCTTTCCATGAACATCCAGAGAGCTGAATTTTAACAAACCTTCAGAGGAAGTGAATTCTAGGCTAGTACAAGTGAATTTTTAACCAAAGTGAATTTTGAACCAGAGACTGGGTCATCAGAGCCAGTTAAGGAATGGAAATAACGTTATGTGTCTCCTTTCCCTTTTTCCAGTCAACAAGTGCATAATGAGCACAGCTTAAACTTTGATCATCACAGCGCAAATATGAAGGCAAATGAAGTGTTTACAGCAGATTTTGATGAGAATTGTATAGTGCCTTTCTTTGTCCAGCTTAGATACAAAGCATTTTACTCTCTTTTTTTTTTTTTCCCTTTAACATATGCACTTCTTAAGAGCAGCTGGCTAGCAGCTTCACTGGGACAGTGGAAAACCACTGAGAAATAATAAATATTATGAATAACTTCTTGGTATTTCTGGGCAAAGCAAACCTGATTGCCACATCATTCCTGAGAAGGGAGGGAAATTGGAGAGCAGAGTATCCTTCACCTTCTCATGATGTCGGTTTTGTTTTGGTTTGTTTGGGTTTTTTTTCCTTTTTTTTTTGGAGGATGACTTAAGGTAGCAAAAAGTACAAACAGCAGTGGAAGTGGGAGGGTTCTGCCTTTCAGCATCTTGTGCTAATGGTCAGTAGTGCTGGAGGAAAGTCAGCTATGTATGGAAAGTCTTTGGTAGGGGTGCGCTCACATGTAGTTCCACTTGATTGCTTTAGGAACTGGAAGTTCCCAACTGTTATGCTCAGCACTGGCTTCACACTGTGCAAAGAGACTGGAGCTTTTGGAAGAGGGGACATGGTTTCACCAGAGCAGGAAGTTTCTGGGTTACAAATTTTTGGAAGCTGAGAGAGTATTTTTGATAAATGTAACTTTTTTGCTCTTTTTTTGTACTCTTTCCCAGACATCCACTGATGGCCACAGTTGGAAACAGGATAGTGAGCTTGATGGTCTGACCCACTGCAGGTTATTTGCTCATATTTTCTTGAGCTTATCCTTTTTAGAAACATGTAGTCCTTCTGCCATTCATGTGGATGGGGGTAAAGCACCAAGTACAACATGCAACCTAGAGAGATCAGAAAATATGTACCTTTACAATTCTTTTTGCTGCTTTGGGATTGTATGGTGTCAATTCTAGTGAAATTTAGAGAGGTTTTCCAGCTCAGGAAGCTACGAAGTCTTCAGCAGCACTGACTCCAAAGCATTCTTGATAAGAAGACTTGATTATTGCTTTTTCCTCACCCTTGTGGAGAGATGCATGATGTTCTACCTGGCTAGCAGGAAAAATGTACCCCTGTGAACTTTTTATGGCTCTGTGCTCTGGATTGTGAAATCCAAAAGACTACTGGAAAAATGTAATGAATGTGCTTCCAGCTTTCAGGACATATGTTCCTTCTCTGTAGATATTTGAGTTGTAGAGTTACAGAGCAGAGCTTCAGGTCATAGAACTGCAGTCCCTCTTCTGAGATCCCAGATGAATTATGATGGATGGCTGTCAAAAATGGGCATGCTATTTCTTTTTACTGTCAGCCATTAGGAGTAATGAGGACATAGCTACAATGCTGGCTGCATCTCTACATCAGGAGTGAGTCAAGGATGGTATAACCAGAGGTAGCTGTAAGAGCTGGGAAACTCCTTGTTGGAGGAACATTTAGAGAGTTTTCAATCATGTCTTGGGCACTGAAGGAAGTGAGGCACTCAAAAGAGTAACTCTTACACTGAAATCAGTAATGCCCTTTGTGACAGTGCTGCAGTAACTGTCTCAAGGACTAGATGGCTAACTGCAAAGGTGTAAGCAAAAGGAGGATCCTTCTTAATCAAGTTGGAATGCTCACCCTCTGGGGAAAAAAACCAGAAAGTCTGTTCATTAAATGTATTAAATTTCAATTAGGAATTTGCAGTTCATAAGAGTTCATGTTTCTAGTTAAGATAGGAGTATATTTCAGCTAGTGGTGAACTATTTCTGCTCCATTTCTGCAAGTGCTCAGGGGAAGCCACTTGTGATTTTTAGCTTTAAGGAAATATGGATCATAGGAAACTGCTCTGGTGACACCTCCTGCTATTTACATTTAAATTTGAAGTACTTCAGCTCACTTACATTTCCACAAGTGCTTCAATCTGAGCAGCTGGACACAAATTTCCAGGAAAGCCTGGTTTGGACCCTGGAGTTGGCCTGTTGGGTGCTCTGGGAGTCAGATGCTTTCCAATACACTCCCTCAACCTCTGATTTGGCTTGTAAATCTGCCTGAGTTTGTCTTTAAAGATGACCCTCACCCACTTTGTTTTGTTTAGCAGTTTACAGATTAATACATTTGTTTCCCCTTCCTTCTGACTGCCACTAAAAATCCCTTTTTTCTTGACTGATTACTACATGTAAAACATGGTCCCTGTGTGGGGACCAGAACCCAGCACTCCTCTTGATCACAAAGCTTCAACTTACTAAATATGCTTTTCTCTACCAAAGCAAAACAAATCCAATCACACTGAAGGAACTCAAACAATTTCTGACGGTTGGTCCAGACGAGCAGCCACCTCAGAATAAAGCTGATATAGTGTTCAAAAAATAGTGGAATGACTCTGCAAATATTAAGCAGAAGTTGCACATTGATGTGTATTATTCTATTTTGATTGTATTAGCTGATTTTTATTTTATACTGAAGTGTCCAAAGATGACATAAGGACTTCTGATTGAAAAAACCCAAAACACCTCAAGAGGTATGTATTACATGTCACAGGTTTTCAGTTTTCTAGTGGACATTAATTTCTTTGACACTACCAGGTATCTCTGGCAGGACTAAGTGCCACAAAAGATGTCAGTCTCTAGGTCAGAGATGATACTTTTCAGTATTAGAGCTTGAATGTGCAGCGAGACCCACAGCTTCTGCTGCTGAGTGTCATCATATTTTGGTAGTTAATTTCCTTTGAAAATCCCAGCACAAAGGAACATCAAAGAGCAATGACCGAATATCATATTATTGTGGAATGAAATGAGGGAATGTATAGTGAAGGGGTGGAGATTTTTTTTTTCCTGCAAGGTTCCATTAGCAGCAGAAAATAGTGGGAAGTGGAGACTAGTAGATGCCACCTTAAAATATTTGTGGCTAAAATACTTAAAACCTTTTTGTTTCAACAAAGTTCAGTTTCTTCTTAGGGGAAGAGCATGCTATTAAAAATGGTGGCTAGCAAATAAATCAGCCTGGTAACATAGAAGTATCAACTGAACTCCTCTGGCTAGCTTTCTAAAGATGTACAATTGTATTGGGTCAGGGACAGGGGACTGAGTTGTTTCTGGTATTAAAACAGAAGAGATGAGGCCTTTCTCTGAGGACATTGTTCACACCATCAGCTAGAACAGAAGATCCTACAAGCAGATATTGTGCTTCTTGCCAAAGTTGGCAAGTTAAGGCAGTTTATATGTCTTTTCTTGTGTTGGGACAGGGTCTTGAGGGGCCTGCCTGGACTCCCTCCTCTCCACTTATGGCCCAGGACCCCGTTTTTGCCACCAGGGGCTATTAGTTGCTGCACCAGCAATGCTACAGCAGGGCCAGTCCTCAGCTCCTCACAGCCCTGCCTTGCCTGGCAATGGGTCCACA
This sequence comes from Picus viridis, assembly GCA_033816785.1. Taxonomy (NCBI): domain Eukaryota; kingdom Metazoa; phylum Chordata; class Aves; order Piciformes; family Picidae; genus Picus; species Picus viridis. The sequence continues at coordinate 8,319,590 of CM066568.1, forward strand.
CCACTCTTGAAAAGACTATTGCTGGTAACCATGTAGAGCACAGAAATAACTCAGCTACCAGTGTACAGGCTGCTTTTTGCAGGACTTCTATTAAAACAAAAAATCTATTATTGATCTCTATCAAAATAAGTATTTCCATTGTCTTGAGTCAGCTTCCACTGCCTGCAGTGATTTCGCCCCCTTATTTTCCATGGGATGAAAGGCAGGTCACTATTGAGCATTTCAAGATCTTCTCCAGTTATTATTGTTACAAGTTGAAAGCTTTTGATAAAGAAATCACTAAGGGTCTATTTTCTCTGAAGTATTAACAAGAGTATTGCCCCTAACATGAATCTCAGTGACACAAAACACTCCTTAACTATTAATATGAGTTGTCTGGCTTGTGGAAAAGAGGGGGAATTTGCTGGAGTTCGCACACCTAATCTGTTGCTAGCCCTGCAGCAACTATTTTTCATCATGACTATTCTCACTTAGAATCATAGAATCAGTCAGGGTTGGAAGGGACCACAAGGATCATCTAGTTCCAGCCCCCTGCCATGGGCAGGGACACCCCACACTAGATCAGGCTGGCCAGAGCCTCAGCCAGCCTGGTCTTAAACACCTCCAGGGATGGGGCCTCGACCACCTCCCTGGATAACCCATTCCAGGGCTTCACCACTCTCATGGGGAAGAACTTCCTCCTCACATCCAGCCTGAATCTCCCCACCTCCAGCTTCTTTCCATTCCCCCTAGTCCTATCACTATCTGAGATCCTGAGAAGTCCCTCCCCAGCCTTCCTGTAGGCCCCCTTCAGATACTGGAAGGCCTCAATGAGGTCACCTCGGAGCTTTCTCTTCTCCAGACTGAACAGCCCCAACTCCTTCAGTCTGTCCTCATAGGAGAGGTGCTCCAGCCCTCTGATCATCCTCGTGGCCCTTCTCTGGACACGCTCCAGCACGTCCACATCCCTCCTGTAATAGGGGCTCCAGAACTGGACACAGTACTCCAGGTGGGGTCTCACCAGAGCTGAGTAGAGGGGAAGAATCCCCTCCCTTGACCTGCTGGCCACACTTCTCCTGATGCAGCCCAGGATCTGATTGGCTTTCCGGGCTGCAAGTGCACATTGAGAGCTCATGTTGAGCTTCTCGTCCACCATCACCCCCAAGTCTCTCTCCTCAGGGCTGCTCTCCAGCCAGTCCCTGCCTAGCCTGGATTTGTGCCTGGGATTGCCTCGACCCACATGCAGGACCCTGCACTTGGTCTTGTTGAAGCTCATGCCCACCTCTCCAGCCTGTCAAGGTCCCTCTGGATGGCATCCCTTCCCTCCAGCGTGTCCACTGCACCACACAGCTTGGTGTCATCAACAAACTTGCTGAGGGTGCACTCGATGCCACTGTCCATGGCACCCACCAAGATGTTGAACAAGACAGGTCCCAGGACTGATCCCTGAGGGACTCCGCTTGTCACTGGCCTCCACTGGGACATGGACCCATTGACAGCCACTCTTTGGGTGCGGCCATCAAGCCAGTTCTTTATCCATCTAGTGGTCCATCCATCAAACCCATGTGTCACCAGCTTGGAGACCAGGAGGTGGTGCAGGACAGCATCAAAGGCTTTGCTCAGGTCCAGGTAAATGACATCAGTTGCTCGCCCCTCATCTATTAATGCTGTCACCTGCTCATAGAAGGCCACCAGGTTTGTCAGGCAGGATTTGCCCTTGCCAAAGCCATGCTGACTGTTCCCAATCACCTCTTCACTATTCGTCTGAGTCATTAGTGCCTCCAGGAGGATCTCCTCCATGATCTTTCCCTAACTCTGGAGGTGAGTAGGCAAGTTGAGCTAATTCTGTAGCAAATGCATAGCATGGGATGGTCAACTTGACTGAATTATTTTACAACACAACATCCTGGATTATAGCTCACATTGTGTGAACCCAGGTTTATACACATTTACTTACCATTCTGGAGTAAGAAGACTTCTCTGCATAGAACTATATGGGAGTCTGCAGGAACTACCTTGAATAATGAAATGGTATCTGTAGTTGGTGACCTTATGCTAAGAGGTGCAGAGTTTGCATGGCTACTGGAATTTTTGTAGATAACTGTAAGCAAAGACTGTTAACTGCTTTACCATGCTGCTTTGCATGTTAACACAGTCTGTTACTCATGACCAAAAATAGTCTGCAATTGTGGAGTCCTGGATATAGCTGGATGTAGTAAAAAGTACACAGTCCCGCAGCTCAGAAGCATTAGATTCATTGGTAACAATTGAATCAGTTAGTTAATGAGCCTGTGAGATCTGGCATCAGCATCTCTTAGTTCACAGCAGTCAGTAATATATAGACTCTGTGTGTATACATGCTGAAGCTTAATTTGCAATCCTATTTAGAGTGGAAAAAAATGCCACTCTTTGGGGAAAAAAAGAAAAAGTGCAAACAGGGTTCTTTTCACAGTGGACAGAGAATCCTGTTAAACAGAGGAAGCACAATATTCCTTTTCATAGCAAGAGATCAAATGTCTGCAGAAGACTTTAATTTATACTTCTTCATATGCCAGAGCTGTGCCTGAGACATTGCAGCATTTCAGGACTTTCAATCAGGTCATAGTTTCCAGCACAGATGACTTCATCCCTTTTAAAATAGAACAAATAGAATAAATGGAATTCCACATAATCGTGGTAGGAGCTGGGATTATAGGAAATTAAAACACATACTTAAAAGCAGGGGGCTGTGCGGTAAATAATCGTGACACATGGCATGGAGAGTAGCGCTTAGTCTCTTCTCAGTTGTTGATGGGCAACGAGGGTCTTTGGCTCTGCAGTTTTCTGTAGCATGGTGGGGGTGTGTGTATCCTAGAGGAGGATGACGAGAGTGATGGTGGATAATGTGCAGCGTCACATTTAATGAAGTTGCTACCTTTCCAGAAGAAATACTACAAACATGCCGCTTGACTCAAGGCTAACCTAGATGAACGTTGGCTGATGTGAACTGGGCATGGACTGCATAGTCTGTGCCTCACCATGCAGTTTTTATTGCTTTCCCTAGTTAGGTCCTCCATTCCCTGGCTGCTACAGAATATTTCACATCTCCCAGCCATGGCTTTGTGTTGGCAGTCAGAGAGAAGGTGTTGATGAATTCTGTCTCAAATTTCTGCATGTCTGAAGAAAGCCCTATAAGGTACCAGCATATATTATACTGATATCCCCCAAACAGTGAAGGAGCTCTCTGCCACCTGGAATGCTTTGAACTAGTGCAGTAAGATGACTGTTTGCAGTATTTATTACAACAGGAGAAAACAAAGTTAGCAAAACATTGTTCCGTAATTGTAGTACTTCCCCAACACTGCCCTAGTCATGATTCATTTCTGGCGTTAAAATACCCCAAATCTATCAATAACTTATTTGTGACATGAAAAAATTCCAACTCACATCAGGCTATTTCATTAGGCAATACACAAGCACGCAGTAAACACAACCCTTGCCCTCAGATGACTGTTTTGTCTGAGTGAGAGACTAAAATATTACATGTGTTACCTCAAGTCAAGGAAGAATTCCATAGTAAGGCTTGGAATCAAATCCTGTCACAATCCTGTGTCATGAAAGATAAGCTCACTCAGGTCATGTGTGTTTTATGTATGTATATGCATGTGTGGATGCAACCACATTTGTCTGGTTTGACATGCAGGCAGGACTGTGGCTCTGTAGCTTGCATATTTGTGCCTTTTTTTGCATCATGTCTAACTATGGTAAAGATTACACTGACAGACTCATTCCATTTGCAAAGGCTTCTGTTTAAAAGCAAGTAAAACTCTGGAAGAGAAGGCAAATTCATCACTGGTGAGTTGGCTGAATCCAGTCACATGCTGTATAATATAACTTATCCTTAGGAATTCATGCCTCCCGTTGGGTCTGCCTACCAGATAAGCTAGACTGAGATGAAAGCGAGTTGCATCAGATTCTGTTGCCCAGAGCACTGAATTCAGGCTCTGTTTCTCCTTTGTTCAACCGGATGCTCTATAAGAAACAGCATACTCTTTCTCAGAAAAAGAAGTTAGTCGAGGGGGAGATATACAGGTAAAAGTTTTATGCATGGCACTCTGTTAATATCTCTGAATATCTCTGAAAAGCGTAGGTCAAAGTAACTCAGCTACTTTAAAACTTTAGCCTGGATTACCTTAATCACAGAAAGCAGAAATGTCTTGCTTGATTTTGATAAATGCAGTCTCTTACTGGTATAAAAGACTATAGTAACTGCAAGGCACTAGTTTGCCTGTATAGTTCCAAGTCGCTCAGAAAACTTTAAATGTATTCTTGTAGGTGTAACCATGTGTCATAAATATGCCCGCCAACAAGAGAGAAACCCTAGCTTGAAAACAACTGCTAATTGATTATTGCAGAAAAACTGACAAACTCAAAGTGAATAATGCTAAAAGGTGTTAATTTGTGGATTTCTGTAGGCTTTGAAAAGCAAAATTAAGAGTATATGGGATTTTGGATGTGTAACATAAACTGTGGGCCATGTGTCTCACTTGTGTAAATCAGCATCTTTGCACTGAGAGCCAGGAGAGATCTGCTGTGCTTCAGCTGCAAGTGGCCCATTACTCTGAACACATTGTGATCAGCATCAGTTTTGGTTTGGTTTCATTTATTTGGGAAGGGAGGAAAAAGAGCCTAATGAGGATTTGCTAAACTGTTACTCAGGCCCATAAATGTTTTTCCTTTTGTGCATGAATGTTGCTGCTACTGACTGGTGCAAACTGCATGCGAACAGTTTTTTATGCTTGCACTCCATTCTAGACCCCTAATCCTTGGGGACCCTGGCAATGATGCTAGGAGATTATATGGTCCACAGCAAGCAGCAGATAGCAGCCAGCATCGGTAATCAAGAGGGGCTGCACCGGCAGCTCTAAGCATTGTCCTAGTTTGCTAAATTACTCCTCTTCCCATGCAAAAAATGCAAGCATAAAAAATGCTTCTCTTCAGAGATAGGCAGAAGTTTTGCAGTGAAACTTTTACCAGCTCTGTATATTTAGCCCCAGAAGAAACAAATTCACGAATCTGTCAAAGAAATTGAAATTTTGAATTTCAAAAAGAAATGTTTTGACTTTATTTTTTTTTCCTAATTTGAATTGCTTTGCTTTTTTATCTTAACTTCCACTTACTTTCATAATTTAAAAAAATAAGCAGCTCAACAAAATAAAGGAAGAGTTCAGTCAAGCACAATAAAATTAGAGGAAAAGATGGAACGCAAAATTAAGGGAAAAAAATGCATTTGGTTTGGTCAGCAAAATAGAAGTCATAAACTTCACTGCATGTTTTCCTTTGCTCCATCCTTCTCTGCATGGTCAGGAACATTTAATGAGAAACAAATTCAGATGAATGACCATCTGAATATTTTTTAAGATGGGTACCAGATGACATCTGTCTCTAGAGTACTGGAATGTCAGGTGAACGTATCTTTGCCTCTGGTAGAAGTGATGTAGAGAAAGGCAAAGGAGGGGACAAATAAGAGAAAGTCAAAATCAAGTTGTGTAGAGGTATGTGTGCACATGTATATGTATTTGTTTAGTACTTCATGCTAGATTTGGGAAATCTCTTTGCTTCTGCATTATACTTGCAAAGCACTAAATAGCTTTTTGCCTTGAGTTGGTAGAGGAGAAGGCAGAGTCACCATCACAGATCATTGCAGGCACTGAAGTTAAGTCTGGGTTTGTAATTTAGCATGCTATAAATGTCAACTATCTGAAGGTCTTCCACTCACTTCTTGGGGCTGTGAAGTGGTAATAAACCCAAACAAGCTTAAACATCCTTAACCAAACTTTGTCCTACAGCATCATGCATGAACCAAGCCTTGGCAGCTCTGGGACTGCAGAGCTCTCATGGATTGTGGTGCAAGGTGTATGGCAGGCCATGCTGTAAAAGGATGGCTTTGCTGGCATGTGTTGGGCTTCATCCCATGGCTTAGGGGCTTCTCAACCTCACAGGAGGTGGTGTTTTCCTGCCAGGGGGCTGTAGGGAGCCTGGCACTGCCCCTGCAGTTGTATTACACTGAAGTTAAAGGGAGAGAAGCTGCCTCAGTCAGGGAGGAAGGTACTCAGCCTTACTGATTTCAAACTGCTCAGTTTCATTGTGAGTGTTGGAATTTGGAGCCATCAGGGAAACATTTTGAGAAATCAATGTATTTTAAAACTTGGTCAGATACTTCCAGGTGCAGATAGTTGTACTTGTTTTAATTTTAGTCCTGGTAAGAGTTTAGGGAAATTGGCATTTAGATTAGTGATGTATAGAAAAGTTGAGATCAGGCATGAGAAGCCTGTGCCTTGGGCACTTCCAGTACTATCTACTGGTTTACTGTGCACTGTGTAGCAAAGGGCATAATCTGGAACAGCATAAATCACCCCCATACAAAAGGTTGTGGTCATTTCTGAAGTGGGAGAAAACTACTGATATAGCAGCTGAAATGCCTCACCATTTACACCGTTTACACAAACTACCAAGGTGGCATGCTGGCAGTGCCTGGCGCTTGTCTAATTAGTTGGTTTGCCAAAGCAACAACAAACAAAGCAGCCCAACCCCACTCATCCTGCACTTTTTGTTTTGATTCCATTTGCCAAGCTTTCAACTCCACTGGCAATGAACCTTTTCTTCCTAGCAAGGCCTGAAGTTGTCATACAAGGGATAAAGGCGCCTTCTTCCAACAATTTGCTGATCTCAGGGTGCATTGCAAATGAAAACTTTGTAACCCAGGGTCTGTTTGGGCCCATTGTTCTGAAATCTCTCTTCACCTGTACTGACATCAGTGAGAGGGTTTTTTTTCACCATCCTGCATAGTCAGGACTCAGTGTTGCAAACAGTAAATTTAGTTTTTGCAAATTGATGTAAAAGACAAGGTTTGTGCTACGTGGCTGAGTTAATTGTGCAGGAGAAACATGGGGCCAGATGCACAGCATTTATTGATTGAACCGAAGCCAGAGACTCAGCCCCTTAACTTTTCAAATCTCTGACTCCCTGATGTTGCCTCTCCCTCTCTCGCACTGCATTAACTCACAGTGTGGCTGGAACGTTCCACAGTTACTGACAAAAAGGATCTGTGTGGGAAGGTGAAGGAGGATGGTGGGGGCGACAGGCAATTCATGGGGAGGGAAAAAAAAAGAAGGAGCTGGAAAAATCAAGAAATAGAAAGAACATAAGGGGGAATTGCATCTTTTCCTATATTTGAGTGGGATACTCTTGGCATTTCTGCCACTATGAAGTGCTGCGTGAAGTTATATGTTGGCTCACCTCTTATTCAAATAATTTAAGCTGGCATTTCAGAGCAGTCGAGCATTTCATTATCCTATCCCTAATTATGCATTGCTCCATCATAAAACAGTGGTGAAATAAGTCCTTCTAACTCCTTTGCAACGTCTGAGAGTCCTGAACTATTCTGGAATGTGGATGGCATCATTTTTTTATAATCAGCATCTGCAAATGTGGTCATTCAAAAAGCCCTTGGCCAATTTGCTTCAGACTGCTTTTTCAACAAGGGCTATAAAAACTGAAGGAAACTGTGTTTGAAGTTTCTAATTTTGGCTATTTGGGGGTGGGGGGAAGACATTTGAAACTTACAGCTAAAGTGTTTTCCATCCTCCTCTCACAACATAAAATGCCTAAGCAGACTTTCTCTCAGACGTTCTGTGTTACCTTCCATTAGGACCACACACAGAAAATTTCACTGCAGAATTTACTTTATAAAACTCACACTAACAAAAGATTAGGGTGAAATCTCAGGGTATGTAACTGAAGTGCCTGCTCTTCTCCAGACTTATGTCTCTCTGACACACGCACATGTGTGAGTGGACACACGCACATGTGTGAGTGCACACACGCTGCAACAAGGCAAAAATCACCAGTTGCCAACACACATGGCAAGTAATTGCATTTATTTCCTGCTCAAAGCAATTGAGAGGAGCCAGTGCTCTATCAGACTCTGCCATCTGATAAATAATGACTGGTGAGCAGAGATCTAATTTTTCAAGTGATATGTGCATATACTGACAGAGGTGATGTGCAGCAGCATCTGTGGTATGAAATTGGAAGCTGTTGATGTGCACAGACAATATACTCATAGATACAGCCAGGAGGGCAGGCAGTTCCCAGAATGCGTGTGTTAGGAGGGGAAAGGCTTAACTGCCACTGTGGATTTGCATAATAGGTGGCCACTGAGAATGAAAGTGCAGTAAGGACTGAGAACTCTCAGTTTTCTCTTTATAATCTATTGAGCAGCACACAGCAGAAGATCTGCTTTGGCATGTATTCCTTGCTATAAAATAGGTGGTTTTCTTCCTCATCAGAAGCCTGTGGGTCTTACCTGGTGACTGTAAAACATTGTTTGCTAGGATGCCAGGTGCTGCAGAAATGCAAAAAAAAACCAAACCCAAACCAAAACAAAAACCCCAAAACAACAAACCCAAAACCCCAAACCCAAAAAACCCAACAACAAAGTAATTAGCCTTGCTGCCCAATGGTTGAACTCGATCCACAGCCCACTGACTTCCCTAGGTCTTGGCTCAGGTCATATAATTTGTAAGTACTGTGGCCATTGCACTGCAATACTACCCTGCCTCTCTGGTGCTTTGATTCTCAGTTATACAGGGTATATAAGAAGCAGAGGAGAGAAGAACTGCTTCAGGTTTGCTGCTGAACATCTTGTAGGAAAAGCTGCTATTTGGACAGGGGCTGCCTTCTCATGTGTATTTCCATTAAGACACTTCTGACTAGGATAAAAATCTGGCTGAAAAACTAGGATAAAAAGCCTGTACACCAAAGCAGATTGGAACATGACTGTTTTGAAAGAGCCAGTCCTGCAAGTGAAGTAGCTGGTGTAGCACAACATGCAGGGCATGAAAGTATTTCAACCGAGAGTGTTTTCTTGAAGCAAAGAGACAGGAGGCTGCCGCTTCATCCAACCTGCCAAAAAGCCAGTCAGTGGAGCGCTGGCCCTTCACTTTCCACATTTCCCACCTTGTTCTCTACTTAACACAGGCTCTAATGCTCTGTGACAGCACCTGAGAATGTGGGCCAGCCACGAGCTGTTCTGCCCAGCTCCTCAGAGCCTCTGGCAGCCAAGGCAGACATTGCTCCAGCAGCGCTTGCCAACCGTGGGCAGCACCGGCTGGCTGCAGGGTGCCCGCACCTGCCAGGGGCAACCTCTTTGAAGTGGGGCCACTCTCCCCGGCCCCATTCTCTCCCTTCTGCTAGGTGTTAACACAAACATCTCCCTGTCCAAGAGAGTTTCATTATTTATTGAAGGCTACTTGTCTTCCAGCTGAGTCCCAGACTTCAGTAGCGTTGCAGAAGCCAAACAACTGGATATGTGTCTCCAAAGATGTCATAAAAACCTGGGTAAGGTGACTATTGAGTGTGCAAATGGAGCACCTTACAAAAGTAATCTCTTGTGTCAAAACACTGTGTGCCAAGAGAAACAGCCAGAGAGCCCTCTCTGCAAAGCGGTGCTGACAGTGACAGGCGTTAGTCTGCTGATTACAATGGAAACATTTGTATATTAATTGCAAACCACACAGACTTGCCCCCTTCCTGGGGTGCCTTGTTTTTTTATTAAAAAAAAAAAAAAAAAAGTGGAGGAGGGAGGGTTTTATTACTGCTGATCAGGGAGTATTACTTGCATCTCTCTCATGGCATGTGTTCATATGCCTGTGGGCTCACACACACAGCGTTCTCATTTGAAAGCTGAACATCTCTCAGCTATTTTTCTTTTCCCTTCTTCGGGACTTCAAGGAGTGAGTAGGATGTAATCACAGAGTGAGCAGGCTTGGTTCTGTGCCAGGCACAACTGATTTACCACATTGTCCCTGAGTAAGACACCTCACCTCTCTTCTTTGTATTGCCACCTGTGAAAAAAAAGAGTGTGATATTTTCCTTCCTTTGTTTAATTAACTAGAGGTGCTTTAAAAATTCATAGACTGAAAGCCTTCACCTCACTTTTTTTCCCCCCTTCAATTTAATTGAAACCTAATTGACTTCAGGGCATTGTAGAAAGCTCCAGAAACATGCAGTTTTGAGTCTTATCTTACATGATTACTTTAGCTTCACTGCTTTAAATAACTTCCATAATTTTAAATTCTAGTCTGTCTGTTGCAGAGGGTATAATAAGGTGGCAGTTCAGATCCATGCAGCTCATCAGTGAGACAGTACTTATGTAGGCCTTTGTTGGGCACTAGAATCTTGCTTCACTGAGGGCTATGGGAAAGAGATTTCACCCTAAATGACAAGGAACAGACATCTTCCCAAAGCAGTGATTGAATTTTCACCCCATTGTAAAAGAAGTTGCAGAGAATAAGTGAGGGGGAACTGTATTTATATCACTGAAACTTAGAAATTAGAGATGGAAAAAGGATGATTTGGTCTCCTGTGCTGTTTTTGTGCACTGCAAAGCTGCCTTTTGCAACCTATCTCTTGTTTTAGAAGGATGATCAGAATAAGAGCATTTGCCCACCCCAATTCACACTTTTCCTGTAAGCCCTTCTTTCAGGTAGCAGCTGGGATCTGATTCTGTGATTCCTACTAATTTGAATATAAGCCATTTTTGTATGCAAAGGATTGCTGACACCAGCAAGTTTCACTGTAATGATTGCTATGGAAACGTTTATCTATAAATATAAAATTCTTTAAAGCTTAGCCTTTTATCTTTATAGAAAAAGGCCTGTTTATGTCACTTCTAAGCTTCCAGCTTTAATGTAGACATGAGCTGTTCTCATGCCAAACAAGATAACCTCAGTGTTAGAGCTGTGTGAGCTTTGAAACATGGGAATTTGAGCAAAAACTATTATTTTTTTTAATACAATATTAATAGCTGAATGGAAAATGTTTTAAAATGCTTTTCTAAACCCAAAGCTTTAGTTCAATTCCAGTCTTCTTCTCCACAGGCTTTATTGTAGTGTTTTTTGTATGGAATATCTGCTTTCAGCTGCCAGTCAGTCCTTAAACTCTGTGAGTGTGCCTGCATGCTTGTGTGCATGCATGGTGAGGAGGCTTGTGAGAGCAGAGCGAAAAAGGGAGATGTTACTTATTCAATAACCTTTCTCCTTTGGAATAGTTGTAGATTTTACTTTTCAAAGCCTATGAAAAAAAAAAAAAAATACAGTTTCTAAGGTTAGGTCCCCAGAAGATGTTTTGGAGTTAGTTTTGCTAAATGACAACAACAGTAACAAAACCCAACAACAACAAATCCCACCATGATTTAAAGTTAATAAGATTAAGACTTTCGTTACTTTAAAACCTATGGTGAAAAGGTTTGCATTAAGAAAGACAAGGACCAGTATTGGTTATTTGCATTTCTATCCAAGAATGTTTAAAAATATTTTCCCTTAATTTCAGCATGTATACTTGAGAAATGCCTACATTAGCAGAAGTAATTTTTCAGCCATACGCATTAGTGCCACAAACACACATTTGTAGATACTCTAAAGCTACTCTATTAAAGTTATTCTCAAATTAGATAGAATCATGGGGGTTAAGTAATATATATTTAGGGTCAAAGCATGTAATATTCAAAAATGTTTGCAGGATCAGGTCCTCCATGACTTTGGGAACAGAAAACAGAATTCATGACATATGCAGAAGAAAATCATAGCTGATGATGATCAGAAGGTTAATTCGTTATTCATTGCCAGGCAGCAATTGATAGCAGCAACCTTGTCTACAAGGGCATAATTCATATATATGTATTAAAATTTCTCTTTGTGTAGGTTTTGATTATTAATACTGATGATTTTTTTCCTTCAACTTTTGGGTGGAATGAGAAAATGCACAATTAAATGTTTCATTTAAAATTCAGCACTAGTCTGATGAGCTAAAACTAAGAAGTTCAGTTCAAGGATAGAGAGGGCTTTAAGTTGCCTTTTGTTCTTCCAGTTTCATAGAGGGAAGAGCGAAATTCTTGGCATAATTCAGACACTGGGGAGAGTATTCTTTTACATCAAAATGTCTTTCCTGGTTTGTTCTAAGGACTGCAATCCCATCCCTAGGACTGCGTGTACAGGTGTTTAAGAGGGAATCGTATGTCACAGGAGTGAAGAGAGTGCTGTCAGTGAGACATGGTCTCTCTATTTGATTCGCCCTTTCTCAGTTTTTCTGACCAGTAGACTGTTATTAAAATTCTCTGAAATCTTAAATGGAAATGCAGTAGAAGTACAGACAAAGCATCCCAGACTTCACTGGACTCTACGTGCCTCTGTCTGTCCTTACTCTGCTCTTCCAAGTTCACTTATGGTTTCATGCTCTGAGAATAGCAGCAGTCAGAGGAGTCAATTGGACACTGTTAGTAATTGAGCAGATTGCCTGGAAATGAAAGATTTAAGAGCTAGCATTAAACTCTTAAATAGGACATGCAGTAAAAGCACAGCAATATACTGTGGATCTCCTAGGGCTCAGGGAAATTCAAACAGTGAAGATCTCATATTGGATTCAGAGAGCTATTCCCAAATTTAGAAGCTTATTTGAACCCTATCCCAATAATTCAAACTTGTTAGATCTGTAAAATTAGTCTGTAAATCTCACAGGAAAGGCTATGGGGTATTTCAGCACTTTCATTTATGCTTCTGGCAGGAGCATGAGTATTAGTATAAAAACATAAAAATGACCATGAAAGTAACTTTTAAAGCAGTAGCAGCTTTTTATTCTCTTTCAAATCCTACAGAAAGGATTAGAGTTGTGGGAAAAGATTTAGCTTACTTTCTATTCAGTCCTAATTGGCTTGTCCAGCCTTGATATATTAAACCATACATTGTTAATGTCTTTATCACGTCTTTATTTCTTGTCCCATTTCAAGGTTCAGATCACAGTCATCAGTCCTCACCAAAAAAACAGTCTTCTTTTCTTAGAGTGTGGTATTGTAAATGCAGCGGTGATTAAACTGGGAGGACTTAGGGTAGGCGGTTATTGTGATAACTGGAACCTGGAAGGAGGGGTCTGGATAAAGTTCCCTGGACTAAAGACAGCAATGCCACTGTCATGGCATTCAGCCTAACACTGTGGGGTATTCCTCTGTTCTCCTTCTCATGAGCTGCGCTCGCTGCAGTGCTCCAGTAGCACCACAGTCAGCACCAGTGTGATGAGGTCTTTGGGATGTTTTTTTCTACTGGACATCTCTGGCATTTCACATAAGGGGGCAGAGCACCAGCAGGCAATGAACAAATGCACAGGTGGGTAGAAGAACCATAGCATAGCAGTAAAACTAGTATCTTCTTTCCTCTAGTAAACTGAAACCAGGCTCTTCCCAGCTATGTCCATTGACAGGACAAGAGGCCTTTGGCACAAAATGTAACACGGGGAATTCCACTTAAACATAACAGAACACTTTTTCTACTGTGAGTAGAATACTAGAAAGGAGTGCCCAGAGAGACTATAGAGTCTCCACCCTTGGAGATATTCAAAACCTGGCTAGACATGGTCCTGGACAATGTGCTGTAGGTGACCTTGCTTGAGGGATTTGGGTGAGATGATCTTCAGAAGTGCCTTCGCCCCTCAGCCTTCTGCAAATCCGTTACTGTACTATGGCTCACCGTTGTTTGTACAGCTGAGATGCTGCCTAGGAGAGACAGTTATGTGGAGACTACACTGAGCAATTTGCACAGCTTTGCATGTAGTAAAGCCTGCCAGACCTGACTTGAGATTGCAAACATACACTGTAACTCACAGGAAAACAACAACAAACCAAACCAAACCAAACTGATTTGTTTGGCCTGAGCTAGGATTTCAAGAGAATGGGTAAATGACAGCCACCTCTACTGTCTGCAGATACCCTGGTGCAAGTGAGATGCTTTGTCTTTCCTCCAGAAGCTGAATACTGCATGACAGTGAAGTCCAACAGATTTTGACTTCACTGGCAGGAATATGTAATGTTGCAAGTAACTAGTGTTGGAAGAGGTAAAACTGCAAGGCAGATCTGCCCTGTTTGGTCATGCTGGGTTATAATGGGTTTGCATTCTGAAAAGGTTCAGGTGTTGTGTGTGCACCCTGGAGATGTTTTTGGCCTCTTCTCCCAGGCAACCAGCACCAGAACAAGAGGACACAGTCTCAAGCTGCACCAGGGGAAGTTTAGGCTTGAGGTAAGGAGAAAGTTCTTCACAGAAAGAGTTGTTGGCCATTGGGAAGTGGTGGAGTCACTGTCCTCGGAGGTGTTCAAAAAGGGATTTGATGTGGCACTTGAAGCCATGGTTTAGTAGTCATGAGGTGCTAGGTCACAGGTTGGACTTGATAATCTCTGAGGTCTTTTCCAACCTTATTGATTCTATGATTTTATGATTCTGTGTTCACCCCATCTTTGCAGCACAATTGTAAATCTTATGCAGTAGAAGGCATTACATGTCTACATGTAGACATGTATTACATGTCTATCTACACATACATGATTATTAGGCCTGAGGGTTTGGTGAAGTGTGACACAACTCAGTCACTCAGTTTAGTCAACACCTTCTTCACTCAGAGATATTGCTGTTCACATGATAACAAGCATCAGCCTTTCTGATGTGTATGAGACTGGAGATTTTTTAGCCCTCCTAATCAAGTACACCATAGACTTGGTGATTTATCTGAGGAACTAACCCATTAGGGAGGCCAGTTTCGATAGCCAAAAGCTAGAAAGTGCTTTTACCAAATTAAACACTTTGTTGTGTTTCTTTGGGTTGTGTTTCCATATAGTTTGTGATGGAAGTACCTGTTTCAATTCACAAATGTGTAAACACAAGTGCAAATTTACTCTTCTGACTCTGGGAAAAAAACCTGCAAACAGGCTGATATGGAGGGGGCCCAAGGTACCTGGAATAATATGAAACACCTTTTTTTGGTATGTATTAGTTTACATACAGTGCTCAGGAAACAGGGTACAGAAACTTCCTTAAAACTCCAGGAACAATGGCTATTGTTGTTTGCTGATAAGGCATGAGCTCATATCCAGGATACTGAGAAAGGAACTTCTGACTGCAATAAATAATATACTTCATGACTTTGGGTGTGAAAGACTGTATTTATTGGTTTTGCAAAAAGAGATAGAGAAATAGTGCTTTAAGAAGAGGCAGTTTGCATGCCATCAAAAAGGCTCTGATTTTCTTTTCTTTCTTCCCCCCCCCCTTAAAACTCAAGTAAGGAATTTCTTATAGAACAAAAGGAAGTTTTATAGTCAGGTTCCAAACAGTCTGTGTTAAAATCTATTTTGAACTTGACTGCATTATATGTAAATGATAAGATTAGTGTGACTAGTCTATAAACCCATTCTTTTTTGTGGTTGGTTGTTTTTTTTTTCCCTCCTTGCCTAAAGCTGCAGTGGGAGTAGGAAACTATTCATCACAAATTGCTCAAAGCTCTTGGTCAAAGTTACACAGGAATCTGTTTCTCTGGATTTTTACAGAGTTGATTAGAGTAGAGGAGCTTCTTTAATGCTATGGTCTGTCAGTCCTTTAGGAGCACAGTCTTAAGTTGTTTTAAAAAGAAATTTGCAGAACCCTGACTGTTCTATCTCAAACTGACACTTACACTAGATTTAGTGGATACTCATGACCAAATTCTGCACTGCAGAAGGAAAGGCCATGAAGGGAGCCTAATCTTTAAATGGTATGTGCCAATTAAAACAGTTAAAACACAGAAGTGGGAGTCAAGGGGCTCTGCAGCATTTCTGATACTGTGGCACCAGTTGTGTCACTTAGTAGAGGAAAAGGGAAAAGCTCCTATCTGTCCTATGGATCCTTCCCCTCCTAGGAGTACTACCTCTTTTCATCCCTTTAATGCTTCCCAAGAGAGCCATCTGGAGTACTTTGGTGAAGCAAAACTTTGCCATGTACATCATTTATTTGAAATGTTAGCCTCTGTAAGGCTTTGCTCAGATGGCTTTTGGGTTCAGAGGGAGTGCTTGCTTGGTTTGCTGGAAGTCTGGACTGTGTAACACTGAAGTTGAATCCCCACTCCCTACTCAGCCAGTTGAAGTGGACACTCATACTTCTGTAATCCTTTTTAATGCCAGAAGCACTCAGCAAATTCCTGCAAAGTCAACTTCCCTGGAAAATGAACTTCTCTTTTCTTGTTCTTAAGACAAATTAAAGGACACTTCAAGTGATTATATTATTTTTAATTTTCTTTTGCCCTGAGGTCTAAATTTTAGTTACCCAAATATCTATTTCAGATGTTCTCTGTGCTAATGTTACCACACAGGTGTCTTGCAAGGGCAAATATTACACCTTTCAGTGACACTTCTACAATGAAATGGTAAATTCTTTTCAAGATAAGGTCAGTCAATATTAAAAACCCAATACATTCTAAGCACTGATGTCCAGCCGGGGGTTGGGTTTTGGTGGGGTTTCTTCAATACTTTATATGGTCTGAGGCACCACTTTCTCATTGAATTATGGATTATTATCTACTGCACTGTACACAAATAAAACACAACATTGCAGGCTCCAATCTGGAGGTGTAAAATGGAGAGTGGTCTTTGATGGGTTGTTGGTTCTTTATTTCTTTTAGTTGCTTGCCCCTACTAAACTGAACAGTTCTTCCAAGACTGAAGTCTTTTGCTAATTTTTCCACTAAATATTTCTTAATTAGAGACAACTCAGAATGTAATTATTTTTTTATTTTAAATATGTGCATTTGAGGTGTCCTTCAAAGAGACCATGGCATTCTTTTGGTTCTTTGGTTGCAAGGCTTTAAAAATACAATACAATACAATACAATACAATAAACCAGGTTGGAAGAGACCTTCAAGATCATCGCGTCCAACCCATCAAACAACTAGATCATGTCACCAAGCACCCCATCAAGTCTCCTCCTGAACACCTCCAATGACAGTGACCCCACCACCTCCCCAGGCAGCCCATTCCAATGGGCAATCACTCTCTCTGTATAGAACCTCCTCCTAATGTCCAGTCTAAACCTGCCCTGGCACAGCTTGAGACTGTGTCCTCTTGTTCTGGTGCTGGCAGCCTGGGAGAAGAGACCAACCCCTGCCTGGCTACAACCTCCCTTCAGGTAGTTGTAGAGAGCAATAAGGTCACCCCTCAGTCTCCTCTTCTCCAGGCTAAGCAACCCCAGCTCCCTCAGCCTCTCCTCATAGGGCTTGTGTTCCAAACCCCTCACCAACTTCGTTGCCCTTCTCTGGCCATGTTCCAGCAAGTCAACATCCTTCCTAAACTGAGGGGCCCAGAACTGGACACAGGACTCAAGGTGTGGCCTAACCAGTGCAGTGTACAGGGGCAGAATGACCTCCCTGCTCCTGCTGGCCACACTGTTCCTGATGCAGGCCAGGATGCCATTGGCCCTCTTGGCTGCCTGGGCACACTGCAGGCTCATGTTCAGCCTCCCATCAACCAGCACCCCCAGGTCCCTCTCTGCCTGGCCGCTCTCCAGCCACTCTGACCCCAGCCTGTAGCACTGCATGGGGTTGCTGTGGCCAATGTGCAGAACCCGGCACTTGGATGTGTTCAATCTCATGCTGTTGGACTCTGCCCATCTGTCCAGCCTGTTGAGGTCCCTCTGCAAAGCCTCTCTGCCCTCCAGCAGATCAACTCCTGCCCCCAGCTTGGTGTCATCCGCAAATTTACTGATGATGGACTCGATGCCCTCATCCAGATCATCAATAAAGATGTTGAAGAGGATGGGGCCCAGCACTAGTGACTGGCCGCCAGCTGGATGTTGCACCATTCACCACCACTCTCTGGGCTCGGCCCTCCAGCCAGTTCCTAACCCAACACAGTGTGCTCCTGTCCAAGCCATACACTCAGTGCAACGCTGCAAATGAGATAAGATGCATTCTTTGACATTTACTTTTGCTTCTACAAATTTTAATGAGAAATTTAAATAACTTACTACAAAACATGGCTAGAAAGTGGTAAAACTGTGCAGTGTGTGGCTTCAAGGCAGAAAGTGTCCAGTTCAAGTTGGTCTCTGCCAACAGGACATATTTGCTGATATACTTAGGCCTACCTCTTTACAAGTGAAAAGCAAGGAATTTTACGTGAGGCTTGTTCTGTGGGTTTTAGACTTTCTCATTTGAAGTGCACATAGGAAACCATTGAAAAGTAAACCCAAATCCTTGAAGGGTGAGGTTTTGAAACTGCTTCATAGCTCTCAGGTCTCAAGGTTGTGATCCTGCATGGACACTGGGCAGATGATCTCAACCTGTCCAAAGCCCTGCAGACAAAGAGCACCTGACCTCCACTCTGTCAGTAGCAAGGACAAAGCAAGTATTACAATTCACATATAATTTTGTTCCAAAACGAGCTCCAGACAGCACTCCCCCTCTAAAAATTAACCTGTATAGGGTGAAAACCATTGGCCAGAGGAACAACATTCATTCCTTCCAAACCTCCCTAACTGTGCTGTGAGAGCTGCATAATCACAGTATCACAGTATCACAGTATCGCTAAGGTTGGAAGAGACCTCGAAGATCATCGAGTCCAACCTGTCACCACAGACCCCATGACTAGACCATGTCTGCACACAGACATTTTTCAGCAACATTCATGTTTGACTTCTTCGGCGTTTCGCATCAGAGAATTTTTGCTCCTGAAGAATGTAACTGTGTATCACAGTATGACCAAGGTTGGAAGAGACCTCAAAGATCATCGAGTCCAACCTGTAACCACAGACCTCATGGCTAGACCATGGCACCAAGTGCCACATCCAGTCCCCTCTTGAACGCCTCCAGGGACGGTGACTCTACCACCTCCCGGGCAGCACATTCCAATGGCAAATGACTCTCTCGGTGAAGAACTTTCTCCTCACCTCCAGCCTAAACTTCCCCTGGTGCAGCTTGAGACTGTGTCCCCTTGTTCTGGTGCTGGTTGCTAGAGAGAAGAGGCCAACCCCTTCCTGGCTACAACCTCCCTTCAGGTAGTTGTAGAGAGCAATAAGGTCGCCCCTGAGCTTCCTCTTCTCCAGACTAAACAACCCCAGCTCCCTCAGCCTTTCCTCATAGGGCTTGTGCTCAAGGCCTCTCCCCAGCCTTGTTGTCCCCATAATCTATCAGAAATGGTTCTGTGTTCTGATATCTGAAAGCCAGACACTTTAAAAATTACCTTGGGTTTAAACTGAGTACTACCATGTTTAAAGAATAAGAATAGCTTTCCTCTATTGGCTAATCATTAACCAATTCCCTAGAAAATTAGGCCCAGTTTGTCTTTTGTTGGTTGAAAATTGCATTGCTCAGTACTAAAATGATGAAGGCTTTGTATCTTGTCTTATAACATTCTTCAACATTTTGCTGATTCCCTATACCAATGTTTCTAACTCATGTATGATGGTGAGAAAAGTTGTCTCATTTGAAAATGAAAAAAACATCTCACTTGACAGATAGAATTAGATTAAATAATCTTTAAGCACGCAGAGACTTTGGTTATGTTTGAGAACCCTTTCCTGAATCTTCATAGACCAAGGCAGACAGCTGGACAGCTCACACAGTGCAAAGCTGAGCGTGGAGAGAAGCAGGTTTATAACTAATTTTGTAGACTGTTTTTGTTACCTTGCAAAACTACAGGGATGTTAGTTTAGCAAGTTGCAGCTTTGACTAGAAGGTTATATACTCTACACTGTATAATCCAGCTACAAAAGCTGCTATTAATGCTGCCTTTTAAATGTTCACGGGCAACCTTACCAAATTAGAATGACAAAACGTTCCTTCATAATGGGATAAGCCTTGTTCTCATGCCTTCTGATGTGTCTGTATCTCCTCTGATTATTTTACAACAAAAACCAGAAGCTGCTGCACCAAAAGTACTGAAAATACTTCCTGTGCCAGCTTTTTCTTGTTGATTCTGCTGCAAGTTTTGGTTCAGTGTTCATAGGCATTCTTATTCACCCCCTTTCCTGCTTAGATTCCCATTAAAGAAGCACAGGGAGTGTAGTTGTTGGAGTACTCAAAAGCTGACACTTGTGGGATGACACTAAGACAAAGAGCTTACAGATCTTTTCTTTTTTAAACAAATAGCTGAAGCATTTCTGATACTACAAATAGCATCACAGTAACTGGACCTAAAAGAGGATTCCAGTCCCTCTGCTTCTCTGTAGGGGACACTTGACATCTGGGGCAGTAACTCAGTCTCTTCAAGGAAGGTGCTATGAAGTACATCATAATAGCCTTTTTCTTCTCTGACATGCCCAACATTAACTTTTACAGCTTACAAGCAAAGCATTAGTCATATATGGTACTTGGCTGTTCTGTGTTTCCAAGTCTTAAAATAATTGTTATCCTCACAGGGTTTTGTTTCTCCCTTCTTTTTCAAAAAATACAATAGTTTGGGTCAGGAACTATCCTTTTGGTCTGCCAGGCATACTCCAGAATAATTCAGTTGCTCTGGTTATGTGATTCAGCCTGTGTAAAGGTAGAAAATGTATGGTAAGAAGATAAGCATGAACAGGAGATAACTCTGTTAGATGGTTTGCAAGAGCATCACCATTAGGATAGCCTAGTCATGATGGAATTGCAGGACACCACAGAAAGTATTCAGATAGCAGATAATAAGATAACATATAATCCAAAACGTCTTTGTCACAGTCAATATAGATAAGGAAATGGAAAACTGATAGCAGAGCGGATTCCTCTTCCAGTTTGTTCTGTTTCTACTTAGTGTCTAACATTCAGAGTTTTCACAGAAAGCAATTCAATGACTTTGTTTTCATCACAGCATTGCAATTACTCCACAAAGCCGATGTAGACAGTCCACTAAGTGGAGGTGGATGCACAGAGCTCTTCAGAGGACACTGAAACCAGATCCACTTGTGGCAGCTGCCCTTCTGAAAGCCATCCTAGGAAAAAAGGCATGATCTTGCTAGGATTGGTCGATCCAGACTCCTCTGCTACTCTTAGCTTTATAGTTGCAAGGAACTTTAAAAACCCCTTTAATTCTGCCTTACAGAGAGGAGGCTTGTTATTGCTGTGCCACGTGGGGGGTTTTATTATTACTATTTTAAATGCCAAACATTTGGAAGGTCTGCAGTATATCCAATATTTGCAAGCTCTCCATCTCTCCCTACTGCTGCTTTTTGGAGCTGCTGCATTTCAATCCATTAGATTATTACCCCTTTTCTCAGAGAGTAACCGACTGCATGTCAGCAATTAGGTATACTTTGGACACGTGAGACCAAGTTTACAATGTTTCTGATTTTCAATAATGGGGGGAAATGCAATAATTTCAAAAGGAAAGGCAAGTACTCCTTTCCCCAGCTTTGTCCCACCTGTAGTTGTGGATCCATATACCACAACAGATACAACCATGGTTTGTTAAGAGGTAGCTTTTTTAAAAAATCACCTAGAATGGGAGAGAGCCAAATTTGAATGCCTGGATTTAATCATATAGAGGGAGGAGAAAAAATACAGAACTCTTCAAATCCCAGCTGACCACTCAAATGCAGAAGCTACTGGTGGTCAGCTACAGCTGACTTTATTCTGGAACCTGTAATTTGGAATTAATTAAAAACTTTCAAGTTTGTTTGTCTAAGTGAAGAGGCAGATTCTGCATTCTCTCTGACTTTACTTGAGATTCAGTAAGGAATCTGCTTCAATGTGCTTGATGATAGATAATCTCTAACCTTCATTTCCATTTTATGTGGTAGAAATCTCTTACAAATAAGTGACTGGACAAAAGCAAGATGGACAATAAATAGGGTGTTAGTGAGGTGAGAGGGAACTCCCTGATTTCTGATGGTAATTTCTGGGATGCCCAGTTGGAGGAGGGCATCTGCAATCTCTAAGTGTAGCTCATGACTTAGCTATGCTGTTGGACACCCAGGAGGAAACAGTGGCAGCTGCTTTATTCATCAGTGTTTGTCAAGGCCCTTCTTTTCTCAAATGCAACATCCTCAAATGGAAGTAAAGATATATAGCAGAGAAATAGAGCACTAACCCTAAGGCAGAAACCAATCCAAAATATTTCCTTTGCAGTGTTTTGCTCTAGGAACACATCAGAGCAATGATCTCAAGTCTGGTGAATACTCATGCTCTTGTGTGTGACTGCGTGTTGGGTGTGAGACAAAACCCAAGTGTTACAGATGCAGAAAGATGTTTTAAAAGACTGTAGAATAAAAACTTATGCTTGCTTTTTTGCCTTGAAGTTTCTATCCTTTAACCTAAAACTGGCTCAGGTGGGGCTGCTTCTTTCAGGGTGAGCAAGCTGAGTGGAGAAGTTTCCAGCACACAGGTGGAAAAAGGGTGAGCAGGAGCTTGAGACTGATGCTCACAGGGCAAAGAAGTCTCTGGTGATAGGAATGAGTGGTTCCTAAGCACCAAAGGGAACTGTAGTACATGTGTAGTTTGCTGCAAAGCAGAGTCATTAATTTGTTTAAATTCATGCTTGGAAGCAATGACCTACTTGCAAGAATGTAGCTAACAGGGGAAGACTTGGGTATAAACCTTTTTTATTTCTGTCCTGCTTTACCTACCCTCTTTTGAGTTTTCTCCATTTAGAGCCAGCTAATTAGTTTATAATCTAATTAAACTTGGGGGTTTTTGGTTTTGGTGGTTTGTTTTGCTTTTTTTCCTTTTTTTTTTTTTTTTTTTTTTAGTTTGGTCATCTTTAGGGAGCTGGCTATAAGGAAAAGCTCTAGAAAGATGTAGTTCAAAGCTATGATTGATAAAGAATCCCATCAGGCTTTCACCTGCCTCATGCAGGGGAAACTAGACTTGCACAGCTTGCTGCCACTTAAAGTTTGGGCAATGGTGTAGCCCCTCCCTATCCCAATTAGGACAAGGGAAAGGAAGGAGCTGAGGAAGGTCAGAAGCTTCAAGTCTGTTGAGATAAGCCATGCTCCTCTTTCTACCCTGTGCATAAATTGAGGCTTCTGCAGTAAGGTTTGTAACTCACTGTGGTTGCTCTCATGGGTAGGCAGGTGGGGTTTTTTTGTGGCCAAACTGAATGATCATAGTCTTGTCTCTTCTTACAGGTGATTGTTGTGTGTAATGCCATTACAGAACTAGCTATAATCTTCTCGTGAATTGATAATTATGAAAGAATAACCAATCCATTCTCAATACAGCTGGGCATAGGAGTGCCTGGCTGACAACTTAGAAAATGAAAAGGGGATTTTTGAGAAACACTTCCTATTAATTCATGCTGCCAGTTGGTGCTGGAATTCCTGTGGATATTACCAGGAGTCAGTCATCTAATTATGCAGGGTCTTCAGTGACCCATTTGATTTTCTTGCACTATGGTGGTTAGAGTCACAAGTTCCAAGAGCAGGCTTTTTTTAGCTCTGCCTCCCTGAAATCTTGCTGCTGTCCACCCACCTCTCTGAAGGGACCATTTTGTATTAAACAAAGACGCTCATGCAGGTCTTATTGTGGGGCTTGGTGCTATCGATTTCTTTCTAAAGTAAACTCAAGGTTAGAACTGACTGCAGGCATTGAAGTGGTGACTTCTTACAATAACTAGTATCCAAGCAAAAAACCAAATTATCTCATTTCCACCTGCTTTTGACAAATCTTGGCTTTCAGAGTTCATTGTGAAATTCTTACTAGGTCATCCAATTAATAGACTGACCAATATTTATTTTATTTCTCTTGCTACAGGTTAATTTTGACCTCTGGGACTCAGCAGAGATATAAAGCCCCAAATAATGCTGCATCAGAGCAAAGAATCTATTGCAACCTAAGTTGAAAAGCCAAAGGTGAAGGGGGAAGGTGGCAGGAAGGAAGACCCCATACATAATTTTTGATGGCATCTCACAGTAAGTGCATTCAAACCCATTTCTAGCAATGAACAGTAGCTTCTTTTGGACTGGGGAGGGGGAGGAGGGGAGGATTAGCAGTAGCAGGAGGTAGGACTTGAAAGCGAAGACATTATTAAGCTAGTCTGCTTAGGAAACAGCGTTGTTTGTATGCTCTTTTCAAGGCCTGTACCTTCATGGCTATGGGTTGAGTTTGCGTCAGTGTAGCGATTTATATACGCGGCTTGCAGAAACTTCTTTTAGCACTTCATTTAGAGGCCTGCATGTTTTACTGGGGTTTGTTTATTCTTTAGTTTGGTTGGTTTGGTTTTGTTTCAAGCATGCACAGCTCTTAATCGTATTTCCTGCCTAGTCTCTAGGTCTTAGGCTAATATCTTAGTGAGAGGAGTCACTTGCCTTGGCTTAGTCCACAAACAGGACTAGTTAGGTATGTGGACTAGCCTGTGTTGGAGCTCATTTGGGCACCGTAGGATTTAGATCTGTAGCCATTCAGAGAGCATTAGCATTTTGAAAGGTTTAACCAACAAAAGCACAATTCTGACTTGGGGAATACAGTTGCTGAGAAAATGTTTAAATTCATGTAATGATTTGGATCTTCAGGACTGCTTGATTCACCCTTGCAACCTTGTCTCCAGACAGTGCCACAGGCTTAATTCACCTGCCAAGTAGTATGAGCGTTCCTTTGAGTCTCTGTAAAATGCATGTGTGCAACTTTGATAGCTTTTACAAGGCATAAAATTGCTGTTCAGAGTAACTCCCTTCAGCTACTTTTAAGTCAAGTGAAGGAAGAGTAAATATTTCTCAGCAGGTTGGAATTCCAAATGCCACTTCTCTTTCTGTCTTTGGAGTCTCTTTATATTTTTTTATGCATACATTTCGTTCAGGTTCAAGCTGAGACATTTAGGGGTCAAGGGAAAAGGAATCTGGAAAAATCATAGAACATTCTTGATAAATATTCACCAATATGGTAAACTCCATGTGTGGGGGGTTTTCCAAAGAAGGACGAATATGTGAAATATTAAATCCATATGAAGAATTCTTTGTGTGATGATAAAATAAGAAAAAAATTACATGTACCTGGAGATTTTTGTTGGTAGTCTTAGTATACAAAATTTCAATTAGACACATCCATTGCTATTTTCCTGAGAAAGGAGCTATATGCTGATGTGATGGGTATTTCACAAACGTGGAGTCTTATTGCTAATGTGATGAGGAAACCACGTATGGTGGAATCAGCCTTGTAGGGAGTCATGTCTCTGGAGTAAAGCTCCTGTGCTGTCGCTCAGTAGCGAGGGTGGGCTGCAAAAGCATGCCAGTGGGTGGCAGAGAGGGCTCTCACTGTGCTGTGCTGCTCCAAACTTTCAAAAGGGAACCCCACAGAGTTCTGTGAATGAATTCTTGTCCTGTTCAGGAGCAGATGCAGTCTTGATCTAAATGGTCCATGGGTTTTGTCATGGGACTCGGTGCTGTGCCATCTAGGTGCTAGAGCCTCTGTGATGAGTACACACTTGAAGTACTTGGGTATGGCTGCTTTGGGAAAAAATTGGATTAAGCTTTCTCTGCCTTCTGGGGTCAAGGTGTTCAATATGTAAAAATTTACACCTCGTTTTCTTGCTCTTTCTTTCTCACATTAGCAGGTTCCACACTTCTGATAGTGATAGCTGAGGTTTTTCCAGTTGTGTGGAACAGATTTAATAGTGGCTAGTCCTGTTTATCTCACTTCTGCATGTGTGCTGGTGTCCTGGGGATTGCTGTTCTACTCTGGGTCAATTCTGCTCCCACAATGAGTAAACAAGACTGCTCCCTCCCTCATCCAGGGGTCAGGTTCACAACCCCAAAAGATTATAATTAGTAAGTTCTAACTTTTTTTAGTCCAACACCACCTTCCAGTAAGGCAGGTAGGATATTCTGCTGAGTCCATTAGTTCAACCATGAGACCGGTGGTTTATTTTCCAATTTTCAGTACCAGGACTGAATCCTTCTTCCAAGATGCAGGATCAAAGAGTTGAGTCTCCACTCTCTAGGCTCCAAAACAGACTCTTTCATGAGGACTTACTCTGAGGATAGTGCAGTTAAGGTAACTCTGAGGACAGCTTCAGACAGCTTAGGTTTCTTGCATGTCCCCAGCAAATACTTTCTCATTTGGAATCAACATGATCAAAGTCATGAAACAGGAATTTGTTGTTCTTTGTTCAGAAGGTGTACTGGCTTTGTCTCTTTACCCCTGTCTTAAAAGGAATCTTCATTATCTCATTATGCATGTTCTATTCTGGTTCACATATCAGATTATGCTTCCTTACAGTTTCTTAGGGCTTGTTTTCATTTTTTCTGAAGCCATGTTATCACCTTGTGTTAACTGATTAACACAGCAAAGAGCTGGATGACTAATTCATTATGTATGGTTTAATCAAAGAGTTTACCTTTCCTTTTGTTTCATAAAATATCTGCAAATATATCAAAGCATTCTTTCAGCTATTTGTTTTTGCAAAGTTAGTTTGCCAAATAATTGCAATAAATATTCCTTTGTGCTGAAAATGAAGCACTCGTTGTGCAAGTATTTCTCAGAGGTATCTAAAACTATTCCCATGCCAGTAGAGACAAAGGGGAAAGTTGTCATGGGCTGGTTTGGATTTTTTGAGCTCCACTCTTGCAATTTTTGGCAATATTTCACTTGAAGAGCCAGAGGAGGATAGGTCTGCTTTGGAAGTAGGTAGGAAGCCAGATTGCTTCCTCTAATTCTAGGTCTGAAGATTTAGGCAGATGAGCTTTACTCTTCAATTTCTTTTTAGAGCTAAAAGGACTGGAAACAAGATGTTGTACCTGTGTCTTCAATATTTGCCTTCCTAAATTCTAACACTTGACTGTCTGAAAATCAGGTTATTAGGCATGCCCTTAATAATGTGTATGGAGCAGCACAGACAGCTCCTCTCTAAGATAGTCTTATCTGTTTTGCCCTGCCATGGATCTCTTATATTTTATCTAACAAAGTTACAGAAGGAAAGGGCATTTGTCATTTGCAATGTTTCAATCAATTGTTGAAATCCACAGTCAGGTACTTCAGCTGGTGGAAGCAGATTACATATGGCACAACTTTATTTGGTGGAAGAAAGATTTACTAGCTGTGCATAAAAAGCCTGGAATCTGGGGGCAGTGGGTGGGTTCTGAGTGGGTCTCTCTCTGTAAATGGCTAAACTGATAAGAAAGTATTGGTATCTGATGGTGCCTGCTAGCTGGAGACCAAAGCATCTTTACCAACAATTTCCTGCTGCAGATCTTACAGGCACACTTTGTTGTTGTTTGGATTGTTAAAAAGTAAATGCAGACACATGTATCAGTGTGGGGTTTTATTTTATTTTCATAGCCATTCCTAAGGAGACAGAGGGAAGATTTGCCCTCTTAAAATAATGGCAAAGATAGCAAATCAGATGGCTGGGGGAGGAACCGCCTTGAGGAGACTGTTTATGAAGGCTTTCATTCCATCATGTACCTTGGACATAGCTCAAGTGAGGGAGAATCTGCTATGCCAAATCTAAACTTGGCCCTGGTAGAGGCAGATAAGGACCTGTGCCTAGAGCAAGCCATGGGAAGACTCATATTTAGAGACAGGCACAGCTGATTGAATCAAAGATAGTGATAACCTGTGGACCAGACTATGCATCTTTTTGACAAGCATCAGCTGTTCGTTCCCAGCCTCTGGGTAACTCCTTTATACCAGATGAAGCATTTAAAAAAACACAATTGCTAGTGATGTAGATTAGTGGGGGAGAGGGAGGTGGAATGTAAATTGGAAGCAACCCAAGTTCTGACTCTGCATGGGTGTCCCGTGGGTCAGATGAGAGAGACTGTTTCCCAGGAATCACAGGCCAGATGACATTTGCAGCAAATGCGGAGGCAAAGGCTATTAGAGATGGAATTGTCTGACTAGGGGGAGACCATGTAAGACACATTAAGATTTGCTAATTCAGTGAGGTCACCATTAGCAACAATTTATTATTGCCAGTGTGGGCAGCTACCCCTAAACCAACGCTGTTGTGTGTCTGGAGAAATCAACAGATAAAAGCTTGCAGTGGACAAAGGGGCCAAATTTGGTGGTCCCTGAGAAACAGCAGGCATGAGGAACAAGTACATTTTTGACTGCAGGAGTTAAATAGGTGGCCACTGCTTGTCAGCTACCGCACAGAGCAGGAGAAACCCAGCTGTTTCTCTGATCAAGGCTGCTGCACAGCTACATGCTGTTTCAAGCTGGGTGAAGCAAAAGTAAAAGCAAACAGTGTTACTGACTGTGAGGTGCAGCCAGTGGAGAAAAAAAATCAGCTGTCTAGAAAAGAGTTTCAGAACTTCTCACAACAGAAATATGATGTCAACAGCTTTGGGCAGGACTTGCCAGAAGCTTCTCCTGATGGCAGCTAACAGAAATACACAAGCAATTGCTTTTACTTTTTTTCTCTTTTTTCCCCAGGAATAATGTCTTTGTAAGATTGTGGTCAACTGAGGGAGTGCTCAGATAGACAGCTTCATGTCCTGTTGCTCAGAAATGGCAGGTATTAGAGACAGTCCAGTTGCCTACATGGCTTCTCATGTGGGTTTTACAACCTCAGATGTACTCTGTACTTCTGCATCCATCCTGCCAAGAACATCTGCTTAGCAAGATCAGAGACAGCCTGAGTATATTCTGTGCTCCATAAAGCATAATTACCAAAGCTCAGCAAGATTTATTCTTTTTCTCACTCTCTCCCTCCTGCTTAAACTGGTATTCATCTACCTGTGACTTTCTCTCCAAGATGACTACCGAGAAGTCATCTGGAGATATTCAAGGTGAGGCTCAATGAGGCCCTGGGCAGCCAGGTCTAGTTGGGGGTGTCCCTGCAGACTGTGGGGGTGTTGGAGATCCCTTTTGGCCCAGACCATTCTATGATTTTAAGTGTAATTTCCACTCCAGTTAGTACAGGGGCAGTGGCAACATACACCTATAAAGACATATGGTGAAGCTGAGCATTAGATCTGAGAATCAAAGAATCCTTTCTAGAAGGGTGAGGGAAAAACTATGACATGAAAACCAGGGAATAAATAGGGAAAGGGTGGGGAATGATGCATCATGCAAGAAAAAAAAAACACAGCAATGATCTGGAGAAAAACATTCAGAATGTTTTTTCCTTTCTTGTGGAATATCACATCTAGTCACTTAAAAGCAAGACATCACAGTGTTTCAAGAAGTGGGGAGAGCAAACGCAGACAATAGCTGAGAAAGGAACCCAGAGGTCTACACAAGGAATTATGTGCAGGTTCCTTCAGCCCACGGTGAGCTCAGCTGTCACAGTATCACAGTATCACTAAGGTTGGAAGAGACCTCGAAGATCATCGAGTCCAACCTGTCACCACAGACCCCATGACTAAACCATGGCACCAAGTGCCACGTCCAATCCCCTCTTGAACACCCCCAGGGATGGTGACTCCACCACCTCCCTGGGCAGCCCATTCCAATGGCGAATGACTCTCTCGGTGAAGAACCTTCTCCTCACCTCAAGTCTAAACTTCCCCTGGTGCAGCTTGAGACTGTGTCCCCTTGTTCTGGTGCTGGTTGCTAGAGAGAAGAGGCCAACCCCTTCCTGGCTACAACCACCTTTCAGGTAGTTGTAGAGAGCAATGAGGTTGCCCCTGAGCCTCCTCTTCGCCAGGCTAAACAACCCCAGCTCCCTCAGCCTTTCCTCATAGGGCTTGTGCTCAAGGCCTCTCCCCAGCCTTGTTGCCCTTCTCTGGACACATTCAAGTGTCTCAATGTCCTTCTTGAACTGAGAGACCCAGAACTGGACACAGTACTCAAGGTGTGGCCTAACCAATGCAGAGTACAGGGGCACAATGACTTCCCTGCTCCTGCTGGCCACACCATTCCTAATACAGGCCAGGATGCCATTGGCCTTCTTGGCTGCCTGGGCACACTGCTGGCTCATGTTCAGGCGGCTGTAGATCAGCACCCCCAGGTCCCTCTCTGTTTGGCAGCTCTCCAGCCACTCCGACCCCAGCCTGTAGCTCTGCATGGGGTTGTTGTGGCCAAAGTGCAGCACCCAGCAGTTGGACTTGTTGAATGTCATCCCATTGGACTCCACCCATCTGTCCAGTCGGTCGAAGTCCCTCTGCAGGGCCCTTCCACCCTCTAACTGACCAACATCTGCTCCCAGCTTGGTGTCATCTGCAGATTTGCTGATGACTGTCTCAATCCCCTCATCCAGATCGCCAATGAAGACATTGAAGAGGATGGGGCCCAGCACTGATCCCTGGGGGACGCCACTGGTGACTGGCCTCCAGCTGGAGGTGGCACCATTCACCACCACTCTCTGGGCCCAGCCCTCCAGCCAGTTCCTAACCCAGTGCAGTGCTGCTGTCCAAGCCACGAGCTGACAGCTTAGCCAGCAGTTTTCTGTGGGGGACAGTGTCAAGAAGGGATTGCTAATACATTCTCAGGACATAAGTCTTCCACAAATTTACCAACGTTAAAGCACACAATCTTCCTTTCTAACCTAGAGACAACTTTAACTGCTGCTAATGTATGTTTCACACTGGAAATTTCTACTGGTTTTTTGTTTGGAGTTTTCATTCGTTGAGGTTTTTTGGGCTTTTTTTTTTTTTCCCCTCCCTTGGAAAGGAGATGGAGCAAGAAGGAAAATGAGACCCATGTGCTCCAGAAAAGAAGTGGTTAAAAAAAAATCAAATCTATTGGACTTCTTTTTTTCCTTTGGGTTTTTTCTTTTCCCCTTTTCTTTATT
Source organism: Picus viridis (assembly GCA_033816785.1). Taxonomy (NCBI): domain Eukaryota; kingdom Metazoa; phylum Chordata; class Aves; order Piciformes; family Picidae; genus Picus; species Picus viridis. The sequence continues at coordinate 8,350,033 of CM066568.1, forward strand.
TTTTGTTTCTTTTTTTCCTTTGTTTTTCGGCAACAATTGGTGGTTTATGCTTTAATCCACACAAAAGGGTGTAGCATCAAACTTCACTTTTGGCATTATTCTATTTATTGTAAACCCTTATAGAGACCTTGATCTGAATTGAGCTGAACCACAGCCAAGCACAACTCCTATAGTAATGGCATAAGCATAACACCTCTGTTGCCAGATCCACTCAAAAGTCACAGATCCTTTCCCTCAGTGTTCAGTTTTGAAGGACAATAAGCAAGCTGAAAGATAACAAAGATTCAAAATGATACTGGAAGATCAACAGATTACTTTCTTTTCTTCCCACCTTCTAATATTCTGAGCAAATCTATTACATATGTTAAAATATACTAAAAAGAAGAGGAGGAAGGACTAGTCTTAACATAACCAGAAGATGAAAGTCATTGTTGTGGGATAATTATGAGCACTGAATTTTAATGGATTTGAAAAAGAAAAGTGGGCATATTTAAAGGCATGGGAAGGTCGAAAGATTTAAAACAGAACCATAGAGAGAGTTGCAGGCAGCATCATGAAGGTGAAATGGAAGTGCAAATTGACAGAAATAGGTAGGTGTTTCTTTTTTGGGCGAATCTTTCGGCAACTGTTCACAAGGATTTCCTTGTTCTTTCCTCTGAAGCTTTAAAGAATGATGGCGGTAGTTGTACTGCTCTAAGGTCTGTCATGAAGGTAAAAACCCAACAGGATCGCTTAATGCTTGAAAATAGCAGCTTGTAATGTGGGCATCAGAAAACAAAAGTTGCCAGCCACGAAGGCTAAGTAGTAGCTGATGTTTAAACTACTACTACTACTTAAGGCTCTCATTAGAATGATTAGATCTTTTCTTCACCATCAGAGCTTATTCTCAGCTTGTACATCAATCTGCCAGCAACATAAGGCTAAAATTGTTGGTCTGTGTCAGCTGAATCCACTTTGGTATGGGAGACAAGGTCTTGTTATTTTGAGGAATAGTTTTCAAACTCTAGCACCTTCACCCTGAATAGTTCAGGTCAGTAAGAACTGGATGAATCTTTAAAAGGAGGGATTAGCAAGGACCAGGTAAAGATGCTTCCTGGAGTGTCAAGGGTGTCATGCCAGAACTATGACAAGGCAAATAAAGTTACAAACTTTCAGCATGTGAGCTTGTATGTGTGGACATACACGTACACAGATACTTACATGTAAGCGAACTGAACTGCAGATGAGTTCTGAGGACGCCAGGCCAAATAAGTCCAAGTACCAGCTTCAAAGCAAATTAACACAGATTCTGCTCTTTCATATTGTTTTCTTAGCACAGGAATAGCTAGTTTGAAACCCACAAGCAATTTTATGTCCATAAGGGTATTAAGCAAGAAGTTTCAATATGAAATCATTATTTGTCCTCTTCTAAATCCAAATACTAATTGCAACCTTGCTGTGAGCCTCCCCTATTAAGGCTATCATAGCCATGGCAACCAAAAGCAATATTAAATGCAATATATGTCCACTGCACAAGATGATTCTTAGGATTTTATTTTGTTTGGGCAGTAGGCATGAATTTCTTTTCAGCAGCCATGATACACAGGTCAGAAGAACTTTCAGTTCTTCAAACCCCTGAGTTATTTTGCCACATATGCTCTGATAGCACTTAATATTTTGTGTTTAATTAACATATATTAGATATACAGTCTGTTTAACTCCAGCACAGGACAGTTTATTAATCCAAGACGTACATGAAAACACAAATTAAGATTTCAGCATGGATTTTACACTGAACCATTTACATTTCGAGATTAAACCCATAATAAAAACTTTTGTGTAGTTATAATTAGGCTGATTTTTTTTTCCTAAAAAAAACCTGAGATAAACCTCTATGTAAATAGCCTCAAAAAACATATTGTGTTTAAGAAAAGAGCACTTCAAATGAGCTGCTTAAAGTCACCTTCTATGCTTTGCATGATAATTGTAATGCAAAATAATAAACAGCACAGGGCACCAAGCACAGCACTTCAAGGATCATATTGTGCCATTTATATGAAGATAATTAGGCTTTTAGAACCAGCCAATATAACTTTAAAACTTTCCAATTAAAAAAAAAAAAAAATAAAAAAGGGAAAATTTTTAAAGGAGAGAGAGGAGGATGTGCAAGGTAAGGTTATTGATATAAGTTTCCACTTGCTTGATTTTCCCGAGGCTATGTGTCCGTAATGATCTGTCTGACTCCAGAGCATCTGAGTACACAGTTGTAGTGGGTTGAGGCAGCCCCCCTCCCCACCACAGGCAAAATGATGACTCTGACAAACGGATTGCAGAAGTGATGGAAAAGTTTAAATAGAAAAAGGTGAAGGTGCACAAAGGAACCAGAAACAGTGACAGAAGAAACCCCAAACACACACCCAGATGAACCCCATCCCCACCTGAGGGTGGGCCCAAGACCCCCAGGGCTCGTTCTTCCCCCTCCACTGCTAGGCTAGTCTCAGCTGGCCAGGCCTGAGACCGCCCATCCCCCCATCCCCCTGTTACCGGGTGCTGGCGAGGGAAGAAAGAGAAAGAGGCGGACCCCATGCAAGATCTTATAGCGGTGCAGGGGGTGTGGTAGGAGATACACGGTTTTCCTGTGTCCACCCACTGGGCTGGACTTCTGGACACAGAAAGTGCACCATGCAGCATAAGGGCACCCAGCCCAAACCACCACAACAGTGAAATTAATTGCTGGGGACATTGCAGTGCACTGCAGTTCGGTAGGCTGTTGATGATGTTTCAGATGTGGATATACTTTACATCTCTGAAAAAATGCTGCTATGCCTAGATTGTGATATAGCGCAGAGGAAAACTTATATTAGCTAAAGAACACATTGCTTGGATTGAGTATTCCAATTTTGTGAGAGAGAGAGAAAGTTCTGTCAACGCCAGTGTCTTCATGCAGGTATAATTGTATCTCTCCTAACAAGATCTCTCTACCACAAAAGCTCTAAAACATTGCACCTTAATTCCACACTACTCTGTCAGCAAAAATTTTTATTCTATACTGTAATATTTGTGTATCTTTATAAATGGTTAAGAAAGGGCTAATACAGTCAGACATCATTAGCATGGGCAGAAACTACTTGGGGGTGTTAGAGATTGACTCTTTGTGCCCGAGATCTACATCATCTTTCCTGCTGGAACCAGTAATTATCTAGCAATTGATTATCAAAATATCCCTTTGCAACTTATTTATAAGGATGATTTTCATGTAAATGATGCCAGAAGTTGTTAAAAGGACAGTGTTACATTGAGAAATATTTTAATGCAGACTGATGAAAAATATTTTTTACCTAGTCTTGAAGTTTGCTTTTAATGGTAGAAAAGTGTTCAGGTAGTTGATATCTCTAACAAGAAAAATCATGTGAGTTGTCTTGTCTGGAGGAATCTCTCTTTGTCCCACTGCTCTGGGGCTACAGTTGCAGAGAGCAGCAGGGGAGAAAGTGCCAACTGGCTGTGCCCGCTCAGCTCCACACCTTGTGCACAGTGCTGCATGCTGGACCCAGCATCTTCCAGGTGCAAGTAGGTCATGTCTGAGGGATTCCTGCAGAGCACCTGAAATGGCAACCCTTTCACCAGAATGGGATAAATAATGAATCACTCTAGATTCTATCCTACATGCAACTCATGTGGTTGTTGGATGTAAACCACAACATCATTTCAGGCCTCTATTTCCCACTTGTACAGAGAAGAAATATTCCTGTGTCTCAGGGGCCACTGTGGGGATGAAGTCACTGAGGGTGCTCCTGCTGTGACATAGTATGAATTCCAGTGGCAATTTTTACAAAGAATATTTGATGCTGGTGAGATAACTAAACTAGAAACCTTTGCAGTGCTCAGTGTACTCTAAGCCATTAGCAAAGAGCTTAGATGGAGGTAAATAGTATCTCTGAGTTTGCATGACTTCTTCATTCTATGGCTCTTCGCACAGGAGTGATTATTCATCTCTTCAGCTCTGCATGGTTGGTGTTTTATGAGAAAAAAAATCAAAGAAGGATTCTTGTGACAAGCCTGAACTGTGACACTCTGTGACATAACACTTAGCTGAACAAAAGCTTGTAGACTTGTTGATCTAAAATCACATCTTATCTCATTCTGAAATCTGTATTTGCTTGGGTGCCAGCTCTTTCCATGCTGGCTTAGTGATTTATTTCCCCCACCCCGGTAATAGTGTGACACCTGACTGTCATTGTTGTAGGAGGAAGAGTAAAGGTAACACTCCCAAATTCAAATATGCTTAAACCATTTTGACATGTAAAAATAAAAAAGCTGATTGCATGTTTGATAGGAATCCTGGCACTAACATTCAATGTGCTAAATCTCTAGAATTCTAAAGGCACAGATTACCTTAAGTGACTGAAAGAGACTTCAAAGAGTCTATAATTAAAACCAGTAATATGTACCATATGTTTTAAAACCCTGAACTCTGTTTGAGAGATTATTTTCTTTCTATGGTACCTGAGAACATATTCAGATATACTGATACCACTATTGTCTTCTTTAATGACCATTCCTGCTGAAGAGTAACCTCTGTGTCTGTAGGCTGAGTCCTGCTTGTGGGACGATATGCCGTTTACTGTCTCAGGAGGCATGCTGGCAAAGAAAGGTGTCTCAGTCATAATACCATCCCATTCTCCCCTCTTGGTCTAGAGAAAACAAAAAAGGTGCAGTTTACTTCCCCCTGCCTGTCTATGGTTCCCCTGGCAAGCACGTTATGAGCAAATTCCTCTTAGTCTCTATTCATGTGCAAAGGCACAAAAGGAGAGAACAATATCTGCATTTTCCACTGTAATCCATACAATATCTGGGTAGGCAGTGTGGCTAGACAGGGATTTGGGGAATTGTTCTCCTGCTTGGGACTGAATGACAAACTGTTCTTGCAAGAGCAGAGTCTGCTGGTGTCATTGTACTGAGCTATCACTGACACACCTGGAGCCGCCTGTGGATGAAAAGCACTTTATAACCCAAATCCATGCCCTTCAGAAGGATTTGCAAACTGTACAACAGCCTAAATCAAACAGCACTGCTAATAAGATTTTGGTGGTTTCACTGTGGGCTACATATGCAGAAGAACTGAGGATTAAGCTCTTAAAGGTTTTGAGGTTTAATAAATAGAAAGAGGCAAGGGGCTGGTGTTTTTCAACCACCTGGGACACCTTTCTTCCCGTCCTACACGATCTCTATGAGGTAGATAGTACCATAGTGTCACAGCAAACTTCACATGGAGAACTGGCATAAATATCTCTAACTTACCTAAATGTTTTTTAACTCTTTCTTACCTAGTCTGATCTTTATTCTTCTCTTATTAATGTTGATTTTGTGGGTTCATCTTGTAATACCCAACATTTTTGTGTGAAGATGGGAATAAGAAAAGACATGACAATGTGTCAGCTTTCTGTCATCCTTAATTACATAGTGGAATTATTCTGTTCTTTGCCTTCCCCTTATTTTGTTGCATACAGCAAGAAACAATGCTCTAGTTTCTCATCTGCTACAAGCAGATATGAAAGTACATCATAGATATGACTTTCATTTTTCTTGGGAAGTTGACCTGTTAACAGTTGAATGATAGCGTTCTTCATGGAGACAAGGAGGTTTTAATTTTCTTTTAATGAATTATTATAATTATTATTATTTTTTTATTTGAGGAAAACTAATTTTGAGGCCTAATCATCATTTGTTCTCAGTGAGCTTTTAGAAGCTCCCCTTCCGTACAGCTTCGAATATGAAAAGTCTGAAAGCAAAATGGCTTATGTCTTAAACTGTTATCACTGGGTTGGTTGAAATACAATTAGACTAGAGACAAAATAGTTTTGTTGGCCTGCTACCCATTTATTTAGAGAATTAATTATTCCTTTCTCCCAAGTATTAAAGTCCAGAGCTGGAATCAGCAAGTCTGTTATAAAAAAAGAGTAAAGGTGTAAAGCTGAATCCTCTATTTTTTTTTCCCCTTCATTGTGAGCAATGGGAAGATAATTCCTTATTACTAGAATTGTTAGCTGGAGGTAGAAGGGAAGATGTGTAAAGAGGGTGGTAAGAAAGAAGATTTGAATTTAAATATTCATGTTTGGGGGCTATTCAATGATATTAGGAATAAATTACCAGCTAAGGACACACTTGATTGATTCTGTTTGAATTTGTTTTATAATATTTTCACATAATTTAATTTATTCTTTCCTTTAACATCCATTAGAGGAAAAGAGAAAAAATATACAGCGTATGAAAAGAACATGGGGAAGTTTTTAATATAATGTTAATAATAGTTGATATTTAATTGAGATTGTATCTTTAATCTTTTCTTCTTCTCCCCTGCCAGTGTTTCATCTCTATTCTTATTATCTTGTTTTCAGCACAGAATTATCACCCACTGGTTTTCAATTACAGCGATGGCCATATTGATTCTCCCCTTGATTTTAACTCGAAGCTGAAAAATTACTCACTTAAGCCAATAAAAGTAGATGATGTGGTTAGTTTTGGTTTCTTTTTTGTTGTTGTTTTAAATAATAAACAAATAAAGAAGAAGAATGATAAGCTTATAATGGTTCTGAGTTATGACCAACTGGTATGGAAATGCATTTTAAATCATTAGAACTCAGAACAGTGCTATAAATTTGTATTTATCTCTTCACATTGAGGTAAGTGGTCCCTAAGGACACAAAACCTTTGTCAGTAATTCTGAGCTGCATTTGTCTGCTATTACTTGAGCACTGAGACCACCTGGTGGATAATGGATTCTGCCAATGCTTCTCATAGCTTCCAAAACCAGGGTGTCTGTATGAAATGTGTCTATTGGGAACAGGCCATGGTCCATACTAGCTCCCAGATTCTGGCCAGGAATTTTCTGGGGTAGTGCCAGCTGGCATGGTCAGAAATCACAGCTCTTTTGGTTTAACAGCAGAGATGATCACATTCCCGGGCTTGGGAGAAATCCTAGGCACTGCTAAATTTACTACACAAATGTAGCCAGAGAATGTTGTCCAGTCTAGAAGAGGCTACAGCGCTTCTCCAAACACTTCTCAACACACAAATAGTCTCATGATGCAATGATGACAAGCTACAAGACTAAAACCAAGATTCAGTGTAAAGTTTGATCTTAGAAGCAAATCCAAGGAGTTGCTGTGGTATGGTTTTGGTGACCATGCACAACCAAGAATTGGTCTTTATTGATTCTTAGGAAGTAAGATCCAAATAAATTTAGGAGCAAAAGCTGAACAGAAGCTTAGCTGTGGTAGTAAGCCAAAGGATTTGATTCTGCACCCATTAATAGAAAACCCTCTTACTACCTTCTGTTAGAGCAGAATGAGAGCTAGCTATAGGGGAAAAATAGCTTAAAGCCATCAATTTCACACACACAATCCAAAATATAGATAGCAAAGGGTCAAAGTTGCCTAACTATAAAAAGGAAGATCTCTCAGAAGCTTTATGTTCAATATGACAGGTAACTAATCTCAAACACTTTTGATAGAATGAGTGTTTTTTAAGGGAATCCACACAGGTGCACACATTAATGTATTGGTAGGTATATGTGTAGGTGGGATTTCTCCACAGAAGGAAAGAGGGAACGTGGTATTTCTCAACTTCAGGAAGATGCTGAGTATCTCTAGAAAAGAATTGCCTGCACTAACTGCAGCCACAGCAGTCTGATATTTCCAGCTGTGTTCTGCACCTCCTGTGCATAACACTAGTGTAACACACCAATACTTATTAGCCTGACCAGGAAACACTGAGAGGCAAAATCACGCATGCCTTTGTGCCATTGGTTAGATTGCTACAAATAATTTCTCCTTCTCTTTGAGTGCATTCAACCCAAGACTACTTTCCAACCCAAGACTACTAATTCACAATGATGTTTACAAATATTTGAGTCAAGATTTTCAGATGTTCTGAAGGCCGGGAAACTCCAGAGGATCCCTCACTCAAGTGGCTTTTTTTTTTTTTTTAAGAGCAGAACCATCATGAAACATTATTTGTGCTATCCTGCTGTTAGGGGTCTGTTCTACCTTAGTCTCTGGTTGTCCTCTCTGCTTCAGACAGTCAGTCCTACTTTCTCAGAGGCCCAGGTGTAATTGCCCCATTTCAACATCCATCTCATACTTAAAGTCAAATATTTGCTTTAACAAAGGCAAAGCTTTCTGTGGACTTGGCAATGCACAGGGTTCTTTTAACATGTCCAGTACTTTCACTTGCTATGCACTGTAGCAGTGTCCCTCTCTGGAAATGTTATAGAAAGTGCCTGTATACACTTGCTCCTTTGTGAAAGGCCAGTATGGCAGCCTGTAATTTGCCAGTCTATTTCTTCTCTGAGATTAAATTAGCTGAGTTGATAGCAGCAGAATTTATAGTTTCATATGAACCACATATACATCCCATGCTTTAGAGAGGGGTAAATGAGTCATAGCTGATTATGGAGCAATTCCTGTCTACATAGCAACTGAAAACAAAGGCTTCTTTCCATTCTTTCTAGGACACCTGCCCTGTGAAAATAAGGTACCTTAAACAGTTGCCTCTCTCCTCCTTTTCTTTTGCTCTTATCGTCCCACACTCCTAGGGCTGCAACCTTTTAAAAGGTTGTCCAAAACTGCAGAAAACACAAATTTTCTGGTGTAGCTCACCAATACATGACACTTTTACTGCCTTTTGTATTTGGGGCAGTCATGTTGCTAATGGCTTCAGACCAGCTGAGTACTCCTGTGTATCATACATACTCTATTTTTCATCCCTCATCCTCCAATTTTTTACATGGAATTAATTTCTCGTGGGTTTTTGTTTTTTAGGGTTATGCCAGCAGGTCTGTGGCTGTTTCTCAACCTGCATAGAGGCTTTTCTACCACAGCCACTCCTTCCTTCTCGACCTGCATCGTACTAAAATGTTTTTTTTTTTTTTTTTCAGACTACAGTACCCTCTAAACCATCAAAACTTCTTGTCACTTCCTGTGAAAAGCTTTAGGTGCCAAATACAACCCCAGAGCAACCTGCGGAAATGGAGTCTCCCAAAGGGGATGCTGAGTATGCATAAAGGTGGACTCTGTTTTTCCAAGACACCTGCCAGAACCTTGCTGACATTTCAGCACAGGAAAATATCTGGCACTGGACAGCTGTTCACAAACTTTTCTCCTTATAGGTAGTAGAAAATGTTCCCTTATTTACACATATTTGTGTAATTATTTTGGGGCTTCTATATATGTGAAAGACTTCTTTTTTTTTTTTTTTTTCTCCATGGTGATCCTCAGGGAATTTACCTCCTCAGTTCTTCCCACTTCCTGCATCATTCCTTGCAGTGAACACATGCAGCTCCTAGTCTTAGTCTTTGTCCTTTCCACCAACCTCATCTGCAGGATGGTTAATTGCTTTTACTGTCTTGTTAGCAAGTCATCTTAGAAGTCTAACTGGAGCATCTCTTTACTACTCTTAAGTTCCTCTAATCAGTGCACCTTGTTCAGTGCTTGATATGTTTGCTTTTTAACACCTCCTCCCACAGTAGTATTGCAAATTGTTTCTCTTCCAGCTCATTCACTCATAACGTTCATGGGGATAAGACTAAGTTGTACGCACCAAGGTTTACCACTTTCTGCTTTTCTGTCACTAGGCTTTTCCAGATCATGTTGAGCAATTGGCTTCTGCTCCTGTTTTTTGAGTAAAATTACTGAGCATCCCATTTGCTGGTAGGTTGAAATGAGGGAACTGTAAGCTGATGTTTTAACTGTTGGTTTTATAAGCAGTTCAAAAGAGCTTGTGGCCCTGTGTTTGTTACCTTTGTGTCATGCATATTTTGCTGGCTTTGGCAAAGTGACAGTCCAGTGTAATTGCAAATGCCAGGAAGCATCTTCACTTGTGGTGGTAGTTCTGAGGTATTTAGCTGTGTGTTGTGTTGTCCTCACCTACTCCTCACCTTGTTTTACTTTTTCCTTTAAATCTCTACTAAGAATTTTGCAAGCCTTTCTACCCAGGTCTCATTTCTTTTTGTAATTTGAATTTTCCATATTGTCTACTGAATAGAGGACAAAATTGTTGTTTGTGAAACAAACCGAATCTTCTATAAAACTTTTTTGCTATTAACCTTGTTCCACACATTGCAAAATCTATTTGCTCTGTTACAGTTTTCTTTACTTCAAGGGTTTCTAATGATCTCTCTGAAGTGAGTTGGAGTTCTTGTCTCATGGTTTAGACAGATGGGACAGATGGGCAGAATCCAACGGTATGAGATTGAACACATCCAAGTGCCGGGTTCTGCACACTGGCCACAGCAACCCCATGCAGTGCTACAGGCTGGGGTCAGAGTGGCTGGAGAGCGGCCAGGCAGAGAGGGACCTGGGGGTGCTGGTTGATGGGAGGCTGAACATGAGCCTGCAGTGTGCCCAGGCAGCCAAGAGGGCCAATGGCATCCTGGCCTGCATCAGGAACAGTGTGGCCAGCAGGAGCAGGGAGGTCATTCTGCCCCTGTACACTGCACTGGTTAGGCCACACCTTGATTACTGTGTCCAGTCCTGGGCCCCTCAGTTTAGGAAGGATGTTGACTTGCTGGAATGTGTCCAGAGAAGGGCAACGAAGTTGGTGAGGGGTTTGGAGCACAGGGCCTATGAGGAGAGGCTGAGGAAGCTGGGGTTGCTTAGCCTGGAGGAGACTGAGGGATGATCTTCTTGCTCTCTACAACTACCTGAAAGGAGGTTGTGGACAGGTGGAGGTTGGTCTCTTCTCCCAGGCAGCCAGCACCAGAACAAGAGGACACAGTCTCAAGCTGTGCCAGGGCAGGTTTAGACTGGATGTTAGGAAGAAGTTCTACACAGAGAGTGATTGCCCATTGGAATGGACTGCCCAGGGAGGTGGTGGGGTCACCATCATTGGAGGTGTTCAGGAGGAGACTTGATAGGGTGCTTGGTTGCATGGTTTAGTTGTTTAGGTGGGTTGGATTGGTTGATAGGTTGGATGCAATGATCTTGAAGGTCTCTTCCAACCTGGTGTGGTGTATTGTATTGTATTGTATTGTATTGTATTGTATTGTATTGTATTGTATAGACCTGCTCACAACAGGCCACATTCTTCTTCCCTTCTTGACATCATCCATTGCAGTTGGAAGAGGAAAAAAAAATAGAGCAAATGGTAACCTCTCTTCAGCCTTTTAACATTTACAGAGTCATCTGTTTCTCTCGTTCTATACCTTCTTCTAGCAGTAGGTATAAGTAGAATGCAATATTCAAATGTGTTCAATGCACTGCTTTTCAGAACTAGAAATTGTCAGATTTAAGGTAGCCTTGGTAGTTAACCATTTCCTTTTTTATTTCCACCACCCACCCCCTCTTTTTTTTTTTTTCTTTATTTTTTTAGATGTTCTTTGTGGTTGTTGAATGTTTGCTTGGCGAATACAACAGATGCTGTACAGGAAGAAACTGGGTCTTTGTGCAGTACAAAAGACAGACTGTTTTTACAAACTTTTTGTGCTGGGTTGCAAATGGGAAGGAGATACTAGTAAAGTCATGTGTTTTCAGGATGTGCTCCTTCATTATTTTTTTTTCTATTAAAATGAAGAAAGACAGTAGCTACCTGCTGCCTGTATTTTCCTTCAGAAGCATTCCAGACAGAAGTATATGTGAAGCACTAGGCTTATGGGTGTGGTGGTTCAGGCTGGGTGACCCCTCTTGCTGCTACATAAGACACAACTCTGGTGTCCTGAGGGTTCAGCCCAATGGGTGGACACAGGAAGCTGCATATTTCATCCCATAATGTCATGCTCCCTGCAAAAAACACCTGCAGAGTCCTGTACTTCCTCCTTCTTCCCTCACCACTCCTAGGGAGATGGTCCCTGTTTGGTAATGGAGGGGGAGTCATCTTTGAAGCCTCTTGGGGCCTGGCTAGGCCCAAGGCCAGGAGGAGAAAGGGGAAGGGCAATTTCAGATCTGGCCAGCTGAGATTAGTCTAATAGTGGAAGGTTCGCAGGGGGAGAAAGAGCCCTGGGGTTTTTGGGTGTACCCTCAGGTGGGGAGAGGGAAGTGTTGGGATGCTTCTGGGTATGCTTTGGGATCTCTTTTGTCACCGTGCTTGCGGTTTCCTGTAAAATGTTCACTGCTTTTCCATTTAAACTTTCCACCACTTCTGCAGTCCGTTTGCCTGAGGTTTTTTTTATCTGCTGGTGGTAGGAGGGAAGGGAGGATTGGCCTTTCAACCCACCACAATGGGTAAGACAACATGCAATTTTTTTAGGGCATCATAATTAAGAATGAAGTCAGTTGCATGGAGAACCTTTACTGAAATAACTCTCCAAAATAATTTACGATACTGTGTTCTTAAATGTGTGCATGGGAACAGTGTGGAATAAATCAATACACCAATTACACAGCCTCAATTTTAAAGGTCTCATTGTCTGTTCTCACACACTAAGACCTGTTTCTTCTGCACTCGTGTTCACTGCAACCTTACTTACTCTTTCTGTAACCAGGAAATAACTGTATCTCTAGTTTGATAAAACTGTGCAAGGTAGAGCAAATTTGAACTGCATAGTTCCCCTACTATTCAACAACAGAGGACTCAAAACATCTGCACGTGGTGAGCGGTGCAGTGCACACTGCCAACGTGTGCTAATTTCAACCTGCTGTCCTGTGGTGGAGTAGGAAAGGAATAAATAACTAGATTGCGATAGATTACAGTATTCAGGCATTTTCTAGAAAACACAAATTGGAAATCAAATCTGACATGGAATCAATACAACCATCAGACAATATGAAATTTTCTTTTAAAGAGGGAGCTGGAAAATGGACAGGAAAAAGGGTTCATACTCATAAAGAGAGCCTGTCTCGCAGACTAGATTAGTGATAGACTGTGGTTTATCAAAGTGAAATGAGCTAGCTCTATGCATCAATCCTTTGCTCCTCAAAGTTTTAAATTTGTAGTGCTCTGTTTCACAAACTGGCCTTTTGAGGGGTAAACCCCCAGGATTATTATCTTAAAATGTGACAGGACAGAGTGTGGGAGAGCAAGAATTACTGAATAAAGGTGTCTTTTAACTTATTCACTAAAGATTCCTGGCAGGTAAAACTCATTTAAAGGAAACACTTTTTTTCATGATCTTCTAAATTCCCATCTGTACTCAGGCAGTTGTGTTTACTGTGTCCAGTTCTGGGCCCCTCAGTTTAAGAAGGACATCGAGACACTTGAACGTGTCCAGAGAAGAGCAACAAGGCTGGGGAGAGGCCTTGAGCACAAGCCCTATGAGGAGACGCTGAAGGAGCTGGGGCTGTTTAGCCTGGAGAAGGGAGGCTCAGGGGTGACCTCATTGCTCTCTACAACTACCTGAAAGGTGGTTGTAGCCAGGAAGGGGTTGGCCTCTTCTCCCTAGCAACCTGCACCAGAACAAGGGGACACAGTCTCAAGCTGCACCAAGGGAAGTTTAGGCTGGAGGTGAGGAGAAAGTTCTTCACCGAGAGAGTCATTTGCCATTAGAATGTGCTGCCCGGGGAGGTGGTAGAGTCACCGTCCCTGGAGGCGTTCAGAGGGGACTGCATGTGGCACTTGGTGCCATGGTCTAGCTGTGAGGTCTGTGGTTACAGGTTGGACTCGATGATCTTTGAGGTCTCTTCCAACCTTGGTCATACTGTGATACTGTGATACACAGTTACATTCTTCAGGAGCAAAAATTCTCTGATGCGAAATGCCGAAGAAGTCAAACATGAATGTTGCTGAAAAATGTCTGTGTGCAGAGTGTTTCTTGAAAAGGACAGGGGTTTTCACCATGATAGCCTCATCTAATCAAACTCCCAGGGTACCCCATGTATTTATCTAAGAAGTTGTTGCAGCCCCAGCTAAGATAACAGGACTCTTTTCATTAAGTTTTAAGAGCTCTTGATTTGAATTCAGAATTTTCCCATCTTGTTCCCTGATCTGTCAAGCTCATGGTAGCTAAGGTAGCTGTGTTAATGATACTTTGTTTGGGATACTTAAATACAAGTATACCAAAAATAAAACAAGCAAGGAAGGGAACAGACAGCAAGAGATGTCCAGTAAGTGCAATTAATATAAATGATTTGAAATTGCTTAAGTGACTTCAAAGGAACTGCAAACCAAAACAAAGCAAACTCCTAGCTCCTAGCCTTCTATTTTCTAGCACCTAAAATCTCACAGATGTCTTGTTCAGATCCTGGAAAGGTTCAAGCAATTGAATTTGCCAGGTTTAAACCTGTATTTACTGCTAATTTGTCTCAGACTTGACAAACCCGTTCTGTCCATGACCTTTGCCATGACCTGGATTTTGCAGCATATTTAGGCACTGGCTTCAGTGATGCAGTAGACATTCTCTCTTCAAAGTCTCCAGTCACCTTCCCAGAACAGTAAACCTAGGTGGTATTTGTTATGTGGAATCCAAAGGAACAAGCTATTGTGAAATATGAATGAGTGATAAACTTTCATTATGATGCTATCAGCAGTTGTGTTACAACAAAGCAATCCACTTACAGCCATTAATTTTGTGGTGTTTTCTGTAAGACTCTAAAATTGTGCTGGAGTAGACAACCTATATATCAGTTTTCCAGGAATGGATTCTGACTTGTTGAATTGTATCAAATGCAGGTTGTTGAGATCTCAAATGCTGTATAGTGTCAGTATCTTTGGGTTGCAATTTCTGAAATACCAGAAAGTAAGAAGTTGCCTCTGTTTGTAGTACCTGCAGTCCCTAAGACAGTGATTTTGCCATCCCCTGCTTGAACTAGTCAGCATATGATGAGTTGTGTTCTTACAGGATCCTTAGGAGGTTAACAAATTAGGTTGCCTTCCTGATGGATTTATACCAGTGTGGGGAATGCCTCAACTTCAAACACATAAAATATGGTATCTGCTAATGAATGAAGGGTTAAAATAAGTGTGTGACACTTTGGTGGTGGAGAGTGAATAGCACAACAGTACTTTATCATCAGTAACAAAGTACTTGAGGATATGAAGCCTGATGCATTTCAAATCAAATACAGGAACCACAGTGGTGATGGATGTTTATGTGAAGCTTTCTGTGTAGACATACAGCAGCAATGCAGTATATGGGCTCACAATCACAAGCCTAGGAAATTTCTGCAATAAATTCTCAGCCAGGCAACAAAGGAGAACCATGATATGTAGACTGCCTTTCTGTCCTTGAGTCAGGTTAGGTATTTGGTTGTTTATGAGCACTGACAAGAAACTGCATGTTTCACTCCTGTTTGGGTGACTGGGAAAGAGATCTCTCACATGCAACAGCAGCAGCTCTCATTGAGAGCTCATTTGCCTGGCATGGCATTCCAGAGACTGTAATTACAGATAATGTAACTCAATTTTCCTGTTAGGAATCTGCTATCTGTATACCAGCAGAACCAGAGTGTGTCACATTCCTGCCACACTCCAGCCAAAGCAGAAGCAGCTGTTGGAGTTGCCAAGCATTCTGGGGTAGGAGGGATGCAGAGGAAGTATTTTTGTGTTATTTGGTGGTGAGCAAGCCTGTAGGATCACCCTGTGCCACAGCACACATGGGCGCTGTGGTGCACAGTTGCTGCAACTCAGTCAAGGTAGAAAAGCACTTCATCTGCTGTGGTCTAATCAGTAAAATAAACCTGTAAAACCAAACCCAAATAGTTCTCCTTGAGCGAAAAGTTCTGATACGCTCAGTATGGTATGTCTCATAGCACAGCAGAATCAGAGGTCTTATTTGATAAGCGTGTAGGTAATTTATTGTCTGCGAGGCCCTCGGAATCAAAGCTACACACAAACTCGGAACCAAGGCTGTTTCATTTAAAGTTGTTGTATTTGTTCTAATTCATGCATTTAGCAGCCTAGGCCTCTCTTGTTTTCCTCCCTTTGCTCTAAAATAATGCCTTCTTACCCTTAGGGCCCACAAGGAAAGACAATCCAGGAATGGATTTTGACTTCTTGAATCGTACCAAATGCAGGTTGTCAAGATCTCAAACTCTATGTATTGTCAATATCTTTGTGTTGCAATTTCTGCAATACCAGAAAGTAAGAAGTTGCCACTGTCTGTAGTACCTGCAGCTGCTAAGACAGTGACAATCCTTTTTGGAGAAGGTGATGAAATTTCATCACCTGGGACTAAATGCTTAGAAGTAAAACGTCACGATTAAAGTAAGTGAAAATGACAATGGGATTTCTGTTTTAAAAGCTAGCATGAAGACACCTGCTGTTAGTGAATAAGAGATATCAAAGATTTTTTTCAACAAAGGTCATCTTTTCTCTTCAGCTGACTCTGTATTTGTAAAAGTCAAGCTGACTTGACTCAATCAAGACTGGCTTTTTCTCCTTCATGCATAATGCAATTTAACTCATGTGAGAAAATGAAAGACGTTTCCTCAAGTTCCAAAAAATCCAGTGGCTGTGTGAGCACCCTTTTAGATAGGTTAGAAAAAATGGTGCTCATACACTTTGACTATCTGTCCTACAGTTAAAGCAGGGACCTTTTCAGCTGTAGTTACCTGGGAAGAAAATATCCACTCTTCTCTTGCTGTCTTCCATTTTACCCAGTTATTTCATTCCTATCAAAGATTAAAATCAACTTGGAGGAACGTGGGAGTTATGTTTCAATGCATGCAGATGCAGCGGCTCTGAAACAGCACTAATACTGCTGTGACAAGTAGCTTGTAATTTCTGGGGTGTCACAGTTCATTTGATGCCATTCATATGTCATGTAGTAAGACAGAAGGACGTAGTGCCTAGCATTTAGAAACTGTTGCATGCTAGTGGGATGGTAAGTGGGACAGATGATCTTGAGGTAAAGTCAGAGAATGTGAACAACTTGGGTCATAAGGACCAGCGGAGGTCATTCAGTCTAACCTTCTGCTCAGTGCAAAACCAGCTTGATCAGGATTTCAGAGCTGTATTTAAGTCTTGAAAATCTTCAGAGATGCAGTTCCTTCGGCTTCTCTGCATTTTCCAGTTCTGCACCACCCTCAGAAGGATGATTTTTCACTTTTTCATTTAGTCTAGTCAGAGTATCCCGTGCTGCAACTTGTTATCCATAGCTTCTAGTCCTTTTCTTTGCATCTCTGGGAGAAGTCTGGTTCAGTCTTGTTTGTACCTTTCTGTAGGTCTGGGCAGGCTGATGTTAGGACCCCTAACTTCATCTCTTCCCCAGGCTGAACCAGCCCAGCTCCCTGAGCCTCTCCTCACAGGGCAGGTGTTCCAGCCCTCGAATATCATGGGGGACCTCTGCTGATTCTGTCTGGTTTGTTGCTATCTAAAACTAGACACTACATCCCAGCTGTCTCACAAATATCAAGCAGAAGGGAATAACCACTTCCTCTGACCCATTGGCTTCAGTCTTGCTGATGCAGCTAGGCTGTGTTGTCAGTTGATTTCATTCTGCTTTCCTGCTGGGCTGTGAAGATTGTGATGGCAATATGGATAGATACCAGGTTTGTGGAGGCAAGGATATGAAAAGAATTGTTCTTATGGCAAACTGAGCAGCATATCTCTTCCTGCAAATTGACCATTACATGAGACTTGGAGGAAAAAAAAAGAAAGAAAGGTTATGTGACAAACAAGGGGGGGGAAAAACTACTGAGGAGCAAAGAGAGCTCTTACAATGGCTTACAGACATTGCCTCTTGTTCCCAAATATATCCAGGCAGGGACCAGAATGTTTCTAGAGATGTTTAAGAGCTGTGTATTGTGGGTTTGCAAAAATACCTCTGAATTCTGGTTGATTTTTGGCTCAGGGGAGACCTTATTGCTCTCTACAACTACCTGAAGGAGGTTGTAGCCAGGAAGGGGTTGGTCTCTTCTCCCAGGAAACCAGCACCAGAACAAGAGGACACAGTCTCAAGCTGCACCAGGGGAAGTTTAGGCTGGAGGTGAGGAGAAAGTTTTTCCCAGAGAGAGTTGTTAGCCATTGGAATGTGCTATCCAGGGAGGTGGTGGAGTCACCATCCCTGAAGGTGTTCAAGACAGGACTGGATGTGGCACTTGGTACCATGGTTTAGTAGTCATGAGGTCTTGGGTGACAGGTTGGACTTGATCTTTTGACATCTTTTCCAACCTTAATGATTCTATGATTCTAAGATATTAGTGGACACAACTTATGCTTCAGTTTATGAGTATAAACAGCAGTAGGGCTTGTTAGGAAAATGCTCATGTTATTTTAAGGTTTGTGTCCTTTGGAGGAGAGTATGGACATGGAGAATAAATGTGCTGAAAGCATGTAACAGCATTGAGTTAAATGTGAGGATTTCTCAATAGAACGAAGTGGGGGAATACTGTAATCTTAGTCATGCTTGTTAATTTTTGAATATTGAAAGTACAAGTGCATTGCAGTGACAATGTATTTATTTTTCAAGTCAGTCTTCCTGGAGTAGCTTACTTTGTATTACATACTGTGATGGTGCTTAGAGCACTTCTCTAAACTATGCAAATACAATTGGGAGACACCGCTTTTCCCCAGCACATTACATGTGAATTTATTAGCAGTTGTGCTCAGATGCACCTGTAAGACCTAACACTAAGAGATAAAAAGTGAGCAATCCTAGCTCTGCCTTTGAGTGAATGAAACAAGAAGGCTCATCCACTGAAACTGTAAGTACTACTGGTGTGCCATGGGAGGAAGGGCTCAACCACACCTCCCAGTGTTGCAGGTGAGGGGAGATTGTTGTCGGTGCCTTAACTAACGACTTGGTTCAAGAGCAGTAAAGTAATCGAATGCTAGCCAATTGGCACATTAGCACGTTGACACCGATGTGGTGGACGGCAAGTGGCAAATGGCCGTTTATTGGAATGGGACACACGGTTATATAGGGTTGGTTTTACACCTCATTTCCGTCTGCTTACGCCTATGGCCTAGGCACTATTGGTCATCCTTATCTTTCCGTACAGCGCGATATCTTCTGGCCGCCGGTCCTTAGCTACCATCTACTAGCTACAGGAGATTGTTGCTGTGCCCTGTCATAGCAGCACTGGCGTGGTGGTATGGCAACCTCTCTTTGTGGCTCTGTGTGCCCTGCTTGGCAATCTGTGTACCATAGCCTTGTGTGGCTATGCCTGATGTGTTTCAAATGACAACTGCATCCATTTTGCAACTTTTTAAAACAAGATTACCATTGCACACAAAGTGCACTGTTTGCATCTAAGAATAACAGCCTGAATTAGCAGGGGAAAGGAGGCAAAGACAGGATAGTTCTCTTTGTTTTGTCACAACTTCTATGAGGACGGTGTTAACATTCTTTATCTCCTTGGGGTATTCATCAGTGCCCCAGTTCCAGCATTTGCTGTACTGCTCCTTGGGGAAATCTCTGAAGCCATATGGTTCACTTGCTGTTCCTGCATTTCCGTGTGCCTAAGGAGTTGGTGATGGTAGTGGTCCCTATTTTTTCTGCTACTTTGCTCCATGTCCTATTTGCTTTTCATACCTTTTCCAAATGAAAAGTGGCTGTTGCACACTCCAGCTTTCGTCCAGCTCAACACTAGAAGCATATAGACATGCTTCTACCAGTATGTGTACCTTCTCCCATATTATTCTACAAAGAAAGGCAGAGAGAGTTGGAATCGTTGAGAGAGTTGGAATCATTAAGAGAGAGAACAGAAAGCTCTGGGGAGATCTTAGAGCAGCCTTCCAGAATTTGAAGGGGACCTACAGGATAGTTGGGATGAGACTTTTTATGAAGGCATGTAGTGATAGGATGAGGGGTAATGGCTTCAAACTGGAAGAAGTTAGTTTTGGATTAGACATTAGGAAGAAATTCTTCACTATGAGGATGGAGAAGCACTGAAACAGGTTGGTTGCCTAGAGAAGATGTGGAAGCTCCAACCCTGGAAATGTGGAAACCAGGTTGGATAGGACCTTGAACAACCAGGTCTAACAGGAGGTGTCCTTGTCCATGGCAGGGGTGTAGAACTAGATGATCTTAAAGGTGCTTTCCAACCCAAACCATTCTATGATACTGTGATAATAGAACAGCCAAAGAGATACAGCTTTTGTGTAGTGAAGGTATTAGAAAAATCTGTCTTAATAATTTTTTAGGTGTAGTTGATCCTCTCTTAGGTAAGTTGACAGACCACACTTTGATCCAGTATATTCATACATCTTTCTCCAGGCCTGTTTTCCCCTGTGGGCCTAATCCCATAGGGAGAGAAATCTGTTGTGTTTTACAGAGGCCAAAACCAAAATGACTGATTTAGGAGTGTTCATGCTTGCATATGTGCAGCATGACACACAATTTCTGAAGAAACTGTTACAGCAAAGGCCTTTTGATGGTGTATACGATGAAAGAGACTACACAGTGACATGTGAAAACACCATTGCAGTACTTTCACCAAGCAGGGATTCCTAGTGTGTTTGCAAGGGATGTATTAGTCTTAAGTTCCAAAGATTTAAAGGGTGTTTAATGACCAGCTAAATTTTATCCTGCTGTCAGAACTTGCTGGGGCTCGTGCTTCAGCAGAGTGAATGAAGAAATGCCACTGGTATGCTTGGTTTAAAATAGCTAAGATCTGGTACAAAGGTTGCTCTATCGGCAGCAATTTTCCATAGCTACATGTCAAAGAACTATATACAAATGCCACAGTGGTTCTGTCATCCAGGATGCAATTGCCTTTATTCAAAGCACTGAATGATCAGAACAGAAATTCACAGGACTGCCAGAGGACCGAATATTGGTCCAGTGTTTGTCAACAGCTCTGAAAACTGGAGCTTGCAAAAAGAGCTGGCAGAGAGTACTCATGGGAGTCTGCTTCAGCTCAGACCAGTGAACCAGTTCACATTTGTTTCCATGCAATTCAGTCCATGACAAGAGCTTGAAAGAAGCATCTGAAGGCTAGCAATTATACTGAACCTGAAGATTTAGCACTTTTAGAGGCATTAGAAAGAATAGACTGATTTGCGTACCCAGAGATTTGATCGTGTATCTCTCATGGGGAAGGTGTTTGTGACAGTATGGTCTTCTGGTAATTCAGACTGTAAAAGAGAAAAAAGAAGAAAGGAGAGAGTAGCATTCATCTTCTGTAATGCACTATTTTAGACACTTACATGTGAAATCTGTTTTTCTTTGAATATTTTTTCTCCAAGTTCACACTTGTACTTCAAAATTTTATTGCTCATTAACAGCAAAACAATTTAGCATTTCACTTCCCCCCCCCCCCCCCCCCCCATTTAATTCTACTTAAGTCATTTGAGAGAAAAAGATGCAGAAGTAAACAGAGATTCTGCAGACATGCACGTAGTGTATCTGTTCTTGAATCAGTAATCCCTGTCCTAGGAGAGGTGTTGGATACTAAGGCACAATATCCAGTATTTCAAGGACTTGAGTACATTATACAGCATGTCTGAAATACAGCTGTGTCATTATTTACATTGTACAGAACAAAGGAGTGTTTCAGGAAATGTCATGGATGATTAAAGTGGGGAAAAAATGGATTCCCTTCCCCATACTGCCACTAATTTTCTCTGTGTCCTCACAAGTTTCATCTTGCAAGCTGTTAAACACATGCTTTCTGGATGACCCAACTCGCTTCAGAGTACTTTAATACACACAAGTATTATCTACTCAATACAGACAAGTGTTTTCAGAAAGAAGGGCCTTCAGTCTTGCATGCCTCATTTCCAATATCCCTGAAATCAGGAGGATATATCTATTAGTTTTCTGGGATATATCTATTAATTTACTCAGACTGAGAGGACATAGTTTTTGAGATGTCTGAGAGGTTTCACCAAGTAAGATGAACACAGAGATAGCAAAAATGCCAGCACACATGGTACAAGTGCAGATGAAATTCAAATCTATCCTTTTCAGGGATGTAATGTACCTGTTATCCTAGAATTTTATCTACAGATTTTATCATCAAGTGACTTTAAACTTTGAAACCAAGGAGTGCTTTAAATAAGCTTGCCCACTATAAAGTATGTCAGAAGAAACATATTTATACAATCTGGGTTGGCAGGCTTTTAAGGTATTCAGTTCAGCATTTACCTAAAATGTAGCCCATTCTTAAGCATATCTGTAGATAAAAATGAATCATTTAGTGTGACATTTTGGTGTCATTCAGAATTCTTACTTGATACAATTCTCAGGGTTTGTTTGGTGGATACACAACTACGATGGTTATAGCTGACTCTTACAGAGACATCCTTTGCCACGTAACATAGGTACAAGCTGGATGTAAAGCAAATAGCAGGTTCACTCCAGCTTGGTCTTTAAAAGTGTTTTGAGTGTTGCAGTGTTTGTTGTGGTTTTTTTTTCTTTAGTGGTTTATCATTTCTATGAAGTGTCAGCCTAACAATCCTCCAGCTAGTGATCATGGTATAGGGTCCAATACAGTATAATGGGAGCAAAGAGAGCAGAAGCTTTATTTGGAGATGGACACTACAGTAAGCTGTGGTTTTTTGCTTTAAAGGACTGGTATTTTGCTTGTTGTTTTGCATATCTTTCCTCACAGTTCTGTACATTTGTGATTTTGTAACCAAAGAGAACCTCTCATAACTCCTTCAATACATTTGTAGATGCAACAACCTATGCCAGTATATTTGATGGTTTACCATCAAAGGTGATGAAGCTTCCACATATACTAAAAAGTAAAATATCTGTCTGCCCATAAATGCAAACTGAAGATTTTGTTCAATCCTAGGATTTTTCTTTGCAGAAGTATTTGTGATCTCTCTTGAGATCCAGAATGAAATCATTGAATTTCTTTATGTTGCACAGAAGAGAACCATTGGACAGGTACAATTTGGTCACTTGGACTCACTGCTAACTTCTTATTGAAATTGGCCTAAGTGCTTTTGAGGATGTGGGCTGCCTCACAGACCACTCACACAAACGCAAGAAACCCCGTAGCCTGCTACTGCTTTAGCTTTTGCCCTCAGAAAAAGGTCTATTTTCCTCCCCAACACAGTACACATTTAAAATTCAGCTGGACAGGGTGCTGGGCCATCTTGTCTACACAATGCTTTTGACAAGAAAAGTTTGGACCACATGATCCTTGAGGTCCCTTCCAGCCTGTTATTCTATGATCCTATTTAGAGTTATTTTACTGTGAAAAATTATGTCCACCATTCACCTTGCAGTCAGACACATACTGGCACACTGTACGAGTTTCCTGATGTCTCCCTCAGTCATGAAGTTGCTCAAATGTGCAGTATCAGTATTGGGGGAATTAGATAAAAACTTTTCAAAATGGTTTTGCCTTTGAAATATTAGGACCTCCATATCCATATAGGCCTTATTTTCAAGAAAATGTGAAGGAATTTACAAAGAGAACTGCTGAACATTATTTTATTCATCACTAGGCGTCCTCTCTCTGCTAGGAGCATCTCCCTTTCTTCTGCCTCTTAAATTGTAGTCATTTTAGATCAGATTTCAGCAAACAGAAGCAGGCTTAAGGTGAGGGGTGTACCAGCTTTGGTTAATAGGTCAGAGCTTTATTGGATGACCACCCCACTCTCTTTCTAAAGAGCCACCAGCCTCTGGTGCCAGTCCATGGCAGGAAAACAAACGTTTGAGCAACCTCCTTTCTGTCTTTTCTGAG
This sequence comes from Picus viridis, assembly GCA_033816785.1. Classification (NCBI taxonomy): domain Eukaryota; kingdom Metazoa; phylum Chordata; class Aves; order Piciformes; family Picidae; genus Picus; species Picus viridis. The sequence goes on from CM066568.1 coordinate 8,373,525, forward strand.
ACACTGAAACTTCTCCCTGAAGGTATGATTTTCTTCCACTTGGTCCCTTTTATTTTATAATGAAGTACAAAGAGAAGAGTGAAAAAAAAAACCTTCAATTTACATACTACTTACCTGTGGCAGAATTATTCCTTATGCATGGGCCTTTTGAAGGTCTCTCAAATGAGTGCTATGTTAGAGTGAACTCTATCTGCTGCTTGAAGGCTTTGGGAAGTTTTCTCCTTCTTGGTCCTTCATAACAGGTTTCAAAATCATCTTGTTTAACCTTTACCTATAATGTTGAAATGCACCTGAAAATCCTAGACCTTTGGGGAAAAAATTTGTTTTATTTGTAGACTGGTTTTCTTTAACTTACCAACCCTTAATGGGTGCCTCATCCCTGTTTATTGCTCCTGGCCGTGCATAAAATCTAAAGGAATATCTGGGAAAAGGCAGAATCTCTACCATTTATGTGTACAAAGACTTGGGGTCTGGCACTTGCTCATTTGCAGTTACCCATCTGAAGGCAGGCAGGGTTTTTGGATGAGATAAAATGACTATAACCTGGCTGTTGTAATACTGTGCTGTGCAGCAGCTCCAAATTCTGCTATGTGCCAGTTAAAACCTCCTTATAGATACACTAATCAGTCCTGACTGCCAAGCTGTGGGTTAAGGGGTAAGTAGGTTAGTTCTGTGGAGATGGACTCTGTTTTGGGGAAAAGGAGACAAAGAATTAGTCATGGGTGCCTCCTTTGACATACAATTTGCAGAGATTAAATGCTTTGTGTTACAGCTATAGATTGGGTGGGATTTGAGGCATGTTACAGCACAGAGCCAGGAGCAGCTGCTGTCATTTTTAGTGGCAATTCCAGAGCAAACTATATTTGAAAACCCTTATGGTAAGGGCTTCTTTGTGAATTTCATATGTAGGAAATGATGGGCTCTGTAGATAAGACAATGGGTGAAAGGAATGTATATGAGCATATGTACAAAACACTTGAACTGAACATAACACATCTCATAAAAGCAACATATATAAATAATATAGATTATATAATTATACATAATGTAATATATGAACAAAAGTTATGCTTTGCCTAAACCCTGTGGGAAATTGGTGGTGGAGCTAGGAATTGTGCAATACCTCATGTATCAGGTGGAAGACTGTTGTTCTGTAACTGCAGCAAAGAGCTGAAGAAAGGTTTATTCTTATATTAAGTTTCATTTTTCAGGCAGTATTGCCCTTTTAAAGATACCCCTGCAAAAGATGGACCTTTTAAGAATGTCTGCAGGTCTGGACTCCTTCAGATTAATGGGGGACACACATTTCAAAGGGAAGTGGTGTTCAGGGGGAATTCTTTACCAGTTGCCCAGATCTCAGCTGCAGACATAACGGATAAGTAGTAAAGGAGTTTAAATTTCCTCAAGCTGCCTTCTGTTGTGCTTCAGCTTTGATCTGCAAGGATTACCTCAAGAGGTGGGATGAGTTGATAATTTTCCACTCTCATTTGACACTTCCCCTTTCTCTAGGGGCTGCTGGGGTAATGCCCATTACCTACTAGGTGAGTTGAATGCAATACCAGAACCTGCACTTTCTGGGTGTTAACTGACTTCACAGGCAGATAAGGGGAACATTTGATGATTTTCTTTGGTTTTAGTGTAGCGGCCAGGTAACTACAACCAGTCAGGTAGACTTCCTACTCTGGTCAGCCCATGATGCCACCATTTTTACCTTGTCTTTTCCTGTAGTCCTGGTTGTGTGTATGCTTGGCACTGGATGAGGCTGGTCCTTCTGCTGTGGCCAGCTAACAAGCTTGCTTGGCAGAGGCTGCCCTGAAAGGAAAGAAGTGGTGATGGAGCATGATAGCCAGGGTGCATGTCAGCGGGTGGCACCTCATCTCAGTTGTGTCTTACTCTAAGGTATACCCCAAAACTACAGTGTACTGTGACAGCTTTTCAGGTACCACATGCTACTACTGTACACCATGCATCCGTAGCCTTTCATGTAGCCCAGATCTGCATTGCAGGCTCTGGCCCACACAGTGAAAACAATAAAACCTGAGATATAATTTTTGTTATCTGTGTCGGGAAGCAGATACCTCTGTGGTGTAAATGCTCTGAGTCAAACCACTCAGATAGTCACAACTGCACTTGAAGTGATACAGCTATTAGTGGTAACCTGCAGGACTTTCACTATGCCTTAGCTGACATAGAATGGTTTGGGTTGGAAGAGACCTCCAAAGGTTCAATCCCACTGTAGTCAGCAGGGACATCCTCCACTAGATCAGCTTGCTTCAAGCCTTGTCAAGCCTGATCTTGAAGATCTCCAGGGATGGGGCTTCAACTACCCCCTGGTGTTCCAGTGTTCCACCACCCTCATGGTGGTGGAACATCCAATCTCAATCTGCTCTTCCCTAATTTCAAGCCATTGCCCCTCATCCTATCACTCCAGTCCCTCTGCAGCCGCCTTGTAGGTCCTGTTCAAGTACCGGAGTGCCTCTATAAGGTCTCCCCAGAGCCTTGTCTTCTCCAGGGTGCACAAGCCTAGCTCCCTCAGCCTGAGGGAGGGGTTCCTTAGAAGGAGGGGTATTCCAGCCTCCTCATCATTTTTGTGGTACTGTGTTCAGATCAAGGAAAACTTTTAGTAAGGTAGGCAAAAACTATTTCTTCACTGGAACCACATCATAAGGGGTCAGCCAGACCTACCACCGTGATCTGTGGTGGGGTAAGCGGCTTCTGGCCTTCTCACCTCCCCATTTGAGAAACAGAGCGATTTTCATTTCACAACTGATTTTTAAGCTCATAAAAAATAAAATCATAACTGATTTTTAATATGTCTTATGTGGAGATGATTTCTGTCTGCCCATCTTTCAGGAACTTTTGTGCCCATCAACAAGAACGAGTAGAAAGACAGTAATTTCAAAGTTGCTAAGTCCCTGCAATCTTCATGAAAATGACTGGATGGTTAGAAGGGAAAACCCAAACACCTGTTTAGTGCTATGGTGAGGGAGACGCCATAGAGGCAACTCACTCTATAAGTCACCAGAGAATCCACACCTCTAGATGGCAGGAAAAGCTTCAGAGTTTGCATGTTATTAGTTCTCAGACAGAGACACATCTACTAGAAACTAAAACAAAATCTCTGCTGCTGCTCCCAGGAAAAACTGATTTTTAATTGTATAAAATCCATTCTGTAAAAGAAGTGTCTGTATCTTGCTCCGAAGATTTATATCCTCCCCTCTCTCCATACACATTAAGATTTAAGGTACTCATCAGTGGGAAATATGCAAATTCTCCCACAGGACTGCAGTCTCTCCTTCAGTACTAACATATTAAAACTAGACTTCTTAAACATTCATATTAATTAGTCTGTAAGGTGCTATTATCAAAATATGGTTTGAATATGTAATTATGAGGGTGTGTTGTCTGGCAGGAACAGATCCTGCTTCCTCCAAAGTAAATGGCAGCTTCACCATTAATTTCATGTAAGCGATAGTGAGCCCTAAGGCAGCAGAAATGGGAAACAATTTTTCCCTTCCTGCCTCCCTGGAAGCATTGTCCCACCCTTGCTGAGAAAGCACTTCACCTCTCCTGGGAAGGGAGATAGAGAGAAGAGCGTTTGGCAGCTATTATCAATATTCATGTACAGCTGCAGTTCACAGGCCTTATTCCCCACTGAAATGTGCCATTAACTTAGGCAGGGCTCAACCCACAGAGTGGGATGGACCCCTTTTACTGGCAGCCAGGCAAGCCTGGCTGTCCTCTAGGTGCATCTACTGTCTCACTCCAGGAAAAAGCAGCCTGATTATTTCCAGTGTCAAAGCTGCCTTTATCACCTAGTCTCAGGGCTTGCGAAAAGGGACAGCAAACCACCCTGCATGTCATAATGCTTTGGCAGAGACTGGAGGCTTCAGACAGTTGCAGAAGTTCAAATTCTGCCATTTCACTGGATTTATAATGAGGCAAAACCTTTGCTCACTGTGGTGGATTGAAGTTTCCCCCAGCATTAACTTTGCCAGACCAACTCAGTTAGAAGCAAATGAAGCTGTGTTTACAAGTGAGAACTACACCCTACAATGGAATGCAATGAATACGTACAAAATACACAGTATTTACAACTAGCAAACAACATGAAAACCCCTGGTCAGAGACCAGGGAAGCCATTCCACTGCCCCCACTCCCCCTGTCCCACAACAGAGAGAAGCAGAGAGAAAGCAGTGGGTTAGACTTAACTAAACAATTTCAGCCAAGGCCAGCCAACAAACAGGTTAATCTCTCCTGAGATCAGAAGAGAAGAAAGAATTGTTTAGGTATAGCCTGTCTTATTTGAGATATTTATCCAATGAATTTGTTTAGAATAATATTTTGTTTTCCTTTTTACACCTAGCAGTGATTTATTTATATTTTTCTACTTTTCTGCTCAAAATCTTTAACTAAATTTTAAAGGCATAGCCTAGAACCACCACACTCGCCCCAGATAAATGCAGTGTGAGAGCCTGCATGATAGGGCAAGCTATTGGTTCACAGGACGTCAGGAGTCGGAAGGGACCTCTGGAGATCTTTGAGTCCCCGCAGTACACCTCAGAGTAGGAACTCTTATTGTTTGTTTGCTTATTTGTTTCTTTCTGGTCAGTTTATTTCGCCTTAAATAAAGATTAGCATGGTCTAGGAAATGCAAAATGGGACTAGAAAAGTGGAAAGAGATCTTAGAATAGAATTAACCAGGTTGGAAGAGACCTCTGAGACTGAGTCCAACCTATCATCCAACACTATCTAATCTACTAAACCATGGCACCAAGCACCCCATCCAGTCTCTTCCTAAACACCTCCAGTGATGGTGACTCCACCACCTCCTTGGGCAGCCCATTCCAATGGGCAATCACTCTCTCTATGAAGAACTTCTTCCTAACATGCAGCCTAAACCTCCCCTGGTGCAGCTTGAGACTGTGTCCTCTTGTTCTGGTGCCGGTTGCCTGGGAGAAGAGACCAGCCCCCTCCTGGCTACAACCTCCCTTCAGGTAGTTGTAGACAGCAATAAGATATGCCCTGAGCCTCTTCTTCTCCAGGCTAAGCAACCCCAGCTCCATCAACCTCTCTTCATTGTGCTCCAAACCCCTCACCAGCTTTGTTGCTGTTCTCTGGGCATGTTCCAGCAAGTCAACATCTTTCCTAAACTGAGATCATATTGTTCTGCCACTGATTTATTTGCAGTTTTGGGAGAACATGAAGATATTTCTCCAGTGTCAGTTACAGTGTTTTATAATTTGGTGGAAGAGGTTTCCCCTCTTCTTGGCTTAGCCATACTCTAAAGCACTGTTTTTTCCTAGAACTAGAACATTTTCCCTCTCTTAGCCAGCATTTCTTTTCTCTTGCAATTCCTGTATCTCCCATCCACTGCAGCAAAGTTGCACTGCATTGGGAAGAGCAAGGGTAGAACACAGGCTTCTTCTCAGCCACTGCCTTGCTACCTCCCCAGCCTGACTGCTGTGGGGGTCAACTATCGTGATGGAGTGTCCTCAATGTATCCAGAAGTCTGGGTGCTCCACCACCCAACAAAGCTGCCCTGCTGGTTTAGGGAAGGATGCTCTGCAAGATACCCCCAAAAGGATTACATTTCACATATGCTCTGTGCTGGTCTAACTAGACAGGTGTGTTTAAAAACCTCATAATGAGATTTTAGGTCTCGAGGCATTACTGCTTCTTATTGCAAGATGGACATCACCTAATTACACTCATAATCATGACAGTGGCAGTACAGAACTCCCATTAGCATCTTGTGGTTACAAGATCCCAGCCCAGTCAGTATCAACAACCCTGCTGGTCATTGGATGTTAAAGGCTGGATTGAAATCCCTACTTTATTTTGACCAAACCACCATCATGTATCACAGAATCACCGAGGTTGGAAGAGACCTCAAAGATCATCAGGTCCAGCCTGTCACCACAGACCTCATGATGACTAAACCATGGCACCAAGTGTCATGTCCAATCCCCTCTTGAACACCTCCAGGGATGGTGACTCCACCACCTCCCTGGGCAGCACATTCCAATGGCTAAAGACACTTTCTCTGAAGAACTTTCTCCTCACCTCGAGCCTAAACTTCCCCTGGTGCAGCCTGAGACTGTGTCCTCTTGTTCTGGTGCTGGTTGCCTGGGAAAAGAGACCAACCCCCTCCTGGCTGCAACCACCCTTCAGGTAGTTACAGACAGCAATAAGGTCTGTCCTGAGCCTTCTCTTCTCCAGGCTAAACAATCCCAGCTCCCTCAGCCTCTCTGCGCAGGGCTTGTGCTCAAGGCCTCTCCCCAGCCTCGTTGCTCTTCTCTGGACATGTTCAAGTGTCTCAATGTCCTTCTTAAACTGAGGGGCCCAGAACTGGACACAGTACTCAAGGTGTGGCCTAACCAGTGCGGAGTACAGGGACACAATGACTTCCCTGCTCCTGCTGGCCACACTATTCCTAATGCATGCCAGGATGCCATTGGCCACACCTCTGGCTCATGTTCAGGCAGCTGTCGATCAGCACCCCCAGGTCCCTCTCTGTTTGGCAGCTCTCCAGCCACTCTGACCCCAGCCTGTAGCTCTGCATGGGGTTATTGTGGCCGAAGTGCAGCACCTGAAACAGTAATGGTGAAGGTCAGTGACAAAGGGGATGTATAACAGGGTTTTCAAAAATAGCAGGCATGCCACGGGGTGTTCTCCATATGCACAACAAGGAATTTCAGAAGCCTCTTTTAGGTGTGTAACTGTTACCTTTTTTGCATCTACCTACCTCTAAAAATTTGACCTTTGGTAACCAATCACTTGAACTGAACTATTGTTTGTGAGCAGTGGATAAGAGAGAACCTATATCAAGTTAACAGCCTCTTAACACTCAAATGTCACTCATTTTTGTTAGAATTTTCCCCACTTGACCTTTCTGTTGTCTTAGAGGAGAACACGAAGTTGCAATACATGGGGAGCTGAGAGAAAAGCTTATTCTCACCCTCTGTCTAAACATTATATATCCTTGGGACTTCAGAAGTATTCCAAGATTTCCTGTGTTAAAAGCTAGAGTTCAGTTGAGATAAACTTATGCAGAAACAAATTCCCAAACACTGTGTATTTTCCCCAGCTTCTCTTTATAAGCTACAGTCTTTCTGTAAAATTGAATAGCTACCAGTCTCTGCAAAACCCAGCAATTGCTAATTCAGTATAGTGAAGTCAGGACAGTCCATCAATGATGTGCTCAACAAAGTTCTTTCACCTGGCACCTTTAGCACAGAATTTGACTACAGCAGTGATTGTGTAACTAGAAAATGCCATCAGGACTGCAAGTAAAGCTGGCTGCTATACTGACTGTACCTAGCCACTAGAGAGAGACATTATCCCATGTAGTAAACTGAAATGTTTCTCTTGCAAAATGTCCAGGGACCTCTCCTCAGAGTGCAGCATCCTGTTTGTCTGGAGAGGATGATAGAGTCAACTCACTGACTAAACCTTGGGGAGCTGTGGCCATGAGAATGTCGCACACTGCGTGTTCTAAGAGGCCATTACAAAATGCTGTAATGATGACATGGGAAGGTCTCAAATTTACGTTTGTATATTTTTAATCAAATTGGTTCTTCCATGGCTAGACAAGGGAAGAAGCAAGTTAATAGTGCTTCAGTGGAGCAGGGCAAATACTAATCAAGCCCATGCAGCTTGCTTCTTGCAGCCTGACACTTGGGTAGACACAGACTTCTTGGGTTTTACAGACAGACCGAGACTCTGATCTAACAAAATGTGCACTGAGCTGCAGGAACCCAAATATTTTTGTAGACGTTGTTGCAGACCTTCAGAAACAGAGGTCCTCTGTGGTGTTTGCTGAAAACAAGTAATGCTGGCCTTGTTTTGACCAAGTATGTTATATACCCTTTTTGCTCTGAAGTGCTCCCTTACAGAGAGATGTTACCTGTCCCCTTTCAGACATCAGGGGGCAGCTGGAAGCTGGCTGAACACAGTCCCTTCTGCATTTGTAGACCCGCTGCTTCCGCTTTTCAGTGCCAATACAAGCCCTGTGTGACTACTGGGTTTGTAACCCGAACATTAGAGTGCTACGGTGTGCTGTGCTGCTGGTGACAATCTCAGAGGCTCCACTGGTGTCTGAGTAGTTAATGTGGGCCGCCCAGTCCTGAGACTAACAGGTGCTCATCTGATCAGAATGGAGAACTGGGCAGACTGGAAACTGTTATGAATTGATAGCGGAAATGTATGTAAAACTAACACAGCATTCAGGCTGATAAATGTGTGGTGCAGACTCAGAGGTCAAAAGCTGAACTTCTATTTGTAAAACCTGCCAAAACATTCAAACTCTCAAGCACAGGAAAATCTAGTTAAAGTAACAGTGGTGGGAAATGTAGGAAGTCTGATCACGATAAAAATGCATCTGGATACAGAGGCATCACCAGCTCGCCCTGTGAATAGCAGCATAGTGCCTGATGTGTAAGTGGGGCCGAGTATTTAACCTCAGTGGTTTTCTGCAGTTAGGTGCCAGCTTTGTGTCCCAGAAGGAATTCCTTGAGAGAAGAGTAAGCACTGGCTTGCCGGTTTGATCTTTCACAGAGTACTGAGCAGGGATCTGCTAATAGAATCAAGTGGCCGTTTCCTACATGTTTTGTTTTCTTTTCATGCAGGCAACAAATGACACTAACATAGCTGTTTAAGTTATTTAGGAAGTCATAGAGTTCTCCTTCTTGCTCACACATAAACACTAGATAACAAGCATTTGATTTATCACCTCTAATTAGTTATTTTATATTGGCCCTTTAACTTCAAGTTAGCATTTATATTAGTATCTTTGCTTGCACCTGCACTTACTCTCAGTTTCCAAAAATAGAGTAGAGGCTCACATGTGAAAATCCCACTAACTTCACAGGCTGCATTGAAAAGCTCCACAGAACCACTTTAACGCTCTGAAGGTACATGTTCAGCTGTATGCAAACATGCAAAAAGAAGTCTCAGCCATGGATTTCCACTAGGACTTAACTAGGCACAGGTTGAAAGTGAGCATTCATTTTTTTTTTTTGTCTTGCAAATTAGCAAGCACTCAGCTGAGGGGACTCCTCAATCATTATGCAAATAATAAATGGGTAAGATCCTCTTTTCTCTTCTCTGTGTATAACAGAACACCACTCCAATCTGCTGTGACACTAAAACATTAAAATGAACCTCTTAAAACCCCCTCTTTGAAAAGCTAACCAAACCTGGGTTGCAGGCAGGGGTATTTCCTGGCCAGCTGTACGGATTCCGAGAAGCTTTTCTAGAAGCTGGTATGACACTTTCTAGCATCTTACAACTGTTTCACACTTCTACTTTTACCACATTTTCTGAATACTGGAAAATTACCTGTAAACATGAATGTGTAACTTGAAAAAAAATGTGTGCAGTACATACTCATGTATCACAGGATGGTGCAAACAGCACTTGAAAAGTCTGTAAGTCAATAAAGAATTTGCAGATTATACACTGAGTGAAAATAGGGAATTATATGCACACAACTCCCATCTTGGTCGCTGATATTAATCTTCAAAGAGGAGAAAACAATTTATAAAAACATAAAGGAAAATCCTACCCTCAGTTTCCATGAGGAGAAAAAAAATGTGCAAGATAGATTCACAGAAAAGTGAATTATATTCTGCTTCTCCTCAGCTTAACAAAGATGGACAAGGACAGGTCCCTGCTCCTCCCGTCTAACAAGTTGTCCGGCTCCAGGACAACACAGCATCTTGCTATTTGCCTTTGCAATATGGATCCATCATCCTACTCTAAAATTCAGCAAGTCCATGGTGCTGTGCAGAGGGAATAGGAGGAGGTTCAGGAACTTCCTCGAGACTTGAGCCAAGCTGTGAAAGGACTTCACCTTTCTCCTGAAAGAAAACTGGTGGGATAAACTTGTGGCATTCCCTGTCTACCATCTAAATTTAACTTCATTGGAGTTGTGCATAGGCACAGGATATCTTCTCGGGATATCAGGTAGTGACAGGACTAGGGGGAATGGAATGAAGCTGGAGGTGGGGAGATTCAGGCTGGACATGAGGAGGAAGCTCTTCACCATGAGAGTGGTGAAGCCCTGGAATGGGTTGTCCAGGGAGGTGGTTGAGGCCCTGTCCCTGGAGGTGTTTAAGACCAGCCTGATCTAGTGTGGGGTGTCCCTGCCCATGGCAGCGGGGTTGGAACTAGATGATCCTTGTGGTCCCTTCCAACCCTGACTGATGCTATGATGCAACACAATTAACCTGACTTTGTGAGAGTGGTTTGTTCCTTTCACAGTTATCTTTTTGCCTAATGAAAACAAATATTTTTGTGATCTCAGCCAAATACAAATGACCACTTTTGGGGGTTCAGAGGCCTTTTTGTAGTGTGTCTGAAAGGTTCCTGCATGTTTTCATTTAGATATGGAAGGGACATAGTGTTGAAAGAATGTCTGTCTTTGCGACACAAGCATTCCCAACCGGGGCAATGAGCACACAGCTAAGATGTCATTGCTTATTGCACTCAATCTAGTCTTCCTCTGTCTGCAAAGGTGGGATTTCTGCAACCCAGGTGGCCACTGCTGTGTGCTTACACACTCATGTTGTGTACGTATACATAATAACTTTGCCGATGAGTATACACTTCACCTTTGAGGAACTCCAAGGGTAAGCATTTTCACTAGTTTGAAGATTCACAAATTACACCGCGTTGGAAGGGACCCTCAAAGGTCATCTTCTACAGCCCCACTGCAAACAGCAGGAACACCTCCAACTAGATCAGGCTGCCCAGGGCCACATCAAGTCTGATCGTGAATGTCTCCAGGGACAGGGCCTCAACCACATCCCTGGGCAGCCTGTTCCGGTACTTCACCACTCTCATTGTAAAGGACTTCCTTCTGATGCCAATCTAAATCTACCCTGCTTCAGTTTCAAACCACTGCCCCTCATCCTATCATACAAGCACTTGTAAACAGTCCTTCCTCAGCCTTCCTGTAGGTCCCCTTCAGATATTGAAATGCAGCTACTAGGTCTCCCTGGAGCCCTCTCTTCTCTAGGCTGAACAGCCCCAATTCTCTCAGCCTGTGTCCACAGGGGAGGTGCTCCAGCCTTCTGATCATCTTTGTGGCCCTCCTCTGGACCAGCTCCAGCAGTTTTAAGTCACTCTGGTTTTGGGGGTCTCATAAGTGATGGGGAAACTGAGATGGGAGAAAGCCAATAATTTGTATAATGACAGAAGTCCTGGGTAGGTCAAGACTCTGAGGTTCATAGTTCTGTGTTCACACTGTGCAATCACAGCACTGTGCGATGATGACACATTTCAGTTCATTACCATTTGTGGAGAAAAATGGAACCGTTCAAATAACTCTTCTTCCCTGGAATGGGAATGCATCCTATTACAATGTGTCATAAGAAGTAAAGGTAGGCTAAGTTTGTACCTGTTGTTCTGTTCTCTATTTTTCTCTGTTAGTTGCATTGTTTCAGCACCCACCTTCTAAAGAACATTGTAATTGAAGTGGCTGTTTACTAAAAGGAAACTTCTTGGTGTGGCTCAGCTCATGTTCTCATTGGAGTCAAACAGGATGCTTGGCCCTAACCTTACTTCCTTCATTTCATTCTATTCTATTACAAGCACTTTCCTGCATACTGCGGTAACATACCGGTGCCACCGCATCTTTCTGAGCATGAGGCATCTGAAGTTTTCCTTCAGCCAGTCGCAGAGGCGATGGAGATGCGCGTCCCGCGTCCTACCGCGGGCAATTCTTGAGAGCCATTTCCCTGCTTTTCCCACTAGAGGGGGTTCCACGTTCTGGTGCAGAACGCTGCCACAGGAAACACCGAGCTGCCTCTTGCCCACCTATGTTTCCGACATAGTTAACTCATAAATACAATAATGAGCTGGCAATACTACGACTTGATAACCATTACAATAATCAATAATTACCAGGAAATTAGAGAGGTGTCTGCTAAGTGCTTACATTTGCAGCCCTCCGTCTACAAACATGAAATGCAAACGCTTGCCTGAATCATAGCTAACTTCCCACACGCTGGTTCTGAGCTGTATCTTGTTTATTTCTGCATATATTACTCTTAGTAAATGATTAGATTTTTCACCCATGACCCAGTATGCTGTTTGCAATTATTTCTTACATTAAATTAATCACTACATATTTACTCTGAGAAATTGTGTATGATGTACTGATGCACACATGTACAGAAGTGTATGTGAGCACAGGAACCTTCCTGACTGCCTTTCCTCTTGTATGGCAAATCAGGAATAACAGGCATTAAAGCTGGCAGAGTCACACCGATGGGGGAACTAGCACAGAGAGAGGGGGTAACTACCATACAAACTTTGATTTCTTTTGCATTTCAAGTATTTCCCCTTATTTACAGAATTCTAAGGATATTTACAGTCTAATCTTCATTGGCAGATCTGCAAACACTTGTGGCTCTATGTTTTAAGGCTGCTGGTGTGGACTGCACTCAGCCTTGCTTTCTCCACCTCCCACGTCTTGTGCTTGTGACTGGGTGGGGTGATTTGCACACATATGGTCTCTCACCATATCTTTGGCACTTTGTGTAGCAGTAATACTACCCAGATAACTACTTTGCAGAATCAGATCCTTTGTGAATTACTTACTGGGTGAAAGTAATTCACATGGCATATGACTTTTTCCTGGGTAACATAAAGCCACTGCTTTATACAATGGTAATTAACTTGTTGTAGCTCACTTTCTAGGAAAACTAAAGCTTATGCAATGTGTGGAAACAGGAGAAAGTCTTTTAATAATCTCTTAAGAAAATATGGAGTAGTTTACTTCTGCAACAAGTAACATGCTTCAGGAAGGGGAACACTGAGAGCCAGACAGTTGTGATAATGTGGATTTCAACTCGCAGCCTGAAAAGAATTATACCTATTAAGAACCAAACCCAAAAAACAAGGTTTGAACAATCTTGTCATTTTCATTATTTTTGTCTGTAAACACGTAGTGTTCCTTATCCACACACAGAGGATGGACAGAGCCTCTGGTATGCACACAAAGTCTTGACTTTTTGACTCGGCTCCTTGCTTGACTAATACTAAAAAGTCATTCAGGGACACTGGGTTTTACATCACCTCAGCAGATGATCTCAGTTGCATGTCATTCCAAAGTAGCAAGGCAGAGATGGGAAGGAACTGATACTAGTTTGAAAGAAATGGCCTTGTACCTTTGTGGAATTCATGTGTGAACCTTTACTGACACACAAATGAACTGTGCTTTTTGAAGTACTACATTGTTTTGTCTTCTGGGATGCTTGGAGTTCTTCCAAGCACAACTAACAAAGGCTTGAAGAAAGGATCCAAAACATCATGGAGGGGGAAAAAATGAAACAAAAAAACAAAACAAAACAACCACAATTTTTGCTAAAGACTAGAATTGTTTCTTGGTCTGTTGCCAAGTAGGGAGGGGAAGGTGTACTGAACTCGTGGTGGCAGCAACACCTGGGCAGGTACTCAGCTGCCGGCACAGACACCAGGCTGCCACCACTTCTCAAGTTAAGGGCAGAGGCCAAGCAGGCTGCAGCAGAGCAACAGGTTTGGAGAGGAGAAAGGGGGCATCCATTCTGTGTACACCAGCTGAAACTTTCTCTTAGGCCTTTTCTTGATTACCTGCTTGCTTTCCTTCCCTCTGCTTGTAAGCAAAAATATGGTCCCTCACCAAAGAGACATTGTTTCAGTGAGACAAAACTCTCTGAGAGGCAGATAGATGTACCAAGTAGAAATTATTTTCTCTATGCAAGCAGAACCTTCAGTAGTGAACTGCTTGCCTTCAGAAATGAAAGCAACAGGTCCATAGACCTGTAGTTGGGTATGCTATTCAAATACTCAGCACAGATTCTGTAAGACTTTTCTTTCTCTTTTGCATGTAACAGAGGCTGCTATGGGCAGTTCTGACAGTAAGCATCACTGTGCAAATTCAAGTATCCAGTGTTTGCTCACACATGCAAACCCATAGACTAATGGAAAATGATTGGCTTCAAGTTGCACCAGGGAAGTTTAGACTGGGTATTAGAAGAACCTTTTTCACTGAAAGGCTTCTTAAACACTGGAAGAGGCTCCCCAGGGAGGTGGTTGAATCACCATTCCTGGCTGTGTTTAAAAGATGCAGAGACATGGTGCTATGGGACATGGTTTAGCATCAGACTTGGTAGAGTTAGATAATGACTGGACTTGATCTTAAAGAGCTTTTCCAACTGAAACAATTCTATAGTCCTATGATTTTAACAGTACCTAAACTTACACTGCACTGGTTAGGCCACACCTTGAGTACTGGGCCCAGTTCTGGGCCCCTCAGTTTAGGAAGGATGTTGACTTGCTGGAACGTGTCCAGAGAAGGGCAACGAAGTTGGTGAGAGGTTTGGAGCACAAGCCCTATGAGGAGAGGCTGAGGGAGCTGGGGTTGCTTAGCCTGGAGAAGAGGAGGCTCAGGGGAGACCTTATTGCTCTCTACAACTACCTGAAGGGAGGTTGTAGCTAGGTGGGGGCTGGTCTCTTCTCCCAGGCAACCAGCACCAGAACAAGAGGACACAGTCTCAAGCTGCACCAGGGGAGGTTTAGGCTGGATGTTAGGAAGAAATTCTTCATAGAATGATTGCCCATTGGAATGGGCTGCCTGGGGAGGTGGTGGAGTCGCCATCATTGGGGGTGTTTAGGAAGAGACTTGATGGGGTGCTTGGTTGCATGGTTTAGTTGATTAGATGGAGTTGGATGATGGGCTGGACGCGATGATCTCGAAGGTCTCTTCCAACCTGTTCTGTTCTGTTCTGTTCTATTCTATTCTGGTCTATTCTATTCCACCCAGAACTTTATTCATATATATACATTTCAGTTGGTTTTGTCAAAAAGAATATGCTAATGGTAAAGCGAAATATGTTTGCTTGCATACTTTGTAACCCTGGAACTTATGAATCCTTCATTTAGAAGGAAATCTCAAATCAAAAGGCTTAATTTGGGGGATTTGGTCTATGGACTCACTTCATGATGAGTACTGTGTCAGTGGAAGACACCATCCATCCTGTCTAGAAGCCTCCCAGCTGCACAAAGTGGGATGAGTTACCAGATGCAGAAGCACGTGGAAACTCCAGCTGCCACCCTGACAGGTAGCCTAAACACCAGCTGTGGAAATGCAGCTCTTAAAAATGCCCACGGCATGCACCTATAAGGCCATCTCTGGAGATCTCCTCCCTTTTTAGGATTAAAACCACCAGTGGCTAGCAGCATACCTAGGGAAATTCCAGTAGCTGTTTTGCTGGTGTGATTACAGACCCCACTGAACATAGCTGCCAAGATGATATCACTTTCAGCCAGTGACATTTTTCATGACTGGTAGTTTGAAAGGAGCATATTTTTTGATCTGCTAGCCTTTCCTCCCCTATCTGACACAATTTGGTTATAATCGATCGGCACTGGTACAATATATCTTCTAACCAGCCAAGGATCTTTAAAATAGTTTCTCCTACTTCTGTTCTCCTTTTTCAGAGGGATTTTGAAGCTGGAGGAGCTGATACATCTCACTCCAGGTCACAGAAGAATCACAGGTAGAAATGCAGCTGGAACTGGGCATGAATCCTGCTGGTTGCTTTCCTACACCGGGTTTTCCTCTGTGCTTACCTTAAGCATTTTTTCTCCTCCCATTTCTGTCTGACATCCTTTACTAGAAATTTGTTAATCTCAGGATTATGCAAGCAAGCATATTTTCAGTCATAGGATGCTCACATGCTTCACAGACCAGGGTAAACTCCAGCTCTCTGTTGCACACTTTTTGCCTGATACACACACATACATAGCCAGGCACCAGCTGGGCATTGGTCATCAGGGAATTGATTATGCCAAAAGGGTGAGGAGGTGAACTTGTGAATTACAGGGACAAGCAGGATCATGCGTAAGACCTCTGTGGAGTAAATCTGTCCAAAAAAAGTAATTCCTTTTTGCTACAAAACCAACATTCATCTATGTGTATTCCTCTCTGATGAGCTGGGCCACCACAGCAGTGGTAATCCTGCCACTTACCAGTAAGCTGGTTTTTAGGAACACAGCAGGTGAGGAGCATGAACAGGTTGTAGAGGAAGGTACCATGAGAGTAAGATGGTGATTAATTTTCAATGCCATTCCAACTATTCAGCAATTAAATAGATTCTAACTCTGAACAAAGCAAGCTGAAATAGGAAAAGATAACTTTTCCAGCTCCCAAGTGCTTCATGAGAGGCTGTTCTTGAGTGAAATGCTATTAGCTGCTATGAACCAAATACTAGTTGATTATCTTGAAAGTTGTGAGCCTTTCAAAGCCCCAAAAGGCCAGGAGCAGCCTACCTACCATAAACAGAGTGAACCTCGCTACTTCATGACTGATGCTGCTCATGGCTTCTGTGAGTCTTCCTTGGTGTCTCTTCCTCTTGTGTCATGCTTGTTGACAACCCTTCCTCCCCCATAAAAATTCAGTCTCTGCTTCTTTATGGCTACTAGTTACCTCACAGTCACTTTTGTCTTTAAAAATCTCCTTACTCAAAAGGAGATTTAATTAATCAGCTGCATGAAGGCTTATACTATTAAAACATCAGTATGGCTCTGAGAAAACATTTCAGACGCAAACAGTTGGTATCTGGGCGAGAATGACTTCAAGAGTATTATACTTGGAGAGTATTCTGGTTTAGAGGATGAATACAACAGAGTTTATTGTAGATTTTTTTTCCTGAACAAAAGTCCATAGTAAAGACCTTCTGTTTCTTTCCAAGCTTTTCAGTTTGTTTTAAAGATGAAAGAAACCCAAACCCACAACTAATTCTGAGCCTCTTAATTGCCCTGAGTTCTGTGTAATTTTTATTATATGCCTAATACATCAATTTCTGCAGTCTCCAGAATGTTACTCTACTTTTTGTTTCTATCTTGAATTCCTTCTTAGGGCCTGCCATCTTCTCTTCTGGCTTGCTTTCTTCCTTTGATTCTTCTGCACAGTGCCTTGAAACTCTAAACCTTGGGTTTCCCTGCCTCAGAGCACTGCCCAGGGCTTGTTTTTATTCTAGCAAAAACTGGGATAGTCCCATGCTCAGCCATATGGCAGGCCCTGGGCTCTTCACCTGCAGCAGCAGATCACACACAATCAGGTATCTCAATCACAACCTTAGAAGAGAAAACAATCCCACTTAAACCAACAAAAGCTATCTTTTCTACTACTGAGTATTCGAGTTTATCAATAATGGATCTTTACATAAACATTTTTAGAAATAGACTGTTGGTTTAGTCATCTCTTCATTTTGTCTGGAGGGAATTAGTTCAATGGGAATCAAAAATGATAAAAGACTTGCCTGAATTATCTGCATTTTGGGGCAAAATATTTACAATCTAGCCCAATGTGTCAAAATGACTAAGAGTGAAAGGATGGTGGGACACATGTTCTTGAAAGCTTTTATGTGGTGTGATGTGAACTGAGGAAGCTGGATCACCAGTCATATGGCATATGTCTAAAAATACTGCTAAAATTAAACTCTTTCCAAAAAAATAGTATACAAACCAGTAGCTTAAGAGGGTTTTGTGACTGTATGCACATGTATTGTGATTTTGCTGGGGTGGGGTTTTTTTGGGTTGGTTGGCTATCTGTTTTTTGGTTTTGTTGTTGTTGTTATGGTTGTTGCTTGGTTTTTTGGTGTGTTTGGGTGGTTTTTTTTCTGTGATGGCTGAAACTGAGCTCCAGAGAAGGGCCAAGAAGATGACCAGGGGGCCAGAACACTCTCCTACAAGGACAGGCTGAGGGAGCTGGGGTTGTTAGGCTGAATGTTAGGAAGAAGTTCTATACAGAGAGAGTGATTGCCTATTGGAATGGACTGCCTGGGGAGGTGGAGGAGTCACCATCATTGGAGGTATTCAGGAGGAGACTTGATGGGGTGGTTGGTGCCATGGTCTAGTTGTTTAGGTGGGTTGGATTGGTTGATAGGTTGGACGTGATGATCTTGAAGGTCTCTTCCAACCTGGTGTATTGTATTGTATTGTATTGTATTGTATTGTATTGTATTGTATTGTATTGTATTGTTCAGTCTGGAGAAGAGGAAGCTCTGGGGAGACCTAGTAGCTGCCTTCCAATACCTGAAGGGAGCCTACGAGGCTGCAGAGGGACTCTTTACAAAGGCCTGGAGTGATAGCATGAGGGACAATGGTTTGAAATTCAGGGAGATTTAGATTGGATGTTAGGAAAAAGCTCTTTACCATAAGGGTGATGGAACACTGGAACAGGCTGCCCAAGGAGGTGGTTAAGGCCCCATCCTTGGAGATATTCAAGGTCAGGCTTGTCCCTGCTCACTACAGGGGACTGGACCTTTGCAGGTCCCTTCCAGCCCTAACCATTCTATGATTCTACAACTCATGTAAGTGCTATTGACATTCAGCCAGGTAGCGGGCATGCAATGTTTTCAAACAGTTGTATCTCTTAGGTGACAATTGAGATCAATGTATTTAAGATGTGCACTAAAATGTTTGCTTTCCTGCAGAGGGTGGGCTTTGGATTTTCTGGGTGCTGAAACTAGCATGTTGAAATATTTTAGGAAAATCTGTGCCTTTGACTTGATTAGCTGCAATCTGATTCTCATTGAGGTTCAGCATATAAAACCTCTGAAAGATTTAGACAGCTTGGTGTGTTTATATATTTTTGCTACTTCATGTTGCCAATATCTGGCACTTCCTATAGCTAGATGATATTTGCATACTGTATATAATTATTGTTTATGTAATATTAAGTTACATTTCTGACTTAAATGGATCATTATATAAAGCTGTAAAGTTGTACAAAATAGCTCTACAGTGTAAAATACCATGATGTAAATTAGGGCATACTTATTATATGTTTCTTATATTGTGGGCTATTTTCTCATAATGCAGAAGCATATGAAAATAGTAAGAAAGTAATGTGTTTGGGTTTGCTTTGTTGATTTTTTTTGTTATGTGGGTTTTTTTTTTCCCCTCCTCATCCTATTATTTATAATTTCTAATGCCATGTCTCATATCCTTTTTCTCAACAACATTCAGATACTCTTGTTTAAATGTTAAGAAGTCTGGACAATCTGATTAGAAATTAGGACAGGTCTGATTAGATACACGAAGAAAATAAAAGATAAAACCCAGTCTTCTTTCCTGGATGCAGCCTGACTGCCAGAGTAGTTCCCACAGTACAACACAGATAGCTAGGTTCATTTTGGTGCATCCAGCTGTGAGGTGACACACTTAATGCACCAGTGATCTGATCCAGTATAGAAAATCTTTGGGGCCTGATTCTCCAGTGCCTCTCACCTTGTGCAGTCATTTGTAGTGAACAGCCTGAATGCCTACACACTGTAAAAGCAGAATATAAAATATTTTGCACTGCATACCTGTAACCACAGGAGCAGGTGTATGAGGTGAAACAGGCTTTAAGTTCCTAAGAGAATTTTATTTGTATGGTAGTGTAAGACTCTACATTTTTTTTCTCTTTTTCTTTTCATTTTCTTTAAACATAAAATATAAAAACATATGGTCCTTCTAGCCAATGGTCTTGTGAGCATTACTCCAATATACTTGCAGAGCAACAGAACGTGCACATATTAAACAATATACACACAGGTCTAACAGTCAAAACACAGACTAGGACAAGTGCTAAACCTGAGCTTTTCTTCAGACATTCCAGTGGAGTTTGTTGGTTTAAAGTGTTGCTTTCCTAACCCAGCAATCATTCCAGGAAAGGAGCTCCAATGCCAATCTTAAATTAACGACTGCCCTGTTACAAATACAGACGACATCTCATTGCATCGCAACCTTCTCTCCCTTTTGTTTTTGTGACAGTAATTTAGTGAGATTAGGAGATGTGTTGCTCTGTATAAAAAAATAAATAGAGAGAAGTGCAAGAAAATAGCTTTACATGAAAAATATTGAAGGAAAAAACGTACAGGCTCCTTGATTTTTCAAACAAAAATCACAAATTAACAGAACGAACTACCTTGTAAGGAACACTGTCTTTGGCTGGGGATTTGGCTAGTCCTTTCCTTAATTTTTTGCTTGGTTTTGTTACATTTGTTTGTTTTTCTGGAGGGTATTATTTACTGCATACATAAACCCACAGCCACTCTGCTACATTTTAAGCAGGGTCACATTATTTTTTCAGATTCATTTGAATATTCATCAGTGACCTAAATATAAAAATATACTCTATCTTTTGGCACAAAGGTTTATAATACTCAAAATTAGAGGCTTTTGGCAATGACAGGAAATTGAGTCACTTTTTCTGTCCTTTTACAGCATTTTTAAAATTTTGTTTTCATTTAAGGCACCCTACCGAGATACCAATCTTAATAAAACAGTATATACAAATCCCTGTTCCTGTGCTACTGATAAGACACTAAGTGCTCAGTCCTGCTAGAACTTACTGACAGGAACTGGCCTGTTTTCAGAAGCCACAGACCATTTTGGTTACAACCCTTTTTCAGTGATCACCAGTTTTAGAGTATGGGCCTAGAGTTAAAAAAATGAAAACCGCCTGCTCTTGGAAAACTGCACCACCTGAGGCACCATAGTTTCTTCACTTTGTAGAGCATCCCAAAACTCCTAATCGCTTTGAAAACTTAATGTTGCAGTCCTTGCTTGTATTTATTGTGCATACTGTGCACAATGGTGTGCCACGCTGACATACCTGGATTACCTGAGGGTTTGGAAGTACCAAACTTGCACTGTCCTAATGGTCTGCCCTGACTAATTAGTCCTAAGGGAGCCCCGCTGAGCCATGCAAGACACATTCCTAGTGGTCCTCATGTGTAAGCAAGCATCACCACATGGTTCCTCATCCTGCAAGTGCTTCCTCCACCTCCAGTGGAGACTCTGTGGAAAATGCTATTAATTAACCTGGTAATGGGGTAAACAGCCAAGAAAGAAAGGGGACAGTCAGAATATATGTATGAGACCACCAGCTGCAATTCTTGACTGGTTCTCTGGCTTTTGCTAGGCACATAGGTGAAGCTAGGTTTTGGGTGTCTCTTCGCCTTAGGCAACACCAATCCTCTTTCTGTGTCATAACACAAGCTATGACCTTGGGATGCTGTCATTTGATCAGGTATTCCGGTATCACAAAAAGTATGTTCTTGTATTAGGGTATAGCTGAGGGAGGCACGAAATGTTTTTATGGCCTTTGTAGTACCATGGAGTCATGGGTAGGCTTCAAAATTAGATTTGGAAATGGAAATCAGAGAATGTTTATTATTACTCTGTTGGAATCTGCAGAAAATTCTAATGTTCGGTGTGTACTGAGGCTGAAATTAAAAAGAAATCTGAAACTTTGTGTTTGGACTTCTGCTTTGGACTTAGCAAACCTAAATGAAGTGCTGCAGGGTTTAGGTCCTTCTTTTTTTTTTGGGAAGCGTTGAGGAATATGCTTGAGATGTGAGCTGGTTCTAGGAGAGAGATTAGGGAGGATCTGACCTAAACTGTATGTAGCTTTGTAATCCCTGCACTGGGTGCACTTAACTGCTTGACATGTGAAAATATTGTGCTAATGAAGTTCCAGCCTGCTTCTTAAATCCATCCTTGTGACTGTCTTTATTCATCTGTGTGTCCTGATAGATTATACTTATTTTTATATATGTGAGTAATCTCACTGAAATTTAGAGTTACTAATGATAGCATGATAGATGAGTGTTGCTTGGGGCTTTAATGCATTATCGAAACCGAAAGCTGTTTACAGATTCTTGTAACATTTAATTCTAAAGCTAAGCATAGACAACTAAAAGCAAAGTATCTTAACTTTTTGACCTGGCTTCCCTTTTTTTCCTTTTTGAATCATTCCATGTGCCTGCAATGGTTTAAATTAGAGCACCTAATCAACCTTTAAATTAATCAACGTTTCCTGTTTCTTGCAGATTTTGTACCTGCCTTCTGCTAAAAATAAATATATTCCTTAATTACTTAATAGGACCTAAACGTAAGATCCAAACTGCATTTAAGACTATCAGTTACTCTGCTAAAACACAACTCTTATCACTTAGTTTGCGTTGGATGGGGAGCCCCTCTTCAGGGACACAATAGCAACATGTTTAATGTTCCCTGGGAAGTTATTGGGATGTCTTTTTGAAATATCATAGCTGGGATTCTCTGTTGCCTCTAGGGGAAAAGAGACAGGACCTGCACAGAAGCAGATTGCTTCAATTTAAGTAACAGAGACTTTTCCCGCTAACAGAATATCACCCTGATTTTATTATGGAGAAGCAGATAACCCATGCTGAATGCAAAAGGTAAGAGAGATACTTTGACTGATTAGGACCACATAAGGGTGTTCTTGTGCTGATGCACTCCGATACAAAAACAGTTGTTTTTAAGTTCCTAAGTGGTTTCTCCATTTTGATATGGCTTTAAGGTTATCCCAGTAGTTCAATAATTAGATTACTTTGGCAGAAAGATACTGCTGCTTTATAGGACTTGGGCTTTATTGTTTAATGATGTTAATTTATACCTCTGAAAGCCAGTAATAAACCATTTCCATAGGGGAAATGTAGCCTTTTACACCAGCTCTTGTGAAAATGAGTGTACCAGGAGCACAGCAGAAAACTAGAGCTCTCTGCATTTTCTAGAAGGATGAGAACTGAAGACCAGCTCTGTGCAAGCAGAAACATCTACCTGTATGGTTTCCCTTTATGGAGCCATGCCTACAAAGGTACAGGCACGGGGCAAATTTAGTGAAAGTAGACCTGTGAATAAACCACTTTTACTAAGTACGCACAAATTCATTCCTAGGTGCATGCTGCTGACTGTAAAGGAGAGTGATACCTGTCACTTAAGCACAGTCATGTTACATGAACTCTAGAACAGAACCAGGCTCTAGCCATGCCTCCCTGGTATTCAGAAACAGAAAGTTAGGCAGAGCTTTGCAAATTTCAAAAATAGGTAGTAATTTTTTGCACAGTAGCTTACCTTGCATGGGGTAAGTCATGCCGAAAATTTTCTTTTGTGCTTTCTTTAGTTATTCAGGGTGGAAAAGTGGCTTGAAGCTGTGCTCCCAGCTGTGTCCAGCCTGTGTGTATTAACATTCAACATCCTGTGCTCTCAACTATGCAGAGCTAAATAAGGAGATATCTTTAGGTTCTACTAAAAAGCATTTGGTTGACTGAAAATTTTGAAATGAGTCAATGTAGAAATGGTAACATCCTTCCTTTAAACAACAACAAAAAAAAAACCCACAGCAGAATTAATCTTCAGCAGTACATAATAAAAATTAAATAACTATTGGCATTCACAATTATTGTTTTACAAAGTGTTTGGAAATAGGATGATAGGAGTCCTTCAGGAATGAAATTCCCTCATTATTTAAGAGAAACTCAAATGCAGCTGGTAGTCTTTTTCTACCAAACAACTTAATCCTATTGTAACAGACAACTACAGTTCCTACAGTGGAGAGCATAATACAATCTCACACCATTGTGCTTTTGATCTTAAATAAAATGCACCCACATTGGGCTTTTTTCTTTTCTTCCTCCATATTAATCTTGGAAGCAACCACCCAAATGCCTTTCTTATGTTGAACTGCAAGGGACTTCACCATGATTGAGAGGAGGAGTTGACATAATGGACAAAACGAAGGGAGATCTGCACTTAGGAGAAAAAATGGATGGGAACTGTATCAACAGAGCAGAGCTCTGAAAGATGTGGGGAAAGACACAGGCAGCCCTATCAGCTTAAACCAGAGAAGTCTGGCTCTAGGTCCCTAGGTTTGAGATTACCCAAGACAGAGCAGAGATATACACCAAACATAATTCCTTACCCATGGCAGTTCCAGGGACTGCCACCTATCAGAAGTGGGGTTTGCATAATGCTGTGGAGACTGAGGATTTGAGACTTTGATGACCAGTGCAAGAACTTGTGCAGAATTTGGTGGTTAGGGTCAGTGCAGGGTGAAACTTTGAATGACACCTTTCTCAAAAGTTTTAATTTGATCTGAACGAGGCAAGTTTGTGTTTTGGGGTTTCTCTAGGGGGAGAGGGGGATACAACTGGGTCATTTCTCATTCAGTCCCATTGGCTCACTGCAGCTAGACAGCAAACAGGTCCTGAGGACCACACTACAGTGCAGCGGTCCTACTTTCTCTCCCTCTCTGGCTGTTCCTCTGGCAAGAGAGTTACTGGGCTGGATGGGTGGGCTGATGCTCGCATTAAGCAGCGCTGGCCAGCCTTGTGCCGGGCAGTGGTGCGTTAGATTTGTGCTGCTCCCATCCCACCCTCAGGACAAGCGTGGGGGTTCCTGCCACAGAGGCAGGGAGGAAGACAAGAGCAAGCATTCCTCCATCTCTTTTTGTTGTTCCCCACCCCCCCCCCCCCGTCAGGGTTACCACTCTCTCTCCCCACGCCTACGGAGAGGTCTGAGGTCTCACTGAATCAGCAATTGTGATTATCTGTGCTGTTAATGGTTTGCATCTTTGTGAATCAAAGGGTAAAATCACTTAGGGACACATGCACACAGACAGAAAAGATTATATACAATAACGTAACCAAGCAGGGGGAAAAGGGGGGGGGGGGAGAGGAAGGAGTTGTAATGCTCATGAATTCCAGATGATGACTTTTTAAATCCCCAAGAAGGCAGTGAATTTGTTTGATTGTTCTTGTTAATTATTGGACTTGTCCCAGTATCAAATATTTGTAGAAGATAAGGCTTCCCTCGTGGAGATGAATAATAACCAAACTTGCTCTTCTTTGAACAGTTTGGCTCGGAGTGCATAGTTCTTGCGCTTCCCAGGCTCAAATCCCGCCTAGCCGCCTTCACCGCTCCGCCACGTGTTGCACGTGTAGAAACCGCTCAATTTAAAAAAAAAAAAAAAAGCCCCGTAAGTAAACAAGAAGGGGAGGGTGAGAGACATCTCTCGTACTTGTACAGCGTGACTTTATTACTGCCGGCGGCGGAGCGGGTGGGGGGGTCGGAGCCATCGCCCCGGGCTGCGAACAGTGGTCGCACCGCTTCAGCCCCTCGCGTCCGGGCACCTCGGGCGCGTCGTACCCCGACGGCACAGGGGCTTGCTCCCGAACAGCCGGTTTAAGTACAGGCAGACTAAGCAAGGCTGCCGAGAGGAAAACACCTCCCCACACACACCCCTACCCACGCGCGAAGCCCCGGCAGCAGCCGGCCGAGTCCCCGCGGGCTGGCGGTGGCTGGGCCGCGGGGCCAACCCGGGACACGGCTGCGCTCACCCGTAGAGTGGCGGGGAGTGCTAGCGGAGGAAGTAACCGAGGGGTTCGGGTCAGAGGCGGAATGCGGGGCCAGGCGAAACGCTCGCTCCCCGCCTGCTTGGGGGAGTAGTGACACGGAGGGCTCCCGCGTCCCCTCCGCCCCAGGGACGGATTTCAGGCCGCCGGGCGGAGAGCCGCAGCCATCCCGCCCCCGCGGCGTCCAACCCAGGCGGGCGGGGATCCCGCAGGCCACCCGCAGCTGAGGTAACCCCGCCACTGCGCGCCCCACTCGCAGCACCCCACCGATAGCAGCGGCGATCTTCAGCCGCCGCAGCTTTTTGGGGACACCGGGCAGCATCTCCTCGCAGGCCCTTGGGGAGGGCGCGTACGGGAAGGGCGCGGTGGGACCTCAAACTTCTGCTTCACCCTCGGGCTCCTGCGCACTCGTGGGGGCTGAGCCCGGCCGGGGGTCCCGAGGAATAAGAAGAGGGAGCTGAGTGGATGCTGGGCTGTGGCGGGCGTACCGCGGGCGACTGTGCGTGTGCGCGATGGCACCGGGGTGACAAGGACTGCCGGTGCTGAAGGTGCGAGCGGACATGCACACGCCCACGGATACGCAACTCTGGGGTGTTTACTCTTAGCAAAGAGCGGGAGGGGGACTCCTCCTCGAGAAGGGACCCGGTAGCGACGGCCCCGGGACCCACGACACCCCCGTTCGGTGAAGAAGTTCCCCGGGCGGGGGGGGGGGGGGGGAAGCCGAGAAGGGCTCAGTGTGCCCCGCCGCTTTGAACGGCTCATTGAACCAGCGGACAGCGGCCTCCCCACCCTCCCTCGAGGGACGGTGATGATGATGGTGGTGGCTGCGATGGCCGTCAGCGGGCTCCGCGGGGATGGCGGGCGCGTCACTTACCGTTGGCCGGTCTGCCGCCGCGCAGGGCCGCCCTAGTGCGCGGCGGGGCGGGCGGCAGCAGCCGGCGGCAGGAGGTCGGGGTTGGTCTGAGGTAGCCCTGGCGCGCCGGGGGGACTCCCCGCGCAGCCCCCTCCCCGCTGCCGCCACCTCGCCTTCCTCCGCCGCCTCCTCCTGCCTGCCGGGGTGCCGGCGGCGGCCAGGCGCGGCGCGGCGAGCCTCTCCTCCCCCATTGTTCCCGGTCTCCCTCTCCGGCTTCCTTTTTTTTTTTTTTCCTCTCTCTTTTTTCCTTTTGTTATTTGCACTCGCATTGTGTTGTTTGTCTCTGAAGCCGCCTCATGACCAGCAAAGCGATTTCACCTCGTCCTTGAGAGACAAGAGAGAGAAGGGGGAAGGGGGGAAGAAGGGGGAAGAGAAAGGAAGAGATCACCAAACACCCATCTCCCGGTCCCTCCCCGCACCTCTGCCTTTCCCCACCCCGCCAGTGTCTCAGTTAGCACCCCGCGCCTGGAGGAGACATTACAGACAGCGGGTAGGTGCGCGACCGCCGCCGTTTTAACTTTCTTCCTCGCTGCGGCCGCCGGCGGCTGCTCCCCGGCGGGCGCTCAGCGCCCCGCGGGCTTCCCCCCCGTGGGGGGGGGGGGGGGGGGGGGGGCCGGGCGGGACCTGGCGAGGAGTAGCGCGGAGGTGGAAGGCGGTGGGGCCGGCTGTCAGCGCCGCCGGCTGCTTGCCGGGCGCTCGCACACCTCCCGAAGTTTGGCACAACTTGTCACGCCTCCCCCCTCCCTCTTCTTCCTTCTCCTCCTCCTGCTGCTGCTGCTGCCGGGTCTGGGGGCGGGCGGGGGCGGGCTGGCCGCGGTGCCCGCGTGTGTGGCGGTGGAGCCGCTGCTCCGCGCCCTGCCCGGGAATGGCTCAGCCCTCGGGATCCCGGCAGAGCTGGCGGACAGGAAGCTTTAAATTATTGTAATTGCCTCTCCGTGCTTGCGGGCGTGAGTGCAAAACGGCGATCGCCGCCGCGCCGCTGCTGAGGACGCGCAGGGGCGAGCTGGGGTGCTGCGACCGTGGGGCGCGGGGGACATCGACGGGCACCGGCACTTGGAGAGAGGACAGCCGGGGAGGGGGGCAGTAAGACGAGGCTATTTACATATGTCTGGGAGGCACGTTCCTCGCTTCTGCCGGAGCAGGAGGATGACTTGGTGCAGGGCGCTGAAGATTCACTCGTTTCGGCTGCTTTCCCTCTCAAAACCTAAACGGGTCAGGAGGAAAAACGATTTCCCAGTCAGGGTGCGGAGCGAGGCCGCGCTCGTGTCCGCCGGCCCGCAGGCGGTCTGGCCCAGGCACTAGTGGTGGGAGCGAGCTTTGCCTTCTCATAAAAGTTAAGGGACTTTATTCGAGCCCGACTGCGATCCTAGAATAACCGGAGTCTCTTGCCGGGAGGAACGTGAGCGGCTTTTCCCTGGGGATGGCATGCTGCCTCAGCCCTGTACTTTGGTCAAGGGTAGAACCAATAGCAAGCTGTGGGATTTTGAGTAATAAGTGTGGGAATCTGCAAGAGGAGTAGGTCTAAGAGTGATTTGTTTTCGTACTGCTCATGAATAATGGCCTCTAGCATTTTAATTATTTTTTTTAAACCAGCAGGCCGACGAATTAGGCACGTGGGAGATTTGTAGGCGTTCGACATCGCGATCATCATCAACAACAATAGTACAGTAGGGACGTCCAGGAGGACTGTGTCTGATGAGAACTATTTTCTCAGAGAGGCCACTATCACACAATGACAAGCAGGTAGCTACCACTTACTCTTATAAAAGGACAGCTGTCAATATCCGAACATTAGAGAGCAAATTTGGGGGTGGGGGTTGGTTGGTTTGTTTTAGGTTCTTTTTGTTAGTAGAGCTGCATTTTGTTCCATCTTTGTCAAAGGATGGAATATTAACTTTCGTTCAAGTTAAAAAAAACCGAAGTTTGATTCCAGCTGTAGAACTGCTAGATAATGTGTTCTGGCTTTCCTTGTCCCAGTTTGAAAGCAGCTAGCTGTTTGCAGCCTTGCTGAAGTGAGATACTCAGATTAAAAAAGCAACTTCTTCTAAACGAGGAGCTAGTACAGTTATTCATCAAAATGTTTTATCACCTCAAACTTACCTGAGAACAGCTACTTGTATCTTGCTACTATTTTTATATCTTCTTAATCCTTTACAGCTGGAAAATACATTATTGCTTCTGAAATGAATTCTTCCTGCCGAACACACTCTTTGCAACTGTTGAGCTGGGAATGCACGGGGAGAAGTATTTATTTATTTAATTAAGTTACAGTATTTGGCCAGCTTATAGTCAGCTTTGGTTTATGAGGTTTCTCCAGCTGAATAGAGAGAGACTGACACTAATGTGTTGCATTTTGCAAGCAGGTGGTATGTCTATTCTGATGTGATTTGAAGATGAGAACCCAATAAACACGTGTGCGTTATGCGTGGAAGTCTTGCAGCAGCAGAGCTTTCTGGTTAAGCTTGAACTGTTTTTATTAAGAGTTATGCTATAAGAAGTACAAGACGTAAAAGCTGCAAGTGTCTTATGTAAACAGATGGACATTTGAGATGTAGTGACTGGTTCTGAGTTAATTCAGTTAACATGTGGGTGCAAATGTATTTAATTTAGCCTAGTATAGTTTTTTGTAAGCGATGGAAGCTAACACGTGATTTTTAGAAAGAAAATAAAACCCTGTGAATTTTGTCTACACGTATTGGAGCTCCAGCTGTAAGAGGTTCTTGGGGAAGATGACCATCCTGTTCATATGATCTCACGGTACCAAGTGAGACTTAACAGAGAGCTTACTGTTTTTCACTTAAGCTTGCAGGTAGCTTGCTAATGAATTTTGAGATGATAAGGTACTGTTCTAAGGTCTGTGTGCTGAGAAGATATAAAGGTGCTTAAAACATACACCTTGCTGCACTTTTATCAGATGTGCTGCTTGCCAGAAACAGTTAGGTTGAGAAATCCCATAAACTGTCAGATGTATTGTTTATGATGGGGTAGTTCCTCAGTGTTCAAAATGAAGAAACAGCAGTTTTCTTGTTACTCATCGTAAAAACTGTACTGCTGCATTCCAGGAAGGTTTGTAAGTGGCGTAGCTAACTATTGCTGCATAAAGCATGGGAGGAGATTGAGACTTGGCATCTCTGACAGTGCTGCTGTAATGCAACCTGTATGCAGGAGCTTTGTTTCTGCCTGCAGTTCATACTTGCCCTGATAAAAAACACTGATGTTGGCATATAGATACACCAAAAACCAGAGCGTTTGTTGAAAAATAAGAATTCCTGCGATTAGGAGAAAGTAAATGAACTGTCCTTCTAAAAATACAACAGTATGCTTAAATATTGCCAAAGCTCTGCTCTGCTCTTGTAAGCTGTTGTTTTTTTGACCATTATAAATAGATTAATATTATTGTAAGGATTTTTTTCCTATTAGCAAAGGAGGATTTTTTTCCTGTTCTGCATAAGGATCCCTACATGTCCCTGAATGGGCAGAGCCATGCTCCCACTGAAGTTGGTGGGAATGATGCTGGTGAGGAAATGGGCAGCTGGGCCCTACACCTTGGGAACAGACCTTGTAAAACCTCAAAGGTCTCCTTGCTTGTTTTTTATGGTTGTTTTGTTTACATTGTCCCTTTCTTCAAGACATTAGAAAGGGTCCACTTAGTCACGCTACATTATGTAGTCAAGTTCAGGTCCAAAATTGGTCTAGAGTATTTGAAATTAAGCCTAAAACAAGATTGAGCAATGAAATGTTCCGTGGCAATGAAATGTTGAAGGCCTTTGGGAGTTTTCTTCCTTTTTCATGGTATACTTAGACCCAGTTAGGAAAATTTCCTTTTGAATTTGTGGCTAGATGAATTTGAAGCCAGGTCTCTTTCCCTGTGTGTGAAATGTAGTGACAAATAAGACTATTCGGGTCAAGACCATAATGTAAGATTTGCATTCTGCTGCTAGCTGTGGTACAGTTACACCTTCTCTGGGCATGGTGTGAAGAGTGGAGGCTACAGTTAAAGAGGATTTCCCATGTCTGTTAGAACGGCTTCTTGCTCCACTGATGGGCATCCTAGATAAGTGTAAGATGATCACTCTTGCCATACCTTTCCCTCTGTCTCTAGCCTCTTCAAGCACGTGGTGAAGACACACAGGCACAGACACATACACAGCACGTTCTGTATACGTAAAGTGCATTGTCTGAACAAGTTTTTGTTGCTTACAGAGGACACATCCTTTCTGGTTGCACACTTTTCTAAGGTGAGGAGACCATATGTTTTATGATAGCCTGAGGAGCGTCCCCTTTAATATTTCTGACAGCTTTATTTTCTGTCTTCTCCAGCCCCTCTCCTTTCCTTTGAGCTGCAAACGTAGATTGAAACTCAGGTAATACATAAGAGGATCCTTTAATATTGGCTATTTTCAGAGGCACAAAGGACAATTACCTTCTCTTCCTACTAGCCTCCTGCTGGCTTACTGGCTGCTTGGGAGGCTGGTGATTTTAAGAACGCCACTTTACCCAATGCATCAAATACAGAGCAAATCTTTTCTCACCAAGACCCCAGTTTCTACACCCTGTGGTAACACCAAAAATTGAACTTGAGTGGCCTAAAGCACCAGTTCCTACTGTGGTGACTCGTACAACCATCAGCACTTTTGAGTTAAATTTGATCCACTGGCCCTGAGCAGTGCTGACAATTGCCAGCTAAAAGACCCTTCAGTGAATTGTCCTTTAACAGAAGTCTCTTCCCCACCCCCTTCCATTTCCTGTTGTTCTTTTAAATAAAAAGAAATCCTGGTGACAAAGCTAAAGTGTATTCTGTGATTATTGTTTAAAGACAGAGTATTTACCTTTATTTCAAGGAAATTAGCTCCCTGAAAATTGCAGGTCAGAGTTGTTTTGCAAGGACAGTATATTTCACTTCTGCAAAATCTCCAGAAAAAAAGAAAACCTCACACTATTTAACCTAACTATTTATGTATGAGTATTTGATCCTTTCAGTGATTACAGTTAAAATACATGAGAAAGTCTGTACTGTATTAATACTGAACTAATATGATGAAGGACACTGAACACTTGTCTTTTTTTGTCATCCTGAGAATCTGAGTGGGCTCAACTGGCCAGTGCACTTGGATGACATTTTGAACCTTCCGTGAGGGACGTAGTTTTGCAGAACACAATCTAAAAAAAAGCACATCCTATAGATGATTGATTTCCATTGTAGTCCCCTAGTCACTGGCAAGGTGGTCTGGGTTTTATCTGAAATGAGTCTGAAAGATCTTGGTAAAGCTGATGTTCACTGGGCTTAGATTTGCTACATAGGGTACTTGCTGGTCCAAGCCTAGGGGAGAGCTTAAGGTATGCTGGAGTATTAGTGCATGGTATTTAGGATCCTGTTCTTAGATGCAGTTATGTCTGTGTATATAATTTAATTTCAAATCAGATTTTCAGCATTGACTTGGCTTAGGCAGGTAGAAGTGTGGCTAGTACCAGAAAGAGGTGGTGGGATAGGATGAAATTGCCTACTCATAGCTGGGAAATAAGGGCTGCTCCAGCTCTGGTTTGCCCTCGTTTCTGAGGAGAGGGGACAAAATCCAGTTAGCTTGCTCTGCTCAGAAGTATTGATCTGATTCTGAGCTATGTTTTGCAGTCCCTTCAGTTTCTGTATGGGGTAAGTACATACAACAGGTTTAAATTTGACTGAGTGCCACACTGTGTTTTGTAGCAGTGAGTCTAAAGACAGGTTTAATTAAACTGGTTCAGTTTCTAAACGAGGATTATGGAGTTTATCTGTTACACTGCTATAAAATCCTTGTATATGAGAAAGCTCTGAGTGCAATGAAAAGGGCTGGGGGACACAGTTATAATCCTCAGCTGACCAATTTACTTACTAAGGATCTAAAAGTTAAGCTTACAGTTCAGTTTTAAAAAAGAAAGCAAAAGATCCACTACATTTCTAAGTCAGTGCCTTCGATCAGTGAATGGAAGAGTTGCATTTCTTACCTGGGAAATTTTAATGTCGTAATGGACCTTATAGCAGGAGGTTAGTTCTAATGGACCAGGTTTGTACTGAGAAAAAATACAGAAACCATTCGAGAAGAGAATTAGAAAAGGAATGGTTTTCAAGTGATTTCAGAGCAGTCTGAATTAAGGCTGATGCTGACTTCTGTATTAATTCTTTAAAAACATAGAGGAAATCCTTATTCTTTTACAGTGATTGATCCGCTGAATCACACAGCGGTGGAGTCTCTCCTTCTCCACTGACTCTGGAAGGAGCCTGGGGATATTGAAGTTCCCAAGGAAAGGCAGCTGTTGTGGCTCTTTATGTGCTGTCCTTACATGTGCATCCTGTAACACACAACTGTGTTTTTCATGATGTGTGGTTGCTCCCTATGCCATGGTATTAAAGATCATGCCTCACGTGCTGGAATATAGGCAAATGCATAAATAATAACAAGAAATGCAATATATGTGTCAATTACACTTCTGTTTAATAATAAATTGAATGCCTCTGCTACCAAGGGTAGGCAAAATACATAAGAAGCATATTCAGTCCCAGAAAAGTAAATTTGTTGCATTCTGCTTTGTGATTTCAAATCTGTAAGAAGGGTGTGTTTAGTTGGAGATGCTGTGCTCTTTGCTGTGTTTCAGATTGATTTTGTATTGGGAACTGCATGCAGCTAGCTGCCAGAATCAGGACAGTCTGATTCTGAGAAAACTGAGTGATTTATTCCAGTTCCTGGGAATGTGAGTTTGTTTAGTGGCACCATGGTGCATTAAGTGCATTGTGCTTGAGATTAACAAATGTACAACAACTAATTAGTTCAGGTTTGCAAGTCATGTGTAGATTACTCGGTCAGTACCCGCATGTGCAGGGTGAGCTTTTTGAAGGTTCTCACTGAAACTTGTTGCTGAGTTCAGTCTCGTGTCTCCTGCCAATATCAGAAAAGACAGAGCTGGAGCAGAAATAGTGAAGTAGTTGTCACTTCTGTAAAACAGCTTCCAGTTGAAACTTGAAATTACATATAATGAGGCATTCCTATAAACAGGCTTGCCGTAGGTAAGTAGCAGTTTGCATGGGCTGATGGAAGTTTTGTGACTGTAGAGGAATAATATTAATTCTCACGAGAGATTACAAATGAGTAAATGCTTATGAATATGTACAAATATGAATGTGTGAATTTAGTGCTTCTGAAAGGCAATTGACAGTTCTGGAAACTGAAGGCCTGTCTCTGCCAGGAAAGTGCCGTAGAGGAAAGCAGCAGCTGTAAAAATGGGTGTTGTGCATCACCGGGGTGACCCAGGGTGTATGCTGCAGGCAGCAGCTCCCAGGCTGGGGAGGGGAGTCAGGTCTGCAGGTATTTGGGGCCCGCTTGTAGAGCACACATGAGATTCTCTAAGCATGTATGTGGTAGATTGCTGACATGTTTAAAATGTATGCTTGGGAACTCTACATGGATGCTTTCCTCCTCCCAGTCATACAATGCCATTGGCCCAATATCTCACTTTATATAAAATGATAGCTTTGAATGGTAGAAAGATACATGGTTTTGTGAGGAGTAATGGTGGGGAGGGAAGTAAGACAGAGTCTTGCACCTTCTACCTCATGCCCCACTGTTCTTTTAATAACTAATGTGTTGTACTGGTGCAGAAAAATTGGCTCCTAGTAAGAAGTAACAAGCTGAAATAGGGTAGAAAGTGGAGAAATGAAGATATTCTAATCCTTAAAGGTATATTGGAGGAAGAGGTGTGGGTACATTGGCATGAAGAGCAGCAGCAGTTGCACACCTAAGAACCTTTGTGGTGCACACAGATACAGCAGTAAGAGGAAGACATGCTTTTGTGCAATAGTGTAAAGCTTTAAGAATGCAAGATTTGTCTTCTTGCTTTGCTTAGTTTTAAATTACTTATGTGTGAGAAAAAAGGAAAGGGTTACTTGTACGAATATACAGCTTTATGTAATTATTTTTATCTCAACATGGTAGGTTTTCTGTTTAGAGATATTTGTGCCTTCACTGTCCAGTTGCAATTAACCCAGAATATGGCATATGAGTTGCAGAGATGTGGTTTATGGCCCTGAGTAAGAACAGCATTGAGTATAGACTTAAAGAATGTGACTTAGTTAATTTCAATTCAGCAAAATGCCAGTGTTTGCACAAGTGCAGAGTTCAGTTCAAAAAGTGGTATTTCACTTCAACCAAAGTCACATTTTTGAAGGTATCACAGTCATCTGTAGACCTTCAGGGTGGTGCCTAATGAAGGGAGAAAAGAAGTTGGTTTCTTGAGTTGCCTGCATTGGTAAATGTTGTCTCTTCTGAAAGCCAGCAGGGACTCTGACAAGTGAGCGTGAGAGGTGGCTTCCAGGAGCTCCAGAGACTGCAGGGCTTACATGGATTCCAGCTTTAAGGAATGATATGGTTAACAGTAGCAGAGATTGGCTTCTCCAAGTCCTTGTGTATTTTTTTGTTTACTTTTCATAGCAGCAGGGAGGTTGATCAGTTAGGACCTCAGGATGACATCTGCATGGGCAGGACCTGTGGTAGCAGCAGATCATTTCGGCTGTGGTTTTGTGTAGTTGAGGCTTGAAAACCTTTATAGAGGTGCCAAAGTGTATCTGTAGAGTTTTTGGGTTGTTTTAGTGTGATGTCTTCCTCTGATCATATTTCAGCTTGTGTTCTGTTGCTGTTAAGTAACAGAATATAATTTGTGTTCATTTTATGATACTTTCTGGTCTTCCTAGTTTGATCTACTAGATCAATAATGCAATATATTAAAAAGATTTTCTTAATAGGTTACATACAAAGGGTAGCTTTAACCTAGTGAAGCTGATTCTTCATGGCTCCCTCTATCAATAGAGAGAAGGAGGCTTCTGCAGAAAGTACTGCAGAGGAAGAACTTCAGTCTCACCGTTGACTGAAATAAGGGTGACTCATCTCATGAAGCCAAACTTGCCCATTTAAGAGTAGAGCTTAAGACATGGAAGGTAAGCATTATGGGCCTGGTTTTGTATCCAGGGCAGATTTACTATTTGTCTTCTTCTGTTGATGCTAAAACCTTGAGGTGATTAGCCTTCGGAAGCTGTAGCATGCAGCTACTTGAGTATGCATCCACATGGGATTTCCAGAATCGTGGAAAGAAGTCCAGCAGTCAGTGCTCACTGGTAATTGCTGGGCTTGGGAACACAGCTGTTTCCAAATCCAGCTGTTTCAAAAAAAAAAAAAAAAAAACCAACCCAACAACAAAACCTGTTTGAAAAATCTGAGTGAAACACTGACAGTTTTTTGCTGTTGGTTGCTTTCATGCAGCGGGATGAGAGTTTGCCCTCTTTTTTGCTGTTCAGAAAGCGTGGAGCCTTTTCAGTGTCTTAATAGGTTTTGGTTCAGCCCCTGTACAGTTTCCCGTGCAGAGCTTTTGTTTGTTTGTTACAGCTCCAGCTTTGGAGAGCAATGAGTAGGGTGATTCTGTGGCGCTGTGGCCTTCTTTTATTGGCTCATACATACAGTTTAAAGAAGATGTGGATATGGGGAGGGGGCGAGGAGGGGGCAAATGCAAATAGATTGTTTTTTGTAGCGTCACCTGCAATGTGCTTTTTAATAACCCCCTATATAACCACCTATGTTTTGGTTTTGTGGGTTTTGGTGGGTTGTTGGTTGTTTTGTTTTTTTTTTCCAATTTGAAAGACACTATCTCCTTCTTCTAAACATTTGCACAGCAAAGTAATGCATTATTGCATTTTCATAAATAATTGAAAAGCAACTTAAAAGAAAGTAGGCCAACAGGAAAAAAAAAAAAAGAAAAGTGTCAGTTTCAAATTTGAGAGAAGAAAAATATGTTTCCTTCTTCATAGTGAGTCAATTAAATGTTATTAAATCCCATTCTCCCACCCCAACATGACCAAAGACGAATCTGACAATCGACAGTTTCATTTAAAAGAGGGGGAAACGACAAAAAAGGTTCAGGAACGCTGACTCTGGTTTGGTTTGTTTCTGCTGTTTAATTTTTTCCCCCCCCCCCCCCCCGGTAAGAAAGGAATCATGACCCATTATCAGTTTGCAAGTGACTGAGGAGCAAATCTCTGGAGGTCTGTGTGTTGGCTTTTCAGTGCCGTTCTCTGTGCTGGGCTGTAATAATGCGAGCTATTTTAGAACTGTGCATACGTTAGTGTTCTGGCGCGGCATGATACAATAATGTGTGAAAAAGCAGAAGATCACACCTTGGTAAAACTTGCAGATTTCCTGCATAATCCGACAGTGAGCTCTCGTCAGGTTTTGACTATATGTAAAGTGAGAATAAAGTTTCCAGAAGCAAAGCGCGAGCCTTGGATGCATTTTGAATGGCTGTGCAGGGATTTTGGCCCTGACGTGGTTACAAATGTGCCTGACTTTAAACGCTTCAGTCCCAGCGTAGCCAGCAGGCCTCCTTCGGTGCTTAAAGTTTGGCAAAGGCTTTAAACCCCTCGCCAAATTGGAGCTTTATTTTTGCTAGTGCTGGGAAAGATCAAAGAGCCAGCGTAAATAATTTCTTAAAAACAATCAGTAACATGAACAGTTTTCATGTAACATACAGTGCAGTGTGGCTGGTGACAGTACCAGGTGCCATCTCTGGGAATGGTTTATGGCCATGAGTCTTTTCACAGGGCTGCTGGCATGTCTGGCCTGAGCTGATGTGGCTGAGAGAAGATGGGCAGGCTGGAAGCAGAAACATACTTGGCTACAAATGCTCTCGATGCAAGACAAAGGCCAGGGTCTTTATTCAAGAAGGGGCTGTGTGTGTGGGCTGTGGCCATCAATTTGTGCTACACCAGAAGTTTCAGGAATGTTATGGGAGTTGCTGGGCGAGGTTCTTGGGCCAGTCAGGAGGCCTGATGGACAGGTCCTAACAGTCCTTTCTGGCCTGGTAATCAAGAGATCAGTAATTGTTGTTATTAATGTGTTGCTTAATGTGCTTTAAGATTAGAGCTGCTCAAAGAATAGACTCCACTGATGGGAATCTCCATGCAACTGATACATGCTCCAGAGGGAAAAAATAACAGCATGTGCTTTCTCTCCTGATTTCCTCTCAGATTTACTCCCTCTCCTTTTAATTTTTATAACCAGTGAGGCTGCATTTAAAAACACTGCCCACCTTATCCAAAATGTGTGATATATTTGTCAAGGATTTGGAATTTGGGATACTTTGATATAACTGCATGTAGGTTTTATAGAAACACCTGACGTGTATGTTTAGTTCCTAAACACCTTCTGTGCTTGATTTATCCTCACAGGTTGTCAAGGTATTCAGATGACCTGAAACTGAGGAAGTGAGAGGGAGCTCAGCTGGCAAAAGTCTGACATTGAGTCTGACTGCAGCTCAAATTTGTTTTGGAAAGCTGAGCCCAGGCTGTGTAGGTGGTGAAGAAAGCCTTTTTCACCATTACATCCAAAAAGCTCATTTTTTGCAGGTGATGAATAACCTAGTTAGCTCACGTTGTTTCAGTCCAGTGGCAGGTCTCCTCTGAGGAGGCATGGTAGAAATTCATGGTAGCATACTCAGGTTCAGGCACAATGGAAGATAGGCTCTGGTGGTGCTTCGGTAGGTTTCCTCAGCAAGAGAAGTGGTGCTGCCAGCCATCTACCTTGGACCACTGCGCACTAACTAGTTTGTTACATTATATGCAGCTGTTTAATTTGGGTCAGCAGGCTGGCTTCTAGTGAAGCAGACTCACAACTTCCGAAGCCTTTTAACCTAGATAGCTGTTTTCATGGTCCTGTGGTAGCTGTGATCACCAGAAGCATGCAGATCTTGAGATTAATATGCTCATAAAGTAGTGTCATTTTCTGTTAGAAAATTTCTTCTTACTTTGGTTGTTCTGACTAGTGTCTTTTAGGATGTAAGACCAGGCCTGTCTGTCTTAGGAGTTTCCATGTCTAGGTTGAAGGAAGCCTTTCTGGGCAGAAGACAGAGTCATTTTGTTGAGACAGAACAGTGTGCATCATTGTTTGTGTTATTACTGTTTTACGTTTTTGTCTCTGTAAGAACAGCATATTGATGACTGTGTGTTAAAACTCTGTCTTTTAGTGGCTCATTTTCTTTCCCAGAAAGGAAAAAAGCTTCTTTCTTTCTAAGACAAACCCAGAATTGTATTGGAACAAGGACTAGTGCTGTGTTCATACATGATGAAATTCAGGAAGATTAGGCCACTGTGTATAAATTGCCTTCATGTTCGTTGGGTTAGCAGCTGTCAAATAAGTGATTACAGCCGTTGGCATAGCTTTTCTTTCCATAATAGCTGTGAAACAGGGATGGAAATGTAACAGATGCCATTTAATATGGACCAACACCTAGGTTCTGTTTCTGGGTCTGGCTGTTTATTGCCTCGTGGCCAAAGTTTCTTAGCATCCTTTTGCTTTAATTCCTCACTCCTTACAAATGGAGTGAGTGTGGAGTGAATATTCCCTCACAAATGGAGCGAATATTCCCTCACTTTACAGGAGATTTCTGAGGCTCTTTGTTAAATTGTTTGATCTTCTGGTGGAAGATACTGAGTCTATGCAGTAGAGTTAATGATAAGATTATTAAATAGAATACTTCTCTTGAGGTTAAGGAAGATTATTGTTCCCGGTTTTGCTTTGCTGGATAGTGTTAGCCTTCTGCAGGAAGTAACTTGGCCCAAGACTGTATTTGGGTATCATTTCCTGGGATTTTCTTGTTTGTTAACTGACAAGGCTTTTTGATACCAGGCAATACTCTTCCAGTCCTGTTGAAGCACAAATGAAGCATTGAGATGCTATGTTTTTGCAGCACAGGAGTCTACAGTGGCTCATTTAGTGTTGATAATGCCTGTGACAGATTAAAAAAATCAAACCAGTTACTCCCAGTGAGATGGATGCACTTCAGCCAGACCCTTAGTGAGACTTATTTGCTGCACTGTGAAGACCAAAGTACACATCTTCCCCCTCTCCCCCCCCGAAAGAATCCAGCTTATCATGAAATGTTTATCAGAGCCATATAAACATTTCTCGATGACTGAATTTTGAGGGGAAATTCTTTTGGTCTAAATGTATTACAAACAAAACTCTTCACAGATTAAAAAAAAAGAGAAAAGATTAAAAAAAATTTAGCTTGGTTACAGCCCTACTTATTGCCAAGCGTACCAGCATCTGGCAAGGATGTGGTGATCTGGGAATTCACTGCTTGAAGCCATGGAACAAAGTGTTCTGATCCGACCCCAGGCAGCGAGTCCTGGACTTGAACTGGAATCTTCAGGAGCAGAGAAGTCTTAAGTGTCTGGAAAATTGGCCTGTTGAGTCACCACGCAGGCACTAAAACAAAACTAATTTTAAGCAGGTCAGAGTTCAGTGATTCCCTCTGGAATCTAATTTTTTTTTTCCCCTTAAAAAAAGTCTCATGTTTTAAATGAAAAGGGTCAAAGTTGATGCACTGCTACGATTTTTGAATGCTTTCCCTTAAGAAGAGCCACCCAGGCTAGGATTAGCATGAAGGGCTGCTAGGCTGGCACTTCAGTGTCTGGGTTAAAAATATTTTAAAGCAGTAAATGCAGTCAGAACAGAGAGCAAGATCCCTGGGAGCCTTCCTATTCAAAAATGTGCGAGCTCAGGGCAGCAACTGCAATGTAATTTAGGGCAGTATATGCTTCATAGCTTTGGAGAATATTGCCTCTTGTTAATGTTACATTGGAGGACAGTGGGATTGTCGTAATTTTAGAAAGGTGGCATTCCTGTTTGGTTTACATTGGAAACTTCAGAATAAATAAAAAGAAGCATCAATTGAGGAAGAAATGTAACTGCTGAAACCCAGCAATGAATCCAACTCTCAGCAGACTATAGAAACGGCAGGGGAAAGTGGGTATAGAAACATTTTTTGTGGGAATGCAGCTGCAAAAGGAACTTAGCAGACAAAGGCAGAATCAGGTATGTACTTTAAAAGGCATGTGGGCAAACTTTTGTCTGTGAGCCCAGTGAGGAGCCTGCTCACATTAAATTGCAAAATGTTTGGGGGGATCAAATGACAAAAAGCTTGTATTGCTTTTCCATTGCTGAAGGAGTGGGACTGTCTATAAGCAGGAATGATTCAAATAGCTGCTTTTAACAAAAGAACTCGCAAGACTGAGGGAGAATTTTCATTCCCATTCCTTTTTTTTTTATTTCCCCCCCCAAGATGATTTCCTTCTTTTTCTTGTTAGATCTTGAAGAGTTCCCTTTACATTTGCCAGTGAGAAGGATGGGGGGTCTAGGCTGAACTCTGTTTGTCAGGCATTGTGAGCTTGGTGATCTCTGTTTATCTCTTAGGAAATAGTCATGCTTGCACAACAGGGCAAATGCAATGTGCAGATGTCAGAACTACTAAGACAAAGAAGGCTGTCTAGGAAAACAATGCCAAACATAATGTCCAGAGTGGAGATGTAGCAGCTAGGAATTCTGGCTTCTTTTCTTCCCTGTCCCTCTGCCTGGCTCTAGGCAAATCTCAAGGCCAAACATAAAGCTTTTAATTCATGGCAGTGAATTCATGAGAACTGTGTCATTGGTAGGAGGATGTTTATGGGGATGGTTGCCCACATAGGGGTGCAAAGATCTGTGCTCTGCTCATTGGTGCAGCGGTCGGACTGGTCAATACTTGTTCCATAGGATCTCCCCTTTGATATGTGCAGTTGCTAAGTATGTGGCTTTTTGAGTGGAGGAGCTATAAAACTTAAATTTATTAGGAGAACCTCCATCTGCCTTGCTAGTGCAAGAAGGTCCCCTTGGAATGCTTCTCCTTTTTATTCCTGCAGATACACTAACCGTGGAGATTTGAATGGGAGAATGTGTGAGGCTCTGAAATCCAATTTGTCTTCCAAGTTATGGCAAGGCTCCATTTTCCTTGGGCTTAACAAGTAGTGACCATGGTTTCCTGAAATATTTATTTCAGTTTAGGGAAAACTTACTGATGTGCAGTTGCTTTTGCATTTAGCATCACAGTTTACAGCCCTTTGAAGTCTACATGTTTGAAGGAAAAAGAAGTCCTTAGGATAAGCTGATCTTGAATGAAATCATGTAGGCAGATAACAGATTGAATTTGCATTATGGCTTGTTTTGCTCAGGAAGTAAGTCAAGCAATGAGTAGTGCTGGGCCAACTTGTATCACAACATGAGGCAGCATAGCATTAGTGCAAGGTCGTATTCTTCCATGAATCTGATTGTGGACTAGTTCTCCTAACTTTTCTGGGATGATGATGGTTCTGGGGGAAAAAAAGTTATGATGTGCAGAACTATGATTCACAATTGTGAAGCTTGGATAAATCACGCATATTTCCAGCCTTGATGCTTTCATCTGCAGTAATTTGAAGCTTGACACTAGAAATTGTTTAAAGGTTTGGATTTTCTTTTCCTTTTTTAGTCATGTATTTAATTTCACTAATATGTGACCCAGTGGAAACTTTGCAATAAAGGAAGAGCTCTAGAGAGCTAAGAGGCAGATGTGTTTTGGGTAGTTTCTAAATCACAGGAACACAAAATGTTAGGGTTTGGAAGAGACCTGGAAAGATCATCCAGTTCAACCACCCTGCCAGAGCAGGATCACCTAGAGTAGGTCATGCAGGAATGCATCCAGGTGAGTTTTGACTGTTTCCAGAGAAAGAGACTCCACAACCTCTCTGGACCGCGAGTTCCAGGGCTCTGTCACACTCACAGTGAAAAAGTTTTTCCTTATGTTCATGTACTTTTTTTGTTGTTTGTTTGTTTGATCTCTGCATTAGTAACTCCTCAATTGTTCTTGTATCCAACCCTTTTAAAATCTTCCCTTGGCACAAGAGGGTTCCAGCACGTGCAAGCTGTGCTGATCCTTTTAGTTTAACTGGTGATGCCTTTGAGCTCAAACTAGCTATCAGAATATGATGGGTCAACAGAATCGTTCTCTTTATCATGAAGCACACCTGAAATATCTGCTTAGGTAGTGCCTGCGATTTCTCAGCAAATATTCAACCCAGTGGGGAGCTGCAGGACTCACCTCCATCTCCGAAGGGTTAACAGTAACCTATAATAATAATCTTGTGGCACAAAAATGCTTCTTTTTATGCATTACCTATTTCCAGAGGCCTAATTTAGGTTTTGTATCAAAATGGATATCACAAACGCTTGAGCTTCCTGCTGAGAAGGAAAGTGCTACCGGGAGACTTTGTTCTCTGTTATTCTCCTGGTGTCCGGGAGGGGTAAGGAGGCAAGGAAACAATTGCTGATATCTGTAGCAGTAAGTATAAATAGTAGCAGGATGGGTTGCAGAGGTAAAATAGTTTGACAGTGTTGTTCCTGTGAAAGCCTGGCCTTTGCTGTTGGTTAGAATATACGTGTGTGTGTGTAAATGTATGTGGGTTTTTTCATACATGGGGCCAATGTGCACATCAGCAAGGAAAAAAAAAAAGAAAGAAAGAAGTGCTAGCTTTATTTTGCACCTGTACAAAAGTTGCACCTCTCATTAGAAGAAAATAACATTGTCAGGGAATGAAACAAGATTTGAGTCTTCATGCTTAAACACACGGACAGCTATGCTCAAAGATCAGCATGCCTGTGTCTTTTCTCTCTCTGTGTGTTTCATGCCCAGATTCTTCGAGGATCTGTTTGTAAATGTTTTTGCATGCAACGAAAACTTGTGTTTGGATTTCTGCTGGTGGCTTTGTAAGTACAAGAAACATGGAAAACAAAAGATGGATTTTAAAAGAGAAATTTTGGGTTTTGAGATTCAGAAATGAACATCCATATAGTTTTCTCCTCCCTGCTATTTGCAGGAATCCCATTGGAAGTGCCTGTGAGAGGAGAAGGAAGATTTTAACAAAATGTGAAAAATACTTGTGTTTCTGAATTTCCTGAAAATGGCAATTATTTGCCTGCTCTTTTGCACCAAAACTGGCTGTATCAAATTTGTATCAAACCTGTGGGCCTCTTGCCAGTGAAGATGCCCTCTGGGATGGAGGACCTTTTGTCTCACAGCCTGCTTCCTATACAGCCCATGGACACATATGCTTTCTCCTCCCCTCTTGACCTCAGATTTGGGTGGGAGGGCAGCTGCTGTTGCGGAAGGGGCTGTCTTCGCTTGGAAAGAAGGAGTTGCTGGAGTTCCCTGTTGTTTTTGTCTGACTGGTTCAGGCGCTGAAATGTGGATGTGGTGAAAAGTGCTCACCTGCCCTTCTAGTTCCAACGGGTGTATGCAAAGTGTTTTGCACATAATGTCTAACTGGGCACAGTGGTGGGGTCTGGTGGGAGAGCACAAGACTCCTGCCGAGCCCCTCATGCAGGTCTGCCTTGATGTGCTGGCCAGTCAGTAGGCCACCCATGTTGGGTGTTTGGTGAGTGTGGTTGAGGTGGTGCATGTGTGTGTGCTAGCTTACATGCTGTGGGAATAGGGGGCAAAGCCAGGTCAGGTCTCATGGGACTTGCTCAGTTGGTTTCAGCCCTGCATATATGGGTAGGGTTGTGTTGGCTTTGGCCCACAGTCACCTGGCTGAGCACAGAAGTGGTCCTTAAGCAGACGGGTATTTGCCATCCTGAGTGTAGTGGCTGAGTGTATGGCAGAGAGCGTGGAGAGTGTGAGCTGCGGCCCTGCTCTGTGCTGAAGTGCTCTGGAGTTCTAGGTAAGTCTCTTGACCTTTTGTTCCTCAGCTTTCTTGTGTTTAAGGACATGCAGACTTCCCATCACACATGGCTGTTGCAAGAATTAATTAATTACCATTTGAATGATTTTGAAGACTTCTAACCCTAAATAAACAAGAGCTTAATCAGTTATTTTTCTTCATATATATATATACTATAGGAAAAATCTACTAATTTATTTCCAAGCACATGACACATAAAAACTATCTTCACACTTCTAAATGGAGCTGGGGCTCAATGCCAGCACTTTTTTTCCTGGTGAATATGGTATACTTGTACACTCAGATAGAATGGTACAACCTTAAAGTTTCACTCGAGAGGTGGATGGGGTTTTTTCCACCTGTGTTTCGGTCCTTACAAGCTGTAGATACCAGGTGCTTCTCTTTGGGCGGATGCTTTGTCCTCATGGTTGTACCCATTGCCAATGTCCTTTAGCATGTGACCTTGAGCAGCTCTGATTAACTAGTAAGCTGTATGTCTTTTTGTCCCATATGTTCTGCCATCTCCTTATACGTTAATTATTGCATTTAAAGAATCTGGGGATTAGGGAAGGAGAATGGAATAAAATATAATAAGGATGCTTGTCACCTCTTATCCTCTTTTCTCTGTGTGTGGAGAAGCCCTTTAGTATATTGGTTTAGGGAGGAGGAGCAGCTCCCATTGCACACCTGATGCAGCCCTACAGAAATGCCAGTCAGTGCTGTGGTCTAATGTGTAACATCTCGTCACGAGGAGGTGAAGGAAGTCTTAGTTCGTGACTGTCTCTGCATTTGCTGTCATAAGGGAGTTAAATCAGAGCTAAGGGGTTTTTCCTTTGTGCTTTAATTTCCTTTGTTTTAAGAAAGTATTTTTTTAAATGAAGTGGGGGAGGGGAGTAATGTGCCACTGACATGCTTTGGGATCTGAGGTTCCTGTGGACCCCATAGGATGTCAATGGACTCATTAAGTTTTAGCCAAGTTTTATGCATTATTCATAATATACATTCACAGCATGCACCCTAAAGACTGTCTCCTGTG
Organism: Picus viridis; assembly: GCA_033816785.1. Classification (NCBI taxonomy): domain Eukaryota; kingdom Metazoa; phylum Chordata; class Aves; order Piciformes; family Picidae; genus Picus; species Picus viridis. The sequence continues at coordinate 8,418,257 of CM066568.1, forward strand.
AATGCTTAGTCAGAATCATTTGCATTCTGTATTATGGATCCATAATACAGAATACATTTAGCTACATTTTGTGTATTATCTTTACACATATTTCCAGCCTTTACTGTTCTGGCATATGCAGCAAATGTGTTCAAACAATAGCATGCAGTTGTGTTTTGTCTCTCTGTAAAAATTAATGCATAATAAGGACCCTGATGAAAATTAATTATTGCATAGGAGCAATGGACAGACTTTTTCCTCTTTCTAGCTTCAGTAATGTTTGAAATGTACTTTTCTAACGTGTTTTAAAGAAGTGTTTTAAATTCTGGGCTGATATTTTGTAATTTTTTTGTTTCCAATACAAGAATGATTTTTGATGTGGAAGGTTGGCAGGTGATAGAACATCAGGTTGAAGCTAAGACACTTAATAATCATAAGAGCTGTTTGCTGTGAGTTTACTGTGATCCTCTGAACGTTATTTCTGTTGTACATGACAAGACGAAAGAGTCAACAAAACACATCAGAAAATTAATTCTCCTCCTGTCATCTGAAGCATTGAAGCTCCTCTGTTTTCTCTTTTCCTCATCTGTCATTACCTCATGGTGATTGGTCTGATCTCAGCTTAGCCACCAATCCAGAGGTATGTTCCTTAACATACCTCTGCCTTAGTTTCCCCATGGGAAGTGGTGCTCCTTCAAATCCTCTGTAGCAGCTGTCTACTTAGATTTACTCCTTCAGCACCCTGCCGCTGCCACTAGACAACGTTCCTGTGGGAAATACTACTCTTGTATGAAAGTGGGATTTCTTTTGGAGCCAAATTGTAGCAGAGCAAAGACAGGGAGGTATGAGGATTGTCTTCCTTATGCAGAATCTGTTAAGGGATTATTTTTATTGTCTTCAAAAATATTTCTAGTTGTCAGTCTCTGCTGTGCATGAAAACACCAGGATGGCAAAATCCAGGATCTTATGGAATCTTTTGCAGGTTCATTTGCTTTGGGGAGTAGCCCCTGTATACCTTCAAGAAGACATAGGGAATGTCAGGCTTTCACCTGTTTCCTCTTCAGAGAGGTGCTGCAAGGCTGTACAGGTTACAGAAAAGCCCTTAGTATGGTGCTGTGCTGCTCTCAGGAGCAGTGAACAGTGGTTTCTTGAGCCTAGACATACACTATATATGCAAAGGGTATGAAGCGACTTACTGTGTCAGGGGTTTTGCAGATGTTGTAATACTTGTTTAAAAGCCAAAGCTTATCAAAATGCTTTAAAAAAAAAGTCTTGGTGTCATGTAAAACTGAAATGTTTTTTTCCCATCATGGACTTAACACAGGAGAGCATTTTGGCAAAATATAGTCAGAAGGCAAGTAGTTGGATATGAAATGAGTTCATAATCTTAGGGATTATTTATATTTACTTTTTTTCCCACTAGTCCTTCAGGTTACCTGGAGGCAGCATTCATGCATACATGCCCTGAAGATGCAATAGAGAGTCAGGAAAGATTTTGCTGTGGCCTAAGGAGAATGGAAACATTCTATCCTTGTGTCCAAAACTCACTGTTGCGCTCTCAGCAGAGTAACACCTAAAATACAAAACGTTTTATTACCTTTCTGTTCAAAAGAGATGATCAGTTTTACTTGAGAATTTCTCACAAGCTAATTGAGAATTGTAAGTTTATACGCAGATGTATTTCTCAGCATGCCATTCCTGTTACTTACTCCTTTGGCTTACACAGCCCCTGACAATTCGTGATGTTTGTGGGATGCATCAAAGCACAATCTTTCTTTTTTCTTTTACATAAGATATAGTGTGTAGTGTAATAATAGTCGATGTAGAGTGTAGCAATGTGAAGCAATCATTGTGGAGGGAGTATTGGCTTTGAGAGCAAATGTTATTGGATGTGTTGCATGGTGGCTTAATGCCCAATGGAGCAAAGCTATTCTTCTGTCTTTGTTGCTTGGGCTCCCGTTGCATATAGGGCACAGGAAAGAAAGACAGCAGGTATGAGGCTGAGACCCAGGTCTCGGCTCTGTGCTGAAGTTTTCCTCTATTCAGTCTTGAGGCTGTGGTACTTCTATGCTGTACCTTTTCCTTCTTGCTGTACCTTGAAAGCTCCAGCGCAACCCCCAAACTAATACATGCATCAAAGATTATTAGCTTGGTCTCTGCATTGTGCTTACACCACTTAAATTGTTTGTCCACCTCACTAGTTGGACATCAGCACCTGGAACTAGTGAGAATGTGTTTATTCCCATTGCAAACCAACGGACCAGGAACATAAAGCCAAGACATGAAGATGTATTCCTCTTTCAGCTTCTTGAATATGCTGTCTGTAAGTGCAGCTTCTGAGATTTTTCTTTTAGTCTCATGAATACCATTTCACATTTGAGCAAATGATACTCTGGAAGTTGTTTCTGGAAAGTGAACTGGACATGCCCTTTAGTCCACCCCACTTCAGGCCCCAGAGCTGTATGTAAGACACAGGGATCTCCAGAGCATTTGGCAGTTCTCAATCATTTTGTCTTCTCAGCAACCTAAATTCATACTGTCAAATGTGCAGTAGTGCAGTAAGCATGGGGTTTGTTAGTGTTATTAGGCTTATGATGTGGAAAATAAAGAACTTGCTTCCTACTGTTTAATGAAATATCTAGGAAATTCCTAGTTTTATTTAATATTTGCAATAGGTAGCTAGCTTTATCTTTCTAAAGGATTTTAAACAGCCTTTCTTCAGTGAACAGCTGTTTAAATAGGAACTAAGGTGCATAGAAAATGAGCATTGTACATTAGCTGGGCTCACAAGAGATGGTCAGAGAAGGAGAATTTTCTCTCTGTAACTCCAAGGTATTATGTGCCCTAAGAGAGCACCGTTATGCCAGGTGTCATGTCAAGACTCCTCAGGGACTGTGTTACCATTATTAATAACTGGAGGTTTTTCTGCATTTTTCAGTAACATTTTCTGTGTGCATGCAAGTTTCTTCTAGGAATAGCACCAAAATTTCCTCCCCACCCCTTTTGTGGTGATTGCTAGTTAAGCTTGAAGTCATGTTGGGGCTTGCTGCCCTTGCCAGGCTGTTCCTTCAACCTCTTTTGCCTCTCATTCTCAGCCCAATTAGCAAGATGTATAGGAGCCTTCCTATTATTTGTTCCTGAGTTAAAAAACTTAAACTTGCTTTTCACCATTTTTTTTTTTCACTGTTTTGCAAAAGTGGTGCTGTTCTGATCTTACTGATTTGTCTTAGCAGAGAGACCGTTTTGTAGTGATGGATGAAAAAGGAAGGACAAGAGTTTAGAGCTACATTAATTCTTCTCTGTGTTATTTTAATGCTAAATCTTGATAAATATTCTTGTTAAATGATTGCTGATTAAAACATAACAGTAAAAAGTCCTGTTTTGAGGATCAGACCATTGTGTTGAGTAGAGGGGACGAGAGCCCTGTTGAAAAGGGTGAAAACTGAGGAGCCTGGTAGGTATGTCCATTTCAAACGTGTGTCATATGTGCTGAGAGTGATTTGGTTCACATGGAATACTTGCAGTCGAGTCAAAAATAGAACTCATAACTTGCATGCTTGTGCTTCCTCAGTCCAATCCCTTCAGAAACAAATCTCCATGGTACTTAAAAGGAGCAGAGCTGAGACATGACTGATGGAGTTTGCATGGATTGCCAGAGTGAGAAGGCGGGCAAGGGATGAAAACTGGGGCAATATGTTGAGAAGCTTGTGTAAATATTATGAGTGCTGTACCTGTTCTGCTGTGTGGTCTTCACGGGTGTCAGTCCAGCATCTCCTTTAAGTAGTGGATTAATACAAGTATTTCTGAACTAGTGCTGGTATAGTGATGATGTATTACTCTAATTCACTGGGGCTAGGGATTATATGTAGTAAATACACCACAGACACCGCAGTCTTCCTTGCTGCTGGCTTGTTTCCTAAATATTAATACTAATACAACAGTGAATAGGTAAAACAATTTAAAAGAACTGGTTGGAAAATGGGTACAGGTGTAAAAATTAAGCATATGGCAGAGTGGAGATTGCCAATGAAAATGACAGATGATTAACATTCATTAAAAGTTTCAATTAACACCTTGAAATATTCCATAAAATAATACTGCATGTAAATAATGTGTGATGTCTTCTACCTGTTTTTAAGGGAAGGGAAGAGAGAGAGAGAAAGAAAGGAAGTATATTCTGGAAGTTCATACTGCAAAGATTTTTTTAGCCTTTGGATTGCTTTGCAGTTCAGTGGTCTAGTGATGAATAAATCAAGTTTGAGCTGTCAGTATGGGAAAAGATTTGGCCTGGATAAAAGTCCTTTATGTTCCCAAAGATGGGCAAAGATTTTCTCACCCATATTTTTATTATGAGCATGAAAGAGAACCTTGGGGAAACTGCAGGGCAATGTGAAAGATGCTCTGATCAGTTAGCCAATTACAGACATTAGTACATGGCAGTAGTTGCCGTGTCCCCTTACCACCACCTGTAATTGTTAACTGGACTTTGCCATATCAAGACTGCAGCTCCTTCACCAGCTGGCTGCACTGGCACTCCAATGTGAACTTTACCGGGCAGAGAACTTTGGCCCTGACAACAGCTTTGTGGATTGGCACAGGTCCATTTTGCTTAGGGCTAACACCCTTTGCATTGAACTAGCCATCTCTGGATTGCAAAGCTCTCAGCCTGTATTTTTGTCTTGGTCCTTGGTGTGGTTTTGTGGCACTTTTTGAATTCTGGCAGTTCAAAATGCCAGAAATACTAAGCAGATAGCATGGTAGAGCGATGAAGGGGGTGGTGCACCACCGAGTTGTGTGTTTCGTGTTCTGAGTTGTTGGTTTGTGGGTGCTGGAGGATGAGTCATCTGCCAGAAGGGTTGAAGGAGCCAAATTTGGCATTAGACAGAGACGTACTCTTTGTGTAGCATGCATGCCGGGTTGAAATCTCCCCTAAGACTGTTTCCCTTTAGGGGGTCCTTACAGTGTGTTCCAGAAGGGAGCCAGGGAGAATTTTTTTTCCTGGTGTGTTGTGGATGGTTAGGCCACCTCAGTTAAGGTGTAAGACAGGAAAGGAAGTATACAAACCATGTGCACATGCCCAGCCTTCCAGTTGAAGCTGGGTTGGAGAGATCATCAGTTTAAGCATTCCCACAAAGGGTCTTGACCTCTCTATTTGGTCCTGGGGACCCTCTCTGAAATGGCAAGCAGATGATGTGTACTGTTAAATGAAAGTATAATTAGAAGCAAGAGAAGAGAAAGGAAAAAGTCTGCTATCTTTTTGCATTTGACTGCTTTTGGATTGCTATTTTCAAAAGCGATCTGCAGTGGCATCTCTTGGCTTCCAGGAAGGCAATGGGAATTTTATAGCTGACGTCAATGGGAGCAGAATGAGACTGATGTTAAGTACTTGACCCTGTCCCTAGTGTACAGTCAATTTCATTGTTTTCCCTGATATTTTTGTGGGTGTGACAGATCAAGAAGGAGAAAATAGTACTGAAGACAGACAAGTTGTGATTATGAAACCACAAAACTGTCAGAGAGTCTCCAAGGAGGAAGCTGTGGGTCTTGGCATTGCTGTTAATTAATGTTATGGATTTAACTAGATTTTAGCAGGACGCTATTACTTCGAGCACCTTTCTTTCCCAGAGGACTTCATCAGTAAAGTCCAGCCTCTCTGATACAAGAAAATCTAGAGCAGTTCTGCGGAGGAGCTAGTGATTTGATGCAAATGAGAAGACTTTGGCCCTTTGGATTCCAGTTTGTGTGCTCTACCTGAAGCCTAACATCACTCATGGGTTCATGTCTTTGGCCTGGGATGTAGAAAGATTATTTTCCTAGAGCATTTCAAAGGCTGATCCATAGTGAGACCTTTATGTTGTGATGGCCACCCTCCCTTGATCCGTGTCTGACATTCACTAATGTGAATGGCTGATACATGTGTGTGTGTAGAAGGAATGTTTAGACCTAGGACCTGCTTATCCTAGCACCGAAGTTAATCTCTTTCAGTCTACTGAGAAGAAGGTTGAAAGATGACTCCAAAACTCAAAGAAAGAGAAGACAGATTGGAAAATGGATACAGGAGAAACACACAAAATCTGTTGCTGCAAATGCTGATCTGTAATCTCTCCCTCTCTGGCTTGCCATTCTTTTTTCTTTCCCTGTTGCAGGTTTTTCATTAAGTGTTGAAATACACGGTATAAAGAACTTGTCTAATAGTTGAAGTGCTGATATTGGCTTAGGCAATAGGTTTGAATTTGGTGAATTCATACTTAGTTGATGCCTGAGGGTGGAGTCAGAAGCTACCTCTGCAAATTTAATGCATTTGACATCACATATTCTTACCTGTTGCATAAGAGTGGTGTTCTCATGGTATGTGAGGAAAAACTGTAGTATGTGGGACAAAAGAAATTATTAGGCTGATCAGTCTTTGCCCCATCTCCAGGGAATTGCTTTTTAGGTCAATCAGGAGAAATCCATGTGGAATGTAATAGTTGAGCAATCAAAAACTTACCCTTGAGCCTACAAACTGTTCTTGTGCTGTTTAACGGGGGGAAAACTAACAAAAATGACCTGTGTTGGTTTTTTTCCTTCTCTTTGAGCAAGGAATAGTAGATGTTTGATACTGGCAGGAGTCTGTCATATTGGAGTTATGTTGCTGTTTTTAGTCAAGGGGTTTAACAGATCATGTGAGGGGTAGTCATAGTACTATAGGTACTACAGGTAAGTACAGGATGCAGTAAGCTTATTTTTCTGTAGTCATGTCCCATCATACCTTAATACAGTATTTTTTTAAGTAATGCATGTAGTGTAACATATAGGAAGGAACCAACCTTGCACTGAAAGCACTGATTTCATTGATCTGTGTTCTGTATATCTCTTTGAGTTTCATTGTTAAAACAATACTGGCCAAAAGAAGCTCACCTCTCAGTTTCCCCTTTTAGTAGGAAGAAATAATAAAGTTTCCACCTTTATATCTGCTCTGAAAACTTAATGTGAAAAGAGCACTAAAAATTATGATTAAGTGCAGTAGAGTTGTATAAATGGACTCTTTAAGATAGCATTTAAGTATGGAAGATGAGGTAACTTTGTGCTCCAGAGCTCGTGTAATCATGCATATGAACTCCTGACCCAGGAAGAGTGGCATAAGTTTGGGTGTTGCACTGCAAAGATGGTAGTAAATTCAAACCTCTGCAGCCCCTCAGGTGAGTGTTTCTGTCTACCTGTGGTGTTTTTTCCTTCCAGATGAAATGCATGTTTGTTAAAGTCCTAGCCATGCAGATTATTTTGCAAGAGGAGGACTTTTACTGGGAGTCTCATAGCAGCTTTGAATGCAGCCATCACACATATGTCTGACAGGACTTTGGCCTAAGTTCTCTGGCTCATGATCTGTGAAGAAAGATTTTACCCTATGACTGTGTTGAGGCTAGGGTTTTGGGGGTTTTTTGGTTGCTGTATTTGTAAATCCTGAGATTGTCTTTGCTTGTAAAGAGTTTCAGTATTTCTCTTATTTGAAGCATACCACGTCATAGCATCCTCCAAGTTTAGCACAGCATTTACTTTCAGTGTTGGAAAGCCAAATCTCTCGTGAAGATTTTAAGTTGTCTGATAATATTTAATCAATTCACAGACTGTGTGTGCTTCAATAGTAAGCACTCCTGAAGAGCTTGCACCTTTAAAAAAAAAAGCAGTGAAATACACTGATAATATTGCAGTGTGGAGAGGTTTAAAATTATTGGAGCACTTAATTTTTTCTGTAATTGCTTCAGTTTGAGGGGAACTAGGCAAAATACCAAGCTAAAAATGAGTTGCTTTAATCGAAAAATTAATCAGTCAGAAAGTAGAATTTAAACCAAAATGCCCAATAAGAGAAAAAAAAAAACCACATTGAGATTGTTGGAGCTGATGCCTTAAAGTGTTGGGGTCATATTCCTTTGTGTTGGCTGTTGACTTCAGAGGATATTAGAATAGCTTCAGACATTCATTTCACTGGTAACAGCAGAGGAGCTGAGGTGAAGTCTGAGATGTATTGCTTAGAAAGGAAAGCAGTGCACAGGGAAATTCTGGCTCCTTGAGATGCACTACAGTGGATAACAAATGTGAGCATAGATCAGCTAAAGGCTAAAATCTTTTTATAGTAAGCTAACAATAAGATAAAATATTTAACACCACTGTGGATACCTTATGGGTGGGTAAAGAGCTTTTTGGCACTATGTAATTATATTTCATAATGATTTAATGAGTTTTATTTAAAGCCCCCTGGAGTTGTATCACTTGAAAGGTACCACACAAACCAAAGGAAAAATAAGGCATGTTGCTGTAGTTCAAGGTTCTTTTTGATTTTTCAAGTCAATAGTTTGCCATTAAAAGTTAAATTTGGCTAATAGGCTGGTTTTCTGGCCTGACTTAAATTTAGTGTAAGCACCGGTTGTTACTAAACTGGGGAGAGTGAGAGTGCATTATCATCTCCTTTGTTCAAAATAATAAGCGTGCATATTAGACATCACTGGAACTTAGTAGGTCCTAATGAGTCTTGACCACATATGTTTTCAGTACCACATGGTGAAAATCTACCAGATGACAGATTTTCATACACCAGGTTTCACTGGGCTGTTGGCACTGCTATAGTCAAGCAGAGACAGACTCCCAGCTTTCAGTATGTATGAACAGCTCATGGACTGGAATTTCATTATGGACTTGCATTTCTTTCTGAACCTTGTTCACCCTTCCTTTGCCATCATGCAAAATGCGTCCTGGTGCTGTAGCTTGGTAGAATGTGGACAACTGCTGCAGTTGCCTATCTTTTTACTTTGCACAATGCAAATGCTTGTGATATGCAGAGGCATAGCAGGCAACTAACAGCAAATGCCCAGGGAAAGGCACTTGGTGCACACCCTGTTGAGAGTGTTTGGTGTGCTGGTTACCACTGGGTTGCTGTGAAGGTGATGATGTCTGAGATTTGTCTGAGATCCCTGTAGTGGCAGCTGGCTTCACATTAATGTTGGCAACAACAATTTCCTTGTCTCAGATCACCACCTGCATAGCTGCAGGATTGCTGCTGGTTGTGCCTAAACTGCACATAAAGAGAGGTCACAGGGAAAGGCTGCAGCTGTTGATCTTTTTGTCATCTCTCACACAAAAACCTCTTTGGGCCAGAATGTGTCACCAGTGGGTAAGTGGTGTTCAAATCAATTTTTTAGTGAATCATGAGTGGAGAAAAACAATGCACTTCCTTTTTATTGAAAGTCTTATAGTCTAATGACTATTTTCAAAAGTTCATACAGGAAAATGCTGTGTTTTATGTGTGGACCTGTGGACAGGGCTGGGCTGGACCCACAGCCCTTTACAAAATGGCAAAAATGTTTGAGGGAAGGAAGCCTGCATCCAAGTTCTTGTGCTCTTAGCTGGGGAACAATAATCTGACCTTCAGTAAAAGTATTGCTACTTTGCTTGAATGCAAAGTGGTGTCTGTCTCAGAATTAAATGTTGGGGAAAACTATTACTTGCAGCCATGGCCTCCACACTTGTCTCTCTGGGAGGTGCCAGGGGACGCCCAGGCTTGGCTATGGTGGCACCGAGAGCAGTGGGACTGGAAGCAAGCAGCATGGGTAGGACTCATGTCAGAGCAAGCAATTGAAGGGGCTATTTCTTGGTTGGTAAAACAAAGGGGTCAGAAGTGTTGTAGCTGTTTCCTCCCAGCTTCTTTGCTCCTCATCCTTGCAATGGGAGGAGTGGAGCTGTATGCCTTTTGCATAGCTCAGTGGAGTTGGAGTAAGGTGAGTATGTTGAAGGTGGGCAATGATGGAGCCTGCAGAGGAGTGCTTAGTTTTGGGGCCTATTTTCACATATGCTCTTCTGAAGCACTTTAAACTTTACAGTTGGTACCATTGTCTTCAGACGGGTTCAGTATGGACTCTCAGACCAAGGGTCCAATTTGTAAAGCACTTTAAAGGAAAACACTTGTAGCTGTGCAAACTGTGTGGGGTCAGGACTGTTACTATTTTCTAAATATCCTGCCTTATTTACTTAGATGCTGATAGGTGACTAAAATTGTGTATCATTTCTCCAAATAAAGGAGTAGAAAATCTGCTTTTTTTAAGGAACTTTCAATATTACTCCAGGGTTGGAAAAACTTCCCTAGACCACTTCTGACCACCTTGTGCCACGTACAGCTCAGGTTTTACTAGGTCTGATCTTTCAGCTGAGGTCTCATCTGCCACAGGTAGTGTGCATATTAAGCTAGGATAATACTCTGAGGAATTATTTTTAGTATTTTTATGCTTTTTTCTTCCCCCCCCAAAATGTGCATAATCAATAATTTCAAACTCTAAAGGACATGATTACCACTTTAGATGACCCAGTTGCATGCCAGATTTTTGCTTCTGATACTCTGCTTCCATTCTTTTCTTCTCTCTCTTTTTCATCCCCTCTCTTGCTGGTGGTAATACAAATCACCCCTAGGAGCACAGATATTCTGCATGTTGCTGTGCTGGAAGTTAATACTTTAAATAGTATTAGTATATAGCTTTGGATTATTTTCCTCTTTCTCACCTGCACTTAATCCTATCTTTGGTGCAGAATAGAAAGAAGTGAGAGGGCCAGCAGTGATGGTTGGCTATATTGCGATTCCACTGCATTTTGATTAGCCTTAGGCTCAGTTTGCTTGGGTTTCTAATCCACTCATCAAGGTGGATACCAACTCAGAGAAATGAAACCCCATCTGTGTTTTCTGAAGGGATTTTGCTCTTCTCTTTTTGTATTGGAGACCAAATTCACACCATTAAGCACTGGTGATGGGAAAGGGGAGAAGAGAAACTGCTCCCTTTTGAACCTGTGTGCATATTTTTAGATTAATTCTTATTCTTTGCTTGCTCTGTATCTGGTAGTATTGCAAAGAATTGTTTTCCAGTCTGCTTATGTAAACAATATTTTTTTTTACTTTTCAGTGAATGATTGCTTTTAAGAGCTACAAAGCTGGCTTGTGTGAATGTTTGTTGTCTCTCCCATGTTATGTCTCTGTAACATATCTGTGAATACCTGTGAAGGTTTCCTAAGGTTATACTTCTTCTGGAACTAGGTAGTTTAGTGGAAATACAATAGTGAAGCACAAATATTTCAGTTTAATTATATTATTATCCTCCATTACCCTGCTTTAACATGTAGAGTGCATCCTGTTTCTTGGTTTTAATAATCCTTTTTTCTTGGCTCCTTGATGCACATAGAATCACAGAATATTTTAGGGACTTTATGGCTCAAGTCTACACTAAAAACAAGGGCAGCTTTCAAGTTATATTCTATTTTAAAGTTAAATCAGGTTGCTCAGCTCACCAATCATGCTGAGCACTGCTGATGATCAAACGTGGAATAGATTAAACTGTGGTTGTATAGATTTTCTCCACGCAGCCTGGCTCCAGCACCCACACCTCAGATAAGCACTCTGAAGGGGAGCTCATCAGTTGCCAGAGGCATACTGACGTGCTTCCTGTCTGCTCCCGCAAAGGCCGTGAAGGCTCAAAAGGACCCAGGCCTTCATGCCTCTGGTCTCACAAGTGCTCTGCTGCTGTTGGCAAGTGGTGCCAGTCTCTTCAGTAGCCACTTTGTGGAGCAGAGACTCCACAGCTGAAATGCATGGTCTTAACTTGTAGGAGGAGACTTTATTTTGAATGCAAATACGAATGTTTTCATCCACACATGCATTAATCTCTTCGAGTACTGCCAAGCTCTTTTAGCTAGTTTCTCAAGTTAATTATATGTTAGAGAGTGTCTGGATCTTTTTATATTGCTTGAAAAAGTGTTTTAATTTTAAATATATTGTATGCCATTTAACTGTGTGTCTCATGTTAAGAGAAGAGGCAAATGTGAGCAAATGATCTCTGTACCATTTACTGTTTACCAGCTGTCTATGAGCTGCAGAGTACTTTTATTCAGGATGTCATGTAAGCGTATCCCACGCTTCTGAGTATGGGAGGAAAAGGAATAAGATTCTTTTCAGTTTGTCTGATTTGAGACAGAATGATCAGAGCTAGCACCACTGGCAAGCGTTGTTTTTAAAACAGTGGCCTCAGTTCACACAGGATTTGATGGGAAGTTCTGCCAATTCTTTGATTTCAGCAAGGCACAATCTTATTACTGGAGTTCCTTAGCCTTTTCAAGTCATGCTGAATGATTGTGGACTACTTCAAAGTGCCTGTGAGTGGTAGCTGAGAAAAGCAAGTGGTTCTTAATAGGCTTGAATTTGTTGTCCGAGGGCCCAAGATTTTGCTGTGAAGTTGTAAGGCTTCTACAAAATAATGAAAGTCATAATATATTTTAGTAAGTACTATTTGTCCTAGAATCAATGAACTAAAAGTCAAAGACTCCAACTGTACCTGTATAACCACTTGACAGTGGCATCAGGATGAGATATCACAGTATAGGTCCATCACACATCCTGTCTAAGTTGGCTTCTTGGCTGTTGTGTGGGACACCAGAAAAAGAGACTGATCTGGCTGCAAGCTGATGTTTTGTTTGGGTTTTAATGACACGTCCTGACATATAAGCATTAGCAATTGTCATAATGATGTATCAGGAACATCAGGCTGAGGGGCAAGGGGAGAAAGAGAAAACCCTCTTTTAGCAGATGATGCTTTTGCATTGGCTCCTAGCTGACGCTGCTTTGAGCAGGAGGTCAGGCCAGAGGTCTGCTGAGTTCCCTCTGAACCTGAATTTTCCTATGGTCTGATGGAAGTGACTATAAAACTACGGCATCTCTTAAATGCCTCCATTGTTGTTTGGGATGGTTTTGCTTTGTTGTTTTTCTTGGGTTTTGTTTGTTTTGTTTTTAACTGCAATGTCTGATGTAGCTGGAGGAGGGAATTTTCTGTTTGGCAATCACTTGTATGAAAACAATGAGTCTGTGTAGATTTTCTTTTTGGATAATGCAGCTGTTCTGCATGTGCATCAGTGCCCTCACTACAGCTTAGTACTATGTGGAGACTATATTGAGACCTTCAACTAGTGGTGGTGTTTGAAGCTGCCTAGCAGAAGCCATGAATGCCTGCTTTGCTGGGAAGCAAAGGCATTTGTGGAGGTTTATTCTGTCTGAAATAGAACAGATACAGTTGCATCCATTCTGAGTGTGGATGGCTAGGTTTTGATACAGCTGTGAAACTCTACCACTGGAGGTTATGGATGGTCTAAAGTATAGCTGTGTTAGAAAGCAAACACACAAGTGAATGGATGAAAAGTCAATCAGGGTTGTTGAATACAAAGATGTAGATACAGTCTGGAGGCTCTGTCTTGGGGTACTTGGGAAGTCTGTGATCTGGAGGCTGCAAGGAGTTGAGAAGATACACCAGAAGAATCACTCTGATTCTCTTCTATAGTCTCTCCCTTTATATAGGTTCCTGAATATTGCCAGAGAAGGGAATGAATGGGCCATTTTTCTGACTCCAAATGACTTGGAGCACAACCCCTGGAAGTATTTTTGAAATCCATTTTATGTGGTTTTGAGAACTGGGGAGTGTAGCTGAACTGCTGATAGTCTTTATGGTAAGAATTTGCTATTTGGAGCTGAAATAGGTTTGAACTACTTTGATGACTTGCACTGCCATTTAAAACCCCCTCAATATGCTAAATATCATTATTAGCTTTTATTGTTAGACCTAATGTTTGTAGAGCCAGCTGTCATTGTAACACAAATAGAGATCATGTCATTAAAATGGGCTAAAGACTGAATATCCTGCATCAGGATACTTACTGCTGTACTGAAGTGTTTTGGGGTAGGAATACTGTTCCTTTGTGATCTTGTCAAAAAATATGTGAGACTTCATGTGACTGCAGCTGTGTGAAACTGATCCAGAACACTGACTGCGCATTGGAACTACTGATAAGGGAGTAATTGTTCATTGGGGTGTCACTCATAAACAACAGGGGGAAAAAAAGCTAAAGGAAGGAATTTTATAAATCTCTGTTATGATCCTCATTTTAAAATAGCTCTTACAGTATATCTTAAGAATTAAGGGTCCAAAACTGACGGTTAGGTCTTTGGTGTTTTTTTTCCAGGACTAAAATCCGCAGGGCTCTAGCGTCACAGGGGTTTGTCCAGTAGGATCCAGATTCAAGCCTGGAAGCAGACTTTGTTTGTTGGTATTGGTTGCTTTGGACTGGAGCCAGAGTTTCACCACTGCTTAAGGGCAAAATTGTACTCTGACAGGCCTTCTGCTGGTGCAAAGAGCTGCTGGGCTGCCTGCTGATCCAGTAGGCTTTAAACATATAGTGGAAATTAATTTAGTAGCCCTAGCTTAATGTCAGCACTTTGACTTTTCCTCCTGAAGCCTAGTCATACTTGCACTGCAATTGATATTCACACTGACTTTAGTGACAAAGCCCTCCTTCACTGTGAGCAAGACCTGGTTTTAAGAGGCATCATTAGGATTGCGTGTGGCTGTGCACTTCTTTATGGGCTGTAGGATTTGCATAGCCTCATTTGTCTCATCTTATAGCCTAGTTATGGGCTTACATTCATCTGCAATGTATGTCTGGTTTGTTTTCTCAAGGTGATGGGCAGGCCTTTCCCAAACAACTCTGATCCTCTAATTGATCTGGTTTTGGAGCTTCCATTGAATTCAATAGCTGTTCCGAGCATGAAACAATTACAGGATCAGGACAATGTCTGTTTAAGTTCAGTCAAGTCATAGAAAAGTGTCTTTCTTCCCTCCCTTCCATCAGGAAATTGATTTCATGCTTTTCAATCTCCCAGCATATTTATTAAACTATTATTTATTCATTTAGTTACTCTATTATTTAATTTTATACCACAATGCAGCTTTGGTCTCTAGAAGGAAGAATGGGAAACATTTCAAATTACTTTTTTTCCCTCAGAAAGCACTTATGTTCTTGCCTCTTTTTTAAGGTACAACACTACTGTGCACCTTGGAACAACAGTGGCTATCAGCTGCTAACAACAGGAGCAGGAATAATGGCAGGGGTAGCAAAGACATGAAGAATTTTTAAAAGCAATATTCTTCAATGTTGGAGAAGGTCAGAACACAGCTCAGTAGAACAGCCATTATGAAGGGAATGGGCAGAATTCTGGTTTTATGTTGGTGTCAAAGCTTTGGATTTCTTTTCTTAACATTCTGACAAATTTGATTTGGTTTAATTCAGATTATTATTATTATTATTATTATTACTTGCTTTAACTCATGCAGTTTTACTAGATGTGATTTTGACAGTGCACAACTGTTAATGGCTATGTTTTAGAGACTCTGGTTTTTCTTTCTTTTTTTAAATTTGGAACCTTCTGTATAAAGAATTCTTAACCAAGAATTATTGTTTAGTACTATTTACTCAGAGCCAGACTGTGCTACCAAAATATAGACTGAGTAGCACCATACTCTGCTGTTAGCTCTGCTAACTGCTGTAGAACTGCTCATGAAGGAGGCTGAGTGCTATTGAATGCGTTTCATGTACGGTTCAAAAGTCCTTGCCATTAATTGAATTGTGCTGTGTCTGCAGTCAGTGTTGAAATCTCCATCAACTTCCATGCCAACAAAACTAAGTTGGCTGTGACTGTTTTTGATAACATCATCCTAGACTTTACTTTCTTACCCCTAATTAATTAAAAAGGCATTCACAGGATCACAGGATGTTAGGGATTGAAAGTGACCTCTGGAGGTCATTGAGTCCAACCCCCTGACAGAGCAGGACCGTACAATCTAGTGCAAGTCACACAAGAATGCATCCAAATGGGTCTTGAGAGTCTCCAGAGAAGGAGACTCGACAACCTCTGTGGGGAACCTGTTCCAGTGCTCTGTGACCCTTACACTAAAGAAGATTTTCCTCATGTTGAGGTGCAACTTCCTGTGCTGTAGTTTACATCCATTGCCCCTTGTCCTATTGCAGGGTGCAAGTGAGAAGAGAAAGATTGCTAACAGCCATTGTGGCAAAAGCATGTTTTGAAAATAGGGCATTTTAAGTATAGTATGTACAGCTGAAAGAGATACATAATAGGTATTGATGCTGGGATCTATCAGAATTTTCCTTTTGGTTTTGACCTAAGAAAACAATTCTGTACAATGGGGTGCTCACGTATAGCACAGGCCTTCTCTTCCCTTTTCCCTTCCTTACATGCAAAAGCAGCAAAGTTGGCCAATACAATTTAAAATGGGCATCCTTCAGATAAATCTTTCTTCCAGTTGTATCACTGGTCGTTAAGCAGTTGTTAAGTCAGTATGTCTAAATAGGCAGTAATCTGGTCTATTTCATAGCATCATAGTATCAGTCAGGGTTCGAAGGGACCACAAGGATCAGCTAGTTCCAGCCCCCTGCCGTGGGCAGGGACACCCCACACTAGATCAGGCTGGCCAGAGCCTCAGCCAGCCTGGGCTTAAACACCTCCAGGGACGGGGCCTCAACCACCTCCCTGGATAACCCATTCCAGGGCTTCACCACTCTCATGGTGAAGAACTTCCTCCTCACGTCCAGCCTGAATCTCCCCACCTCCAGCTTCATTCCATTCCCCCTAGTCCCATCACTACCTGAGATCCTGAGAAGTCCCTCCCCAGCCTTCTTGTAGGCCCCCTTCAGATACTGGAAGGCCACAATGAGGTCACCTGGGAGCCTTCTCTTCTCCAGACTGAACAGCCCCAACTCCTTCAGTCTGTCCTCACAGGAGAGGTGCTCCAGCCCTCTGATCATCCTCGTGGCCCTTCTCTGGACACCTTCCAGCACCTCCATATCCCTCTTGTAATAGGGGCTCCAGAACTGGATACAGTACTCCAGGTGGGGTCTCACCAGAGCTGAGTAGAGGGGGAGAATCACCTCCCTTGTCCTGCTGGCCACACTTCTCCTCATGCAGCCCAGGATCTGATTTGCTTTCTGGGCTGAAAGTGCACATTGAGAGCTCACGTTGAGCTTCTTGTCCACCAGCAAAGCTGAATAAATGAGTGGTGACTGCACGTGGGGAAAGCCTACATAGCTCACATTTATTACCTCTCAATTGCATTTCATATTTTTCCATTATCTTAATTTCTCACGGATATGTCTGATAATAGATCCCACTGTAGATAGTGCTGGAAGTCTAGAAGGTCTACGGAAATGTCCTCTTAGGGCTATTAAAGACAGATTAAACACCCATTTCAGCAAAGAAATAGTCCAAATCCTGGACCAGTCTTTCTGGATGGTTTTATGCAGACATCTTGTTCCTGCATTTTTTTAGAGCAGTTATCAGAGGCTGTGTCTGGTCTTGTTTTGTAGTAGGGGATGGTGACTTAAAAGCACTTGTGATTTCTCTTTGCTGCTATGGAATTAAACACTAAAGCCCTCATTTACCTCAGAGGCAGATGAACTGTGCTGCAGGCTGTGTGCCTGGAAATCCCCAGCCTGGAAGTCTAATGATGAGCCCCACATGCAATCCACTGCTGCCACAGTAAAGATTAATCTCCAGTACAAGCAGTGAGTATAACAGCTAACCGGCTGCTGCTCAAAAGATACAAGTCCCCAGACAAACAACTTATTCCTTCACCATTTCCTCTTCCATTATGCATGGGGAGGAGTTTTCTGTTGTCTTTTGTGTGTCTTCATTTGTTTTTGCCAAGTGCACTTAGCAGATGAGAGAGTACCCTTCCTTGCCTCTGCTGGATATCAGCGTTGTGAAAAATGAACACAAAATGCATTTGGACTCTTTTTTCAGGTCCAGAATTTGGAGTTTCAAATAACTGTAACTGACAATCTTGCATGCATTTTGAGTTAAGTTTACCTTTTTCCTTTTGCCATTTTTAAATTCAGAATTCCTAGACAAACATGCTTGTTGAACATTGTTTTGTCACTGGGCAAAGGAAGTGTTTTCAATATTTAAATCTAACTGAAGACTGGCTTATCCTTTTCCTTTCCTTTTTTAACTTCTCCAAGCATGTCCTTTTCAAATTCCTTCTTAGCCCTCCAAATTTCCCCTATGCCCTTTCTGGTTGACTCTGTTAGCATGGTACATTCCTTTTATGGAGGTCTACAGTTTTCATTTTCTGTTCTTCGGTGGATTCTTCAGATGGGATTCTTGGCTGCCTGCATTTGTCTCACTCAAGGATGCCTGTGTGTACTATCATCCGTTTCAAGGGAAATTGGGCTTGTGTTATTCTTCTCCTAGGGAGTCAGCATGGAGAATCAAGGTGCAAAGTTGTCCTTTACCTTAACCAGGGCTGCTGCTGAAGGCCTGCCAGAGGAGACTTCTTTATGTATTGTAGTACTTGATAGGGTTGGGCACTTGTTTGATTTCTCAGCTGGCTGGATGATGTGTTAGGTTCCTGGGATTCTACACTTGTCACCTGCTTCAGACTCTCATAACGTTTTTTTCTGCAGTGGTGCTTCTGTGTACACTTCTTGCCTTTAAGGAAAGTAGAAGTATCCCATTTACCAGATTAACCAACACCTGCTTTAAAATGTTGGATGAGCTTAAGTGGAAAACACATATCCTTTGAATCTAATGAACCAAGAGGTTACATTCTCGATTACAAAACTGGAAGCCAAGCTACCAGCAAAAAGAGTAAAACAATAGTATAAATGTAAACCTTCTTTGGTTACAGCATACCAGAGGAAGTTCAGATTGGACATAAGGAAAGAGTTCAGATTGGACATAAGGAAAGAGTTCTTCACTGAAAGGGTGGTTGATTTCTGTAACAGGCTCTGCAGGGAAGTGGTCATGGCACCAAGCCTGTCAAGAGTTCAAGTTGCATCTCATCAATGCTCATAAGTTACATAGTTTAGTTTTAGCTAGTCCTGCAGGGTGCAGGACTTCATAATCCTTATGGGTCCCTTCCAACTGGGGGATACTTTATGATTCTGTGAATAGTCCCCCAGTTGATTTGAGGACTGACAGCCTAATCCCCACCTACACTGCTAGCCCTGAAAAAAAATCTGTTGTACTACATCTTTGCTCTGCCTTCACATCAGCTGGGATTGCCTTTCACCAGTCTTTCCACAGAGGGCTCTGCTTGGATCATGCTGCTGTTCAGTGCAAAGAGAGTGGGATCTCTGCTTTCCTCATCCCACAAGCTGCTTTGAGTTTATGGTCCCTCTGTGGTCTTTAACCAGCATGCTGATCCCAGCTGGAAGAGTTTACTTGCTGTTTACAGCATGTTCAGGAAGAAGTATTCTTTGCACATACATTGTAGATCTTCATAGGGATTGTGTATTTCCTAATAAGATACAAATGACAGACTTGATGCATAGAGTGTTTTGCCCTTCTGCCTTTCCTCCGTATATCCTCCTTTAACATCTTTTTCATTGAAGTGCTGTTGTGCCAACTGCATATTGTTGTGTCGAAGCATATTGTAGCCACTGCTGTCTATAATGCTTTGTTTCAAAGCAATTAACTTGTTATGGAGAGTAGGACAAAAAGCAATAAAATTCCAGGTGCATGGCCACTTGATTGGTCAGGTTTGAATGCAGTCCTACCAAGATGAGGAAAGGGCAGGCCCCACAAAAATAACACAACAGCAGAGTCTACCTTGCCACAGGGAAACCCTTGCAAGCGAAGCCAATCTATGTGAAATATTCCTGATAGCTGTTTCTGTGTTTTAGATTAAATTAATAGGCCGAGGCTGGAAACCTAATTCTGTGTTGCAAACATTTTTCATGGCAGTGTCAATGGTGAGTCGTTCTTTCTAATTGAGTTGTGAGCATTTTTCATCTTTCAATACTGCATGATTCACTACAGCATGCACAGAAGCCAAAAACATAGATGAAATCATAGAGCTATCACTGAAAGATGGAGTTACTTCTTTAATTTATGGTTTGGATTCCCCTTGCCCAGAGATGATTCTATTTTCTGTCTTTCTCTCTCTCTCTCTCTCTTACAGGTTTACTTTTACATTTAAGTAAATTGTTATTCTGCTCTGCCTGCTTGAAGCCCTACAGGAAAACTTAGCTTGGGGTTTTAATACATTGAAATGACTGATTCTCAATCCAATTGCAATTTGTTTAACTTTATGTCCAGTTTAGAGCTTTGAACTTCTTGTAAAACACTGTATAAAGTACTGGGTGTTCTTGTACTTCCTAATTCTGTCTGGCATTTACAACAATTCTTTCACTATCTGTAAGGGTATGGCTCCTAGCTCTGCCAAAATGGGCTTAGGGTTTGATCCACTCCATTGCTATGAATAGGAGCCTGTCCATGGACTTCAGTGGGAGTTGATTCAGACTCTTTATTGCTTCACCTTTACAAACTGAATTCCAGGCTGTTCACCATGGTAAAAACCTTGGCAGTATTGAAGTGAATGGGATATTTGCTGTGGAATTCAAAAGAGCCAGGATTTCAGCTAGAATATTTAATACCTCACGATGTAAAATAACCTGTTTTCAGACTTTGGATTTGACTTGAACATTTTGCTTTGAAATAGGCACAGGAGATGAAGGTGAAATAAAATTTCCATATTGAAGCTTGATTAGAGTCAGAGTTACTGTTAGATACTTGGTGTTGACTACAGCTGTGTAGGACAGAATTTACTGAAGTAATTTGCCCATCTAAGGCAATCCTGTGACATGCCTTAGTCGAGGGGATACCACTCAAGTGGTAACTCTGACTTTAAATCTTGTGTGTCAGTACTTGCTTTTCACTAACAAAAGTGCATGCACTCATTGCAAAAAGGAAATTCTGTGTGTGTGTAAACCTAATTGTAGGGTCATTTATTTATTTATATATATTTAACAGGGTGATATTTCATACATCTGTGAGCCAGCCCACGAACCCTGAAAAGTCTGATGATGGCTGCTTTTGGGAAGGCTTTGCAGAGACTTTGGGCGATGTTCCATCTGTAAGCTGAGTATTTATCTTGTGACATTAATGCCCACCATCAAATGCAAAATCAAAACAAGAATCACAACTGTTTGGGAATTGATGCAGATGTGGTATCCTGCTGAAATCTCTCATCCTCAACTATATCACCTTTCTTGTGTTTTTAAGGTGTAAAAGAGGAGGCTCAGGGGAGACCTTACTTCTGTCTCAGCTACCTGAAAGGAGGTTGTAGGCAGGCAGGGGCTGGTCTCTTCTCCCAGGCAACCAGCACCAAAACAAGAGGACACAGTCTCAAGCTGCACCAGGGGAGGTTTAGACTGGATGTTAGGAGGAAATTCTTCATAGAGAGAGTGCCTATTGGAATGGGTTGCCTGGGGAGGTGGTGGAGTCACCATCATTGGAAGTGTTTAGGTGGAGACTTGATAGGGTGCTTGGTTGTATGGTTTAGTTGATTAGGTGGTGTTGGATAATGGGTTGGATGTGATGATCTTGAAGGTCTCTTCCAACCTGGTCTGGTTCTGTTCTATTCATTCCATTCATTCCATTCCATTCCATTCCATTCCATTCCATTCCATTCCATTCCATTCCATTCCATTCCATTCCATTCCATTCCATTCCATTCCATTCCATTCCATTCCATTCATAGTATTAAGTATAGTTAGATTTCCCATCACCTTCTAGATTTTTTTGATACTTAGATTAAGCGAAATAAATACTGGATTTGGCAGGAACCATACCCTTGTCTGAATGACTACTTTGTTTTTCCCTGCAAGTCTTTCCAACCAGATGAAAAGGGAAAAAGATATCCAGAAACCTTGTTACTGTACTTCATGCATCTGCTCTGGAAGCTCATTCATAAGATCCGTGTGTAAAAATATGTATTAGCATATATGCCTGTGCAAATTTGTGTTTATTATATTAGTCTACACATAGGAAAGGCTCCACTTGGCATCTCTGTATTTCATAATGGCTTAATTTTTATTTTTTTTTAAAAATCCTCTTCACAATTGCCAAGTAACTAAACTCTTAAACTGTTTCTGTCTGCCCCAAGGGTTTTTTTTCTCTTCCTCTATGTGTTGAAGGGAAATCTGAGCCTAAGAACACTAAAGAGGAAAAACATGTCTCATCTACTTGTCACGGCATCTATACTTTGCCATTTTTTTGCCACCCAAATGTGACAGGGCAGCACATAAATGTGTGAAGTCTGTCGCAAATGGCAGCCAGAGCTGGGAATTCAGGAAATTGAGCTTTGCCTTTTTTGAGGCTTTTGCTTTTAAATCCTGCAAAGTGCTGAGTGCCTTCTGAAAGGTTATGCTAAGCCGGCTCAGCGTTAGTTCATGGAAGGTGTTCACCTTGTGGGATTCAGCCTGGAAAAGGCATCTCTAATACATGGAGCCCTGTAGGGGATGTGTCGGGTAGGAGAGCATGACATACTGCCTCTGCTCTCAGATATGTCATGCATGTGATGTACGTCTGAAGTCACAGGTGGAGCTCAGAAGCTTGGGAATGATGGCTGTGGAGATAGAAAGTCTCTTCACCCACAGAAGAGATTGGCAGCAATGCAGGCATGAGTGGTGTAGCCTCATTCAGTGCAGCAGGATTTTCTTCTTGGAAGTGGAAAGGTGGTTCTAGTTCCATGATGTGTATGTCATAGTTCCTTCTTCTAAGTGCTGTTTAGTATATATATATTTTTTTTTTTCATATCCCACATCTGCAGGAGCTCTCAGTGTGCTCAGAATAAAGAGAATCAAGGATAATGTGACAACACTGAGCAGGAGGATGGGGCCACCACATCGACCTTACACCAGTGTGTAGGAAAGAGTATCTGTGCACTAGTGAAGATGGGCTGTGTTTTAAATTACTGTGTGAGGCTCCAAGTGTTTTGCAATTCTGCAGCCATTCAGAGCCTTGAACTCCATATTCAAACCCATTTCTGTATCCATCTGTGGGTCTGTCATACATGCACGCATTTTTTTCATTGCCGCAGTAGCATCCTAGCAAGTCTGATCTCCACCTAGTACAGTCAGGTGCTTCTGATAGAAGCAGCTAGATGTGACCCCAAGAGTCTCTATTTAGGCAGGAAAACAGAATTGTGGTAGGTTTTTGAAACAAGAACTGCCTGTATGATAATATCCCATCTTTCAGAGCATGCAAGCAGTAAGTGCTCTGTTTCTTCTGGGAGGTGAAAGTAGATCTGATACTTTCCCCTCCCATTTCTCTCAGAAATGCACTACCTTGCATTTGGTTGGAGGGTGGTTGAGGAGCCATGCACACTTGTCTTGGGTGTCTGGCAGGATGGGCACAGCAAGGACTGAGCAGCATGAGGTGTGGAGTGGGCATGTTAACTCTGCAGTCTGCGCTGTCTTCTGTGGTGAGGTATTTCATGTGAAAGGGAGAAGGGGTTAGAAGGGGAAGAGAGGGGGAGAGAGTGAAATGCAAACATCACCACTATCCTCAGTAAGAGATTTAGATCTCTGTGTTGGCATAAAAAGGTCATTTTGGGCCTGAGGGTTTTGACATTGTTCCTTTAAGTTAGACCCACAACATAAACTATTTTCAACACTTGCCATGAAGAACAAATGACCTTTAGTAACTTGCCCAGAAGACAAATGGTACGTTAACACAATAAATACACTTTGCTAGTATCGTGCTTCTTGCTTTAATTTTCAATTAGAAATGTTACCTTTCCCTCTCCCTTTTACATAAAGACTGCGCATTCATGCTTTGATTTTACAACAGATTTCTTTGCCCTCTGTGGGATTAGCAATACTCACTGATAATTATTTGCTATACAGTAAATTTCCTTCTGTTCAAGGACAGCATTTTGTCCTCATCTGCTCAAAGTGGGCTGGATGGAAGGTATCTGTGAGGGAAGGAGTGGGCAGTTGAAGAGTATCACCAAACACTGCTGCAAGAGCAGAGAAAGGGGGTCAAAGGGACAAACAGTTAAGAGCTGGAGCTGGTAAGTATACTTTTTGTTTGACTGTGCTCTGGTAGCATGTAAAGTGGGAAATAAGACTGAAACCTAAAGGTGAAATTACTTCGATTTACATCAGTGAAGGCAGGATGTATGCTTCTTGGCATGCTGACTTCAGAAATATGAAGGGCCAACACTCTTCCCTGTGATCATTTCAGTTAAGGTTTCTAGGCTGCAATTGTATGAAACTAGCTGCCAAAGCACAAACTTGTTGAAAGACTTGGAAGTACCTCACTGGCTGTATGAGGGTGGGAAGAGCAGGGTTTGCTGGGGATGCTCATGCCACATCTTGGCATGTAGCTGGGCTCAGCCACACAGTAAGGCAACATAGGGGAAGAAGAAGTCAACAGTGTGCTGGTGTGGGAGTGGAGAAATCCTGAGGGAGGAGGAGGAAAACGATGAGTAGGGATGCACCAGGTCCTCCAACCATTTCTGTAGCTTCCCTGAAAGAGTGGAGAAGGGAGGCGAGCATTAGAAGATAATTCAGAGAGCTGAGTAAAGGGATGACAGCAAAGATGTCACCATCACACACGCAATAAACACCTGGAAGAAGGGAGAGGAGTGGCAATGGTTGCAAGATAGTAGATCCAAGGGATGGCACAGTAGCAAGAAATATTTAGAAAAAGGACTAGAGTCACAGACACAGTTCCATTAAGTGTGGTGTTTGTAAGGTAGGAAGACTAATGTGTAGTGCAGAGGGTAATTTGGCATTGTTTAAATGTGGATTAATTATTTCTGCAGCTCACACAGTGCTCTTTATCCCAAAGGCATCCTGAACACGTTACACAAAAGCAGGTTTTTCAAATTGCTCATTGGCTTGAGGACTACAGTTACTTCATAGCAAATTAAAACATTTTAGAGAGGGGTGCTTTTTTTGGGTGGAGGGAAGATCTTTTGTTTCAGTTGAATTGAAATTATTTTATGGCACAAAAAATAAAAGCTTTTGATCGTAAATCCTTTGGAACCTTACTGAGGGCATGTTTGAGTAAAGAGTTTTTAAGCAAAGCCTATGGAAATCAAAAAATACTTTAAGTTGAAGTTGCCCTTTTACCTCTTCAGAAATGTTTGTTTCTTCTTTTGCATCTGACTGCCAACTGCATCTGACCCCATTTTATACATAAAATAGTCATCCAATTGTTATAATCTGTAATAGTCTTTTTTATTTTTGTCCATCCCCAGCTCTATGTTTATGCCCTTTTATGATCAGTGAAGTGGGACTTAGAGCTGAAGAAATGTGCTGCTCTGAGACAGTTTTATTAGGGAAAAGCCGAGATAGGGAGAAGGAGCTTGAAGTGGAAGAAAGCAAAGGATGAATGACTGAAAATGAGGGAAAGCTGAAAAAAAGTTGGACAATGTGAGTATCACAGTATCACTAAGGTTGGAAGAGACCTCGAAGATCATCGAGTCCAACCTGTCACCACAGACCCCATGACTAGACCATGGCACCAAGTGCCACGTACAATCCCCTCTTGAACACCTCCAGGGACGGCGACTCCACCACCTCCCCGGGCAGCCCATTCCAATGGCAAACGACTCTCTCGGTGAAGAACCTTCTCCTCACCTCGAGCCTAAACTTCCCCTGGTGCAGCTTGAGACTGTGTCCTCTTGTTCTGGTGCTGGTTGCTAGAGAGAAGAGGCCAACCCCTTCCTGGCTAGAACCACCTTTCAGGTAGTTGTAGAGAGCAATGAGGTTGCCCCTGATCCTCCTCTTCTCCAGGCTAAACAACCCCAGCTCCCTCAGCCTCTCCTCATAGGGCTTGTGCTCAAGGCCTCTCCCCAGCCTTGTTGCCCTTCTCTGGACAGGTTCAAGTGTCTCGATGTCCTTCGTAAACTGAGGGGCCCAGAACTGGACACAGTACTCAAGGTGTGGCCTAACCAATGCAGAGTACAGGGGCACAATGACCTCCCTGCTCCTGCTGGCCACGCTATTCCTAATGCAGGCCAGGATGCCATTGGCCTTCTTGGCTGTCTGGGCACACTGCTGGCTCATGTTTATGTGGCTGTCAATCAGCACCCCCAGGTCCCTCTCTGTTTGGGAGCTCTCCAGCCACTCTGACGCCAGCCTGTAGCTCTGCATGGGGTGAGTAATGGTGACATCTACTCCTCTGAGTAAAACTGAAGCATGGAAATGAGGATTAAGGATGCAAAGATGAAAAGGGGAGTCGAGGAAAAAAAAATAAAAGCTGACCGAAGAGGCCAAGCCAGGACACTCCACCTTTACTTTAGTGAATAATTTAATTCTCCATTTTCTTGAGAAATGCCATATCTTTCTAAATTTGGAAAGAAAGCTAGGATGGCTATTTTTAGGAATTACTAATATTTCTGGCTGCTTGTGTGTCCGTAGTTAGCCAGAGAGACAATAGTAAAATACAACAATGTGGAAGTTAATGGCACTTAAGAAAGTAATTTTGCAAAACAGGACTTTAGAAATACCTAAATTTCCAGGCCATTGTACTTCTGAAGGACTGTATTACTTAAATTTCATGTGAATTTGACTGGCATAATCCTACAAACACTTCTATGTCATTGGCAACTTTTTCTCTGTTAGTAGGAATGGATACCCCCATGCAATCAGATGAGTCCAGAAACCAAGGACTCGAGAAAACAACTTTATCTTGCTAGATTTGTGATAAGAAATCACAAAAGTTGAGTGTGGGGTTTTTTAGTGCTGATCTTTAACCCCGGAAAGGAATTCACCCCTAAAATGGTATTTTGACTAATTTTTCTTCAGACATTGCAACTGTATGTGTCTGGTTCCTGGCTTGCTTTTATTTAGTAGACGAGACTACTGGAAACTGAAAATTCCTCCTGGTGATTCCTCAATCTTACTTCCCCCCCCCCTTAATTTAATCAAAATTAATTAGTTAAAACAGGGTATTTGTTTTACCAGCCCTCCCAGAACCCCTGAGGCAGGTTTTGCTGATCTCTCTCTTTCAATTGTTTATCCTTTTATAGAACAACAGTGGGAGCCTTGAGGATATATTTGAGTAGCAGCCACAGTCAAGCACTCATGATGTGAGAAGGGGAAGGAAAATAAAAAAGACAAGGCTTGGGTCAGCAGTAAAAACAGGGAAATAACACAAGCATGGTGGTGAGACTGAGGATTTCTGCTTCACTGGTAATTTCTAACTTTCTTTTTAAATGATTTTTAGATGTGGATTTTCAAATGAGCTCTTTGAAGCAGAGACAAGGCTATGCAAATTTTTTCTTACAGGAGAAAAATGGAGGGAAAGTTAAAATGAGTCTTACTCTCACTCCCTCTCTCTTTCCCCACCATGGTGTATGCACATGGTTTATTGATTAGTCCGTCTTTGATTTACTGATTAGTATGTCTTCAGTCCAACTACATCCATGCTACAGGAAGGATACGCTGCAGTTACCTGAGGAGGGGACACCACTTGAGTGCTCTTACTAATGCCCTGCTACCACGTTAAGTCACTGCTTTGATGCTGATCTGTTGGGTTTTTAATGACATACGGGGTCATAATCATCATCCCATGTCAGTGATGTCAACGTGAAATTGAGATTAGTGTCAGGTATTTCCCGAGTTATCCTGAGGTCCTTGCGTGGATAACGCAAGGCACAGAAACGGTTATGAGCTTGCTCACAACCTCTGAGTCATGAGTTCTTAGGATCGATTTTTTATACAGCACACGTTACTTCTGCACTTGAATGTCTTCATTAAATTCAGCTTTCCACCTCTCTAATTTTACTTCCAAATCCTGCTTTTCTTATATAGAGTCACTATAAGCCCTTAGTTTTAGATGGCAATGCTGGGTAGCAACAGCTTAGGTAAAAGCAGTATTAATATTGTTTTAGGCAAAGTCCATTGGAGTTTTAAGCAGAGATAAAGTCTTACATATTGAAATGAATTTCCCTTCATGAGTAACAAATTAAGAAGCCTTCAGTGTGAGTGTAATAGCAATATTTAGAAATTTGATTTATAGATGAAAATTCATGAGAAAAAGGTGTCTGCTGTTATTTGTTAGCCTGGGGAGTGGGCGTCTCTTTAATTTAGCATAAGAAATGGCAAATTGGCAGCTCCACCTCTGAACTGATCTAGAGCAGCAGGACCCACTGAAGTCAAACCTGAACAAGGCTGCCACAAGACAGAGCATTGCCAGTGGAACAGCAGGTTTTCCTGAGCATTATCTGAGTGGCTGAATGCAAATATAGCAAGAAGATAGCAAGACAGAAAAAGAAACAGCATGTGAGTATGGACAACGTCTCTGAATCAGACAAAAACCTGATGAGACAGCCTCAGCAGTAGAGTCTTATGAGTTGTCTGAGCTCTAATGATGCAGTGAGCATATGCAAAGCTGAGGGAGAGGGCAGAAGGGAGACGGGACCTGAAGGAAAAGTCTCCTTTGCAGGGGAAAATAGATGTCTCGCATGTGCTACTGGCCAAGGAGCAGATAGTGAAACTTCATAACTGGGCTTCTGGGGAGGCCAGAATCTCCGTTGTATCTGTATGCTGCAGTCATTCCAAGCAGTGCAAAATGTGTATGCCACAACAGTTTCTGAATGTACCAGAGTCCCAACAAGTTGGAATATGTTGTGCATAGGGGTAGATGTGCCCTTGTTCTCAGTTGTCTGCCAGCCGTCTCCTCATGCCTCTCACCACCAGAAGCCATGCCTTGACATGGCACTGTGCTCTGCACGGTGGCCATGCTCACAGCCTGCATTCCTGTGACTGGGAGACAGTGCACACCCATATTTTCTGATTTAAAAACATTGAATACTTAATATAAGAGAAATATAAAGGGTATATTAATATGGGTGACCTTTCTCTTAGTTTATTCACCTTCTAAGATACCTACAAAAGGAGGGAACCAAGAGTAGTACATGGGAAACAGCGAGAGTAGTTGGGCCCAGGTAATCTCTGAGACCTATAGAGGTTCATCACATCATCAGGCACAGTGGGAGTAAGATGGTGTGGGGATAGCAGCAGCAAGAGTGTAAGCTGGAAATTTGTGGGTCAACACGAGATTGGTGTTAGTTTAGAGGCTTATGGGAGTTTCTTGATGATGGGAAGAAGCTGGAAGCTCTCAGGACAAATCCAGAACTGAAGGACTCAATTTGGTTGTTCTAGTAGAGAAGAAAAAATTTGGAATTAGGGTAGAAAATGAGATTGTCACCTTGACTACAAAGATTCAAAAGCCAAACAAAATGTTAATTTGCCTGTTTGCCAAGTTCTGGATTTTTGCATAATTTAAAAAATAAGTGGCAGGAGCCACGAAGCCATCAGAGTGACCTTTCAGTGTGGGATACTGTCGTCTCAGGGAGTGTGTATCAGTTCAAGTAGGGTCGTAGTAGAAGGTTCAAAAGTCTGAATGAACTGTTGCTCTGCTGTAGAGTTGTATTGCATTTGGGGTTTTAAGCAGTTCTAATAGAGTTAAGCTATTAGTTTGGGAAACATTTCAAATTCTTCTGAAATTGGAAGAACATTTGTTTCCAGATGTGTTTACAAGTGTGTTCTCCCATATGTCTGATTCTCCTTAATGTGTTAATTAAGTTGTGTGGTCTGTTTTTTTGCTGTTGGCTTCTTCAACTTTTAATTCTTCCCTTTTTCTTGAATTTCTACCTGGAGAAGTTGGCCATTGTGGCTCTGCAGGCCTGCTAGGCAAAAAGCCATCATTGTCAGTATTGCTGGAAGGCTAGACACGCAGGGAAGCTGAGCTGCTCTTATCCAGGTAAAGAGGAGTTCTAAACACAACCTGGTGCTGTGAGCTGACAGCTGCTTTGCCTGCAGAAACATCTTCCCCAATTAAAAGTTTATTAACAGTTGTGTAGCTTCATCAGTGGGAGTGATAGGAGGAGGCCTAATGTAAACAAAGCACAGGTGGCCATGTGGGGATTTTATCACAAGGGCATCTGGACCTGTTCTGAACAAAGACATATAGATACATACATATATGCGATTTCTACCACTAGGATAACAGAACTGGCTTTAATAATAGTGGGAAATACTAGGGAAATTAGGTTACTGCCATGTGAGGGAGGGCCAGTGGCTTCCTGCCATGTGAGGAGTGGTGGCTTCCCATGCTTTTCATATGTCTCTCTAGACCACTTTGCCTCAATTTCCCAGCTGGTGAGATCAAGATATTCCTTAAAGAGATACAGGACGGGGCTTGCAGGTAGTTAATATTTTTGAACTTGAAATGTGCCCAAAAAATGATGAAAGCAGTGAAGATTTCCCCATTTAGAATGAAGCTGGAATAGCAAGAGGCTAAAGCTCTCTCAAGCAGCCAGCCTCATGTCCCATTTCAGCTGCAGAGGAAATCTATTACTCATTTCCTACCTTTACTTAAAATAAAGAACACCCTGCTGCCTAGTACCGTGTCTAAGAAGACGCATCATCAGAGTAATAAAAGTGACAGAAGGGGATTCCCCTGAATGTTTGATGCTTTTTAGCTGTGCTGCTCTGGCAGTCCCAGAATAGCTGTGTGGAATCTGCGCTGAAACAGGAAGTCAGAGGGTATGCACTGGGCTCACACAGGTCTCATCTCTGCCTTGGCCTTACTGGAAACATGTCCTTGTTTCAAGAAATTACTGAAGGGGCATGGCACGAGAAGACAGATGGATTTCAATCCAGAAGAAGTTGTCTTTAAGGAGCAGAAGAGAAACTGTCTCTAGTCAAGGAAAAACTTGGGGGGAAGCACTGAAATGGGCCAGGTGCAAACTTGACTCCTTACCCATTGCACTACCTTATTCTCTGACATGCTGAAGACATTTATGCATTTGTTATTGTATTGCTGGAAAAGGATGTGACATTTCACTGGTGGCATTATGCAACACAAGTCCTAAGGCAAGTGCCATCTTCTTGGACTTGAGGCCTGTGTACTTGTAGCACTATGGAGAGTTATATGTACAAAGCTTGCAGAAATGTGTCGCTGGTTTAAGACAGTTGAAGACAGTTTTTATATGCTGACAAGACAGGAGCTTTGTCACCAGCAGTAGGGAAGTGATTGTGCCCCTGTACTTGGCACTGGTGAGGCCACGCCTTGAATACTGGCAGGGCAGTGCCATGGCCTCTGTGTTGCCCCTATTTCAGGTTCACAGGCAGGGCTGTGCATGGCTTCCCAGAGAGGGAGGTATTGTGGCCCAGTGCTTTAAAGGTGAGAGGTACAGGCTATTGATGAGGGAGCTAGTTGGGAGGATAGCAAGGAACACGCCAGTTACACATCTTGTCTTCATGCCGTAAGGCTTCGCATTCCTATCTCCCCTGGGATACACACAAGGGTATGACAACATTGGGTTTTGTACCTGATTTGCCCTGTGGTTTTTATTTGACCTTGGGTGAGTCATAAGAGGTTACCATCCTGTTTGGCTTAACTATGAAAGTAATTTTAAAAATATACAGGAAGTAAATAAATACAATTAGAGAGAAGGTGGAAGAAAGATCTTTAGCTCTTCATTAATATTTTTAATGATAAGAAGAAAAAGCTGCTTTTTGTGCAAATCACACGTCTTCATGAAGCCTGCAATAAATAGTGCTTGAAAGCATAAAATTTCTGAGGTAGCTTGACGAGTGTCAGTACTTGCAGAGTTGAGACTTTGGCTACATCTGCAGTGCTGGCTCTCCCACTCAGAAAGAAACACCCATGCATACATATATATATACACATGTACTTGTCTATGTAATGCACAGTGCTACATCTGATACTTCGTGGATATGAACTGCATGAGTTCATGCACCTTACTTTTGATTTTTCTCTCTAGCAGAGTACCACCAAAATGACTAAAACAGGAATTTTGCATGTTTTGTTCAGGATTCTGTTTCTGGGCAGTAACGGTTTCTTGGATGGTTTCAAGACTTGCTGAGTTTTCAGAAGAGCTGACTTCATCTCTCTGATAATGAGCAGTATAGAAGGTTGAATTCTGCCCTCAGCTTTACAGATGCAGTTGTCTTTGACTTCAGAGGGAGCTGCATGTACACATTCAAGGGCAGAACATGGACCAGGATTTTTAGGGGCATGTAAATGCTGTTGGAGGCTGAACAGAGGTCACATAGAGTTGCTGGTAAAGAGCCATGTGTGATGAAGTAGATTATAGTTTATTTTCCTCAGGATGCTTATATGTGTTCTTTAGAGATGAAGATGTAAGGGTCTCTTTAGTTAGTGATTTTTACTTTTATTTTATTTTATTTTATTTTATTTTATTTTATTTTATTTTAATTATATTCCATGTATTAATTTCTTGCTATGAACTATTCTGGAAGAGTGTTGTGTGCTGTTGATCAGCTCCTGGAATCCTCTCTTGAAGTGGCTGCATTTTCAGTGATGAGTCTATAAAAATTTTGCAACCTGGAAGATGAATATAGAATTTAATTCAATATTTTTGTTAGGCTAATATATGATTATATTTTAGGTTAAAGTATTATTATTTATTGTTAGGTTATAATTTACTGTTAGGTTAATATATTGAGTCTTTCTAACAGAAAGATAGGATGAGGTCAGGAGAAACAGAAGTATGTACAGTTTAACTGTTTTATATTATAAATGCTTCCATCTGACCATTAGTTCATTAAGGAAACAATGCTTATGTTGGCATGCCACCAAAAGATATATCCCCTTTTATTGCTTAATCTTTGCAGTGTGGAAACTGAATTAAGATCCACACTGATGAACAGCTTCATGTGCTTCAAAAGCCTCTGATGTCACATGTTCAGATTCTTTTGAAAGGCAGGATGTAAGACCTGTAGAAGGGTCTGTCCTGAGACCTTTAATACTGTGCTGAAGTGTTTCTAGACCCAACTTTTAATTTGCTTGTTTGAGGAGAGCTTTAGATCACCATGATTGAGCCTATTTTAACAAATCTTTAAAATGCAATTCAGCTTCTGAAGTTTGTGAACATCTCATGGAAGAATGTGCAAGAAGCCTGTATGTGTATGGTGTATATACTTGTATGAGTGGTATATACAGGCGTGTGTGGTATACATGTGCATGAGGCCAGCAGTGACAGGACGAGGGGCAATGGCTTCGAACTAGAAAAGAGCAGATTTAGATTGGATGTTAGGAACAAGTTCTTTACTATGAGGGTGGTGGAATAGTGCAACAGGTTACCCAGGGAGGTGACTGGTGCCCCATCCCTGTATATATTCAAAGTGGGGCTTGACAGGGCTATGGGCAGCCTGATCTAGTTGAGAATATCCCTGCTTACCGCAGGGGTGGTTGGACTAGATGACCTTTGGAGGTCCCTTCCAACCCAGACCATTCTATGATTCTCTCTATAGCTGGTTGTATATACACACACTGAGAGGGACATTGATTGTTTTGATATTTGTAATATTACTGAAGTTATTCTGTGTGAGGTGAAACTTGCTGCTGCATGATGGTGTGGTCTAAATATATGAATCTTCTCACATATTCATGTTCAAGGTTTTTTTTTAATCCATATGAATAATATCTGAAGTGCCAAAATGTTTAGGCATTCTAATCCACATGATATGAGTAAGAGGGATAAGTATTCTTTATTTAAGAAAATATTATATATTTGCAATGCACAAACCCCCCAAACCTGAATCTGTGACTCTGCATGCAAAATAGTTTTGCTTCCAAAGTATATTTTGAAGCCACCTGTGATGTTTTCCCAGCCACCTAGAAGAGGCCCCAAAGATGTATTCCTGCGAAAAGCACTTCCTTGACTTTGATTTCTCTTTTTTCTGTGTTTGTTTTCCTTCATAAAAGAATGGCTTACAGGGGAAATTCTGTTTTCAGATTGGTTTTTTTCACTTGACTGAGTGATGAGAGCAAAAATTCCATACTGAATTGGACTTACGAGGAGCTACATCTCCAGAAAAGCAGGAGGCCAATCAGGGTATATATTTGAGTAATTCAAGCTGCTGGAGAGAACTGTAAAGTGGAAAGGACACTGTGAGCAAAAGTGGCTTTAGCGATGCGGTTCTCTTTAGAAAGCTCAGTGGAGGGGAACTGCTGGGGGGAGTCTAGTTAGCATCTTGCTACAGATTCTGAACGCTAAGGGCTATGCAGGAACTGTTATTGATTAAACTTATTTGAAAGTACAGAGTTCGGGCTTGAGTCAGTGATATACCTTCTGAATCCAGCTATCAGCAATGGCATGCATTTTCCCTTTTGCTTTATGGGCTGCATGGGAGCTTATGAATGAGGTTTTGCTGAGACCCTGCTCCCCTGTGTCAGATAGCATCTTCGTCTTCAGAGGCGTTCACTAAAGCCTCTCTTTTGAATTGTTTCTTCTTTAAAAAAGCCTGCTTACTAAGCAATAGTTGGGAGCTGAAATGTAACTCTAGGAGATGATTTACAGTGAAATTCCCTTTTCCATAACTTGCTTTTCTGAATGTCATAATTTGTAAATGAAACCTGCTGCTTCTGTTGCTGATCCTGCCACTGTTGTTATGGAAGAGTTTAGTCTGCACACTTGAAGCTCACTGCTTCTTTTCTTTTGTCCTGTGCCAAAAGCTCATGCTCAGTGGAAAATACAGCCTGAATGATATGACTGAAGAAAACATTTATGATAGCAAATACCACCAGCACAATAATGTAAACTTCCACTACTGACGGTGGCAATGCAGCCCTGCAGTATTTGTATTAATAAGGTAAGGAGAGCTAAGGAAAGGTCCCCTTCAGCCGGATCCATGGGTGATAGCACAGCGTGATGCTTACACAGTCCAGCATGACTTCTGCTTTTAAATCTGGACAGAGCTGTACTCATTCTGTAAAGCTGGAACTAGCCACAGTGCATGGCTCGGCTTTATGCTGTACTATTACTGAGGTATTTTCTCCTAATTAATTCAGAATACAAGATAAACAAGCTGGATAAATGGGCTCCTATTCTTCCTTTACTTGTCTCTCTGCACTAACAATTTAGATGTTACAGATCATTGTTGCTCAATAAGTATCCAGGCATAGTTCTGATAACGAACATAGGTTTTCCTCATGTCAGAAATCAGTGGACTAAGTTTTATTCCACTTCTTGAAACTGTGCTATGATTGGTGTGTCATCCAGATGGATTTATTCGAGCACAGTATGAAAATGGTCATTACAGTCTCTACATTCACAATGTAAAACTTGACAGGGATAACACTGTATTGTAATGTACCTTCATTTGCTGTTCTGTGTTCAATAATGTCCTCTTATTTAGCTATTGTAACAGAAACATGATTTACTACTTCTGGGTTTGGATGAAAACTAAACCCAAAGATTTTCCCAGTGGAAAAGATTAAGTGATAACTCTGCAGGACTTTCAAATTCCAGCATACCAAATTTCTGCAAAGTTCCACACATACATTATAGTTTGTTTTTGTTTTGTTTTGTTTTGTTTTGTTTTGAATTAAACATTCTAGAATGTTTCTGCTGCTATGGGAAGAATTCTCTGAAAATCGTTTGAATACAAAGTTCCCCACCATTCTGTGATATACATTATTGTTTATTGATTGCCTCTAGTTTGTTTTACTCTTGTCCTATTTCACAGAAGTCACCTTAATGGTAGAAGGAATTTTATGGGCACCCCATCCTGGCTAGGCTCAATGTAGCAGCATTAACTCGTGCACTCAAGAGTAGGTAGCGGCAATGCCTGTCTTAGCTAGTGGAACTGGGGTTGTTCAGCCTGGAGAAGAGAAGGCTTTGGGGCAACCTAATAGCAGCCTTCTGCTGCCTGAAAGAGGCCTACAAGAATCCTTGTCAAGCCTGACTTTCAATACCTCCAGGGATGGGGCTTCATCTAATTCCCTGGGATACCTTTTTCAGTGTTCCTCCACTCTTGTGCTAAAGAACTGTTCCTAACATCCAATCTAAATCTACTCTTCTCTCATTTCAAACCATTGCCCCTCATCCTATCACTGCAGGTCTTTGGAAACAGTCCCTCACCATCTTTCTTTCAGGACTCCTTCAGGTACTGGAATGCCTTTTTTAGATTTCCTCTGAGCTATATTCCCAATCATTGCCATATTTCACCGTAAGGTATATGTTTTATTTTCACAATAATTTGTGCCACTTATTTGAGACTTCAATTCTAAATTCTTCAAATGAAAATACTTTGGGTTTTGTCAGTTTCTTTTTAATGCCTGTATTTGCCACCCTTTCTTTCAGAACTTAATTTTGAGCAATTTCTTTTTGTGATGGGTTATTTGTGTGCTTCCTTTGGAAGAAGTGTGATTGTAAACAAAAGTAGTCAGATCTTTGGAGGCAAATTGTTGATGTCATGTGTTGTGCTCTGTAAAATTGCTGCTGAAAGCTGTATCACCAGTGAGCTGATGTTAGTAGTAGGTAGGTAGAGTTTAACATCTGATTTAACACAGAGTTGTTCAGTAAAACATCTTGGAGAGGAGAGAGGAGTTGGGGGACAGACACGTAGAGGAGGGAATGTACAAGGTTGTGTCTATTTTGTGTCTATTTTATGGGCTTTGGTTGTGTTTGCTAGAATTGCCTTTTTAGGTAAGATGGAGGGGGATTGGATGTGGCACTTGGTGCCATGGTCTAGTCATGAGGTCTGTGGTGACAGGTTGGACTTGATGGTCGTTGAGGTCTCTTCCAACCTTGGTGATACTGTGATACTATGAAATAAGATTTTGTTTTGCAGAGCTAAAACTTGATGGAATTTTTATTCTTTCTTTTTCCTCTTGTGACTTAGGCAAGAGGAACTGAAGTCAAATTGAAAAGATCTAGATTAAAAAGTCAAATAGCTACTTTGACAATTAAGAGCTGTGGTTGTCATTTTACCTGTTAGAAACAATTGTCGTACGGACCAGAAGCCAGTCAGATCATTGTTTCCTTGTGTTGGTAATCTTTTGGTACAAAAATTATGACATGTTTTAGAAAGAGTGGCACTAAAGTAATTACTGCCTGTACCATTTGGTGTCTAACCTGTTCATACATAAATATGGCCTGGGTTACAAAGTGTCACTTTGGCTGTAGTGAGCTGATAAACCAGCTGCACATACATACCACTCATTGCTCTCTAATGTGGTTGCTAACATGATTCTACTGCTAGGATGAAGAGAATAGCCAACTTGTTTTCTGACTTAGTTCCCTTTTTCTATCTTACTTTCCACAGTGTAATTCTTGTAGGCATATTTTGGCAACCTTGGATTGTGCTTTTTGGAAAGCTGCTGCTTCTTTCTGCCTGACCTTTTTCAGGCAACAACACCATTGCTGTTTTAAGACTCTATGAGGTTTTAGTGTTTGAAAACCAACAACATGGCCTCATCTAAATCAAATTAGCCCAGCTGTAGTCTGTTCTGGCTGCTGATCTGAAAGCTGAAGTCATTCAGTCTGAGATTCCCAGCCAGCAGCACAATACATTGTACTGTTTCAGTAGTAACGAAGTTCCCCTACAGTATATACTGATGCTTGTTTTTGATAGGAAATATGTCTGATGTTCACAGTTATAGTAACAAAACATTTGAAGGCCAGGGAGATAGCTCTTGTGATGAAGTTCTTCTCTGATGTCGTTATCATTAAAGCTGACTGAAAATGTGCTGTTTAAGACTGATTTTGGAAAGCTGAGTTCTGAGAAATTTATGTAGGATAATTTTTACTTTGCAGTTTCAGTTGAAAACAGAAAAGTCTTTGTATATGAGTGCTACTGTGGTGCCTCATGGGAATTTTGGGTCAGTAGAACCAGACAGATCTGTGTGTTCAGTGCTCTGGCTTTCCTCTGCATCCCAGAGACCTCAGAATCAAGTACTGCTGTAGTTGTAGCAAGAAGAGGGACTGCAGACATTTGAGATGTAAGCTGTGCTGTCAGCTCTGTGCCACCTTTTTCACTCTAACATCTAAATTTCTTGCAGCAGTGTGTTCATTAATGTGCCTAACACTTGTTGCAGTCTTCCTTCTGTTTCCTTGTCATCCAAGAGAAAACTATGTCCAGTTCAAGTCTTCAGATCCTTTGTGAGTGGATTTCTTTCGTTCTTTTAAACGTACAAAATGTGGTATGTAGCATCAGGAAAACCAGGCTGAAGACATTCATCCATCAGATTGCAATGGGAAACGATGAGATTTTTCACAGGCCCTTATTCTAATGAGAGCTGCTGCCACATTTTTTGACCAGCTTCTGCAAAAAAAAACTCTGCCTCCTGCTGTACCATTACCATGATGGCAGAAAAGCCTGCAGTGCCTAAGTGGAGCAATTCACTGTGATTTTGGAGCTTTAGATGATATTTTGAATATGCTGAAAACATGCAGTCTGTGTGGTGTCTTGGAAATAAGGACCATGTTCTTTATCTGAAGTTCTGTGGAAGACACATCTGAATTTGTGATGCTGAGGAAGCATACTGCAAGTTGCTGTACCAGAAGACTTCTTACTGAGAGGAGTGTGGAGACATTATGCACTGGAAGTAAAGGGAAGCATTTATAATATTCTTTGTTTGCATCCTAAGACATAGTAGGGTTTTTGCCAGGGGAGTGGATCTTTACCAATTTCATTGGTGAGGTAAAAGGCCAGGGAACTTTTTCACAGAGCTAGAATAGTGGGTTTGCTTCGTTGCCTTGCTTTGTCATTTTACACATTTTAATGCACTTTAAAAGCAACTTTGAAGCTATGTTTGAGAAGTGATAAATGGAATTTGTCTAACAAAATTAACAAACATTGATGCAGCAAAGGAAAACCACTGTCTTCACTGCAACTTCAGACTGCATTTCAGACTCACTGAAGTTAGCTGGAAAACTGGATTGTGTCCCATCACATTACTTACCAGGACTTTTCAGGGACATCAATTATCTTTCTATCTATTCTAGAAGTTGGCACACTGAGCAGTACAGTGCTGTCTAGCCCTTTTTCTGGTGCCAGGGTTAAGTGCAAGCACAGAGAGCAGAGTACTTTTTTCTTGTTTCTTTCTTTTCTACATCATTTTATTGTCAGAATCTGTATAGAAATTCTATCCAAGCTTCTTGTGTCATCTGAAGATTTCACACAGTCAGATGCCACCATTTTTTTGTGGAATGTTTTGGTTTGGAAGGCACATTAAAGATCATCTAGTTCCACTTCCCCTGCCATAGGCAGGGACATCTCCTACTAGATGAGGTTGCTCAAGGACCCCATCCAACCTGCCTCTCACACTTCCGAGGATGGAGCCTCCACTGCTTCTCTGGGTAACCTGTTCCAGTGCCTCGCCCTCCTCATGGTGAAGAATTTCTTCCTAATATCCAGTCTGAATCTAGCTTCCAGTTTGAAGTCATTATCCCTCATCCTACCACTACATGCCTTTGTCAAAATGTCTGCATCTAACTTGTAGGATCCCTTCTAATATTGGAAGGCTGCTATAAGGCCTCCCTGGAGCCTTCTCTTCAGGCTGACCAACCCCACCTCTCTCAGCCTGTGTTCATAGGAGAGGTGCTCTAGCCCCGGAGAAGATGAAAAATTCTTGCAAGCAGATATTCAGATGACAGGAAGAAAACAGGGATCTAAAGAACATTTTCCTACTGGAAGGAACTGTGGTCGTGCCTTTTCACCTTTGGAAATGATTCCTCCTCTTGCTTTACTGTCTCCCTGCTGTCAAGCCAGAGAGTGTCTCAAACTTCATTTGCGCTCATTTCACACAGAGTTTGCTTATCAGTCTGAAAGGCGACTGTCTGATCTTTCCTTTTGCATGCTTTCACTTTTAAGATCTTCCCTTTCTTATGTAAAAAAGGCAATTAGAGTCGTATCTGTTTATTTTAAACAAAATGGCTGTTAATTAGCGTGATCAAAAACCCCTGCCATTGTAGACTATGGGTTTCACTTTGTAGTTGCACTGAATTGCGTACAGTTTGTTGCCAGCTGACATGATAGCAACACAAAGTCTAGCTTTTTCTTTTTCTTTTTTTTTTTTTTTTTTAACTTAATGAACAAACAGATTTATGAGGCTTTGTTATCTTTTGGTTTAGATCTATAGGTTCTGAATGCATTATTTAGAGTTCTTGTTTCTTAAAGACTAATGTCATGTTGTTACTTATTAAGAGTGCTTTAACTTGCTGAAGAAGTTTCCCTCTCTTTTATACTGCCTTTTTCTCCCATATTCCTCCTCCTTCTTCTTTTTTTTTTTTTTTTTTTTTTTTTTTTTTTTTTTTTTTGATGGCTTAATTAAACAGTATGTCTGTGCTACACAAAACAGTTGAGATGCACTTCTCTGGTTGCATTCAGATGTTGCAGCACTAACTCTAATGCTCTTGTTCTCGTTAGGAGACTGGATATTCTTTAATCCCTTAAAATAAACGAAAGAGCAGTTTCTTAGTTTTTTTCCCATTGCCTCCATTACTGCCTGATAGTCATTCATAATGTCTGGAAAAAAGGTGTCCACAGTAATGCATCAGTGCAGTTTTTCTTTGTTTTGGAAATAAAAAGGGCAAGAATATTGGTGGTAAAGCTGTGATAGCTTGACTCCCATGCCTCTCGACTTGTGTGCAGCACTGCCATCTTAATGTGAATGACGGAGTGTCCTTCTAAAGGAAAAATAATTAAAACAAACAAACCAACCTCAAACCAACCAACCAACCAACTCCCCCAAAAACCCCAAACAAAAACCCCAAACCAAGCAACAACAACAACAAAAAGCCCCAAACCAAACAAAAAGCCCCATACCAAAAAACCAAAAAGACATGTTAACTCCTAAGTGCAAATTCTGAATGCCCTTTTTTATTACTGTCTCTATTAATTTTGGAGGGAAGGTGTTAATTTCAGAAATTTTAAAGGTCAAGTCTTTGTATTCAGTCTGGTAACTTTTACTAACCAGTGCCTAGAACTAGAGAAAATGTAGAGTTGGACATTGATACAGTTGGCCATGAAAATGATCAGGGTTCTGGAATACCTCTCCTGTGAGGACAGCCTGAGAGAGCTGGGATTATTCAGCCTGGAGAAGAGAAGGCTGCACAGAGACCTAATTGCAGCCTCTCAGCACCTAAAGGGGACCTACAAGGCTGCAGAGGAACTGTTTACAGAGGCCTGGAGTGATAGGATGAGGGGCAATAGCTTTACATTAGAGAAGAGTAGATACAGATTGGATGTCAGGAGTAAATTCTTTACTGTGAGGGTGATGGAACACTGGAACAGGTTGCCGAGGGAGGTAGTTGATGCCCCAGTCCTGGAGATATTCAAGGTCAGATATTCAAGGTCAGGCTTGACAAGGCTCTGAGCAAGCTGATGTAGTGGAGGATGTCCCTGCTGACTGCAGGGGGGTTGGACTAGATGACCTTTGGAAGTCCCTTTCAACTCTATGATTCTATGATTGATCAGAAGATTATCTACTCATCAACACTGGAGAGCTGGGAGCTGCAGTGCAATTTCCAGAATTTATTTTCCTTTGAGTGCCTGGATCCCCATCACAGAAGTTTTCACTGCATCCCTAGCTAGCCAGTTTCAAGTTAAAATTTCCTGTATGCTGATACGAGGCCTGAATGCCTCAGTAGTTCTAAAAATAGCTGATTATTCAGGTATTTCATTATTTCTCTGCCTTTTTATCTGTTGGTCATTATTGAAGGATTCAAGTGAAAATCCTTAGTTGCACAGAGAAAATCAAAATTGAAATCAAGTCATAAGCAAAGTCAGTGAGCTGGCATAAATTTGGTTAAAAGAAGCTATGATCAGACAATTTTATGGGTTTTGCTTTCAGTTAAAACTTTGCACTGAGTATAATTCTTGGTTGTATTTCCCCAAGTACACGTGTGATTGAAATAAATAAGGCAGTTAGGACTTTCCCACGTGGTTATATTTCAGTATTAAGCCATACTTAATTAAAGTACTAATATTCTGTTTGTTTTACGAAACAAACTGTGTAGACACAAGGCAAGGGGAAAAAAACCAACAACCAGAAATCCTAGAAAAAGAGACTGTGAAAATAAATAGAAATTACTGCAGGTTTTAGTGCTGCTCTGATAGATTCAGATTTTTGTAGCCTTTGCAATGGTAATTTCCAAATTGAAGAGAAATTAAAGAAATGCTGAATTTCCAGTGGAGAAACATTGTAGAAAGTTTTTGGGTTTGATCTGTCACAACATTGTGTTGAAATAAAATATAGCATTCCTTTTCTGGTTTAACATCATAGAATACAGAAGAAGCACCAGATAAAAGAAATGTTGAGATTATAGTTTGCCTTTATGCATCAAGCAGAGGTTTTTCGGGCTAATGATTAGAAGGAAAAATTTTCAACCTGATCAGGAAGGCATTTCTAGGCTTTTCAAAATGGAATAGCACTAAAGTTTGTGTATTTATTGAAAATGGTCAGTATAGATGAAACAGAAATTTACAGTGAAAATATTTTTTGCAAGTTTTCTGAGTAAATATGGGTTTGGAATAGTGAACAGGAGGACAAGAAATGGTATACGGTTAAAGAATGTAAGTAATAAGAAGGCTGTGGGGAGACCTTATAGCAGCCTTCCCGTACCTGAAGGAGGCCTACAAGAGGGCTGCAGAGGGACTGTTCAGAAATGCCTGGAGTGATAGGATGAGGGGCAATGGATTTGAATTAGAGAAGAGTAGATTCAGATTGAATGCTAGGAACAAGTTCTGCACCATGAGGGTGGTGGAACACTTGAACAGGTTGCCGAGGGAGGTGGTTGAGGCCCCAGCCCTGGAGATATTCAAGGTCAGGCTTGACAAGGCTCTGAGCAAGCTGATGTAGTGGAGGATGCCCCTGCTGAGTGCAGAGGGTTGGGCTAGGTGACTTTTGGAGGTCCCTTCCAACCCAAACCATTCTGTGATTCTATGATTCTAGAGAGAATGGAAGTCAAGCGCTGTGGCACATTTCACCCACAATTCAAGAGCAAGGAACTAGGCAATGAAACAAAACATAGAAAAAAATTTGATAAAATAAGCTGACTAGGCACTAACTGCAAATGAATTCTGGACTTTAGTAATAGAACTCAATTGTTTTAAACTAATAATAAATAATAATTAGTAAAACTAAGTTGTTTTCATAAAAATGAAAGTTAGCAAATCAGCCTTTTACATGGGTTACTGAAGTCTGAAGATAAATGAGACCTGCACCCTGTCTCTTTTTTTCTTCTTCTTCTTTGCCTGAGAACATGAATTACTTAGTAAGGAGTTTATGAAGGGAAGTCTCTTATGGTAAGTTATTTTCTAATTGTGCAGTTCCAGGAATTTTTCATCTTTTGATGAAATGGCTGATGTTAGCAGTTGCTCTTCATATTGACTAACTGGAATATTCTATTATTGCAAATTGTATAGGGGTATAAAAATTTATGCAAGTGCTGTTTTTTATGTGCTAGTTAATTTACATATATTTTACATTTAATTAACATATATAATATTTTTTTCTGTAGATGTAATAGAAATGGGGCTTTGATCCATCCAAGTCCTTCAGCAGATGCTTAACCTTAAGAACATAAATAATCCCATTGTTTTCTGTGTCTTTAATCTGTGCCCTTAAGTGCTTTGTTGGATTGTGGCCTAGGATAATTATAGGTTTGCAATAACAGTTGCTTATTAAAAGCAGTTGTTAGATCTCCAAAATAATATAAAAGAAATAGCATGCAAAATATGTATCAAGCAGTATTGCAGAAAAATACATAGAAATGGTTTGAGAATCATGAGTTGCCATCCTTGCCCATCGCATTGCAGATTCTGCTTTTGGAAATGGGCCTTTCATTTATGGGGTCAAGACCAAGGCAGATGAAGTAAGATCCCACAGATACTGGTGTAAAAATTCTGGAAATTTTTATAAGGTTTTTTACTGTTACTAATACTGAATTCTGTAACAAAGGTGAGAGGCTATTGGATGGTTTTGTCACATGTAATTCTAAAATATTTAGTGAGACAATCGCTAGCTGTTGGTTCCTATAGCTTCTCTGGTAAGAACAACTGAGTGAAAGCGGTGTTCATATGTTAAAAATCCTGGTCTCTGTTTCCAGTGTTACACCTCTTTAGTGCCTTTCACATTTCCTCACTCTTTTTGTGCCTGAGTCTCTTTTGTAACGCTCTGTGTGTCAAAGCTCATTTTGTTTCCTTTAACCCAAAGCAAAGATTGAAGACTTAAGGGTTAACTGTTGT
Organism: Picus viridis; assembly: GCA_033816785.1. Classification (NCBI taxonomy): domain Eukaryota; kingdom Metazoa; phylum Chordata; class Aves; order Piciformes; family Picidae; genus Picus; species Picus viridis. The sequence continues at coordinate 8,461,919 of CM066568.1, forward strand.
ATTATATTGCAGTGAAATATTCTGATGGAATGTGAATGATGTTGTCCACTGGATTGCCAGCCTAGCTGCATTTCACAGATACTTGCTCTGAGAGTGTCCAGATTTCTAGATTATAAACCCTCTGAATTCTGGCATTGATACTAACAGAGATCCGTGAAGTTTCCACTGACAAATTCAAGAAGCCACTTACATGGGTGAAATGCTCATCTTAGCATGCAGCGCTTGTGCCATCAGCTCTGTACTGGTATCGTCTTAACAGTAAATGAATTTGCTGCCTCCCTGATCTGCCTGGTCCTCTGAAGTATTTTTTCTGTTGTGTTTTTTTTTTTTTTTTTTTTTTTCCATAGAAGCTCAGGAAAGACCACAATAGTAGTAATTTAAAGGCAGTTTTCCTTGGCCTTTTGTGTTTCTGAGTCAGACCTTACATATATTTGACAATGAATCTTCCATTCAATTCTTCCAGCACGAGCATTTTCCCTGGACTGTCAGCCAATTTTTTTTGCGTGCATTTTCATCTAAGAGGGGCATGAGTAAGCAAGCACAAGCCTACAGCAGCATTTAGAGGGTAAAAGAAATGTGAAATGATCTGTAAATATCACTGTTGTATGTGATAAAAAGGAGGGCACGGCTAGCCTAAGTTAGACTATCCAGCAGTATTTAGCGAACACAATACTTACCGGAATAAACTGATTTCTTTACCTGTAACATGGGTGCAGTGGAGCACATCCGTACCCTGAGTTGTTCCTTTGCAGAAAAGCATATAGCATGGCATGCCATTCTGTGTTTTCATGTATATAGTGTAGGACATGTCACACAGAGCCCCCAGCTAAATGGCCTTGTCTGAAAATGCTGCATATAGCTGCGTGAAGTAGTGCTCCTTGGGAAAGGTGAAAAAATAGCAAAAGATCCCAAGGAAAACAGAATCCTTTCAGGTTGAAGTGGTGGAGGCGTCTCCTCCCCCACCCAACTTGGGAAGTAACAATTTCTCCCCCAGAATTAGTTCATTAGTGTGTATTGCTGTTCATGCGGGAAGGTGTGTGATGTCCTGCGGCTGTATGTATTTGAGTAGGAAATGTCACCTCCTATCAGATTTGCAGCACTCCCAGCCTGTGCTGGCCCAGGGCACATAATCTCTGGAAATCTTCTGTAATGCACAGTGACTGCATCACTACCGCTGAATCAAAACTTCACCGTGTTCAAGGAGACGATAATGGTTGCCACCTTATGCGGCGCAAATAAATGACAAGTTTGGGGAAGGTCACAGCTCAGTATGTGAAGACTTCCACGTCTCAAAAGGAAAAGAAAAATTCCACATCTTTCGTGGTGCTCCCTTCCCATCTCTTTGCTTACACAGGTGGAAGTAGTGAGATGAAACAGGCCCTTGGCAGAGTGCACGTGAGTGTGTGGCTGTTGTATTTTGACGTGGTTCTTAAGTTGCCCTTCATTGTCAGAAGCTGTTAGGCTGAGGAGTGAAATATCCATGAGTGCGAGCATGAATGGGTAATTATCTTTAATTCTCTCCAGGGGCATGCAGAGGTGGGGTCTTTGCCTGTGTGTTGCTCAGAGTTGATGCAGAGGGCTGCCTCTGATGCTGGAGTGCGCAGAGGTCAAAATGGGTTGATGTCCCCTTCATTGGCCACCCTCGTGCACGGGGCGTGTTGTGGGTAGGTTGAGGGGCAGCTGGGTTTAGTCCTCTTTAGTGGGGATTCAACCCTGCTTCAGCCCCACTGCAAGGGGAGCCTTGGGGTTGTACAGAGGAAGGTCTGCACTCAGAGAGGAGAGCGCATCTGATTTTTCTAGCAGGTCTGATCAGCTCATTGCCATCTCAAGCCCTCTAAGAAAGCATCCTTCTTACCCCAGGAAAAGGCAGAAGGGTGAGGGAGGCATGTGCTGAAGCTGGGTGGGATGATTTGAGCTGTGGGCAATCTGCACTAGGAATTGTTCTCAGCTGCAGTAAAATGCATTTGCAATGAAAGTGAGTTTTTGCCGTCACCAGCCCTCCAGTTGAAGCAAGACTGAAAAATGTAACACACCATGCCCTAATCTGCTTAATATGGTCTCTGTCCACAGCTACCCACTTGCTGTCTTACTGTAAAGCTGTTCAGCTTCTCCATGTCCAAGCAGAAAAGAAAGATTAAGTACGCTGCTGCGCCGCGTAGTTTCTGGCAGGACTTCTTTTCTGCTACATGGGCTGTAAGATGTGCTTTGTTTTATTTTCTCCTTTTCTTTTGAAAAGTACAAAGTACAGTGACAGGAACTATCATATTCAATTGGACATGCTTTCTACAGATTTGTTAAGGATTTACTCTACACATTTGTAGCATTTAGTTGCCATGGCAATGACCTCGGTGCAAGAGGGAACAGCCTTTAGGTTGGACCTCAGATTTTCCTTTCATTTCCATTTAATTTGATTTGACTGCAAAATGTCACTTCCATTGCATTGATTAAGCCTCATTGTGGCCACCAGCTCTGTTAGAAAGGTTAAAGGGCAGGCCAGTGGCTGTCATTTTTCTTCCCCCACCCTTTTCTGATATCAATACATGGCGAGGGGGTGGTGGGTGGTTCAGAAGGGGTTTACCCCATGGTGTTCCACAGTAAAAGCAAACGACAGTGCGAAGCTGTGCTAACCTGCAGCTTCCTCATAGGATTTTGTAGTGCTTTATAAAATAGGAATTCCCTTCCTGACATATATTCCTCCAGGAAAAAAAAAGCTGTCCTCCAGTGCTAGCAACCATATTGGAAGGGGGATGGCTGTCTCTTTCTCAAAATCCATTATCCCCAGGGTGTATAATAGCTGCCTGCAGACTACCATGAGGCTCGTCATTACTGCAAGCTGGGTGGAGAGAGTTCCCCTTTGGTTAGTCTCATTCTAGTTTGTTTGGTATTTGCTGATTATGCAACAAGTGTGAAATAGGGCATGGCAGCACTTTGGGATGGAAGGCTCCAAAGAAGACCCAGGAAAAAGCAAGGATTACTTCAGCAGTTTTATTAATGGTAAATAAAACCAAACCACAGCTATGGTATTCTTCAGTAATAGTCAGAAGCATTCTACTGTCAAAAGTGATACTGCCCATATGTGGAATACAAAGGTACAAAAATCATGCTGTATTTGTAAAGGCTTCCCCCTCCTGTTGCCCTCAGACCTCTGCTTTGTACTGTGTAGGCTGTCAAGGACTTAGATAAATTAGGTCTGTTCATTTAGGTATTGCAGAACCTAGGATTCCTCTTTTGTCTACATCCCTTAAGAGCAGGCACACGAGCCCTACTGGCAAGCTGGCTTTTTGCTTTAAGCCAGGTTTTCTGCCACATGCTTCAACATCAGCTAAAATATCATCTTGAAATTTGCATATTGCATGATAACTGAAGTAAAAGATTTCTTCTGCATACTTTGGTCAAACCTTAAGGTAAGAGTCTTGTAGTTACATTTTTTTCTTTTTCATTCTTTCTTTCTTTTTTTTTTTTTTTTTTTAATATATCAGATGTTCATTTTTAAAATATTGAGAAATATTTTTCCTTTTGATCTTATTAGTGCTTTAAATAATTCTGTCATTGGATTTCTAAGTTTGTTTAGCTGGTGGAAAGTAAAAAATGAATAAATCAGAAAGGCTAAAGCAACATGGTGTGAAGGCAAGGATACAAGGAAGGCTCATTAAAGCAGGCATGTGAGTGTGAACAAGTGGGGTGGTGAGGCAGAGGCCTGGAAAGGTCAGGGGAGACTAAATGTTTGTCCAGCCACAGGGTAAACCATGCAAGGGAAAAACAAAAACCCAAAGTAGTCCATACGGCTTGGAAGACTGCAGCTGAAAGCCTGGTTGTCTTTCCTGACTGAACCGAGCCTGAAATTAAACCTCTTTCTTTTTTGGAAAGGAAGGCTGAAAGTGTGAAGAAAACTCCAGTTCTGGAGCCTGTATATTGGCTGGCATGGAGAAATAGCTTGCACATATGTGAGAGAGGCGAATGTATTTAATTTCTTTTTCTTGTTTCTGCTCTCCCCCATGCCATGCAGCATCTAATACCAGGACCACCCTCTCATGGAGGCATCTTCCCATCCCTGGTTGTCAGGGCCGGACATGGATGGGTGCAAATGGAGATGCACACTTTTACTCATGCAGCACAGTTTGCAGGTGGAGAGGGCTTGAACTGGAGAAAGGGCTTCAGAGGAAAAATATTCTCATGTGTCCCTGTGTATCATGGAGAAGGGGCATGACTTGACCTGGCAGCCTTGAAGCTCAAAGCTTCATTGGCAGTGAAGGAGCAAGCCACCTGGCTGTGGGCTGTACCTCCCTTATCTGAGTTTTATGCTGGTGATGGGCTACTGCCAGAGCAAGGACACAGCTTGCATGATAGGGGCATCACCCACTTGCTCCTCCTATTAGCACCAGCTATGCTAACTCCTGTCGTGTTTGCCTCCAGAAAGTTAAATATATAACTAGGGGGAGAAAGACGTAAAGGAAAAAGGGAAGGAATCAATTTCCTACATCAAGAAGTAAGATGGAACAAGTAACTTAAAGCTGGAATAACTCAAAGTGGTCCAGCTGGTGGCCTGTGGGACGATGCTGTCTGACCTGCTTGCTTTTCTGCTGTGGCCTTGCCTTGGGAATGAGGGTTGAAGGGGGAAAGTTGGTTGTAAAATCCAGCAGCTGCTGAATTCTTTTGCTTAACCACGCAAATTGTCGCCCTGCCCATGGATGGGTTTGGCACTGCTTGAGCCCAGACACCTGTCTATGGAGGTACCCTAAAAGTCAGGATTCTGCTTACAGCTTTGGAAATCCTCTATTGTCTGGCCATGGGCCTGTAAAAGAAAGTATTAGGTCTTAGCAGCGTGTGTGTGGTTTTGCTATCACTTTTTGTGCTTTCCATTGTTTGGAAATGACACCAGCTTCAGGGGAAGTTGAACTGAACAATGTTAATATTCTCACAATGTTTGTAGGCTTCCACAGAAGGTGACTTCTTCTGCAGTAATGTTTCTAAAGCTCCAAACCTCAACATCTCATTACTTAAACTGTGAATTAGTATTTGGAGATAAATAAGTGTGAGACCGTGGATAAAACATCAGTTTAGGTGAAAAGACTTGACTTCTCTGTACACATTAGGATTTAGTTCTTTAATATGGATCATGGTGTTTGGTTTCCTATGGAGAAGCAATTTGAGGCCTTTAGAGGTTTCAAAACAAGCAATGTTGGTATTGCTATTTTTTGTTGTGATTTATGAAGTGATTCTTTTTAGGAAAATAGTGTTTAAGACTAAATATTGAATTTGATGCATGTTCATCTTGGTAGTTCTGCTATGTGCTAGGAATACCACCTTTCTGAACTCTAGGCCATACTCTGAGACAGATGGGAAAAGAACAAACAGCTTCCTTCAAATGCCTCCTGTTTCATCCTCTCAGCTATAAACACTGTATAAAACCCCTGAATCTGGTGCCAAAAGTGAAAAGCAAAGTTCTGAAAGTCTTGTTTTATACAGTACCCCAAATCTGTACTCAAAAACGAGACAAAAAAGTTGTTTTGTTGGTTTTGTTTGTTTAGCAAGCCCAATTGCCCCTTCTGGCACCGAAACCTTATTTGTGATGCATAGTCTGAGCAATCAAGATGTTCCTCCATGAAGAAGCTGCTGCATCTCTTTGCTGAGGCAGACATGGAGGGTCTCACCGCCTAGAGCAGAGCAATTCCCATCTCCCTCGGATGCTGCTTGAGGTAGCAGTGGAGTTGAATTGACACATCCATTTCTACCTCAAACCCACATCATTTTATTTTGAGGATTTACATTACACCATCAGTGAAACACTGTCTTGCCCAGGTAGAGCAAATTTGACCTATTTAGTCAGTGAAGGAAAACGCTGTTTAATTCCTTTGCACAAAGTGAGCAGGATTCAGCAGCTCCAGCTCTGGCACTTTTTTTTTTTCTCTTCTCAGTAGGAGCTGAGTATTGGCATTTCTCCCACAGCATCATTCTGTGTTGTTTTCTCTCAAGCAAAAACAACAAAAAAGGAAGATTAAAAGGAAGAAGTAGACAGATTTGAAAGAGGATTGTTAGCTCCGAGGTCTGATGGGACCTCCTTGAAAGTGTTCACAGTACTGTGTCACCCATGCCAAAGTCATACTGCAGTTTTCAGAGCCCTTTATAATCTCCAACATATAAACACTGGCTTTATATTGTGCTTTTTCTGTTTGCTGTTTAGCAGAAGCAGCTCATGTGAGATACTGTCTATTTTCCTGTCCTTTTTAGAATTTAGTAATGACTTTGTGACATTCACGTGTTCATATCATGCTATTAATATCTTTGCTTTGTAGTAGCCTTCTCAAAGCATTTGTCGGGAGGCACAAAAGGAGAGGAGTCACCCCTAGTTTTAAGATGAGTTTCCAATTTGAATGTCAGGCCAGGTTCACAAAAATTTCCAAAATAGGTGAGAGCTGTAAATAAAACCAAATGTGTTACTGTTTGGGGGAAAAGCTGTGGAACTCTTCTTTTTTTTCTTCCAGCTCAGCCCCAGAATAGATAACATGCTGTTAGTTTTTCACTTTGAGCTCTTAAATTCCAGCAGACCTCAAACTTAGCAAAAAGATGGGAAGAATTTTATGAAGTGAAGAGTGAGTTTCATGCAGATATGAATCAGCACTGATATTTTGGCTACTGTCATCATGTGAGTATGCTGTCATTGTTGCAGCATGTATAACAAACTTGGGAATCTTAAACTGAACACACTTGTCCTCTGTGCCTGGGATGCAAAATGTGGAAATGAAAATTTTTTCAATGTTAGAAATAGTATTTTTAGAAAAACCACATTGTAGTCTCTTAGTTCAGTCTGTAAGGTCCAGTCAGATTTTGAGGTGCAGGAGGACCTACTTGGAATTTTGGGCACCAAGCCAATATAAATATTAAAAATAGGAGGAAATCATAGAGCTGTTTTCTTATTGTTAATAGCATAATGCATCTTTTGTTGAATTTCCTCTCTGCAGGACTCTCAGTGCTGCAGTAGGGCTGTTTACCTCTGCCTTCTCTTGCAAGGCCCTCTTCTGCAGAGCTGCTTCCACAAACCTACTGAAGGCTGCAAATGCTTGAAGAGAATTGGACAGATTGATTGCCTAAGTAAACTTAATTCCCAGTGACAACAGAAAAATTAACTTAAGCTTTAAGAGAGTTGAGATTTGGGGAAGTTTACAGTGTTAGTCTATAATATGAGTCTTTAATGTCTGAAGGCTTTGAGTCCATGTTTATAATTAACCCTTTTCACTTTGCCCCCATTTTAAGGACATATTTTCCTCTCTGCTTGCAAAGATCTTAAAAAAAAAAAATTTCTCAAGTCTTTGTACTTGAGATTGGTTTTGTTCAGAGTTGTGCAGTGTTTTCTCCCCTTTCATGTTTTTTACACTGTTTGCTTTGCTGTGTGTGAACGCGCAGCCTGAGCTGTGCACACGTCGTGGGTTTGAATGTAGAATTCTGTGGGTAAAACTGCACATCTCCTGTTTTGCCGTTTCATTTTGCTACATAAGTGAACCAACAAAAGAGAAAATGCTGTTACAAAACATATATATTAAAAAAAAAATCAGAGTGTGATAGTCTCATAATCAATTTAGCAGATTTTATTCTAGTTCTCATATAATATTCCACGTTTTGACGTGAAATCAAAGTAAAAGCAAAATTATATTTATCATTAATTTTGCTAATTACGAGGAACTAGTTCACAAATACACAGGAGTACCATCTTCAGCAAATACTTTGTCTTCTTGTTTGTTTAATAAATTAGATGGATGTACCAAACAGCATGCTGCTGGGGCAACATTAATTTTATTATAGAAGAAAAAGTGGAAGTATTAGTCTCTGGTTTTGGCATGTTTGTAAGCTGTCTGACTTGTTTTCTCCCCCACCTTCTTCACTTTGCTTACCAAATTCCCTTCTCCTATACCTAGCATAAAACTGTCTTGCAATTAAATCAGCTGATAGTCAGCCCTGGAGATATCACTCAGTAGCCTGGCAAATAGATAAGATATATTGGTTTATACATTTGTGCAACAGGGAGAGACAGATTCATCAGTTTTAAACAAGGGAATAGCCTGTTTACACTTAGAGGAATAGGCTCACTTGGTTTTCTTCCCTTCAGTTGTAGAGAAGTTTTCAGGGGAAAATAATTTATCTCATTTTTACCAATAGAAATATCCAGAAGGTTTTCCTTGAACTGATTACATTTGAAAAGTAAGCTAGGAGACTGCAGTTCCCAGAATCCTCAAGAAGTATATAATGCCTAATATGAACTTCTGAAATTGAAGCACTGTGTATGCCATTAGTTTCTTGCTACTGCTTGTCTTTAGCAGTGTCTAGACTGTTTTTAAATGATGTTCCTTTAAAAATCCCAAATCAACCAGAAAAGATCTACTACTTAGTATTGTGTTGTCACTGATCATGAAAAGTAGGCTTTTAAGATTACCAAAAAAAACCCCAGGAATAATTAACAGTATAGTAATTCCATGGCTTTAAAAATCATGAGTGACATAAAATACCTGTCTTGAGTCAAAAATCTTAGATATGTCTAAAACTTGGAATCTTCTTTCAGTGCTCTGTCTCTCTTGTGTGTAGATGGAACTTTCTGTGTTCTAGTTTATGTCCATTTCCTCTTGTCTACCCCTGGCTCCATCCTCTCGACCTCCACCTTTTAAGATATTTCTATGTATTGAAAAGATCCCCTCTCAGTCTTCTCCAAGCTAGAGCCCCAGGTCTATCACTCTTTCTTCATAAGAGAGATACTTCAGTCCTATAATACCGTTGTAGCCTTCCGTTGGACTCTCTCCAGTAGTTCCCATTACCAGTGCTTATAAATAATTAAAGTGTGGTAGTCAGGTGGATGGGAGCAGTGCTTTTTTCAGTGATGCCCAGTGACAGGACAAGAGATAATGGGCACAAATTTGAACATAGGAGAAGTTCCATCTAAACACGAGGAGGAACTTCTTTATGTTGAGGGTGGTGGAGCGCTGGGAGAGGCTTCCCACAGACATGGTGGAGTCTCCATCTCTGGAGTCATTCAAAGTTTGTCTGGATGCCATTCTGTGCAACTTGCTATAGGTGAACCTGCTCTGACAGGGACATTGGACTAGATGATCTGCAGAGGTCCCTTCCACCCTCTGTCGTTCTGTGAATCTGTGATTCCCTCTCTCTCTTGAATTGGGGAGCCTAGAACTGGACACAACCTGGAATTTTGAGTATGACCCTCAGCTGTTATTTTTTCAGTTGGGGACATATCTTCAGGGAAGGACATGATGGATTAGTGTGGAACATAAGTTAACATATCCCAGCAGTGCAGGTGGACAGAGCACCATGCTAAGGTGGCCGTATGGACCAAGAAGAATTCTGGTTGGACAGTTCCAAGTGCAAGAAAATATCTCTGCCTGCACCTTGAACTGCATGGGTATTTTTATAGCCTTCAGCTTGGCACAAGAGAAAGAAAGTGTCTCAGTAGCCAAGTTAGAAATGCAGCCCCATGTGGGGAGATATCCAGTTCAATGCCTCAACCAGTAGACCGTGCTGTTTCCTCATTTCAGTTGTCATCAGCCCTTAGTTCTCTATTTTGTCTGGAGTTTTGAGCCTTTTATCACATGTTACCAAGGCCAGTGTGAGGTATTTGGAGGGATGCAAGCTCTCAGGGATGATTTTGCTTTATTATTGGGTGCAGTTATAATAATATTTTTCCATGTCCTCTATAATTTTCCCATTGAAAGCACAGTGTCAACTTCATTTTATTAAAAGTCAGTAATGCATGTATAGTGGATTTTTAATGGTAGTGGAAGGAACTGCTATTTGAGAAACCTTACAATGTGTTGAGATCCTAAAATACAACATTGTCTCCTTCTCTACCATCCTTTGGTTCCTATGTTCTTTCAAGATGTGCCAAAACAAGTCTTCATCTGCATCTTCAAGATAGTGTATTGTAGTGTGTGTTTCAGCCTAGCTAAGCTGAGATGAATTTTTATTATAGTGCAAGGTACTGTTATTGTTCCTGTACAAAGAGAGAGAAAGCACTGATTTTTTTTAATCTGTATTCTTTGAGCTGTGTATATACCCCAGAGGTAGATAAAAAGTTTATGAAGAAAGGTTTTATTTAAGAGAAATGGGTATCAGTGCTGTGAGATTATACCCATGACAGATGGTTGTAACTAAAGCTTCATCTTGGTGCTGAAAAGCTGAATGAAACAGTATTCAGATTTTGAAGTTATGTTGGCTTCATTTCAATGGGACTTTTGCCTGAGTAAGAACAGACTAAAAACTCAACTAATGGCTCTAATTTTTTGTGTCAGCTTCAAGTATATTAAAAAAAAAAAAAAAGAAGTTTTATTTTTTCTTAATTTGAATTGATAAAATTCCAACAGAAAACATGGAGGAGTTGTCTGTTTGTTTGTTTGTTTAAGGAAAATGTGCCACATTATGCCTTTATTCACTGGTATGACAAGATACAAACCTACACTTATTTTACTCATGTTGAAAAGCAAAACATCTTACTGGGAATCATCAAAGAGAGATTAAAGTAATTTCTTTCTCTCTTAGATTTAGGGTTGGTTGTGAACCTCAAAATTTCTTGAGGTTCAGTCTGAACAGTTAAGTAAAAGTTCAGATGCTAACCTTAAGCAAATCCAAATATCTTGAGGCTGGAAATCTCTACAAGAACATATTTCCCCTTGACTTGTCTAATACAATGAGTTCAGTGAGGCTACACCCTGGGGAGTTTTGGCCCACCATGTAGTGTGTATGCTTTAAGTGCTTACACTCGGTCATGAGGGTATTTTTAATTTCATCTTGAGAAAATAAACCGAAGGACTTCACAAATAAAACCATCAGGAAGACAAGGTTAATTCTGACCGCTGTTTGTGGGAGTATGGTGCCTTCAAATACCAACACTTTTTTTTTTTTTTCAGTGGTGGCATTTGGAAGAATAAATGAAGTGTGACTCCCGGCATCTCTTTAGTTGCCCTGAAAATGGAATGTCAAACAGCATATAATCATCTTCCTTGTTTAAAGAAAGAAGAGCAAGTGAGAGACCTAGTTTTCTCTTTGTGTCAGTTTTTGGATGTCTTAATATTCTATCTTGTCTAATTTTCCAGTGAGTGATAATAGAGTTCTTGTCAAATTAGAGGTTACAGACTTCTTAACCTATGTCACAAAAGCCCCACTACATTACTTGTTATTACTGTGAATATAATCCAAATAAAAATTTAGTTTTTAATGCTGTTATGCTGAAGGTTGCATTCCAAGCATATAATTTTATTCATTATAAATATTGAAAGTATTCAGCTTGACATTAGCCTGCTTGCTCCCCACCGCTTCAAAAAAAGGCTGAGCAAAGGCGGCACTGCTTTGTCCGGGAAGCAGAAGTTTGGCCTCGGCCCCCTGCACCAGCAGGACTGAGCAAGCATTGCTGCTGCACTGCAAAGTGCAGTTCTGAGGTTTAATTTCTGTAGCAGGGAGGCTGTTTTGGGATGGGCCAGAATGGTAAATTAAATGAAGTATACCTGCCCTGCGCTGGGGCTTTGCTACGAGAGGAGCCTGAAGTGACAACTCTTACTGTGTTAAGCGCTGGGCTAAGGTGGCTGTTTGAGTGCTGGACAAGCTACCATTGAAGTATACTGAATTGGCAAGTGATGCAAAGGATAAACTTTCTTTAAAATTCCCCACCCCACAGCCCTCTTCAGTGTAAGCATAGCTGTGGCAAGTACAACCTACAGTTTGGTTGAGTTTTATTCTCATTTACATGCATGTCAACAAATCTCGACCTGACGCAAAAGGGTCCTACTTTCAATCTCATAACAAGTGAGTAATGTATGAAAGTATCTCATCATTACATGTTTTTGATTCAAAATCCAAATTCCCCAGAACTTCTACACCAGTCTGTAGTGCTCAGTGTTCACTGAGATGTAAATCCAAGCCTACATTTTTTGGTTTTGTTCTAAATCAGGTGAGTGTCACATGCTTTGGTTTTGTAATGTGAGTTTTTGTACTGTCCTAATTAATACAGTGTGCCTGTCCTGGACCTTTGAAGTAAGTGGGAGTTCTGCCACCAATTTAAATAGGGGAAGGATTTGAGCCAATTTGAACAGAAGTTTTCACTTATCTTAGTGCCTAATCTTCTTTTTAAAGGGATGTGGGAGTATCGGCACCTCCTACGTAACGCTCAGCAGTGTGCAGAAGTAGACTAGTCTGGTCACTTATGGAGGCCCATTTAAAACCAGTAGGATTACTCAGGTGAGTGACAAGGCTCTGAGAACAGATTTTAGGGAAATTAATTCAGAGTGCAAAAAGACATTTAACCCATCTGTGTGAATATTACCAGTTGAAGCAGGCCACAAAATCATTTAGAAATCGTAAGACGAAAACCCTCAAACCCCTCTGTATTTTTCTTGCTGTTGAGTTATCAGGGTTCACACTTTCAAGGGTGGGGTTTATTTTAAAGCAGCAGAGCCAGTAGCTCCAGTTCTGTGTTAAAGTGGAGCTGATATTCTCCAATAAGCACAACAGATCTTAAAGAGAAATGCCTGCTATGAGTCTCATGATAAAATCACAATATTTGACAGCACTAGGTCTGTATAAATACATATGTATCTTTGCAGTGCGTGTCCCTGGAGAAGCACAGTTGTCTCCTGCTGTCTCCCTGAATTGCAATGGATAGCACCAGAGAGGCTAACCAAGTATGGCTGATTTATCAGGAAACTGGCAGACTCTGACTGTATTGCAAAAACTAAGGCAAATGTATTCTGTAAGATTTCTTCACTCTGCTGGAATACCTCAAGTATCTGTACACTGAAGGTGGAAAACCAATGTTGCCTTTCTACTCCTTCTCTTTTTCTTCACTGAGTGCAGAACGAACCCATAAAAACTGACTTCCTTCTAGTCTGCCCCGTGGTCTTTGTAGATTAACCCTGATTTTTCTCAAACTGCCAGTAAAATGATATGTTGGAGTTTGTGTGCTGCATGCATGCTTCTTCAGGCTCCATAAAACATTCATTTAACTAAAGCAACGCAGCCAGCAGCACTAGAAACTTGGTGTATTGTGTTAGCTTTATGGAAAGACTTTTTGTCCTCCATTCCAAAAGACATGTTACATTTCACAATTAACAAAGTTCTATTCACTTTTAATTTAAAGGAACTTTGTTTCCCTTGGGTGTTCATTTTCAGACTGGTAAGAATAAAGTAGCCATGACTGTAGGTACTGCTGTGTGAGGACAGAACTTGGTGGTGCATTTCTGGCTGTCATTTAAAATAGATCTGCATTTTAAAGAATGCAATTTAGTTTTATTTATGTCTTATAAAATAAAATCTAAATTCTATTTCAATTGCTAAATAGTGCTAAAACAAAGTGCTAAATAAAATAAGATCATTTTATACATTTTTGACTCAAGTACAATGAGAATTTTTTTTTTATGCCTGAAATTTTTGTTTTGCTCTGTTGCATGGAGGACAGCTGGTTTGCTAGCTTGAGTGACCTCACATTCCTTGCATGTACTCATCTATCAAGCCAAGGCCATGCATTAAAAGTTCAGCCCTGACATTAATTCAAAGGAGGGAAGGTCTGATACATTGTGGGAGAAGTCTGTAGGTGGACATACAGGTCCAGATTTTTCAATTGTTAGCAAACCAATATCCTGGTGAAAGAAGACATGGAAGTCAGCTGGGCCCTGTATTAAGGCAAATATAAATAGAAGACACCTGCCCTGAAGAATCAATAACTATTTTAAGTAGTGCAAACGAGCTGATTAAAAAGAAGGAGGGGAAAAAAAAGATGGTGAGATGATTATTTAGTGTTTCCTTACTTGAAAGGGTCATTCTTCCAAATGTCTCTAATATAGAAAGGTTGGCAACACGTTCAGTAAGATTGCCACAAAGGAACATTTCAGTGTGATTTAGTGCAAAGGATGTAAAGCATTAGGTTTGCATTAATAGGTTAGCATGTCATTATATTTTTGGAAAGTAGTGATGTTTCTGGGTCACACAAGTATTTTGGTCTCTGGAAATACTTCATTCTGAGAACCTAAGAAAGGATGAGTAAAACTGGTTTGATTTTAGAAGCAGAACGACAATAACGATTAGAAACACGGAAGTATAAGACTTTTTGAAATTCCTCTGCTTTTTACGGCTTCTTGTGTCCCCAGGAGATTAATAGTGGTTAATTTAATATCCAGTTTAAATATGATCATTTACTCTTATTTGCAGAAAGAACTTGATACAAAAACTGAAACAAACTAAAAAATAGTATTTCTAAGACTTAAAGGCATTGCACTGCTGTCTGCCTGTCTGCTTATCACGTCTACTGAGGAAAGAGCTACTTCCAGTGCCTGAAGGGGCCTACAAGAAGGATACAGAGAGACTGTTTACAAAGGTCTGTAGTGATAGAATGAGGGACAGTGGTTTCAAACTAGAGAAGAGTAGATTTAGATTAGATGCTGGGAACAAGTTCTTGACTATGATGGTAGTAGAACACTGGAACAGGTTGCCAAGGGAGCTGGTTGAGGCCCCAACCCTAGAGATATTCATGGTCAGGCGTGACAAGGGCTAGTGGCAGCCTGATCCAGCTGAGGATGTCCCTGCTTACTGCAGAGGGGGTTGGACTAGATGACCTTTGGAGGTCCCTTCCAACCCAGACCATTCTGTGATTCTACTGGCCACAGTAGCTAGGATTTCTTGATAGGTGAATGTATTTTGGTACATGGTCTCATCAGCTTGTACAGAATGCTGTACAGTTATGGCTGAATTCTCCCTGTGGTGCTCCCTGTCCCATTCACAGTGTACAGTATGCAGCTCTGTCTTGATTTTTTGCACAGTGTACACTCACACCATGAGTATCTCTAAGATTTTACAGTTGTTTATACCTATCTTGAAGGTGCAAGAAAAAAAAAGATAAATGATTAACACTAATATTTAAGTACATTATTGTTGAGGAAAATCAATTTTATAGTACAGTATAGTGAGCCAAATAATTCTTCAGCATACTTTTCACTGTATGAGTAAAGATACTGTGGTAGGAACCATATAGTGGATAAGACCTGACTGCGACTATCCCAAAATTTCCAATGACTCCACACTATAGTGTGGAAACTGGTTTAAAATATCTAACACTAGATGTTTCTTTCTGCCATTGCACCATAACTGTTTGCACTTTAATTTGTGCCATTGCAGCTGCTTGTGAGTCATAGAATCAACAAGGTTGGAAAAGACCTCAAAGGTCATCAAGTCCAACCTGTCACCCAAGGCCTCATGACTACTAGACCATGGCACCAAGTGCCACATCCAATCCCTTCTTGAACACCTCCAGGGATGGTGACTCCACCACCTCCCTGGGCAGCACATTCCAATGGCTAACAACTCTCTCTGAGAAGAACTTTCTCCTCACCTCGAGCTTAAACTTCCCCTGGTGCAGCTTGAGACTGTGTCCTCTTGTTCTGGTGCTGGCTGCCTGGGAGAAGAGACCAACCCCCTCCATGTAAACAGCAGCCAGCAGCAGTCTTGAATAGAGTGGCTTCATCACTAAAACTTTACATGGTCTAAAACTCTTAGCATATCTTGAAGATTTAATTTAAAAAAAATCAGGATAAGGAGATAGAGGGAATGCATAAAGAAAAATTGTAACAGTCAGCTTTGGTTACACCTGTCTTAGCATTTTGGTTTGGACCACTAGTGTGGTTTTGAAGGAAATCTCCCTGGTGCTTTTTACTTAGCATATGTCATCTTGGCTTGAAGAATGGTTTTGGTTTGTGTTGAATTAGGTTCCTCTGGAGGAAAATAAAGCAGAAGCTCCTTTCCAGAAACACAGCACAGAAGCTCTGAGCACTGATGGAATTACAAGGATCTAAACCAACGGTTGGTCCCTTGAAACAAATGTGAACCTACACACAAGATTCAGTACAAGGCTGAATCTAGTGGATAGTAAACCTGAGCCTCAAATAATATAGATATAAGTGCCTCAGTATCAGCTTCTATGATCTAGTGCTCTGCCTCTGTTGCACTGTATTGCTTCCTAATGTAGACATAATAAGCAGGTATCTTACTATCTACTAGCTGCTCAGCAGTCAAGATATCCTTTGCAGACATCAAGGCAAGGAAGGAGCCTTGACAGAAATTTGCAGGAGGACAGTGAGGTAGCCTTAGTTAGTATAATTTAGTTAGTTCATCTTGATAGCGTGCTTAAGAGGAAAATACTGTCACCCCATTAGCCATGAAAGGAACTGGTCTAAGAGATAGTACAGCTAAGCCAGCTTGACAAAGGCAGATTGGAATTAGAGCTAGAAGTTCTGAGTACACAGCTCGTTACTTATTCTCCATTTTCTTACTAACTTTCCTACATGCTATGCATAGACCTTCCCTATTTATTTGCAAGTGAGTTCTTAAATGGATTTAAAAGTAACTGTAAATTGACTTGCCAGGTCCATGTAAGACATCACTTTCTCTCACTTTTTAAAGCCATTTTCTTCAGAGTTTTAGTTTCCATCTGTGCCTCAGTTTTTCACACCTTGTTTACTTCTGTTTACTGTAACTACTGTTTCAAGTTTCCTACCTCCTTCAGACCACAAAGAACTTCAAGAAAGGATTTCCACATATTATATTTTGTTCTGAAAGCCTTATCTCATACAGACATATTTGGAATTTGCTTTTATATATAGAGAGAGTGAAACAAGTATGTTTTAAAAACAATATATATGCAGCATTCTGCTTCCATAGCCCAGGTTAAGATCCCTTTCTGAAATTGCAGACAAGAAAACATTTTCTTTAAGAAAATGCAACAATGTGCTAAATACTGATGCAGTGTTTCAGTGCACTTAATTATTTCTTTTTTTCCCCCATTGTTTATCATCATTTTGTCAGCTTTCCATATCATTCCCCACAATGCTTTGTGATAGATTTTCTTTGAAAATTCTTTTCCTCTGAACTTACCATGAACTTATCTGTAAAATGTGACCATAAAATGCCACCGACAAAACAAAACCGAGTTCTTTGTTCACTAATAAAAGAACATCCAGTCTCCTCTCATCCTTCATGGGGGGGTGGGGGGGGGAGAGAAGAAGGCCAGCAGAGTTTGTATAGAAAAATAATTTTCACTTGCATGTATGAAGCAGAACAGGAGGACTGAGTATAAAGCTGAAACAGTTGTGGGGATGTGGTTTCAGCCATGTGCATAGTTTGTACTTCATTCCTTTTTTCTTACTGTATTGATGGCTATTTAGTGGGTAATGTCAGAAGCACTGGGATTAGACTTGGTGTGATTGAGGGGGAGGAGGAGGATTGTGTTTCTTGAGATGCTTTGTGGGAGGAGAAGGATTATGAATATGCCTTATGTAATGAGGAAGAGGCTGGAGAACTTGCATGTTTACGAGGAGGAGGTAGGAGGATTAACTTTTGATGTGAAGGCAAGGAAACGTCTTGGTCTCTGGAGAAGGAAATCAGAAATACATTACGTTCCTGTATGTCCCATTCTGTATATAAGAAGGGGAGGGGTTGTTTGGGTTTTTTTCCCAAGGTGGTAAACATCTAGATTGTGGGAAAGACAGGGAACACAGAGGATGGTGTGAGGAGGCTGGATTGTGCTGGTGCATTAGGTGAAATTTTACAACAGAGACCTGGGAGAGGGCTGGAGTTGTGCCTTGAGCTACCTGGAATGTCTAAGGATGAGATGTCCTTATGGTCCTCCAGGGAGGGGCTAGAGCAGTCTCAAAGTTTTGGTTTAGGTGATGTAGCAATGTCATCTGATGAATGAGGATTGGCCAGCTGGCAGTGTGGACAGAGAGGGTTTTGCCACAGAAGGGAGCCTCTGTGCACCCTTCCCAGATCTTGTACTAAGGCTGCTGAGCTTTCTGCAGGGACCAAGGCACCAAGGGATTGAATGATAGGGATTTAGAAAAGAAGGGTCGTGGTGGTGACTTCCTGTCATGATCCTGGGCCCCTGAATTCTGTTGACCATGCCTTCACATTGTTGGAACAAGGCATGGTGAGGTGCTTTTGACCCAGGCCCAAGCAGCCTTTCCACCGACAGGGCTCAGTGATGGTTCGGCAGTTACCACAGGGCAGGCATGATTCCCTGTTGGCAGTTTGATGTGCAGTATGGGGGTAAGCAGTGTTACAGCATTCAGTTTTAGGCCTGGTTAGTTAAATAATGCTGCTGTAGCCCCAGGTGCTGGGCCTATACTAGCAAACTGGGCAGGAAAAGGGCAAGGAGTCAGAACTAACAGCCTGTGGTTTGTGGTGATTGTTGGTGTGTTCTCTGGCATAACTTAGGGTGGCAGCAGCCACCATCCCAGCCAATACCTTGTCCTGATTTGAGGGACAGCATCCTATGAAGTGAGCCTGTTCTATGCAGGAAGGAACATTGGACCATAGGGAAGGAAGCCGTGTTGTACTGAAGAGCAGGCCCTGGCCCACATTTGCCGCTCAAGGTGTAGCCAGTGATACTGGGACTCAGGTTGTAAATGACTTCTCCAGCTTCCCTTGGAGAGTCTGTTCCAGCAGGCTTTCATCCTTCCCTCTTGGGGCTTCTGCTGGTTGGAAGAGCTGTTTGAGGGAGCTCCAGGGGGTCCCCTGGTACCACTCTGCAGCCTTTGAGCAGGCCTCAAATTTGCTGTGCAGTGGCAGTGAATGTCTTTCCCCCTGCTGAGGGCTGCTTACTTTTCTGACCCTGGGAAATCCAGTCTCCAGCAAGTGTGAGAGGAGCCATGGGAAGCAGTGCAGGGAAAATGGGTAGAATGTTTGTGTTCAACTCGGCCTCTGCTTCACCAACCAAGAAAAAGGCCATCACTTCCAATTACAAGTGCTGAAGCACATCCAGCTGAGTAGATGAATGACAAATTAGGACTCCACGGTCAAGGAGGATTCTGGCTTTGAAAACTCAGGAAGGAGCTACTTTTTTGAGGTGATTGAGTTACCACAGTGTAAAAAAACTTTCAGAGCCAATTGCAACAGTGGAAGAGAATCAACACAGATAGTTAGGGCCCTGCTAACCTGTTGTATGCCATTACTCTGTGGTGTGGCTCACTGTCAAGTCTGCAAATGCTTCATAGATATATTTATCCTGAACGTATTAACATTCATTCTCTGTAACATTGAGTGTTCACTTCACACAGCTGAGTGAAGAAGGCAGAGACAGACCGAGGAATTAAGTAACAATAAATTAGAGCTTGGATGTTTTCATATTCTCTTTATTTTTGCTGTCTAGACTAGTAACACCTAATTGTGAAATTCAGCTGTTACATAGTGATTTTTACTCAGAGATTTCAAGATACTTTATTAAAGGGGCAAGTTACAATTATTACTGGTTTATGGGTGGAGAAATGACAATGGAAGTGGTTAAGATCACCCACCCAAACAAGAATCAAGCTGGAAAAACACATGTGTCGGTTTTTACTGTGGGTCAAATATGTTACCCATAGAATCCTTAAATTGTTCCTAAACGTGAAATTTGGCAGAGTTCCAAGGAAAGAACTAGGTTCAGGATTTGTCAGTTGTTCAGGAGATCACAGATGAACGCAAAGGTCTCCAAGAGTGAGTGTTGACTTGCACATTCACAGGGAAGCAGATGATTAATAGGATAGGCCTGTCACCTTGTCAAGTCCTCCCTGTCTCTCCTCTGCTTCGGTAGCCATGCCTGTGGGAGCATATGCACTGTATGATTGAGGAGTTTCTCCCTTTATCATGTACTTGGCCCTGCTTTCAGCCTGAGAAAAGGAAAAAAGAGATCGCAGGTTAGACTCAGGTTAGGTTTACTCCCACTTCCTAGCTTGGACTACATTATTTAGCAAATCTCCACAAGACTCTATATTGGTGTTTGTGGAAGCCAGACAAAGCCCTAAGAGACAGACACATTATAAAAGGAAGTGTTTTCAGTGCTTTCAAGTGTCTGATAATTGTGTTTAGCCACAAATCTGAAATGATTTTTATTTTCTGCATAAACCCAGCCGTACTTATGGTTGAGAAGTTGTGGAAGATACTATTTAGAGACTGGGAGAATTTACCACGTCGGCTTTGTGCAGCAGCAATGATATTTTCTTTAGAGATGTGGAATTTCTGCAGAAATGTCAAAAATAAATCAGACTTTATTGTATCACTTGTGTAACGCAGAGAAGGCATCATAAGAAATTGGGTCCAAGGTGAGGTGAGCAATTGGATAAAGAGATGACAAAGCCCGCCACACACCTTTTAATGCCTGTGGATTTAAAGTAGCTTTTGTTTTCCTGGGCCGTCATTTGTTTCCAGCATGATCTTTTCTCTTTCTTCACCCACTATTGAAAAAAGAAATTACAGAAGGTTTCAGTATACAGTAGTTAATTACTATATTACAGCTCTAATTAAATTCTTTGAGACTCTGCACAGCATGATGTCCATGCCAAGAGGGACATATCCTGTTCTTAAGTGAATATATGTTCTTGTCAAGTTAACTTAGCTGCATTTTAC
This sequence comes from Picus viridis, assembly GCA_033816785.1. NCBI lineage: Eukaryota > Metazoa > Chordata > Aves > Piciformes > Picidae > Picus > Picus viridis. The sequence goes on from CM066568.1 coordinate 8,482,331, forward strand.
TCACATGAAATATTCCTCATCTCTTGCCTCTTGACACACGTGACTGATAAATGTTTTAAAGGCACATGTAACATTGATATTTTTGTCATATGGAATGACAATGCCTTCAATAGTGCCCAGATTTTATTTTATAGAAAGTGACACATTATGTGATGGCAGACTCCCCAGATCAGAATGTAAGCCACACACTGGCAGGAATATATATTGCATCAAAACTTGATCTTTGTGTGATTCAGACCTAGACTTGTAATGTTTCAGCCACATGTGAATAGTTAAAGCTCAAGAGTGTTCATATTAGAATACATCTTACAAATACCATGGACATTGAGAATAGTTAAGTTCAGGTTTCTTTATCAGCTATTAAATTTTCTTTGAGATATTGAATGAAGAGGGATTTTTTTTCAAATCATCTAAGGAGGGAGATACAGTAGAAAGATAGCCACATTTTTATCAAGTCATTTGCTGATTTAGATGATGTGTAATGCAGGATTTTATTAGCTCTTCTACATTCTTTATCACATGCCCATCAGGGTCATAGGTAAATTTTTTGTTCAGATTTGTAGATAAACATTTAAGGTCTTGTTGTGTGTGTGGACAAGTCTGTCTCAACCAGCTCTGCTCTTGAAAGAACTTTTGTATTCACAAACCAATAATTTTATGTTCACATTGAAATAGATGGGAAAGATCACTCTGCTTGACCTTAGAGTTCCGTTAGATCAGATGTCTCCAGGAATTATGTGTGTGTTTATAGCTTAATGACAGTGGAATTCAGCTGAATGAGCTTTGTGTTGGCCTCATTATTCATTACTTATTAAGCTTTTATTTTATACCCTATCAACACTTATTCTAACTTTGGCCATGATTCAGCCTATTACTTAAACACCTGGCTAACTTTAAGGACTTTAATAAGCAATTATTAAAGTTTTTAAAGCTAGGCACTTGCTGAATATGGGCCTGTTTGTGTCAGAGCTAAATACTAATGCAGTATTTAACACGTATGTTACATTGACAGCAAGCAGATGGACTCACATGTATGGTAGCTACATCTATATCATAAGCATCTTCATTTGGAAACACTACAAAGTACTGCCAGAGCAGCCAGAGAGCCAGTCTTGATGATGGCCATGATAAGTAGGGAAAAATAGTTCACAGAGTTAGAATAATGTATCCCTGGCTTGGTTAAAAACACAGTTGTGCTTTGATGCTTCAGTCTGACTTTTTACGTGAATTGTAAGTCAGCTTTGGATTTAAATTGCTGTTCAAAGCTGCTAGAAGCGGCTTTGTTCAGTTTATGGTGGCGCATAGTGCCGACCAAAGCATCAGTGAGAACTGTGTGTACTTGTTTGAGGGGTTATTTATTTATTTTATGAAGTCTTTCTGTTCTTTCCTGTACTGTTAGTTGTGCTTTTTTTGGCTTATTTTATATTTTGCTCTGTGGGTCAGTTCAAAAGAGACAAGTTCTAGCTCTGAAGTTGATACTGATGGGAATGTCAATGTATAAAATACATTGCTTTCCAAGCTGATAATATGAGGCCAGACAGGCTTATTTTACTACTGTGAGTAAACAAGTGACCATTCTGTCGTGAGCAAGCGAGGCAGAGTTTGGCCATTTTTAATGTATATAATATTTATGCAGAGAAATATCCTAGTAGGTGAGGAAAAGCTATCACAGACATCTCTCAGGAGTCAGTGGGAGTTTAGCTAAGGATGTGGGACTTGAGTCTACAGCTTTGCATGGAGAAATGTATTAAAAATTTGGTTGTGAGGATTTTATTTGGTGGGGTCCTTCTTCTTTGGGTTTGCTTGGTTGTTGATGTTTTTTTGTTGGTTGGTTGGGGTTTTTGTTGTTGTTGTGTTTTGTTCTCTTAGGCAAGCATCTTGGAGAAATTAATTTCTCTCTTTTGCTGGTCAGCTTCACTTCTTGGTTTACATCAAACATAAAAAGCCTGCATCTTTTCTGTTTCTGTTGGGTCAAGCTGAAAGCTAGTCAAGTCAAGAGGGTTGTGCTGATTTAAATGCTACTGTGTTGATTTGTGAATGTGCTGGTCCATCATACGTTTCAATAACCTTTCAAAGAACTCTCTGTTCCTGTCTTTCTGACTCAGTATGAGAAAGAAAGCTTACAGGAATTTCACTTACCAAAAAAAAATCCCACCCTTCCAGAAGTCAAATCTGACCTTGAGAGAAAGCCACCACTTTGGTGTAGTTCATAGCCCAGAGGTTAACACACTCATGCAAAATGTGGAGTTGTGGTTCAGGGCTGTCATCTGAAGCAGGGGTTAGAACTCAAAGCTTGGGTGAGCATCCGTCTTGCTGGCCTGTGGGATGCTTTGGGGGTGTGGGTTTTTTTTTTTTTTTTTTCCTTCTGTTTTCTTCAGTTTAGTTATTCCAGGCTTGAGAATTTTGCTATTGAAAACTAGCCATTTTCCATGAAAAACCATTTCCAGTTAAAATGCATTTAATTGAAAAAGTCAGAGTAAGTAATATTGCTGGGTAATTTGTTTAGTGTACCAAGCAGTGCTGAGCTGAGAGGAGAGATAGAGAAGTTGCAGCCACTGAACAAGGAAATCATTTTAGCCTGTGAGGAATGGACTCTTAACCCACTGGGAATCTCCTGAACTCCACTAGAAGGGGAAAGGATCTGCACTAGCAAAATGCCTGGCAGAGCTGTCATCTGCTAATTGAATTCCTGCTGTAGGGAAGAGTCAGTACTAGAAACATATGCAACCGGCAACCTTTGATTTTCTTATTTCTGGTTCCATTTCCATAGATCTTTTTATTACCGATTTTATGTGGAAGAAAGTACTTTCCCTGGAGTTCCACTGAAGCTGACTTGTAACTTCACTGCAAAGTTAGTATTGTTTCCTAGTTAATGGTTTCTTTTTTTCTTCCTTAAAGTGGAAGTTGTTTACCCTGGCAGAATGAAGTGCCACTTTCAGACCTGGAGATCCGCAGTTTGCATTTTGTGGTACCAAAGCATAAAAGAGATTAATTCTCTTTCCTCAGCTATCCCAGAGAGCAAGGTGAGGTGGCTCAGAGGTTTCAGCGACAGAGCTACTGACGCTTTCAGGAGAAATCTGCAGCTGTGCTTCTTCTGTGAGTCAAGCCATACTGAAAGAGGGGAAGGATTTCTGCTGCCTCCTGTGCTGCTGATCTTTACAGGTGACGGTAATTCTAGGTTGTGGTTGTCTGGGAGTGGTACTGTTTGTTTGTGCAGAATCTCACATGGTGAGGCCTTGGGTTTTGTTGAGGACTCTTAAGAAGTAGGGAAATACAAATTGTGTCCAGGAGTAGCGATTTACCCTTCAGTTATAATACCTGTGAAATTGCTGGACCGAGCTAAGAGCTTTGGCATAGCTGCCTTAAGTTACAACAGACTAAATCAGAAGCTTTTCCTTTTTTTTTTTTTTTTTTTCCCTTCCATTTATCCTTTCCCACTTCACTTTCAGTATTTCTTGGTTGAAATAAATTATAATTATTGCCACACTCAACCCTTCCTGGTGCTGGTTTTCAAACTCATTGTTCCTTCTTTCAGGAGAGGCATTTCACATGAGGTCCCTATTCAAAGTGAATATATATGATAAGACAAATAGCTTCAACGCTTGCTTGTAAGGCCAATAAAAAGAGATGCTGTAGTGCAAATTACCCTTGCAAATGCTCTCTAAAAAGCTAATAACATTTTTTCCCCCAAAGGATAGTTCCCAGCCGTAAGGAGAGTTTCTCTTTCATGTTCATTTGCCACACAGATATATAAAATGATCCCAAATCCTTGCATAGGCTGTGAGGGATTGTGGCTTTGAACTGCTGAATTGGAAAAGCTATTAATGGAAGAGGAGAAGTTTTCAATTTCAGTCAGACTGGGTCAGGGTGGTATAAACTCAGCCCTCCAAGTTTTGGTGTGAGATGGAAGGCTGTTTCTTCTTTGTTGATAATTTTCATAATAAGATTCACAAGGTTTTCTGTTTAAAGGCATGAAATGAGATGATAAGAATGTAAGGAAAAATTGTTAGCATATTCACTGCTTTTTTTCCCCCCAAATGAAAACAGTCATTTTAATTTCCTTTCTGTGGGACCTGGTATAATTGGAAACTTTTCAAAACCAGAACTATTAGGCAAATGGTCAAAATCTTCAGAGAAAAGGTCTAACTGTTCTGCACTGGAGATCATCCTCCATGCAGGACTGGAGGCACCACCAGGGGTGGTCATTTTGATGTCAGCTTTTGCATGCTGGCACTTGATATTTTCCCTTTCCATGAAATCCAGGACATCATAAAGAGGCAGCCCTGCAGTTCTCAGTCATGTTTATGGGGGTTGGAGGTGGGTTGCATAAACCCCAAGATCAGCAGTCTGTGTTCTCTACCTTGCAAAACCCCTGCAATTCTTCCACCCAGGGACAGTTTCCAGCTACAAGTGCTTTCCCTTTTAATCTGACCTGAATTGGCTCAGTTGATTGTAAAGGACTTCGAAAATCGGAACTTGGCCAAATTACTTTTCCTTCATGCCATTTTGACAGAAGGCTTTCACAAAAATTAAACAGTAAATAGCTCCTGTGAAATTGCATCTTGTATTTACTGCTTTTAGTGATGGTGGATTAAGTGATGAACCGAAAGCCAAGCAGCTGAATTTGTGTGTTTATGCAAAGAACGGCTTCCACCTTCTCCTGCACTGCTGCTCTGCTTGCCCTGGGTAGATTGGGAAGGGGTCTCTGTTCACAAATGGAGTGGCTGTTTGCAGGCCTTTTCTTTCCAGCCTCCGTAAGTGACTGTGGAACACACTGGCTGCTGAGCCCTGGGCTTGAAGTGCTGACTGATTTTGTATGGGCCTCTGCCAGATACCTGGTGATACCAACTCTAAGTGGTTTCCAGCCTCTCTTGGGTTTGAAGAAGTGTTACAGAAGTTTTGCCTGTAAAAGGCTACCTGGCCTTACCTTGCATACACTGAGATAAATGTGCCTGATGAAATAATAGCTGCTGTTTCCACTCTCGTCATGGTTCGTGACATCCTCCTGAAGCAGAGCACGTGTACTGCTGTATTTTTCTGATGGAGCCAGCCCTATCTTCTTCTTCCATTTCCTTTCTCCTGTTAATCTGGTCACTGACCACTTACAGCATTTATTATCTTTGTAATTGAAACTGAGAAAGCCTGTGGCAGGTAAGCCCTAAAACCACAGCCCTTCTCCCTCTCCCTGTAACAGCAAGCCCTAAACACAAATAACTCTCAGAAGCCTGATGCTACTATATATTTGATTTTGTTTGCAAGCTTGTTTTATGACCAGCTCTCAGCGTGGGAAGAAGCAGGGAGCAGGGAGATGGAGAGAGAGAGTTGTTGTAACATATTTTAACATATGTGCTTTAGGCCTCTTGGTGGACTCCCTCTTGGGAAGAGGGGAGGGAGCGTGCCCCTGAGCAGTTGGTTGGCTTTGCTTGTTTCTGTAGCAGCCTGAAGGAGGAAAATCTTGTTTTAACACTAATATATTCAACTAAACCCCCTCTTACAATTACAGGAAGAGCCTTTTTTATTATTATTAAAGCAATTGCATTAAAGATGAATGAGCATATATTGGAATAATTATGTTTTAAGGTGCGTAGCATTAAAAGGTACTGAATGGAATATTGACTGTTTTGTAGGAACAGTAATAATGAGATTTCTGTCACCTAATCTTACAATAATTGGGTTATTACTATGCAAATTAAGGTATTACTTAAAAAAAAAAAAAAACAAACCAAAACACAGGAGGTAAGACAGATCCTTGAGGCAGCCATTTATCTATCCTTAAAGCTGTGCTGTCGATTCTCTTTACGCTGAAGATCCTTTTTAAAACATTTTGGAGATGCTAATTTCATTATTTTCTCACCTGTGTTTCCTACTAGAAAGTTTTTTATTCTCCCCAGGTGGCAGATCAGGACTAGTGGTTTTCATACATTTTCTACTCTCTTATGGATTCCTTTAGGAATAATTATATCAAATAACTATGATTATTGCCTTTTTGTCCCCTCTTTCTTGTAAATAAAATAATGATTTGTGTATTTTTCCTGAGATTTTTACAGCAGGATCACAGAGAATATGCATAAATTATTTGTGTCCTTCTTTCCCTTTAGCAAAGATTTATTGAGCAGCTTGTTATAGTTTTCTTGGTTTAAATGAGTTATTAAAGTTTACTTACTGAACTGTTATTGGCCTTGAAGAGGAATTAAGGAATGATCAGCATTTGCATTTTTTAGTTTGAAAGCCTGACAGCTTTTATTGCCTCTGCCAGAGGCATTATGGCATTTGATATTACTGTGGTTGTTAGAGGTAATATTTAAGATTTGGCTGCTGATGGGAAGTTCCTTGTCCAGTGTGAGTCTTAGTTCATTTGTAAGGCATAATATTTATAGAAATTTTGTTTGTGGCAGAAAAGGTGCTCATAAAGTGTGTGCAGAGCAAGTTCTGTGGCTGTGTGCTAGCCTGAGGCAGACAAGGGCTTCCTGGAGCCAGGGAAACCTGAGGAAGAGTGGAGAGACCCAGCAGGAGCCAGCAGCTCTCACATGCAGGGCACACTGGGAGGTGCTGCTTGGAAGGAGCAGTTCGCCACTGACCCACTGGGAAGTTACAGCCCTGTCTGCATAAGGCCAGGGTGCAAATCCTGCCTAACCCCCAGGGTGGAATGGTAGAATGCTGACTGCAGCTCTGGCTGAGGAGTCTGTACCATCCATGCCTCCATCCAGATGGAGCTGCTGAGGGGAGAGGCTGAAGTGCAGACTGTAGGCTGTGGGAAGTGCCTTTCCCCTGGGGCAGGGATAGGTGGTGAACCTGCCTGCAAAAATGTGTGCCCAAGTGGAGGACCTTCTGTAGAAGGTGGCTGAGCTGCAGGAGATGGTGACAAGGCTGTGTAGCATCAGGGAGGCAGAAAAGGAGGTAGACAGCTGGATCCATGGATCCTACCTACCTGTGTAGGTAACACAGCCTATGATCAACAAACCAGATACTCCACCATCAGATCATACAGAAAAGAGAGGGGACCTCAGTGCAGAGGACTGGAAGCTGGTAAAAGCAAGAAATAGCAAAAGGAAAAATGGGGTACACCTCTCAGAGAAGGCACATGGTATCTGCAGTCATAGGCATGCCAATTTAGTAAGGAGGGCTTTAAACTAGAGTTGATGGGGGAGGGTATCCACAATCCATCCCACTGCTACCACTCTAGGCCAGTGCCAGAAATAGATGCCCTGGACCAGACCAACTAATGAACCTGAAGGTGCACAGGTGCATGAGACCTGATGAGATCCATCAACAGGTCCTGAGGGAACTGGTGGATGAAGTTGCAAAGTCACTTTCCATCATATTTGAAAAGTCATGGCAGTCTGGTGAAGATCCTGCTGACTGGAAAGGAGGAAACATAACCTCCATTTTTAATAAGGGAGATAGGGAAGACATCAGGCCAGTGTCACCTCAGTGTCCAGCAAGTTAATGGAGTATATCCTTCAGAAGACTCTGCTAGAGCACATGTGAAACAAAGAGTTGATTGGTGGCAACCAGCATGGCTTCACCAAGTGCAAATCCTGCCTGACAGATTTGGTGGCTTTTTATGATGGGGCCACAGCATTGCTGGATAAGGGAAGAGCAACTGACACCATCTTCCTGGACTTGTGCAAAGTGTTTGTCACTGTCCCACATGACATCCTGGCCTCTACATTGGAATGACATGGATTTGATGGATGCACCACTCAGTGAGTAAGGAATTGGCTAGATGGCTGCTCTCAGAGAGTTGTGATCAATGGCTCAGTGTCCAAATGGAGACCAGTGATGAATGGAGTCCTTCAGGGATCAGTACTGGGATCGGTGCTGTTTAACATCTTTGTTGGTGACACGGACAGTGGGGTTGAGGCATCCCCAGCAACCTTGCCAATGACACCAAGCTGTGTGGTATGGTCAGCACGCTGGAGGGAAGGGATCCATCCAGAGGGACTTCAGCGGGCTGGAGAAGTGGGCACTTGCAAACTTCATGAAGTTCAAGCAGGCAAAGCGTGAGGTCCTACACCTGGGTTGGGGCAATCCCAAGCACAGATATAGGCTGGTTGATGAGTGGAGTGAGAGCAGCTCTGCAGAGAAGGACTTGTGGGTGTTGGTTGGTGAAGCATTTAACATGAGCCAGCAATGTGTGCTGGTATCTCAAAAAGACAACCATATACTGGGACTGCTTCAAAAGAAGTGTTGCCGGCACATCAAGGGAGGTGATTTCTGCCCTTCTACTCTGCTGTTGTGAGACCCCACCTGGAGTATTTCAACCATCTCTGGAGACTCCCCACACAAGAAGGGCATGAATCTGTTGGAGACGGTCCAGAGGAGGGCCACAAAAATGGTCAGAGGGATGGAGCACCACTCCTGTGAGGACAGGCTGAGGGAGTTGGGTCTGTTCAGACTAGAGAAGTCTCTGGGGAGACCTAATAGTGGCTTTACAGTACCCAAAGGGGGTCTACAGGAAATCTGGACAGGGACTTTTTATAAGGACATGTGGTGGTAGAACAATGGTTTTAAACTAGAGCAGGGTAGGTTTAGATTAATCATTATGAAGAAGTTCTTTACTATGATTGTGGGGAGACACGAACAGGTCTTCCAGGGGTTGTGGACACCTCATTCCTGGAAGTATTTTGAGGCTTTGAGCAATGTGATCTAATGGGAGGTGTCCCTGCCCATGGCAGGGGGTTGGAACTATGTCATCTTGATGGTCCCTTGCAACTCAAGCCATTCAATGATTCTGTGAAAGCCTTCCTGAAGCCTTGTTCTCTGCACTGTGAATGCTGTTGTTATTTGAGGCAATTGAGTTCAAACTTGCATGGTTATGCCCAGACATGCTGCCCTCACACTTCAGGCTGCAGAATGTGTATCCCCTAACTCCTACTGACTTCATACAGATGTGTCACTGTGCTAATTCAGAATATGACTTTCTCTGCCAGCAATTTACTCTGGAAAGCAAAGCAAGATTTAGTGGTTGGATTTCAAGTAATTATAATGTGTTACTCCATCTCAAACCCTCTTGTAGTGCCTTCCTCATTCTTCTTTCTAGTGAGGTCATGGTGACTTTTGCTGTCTCCTTTATGGGTCACTGCTCTCCAACGCTATGTCAAACCCTGGTTTTGATTACACTTGGTTTTAACACTTCCATATATATATATACACACACACACACACACACACACACACACATATATATATATATATATTTAGTGCACGACTTCTAAGAGAAGTGGAGGACTGGAGTCAGCCAGAATGGGCACAAAATTACTACCTGAGGTCTTAGCCCATCACAGGCAGCAGTGTCCTCTGTGGCTTTCTGCAAACAGCTTAATTTCTAGTGATTTTCTGTCTCCAGTAGAAGTGGGATGTAAGTACATTTCAAATTCACCTACCTTATAGGTAGTTAAAGGAGGTGATATTAACTCGCTGTGGGATGAATAACAGCATTCTGAGAACACATTTCTTGATGAAAACCCATAAATGATTCAGGGCTTTTCAGGTGATTTGCTTCATTAATTAATAAATGTATTAATTCTCCTCAGTAATTGTACAAGAATGTACTTTGATAATGCTGTAGATTTTGCACCAGTGGGAAGTACTGTGTATTAGTTCTGCCAGCAGTTGTGTGGTGCAGCCTGTGAAAGGAGAGGGTGTTTGTGTGATCCAAGTTACTTCCAGTCCATACCTTGTGCCACCACAACTGCTCCAAAGCTGCCAGGACCATTTGTAAAGGGAAACGCTTGGAGAAAGCTGCAAAGCTCCACAGTGTCTCTTAACATCAAAACAATTGAGTACATTGACAGTGATGTGGGGTCACAAATCCATGTTTCATGGTACCTGCCATACATTGGAGAGAGAGCTGTTAAGCAATTAGGGATTCGCAAACAGATGAAGTCCTTTCATTGACTCTTCTTCTGTCCTTAGTGTATTAATTCTTGCTTGATCAACAGCTCTGGAACAAAACTGAGCCATTGACCTTGTGGACCACAGGTTGACTTAATAATCAAGAAGAGTCTGTTTAGCATGTTTAGCAGGGTGTGCCTGAAAAAAAGTTGTGGTCTTGGTTTAGATCTGAATCACAGCAGCTACAGTGAAAGAAAATTCACCATAGTAGAAATAATGAGATGGCCAGGAAAAAAAGGCCTGCACAAGTTCTTCCTGTGTAAAACACCCACTTGGTAACCCCTGAGCCTCTGCTACACCATTGTTCCTAAGCTGGGGCATGGCTGAACTAGCTGCAGTGAAATGCAATAATACTCAACCGTTTTCCAGAATTCAGAGTAATAAAAAACCCCAAACTGTTCAAAGCTCAAAAAAATTCTTTTGTTTAAGATTTCAGTTTCACACATATGCATCCTGCCCTGGTGATTGCTGCTGGTTGCCAGGAAGTTCTCCAAGAAATCTGCAAAATGTCTAGTCTGTTTAACAGACGGGAGAGCTGGGAAAATGGTGTAAAAGTCCAGAGAGTTTTAGATTTCTTTCTCTCTTTTCTCCAGAAGGAGCTTGGGACCATTTAGATAAGATGTGTGAAGCTTAAATTCTCTCTTTACACCCGTTTGAACTAAACCTCTGAGCCTTATTGAGTCTGTTCTTCCTTCACAGTTACAGGTTGACAACAGGGTGAACTCCTAAACAATCTGTGCATGGCAGAATTGATGAGTGAACAAAATAAGCCTTCCTTAGGCAGGAATTGAAATTTGAGCAGCTACTTAATCTGTGTTTTGGTTAGTGCTGCTACTGTATTCCACAGTGTGGCAGACCTATGGGATAATTAGATAGGAACATCTCCTGACTCTGCCATGGGCACGTGTAATACATCCTTGGAGTCCTAGCACACGTGATGGAGTGATGGGGATTGTGCAGTGGTGCTAATGAATTGATGAAATAAAAGATGCTACACTGAGGCTGCATTTTGTCTTTACTTAGTGACAATTACTCCTCTGACTGGGGCCATGAACATTATGGGAAGGAGACATCTTGATTTTATGTCTGCTCCAAGTGCCTTGTGATTCACGTCTCAACGGTTGGCTATACCTTCACCACTTTATACTCCACCTCTTCTATGGGCTCTTTAGCTAAACACTCCTCTCCTCTGCATGGCCCCAGACTACCTCTGCAAGTCTGTGGAAAAGCAGAATTAGCCATTGGAATGGGCTGCCCAGGGAGGTGGTGGAGTCACCATCCCGGTGGTGTTCAAGAGGGGATTTAACGTGGCACTTGGTGCCATGGTCTAGTCATGAGGTCTGTGGTGACAGGTTGGACTTGATGATCTTTGAGGTCTCTTCCAACCTTGGTGATTCTGTGATTCTGTGACTGCAGTTACAAATTACTGATTTAGCTAAATGCCAGCACCTGAGCTGAGGGTGGGGGTCAATAAAAGCCATGTCTAGGGCAAGTGAGTGTTTTCAGTGGCTGTGTGTGCTGAGGGCAGGAAGGTGGGTGTGGATGGCTGCAGAACCTATGCAAATGCTTACGTTTATTGCTTTTTTTCATGGTTTAATTTACTGTTGGTCTCTTAAAGCTGTTATATGCCACTTGATAGCTATTACTTGGTAGGAAATATAAATTTTGTGTTGGTCTATAATGAACTAAAGTTGTTGGTATGTAGTTTTACCAGCCAGATGGAAGGAGGTTTTTGTTGTTGTTTGGTTGTGTTGGGTCCCGTCCCCCCCCAGTTAAAAACTGTAATGATTTTTCTAAATCACTTGTTGAGTGGTTTGTATGCTGAACCTGGAAGCACTCTATGATCTCTTCTAATGCTTCTGACTGAAGCTGTATGTAGGCAGCAATTCCATTAGATATTTTGTAATTTGCCTTTTTTTGAAGGTAGTGTGTCTAAAGTCACTGCCGTTGAGTCTTCAACGAAAGACTGAAAAAGGTTTTAACAGCTGTAAGATGAAGCAAAACTGGCTGAGACGTGCTTAGATAGAAGAAGATTGGTTGGGAGTGAGATGTGGGAGTCGTCAGCACAGAGGTGGTGAATTGAAGCCATCATTCCTCAATGATGTGAAAATACAGAACTATAATGCATGTAATTGCTCAGATGCTACAGGGACATTAAAAATACACAGTGTTTTATGTAACGTAGCAATTTGAAAGAACGCAGGAGCAGTTAGTGTGAGAGTGGTAGGGAAACCCTATAATTATTTGGGATATGATGTTAATAGATCCAATAGTAAGCTGAGCTACAGCTCTAAATAATTCATTTTTTGTGTTACCTTGTGCTGGTTTGTTAGCTTTCCTCTTTTCTTTCCCTTTATAGTTCTCATTTCAAACTCTGTCGTCTCTTTCTTTTCTCACTCACTGGTAGATGATTTCGCCCTCCTTTGTGATTGCAGGCAGATGGCTCTCTTTGCAAATAATATTGAATGCTGTTCTGTCACTTGGCCACTGAGCAGTGTTGTAGCAGTAGGGCAGTTGAACTCGCTGTGTGAAAAGTATTAATGTACTTGGCCTCTTCTGGTGTGAGGTTTGTGATTCCAGGCTTGCTCATGAATGTGTTTTTCCCCTGGAGACTGCAAAACACTTGCTGAGGCACCAGGTCAGCTGTTAAAAGCTAATTCTCAAATGGGTTCAGCTCTCAGTCCATATGTGGATAACCTGTAAGTGGGAGTAATTTAGACATTTAACCAGACTAAAATCCATGCTGAAAACCAAATGATGATGATATTATATATTCAGCATGCATTGTTTTCCTTTGTAGTCAGGGCTGATGATATTCGATGCCTCTCAAAAGAAAGATCTATGTGAATCTGAAAGTGTTTATAGGTTTAAATTTGAATGAATAAATGCTGTTATTTTAATCTTGGCACCTGACTAAAAATATGAATGGATAATATTGGGCTATGTCCTTCCAACTGAAAATTTTGAAGACTTCATGAAGGAAAAGTAATTTCTCCTGACATCAAATTTGAGCTGAGTGAATGTGAGGAAGGACTCCTGAGACTGAAACAGCGAAGGTTAGAATTGGTGCTGTATGTATGGTGAATTTTAAGCCCCAGGTCTGTTTATTGTTTGGGGCTTTTGTCCTTCTTCCCGCTACATAGAACCCACTCCTCCTTTTCAGTATTTATGCAAAACTTGGTGCTGTTTCATGTTGCATGTCTCTCTTTAGTTCCCTTGGAGTTAAAGCTTCGAGTAAAGGCCAAACCCCAGAACAAAACATGGACTGAAACCACTATATTTTGCAAAGTTTCTACCAAAGCACATAAACTGACCCAAGTTCACTCTATATTTGGCCTAGATACACCAAAAGGTTACTGAAGCTTTACTGACATTTTCTGTAAAACTGGCTGCCTTACTGCAGTCACAAAACTTTGGAACTGCTCTTTAGGATATCAGACTGTTGGGAGCACAGGGATGTGGGTTTGAGAAGATTGCGTAAGCTGGCCTGAAACATCTGTCTGAAGCACATCTTTCTGTTTCGCATGGTCTGCTGAAAATCCAGTAAGAGGGAAAAATACACCTTGCCATATTCCTGTGACAGGGTACCGAGTCCAAGTTCTTGTCAAATGTCATGTTTGGGTATAGGTATGATAATTTGGGTTCAGGTTTTTTTCCTCCCATTTTACTATGAAGGGAATCTATTGAAGGGGTTTAGACCACTAACAGTAGCACAGTCTATTGGGAGTTCAGAACTGATTTTTATAATTTGCTGAATTGGATCACATTGTGGGATTTGATTTTTGACATCTCATCCATTACCTCTTCTCCCCACAAATGTTTAGTTGTAACTAGACTGCTGGTATTTTTGGAAGCATTGAACAAAGATGTGCTCTCTGTGCGTATAGCCTGTGAGACATAAAGCAGCACCTAGCTGTGTGAAATGCTTTGAATCCATGAAGAGCTGGACTTTTACCTTTAACCAGCTTCTAGTTTTCCTCTGACCGTGCTTCTGGGCCCTGGAGTCACACTTCTGTTTGTATGTGCAGCTTTTCAGATTTAATTTTGGTTAGGCTTGTGACCCCAATAATCAAGGCCTCCACTCTTGAACGAGAAGCCACTGGCTCAGTCAGTTTGTATTGTGTTCTGGCAAATTGCCATTTGAGTAATAACATACTGTTTACTTTTGATATCTTCTTTGACTTCAAATCTGGGAGCAATTCCACTCTATTTCTTCTTGTGAAGTGGTGCTGTTGCTTGGTTGTTAGGGTCTATTTTAGAAGAGGGCTGCCTCTTGAGTAGCAGGGGATGAGGGAAAGCGATGCCTCTTCATAATCTGCAAACGATTGCTGGGTGATTTGACTTGCAGGGAAGCTGATGTCTGTGGATGCATATGTTCATGTATGTTTATATATAGATTTGCTGGACTTGGCCAAGCAGCAGTGATAATGAAGCTAAAAACATCAGGGTGTAACAGCTATGGTGTTTAAGATCAGTGAATTCAGATGGTGAGCTTGTCCTCCTGTGTCCGTGTATGGCAGTGGTATGCTCTGGAGGGGCACAATATCTGAGTTGTAATGGGGAATTTCATGCATTGTGCAGGTTTCAGGTTGCTTTTATCAATTTGTCTTCTTTCAGAAAATTTTAGTTTATTTTATTTTTACTGCACCTTCCTGAGCAGTGAAAATACCAGGCATTCCCTAGTGGCTTTTTTCTTTGCTTTGGGAAAATTTGCTGCTGAGATATTTCTTTGGCAGTAATTCGTCAGATGACAATAAGACAATCAATGAGTCCAAACTAAAATCTTCAGTCCCAGACTGTACCTAAATATACAAGAAATCAGTACCATTTTGATTTGAACTTTCTTAAAGGGGCTTGTTCCAAGGTTTTCTTCAAACCAGGGAAGCAACTTAAAATTCCAATTGCATTTGCAGCTTTAAAAGTGTAAATACCATATTTAGTCTTAAAAGACCTCAATATCCAAACCTTGACCAATATTTGATGTTGGATAGAAACAACAGCCTAAATCAGTACTGAAATCTTTCCCTTGACCCATTTGCCACTATTATATTAGTAACTGTCATTTATGTAACATCTTTCATCACCCTGAATATCCAGGCAATTTACAAACACGTGCCTTGATTCCTTTGAGAAATCTGCAGTTAGTCAGGTTTAAATTTGTCTGGGGTCGCGGAGGTTAATAACTCGATTCCTTCAAAAGGTGCCGCGGTTTTAATGACTGCAGCCCTTAGGACCTCTGAGACACTTACTCTGAACCCAACACCTCTGTCTGCAGGGTGCCTGGTGAGCACCATGCTGGCATGCTAACTGACTCATGCAGCCCAGTGGGGAGAGCACTACTTCTTGAAATAGCTGTGCAGGACCTTTAAGTTTTTGGGTTTATTTCCTCCCATCTTCATTGGCCATCCGTCTCCATACTTGCACATTGTGAATTAGCTGCCTCTTGGAGCTGTAGGTGGGTTGGATATCAGAGTATTAGGTTATATTTGAGGCTGATTTTTTTTTTTTTTAAATTGAAAAAGTGGGCAGAGAGGGAAAACATAGACCAAAAATACTTCCAAAAGTGAGTTTTGGGAGGTAACTTACCAATCAGGCTTTATCATGATATTTCAAAGGAGTGATGATTTTAAATTAGCAGGAAGCTGGGCCTTTTGAGCCCTGGTGATTCTGAAAATAGATATTTATGCTGATGAGCATGATGTGTGTGAGCTACAATTTGCTGGTGTAACTCCAGATGTCAAGCACTTCCCTGTTCCCAGTGCATAGGTCTAAAATGTGTTTGTGCATAACATGAACTTGATTTTACAACCACTCCCGTGATGGAGAGGAGCTGGGCTGCATCTGTATATTTCTTGTGTGCCTTCTTATTCAGGAAAGTGCCTCTTTCTGAGGTTGGAGATGTTAGTCTTTGAAGAAATAGGTCTCATTATAACATGCAGGACTTTGCAGATGGATATTTTATATGGGGGTATTAAGACCCTTATGTATTTAAAGAGTAGTCAAGGATCTTCTTGAATGGAATCGGCTGCCCAGGGAGGTGGTTGAGTTGCCATCCCTGGAGGCGTTCAAGAGGGGACTGGATGTGGCACTTGGTGCCATGGTCTAGTCGTGAGGTCTGTGGTTACAGGTTGGACTCGATGATCTTCGAGGTCTCTTCCAACCTTAGTAATACTGTGATACTGTAACTGGGCCTTCGATTTTAAGCAGATACACAGAGTACTGGAGCCAGGCAATTATACACTTCAAGATGCCAGATAAAAATACTAGTAAATAAACTGTGTATGTTAATTACAGCCAAGGTATTGTTTAATGGCTATGTTCTCATGTTACCTTACTGTTATCTGCATTCATGAGCCATTCATCGATAGCTGCATATATATGCAGATAACTAGCAAAGCAGGCATGCAATTAATGAGATTTGGAATCTGTTGGAATCATTGCAGTGCAGCTGGAATTTTATCCTATATATGCAGGTAAGAGAGTGTTAGTGGAAGTGCTCTCACAGAACGTTCTTACATGAACTATGCTGTAAAATGTCAGTAAAATGTAGCTGCAAGGCTATTTGAAATTAGTCATTTAGGTAATATTTATATGATTTTAAGAGTTTCATCCCTTTATCAGTACTTCACAATTCTGTTGCTTCCTGAAGAAATACCTTAGCAGTAGATAGAGACAAGTATATATGTACAATTCAGTCTCATGACCGGGCGAAAAGTTACGATTTCAGCTGCTTCACAGCAGAATTACTCTGGTTGTCTTCTGTCAGTATGACTGTAGTTTGTATAACTACTGCTTCTTTTAATAGATAGCCTTTTACTTTTGGCACTTCAGTACAAAATACACATCAAAGGGAGAAATTGGTGCAGTAGTTGTCACTGTGATTATAAGAAAACCTGTCTCCTGTGCTTGAGCTGTTGTCTTAAAATACCAAAGAATTTCTCATTTAGAATTAACATGCTACTATCCTCAATATTGTATTTTATAATAGTATTACTTCACAGCATCTGAGGATGCTGCTAATGTCAAGAATATTCTGTGCCTTGCTTCTAATTCTGTCTTGGGATAAGAAACCCAAGCCCTGTGGTGGGAGCTGGTACTGCTGAGCGCTCTGAAGCATCAGGCCCTTGAGTGGAAGGCAGTAAATGACACAGCACTTGATGCTGCTGGCACAAGTGGCGTTTGAGTTGAAAGCATGGGGGCTTTCTGTAAATAGAAGCATTGCAGTAAGTCAAGCCAAAAGAAAACCAGTTAATAATGCCCCTCTCTACTTTTGGGACATCAGGTATTGTGTGCTTGAGCATTTACTGTTTCTTCTGATAAGCAGTTTTCCAAGGTGAACTATTAAGAATGTTTCCTGAAAGGCTGTGCTTGGTCCAGTGCAGTGGTTGTGCTGCAGCACAGGCATTGGCAAAGTAGGGTTTGGGACAGCTGTAGGTGAGAAGCCCGGTGGCAGCAATGTTTGAAGCTCTGAGCTGCAGTGCTCCAGAAAGCCACAGAGTGCATGCCTGAACACTTTCATCAGTGTTAGCCATTGCTTCCTGTTACCTACACTATGTTTATTTTGACATTGTTTACTGTCAACAGTTTCTGCAAGAAAAAAGTGTGTCATTCTGCACGAGCTGGGGTTTGGAAAATGCTTGAAGTTGACTCGAGGTTAGCAGGACGTTCACAGGTGCAAGGAACTGGGTGCCAAGCTATGGTTAATAGGAGCTGTGTGCTTGCCTGCATTAGGCATAGGCAATATCCTTGACTCTTGCTAAGTATTGTTTTCACTACTCTACAAAGTGGTGGGAGTCTGAAAGGTTAATTCTCGTTGGAGTTCACTACACTAACTGGGGGAGAAAACCCCAACGAAATCAGTGAATGTCATCTTGCTGACCTCTGAAATCTGCCTGACTGTTCAGGGTCTCGGTTTCCTGCAGGAGCAGAGGGACAGAGAGTGAGCAGTTGTTGTGGCAGCACCAGGAAGGGTTAATCAGCTTTGCCAGCCTGAACAATGGAGAGGGGGCAGCTTTAAACGAAATGAGCTGAATATTTAATTCGGCCACTCAGCTGCCTGCTCCAATTGCCTCCTTTGCTAAAATGAGAGCTTAATCTAAAGTGACAACAACATCAGTTTCTATGTGCTCCAGTCACACAGAACATGACTTCCTTAACATAAACACTATTTACATGGACCGTCTGGATATAGCAGGGAATCAGGAGCGTGCCCAGCTAAGACAGAGGCTACAATGAAGGACGAATAACAGGCAGCTGAGAATTAACATCAGCAAATGAAAGCCTGACCCTCAGAGGGCATGTCCCTGTTACATTTTAAAGCTAGGAAGCCTTGCACCGGTAACCTTCCTTCCAGTAAAGACTATATAATTTAAAAGAAAATGGTACCTTTTCAGCATAGATACTTAACCAAATGCATTATGTCTGACCCGTTTTCCTACTCTGTGTGACATGAGATGAAGGACCCCCAGCTGCAATTACCAGTCGTTCAAACAGCTGTAATTGGTAAGTCTTCCCCTTCCTTGTTCTCTCATCTCAAAGCATCTCAAGCTTTTTGGCATGAAAGTGGGAATGCTTCTGAGCAGACCTCCCAGCC
The DNA here is from genome assembly GCA_033816785.1 of Picus viridis. Lineage (NCBI taxonomy): Eukaryota > Metazoa > Chordata > Aves > Piciformes > Picidae > Picus > Picus viridis. Next base: position 8,500,821 of record CM066568.1, read on the forward strand.
AGCATCCACCCTGTGGCCCCAGGTTCAGCACCACCATGGTGAGACCTCTGTGCCACGTGCTGCTGTCTGAAGAAGCTGATGCTGAACATGAGTTGCTGTGCCACTTCTGGAATCGTGGACTGTGCCTCTGGCTTGCCTCAACAAAACACAAACAAGGAGAGCCTGCAGTCCAGCTTCCTCCCCTAAGGCTCTGTGGGGACTGGCTTTCTGCAGGGGTAAATGCTCATGGTCCCCAGCTTGACTAGGGAGCTGTGCCCAGAGGAGAGAGCTCTGTGGAGTGTGGGATTGGCCTCTCTCCTCTTACCCTGCTGTAACTCTAAGGCTAGTTTTATTATTCCAGCAGTACCCTAGACTTCCAGTCTCTCTTTTGGGCTTGTTTGAGGGGAAGATTGTCTAATGTTTTTTGTTAACTATGCCATGAAGTTTTAGGCTATTGGAAGATTGAGGCATTCAAACTGCTCTGTGTGTTGCCAAACGTTTAAAAGAGGAAGGCCTCCTTGCTGGGAAAACTCAGATCATTTGCTGTGGGGGAAGGCAGTGCAGGAAGAAGTTTGGGGTGGTGTGGGGCTTACCACAGGTAAGTCCAAGAAGTTAATGCAATTGCTTCCCACACTGACATGGGTGAATGAGGTTATCAAGAGGTAAATAATGTTTTTCCTATCTCCCTTGTGATGGATACTGGATTTGCCTAAGCAGCAGTATAGGCACAACACTGAGCATCTTCTTGCCCTAGCTACTCTGGCAGCTCTGTTACTCCCTTCTTTCCTCATTCTTTCCATCCTTTCCCAGGGCTTGCTATTCGTGCAGTGGCACTTGTTCAGCTGAGCAGGCAGGGCACTGTGCATCAGCAGGTCCAGGTCCCCATTGGGAAATGCACTTTTTACGGCAGTTGTGTTTAAGCTGACTGTTGCTCAAGCAGACATTACTCACTGGTTATCTTATAGGATGATGTGGTGGTTTGAGCCTTAACTGGGACTTGAGAGCTCAGATGGGGGCAAGGCTGAGAATCTCTCCCTTGTTCCCCCCCTTTCCCAATAGAGAGGAAAAAAGAAAGGGAAGGAGCAAATCCACCAAGAAATAATTTGGAGTGGGCTTGGAAATAGAGAGGTAAAGAATTTTCTTTAAACAATATACATATATATAAAACAATAACAGGTAGGGTTCACAAAGGGTAAGGAACAAGGATGGATGGGAGAAAAAACAAGAATACAAAACCAGTCTCTTTGAAGAGGTGTGGAGGCAGCAGGGAGAAGCATCAGGCCTCACCACATGGCAGAGAAGCAGGGAGCCACCAGCAGTCCTCGTCCAAGCAAAGGCAGCACCCAAGAGCCCTAATGGCTGCAGTGTCCTCCTTTTTATAGCCTTGCTGGGCAGGGAGGGGAGTGGAACAGACTAATTTAGTTTCCCAGAGGGAAAACCCCCTGCAGGGAGGGCAATACTCTCACAAGCCCTCCCCCTCCCTGCTTCCAGGATGGGCGTTAACACATGACAGATGATTACAAGTTTATCCTTTAAAAAAAAAAAAAAAAAAGGGAATTTTGGAATATCTTTGTGACTTCATTAGCTGAGCAGTGTAGCAGTACAGTACCTGGCTCTTAATCAGACCTTATAGTTACCTTTGAGAAACCAGCCAGGGTTGTGTTTTCCGGTGCCGTTTTGATCTCCGTTATGTAGACAAATGCGTGCCTTCCTTTCGCATAAGGGAAGGGCAGTCGTTCTGTCTTACTGAAGCAGACAGTTTTTCCTGTCAGTGGGAAAACAGCAGAATTCAAAAAATAAGAAATTACTGATCCTGAAAGAATGCTTTTTAATCTTGTGGAAACATTTGCTATTCTGAAAACTTAGGAACACGCTGGTATTCACAGCATCATTTAATATTTGCTGTATTTTATTACTGAATGTTAAACTATTAAAATTTAGAAGGCTTGTGAAGTGGAGAAAATGAATATTTGCATCAAATGAGAGCCCCAGCGACTGTAGTCCTATATCTGAAATCCTGAGTAGTTCTTTTTTCATATTAAAGAATAATTACTGTTGCCAAGTTAAGTGGACCTCTGTGACACTTTATTTTCAACATACTGCAGTTAACTTTGAGCTGCTGTAGCTTCATTTTAGAGAAGGAACACAGATCACTTATGGTGTCAATACAAGACTTAAAATAGTAGCCAAAATCTGTGCTTTTTGCTTCTGACTACCATCTTTCCTTTTTCCTCACTTTTGGTTCCAGAAGGAAGTGTAAGCAGTCACAGATTTACAGAATTACAGATGTATACCTTACACCATCAGAAAACAAGGTCTACTATTCTTGAGATGCAATACACTGGCATTGGTTCAAGAACTAACACCTCTTCAAAGAGAGCAGTCACTAAAATCAGCTCATCATTGAAGTGAAAGGGGAAAAAGAAAAGATAGAAATTGGACTGCAGGGGTTTTTAAGGATCGTCCAAAGCGCCATCTCACAAGTCACTTTTTTTAGGTAATGATGCTGACCATCAGCTGGGAGGGATAGATTTCCAGAGATGCAGGCTGTAAGTTTATATAGTTGTTGTTTCATGGGATAGCCCTTGCAGCTTCAACTGATGTGTTGGTGGTAATTTTTTAAAGCTTATTTTCTAAAAAGGCCACCCGGTGCAACTTCTGATATAAATAGCTCCCATGGTTGCAGTCCTAGAAATGCCTGTTTCCCTTTGGCTGGTGCCTGACTGGAATTAGGTAGGCAGAGAATAACAGGATGTGCTTGTCTCCTCGCAGCCTTTTTTTGAATGAACCTATCCAAAAAAGTATGAGAAATAAAATAGCAAGAAACCCATCTCTATGCAGATGGAGATAAGCTGGAAGCCTCTGTGAGCTCTTTGTTTAGAGATTTACATTCCTGGATTTGCTTATCCCTTCCACACCAAGTCCTCTGTCTTGAAAACAAGGATGCAAGTTGGCCATTGTACATAGTTTGTATTAGAGCCACAAAGATGATCAGAGGGCTGGAGAACCTCCCCTCTGAGGACAGGCTGAGAGAGTTGGAGCTATACAGCCTGGAGAAAAGAAGGCTCCAGGGGAGACATTACAGCAGCCTTCTAGTACCTGAGGGGGCCTACAAGGAAGCCAGGAAGGGACTTTTTACAAGAGCTTGTAGTGATGGGACAAGAGGGAAGGGACTGAAGCTTGAGGAGGGCAGATTTAGACTGGAGATTAGGAAGAAATTCTTGACAGTGAGGGTGGTGAGACACTGGAACAGGTTTCCCAAGGATGTCATGGATGCCCCTCCCTGGAGGTTTTTCAGGCCAGGTTGGATGAGGCCTTGAACAACCTGGTCTAGTGGAAAGTGCCCTTGCCCATGGCAGAAGTGTTAGAACTTGCATCTTTGAGGTCCCTTCCAGACTAAACCATTCTATGAAAGACTGGACTCCTTTCTGGAGGTGTGTGATCTCGGGTGCGCAAGGGAATAGGAAAGTCTTGGACATGTGAGCTTCTCCAGGCTCCCTATCCTCATCCTGGAGCCCAAAGAGTATGGTTCAGGGAATATTAATGCATTCTTGGCTTGCATTTGTGTAGGCAGGGAAGATGTAACATACTTGCCCTTGTGTTCAAGAGTAACTCTTGGATGCTAATTCAAATGATTATTAAAAAAAAAATATCTCCTTTTCGAAGGATTACCAATCTATTAGATGTATGCTTATTACATAGTTACTACACCTAATGAATGAATTTTTTTAACATGCAATAATTATCTAATTAAATATAAAGTATTAGATTAAGTAGGCCAGCTCTTGTCCTAAAATGCTGTCTATTACAAGTAGATTTATTGAGGATTAACAACTACATAATAGAACTGTATCTATTTCATGATTGTTAATCCTCAATGGATGTTTTTAATAATTAATTGGCACTTAACTAAAGGATTATGTTCATTGTGATGGAGTTTATGAAGCAATATAATGCTGAAGAGAATATTCCTATGATATTTCGAAGTAACTGGGAATTGGGGGGGGACACACACACAGAGAAGTCAAGGAGGAAAAAACCATGACTGATCCCCCAAAACTGGGGAGGAATAAGTGAATTGTATGTAGTAACAATTTTTGTTTCTGTTTTTACCTGCTCACAGGTTTCTTATGTGGAAGAGGTAGTAACCAGCTACTTGGGTAGCAAGGCATTTAATGGTGGAAAATAGTAAAATGAGAGTGTCATGGCTAAAGCTGGTGAAATCGTCCAGTGTACCTGATGAAGATCCTTAGAAGTTAGCTTTCATTCCTGAAATCTTTACTGCACATGTGAATTGGTGAACTAGAACATAAATACAATGTACATCATGACTAAATCAGTTCCTGGAATGTGTTCCTGTGCCAGCTGTTGGAGGATATGGAAGAAAGTCTCATGTTTTACTTGAGCACAAAGGAGCACTGTGATTTTTACTTTTTTTGCTATAGAGTCAGTTGTGGAAGTAAACAGGAAGAAACACATTTGGTTGGTTTAACTGACCCCAGGAGAAGACATTCCTGACATCCAGTGAAGACTGAGACAGTGGAATTAATCATCAGCCATTACTCTCAGCACCTTAAGTTTTTTTGTGGGTAGGAAAATTGTAATACTCCCTTAAAGCTTTCTAGGGAACATTTGGTGAATTCCTGTACCTACAGCTTGTAGATCCATGTGCAGATTTAGCCACAAAGATGGAGTGGAATGTCTCCCTGCTCAGGAAAGGGTGGGGGAGCTGGGTTTCTTTAGCTTGGAGAAGAGGATGCTGAGGGCTGACCTCATTCGTGTTTACGAAGATGTGAAGGGCAGTGTCAGGAGGACAGAGCCAGGCTCTTCTTGGTGATGTCCAATAACAGGACAAGGGGCAGTAGGTGCAAATTGGAGCAGAGGATATTCCACATGGACACAAGGAGAAACTTTCTCACTGGGAAGATACCAAACCACTGGAGCAGGCTGCCCAGAGAGGTTGTGCAGTCTCCTTCCCTGGAGACATTCCAAACCCACCTGGATGTGTTTCTGTGTGACCTACTCTAGGTGATCCTGCTCTGGCAGGAGGGTTCGACTGGATGATCTTTCAAGGTCCTTTCAACCCCTAACATTCAATGATTCCCAAATATTTTTCTTAATAATGAAGTATACTGATTTTGTTGACATATACAAACTTGAGCAGCTTTACTATATGAAGTCCTTTTAGGAAAAGTTTAGACTTCATGGAGGGGGGAAAAAAAGTGGATTGAATGGGTGGGGGGCGGAAAGGGAGAGTAAGTTTGTGTGAGCATATCTACATAAATGTATTTGTTTGCACAAGAAATTGGTTTTTAAGTGCTTATTAAAATCTGACGTAGCTCTTTGGGAGTGTGGGGCGTGCTGACAGGCTTTGTAATGCAGACTTGCAAGAAATGATGTGCTGTGATTTGTGTTGAGTGCTGCTGAAATTCGATTCTTCTGCGTAGGCATGTTATGATCAGGTCATTTTTCTGATGAGTTTGGAAGTAATAGGTGATGATGCAGTCTCGTTTTGTCAGTGTTAGAAGTGACGGTACGCTGTGGGGCTGGGGACAGTTTGGAGGAGAGGAGGAATCCAGGTGTGTCAAAAAATCCTCCTTTAATTTTGAAAATTATGGGGTTTAGTCACTTCGTAAGAGAAACTTCAGAGAGTAATAAAAGAAAATTGAATGTAGAGCCAGATCTCACTCTGAGGAGTCCTGGTGTCATCTTGAAGCTTGAGGTCTCTGAAATCAGACTTCAATTGAATAGAATAGAATAGAAATAGAATAGAATTACCAAGGTTGGAAGAGACCTTGAAGATCATTGAGTCCAACCTGTAACCGCAAACCTCACAACTAGACCATGGCACCAAGTGCCACATCCAGTCCCCTCTTGAACGCCTCCAGGGACGGAGACTCAACCACCTCCCCGGGCAGCCCATTCCAATGACGAATCGAGGCCCTGACAGCTGGGAAGGCCCTGAAAGTGCAAGTTGTGTGGATTCCTAGGACTTCAGAGTGGGCCATGCAGGACCGTGGCTTTCATGTGCTAGCTTGCGAGATTTTTTGGGGGGAAGGGGGAAGGAATTTTTTTGTTTCTTTGGGTTTTCATTTTTATCAGGTCAGTTGCATCTTCCAAAACATCACTGCCCACAGGATTTGGCAGACTACAAGACAAAGTCAGGCGTTCTCCCTAAAGCTTAACAGCAGTTGTTGCAGCAGCAGCTGCTGCAGAAGGTGAATGTAGTGACGATATTGATGAGATTACTAATTTGTTTAGTAGACAGGGAATGAGGATTTGTCTGTTGGCTGTCATCATCCATCAGCCGTATGTTGCCCCAGGCAGTGGGTATATGCTGTTAGCCTGTTACTAATTTTACTTAGGTTTTTTTTCTCAGCTTAGTTCTTTTCTTTGGTTCAGTTCATTCAGTTGTTGTGACTGAAAACCGGAGGAGGAGTTAAAAAAAGCCCATTTCTACCTCTCTCTTTGTTTGTCAGAGCAGGTATTCTACAGCTCTTGCCTGCAGCCTCTTCCATTTGATTTGACTGAAAGCTGTTGGTGGCCTGTAACAGAAGTGTCTTTCGAGGCATAAGAAGTTCTCTCTCAAGACTTTGAGTTTTAGCAATATATACCCTTCAAAATCAGTACTAGAGAACAACTTGATCATTGCATAGCGTTGCAGCAGCCTGAGAATGAATTGGTGATGCCTTGGTGTCACCATAGTTGTCTTGCTCAGTTGCATTGTTTCATGAGCTACAGCTGGGTTTGTTTTTTTCCACAGTTTGGAGATGTTTTATATTGTGCTAATCAAACTTTCTAATCTGCAGGGAGCAGGAAGTTTGTGCAAAGGAATTTAGGGGTTAACAGTAGTAATTGGAAGCTCGTGGAGGGTTTTATCTCATACTGATTATAATTTCCCATTAAAGCAGTTCTGAAGGGGAGGTCTAATTTGTGGCTGCGGATTATTTGTCTTGGATTAAGTTTTCCAAATTAAACCTCCCTGTCAGAAATTGTTTAATATCCTACCTAAGGGCTCAGTTCCTACAGTTGTCATTAAATCTGTGCCGTAATGTTGTCGCACCTCTCATTGAAAACATGCTTGGTATTGTGCTTATGAATAGCTTCAGAATCTTTTCCAGGTGGAGCTGAGAGAGATGTAAAGGACTCTAAGGCAGTCTGAATTTCCAGATTTCATTGCAGTGTCTCTTGCTCTTTTACTTTGGTGTTTTGTGGTTCTTTTTTTGTTGTTTGTTTTTATCTTTCTTTTTCCCTATTTTGTGGTTTGCTTCTTGTCATTGTGTGGGTTTGTGGTCTGTGTTGGGTGGTTTTTTTTGTTGTTTGTTTTTAATCCTAATACTGCCAGTGCAGATTTTTTTTTTTAGCTTGGCAGTGATCACAGCTTTAGGTGCTTGCCGAGCTTTGCAGTAACTCTGAAAAGCACTGAGGAGCCATCCATCAGGAAGTGAAATTGGTGCTTCTGTTGTGGAAAACATCAGGTGTGAATTCAAAAAAGTGGAGTAAAACTTAACAGGAGGTAGATGTTGGTAGGTAGTGGGACAGTGGAATGGTTTGTGGCTATATTATTTTCATCTCTTACCTTTCCACCTGTTTCTTCTCCCAGTGAAAAGTAATTTATGGCCCCTCTCTAGTCCTGACTCGGATTGAGCACATTTTGATGATTATACTGTTAAGTGGGACTGGACTTGTCATCATAGAGTACACAACAGCTTCATACCTGTTGGATGGCAGTGGTGGGAAGCCTGTTGGTGGCTCTGCTGGGCCCTATTGAGCTTCCACATCTGAGGTTGGTCTCTTCTGCTCCCATTCTAGCCTTGCTTCTGCCAGCCCTGGAGTGACTTGCCAACACACTGTAGAACTTTGAGCAGCATCTTACCAGGCTCTCTTCCTGGCTCTTTCTACACCTCAGGAGCAAGCCGTCCCTCATATCAGGTCATGGAAGAGTGTGCAAATGAGATGTTAGGTGGGAGTGGCTTTCAGTAGTGCTTTCTGGGTATAGTGACTCCATCTGATGTCTCAAGTACCAGTGCAAGTGTGTCCTTTCCTTGTAACCCCTGCTCTCTTCCAAAAATATCTGAGGCTTTCTACGGTACAGACATCGGAGAGCAAGTGCTCTGTGTGATGTTGTCTTTATAAAATTACAAATTGTGTAGGCAAAGGAAGATTGGACAAGCTCAAGGGGATTTCAGGGAATAATCAAATGAAGCTTGATATTAATTATTTTTTTCTTTTAAATGTGAAAATCTGCCTGCTAAAGGAAGGAATTCTACTAATCTCACGAAAGAGACGTTTTCTAAACAGATCTTTGTATCAGGCTGGTGGATTGGTATGCTAGGAGCTGAGGGATGAATTTGAGCAGCCTTAAGAATCTGAGATTCCAACTTTGAAAGCTTGTTAGTTTAAGCAGCTCCCCACATATCTAAACAATTTCAGCATGCTTTCTGGGTGGCTTTTGAGACTTATTTTTAATTTTATATGCAAGTGTTGATGCATATCTAGCATAGTTTTGTTTTGCTACGTTTAACCACTTTCGTTTGCTTGCCATGAGCGTTGATAGATGCTTTATTTCAGGTTGTATTGAACCCCAGGCAGGGAAAATAACTGCAGATGTTTTAGGTGGCATTGAAGTAGCGAATCCTCTCAAAGGTCAGTGGGGCACTGAGTAGCAAGGGATGGCCAGAAGACCTGGGTTACAGGTCATAGGTTAGCATTTGTGGTGACTGAAACTTCCCTCTCTGAAGGTGTTAAGAGTATATTAGTGGGATGAGATGTGCAGCATGGTCCTCCTCAAGCAAAGAACCTTCTGTATGTCCTTTGGCCGTGTATTTTGGAAAGCTGGATGCCATTTCCAAGTTTGGTGTAACAATTGCAACGCAATGCCATGATCCATTTCATTAAATGGATTGCAGAAGGAAGTCTTACACTTACACATTGATGTTAGATGTGTCTGTACATTGAGATTGGGGATGGAAAAGCACTTTCGTAGCATCATCATGGTTTGAAAAGACCTTTAAGATGGAGTCAAACTTTTGCATGTGTCACAAGGATAAACAATGTTCTTGGACTGTGTGTGGGAAACTGCTGGATATAGGGTATGCCCTTACCTTTGTGTAGTCAGGAAAGGTGTCTAGGTGCATTGTCATTTTCTTGCTCAATGTGTGGGGATGATTATGATGAGATTGTGTGGTATCTCCTAAATTCCTGAGGTGAAAAGAGGCTTTGCTGTCATGATGAGTTCATCATGATAATTTTTAAATAGGCAGAAGTAAAGTTGGCATGTTTTCCTTCCTTTTCAACTGGTTTCTGGGGGGAGAAATCTATCAAGAAATGAGAAATGTGAAAGCCCTTTCTGTAAAATCCCACCTTGAAAGGATGGCAATATTTTGAGTACTTCCAGCTGGTTGCAAGTCCTTTATCCAAGTGTTGTTTTAGCAAATTGTTTCTGTGTCTCTGTCCTTAAACAGAGCAAATTATAACAGCAAGGGAAGAAAGGCATCCTTCAGTAGTTAGCAGTACAACACTGGCTGTGATATGCCATCATGAAAACTAAGGTGGGCATGAAAGCTAAGACCAGTGTTGTTGTCAGGGGAGACAATGCCTGTGAAGTCTGAGTCCACTCAGATGGACCTGGTCAAAACAGACATTTCAGAGCCAGCAGTAGCTTGTAGTGGGTTCCTTGGGAGGCCATCCTGAAGGGTAGAGTCCCGGAAGCCTGGACATACTCCAAGAAGGAAGTATTAAAGGTGCAGGAGCAGGCAATCCCCATGCGCTGGTAGAGGGGCTAATTGGGAAGACGACTGTCTTGGTTGAATGGAGAGCTTTGGATGGAACTTGGGGACAAAAGGAGTTAATGGCCTTTGAGGGGTCAGGTCTTTCATGAGGACTACAAAGATGTAGTGAGGCTGTGCAGGCAGAAAATTAGGAGAGCCAAAGAACTGGCTCAGACTGGCCATTGATGTTAAAGACAATAAAAAAAATGTTTCTACTGATACATTAAGAGCAAAAGGAGGCCTTGGGAGAATCTCCATCCTTTGTTGGATCCAGGGAGAAACACAGTGAATAAGGATGAGGAAAAGACTGAGGTGCTTAATGCCTTCTTTGCTTCACTTGTCAGCAGTACAGCCAAAGTTGTTGCCTAGACACCCAACCTCATGAGGTGGAAGGCAGGGACAGGGGACAGAGTGAGGTCTTCACAGTCAGAGGAACTGGTGACCTGCTGTACCACTTACAACTCCATGAGACTGGATAGGCTATACCCAACAGCAGTGAGTTTGTGGATGTGCTCACCAAGCCTCTTTCCATCACTTCCCAGCAGTCCTGACTAACTCAGGAAGTTCTGGAAGACTGGAGGGTAGCAAATACCAATCTACAAGAAAGGCTGAGAGAAGGATCCAGGGAACTACAGACCTGTCAGTCTGACCTCAATGCCAGGAAAGGTCATGGAGCAAATTATCTTGAGTGCCATTACATGCCATATAGAGGACAACCAGTTAAGCAGGCACAGACACATGAATTTGTGAAAGGCAGGTCCTGCTTGGTGAGCCTGATCACCTTCTATGACAAGACAGCCCACCTAGCGGGTGAGGGAAAGGCTGTTGATGTTGTCTGCCTGGACTTCATAAAGCCTTCAAGACTTTTTCTCATAGCATTCTCATGAAAAAACTGGCTGCTATTGGCTTGGACACATATGTGCTCTGCTAGGTAAATAATGGCTGGACAGCTGGGCCCAAGGAGTGGTGGTTAATGGAGTTAAATCCAGATGGTGCCTGGTCACAAGTGGTGTTCCCCAATGCTCACTGTTGGGATCATTTCTGTTTAACATATTTACCAATCTTGAGGAGGTGGAGTGCACCCTCAGTTTGTGGAGGATACCAAGTCAGATATGACTGTTGATCTACTTAAGGGTAGGGAGGCTCTACAGAGGGACTCAAAGAGACTTGATCAGTGAACCAAGGACTGTTGTATGAGCTTCAACAAGGCCAAGTGCCAGGTCCTGTACCTGGACCACAACAACCTCTTGCAAGGTTTGGGATCAAGTGGCTGGAAAGCTGTCTGGTGGAAAGGCACCTGGGGGTGCTAATCAACAAGCAGCTGAATGTGAGCCAGCAGTGTGCCCAGGTGGCCAAGAAGGCAAACAGCCTCCTGGCTGGTATTAGAAATAGTGTGGCAAGCACTCTGTATTGGTGAGGCCACACATCAAGTATTGTGTTCTGTTTTGGGCTCCTCACTACAAGAATGACGTGGAGCTGCTGGAGCAGGTCCAGAGAAGAGCAGCTAAGCTGGTACTAGAGAACAAGTCTTATGAGAGCATTTGAGGAAACTGGGGCTCTTTAGACTGAAGAAGGCTGAGGGGAGCCCTTATCACTCTACAATTACCTGAAGGGAGGTTACGGTGATGTGTTTGTCCCTTCTCCCAGGCAACTAGTGATAGAACAAGAGGCAATGGCCACAAGCTGCAGCTGGGCAGGTTTAGGCTGGACGTTAGGGAAGAAATTCTCCCTGAAAGGGTTTTCAGGCTAGAACAGGCTGCTGCTGGTGGTTGAGTCACCATCCCGGGGTGTGTTTAAAAGCTATGTAGATGCAGTGCTTGGTGTCATGGCTTAGTGGTAGAGTCGGGTTAATGGCTGGACTTGAAGACTTAAAGGCCTTTTCCAACCTAAATGGTTCTATGATTCTGTGTGTACACACTGGGGACTGCAGGGTCACATCCTGGGCCACTTGGGGAGGCAAGGAGAAAGGAAGGCCAAGTGGGCAAATTAGTAGAAGGAGGAAAAGGAAAAACAAAGGAAGGGAAGTAATGCGTGTGGGGGTTGCTTCTGCTTGCAATGCCTGCAACAGCAGTGCTTGTACCCAGAAGATCTTGAGCAGGGGCAGAGTCTGTCCCTTTAAAAGCAGTAGGGGGTTGGAGCTGGGGGAGCGCTCACAGCAGTAAGTATAACACAGCTGTGCTCTGTTTATGCTTAGGCTACAATAAAAAAGCTATAAAATGTGAGATGTCATAGCTCCACTTTGCTTTATTTATACTATTTCCTCTGAGCTCTGTCACACTGCACATTCATCTGCTAAGTTGCAGCAAGAATGGAGATTAAAATATCACAGCTCAAAATAGGAGTCAAGCGGAAGGAGATTCATCATAGCCCTATTAAAAAATATGTAAATATGGGAATGAAGTCATTTTCAAGCTGTATGGCTCTCCTCCTCAGCGGGCTGGGGAGAGCTGAGAGTGATGCACTGTGCGAGTGACAGATTTATGGGACTTGTTCTTCTTTCTATTTTTCACTGCATATCACCAAAATACTTTTTAAGATTAAAAATATCAATTTGCATTGCAAATTTTCCCTGTGATATATGTATTTTTTGGAAGAAGCTTTTCTTCTTAACCGTTGCCTAAACTAATAATGGGCAGAAATAATGCTCCCAATTAAAAGGGCTCGGAAGCATGGTCTGATGCTGAACTTGAAGGAGATGAGGTTTATCCTTCTAGAGCACTCTCTGTTTAGGGTCCTTAAAGTGCTCTGGAGGCTTTGTTAAGCCTCTCCTGCCCTCTGTACACAAAAGTACACTGAATGCTTGCAGCTGCCGTTCTCAGAGGTGCCCTGTGGCAGCCTAACAACGGTATTTTTAATAGAAGTTTGTTCCTTTTCTCCCCTGCAGCTATTTTGAAAAAGGAGCTGGGGTAAGATCTCTGAAGTCCTAATTTTTGATTGCTTTCTATAAGTAATGTGTAAAGAGCTGCCTCCACTAGCAGGAGCAATGCTCTTTTGAACTTTGCAGTGACTCTGCAGCTTTTGATGCCGTCAGATTTGGGTATGAGTTCTGACCTGGAAGAACAAAGCACAAATGTTACAAGACATTTGAGAAATGAGGGATTTTACTACCCTGAAGATACAGGAAAGCCACCAAAACATTTCACTGATGCTCAGTTCTGAAGCCTAGTTCTGAATAAAGGGGTGAAAAGTGCTGCCACTAAATGGAGTTGGGTTTTGTAGGTCAGTGTGGGTAGAGTGCCAGGAGGGAAAAGCCAAAGGGGAGCCAGGGGAGCTGGCATGCTTTCCTGCCATTATAATGTGAGCTGAGGGGCTGTAAGAAAAGCTGAGAACCTCTTGATGCAAAGTGGCCAAGGCAAAGCAGTGAGTGCATGATATTTGCAGCCATTCAGTTGGCCTGCCCTTGAAGGACTTTTTGTCTGTCCCTTACAAATGAGGCTAGACTAACCTATTTCTTGTGACGCTTGCTTTTATTTCCTGGAGTGGTGGCTTTCCCAGTTGTGACTTCAACCACATCTGCTTCAATGTCTTGGCCAGAGTAAGGAGGAGTGCCCTGTGGGGGGTTTGGATTTGGTTTTCCTTTTTCCTTTACTATGAAGATCAGGAAAGTCATTCATTTTTTTTCATGCTCCAGTGTGCAATTCTGGAATGGTCTGGCATATACTGATTGATGGATTAAGCTCTTATTGCAGCAGATGAGGCAGGTTTCCTTCATGAGCTGTCTTTCCTTAAACTTTTGTGCTGTGTGTGTTTGAGGTTTGCTGCCTCTAGCACTTCTGAGTTGTTTAACTTGAGAAGAGCTTTGGGTACTGGATGCTAATGGCCTTCAAGCAGAAGAAAAATCGCTTCTCTCCCTTTAAGAAGGGGCTGTACTCAGTCACAGCTTGTGGTATGAGCATCCAGGAAATGCTTCCCGTTTAGGAACATGCAGCCTTCTCGGTGCTGGGTGCTCTGTTCTTCAAGGTGGTGTTTATCCCAGAGCACCTTGCTTAGTGTGTAAGAGTAACATGGCCTTGTGCAGAGTCAGGGTTCTTTGTTTGCATGCTATTTAGGGTTATTGACCTGAGGACATTAACATGGATATGTGTATTTTCTTAATGTGGCTATAGTCCTGTAAGAGAGAACTATAAAAATGCTACTCTGCTTAATATTCGTAACTGTACTCAAGTAGTGGTCCTTCTCTCGGGTTATTTGTCCTCCACTACTTCCTTCTGTTTGGTTTTGCCTCAATCGAGTGATGAGGGCTGGAGAACCTCCCCTATGGAGGGGAGAAAGTTGGGGCTGTTCAGCCTGAAAAAGAGAAAGTTTTAGGGAGAATTTGTAGTGCCTTTGCAGTACTTGAAGGGGGCCTGCAAGAAAGCCAAGAAGGGACTTCTGAAAAGGGCCTGTAGTGATAGGAGGGGGAATGGGTTGAATCTTCAGGAAGGCAGATTGAGACTGGAGATTAGGAAGAAATTATTTCCAGTAAGGGTGGTAAGACACTGAAACAGGCTGTCCAAGGAGGTCATGGATTCCTCCTCCCTGGAGGTGTTCAAGGCCAGGCTGGATGAGGCCTTGAGCAACCTGATCTAGTGGAAGGCATCCCTGCCTATGGTAGGGGGATGGAACTAGATGATCCTTAAGGTCCCTTCCAACCTAAATCATTCTATGATTTATTTGGATGAGGACCTAAGAGTGATGTTTTTGGAGACTCCGTATGATTTATAAGCTCAAATCTAATTTCAAAAATTAGTTGGGAATAATTTAGCAACCGAAGGCTTATTGGAAAGAAATGGATTTGGCCAAAACAAAGTGCTTTGTAATAGCTTGCCTTTTTTGGTTAAAAATTATTGCTGAAGCTACAACTATTCAGGCTATATGTGTTATTTCATTTAGCTAATGTTTTATTTGATCTATGTTTCTTGAATGGAAGGTACTGATATATCAGGGAGGTCATTGTGCCCCTGTACTCTGCATTGGTTAGGCCGCACCTTGAGTCCTGTGTCCAGTTCTGGGCCCCTCAGTTTAAGAAGGACATTGAGACACTTGAACGTGTCCAGAGAAAGGCAACAAGGCTGGGGAGAGGCCTTGAGCACAAGCCCTGTGAGGAGAGGCTGAGGGAGCTGGGATTGTTTAGCCAGGAGAAGAGGAGGCTCAGGGGCGACCTCATTGCTCTCTACAACTACCTGAAAGGTGGTTGTAGCCAGGAAGGGGTTGGCCTCTTCTCCCTGGCAACCAGCACCAGAACAAGGGGACAGAGTCTCAAGCTGCACCAGGGGAAGTTTAGGCTCGAGGCGAGGAGAAAGTTCTTCACGGAGAGAGTGATTTGTCATTGGAATGGGCTGCCCAGGGAGGTGGTTGAGTTGCCGTCCCTGGAGGCGTTCAAGAGGGGACTGGATTTGGCACTGGGTGCCATGGTCTAGTCGTGAGGTTTGTGGTTACAGGTTGGACTCGATGATCTTCGAGGTCTCTTCCAACCTTAGTCATACTGTGATCCTGAGAAAAGGCAGTAATTTTAATACAGTGGTGTTGCTCAGCAATGAGTCTTCTGGTGAGGACCTAGTAAGTCCTGGCAGGCTTGTAAAAAACCCAAACAAACTTGTCCTTCCATTAGAATGGCGGTGGGAAAAAAACTCATGAACTGAAACAGCATTTTAGAGAGATTCTCAGCACACTATGAAAACCACACTCGTGTTTTCTTGAGCCAGTAAAATGCTTTGTTCCTTCCAGTACCTTGTTCCTGGTTTCCCTTAAGTACACATCTGTGTACAGGACCTGAAGTGTCATGTTTGTTCTGTATGCAGTGCTGTGAAGTTCACTGTTTAAGAACCATAACTTTTTTTGTAATTGATGAATTATTTTTTTAACATAAGCAACTAGTTGTTAATGAAATCCTGGTGTTACATTAATATAGCCAGTAACAAATTGTATTCTAAAATTAAGTATAGCAGTCTTGATCTTAACAGTTTGAGATTATAAATATATATTATAAATGTCACTGTGTCCAGGTCAGAGAACTGCTTGAAAGAGTCCAGCACAGAGCCACAAAGATGCTGAAGGATGTGGAACATCTCCCTTCTAAGGAAAGGCTGAGGGAGCTGGGGCTTTTCATCTTGGGGAAGAGGAACCTGAGGGGTGACTTCATTCCTTTTAAAAAAAGATGTGAAGCACAGTGTTGGGAGGACTGAGTCAAGCTCTTATCAGTGATGTTCAATGATAGGACAAGGGGCAATGGGTGCACATTGGAGCAGAGGAGGTTCCACATGAACAGGAGGAGTGACTTTCTCACTGGGAGGGTGCCAAACCACTGGAACAGGATGCCCAGGGAGGTTGTGGTCTCCCTATCTGCAGCTATTCCAAACCCACCTGGATGTGTTCCTCTGTGACCTACTCTAGGTGATCTTGCTCTGGCACAGGGGTTGGGCTGGATAATCATTTGAAGTGTCTTCTGATCACTAACATTCTGTGATTCTGGGAGATCTGACTTTTTAGATTTATTTCATACCTGTGCATATAGCTTCATGGGGCTGTCTTATTGATTGACTGGATTTTCATATGAAATTATGGAAGTAGTATGCAAAGTTTGACATGCAGCTATGGTATGTTGGGTTAAAACTGGAAATTAACTTGGGAATTGGTTCCTAAATTTGAACATCTTAGCCCAGACAAGAATGTGATTAATTATTTGGGATTCTTTTAAGAAAGTCGTAACTGTGAATTCAAGTTGATTGTGAGACCCTAACTTGAGACTAAGCTACATTGACAGTTTTTTTTATGTAACAGAGTTCTTTGTTGCCCACAGTAATCTGTCCAGTTGATATGACCCACAGCTGTTTTCTTCTTTCTTTGAATCCAAGCAAGGAAATATTAGGGAAGAAGTCATCATTGCTGCATGTTTCTTCCTTGCTAGCAGTATCATTTTTCTGTCAAATGCATTACAGCTGGGCTGTGCTAAATAAGAAAACAGAGGTAATCCAGTGAATCCACCAAAGGATTAATATATACAAAACATGAGGCGCTCTCAAGCATACTGTATCAGTTTGGCTAGGTATGAGAGACTGTTAAAGCGTGGCAATACAGGGTAAATAACTTACTATCAGTTACGTTTTAACAAGTGTTTCCTAATGCCAGGTGGTTGACACTGATGCTGCATAGCCTGTGTAGCATTTATTGCAGTGTTTTTAGTAGCAATCCTCATACTTACTGGATGGAATATCAAAGCTGTGCTGATGCTGCCCTGGTGAATATTTGTAGAAAGCCAACAGGAAGAACACTTAAAGGTATTTTTATCGTGAACTTTACATTGTTTCCAAAGCAGCGTATTCACTCGGTGCTGTTGATCCTGTGGATATTTCCAGCTGGACAAATGACAATGGTTTTTACCCACTTCAGTTGTTTCTCTCTGAAGGAATCAGCTTTTCAAACCTTCCAAACGATCATCAAGTTAACGATTCGTCCAAATGACTGCACTGCTGAAACGTGTGAGTTACATCCACCAAAAAAAAAAGAGGCAATTAATGAAATTGATTTTACCATAATTTTGCAATAGCTGCATTGAATTTAAAATGGGACTTTACTGTGAGGATAGTGGAATACTGGAACAGTATTCCTGGAGAGGTAGTTGAGGCCCCATCCCTGGAGATATTCAGGGTGAGGCTTGATAGGGCTCTGGGCAACCTGATCTAGTTGAAGGTGCCCTTAGTTACTGCAGAGGGGGTTGGACTTGATGACCTTTGGAGGTCCCTTCCGACCCAGACCATTCTATGATTCTTTAGTTTTTGGCTTTCCCAAAACTAGTGCCAGCCAGTTAAGCCTGTAATGCTGCCACATTTCAACAGCACCAGGAAATCGAATTCCTTCCTCTGTTTTATTTTGAAGGCTGTGAGATTTCTTATTACTGTCCTGATACCATGCATGGCTTTCTCTGAAGCAGCTATATGAAGGAAGAAGCTATTATGGCTGTGGACGTATCTTGCTTGGGAGAACTAGAATAAGTGTATTTACTGGCTAGTGATTTGAGGTCCAGACACATTTGGAAAACCTTCTGTCTTTTCATTAAGATAATTCAGCAGCAAGAATTGCCACTAAGTACAAAGTTGAAACTTTTTTCCTTTGGTTTGCAAGCACTTGTGACTTCTTGGAAAGGAGGAAGGAGGGTTGCCTTTTGTCATTTCGTTCTCTGCCTCTAGGACTACAAATACGATTCATAGATTCAGAGAATGTTTTAGGTTGGAAGGGACCTCGAAGATTATTGAGTTCCAACCACCCTGCCATGGACTGGAACATTTTCCACTAGATCAAGTTGCTCAAGGCCTCATCCAAACTGGCCTTGACTATCTCCAGGGAGGGGGTGTCCACAAACTCCCTGGGCAACCTGTTCCAGTGTCTCACCACCCTTACCGGAAAGAATTTCTTTCCGATCTCCAGTGTCGATCTGCCCTCCTGAAGAGTCGATCCATTCCCTCTCATCCTATCACTTGTAAAAGTCTGTTCCTGGCTTTCTTGTAGTGCCCTTTCAGTCTGCTCTAAGGTCTCCTCTGGAGCTATCTTTTCTCCAGGCTGTACAGCTCCAAGTATCTTTGCTTTGGCCGGTCATGAGATGGGGGCCATGTTCTGTCTTCAGTTAATCTACATCTCTTGCACGCCAGGCTGTAGGTCAGCAGGTCTTCGTTCCATCCTAGTCTTCTGTGGTATCAAAGGTGGCCTCCTGTACTTAGTCATTAGCTTAGTCTCTTGCTGAATGATTTTCTTGCAGCTTCTTCTTTGGTTCACCTTTGGTTGTATTAATTAGTAGCTTACATCTGTCTTTGTTTGCTTAGTTCCACTGGGATCTCTTCTGTTCTGCCAACCTACATAGAAATAAGCAGCACTTCGCACACAACTTCTTTCTTCGTAGCCCTGTTTTTGTGCTGTAGATGTGCATGGGTCAGATAAGGAACTGTAATTCCTTCTCAAGCCACTACACATGATTCAGCCCTGTATATTTCTGCATCTTTTCTTCTAATGCCATAATTACTTCCATGTTCTATACTTTATTGTGCATCTCCACTGGCTACCCACAAAAAATAATTAATAAGGGCAAGCAAAGAGGCTGAACTGGAAGCTGCAGGCTTAACATGGAGTCGGCATCTAAGTCAATAAAAGGGTGAATTTTCTTTTTTTGATGTATTTGCAGCTCCATGAGGAAAGAACATGCTTCCCTCGTTAGCTTTTGAGGTAGGCTTGCTAGCCATAATTGAGGAACTGCAGGCAATGGTGGAGCAACTGGTAATAAAAGTGGATGGAATAAATTCTTGTGCCTGAAGCTCCCTGGCTGCTGTCCCACCACTGCCCAGGAGCACCCTCATTTAAATTATGAGATCCTGTAGTGGCCACACGTCATTTTGGGGACCACACAGATGTGGGTTCCTTGAATGCAGCAAACAATCTTTGTGGCCAAACCAGTTGGGTTATAGGGCTGATTCCAACACTCAGCAGTTAGTGAGAAAGGAGGGAGAAAAATCTCTTACAAATGCAGTTCCACAAGATTCAGTAGAGAAAATGGAGTAAATAACACTGCATGCTACTCACCTGCAACCCCTGCAGAGACAATGAGTTTACACTTAAATTTACAGCTTCTAAGGATAATGAGGAGCAGTAACTACACAACTGTGCCCTGGAGAAAGAAAGAAAACCAAAGATAATGTACTACTTACTGGCTAGCCTAATGATGGCCATGAGACAGTGTGCTGTTAGTCCTACCATGTGCAACAGTTTATTGAGAAGCTCTCTGCCTCTCTTCCTCTTGCACTCAGTTATTTTCTCATTAACTAAACCAGGATAGATAAGAAGATAGATCCTTCCTTTGGATATGCTGGGATGTTTTTTCTCTTTTTTTCATTGTCCAGCAACCATCACAGTTATTTTTCATGGAATAAAGTGAGATTAAATCTCAACTGAATTTATTTATCTGGAGAGCTTTTCACTAGCAATGTGGGAACACAATGTCAGACTGTAAAAATAAGCAAGAATAAAGCTGTTATTCTAGTTTAGCAATAACTTTTTTTTTTTAGTAAGGTGGCTGTTTAAACATTTTTTACTACTTTCCTACTGCAATCTTGCAAGTGTAAAAAGATGAGTAAGAAAATTTTGTGTGAATAAGTGGAACAATGTTCTGCTGTTGTGAAAGATTGACAGGCTATCATGATGCCAGACTAACATGTTACTGGATTTCTTCAGTTGCACTCATTACTTGTTTTTAATATCTTTAGTCAAAGAATCTTTTGAATTGAATTGTGTTGTTATTGTTAGGAGTAGCAACAACAGTGATAAAGCACTTATCTGAATTGCAATGATTACTTTAAGTCATTGTCTCTTATTAATCAAAATCCAAATACTTTCAACATAAATGGGAATCTTTCACTGCATTCAATTTTGGACCCTACTCTGGGAGACTATTCAGAGATTCTTAATGCTATTGGTTATGCCACTGTTCACTCTGATAATCATAATTTATAGATTCATCACACTTGCCTATAATTAAATTTTATTTTCAGAAGTATGATGATAATTGGATTTCTCAGTCAAGACAACTGCTGACATCAGTGTAAGAATAACAGCACAGAGTGAGGATCTTTGAAGTCAGATAACACCTGAGTTAGGAGCTTAATTTCAGAACAGTTTGAAATGTGGCAAGAGCAACAGTACCCAGAACTGTGGAAAATGTGTGGAGGGAGTGGATTGCCTTAAAGAGAAGCTTAAAGAGCTCTGCTGAGCAGGAAGCTGTCTGCAGCAACTTAATGCTGAGGGTGTAGGACCCTACTGCCCCTTGGTTGATGCTGTTTTCTTTAACAGGGACAAAAGCCATGATTCACTGTAACGGGAAGGAAAAATAGAAGGTGCACTAAAGTTTAATGGAAATAGTGATATTTCAAGGAAGATGTATTACATAGTGTTTTTCTTCCCCAAATTACAGGTTAAACACCCAAAGGACAGCAAGTAAGCATATTGTAGAAGTACATGGGTGCTGGGGGTCACTGCCTCTGCAGAAGCCAGATGCAATCTATCAGCTGCTTAGTGGTGGTTTGCTTTTCATGTGACAGTGGCTTGCAATGAGTTGTGGCACTGTGGCTCCCAGTGGGAGGGTGCCTGGTGTCGCTTCTCAAGGCCTCTGTCCTCTGGCTTTGGGCTGGGCCTCTGTACAACTGTTCAAAGGGGTTCAAATAGATTTGCTGAGGAATGCTGATACTCTGCCTGGAGTGAGCAGTTTGCAAATATTTTTCAGTAATTTGAGAAAGCAGCTCAGGATTTGGATGTTACCTTGTACTCATTCTGGTCCTATTTCCTTTTTGTGAATGGTACAGGTTGATTGTGAGTGAATTGCAGGTGAATTGTGGCCTTGATACTGGTCACTGCTGCTTTGGTGAGGAAACAGGTGCCACCAAATCCTCCTTTTCCTATTGGAACTGTCAGCCTCAGGGGTCTGTAAATTGCATTCCCTCAGTTCTGCAGTAAACATCTTCCTTGGCAGGGACTGAAAAGCAGGGAAGACCTCAAAGTATGTGAATCAAGATTCTTTCTTGAGTCTGCTAGGGCAAAGCAGCTTTGTGCTACCCATAAAGGCTGAAAATTCAGCATAAAGGAATTGCTGAATGTGGAGGTACTCTATCAGTCAACTGGAAAAAGATTGGAATGACTGAAGTTCTTTTATTTAAGGGAAATATTTTGAAACTAATACTATAACAACTGCTTAACAAACAATATTTTAAATAAACATTTCATTATTAAAGGGTAAAATACAGTTGGTAACTTCTGTGTGCTATATATATGAAGAAATTGGTGTCTTGTAGCCTTATCATTGGCAGAACAACCACCTCAAGCTGCATTATATTTATGATGTCACATCATCCAAAGTGTAGTTCAACAACTGGCATCTTTCTTTCTTACTTTATAATGAGCAAGACTCTGCCCATATATATGAGGTTGCTGTGGACAAATTATGTATTTTTAGGGGTAGGTTAAAAAGGATTAAACCTTCACATATAAAATGTGAGATCCAGATTTATAAAGTGTGTATTTCATGGTGTATGGCAGCCACTAGATGACTGAGAAAAGCTTTCTGTAGGACAGGCTGTGACATGACTGCAATATATCTGACTCCTGCTTCTGAGCTGTTGGAATCTGGCTGCTGTTAGGAACTGGATTGGGAGCTAATTAATCTAGTGAACATAGCACATCTTTACTTTAAATTGCCTCAATAACAATATTGTTTCATAACTTCCATAGAAATCTTGTAGTGTTAGGTAGCAAAGATATAATGTTGTTATCACTAGCAGGCTTGTCTTTGTCATGCTGTCTTTTTTTGTGTCTGTGCATTGGTTTGCAGTCAATCTCCTGCTAAAACACAGAAAGCATCAAGTCTGTTAGCACTTACCTATGTGGATGTGCCAGTGATGTACTGAGGAGCAGTGCTCATGCACATGCTTCTCTTGTGGTTTCTCATTAGGTAGCAGCAGAAATTAGTCAACTTTTCTTCAGTCTCCAGATGCTAATCACTTGTTTTTAAAAAAAGGAAGAATATTGCAAACTTAGAAAGTAAAACTGTCCTGAGAGAGTGGCATCTGGGTGTGCATGTAGTCTGCAATTCTTATTCTCTTGGGCCCTTTTTGAAAGTTGCATCACTAATTCTTTATAAAATACAAAGCCTACAAATGGTAGGTGTGTAATAAGAATGGTTATTCAGCTTCTATACAATAGTCTGCAGGCAGTCTTCAGGATGCCCTTACCTTCTGATTTATGTCCACTGTTAAGTGTACAGAGGTACCAACTGGGCTGCATGTTTGGGATATTTTCTGGGCAAGTTATGTGAAAGTGGTCATTAATGACAAATGATGTGATGGGGAGGGAAAGTGATAGAGAAATACCATCACTAAGAATGCTGAGCACCCAGTTCAGAAGTGGTAGCATGACCCCAGTTTGGTTTCCCAGCCTCTGGCCCTCACCACTTGAAATGCTTCTCAAAACTTGTGCTTTGCCGTTTGTCCCATTCCTGAATAGGAGCACAAGCGTTATCTGATACGTGTTTGCTCTTATATGATGGTCACAAACACAGCCTTCAGTGATGTGGTACATCCTTCTCTGCTACAGAGGAGTACAGAGTAAAGCCAGAAGCGAGCAAACTTGTGTGGTTAAACCAGCATGTTTAATGTTTGTGATGTGGTCAAAATAATAGAGGAAGTTAAGACTTGGAACCTTTCACTTAAAAAACACACTGCTCCATTTGGAACAGGAGAAAAGGTGCCAATGTTAAATCTGATCAATACATTCACTAATACAACCTAGGGGCAAGTGTATGTTGTAAGTCTGGCCAGAAAAGATAGGAATGTTTCCAGTTTTCCAAACAAGGGAATGTCTGTTCTTTGTGCTAAGTCATAGTTGCTCATGCTTTCCATTTGAGATCCCTGGTCCAGTCTGCAGCATGTTGGCCAAGAGAGCAGCTGTCTTACTAACAGAAGGCAAGGACAGCCTTTCTTGTGATGTTTCAGGCCTGAGAAGGGAGAATATTTCAAATCTCATGAAAGGGCCTCTGCCTCTGCTCAGAAAATGTGACAGTTGAATGAGCCATGGGAATGGGTGGTCAACTTTCTGCTGGAAGTTTTGGAACAGAAAATGTTCATACCCAGCAGTGAATTTGAGTTTCTAAAGTGGTGCTCAGGTAAGACCTAAATTTTTCAGAATAAAACCAGGCCCAAGATTGTACTGAGAAAATATCAGGAAACATCCACAGCAGAAACAAATGTCTTTCTGACCACAACCTCTAGTAATTAAGTGTTGTGCTGCTATTTGAGTTCCCAAAGCATTTCACTCTGGCTCATGCTGTCATACCACTGCTTCTCTGGGAACAGTGCCCCAGCAGGACCAGCTTTCCCGAGCAGTGCCACAGTCCTGTTGATTAGATCAGTGCCATGACAGCCTGAATTTCAATAACTTGTGCTTGAACCAAATACTGTGATTTCTATTTTTACTTCGCTTTTTATTTTTAAAAGAAACATTATGCTGTTCAGCAAAGCTGGGATGCGTTGGTGGCTTCTGGATGCCTCAGAAGAGTGGAGGTAGCTAATCTGTACAAATTGGGTGAAAGCAGATGCTGCTTGTGCATAACAGTAAGCAGGTCCTCTAGGCAGCTTGGAGACAATTCTGCATATTTGGGTATGCAGTCATCTGCCTGCATTCATCTCCTGAGTCTTTTTTTCCCCCCCCAAAGCTGTTGACCCAGGGTGACAGATAAGGCCAAGACATTCTTTACTGCTTTCCTGTCAGAAAAAAAGACAGGCAGTGCAATGGGGTTCTCCCTAGCATGGGGTATTTCCTCTACTATTAGTTCTTTAGTAATTAAAGTGTAGTGCTAAAAATGGTAACATTTCTGGGTAGGTGCCATGCTTTCAGGTTAATTCAGGAATATCTTTTCATTATGAGGAATGATTAAATTTCTTAGAGATTTGCTGCTGTCACCAGTACCTAATATCAGCAAATCACTAAATTTAGAGGAGCCTTCTTTCAACTGCCTCCCCCTCCCCCCAGCTCCTTTTTTCTTTTTTTTTTTTTAAAGCACTTTCAGTTCAGCATGCAAAAGACTCTGGGAGATTTGGCTTTCATCCACTGACACTGTTTAATGTTCAGGATTTAGATGGTTTCTTGTGTGTAAACACAATAGGCATTTTAGAAATTGGATTGCTCAGAGTAATATAAGATGTAAATGATATTGTTCCTACTGGTTACATGATACAAAGTATATAACCAGCTGCTGGATATGTAGCAGGGAGGCCTGTCATGCTCTATGTGCTGTGAGCTAGGTGCATCACTTATGGAACTTCATTTACTCCAACAGCTTAATTTTGGGAATATTGCATTGCAAAGGCAAGTGCAGAGTCTTGCATCTGGGAAAGAACAACCCCATGGACCCCAGTATAGGTTGGGGACTGATCTGTTGCAAAGCAGTGCAGGGAAAAGGGACCTGGGAGTCCTGATGGACGGAAGGATGAGTGTGTGCTCTTGTGGCCAAGAAGGCAAGTGGCATCCTGAGGGGTATTAGAAGTGGAGTGGTTTGTAGGTCGAGAGAGGCTCTCCTTCCCCTCTACTCTTCCCTGGTGAGGCTACATCTCAAATAGAGTGTCCAAGTTTGGGCCCTTCATTTTGAGAAGGACCTCAGGTGCTTTAAAGAATCCAGTGCAGAGCCACAAAGATGCTGAAGTAGAACATCTCCCATATGAGGAATGGCTGAGGCATCTGGGTCTCTTTAGCTTGGAGAAGATGAAATTGAGGGGTGACCTCATTCCTGTTTAGAAAGATGTGAAGAAAGCTGGTGTCAAGAGGACAGAGTCAGGCTCTTCTCGGTGATGTCTAGTGATTAGGACAAGGGGCAATGGGTGCAAGCTGGTGCAAGAGAAGGTTCCACATGAACCTAAGGAGAGACTTTTTCACTGAGAGGGTGAGCGCCCTGGAGCGGCTGCCCAGAGTTTGAGTCTTCTCTGGAGACATTCCAAACACACCTGGATGTGTTCCTCTGTGACCTGCTCTAGGTGATCCTGCTCTGGGAGGGGAGGGGTAGACTGGATGGTCTTTTGAGATCCCTTCCAACCCCTAACATTCTGTGATACAGTGGCTATGAAGAGGAGCACCTATGTTTTGCAGTACAAAGGCTGTAATGGCAACTTTCCAGAAGCCTTGGGATCTGCACAACTTGCATAAACTCTAGAGTGTTTGCATGGGTTTTCATCTCTGAGAGGTGGATGCTAATGGGTGTATATATAAATATTATTTGTTTAATCAATAATTCAGTCACTTCTGCATTCTATCCAGTATGCCAGCATTTGCAACCACTACTTAATGTTTAATTTGGAATTAAATTTTGGAGGGGCCATATTGGTGGTGGTAGCATGGCTTTTTCTCAGGTATTATAGAAAACATGCAGTAAATATGTATGTATGTATGTATGTATATATATATATATACATAAATACATAAATGACCAAGAGAAATTCTTTCTGCAGCGTTTTGCTGTGTGTGAGGAGAACATTAGCAAACAGATGATGAGGGTCTTGCTGACACCTGTATCTGTGAAAGAATCTTATTCCTGTAGTGCAAACCAGAAATGGCATTATCTGGCCTTTTTAAAGGGCATTTCAGCACTATCCAGGTGTTTCACATCCTAGCTTGAAGAGCAGATCAGCAAACAGTAATCAGCAGCTGTGGATTCCAGGGAATGGGCAAAGTGTCTAATGACTAAATGCAATGATTAGTGAAGGTAGGATCAAGACAGGACTGTAATCCCCAGAACAACCAATATAACTTTTTTTCTTTCCAAAGCTAGTTAATACTTTGCCCTTTTAATTATCCTAGCAACAGAAGGAAGTGCCATGTTCTACCTGGTTCTCATTACTCCATCAGCCACATTAATTTACATACTTGAGAAGGTATAAAACAGACTTCTGAGCACAAGAATGCCTTTTTTTTTTTTTTTTTTTTTTTTTTTGCACACTTTTATGGCTTTGGATATTTATCTATCCGATAACCACTTGTAACATGTGCAGCTGTCTCCAGCTGCAGTGTGCAGAGCTGGAGTCTGTTCAGGGTGTCCAGGGTGGATTTGGCAGCTCTTGATGATAGAGCTGACAACCCTGCCCCAGATAGCAGATTGCTTAGGCGCACCAACCTGCAAGTTGATCTCCATCTCAGGCTGCTGTGATCTCAAATCAGAATCTGCTCTTGTCTCATTTCAAACTATTCCTTCTTGTCCTATCAGTGCAGGCTTTTGTAAACAGTCCCTCTGCAGCCTTCCTGTAGGCCTCTTTCAGGTACTGGAAAGCTATGATTAGGTCTCCCTAGAACCTTCTGTTCTCCAAGCTGAACAACCCCAGTTCCCTCAGCCTGACCTCATAGGAGAGGTGTTCCAGCTCCTTGATCACTTTTGTGGCCCTCCTCTGGGCCCACTCCATCAGGTTCATGTCTTTCCTGTGTTGAGGTGGAGTAACCATCCCTGGAGGTGTTCAAGAGGTGATTGGATGTGGCACTTGGTGCCATGGTTTAGTCATGAGGTCTGTGGTGACAGGTTGGACTTGATGATCTTTGAGGTCTCTTCCAACCTTGGTGATACTGTGAGGACCCCAGAGCAGGATGCAGTATTCCAGGTGAGGTCTGAGCAGAGCAAAGTGGCAGAATAATCTCTTCATTTGCTGGCCATGCTGCTTTTTTTAAAAACAGAATTAACTTTTGATGTAGCCCAGGATGCCATGGGCCTTCTGGGCTGCAAGCATGTATTGTTGGCTCACGTCCAGCTTTTAATACTTTCTATTTGGATATATGTTGCTAGCTTAAGGCTGAACCTGTGTCCCCAGTAGATTTGCTGTTGTTTCATACCCCAAACCTTGTCAATGGTTGCCATTTATTTTTGGATGAGACTCAAGCTTTACAGCACTGTTTCCAAACCTGCCTGATGGACCTCTCTGGATAGCAGAGGAATCACATTTGTTACAATGAAAGGAGCACAAGGTACGTGCAGAGGAATGGCAAGCTGCAGGACACCCTGGAGTGCTGCCTTGCCCATACTGTAAATGTGGTGCTTGGGTAAGGTGGGTAAGAGGTGAAATAAAAAGTTCAGACTGTTGCAGATGCTATTTCAGATGACTCTTTTATAACCACGTATTTGTGGCTTTTTGCTTAGGCAACATTCACTGACTATAAACCAATCTTGTTCTATGGCACACAGGTTTTAAAGCAGTGATAGTAGCAGGCTTGCTTTCTATAAGTAGGGTGCAAAGAGTAAACTTTGGCAAGGAGCTGACAAGTTAGTTCAGAAAAAAATAATATTCTACTATTCCACAACACCCAAGGAAAGACAAGCTGAGGAAAAGTAACAATGACAGTTGTTCTATAAAAACTGTGGAAGGAAATTAAACTCTTACTGACATCTCAGCATTGTGGGTTTTTTCCCCACTTCCTGAATAATTTTTGTTTGACTTTTTAGAATAATTGATTTAATTTGTAGATTATCTTTTGGGCCTCAGTTTTAATTTAGTTCATAATTTGGGAGACACCTTGAAGATTATCTTGTTCCAACCTCCTTGCCATGGGCAGGGACACCTTCTATTAGACCAGGTCACTCAAACCTCATCCAACCTGGCCTTGAACATCTCCAAGGAAGGAGCATCCACCACTTCCCTGGGCAACCTGTTCTGGTGTCTTACCACCCTTACTGTAAAGAACTTATTCTTTATCTCCTGTCTCAACCTGCCCTCCTCAAGCTTCAGTCCATTCCCTCTCATCCTATCATTTCAAGCCCTTGTAACAAAGTCCCTTTGTGGCTTTCTTGTAGGCCTCCTTCAGGTGTTGGAAGGTCTCCCCAGAGCTTTCTTTTCTCTGGGCTTAACAGCCCCAACTCTCTCATCCTGTCCTGACAGGGAAGTTCTCCAGCTCTCTGATCATCTTTGTGGCCCTCCTCTGGACCCACTCTAGCAGTCTGATGTCATTCTTGCGCTGGGGACACCAGTTCTGGATGCAGGCCAGTTAAGAATAAGAGGAGACATTTAAATGAGAGGTGTGAAATGAATCTCAAAACCTAACTAAATGTATAAATCCATGATACAATCGAAGGAGCTACTCTTGGGAAAGCAACCTTGTTTTCCCACTTTTCCAGTCCTTTTCTTATATATATTACAGAAATGCAAGACTGATAGAATTAGTGAGTCTTTGCTAGGGAGTCTTTGATGGCAGTTTCTGTGTCAACAGAGGAAAATTAAGGGGAGGTAGCTGAACTGAAAATTCACCGATACGAAATAATCAGTAGCAGGTACTCTTGACAGCTACAATGGGGTTTGCACTGATGTCATGTGGGTGGAATCTCTTTTCTTCAGCAGTGTGAAATAACAGTGGAGGAAAATGATTGATGCCCTGTGACAGTGCACTGGGAACTCTTTATGATTTCCAGTGATAAAAAGTCACTTCAAAATACTTAGGTGTGTTGTCATAAAGAGTTAACAGTTTTTGGTGGACTGCCTCTCTTATAGGCTTGTGTAGAGGAAGTAGTAAGGAACTTGTGTTTCCTTTTGCTTTACTGATGTTTTGTTTCATTTTCATTCATGAAATTCAAAACCCCTCTGTTAAATAACAGCACATAACAGGCTGCTCTTTTTATTAATACATCTTGGGAGGATAATGAAAGGAATGGGTGTAACCAGTTGAAATGCTGTTCTTGGCCAGTCAATATTGGAAGGCAGTAGCAAAGCCCTCAGTCTCTAAATGAGCACATGGATTACTTTTCCACTCAGGCTCTGCTAGCTCTTTAGGGTGATTGAATTTGAATTTTTTCCACTGTTTAATAGCAACTCTTAGAAACAGAAAAAATGTTTAGAGAGAGAATGGAATATCAACAGCATCACTTATGTCCAAAAGGAAAAATCTGTATCTTTATCACTGGTTTTCTGTCTGGAGTGGGGGGGACGTTGCTTTGGTTTTTAGTTTTGGTGTGGTTTCCCCACCACCACCCCCACCACCCCTCCTCCCCCTCTAATTAAATCTATGTTAGTGGAATTCACAGATTGCATTGGGTTGGAGGGGACCCTCAATGGTCATCTTGTTCAACCCCACTGCAGTCAGTAGAGGCACCTCCACTAGATCAGGCTGCTTAAGGACACGTTAATTCTGATCTTGAATGTCTTCAGGGACAGGGCTCACCCTGGGCAACCTGTGCCAGGATTTCACTGCTCTCATTGTAAAGAACTTCCTTATATGCAACATAAATCTACTCTGCTCCTGGCTCAAATCATTGTCCCTTGTCTTACCACTATAAGCCCTTCTAAACAGTCTTTCCCCACCTTCAGACTCTAGAATCCAGCTCTAAGGACTCCCTAGAGCCTTCTCTTCTTGAGGCTAAACAGCCCCTGCTCTTTCAGCCTGTCATCACAGGAGTGGTGTTCCACCCCTTTGATCATCTTTGTGGCCCTCTTCTAGACCTGCTCCAGCAGGTCCAGTTGCTTCAATGCCTGTTTTTCAGTTGTGATTTGAGATATCTGAACTAATAAAGTAGGAAGCAAGGAAAAGAGTAAAGCTCTGCAAGAGTGTTTAACATTACTGTAAAGAGGGATCTTTGTTTCAAAGGCTCAAAATGTGCCAACCTACTTTTCCACCAGTTAGCTGAAACCTTCCTCATTAGACAGGGGTGGAAAAAAGTGACAGTGTATCCTGGGTTTGTGATGTATTTGTTTGCCTCTTGAAAAGCTGTGTTTAACCATGTCATGTGTCTGGGATTTCAGTGTCCTGTTTGTCACAACTCCTCAGTCATCTCAGGGTGGTGAAGATGTAAGGTCAGTTTGCTCTGTGAGGGATACTAGCTATCAGGCATTCCTGAGAGGCTGTGGCCACAGCACTGTGCTGCTCTATAAAGATCTTAGGAGCTACTGAAATTGCAAGATGACGACTTGACTCAACTGCAGCCAGTACAGCAGTTAAACTATGAAATGTGTGTTAATTGGTATGCAAGACAGTTGTAAATGGTGACACTCAGTTATTGAGTTTCTTACCAGACATTCTCTTTTTTCTTATAGTATGGATCAAGCAAACTTTCCAGACATGGGACATGTTTATGAGCTTCTGTAATACTTTCTTTTTTTCCCTTTCCCCTGTATTTTTCCCTATAGGCTTGTTCATAGCAACACCCACTGGAGGTAATGAGCAGTGACAGTATCACTGCAGCTTTCCCTCAGGGAGCCAAACAACATTGGCTCCTGAAAGCCAATGCTGTAAGCAATGTTTTTTATGTAAAGGGTGGGATGCCTCTAGTCTCCAGCAGCATGTTTTCTGTCAACCAGGAGAAAATGCTTAAATAAAATAGTCTAATAAACCCTGTTAAAGTGAGGCTGGGGTTTGGTTTACTCAGCTGCTGTAATGGGTTATGAGAATGACATAAAGTTTAATGCAATCTAGTTTATTTTTTTTCCCGAAGTAGTTTCGTTGTAATCCAAGCAAGAACTGGAGCTGTCATGATAATGTGAGCGTGTTCAGAGGAAGAAGAAGCATGAGATTGTTTCTAACAGAAATTCAACCCTAGGCATATGAAATGTGGTATTAAGAGTATAAATACAAGAAGCTCCTGCTAAAGACATGGAAATGGCCCTTGCATGGCCTTCTGATAGGAAGACAGATCAAGTGAATGTATAAGACCTGAGAGTTGTGTTGCTCTGAGAGCTGGGCTATAATTTAGCAAGCTGACAGGAGGAGTGAAGTATCTCCTCAATATCTGTGTTTGGCAGAGGAGATGAATGCATACATCAGGAAACAATGTTTAAGTGTTTTATTTCCTTATTTCAGCCTGTCAAACTGTCAGCGTAGTTAATGGCCACCAAGAGAGTGAGGGGAAGGGAGGGAGGGGAGGAGGAGGATAAATGGAAGGAAACAAAGGTGCAGTGGAGCCTGTAGGAAAGGAAAACTGGAAAATATTATCAGGGTGCTGAGGCACAATTGTTTGCTGGACACAAATGTCCAAACTCTTTATCTACTCAAAGCTCCTCACCCTCCAGCCCTCCAAGGAAACGTGTAGGGAGAATGGTGACTTTAGTTCTGTTGTGGTGGTACATAGGGCTACAGCCAGCAAAGCGCTGCAGCAAAACGCCCAACTTTAATATGCTGTTAAGTGGGGTCCAAACCGAACAAGATCGAGTTGGCTTGCCTGGACTTTGAGATTTTGGGATTTAGGCAATTTCATTGTGTTGTTTTGCAAACTCTCTCTAGCCAGGCTTTTTCTTTTAAACACAGCTTGAATTGTTACTCGGAGTGTACAGGGAGATACAAGTGTCTCGGGACTTCATTCTTCTTTCTGACACACCCACGCACCTTCCACTAAAGTCAGCACAAATGGAATGCTTTTCATAAGAGAAGTATTTGTAAGGCAAAGCCAATATTATGTATTTTCATTGCATGGAAACAGAGTGAGAGTGACTTTTTTTAATTTTTTTTTTTTTTTTTAAATACATCAAAGAATTGTTCGGTTCAGAAACTGCAGAGAGGAGGATAATGTAAGCTATTCCTGTACTTGAGTCAAAGATGACACTTTGTTTTCACTGCCTTGTTAATCATGGGGTTGGCAGCAAAAGAGCTCACACTCTGCCATGGGAGGTGGAGTTGACTTGTGCACACCCGGATGAAGCACCTTCTGAACTGCGTTTTGGAGGTGCAGAGCCCAGATAGCATAAGTTCCAAACTGGCTAAATGATGAAGCTGAAGCTTCTCTGGTTCCAGGGGAACCTGCAGCTCAGTTGTGGCTTGGCTTGAGCAACTAAAAGCCTTCCTCTTGTGAATCAAGGCTGAGAGCAGAGTCTGTATGGAGAATGGGGGGTGGCTGTTGAGATTAAACCTTAGGATATGTAGTTTTGATTTGGAGGAAAGCTTTGGGCATTGCCTCTTCATGTCAGTAAAGTTGTGAAGCTACTATTATATCTTGCAGCATCATAAAACTTGAATTTGAACTGGGTATGGTTGAAATTGTTGTAATAGGTGGAGTCACCACCCATGGAGGGATATGAAAGATGTAGATGTGGTTCTTAGGGATGTGGTTTAGCAGTGACTTAGCAGTGTTTGGATGTGGTGCTTGGGGATATGGTTTGGGGTGAACCTCGCAGAGTAGGTTCTTGGTCGGACTTGGAGATCCTGAGGGTCTTTTCCAATCTGAGTGTTTCTGTGACTAGTGCTATGTGCATTCTGTCCAGATATAGAACTCTTATTGACTATTCCAGTGAAAGCCAGGGTTTTGCTTTGCATATCTATTGAAATTTGCTTAGGTCAAACAAAATAAGGAAAGAATGATAACAATGGTATTGGTTAGGTTTTAGTATTCTTATTATATTAATGATCCGAGCTGACAGTTTTTCTGTAGCCATTTCAATGGAGGAGGGTTTGAAAGACAAGTTTTTCTAAGAGGCAAAAGTAGTATCTTTGTAAATTCTCAGAGGTAGGTTTTGGTTATGAGGGAAGCTATAGGGAATACCTGGTGTCCATTTTTGAAAAGAGGGTTGCTAGGTGCTGGAGGTTGGTGCTGCCAGCTGCCTCGAGCAACAATTCAGCCTGGGTGTGCGGTATTTGATTGTAGCATGGCATTAGGCTGGGGGGAGCCTTGGAAGTCAGCACAGCAGCAGCTACCTATTGTGGTGGAACAGGGAAGCCAAAGGAAAATTGTAAAGGCAGATATGTAGTAGAAAAAGCAAGGGATGGGAAGGGTGACTTTTGCTGTGGTAGAAGTGGCCTTTGATTTTGTGGACAGCAAAGCAGTCATGTCCTTAGAACAAGATTTTAATGGCTGGACAGTGGGACTGGATTCTTTATGGTATGGTGCTCTGGTTTAGCATCCTTAGAAAAAAGGGGCTATTTTTTTCTGTTATGGGCAACTGATTGGGTTAAAGCTTTATCCTTTCAGAAACATGGTCAATAGAATACAGTAATGCTTTTTAAAATGCAGGTTTAATCAAACTCAGGGACTCGATGTCTGTACAATCGTGTCCCCAGGTGCTGTGGACTTGGGTGATGCAGCAGATTAGGAGAACAGTATCTGCTCAAAACCTGATTTAGGCATTCTCAGATGGGGAGCTAGTGTTTTGAGTGATATGTGAACTGAATGGGTCAGTCATTGCTGTGCTGGGGAGAACTGAGCTGCCAGTGAGCATTCCTTTCTGGAAAGATGTGAAATCCATGGTTCATTGAAGAAGCACATGCTTCATTTCAGACCTGTAGCAGCATTACTAATGTCCATCTGAATACAAAGACAAGTAACTCTATCTGCATATTAAATTTTTACATATGATGGTGATGTGTATTTGAATTACCTTGCTATGTTAAGCTATGAGAGGAGCTTCATATTTATTAGTAACTGTTTTATGTCTGAATTGAGGCTCTTTGCTAGAGTGGACAAATGAGCTCAACATGCAGGCTTGCATGGCTGGAAGGACTGAGGAGCTGAAGCAGAACTTCAAAAGGAAGTGACTTTGTTAGCCAGTGTTTCAAGAGGAAAAAGAGTTTATATGAATCACTGGAAACTACTTCACATTGTTCTCATTCAGGAATATACATAAGAGACAATTTTTGCCAATAAAAGCATTAATTCACGGGTAATGAGGAGTCCTTGCCATTCCCATGTGGAAGCTCTGCCAGATTGGGTCAGATGACTCCACCTACTAAAACTATGTATGCTTATGACATGCACTGCTTTAAGCCATAAATAAATCTATGGCATTATGCCTGTAATAATCTTTCTGCGGAGCAGTACAGCCTACTACCCATTAGCTGATGTATTTACCATGCTTACTGTTCTTTTCCATTATTTCTGTAGCGTGAGCATGATGGTACCTGGTAAACTCATTTCAAAAGTATTGTTAAAAGTAGACAAATGCAGACTGTATGAGGTACGCCGAAGGAAATGGAGCTCTGTGTGGGCACAGTAATTATTGTGGATCATCTTGTTGCTCATACTACTGAAGTTCTTCACCCATATGCACACTGCATGTATATATGCACAAATACATTTGTGATATATTTAAACTCATACCCGTGCGTCGTTTACTATTGTAAAATCAAGGTGAATGTGAATACGTAAGACTAAGGGTCTACATGTGGAGATGTTCACAGGGAGATGCTATTTTAGTATATAGGAGGTGGTCATCATGTAAACAAAAACTGCTACTGTTTGCAGAAAGGGGCAAATGTAATCTGCATGCCTACATTATGTCAAGCATTCAGAAGTAAGGAAATACCAGGTGTGGAAGAATTGTTCTGTTGGTCTTAATTTGCTTTATATGAAAGCAAAAAGAATTCTGAAATAACCTTTTGCAATTATGTTTTAATATGACAGTCCAGGTATTCAAGTCCTGTTATTTACCAGCTACATATGTTAAAAATGAGGGTTCTTCATTAAATGTAAGTGACTGCCATCAGTGCAAGACTGACATCACAAACACACCCTGAGTTTCTTTAACTATAATTGTTTACTGGTGTTCCTGTGCACTTCTGATGATTCGTAGGACTTTAAAAGTTATAACTTCTGACTCTCCCTTGAAATTATAAATTCTCTTGAAACTTTACAATTGCAGAAAACCTGTTAATTCTTAATTTAATTTGGAATCAAAATTGTCTCTCACTTACATGTGCTGGAAAGTGTCCAGAGGAGGGCCACGAGGATGATCAGAGGGCTGGATCACCTCTCCTGTGAGGACAGACTGAAAGAGTTGGGGCTCTTCAGTCTGGGGAAGAAAAGGCTCTGAAGTGACCTAATTGTGGCCTTCCAGTATCTGAAGGGGGCCTACAAGAAGGCTGGGGAGGGACTTCTCAGGCTATCAGGTAGTGATAGGACTAGGGGGAATGGAATGAAGCTGGAGGTGGGGAGATTCAGGCTGGACATGAGGAGGAAGTTCTTCACCATGAGAGTGGTGAAGCCCTGGAATGGGTTGTCCAGGGAGGTGGTTGAGGCCCCATCCCTGGAGGTGTTTAAGGCCAGGCTGGATGAGGCTCTGGCCAGCCTGATGTAGTGTGGGGTGTCCCTGCCCATGGCTGGGGGTTGGAACTAGATGATCCTTATGGTCCCTTCCAACCCTGACTGATACTGTGATACTATGATACATGGTGTTATATACTTGTAAGGTAGAAGTTTTGGAGGTTTTGGTTTTTTCAGTTGTTTGTGTGGATGTAGGCATATCTGAAAAGAAAGACAAAAAGACTGTTTTAAAAGCCTTCATGAAAGGATAGTAAATAGCTGAGGATGTGTGCTACCTGCACTGGAAATATGTAACTGCTGAGACATCATGAACAAGTGACAGGACTGGAGGAAATGGTTTCAGGCTGCACCAGGGGTGGTTCAGGCTGGATATTAGGAAATATTTCTTCACTGAAAGGGTTCTCAGACATTAGAATAGCCTGCCCAGGGCAGTGGTGGAGTCACTGTCCCTCAAGGTGTTTAAACAGCTTGTGGACCTGGCACTTGGGGACGTGGTTTAGTGTTGACCTCTCACTGCAGCATCGAGGGTTTGACTGGAAGATCTTTGAGGTCCCTTCCAGCCAGGCTTCAGTGTTCCTAGCAATAAGTGTTGGCCTGGTATAGCAATATTCAGCTATGTGGTCTCAGAATGGAAGAAACAAAAGCATTGCTGTTTTATAGTGTCTATGCAGTATGGGATTTTGGTGTCTCCCTTCTGTCAATGCTACTAATTTTGAAGTAAAGAAATGTTTCAGAGATTGCACAGGACTTCCCTGGAGGAGGAGTGGTTCATCAGCACTCCAGGGAAACTCTGGAGAGTTTTACTGAAGTCTGCTGTCAGCTGTCTAAGACTGTGCTCCACAATGGCATTTCTTGACAAATGTTATGAAGCTCTGCCTGCACCCCGAAGTTGCTAACACAGATTTACAAGTGTGTCAAGAAAGTAGCTTTGCTTGGAGATCTTATTTTATGCATTTAATGAAAAGCACAGTTGATGGAAACCTTTTTGAATTTCTGATATAGATACATCTGGGGGTAATTTTGTGTGACAGAAAAATACTAAGGTAGCAGTCTTGGGGAAAACGGATATCACAGAATTGCCAAGGTTGGAAGAGACCTCAAAGATGATCAAGTCCAACCTGTCACCATAGACCTCATGACTAAACCATGGCACCAAGTGCCATGTCCAATCCCTTCTTGAACACCTCCAGGGATGGTGACTCCACCACCTCCCTGGGCAGCCCATTCCAATGACAAATCACTCTCTCTGTGAAGAACTTTCTCCTCACCTCGAGCCGAAACTTCCCCTGGTACAGCTTGAGACTGTGTCCTCTTGTTCTGTTGCTGGTTGCCTGGGAGAAGAAACCAACCCCCTCCTGGCTACAACCACCCTTCAGGTAGTTGTAGACAGCAATAAGGTCTCCCCTGAGCCTCCTCTTCTCTAGGCTAAACAACCCCATCTCCCTCAGCCTCTCCTCATAGGGTTTGTGCTTGAGGCCTCTCCACAGCCTCATTGCCCTTCTCTGGTCACGTTCAAGAGTCTCAATGTCTTTCCTAAACTGAGGGGCCCAGAACTGGACAAAGGACTCAAGGTGTGGCCTAACCAGTGCTGAGTGCAGGGGCAGAATGACTTCCCTGCTGCTTCACATGAAGTCCTAGGTATTCTGTGAAGTACTTTGCAATTATAAAAACATCCTATATTTGAATAACTCCTCACTGGTCCTTTCAAAATAGTCCCTTTCTCCTGAAATATCAAGCCAAAGAACAACATCCAGATTAGAGCAGATGTTCTCCAGCAACCTTCCATCCTGGAATTTTTCTTCATGCTCCACCCAAAAAAGCCAATCTTAATCTTTCTTGCTCATTTTGTCTCTTGTTGCTGGGGCATAAGCCATCCCCTGACAAATATTTTCCTGCTTGTCTTGAAAATACATGTTGGATTCCCCAGAAATCTGCAGGGCCAGAAATGGGAGCTGACATGGGCTGGGACTTTCTGGGATGCCTTAGAAACCCAGGGGTGCCCTGTTAGTGAGACAGCAGAGCTCATCAGTCTCATCTGTGCTGGACATCACAACCAGATTAGTATAAAAATTGTAAAAAGCATATGTGAGAGATATATATATACATATATATATAGAGGCAACATATGCATATGTGTACAGGTAAGTTAGTAATTACAATTTAATGACAATTAAAATTATTATTTCATGTGAATTTTTTTATCTATAAGAGATTGGTCTCATCAGGTCATACATTCAGCAAGGGTGGCATTTCCTGTGGGATCTCAACTACGAAAATTAACGTTCAAATGTAAGGTGGTGGTTGTCTTCCTCTGAAAGCAATGAAAGTATTCTGCTAGATTTCATGTAAAGCCTGGAGTCCTCCTTTGTAGTGGCTGCCCTGAAGAAGTTTTAGAGTAATAGATTCATTCAGACTGGAGAAGCCCTTACTATTATCCAGTTCAACAGTTCCCCTAACACCGCCAAGCCCACCACTGAATCATAGAATGGTTTGGGTTGGAAGGAACTTCCACAGGTCATCTAGTCCAGCCCCTCTGCAGTGAGCAGGGGCATCTGCCACTGGATGACTTTGCTCAGAGCCTTGTCCAGCCTCACCTTGAATATCTCCAGGGATGGGGCCTCAACTACCTCCCTGAGCAACCTGTTCCAGTGTTCCACCACCCTTGTGGTAAAGAACTGGTTCCTAGCATCCCATCTAAATCTTCTCTTGTCTTATTTTGAACCATTCTCCTTTGTCCTGTCACTGCAGGCCTCTGTAAAGAGTCCCTCTGCAGCTGCCTTGTAGGCCCTCTTCAGGCACTGGAAGGCTGCAGTTAGGCCTCTTGGGAGCCTTCTCTTCTCTAGGCTGAACAAGCCCAGCTCCCTCAGCTTGTCCCTACAGGAGAGGTGTTCCAGCCCTTTGATCATTGTAATGGCCTTTCTCTGGACCCATTCCATCAGTTCCATGTCTTTCCCATGTGGAGAAAGATCTCAGGATCTCAGGTAGTGATAGGACTAGGGGGAACGGAATGAAGCTGGAAATGGGGAGATTCAGGCTGGATGTGAGGAAGAAGTTCTTCACCATGAGAGTGGTGAAGCCCTGGAATGGGTTATCCAGGGAGGTGGTTGAGGCCCCGTCCCTGGAGGTGTTTAAGACCAGGCTGGACGAGGCTCTGGCCAGCGTGATCTAGTGTGGGGTGTCCCTGGCCATGGCAGGGGGTTGGAACTAGATGATCCTTGTGGTCCCTTCCAACCCTGACTGATTCTATGATTCTATGGAGGGCTGCAGAAGCATATCCTGAAACACTGTGTCAGGGTAAGAAACTTCTGTCTGGGAGATTTGTTAAAGAGGAAATGGGACTACAAATGGACGAGTTTATAAAAGACTTAAAAGGTTTTCATAGAATCAGTCAGGGTTGGAAGGGACCACAAGGATCATCTAGTTCCAACCCCCTGCCATAGGTAGGGACATCCCACACTAGATCAGGCTGGCCAGAGCCTCAGCTTTCAAACAAGTGCAACATTTTATTTATTGTTAACATTTTATTTACTTTTATTTGTATTTTCAATTTTTTCTTTTTTTGGTCACAGGAATGAAATTTGCCAGTTGTGCTTCAGACAGTGTGTTACATCCAGAAAGGGAAATACATGTTGTATAGGAAAATGAACACCCTCTTTTATAGTTGCACTCACTAAAACATGTTGTTGTATTGCTTGGACTTCAGTATTCTTTGTCTGTCATTCTGAGGCCTTGACAGCACTTTACTTTTGCAATTCACTCTATTACTTTATTGGTCAAAATTTGGGAGGGAAGTGTCTAAGTATGTTCAGGCAATAGTAATGCTCAGTGACCATCCATTCCAGGAAGACTGTGATGCTAGGTTTCTGATGTGCCTGCAGCTTTTAAGCCTTTTCTGTATTTTTCCTCTTCTCTCTTGGGTATTTGTTGAATGAGTAAGTTAAGCAGCAGCTGCAAGAGGTCTTTCAGTCAAGCAGAAGTTCAGGAGTCCAGATTCTTGCTTTTTACCACTGCTTCTGCTGTGTAATTGCCATGTTATTTATTCATCCCTTGATTTACCTATCTGTAAAATAGTGATACTTATCTTGAAATTTGCTGCAGACTTACAGTTTGATCCAAACTCTGTTCAAATCAATGGGAGCTTTCAATCTCCAAGTATATTTCCGAACCGGACTCCTAGTTCATTGATGTTTTCTGAGCCTTATGAGATCTGTAGAAGAAGCTAGCAATGAAATATGAAAAATGACTGCTATTCACACAGCTTTAGGGTTTTAAGATAAATGCAAATGAAGTATCCTTGACCCTGATTGTGAACAGCCTAAATTGGACATTACACAGAATGTGTTGGGGTTTTATAGTATGGATGAGGAATTAGAAAATATAATTTCTAACATCTTCTGAAAGTACAGCAATAGGGTACTTTTCAGCCACTACCTTGTGCATAATGTTAATTTGAGACTGAAAAAAAACCCACACACAAAACCAAAAAACCAAAACCAACAGAAGATCAAAATATCACTTGATAGCTCTGCCTGGTGCTCTGCTTTGTGTAAATGACTCTGAGCTCTGATTGAATGTCGGCACCAGAGGCCTGCCACTGGTATTTGTCTAGTAAAAATAAAACAAAAAGAAACTGTTAGTAGCACATGAGTTCCCACACACTAGCTTTGGATTTGGCCTCACAGCACTTTTAAAAAGGAGGGGAAAAAGGGGTGGGTGGGGGTGTGCAGGGGCAAGAGGTAAAAGAAAAAATTACTGCCAGTAGGAATTTCCTTGGGCTTCCTATTTGATCATCAAGACAAAGACAGATTATCTCTGTTTAGCATACATTTTGCACTTGCTTTGGTGCTAGGAGATCTCCCACCTGTTCCCAGCAGGAAAGTGTTGGGATAAGGAGACAATTGGTAATCTTTGAGAAATAAAATGTACATGTGCAGTTACAAAGTGAATGTTGATACTCTTTATAGTGAAGGAGGTGAACCTTTTCAGTGTTACAAGTCACTTAGATGGTGAACTTTAGTGCAGCCCAGACAGCCAGGGACTATTTGTTTTGATTTGTTTAAAGGAATGTCTGTAGTTTTGGGGATTTGTTTTTTAAAGAGGAAAAAAGCAAACAAACAACAAAATCTCTGCTATGGTAAAAAGTCTGTATAATGTTCTCCTTTCTTTTGTATTTTTCATATTTTGCTTTTCCTAGTGCTTGCAAATGAGAGAGTGAAATTCAGTTTAAACCAGAAGTGATGCTGTTTGTTGTTTAAATCACGAATCATAGAATCATAGAATCAGTCAGGGTTGGAAGGGACCACAAGGATCAGCTAGTTCCAACCCCCCTGCCATGGGCAGGGACACCCCACACTACATCAGGCTGGCCAGAGCCTCGTCCAGCCTGGTCTTAAACACCTCCAGGGACAGGGCCTCAACCACCTCCCTGGACAACCCATTCCAGGGCTTCACCACTCTCATGGGGAAGAACTTCCTCCTCACATCTAGCCTGAATCTCCCCATTTCCAGCTTCATTCCGTTCCCCCTAGTCCTATCACTACCTGATACCCTGAGAAGTCCCTCCCCAGCCTTCCTGTAGGCCCCCTTCAGATACTGGAAGGCCACAATGAGGTCACCTGGGAGCCTTCTCTTCTCCAGACTGAACAGCCCCAACTCCTTCAGTCTGTCCTCATAGGAGAGGTGCTCCAGCCCTCTGATCATCCTCGTGGCCCTTCTCTGGACACGTTCCAGCAAGTCCACATTCCTCCTGTAATAGGGGCTCCAGAACTGGATGCAGTACTCCAGGTGGGGTCTCACCAGAGCTGAGTAGAGGGGGAGAATCCTCCCATGACCTGCTGGTCACACTTCTCCTGATGCAGCCCAGGATCTGATTGGCTTTCCGGGCTGCAAGTGCACATTGAGAGCTCCTGTTGTGCTTCTCGTCCACCAGCACCCCCAAGTCTCTATCTTCAGGGCTGCTCTCCAGCCAGTCAGGAAGTTAGAATAGAAGTCAGATGTTGTATGCTTGTGCAAATCAGCATAGCTCCATGTGCCTCAGTGGCTTGTAGGATCAGACCTGTTAGGTGGTATGGAGGCAGAACCAAATATAAATAACTGTTAATAAATTGGAAGGCACCTTAAGCAAAACCAAATACAAGGAAAAAATACCTTTCCAGGCTGGAGCTGGGCTGGGTCCTCGGCAGGAAAGCCTACTTTCCCAAAGGCACTTGGCTGTTCTTGCTTCCCCCAGCAGCTGGTCAGACAGACCCTCTCTCCAGCAAGAGAAGGGACAAGAGGAAACAAATTATTGGCCCTTTGCTTTTAAGAGACTAGGCTGCTTCTCATATTTGACAGGTAATCAGAAGATGCTACCTCAAAACGAAACTTTAAAAAAAAAAATAAAAATTTATTTGCTGCATTAGAAGTGTCAAAGGTGTAACAAATGTTGTTGAAAAAAGAGATATTTTTAAAATACCT
Source organism: Picus viridis (assembly GCA_033816785.1). Classification (NCBI taxonomy): domain Eukaryota; kingdom Metazoa; phylum Chordata; class Aves; order Piciformes; family Picidae; genus Picus; species Picus viridis. The sequence continues at coordinate 8,542,506 of CM066568.1, forward strand.
CCCAATAGATGGACTCTGTTAAAATGGTGACAGTGGGGTCTTGGATTCTGGTAGGCCTGAAGGGGTTAAATAATTTTTGGCAGCCATTGATCGTGTAAAATCATAAAAGCAGCTCCAGTAGAAAGAGATGTGTAGAGGTAGAAAATGTCGGAGCGAGTTCATGCTCTCTGTGGATGATAAAAATTACCCACTTTCTCACAGATGTCAAATCTGGCAGTTTTCCACTAAAAATTTGGATTGCATATCAACTATACAAATTATTTTAGTGTCTGTTGAAGAGTGTATCTGGCAAAGCTTCCAGTAGGAAAATAGGAAGTTGATTTGAAAACATTAATACGATTTGAATACAACTGCTTAAGCTGATTCTTCCTTAGATGAACTCCAGTGGGAATGCATTCTGGCCTGCAAGTCTCTATCAAGTTCAGGTCTCCATTTGGAGAAAGTGGAGGCATGAAATTGGTGCTCATGAAGGCAGGGAGAGGTTTACCTCCAGGGATTTTACCTACCTTTTTTTTTTTTTTTCCTTCTCCATTTTTTTTGGTCAATTATTTTTTTAGTTAAGTAAGAGATGGATATAATAGTTGAACAAGCACTTGAGAGGAACAAGAACCCAAAAGGAGGGTCATAATCATTGAAGAGAGCAAATATGACAAGTACTTGTACAGCTTTTAGGGTTCTGAATGAACTTCAGTGGTCTGCAAAAGGAGGATGAAATCATTGATGCCTCAGCCGAGGTATATATGTAATGGGTGGATGCCATCAAAGTAATAACTAAGGGACTGGATGCATCAAAACTAATAAAAGAGGACAGCACAGAAAGCAGATAGAGGTATGTCCTGATTTAACAGTGTGTAATGGCACTGGTCTGCTCCACCCAGAAAAACACATGATTTTGGCATTACAGTTGGACCTTGTAAGAGAAAAGGTAAACACTGAAGTGTTTAGCTTAGGGCTTCTCGCATCTTTCTCTGAAGCAGGAACAGGGAACACTCCACAGAGGAGTGGCAGTGCTGCTATTCTAAGGCTATAGCTGAGACACAGTAGGATGGAGTCAAGAATGGAAAGTATCATAAGAACAAACTGAAAATTTTCTGATGCTGAATTTGGCTAGAAATGAGCTTACAAGTATGGGTCATGGATAGCATGAAATACTTGAGTACTAAATAACAGAACATTCTGAAAGGAAGTGATGGAAGTGATGTTCTGGCAGGCACTTCCACTGGCTTTGACGAACTATTTTAATGCCAGCAGAAGTCAGTAGTTCTAACTGGGGGTATAATCAGAGTAATGTTTTACTGAGTTTTCCAAGGAACAAAATAGGAAGAAAACGCATTCTAATTGCACTGGTGTTCTAGATGCATCCTTTTGTCATATCTTGAAGATGTTGCATGTCACTGAGCATAGTGAAGAATGCTGGGTTTCCTGGCTTGGGTCAGAAGTCCTAGGGAAGAGATTTTGCACTAGTATGACTTCTAGTTATTAAAGCTATGTAAGTTCAAAGCCAGTGCAGTGTTGATAGGGCTGCAGGCAGAGTAGCAGAGTATTTCTCTTTGTAAATCCTTTGGCTCTTCTGTTTTCTTCTCCCATTCTTGTCCCGTTACTAGACCCAAATGTACTTGGGCAGAAAAGCTCAGTCTTGCCTTCTTATTTTATTGTTGCTGCTATGCTGCCAGGAAGATTGGCGTATTGCTGTAGTATGAAGTGTGCACGTGAGAGAGGGAGTTTCTGCTCCAGAGAGCTCATGCTCTGCGGAGGTCAGAGTCAAGTGCTTCTCCTGTCTCTGATCTGTCAGTACACTGATACACTTTGAAAAACACTCCTCATAGAAATTCTCAGGCTTTACCGTATTTAATCTTTTGTTCTGGTGCTTGGAGAATTACTGTCAAGCCCTACTGGGTATGTGAAGGCTAACAATGGAAATGGAATGGGTTGGGGTTTTTTTTGGTCTGGTGAAGTTCTTGACATAGTGAAATTGCTATAAATTTATTACTTGGATTTCAAAGAGGAAAACAGAATTTCATCTTTCAGAGGACTTCCAGGATTGTTCCAAAAGGTGATCTGGTCCAGTATTTCCATTTGCCTCAGGTCAAATCAGGTACCCAGAGGTTGTGTGCAACTGATGTATGGTTTTCTGGGCAGTGTTATGCACCATGGGATAATAGGTCTGGGGGCAGAGAACACAGCAGGGTCCTTGCACTGGAGTGGAGCATAGGGTAAGTTATAGAAGATAGTAAATACACTTGAACCACTAAAGTGGAGCAGTCCAGATGGGGCAAGGGGAAAAAGAAAAGTTATTTGGTTTTGTTTGTTTGAAGGGAAAAGTACCTATCAGGTCAGGATTATGTTTATTGGTTTATTCATTTTTAATCTTTTGTTCATACTTTGTGTTTTGAGTAAAGAAATGTGTTTCCAGATACTCAGATGGCCTCCTGGAAGTGCTGAATTGATCTGTCGAGTATTTGAGAGATTCTGACACATCTTTCAAAATGATGCCTACAGTGAATAGGTGCAGTTTCTTGTGTTAGAGCATTGTCTGTTTTCAGTTAATGTAATTTCACAGGATATGTTGATTGTAGGAACCCTGCATGCACAACTATGGCAAGAAATGTTCTACTGGTAGGGAATGCCACTGGGTGAAATGTTAAGCTCCAGTTGAGAAGTTTTCTTCCTCATTTTGCCAAGGCATAACACAGGGAGAGTGAGAGGTAATTCAGCCTGTGTACATGAGACCTGTGAACTTGCTGCAACACTGTGTTTTCATTTTTGATATTTTAATAAAGCAAAGAGAAACTTGGTTAAACCCAAAGCACAGCTACACTTGATCACCTAACCATCGAGTAGGAAAAGATTTCTTTTTGCTATCAAGGAGGATGAAATTGCTGTGTCCATGGTATCAAAACCTCAACAAACCTCAGTTCTACCTTATGTAATAATGTTTGTTTGTGCATAAATTCAGCCTGTTTGCTATATGCTCTATGAAAGAATAGGTGAGTCAGCTTGCATGCAAAAGTCTTTCTGCTTCGTCCTGATCTTCAGCGTCAGAATGGGATGTCAGCTCTGTAGTAGGCCTCTTTGTCTAGGTGGTTTGCTTGGATCTGCCCATGCGATTGGATTTGTTTACTTACTTGTTTTGGTTTGAGAGCAGGCTTTCAGTATTTCTACTGCTTTCTGAGTTTTTGACAAGTGGGAATTAAGTAAGAAATTGAGTCAAATCTTGATGCTGTGGTAGAGTCTAGGTCCAAATGTCATAGTTGTGGTTTCATCTCAGGTCTCTGCCAAAGATTATATGGGAAGCTGCTTTTATCATTCCTGTCACACAAAACTGGGAAGGTCTGGAAATTTCATGAGAGTCAGTTTTGTAATATTTCAACTCCAGTTACAGGAATTGATTTTTGATTAATTTGCTTAAGATTTTAATAAGACTTAAATTATTTGTTTTCTTTTTTTCCCCAGTGATTCGGCCGAACCACGTTTAGTATTTTGCTCACATCACTAATTCTCCAGTGCTCAAACTCAGTTCTTTAAATTTTGGGCCTAATTTTTTTATGTAAAATAGGATAATTTAATTACAGAGGCTTCCCCAGAGGCACTACTTCTGCCTGTTCTTTGGACAGACTTCTTCTGGTATGATAGGTATAAATGCCCTTGATCTTCACAAACATATAGCCGGAGGGCATTGTAAAATGTCTCAGCTTGCTGGGAGAAGTCTGTAAAACTAAGACTGTGCTCCAATGTGGATAATAAAATTTTCTTGTGCCGTTATATAGCTTTAACAGACATTCAAGGTTCCAGTTCCTCTTGACCTGCTTTCCAGATTTCTTTGGAAATCGAGCCTGAAGTTGAGACCACAACTGATTTGGTCCTGCAGGTTGTAAGTGATCAGAGCTGGCCAGGACTTGTGGCTGTTCACAGAGGTAAAGTGTGTGGAAGCCTATTATATGTGATACTCTTGCCATCAAAGCTTGGATTCATCTCTCTAGGACTGCTAATAGAAATTTAATGAAATCTTCCCTTTTGATCTTTCTCTGAGGTCTCTGTCTCAGACAGAGATCCAGTTGTCAGGATTATCATTTTGTTTAATTTTTCATTTTGAAATGGGTTGATGTAACTTTTTTGTTTCTGTTAACCACCAGTTGAAAACCATAGCACAAGGTAACTGATAAATTGACACTGGTCAATCCTAACCTAAGAAATTAACGTGATCTTTAGTGAAGCATTGGCCATGTGTAATTTTCTGCTTCTTCCTACTCTGCATCCTTCATCCAGCTTTAGGTGAAAGTTGGTAATAAAGCATGGACTTAACTGAACCTAGGGCTTTCTGTCTTGTTAAATCTTCCTGTAGTTATTGGGTTTACTATTTCTGTATTTGGGTAGAGTGTAATCTCAGCTCGGTTTATCTTATTGGCTATTTGATATTGCAGCAGAAGCTTTTCTTGCTTTTGTCCCTAAAGCATTATTCAGAATACTTTTGTGGATCAGTGTTTCTCAGGCCTTTCCTGGTTTTTGTAACTGGGATTATTTAAATAATTGCTTCCACAGGGCACCACAAGGTATCAGTTTCTCATGTATTGTTAGTGACTGAGATGAAGCCATTACTCACTAGGAGTGGTTTTGGCCACCTCTTCATTTGCACCTTGGAATTTGAAAAGCTCACATCTCTAATTATTCTGCATTTTAAAATTAACAATTTTAGAGTTGTGGTTGCTGAGTCTGAGTAGCTGCACTCATAGCTTAATCCCAGAGCACCTGTGTGGACTGCAAGCATTGCCCAGATATGAATAGACCTGTAGTTTGGGTGGATGGGTGCCCCTTCAGGAATAGTGAAGCAAAGACAAAGTTTCAAGTCTCAGACCTGTTTATGCAGTTAAATGGTGAAACCAGGTCTATGTCAGTCTGGTAAGCAGCCAGCCAAGTCTGTGGAGCTTTCTGGAGCCTGTTAGATGGCTTACCATATATATATCATTTTTACGTATGTACTTTCTTAAATTGTACTTACTCTTAAAAACCAGTATGCCACAAGTGAAATCAACCTAAGGATAATATCCACACCTCTCCAGCTTTGAAAGGAAAGGATTGCTGGCTCCTTTGGTTGTTCCTTGTAACTGGAAATTATAACTAAATTTTCACTTATGTTTTTCCCTTCTTTTTTCAGATAATTTTTAGAAGTTTATTTAAACATCTCTTGGAGAAAGAGCTTTGTCCTTTTATCCTTTTCTGAGGTAGGGCAGTCCCTACTAACTTTTTAACAAGATTTGTCCTGGAAAATTAAGTTAGCAAAAGAAAATAAACACCGCAGCACATCATAATGAACTCCATTCTGAAAGAAAATGGTTTTAACCCACACCACCCACCTGTATGTTAACATACAGAATTAGTCTTAACCTGCCAAAAGAAGAAAATACACAACACCTTTCAAAGATGAAAATTGACAATTAACAAAACAATAGAGTTCTAGCCTTCCTTTACTGAGGTGCAAATTGATAATCAGATTGCAATGAAAAACTGGTGGCTTCTATTTAAGACTTAGTTTGAGATGAAGGCTCCCTACAGAAGGGGAGAGAAAGGGACGAAGTAATGTAACCAGGTCTACACCAGGGGGAAAAAAAAAGAACAAACTACATAAGGAGCACTGGTATGGTAGGCTGACATCAACTGTATAGTTTGCATGCTGTTAATTGTGACAGCAGTAATGAGAAGAGAATGGTGAAATTTGGTTTTGCTACAGAAATGCAACGGGCAGAATCTGAAGGCTAATCACCTCTTTTTGTTCCCATATATATTCTGCACCCTACAGTGATGTTGAGAAGAGAAACTGCCAACCTTGTGTGATTATTTTTGTCACTTCTCCTTGGTAGTCTCACCCTTACTCTGCCCATTGAACTACATCTATATATTCTGTTTTGTGTACACCTGAGCTTCTGCAGGTAACTACCAGTTTATCTTATCCTGACTTGCCTCAGATATCTTCTATCCTTTCCAAATATGAAGTTTAACGTAATAGTTTGTACTTAAGTTTAAGAAAAAAATAAATAATGAGCACCACCATTAGCTTTTCTAATAGTAATCTTTAGTGCCTGGAAGACAGCAGTCAAGGATTTTGTACATGGGAAGTTAGCAATTAGAAAGAACCTGAGGAATTGGAGATTTGTTTAGAAGTTGTAAATCGAGTGCTTATTTTTGTAGAAAAGGATGTAAGCTTTGGTTGGTATCCTCCTACCATCTGATGTGCTTTTAGCCAACTGCAGTGACATTGGAGGCTTAAGTTACAGAATCATAGAATAGTTCAGGTTGGAAGGCACCTCCAAAGGTCATCTAGTCCAACCCCCTGCAGTGAGCAGGGACAGCCTCCACTAGATCAGCTTCCTCACAGCCTTGTTGAGCCTGACCTTGAATATTTTCAGGGATGGTGTCTGAACTGTCTCTCTGGGCAATCTGTTCAATGACCTACCAGCCTCATGATAAAGAACTTGTTCCTAGCATCCAATACAAATCTCTTTTTCTTTCATTTCAAACTGTTGCTCCTCATCCTATCCCTACAGGCCTCTGTAAACAATCCCTCTGCAGCCTTCTTGTAGGCCCCCTTCAGGTACTGGAAGGCCTCTATTAGGTCTCTCTGGAGTCTTCTCTTTTCCACGCTGGGCAAGCCCAACTCTTTCAAGCCTGTCCTCATAGCAGAGGTGTTCCAGCCCCCTGATAATTATGACCCTTTGTGGCCTGTTTTATTTCTGCTACTATGTGCTTAATGTTGCTGGGGTTTAATGGGAGTTTTGCTTTTTTAAAAATTTTAATTTAGCAATTACTAGTTCCTGACAGTATTTACTTCTTAACATATAATCTCTCTTGGAAGATCTGCATTGTACCATGTGTACATTCATTTAAATTTTGTTCTTTTGAATTCTTTTCAGTTGAAGTTTTGTTACTATGGGAGCTGAATTTAAAAAGTGGAAGAGTAATTTAAGGATAAGACCTTTTTAATAATCTGAATAATTTGTGGCATTTGAGAAATATATAGATGTATAGTCTGGGATTTTTAAGACTGGTTGGAGTATTTGAGACTTAGTTAATTTGAATCCAAGCTGTGTGATTAAATGTCTTGGATGTCTTGGAAAGTTTCAACTATAATTATACAATTTTAATGAATTGAAAATGTTGATTTGACAGCTGCTTAGGATGAAGTCCTGGGTAGCTGCAACACGTGATAGGTAGGGGATTGCAGAACTCTGAGCATGCTGTGCATTACTCGGCTCGCTCTCAAAACAAAGTTGGAGATCACTCTGAGAATGAGCAGATGAGCCTTTGTTCCATCGGTGGAGCAACTGGATTTTATTGTATGGACAGCTGGCAAGTAGCAGACTTAACATCTTTCTCTCCTTTTTGGTCATTGTCTGTTGGTCCACTGGGATAGTTTCATAGCCCTTATCACGCAAGGAGGAAGGGAGAAATTTTGGATGCCGAGATGGGTAGCAAGAGTACTTCTGAGCCTGTATTCGGGCAATGTGTTAATTCCTCTTTCAGGCATCAGGATCTAGTGCTTCATATACACTCTGATTAGCACTGAATAGGTGGTTTTCAGCCTTCATGGGTGAATTTGGATACCATTTATTATGAACTAAATCTTGACACTGAATATTATCTGATTTCTTTGAAAGCCAATCCCTCTTGAATGCATGTGATGTTTGAGAAGTAAACAATAGTGTGTGGAGCCCAATGCACAGGTTTTAACTGGCTCTGCGCATGTAAGTTTTCTTAGGCTCCATGCATATATTTAAAGAGTGTGATATGCAAGACATGTAGGAGTGGAAAAGTTGATGTGTTCAATGATTTCTTCTTGGGTAAAATTCATGTTGATATCACTCTACAGAGTATTTTATTATCCTGTATCTAGTGCAAAGGGGTATAAAATCTGAAGTTTGAGGGTGACTAAGGTTAGCACTTCTGTCCCTTTTTATGTTTTCTGGAGTCTGTGTGATTTCTAACCCTTTATTTCTTTTTTTTTTTCCAGGCTATTCTTGTTTGCTGTCAGGCAGGGCAAATCAATCTTTTCTAAGTACTCTTCAAGATTTATGATTAATGTATTAAGCTTGCTATTATCTAGCCAGTGGTAGTCAGAAACAGAAAAAGGCAGGGGGAAGTATCTGGTAAGTATGGCCAAACTGTGATTGTGCTCATGGGGCTTCTTGCTTGGTGTACTCTTTGAACTGCAGTTAAGTTCTTGGTTTAATTGGTGAGCTGCCTTTTTTTTTTTTTTTTGTTGGTTTGGGTTTATTTTTTTTAAATTATATTTTTTTTTTAGGGAGGCTACTTAAGTATTCTAATTAATGCCCAGTGTCTGGTTTGTGTGCTCTGAATGTTCATTTCCCTTAACTTACATTTCCCCTCTGGTTTTCAATAAATCTTTGTGGACTTTTGTATCCTGCTGTCTTTTCTGCTCTTTTCCCCTAGAGTGTTAATTCCCACCCCTTCCATATCTGTAAAATCAGCATTTTATTTTTTTCCCCTCCTGAGCAGCTATTGCCATCAGCTGTTAGAAAATAATGGCTTTAGATGTGTCCCTTATAGTACATTGACCCCTCTGATTTATCATTAATTTCCAGAGATTTGTTCCAGGCTTGAACTAATTCCATCCCCCTAGGGTCTTCAGTTAAAAACCACACTGAAACCCACTTCCTCTTTCTTTTGTACCTGGGATATTAATCATATTGCCACCAGCATCCTTGGCACACAGAAGCATCCTGCTATGGTTAATGGTATTTGAAGGGTCTTCCATTGGCTTCTGTTACAGCAACATTCCAGGTTCTGAGACTTATCTCTGAGCTTGTATCTTATCTTGCTGCTGTTGAAATCTTGCATTTTCCTCCCCAATGCCCACACTCTTACGTGGTGAAAAAGCAATATTTGTCTCCCCCAGGTTCTTGCCCAATTTTTTCCCCCTACTTCTGCCTCATGTGGTTAAAAATGGAGGTGCTGGACAGAAGATAAAGCCATTCGCAGTGGAACTTGGGGACACTGTAGGAATACTTGTAGGCTATGGTTTTATGAAACTTCATAGAGTCATTGAATGGTTGGGTTGGAAGGGACTTCCAAAGGTCATCAACCCTGCTGCAAGTGAGCAGGGACATCTCCACTAGAACAGTTTGCTCAGACTTGTCAAGCCTGACCTCAAATATCTCCAGGGATGGGCCTTCAATTACCTCCCTTGGCAACTTGTTCCAGTCTTCCACAACCCTCATGGTGAAGAACTTGTTCCTAACATCCACTCTAAATCTTCTCTCATTTCAAACCATTGTCCCTCATCATATCACTGCAGGCCTTTGTAAACAGTTCCTCTGAAGCCTTCTTGTAGGCTGCCTTTACATACTGGAAGGCTGCTATTAGGTCTTCCTGGAGCCTTCTCTTCTCCAGGCTGAACAACCCCAGCTCCCTCAGCCTGTCCTTATAGGAGAGGTATTCTAGCATTAAGGCTGTTAAAGGGGGATAGTCTTAAGAGTGTTGCCACATGGTCAGTCAGCAGAAAGTATTGCATCTTGAGTTTTAAGTTTTCTTCATTTGAATGTGTCTTAAGGTGGGATGTGCATGGAACTAGTAGGGAAAAGACATGATCCCTGGCAATGGACAATATCTGCTTGGCCCTATGGAGCATAGGATACATAAATCGTGGTATGTTCACTGCAGGATTGTTGGAAGTGGAGGTGAAAGAATGTTAAGACCCGTGACCCATCACAGTGATGTCCTCATGTAAGTTACTTTTTCTAGGCACTGTGAAAGATAGCTTGCCTCTTGAAACTTTGAAATCATAAATCATCTAGTCCTTTGGATATAATTCTCACACAAGGGTGCATTTATTATGCCCTATTTCTTAAAATTGCAGTTACCCCTTTACAGCAAAAGGACTGAAAAAGTTGCTGTGCAGGAACCTCTTCATTCACAGCTAAGGCTCATCAATACCCTCTTATTTTCCTGTTGCTGCAGTGTACCCTGGCAAGCAGTTACAAACTGCTGCTTAGAATACAATTGCAAGGGTGCTATGCCACCTGTCTTACCTTCAAGACGATGGGAGCTGTCAGTCCTTGCTACTTTGGAAAACGAACAGCCCCGAAAATGAAATCCACCCTGACTCAAGTTTAGCCCTCCTGAAATAAAAAAACTTTAAAAAATGGACAAGGTGGAAATCTCAATACTGATTTGTTTGATTCAGAATTGCTTTGTACAACTATTGGAGTGGTTTAGTAACCTTTTATCACATAAATGAAGTGCATAAATATCTGCATATGTGAAGCAAGAAGCAATGGAGTGTATACTCCGTGTTGCCAATTTTTGCAAGCCTGCTACTAAGCTCAGTTGCATTCTATGAGGATCCACAGGTGCATGAGCCACCAAAATGAATATGTTAACAGCAATGCAGACAAGTGTCTTGAAAAGAAGACTTCAAGTCCTTATTTAATTGAAGGCTTCAAACATTGGGGCTGTAGCATAGCATACAGTTTCTTCCCTGCCTTGGCTCAGTGTCAGGAAGGCACCCTGCTTCTGATGCCTGGAGTAAATTTGCTCCAAGACTGAAGAATCTCATGGAAGTAGTTTCTTGCAGGGATCTGTGTATAAATGCTCCATTTGTGAGGCAGGAGAAGCTACAAATAGCATGTTGCAGTATAGTTAACAAATTATATCAAGAGCTGTGGAAAAGTCGTACTGCTGCATTTTTAGGTCTGCTTGCCAGATTGGGGGCATATGCTGAGGGTAAGCCATTGCTAGTCATCCATTTGCACTCGTGCCTGGTATCCTTGCTTGTTTATGCCTGAAGTCTCAAGTACCTGGAGACATTTTCTAGTAATACTAGACCAGATTTTATATATTTTTTTTAAGTTTTTTTTTTTTTTTTTAATAGAGCCTTGCATTTAAAAAAAACCTGATCTATAACTGCTGCTGAGTTTGGTTTTGTTTTACTTCAGGGCTTAAGTCAGAAGTAGTGCTTATAGCAGCTTTCCCTGGAAACAAGAGGGATAGAAACCTAATAAAAACACAATGCAAGCTGAATTATCATGTATTCACAGATGTCTAGGAGATGGAGCTCTAAAAGAGGAGCAGATGCAATGGCTTGTGTGCTAACAACATCAAATCCAGTCTTGTAGTGTGTGAGCTGTCAAAGTGATAGCAGTCACTTAAGTGACTTAAGTATTGACAAATAGACTGGCTGTCCCTGGCTGATTTAGTCTGTGTTGCTGAACTCCATGTTTTGGAGCATCTTTTGGCTGTGGGGTGGATGGACCCATTTTGGTGTTTATGTGGCTGTTTGCTTATGGGTTCTTTCCTTTTATTTTTTCTAACTGTATCTGGCAGGTTTTTTTCTTTATCACCATGGATTCCTACTTTTGCTGGTTCATAGTTAATAATACCAAGAGAGTGGCATTCTGAGAGTAGCTTCTCACATGATAGTCTCTGTGTGCCAGGAGGCTCACTGGTGGTTTAACGTGGTTGTGAGGGATCTCAGGTTTCACCAGTGACATCTTAACCTGCTTGGGGATCACTGCATTGAAGCCTCAACAAGGTGTGTGATAGTAGTAAGGAAGGCAGATGCTGTGGTGACAGTGTTTCTGACAAGCAGCCAGTATTTCAGCTGTCCTTTATGGGTCAGCTTTCAATTCCTACTAGAAGGAGAGGTGTGATGGGTGGCAGCCATATAATGGTAGAGGAGGACACTATTTCTACTACAGGAGGTTATCCCAAGATGTGCTTATTACCAAAACTTTCAGGCAAAAAGGTTGTTGAAGTTTTTGTGGGAACACCCATGGTCTGGCATGGGAGCATCTGAGTTCTCTTCTCCCTCATCACAATTCTGTGTTTTCTCTCCTGGAACCCTTACCCATCATACTTCTGATTTGAATGAGTTGTCTCCTGGCCAGACAGAGGGCCATGCTGATGACCGGCTTGTCTCCCTTGCCCATGGGGAGAGGTGTGGGTGGCGTGATGCCAAGCTGTGTCAGCTCTGAGGCTGTATGCCTGAAGCATGACCAGCCTGCTTTGGCCAGAATGGCTCAGGGCAGGCTGCAGAGAGCAGTATTTCAAACCCTACAGTGACACCTCATGATTTTGTTATTGTTTGGGAACACATGCATTCGTCATCTGAGTCCTACTGCAAGGTCTGTGCTGCAAAGAGAGGGATTTACAAATAGCTTCAAGGGGAGGGAAAGTCTACTGGAAAGCTGTATTTTTTGCCTGTTTTGGTTAACTGATTCAGCCTTTCAAGGTCATTTAGGGTGGATTGATATGTTCTCATTCTCTGTGTGCACGGCAGTGCAAGGATCCTGCAGATTGCAATAAATGGGGAAAGGAAAGGAGCAGATTGTCCTACCAGAAAGTAAAAGACTCTTTCAGGATTGTGTAGGTTGTGTAATTTGGAGATCAACATTGCTTATGGTGAACAGATGGAGAGGATGATTAGAAGCTACAAGTGCCCTCCTGTGCTATAGGCCCAATGTCAGATAACTACCTCTACAGAAAATTATCACTTTCTGAAATTCTAGGACAACTGTAGGTTGCATTCTATGAAATTGAGAGAGAAAACTGGCGTGAGGAGGAGGGAGAGGATCTAGACTGCTAGCTGTGTGAGACAGCAAACTGCATCTCGGGAAGCTCAGATTCAAGGTGGTTTTAGTATCTCTGAGTGCTCAGCATTGTTTTCATGAAACTGTGCAAGAGGAAATTCCTGTTATTTCAGTTCTGGAATTCACTGTGGCTATCATGAGTACAAACCAGGGTGGTTTTTCCTTCAGTCAGGTCACCTGCCTCAAGAGGTCTGACAGGTCTGGCAGTGCAGTACTTACAGTACACCGGAGCACACATGCTAAAACCATGACCAAACACTGTGTTTTGTCACATGTGGCTGTACCGAAATGTGTCTGAGAACTTCTGGTTGAGAGCTGTACACCAGCATGTGTATTTTGTAACGCAGTGCATAGTTAGTACTCAAGGCCGGTTGTGTGAGGTGTTTTGTTTTGAAAGGTGTAGTTTAGGTATTAGTGAATGGCAATATTGTAAAGCAGTAGACAGTGATTAGAGAGATAAATGGTGGGCATACACTGAGTTGACCCATCTGACAGCTGGGAAGGAAGCAACTTACTCTGTGCTTAACTGGCAAAACTACCCACGTGTTCCAAGATTCCTGCTTAGAATTCTTACTGTGAGAACAGGGAGGGCATAAAATGGCAGGCTGGGAAATCCAGTAACTAGTTTTAGAACCACTGGTGTCTGACCAGTTTGGCAGACAAACCAGTGTCAGAACACTGTTCTTAATGGAGCTCTCTGCCAGTATTTTAAGCCTGGGATGAGCATTCTGCTTGGTAAGTAGAAAAAAATACTGAAATCCAGAACAGGAGGAGAGTAAAGTGTCTTTTTGCAAGGATAAACCAAACTTAACTACAACTTATAAAAGAGGAATAATTCTGTCATACTCATGGTTAAATCCATGGTAGTGAGTTAGGAGGGGAAGTGGTCCAGCTATTCATCTGGTACCAATGGAGAACAGTCCTTTCTTCAGCCATAGAAGCCAAAGTCTTCTGAGGCATCCATGAGCTAAGGAGCTGTGTGTAGCACTGGGCCAAAAGCAATGCCTGCTTTAATCCTACCTTCTTAAAGATGCCAAGGAGTGGCATTTCTGTAAGCTACTCTAAACAGGAGAGGCTCTGTTCAAGGCCTAGGGCGAGAACTCCACGTATTTGTGCACGTGTGCTCTGATCCACAATTGGCTCATACACAGTAGAGGCTATTTAAAATGGTTTTTCCAGCGGTGGTTATGAACCTGGAAGCGTTGACACATACTGTATTCTTAAAAGGTAAAAGAACATTTTATCTGCTGGCGCTCCTGAAGTTTATTCCTGATGGTGGTAAATAGAATGGTGAGAATATGCTACAGGAGGGGAGGGGGAAAAAGGGCAGTGGCCAGAACAGGACTGAGTATTGTTCTATTTTTTTGCAGTATATCTGTGCTCCTATGTGTGTAAACATACCTTGCAGAATCAGTGTGCAGCACTGTGGAAGGTGTTAGAGCCACGTGTATATAATGTACGGTATTACATACAGAAACTGTTGGTTAAATGAACACTAAGATTGTGAAGTCAGGCACTCAAAGCATAGGAAATGCCAGAATTAGATTTGTCTGCACAACCTTAATTCAGCCCATTTGTGCATATGCATTATGATACAGTCTTTAATTACATTATCGCATATCAGACCACTGAAATGATGGTGCTGACAGAAGATATTCAATGTTATTTTTCTTAATTCTTGTTGTTCATGTGGCCCTTTGGCAGGCATATTCTGCATACACTCAAACCTCATCTTAAAAACAGCAATTCCATAATATTATTGGTATAATAAATACATGTGAAAATTAACAGCTTCCCTGGACCTTCTCTGTGGTGTTTATCACTGTTACTTGTATATTGTAAAGATATTAATTGGTTTGCACAGTATCCAGCTGGTTGGTATTGTCCATTCTACAGATAGCAGGGGAAGATTTTTTGAAGGTGAGGAAAACAGCCAAGTTTGCTCAAACCCTACCTATGTTGCTACTGTCAACCTAAATCCTGGCAGGAATCCAGTTCATTGAAGTCTGCCTAATTGTGTATATTTATTTGTCTGGGTGGTTCTGGACCACCTGTGAAAGTGTTTAAATCCACATACCCCAGAGAAGTGCACTTGCTACTTGACTTAGGGGAACCGTGAGGAAAGAAAAGCATTTTCTACCCTTCTTCCAAAGCAAAGTCACTGTGCAGACAAGAGGTAAGAATCACATGGTAAGTCAGGTACTAACCTGACCAGGTGCTGCACTAGCTGGGGCTGGGCTTTCAGCAGAGTTGTTAATCCTAGGTAGATACAGGCACTTAACCTCTTCTATTAGTTCCCCATGAATTAGGGGTTGGAAGGGACCTCCAAAGATTGAGTCCAACCCTCCCGCTTAAGCAGTCACTTAGGGCAGGATGCACAGGAACACATCCAGGTAGGTTTTGAAAGTCTCCAGAGGAGACTCCACAACCTCTCTGGGCATCCCACTCCAGGGCTCTGTCACCCTCCCCATAAAGAAGCATCTCCTTGGGTTGAGGTGGAACCTCCTGTGTTCTATCTGGTTCCTGTTGCTCCTCACTTAAGCAGAGATAATCCTCTGTTCAGTCAGTGCAGAGGGGGAAATGTGGTTTTGTTGGACCAGACTTCTCCCTGCAAGTCATCAGAGGTACCTGCTGCTTCTGTTCCATGTGTGGGGAATCTATGATAGACTCCTTAATGCATCTGCGTCAGATCTTGACTTTAAGTGAAAACACTTTGTAATAATTGTTTGTATCTTTAAAACATAGCATCAGCTGACTGCAAAATATGGCCTCCACAAGTGTATGTTCAGGTATACCAAGTCAGAAAGTGGGGCTTGTATGACTAAGGGCTTCCTGCAAAGATTTTTGAACACCAACAGAACTGTCCTCCTTTTGGCTGGCAGATCTCTGCCAATTTCAATTGTCACATTCCAGTACCTAAAAGAAACAAGTTAATGGTCCATCAGGCACCTTATCTTTAAATATACAATTTATCTTCCTTTTGAGAGCTGGCTCTTCTTGGGTGAGCCCCTTCTAGAAAAAAAAAAGGAACATGACCATGCAATTAGAGTATTGTAAGGCATATGCACAGAGACTGAATCTCAGCCCATGCTTTCAATAGCTGAATTAGGAATGACTGTACCATCTGAGGTAGAGTGTTTTGTTGAATTCTCAGATTTATTCAGACTTTTTAACCAGAGAAGTTTTGTAATGTAAAGTTGAAAAATAGCAATATTATCCTGTAGACCTCCACTGCCCTTTCCTTCTCACTTATGTCATCAAAGAGCTGTTAGTTACAGCTACTCAGGAGAGAGAACTACTACCTGAGCTGGTGAAGTAATTGCTGGTAGGCTATTACTGCTGCAGGCACTGGCCACTGGGAAGTGTTTCTGCTACTAACTGTGAACTGCAACAGATGCATTGAGTT
The DNA here is from genome assembly GCA_033816785.1 of Picus viridis. Classification (NCBI taxonomy): domain Eukaryota; kingdom Metazoa; phylum Chordata; class Aves; order Piciformes; family Picidae; genus Picus; species Picus viridis. The sequence goes on from CM066568.1 coordinate 8,558,511, forward strand.
GGTCAGAAGTCCAGGAGTTACTCTAGAGGCAGGGATAGTGTCCTGCCAGGCACTCCAACTTCTTTTCACCTTTCTCATCGTCACCCATGCTACTTGCTCCTCTGCCCCTGCCAGCCTCTGCTGCACCTTTTTTTTTTTTTTTTTTCAATTGGTGCTGGTTTTCTGTGCTTTAGGTCTTTACACTGAGTCAGGTTACTTGCTCTTCACAATTTGGAAACAAGCAGTGGGGCCTAGGTTTTGCTGCCTTTGTAGTGCTTTCCACTGAATCACTAGGGAGCTTTCCAGCAATGGGGAAGAGCTGTGGAGAGGCTTGTGAAGCCTTTGGGGTAAAGCAGGTTGGCAACACAGTAGGAGTAGTATTCAGGACCTAGTAGGTTGAGAGAGGTTTTCCTCCCCCTCTACTGTGCCCTGGTGAGGCTGCATCTGGAATTTTGTCAGACATTAACACATACTATACATTACATATATATATTATTTTAGGGGAGCCACAATTAGGAGTGTTACAATTCTAAGAAAGTGGTGGTAAAGGTTTGACCAATATTTGATCAGCTTCCTGCTGATATTTACAGCAGATATTTGGGGGAGAAATGCCAAGTACATAACAGAGGTTATTTATTGTAGGCTAGTAAGAATTCTGTCCTCTGAATACTAGTACAGAGATTTGGAGTCACACAGTTTGACTTTGGCTTTTGCTGTGGGGTGCTTGTACCATAGTTGCTGTATTCAGAAACGCTGCTTTGCATTCAAGGGAGCACATTTTCGTGGCTACATCTGAAAAAAATTGTCTTAGCTCAAACAAGCAGTGTTATCAGCAATGTCAATTAAAAAACCCACATAACCTGTACAAGTTATTATAACTGAAGTGTAGGGAATGTCAAATGCAGCCATATTTGGGGGTTCTAGTCAGCCCGTTGAGTTGGTGATAGCATGATGTGAGGAGGGACGAAGATTTGCTGCTTTGCCAGTTTCAGTAGAGGCAAGGTAACTAATTTGATTCTGGATACTCTCATCATGAGTTGCTTGAAGGTGTTCAAATTTGCTTATGAAATAGTCCCTTCTGAGCTAAGGAGATGGAAATGAGACACTAAAAGGCTTTCTTGAAGTGCTTCCATGTTTCTCAGCTCAGAACATCACATTTGATATTAATATTAGGTACTGAGGCAAAGTCATCAGGTAGAAAAGGGAGGAAATGTAGAAATAGTAATTTTCTTGTGTGTTTCCTCAGGATGCTATTTTGAGGCTTTAAAAAAAAAAAAAAATCATGCTTTGCTGATGAGGCTGCTGTAAACTGAGGAAGTGGCAGATGTAATTGAAGTCCCAGGGCCCTGCCCTAGCAGAGGTCCAACACTGGCAGTGTACATATTGCTTATATGAAAGCGAACAGATGGATACATTTGGTCAATTCTGCCGAGTTCATATGGAAACCTTCAGAATTTATCTCTTACTATTTTGAGTGGAATACTTAACTCTCTTATCTGCTGAGAGTCTGTTCTTGCCCAAGATGGGTGCATTTGTAGCTTTGAGCAGGGAGCATTGCCTTACTGTGGATGTCAGATCAGATATGTTTATCTGATGGAAGTCGCCCCCCTATCTTCCTCATACTCCAGGACCAATTCAGCTACTGAAGGAGTGATCTGGGTTGTTTTGTGGTTGGTTGTTTTTTTTTTTTTTTTTTTTTTTTTTTTGTTTTTTTTTTTTTTTCAGTTTCTGTGTCATGAGAACTGTCAGATGAGTCTTAATCATGGAGTTATTTCTTGTAGTGAAAATGCAGGAAAGAAGAAACACAGCTTGCTTTTCAGATGCTAGACTGATTACAGAGGCACGTTTTGGTTATTGTTGGAGTAGGAGGGGGGGGAAGGAAGGAGGAGTTTGAGAAAACAAACCCAGCATATTTTCTTTAAGGAAACCACTAATTTTCTGATACTAATTTATGCTAAATTCTTGCTGATAGTTTTTGGTGTTTCTCAATTTAAAACAACTGAAAGCAATTGAGTGAAGGGAGATGAATGGAGAATCAAGAAGGGTGTAGCTGTATTAGAAGAACACAGCTTGAAGTGTTAATACTTAGTCTCAGGTGGGGGGAAGGGTGAAGAAAGGTGGCACAAATCTGTAATGCCTGCAACAAGTCTGTTTTGAGTGTTCTTCTAAGGTGCTCTGTGTGTGCATCTTTAATGATCTAATAACATATGTTACCTATAGTGTCAAGTGAAGAATTGCCATATGACTAAATTGTTGTGAAAGCCTATTATGCAGATAGGCCAGCAGCTGTATTGCCATCTAGCTGTTTTTCCAAGAGTATAGCACAGAAAAAATATCAAGTATCTAGACACTCTGGGTGACAGTTCTGCTCAGTATTCAGCTTCTTAAAGGAACTGTTGGAGCAGGTCCAGAGGAGGGCTGTGAAGATGATCAGAGGGCTGGAGAACCTCCCCTATGGGCACAGGCTGAGAGAGTTGGGGCTGTTCAGCCCAGGGAGAAGGCGGCTCCAGAGGAGACCTTAGAGGAGCCTTCCAGTACCTGCAGGGGGCCTGCAAGAATGCTGGGAAGAGTCTTTTCTAAGGGCTTGTAGTGATAGGATGACAGGGAATCGATTGAAACTTGAGGGCCGATTTAGACTGGAGATTAGGAAGAAATTCATTCCAGTGAGGGTGGTGAGACAGTGGAAGAGGTTGACCAGGGAGGTTGTGGATGCCTCCTCCCTAAAAGTGTTCAAGGCCTAGTTAGACAAGTAGCCTGGTCTACTTGAAGGTGCCCCTGCCCATGGCAGGGGATTGGAATTGGATGATCTTCAATGTCCTTTCCAGCCTAAACTTTTCTATGAATCTGTGAAACTTGTTCTTGTGTTTGGAATCATACAAGAAATAAGATACTTTTATCAAAATGTTTTAGCTTTAAAGCCTTCCAGAAAACCTGTAAACAAAGCAGGAAGAAAAATGAAATCTCTGATATTAAAAGCATGCTTCTATGAAGGCTACAGTTGTGTGAGTGCCTTTTAAGGAAAATAAAATCTTTAACCATTTGCAACTAAGTTTTGCTGAAAATGGGGGACAGAAAAGAAGAACAGAAGCTGAGCTCATTGGGAGAAAGAAGGCTTGAATTTGACCAAATAGTTGCTTCTCTATTCCTGCCTCAACTTGAGCCATGTACTTCACACGAAAGGAACCCCACCCACCATTGTAGAAAATTATCTGTTAGAATCCTATCATTGTTTTGGTTGGAAAAGCCCTCTAAGATCTTTGAGTCCCCCCACTGACCTAACACCACCATGGTCCCTAAACCTTGTCTTGATGTGCCATGCCTACACATTTTTTAAACACCTCCAAGAACAGTGACTCTGTGGGTAGCCTGCTCCAATGCTTGACCACACTTTTCTTGGTATCTTCCTTGGAGGTTTTGCTTTGACAGTGTTAGTGCTAGTTTTGGGGATTGCTATGATCTAGCTGAGGATGCTCTTACCAATATCAAATTTTGTCAAGACATGCAATACAGAAAGACCCATGGATACTATTTAAAATATGCTTGTTAACAGAGCTTTAAGTCATTTCATTCTCCACCTTTCATCACATTCACACATGTGGGATGGACATTAACAGATTGAGCTACATCATTTCAATTCTGCAGCAGTGTCTCTTTGCAGGAATATTTTATGTAGTAATAATTTTCTGCTTATTACAGATTTTCTAACTATGTTAATGGCAGGAGACTAGCCACAGAGACATTCGTGAGAACTACCTTTGCAGTGATATTTAAACAATTTGTTTGATTTTGCTTTAGCTTACCTGCTCATGCCTTTTTTCATTCTGTTGTTGACCTTAGGAGAACTTTTGTGTATAATCATGGCTCTTTCAATTACATTTAACTTAACAAAATGGTATGCAAATTCCTCTGATGTGTCATTTCTGAACTCTCTGGGATTTGCAGTGTGTATGCTGTCAGGTGGATACCCCTTACCTGCATGGGCATGTTTGAATAGCAGCTTCCCAGCAGCTCCAAGACCAGTTGCAGAAGGCAGCATGTCCTAGCTGAGGATGCTTTCTTACCAACATGGGTCATGCCTTGAGTTTACCTTAAGCAAGAGGTGCTATCAATATCCATTTTCTTGTGTAGGATAATGGAAAAAGTAAATCAGAGATAAGTTTATGGCAAAGGGGAAGTTCTATATAACTCACATTTACCATGTTGTATTGATGATTTTATTGTTGTTTAGAGAAACTCAGAGTTGTGGGTTTGTGGCTGAAATGTGTTACTGGTATGGGAGTACTCTTGACTGAGAGCTGAAAATGAGGACTTTTGCTTTGAGGGCATATTTTGGCTTGCACTTGATGTAGGTTTGTCCATGTGTAAACATGCTCTTAGGATGCAAATAGTTAAAAATACTTATCATTGGTGCTTGTATCAGTTTGTATCAGAATCAAAAGTCCTAGTGTAAAGTGGTGTTGTAAAACCATCCAAGCCAAACCCAGGGAGATTGGAAGGCAAGAAATTACCTGAATTAATTGGTAAAAGATATATTTACCAGCTTGTTGAATTTTAGTATAATTATTTTTTATTAACCAAAGCCAGCATGTTTTAAATTTGGCTTTTTCATAAAGATTTGTAGAACGAGGTGCAACTTACTCTGCTGGCTATGTTTTATGCCTTTACATTTCCTAATCCTTGTCATGAAGATAGAGTTACTGTCTCAAAGTTATGTGAACAGAAAGATGGTCGCTTGGATGTGTCATACAGCTCATCTTGGCACGTGTTTGTGCACAGTGTGTTGTTACTGCATTACTGAACTGGATTATTTAGCCACATACAATAATAAGCATGGTTAGTGTCCTGCTTGGTTCTCTACAGTACTGAAGTTCCTCTGTGGAAAGGAAAAATTCAAAGCAGTCATCACTTCTGCAGTTGTCAGATTTGGTTTCCATGTTCGTACCCATTTGCTGTCTGGGTCTGATTTTTCCATTAGTTTGCCTCCTATGTACAACTATGGCTTGCTGTCAGAAGTGAGTAGTCCAAGGATAAGACAAGGGAAGATCAAGCCATCTGTCCTTGGGGTAAAGGAAATTATATGTAGTTCAACTTTCTCAAGTGACAACATTCATTAGGTTGTTGCTACAGACATCTGTATGTAGACACAGATAGGTTGGTATTTTCTGAGCATAATAATAAAACCCTAACCTGATGTTCATAGATGTTTAAGCTTTTTTCAGCAATTCCTTTGCATGGAGCTTTTTACAAACCTTTGTGGGAAATGTGCAATCACAGGAAGCGAAACCAGGGGCCCACTCTGAATTTCCTCAGACATCCTTCTTTGTTGCTGGCTTGGTTTGGATGTGAGTCCTGGTTAATCGTGTGTACTCAACCTATGTGTATATTCTGGGTTCTTCTGTCTGTGGTCAGTGTTAGTATGAGCTCCACTATTGCCATGTGAAGAGCACCTCAGCCATCTCTACTGAAAAGAAATAAATCCCAGAGCTGAAGGTATGAGAGATGGGAGGGAAGAGATAGTCCTCTCCAGTCATTAATTTCCTTATATGAGTTTTACTTTGCTTTTTTGCTTTAGTTGTATTTGTTTGGGCAAGTGTCTTGCCACTTACCTTTGCATTTGCATTTCCTATTGATTGGCAATTTTTAAACTGTTTATTGTGCTCTTTTGTTTAGCTGTTCAAGAGCTAAAACAAAAGCCACCAGGCCCTGTGAGGGACACATTTGCATGCGGCGAGCGTTGCCCGAGGAAATAGTAATTGCTAATGCATATTTATGTGGCACAAATTTGCCATTTGTTTATGCATAAAATTATCAATAGTGCAGGGCGGCCCAGCCGTAGAAAATGGTGACCTTTTTAGCTTAATAAATAGAAATCAGCTGTTATTGTGAAGAGATCAGCCATTTATTCTCTGTTGAGGGACACTGTCGGGAAAATGTAGATTGGTGCTGGCAATATCATTAAATGGAGGGCCAGTGACCCTTTCGGTATAGTCTATTATACTTTATCTAATAGGGGATAAATGACTCTGGTTGGCAAATAGACAAAAAAAAAAAAAACAAAGTAGAGAGGGAGGGGGGAAAAGGCAATAAAAAACACTCCAACCACAAACGAGCAAAACTCCAAAGAACAGAACAAGCCCAACCTAGCTCTTCTCTCCAGACTTCTCTCAGCCATAGAAACAGGTAGATACTGAGGAGGTAAACCTGCTAGAATACGGCTGGTATTTTTTCTAGTAGAAATGGGACTTTAAAAGAAAGCAACAACAAAAAAATAATGGAAAAACCTCAGCCCCAAACCAAGCCCCAAGCCCACTCTGTTTAGACTAGTTTTGACTGTTTGGGAGTAGGGAAAAAACAACCAGCTAATGATTCTTGCTAGTTCGTGCCATCAAAAGTAATGTTCTGAAAAACCCATACATGCACAGGATTTTTGGCTGGTGAAATGAGAAATTGGAAGTAGGAGGTAGGGTCTTTTCTGAAGACATGTTTTCAAAAACAGTTGGTTGTTGGGTGGTTTTTTCTGTTCTTTTGGGTTTTTTCTTACATGCATTCCATTTTTTGAGTGGATAAAAATTTGCCAGATTGTACCCCGAGACACTGAAGACCTCATCTGCAGATGATGTAGCCACAGTTGTTTTTTATGCTGCTCCACAAATTCATCCTAGCCTTAATGGGCAGACTTAAGAGTTAAAACCTAAAAGCCTCAGGAAGTTCTTGTGAGAATAAAAGTACAGGCAGCGAATCTCCTGCTTCTGTGTTTTCTCTCATTGTGTTCTCTATAGTGCACTGCACCGTGCATAACTGGAAGCAGCACAAACCACCCTGCAGGTGAAATGTGGAGAGATGTGAGTCACAGTGACTGTAAATGGTTGTGTTTGTGCATGCTGTGTGGTGGGCTGGACATTTGAATTATCTGTTTAGTTTTTTATCCCTGAGAAAGATCCAACAGATGTTTGTGATGGCAGTAGATTACTTTGCAGAGTCGATGTTTGGTTATGAGATGACTTTATCTGCATACCCAGCCTGGTTTGGTGATATGAGAGCCCATCCACCACACTGCAGGCCTCTGCCCATGCTTTTCCCTTGCTTCAGAAAGTCCTGCTGTCACTCTGTTGTGGGGAAAGGCTGATCAGAGGAATTTTGGGACCTTGCTCTGTTTATTTTCTGAAAAACTATCACAAGCCAATGTTGTCGTCATCACAGAAAAGCCATGATGCCTTCCTGGTGGCCTCAGCAAGAGGCAGAGGCTAACAGAACAAAGAAACTTGCAGTTTGCATCAGTGGAAGTTGCTTTTGAAGCAGGGCTGTTTGGAGATGATGATGTGGAGGCTGTGGTCAGAGGCAGGACTTGTCTCGAAGGCTCTAGAGATAATTTTTTCAGCACTATTAAAATTCAGGGAAAGGTATTAACAAATTTAGTGATGCACAGTATGTAAACATTAATATAGGCTATGTTGGGCAGTGTGTGCTGTACAGGATAATGTTGTAAGAGTGTATGCTACAGGTTGAGACTTCTTCATACCTAGAATTTTTTTGCATACTGGGACAGTCTTTGGAAGTGGTTTCTTCAGTCTCCTGTTTGTGCTTTTCTCTGGATTTAGCTCTTGTGTGTAGAGCTCTTGCCTATGTCTGGAACACTGCCCTTACAATCCTCCCCAATAATGGTAGCCAAACCTTGTTGCTGCCAAAACAAAAACATTGAAGGACATGTTATGGCAATAGAAAGAAAGCCAGAGACATAGCTAAAAGTATAAATTGTCTTAGGTACATCCTATGAAAACCATAATTATGAAGAAAGTAAATTTAATTGAAGAGTGGGATCTAGGTTTCTTTGCATGCCAACAGGGCCTTTTTTTGCTAATTCTATCACCCCACTCAAGGCCATTCCCAATAACCACAATTTCTGAACTATGATGTTTGAGTATTATCTTATGATCTAATTAATAGTTGTAATTAGGTGATATTTTGCCTTTCCAAACACACTTCTTATTTTTACTTCACCAAATTAATTAAGCTTTGCTTATTCCAGATAGATCTGATTTTTCTAAAGGGTTGTTTCCCATATAGGTATTTCCAGTTCTGTTCCTAAAAGCAATCGTCCTCCACATGTCAAAGTTCAGAGCCAGTCATTAGCCTCAATTCTGCTTTTTTTCTGTCCTGACAGTCATACATCAGTCCTTTTGAAGGATGCTGTTTGACAGCAACTAGAAAGTTTTCATGTGGATAAAATTAAGAAGAAGATAGTTAAGTCTGTGTGGGAATTTAAACTGGGGGCCACACTGTCATAAATGAACTTGGATCCAGCTGAGATTCTGACTCAGGATTTTCACAGATTGCATTGGGTTGGAAGGGACCCTCAAAGGTCATCCTGTCCAAATCCCCTTGCAGTCAGCAGGGACATCTCCAACTAGATCTGACTGCCCAGGGCCACATGCAGTCTCACCTATGTCCAGGGATGGGGTCTCAACTACCTCCCTGGGCAACCTGTTCCAGTGTTCCACCGCCCTTATGGTAAAGAACTTGTTGCTAACATCCAACCTAAATGTACTCTTCCCTAATTTCAAACCGTTGCCCCTCATCCTGTCTCTACAGGCCTTTATAAACAGTTCCTCTGCAGCATTCTTGTAGGCCCCCTTCAGGTGCTGGAAGATTGTCGTTGGGTCTCCCTGTAGCCTTCTCTTTTCCAGGCTGAATAACCCCAGCTCCCTCATCCTATCCTTGTAGCCCAGGCACTCCAGCCCCCTGATCATTTTTGTGGCGCTCCTCTGGACCCACTGCAGCAGGTCCATGTTCTTCCTGTGTTGTGGGTTCTAAAGCTGGACACTGTACTCCTGGTGAGGAGCACTTACCAGAGCAAAGCATTATGGGCTGCTGAAGAGATCCAAGCTGCTGCCTTATGGATCTCATGTGTTTACCTTGTGCCACAAAACATAAGGATGAAACAGCAGCAGCCATAACTGTAATAGGTGCTCAGAGAGATCTGGAGTGCATTGTACTCCTGAATTGTGGAGGGTGAGGTGGGGTTTGGGAAGTCACACTGTCTGTTAGTCACTGAAGTTCTGGGCTTTGCCATACCTGAGGGAGATGCCATTCCATTACCCATGCAGGAAGGTCAGGTACAGCTCAGAGGACATCAAGGCAGAGGTCTAAGTCAAGGAGTAAACGTGTGAGGAACTCTCTTACTCGAGGGTGACAGCTGAGAGCAGAGGCAGGTGCAGAGGCCTTTTTCCTCCCAGTTCTGTACTCACACTGTTAACCATGCTAAACAGGCTAATCATGCAAGCAGGTTTGGCTGGGGATATAAAACCAGAGTCATGAGTATCATCATAGTATTAGTCAGGGTTGGAAGGGACCACAAGGATCATCCAGTTCCAGCCCCCTTGTCATGGGCAGGGACACCCCATACTAGATCAGGCTGGCCAGAGCCTCATCCAGCCTGGTCTTAAAGCCTGGTCTTAAAAAAAAGTGTAGGTTAGCTGTTTAACCACTAGAGAAAAACAGGAATATATAGTTATATCTTTCTCCTGTTTCAGTTTTGGTATTGATTTATCATGATAAGAGGTGCCACTTTAGTTCTAATGTCTCCCTTCCTCCCTTCCCCCCCCCCCCTAATTTTTTGCTGTCATGTATTTCTATGGCAGCTTTTCCATGTGATGTATTTTGGGTCACACATTAATTTACACCAGCCTTACTTTTGCAAGAAGTTCATGGACTAAATGGTGCGGGGAGAAATGGGGAGGGAGATGTCTAGCAGAGCTGAGGCTTTTGTTTCATGTGTTGGATGTATTTTCTTTTTAAAATAAATTTGTTGATATGCATTTGCTTTTATTTTTCTAGCCTCCGTCTTGCTGATGACCGGGTTCCTGTTTGATCCTGTTTACAAGCTTCTGAAGAGTGGAAATAACCCCCAACTCCTCTGCATTGGGTAGGAGAACAAAACCATTTAAAGACACAGAGCAATTACTCTGGAGGGCTAGCAATATGGAAGAGTGTGGTATGAAGGAAGAGCTTGTAGAGGAAAAAGGAGAAGGTTACTAGGTTACCACAAAAGAGATTAGTGTACACGGTTTTTCTCACCCACTCTTTTGGTCTGGGGAGGAGGGGGAGAAGCAGGCATGGGAATATCAGCAAGTAAATCAGGATGTTCTCCAGGATGTGTAATTCTCAGTGTAAATGTTTTAAGTTTATCTGTGCTTTCTGTTAGTCATTCAAGATGCTTTGCAGTTCTGTTTCAATCTATAAAAAAAACCTCCAGACAGATAACTTCTAAAGATTTTTGGGTTTGAGGATTTTTTTTTCCCCTTTAAAATTTACTGGCAAGATAAAGAATGTTCCTTAAACTACTATAAACTTGTGGAAGTATGTGCAATATTTTAGTAATATTGGTGTGTGAGAATATAGCTCTCAAGTACTGATTTTTATTTATTTATTTGGTTGTTGTTTTTTTTTTTTTTTTAACAAATGCTTTCTGAAATCACATTTCTTGTAGTTAAGGAAAGTGGATGGAAAAAGTTTGGTTAAAACTGTTGTTGGCCTGACAGGAGACTCTGATACAGGCAGTCCCAGAGTCTGCTTAGTACTGTTATAGTCTTCATGCTTGACCTGATTGCCATGGATACTAAATGCTTGCAGAATTAAGGTTTCAAAGATAAGTACCTTCTTTCAGTGTGTTGTTTTACCTTCTTGTTGTGGACTTTAAAAACTAGAGTTGAATATGGGAAATGCTGTTGAGTGTGATGAGTTTATCCGAGGGTGAGGCTTCACCTAGCTTGACCAGATTGCTATCGTAGCTGTGCGTTGTTGTATAATTAGTGTCTTTGCAAGGGAAATAGGAATTGCTACCATGTCAGTATTGGAAATGCAGCCAGGTGACAGGTAGCACTTGTGTCTAGTTTTCATGGATGGAAATGAGGAAAAGATGTGGAAGGTAGTAGAGACAGCCAGAGTCAGTGTAACTAAGATTTAGGGACTAATCTCAGATCAACCACTGTGACAGCGTTCTCCATTTTAGTATGAATTTGTCCACATCTGGAGGGAGATTCCACTGTTCTTGTTGGGACAAAAGTTTGAATGAAGCTTTATTTGATTTACTGATGATACTCTGCTGTGAATCAGTGCTTTTCTGCTTCTTAGTGAGACCTTAGGTATGAGATGTCAGTGTAAGTTGTGGTATTTTAAAATGATTCACTGAGAAATGAAAAAGTTTTATGATTCACTTTAACTATCAGAAGTTGGGTGTGACATTCTTGTATTTTTTTCCTCCCTTTTCTAAGTAAGCTTATCAAAGAAAAAATCACTGATTTACCACCCAGGCTTAATAATCAAGAAAGTGAAACTTCTATGTTAGAGATTAAAAAAAAAATAATCTTTTGACTTGCTGCTAAGTTATTTTTAACTAATAAAAGCTTGCTGGGCAACTGGGGTTTTTTATTATTATTATTTTCTATTTTTTTAAGGCTTTCATTCTGAGAGGGGTCACTAGCCTCTGAGAATTGAGCCACTTCATTGACAAATGTCCTCTGAATTGTAGAGCATTGATTAGAACTTTATGCTGTGGAGTCTTACTTTTTAATGTGGGTGGTGGTATCAACAAATATGGCTAATAATTGTGATTGAGTTTTCTTTCAAAAGGTCTGCCACCTGTAGATTAAAATGTGCGCTGCTACACATGGTAATTATCAAGACTGAAGGCTGTGACATGATCTGTTGACCTTTTGAAATTAAAACACTTACTGTAAAGAAAAAAGACACCACTTTCTCCATCTATGTAGATATAGGACATGTCTGTATATTCAGCTATATCAATACCCTGTACTGTATCTGGGGGGGTAGAAGATACTTTGGATTATGTTATACCTGCGTTTCCTGTCTCTTCCTCTACAAGCTTGAAAAGCTCTCACAGGTTTTTTTTTGTATGTGTTGAGAGATTTTTTTTTTTTTTTTTTTTTTGATCCAATGGAATGCTAAAAATATTCAGGTGTCTGAGACAACAGCAAAACATCTTTGAGTCACCCTACAAAAAGAAATGAAACTAGTTCTCTCCATGCAGGATGAAAAAGAAAGGGTATGGGAACAGATGTCAGCTTCAGGCTTTCTGTAGGAGCATTTGCAATATGGGAGGGGAGCAATAACCCAGCAACTATCATTGTAAAAATTATGAAAAGCACTTTGATGGTCCTTTTTAAAGTCAGTTCACTAAGCAGGGGCCAAAGCAAAAGCCTGAAAGGCAACTCCTAGTTCACCATGAACAAACTCAGCCTCTTGCTGCTGCTTGCTGCCGAGAATGAGTGTGCTTCTGCGTACAATAATGGTGAGAAGAACTAAAGGAAAATAAAGGATGCAAGTGAAAGATTTTCTGTTTTCATATGAATACTTGAACACCAAGCAAGCAAAGAAGCAGCAATTTTAGCTACACTAATGCAATAGAAGACCATTGCACCCAAACTGTCTCAGCAGAACTTCCTGCATAATTAGATTGTAAATCTTCTCAACTGAGGAAGTTTTGCCCAGGGTCAGATTGTCTAAGTAATAATCCATTCTACATAAATTAGAAGATTTGAACTGCTGGGATATATTATTACATTAGTTTTGGGTTTTATTCCTAATATAACTAAGGAGAACAAATGCAACGATTCTTTTTCTTCTCTTCTTTTTAATTATGTTATGTCTCTAGCTTTCGATTACCTCAGAAGGCCTTTCCTGTAGGTTTTGGGATTTTTCTGAGCAATGATGATGAAGCTGCCATCTAGGCAAATTAATACATATTTAATAGACTTCAGAAAATGATACCACAGAATCCCTTGGCCACCAGATTCTGTGATATCACTTCCCCAGTTAAGCATTTAGTCAGAGACGATGCTGCTCTTTTTGTGCTGCTGAAATTTTATCTCCCACTATGACCCCATTGTTCTGAAAAGAACAGAATTAACGTCTTCAGGGTAAGGGTTAATGGATGACACCTAATGACTAGTTTACAGTAAGCAGGATGCTACAGTTTTCATCCAACTATTTTATTTGAGAATAAAAAAGATAATGGGTCCTTGATGTACATATACAGCTATGTGTAAAAGTGACAGGAGTTATTTGGGCAAAAATTGTCTGAGATCCCAGTGTTTGGTGTGCTCAAAGGGAGCAAATTTCACATGCTAGCAGAGATTCATTTTGACTTCACTGTGGTTTGTGTGTGGCTTTTTTGTTCCACCTTTGAATTTCACGATGAAGTGGAGTGCCCAACGTTTCAGGAGAGCCTTTTGGACTTAAAGATTTCGTGTGTATACTCTGCTAAAAAAGAGATGTGGAGTGGCTTCTGCAAGTGCTGGCAATGCTGCCAGCTTCCACTACTTGGGGCTACTTTGGGCATGTGCCAAATCCATAGTGCCTGTTAGATGTGCATTAGAGATCTAGACCTTCACAGCAGGAGTGACTGGTGGCAGGATTGCAAAACCAACTTGATCTAGCTCTGTCATAGCTTTTGCTTTTGTTGTTGTATCTGCAAGTGTTGAGGAAAAGACCTTGGGAAGACCTTATGGTGGCATTCCAGTACATGGAAGGAGCCTACAAGAATGCTGGGAAGGGAGGAGAGGACTAAAGCTTGAGGAAGGCAGATTTAGATTGGAGGTCAGGAGCAAATTGCTTACAGTAAGGGTGGTGAGACACTGAAATAGATTGCCTGGGCAGGTTGTGGATGCCCCCTCCCTGGAGGTGTTCAAGGCCAGGCTGACTGAAGCCTTGAGCAACTTGGTCTAATGGAACGTGTCCCTGCCCATGGCAGGGGAGTTGGAACTAGATGATCTTTGAGGTTCCTTCCAACCTAAACTGTTTTATGTGTCTGCAAATCTGTGAAAAGGTTGGCTTCTGTCACTAATGATGTTTTTAAATATGTGTTTGTTATTAAAAGTTCATATATTGCATAATGGTAATTTTCTGTTTTTTTTGCAAGAGAAGGAAACTGGGATGAAGGAGGTACTGAATTCTTTATTTCTCACCTAATTCAATGGTAGAAAAAAATGTAAAATGGAAAGATAATTCTGTATTTTCATGTACAGGAGTGTTTTGGTTGTAATGTCAGTTTCATGAGTTCAGCTGCCTGGTGCGTCCATAGTCAGTCTGTTCTGCAGAGCACTTACAGCTGAAGGCAAAACCAAAGTACTTTTAAAGGCCCTGGAAACAAGGGTGCTCCCAGACACAAGGATGTATGGTCAATCTTCTCCCAATTGCAGTGAAAGGAGCAGCCTTCAATATGCTTTTTTTTTTTTCCTTTTTCCTACTGCTGTGAGACAGATGAATGTAAAAGAGGAATATTTTATAGACATGAGGAAAAAATGAAGAACTGTTAAAGCCCTTTGAAACTGATATTTTGGCGAAACACCAAAGCATTCAGGTGTCTGTGGAAACGTGCAAAGTCACTGGAAGTCAGGAGATAAAAACATTACTTTTTACTTCCACTTAAAACCCAAACTTGCTCACATTACTGCCATAACAATCCTTATAAAATTACTTCTCTGTATTTAAGGTTTTCATTGTTTAACAGCAAGTAGCTGTGCCTTTTCTCAGGAACGCTAGATATAAAGAAAATCAGAAATCAGACCTCAAGACTACTTTTGAGGCAGAAATAATCCAACCATTATTTCTGGTGTAAAAGGTTTGTGAATAGCATCGTTTGCCTAGAAGCTGTTTTCCAACCTAATAACTCCCGGAATAATGACCTAAAACTGTTTCCAAGAGGATTAAGGGCCATATAACTATTAGGAAGTATAAGTTTTCGAAAACCCTTCTTTCTGATTGGTGGGGAGGTGAGTTCTGATTTAGGTTAAAGCTGCTTGCTGACGAGAATCACTCTCAATCTCTCTGAAGTCGAAAGTGTTGAAATAATCCTCTGGAGAAGGATTGTCTGGGGTTTTTTTCCCTTTATATGTATAATATATGTGTATATATAGATATTGCTATAATGACCTCAAAGTTGGTCATTTTAGCTGGGTTTTTAATCTGTTTGGGAGGGGCTTTTAAAATATTCTTCCTTAGTTAGCTTTGAGCAAAACCATGCAACGTGGGCTGAGATTGCAGCTGAATGCTTATCTTTTTGGTTAATCATCACTTGAACGCTCTTCATTGGAGAGACTGTGGAACAAAGAATTTGTCTGTAATGATACTGATGGGTTTTTTAAGGTGACCTGTAAAGGGGAGGGAGGAGAAAACATGGTCTTAGGATGATGGGGAATATCACTTGTGCAGGGTTCAGGCATTAAGGGTTGGAGGAATGCATGGATTTGCAGCTGAATCTATTTGATAAATTGCTGCTTGCTGAGTTGCGTTTTAGAAGAGGCAAAACTTCCCAACTGTGCATCAAAATGCTGGTGGCAGAAGTTCACTGCAGAAAACAGGTAAATTCACACTGAAGTGGTTGTTAACCACCTATTGGTTTTCCACCTTTTTGAAATAACAGGGAGCTAATGCTGTAGCTTCTGGCCAAATCCCAGGAATGTCTCAGCAAATCACACCGAAGACCTGAAGTCACCAGTGAGTTCAGCCAGCTTTATCTCAGGGCAGTTTCATTGCCAGCAGTCGGAATTGGTTTGCATCTGTCCAAACAGCATATTCATAGAGTAAGGTGAAATACACATCAAGTATTAGCAAAGTAAAATAGAATTCTTTTATTTACCTGAGGAATTTGCATCACCAGCTTTTCACATATTTGTAATAATATGCATGTAGTGTACTCAGTCTGACCTTTAGGTAAGTCTGGCCTTGTGTGAAATTTCAAGGTGGTTTACTAGACCTTTTCGTGATAAGGTAACAGTTAGAGTTGTCTGTCAGCTGAGTTGTTACAAAAGACAGAGCTAGTTTTGTGGGCCATTGAAATCCATCTTTTGAAAATGCAGAGGGGATTTAATCAGTGATGGTACTTAACATACATCTGGACTGGGCCCTGTTCTGAAAAAAAATCACTCTAATTTTTGCTTTGGTTGACTACAGCCACAATAGAGAGGAAAAGAAGTGTTTGCTGATCAGATCTGGGGCCAGATTCTTATTTCTGATGCAGGATGCACAGTGCCAAAAATCTGATGCATATGCTTGTGAAAGACTTTTTTGGTTCTATATGTACTATAAATACATTCCACATGGCTTTATACAAAGCTCTCTGTTATTTCAGTAAGTCACAAGCTACTAAGCCAGATCCAAACAAGGTGAAGCTCTGAATAAGGTTCTTTAACATTTTATGACTTTGAAACCCTGTTTTAGAGTATATTTGCTCCATTTAATTTGTCTTTGATCTCAGCTGGATAAGCATTGAGAAGATAGGCAAAATTTAATGGGGGAGATCTTTTCACAAAGATCTCTTGTTGCAGTTAAGCTATCAGGCTGGAGAAAGGTCTTCTCATTTTTGTGAGTTGAGGTTTTGATTTTAAACCAGGAATATATAATTTTAGTTTAAATAAATTGTTTAAGGAATACTGGTGCTAGAAGATGTTGTTGGATGTGAAGAGGTTTGGCAAAAAAGTTTGCCTAGTGCAAATACAAGTCCTTTCAGGGTTTTTGGGGGGTGGGAGGGGAAGTTCTGTGTGCTCTCTCTACTCTGAGCTGTAGGACTGAGGGTGCAATTGTGCAATATGGTCTTCCTGAGCCCCCAGGCAGGTCTGTCCCAGGAACTCCTTGGAGTGTCCCCAAGCAAGCAGTAAAATGAAGTCTGGCTACTGACTACCTAACTATTTTCCCTTTTTCATATAAGAACTTTGAATTGCAGCATTGTAATTAAAAAGATAAGAAGAGAGAGTAGATTAACTGCAGAGGTAAAATAAAACTGAAGAATGTGGTAAACCTAAGCACTAAACTAAGAGTAGAATTGCAGAGATTTTCTTGATTGCAGCAACAGGTTGGTTTGATTGGAGTTGTTTGGTTTTGTGTTAGTTGGGGTTTTGCTGGTTTGGGGTTTTTGTCTGGTTATTTGTTTTGATTTTTCTTTTAAACCACCAGAGTAAATTGAAGTTAAAGGAAGGAATATTTTTCTCCCTCCCTACTTCCCCACCAGCAGCAGCTTGATGTTTCCAATGGAAAGTGCCGTTTTATTCCCAAAACTTGTGGTACAAATACGGTGTCATCCTATTTAGTTGCTTTGTCCCTTACTCATACTCTTTGTTATGCCTTCTTACTTTTTTTCCTGCAAAACATGAGCTTTTATGATGTCTAGGAGAGTAAACTGTGCACTCCCTGCCACACATCATCCCCACAGCCACCAAGCAAACTCCAGGCCTAAGACAGGTTGTGATCATTATTTATAGCTGTGAAGTGCTGGTGGATTTGGGAAGTAAGAATTTTGGGCAGCTGTAGTGCATGATGGAGTTATGGACTGGGTCTTGTGGAGGCAGTGATAGCAGAGCAGGGCTATGGGATCTCTCATTGGGTTCTTGGCAGTCATAGTCAGAACAAGCACTCTGCATCCCTTTGCTCTGGTAAGGGAGGAAGTGAGCATCAAAGTGTACTGACATCCTGCAGCTGTTTTTTTGGTGAACCTCCATCAACTTAGATGAAAGAAGCAAAATGTGTAGATGTTTAATTTATGAACAGTCTGGTGGCTTGTGCCTTCCTGCTCAGAATAGGGCACAAGATAATGTCTTGACTGACAGCTGGGGAGTACCGAGTCCTCACCCTTGGAAAATGAGGCCTCTTTGCAGCATCTCAAGTGGAATGCCCCAAGCTGAAGCACCTGAAGGCTGCAGCTGCTTCTGGGTCATTGGATGGGAGCTTTCATAAGGAAAAGGTAAACAGAGGTCCAACAGGAATTTGTGAGATGGGAAAGCCAATGGCTTCCAATTTCTACACCTTGGAAAGGGTTAATGCCGAGGTGCTCTATTGTATTAATGATGGTTGTTTCTTCACAGAGCCCGTAGGGCTCTTTCAGAAGCCTCTCAAAACAATGAGTGCAGTGAGGCTGTTCTGTCTAATTACTCCAAGACAGGGATGCTAAAGAGGAATTAATGACAGTTGACAAGTGCAATTAATAATTATAGCAAAGCTGGGAGTCATGCAGCAGGCAGATGACAATAACAGGGTAACTGTACATGACAGCTTTCATCCGTTCTTCCTCCTCCCCACCCCCTCCCACCCTGCTTTTTTTTTTTCTCTCTTATACCCTTTAATATGAGCTGCTGTGTGTAGCCAGGCCACACTGTGTGCAGGCAAGGAATGAGAAGACACTGAGATCTAGTTGCTTAGGTTGCAATTTCCAACCTGCCCCCCCCCCCCCCCCCCCCCATGTCCTCCCAAAAAATAAGATTAAAAAAACTCTAAATACATTACCAGCAGCACTAACTTAGCTGCACAGGTTTCTGCTAGCTTTCATGGTCAGGTGTTGACAAGGCTACTTAAAATTCATGTTGGGAGAGTGGAAAGAGAAGGGGACAGGGAAAGGCAGCAGCAAGCTGGAGTTGAAGTGGGATTTCCATATCAAAGGCCAGGCCTTTGGCTCTGAATGGTAATTAAAATACCCAGATTTCATCTCCTTGGTCAGCTCATGAAAAGGAAAAAAAAAAATTAGAGAGGATTTTTTCACTCCCTTTAGACTACAGTACAGCAAGCAGTAAATTAAATGAAAGTTGAGCTAAAAGGTGCCTAACGCTTCAGTCTTTTGCATCTAATAGAATCTATGATGTTTTTAACGCATTTATTCAGTTCACATCTTCATCTTGCTGTGATTATAAAGGATATCACGTCTGCTTACATTTATTGGGCACACATCTTGGCCTTCCTAGGGTTGTAAAAGGATTTCACTTTGCCTTATGTTGCTGTTGTGTTACGGCCTTTCTGGTATGCTGTTTAGCTTTTTGGGGGTTCTTTTGTTGTTGGTTTTTTTTTTAAAGGGGGGAGAAAATGTGAAAAGGAAGGAAAAAGGTACATTTCCATGTAATTTCTGGCTGGTCATTGTAGGAATCACTGACAGTGAGAACCAAATGAACACAAACTTAATGAGGCATGGGGAACTAGTAATGAGATATAACAGCCTCTCACCTTGAGGTTGCTTGTTCACATCTAGACCGTGGCACTACTGAAAGTGGCCACCAACCAGCAGTTGTATGGCAGTAAATGTGCAATGTTTTGTCACCTTGGTGCAGTTCCTAGTGGATATATAGTGATGAAATGAAACCCCTGTTTATATTTGTTGGTAGTCCCTCAGGGACAGGAACTGTGTGCTGTCTGGATTCCCTGCCTTTGACATGGGTCACGTTTGAGTCGGAGTTACGCTGTCATGTACGACATCTTGACCTGAGCTCCTCCTTGGCTTTCTTGGTTCTGGGCTTCTGGTACATGTGGTGTGGTCTCCACTCTCTGAAGCTATTGGTCTGGGTTTTCACCAACAGTGGGTGAACACTCGATGCCTGAGCCTTTTACCAATACTGTTCATGTCCTCGTGTGCCTTTTGGTTTCCTTTAGATCTGGGTTGGCCAAGCAGTTTCTCAATTCCTTGGTTTTCTGCTTCTGGGTTTGCACCACAGTAAATCTGTGGTTGCACTCTCTTGGCTGAATACCTTGTGGGAAAAAGCAGGGCAGTGCTTTTCAGTTCTCTTCCATAGCTACAGAAGACTGAAACCTGGTTTTAGAGCCGAACATCTGTAACTGAAGTGACCAGGCTGGGCCTCACTTACCTTAAGGGCTGAGTCAGAACCTGTTACAGGTAACTGAGAATATCTCTTCTGTCCCCACTAGATGATGGACCAGTTCCTTAAGCTGAACCCTGAAATCTAGGTTTGTTTTTTTTTTGGTGTGTTTTCCTATGCTTACCACCAGAGCAGATGTTTGTTTTTTGGCATCACTATTTTGGTATTAGGCATATAGGTGTGGACAGTTCTGGTAGTGTTCTGTATGTACAGTTGCTCTCGTGGAAGGGTTAAGAGCAGTTCCTGTAAACAAAACATAAAACAGTTATTATCAAAATTTTAAAAAGAAAGGGAAGAAAACCAAATTATTAATACTGTAAAGAATAACAAGAACTTAGTGGTGAGCCAAACTAAATGCTCACTGGACTCCAAACCACCTTGAACTTTAGACATTTGCAAATCTCGACGTGTGTTCTAAAATCTGATGTTGTTTTGCTTCCTTTCCTCTTTTTCTTTTTGCCCTTTTCCTTTTCTCATCCTCTCTAAGGCATGCTGTCCTACACCACCACCTCCACCCCCTCCTCAGCTCAAGTGCATCATTTTCTGCTATTGTGTTTAAAAAAAACACCCTCTGCTGCAGGGGCTCTGAAATGAATAAAAATGTAATCCTCAATGTGCCCATTGTGCACTCTCATTTGTTTTTGCTGTATCGATTTATCAGCGGAGGAAAATTACTCGCTGGAAGAGAGGATGCCAGTCAGAATGACATTTATTTCATAGTACAAGGAGGTTCTCCAGCGTGTTTCCATGTAACCCAGATATTGGAGCTGTAAAAGGGCTTGTAACAAGGTTTAGTGCTATGATTAGATCGTGCGGAGCACCTTGCTTTCATAACAACAGGCGCTTGGCTGGAGCCAAGGCCTCAGGTTACGGTCAACTTTTTTTTTCCCTTTTAATTCCTTTTTTCCCTTAACACAGTATTTGGCATGCACTCCCAAATATTCCCCTGTTCAAAACTGAACAGTGCAAACTCAGTGTATTTGTATGGGTCTTGAGCTTTCATGTCACTGAACTAAAAACGAAGGAAAAAAAGATAAAATACTTGATCTTTTTAGTTTAGTGCTTCCCTGTTTCTAGTGAAATAGCCACGTGATTTTAATTCATCAAACCAAATCTTGTCCTAGAGTGATTGTAAGCCACACTTGCTCAAGGTGAACAATTACCTGTAAAAATGAAACTTATTCTTTACCCAAGAACTTGTAATAGTTATATACACATTACAAATAAAGGTGGGATTCAGGAGGCTGAATCCTGGCCTGGGGCTTATGTTTACTTGGTAATTTGTGCTGGGGGCTTTGCTTCACTGATTCGTGTTCCATGTCTGTCAAGATCAGCAGCCCCTTTTCAGCAGTGTCCCAGATCAGGTGGCTCAGAGGAGGATCCCCAATCCCAGAATCAGTTTTCTTCCACAGGTCTCCTCTTCAGCAGATGAATGTTGACTGACTTTCCTTAGCATTTTATATACCTTTGGAGAAGTCCTGTTAGGAGGTATTCGTAAAACTCACGACACATTCATGACTATTTAAGAATGTGCATCTGGAAATAACCTTATGGATTGCCAAGGTCATCCTTCCAGCATGGGTATTGATAGCATAGAACTTTTTCATACATTTCCTGTAATTTTATTTTCCTAGCTATGAAGTTGTTGCTAACTTCTGTATATCATTACTTTACCTGGCCATGAACTTCAGCTGCATTGTGTAGCAGGGAGCTTTGGAATGAAACCTATCCTATAAGCTTGGAACTGCTACTGCCCTGTGCAGGGTCACTAGTGCTGGCCAGGAGCCTACCACTCCTGACCATGCAAGAATGTGGGGAGAGAAACAGTAGGAGGTATGGGAAGTTATGTCTGTGTTAAAGATTGCTTGATGCTTTCCCTCCTAAAACTCTTTTCAGCTGTTTATATCTTTGCCAAATGATTTCAGCTTTGGCTGATATTTTCCATTTTGGGTGTTTGCCTCAGACATTTAAAAAAAAAAAAAAAAAAAAAAAAAAAAAAAAAAAAAGACTTTCAGCCAAAATGGCTCAGCTGTCCCCAAGCTGAGAGAAAAAAATAAGATGTTTTGCTTTTATTAAACATATTCTTCCCGCTGTCTCAGTGGAAAACTCAGTTCCCAAGTTATAAGCTGTTGAAATGCTAAATTTCTTGTATCCAGTGGTAACTTTGAGTGATAAAGTTAACCAGGTTTAACTAACCCTTGAAATTCTTTGCTAGACTGTGAACCCACTGGCCCATGTCTTTGCTGCTTTTCTCTTTGGGACAGTGGCTGGGGAATAATGGTTAGGGTGAGCTTAGCTAGAATTAGTTTCTCCATCTGCCTACATCACTGTTTCTGTTTTAAACAGAGGATAATGCTGTTTCTGCAGCATTTTACTGCTCAGCTACATTTGTTCAGCTGCATTTGAACCAGACAGTTAGCTGAGGATCTTGCTAGGTAAGCTTGACCTAAACTGAACTGTTCCTTTCTAGTTTAGATGAGATGTGTTATTTTCCGTCTAAAATTCAGGTCAGAAATACAGAGCGAGCAGGAAGGAAACAGTAGCACTGAACTGCGCAAGAGAAAATGAAGTGCCTGGCAAAAGCAGAGGACAGTACTACTACTTTTGGTAAAGCCGGGAGCGTGCGTACAAATAGGTCTGATGAAACTTGTCACAGCAGAGAGAGAGAGCAGCTCTTCCCTGGGGTGACCAATGCTGCTTATTTGCTTGAGGCACCCCCTTTCTGCTACAGTGAGCTAGCAAATGGGCAGGGTGAGGAAACGGGGGATGTTCTTCTAAGGAATAAAAAATGGAGTCTGTGAAAATACAGACCTGAGGAAGGGAGATCTCGACACAACAGATGTGAGGTGGACTGAAGTAGCCAGAAGATAACCTAGGCAGCTATGATGGCTTGCATTCTTGAGGCCTTCTATGGTTTAGGAATTCTCTTCTGTTAATACATTGGGTGGATTGATTGATTTTTATATTTCTTTTCTCTTTTTCTGCATACCCAAGCAGCTATTTGGACTAAGACACTGATTCTGGTAACAAGACGACAAATGGAAAAAACTAAGTTTAGATGGTGTTGTTATCTTAAAATAAATACTTCAGTAACATCCAGGCTCAAGCTATTTAAGCATATGGAAATGTATGGAAAATCAATATAGTCCTATGTCAGTTTTTGCGTCAGAATCAGTGTGTGTCTGTGCCGACAAAATGGCATGCATCACCTTTCCCCATCTGTTCAAAGTACATTTAGTGGTGCCTTGAAAAGCTTTTGCAAGTCATGGTACAAATGCACAACTGGATAGTGCAATCTAGTCAAGCATTCTTTTAATTTCTTGCCTGAAAAAGAGTAAAATAAATTAATTTTCCACCAAAAAAAACCCCAAAACTAGTTTTAGTGTAAAAATGTTGTAGTTATCCATGTTAAAACACTTCTCCCCACCACCATATCAGAAAATAGCTTCCAATGTGGATAAAATCCAAAATCAATTAGTTCAGTTTTAAGTTGCTTCAAATTTCATTGTTGGTTTTTAAAGAAGATCTTCCAGATTGTCTCTAAACTTTCCATGGGAGTTAATTTAGTTAAAAGTTCTTTCCAGCCTAGAGGAGCTGAAGATTTGCAGACATCACCAGTAAAAATAGTACCATTAATTCCCACACAGTAGTAGAATCATAAAATCAGTCAGGGTTGGAAGGGACCACAAGGATCGTCTAGTTCCAACCCCCCTGCCATGGGCAGGGACACCTCATACTACATCAGGCTGGTCAGAGCCTCGTCCAGCCTGGTCTTAAACACCTCCAGGGACGGGGCCTCAACCACCTCCCTGGACAACCCATTCCAGGGCTTCACCACTCTCATGGTGAAGAACTTCCTCCTCACATCTAGCCTGAATCTCCCCACCTCCAGCTTCATTCCATTCCCCCAGTCCTATCACTACCTGATAGCCTGAGAAGTCCCTCCCCAGCCTTCTTGTAGGCCCCCTTCAGATACTGGAAGGCCACAATGAGGTCACCTCTGAGCCTTCTTTTCTCCAGACTGAACAGCCCAAACTCCTTCAGTCTGTCCTCACAGGAGAGGTGCTCCAGCCCTCTGATAGTCCTCGTGGACCTTCTCTGGACACCTTCCAGCACGTCCATATCCCTCTTGTAATAGGGGCTCCAGAACTGGATGCAGTACTCCAGGTGGGGTCTCACCAGAGCTGAGTAGAGGGGGAGTACCTGACTAGTCCTTGAAATGTCACTTTCTTTGTAACTATTGACTTTCTTTTATTGGCTTTTTAGTAGAGCTTCTCAAATAGTATGTAACAAAACCACACCACTCTTACCTGATGAGTGTAGGTGTCCATCCACATGATTTCATTGATGATTTTTACATAAAAAAATTCTCTTTATGCTCATAAATACACAGAAGATCAACACCTAGCTCACTGTCTACATGTTGTCCTAAAACACAAGACTTTCCTTACGTGCCCTGGGTTATGCCTGTTTAAGGACAGAGTATAGGAGTATGAAATGAACTCACAGAGCCTCAATCTTTAAGGCAACCTGCACAATTTTGAGATACTTATCTGTGGCTTGTCTTTGTTGGTGTAACCTGACTCATTTCATCCATCAACTCCTAGGTCTCCTTTGGTAAAAATCCTGGTAAATCTCAATGTACAGCAGATGAAGAGCAATCATCATGTCCATCTATGTAATCAGAAGGAACTGTATACAGGCAGAAGTGGGTGCCTGAAATGAGAGCTGGTCAGAGTTTAAAATGTCTATTTGTTTGTGAGGAGTTCGATAGACTGGAAGGCTGTAGAAATCTTGTGGAGCAAATCCTTCAGATATTAGATAGAGAAATGCTGTTCCTGATTCTGTGGTGAAAGATTAAATGATTGAAGCATGACCAAGTAGATTAATTTGAGAACTTTAACATCATAATGTAGATTGAGAACTTCTAAAATCTTACATAGAGTTGGAGCCAACAGGGATCAGAGGAATGTGTGTCTAATCCGGTTCCTCCTACAGCTTTAAAGAGATCTCTAATTTTCTGCATCAGAACTAATGAAATGCAAAGTTTTATACATGTGCAAATTAATAGTAGCTCATATTGTGAATTTCATCCTCTTACTGTAGTGTTCTATTTGGAATAAGAGCCAAAAGCAATGGAAAGGCTTCCCTTTTGAAGCAGTATTAGAACCATTAATCAGAAAATCTTGTATTGTGATGTTTGTTCCTCTTCACCATTGCTGAGTCTTGCTTTCACTTGTAAGTGTGAACTAGCAGATTAGACACTTCCAAGGGCTCATTCTGTGAGGTTTTACAGGTGATTTCAGTTTAATGCAACCAGACAATTGTAGCCCTGGGGCTTGGCTAGGTTATAAAGCTGCTAATCCAGACAATATTATCCGATCACATGTTGTGCTTATATGAGAGACCTCTGCCTTGAATAGTCTCTCCCTGTGCTTGTAAGTGGGTTTGGTGGTTTGGGGTGGGGTGGTTGGTTTGTTTCAGCAGTGCTATAAAAATGAGACACAAGTTCAAATTAAGATTCTGAGCAAGTCATTAAAGTTATGTAACGATCTCTGTACCCCATACATGAGATGCACACACAGCATATATCAGCTGGTTCATGATGTTCATGTGTATGTTCACCTCAGCATTTGCAAGGGGGTAAGGTGATGGGCACTGACCACTTTGAAAAGTGAAGTTTGTTTTTTAGCTCTAGGCCTTCAAGAAGCTAAAGCAAAACTATGGCAATGTTTTATAAACAGTATTGTCAAATAATCAGAAAGCAAAGAATTTTGTTTGTTGTTGTGTTGTTTGTTTAAAAAAAAAAACTTTTGGGGGCAAATATACTTGATTGGAAGAAGCTTTTGGGGCAAAAGAAAGGAAGGTAAAACTGTGTGTCAGTCTCAAATCTGGACATCTCTCTTCTGGCAATGTAGTTTGCTCATCTCTAATGAAATTTCTATTTAGTTTCTTATGTTTGTTGTCCAGTCCTTTGAAACATAAGGATATGGTTGTATTAAAACTTGGATGAAAGCTCAGGCCTATTGCTGTCAGTGCTATGGGAAAATAAAGCACACTGTTCTGATACTGGTACCTTCATAACATTGCTTTGGCTCAAGATGTAAAGTGGAAGGAGATGCTGTCTTCCCAAGCAGCCTGTTATGGATGGAAAGAGATCTCTTTTCTGCTAGTTTTATAGAGTAAAACTGCTTCCCATTCCTCTTTTGAATGCCACTCATTTCTCTGTATGTTGCTCAGCAAAGAGGAAGAACTTTTTTATGTTGAGGGTGATGAAGCACTGAAGTGGGCTGCCAAGAGAGGTGAAGTCTTTGTCTCTGGAGTCATTCAAAGCCTGCCTAGGTACCATGCTGTACAACCTGCTCAAGGTGATTCTGCTCTGGCAAGGGGGTTGGACTAGATGATCAGCAGAGGTCCCTTCCAACCCCTTTTATTCTGTGATTTTTTGTGAACTGATCAGGAATAATCCATTTACACTTGTCCTGCTTGGGAAAAGGAAAAATAATTACCAGCTACACCTGCCCCTCTCACCTGAGCTTGCTCTGGATGATCAGAGGGCTGGAGCACCTCTCCTATGAGGACAGACTGAAAGAGTTGGGGCTGTTCAGTCTGGAGAAGAGAAAGCTCTGAGGTGACCTAATTGTGGCCTTCCAGTATCTGAAGGGGGCCTACAAGAAGGCTGGGGAGGGACTTCTCAGGATATGAGGTAGTGATAGGACTAGGGGGAATGGAATGAAGCTGGAGGTGGGGAGATTCAGGCTGGATGTGAGGAAGAAGCTCTTCACCATGAGAATGGTGAAGCCCTGGAATGGGTTATCCAGGGGCGTGGTTGAGGCCCCGTCCCTGGAAGTGTTTAAGATCAGGCTGGATGAGGCTCTGGCCAGCCTGATCTAGTGTGGGGTGTCCCTGCCCATGGCAGGGGGTTGGAACTAGATGATCTTTGTGGTTCCTTTCAACCCTGACTGATACTATGATACTGAGCTGAGTCAGCTTGCTGAAGTTCAGCCCTTGATTTAGCATCAAGCTTGCTTCCCCTCTTCCTGCTTCCAGAAAAAAATGGAGTAACTAGATGCTGTTGTCCAAAGAAATCCTGTTGGCAGCAGAGATATACTGGGGTGTGGGAGAATTCAAGTAATGTTTTTGGACTACTTCCAGGCTTGAACTAACTTTAAGGAGGAGGAGATAGATAAGACTAGAGGGACTGTGCAATACTACAGTTTGTGGCTATCTAGTTTGATAATGTTTTAGAGAAGAACAGAGACCCAGGGATTTCCCCTTTAAATTTCTATTAACTTTTTTGTTGTTCATGACTTCAATTTCAGGCAGTTGTGACAAGGTCTGTAATGTTCACCATAAAATAGTGTAGTTCTGATTTTGCAAAGGCTTGGCAGGTTCACATCTTAGTTTATGTATCTGCACAATCCTCCTAACTTCAGCAAGGCTATTGATGTGAGCAGAGTTACAGGCTTGCTGGAGTCTGTAGGATGTGAGCCTTACAAACACTACGGCTTTTACACTGGGGAACACTAATGTCAAATGTGTAATTAAAAATCTCTAGGACAGGAGAATTTCTGAGCATGTGCAGTATCCTTTTTGTGAACCTCAGGATCTCAGCTGGTTTTGGTGAAAAACACAGAAAGCAATTAGCTTGCATCTTAGAGGCTAATAATAACTGAACCTTTTGGCAGATTTTTGTGATGGGATGATTTCCTCTCGGAGATACAAGCCAAATGAATTAAACATGTTTTTAAAAAATCCCTGACTAACACAGACATTTTACTGTCAGAGGTGCATAAAACTAGAGTATTTGCAACCCAGACTGTTATTTCGCACTTCAGACCTTTTTGTGAGGATTGATCTCAAATTTACACAATTTTAGAGCAGTTTTCCCTTTGGAGCCACAGTCTTGCATGTTCTGCTTCAGATTTGATCACATTTCATAAACCGAGTGTCCTTTTACTCCGTCTGGTAGATGTTGAAGTGATTTCTTCCATTTGAAAAGTAAAGGTCCAAAGAGGTCTTCCTGGATAAACAAAACTTGGTTCTAAGTCAAGCAGCAGGGGGTGGGGATGCTTGCTCTTGAAATCAATGATGTCTGAAATCAATGATGTCTGTTTTCCCCAAAAAGACAACGCTTGTAAGCAGGTTTACTGCCAACTGCTGTCTTCGTGTGGTTCAGCTCTGACCCAAAGTGACCTCATCACTGCTCTGCCAAGTTGTTCGATCCCTGGAATCACTTGGGCTTTGTGGTTTCTCTGAGCCTCACCACAGATTCAGTGACAATGAGAAGGGAGAACATACTGCCTGTATGCGTGAATGTCACAGTCATCTCTGTGGATAAGTCTAGTATATTTTAAAGAAGGAAAACACTAGTTTGTAAATGTACACAGGAGCCCTGTTTGTGAAGAGCGGTAGGGATGCCCCAATAATACTAATCTGGAGCTGAAGCTCGGTTCCCAGTCTTGCCACAAGCTTTCCCAGCTGACCAAAGACACAGCAGATCATGCATGTCTCTAACTGCAAAATGTAAAGAGCAGCATTGCTTCAAAAGAGAGCAGTGAGGATGAGTGTGCGGTATACTTATGCAGCACTTGAGTGCTGCAGTGCTGGGGGCTGTGTTGGGCCAGAGACACAAATGATGGCTGCAGTCATCCCTGGGGTGCCAGGTGGGTATCCAGACCTCATTGGTAGAGGACAGTGTAATCACACACTGAACAGCAGTGCTCTCCAAATAGTGAAAAGCAGTGCTAGCGGGAAGAAGCAAGAACTGCTGGAAGACAGAGGAGTGACATGAAAGGAGATGTGCTCCTAGATAATTTAGTTGAATTCAGTTAGGATTGAGTGATATGCAGGCAACACCAGAGACTGATGCCTGATACATGACAACTACCAGGCACTGGAATGACATGCTTCTGGAAAAAGACAGCACTTTCCCTTTTGAAGGTGTAGCTGGCTTTATAGTGCATCCAAATAAGATATAAAGTTCCCCAATCCTCTGTTTCCTATCTGTGAAGTTAGCCAATGTAGGAGGATGCTGGGACACTAGTAATGGTATCAAAGGAAGTTGCCTCACCCTGCCCTTGACTTGTTGTGGGTCAAGTTTGGTGCACTGTACAAAATTTCAGGGAAGGTTTCTGTGTTTCTCTCCTACACAGCCAAGCATGTCTGATGTGCAATGAGCTTTCTAACTTTTCTTCTTTTTTCTTAACTGTAAGCCTAGAAGGTTTTGTCTCTTCTGCTGAACTGTGAAACACATGCTGATTCTTCTGAACAGGTATCCTAGAAACCAAACGTTTATGCCTCTTAGTTTTAAAACATACAAAATAGTAGTGTTTGATCTTACCTCACACCTCTACCACCATTTTTCTGAGCAACCAGAAAATGCTGTAAATGCTTCATTCTCACCTGGGGCTCTTGTCCGGCTTTAGGAGTTCTTAGTCTCTGTTCCTGTTCCCATTCCCTATCAACAGCAGTGATGTGCAAAACACAGACTGAAACCGTTGCAGCCTAAGGTTAGTGTCTAGGCTGAGAATAGATCTGATGAACTGCAGACTTGGATTTTTCCGTGGAATCTTTGTCTCTTCAGTTGTTTTAGCAAAGGAGACGAAAGCCCAAGCAAACATTCACGAATCTCCTACCAGGAGAATTACTCCATTCCCTTCAGCTTCTTGCTGCACACATTGTCATCTTCTCTGAGGTCTGTCGGTTTTGTAGGTGGAGCTGTGGATTATTAATGCAGGACTCCTTGAGCAGTGTGACTTCTCTGTGTGTCTCTTCTAGGCTTGCAATGGAAATGCAATGCTGCTTTGCATCCTGGGGCTTAGGTTTCTTGAAAACAGCACTCTGACAAACCTTTTTTAGATGAAAGGTAAGATGAAGCAAATTACTATGTGGCGTTCAAGTCAGTCTCTTAAAAATAGGCTTACAGTGCCAGCTTAGGTGATTTAGGTTATCCTATCTTGCATCCAGTTGCCTTCCCAGTAAAGTCACTGTCTGGTGCCATGTCTTTGAGAGGTAGCCATGGTTGAGCCACATCTGCATCTTCAGCTTTATGAAGTCAGGGGCAGTAAATATCTGTTGAACCAGTGAAGAAGGCGGCAGCTGGTACCGTTGTGGCAGTGCAGCACACGATCTGGCCTAATTAGCCGTGCCGCAAGGCCAGCCTTTCTAGCTCCGATTGTTTTAGAAATACAGTGAAGTGTGACTGGACATTTCTGCAGAGTAATTTGACTGTTGGTCTCCACCCCGAGATCTCCTCTCTTGATCCAGGGGTACTGGGGGAAGTGCATTAAACCTGGCCCTTCATTTTCTGATGAGTTGTCAGTGCAGGGCTCCATGTCACCTCACTTGGGTCCCAGTCCTAGTGTTGTCCTTTTTCATTGTAGTTCTCAATGCGAGTCTTGCCCGCAGTGATCTACCCTGCCTGGAGCTCTTTGAAAGAATAATAGCCTACGTGGGAGTTGCTTAATAGAAGAAAGAAATCAACATAACCTTTTTACTGCTTTCTACCTATTTCTTTCAAGTAACTGCAAATAGGGGGAGACCTCCTCTCCTCCTTCTCTACTGCCCCTCTGCCCCAGCTCTTTCTCCACTGTGCCTGGGACTAAGCAGTAGATGTTACATGTATTAACACCGTGCTCCAACACAATGCTCCTGGGCATGCCCTGTGTGCAAGTCCCTGGCAGCCATAAATTAATTAAAAGTAGGCAGCAACGCTAGGAGGAAAAAAAAAAAAGAAAAAGGGAAAAAAACCAACCCACCAAACAAAACAAGTTCCCTTACCCCTTCCCCCCCACCCCTCTTTTCTTTTCTCTCTCTGTGGGTAAATAGCTAATTCCTTTGTTCCTTGCTGCACTATTTCATTTCTGCCATCATTGTCCTCATTGTTCTCTGAAACAGGAGGGGTCTGGGCCAGGAGCAGCCAAGGTCTTGGCTAATGACGGGAAGTCTTTAAAGTTTGCGCTGCATTTCATCTTCTCTGTGGGAGTTTTAGGACGCATCCAGTGTTTGATCCCCACCGTGCAACGTTGCTTCTAGTTAATTAACAGATCCCCATTACACTCTCTCATCTGCAAGCACATGGGAGGCCTATCAGGAGGTAATTCAAGGCCAATCTGAGTGATGGCAGAAATTAGAGAAACCAGTGGTTTTAGGGTTCTAACGTTCAGGAATAAAGCTCTCTCTTTGCAGAGGTGCCTTGTAAATCTGCACTTGTTTTGTTGTATCATTTTAAGGGTTTTTAAGTGATCTCCTTTGCAATCAGATCTGGCTTGAGGGGGTGGTTTTTTAGGAAGTGTGTAGATGGGAAGGCAGCTTATTTGTTTTGCTGCTGCTTTGCTGTGCTGGCAGCCTGTGTGGTGTACAGTTTTGAGGGCCCAGTTGAAACAAAACCGCAGTGTTATTAGCAAGATGTTTTCACCTTCCTTTCATTCCCAGCTTCCCTGTTCCCACCAAGCCTATTATACAGGTTACGAGTGTCTTATGGCAACTTTTTTAGTGTCGAGTAAAACCACCACAGGCCTCCCAGCTGCAGAGCATTGTCAGGCTTTGAGCTAAATACTGCATCTCTCAAGAGTGCAACCTTCTGTCGACTTTGAATGTTTAGAGTTGTCTGATATTTCCCCCTTCTTTCCTCTTCCCCTCCCTCTTCCCCACCCTATGAGCAATGACCCCCTTTAACTAATGAATTAAGAATTGCTCCTGCAGTTGCAATTCTCAGTTCAGCACTTGGCACAGAGAATCAAACCAGGGCTATTTAGTGCAGCGTTAAATGGCCCACCACATTAGCCCCCTGGCATGCTAAGCTATTAGGTTGTTTTACTGTTGTTAAAGTTTCATTTGTTAGGTGGAGTTGCTGCTCCAACAGAAACTTGGTAAAGTGGGAAGAGGCAGACAGCCCAGTGTCTTGTGGATGTATTGTGCACCTATAGGAGACCAATGTTTCCCCCTCTCTCTATGAGGCTTTTGCAGAGAAAGGTTTTTAGCTTTGTTATCAAGTGATCCTCATTGACCATCATACTGTGGCAGGGAGAAATCAAATAATTTAGTTATTGCTTACCTGCTCCTCTATCAGCTCTCAGACGGACTGCAACAAAGTGCAATACCCTAGCAGGGAGCCTCCAGCACCTTAGGAGCTCCAGATAGTGTCAAACTTTGCATACCACATCTTCAGCATCATTAGCTACTGCTGGGCACACTTGCCTGGTCCTTTGGGCTCCTCACTGCATCTCAAGGGAAGCACAGCGTGTAGGGTCGTTCTCCGTGTGCAGATGCTGAGCGGACTTGACAACCTCTGAACAACTGGAGGCTCATCTAGCCTGGGCTCTGCAACACGTTACAGCCTAAAATTAATCTTTCTCAGAAATGCTCCAAAAATCCCTCAAAACAGGCTGTCATGGGTGAAGGAGTCACCACTTCCTGCTACCAGCAAAAAAGATGTGTTATTTTGGTCTGGTCATCAGGGCTGTCTTGAAGATCCTGAGCATAGTTTCTGTAGCTGCAGAACACTCTGGGGGGGTGGAATTCATCCCTGGCCATAAATTTGATGTAGAAGTGTAGAAAATTAACTAGAAAGTATATGCACCTGTCATTTAGCACAGTGTGCTTGACTTTCCAATGCTCATTCTGAGTCTTTATCTAAAAATAGTATTAGTTTTCTGCTTGTTTAAGGAGCCTGCTGTCTTATACTCTGAATGAATATCTAATGAAAATCTGCAAATACACGTATATAAAAAAACCACTGAAGTTGTGCCATGAGCTAGAGTGACACACAAGAAAAAAAGGAAGGGCACTAAAGGGAATTATTTGGTATTTGAGCCCCAAGTACTAGTTTGAATCCTGACAAGGGTCAGCATTGTCTTCTGGGCTTTAGAATCAGAGTGATTTGGGTTGGAGGGGACTTCTAAAGCTCATCTAGTCCAATCCCCCTGCAGTCAGCAGGGACATTCTCCACTAGATCAGGTTGCTCACAGCCTTGTCCAGCCTGACCTTGAAGATCTTCAGGGATGGGGCCTCAACTGCTTCCCTGGGACACCTGTTCCAGTGTTCCACCACACTCATGGTAAAGAACTTGTCCTAACATTCAGTCTAAATTCCATCTAATTTTAAACCATTGCCCTTTGTCTTATCCCTTACAGGCCTTTGTAAATAGTCCCTCTGCAGCCTTCTTGTAGGACGCCTTCAGGTACTGGGAGGCTGCTGTTAGGTCTCCCCGGAACCTTCTCTTTTCCAGGCTGAACACCCCCAGCTCCCTCAGCCTGTCCATGTAGCAGAGGTGTTCCAGCACCCTGATCATTTTCATGGTCCTCCTCTGGACTGTTTCCACCAGGTCCATGTTTGAGTTGTAGGAGTTTGCTCAGTTCACCTGAGTGATGCCTCAAATTTCTTTGTTCTTGTTGCAGTGATTTGCATCCTCAGCTCTACTTCTTCTTACTTGATTTTGGGGGGCTGAGGCAGTGTGGGGCAGTGAGAGAGGGAAATGATGCACTCATGTGCAGTCTTGTTTAATGTGGTTTAGGTGTAATGAAATGGGCAGCACATTCACAGTTAAGGCACCCTGTTGCTGACATGACTGGGGTTGACAGGGTCCTGAGCTGCTAAGCAGGGATGCTTGGATGTGTCAGAGGGTTTCAGAGAGAATCCCCCTGCAAAGGAATCATGTGCCAGTATTGTAGAGTGCTTGTGCCAGCCAGCTTGCAGGGTTGGTTTGGCATTTGGTGTCTTGGTAGCGGCTGCCAGTGCGTGTGGTGGAAGAGAAGGGAATAGACAAGAAAAACACATAGGGGTTTAAAACAAAAATGTAGAATTATTTGCTTTGTGCCATATGGATGCCAATATTTTGACAAAACCAAGGCCAAAATTAATCATGCCAGGTTAGAGTTTTAGTTCAAAAACATATGTATAACTATCCCCCTGAGTGTGTGTTACCATTGTAGGAGAAGTGGAAGCCCATCACACCAGTTCTGCTGTCCGTACTTTGCCTGTGGTACAGGGACTTTCAACTCCGAGATTTAAGTTTCAAATATGGCATGTGGTCAGTCTGTGGGTGTTGATTTCTAAAGGAACTATTCTGAATATCTCCTCCAGTAATGTGACCTTTGCACAATGTACCTCATCAAATTTTTCGCTCTGCGTTCATCAAGCACCCTTCATCTTGTTATACCCAAGCATATTTGTCAGGCGTTACTCTGAACATGTTTGGCTCTGCATTTAGGCACAATACTGTTCTGTACTAGTTTGTGATGTGGGCCCTTTGCTTCACCGCTAAAAATGTCTTATAGTGTCTAGCTTAATCCACTTCAAAAGCAAAGCTAAACTGTACAACGACACTCCTGACAAGGAATAAGGATGACAGTGGAGTAGAACTGTTCTGCATTAGTTTTTCAGGACTCTTTCCTTGTGTACACAAGTCTATAGGGTGACATCAAATATTGAAAGATCCAGTTTTTATAGAGTTCAGGTGTGCTTGAATTGGGTATTTTTGTTCCACTATACAGATATTTGAGTTTCATATCCACCTCATATAAATATCTATCTTTTTAAAGTTTGGAAATGTTCAGAGGCAGGATTTAGGCAATCTTTAATTCATGGCAATGTAAGCAATACTGTGACTTTCTAAGGACAGTAAATACATCTCTATCTGTGATTGATCTCAAGATCAGCCTATCTATTATCATAAAGCCCCTCCTTTGACAGCAGGAGGAGATGGGTGGAAATTTGAAAGAACAAATTTAAGCAACTGGTTTCCTTTCACTTTTAAAACCAAATAGTGAGGGAGTTGTAAAAGAGCCCTGGTTTGGATGATAACAAAATATTGCTTTGAGGTTCTAACTAAATGGCATTGCTTGTTCTCTGATGTCAGTTGTAAGACCCAAAAAGAACTGGACAAGCAATGATTAGTACATAATAATGTACATTCAAATTGCTTGTGGTATTATGAAAAAAGAAATTCAAAAGGCCAATATACTGACAGTTAAAATCTAAGGGGCAATAGGGGGGAAACCTTCACAAAAACAATATGCTGATTGCATGCAGCTACCCTGCCGAGTCAAATCTTCAATAAATTATACATACATAGTTGTACTGCAGCTGAAGAGTGAGGCAGTTTCAAATGGTCCTGGTTCTGTGCTCGAAGCAAAGCCTACAATCCACTCTGTGTCCTTAATGCATCAGATGTTTGGTGTGTTGTTTTGGATACCCTGCTACAGAACCAGGTGCTTTAGAGGCTAATAAAAAAAAATTCTAACTTTGTGTTAGATCTGATAAGAGAAAAGTGTGAATGATAGGCAATCTCTTTTGATTCTTTGAGAAGGAATCCCTTTCTCTCAGCTGCGCATCACCCCCTGCCCAGTCTCCTCTACCTACTTGTAAGAAATGCTGATGAAGTACTGAAATGTTGCATATTCTGCTAGAGGTGTTTTTCTTTCTGGTTTTTACAAACACAGAGAAACAAATTTGTGCACCTTAAAATTCATTTTCAAATCAGCTGAAGTTCTTCAGAAATTTGGGTCAGATCTCATAAGTAATTTCAGCCAAAATGAAGATGAAAATAAAATTCCGAATATTAGAATTGTTTCCAAGATGACTCAGTAACTGTACAGCCTACTGCTCATAGGCACATAGAAGATCCATGTTCTTATCCTCTTTCTCCTAACCTGAAGAATGGTCTTGAATGTAGTTTTTCCTCTTAACATTCCATTCTTAGTCAATATAGATGTGCACTCATGAATACACCTTCATGGAGGGAAAAATAGAATAAGTCTGTAGGTTTGAGGGTGGGCTAATCCCTGTGAAAATGGGTAACTGAATTCTGCTCCCTGTGCCAAGGAATATGTTAAATACTTAATCAGAGCTTCAGATGGAAAGGCTGATAAGTACATCCTGATGTACCACTGGTTATGGCAGTTGTTAGGTTATGGTGGACACACAGATCCTGGCTCCAAATAATGTTTAATTTACATTCAAGTTCTCCTTATCTTGGTCAGTGCTTTAATCCCTAAGACAATGGTAAGGAGAGTTTGGAAGCAGCTGGTTAGGTCACACCTTGAGTACTGTGTTCAGTTCTGGGCCCCTCAGTTTAGGAAGGATGTTGACTTGCTGGAGCGTGTCCAGAGAAGGGCAACGAAGTTGGTGAGGGATTTGGAACACAAGCCCTATGAGGAGAGACTGAGGGAGCTGGGGTTGCTTAGCCTGGAGAAGAGGAGGCTCAGGGAAGACCTTATTGCTCTCTACAACTACCTGAAGGGAGGTTGTAGCCAGGCAGAGGTTGGTCTCTTCTTCCAGGCAACCAGCACCAGAACAAGAGGACACAATCTCAAGCTGCACCAGGGGAGGTTTAGGCTGGAGGTTAGGAGGAAGTTCTACCCAGAGTGACTGCGCATTGGAATGTGCTGCCCAGGGAGGTGGTGGAGTCACCATCATAGGAGGTGTTTAGGAGGAGACTTGCTGGGGTGCTTGGTGCCATGGTTTAGTTGATTAGGTGGTGTTGGATAATAGGTGTACTGTCATGAAGCTCACTGTGCTACCAAAATCCCCTTCCAGAGCTTCATAGTATAAAGACAGTAAAAAAGAGCAAAATTTGGCCTTCACTTTTGGCACAGAATGGATTGTTTGCTGTCTCTTCGTTGGTTTTATTTGCTAGAAGAGATAGTATTTGAACTTGCATTTTAAAGTATATTTCAGCATTGCTTAGGCACTGACAGAGGCTAATGTGTCTAGCTTTCAGATAGATTATTACCATTCAAATACTCTGTAGATAAATTATAATTAAAACCCAAACAAAACCAAAACAACAACCAAGAGAAAAAAAAACAACCCAAAAAAAACCCCAAAACCCAGAAGACCAAAAAGCAAACTCAACACCAACATTTCAGCTTCTGACTCATTCTAAATGGAGACTTAGCTCTTAAGTAATCAAAACTGCTTCAGTTGTGCATAGCAGCATTAAAAGCCTTGTCCACTAATTGAGTGAAGCGGCTCCAGTGAAGCAGCCTTGCCCCCTCATTATGTGATCTTGCAAGTGTCGTTTGTCATCGTTGCTTGCTGGTCTCAGTCTAACTGTACTGCTGGTGCAAATTAACTGTAGTCTGTTATGATAAGCTGTGTCCTTCCAGTGAAACAACAATATGGATCTCATACCACCTCAGCCCTCTTCCCTACACCTCCCTGACCTTTTTCCCACCTCAGGATATCACCCCTGACATAGCCTTCCATGTCCTTCTAAGTAACTGGTGTGTCAGGGTGCATTGTGGCTTGACTGGTGGACTGCAACCCATGCTCTTCTGCTGACACGCTGTATACAGATGTGTGTAGAACAGAAGTCAGTTCTTTCTGACAGCTAAGGCAGTCTCAGTGCTGATGGGGGACTTTTACTTCAGGGGAAAGCTGTGCATGCACATGGGTGTGATTATCCACCACCTTTTGCAGCTGACAGACCCCACCAACAGTATGCTCCAGCAAGGATCAGTGGGTAACACTTTAGAATCAAAGTTATTTAATATATGTGGAGTTCTGCTGTGTGACTAGAATACCTAAGCACTGTTGCTTATTATTAATTTGTTAAGTTTTCCCTTCCATCCTGACAGCAAGAAATGGCCTGAAGACAGAAGAATTATTTGGGAACTCAGAACTCAAGAAATCCATGCCTTGCTTTCCCTCAGATTTCAGATGGTTCATCTGTCCCAGATTCTTAGCTGTTGGAAGCTGGCTGAGAGCCATTGAAATCATTGATTGTATGTGAAAGATCTACAGCATATTATTGTTGTTGTTTGCATTGTTGGAGAGAAAGGGTTCTTCAGCTAGTGTGCTCTTGGCCCACATCTTAGAGAATTCATATCCAGTCCTCAAAGATATGTAGTCTTTGCTCACTTCATTTGTTTTCATTTAAAATGAAAAAGAACAATTTCTATGTGAAATCTGAACATTTTTGTTTTGAAATATCAGCCTTGAAACAAAATGTTTATACTTCTGTTAGGGGAAATTGCTGAAGTTATTTTCCAAAGGTAAGGTTTTTTAGTAGATTTTTTTTTTTCATGTAGCAACCGAGCCACTCTGATTTTGCAATTAAAAAAATATTTTATGCAGGCAAGGAAAAAAGGGAAGCTCAGATCAAAGCTGAGATTTTAATTTTATTTTATTTTACATTTTACTATATATTAGATCTTCCCTCTTCTTCCCAAAAATAATGATGAAGAATTGAGAACTGATTAAAATCAAGGTTGTGGCTCCAGATTCATCCTAGGCACTTTCTGAAGTCACTAGATTTTGAGCATTGGCATGTGGTATCCTGTGACAGAACAAGGGGCAATGGGCACAAACTGGAACACCGGAAGTACCACCTCAACATGAGGAGAAACTTCTTTGTGTTGAGGGTGATGGAGCACTGGAACAGGCTGCCTGGAAAGCTTGCGGATTTGTCTTCTCTAGAGACTTTGAAGACGTGTCTGGATGCGTTCCAGTGTGGCCCGCCCTAGGTGATCCTGCTTCGGAAAGGGGTTTGGATGAGATGATCTCCAGAGGTCCCTTCCAACCACTACTGTTCTGTGAATCTGTGAGTCTGTGTGAGCCTGCCTTTGTAGTTAGCACAGAGATGGGTTTCTGCCCTTTTTAGGCCTTTATTACCAGCAAGACATTCTGTCTGTGTCTGCTGGAGGGATCCTGAGCTGGATGTTAGGCCTTGCAGCTGAATTTAAGTTGGATTAGTTATTGCTTACTGGCAGGTCATTGACTCAGGAATGAATTTATTTCTTATTACTGATACTGTAAGTCCCACAAGTTGATCTATTATCATTGAGATATGATGTAGACCCATCTACAACACTATTCATCAGTAACGAGGTTAATGCCATTACCCCCATTGCACAGATGAGAAATCTGAAGCAAGGGAAATGACTTGGCAGAGGTCATCCAGAAAAGATATGTTTCCCCTCACATCCCACCCTTTCAATCTCATGGTATTATTAGGAGAGTGAAGTAGTCCTGGCATCATGTTTTCATGCTAGACTTTCAGCTAAATTAGCTCTTCCCCGGTGGATTCGAAGTTTGAAGGTGCGCTTTCTATCAGTTCAATGCCAAGGAAATGATCTTCTACAAGAGTTTGTGCATAAAATGTCACTGTACTTTATTGCTGATCACGTGTTTTGGGGGCTTTGAAGTATGCCTGGCAACAGCACTTCCAGAATCTACTGCATCCTAAATTCTCTCCTTGTGCATGGACTGTTTCATGCACAAGATGGAGGGTATTTCAGCAGCAGCATCCTGCAGAAGGTTGTCAGACTTTTGGCCACAGAGAGGAGGGGTCAGTTGCTGCCTTCCTGTTGCACAGTGCGCTCAGTTGACAGCACCAGCACCAACTCGTGCAGTGTAAGTTGGGGGATCCCTGTGCTATATTGAAATAATTTTTTTAGCCGTTTAGTTTCTCCATAGCTGGCAATACCCACGGGATGACCGTTGTGGATATTTCAGGAGAAATACTAGAGATATAGGAGGCATAGGCTCTCTCAAATGATTTTGGGAAACAAAACAAATCTTAATTGTACAGCTTCAGAAGCATGGAATTGTCAAGACCTTTAACTCTTTATCAAGCATCTTATTTCTCCACTCTGACTTCAGTATGGCTGGTGCTGAAGGTAGTGAAGCTTCCCTGGCATCTGCTAGGACAATGAAAGATTTTCCAACATAACCAAATGTCAAGAAAGTAATTTCCAGTCCTCCGGTCAACTTTTTACTCACAGCCTCAGCACTTGGCCTGTGTAGGTGACAACTTCCTCTCTGCTCTGTCAGGGTCACCATGAGTCTTCAGAAATTCCTGTACGGACATAAAATGCCCGACACTTCAGCACTGAGGGGAGTCCTCTGGCAAGCCAATGGAAAGAAAGTTTGCATGCTCAATGCAAAGAACTTCGGATTCTTTGAACTGCGGAAAAATGTTTTTAATTTAGATGATATGTAATCATTTTTTATTAGAGCTTTAGCTTGGTTAAGTATAATGAGGTTGCTGTTGTACAATTTAAATGGCCTGTGATTGTTATTTGATAATAACAAGTTACATTTATATAGTGCTGTATATCCCAAAGGGATCCCAGAGGACTTTAAATACTCGACAGTAAAATACACAGCAAAGTAAACATTAATTACAATTCCACCATTACTAGAAAATATGAGGATATTGAAAATCTGGCAGTCTGTGGCTTGCTTCTGCTCTCATTTGAATTCATTAGCCAAGCTCACCCAGAGTGCAAATGGGTTATTAGTAGTTCTGCCATATCTGATTTAAGAAATTTTCTGTACAAATATTGTGGTGAGAGCGGAGTGTAAAAAACATTCCGAGGTTGCCTACAAAATCAGCTCCACTCATACAGATTTCTTCAGTAGGATGTTTTTTTGAAGTCTGTTGAGCCATTTGGGTGATTGTACTGTGTTAGGCTCTTTGAGGCTGGTTCCTTGCTAGATGGGAGGAAGCTAAACAGGTTCTTTCACATGCTACACGCTCCACAACATCAGAGTGGGAAGTCATGTAGTGTTTTGTACAACCTCTTCTTTTTTCATACTTGAAATGATTTTAAACTTCAACCCTCTTGTATATTTTTTTTTCTTGGGGTATCAATATTAATACTCTACTGAGGTGAAAGGAGCGTTTTATGCCTCTTGAGCTCTCTTCCAGGCTTTTGTGTGTTCAATTTCAAATTTCATCACCAAAAGGGTTGTAAAGCACTGGACCGGGCTGCCTCGGGAAGTGGTTGAATCACCAACCCTGAAGATATTTAAAACATATTTATGTGTGGTGTTTAGGGACGTGGCTTAGTGGTGAACTTGGTAGTGTTAGACTGTTGAGTCCAATCATTAGCATTACGAGTCTTTTTCAGCAAAAATGATTCTGCAGTTCTGTGTGTCTAGCTCTGTACTTTCCCTAAGTGCACGTTGTTGATGCTGAAGAGAGAGGAGGAGGATTGAGGGACATTACTGTGTTTCACTGTAGCATCTTGGGTAACCACACCCTGAAACTGCAGGTGGGAATTGGAACTGGAAAACCCACTGCAACAGGCACTTCATGGACAAGCTGCATGAATACAATCTTTGCCTTTGAGAAATCACTATCTAGGACTCAAGAAACATAAAAATGAGAATGTTAGAGTTGTTTAGGAGAGTAATCATGGAAGTTATGGGGCTACTTTTAAAGTCTTGCTGACCAGAAAAATAGAGCCAGGAGGCTGGATACTTTTTGTGTGTGTGGTTAGTGCAAGTGGCCTGCTTTGTGTCATTTCTTTCCTAATGTATAGTAAATTCTACCCTATTTCTGATCAACTTCCAGAACCCCTGAAATCCTGTTGAATTATGAAGTTTTTTCAACCGTGAGAAAATCTGTCAGCTTCGTTCAACTTGAAAAACTCAGACAAGTTGTTGGCACCTGAAAAATAAAGATATACTGCTACTAAACATGAATTTGGGGATGTCCAAGAGCATTTGTTTGCGAACTAATAAAAAGTCATTTGCATTTTTGTCCCTCATGGTGGTTTTCAGTTTCTGAAAATACGAAGTTTTTTCCCCTGCTCGTGGCCACGACATATGAAGACACTGTACTTCAAATAATTTCTTCTTAAAATCATAGCTCTTTTAGTCTCAGAGCTTTACTCTAGTTTCTCTTTTAACCCTCTTCATCACTGTGTGAAAGTGTTTTGCTAGTACTGTATTGTTTTTCAGAGTTGTAATGAGGCATGAGGGATTTTTACATTTTGTGGTGAAAGTTTTGCATGGCTCTTACTGTAAACCTTTCACAATGTCTTTAATCGGGGGACATGGAAGAAAGGGAAATTGTGACTTACAGAGAAGTTTTCTGCTCCATTTCCTCTATGCAGCAGATGATAACTCTCAATTACAAATGCTGCTATGCCCAAGGCACAGATCCCTAATTTTTCATCATAGGTACACACACTGGTGGCCTATTTACTAACTTGTAATCTCCAATAAAATTGTTGTGGTATAGTTAAGAGCCTAATCTGAGTAAAGCTGAGCAAACATGCTCAGATAAATATCTAGGTGGAACATGTGTGACCAGCAGGAACAGAGAGGTGATTATTCCCCTCTACTTTGTTCTCATGAGACCCCCTTCTTGGAGTTCTGTGTCCAGTTCTGGTGCCCCCAGGAAAAGAGACATTGAACTGCTGGAGGAGGTCCAGAGAGAACCACAAAGATGATCAGAGGGCTGGAATACCTGCCCTTTGGGGACAGGCTGTG
Organism: Picus viridis; assembly: GCA_033816785.1. Taxonomy (NCBI): domain Eukaryota; kingdom Metazoa; phylum Chordata; class Aves; order Piciformes; family Picidae; genus Picus; species Picus viridis. The sequence continues at coordinate 8,600,366 of CM066568.1, forward strand.
AGAGTTGGGTCCGTTCAGCCTGGCAATAAGACTACCGGGGCACTACAAAGTAGCCTTCCAATACCTGAAGGGGGCTGACAAAGCCAGGAAGGGGCTTTTCACAAGGGCTTGTAGTGATAGGATGAGAGGGAATAGATTGAAGCTTGAAGAGGGCAAATTTACACTGGAGATTAGGAAGAAATTCTTATAGTAAGACACTGCAACGGGTTGCCCAGGAAGGCTGTGGATGCCCCATCTCTGGAGGTGCCCAAGGTCAGACTGGATGAGGCCTTAAACACCTTGGTGTCCCTGCCCATGTTAGGGGTGTTGGAACTAGATGATCCCACTGCAGCCGAGTCACTGGGCATCAAAACATGTAACTCCCAGGGACGTGCTTTAAAAAGTTGGTCTTTTTGACACCACATTTAAGAATAGGTTGATGTATAAAAATAATAGTAATAGTACTTGAGATGGTTAGTCTTCAGAACAGGACCTAATTCTTTTCATTCATCAGTGATGCACAACTAAGGGAAGACTGCTAAGTTGGACAGTGTTTTGTATGCTATGTTTCATGCACATACATGAAACACAAAGTCACCTTCCATGTGAGAAGGTGCAGCTTTCCACTAACTGCTTCGGTGTTGTAGGAAATCTCTCTCTTGTTATGATAAAAGGGCAACAAGGCTGGTGAGAGGCCTTGAGCACAAGCCCTATGAGGAGAGGCTGAGGGAGCTGGGGTTGTTTAGCCTGGAGAAGAGGAGGCTCAGGGGAGACCTCATTGCTCTCTACAACTACCTGAAAGGTGGTTGTAGCCAGGAAGGGGTTGGCCTCTTCTCTCTAGCAACCAGCACCAGAACAAGGGGACACAGTCTCAAGCTGCAACAGGGGAAGTTTAGGCTCGAGGTGAGGAGAAAGTTCTTCACCGAGAGAGTCATTCGCCTTTGAATGTGCTGCCCGGGGAGGTGGTGGAGTCACCATCCCCGGAGGTGTTCAAGAGGGGATTGGACGTGGCACTTGGTGCCATGGTCTAGTCATGGGGTCTGTGGTGACAGGTTGGACTCGATGATCTTCGAGGTCTCTTCCAACCTTGGTGATACTGTGGTACTGTAAAGCTGCCTTATGATTTGAAAATCTGGATAGATCCTACTAGAAAAGTATCCAGCCAAGGACATCATTCTCTTTGAAAGGAAAGATACTTTAAAAAATTTTCTTAAACTTTAAACTTGCCTTTTTTTCCCTTTTTTTTTTTTTTTTTTTTTTAAGGTCTGATGATTGCTTCGAATTTAAGGCCTGAACTTGTAATTACTAATCAAAATATAACTGTGGGAGCAGGAACAATTTAGAATCTCTTAACTTACTTAAATACAAATCTCTACAATTTAAGATTAAATAATTTCCCAGAGGTGTCAGTAGTAGCCTTTTCTTTGTGCCTGTAGGCCACCTACTAAAAAGTAGTGCATATGTGGGTGACAGAAATGTCACAAAATGTGACTGCCTTTGTCAGTATCATTAGAAACAGGTGGACTTAGTGGACTAAATATAGGAATTAAAGCCAGGGTGAACAGAATAAATTTTCAACTTGAAATAAAGCTAGATAATGGTCAAGTAATTCAAAACCCCAGTGGTAAGGACGTAGGTACAATGTGATAATTGTAGTGGTTTTAGAAGGAACTAAGTAGTAAATAAAAGGTAAAAAATGTTAGCTCAAAACAGAGCTTTAATTTTTACTGAAGTTTGTGGGTTTAGAACAGAGGCAGAGTGTAACTACCATAAGGAGTGGCAATGCATTAGTCATAGTAGGTCTCTGCAATAATCTACTTTGTGTTTGTGGGAGCATGGAACTGTTGAAACTGCTACTTTAACACTGCCATGTACAAAACTCATGATGAGCCTAGCGAGAAGCGTAGGGAAACTCTGCACTGTTCTTTTTGGCTGAACGACAGAGACTATAACCATAGAATCTGAATGGTTTGGGTTGGAAAAGACCTCCAAAAGTCATCTAGTGCAAGCCCCCTGCAGTCAGCAGGGACGTCCTCCACTAGATCAGGTTGCTCAGAGCCTTGTTGAGCCTGACCTTGAATATCTGTAGGGATGGGGCCTCAACTGCCTACCTGGGCAACCTGTTCCAGTGTCTTACCACCCTCATGGTGAAGAACCTATTCCTAGCATCCAGTCTAAATCTACTCTTCACATTTCTAAACCAATTTCCCTTGTCCTGTCACTCCAGGACTCCGGAAACAGTCCCTCTGCAGCCTCATTGTAGGCGCCCTTCAGGTACTGGAAGGCTGCTAAGAGGTCACCCTGAAGCCTTCTCTTTTCTAGGCTGAGCTCCGGCTCCCTCAGCTTGTCTTTCTAGGAGAGGTGTTCGATCCTCCCTGTCCCAGTATAAATGGCTCTGTGTTTAGATTTTGTAGTATGTGGCATCAGTCTCTAAGATTCAAAGAATGATCTAAAGGAGAATGTGGAAGTCCTGGATGCTTGTTGTGAAAACTGTATTTAAAATGCTTTTACAGAACACCTTTAAAATGTTGAAGAAATACATTAGACCTATTATTGCAGGTTCTATAAAGCATCTCCTTTGTATGTTTATAATGTGCAAAAAATATAAATAATAGCTGATTAGTAGTCTTGACTTGGAGCTCTCTGTTTCTTCCCCATATTGGATAAATCTCCTGCTGATGGATCAATCATTTAATCAATCTACTAGCGTGGCCTTCAGCAGTATAGTATCTGAGTGCCTCCCAGTGTTGGAACGCTCAATAATGCTTGGTTTTTCTCCAGTTACTCTGTACTCCTTAATTTGATTTTGTTCTTAGTTACACTGATGTCAATCTAAAACTACTCCATTGATTTTGACAAAGCAAGCCAGCATTTATGAGCCCAAAGAGCAGAATCCAACTCTCCTCTTGCAATTCCCCACCTGTTCTTAAGTTGCACTAATAATACTTTTTTGAGTTATTAATTTGCTCTTATTCTTCCTGCCCCTGCTGCATCTTTTTTTCCTTTTGCTGCTTTGGTTATGATCCAGAGTCCACCAAAATGTCTGTCAGACCTTTTATTGCTTTCAGATTACTGTGGCTCAGTTTCCCACTTCAGCTTTCTCTCCTTTTCTCTCCTCTGCAGACCCTGAAGGTTCCTCTATGAGTTTGTGTCTGATACTTCTAGTTACAGATATTCTACAGTTCTGTGAATAAGCACTTTGCTGTACTGGGATCCTAATCTCCATCTTTCCCTCAACACCCATTGCTCCCTTCATTTTTTTTCCTTTAACAAGATACCTCTCTCCTCAGGCCACAGGTCTTGCCCTCAGGTTCAGCATTCAGTATTTTAGGGAGAGCTTTGCTAAAGGCCTGATTAACTGAGAAACTCCACTTAGTTCCTTCCCCTCCCCCTCCAACTTCAGTGCTGGAATCAGAAGAATGTAAAAACTAGTTGAGAATTTAAGCTGGGAGTCTTTGAAGGTGAGAGGTATGTTTTCTTACTTGCCAGTGAGGCATTTCTGGAAGTGCAGATGCAAAGTGGCTGCAGGTTGGCTCAGTTCTGGGAGTTGAGGCTGGCCTAGGACCCATATAGTCAGACTGAGTTCCCTGTTGCTTCACAGCCTCTCAATGTAACTATGGACAAAAGCTTCACTTTGTTGGTTCCTCATCTGCAGGGGCAAAACTGCTTTCCTGCCATGGGATAGTGGCTTGAGGAGAAATTCAATAAAGGCTGAGAAACAGTGATCCTGTAAAATAAGTGGCAGTGTTTGTCAGCTACTTGGACAAAGCTGTGTAGTTCAGTCTGTGGTGTGTGGACATCAGGGCTGGCATTTGCATTATTTCAAGAAATGTTTTACTAAGGCACTTTTGTGGTATCTGTAACTTCTTTGTGTTCTATTTGATTAGCATCATTTATAATTTAATTAGCATAATTTCTAGTTCTACATGATTGTTAAATGGGGTGGAGACAAAATACAGTAAAACCCGATGCAGCACTTGCTTTCATATAAAAACTTGTGCTGAAGGCACAACAAGCCAAGCATTCATCCTTAGAGAATGAAGTTTGCAAAGAGAGTTCCTAAGGGCATACCTGAGGCACTTCAGAGGACAAAAGGCTTTTCTCAAGCACAAAAGCCACTGCCAGGCTGCCACATTTCAAACCTTCCTCCAAAGCTTGAAACACTGGAGGTTTTTTTTTTTGTTGTTGTTTCAGAGGGAGAGCTCAAAGACTTTTTAGTGTAGTATTTCTTAACCTTGTTCTTGGAAAAAAATTTACCATTTCTAAAATGCACAGCCTGAGGCAGTCATGCATCATAGATAAATCAGCCAAAATGGCAAAATCTTGGCAGGGTTTGAACAATTGCAGGTAGTTGTTTAATTGCTCATGTCAAGTAATGGTAATAACAGGTGTAGCTACTGATCAGTCAATTATATAAATTGTCCTGCAGTCTTCTCTGGGTTCTTACTGAGGCAGAGCTATTGGTACATAAGATGTGCCTGAGGAAGACTGCAGTACTTGGCCCTGTGACTCTGTTCTAAGAGATAAAGCTTAGCTAAACAGGGAGTGACTCTACCTCTTCTTTACAGCTCACTGTAGCAAGAGTCCTCGATTTTTAAATTTGTTTTTAATCCCTCTCCTACGAATTTGTGAGAATACATTGTAATATTCAGAGTTGCAGGAAAATGTAACACCAAAATAAGTGTTGCCCTGGTTGAAATTCCCTGTTGGATCCACCTGTTCTGCTTAGGAATAATAAGGTCCATGGGGCAGCAAGTGCTTTGTTTATTCATCTGCACAGCCCCTAGCTAGCATAGCAGTGTTGTGCCATGTTTTAGAGGGGACTTCTAGCAACACATCCCTGGTGAGGCCACGTCTGGAATATTGGGTCTGGGTCTGGGCCCCTTAGTTCAAGGACCTCAGGGAAGTGCTTGAAAGAGTCCAGGCCAGAGCTACAAAGATGAAGTGAGTGAAACATCTCCCTTTTGGGGAAAAGTTGAGGGAACTGGGGCTCTTTAGCTTGGAGTAGAAGGAGTGGGGACCTCATTCATGTTTATAAAGATGTGAAGGGTGAGTGTTGGGAGAACAGTCAAGCTCTTCTCAGTGATGTCCCGTGACGGGATTAGGTACGATGGTTGCCAGCTAGAGCAAGAGGTTCCACGTGAACATGAGGGAAAAACTTTTTCACTGTGAGGGCAACAGAGCACTGGAACAGGCTACCCAGAAAGGTTGTAGAGTCTCCTGTTCTGGAGACATTGCCTACCTGCCTGGATGTGTTCCTGCATGGCCTATGCTAGGTGATCCTGCTCTGGTAGGGAGGGTTGGACTGCATGATCTTCGGAGGTCCTTTCCAACCCCTAACTTCATGTGATTCTGTGGTCACACAGGGAATAACTGAAAGTTTTCAGACAAGAAGCAAACTTGGTTCAAACTCTGGGCAAAAAATTTTTTTTGGCTGATAAGCAGATAAATAATTTTCACATCTGAAACAATTTGGTGCCTAGCACTTACAAGAAGATTCAGTAATACAAAATAAATGGAAACACTGTGAAAATAGATTTTATTTGGAAAACTTTGGGACTGAGAATGAAGTATTTGTGTTTTCACTAATTGATCCCTAAAACCGTACAGGAAGATGATTAGGGATGTGTTGCTTTGTTTGGAAGAATTTATCTTCTGGGTTTGGATGTTTGTTTTTGTAATTTACAAAGTGCTTTCTTGCCTTCTTGAAATTTCCAAACCTGTGTATTGGCATCTGTTATTTGCTCTGAAGTTAGATCATCTCTGAGCAAACCAGCCTAATGCATCAGGCTCTCGCCCTGTGTGCACTATATTATATGCTTATTATTAAAGCCCAATTTCTGTGCTTTTCCATAGGTTCAGTTGATCAGGATACATTCAACTCTCAAATAGCTAGAAATTCTTTTGTTCACATGTTGCTTTTGATTTTCATAGATGTGCCCTTCCACACAATAGGAATAGTGATTTATTATTACAGATCTTTAGCACAGAAACATTGTTTCTATGAACTCTGACCAAATTGGACTGTAAGTGCTATTAAAGGTAGAAAGTCAGGGATTCCACTGAAAATTTGCAGTTGAAGTGGTAACAAGTGACATAGAAAAGGTAGAAAAAAGAATTGTTGATTTACAGCATGTTCATGCATATACAAGTATACATATGACCATATATAACCTTGTTTATGCCTGCATTTCAATTTAACATGATAGTGAGAGGAAAATGACAGTAGAAGGATTATTAAAAGAAACTAACAATTGAACCATGTGGCAGAACATGTCTGATTAAAAAGCAAAGCAGCCAGAGATTGATGGAAGTAGGTTGTTGGGTTTTTTATGCATTGGTTGTCTTAAATTAATTTAGAATGAATTTTTCAACTTTTCTGAGATTATTAATTTTTGTTACTTTCTCCCTCTTCATGATTTTGAGGAGAAAAAGGGGCCAGAAACTTCCTCCATGCAGATGTGGTAAAGCATGTTAAACCTGTAGTCTAGAATCTGTATGCTCATTATAGGCTGAAGAGTCAAGCCCTGTGGAACGATGGAAAGGAGTTTGTCTGAGGTTGTGTATTTGCCTCAGATTCTGTGTCAAGTTTGGTAAATAATATACAGGTTCTCAGGGAAATTTTCATTATAACCCCATTTTCTACTGCAGATATGGTTTGGGTCAACCTGAGAATTTGAGTCTGGGTGGCAGTGGTGGGAGGTGGATTGGGAGAAATTGCTGTTAGCATTACTTCCCCTCCAAAAAGGTCTCAGAATGAAACCAGCTACTAAATTGGTCATCTGCAAGGTCACAGTATTTGCATGCATTTCTGAGTGTGGCTGAGATAGAGAGGAAGCCCCTGTTCTTGCACACCATTTGTTTTCTGTGTCATCTTGAGCTTTGAGATCTGAATCTTTTATTTGCATACATGGCTTTAGTTTTGGCTTATTTTTTCGCTTGCCTTTTGTGAAAAATCTGTGAGTGAGGCTTGTTTGCAAGCGTGACTTATAAGTGGATACCTCTGTGTGATTCATCGTTACCCAGAATGACAGAATCATGGAATATTAGGGTTTGGAAGGAACCTCAAAAGATCATCTGCCAGGTCTAAAGAGCATCATATGCACATCAAAGGAGTAAGTCTAAATTGTATTGCGATATCTCAGCAGTGCTCACTGTTATCTTTTGAGGGTTTCTTCTGCAAGAACAGTTGCCTAAGAAGGAACTAGGATGATTTTACAGCTCTGAAAGTACTTTATCCTAGATTCTTGCTTGTACCTTCATTTGGTACCCAGCAGTTGCTCAGTTGACTGGGAACCCGTGGATGACTCTTCCTTAGTGACACAAGTTAAAATCATGCACATCTTCCATTGATACATACATCAAATTGAGACCAAACGGAAATTGTAACTGAAGAAGCTGAGTGCAGCAGAAAATGTGCATGAAATGTCCTTCCACATGGCCCCCTCTTTTTTAAATAAAACTTTCAACACAACCAAGACCAGATTGAATTTTTTTTGGTAAGTAATGTTAAATATTTGGGTATTATATTAGGTAGGATTGAGGGTGTTCTCTTGCCTAAATATCACAACCAATGAAAATCACGTGGCTCTAACAGGCAGCAGAGTAGATGACTGATCAGATGTGACCTCTTCCTAAAAGCAGTTTTGCTAGGGCAACTGAGATGAGAGTGGGAGTAAGAAGGTGGCACTAAAGTCTTGTCATAAACCTAGAAATGCCTTGGATCGATCTGCTAGGAAACTGAAATTATAATGCAGTGGGTTTATATGCTGGTTTGACTTCTTCATGTGCATGGCTGGATTCTTTCTGCATCTGTATCGTAGGCCAGAATGGTCCCGATAATGAGTTTGCTTACTCCTTAGACAAACTTTTTAAAAGCACAATGAAAAGCCACTGTGAAGTTGCCCCTGAAGGTAAGCAATTTCCTCTGCCTTCCTCCTATGAAGTAGTTGCTTTTTCTCTGTGCCCTGCACATGAGTACCTTTTGTGTTAGGTGTGTGGGCTTTTTTTTTTTTTTTCTGTCCTGAAAACTGGGAGTGAATCAGTAAAAGCTCAAATACTTGGTTCATGCTTCACAGTGGGAGGTCCTGTCGCTGTTTCCAGTTCTGGTCTGCAGGATCTAACTAGCCCTGGTATGGCTGGGCCACTTGAAAGGATTTCTGAAAAGCTTTGCCTTTCTTTGGCTTTGAGGAATATGTATGGGTGCTAATTTTTTATTCTTTTTGTTTGTTTGTTTTTCCTGAAAGGGGAAATGTGCTTTATTGAGTTAAATATACATAGTAAAGAGCTTTATTTGGCTTTCCTCCTTTCTCTGTGTATTTTATAATGTTGCTTTCCACCGGGAGGTGTTGGTCCAGCTTCCCTGGAATCAGTGTGCGTCCAGACTGTTTATCAGAGGTGCTGAGTAAGTCTCCTTCTGACCTGAAGTGGAGTTGTGGGCATCTCAGAACCTGTGAAAATCAGCTACTGACCTTTTTCTCGTGGTTTTGGTTATGGGGTTTTTTGTTGTTTGTTTTTGTTTATTAAATGATGCTTAAAACCCCAATTATTTTAAATAACAGCAAATGTCAGCTCTATAGAGCTGTTTAGTACCTCCAAAATGCAGGGTGAGTGCAGTGGACAAATCTTGCTTTCTCTCTGTGGCCAATACTGTGACCATTTACAAAAGTCCAGGAAGTTTGTCTGTTTCCAGTCAGCTATCTGCTCAACAAAGGAAAGAGATCACTTCATTTAGCAAATCAAGTTCTGAAAGATAAGTAGCATTTGTGGTGTTTGCTCATGTGAGAAATCATAGTTTTTAATTTCTAGAGTTTTAATCACTTTAAAAAGATGTCAAACACATTGATGTAACCATGTGAGTTAGTAAGCATATCTAAATGTAGAATGATTTAATCAGGCAAATTAACTTGGTTAATGTGAGAATGTGAGAATGTAGGTGTGTATGCTTTTCACTTGAAAGGCCTGGTGATCATGGAAGGGAGTGACCAAATCAAGCTGCATCTCCTGTTACTGCAGGACAGGTATGACTTGCACCTAGGACATGTTGCTGGAGCCACAGATGCAGGCATGTGTCTGTTCCATGGCTTCTTAAGAAGGAGGACTTCAGGTGTCAGTGCATTTTGACTGTGGCACCTTCCAAGAGGAAGTAATCTGGATGATTTGTGTTGGTTATCTGCCACAAAAACTCACTGCACAGTAGCTCACACTTGTTAAACCGTTTCCCGACAGGGAACATCCAGGGTTGAGCATGAGAGAAAGAGAATGGAGAAATGTTGGACAAGAGCTTACAAAACAATTTCCCCTTGGGAGACTTGCTATCAAGTGAAATGTCAGTAAAAGAGATTTCAGAACTGCTTGTTGTTGTTGCTGCTGTTGTTGTAAGCACAATTATGAGCTTTCCAGTTTAAGTTTGACCCATTGTCCTGAAATGCTGTTGCCAGTTATCATTGGAAGCCAAGTGTAGCTAACATACTCAAATGCACCACAGAGTTCTGGCTCTTTAGTATTTGGACCAACTCCCAATAGTAGGAACAGGAGGGAAATGGCCATCCTTTCTCCTGTGCTCACACACACCCCACCATTAACAGTCTGAAGGCAATTTTAATAAAATACATAGCCCTGCTGAGCTGGTCTCAGAAGATAAATAAGCAGCATAGAAAAGAAGCTTTTGTTTAAAAGTAATTATTTAAACTATGCATTACAGGTAATTTTCCTTTACCAGTAAAGCAAATGCTATCAGAATTTCAATAACAGCTTTGTGTTACTTATCTAGATAACATAATATTGTCATTTCCAGGAGCTTAAAATGCTGGTTTATTTTCATTTGTGTCAAATATAAAGGTAAATGAGACCTGAATATATATTTTAAAAAACCACCCAACAACATGGGTTTTGTGTCATTTTCTGAGAGCAGTATTTTGTTTTCCAGCCTTTTATAGTGAGATAACAATCTAATGATAGTTTCATAAAGTGTGGACTTAAAACAGTAGGGTGAGGAGCATCTTCTATTCTGCTTTGTGTAAATATGCTGCTTTTCACTGTTGACAGAAAACACAATTCTTTTGAAGAGCTTTGTCAGTGATAACCATAGCAGTGTGGTAACTCTATAACGTACATGCAGACATAGGCAAACACAAAGTGCTTCAGCACATATAGCTCAGAAAAAGCGAGTGTCATTTTTTTACCCAAGAGGTTGTTTCACTTTCAAAAAAATAAATTAAAAACTTAGCCTCTATGTTTCTTCCTCTCAGCAGTATTTCTACAGTGTAAATCAGTCTAATGATCACAACATAGTTTATTATGAGAAAGACAAAGCAACTGAGGGAGGAAAGCAACTTCCCCCCCTCCCCCCCCCCTTGAAGTAACATCTTCAACTGAGTGTTACAAAGAAAACTTTTTTTTTTTTTTTAATTATTTTAACTTCTTCTTATTCCTATTGTGGATTTTTGTGTGTTATTGTGGTGGAGTAGGAAGGTTCCCCCCACACACAAAAGAATTCCACAGCTAACTCAGCCGGAGAAGCAGATGAAAGCTATATTTTACAACCCAACCCTTCGGCCAGGGGGGTTCGGCCTGCCGCTCCCTTCTCCCTCCCTACCTCCCCTTTTTCCCAAAAGGATTAGAGAGAGAGAGAAAGGAAGGTAATTAAAAGGGGAAAACTTTGTTAAAGCTCAAAGCGAATGCAAAAAAGTTAGTTTTCTTATCTGGTTAGCAAGAATCGCAGAGAGAAACGAGCCAGCTCACAGTACAGGGGGAAGAAGAAGACGACTGACTGCCCCCCCGACTGAAAGACTAAACACGAACCTTCAGCCGGGTTCCACCAATGAAATTGGATTAGCATATCGTTGTTTTCATTTATATACCAAAATATTCGGCCAGAGTGTTCAGAAAGTGTCCCTTTCTTAAAGGCACAGCCTAAACCGGTCACAATTATCTATTTCAGATACAGATGAGGGAAGGGCTGCTGCTTTGAGAGGTGACAGCCCGAAGCCCCTTGAGGGGTTGCCCCATGTGATGTTTGCCTGCAGCCTTAGTTTCTAGCAGAGAGCCTCATGACATACTTGGCTGCAAGGAGGTACAGCAGGAAAGATACCTGATTGCATTAAAGGCAGTTTTCAGCTCAGCTTTAGGCCTAAATTCTGCCTAATACCTAACCTAATGTTTTCTTACTGGATGTCTCTAGGCCTGTAGAAATACCTAGCCAGTTGAAAGTGGCGGCCCAGGGATTAGGTGGCTTCTTAGGTCATTTACATCTGGCAGTAGTCTCTGTGCTGGATTTTCCAATTACCCAAAATAGAGAAAATAGCATTTCCCTACTTCAGAGAAGATTTGTGAGGATCCATGTGTTTGAGATTGTGACAGTAGGATATATCTGTAACTTCCTTAGGTAATAGATCAACTTAAATACCTTTAATAAAAGTGGGCACAATAATTCACTGCTCTGTCAGAGGAACAGTGTGATGCTTAGTGTTTGTGATCTATGTGAAAGAGGTTGAGATCTTTTGATTAAAAAGTGATATTGATAGAACTGTGTGAATTATGAGGATGTCTGCTTCCATGCTGAATTTACTTCTGGACCTAGCCAGGCTGGAGTTTTAATCTGCAGTGAGTGAAAATTGTTGCTCTTCCCCCAGGAGGTTTCACCTGTTTCAAGGTGTGCTGACCCTGACTCAGCTTCCTTCCATTTCTGCTGTTCAAGGAGAAGGATCATGCTGAGGTGGAGGCTAGAGAAGGCAGCTAATGTCAGGCTGGTGTCTTGCTGCTGAAGAGCATAGCTGATATCTAGGTAGCACCATGACTTGGAGCTGGCAGGCAGAAATCAAAATGCCACCCTTTGGCTGCAGAAAGAGCTAAAGATTTGTCTCCAGTAAGTGACAGGCGCCAAGGTACTGTCGCCCATTTTCTAATTTTAGCAGGGAGGCTGGCAGAGATCTTACCTAGACAGACAAGTGTTGTTTCTGCCTGAGCCGATCTGCTGCTGTGGGTCCTGTTCCAAATTGCTCGGCTCAGTGCCTCCCCAACTTTCAGGAGGTGGTGTGCCGGTGGGAAGAAGAAGGGAAACCCTTATCCTTTTCTCAGAAGGCTTGTGAAACTTCTGAGCCTGCTTCAAGACAGTAAAACTCATACCTTACCCTAGATGTCTGTAAAGTGTTGGTAGGAATGTGGTTAACACAGGAATTGACTGAGGATACCCATTTGAAGTGCTCATGACATTGTGGGTGGGTTTCGTGTGTATGAGGAGCTCCTGTGTGTCCTTTCACCTGGTGTCTAGGGTGCAGTTCTGGTGCAGAAGCAGAAGTGGTTAGGGGAATCCACCAAAGGGGAAGGAGAGTGGGTCTTTCTGGAGTGACTGAGGCTTGTGTGATCACTACATAGCGTTTTCTGTCAAATTGCTCTTGTTTTGACTTTTGGTTTCAGGACTAAATGTCCAGGGAAAGGTACAATGAAGTCCGAAGTAGTTTTATGTCTCCTCCTTTTCTTGGTACACAATTCACCTTGACTGACAGCTTAGAGGCTGTGTTCTGTGGTGCATCTACCTCTCTGCCTCTTGAGAGTGGCATGGTATCCAGAATGTGCTAGATAACTTCTACGGTAAGAGGTGGTTGGCCATTTCCAGAATGGCCTCTATTGACACTCTAAGTAGCCATTTTGCCCTTGGGGAACTCAAGGTGTAAAGGTGTGGCTACAGAAGGTTCCAGCAGCAGAGCCAATCAGGTCACTCAAAAGTGCCCTTCTGCTGTGTATTTTTGAATGCTCTTACCCATGCCTACTGCTGGAGGATGCCTCTTTAGCTCCTCTTTGCTTGGCACTGGACTCTTCTGCCCCACTGTGAAGCTGAACCAGAAAGCTGAGAGAAAAGTGACTTTGGGAAACAGTGAAGCAGTTTCTGCTGGTGTAGCTCACTGAACTGATTCCTTGTGAGCTCAAATGCCCACAAGGTTGCACTGGTTTGGTACAGCCTTAAACAGCAAGCATTAAGTGATCTGTCACATTTTGAAAGTATCTGGTACAGACACTGCAGATTACAGTCTAGCTATGCTTTTCTTCAGATAGCCCATATTCAGATATACTCTTCAACTGAGGAGAACTTATTGGCATATAGCATCGCTGCACTGTTACAAATGTGTTTTTCATTCTCGTAATGCCAGTATTTAGCTATGCTGGCCATTATGTAAATAAAAACTGTGAGTATCCTTGCTGTCAAATGTGGCTAGAGATGGACAATACAAAAGAGCTGATATTTATCATATATTTCAAAGGTTGTTTTCACCATCTCCTCTAAGAGCTATACTTGCTCCAAGCACATCTTGCTTGATGGAGGATAAATTCTGCCATTTTGAGGGGAGTAGTTTTTAGTTATAATTGTGAATGTGTTTAGCCACATGAGGCTGTCAATCAGTGAGACGAAAGCCCAGTAGGATTATTTCTGTGAGTGGCCAATTTCCCCCACCCTTTCCTTCCAAATCAAGGACAGATGAAAGGTCATGATTAAAACAGTGATTTCCTCCACCACCCCCCAAAATTGTAACAGTTTGCAAGTGTTTTTTACCAAGATGTCAAAACTGTATTTTATTCTGGGGAAAGGGGGAGGAAGAAAATTATAAGTTCTTGAAAATGTTGGCAATTTTCCAAATAGTTGTGTTGAAATATATTTTAATTATTGTACTTGTGTCAGTTCCTAGCAGGGGCAAAGGGGGCAAAATAATTCAGTGCAGTATTATGCAGCCATGGATTAAACAATTAATGGTGAACCTCTGTATCCTATTAATATTTTTGAATTTATTATTTCAACAACTTTTGTGAGCCAGTAACTAGTGGATTTAACCATTTATTTTGTAGTCAGAACAGGAGAATAATTGTCTTGCTGAGGCACATCTTTGTATATGAATCTATCCAAGGAATTAACCTGAGACAGTATAACAAGGCAGAACGTCACTGGAAAGTTATTTTGTCCCAAGAGTTTGGTTTTCTTATGTGCGGTCAAGGAATTTGCTGTCTGGCAGGGTTTTGGCAGCTGTCTGGTGAGCATTGCAACAGCTACCATCCCCAAAAAGTGTTGAAGACTTTGGCACAGTCAGCATTTCCCTGGAAAATATCTCAGCTGGCGTTGTGCATGGTGTTCTTCTCTTGAATATGTGCTAACCACTCATGAGTCAGAAATAACATTTCTTGATTGATCGTGGCATGTAGATAACCGCCAAAGTAAATACTTCCGTCAGCAATCTGTGAGCTCCATCCTGTGTGAGATCTATTGACAATGACCAAATCAAACATGTTCTTGAGAAGCAGCAAAGGCAAGGTACCAAAGCACATGAGGATGTCACTGCTGCTTCTTTTTGCAGTTCATGTTAGAAGTACCCATTAAGACTCTTGTGATTCATAGATTCGTAGAATGGTTTAGGTTGGAAAGAATATTGAAGATCATGTGGCTCCAACACCCCTGCCATGGGCAGGGTCACCTTCCAGTAGGTTGGGTTGCTTGAGACCTCATCCAGCCTGGTCTTGAACATCTCCACGGAGGGGACATCCATGACCTCCTGGGCAACCTTTTGCAGTGTCTCACTCCCCTCTACTGGAAAGGATTTCTTCCTAATCTCTGGTCTCAATATGTGCTCCTTAAGTTTCAATCCATTCCTTCTCATTCTGTCGCTACAAGACCTTGTCAAAAGTCTCCCTCCCCAAGCTTTCCTGTAGCCTTCTTTATGTACTGGAAGGCTGCTCTAAGGTCTCCCCAGGGCCTTCTCCAGTGCCAACTCTCTCAGCCTGTCCCCACAGGGAAGGTGCTGAAACCCTCTAATCGTCATCTTGTCCTTCCTGTGGACCTGCTGCATCAGTTTAATGTACCTCTTAAGTGTGAAGTCACCAGAACTGGATGCACTATTCCAGGTGAGTTCTCACAAGAGCAAAATACAGGGTGGGGAAGAATCACCTCCCTTGTCCTGCTGGTCACACTATACTGCTTTTGGTTCAGCCCAGGATCATTCTATGACCTCCTCATGAAATTTGGGCAAGATGTTGTCTTGCTAAATATTGTTTACATGCATTAATTCTCAAATTAGGCATGAAACCAAGCTACTGTATCTTTGTCTTTAGATAAGACATTTATCTTGATGAAGGTAAAATGGGTAATATTCCAATCTCAAATAGATTCTGGTTTCCACTTAGTGGTTGGTTGGTGTTCTTTTCTGCAATTACATGATTTTGGTTTTGCTTTGAAGAGTGCTGTGCTTGAAGAGTGTGTGATAAAATGTCATCTCCCACCACCACAAGGATGTGCAGTCAGATGCTTACTCTCACTGGTGATGAGAGTGCTACAAGCGATACTGAGTGACTTCAGCCATCTTTGCACTACTACACTGCTTGTCCACAAACTGAGAAACGCACAGTGCCCATGATGCAGGTAAAGCTGGCCTTTTAAAAGATGGATTTCAGGGAATTGAGTAATTTTGGGGCCCATTTTATAACTCCCAAAGTCCTTTAAAAGATTATCCTGTGTTTGATTCATATGTCATTTTTATGACTGTTTTTTGCCATTTCCTTTCATTCTCCTGTGCTGAGCTATTAGTACTTTCAAATTTAAGTGAAGAACTTCCTTTTTTTTTTTTTTGTCTGTTTGTTTGTTAAAAATGTGAGCAGATGATGATGGTGCCACCTTCCTTACAAACTTCTAGGTTGGCTAAGAAAGTTGTCTGTTGGTTTTGGTTGTGGCTTGTTCTTTAGGTTGTAGGACGAGAAGCTCAACATGAGCTCTCAATGTGCACTTGCAGCCCAGAAAGCCAGTCAGATCCTGGGCTTCATCAGGAAGTGTGGCCAGCAGGTCAAGGGAGGTGATTCTCCCCCTCTACTCAGCTCTGGTGAGACCCCACCTGGAGTACTGCATCCAGTTCTGGAGCCCCTATTACAAGAGGGATATGAACGTGCTGGAAGGTGTCCAGAGAAGGGCCATGAGGATGATCAGAGGGCTGGAGCACCTCTCCTATGAGGTCCAGAGGACAGACTGAAGGAGTTGGGTCTGTTCAGTCTGGAGAAGAGAACGCTCAGAGGTGACCTAATTGTGGCCTTCCAGTATCTGAAGGGGGCCTACAAGAAGGCTGGGGAGGGACTTCTCAGGCTATCAGGTAGTGATAGGACTAGGGGGAATGGAATGAAGCTGGAGGTGGGGAGATTCAGGCTGGATGTGAGGAGGAAGTTCTTCCCCATGAGAGTGGTGAAGCCCTGGAATGGGTTGTCCAGGGAGGTGGTTGAGGCCCCATCCCTGGAGGTGTTTAAGAGCAGGCTGGCTGAGGCTCTGGCCAGCCTGATCTAGTGTGGGGGTGTCCCTGCCCATGGCAGGGAGTTGGAACTAGCTGATCCTTGTGGTCCCTTCTAACCCTGACTGATACTATGATACTATGATTTTTGGGGGTTGGTTTGTTGTTTTTGTTTGGGTTTTTTTTTAAGTATGCAAATCTTTGGTAGTCAGTTTAAATTACAGGCAAGGTGCTAAAGCAAATGCCGAAGTTTCTTTAGTGGTTGATGGAACTGGCAGTGTGCTTTGCTGCACTTCTGCATGCTGTTGTTCTCTTACTGGATGAGTCACGTAAATAACTAGTGCCAAGCTGTAGGACTGAAAGCGCAGCATGAGGTAACTATTCTCAGGATTTCTCCAAAACTTCAAGGGTGTTGATGCTGCATAGATGTGGTGGTGTGAGCTGTTTATCAGTGGCTGCATTGCTGGGAAGGAGGGGTAGAAGCAGAGGTGTTGCCTGGCTGGTTATGAAGAAGGGTGCTCTGTCATTTTCTCCTCTTACTTTTCTAGCTGGAGATCACTAAAAACAAGGCAATTTATGGCTTAGCTCTTTTAAACTTGATTTATTTGTTGACCTCTTTTCAAATGGTAGAATGAAATTAGAGAGAAGGGGAAAGGGAGAAGGTTTGGATGCCAGCTGAGAAGACTATTTCAGGGGTCCTAATTTTCCAGTGTACACACGTAATGCAAGACAACTGATGTGAAGGAAAACATGAATATGATGTTGGGAACACTTGTAGGGTGTGCCTGTATAAAAGTATAAACAGCAGGACAATTACAGGGATGAGAAGTTGTGTGTGTGTGTGTAAAGTAAATGTTTACATGCACAACCCTTTTCTTCCCTACAGGATGGGGGTGGGGAGGGTGTGTGAGGTGGGGAAAAAAGCAACAAGAAAAAGATTGTTTCAAAGCCTGTTGTGGAGCTCTGTGCAATGATTTGTCGATGAGGTTTGCTGTATACAAAAGCTTTTACTGGCTACCTTGCCAATGAATTAGGGCTCTGTTCCACAAAAAAAAAGTTAGCACTTTCTTTGCAGCCATCCTAGTCTTCCACAGTGTGGAAGCCAAATGTAAATTATGGCTGAGTTGGATCCTTTTGAAGGTGTTGTTGAACTGCCTGTGAGGAGAAGAGAAACCGTTCAGGTCCTGGGCCTCTGTGTGCTTTGGAGTCCTTCGATCATTGCTATAATTCCCTGAAAGCAAACTAATAAAATTTCCTATTGACTTGCACTCGTGTGTCTTTTGAGCAGTTATTTACAGTCTACCATCAGCAGATTAAAAATCAATTAAAATCCACTGAAGCAGCCAAAGTTACATACTCCTCCTTGCTGGTAAAGATTTTTTTAAAAGATTTTACATTAATACTTGCTGCTTGGTATTACTGAAGGTAATGAATCAGACTTAGGCAACATCAATGCATCTTTAACTCTGTGGACCTGTGCATCTCCAGCTTTACAGAAGCCTTTGTGCCTCTTGCCCTCTCTAGAAATTGGAGAAATTATGCAACTTGTTTAACTGAAACAGAGATGTTGAAAGCTCTCCAATAGCATCATGATGGATGCTATTGCAAATGCATAGGGAAAACAATAATCTTAATGATAAAATAAGTTTAATAGCAGTGTACTAGAATGAAAAGTGAATTTAGTACCACTAATACATTAAAGGAGACTGTGATGTGTATTCCTGATTTTTCAATGGAAGCCCCACAGATTAATTTGGTTCCATTTTGTGATCCAGGGCAGGAGGTGCCTTGTGGTCTCAGGGACCACAAGAGGTGGGGCTGCAGAGATGCAGTTCTGGCACTGATATGCTCTGGGGAATTTCAGAGTGTGTGTGTGTACTTAATTTCTTGAGTTTCCTCTCTGTTTGCCTCACATGCGTTGAGTATAATCTGTTTATACCACCAAACATAGTGCTTCTTTTTCTTTATAGGTTTGTGCTCATTGAATAGTCATGATACTTGTTCTAAGATGTTATTTGCGTGTGGATTGGAAGGATATAATCTACATTTCTAGTTACTGGCTTTATTCATCCTTTCTGTTTCATATCTTAATGCAACTTTTATCTTAAATAAAATTTAACTAAAGAAGCCATGGTTTCAGTGTGTTGCAGTAATTTTCAGGTATCAGCAAAAGGCAAAAGCACTGTGTAGCATAATTGAGGTACCTTGTACAACCTTAATTTAGTCCTCTTGAAGTTATGCATGTTGGTAGACTGCTGTATTTGATACAGCGTCACGTTTCTGTTGATGGGAGACCACAGGAAAAACAAAAAGGAGTTGCTTTGTCAGAGAGGAGTCTGAGTAACATAGAGTAAATAAGGCCAGGCTTTTACAACAAATGCTGAAAATAAACCAAGTATGAAATGACTGTTTGTTAGGCGAGCAGAATCTGTCCTGTGGGTGACATTTTACGTGAAAAAGATGGGTGTGATGTATTTATAGGCTGCCATGATACATATGCACAAGACAGCTGACTTAAGAGTGCACAGTCAAATCCTGCAGTTCTCTCTCTCAGTTTTGACTTTGCAACCTGAAGAATGTTTATGTACATGTGTGGGGGAGAAAATGACAAATGTCACCCTGCCCATCACATTGACAACTTCTTGTCTTCAGAGTCTCACATCCAGCTGCACTGATCTCTACCCCCTCTGCCTATAGGACTATAGCTATTGGTTATCTTCCTCTCACCACCCTGGAGAGAGAGAGAGAGAAAATTGTCAGGGTGCTGGGGAGGAAGAGCAATTTATTTTTTTTTAACTGAACTGTTTTTCCCATTTACCCATCTTCACAAGTAAATTCATGGTGTCTGTACTGTTAATGGTCTTCTTGCCTTAGTGCATTTCCCCACTGAATTGATTTTGGTCTCCACTTTCAGTGGATGACGGCACTCTGCTTGTCATCTTCTTGCTCTTCTACACTTATCAGTTTTTCACGTTCCCTATTTGTCTTATAACAGCCCCCAGTTACCTTCTCACATTATTCATCTCCCCTAGCTCCAGAAATCCTCAATTCCTGCTTCTGCAGCCTTCTTCCTTTCCTGGTAGTATCCTCCCAGCACCTCATTTCATAATTGTGTTTAGCAATCTAGTAACTCTCCTGTTTCTCTCAGCTACCACATGTAGTGGCTAAGAAATCTCTGCTCCCACTCTGCTTCATTGTAGGCACTTTCTGCTAGGGCAAGCCCAGCTTCCCTGGTGCTCAGAGATGCCTAGAGTCCTGTGCCAGCACACCCCGTCAGCCCTGGGTAACAGAGCAGCATGTAGCTGCTGACAGAAGATGGGATCTTAAAGTTACTTAATGTTCTCGTCTGAGAATACTTTTTGAGTCTTACCTGTTTATAAAGATTCAGATATTTTCTGATATGTTTGCCTAAGTCCCTCTTCAGGTTTGTATTGTTAGCATTAACAAATTAATTTGCTAAGGGTCCAGTCTTTTTCAACTTCTTCATCAACAACTTAGATGAAGGAATAGAATAGAATAGACCAGACCAGACCAGGTTGGAAGAGACCTTCAAGATCATCGCGTCCAACCTATCATCCAACACCTCCTAATCAACTAAACCATGGCACCAAGCACCCTATCAAGTCTCCTCCTGAACACCTCCAATGATGATGACTCCACCACCTCCCTGGGCAGCCCATTCCAATGGGCAATCACTCTCTCTGTGTAGAACTTCTCCTAACAGCCAGCCTAAACCTCCCCTGGCGCAGCTTGAGACTGTGTCCTCTTGTTCTGGTGCTGGTTCCTGGGAGAAGAGCTCAGCCTCTGCCTGTCTACAGCCTTCCTTCAAGTAGTTGCAGAGAGCAATAAGGTCACCCCTGAGTCTCCTCCAGGCTAAAAAAATGTAGAATGAACCCTCAGCAAGTTCACTGATGATGTGAAACTGGGAGGGGTGCCTGACAGGTCAGAAAGAAGGCTGTGCTGCCATTCACAAAGACCTGGAGAGCTGGGCAAACAGGAACCTAACAACAAGAATAAGTGTAGAGTCCTGCAGGTGGGGCAGAAAAACACCATGCACCAGTACCGATTAGTGGTTGGCCTGCTAGGAAGCAGTTCTGTGTGGGGAGAAGGACCTTTGGGTGCTGGGTATCCATGGCAGAGTAATGGGCCCTTGTGGCCAAGAAGGCAAATGGTGTCCTGGGGTGCGTTGAGAAAAGCATGAGGTTCTCCTGCCCCTTTACTCTGCCCTAGTGAGGCCTCATCTGGAGTTTTGTGTCCAGTTCCCTAGTTGGAGAGTGACAGGGAAATGCTAGAGTCCAACACAGGGCTATGAGGATGATGAAGGGACTGGAATATGTGTCTTATGAAGAAAGGCTGGGAGACCTGAGGCTGTTTGGTTTGCAGGTAAGAAAGCTGAGAGGGAGCCTTATGTTTACAATTATCCAAAGGGTGGGTGTCAAGAAGAAGGGGCCAGGCTCTTTTCAGTGGTGCCCTGTGACAGAACAGGGGACAATGAACACAAAATGGAACACAGGAAGTTCCATCTTAACATGAGGAGAAACTTTACAGTGAAGAGTGATGGAGCACTGGAACAGGCTGCCCAGAGAGGTTGTGGAGTCTCCTGCTCTAGAAACTTTCAAGACCAGTCTGGATGCATTCCTGTGTGGCCTGCCTTAGGTGATCCTGCTTTGGCAGGGTGGTTGGGTTTGGTGCCGTCCAGCCCCTACTGTTCTATAAATCTATGATTATATTAAGATACTGGAGTAATTTTGCTTGCTTTTTTCTTACTATGTGTACCTTCTAAAACCTGTCAGAAATACATCTCTATGAAGCTATACAAAATTACCCTTGCTTTCAGTAGTGCTAACGTTTCGTTCTTGGAACATTGTATTGCTTTACTGCTTTCAGGATTGATTCAGCTGCCTTTTTCCATGCTGAGCCCTGTCTCAGAGCTATTAGCCTATGTATATATGCTAAATTGATTTATTTCTGAGATGCTTTCTGAGAGTGATTTTACTTCCCAACATTCTTGTCAGCTGAGTCTGCTCATGTACTGGGACATTAGATAGCAGAGGAGCAGAGTCTGTTCTCCAGTCTGATCCCCTTCAAAAAGAAAACAAAACTGCTGAGGTCTTTCATCATTTTACTTGAATCCAGAGAGCTGTATTACCAGATAAAGTTGAGGTACCTACATTTCTGAGTTATTGTAACATAAAATATTAACTGTCCTCCAAGAACATTCCTTCAGTTCTTTCTCTTCTGGGTTTAGATATCTGACCTTTCTGCAATTCTTCTAATCTGTGGAACAGTGCATTTTATCTTTCCTTTACACATCATCTTACTTAGGGTGGCTGAGTGGGGGGATGAAGAGGATGCAAATATCTTTTTGTTACTTTTTTCTGACTCAGTATTTAGTCATTATTTTCAGTATCATTTAATCTGTGGAAGTTTTCCCATGTGTCAGGCATATGTAGCTGAGGTCTGTATTACAGTAAGCCCTTTTGAGATACAAAGCATAGCAGAGGGCAGAGTTCAGCTTACAGCATTTATGGAAGTGAAGGTTTTCTGAGTGGTGTTACTTAAACAGATATTAAAACTGTGTATTCTTGTTGTATCAAACATATAAATGAGCTTTCCTGTTAGAAGTCACTTCTAAGGATTAGGTGAACATCCCTAAACTGCAATATCCTTGTGGTTCTTGCAAGGATCCATTAAGTACTGCTAAGCATAGTGATGCAGCCTATGGGGACAGGCTGTAAGAATTGGGGCTGTTCAGCCTGGAGAAAAGGTGGCTCTGGTGACACCTTAGAGCAGCCTTCCAGTACCTGAGGGAGGCCTACAGGAAAGCTGGGGAGGGAGTTTTGATAAGGGCTTGTAGTGATAGGACAGGAGGGAATGGATGTGGCCTCAAATGTCAAAGAGTTTGCAGGAGAAGAATGAAGAAAATACAGCAAGCAACTGTAAAAATAATCTCAAAATGATACTACAGAAGCTCTGACTGTTAGGTTTGTTCCCTGCACAAGTTTGCTGCTGGTTTGGGAATGTTGGGCCTAAGAGTGCTTAGGTGTTTTTAGGAAGAATGTTTGGATGTTCATCTGACTGTAGTGGGATTTGCATGCTAATAGGATGGAAATCATGGGAAAATAGGCATGCCTTTCCCTTCCTCTTTGCTGTAATTACAGCAGAATGTTATTTATGGTAAGGTTCTGTTACATGTGCATGTCTTGGGAGAAGGATATGGCATTATTTTTAACAACAACAAAAGGAATTCCTTTTCACAGGGCATTAGAATTGTGAATCTGTGAATCTAGACTTTCTAACGTGCTTGTGTGGTGCTTAGTTGGTGCCAATAACTTGCTGGCTAAACAGACTTTTATAAAGCATTAAATGCTATTATGTTTCGGGAACATCAGACATTTCCTGAAAATACTCATTTCCTGTTGGTTTTCTTGCCGCCTTCTTGTGCTGTTATTTGAGGTGGGATGATAATCCATTCTCCACACACCAGAGGTCAGGGAATCCTGAGACTACTCTGCTGCCTGGTTTTAGCAGTACTGTTCCCCTCTCCGATGCCTTTTACATCATAGACAGTAGGATTCAGAAGGAGAGTGCCAACTGAATGTTTGCAGCAACCCGATATGCTTGGTGCTGTTAACATCTTTGTCAGTGACATGGGCAGTGGAATTGAGACACCTTCAGCAAGTTTGCTGATGACACCAAGCTGTGTGGTCTGGTTGACCCTGGAGAGATCCATCCAGAGGGATCTGGACAGGCTTGAGAAGTGAGCCCAAGTCAACCTCATGAAGTTCAATGAAGCCAAGTGCGAGGTCCTGCACCTGGATTGGGGCAGTCTCAAGCACAAATACAGGCTGGGCAAGGAGTGGCTTGAAAGCAGTCTGGAGGGGGTGACAGCTGATGAAAAACTCAACATGAGCCGGCAATGGTCGCTGGCAGCCCAGGAGGCAGCCATGTCCTGGGCTGCATCAAAAGTAGTGTGACCGGCAGGAAAAGGGAGGTGATTCTGCCCCTCTGTTCTCATGAGATCCCACTGGGAGTACTGTGTCTGTTTCTGGTGCCCCCAACAAAAGAAGGACATCAAACTGTTGGAGTGGGTCTAAAGGTGGGCCACAAATATGATCAGAGGGATGGAGAATCTCCCCTATGGGGACAGGCTGAAAGAGTTGTGGCTGTTCAGCCTGGAGAATGAAAGGCTCTGCGGAGACTTTTTAGTGGTTTTCCAGTACATCAAGGGGCCTTCAAGAAAGTTGGGAAGGGAATTTTTGCAAGGGCTTGTAGTGATAGGATGAGGTGGAATGGATGGAAGTTTGAGGAGCACAGGCTGAGAATGGAGATTAGGAAGAAATTCTTTGCAGTGAGGTGGTGAGACACTGGAACAGGTTTCCTAGGGAGGTTGTGGATGCCCCCTCACTAGAGGCGTTCAAGGCGAGGTTGGGCGAGGCCTTGCATGACCTGTCCTACTGGAAGGTGTCCCTGCCTGTGGCAGGGGTGTTGGAATTGGATGATTTTCAGTGTCCTTTCCAACCTAACCCATTCTATGAATCTTTGAATCTATGAATAATGTAAAACCTTGAGTGTGGTACCCTAACAGCTGTGAACTTGAATCTTCCCAAGAAACACCTGGTATCTAGCTCTTTCTAAACCTGAAGATGAGTGCAGAAATAGGATGAGACAAAACCAGATAATCTTGGAGCTTTAGCAAAAAAGAGTAACAAATGTTGAGCTGCAGAAACTTGTCATTTTCTGAAGTAGCTGCCCAAAGGACAGGTTAACCTTTTATGAGTGGGTTGTTTTGTTGTTGTTTTTTGTGGGGAAAGGGTTAGAGTAAGTTGAAATTCCCTTTTTCTAACTACATCCTCAACACCTACAAGTTTAAAAAGTTTGATTCTGATCATGGCTATCAGTGTATAGGGAGGCTTTACAACTGCTGTTTTTCACAGAGCCACAGAACAAGCCAAGTTGGAAGTGACCTCAAAAAAATAATCATCTGGTTCAGCCTTTTTCATTAGAGAGTTTTAAGCTGAAATGTTTCCTGGGCAATCCACCATGGCAAGTGGGTTTGTGTATGAGGGAAAATATGCTTTTAAATTGAACATTACAGCTGCTGCTTATCCTGAAGTCAAACAGCACTGCAGGCCATGCTCCATCCCGACAGGTTTCAGAGAGTATGAATGAAATATGAGTATAATCTTGGACATTGGTTATGTTCCTCCTGTTAACTTGTGTTGGCTACTGATAATGCAGCTTCTGTGTTGGTCACTTCGATTAGCCTTGACTGAAAAACAAAACAAACAAAAAAATCAATTCACTCTCCTGGCTTAAATTTTGATAATT
The DNA here is from genome assembly GCA_033816785.1 of Picus viridis. Classification (NCBI taxonomy): domain Eukaryota; kingdom Metazoa; phylum Chordata; class Aves; order Piciformes; family Picidae; genus Picus; species Picus viridis. The sequence continues at coordinate 8,624,926 of CM066568.1, forward strand.
AAAATTCCCAGCGTTCTTCATCTGCTTTGTTTGATGTTAAACATAAATCAAGGTTATAGGCAAAACCAATTCATGAATGAAAAGTTTCAATTTTGTATTTTTTTTGGCTACAGCTACACAAAGAAATCATCATTTGGGCAACTAATATGCCTAAGTATCCTTCAAAAGCAACTGTGATATATTGGAGCTGTTCAAATGTCCTCACAAATCATTTTGCCTTACAGCTTTGATCCTGAAATATGTGAAATGATGTCTGATTTATGCCGCTGATCCTTCTTTTAGATAGTTAAGTGTTCTTGCTTAATGTTATTAACTAAGTTCAAAGCAGCAAATAGGCCATGCTGGGCTGAGGGCATTTGAAAAATAGCAGGCTGTATATACAGTGTATATTCTTCAGTTATTTCCCCTTTTTGTGCACATAGCAAGCTACTGGAACTTGCTTCTGCTTGTGTCTTTGGTTACAGTAGGTTTGGGTTTGTGGGTTGGTTTATTGTGGGCCAGAGTGGGTTTTTTTTGGTTGGTTTGTGATGTTGTGGGGTTTTTTGTTTGGTTGGGTTGGTTTGTTTTGGCATTTTTTTCCACTCTTGATAGCTTTTCTTTGGGGCTTTTCTTTCCATTGGGATGTTTTGGAGGGGTGGGCAGAAACAACCTCAGGACAATATGGTAAAATGGAAAAAATGTCAGAGTGTCCCTTAACTAGGAGGCTGGTAACGTGCTATAAAGGGTATAAAACAAGCTGTATGACCCAGTTGAAATGGTACAAGAAAGAAAACCATTTGAGAGTGTAAATAAGCAGATCAAATTTATGCCCTAAGGGGCAGATTAAGTGACTACTTTTAATGAAAAACTATCATTGTGTTGTGATTTCTGTTTTAACAGGCAAAAGGAAACAGATGAGGAAAAACTCTTGATTCTGAAATATTTATCAGTACAAGTATGCCAAACTTGTATCAGAATGCTCAAGTGCAAATCTCTCCAGGCATAGGGGTTGCTTAGGAATCACATCAGCTCTAAATATAGTAAACCTTTTAGTGGAAATGTCATACAGTTCAGGCACAAGATTTAGGGATTTCAGTATGTTATATGGGCTTTATAACCAATATTATTCTTCTGAAATCTGAGTAGGAAGTATTAAATCATCATTTCCAGTCTGATATGATTCCTGTTGATTCAAGGAGAGATGTCTTAGTCACCTGCTGCTAGGGAAGAGCTATTAGTGTTGGAAAAGTTCTCTACAGCTATGTCTTCAGCAACACCAGCCCCTAAAAACCAGGCTTTCAGATACAAGCCTGAAAACAAAGATTAGATTTGAACCTGAGACATCATCCCAGTACCTCTCTGGCTGTACTGACTATCGTATTTGGATTTAGGAGTTGAAAGTTGACGTGATCTTGTCCTCATGTGCTTCCTCAGATTCTGAACTGGTTTTATGTCATTCTCTCCTCACTTACATACTCTTGGAGTTACAAATGTAAATGTGTACAATGGCTTTTCCAGAGCTAGCCCTCTCTGATAACTAATAGTGGGGTTTGTTTTTCACAACTTACTGTGTTTGGATGGATTAGACGATACAAGAGACTGTTTCTGGAGCTGTCTCCACTGGACACATCATGGTGATCGATCTGGCAAAGTTAATGTTGGGGGCAAATTTCAACCCACCACACCTTAGCAGACTACCTGACTGTTCCTGTCCTAAATTCCTTCCTAGAGGTTTCTAATAGGTTTTTGTAAAATATTAGTCTGAATGCTGGTTTCACATAAGTGTACTTAAGCTATCTGTTCCTGTTATCCTACAAGCTTTTCACAGAGACCACTGACAGCAAGCCAGTAATACAAATGAGACACTTTTGACAGTTTTGGCCTCGTGAAACTTGCCATCAGTTCTAGATAACTGCTGCTGCTAGCAGCATAAAGTATGTGTGCTCTTCTTGGTAAGGAGCTCAGTCACTGCTGAGTTCTGCTACTCCAGCTGGTCTGTTTAGATGTACTTTGGCCATCTCTGCATAATGCTGCTTCACTCGTCAGTAGAGTGTTATCTGAAAGATCCTGCGTTGCTTGGTGCTGACTGCTGGGTCCATCTCCTTTTTCTCATGAAATTGAGACCATCCAAGTGTTGGCCTCAATATCTGTTCTGAGCTTTTGCTTTGTTTTAAGGCTACACTGCTAGCCCTTTTCCTTGTCAAGCAGCTGTGAAAAATACAGTGTCAGCAATTTCTAGGATTGGGGGTTTTATTTGTGTTTTCCTGGGATCCAGTCCTCAAAAGTATGGCCATCAGATTGCTTTGGAGAGAAGGCAAATATATATATATATATATTTCTACTTGTTCTTCCCATGATTTGATATAGCATCCTGAAGTCTGCACAAACAGGAGAGCAGTTGAATGTTTTGGTAGGTGTATCTGCTCTTTATGCCAGCTAGTTAATTTTCCTTTCACCTGCTTCAAGGAAGTTCCTGCACTGGGATTTGGGATGTGTGGATTGCTTTTCATTCTCTGCTGTGAAAAAGCATGGTCATCACTAAATCATTTGATGTCTGTTACTTAGGGTCATGGGGGTGGGTATGTGCTAAAATCACTTCAAACTTTTATGCCTTTACCCCCATTAGAGGGTAGGAAGGGTTCAGGTTCAGTTTAAAGAACAGTGCAAGGTGGAGGTGCTTTAAAGGTATTAAAACAAACGTTTCCATGTCTGACATAATACAAAATATCGAAGTATTCTGGTTAAGCTCTCAAAGGGCACAATTTGCAATCATGTTCTTACAAGGTCTTAGGCCATTACATTCATGGAGAGATGGGTTGTACTGTGTCATGTTTGCTTTTCATATTTCTTTTAAAGGGAGACATTCTTAAATAATAAATGAAAACACACAAGATAGCGAGAAGTGGTTTTTGTAGTGGGATGGTGGTGGTTTGGTTTTTTGTGTTGGGTTTGTTTTGGTGTTGTCTTTTATCCCCTGTTGTTGGGAAGCTGCATTTCTGGCACCCAAATGACTCTGAGCATTAGACTTTTGCCATATATGGACAGCCAGGTCTAATCATTAGTGAATGCCAGAAAGCAGGAGGGCCAGGGAGAGAGTGTGCAAGAGGGAGCTTAGTTTATTTCTGCAGTGTCACATCAATCTGCCCGGTTAAGTGATTGAAGGGGAGAAATGCAAGCTGCAAAAGAAACTGGGCCCTGATTTGTTCAGGGTCACCAGCAGTGGTTTGAAACCATCTTGTTTGCAGATACCTCTTTCATGTTATTAGGCTGTCAGTTGAGTGACTTTGTAAGATTTATGGCTTGGAGCTGGAGTGAGTGTGTGTGTGCAGCGATGGCAGTGATGGGCAGGGGGTGGGGGGGAACAGAGATGTTATTGTGAAGACAGCGATCCATGCCTGCCTTGATTGAGCTTTGCAGCCTTTTGTCTAGTCCTAGTTAACCTCCTTATGCTTTTTGCCTTTTTGTGTGTGTGTGGGTTTTTTGTTTTGTTTTATATGCTGCCTAAGTAGCTCAAGCAGAAGGTGAAGCAACAAGTGGCATAAGGTTGCTTATAGCAGCATAGAACTGCAGTGGACATGGTGCAGGCTTACTGGCTGTGTAATGATGGTATAAAGCTGTTTATTGGGCAGGTCTTGAGTTTAACTTACTTTCCAATAGTTTTATTTACTGTCAGCTGTTGGCTGAGTGTTCCCTTGTCACTAGTAACCTCATGTTAGCTTTGAGAGAGAATTTAGAGATAACACTGGGTTGTACTGAGAGGGATTTTTCTAAATAAAAGGTCAAAAAAACCCCCACCCAAATAGCAACAGAAACCCCAAATAAAACCTGACAAAACCAACCAAACAAAACCCCAACAAATTTAAAAAAAAAGAGGGGACTACTTGGTTCTGTGATTCTATGACTTGATTAACTTTTTCTGTATATTAAGTAGCAATAGGGAAGGTTATTTTGTGTGAGTTTGAAACTTCTAAAATACTGGATTTTGAGGGTGGTCAGTGGAAGTGATTCATTCCTACACTGCTGTCATGAGACCCCACCTGGAGTACTGTGTCCAGTTCTGGAGCCTCTATTACAAGAAAAATATGAATGTGCTGGAATGTGTCCAGAGAAGAGCCATGAGGATGATCACTTCTCCTATGAAGACAGGCTGAGAGAGTTGGGGCTGTTCAGTCTGGAGAAGAGAAGGCACTGAGGAGATCTTCCTGTGGCCCTCCAGTATCTGAAGGGGACTACAAGAAAGCTGGTGAGGCACTTTTTAGGATGTCAGGTAGTGATAGGGCTAGGTCCATATTCTTCCAGTGCTGAGGGCTCTAGAGCTGCATGCAGTACTCCAGGCAAGGTCTTACCAGAGCAAAGTGGCAGAATCATTTCCCTTGATCTGTTGTGAAATACAGTAGTTCAGCAGAATTGAAAAGGGAGCTAATATTTGTCTACAAGATTTTTTTCCCTCCTGAGTTTGAAAATGAGGCCACTTAATGGCACAGCCTTCCGAGGCACTTGTGGCTCCCATGTTTAAAGGTCCGGCAGGAGCAACATGGCAGGGAAGTCTGCAGGGAAAAGAGCTGTCTGCTTTCCCCCTCCATACTACAGCAAGAATTGCTTGCAGCATCACTTCTACAGCCTTTTCAAAATTTGTATTAAATAGTGTTTCATTTCTGAAAAGTTTGCAAATATAAAGTGAGAACTAAATTCTGGAGCCCTTTTTAAGAAGCAAAGCCTACATTCCTTATTTAGTTCCTTTTGTCAAAAGCTAAGTCACCTAGAAAACACCTGTGCTTTTAATCTGTGGCACCTGAGCACATTTTGACCCTATGGTAATCTGATACATTTTAGTATAAATGAGATCTTGCTTGCACAGACACAGATGCCATTCTTTCCCTATTTATGGGAGGATATTGATGAGAATCTGAAGTCATTAACCTGAATAAAATACTACTTTCAGCAGAAAATTCTATAACAAAATCCTGTCATAATCTCTGGAGAAAAAAAAAAGAAAAAAGAAAAGCTGGTACTATCTTTAAGTCACATAACTAGGTCTTGGCACACCATCACTTTGCCCCATGCCTGGCATGGCCACAGCCATGCTGTGTGACCTTGTGTCAGACCTATGCTCCATCTGCTCTCTGTACTCCTGCTGCAAAATGCACGATGTGTTGGTTGGAAAATGCCTGAGAGCCTTGAATGCAAAACGATCTGTAGTATGACTGCATTATGAATTACACCACAAACTTAGTAGCTAATTCAATTGATAGAATGCCTTGCAAATTAAAGCTCAGATTTCAGGCCCCACCCCTTTCATTTTTAGTCAAAAGATAGGTAGAAGAGATTTTGAAGAGTGTTTGACAAAAATGTTAATGCATAACAGGACAAGAATTTCATTAAATCCTGAGTTATACCCCAAAACCCCAAACCTTTTAAATAAATGAGGTCATTCTGATCAGCTGTAGTTAAACACAACTTTGGGAATTGGAGAGGAGCTTAAGAGACATTGCCTGCACATACAGGGATGGTGTCTGTAATGCCAAAGCTCAGCCACAGTAAAGACTTGCAAGGAGAGTATCAAGGGCTGCAAGGGCAGCCTGGTGGGCACAAAACTGGGGATGAGCCAACACACTCAGCAGCCTCCTGGGTTCTATCAATAGGGATGTGGCCAGTAGCTTGCAGGAAGTGAGGAAGCATCCCAAATTTTTAGGATTTGTTAGCTCACACCCAGAATATTGTGTTGATCTCCACCCCCGCCTTCTTCCCCCCTTCCCCAATTAAGGAAGTCATTAGCAAACCTGTGTGAGTTCAGCGGAGGGCCACGATGGTGGTTGAGTGCTGGACGCCTGCCCTGTGAGGAGAGGCTCAGGGAGCTGGGCTGGTTCAACCTGAGGAGGAGGTGGTTTTAGGGGTCCTACCTGCAGGCAGCCTGCCAGAGGATTGAGAAAACAGAGCCAGGGTCATTGTGGTGGTACATGGTGGGAGGAACAAATGGCAATGGACACATATGGAAATCAAAGGGATTCAGACTAGACATGAGGGAAAATATCTTCATACAGGACAGTCAGGTGGTGGAGCAGGTTGCCCAGAGGGGCTGTGCAGTCTCTCTTCTTGGGGGTTTCAGGACTAGATAGGATGAGCTTTGAGCAGTCTGATCTGACCCTGCTTTGTGCAGGAGACTGGACTAGAGACCACTTGAGGTCCCTTCCAGCCCAAATTATTCAGAGGCAGGTTCTGGGATCTCTTCAAAGGAATTGGTACAGGTTTGTTACGGTGCGTCTCACATCTGTAATTTGAAGGCATTCTTCAGAGAAGGATGTTGTGCTGGGCAGCATATATGATTCCTGGGATAAAAAATGCTCTCCATGTTTAGAAACATTAAGTGTAGAGTTTTGGAATATTCAGTACATTTCTTAAACAGTGAGAACTATCTTTAAGTATTTGGGAAAGCAAAAAGGAGCTGTGTACCACGTGATGGTTTTGGGTGTTCTTGCTTTGCTTTTTCACCTGATACAATCAACTCTTGAAAACTGGCCCATCTTCTTTAAATCCACGGTGGCAGCTATGGTATTGCTTCTTTTCCTCATTTTAAATGCTTTCTTTTCAGTTGCTCACACTTAGGTGAAATTAAGAAATCTAACTGTTGGGTATTACCTTTTAGACCTGCTGAAATAGCTCTTCCTGCTTGCATCCTTATGGTCTCATTAAGACGATGCTCACAGCAGGCCTGACTTTAGTGAATATTTGCAGACTTCATTTGCCTACATTAGAGACAAAAAGCTTTAAAAAAATCCTTCTTGAGCAATAAACAGTGGAGTTTGTCTGTATCTGTTATCACAGAGTTGGTGACTCCCAAGGCAAGTGCTGAATGCTGTCCTTGGAGTTGGGAAACTGTTGAAATGCTTCATCCTTTCCACTAGCTGTGATAATGCACTTGGTCCGTGGCTTCGAGTAGTGGTTTTAAAGCCTCAGGGCTGGGAAAATCAGTGAGAAGGAGGGGGTTGTGCCACTGTTAGAGCAAGCCCTATACATCAAGGAGTTAGGTAGGCAATATTCCTACTTTTTCTTTTTTTTTTTTTTTTTTTTTTAAACTGACTGGAGTTTAGAATGCAATATTATTATTTTTCTTTATTTTGATGAGTCAAGGTTTGGTAAGTTCACCATAAAGCAAGGTCTTTGGAGCAAAATTCAGATTCCAACAAGTGTGAGTCATGTTTGTGGTCTACCTTTACAATTGTGAGTCTACTGGTTTGTTTTCTCTGTGCTCAAGCTTTCAGGCTGAGATTTTGGTTCTGGGGGCTTAAAAAATCCTTGACCTATTCTCTGAGATTGAGGTCAGGCTTCAATGCCAGCCAAAATTTCCATTATCTCTCCATTTCATTTACACATTGTGTTGTGCTTCAGCTGTTCACCTACCCACCACAGGTGGCTCATCTCATTTTTGAGTTGTTAACGATGTATAATGGATCTGGGTGTGTTTTAAAGCATGTTAGAATCACTTTGCAATGAAAGATGTCATATAAATCTGAAATAATACTGATGTTACATTTTTATTCATCAAAATGGAACTAGAATTAATTGCAAAAGTGTTAATCGCAGGTGATGTGTCATGTTAATGAGAAATGCTTGAAGATTACTCAGCTCTACTATAAAAATAGAACAGTCTCATGGATTTCCAACCCTTCTGTACTCTATTGAAACCTCATTATCCTGAAGAACTGGCCTGAAAAACTTGAGATGGGAGTTTTACACAGAGTCACAGAATGTTAAGGAGTTGGAAGAGACCGTCAGAGCAGAATCATTTAGAGTAGGTCACACAGGAACACATCCAGGTGGGTTTGGAATGTCTCCACAGCCCCTGGTCAACCTGCTCCTGGCCTCTGTCAGCCTCACAGTGAAAAGTTTTTCCTTCTGTTCACATGAAACCTTCTCTGCTCCAGCTTGCACCTATTGTGCTTTATTCTGTCATGGGACATCACTGAGCCTGGCTCTGTCCTTTCGCCACTGCCCTTCACATCTTTATAAACATGAGTGAGGTCACCCCTCAGTCTCTTCCAAGCTGATGAGACCCAGCTCCCAGCCTTTCCTCAGAAATGAGATGTTCCACTCCCTTCATCATCTTTGTGGCTCTGGTCTGGAGTCTTTCAAGCAGTTCCATGAGGTCCTTCTTGAAGTAAGGGGCCCAGAACTGGACACATTATTCTAGATGTGGCCTCACCAGGGCAGAGTAAAGGGGAGGAGAACTTTTCTGGACCTACTAACCATACTCTTTCTAATCCACCCCAGGATGCCATTGGCCTTCTGGGCCAGAAGGGCACATTGCTGGCTCATGGTCACCCTGCTGTCCACCAGGATCCCCAGGAAGCTATTGAATTTTCCCCACAAAGCAGTTTTTAGGGAACTCTTTAGATTTATGTATGCATACCACGACAGTAACTTTTTTCATTATGTTTGGAAAATTGTGCTGCTCTTTTCCCCCTGTGAATATAGACATGAGAAGCCATTAAAAATGTCAGTCTCCATTAGAAGGATAGTTCTCTTGTTGAAAAAAGAAAACTAGAACAAAAGGTACAAATTACAACACAGGAGATTTTTTTTTCTGCTTAAACATAAGGGAAAACTTCTTCACTTTGAGGGTGATGGAGCTCTGGAACAGACTGCCCAGAACTGTTGTGGAGTCTCCTTTGGAGACTTTGCAAAACCTGCTTGGACACATTGTCTCGATCCGGAGAGGGAAAGAGATTGAGGTTTTTAATGAATATTCCCATGTTGTGAAATTAGAGGCACAAACGAGGCCAAAATATCAACAGCTAGACTATTTATTACATAACTACACTGGATGGACATAAATAAAGTGGAGGGATCAGATGGGGAGAGAGAGAGAATAGGAAGAGAGAGAAGAAAGGGAGAAGAGGGAAAGAATTATATTACCACACCCCTCACCCCCCAAGACAGTTTGAGTCTGTGGAGGAAAGGTGCTGCAGGAGATGTTTGGTCTGTGGAGGAAAGGTGCTGCAGGAGATGTTTGGTCTGTGGAGGAAAGGTGCTGCAGGAGATGTTTGGTCTGTAGAGAAACGGTGCTGCAGGAGATGTTGGGTCTGTAGAGGGAGGGTGCTGAGGCTTTGGCTGTAGAAGGGATGAGGTCCTCTGGGCAGCTTCTTCAGCTCCATGAGTTGCAGCAGGCGGAACTTAGAGCACGGAGAGTCCAAGATCCATTGTGTTGGCCCCGTGGTGTTTCCAGCGTGTGCTGCCGTCTGCTTTCTTCTGCATCTTGCTTCTCCAATTTTCTCCTTCCTAAAGCCAGCAGTTGCTCCAGTCTTTTATACAGTTTTTTAGCCCTTAGGCAAGTGTCCAGGTGTTGTTCCCCAGGATATCGTTCTGGGAAATCATCTTTAGGTCCAGGTATCGTTCCCCAGGAAATCTTTCTGTGTACTCAGGTGAGTTTGGGCAGCCACTGGATGGAGGGGGAAGGCCTCCGCCTCCTCCTGCTCCATCTAGCTCCCCACAGCACTCTTTACATATCAGGAACCATTGTCCTTTCCTGGGGTATCTGATGGCTGGAAATGATCTTGTCCTGAAGGTGTGAATGCTGGGCCCTTGGACCATTGTTGTAGGCCAGCTGCAGTCCCGTGAGCAATGTGATCTTTGCACCTTCCAAGAGTCCTTCCAGTGGCTCTGCCCAACGCACATCAGCTATTGTCTGGACAAACAGCAAGTGATTTTATCTTTGTTGAGTCACCAGGAGAGATAAGCTTTAGTCTCTCACACACATTAATGTGCAGTCTGTTCTAGGCATACTTGAATGGCTGGAATCAAAGTAATACCTGAAATTGTGCCTCAATTTTGTTGGGGTTTTCTTTGGTTTTGGGTTGGTTTTTGTTGGTTGGATGGTCAGTTGGTTGGTTTTTTTGTTTGGATTTTTTTTGAGGGGGTGTGTGTTTGTTTTTGTATGGGTTTTTTGGTTTTGTTTTTGTTTGTTTGTTTTTTTAAAAGCTCATCCCAGACATCATAGAGAGATCCAGAGAAAAATAATTTGTTCATGTTTGATTTTGAAAAATTTAGGTTTCTTTTGGATAATTGTCATCCTTACCTTTTGAAGCAGCTACCTGGAATATAGTAGCTGCAAGTCTTTGGCTACGTGGCTTCTATGTCAGAAGCGTTCCTTCTGTTCCTATGGACATATAATTAATTTTGGAGCCTACTTAATCAGCCTAAATCAATTTGCAGATGTTCATTAGAGTTTTCCAGACTTTCGCTGATCCACTTCCTGTGCATCCACACTTACAAAACTTGCTCAAGCCTTGCACAGGGCACAGCAGTGATATTGTATCTCATTAGTCCCCCAGGGCAGCGGGTCATAAGCCATTTCACCCCTAGTTCAAGTTGGTAACCAAAGTTCAGACGTCATTCCCAGGTGGTACTAGATAAAACTACTTAAGTTGTTTACAGTTCTGCTTATTCCTGCGCTAGATATGTACCATCCATGCAGTATGAAATGCTGTTCCACGGAACAGTCTTTGAGAGTTTGATTTTGCAGGTCCCGTGGTTCACTTCCTTGTTGTTATCTTCATTTTTAACCCTTAGTTTTTGTGTGCAACAAGTGTTGCTGAAGCAATTCTCTGCAACCATCCAATTAGTCTTGCTTATTTCCATTGGCTGGAAAAGATTCTGATGATAACTGGATGTGATGAAGTTCTCTTGAGTTAACCTTTTAAACAATATTAGTCTCTTATATCATTGGTGTAACAAACCCCTTATGCTTAATCAGGGTGCCTTGTTCAAAGAACACTGACTGCCTTATGACAGGACTAAATGAAAGAGCACTGATCAAGATTTTTATCTTTTCTTGGTCCTTGAACTACCAGTAATGCCTTAAGCATTGGTACTGTTCACATTGGGATGGGAACAATGCGTGTGTGCGCTACACAGAGGTATAGCATAAGTAAATAGAGAAAGCTTTACCTAGAACCTCTCCCTAGGGGTGTTTGTGGGCATTTCCGAAGCTTTTAACTTATGATAGAAGTGCCATTACTAGATGTTTCACTGAAGACATCAGTGATCGTTGCATGACATGGATTTCCTCTGTCTATAGCAGGGTTAACCAATCCATAGTCTGTAGGACCCATGCAGCCTGCCAGGCTAATTCATCTGATCCATGTTCCTCTTTGGGTATGGTGAGCCCATTCCAGGCATGTGCTGCAGACTGGATGACTAGCTGTGGTGGGAGGGGCAAATGTCATGCAGAAGAGGAGATGTGAGACATGTGGCCCCACAGCTGTAAGATGGAACTGTATTGTTTTAGGGCAGATTTCTTAGCTGGTCATTGTCATGAGATTTCCTTTCCATATGGTCTCCTCTCTCCTGTCAGGTGACTTATATATCTATTTATTCATTCATTTGTTTTTTTATTTGTTTGTTTGTTTATATGAACTGGGGCATTTAAAGGAAGAGCGTTTCATCTTGGGTTTCCTGTCTCCAGTCCTCGACAATGAATTTCAATAATGCTTCTGGAATTTGCTGCATACATTCATTGAAAATTCCAGCTCCTCTCTTCACCACCTTCACTTGAGCTAGCTGTTAGCAAGTTATGAAAGACTGCTTGAACACTCCTAGAAATTTTCACTTACTCTTCGTTCTTTGTATCAGTGCAGATGTCATGACTACAGTGTCCATATCTACCACAGCTTAAGGTTAAAGTTTAAAGTTGGTCAGAATCTTTTCACCTAAAGAGCTTATTGTTCTCTGGAATTTTTCTAATGAAACCATACTTTGTTGGTTGTTTTTTTTTTTTTTAATATGTCAATTGCAATGAAGATTTTGTGGAGAAGGGTTTCTTATTCAGGTTCTGCTTTCTCATCAAAACCAGATGAGAAAAATCTGTAAATTATTCTGATCTGAATAGAGAAGAGAATTTGCTTGTGACTTTACTGCTCTTGATAAATTCTTACCCTGCCCGATTCAAGCTTTAGACTTGTATCTCAGTGTCCTTTTTGATAGATGAAAGCTTGTACCTCTTCTTTGTTTGGCTGTCTGGACAAACAGGAGATTTCAGGAGATCCAATTCATACCTTTTGAGAAGCATTGTTGTACACTGTGTGAGAGACTGGCAAAGACCTTCATATGAGTTGATTATGATAGGAATTTGAAACTTGTATGTTCAAAGTGAATGCTTTAACCACCGATGTCAATGCAGTTGATTATCTGTTTGCTCAGGTATTTCATACTTTTAGTGGTGCTGACACTGACCCACCTTGAAACTTGAAAATAATTAGAAATGGCACAGTTTTTCTCAAGAATGGGAAAATTATTCCCTGCTCAGCTAAATCTGAGAATTTTGAGGAAAAAGATGCCTGCAAGTGTCTTAAGTACTGTAGTAATGCATGAACCTCCTAAACAAGAAGAATGATTTGGTTTTCTGTGGGGTTTTTTTTGGTGTTTTTTTTTTTTTTTTTGCCAGCATAAGCAGCTCTTTTGTCCATGGAGGATTTTTGTAAGGGAGCTGGGGGCTGTAAAGCATTCAGGGTTTTCTATTTTAGTGGTCTTGTCTTTTCTTTTAGGAGTTTTGGTAAGAGTAGTAATGAGCAAGTCATCTAAAGGTCTCCAGTTGTGTCCCAAGAGCTGAGAGTTCAGAAATGTCATAAATCTTAAAATATTTCTTTTGGGTGTTATTCTAGTATTTTTCATTCTATAGCACCCCAAAGCACTGTATAAAATTACGAGAGAAGAAAAAGCTCTTTCCTTATGCCTTCCTGCGTCCCCAAACCAACCCAAAGAAGCAAAGAAACCGAACCAAAGCAGCAGCAGCCAAACAGAACACCACAACAGCAACAAACAAGCAAAAAAGCCACAAAAATAAAACAACAGGTGGTGGAAACTCCACACCTATGGGCAGTGATTGTTTCCATAAGTGAATTTATTCTGTTTGCTTCCATTCTGCTCTGCCATGTTCCCCTCTGTTAGGCTGCCTGGAAGAGAGCAAAGTGGAGGAAGGCTCAGGATGCCCCATGAAGAAAGCAGCATTAATGTAGTGAACTCCTCTGTGTTCTCAAGTTTCCAGGCACTTTCCTATCATGCTTGCATAAAGCTTTGTGGATTTAAAAGGACCATGAAGGGGAAAGCCAGAAGCACAAACTCCAGCAGATACACTTTTCAAAACCATCCATATATCTAAACAGGATTTAATGCTTGTAAAAAGCAGAATTCTCTTGTATGATGTTTAAGGGCTTTCATAAAAGGAAGCATGTTAGAAGAGGGGGAAATAAAAAGCTTTGGTAAGCTGCCAATTTTTAGGCACAAACTCCTAAAGAAAGATTTCTGGTATATAACCTTCATGACCAACACATGGATGAAAATCAAGTAACAGTAAAATTAGTTAGAAGTGGCAGGGTGGGATGGGATACAGGTTTGTATTAGCCCATTTTGAAGAGGGTGTTTGGTATACAGCACCAGTATAAGGCATGTAGCGTGTGAATAAATAATCAGATGGTCTAACCTTTATTAGAAATAGAAGTAAAAATATACCAAGTAAATCGCTCACTGTTGGAACTATTAGGGATGGTGCAAAGAATCCAGAACAATTCCACTAAGTTTTGAATATTTCTTTGACCTCTTTAAGTGTTGGGAGACAAATCTCATTCACATTCTGTGTGACCGTAGAATTACAGAACAATTTAGGTGGGAAGAGACTGCTGGACGTAGTCTTGTCTGACCTCCAGCAGCAGATTATTCCTGGCTGTGCTCAGTTCTGTTCTGGATGTTTGCAAGCATGGAGACTCCATAATCTCTCTGCTCAGATGCTGGTGTGACCACCCTCTTGGTAAAAATTCTTTCTTATTACCTGACTGTCATTTTCATTGTTTCCTGGTCTATTGATGCGTTGCTCCGAGCAAACTCTGGTTTTGCCTTAGTTTTTCCTTCAAACTGGGTACTTTTAAGCAGCAACTCTGCCTGTGGGCTTTGCTTTGTTAGTCCTGAACAGACTCCATTCTGTGACCCTCTCTTTGTGTGCTGTGTGTTCCAGTGCACCACCATCGTGACAGCCCTTCACTGGACTTACTCCAACGTATCAATGTTTTGCACTAGGAAGCCTGAAGCTGGACACAGTGCACCAGGTGGGGTCCCGCAAGTGCCTGCTGGCAGCAATGCTGTTTGCACAGCCCAGGAAGCTGTTGGCTGGCTTTGCTGCCAGGGTCATGCTGGCTCATGCTCAGCTTGCCATTTACCTCCTCCAGTTGCCCTGACCCTTCAGAAATGATAAAGCGGGACCTTGCTGTAGTACCAGCCACCAGTACCAGGTGGAGCTTGTTTGGTCCTACTGTACATGTCCCATTGGGTTAAGTGGCTTTGAACTGGACCTTTGTCTGCTGTGGGCACTGCTTTATACTCACAAACATCAAGTGAGCTTGGAGACCTGTGAGGTCTGAGGGCAAGCCTTACCAGTGAAAATGAAGAAAAAAATGGATTGAGTACCTCAGCCTTTTCCATGACCCATGCCACTAGCTTCTCCACTTCTCTGACCAGTGGGACCATACTTTCCTTGCCCTGCCTTTTACTGCTAAACTACTTAAAGAAGTTCCTCTTCTGTAAACTTACTGCTTTTCATATCACTTGCCAGTTCCACCACCAGCTGAGCTCTTACACTTCTAACTCCATGCATGCTCTGGCAATGTATGTCCTATGTAGCTTCTTCCATTATCTATACAGTCTTTGTGTTGGAGCTAGCTGAAGAGTTCTCTGTGCACGCATCCTGGCCTTCTTCCACCTTTGCTTGGCCTTCTGCACATAATAATAGAATATTTGTATTTTGAGGATGTTCTGGTTTGGAAACCAAGCAACTCTTCTTGAACTCCATTTCCTTCCAGGGCCATCTGCCTGGGATCCTAAAAAGCAAATCCCAGAACAAGCTGAAATCTGCTCTCCTGAAGTCAAAAGCAGTGATTCTACCATATCTTCCTCACTCTTCTGCAAAGCTTAAAATCCTCAATATCACAGCTGCTTTGGCCAAGATTCCCTTTGATTCTTCCCATCCCAAACATTTCTTGTTGGTTCTTGAGAAACAGTCTTAGTAGCACATCTTCCTTAGTTAGCTTGTCTATTTTGTAATGAATTCTTTGAATATCTTGCAGAAAGTTTCAGAATCTGTCCCTAATGGTTTATACATTCTGGAGATAATCAAGGACTTGAGTTGTGTTTAAATTATTTCATAATTATATTTTGTTAGTTGTAAAGAGAGTTAATAAAATAATGTACAACCTCCATGCAGGGCTGTGTTACAATGACCCACAGATTATATTTATCAGGACAGTGTGAAAGGTTTTGGTTACTGGAATGGGGTGGAGAGTTTGGCTTGATTTTTCTCTTGCAGTGAAAAACAGTAAGCTTGGTAGGCAGACCCTTTTAGATTTTTATTTTTTTTTATGAGTGCTCTCTCTTGAGTTTTCAAAGTTCTCTGTTTAAGCATATAAAAGAGCCCCAGATCTGTATTATGTACACCCAGGTGTAAATGCAAAAAGCATCCTTTGTCATGTGGGAGTCAGCACCTTGGTAGCCTATGAAAGTTGACACACAATAGGCGCATTTAGACCCTCTACTACCCTCTGCATTCACAAATTGTCTTCCCTAGAGCATAGGTGCTTTTCATGGAGTGTCTTTGATGCATTTGTTCTGGGTCGGTCAACGACCTTACCTGTATATGCCAAGGTTTTAGATCACTGCTACTGTATTAATGTTTGCTTCAGGTTTTTCACATAAGCATGTTTTATCCACTGATCTGATAACCTGTGTGCTAACAATTAAAGAGGTAACAAAGGGCAAAGATGTGTTTGGTTTACATCTCTCTTTGTGCTTTATCAAAGAGGACTTTCATACAGATTCTGTGACTTTTTTCCTCTGCTTCCTCCCATGCCATGACAGGCCTGCTTTGTTACTACGTGAATATGGACAAGGACATTTCTCCTCTAGACATTAAATGAAAAAATGAACGTGTAAGGAATCAAAATTTCTCCCACAGTTGTATCAGAGTATGCACTTTCAAGGAGGCTGTCAGTCTGTGCAAGGAGTTAAAGGTTCTAAATTCAGGTACAGTTTAAGGATCAAGAGGTTTTCCAGCTCCTTTGGGTTTAGAGTACACCAGAGTACACTGATAGAAATCTTATGCCAACTTTTTCCATTGTAGGAAACTTCTTCTTTCAAGTTTCTGGAGACTGAGACCAAAAATTCCCTTACAAAATATTTCAGAATTGAAGAACTATTTTGCTAATCTAAACCAATGAATGCATCTTCACTGTCAGTGTTCCCGAGCAAAAGTAATATTTTAGCTCAGTCCTCAAGCAGCTGAAATTCCAAATTATGGTAGTAACTTAGACTTGTTTCTAGCTTGCTGGGCAAGGCTCATTCCAGTAATGCATTTCTAGTGATTTTGTCCTGGTGTGCTGATCAGGGGTTAAACTAGCAACACATTTTCCATCATCTGGTCCATCCTTGTTGTTAAAGGGATGTAAACTGTATTGTGTGGTAAACCTACCTACAGCTGGCACGTGGCAAGAGAACGCTGCTTGTCAAAGTGTTGATACAGCACAATATTTGAATAGGAACTCAGAAGAAATAGTAAAGTTTTAGATATTTTAACATTTTGACCTTTTTCAGAAAATGAACATATTCTCCAAAGCACAGAATATGTTGAATCAGCAGCAGGCGATGTGAAACCAGATTGTGATGTAATCTTCAAGAAAACCATATTTGTAATAAGGTTAATTAAATTTGCTGCAAGCTTGTGACAAGCATGCTGTAAGTTTGCCAGTAAATCTGGTCTTGCTTTATCAAACTGAAGGGCAAGAATTTAAAAAAAAAAAAAAAAAAAAAAAAAAAAAAAAAAAAAAAAAAAAAAAAGGAGAGAGGGAGAGACAGAAAGGGGGGGGGGGAAGAAAAAGCTTCCCTTCTCCAGAAACAAGTAGTGTGTTGCCAGAGGACATGCAGACTGGCAACAATAACTAATACGTTATGAGAGGTTGAACAAGTTTAAATGGGATTTGTCTCCGAACTGAAAGGCATATTGTAAGAAATTTCTTTGTCTCCTTGTGATGCTGTTAAATTGAAAGCACGATGGGAGGCTTCAGTAAAGGCAACAAAGGTTGAAATGATAGCCTGCTGTTTGCAGCAAGCATCATGGTTGCACTGATGGTCCAGACATCTGGTAACAACAGCCACTCCTTGTCAGGTTTTGCCCCACACTGGGCGCCTGAGCACTTTGCGCTGTTTAACTCATCAGACTCTTCTAGCTCAGTATGCTCTGCATCAAGAATGTTTATGTAATAAAACAGAGCTAATTAAACATTTCAAAGGGAAACATTATTTTAACTCTAATTAGATATGATTACGGTTTCCTTATGCCTGCGCTGGAGTGGTACTGAAGCTCTCTTGTTTTACCTCCTTACTGAATTCTGCAGCCTTGTTGTTTCAAAATATTTTTTGCATCTGCTTAGACAGGCTTTGTATTGCCCCCGTCCAGAAACAGACTCCATATCTTTGATCCATGTATTTAAAGAAACAGCACATGATCCTGAGACACAAGGGGTAAACTGATACCCCAGGCAGGGAAATAAAAAAAAAAACCCAAACCCTCAGAAACATCCGAGAGGGTATTCCAGACAACCGAGGGACGTACGCGGTATCTGCTTTCCAACTCTTTGTGCTGTGATTCAGACTTTTCATAATTATTAAATCTAGCATGAGTGGAGAGAGCTGGGTACCACAGAGCTGTTATCACATGCACAGATGGACATAGGTTCTGTGACCTTCCAGAAGTCCATCGTTAAACAAGGCAGTTGTCACAGGCATAAAGCATATCCTTCCGTATGTATTTAATCTAGAAAGACAGCATCTGACAAAGCTTTGGAGACACATCATGTCAGGATACTAAACATCCAAAATGCTGAGAAACAAATACATAGGGAAATCAAAAAGAACAGGCTAATGGCAGTAATAATCAGTGAATATTTTGTCAGTTAAGCAAATGCTGTATAACTTGTTTAGTGTTTTCTAGCTTTTGTGACAGAGCCAGTCTGCAGATCATATGGGAGAAGCAGACTGAATATAAGAACTCATCCTTTCTTTGTCATCCCCAAATCCAAGTTTTTATAGGGAATTTCTTCAGATAAAGGACCTTCGCATGTAAGTTTGCTTCAGCTTTTCGCTTGGTTTCCACCCTACCCAAGAAATTTTTTTAACTCTAGCTTGGGGTTTGAAGCAAAAAATAATGGGGGGGGGGGTTGGAGAAAGAAAAAGCAGGCTTTCATTCAAACTAGTTCTCTGCAGTCCTAATTAAAATAGACTTCAATGAGAAGTTTTCTTTTCCTCTTCCAACTGAAGCTTAAGGGCATAGTTTTAGCTGCAGAGTATATTGTGTTCGTTTTACTGTTTGAGTGGTTTGGTAGAGAAGCTGTCTTTCAAACGCAGAGCAACTACTATGATGCCTCGGGACTCAGCTGTCACATCAAGGCTGTTTTCCACATGTATGTATTATATAATGTGAATATATCATCACCATCAGGTAGCTGAAGTTTGTACATCTTACATGGAATCAACTTTTTCTCACATTTGTGAAGTTTTCTCTGCGGTGGGATTAGAGGTAAACGTATCATATATTTTAAGGAGAATAATGATATGGGTTGTCTCTTGAAAAAAGAATAGAATGATGCAAATCAAAAGACACATCTCTAAATCTCTCTACATAAACTGAGCTGCAGTACTGCTGCAATATTCTTCCTTTTGTGTTAGGAAAATTGGAGGGAGTTATTTCCTTGAAATGTTACAGTCAACTTAAGTGACTGCAAGTCAGTAGACTCAGAGCAGAACTGGAAAAAGAAGTCTCCCATTTAGCCACAGAGGAAATCTTCCATTATAGCTGGTTAATTAAATAGGAAATGGCAGTGCATAGCCCAGTCATTGTCTCAGCCCTCATGGAGAGGATCAGAAGAAGGTCAGGAGCTTGTTCATTTTCCATGCCCATGGCCTCTGTCCTGAGACCACCAGCAAGGATGGCCAATTAATACCAAGTGCTTCAGGGGTTTTGCATTGTGGGGTGGTTTGGTGGCTTTTTTTTTGTTCACTAGGATCTAGACTGAGATTGCAAATTTATTTCAGAGAAGCTGCTACATAGTTGGTGACAAGGATGTCAATCACTGCATTTCTGAGTAAGAATATGATTAGTTGATGAAAAGTGAAAAATCAGTTCTTCAGGTTTTTTGGACGTAGCCATGCCACACCAGCAAAATACCTTCTTGAAAGCTCCTGCAAAGTTTTGGTTCCGGAATTCAGTCTCCTGTCCAATGCACTAATAATTCAGGCAGTGTCAAATTTTCTCAGCTTCAAAGTTTGATTTTTAAATTTTAATGCAATATTAATTTGCTGAATCCCTCTGCCCTTAACTGAGGAGTCCAGACAAAGCTATCACTGCTCGCTGGTGAACTTTTTACACCTGACTGACACTGCATTACTGCTGCTGGGCTCTCCTTTGCTTTATCCCGTTATCTTTGATTATTAAAGACTCAGCTTGGTGCAGAGAAATTTTGGCAAATTTGTGCACTGGCAGCATCTGCAAGGCAGGCAGCATACCATCACTGATAGTGTGAGCATCACCTGCAGCAGACAGCCTGAGACAGCATTTATGGTGGTATCTCCTGACAACCCCAATTTGCGCTGCAGGCTGGAAATTGCCCAGAAGATTTCAAAATGCCTTTGGTTTTGGTTTTTTTTTTAATGATTGCTTGTAATTGACCTTGGCTGGATTCAGTCTCTGAGAAGTGAAAGTCTGAGTGATATTACTGAAGAAGGATTCTTGCTCTTTGCTGGCTGCTGACCTCTTGCCCAGTCCAGACAGTGGATTGGGCAAGAAGTCAGCAACCAGCAACATGTTGTGGCAGCCAAACCTGATGCCATGGTTCAGGACTGTCTCATCCCTGAGTGAGTCACACAGACCTGAGTGCTCTGGGCTGGACTTCTGGAAGTCAGTGAAGTATCAGGTAGATAACTGAGAATTTAGTAACCTGTCCCATCTGCTGATGTCAATGGGAAATGGGTTTTCAGTGAATTTGAAAAATGTGTTATGATTTCAGTTGGTAAGTGCTTAGTTATCCATGGCTTTGTTTTGCTCTGTGTATTGCTACCTCATAAACTTATTTTGGACAATTGTAGAGATAATACTGACTTCTGCATCTATTGCCTACTCTGGTTGAAAGAACATATTGTCAGGAGCAGTAATATATCAAGGTTTTTCTAGGAGCTGGATTGCCTTCCACCGTGCAGTACGATCCACTGGAGGTGTGTGGCTGTGCACATCTATGTGCTGAAGGCAGACACACATGCTGTGCAGGTATTCCCAGTTTTAGTGAGGGTGAACAGAGCTTTAGAGAGAACTAGGACTTTTTTTAAAAAAGCAATGAAGGTTTTAAAGAATCATCTGAGTGTATGTGTAAAGAAAGCAGAGACTTTAATCTGAGCAAAGCATAAGGTTAGCTGTTATCTTTCATTGCCCTTGTTTAAAAACTAGTTCCAGGAGCCTGTCTTTGTAGCTAACCTTTGTATTACATTTCAGTTTCCTGTTGGGAAACTCTGCTTCACTTGTGAATGTATCTAAACCATAAATTATTAGAAATAGAAAACGGGGGGGAATTAACCTCCTCACCCCCACTTGTGTAACTGAAGCACAGTCTTGGCCAAGGGAGCAAGTATGTAGGTCAGTTTTGTATGAGTCCAGCCTGTAGCAGGGCCAATTTTGGTGGGGTTATGTTGGGATTGTGTTGGTGAGGTGAACAGAGATGGTGAGTCAAGGCTTGCTTCTTTGCTCAGCTCTGTAAGGCTGCTGGGCTCTGCCTAGCGTCCTGAAGGGTGTGGCACTAACTGCTATCCACCCTACCTGCGTGCTTTATTGCAACATCTACTGGGATCAGCCAAAAGTACTTTGCAGCAATGTAATTCAGTGCTGGGAAGCAGCATGGCCATGCACAGGCCCTTTCCAGCCTCTCATGGCAGGGTCCCGAGTGCTGTGCCACTGACCAGCAGGATCTGGGCAAGAGGACATCATGATGAGCTTTCCTCTTGTCTGAGCACTCACAGAATGGAAGTGCAGCCTGACAAGTCTGCAGCCATATATAGAAAGAGATAGATAAACTCTGTTAACCACAGAAGCAGGTTTTAAATGCATTAAAATATTTTATCCCATTATTTGTTTTGACCAATTGACCACAATATTAAAAATTCAATCATGGAGCAGCTGACAAGTGCAATTGCCTAATTTTATTTAAGGGTTCTTTCCCCCCCCCCCCCCCACTTCCATTTTTCCTCCTGTTAACGCTGCTGCCTGTGCCCAGACAGTAATGGGCTTCTTGTATGCCCACGACTGTTATGATCATGTAAATTTATTGGTGCTTAGAAGAAGCGAGCTATTAAAACATTACAACAACCATTACAGCCAGGCTCGTGTTGGCTTTCGCTCCCAATGAACATATGCTTCCGAGTGAATGCCTAAACTCTTATTTATGGATTTAATTTAATATGCGGAAAGAATTCAAAATTAAATTTTGTGTCTGCCTCCAGAGAGTGTCAGTGTATAATAACATGGTAATTTTTACACATCTTTATGAGAAATGGGAAAATTAATTCTTTCTGACAAGTTGTAATTATTCGACTTGGAACAGTTGCAGCTGAGCAGTTTGCATGCCTGTTGTCTGTTGTTGCCTAGTGCAAGGGGAAAACGTGGGGATGGAGATATATTGTGTGCCGGCGAGTTTCTAATAGCTTCTGACATTTTAGCCCTGCGTATTATCAGGGTACTCTTTAAAGGAGTGGGGAGTGTCATCTGCTGCCGGGCTGGGGACGCACGCGGCAATGGACCCGCTGTCAGGAGGGAGCGGGAATTATTTTAGTCTCTCTGAGGCTGAGGAAGAGGCTCTCCATTACTTTGCGAATGGTTAAAGCTGAAAGTGAGGCGACGTTCTTTATGCTCTTTGGCTTCACTTCCTCCCCCCACCTCCCCTCCCCCCAAAGACACAGGTGGAAGAAAAGTGTTTATTTTAGCTGCATACAAGAAGAGCTATCCTGTTTAAGTGTGTCCTCTTTCTCACCAAAATAAATGACAGTTGAAAGCACTTAGCGCCTCTCAACCTCAGACTCCCTAAAAAGTTAGTGGTCTTTTCTGGTGAGAATATTCAAAAATAACACGTGCCTCTTGCTGAAACTTGAGCTTTCATGACAAATATTTTCATGAGGGTAACTTTGTTCTTAGCTAACTTAACTTCTGTTTCAGAGTTTCTGCTGAAAGGTAGGACATGTCCATCAAGCAGAAGCCTGAAGCGTCACTGGATGTATTAGATAAAAAGGAAATTTATTCAAGTGAATGAAGTGTGTATCCATAGCTTTGAAGGCAAACCTGGCAGTAGTGGGTGCTACATTTATTGTCCTCCTGGAACAGTCCCTTTGGGATAAACACATACTAAAGGCAATGCTTAGGAAACATTTTATCAGGCACACATTAAAGGAAATAGAAGTGCCACAAATAAAAGAGCACTGTGCTTACTTTTATTCCCAGTGACTTTCCATAGCTGCACTAGCTGGAAGGGTGCTAATGGTTTAGAAGGTGCTACTCTTTCCTGTAAGACACTGGAAGAGTGAGTGCTTGGCATATGGAGATACCACAGTGTGGAATAAGTTATTTCTCCAAAGCATAGTGTGCTAGCTTTGATTTATGTCCTGATTGCAATCTGGCTATTGCTTAAGCTAGCTAGTGCCAAAGCCCGTGAGTTCATAACTGCTTGGGTTTTGTAGCCATTTACCTTGAACCAAAGAATAACTCCAGTTCAAAGTTCTGTCAAAGTCTCTTTGTGTCTGTAGGAGAATGCCAACAGCCACTGCAGCACAGTGGAGCTTAAGTGGGTCCTGGAAACTGCCAGTGGAAAATGCCGCTGGTTTCATCCCAGCAAATGTCTTATGGGAGTCTGGGTCTTTGGGGTATTTAATGGATAAGTGGGTCCAGAGAGTTCTTGTATGTGGTAATATGCTTGTAAAAGGGACTGGTGTAATTCAAATTTCACTGGGAGCAATTTAGGCCCAGAGATTTCAGACTCTTGAGATATCACATCGTTTAGACCTGCACAGTCGCCTTGTCAACAAGCCTTAAAGTTAGGGATGGTAGTGAAGCAAAAGCTTCCCAGCTGGCACAGTGAGGGCACAGGATGTTTCCCTAAAGAGCTGCTTTGTTCCCTGCCAGGTTCAGGGAGCCCAGGACAGCAGCCTTGGCAACACACCCCCAACCTCACCTGCCTTGGACTTGTGGTGACTCTTTTCCAAGTTCAGCAGTGTAAAACTCTACTTCTAGATGGATGTCAGGAGTCACTGTTAATCAATGGCAAGAACAGGCAGTTTGCAAATCTGTCTAATCAGCGTTAGATGCTAAAACAGTCTGGGTGAATCATGTCCAAAACTGCTTTTAACTCCCCGTGGAGTTATAGAAACGTAAATGTCAGATGGGATCCTGTCTTAAGGGACCAGAAAGAACAGAAAAAGTCAAATCTTCTATATGAAGATGTCCCCTCTTTTTTCTTTTTTTCTTTATATCTCCTTTTTTATTATTTTTTTTTCTTTTTCAAACCAGTGAAGGCTTTATTTCCAGTTGCAGTGAGTCAAGCATTGCACCAGTCTAACTTGTTATGAGAATTACTCTTTGGCAGGAACACATGCAGCTCTCGGACTATGCCTTCAGGTCTTCATTTTTCTTTTCTTCCAGAAAGGCTGCAGTTTATTCTTGCTCTGGAGAAACCTCTCCTAACTTCTGTCATCTGGTATTCTGAGCCCTTTTATACCCTTTTTGCTGCTTTTAAGGAAACTCTACTCAGACCTCTTTCTTCCTGAGAACATGTTCTTCTTGCACCATACTCAGCTTCTGTGTTCAGGAAGATGAGTACCAAGAGACTGCTGTTTTAATTCCAGTTTATTTTGAACTACAACAGCAGACAAATGTAATGGTAAGGCAAAACCTGGGCTTATTTAGTGAGACTTAAGAGCAGTTCTGTAATTACAAATTGGAAACAGAAAATAATTTGTAAAAGGGCAAATAAATGCTGTAATTCTGTCTTTAACA
This sequence comes from Picus viridis, assembly GCA_033816785.1. Taxonomy (NCBI): domain Eukaryota; kingdom Metazoa; phylum Chordata; class Aves; order Piciformes; family Picidae; genus Picus; species Picus viridis. The sequence goes on from CM066568.1 coordinate 8,649,017, forward strand.
GCTGGATATATTTATATATTGGCTAGGTAGAAAGTATATAGCATATAATATGCTTACGTTTCTGTAACTGGTTGACTTCTTGCCTAACCTTGAATCATCACCTAGAGAGGTCCCAAGTTGGTAAGAATTCAAGTCTTAGTAATGCCCCATGACCTATGAGTGTTTCCTTTGGTTTTCACTGCCCTTGTCTTGCATTTTCTCCATTGCTGCTTGTTATTCTTTGGAATTAAACGTCAGGCCTCCACTGTGGGGCTCATGGTATTCAGCAGTATGTAACAGTGGTTTCCCCTAGTTCACACAGACTAATCAAGGCTTTCGGTGAACTGTGTGATTGCAAAAATACTTTTACCATGCTTAGCTTGGAGCCAAGCAACTGCTTTTGACCTTCTCTTACCTATTCCCCTTATAAATGCATCCATATTAAGGGTCTAGGTAACAGGATGCTCTGGAAACCAGATTTTACAGTTTTCATCAAGGAGATGAAACAGCTGCTTAGTCCTCCATCTGGTCACATCTGGAGATAGGTGTGCAGTCACACTGCTGAGTGAGGCAGCTCAGCCCAATTTCTAGTAATTTTGCACTTTTCTGCTATGTAGTCGAGGTCTGTACATTCCTTTTGGCAAACAATTGGCCGTGCTGTTTGAGGGGCATAAGGGTGGTTGGGCATGGACCTTGTTTGCTGGGGAAGGAGTTGGGAGCCCAGGGAGTTTGCTGTGCCATTTTGTTGGCTAGCATGCATAGACAGTACTAGTCCTGTCCCAGGTGTAGTGGAGTGGGAATGATCTGGGGGAAGAAACGGTGCAAGAGGAGTGTGTCTCATGGGCAGGAGTGTATACTTTCTGTGCTGGGTTTGATCTTGCAATACACATGAGTTACAAGTGGAAGTATCATGGAGAAATCTTAAAAACATCATAATTCTTGTCAAGTGCCTTCGTCTTATAAAAGCTTGGTCAGCTTTGATCTCAACTTAGGAGTACTACTCTCATGATATGTGTGCTGAATGATATTTCTTTATAAGCCCTTTCTCTTCCCAAATGACTACCCCCCGCCCCCCCCAAAAAAAAAAAACACCCAAACCCCAAAAAAACAAACAAACAAAAAAACAAAACCAAAAAACCCCAAACCACCAAACAACCAAACAAAAGAACACCACCAAAAAGCCAAACAAACCACCACCTGAAACAACCAGTCCCAAAATACCCCCAAATTTGCATCTTTCAGCTCTGAACTCCTCTTAGGTTGTAGCCTGAATAATGTTCTGTTAAGACAAATCCAGCTTCTGGGGAGGTCACGGCTCACTAAATAATATTCGTGATTCTTAAAATAGGGGAGCTTGCCCTTCCCATCTGAGCATGGGTGAAGAAAAACATTCTGAGGAGTCTTCAGGCTGTTCTGGAAAGCTCATTCTAGAAAACACTCCCACATTTGTAATCACCAGCATGGGGTATAAGTGATAGAGAAGTAAGCAAAGGCAAATCACCACATGTGCTTCATTTTATTTATTTTATTCCCAATAATCACCAAGCCCATTCTGAAATGCATTTTTGTGCATGTTGCCCAATGTAGCCATTTTTCTACTTAAGCAAAACAAAAGTTTCCCCTGTGTTGGGTTTTGAGAAGGAAGAACAGGGCTTCTTTTTCTTTTCTTCCCGTAGTTTCTCAAGCTATCAGTCACACAGGACATTTCTGCCATTCCTGAGGTGAAAATGGTGCCGTTCAGTACATTATGTCCAGAGAGTTTTCAAATGGTATTTGTTGTCTTACCCAGAGCTGTATCTCACAAGTGAAACATTTTACAGAACAGTCCTGGTTTGCAGCAGTTCTTCTCATAATTTGTGTTATTTGGGGAACAGGCGGTGTTTTAGAACAAGATGGGAGGGCTTCATGACTTTCCATAGTTTGTGAAACAGAGAAATTGCCATTTAAATATAAGTGAGCTTTTATCTGTAATAATGCCTCCCTTCTGTGGGGCATTTTCCACAAACCCAGTTTCTCCGCACCACTTCTCTTTTTACAGATGGCACGATGAGGCTCAGAGCTTAATTACTTCAGGACTCACAAAAGACAGCAGCAGATTTAAGGAGTAAATCACTTTCATTAAGTTGCAGTCCAGTATTTGAAAATAGCAGCATCTTTCTTTACTGTGCTAGATCAAGCTTGGTGATAAGCGAATAAGGTAATCACCACTACAATAAAGAGCTCTGCTCCAAATATGCATTCAGAAACTGGGATTTATTTTCTCTTTTCTCATGGCCAGTCCCATGCTTATGCTCTTCTGGAGTGATGCCCTTCAGAGATTTTCCTGTACTAAAAACATCCAATAAAATATTATTAATCTTGCAAAATCTGGTCATCTTCTGGTAGTTTTTGCTGACTGAGCAGCAAACTCGCTGCTGATCATTCTGTGTCGTATGGCTGCTAAATTAACCTCTCTGTTTTCCTTCTGTAAAGCAGAAATAACACCTACTTCTTTGGGGTGTGAAGTTTAATGAGTTGTATTGTGTTTGATGAGGTAAAGCACTGTTAAAGTTTCAGCATGTTGCTTCTGCTTCCAGTTTCGGCACAATTCAGGCATGCTACAGAGGAGCTTTGCTGCGCAATAGCATTTACGGGAAGGGGTGCTTTTGAGCACACTGCTAAAATTCAGTCCAGGTTTGGAGCAGCAGGTCCTGTATATCCTCATCTATTTATGCCTAGGACCAAGTACCATCCTGATTCCTTCCTAGTCGGAAGCTTTGTAACTTGCCCCCAATTTTTATCCAGTGACAAACCTTGTAATTCAGGCCCAGTTAGGATTTCAGCCTACCAGTCCTGCCCCGCTCTCCCTTGCCGATAGGTAGCATTTCCACCAGCCTCCCAACACTGCCCAGATCATGTTTTCCTTTGCTTGTCTTTTTTGGTTGTGCATATTAGAACGTGATTAAAATCATTATATCCCTATCTATATCTTGCTGTCTGTTTTCCTTTTAATTAGGTTGTAAAACAATTAGTTGCCACCATGTCTCTCTCTTCCCCCTCTCTGTCTCTTTTTTTCTTTTTTTTTTTTTTGGTGACTCCCCCAGTGAGCCCAGAGCTGTTTGTTCTCCCTGGGCAGGGAGGAGGGGGTCCTACTGTCTTGCTTTATTTACAGCAGGGTGAAGGTCAGATTTAAACAGTTTTTGTTCTTGTGCTGTTGCTTTCTTTTGTGACCTATCCTGCATTGTTTGGCTTTTTTCCTCCCCCGTGCTTTGAAGTGCCGCACACCAGGTGTTCCTGTTCTGAATTACACATGAAAGGACCACATCCCTGGACTAATTAACTAGTAAACTGCACCCGCCTCCCCTGGGTTTAATTGATGCTGCTCTTAAAAGGGGAAGCCAGTTTCTTATTCCTCCTGATTTCACACCGTGGTCCTCTCCTCTTTATCTTCCTAAATACGGAAGATACTCTTGAATTTCTCACTCCCAGGCCATGTGGTGTTTAATATGTTTTCTCATTTCACAATTAATAAAACAATTATCTGGTATGATTTTTTTAAAGAAATCCTCCATGTCTTTTTTTTTTTTTTTTTCTTTTTTCCTTGACTCCTAATTTCTTTGTGCCTGGCAGTTGCAGCCTCTCTGGGGTGCACAATGTGTAGAACCACAGCGCTTCCTGAGAGCTGGAAGATCCAATGTCTTGCTGCTAATTATTTTCCTTGATTGTCTTGACCCAACAAAAGCATTGGTGTATACCAACATCTTCCATGGCTCACAGTTTCTTTCCTGGGGCAACATTTCTTACAGTGTAATGAGCAGGAGCTTTTATGATTTCTTTGTTAGGCCCAGTGGTAGCACACCAATACGCATTTAACTGTGCTTTGTGGCAGGGTGGGGCCTTGTTGATGGCAGAAAACTGCACAGTGATCAAAACCAGTTTTAAATCAACAAGCCTAAATGAAATAGGGCTCATTTCTGTGGGCCCTCCGAAGCTGCTCAGTGCACATTTATCTTAAGTTAATAAAGACCCATCTTTGGCTGTACAAAGGCGGAGTGCCAGGGGAAATAAGACTGTTGTCATGTGGCGGTCACTGTGCTATTTATCCAAATAGGGGTGGTATGTAATGCTGCTTCTGCTCTGTGTCCTGCAGCAGCCAGAGGACATCTTGGGCTGAGACACAGATGGCAGCCCGTTGTGTGTTCGGCAGGTGCTCCCTGTGCACCCAGACTGCTGGGCAATGGGAGCTGTGGCAGCAGCCTGGCCAGTAACTCAGCACATCACAAATTATATGATGGAGTTGCACAGATGTGCAAAACCAAGCATTTGTAGTCAGGCTTGAGGACCTACCATGCTTTTGGGGCTGCACTGGTACTGGGATGGGGTCAGCTCCCAGACTGGCAGTGCTGGCAGGTGAAGAACCACCTGACACAAACATTTGTGTAATGGTTTATTAATTTTAGACTATCTTGGCTTGAATGCAGCGTCTGTGTCTTGCTGGTGCTCTGACATTTTGAGGTGTTGAGGATGATTTCATTTCCAGATTTTCTTCAAAGGGTGCTAGTTTAGGTTTATGGTTAGGTTAGGCTTATCTGCCTGTCTTATGTACTTACTCACCATGAGCATCCTGCATCCTGTTTTAATCAAAGTCCATGTGAAGTCTTTCCACTGACTTCAGTGGAAGCCAGTCCCTATTCATTTGATTCAAGTTGTTTTCAACTCAAAATGCCATTTCAGACTTAACAGTTTTATGAAATAGAATTCAGAATATTAGCAGAAAGTGAGTGGGATGCAGCAACCTTTTTATATACTTAAAAGACATTCTCCTTTCAGGGTAGATGCCATAGTGTAGCTATCAGTGTATCACATACCTGCCTCTTTCTTGGATAGAGAGAGGGAAAGGCAGAGGGAAAACGGAAGCACTTTGCAGGATATGCACACAGGATTTCAGAGGTGAGACTGGAATCATTCTCAGAAGCATATATCTCCAAGGCAAAAGATAGTTCTTGAAAACAGCGTCATCTTAGGAATAGCTCGGGGCCAGCTTGGTGTGGTCAAGCTTTCCTGTTAGTTCTGTAGAGTTTTGGATTAGGGATTTGATGGTGTTGACATCACATAGAAAGGAGAACATGATGCTCTCCTTGGAAATCATGGCTGTTAAGTGCTTATGTGAATGACAACTACCGTGGAGCTGCCATCAGCTTTTGTTCTTGAAGATCCAACAAGCTGCCCCACTCTTCCTCCCCATCATATGTAAGTTCTCTACTCTTGATAAAAAAAAATATTTTTTGTTGGCAGCAGCCAGCAAAATCATCACTCTATTCTCCCTGAGGAGGGTGAATTTTACACTTCTGTAGGGTGCAAAGTGACTTTAGTGGATCATGCCGTTTTACGGAACATAATGGGACCTTAGGCTTGGCGTAAGCCAACTAGCTGACACTGGAGAACAGACCTCAGAGCAATTAATTGTAAACTGACTGAAGCTTGTGTCAAAGATGAACTGAACTTTAATTAACATGCAGCTTGAGACAGGCATTTTTATACTTTGAAGCAGCTATTTTAAAACACGTGAAATAAAGCAGTGAACTCACTGAATTTTAGCAGAAGGTAAAGGTAGAACTTTGGCCTTCACAGCTCTATTGAAATCCACGCCTTGTTGTCTTGATTTAAATAGCTTAAAGTCTGGAGCCTCCCTTTGCTTTATGTTTGATTGTTTAGATTTAGTATTTCCTGAATTATTAGATTTATTTTAATCAATTTTTGCTAACTTTTGCAATAAATTCCTCACAGGGAAATTTTGCTTTTAAAATACCTTCAGCCTGGTTTTGCTTATTTCTTATCTTATTTTATAGCAAGGATGTTTTCAGCTTAGGGCAGATAGAAATGAAAACTCAGGGAAAGAGGAAAAAAAAAAAAAAGACATTTTATTGCCAAAAAGCACTGGTATAATTCAAAAGCACCTCTTGCTAAATCATTTGTGAGTGTCTCATCAAAAGCATGGGATACGGTTTTGTTAGCGCAGATCGGGTCTTTGAGAGTGGTTGTCATGCACTTTTTTAATCTTAGTCATTTTAACCCTTTTCCAATTCTTTCTACCTTTCCCTCTGAGCTCTGATGTTCTGTAGGGTGTTTTTTTGCTGCCTTCTCCTTCAAAGGCAGGTTTGCCAGTGTTTTTGTGATTAACTTTTATATATCCGAGTTCTTCAACATTCTATCGGGTTATAGTGTACTGTTTGAAAGCCCATATTCATCTTTTTCTTTTTATTAATCCTGCCTTTATAAAAAGTCTTGTCATATCTTGTTTACGTTTCAGCTTTTATTTCATTTCATCGTTCAGAAAAAGGAAGAAGATACCAGGGTAGAATCTCAAACTTAAGAGAGAATGTGCAGCGGCCGCTGTTGTTCTCGAAATCTGGCAACTAGCTGGGTCACCCCACTTCATTTCAAAGAAGTCTCCGTTGCAGCTAACTTTTTTTCCTGGCTGTTTTACATTTCCTTGTCTCTCAGTTATAGTATCTAGAAATGTGACACAAAAGCATTGAAAGGGAGAAGGATCTGTGGATTATTTTTTTTGTTGTTTAAAGAAGATGCAATGCTCCTGCTTATAAAATATATATAACATTTTATTTTGAAAGCATCCCTTCTACCATAAGTCTAGATGTAGGGCTAGGAAATGTTTGGCATTACCATTTTTAGCATGGTTGTAGAAGAGGCAAAGGCTGGTATAGCTTAATATGTAGAAAAGCGAGGCAGAGTTACTGCTGTGCTGCTGGATTTCAATAAGAGTTAATATTTTAGATGTAATTGCCTTTCGACACTTTATTCTTTCCATCTGGCACTCCTCCCTGAATGTGTCCTATCTCCTCCTCATCTTTACTGTCTCATGGTGCCCACCCTCCAAATCATCAGGCCGTGGAATATCATGAGGAGAATGCACTGAGCTCTCACTCGCACTTGAATGAAAGAACTGATTTGTTAATTTGATCGCTTTTTAAAAAGAAGATCTAAATTAAGTATTATCTTAATCAGCAATAAAATACATTCTTTCAATTACTTGTTTCTCTCACTTATTAAAAGAACTCTAAATAGTTTCAGTGAGTATTGTTGTAATTGTTTCCTCCTTTGATTTTCATTTCCTTAGTTGTCATCATCTGGCAGCGGCAGCAGCTGTAAAGCAAATCTTTCAACAGCCTTGTTAATTGTGTTGAAATTAATCTGATTTTAAAAACCTTATTGATATACGGATTCATGTGCCTTAATGTGCTTGTGTGTATGCCTGCTCACCTCTTCTACCCACCGTGTTCTCCTGCAGCTCATGCCAACCTAATGTGCAGGTTGGGTCGTTATTTCTGCTTGCCCGTGAGGATTTGCACGTTCCTGTGGGGTCAGATTTCATTTTGGTGTTCCTATCAAGTGCATGGAAATACAGAAGCTTATGTGAAATACACTCGTGGCTTTTACATCTGTAAGAAGCATTTTTCAGCCAATCTGTCTTCCTTTATTGCCATAAATCAGGATATAAAATCGTTAGGAGCTAGGAGTCTCAAACTCCCATCTTCTGAAATACTGACCAGCTAGTGGCCAAAGGATGTTATCAAAATAGACATGATATCTCTTGAGGCTTTCAGATGAGCTGAAAGTACATGTTGGCATCTTTGTGTTCCTGGGAGGAAAGCTTCTTTATGGACTAAAAAAATTATAAAAGTAAATTTACATGCTAAACAATCTTTTGTAATAAGGGGGAAATTAATATTATGATAGCTTTCCACAGCTCCAAAAGAATACTGGGGGGGGGGGGGGGAAGTCTTGCTGTGGTTTGTTGTTACTGGCATCAAATGCCCCTAAACAAACATAAGAATTACTGTTAAATGAAGAAGTGTTAATATAAACTGACTACAATAAACAGTAGATTCTCTTTGTGATCCTCCTTGTGGTCATTCCAGCTTTTGTGGTACTGGTGGTTATTAACTTTAGCATTCTGTCTTAATTTCCAGTCTGTAATCTGTACGCCTTAATTGTGCTGCCTGCAATAAAAGGTTAAATCTTTCTTACTGTCTTAGATATCAGCGTTGTGGTAAAGAGCAGCATCCTCTCAGCATGTTAGTGAAATGATAACTTATACATCATTATGTAAAGGGCTGCAAAGTGCTTTGCATTTCTTTAGGGTAAGCAGTGGCATAGAAGGATAACATTTTACCGTTTTAAAGATGGTGAAACAACGGGTTCTCCATGCCAATACAAGTGGCAGGGGCAGGCATAGCTTTTAGGTGAGATTTGGGTCAAGTTCTTAAAAGAAATTCAAATTGAGGCTGTCCTATCTGTCAGTAAAGTGAGCAGCAGTTCTGTTGTGAAGAGGAACTTTGGGTGGGGAGCCCCTGCACGCTGGCTTATGACTACAGCTAGATTGGTGGTTTTGTTCTTTAAAGCTGCTATTCAGTGGCTGTTAGCCCAATGGGAGATGAAGGCTGAGTGTTTTCTTCCTCTTGTGCTGTCACATGATGTCAGAAATCTAGGGAAGAAACTTCATGTGCTGTTCAGGCTTGTGAATACCTAAAAAGAAGTTACAACAATGATTTTGTTTGTAGAGTTGTTCTTTATTTCATTGCTTGCGATGTCAAATAACAACATCAGAAAGAAAAAAGAACTGTACTGGAAATGCTATTTGGGAGTCATAAATAAACTCTCCGTGAACGCCCCAGACTTGAATCCCACCAGGACAGGTTTAGCCTTTCATCCCTGTGAGACAGATAAATTGAGTTCTGTGATTGTGGGCATCATGCAGCTTATAAGCAGCTTTCCTTCTGGATGAGAGTTATGGAATCAGCGTCCCATCTTTCATGCATTGACAGCAGACTGAGATTTTATCTTAACAATGATGATTTTTATTTGTGAGACTAACAGTTCTTCCTTCTACTGCCTGAGTTTTGAGTGATTACATATGTGCTGTATATATTTGCAAAAGGCTTTGCATTTGTTGAGATGAAAAGATATGCCATAGTATTAAATTATATAACGTAAAACATGAGACCAATCAGGAATTCATTCCCATTGTGAAGCACAGTCTTTTGCCAGTGACTACTCGTTTAAGCTCTGCACATCTAACTTAGGCAGAAACACCAAAGTGGAGAGCAAGCAACCCTCTGCTAAGACACATCTTCAGTCTCTGTGCTGAAGTAATGAAAATGAAATGAAGCCTTGAATTCATTCAGTGCTGCTAGCAGTGTAGGTGTGGGTGCAGTCTAATGCATACGGAGGCAACTTTCTTTAGACGTGATAAAAGAACCAGGGGCAGGCTGGAGTATTAAACTTGCAGCCATGGGTGAAACTACATGTGTATGCACAAGAAGGCATAAGCTTGCTTTCTAAGAATAGCTGATTTGGGCTGTAGGAATTTGTTCCGTGAAGTGTTTGGGGTTGATGAAAATGCTACAAGGCAGTGCTGCTGAGAATGTGATGCTGCTTTTCCTCAGCTTCCAGGGGTTTTGCATTCTGTCCTGCATGAACATAAAATGTTATTGGTCTTGTGTTTATGGTGTTTTAAGGTGACAGGAATGAGCTGTTCCAAGGTGCTACATACATGTCAGTTGTGATACGTCAAGTAGAATTCATGTCTTGTTGATTCAACAACTTGCCTTTTAGATGCTTGAGCTAAATTAATCGCTTGAACTTGCTTCATTGTGAGTAGATACAGATGCGTATGTGAACAGTTGTTCCTGCCTATCTCAGATACCCATTTTCTTGGGGGCTCTCTCTCCCTCTGTGTTCATTGATCGAAATTAGGCACTTTCAGATTGTCACTTAGATAGGACTAGAAAAGTCTGTCATATTCTTTTTCTCGAGTCTTTGTATCTGCCACTTACATTTTTCAAGGCAAAGAGTCTAAACCAAATTTTAGCATAGTTTTGTTTTTTTCAGCTAGGGAAATGTGTGGTTTATTTAGGCTACTTTTTTATTCACGTGTCTCAAAAGTGGAGTTGGGTAAGCATGTGCAGCAAGTCCACTCAGTCAACTTCCTTCCAGAAAGACAGTTGAGACCAACTCACCCTATGCAGGGTTTGGGCAAGAGTAGGATTGAAAATCCTCTGATAATGTGAAGCTTCTTCATCACATGAGTAGTTTGAAACTCTTGCAAGGCGATCTTATCCACAACGGCCGATGCTAATGCATTGGCTCTTCCTCGCAAGTGCCTGCTTAGTGTCTCTGTGGAACACTTGGAAAATATGAAATATCTTTGAAGGGATCATGAGAGCTGCCAGATGATATCAGATGAGTCAGAGGTCTGTTACTTAAAAGGAATCCTGCAGGACTTTTGTTTCACTGGTTTCCATTCTCTGGTCTCCATTGGAGACTAATGGACTAATTGGGCTAAAATATTACTCAAATGAAGCTGTTGCCCTTTCCTAAACTAACAGAGGTTACTGAGCCACTGTTGTAATTTAGTTATTCAACACAGAATAAATGAAGAATAAATTAGTTATAAATATGTGTGGGATGTTTTTTTAATATACAGTCTGTTCTGTGTTATTTTGCAGTAGATGCTCTGTTGAAAACAGAGGAACTTCGTGCAATAGGGCTGGTGCAGAGCACCGAGCTGGGATCTGCATGACAAAACCTGCAGGGTTTTAAGCTGTTGCAACCAGTGCTGCTATCTTACATACAGTGTGCTTGACTTGTGCAAAAGACAGGAATACACTTCAGATTTTCATTTTATGTCTAGGCTTAGACTTCGATCACCCAGATTTTGGTTTGTCCCTATTGGGGAGGGTCGTGTCTGTTTATCTAAGCGTGTGTGGGATGCACCAGATGAGTCTATACAGGATGATCATCTGAACACAAATCTGCTTGTACTGCTGAGAGAAATTACTCTGGATGTTGTCTGCCAGAACCCTGCTTTGCTGGAAAAATGAAGGGTGGGGGGAGTATCATGGGATCACACTTCACTTCCAGTGTCAGATGGAAAGGACAGAAAAATCAACAAAATGTGGAGTATGAAATTGCCAGGACCAGACGGTATTCATCCACATGCTCTAGAAGAATTCAGATGGGAAATGGACACCATAACAGACTGTTTGGAGGAAACAATGGTGAAGAATAGGGTTAGTAAATGCAAAGATAAATATGTTATGTTGCAGAAGAGTTAATGTGGTTTCTATTAACAGAAATTGTGTTTCACAGATGACTGCAGTTTTGTAGATGAGTCAAGGAGAGATCCTGGTGTTATCTGCTTTGATTTGAAAAGGTATTCAACAGGTCCCTCGCCAAAGGCTCCTGGAAAAACTTAGCTGTCCTGAGATAAGGAGCAAGTCTTTATGGCTATAAAACTGGCTAAAGGGTAGGAAACAAAGGCCAAGAATAAATACAAAGGGCAGGAATAAATAGACAGTTTTGACAGTGTAAGGAAGCCAGTGGTGTGGTTTCACAGGATGTCTGTGCTGTCAGGAGACTTGTTGCTCAGTATGTAGTAAATGATCAGCAAAAGGAAAATGGAAAAAAGGGTTTCAGCTGCTAGGAGGTTACTCTAAGAGCTACTGAGTGACTGGTTGGTCAAGTTCATGACAAGTAAAACTCCACGTGTATAAATTGTGAAGTAAGGCACATGGGAAAAAAAATCATTCTAGTTTTGCGTACAAAACTTTGCATACAAAGTGATGAGCTAGAAAGCCGCTCTCCATCATTATTCAGCAGTCCTGGCTCACTGGAGAGGTCCCAGAAGACTGGAAACTGGCCAATGTGATCCCCATCCACAAGAAGGGCCAGATGGATGAGCCAGGGAATTATAGGCCTGTCAGCCTGACCTTAGTGCCAGGCAAGATTATGGAACAGGTCATCTTGAGTGCAATCACACAGCACTTACAGAATGGCCAAGGGATCAGGCCCAGCCAGCATGGATTTAGGAGGGGCAGGTCCTGCCTGACCAACCTGATCTCCTTCTATGATCAGGTGACCCGCCTGGTGGATGTGGGGAGGCCTGTGGATGTGGTCTACCTGGACTTCAGCAAGGCCTTTGACACAGTCCCCCACAGCAAACTCCTGGTCAAGCTGTCAGCCCATGGCTTGGACAGGAGCACACTGCATTGGGTTAGGAGAACTGGCTGGAGGGCTGAGCCCAGAGAGTGGTGGTGAATGGTGCAACATCCAGCTGGCGGCCAGTCACTAGTGGTGTGCCCCAAGGATCAGTGCTGAGCCCCATGCTCTTTAACATCTTTATTGATGATCTGGATGAGGGCATTGAGTCCATCATCAGTAAATTTGTGGATGACACTAAGCTGGGGGCAGGAGTTGGTCTGCTGGAGGGTAGAGAGGCTTTGCAGAGGGACCTCGACAGGCTGGACAGATGGGCAGAATCCAACGGCATGAGATTGAACACATCCAAGTGCCGGGTTCTGCACATTGGCCACAGCAACCCCATGCAGTGCTACAGGCTGGGGTCAGAGTGGCTGGAGAGCAGCCAGGCAGAGAGGGACCTGGGGGTACTGGTCGATGGTAGGCTGAACATGAGCCTGCAGTGTGCCCAGGCAGCCAAGAGGGCCAATGGCATCCTGGCCTGCATCAGGAACAGTGTGGCCAGCAGGAGCAGGGAGATGATTCTCCCCCTGTACGCTGCACTGGTTAGGCCATAACTTGAGTCCTGTGTCCAGTTCTGGGCCCCTCAGTTTAGGAAGGATGTTGACTTGCTGGAACGTGTCCAGAGAAGGGCAACAAGGTTGGTCAGGGGTTTGGAACACAAGCCCTATGAGGAGAGGCTGAGGGAGCTGGGGTTGCTTAGCCTGGAGAAGAGGAGACTGAGGGGTGACCTTATTGCTCTCTACAACTCCCTGAAGGAAGTTGTAGCCAGGCAGAGGTTGGTCTCTTCTCCCAGGCAGCCAGCACCAGAACAAGAGGACACAGTCTCAGGCTGCGCCAGCAGAGGCTTAGGCTGGATGTTAGGAAGAAGTTCTGCACAGAGAGAGTGATTCCCCATTGCAATGGGCTGCCCGGGGAGGTTGTGAAGTTGCCGTCATTGGAGATGTTCAAGAGGGGATTGGACGTGGCACTCGATGCCATCGTCTAGTCATGAGGTGTTTTGGGTGACAGGTTGAACTTGATGATCTTTGAGGTCTCTTCCAACCTTGGTGATGCTGTGATACCAATATATAATGCCAAAGCTACTTGAGAGAGTCACTGAATTTCCATTTATTGTGCTATAGATAATTTCTCAGTGGAACTACTAGACTCCTAGTCTTGCTAAAAACCATGACCTTTTCCCAGCTAGTGTCAAGGAGCTAGATTCTCTTTTGTTCCTTCTTTCAGCACAGGTGCGATCATATTTGCTCAAACACAAGTTGTATTTTCTCTGCACTTTCTCTTATTTTCATAAGCAATGGCTAGAAGTCTTGAAGTGGCTTGAAGCATGAGTGATCTCTTTCAGTAGGAATGTGGATCTTAGTACCTCAAGATTCCCAGCTAAGTCTTTGCCAATGAATAACAATTATCAGATTGCTCAGCATAGTGTTAGTAAAGGACCTGCATGTGCATAGTCAGAAAACCACCAACAGTGGGCTACTGCAGCCCTTTAAATAAAAGCTATCCTTCTGATGCATCCTTGTTTGTTTAGAAGGTTAGATGTGACACACTCAGAAGTTAAATGAGTTATTTTGATGGCTGCATATGTTCTAATATCCACAGCCAGTAAATGTGAACTAACCCAGGATTAGATCCAAGAGTTTTTTACAGGATCAGAAATAAATGACCAGAACATCTAAGCGGAGGGAAGCCAGATACAAGTTAAAATAACTCATTAAAAACATCTATGTTAATAGGACATTTCTTTGCCTAACTGAATGTCTTATATTTTACATAGTCATTAACTCAGTTGTTCATGATTCTTCACCTGGTTTAATAGGGGCTTTTAACAGGTCATTTTGGAGGGAAATATCATTTGTGCTTTGTTCGCATAATAATATAGCATAATGTACATCTCCCTGGTCCTGTTAATGTGTTGTCATATTTAAAAGGCATGAAGTTGGAGCGGGTCCAGAGGAGGGCCATGAGAATGATCATGGGGTTGGAGCACCTCTGCTATGAGGGCAGGCTGAGGGAGCTGGGGCTGTTCAGCTTGGAGAAGAGGAGGCTCCGGGGTGACCTAAAAGCAGCCTGCCAGTACCTGAATGGGGCCTACAAGAGGGATGGGGAGAGTGTGTTTACAAAGGCCTGCAGGGACAGGACAAGGGGCAATGGCTTTAAGCTGGAGAAGAGCAAATTCAGATTGGATGTTAGGAACAAGTTCTTTGTTATGAGGGTGGTGGAACACTGGAACAGTTTGCCCAGGGAGGTGGTTGAGACCCCATCCCTAGAGATATTCAAGGTGAGGCTCGATGAGGCCCCGGACAGCCTGGTCTAGTTGGGAATGTCTCTGCTGACTGCCAGGGGCCTTGGACTAGATGACCTTTGGAGGTCCCTTCCAATCCGGACCGTTCTATGATTCTACATTGAAACTGTGTCTGAAAATACAAGAAGGGGAAGGACCTTTGCTAGGATGGCCCACCGTGAATCTTATTCATTATTCTTTGAGTCCTGACTCCCTAAATGGTGAGGGCTTCAAAGACTCTTGGGTACGCAAATGGAGCATAATTGCTTCTGATACAGAGAGGTCTCAAGCTAAGAGAAGAACTCATGTTCCAAAGTAGCAGAATACAGAATTAACCAGGTTGGAAAAGACCTTTGAGATCATCAAGTCCAACCTATCATCCAACACCATCTAATCAACTAAACCATGGCACCAAGTGCCTCATCCAGTCTCTTCTTAAACACGTCCAGGGATGGTGACTCCACCACCTCCGTGGGCAGCACATTCCAATGGGCAGTCACTCTCTCTATGAAGAACTTCTTCCTAACCTCCAGCCTAAACCTCCAGTGACACAGCTTGAGACTGTGTCGTGTTGTTCTGGTGCTGGTTGCCTGGGAGAAGAGACCAACCCCCACCTAGCTGCAACCTCCCTTCAGGTAGTTGTAGAGAGCTCCTCTGAGCCTCCTCTTCTCCAGGCTAAGCAACCTCAGCTCCCTCAGCCTCTTCTCATAGGGCTTGTACTCCAAACCCCTCTCCAGCTTTGTTGCCCTTCTCTGGACATGTTCCAACAATCAATCCTCTTGTCCAGATCATCAGTAAAGATATTGAACAGGATGGGGCCCAACACTGATCCTTGGGGGATGCCACTAGTGACTGGCTTGCCAGCTGGAAGTGGCACCATTCACCACTACTCTCTGGGCTGGTCCTGATCCCTTGTCCTTAACCTGTTCCATAATCTTTCCAGACACTGAGGGTCAGGCTGACAGGCCTGGAATTTCCCGGTTCCTCCTTCCGGCCCCTTCTTGTGGATAGGCATCACATTGGCCAGCTTCCAGTCTTCTGGGACCTCTCCAGTGAGCCAGGACTGTTGATAAATGATGGAGAGTGGCTTGGCCAGCTCATCTGCCAGCTCTCTCAGCACCCTAGGATGGATCCCATCCGGTCCCATGGACTTGTGAGGATCCAAGCGTCTCAGCAGGCCCCTTACTGCTTCTTCCTGGATTACAGAGGGACTGTACTGGTCCCTGGCTCCATCTGCCAGTTCAGGAGGCCAGTTGTCTGAAAGACAACCTGTCCCACTATTGAAGATTGAGGCAAAGAAGGTATTAAGTACCTCTGCCTTTTCCTGCCTTTTCCTCATCTTTTGTTACTTTATTCCCCTTCATGTCCACTAAGGAGTGGAGGTTGTCCTTGTCCCTCCTTTTACCATTAATATATTTATAAAAACATTTTTTGTTGTCCTTCACAGCAGTGGCTAATGTAAGCTCTCAATGGGCTTTTGCCTCTCTATTTTTTTTTCCTGCATGACCTAGCAACATCCTTAAACATTTCATGGGTAACCTCTCCTTCCTTCCAAAGATGATACACCCTCTTTTTTTCCCCCTTAATTAATTCAGAAGCTCATTGCCCATCCAGGCCGGACATCTACCCCTGCAGCTCATCTTCCAGCACATGGCCTTCAAGATTTCTTTCTTGAAGTAGGTCCAGCCCTCCTGGACCCCTTTGTTTTAAGGGCTGTTTCCCAAGGTACCTTCTGAGTTAGTTCCTTGAGTAACCTGAATTCTGCCCTCTGGAATTCCACAGTGGGGGTTTTGTTGATGCCCCTCTTAGCTTGACTGCGTATTGAAAACAAGTATTTAATGGTCATTCAAGGAATAAAACACCTAGATGCTTTTAATTCTAAGGTAAAATATAGGGTCTCATCTGCAGGACTGTATGTCAATTTGGAGAATGTATTAGACTTTTTTTTTTTTTTTTACTCTAATTGCACTGATAATATATTCTTTTGGTCTGGTGTAATTCGTGTGTGGTTATTTTAGTACTGCAGTTTGAAGAAGATGCAAGCAATCCCACAAATAGTTACTGGAACAAGAAGGGGGGAGAAAAAGGACCCACATCTCTGTGGACAAAACTCTTGTAACTGCTGCTAACACAAGAAGTATTCCAAGAGGAAGCAGAAAAAGCAGTGAGTGCAGCTGTCTGTAATTAATTGAAGAAATAAAGTAATAACTATTATTAGGACAAATCAAACAATAGTTTCGCCAAATATTTTTATAATGACTTAAATCAGCAATGAAGATGATAAGCAACCGTGTCAGGAACAGCATTAGTGTACTGATGATCATAGGCAGCCGTCAGCAGAGGGTGACTGGCACACAACCACAGCACAAACCCGCTGAAACCCCTCCTCACTCTTGCCTCCCCTCATCCTCATCTTCCCTTCTCCCAACGTGACATTTCTGGTCTTTCATCTCAGGAGGGCTCCCCTCGCTGTCTGTTAGCCAAAGTGATGTTGGCTGTGTAATGCATGCCCCTACAGACATGCTCAACACTTTACACGGGCTGAGAAGTCCTCCGAGATGTCCTGCTGAGGGGCCTCACCCACCCTTTGGTGGACCCGTAGTACCTGCTCTGCTCTTGGCTGATCCCTCTCTGCAGCGAGCAGGCAGCTAGTTCCAGCTGTGTGGCATTTAAATGTTACCATAGTGATGAGTAGTGGACACTGGCACCTTTCTCTTTTTAATTAAAGAACAGATGCAGGGAAAGCTGATCTCTCGGTGACCCTCTTTAAGCTGACATCAACACGCTAATTGTTTTCAATTCTTTTCTTCCCTCAGCAGTCGCAGCTCTGTCCTTCTTTTCTATCAAGGTCTTGCCTCCGGTTAGGTTAAAGAAGCAGTAACTCTTTTCAGAGGCTCCCTTTGGGGACAATTTCAAGCGGTGACTGCTTCACAGTGACTAAACTCTCTGCTCTCCTCTTCATTAGCGAGGCGGGTACAGAGGAATGAATGCTGCTGCCTGTGACGGGAAACTTCTGACTTCCCTCCGCTAAAAACAATCCTAGCAACGGCACTAAGCAGGGATTTGCTCAGAGCATCCAGAAAAGAGTATGGTTATGAAAAGGCAGCATGCATCCTCCCAACCTGCCCTCACCTTGCACGCTTTCAGTGCAGCACAGTCCTTGGCAGTTGTGGCTGGGATGGATTTGAAGAAGTTCCTTTAATCCTGTTCATCCCTCAACTCACAAAGCAGCCTCAGCTTTCTGCCTTAGTTTCCTCTTTTATAAAATAGCAGTAATATTGCCATTCACTGTTGTAGAAAGTAATTGTGTGATGTCCAGGTGTTTCAATGCACAAAATATTTTATAAAGCAGAGCTGCTGCTAGAGCAGTCAGTCTTCACTGGCAATTGCTGTGTGCCAGCGTCAGAAATGGTTACGGCTTTTCTTCAGGGCTTGCAATTGCACGTGGTATTCATGTTAATGACAGGCACAAAAATGCGTTATTTAATGGCTTCTGCTGTATTATCTGCCCTTCTTGCCTAGCTTCAGGCTAGAGTCAATGGGCAATTTAGCTCGAGAAAAACAGTCACCTAACAAGAAAAGGGTATTATTCATCCCATGTGGGTGTAAATACAACAAAAATAGTCTCAGATATCAAATTCAGACTTGCAGAATGTGCTTGCATCACATAAGTTAACTGGTGATTGCCACTGGATGTCCTCATTGCTGAAGTGTAGAGTTCGGCTACGAGATCCTAAAGATCATCAGTGACAAGAACCCTTGAAATGCAGGAGGCTATTCAAACTGTTTATACAGGGAGATGGAAGGACTGATATTCTTTGTTGCTGTTGTCTCCTTTATCCCAGAGTTTGCTTGGAGCAAGATCTCATTTTCACGATAACCTTACAAGGCAGGAGGTAATTTGTACATCTGAAATACATCATTGTAACACATTCACAACACTCAAAGGGGGTAAAAAAAAAAGGCAAATTACTTGAACTGCAGAGCCGAGCTATCTGATGAAGCAAGATTTACATTGGGGGTCACAGATTGCTTTGCATATAGTGCACATGGCTTCTTTCCTTAGCATTTTGTCTGTTGAAATGTAAAACAAACACAGAATTTGTCAGCTGGTCTGGGAAGTTCAGGTCACTTTGTCCATCATATGAGTGCTCTTTCTCTGACAGTTCTTGGTGTTGTCTACGAGGAAGATGAAAACATCTGAAATACTGCTAAATATTTTGCTGTTCCTGGATGGGAAGATGGACATTTCTTTTCTGCTATCATCAACCTCAATTGAGAATTGAGGTCGAAGAACAGAAGACCAATTGACCCTATCCCTATCATAATACACCTAGCTACTCTTCTGTTACCTACCTTCAAATGTGGTCCTTTTTAAAATACAGCAGCGGTGTTACCTCAAAAAGTGTTTAAAACAAATGCTCTCTACACACAAATTTCCTTCCTATGATATAGGCAGAAATTACATAGGAGAGTTGAGCTGCACAATGCAAGCCCTAGTGAGCTTCCTTGGAGTTTGCTGAGTTTTAGGACATGGGACTGTATTTTGCTGCATCGTGAGGATAAAGTGAAGGTGTGAAGTTCGTATCTGAATGTCAGCATCCCACAAGTAATCTTTTAATGCATTATGCTCCCACTTAAATTAGTCTGTAGGCATTTGAATTTTCTGTATCAAGTCAGGAAAAACTAACAGGTGCAGCCAAAAATGCATGTTGGCCTTCTATTCAAGCGAGACAGTGTGGGGTTTCCTTTCCCAGCAGAATTTGGAGTCTCATTTATTTGACCGTAGCTGAAAAATTGAAGACTATTCATTTAAACCCAAATAATAACACTGGTGCAGAAAGGCCTTTAATAATTTTAAACAATGGCGATTTGTGACTACATTTATGCCAAGAACACGACCGCAGAGAGAAGTGCAGTGTGCTGCAGCAAAGTGTAGAACATGGGACTCAGCTTAAGCTGGGACTAAATACTCGCTAGGTCAGTATGTTCTGTCTTAATTTGAGCTCATCCAGAGTAAGCCTTTTTGCAGGATGTGTAGCTGAGAGGGCAAGGCTTCTCATGCCTGTTCTAGCGGGGGCATCAGTGTGCTTCTGGGGTTTCACGGAAAGTTTTTTGATGCTAGATATTTGCTCCATTATGAGCATGATTTTAACAGTATATTGGAATTAAAATTGTTGGAGCATATTAGTAATTGGAGCACCTATTTCCTCCAAATCAGCTGGCCAATTTCCCTTTGAAAATTGTCAACTGTGAAGCCACAGTGCCTGAAAATTTATCCTGAGTTATGTATTTGGTTGCATTTATTTCCTTTGCCTCCAAATGCTGGTTTGATATTTCCTTTGTTGTTGACAAGTTGTTGACAACAAGCCAAGGAAATAAGGCTGCAGCTTTTACTAGGGCCCCAGGTTTTCTTATATTTTCTTTAAGGTCAGTCCTGTTAAGCATCTGATTTTTGTCATGTGCAAAGGTCCTGAAGTCAGATTCTTTAATATAATACACTCCCCTGTTCGAAGACCACAAGGAATCTGTTTGGCACGTCAACAATGATGCAAGGGGTCTTACTGGCAGATGTAAAAAGGTTGTTTGCTACTCTGTAGTTAATTTAGATATGACTGTGTGCTTAAGCAGAAAGTTCTTGTGAACACGATGCACATTTTAAACCCTTGAAATTTAGCTTTCTGTAACTCTTGCCCCATATGATAAGAATTTCTTAAAAGAGCATGGAGAGAAAAACTCTGCATTCAGTAATCAGCTCCCACCTCATGCTCATCTACAGTTGCACATCTGTTTGGAAATTATTTGCCAGTATAGCCTGCAAACCATACAGGGTCCAGACCAGCTGCATCTGGTGTTTTGACTCCTGGAGCCCATAGACCTGCCCCGTTTTTTCCACCAGGTTTGTTTCTTGGTACACATTCAAAACACACAGTACATGCCCATTGCAGTAACCTGGTGCTCTAGAGGCACTCCATGTTTTCTGCAGGGTCTTATTCAGAAGGAGGAAGGAAACTTGAGAGATGTTTGTTTGGCTTCCCCAAATGAGGATTTATTTATTTACCTGCTCACTTATTTATTCATTAATTGGTGGACAAGTAGGTCCTCAAATCCATATAGCTGTTCAGGTTGGTGCTTTGAGTTCCTGGGAAGTTGTTGGACACTTTAGAGTCTTGAGAATTATATTGAAACATGAAATTGGGAGCCCAGCTCTACATCATGCCTTTGAATATACTGCATCTATGTGTAGTCAGTCCAACTCACTGCTGTGGTCTAAATGGGAGTTCACAAACCAAAGGAGGAGGGACGTACTCTCTTTGTCTATCTGTCCTGACAGTCTGCTCTCACAAAGCACCCACACACCCACATGGAGGTTGGAGGAACTGTAACACAGCAGTGTTGAGATAAGGAGTTTGATGAGATGATTACAAAGTACAATTATCTCAGCTTGCTTCACAGAAGAGCACAGCAAAAGCAGAAGTAGAAGCCAGCAATGGAACATCTCCCCCAAACCAGAAACCAAAAGCAGCAACTGGAAAAGGAAGACTCTCATGTCACATGTCAACCTGAACTACAAGCCCCATGATCCTTTGCTCCAGCCAGCACTTTAATAGTGAAGTTGGCATGACATCAGCATGGGATTGAATATCAGGAGCAGATTCAATTGGCTAGCCCATGACATTATTGTACAGTATTATCCTGTTTCTTGTCAGTATAGAATCATAGAATCAACCAAGTTGGAAGAGACCTCCAAGATCATCCAGTCCAACCTTATACAATACAATACAATACACGAGGTTGAAAGAGACCTTCAAGGTCATCGTGTCCAACCCATCAACCAATCCAAACCACCTGAACAACTAAACCATGGCACCAAGCACCCCATCAAGTCTCCTCCTGAACACCTCCAATGAAGATGACTCCACCACCTCCCCGGGCAGCCCATTCCAATGGGCAATCACTCTTTCTATCATCCTATCATCCTATCATCCAGTCCTATCCAATCAACTAGGCCATGGCACTAAGTGCCTCATCCAGTCTTTTCTTGAAGATCTCCAGGGATGGCGGCAAAACCACCTCCCTGGTCAGCCCATTCCAATGGCAAATCACTCTCTCTGTGAAGAACTTCTTCCTAATATCCAGCCTGAATCTCCCCTGGCACAGCTTGAGACTGTGCCCCTCATTCTGTTGTTGGCTGCCTGGGAGAACAGACCAGCCCCCACCTGGCTACAGCCTCCCTTCATGTAGTTGTAGACAGCAATGAGGTCTTCCCTGAGCTTCTCTTTCTCCAGGCTAAACAACCCTAGCTCCCTCAGCCTCTCCTCTTAGGGCTTGTGTTCCAGGCCACTCACCAGTTTCATTACCCTTCTCTGGATGTGTTCCCGTACCTCAACATCTCAGAACTGGACACAGTACTCAAGGTATGGCCTAACCAGTGCTGAGTACAGGGGAAGAATAAGCTTCCTTGTCCTTCTGGCCACACTGTTCCTGATACAGGCCAGGATGCCATTGGCTCTCCTGGCCACCTGGGCACACTGTTGGCTCATGTTCAGCCTACTATCTACTGGCACCCCCAGGTCCCTTTCTGCCTGGCTGCTCTCCAGCCACTCTGTCCCCAGCCTATAGGGCTGCTTGGGGTTGTTGTGGCCAAAGTGTAGAACCCTGCACTTAGCCTTATTAAATCTCATCCATTGGCCTCTGCCAACCGATCCATCCTGTCAAGGTCGCTCTGCAGGGCGCTCCTACCCTCCAACAGATCGACACCTGATCCTAACTTGGTGTCATCTGCAAACTTACTCATGATGTTCTCAATCCCTTGTCCAGATCATCAGCAAAGATATTGAACAGGATGGGGCCCAGCATGGATCCCTGGGGGACACCACTAGTGCCTGGCTGCCAGCTGGATGTGGCACCATTCACCACCACTCTCTGGGCTCGGCCCTCCAGCCAGTTCCTAACCCAGCACAGGCTGACAGCTTGGCCAGGAGTTTGCTGTGGGGCACGGTGTCAAAGGCCCTGCTGAAGTCCAGGTAGACTACATCCACAGCCTTCCCCACATCCACCAGGCAGTCACCTGATCATAGAAGGAGATCAGGTTGGTCAGGCAGGACCTGCTCTTCCTAAATCCATGTTGGCTGGGCCTGATCCCTTGGCCTTAACCTGTTCCATAATCTTGCCTGGCACTGAGGTCAGGCTGACAGGCCTGGAATTTCCCGGTTCCTCCTTCCGGCCCCTTCTTGTGGATAGGCACCACATTGGCCACCTTCCGGTCTTCTGGGCCCTCTCCAGTGAGCCAGGACTGTTGATAAATGATGGAGAGTGGCTTGGCCAGCTCATCTGCCAGCTCTCTCAGCACCCTAGGATGGATCCCATCCGGTCCCATGGACTTGTGAAGATCCAAGCGTCTCAGCAGGTCCCTTACTGCTTCTTCCTGGATTACAGAGGGACTGTACTGGTCCCTGGCTCCATCTGCCAGTTCAGGAGGCCAGTTGTCTGAAAGACAACCTGTCCCACTGTTGAAGATTGAGACAAAGAAGGTGTTAAGTACCTCTGCCTTTTCCTTATCTTTTGTTACTTTATGCTCCTCTGCATCCAATAAAGAGTGGAGGTTGTCCTTGTCCCTCCTTTTGCCATTGGTATAGAATCATTTTTTTATTCTCCTCCACAGCAATGGCCAGTGGAAGCAGCCCTATGTAGAACCTCTGCTAAAAGTAGGAGAGGTTGGCATGAGGGAACCATGCTGTTCAGAATAACTGCTGGAGATTGTCTGCATAAAGTTGATTTGCTGTGGGATGTATGGAGGGATTTGCTGTCATCCATAGCTATTGGAAATAGGATTCCCAGTTAAGAACCAGGCATTACACAAGTATGTGGTGAAAAGGCAGAAACTCATAAAGCTGCAAGAGTCCTTTTGTAAAATGCATGCAAGTGGCCAAGTGGGACAATAGTAACACTGCTAATTCATTTAATTAATATGTAATTTACTTGGAGTAGTGTTCATTCTAGTCTGTCTTTCTTCAGAAAGATGTTTTCTGCTGTGGTGAAGCTGTGATTCATTTCCATTTCACTACTTTCATTTTCATGGTCTCTTTGTTAATTGTCAAGGCCTGTTTGATGATTATAGCAGCTAGCAAATGCATTGCTAAATTATGGTCATAAACAACAATGGGGAAAAAAAGAACCATTCATTTAGCTTTTTTTTTTTTTTTTTTTAATCTGAAGCAAAAGATTGTGTTCTGGACTCTAGCAAAAACAAACAGTGTAGTATTTCTCCTACCCTGTTTGCTTTGCAGCTACTTTGTCGTTTTGGCTTTCGTATGCTTTTCCATAGGGCTCTGTATATTTGCTGTGTGGCAAATTGGAACATAAAATAAGAAGTAGAGCAGAAGTTTGAGTATGTTAAAACTCTGAGGATGTAAAGGGAACACAGGGATTTTAGCACCCCTCAGAAAGAACCCGAAATCCCTGAAGCATCCCATTTCTCCTGGTGTGTGCTTCTCAGAGGGAGTCCCCTTGAGAAGGGTTTCCAGCTAGACTTGAAAGACACTAGCTAGCAGATTAGATAATTTTGAACTGCTCTCCGCTTTGCAGCAGAAAGGAAGGATGTCACTCACTGGGCTAGGAGTAAGGGCCCGAAAATTTTGGGGAAATGTGAGCACCATGTTGAGTTTGTGCTCTCCGTGTGTGGTTGTATTAAGTTAAACTGTGCAGAAGGAAATACGGCTTGACACTTTTGCCAAGTTGGTGTCAAACTAGGCATTACCACAGGCACTTTAGTAAAGCCTCTCCACAGAGGATGATATTTGTATGCAAGCCTTTAATTTTTTTCCCTTGGTTTTGCTTTTGATGTTTTGCTCCTGCTCAACAACAGCAAGTATGAAAATAACTCTCTTCAGTCTGGCTCTAATTTCAGTCCTCCTCCTTTTTCTGCAGGATTGTGGCATGTTGAGCTTCAAACCATCTTCACTTAAAAATCTATGAAAACTTCTTGCCCAGCCAAAGAGGAAAGATTATTTTTGGCACACAGGCAAAATGTGGCTTGATTCTGTCTAACCCATGAGACTCATTTGATCAGTTTAACTGTTATGTAGGTAGCTTCCCCAATGCCATAGCTTTTCCTTTTATAGATGTAATCTGAACTGGTTTCCTTGTAATGGTGTATTTGTTTTGGCTGGTTTAGAAATGCTGCAGTTTGAGAATATAGGTCTTTGTATCAGGGCTTATATAATTTATTCTGTACAGCAGAACAGTTACAGTTAAAGATTTGGGTTTCTGAATGATTTTAAAGTTTTGTTGGTATTTTCTGTGAAATGCAGTTCTGACTGACTCAAGCAAAGTGATTATCACAGAACCTGTGTTATCCAGACGTTTGTCAGGTATTTTATTTCGTTTCATTTCATACTTCCCAAACTACTAAGGCAACCTTGTCATTGCAATTTTCACACCCTTTCTTTTTCTTTGTTCTATATGTCAGTGAAATCTTATCTCTGCAGTCTTCTGTCATAGGTTAATAGTCTGGAACAAACTTCATTTAAGACTCTTACACAGGAAAAGTAGGGAGAGATTATAAAGCAAGTTGGTGGCACAACTACTGTTAGATTGATGGTGTCTCACGGACTCTGATAGTTGTGAAATAGAAACCAAGTGTGTGGGAGAGAAGATCTGGCCTCAGAAGACTGACTCACTCAGTTCAGGTGCCTGACTGAACCCCTGGGACCTCCTTTCACATCACAAAGTTCAAGGTTTGTATAGCAAAATTGGAAGTTGTTTAGGGCTTCCATGGCTTTGCTTTTAAGAATGGGACAAACCCACAAAGGTCAGGGCTGGATTTATATTTGTTCTGTGTTGTTTTTATTGTACACATAAATCTACAGAAGTATGGTAGACTCCTGGAAAATCTTTGAGATTAAGTTTTCCTATTTCACAGTCTTACAAAAAGACTTCACTGACAGGTCTGTGTACCTCTTTTAAACAAGGAGCTGTCCTGTTTACATGGTGCTCATGTTTCTCTTGTCTCCAATACCAGCTTCTGTTTAAAGTGGTTCACAGCAGCTTTTAAAAAGCTAAACATTATTTTGGCACAGAAAGGTAAACCACAAGCAGTCAAAATAGTTAAAAGGGGAAAGTCTGGGATAAGCCCCAGCTGACCTAGAATTAAGAGAAGCAGAGAGTCCCTTGAGTAGCCTTCCTCTGTCCCCTTCCAATATCTGTTCGACTACCCTCTCTGTTAAGGCTCTGGAATTTCACTGTTCCCTTTGAGCCTGCGTTCAGCCCTGGAAAGAACCGGCTTTGCCAGCCTACATTCAGACTGTGAGGAGGCATTCTTCATTTAATAACTTTTCTACTTTTTCCTTCAGGACGCTGTTAATAACAAATAATATTTTCTCTCACTTCACTTCCTGATTGTTTTCCTGCCCATCCCCTTTGGTTTAACTTCTTGTAGTCAGCCAGTGTAATACTAATGACAGCAGTCTGCAGTGAGCATAATCCTAGTGATCAACATCAAGTTCATAATATGCAACATGATTCTATTTTTTTTCCTGTTTCATAAATGTGTTGCTGACCACAGACTCCAAACTCCTGAAATCACTCAGAACCTTAATTCAGATCCTGCTAGAAGAGCTTTATGTATTGCCTGCTCTGAAAAAAAAATTGACACAAGAAGCTATTGAGACTTTGCTTGGGTAGGCCCTTACAATACGGGAGCCTCTCAGCCACTCACGTGGCTGGATGTTTACAGATACAACTTGATAAGGAAGTCAGTAGTGTTACGTTGGTGACAGTACTGGTTTCCTGAAACAAAGGCCAACGTTTCCAATGCACAGAGAACAACAAAGACCCTCTGGCAAATACAAAGTTCAGATCTCTTAGCTAACCTTCACCTGCTGATACTTGTCCTGTAATTTAAACCAAGAGCAGCCCTGTGGTATGATGGGGGAGGAAGTGCAACCACAGGCAGGGCATCCACAGCCTGAGTGCCCAAACCTTGTGGAAGACAAAATGTCAGACTTTATGTTGGCAGGCTTCTTGGGTGAGATGTGGGGGAATGAAAACCAAACATAAATCTGCTTTTCTGTTGGGTGTTTCTCACCTCTTCTTTATAAGATTGTCCACTGTCTTCATAAAACTGAGTCACCAGTGAAAGAGGTACTGATAAGACACACTTGTTTTTCTTACATCTGCTTTTTGACCTGCTCAGCCTCCTCTGAAGACACAGCAGTGGCCAGAGTGGTGTCAAACACTGGCATGCCACCGTGTCACATCTCATGGAAGTCAGGTGCTTTATATGAGCAGCTGTGGAGGAGCAGTTACTGGAAAAGGAGACCACAGGACTGCTGAGACTTCAAGTGCTTTAGTGCTTTGTTTCTCTTCTAACCACTCTGATTTTATTTAATGTACAGTTTCTTTCCAAGTCCCCTCTCATTTTTTTTCTCCATTTCCCCCTCATTTCGTATATATATATATATAAAATTATTTAAAAGAAAATTCAGTAGTTCATAGTGAATGTTGAAAAGTATGTTACTTTGCTGGGTGAGCCATGGTCAGTCAGAAATCACTGCAGGTTAACCAAGAGCCTGAGGCTTTTGGGGAAACCATTTAATAGCAAGAGTGGTGCAGTTATAACACTTAACCAGCATAGGTAGATTTGCATTTTACATGTAAGAACACATAATACAAAACCACAAGAAGGCCTCTTTGTGTGAAGAACAGACCTTTTTCATTAAAACCAGGTCTGCATGAATTGTATGGAAGGAGGAAGATGAGATTCACAGATTGCATTGGGATGGAAGGGACCTTCAAAGGTCATCTTGTCTGGTGTCCCCTCCTGCAGTCATCAGGGACACCTCCAACTAGATCAGGCTGTCCAGTGCCACATCCAGTCTGATCTTGAATGTCTCCAGGGACAGGGCCTCAACCACCTGGGCCACCTGTTCTAGTATTTCACCACTCTCACTGTGCAGAACTTCCTCCTTATGACCAAACTAAATCTTCCTTGCTCCACTTTCACACCATTGCCCCTCATCCTATCACTACAAGCCCTTCTAAAGAGCCCTTTTCTAGCTTTCCTGTCGGTTCCCTTCAGATATTGAAATGCATTCTGGGGTGGGGGGAATGTAAGTTTTGATCAAAATCAAACTTTTTACCAGCAGCTTTTGCACAAGCAGCAAGAATGACAGTCTGGAAGGGTGGATGATATACCAGAACCATTATTGTGCGTGTTCCTTGAGGAACTCCCAGGTTTTTCCCTACTGTATGTTATTAACTGATCTCAGCAGTTGCACTCTCCAGTGGAATTTTGTGAATGTGGCTAAGCTTTATAGGATGCACAGAAGAAAAATATTTTTGAAGTTGTCAAACACTTCCTGTTATTAGAGTGTAAAGTGTTGAATATCTGCCTCAGGCATATTTATTGATTTAATTTAATTTGCTATTCCATAGACATATGCTTTAGCCAGTTTCATAGAGAAGATCCTGGGCTAGGTGGACCTTTGTTCTGACTTCACTCTCTCATATTTATTTGTTTACTGTTCTTATATTGGGTGATCTGAGTGAAAATGCTGACTCACCCACTTAAAAAAAAAAAAAGGGGGGGGGGAAGGAAGGAAACTGTTAGGCTTTTATGCACATAGTCTAAATACTCCACAGGAATGAAGCCAAGACAATTTCCCAGGTAATTGTCTCTGAGTCTGCTATGTGCTTTTGCCATGACTTTGAGTCTGTCTATATATGCCTGCCTAATGTGCTTTTCATCTATGCTGAGGTAGAGGTGTGTAAGTCAAGGGCAAAATATGGTCTTGGATGGTGAAGGTTGTGAGTTAATATTGGTAGACAAGAAGACTAGAACTTAATTGGAAGAGGAGTGGAGAAAAGGTAAGGTAGGAAGGGTGTAAACGTTTAGTGCAAAGGCTAATCTGCCTGCTCCCCCAACACAAAAATGAGGGGAGAAGTAACACACAAAACTCAGGGTTGAGATAAAGAGGTAAGAGTTTAATATAACATATCATAATCACAATGCATAATTACCTTTGCTACTAATCTAATTAACCTAGTACTACAATGCATGATTACCTTAGCCTATCTGCAGAAGAAGTGCAGTGAACTACAGGAGGAACAAACCAGCATAAATCAGAAAACTAAACCCAGCAACTCCCACACGCCTTGCCACTATCCCTGGGGAAAAAAGCCAACACCCAAGAACCCAGAACCCAGAAGTAGCAACCATAACAGGAAGCCTCCCATGTTGCAATATGAACTTCAAGCCCCATAATACTTTGCTCCAGTTAGCACTTTCATTTTGAAACTGGCATGACTACAGCACGGTATGAATAACAGCAGCAGATTCAACTCAATCCAGGACAAAAGGTTTAGGGGAAAAGGTAGAACAGGTACTTTTTACCTGCAACCTGGAATTGGTCCCATTTTCTTGGCATCAAATGCCTCTGAAATGTTGGTGGAAGCTTCACTGTGTATGATTTTTTTTTCCCTCTTGGACACCACCATTAGCAGAAGAGCAGAGGTGGAGGAAGGGAAGCTGGACATCCTGAGCCAGCTGATGAATGTGGTGTTGGTGTTGTGTTTAATATGGTGAAAGCATTGTTTTCTGTTTGCCTTTATGAGAAATGCAGGAAATTAGGTGCACGAAAGCTCTGTTACATTAATCAACACTTTTGAGTAGGAACACATCAAGATAAGTTTGAATGTCTCCAGAGAAGGAGACTCCACAACCTCTCTGGGTAGCCTGTTCCAGGTCTCTGTCACCCTCACAGTGAAAAAGTTTCCCTTATGTTCAGATGGAACCTGCTATGCTCCAGCTTGCACCCATTGCAAGTATTGGACGTCACTGAGCAGAGCCTGGCTCTATCTTCCTGACACTGCCCTTCACATCTTTGTAAACATGAGTGAGGTCAGACCTCAGTCTCCTCTTCTCCATGCTAAAGAGACCCAGCTTCCCCAGCCCTTCCTCACAAGGGAGGTGTTCCGCTCTCTTCATCATCTTTGTGGCTCTGGTCAGGACTCTTTCAAGCAGTTCCCTGTCCTTGAACTGAGGGGCCCAGAACTGGACACAGTATTCCAGATGTGATCTCACCAGGGCAGAATAGAGGGGGAAGAAAATAAATCACATATCATGCTTGCTCTGAAGACAGAACTGTTATATTTAATGTTTTTGGTAGTCTTTTATATGGCACTGTTCAAGAGACTAAGTACTTCACCAACTTCTAATTTATCTTCCCAATAGATGCTGGGAACCAGAAGAAAGTGAGTGTCTCCATTTTACAGATGGGAAGCCAGGAAGCAGAAATTTAGCTGATATGGTGAATCTTAGGCAATTAAGGACACCAAAAAATCATCTGGGTTCATATATTCCTTTTCAATAGTAAACCTTATCTAGCACTTCTTGCACTCAAAATAATGCATTGAATGACCCAGGCTGTAGCTGTATGTGCTTGGTTGTTCTACGTATCAGTTTTAAATCCCACACCCATAAACGGAGAAGACTGACCTGGGAAGGTTCAGATACACAGGTGTCCTGATGGAGACTATGGCAGGATGGGAATCCAGCCTTCCTGTTCGGAATCCACTTGTCAGTCTGCTCGTGTGAGCTTTTCTTCTCTTTCTTCATCCCTTGCCTCATTCACAACACACCTTTACAATCTGCAGCAAATGAATCAAACTCCTAGAACTACATCCTCAGTATCAACCCATGCTTGATTTCTTCTGCAGGAAGGTCTGCCCTGTGCATGGATCTTGTGAAAAATAATCTGTGATAATCAATTACTGTATTGCAATTCATCTACATAATGGAGCCAAACAAAGGTTTTATAGGCAGGTGTAATTCCACATCCCCCAACTTTCGAGCACTAGATTTTGAAGCCTTTGTAGCATTTTGTGTGCATGTTATTTTGTCTTTTCAGTCTAAGCTTGGTGTACAAACCAAAACTTTATTCTCCCTTTCATATTCCTCTTCTCTGGCCTTCCCCACTGGTATCAGGTGATCTCTTTCTCCTCCTCTCTCCTCTTTCTCCTCGTCTCTCTCATCTTTCTCTTCCTTCGAATTTTTACATCTCTTGTACAGATATTTCAATGTCTTGTAATTTATTCTCTCTCTAAATGCCAATTTCCTTGCTACTGCTGATTTGCTTTCAGATATAATGCCTAAAGCAGATTGCCAGCCATTCCAAAACTATATGCTTATTCTCTCTCAATATCACACAAGCCAAATCTGGCTGGAAGGACAGGGGAAAACTAAATTGTTCTCATAAAAAAAGAAAACATAGCACTAATATATCTTTATACTTATGTTCAGGTATCCCCTTTGTGTTATAAGGGGAGCCATGATCTTGTGTATTTTCTCTACAGGGGATCACATTAATTTATATTTATAAGGTCTCCTGTAATAGATGCTTTCCGGAACCATAAACGTGAATCCAAAATTCTTTGGCTGCTATCAAACCAGAAATGAGAACTGCGTTGTATTATCCAGCAGCACAAAAAGAGCTCCTCAGGATTCAAAAAGTGAACTGATAAAGTCATGTGTGTTAGCTAGAGACTGATCATGCCACCCTTGTGGACTTCTGATGATTTCAGTACAAGGGCACATTGAAATCGAGTTGCTCTGAAAGCCTGGCACTCTGTGAGAGAGTCAAGCTCTACAACATCAGGCGTGTGGATATATTTTTGTATATACACAAATACTTAAGTCCTCAGATGCAAATTATTTACTGAAATTAAACAGGCTGCCAGGCTGAGCCAGTGACACGTAAAGGGCATTGTTGGTGCCTATCTGGTATCCTGTCCCAGCTGCAAAGGAGTGAAACTTGGTGGAGTAAAAGCAGTTTAAACTAAGTTTAAACCATCAGATTGTGA
Source organism: Picus viridis (assembly GCA_033816785.1). NCBI lineage: Eukaryota > Metazoa > Chordata > Aves > Piciformes > Picidae > Picus > Picus viridis. The sequence continues at coordinate 8,680,182 of CM066568.1, forward strand.
AGAGTTGCAAGTCACTTTTAATAACTTTTAATAGAACTTAGGGAAAAAAAGAGGGTGTATCATCTTTGGAAGAAAGGGGAGGCAACCTACAGAATGTTTAGGGATGTTGCTAGGTTGTGTAGGAAGAAAATTAGGGAAGCAAAAGCCCATTTAGAACTTAGACTGGCCTCTGCTGTGAAGGACAACAAAAAGTCCTTCTATAAATACATCAGTAGCAAGAAGAAGGGCAAGGACAACCTCCACTCCTTGGTTGACACGGAGGGGAACGTTGTAACAAAGAATGAGGAAAAGGCAGAGGTACTTAACACCTTCTTTGCCTCAGTCTTCACTAGCAGGGCAGAACGTCTTCCAGACAGCTGGCCTGCAGAGCTGGCAGAAGGAGCCAGAGAGCTGCATAGTTTCCCACTGCTCCAAGAGGAAGTTAGAGATCTACTGAGCCGCTTGGACCCCCACAAGGCCATGGGACCGGATGGGATCCATCCTAGGGTGCTGAGATTGCTGACAGATGAGCTGTCCAAGCCACTTTCCATCATTTTTCAGCAGTCCTGGCTCACTGGAGAGGTCCCAGAAGACTGGAAGCTGGCTAACGTGGTGCCCATCCACAAGAAGGGCCGGTTGGATGAGCCAGGGAATTATAGGCCTGTCAGCCTGACCTCAGTGCCAGGCAAGATTATGGAACGGGTCATCTCGAGTGCGATCACACAGCACTTACAGGATGGCCAGGGGCTCAGGCCTAGCCAGCATGGATTTAGGAGGGGCAGGTCCTGCCTGACCAACCTGATCTCCTTCTATGATCAGGTGACCCGCCTGGTGGATGTGGGGAGGCCTGTGGATGTGGTCTACCTGGACCTCAGCAAGGCCTTTGACACCATTCCCCACAGCAAACTCCTGGCCAAGCTGGCAGCCCGTGGCTTGGACAGGAGCACACTGCGTTGGGTTAGGAGAATTGGCTGGAGGGCCGAGCCCAGAGAGTGGTGGTGAATGGCACCACATCCAGCTGGCGGCCTGTCACCAGTGGTGTGCCCCAGGGATCAGTACTGGGCCCCATGCTCTTCAACATCTTTATTGATGATCTGGATGAGGGCATTGAGTCCATCATCAGTAAATTTGCAGATGACACCAAGCTGGGGGCAGCAGTTGATTTGCTGGAGGGCAGAGAGGCTTTGCAGAGGGACCTCGACAGGCTGGACAGATGGGCAGAGTCCAATGGCATGAGATTTAACACATCCAAGTGCCGGGTTCTGCACATTGGCCACAACAACCCCAGGCAGTGCTACAGGCTGGGGTCAGAGTGGCTGGAGAGTGGCCAGGCAGAGAGGGACCTGGGGATACTGGTTGATTGTAGGTGGAACATGAGCCTGCAGTGTGCCCAGGCAGCCAAGAAGGCCAATGGCATCCTGGCTTGCATCAGGAACAGTGTGGCCAGCAGGAGCAGGGAGGTCATTGTGCCCCTGTACACTGCACTGGTTAGGCCACACCTTGAGTCCTGTGTCCAGTTCTGGGCCCCTCAGTTTAGGAAGGATGTTGACTTGCTGGAACGTGTCCAGAGAAGGGCAACAAGGTTGGTGAGGGGTTTGGAACACAAGCCCTATGAGGAGAGGCTGAGGGAGCTGGGGTTGCTTAGCCTGGAGAAGAGGAGACTGAGGGGTGACCTTATTGCTCTCTACAACTACCTGAAGGGAGGTTGTAGCCAGGCGGAGGTTGGCCTCTTCTCCCAGGCATCCAGCACCAGAACAAGAGGACACAGTCTCAGGCTGTGCCAGGGCAGGTTTAGGCTGGATGTTAGGAAGAAGTTCTACACAGAGAGAGTGATTGCCCATTGGAATGTGCTACCCGTGGAGGTGGTGGAGTCACCTTCACTGGAGGTGTTCAGGAGAAGACTTGATGGGGTGCTTGGCTGTATGGTCTAGTTGTTGGGTGGGTTGGATTGTTTGATGGGTTGGACGCGATGATCTTGAAGGTCTCTTCCAACCTGGTGTATTGTATTATTGTATTATTGTATTGTCATGTTGGTCTAGCTTGGCTGGTGAATTTGCATGCTCGGAATCCCTTCAAAGTTTGCACTTTGACACTCAAAAATATCCTCTCAGTTCAGAAAACATGATACTTGTAAAACTTGAGTCTAATCACTGTCCTCATGTGTTGCTCCGTATCGCACATGCGTGATTTTAGAGGTGTCTCTGTGTTCCGTACCATGCTAACGCTGTGGATATGGACAGATTGAAAAAAAATACATCAATCAGCGTGTCTGCCTATCTATCTTTTTTGGCAATGCTTGACATCCTCTTAGATTTTGCTGACTCTGTTTTAAGCAAAACAGTGGGTTGTTTTGCCTTTTTAAATTTTTCTCTCCATAAAGGGCACATCAGAAAGATAGGTGCCTGAATTCCATAACAGTAAGGCTGTAACTCTAACCTGAGTTTAAAAGGGCAATAAAAATTTACTCCAGTGAAGTAATTTCCAAGGTGTCTCTAAGTAATTACAAGAAGCTTAAAGGAAAATGTGGTTCAGTCCCTGTTATCCTCACAATAATGTCCCTACCCCTGGAACTGGCAACATTTTTCAAGCCATCCTATGAGAGATCCCTCCTGCTAAAAATAACAAGTGGCCTATAAGTGGTCAAGTAACCTTGGAATACTAACTAGCACTCACTCCAACACTATCAAGGCTCAGATTGGTGCCTATATGTTTCACCCGGTAAAAGAGTATCAGAGTTCACCCACTTGGTCTCTGGAGACTGAAACTCTCCCACACTGGCCCTGTCTGCTGGGTCCCAGGTTATTGCTGCTGTGAGGAGGTAGCAGCCATGTTGTCCCACAGCCCTCTCATTGCAGCTCCCAGCCTTGTCTGGTATCCAGTCTCTTATGGGACTGACTAAGTGAGTTTGGGGGAGGACTTCAGTGAACTTCCCAGAGGGATAAAAAAGGCTTTTGAACTCCGTGTGGAGGTTTTTCTTAAAGAAACAGACTTTTCTTTTTTTATTGTAACATAGGTGTATGTTTACTTTTTTTAAAAGAGAAAAATATAGACAGCACTCAAAAGATCTAGGTTAAATGGCATGGAAAACCCTACTTATATCTGTCTTGCCTAAGAGTTGTGCTTTAGGCTCTCCCTTTCAGTCTTGCTTTAAGTGTGACTCTTTCTCATCTAGCAAACACAGTCCAGTGTGAAGGACCAAGAGCAGTCTCTTTCCATCACCTGAGGGACTTGGCTAAACATCATCTCCTTGCTCAGCCAGTGTACTGCTTCTGATGGAGACTCCTTGGTGGCTGCACAGGCATAATTGGTTCAGGCTCTTCTCTCTCGCTCCCTCTGCCTGTCCCCATGCAGTGTGCTTTTAGAAGTGGGTCACATTTTCCCCTCCAAGATAGAGTAAGAAAGGCAGAAAAGCATCCTTGCTGCCACCTGGCCCCAGCCTTTTCACAGAAGCATAACTGTACAAGCACCCAGCCTGCAGTCCTTCAGATACCTGTAGGAAATGAGCTGTAATGGACAGAGGGCTTTTTCCAGCAATGCTTTAATTAGCCTTCATATATATGCAGCTACAGAAAGGCATGATGAATTTTGGCCTAAAGATCATCAGTGCCCTGTGTCCTCTCATCAGACGTTTGTTCAAGCAGGCAGTTATGTTGCTAATGATGTGCACTTCAGGTGGTGAAAAAAAAAGTTGAGGATAAAAGGAGATCCCCTACCAAAATGCAAAGCTGGACTTCTCATTCCGCTCTCCTCCCACTTGTTAAACGCTGTTTTGTAATGGAAAGGAGAGTTGGGTCTGAAACAATAGAATTTGAAACTGAGATCTAAAAAGAGTTACAGTCTTGATGAGGGACTGTGTGCTTTATTTAGTTCACTTGTAATTGGTTTTAATTTGTTGCATCTTTTTTTAACACGCAAGTATTGGAATGTGAATGTGGTTCACGTTAGCTTCTGATTATATAAAAATAAATAATAGCAAATTCAGTAGATTCAGCAGTTTCTCCAGGAGTGGTACTTTCTCAGCTCACTCAACAGTGGCTTTTTCCAGAAGGAAGCTTTTCAGCTTTTCAAGCCATAACTAGGAGGCTGTCACCTGGAGGGCTGCACTCATCTTCAGGGCTCAGTATACACAGCACCAGCAATGGCTAAGAAAATAAGCACCACTTCTCTGAGGTGTCAGCTTATCTCCCACTTGATCATTGCTAGTAACGAGCAGGGATAGATTGAGCTGTGAGCTGGGGTTCAGTGTAAAAGGACTGGTTGCATATTTTTGGGAAACATTTTCAGATTTCTCCTGAGATATTTTAGATCAACATCTGAAAAAGCTACCCATTTCTAGTGGGCTTAGAGTTGTACTCGGTCTATTTCTACATTTTTTTCTTCCTTTGTGTCTCTGGGGTTTTTTTGATTGCTAGATGGAGTGTTCGCTGTGAAAGTGTCTTCAAGGACCTGGGTTAACCCACTGAACACATCTTTTTCCATAAGTACATTAGATTTAGTAAAAGTATGGCTCATACTTTGGGAAAAAGTTGGGATAGGTAAATTATAGCTTTGCCATAGTTTTTGAGGGTACGGGGGAGATTTCAAAGCTGACTTATCCCTAGGGAAGAAACAAAAGCTCTGAATGTGACTTAAAAAAAAAAACCCTAATACAGCCACTCCAGAAATTAAGCTTCCAAAGAATATATGTCCCTTTATTATGAATAGTGAGTAAGCAGAAGTAAAACATGTTAAGAAAATTTGCAAGATATTTGTTACAGTGAGGGCGGTGAGACACTGGAACAGGTTGCCTTAAGATATTGTGAATGCCCCCTCCCTGGATGTGTTCAAGGCAAAGTTGGATGAGTTCTCGAGCAACCTGGTCTAGTGGAAGATGTCCCTGCCCATGGCAAGGGAGTTGGAACTAGAGGATCTTCCAGACCCCTGCAAACCTAAGACATTCTATGAATCTATGAAAATACCTGAGCATAACTTTATCTACCTGAGCCATTGAAAGGCAGAGCCAATATAGCACCTGGATGTCAGATGCTGTTAGATCACGTTTTCAAAGTGGATTTTATTTTTTTTTAATTCTTAGATAATTTTATTAGAAAGTTTTCCTTTTGAAATGTGCTTCCCTAATTTATTTATTTGGTTTTCTAGACCACAGATACAAATGCTATTGACCAGTAAATTTTCAAGTCGTCCTTTTCCCGGTCTCTTTGTTTCTTTCTGCACTTTGACATAGGCTGCCATTTGTGTGCAGAAAGCCCTGGCTATCAGCCTGTAGATGATGCTCACAGATAGTTCAGTGTTCTTCTATCAAATGCACTAATGATACTGACTCACTCATTTCTGGGTCTGCGTGCCGTCAAAATGTGGGGAGCAAATTTGGAATTAACTTAGTGGCATTAAAAAATTGGCTGTCTTTTCCATGTCTGGAACCCATGAGTCAGTACTCCAACACAGACATTTTGCTGTTGAAATAGAATATGTTATGGTGGGTTTTTTTATATTAATGATATGGTTTGTCATTCTGTAGAACTTGCCGTCCATACATCTCGTGAACCAGTTAAGTAACTTATTCCTAATGGATCCCAAGATTCTCCTAGACATTTATACACTGTTGATTTCAGGCTAAATTAGACAGTTAGCCTCTGATACAGATGAATATTCATACTGGTGAAGGACCTTAAAATTAAGCTCACAATTATGGGCTTTCATACAGTGGGTTGGGATTTAGGTACTTGTCTGTTTTCCTTGTGACTGAAAGCAGAATTTGGTCCCTTGCATCATGCTAGTACCTTGAGATAACTGTTCTGGGGAGGCTCAGTGTCGTTGTTCAATGAAGCCATCCTGGGGGGCAGGGGCGGAACTGAAAAGAAACTAGCAATCTAGTTGAAGCCCTTGTTCTGTAATTCTCCACTATCCTGAGTTGTGTTGAAGGTATGGCTGGCTGCATACCCAGGACCTTTTCAGAATGGGTAGATAGAGTGTTGGAGCACGCTTTGCCACAAGGCTTTCAGGTTTGCTCACCATGGCTGTCTCTCTTCCAGCAGTGTGAGAGGCAGAGATGGGGAAACTATGCACTTCCCCTTCCAGGAGCTGCTCCTAACACCAGTTTGATTTGCCACATGAGGCTGGGGGCCAGCTCTGGGGGAAGAGAAGGTAGGAGCAGCAGTTTAGTGCCATGAACACAACATGGTGCAGAATGGAGGGAAAAATTTGCCATGAAGGTCAGAAGTAAAAACTGAAGAAAAAAGGTCATCTCATTATAGGGTGAATACTCTGAAATTATTCTTTAACGATCAGTTTAATGGCATTTGACTGTCTGCAGGTTACTTTGCTGTGCTCCCTGTTGTCAGGCAGAGGGGTGGGGGGTTCACGATTTCTGATTAACTAAAAAAAGATGTGTGTGTTTTGGAGGTGCGTGGGTGAGGCAGTGCAAATGTCAAGTGCTGGTTATAAACAGTCTTTTTAAACAGCAGCACATTTTCATTCAGATCTTTTTAGGTTGTGAAAAATACCGTATCTCTAGCGCAGAGTTAAAATAAAAATCTTTCTGGCAGCAAGCTTGCCATATCTAGTGCAACGTTCTCACTCTGTCTCTCTCTCGTCCTCATCTGTTAAAGGAGTAAAACTTCTGAGGTACATCTTCAGAAATAGCAGCAAGTAGCCAGCGCAAATGTGCAGTAATTGATTTGCTGCTGCTGTTGTTTGCAGTTGAAGCGGTTAAACCTTTCCGAGCAAACCCAAGTCGTGCATGCGAGCTGCTGCATTGTTGTTCAAACTGAGAGTTTTCGAACTCGGCTAATGGCGAACGACACAATGAAAAATAATAGCTTCTGGTTTAGCCTTCGTTTCCATTTTGCACCGAGCTGTATACTCAGCCATGCATATGCATCCTATAATGTGGCATATTTAACCTTCCGCTTTGTCTCTGCAGCTTTTCCCTATATACCAAAATAGCAAGGACTGGAGTAGCTACTCTCTCATACAGCACTTACTGTTCTTAGAAGGGCTTTTTGTTGTTTTTAGAGTTTTCTGTTTTTAATCTGAGCTAAGTTTGAACAACTGTAATGGTGGGAAAATCTATCCTGGCTTCATTCTTTTTGCCACGGAATTGGCAAACCAGGAAGAATGGACTTTGTCATGTGCAAATATGGTGACCATAAATGGTGCTGAAGGCTTTCTCCATTGTCCTGTGACTTTGCCACGAGAGAAAGCGCGCGCGAGAAAGAAAGACACGTTTGATAGAGTTGTGAAGAACGCCTGAATGGCTATTGGGTGTTGGGCATTGTCTGGTGGTGACCTCAATTCGGTACAGTAGAGACCCTTGAAAGCACTGTCTGAAGTCACAATACCACTATTCTCCTCCGCTCCCCAAAAGGGATTAGTTAAAAGGGTGACGTTCCGTGCAGAGAGTTCCAAGTATTCCCTGAAACAAAGGGCCCTGAAATGTTTTTGAAGTTATTTTTAATTGAGTTGAACTAATTTAATAAAGGTCCTAAGGAGGGAGGGGGGATAATAGGGGGTGGGCAGAAAAAAAAAATATAAAGGAATGTGATTGTTTTATGATTCCTCGCAGATGGAATGGACATTTATAGCATACTTCTTCTTTAGTCTTCCAGAGAACAGTAGCCCCATTTACAGCTACTGTTAGCAATTTAAAACTGCTCCAAAATGAAGTCTTTCAAGGAGTTGACAGCTTATAAATAAATCTGTCTGATAAAATTGAACATAAACTGCATCTGTGGTTAGTTTGCCAAAATTAATTCTACATTTAATTAGAGATAGCAGTCAAACATATTTAATAAAAAACAGTCTTGGAGAGTAAATCAAATGAAGTCAGATTTTAGCAGAGGCTTTGCTTTATGCTCCCCCCTTTTTTTTTTTTTTTCTTTTTTTTTTTTTTCTTTCCTTTCCTTTTTTTTTTTTTTTTTTTTTTTCCTCTCCTTTACTCTGAAGGAGTGATGAAATGACCTCACTTCTATGATGGGCAGATATTTGTAAGAGGAGGCTGAGGGGAGGCCTGAGCAACCCTGTGAGATTAGGTAGGAGAAGCCATGAATGAGTTGGCTCAGAAAGAGGGGCACAATTATCGTGCTGCAAGTTTTATTGATTCTATAATTAGGATTTTCAGCAATGCTGCTGTGTTTGCTATAAACACCAAGACGAATCAATATGCTAATTACTAATCAAACAGCAAAATTTGGGTTTGGTCTGGATTTAAACCCTTAACAGCCCCAGAGCTGAGGTGTGTTGGCACAGGTAGACTGGAAGTTAGGCTGTGCTGTAATGATTAATTACTGATATTGTGAATCAAGTTTTGTTGCTGCATCTTCAAATCGAGGAGCTGAACCTCTGCATTCAAAATTTATGTTTCACGACTCTGCATCCTTTTTCAAGTGCAGCTCATTCATGTCTCTTCAAAAATACTATTAGATAGACTCTTTAACTGGTGTGAAACAGGTGCGTGCCTCTCCCACTGCATAAAGGGAGTGTGGCTCTTGGCAACAATTTAAAAAATATGAGGAAATAAAACAATTCAGTATCCCAGTTCATGAAATAGAGTCAGACTCCCTGTATCAAAAACATTTGATCCAGTACTTTTTAAAATGAAGTGGAACATTTTTCTTTTATAATCCTCCCTCTCAAAGCAGCTATGTCTCTATCACTAAAACCAAACCAAACTTTATTTACAGCCCAGACCTTGTATGGGAGATTTAAGTCCATGCTGTAAAGACATTCAAAACTTGTTAAGGTTACTAGAGAAATCCTGTCTGCTTAGCTGGTTTGGGCTTTTTTTTTTTATGCCTTTTTTTGTTAAATGGCGTAGAAAATGACATGATTTTTAAGCATAAGGTTAAGTGCATGAGCTGATAATAGCCTGTCAATCTTTCAGGAGTTTATATTGCTTTTGTATATTTTGCAGCCCAAATAACTTTCCCATGAGGAAGGTATTGATTAACCATAATTACAGCATTGTTCCTTCCCTTCCTTCTTTATTTTTCGCTTCTTTCTCTTTTAAATCTAATCATTACTTTCAGAACAATTTCAAGTTTGTGAAATGGATTTTAAAAAGCCAACCAAACAAACAAAAAAAAGAAGACCCCAAAACCCAACCAACCAAAGAAATCACAAACAAATAAACAAACCAAAAAGGAATGAATACAGGAAACCCTGATAGGTAGCATGGCATGGACATTCCTGGAATTCATGATTAAAATCTTATTTAGTTAACCTGGTTAAGGTTCTACTGTTACCAAAGCCCCAGATGACCCAGCTGCACGTGGCAGCCCCTAACTGAGCCATGTGGAACATTTTTTGGTACGGGTTTTTTGTTGCCTACTGTTGGAGCAGCACAGTAGCTGTGAATCAAAAATCTTTTTTCCTGCCTTGAACTGTGACAGATAGGCATCTCTTTGCTTTCTTTTTCACCCTTAAGTCATGCATGGTAATGTTCAGCAGACTGGGTTTTAATCCAGTTCATAAGGATATCATGCATGTACACAGGTACACCTCATTGTAGGGAGGCTGCAGTTGACAAGTCTATCACACCGCAGGAATCCTGGTGCCTTAAAATAAACTGTGGCACCGTTGACTTCGGCTTTCTAGGAATCACATCTGAAATTTCCAGATGCCTAGGGAATCTAAAGTCAGCAGCCCTATTTAAATTGCATGGGAATGCAGACAGAAAATTCTACAGGCAGCTCTGAAATATTAATTTTCCATCTTCAAGCAGTGAAGAGGTATTTTCTTCTTTCCAAAATACTTTGTATTTCCTCAGTCCTTAGAGCAGGTGTGTTGGAGCCTATATTGATATGAACAACCTGGATTTGACCTGTACGTGTTATGGCATGTGCAGTTATTTTTGAGAAAACTCTTTGAGAGAGACAATTGATTTGATCAGGACTTCATATCGAATCATAGAATGGTTTAGGTTGGAAGGAACCTCCAAAGGTCATCTAGTCCAACCACCCCAGCAGTCAGCAGGGATATCTCACTCTATCAGCTTGCTCAGAGCCTTGTGGAGCCTGATCCTTCAGTATCTCCATGGATGGGGCCTCAACTACCTCCCTGGCCAACCTGTTTTAGTGTTGCAGGACCCTCATGGCAAAGAACTTGTTCCTAGCATCCAATCTAAATCTGTTCTTTTCTAATTTCAGACCACTGCCCCTCATCCTATCACTGCTGGCCTTTGTAACCAGCCCCTCTGCAGCCTTATAGCCCCTTTCTGGTACTGGAGTTAAGTATGGTTAGTTATGCTGAAATAAAAGCACTTTGCTGAATCAGAGGTGGCCAAGAGAGCCAGTGGTATCCTGATGTAGGTGTACAGCAGGTCTAAGGAGGTAGTTCTCCCCCTCTGCTCTGCCCTGGTGAGACCACACCTGGAATACTGCGTCTAATTTTGGGCTTCTGAGTTCAAGAGAGATAGGGACCCTGCTGGACAGAATCCAATGGAGAGCCATGAGGATGATTAGGGCACTTGAGCATCTCCCATGTGAAGAGAAACTGAGAGCCTTGGGGCTGTTTAAGTCTTGAGAAGAGAATGCTGAGAGGGGATCTCATCAATGTGTATAAATATCTGAGGGGTGATTGTCAAGTGGAGGGGGCAAAGCTCTTTTTGTTTGTGTGCAATAATAATACAATACAATACAATAAACCAGGTTGGAAGAGACCTTCAAGATCATCACATCCAACCCATCAACCAATCCAACCCACCCAAACAATGGCACTAAGCACCCCATCAAGTCACCTCCTGAACACCTCCAATGATGGTGACTCCACCACCTCCCGGGCAGTCCATTCCAGTGGCCAGACAAGAAACTATGGGTACAATGTTGAGCATAGAAGGTTTCACCTCAACATGAAGAGAAACTTTACAGTAATGGTGAGGGACCACTGGAACAGGCTGCCCAGAGAGGTTGTGGAGTCTTCTTCTCTGGACACATTCAAAACCTGTCTCGATGCATTCCTGTGCAGACTGCATCCAGCTCCTGCTTTGGCAGCGGGATTGGACCCGATGATCTCTGGAGGTCCCTCCCAACCTCTAATGTATTGTGATACAGGAGTTTTAGTAATAATACCTCTGTGTATGCTCATTACCTGCAACACATTCATATAAATCTGGGTCTTTTTAAGAATCAACTCATTCTCCAAGATCTAATGTATTTCTCTGAATGCAGCCTAGTGATGATATATATCATTCTTCTCTTTAGCCTTCATAATTACTTATTCAAATATTTCCTACTTACCCACATTTTAAAGTTTTCAAAGGCTTATCATTTTTATGTGATGTTCAAAAGTGCTATGTGAAGGTCATTAAGACTTAAAATTGCCATTTTGAAGCAAAGCTAGAGATTTTACTCTTCACTTAACACACAGCTACAGTTTGAATTTGGAAGAAGAAGGGGGGAAAAATTGCTTACATAAAGATGTCTTTAAAAGTAGAGCACCTCCTTACAGAAACTAGCTTTCTTTTAATTGCATATCAGTGATTGAATCTGGTGTGGATTTCTGAAGTCAGAGGAGATTTTGATGTTTTATTAAATATTTTGTTAAAGGTGGAACTTTCTGAGAACTAAACATGTGTATTGTATTTTGTGTACCAGGATCATGATCATTTCTTTTCTGTTACCAATACTTGAGGAATCCAATCTGGGGCTTTTTTTCCCTTTTGCTTTTTGGTTTTTTTGTAGTTTAGTTTTAATACTTGATCCCCTTTTTAAAGGGATTGATTTATAAGTGAAAGTTAAGGAGATTACTTGTGTCAAAGAAAGCAAAGATACACTTTCATTTTCCAAGAAAAGAAAAGAAAGTCCATCCTAATGTGAGGAACACTTTCACAGACTGCACTGGAGTGGAAGGCATCCTGAAAGGTCCAACCCACCTCCTGCAGTGGGCAGGGACACCTCCAGCTAGATCAGGCTGTCCAGATCCACATCAAGTCTGATCTTGAATGTCTCCAGGGACTGAGCCTCAACCACATTCCTGAGCACCGTGTTGAGGTTCTCATTGCAAAGACCACCTTCTTTATGTCCAACCTAAATCTACCCTGTTCCAGTTTTGAACCATTGCCCCTTTGTCCTATCACTACAATCGCTTCCACACAGTACTTCCCCAGCCTTCCTGTAGGTCCCCTTCAGATACTGAAATGCAGCTTTAAGGTGTCCCTGGAGCCTTCTCTTCCCCAGGCTGAACAGCCCCAGTTGTTCCATCCTGTCTTCATAGGAAAGGTGCTCCAGCCCTCTGTCATCTTGGTGGCCCTCCTCTGGACGTTTTCTGCATAGGCTGCAGTTTTGGGCAGAATGGAAAATCTTTGTTCCAGTCATTCCTCTGCAAAAAAGAGCACAATAGAATTCCTCAACATCTATGATCTTCTGATGCTCTGTCATTAAAATATGAATAGCAATTCAGGAGGGTTGGTTTGTGTGGGGCTTTTAAAATAATTTGGTGCTTGTTGAGCACATCTAGTATAGAAATAATAGAGATCACTTAGGCCTTCCATTTTGAAGAGAGGGATGAGGATCATGGAAAGTCACCTTCCCACCCTGTACTTGTCTTGCGACACCCTTGGAGGGTGTGCTGTATTACAGCATCTCCTTCATCTGCCTCTTTCTCTAGTTTTGTGCAATGGGAATACATTTTGGCTATGTGCAAGTAGAGATAACTGTTGCTGTTTCCTTTTATTGCTGAGGTTGAAAAAAAGGAGAGCGGTTCTTCATCGTGCCAGTCATGATAGGTACAGCTTGGAGCAGTGATAAAAACCTGTCCAAATACTGGGATTTAAATTTGGGATTTGGGGGTTAAACATATCTGTGTCTCTCAAATATATGGATGGAAGGGACTATAACAGTAAGAAATTAAACTACCTTGGAAGCATGTGAGGCTGCCCATAAAATATGTTCCCCATGTAGAGTTTGCTGTACTGAAGACAACATAGGATGATTGCTTGTTCTGCAAGAAGCAAAGAAAATGCAAGTGAAAGCAGGAGGTATCACCACCCTACCTAGAGCCTGGTCTGGATATTTGTATAATAGTTTAAGTGGAGTTGGTGAAACCATTTTAGGGGCAGACGATGCTCAGCTGGAAAAACAAGGGTCTCTAATCCACCAGTTTTTTTAGGAAGCTGCACTTCAAGAAAATGTGCCTGCAGGTGCAACAGAACTTGAACACGATTGCTGTGTTATTCTCTCCAGAAAACTGGCTTTGAGTATTTTCACTGTCTTATTCACTTCCCTTTCCTGATCGGCATAATATGAAAAAAAGCTGCCAGAAATCTAAGAGGAGGTTTTACCAGGAGGGAGGGAAATGCTTTCATACTGTTTTAGCTACCCCACAAACCTTTATCACATTGTAAGCACTTCTAACTTGAAAATAAAGCAAACAAGGGTTGAGTGAAGATACTCAAGGAACACTGGCAAATGAATTGACTCAGATGAATCTGCTCCTTCTACCAGAAAAAGATTTTCATGAACAGAGAGGAGTTACAGGAGGAGGCAGAGTAATAATACATCTAAGATCTGTGCATGTGCTGCTTGTGCTGGTTTTTTCATAGAATGGTTTGGGTGGAAAGGGACCTTAAAGCTCATCTAGCTCCAACACCCCTGCCATGGGCAGGGACATGTCTCACAAGACCAGGTTGCTCAAAGCCTCATCCAGCCTGGCCTTGAACTCTTCCGGAGATGGGGCATCTGCAACTTCCCTGGACAACCTGTTCCAGTGTCTAACCACCCTCACTGGAAAGAATTTCTTCTTAATGTCCAGTCTGTATCTATTCTCCTCAAACTTCAGTCCATTCCCTCTCAACCTATTACTACAAGCCCTTGTACAAAGTCCCTTCCTGGCCTTCTTGTAGGCCCCCTTCAGGTACTGGAAGGCCCCTATAAAGTCTCCCCAGAGCCTTCTTTTCTTCAGGCTGGACAGCCCCATCCCTGGAAGTTTTTAAGGCCAGGCTGAATGGGGCTCTGAGCAACCTGAGCTAGTGTGAGGTGTCCCTGCTCATGGTGGGGGTGGTTGGAACTGGATGATCTTCGAGGTCCCTTCCAACCCTGACAGTTCTGTGATTCTGTGAAAATGAAACCTATCAGCAACCACTTTTCATCAAGCCGCTGAAAGTTTATTTTGTATTGTGACTTTTCCCGCCTCATGTTTAGCTAAATAGAGCCTAAACCTTAAGGCAGAGAAACTCCCCGTTCCAATGCAAATACCCACAGCCACAATGGACACCTGTTCAGCCAACAATCCCCTATTGGGCTGGCGACCCCTTCTGTCATGGCAAACCTAAGTGTAGTAGTGCCAGTTTGCCCACAATGGAAAACATGAAAGAAGGTTTTTGTTTAAAAACCCAAAAGTACTCCATTCCTTAAGGAGCCTGCTTCTGAATGATCTCCAGGTCTGAATTTTTTGAAGTTTCCAAAGATTTATACTGTTTGACTAAAGTTCACCTAAGAACCCACATTTTGAGCTTCCTTCTTTGAACTGATGAGAGCCTTCTGAGGATTGTGCATCGCACCTGGAAACCAGACAAATTTCTCTCCTCTGCACTGGAAACTCCTATACTTTTGGCTTCTCTCCCATTATGCATTTAATTATTTTGAATTCCAGCATGCTAAGCCAAGTTTAACTGATACTTTCCTGCAAGTATGCTTTATTCTCCAGCTCTCATGCTGCCTAGCCTGTTGTGGTGTACAAGTGAGCAGCAGCAGTGTGACAAGGAAAAAGGTTTGTTAAATTAAGACCCTCTTAGTCCCAAAGGGAAAGGGTTACTCACTCTTCCATAGATGAAAAATGACCTCTTCCTCTCCCCTTGCCCCTGAGGGATATTTTCCTGATATAACAACACGAAAACTTGGCAGGCTGCATGTGTTAGATGACACTGTATGTTGATGAAGAACATTTCTGCGATATCTCAGCAGGGGCAGACAAGATGGTGTTTGGAGAGGAAGAAGAAAAGGAGTCGGATGGGGGGTAGAAGTGGGTTTTCAAGGGTCACGCAGGCTGCTGGTTATAACTCGTAACCTGCCAAGACCCACATGCGTGACACAGGCCTTTAAAATGTGTGACAAATGCCTCAAATGAGGGACAGGACACCAAAGCACAGGGGAGGCAGAAAGCTTAGAATGAATGTGTCATTTGCACCCTTAGTGTATATGTATGAATTGTAACCTTGGCCTGAAAAATTTGTTATTTTTGATGTCCTGAAGCTTACAAGATTAAAAAGTGAGAGTGCCAACACGAGGGGAATGGAAGTAAATTGTTATTCTGAATTATTTGTTTGCCAGAAAATGATGCTAGGGTACAATCAAGGATCAAATCCATTTGTGTGGAGCGGTATATATTCACAGGCAGAGGAAGAAAAAAAATGCAGAGGTTGCCACTGCAGAGACACAGTAATCAACACACAGCTAAACAGAATTGGATATAAAGTTGGGGGTCTACTTCATCGTGGAGGAGTGGAGAGCTGTGCGGCTCTCCTCCTAGTTGAGAATAATGCCGCTAACAGCAAATACTATTGAGGTAATGGAATTGCTTCCTTCCTTTTTTTGTGGAGGGATGAATGAGAGATTGAAAGAGATATTCAGATTTTAATATATATTTAACCAGCTAGATTCGCTCTGGCACAGACCCATTTACGTCAGATTTCACCCAGCAATTTTTTCCCTGTTTTTTTTTTCTTTCCCTCCCAGGTTTATATCTCTACAGATCTTTCTGTCTAGTCAGATCTGATATACTGCAGCAGTCTGACTGCTAACAAAATGTGTGAATGTGGTATGCGGGGATAAAACCTGGGTAAAATTCCCCAGGACAAGGAGTATGAGTGGACAGTTAGTAACCTAAGTGTGACGGTGGCTTACACATGCCTGTAACTCTCTTACATTGTATTTTTAAAAGGAAATCATCAAAGCAGGCAGCAACAAAATAAAGTGAAGACTGTGGTTTAATGGAAGTAACACCATGAATATTAGTTTGCTGTGCAACCTGCTGTGCAGGCTGGGCTGGAGGAGTGCTGCCCTCTGACCTATGGTGCCAGGAGCGGCCTGCACTTGTCCCCTGCTTCAGGCAGAGTGGCCACTGGAGGTGGCACAGCCAGAAGGTGGGGTTGTGTTAATGCTCATGTTAGTTATTAAGGTAGCCCTGTCCAGTTGTTAAAAAATGACCACAACAGAATGCTGCCAGCGCAGCTCCAGACTCACCTGCCATTGTGTAGGGCTCCATCCCTGGAGAGAGCAGCTCGAGGTGGTGGATTGAGGAAGCCTCATCACTGAGTAAAGGGGAGAAAAACATTTCAGATGCAGTTTATGTGAATTTCACAAGTTAAGGAAACCACTTTTTGGTAACAGTTACTTTAGCAGATGATGATGAAGGATTTTGGTCCTGTGAGGCCCCTTCTAACCTGGGTAAGCAATTGGAAATGGAGGTTTATGCATTAAGATTTCCCCCAAATTCCTGACATTTATCAAGTGCTTTTGACATGATAATGGCAAATGGAGTTTTATTTCAAGTGTGGTTGAAAACCAGATGAACTCTTGCTATCCAACCACATCTGTTGTTTGCTCCTTCCAGAATAAATATTGCAGTTCCTGGTGCTGAAACAGCTGGAAATCTTGCATTCACTTGTTTTCCTTGAGATGAAGTGTGTCTTGTGGGTTTACCTGGTGACACTGCTTGCATAGTATATATTTAAGATGGCTAGCTATGGAAAAAAAAGATATTTGGTGCAAGGCTTCTAATGCCACTATTTGCCAGCCTGGCTGTCTAGACTAATGTGCCTTGATCACTTTTACCTGAGTGTCTCTAGGCAGTTTTGGAGGTAGTGAACATTTCTAGTGCCAGTGGCCTTCTATAGGAGACAAATAAGACCTCTCTCGCCAAACCAACTTACCCTGACATGAAGTAACACAGTGGGAGCTTGATCAAGGTGCCACTTCAGAATAAGTAACTGAGGAGGAATGAAATATGTAGTTCATTTCAAACTTAACTAGAAAATCTTTGGTTTGATAATGCCATTTTGAGTGATTGGGAGTTTTCTCCCTTCTGATATGACAAACTCTGGTATAATTTGCCATGACAAATAATACATGTTCGTTCCAGTTGTGCAGTGGCAGAATGTGGGATAAAGTTGGGGGAACAAAGGTGGAGTGGCATAAACATTTAAACAATACACAGGGGTGAAGAAAGGCATCTTTTGTCTGTCTGGTTCCAGCAGAAGTTCTTGTTTGTGCTGCTGAAGATAGCCTGAGAAGATTAGAAGAGGCTCAGCTGGGGCAAGACAAAGGGAGACTCTGTAAAGCAGGATCAAGCCTGTTTGCTTAGCGGAGCTCTTTGTCTTCTTGTTGACAGATGTAGCTGGTGCAGTATCAGACCTTGCAGGCTCCTCCTCTGGATTGTGAAGTGACAATGGTTGCAGTAGTAAATGACAGCGTAAAGTACTCCATGAATCCTTTATTTGTTTGGCAGTTGTAGCTTAGGATGGGGATTTAATATTGAATTGACTCCAGTTTGTCTAAATTGCAATCACAGTGTTTGTTTAAGCAGTCTGTGGGGACTGCTAAAGCATGTTAACTTTTGCTTCTGTCCTTTTCATGTTGTGAAGTATTGAGGTAGGGGGAAAAAACTAAAAATGAAGGGGATTGGAAAGAAAAGTTAGCACTGTAAAGACATGAGGATGCTAGTACTTCTCCTTAGCTCCTAAGGAATCATCAGGAGTTCCAGGTCACTGAATGAACATGTAATATGATGGACAAAAGCCTGCTGTGTTACCTGAGTGCTTTTCCTTTTGCTGGGGCACTAATCTGTCACAGTTGCTGCTATCTCAGCTCACTGAAGTTGCTTTCAATGCCAGATCACAGCTTGTAATGTCAGCAAATAGCATGTACAGTAATTTGTACTTTGATAGCATTGTGGCACCTAAAACAAACCAGACCAGGTCCACAGAGCAAAGCAGGGGACTATGTGCTGAATTAATTTTTAAAATTGCCACAATTAATCATCTTTCATTGGTTCCTATTTCAAAATATAAAAAGAGAAAACTTAAGCCCCATTAGGAGCCAAAAGTACACTGAATGTAGCCTTGCAACTAAGTGAAGCCAGAAAGGTTAGGAAAGAAACCAGCCAGATGTAATGAATCCTAACTATAGAAAAAAAGTGTTATTCCAAATTCTGGGACAGAGAAGGGTTTTCTTGAGCAGAAAGGGCCCTTTATTTCCTACCATGGCTCAAGACGCGTGATCACGTTGGAAGTGCTAACAAACACATTCAGTAACAGGTCGCCACTTGTTCGGTCAATAAAGACCCTTTCTTGCTCTGTGTTTTGCGGGATCCTAAGCCTCAGGTATCTTTGACAGAGCTGTAAACAATTATATGTGGCTATGTGTTTGCACAATCTGATGAAGAGGACTTTAATAACCCCGATGCCACATCTGGAGCACAATCCATCTTTACTGCATCGGGATCCTCTGCAGCGCCTTTCTAATCTTACTATCTGACTCAGCTGCCTTTCCCAACTACAGCTTATGTCTCAAAAAAACCCCAAAACAGCTCTCCAATTCACTGCACTGATCACAGTCCCTTAACTGACCCATCTGGGACAGGAAAAAATAGGCAAATTTTTTTTCCTCCGAAGTATGTGGTTGTTGAGACTTAGCCCTGGCAAAGAGGGCATGTCAGAAGGCAGTTGTCTGAGTCCTCGTCAGTGAGCTGGGGGTTTTGCAGGAGCATCCTCACTTGCAGAGGTACAGGCTTACAACACTGGTCTGTATTCACTGCCAGGGAGGAGAGAATGCTCTCATTTTCAAGAGAGTTTTTTTTTCTCCAAGCACTTTGTTTTCCCTTATAGCAATCAGCCTTTTCAAAGCTAATGGAGTTTTTCAGTGGGGGAAGAGGTTAGCAGGAATGACTTGATGTCTCAAGTGGGATAAAGACCTTAATGTTTTCCAAGGAAATCTTGGCTATACAAGTTTTGCTGATCCTATGCTCTTCGTGTGGAAAATACAAAACTACCCAGAGATGTTTTTGTGTGGAGTTCTCAGTTCTGTTTAAAACAAAGGAATGTTTTGATGCTTAGTTCCAGAATGATTTTTTTTTTCCCCTTTCATTTATTATACACAAATTTAAAGTGTCTGTTACTGTACTTGCCTGCATCTGTGTATGAAAATATATAATGAAAAAAAATGGCCAGGTGATGATTTTTTTAAAGGTTTGATATTAATAAATCAACAGTCACATCATCCAGACTTGTACTAGAAACCTTGTTTTCAGTAGGCTATGGTAACATCGGCTCCAGGAACCTAAGACCCCAGTTCAGAGAAATACCCTTTTGTGTGAGTACACATTTAAGTACTTTCCTAGGTTCAGATACATTTCAGCATGTCCTGAAGTGCCCTCTCTATTCAGGGGCTAAGAGGAGGTAATCAGTCTTAGTAGGTGGACATAAAATCTCAAAATGTAACACAGACTCTGCTTGAAATTTGGTGGCTGATGTTACTGCAACAGCATCAGTACTGTTAATCCCCGAGTTGCCATTTTTTACTCTTAAAACTCTGAAATAGCTCAGTTTAATGAAAGACCACAGCTTTTATTTATAATCACATTGTGCATGCTTTCAGAGTTAAATGTCTCCAGTGCTTAGCAAGGATTAAGTCAACTCTAATGTCTGATTATTTGTTTGTATAATTACCATTGCCATTTTATGTATGGAAAGCTGACAACCAGTTTGAAGTATTTTTGAGGTCTGCAATATTATTGCTCTGACATCCAAGTGAGTCTTTCCTTATTTTAAAAACTTTTTTCCCCTTTGGTCTGTGATGATTTTTATCAAGTGAACAGGAAAAACAAATCCTTCTGTCCTCTAGCACAGATCTCTTCTCGATCCTCAGACACATGTTGTTACACACAGCAAGCCCCCCATCCATTGCTTCAGTTCCACTTGTGAGCAGGGAATAAAATCCTCTTACCAACACCAGTAGCAATTCTTCATCCTCAAAACGAACTGATGTAAGTGTGGTTTTTAAGTGGTGCCTGAACATGATGGGAAAAGCTTGCTTCGGGGTGTCATTGTCATTAACTCTGTGTAGTGTTTGCACTTGAATAGTGGCTCTCTGCTACAAGTCCTCCTTGGCTGCTGCAGTGTCTCAATCTGTCCTTCACTCTGACCAGCAGCTGGGCAGCAGCAACACCGAAGAAAGCAGCAGTTTATGGGACAGGAGCTCTGCTTTGTGCTCTCCCCAGCCCACCCAAAGGCAGCACTAGTGTGGGTGCTGGGACTCAGGGTGGCTGTCAGACATGACAGTCCATCGGAAGTCTGAATTTTGGTAACTGCTTGATGGACACCTTAATTCTGCTGAAGCGTCCAGTTGGCTCATGCTAAATGGACAGATTTCAATATGCACTCATCTATGGTTTGCTAGCAGTTGTCTGCACAAACATGAGAAAAAAAATGCTTTTAAGGTGCACGTATAGCAAATTGCATGGGGTTCTCTCCGACAAAGGTATGCCACTGGAATATTTGGAAGCGTGTCTTCTTTGCTATGTGGGGATGATATTACTCCATTATTCACAATAGTGGGATAGGTGGAATCATATCAGTTTAGATTAAGAATGTATCTAAGTGTGTTCAGCAGCTAGGTAATGCTCAATGCTAAGATCCAAAGTCAGGAAAACACATAAGCCCTGTCTCACGTTGGAGTCAAGCTAGGCATGAATTTATGCTCTTTGCTGGTCCTAAGTAAGTAAATTACTTTGGTGTGTTCCTTTTATTATTTTTCCCCCTTTTTAACTGATATTTTTTAAGCATTGTGCTAAAGAGAGAGCAGTGTCAGCTATGACTTTTTAATGTACTGATGATTGACTCTGTAGACCACAAACACTTCTTTGGAGCTGTTACAATCCAGTGCATTAAAGCCTGCTCAGGGATGGAGGGATGCTATATTTCCCACATTACTGATACAGTGGCTCTATTGTGTTGGAGTGGCTGCTGCGCATGTGTATCATTTCCATCTGTCTGCTGAGACTCCTTAGGAAACTTGTGATGAGAACTAGTTACTGAGCTTGTGAAGCAGCCAGATCTGAAATACTTGCTTCAGAAAACCGTGGAAGAGCATGAATCACAAGACTGTGAAAAAGAGCATCTCTAATACACAAGTCAGACCAGACCTTCTGTATTCCATTCCCACACGCAAATATACAATTTATTTTATTGAAATGCAGATAATAAAAACATCTGCTTTGTTTTTGTATCCCAACATTCAGAACATTTCTAATAATGGTAGCAGTGTTTTAAGTATCACTTGTTTAATCTCTTTTGGATAATGCATTTGTTCATGCTGTAATCAGTGAATACGAGGAGCTGTAGAGATGAGTGCAGAGCCAGAAAGAGCCGTCATTTGGGCTGTGCATTCTTCCTGCCTGATCTCCTCCTTACGACAGGCTGTAAAATTTCAGATCATGATTTTATCATTAAACCTAGAACTGTTCTGTCAGCTCCAATATACATTTGAGGAGTCCATAACATAGGGAGAAAAAAAAAGTATGTTTTATAGCACTGTGAATAACATTGGCATAGCAGATCATGAATAGTATCTTGCATGTTATTTAGGTAGAAAATAATATATGCTTCAAAACTGTGAACTCTAGTACGGAGCTGACCTTTGGCAAAGCTTATTGCCTCTTTGGGAACTGCAATTTTCAGCTGCCTTTTTTTTCTTTTTCTTTTCCTTTTTTTTTTTTTTTTTTTTTTTCTTTCTTTCTTCCTTTGCAGTGTCAGCTTTGAAAATGTTCAATCAATATAAACTTATCACAGGGGTTAAAAGGAATAAGCAACCTACCAGTCCTTCAGCAGTGAGGGGATTGGGTCATGACAGTTATGGAATTAATGACTCAAAACATCATATGGTTGACTTCTGTTTAAAAAACAAAAAGGAAAAAAAAATAATCCTGGTTTACCCCGTGATTTTCATTATTCATATATCAAAATAAAAGGCAAAAAGACAACCAATGAAGAAAGAACTTTAATTGATCTTACAGTTGTGTTTTAAACAGAATCCAGCCATTCAAATTTGAGAGGTGCTGTCATTTTCAGGGGGGATCAGAATGCCATAATGAATAATTAGATGACTTTGAGGAACAAGGGATTAACAGTCAGATAAAACTTTACAGCATAAACAATAAGGTCATTTGGTTAAGAACCAATGACAAGAATGTTTGCTATACCTTGTCATCTCCTCCCTTCATTAGAGGGAGGGGGAAAGACTTGGACATGTAGGTGATCATGGGATTGCTCTGAAACATTAAATGCAACAATCTGATAAAGGCAATATGAGGGCAGGATGTATCAATTTTGGTATTTTCAGCAAAAGAGCAAAGAAAGCCATGGTATAAAACACATAGAATGTTGTGTTTGGCTCTGTTTATGTGTGTTTAAGGAGACTAATTTAAACTGGAACCTGTTGAAGAATAGCTACAAAATTTATCAGGGAAACAGTCTGTTTAATGATAAAGAATAAAGGGCTGGCAATATCAAGAAGTTTATGTGATATATCTAGTATTAATATACCAAGAAAGAACAATTTAACCTAAGGGATAAAGTAAAAAGGGTGCACATACATACAGTGACCATTAAATACAGGGTGGAAATCAGAAACCACCTATAGGTAGACCGCAACTCTGTTCAAGACAAGCGGCCCAAAATAGTTCCCTACAAGGGTCTTCCCAGTGCTGAATAGAGTAAAAGATTTTCTTTGTGTAGCTTCAAGCATCATATGATGATACACTTGCCAGTGTGATGCCAGCGTTTTTCACAATATCATCATGTTGTTGACATGCAATTGACTGTAGCACCCATGCCCTTTCTCAGAGAAGTGCTCCCTAATCGGTTGCTCCCAATGCTCATTTTTTGCAGTTAGCTGTTATACCTGTAGTTAGGTCTTGTCCCATTTGCACCCTTTTCAGGCTGTTCCTCCAATTTTCAAGTTAATTTTGAATTTCAGTTCTGTCCTCCTGTTTGCCATCTCTGTCAGTTTGATGCTATTGGTAGATTTCATAAGAACACTATTCCACCATCCGGATTGCAAGTGAAAATACTGAGTAGCACCAGTTTTAGGGTAGATCCTTGCAAAACATAGAATCATAGAACAGTTTAGGTTGGAAGGGACCTCCAGAGGTCAACTAGTCCAAACACCCTGCAGTCAGCAGGGACATCCTCCACCACATCAGCTTGCTCAGAGCCTTGTCCAGCCTGACCTTGAACAACTTCAGGGATAGTGTCTCAACTATCTCCCTGGGTAATCTGTTCCAGTGCTCCACCACCCTCATGGTGAAGAACTTGTTCTTAACATCCAATCCAAATCTACTCTTCTCTCATTTCAAACCATTGCCCTTCATCCTATCACCTCAGGACTTTGTAAACAGTCCCTCTGCAGCTTTCTTGTAGGCTCCCTTCAGGTTCTGGAAGGCCACTATTAGGTCTTCCCAGAGCCTTCTCTTCTCCAGGCGGAACAATCCCAGCTCTCTCATAGGAAAGGTGTTCCAGCCCTGTGATCATCTTCATGGCTATGAGTTCCCAGTGAAGGAGACTATAACTGGTCCTTGAAAGTTTAGAGCCAAGATGATTGATGTTTTGGACTGGAGAGCTCAGGGAGGCTAAATATTGTCCTGGCTAGCAGTTGCGAGGTGATAGCATTGATTTCTGTTCAAAGTACACATGGATGCCTACAGATGTATTCCGTGTCCATTCTGTTCTGAACGCAGAGCTTTTAAATCTGGGTAAGTAGCAGCATGGTGTGTAGGCAAGCTTTGCCCTGGTTTGTTCAGTTTAAGCTTAAGTAGAAATAATACTGTGTGCATCCATTTAAAATGAATTGACCTCTTGTCAGAGGCAGCCTCGTGCCTTGCTTGTTACAGAGTCGCTCCATTTGTCCATGCAAATAGGTGCAAAACAAGGATTAGATTGGGCTACTGCAAAACTGAAAGGTAGGTCAGATTTAATGGAAACATCAGTCATTAACCATTTTAAAGGCCTGCCTAGGGAAATCTCTGCGGATGAAAGTTGTGTTAGGCTATCTTACCTAGCTCCGCTGAGCTGTGAAAAAATGGTGAGCCTAATGCACGTACTCTGTCTAGCAGAGTTTACTTAGGAGCTCTGCAAGGAGACAAACATAGACCTTTTATTTTTCTTTTCACAGAATATGAATCAGTTAAGGCTGCTAAGTTCCAGGCTTTTACCATTACTCATAGTCCTGCTGCTTTTCCACTGCTGTGCCAAGACAGTGGGGATTAGGTACAGGGTGGGCCAAGGCACAGAACAGGAATCACAATGTTAAAGTACGTTGCATTTCCAGAATATAAAATGAACAGTTTTTTGAACATGCAATTATAACAGAAAATGAGAGGTGAGGTTTGTTGTTTTTTTTTCCCAAACTGTTGGAATTTCCATGCTTCCATGTCATTTGCACACCAGCAGTAATAAATCCGGGTGGTTATGAGGACATGAATAAGATGAATTTAGAAAGCAAAACGGTTGTTCATTTCAAAATGAAAGTAGTTCCTAGTTGCAAATAAATAACAGCTAAAGTCAATGGTACTTTAAAATGCTATCTGCATGGTGATTTTTCTGCAGCACAGAGACAGGCGTGATCCCCCCCCAAAAAAGGCTGCATCTTTTGCACCACAGAATTAAACACTTTCTTTGGGTTAGGTCAGAGCTGAGGGCTTGGCTGAGGAACAGTCTAAACCAGGTATCGTCTTGAATGAGATGCTAAAATTAGAAGCCTGAAATACGTTCTTTGTTGGATGGGAAAGCATGTCCTGTTCAGTCCCCAAATTTTGTTGTAAAGTTGGTTTCACGTCTCTTTTGTTCTGCTGTGCTTGTCGTGTTAAGTGGAAGCGTTACAATACGTGGAAACTAAAAGCACTGATTGTAAGTTGTAGGGAAAATAGAGGGGTTTTGTAAGCACTCCCACCCATCTGGAACTTGCTGCTCCCTTATAATCAGTCACAGATTGTTAAATAAAGTAGACTTTAGTTCACCCTGAACTCTTGCTTTATTCTTCTCCGAGTAGTCCAAAATAAGTATTGGATCCCTTAATTAGAACTGAATAACCAATTGGCTTGCATTACCTGCTGGCCTTCAGAGGTCTGTAGCCACTTTTCGATTTCCTTCTGATCATATTGTATTTAATGAAGGGGTTTGCTGGCCAGCTTCCACGTAGGGTGCTTGCATTCTTGGTGACTGTAGTTAGTGTTTTTATTTATAATTTGTGCAGTGCTGCTTTAAATATTTTATTACCCAAAATGCAAATGATCTCCTTTAGCATCCCTTTGTGGACGAACCTGTTTGCTTGACTTTCTGTATGTATGTCATCTTTCCAACTGACATGTAGCAGTGTGGGATCTCACATTTGGATACTTCTCACTTGGCGCCGTGCTCATCCTTCCACTTACATTTTGAAGAGTAATTTTATATTTTCTTCTCTATCATTTTGTTTGCCAGCATGGATGAGAGCCATTCCTGGAAGGGGGTGTGCATCAGAGCTGGCACCGAGAGAACCACTGGCATAGGGAAGAGAAGCTGTTCCTGTGTCAAGAAGGCTTGGGCATGTCTAGGTTGTGCCGCCTATTCCACTCTCAACTCGTTGCCAAAATTCTGTGTGCTCCCTTATGCCAAGGCCTATTGAGAGAGAGACTGTCTGTGAGTGTGTGAATTTATAGATATTTAATTAATAATTGAGCAGATAATTCTTGTAGCAATTGCCATGCCTAGAGCACGGGAAAAAGGGCAGGTATGCCTGCGTGTTACTGTAACTATGAGTTGATTTCCAGCTAAAGCATGACAGGTGAGGGATTTTGTTTGTTTATTTGTTTATGCTCGGGATTTTGTTTGGGAGGAAATTTGCAAAGAGTCATTTATTTTGCTTAATTGATGCAGCACAGGGTTCTTCCAACCCAGCCCCCTCATCAGACATCTTCGTTATGAGAAGCCCACTGTAATAAGGATTTATTGTGCATAGCCCTGTTAATGTAACACGCTGGTGAGTGTACCACAGATACTCCTCTACATTTGAGCTGAACATGAATTTTTCCATCCTAGCTGGTGAGCCATGACTGTTTAGTTTTAGCTAAAGCAGCTTGTGTTTTTAGCTGTAGTTCTTTGTTAGTCATTACAGTGGCTAAAGCTAGACTCAAGTCTGCAAAAAGATGAGTTAGGGTAAGACGTTAGGTACAGGTATGTGGGGTGTGACAGGGAGAAATATTTACTAGAGTTACAGAAATAATTTCTGCCAGCATTTGTTGGATGACTTTGCTGAAGCTGCCAATTTTTCCTGAAATGTTGACACGAGAGGGTGTTGGCTTCAGCCCTGCTGAACCAGGTCAGTGCTGCACACTCTCCTCCCACCTGAGACCTACAGCAGGGAGCTGTGGCCCCTCATAAGAAAATCCAGAGACATGGGATCTAGGAGGGGTGCTTTGGAGGCATCATGTAGCTGAGTCCTGAGCACATTCCAAAGTTAACTTACCATCTGGATCACTTGAGGAGCAGTGATCAACTGACTGCTTCATCTGCTCTCTTCAACTGTCCTTTCACCATTCAGAAGCTGCTGAGTTTTCTTCTGGGGGTTTTAGCTAAACTTCAAAAAAAGTACCTAGTTTTTATGTCACAGAATCACAGAGCATGGGGGGGTTGGAAGGGACCTCAAAGCCCTACCACCACAATCATCCAGTCTGACCCCCTTGCCGGAGAAGGAACACCTAGAGTAGGTCACACAGGAACACATCCAGGCAGGTTGGAATGTATCCAGAGAAGGAGGCTCCACAGCCTCTCTGTGAAGCCTGTGAAGCTCCATAGCCTCTCTGTGAAGCCCCAGTGCTCTGTCACCCTCACAGTGAAAAACGTTTTCCTTATATTCACATGGAAACTTCTGCGCTCCAGCTTGCACACGTTGCCCCTTGTCCTATCCTTGGACATGACTGAGAAGAGCTTGGCTCTACCCTCCTGATATTTGCCCTTCACATATTTATAAACATTAACGAGTTCATCTCTCAGTATACTCTTCTCCTTTGAGTTATTTAGGCATTCACTGTCCAGAAGACTCAATCTCTATCTTGTCACATTGGTTTTGCCATTTTAGGGACCCTGAAGTCCAGGAAGATGAACAGGGGCTGTTCTCTCATACTTGTACAGAGCTGTCATAGTTCTAAGATTTCTGTGCAAGATTTAGACACGGTGCTAACACCATGACAGCTGCCTGTAATTACTGGTGAGGTGGCATATATGACTGTCCTTCCATCACCCCAGAGATCCCCAAAGTTACAGGAATGGGGCAGAGAGGCAAGAAAAGCCTTTTTATTGAGTACTGTGTCCAGTGTCTGTAACAGAGTATCTCCAGGGGTGGGGTCTCAACCGCTTCCCTGGGCAACCTGTTCCAGTGTTCCACTCCCCTTGTGGTGCTGAACTTGTCCCTGACATCTAATCTAAGTCTACTCTTCTCTAGTTTGAAACCATTGCCCCCAATCCTATCACTACAGGCCGACAGGCCTTTGTAAGCAGCTGTGTTTGTGTCAGACTGGAGACACTGGGCAAAGCGCTGGAAAGAAGGACTCCTAAAACGCTGTCTAGACCTGAGGGCCAAGAGAACAAACAGCAGCTAAGAGGTGGCTTGTGAAACAACTGCGTTTTGCAGAACTTCAAAGTGATTTTGAACAGTTGTAGTCTCGTCACTGACTCATCCCCTCCTCCCCCTTTTCACTTTTCCTGCCACTCCACGAACAGCATGTGAAAGCACTGAAAGAAAATAAGAATCTTAAACTCATAAACATACCTGCCTCCCATCTGGCACTCATCCCAGCAGCCTGGTGATCTCCTTAGTTGTCCAGCAGATAGTTGAAAAACAAGAGTCCTGTGAAGATTAGCATGTTACCATATCCCTGCCAGATGGCGGTTAGTAAAACATGGGCAAATTGCATTGGCTCTGCTTCCATCATGACAATCACAACAGAAACACTACAGTGTTGCAACATCGCTATTTTTAAGCTAGGAAGAGGAAGGGACCATAAAGTAGGGCAATTGTGGAATGCTAAACACCACTTAAACCTAATTGCAATGAAGTAAGTAGACTCTGAAGAGTACAAAGCACTCCTGAAGGCAACTCACAGGTTTTAGCCTCTCACTCTTAGGAGTATGGGGGTGAGCTTCAGGAAGATGACACTGATCATATTTGCCTCTCTACACTGTTGAAACCCTCTCACCAGCTGTAATTCTATTAGTAATCATTTTTTTTAAACTAACTGACCGTTCTTAATTCCATAAGATTTTGAATCTTCCAACCTCAGGAAAAAGGAAACAGAGTTAGACTGTAAGACTTAATCACATGTTTTAAACTGGGACACCCAGAGACTCCCTGTTTATCATAGAATCACCTGAGTTGGAAGGCACCTCCAAAGGTCATCTAGTCCAACTCTCCTGTAGTGAGCAGGGATATACATGTTGCCCTGAGCCCAGTCAAGCCTCACTTTGAATATCTCCAGGGATGGGGCCTCAACCACCTTTCTGGGCAACCTGTTCCAGTGTTCAGCCACCCTCATTGTAAAGAACTTTTTCCTAACATCCAAGCTAAATCTGCTCTTCTCTAATTTTGAACCATTGCCTATTATTTGAGTAATAATGGCATAGAAAACAGAAACTTCAGCATCCAGTAGGAAGTCAGCCTGCTGCTAGTGTCATATGCTGCAGTAAAACAGTGCCTTGACAGCTCAGCTAGAAATTTGTGCCTCAAAATGAAAGGACAATCTCTGGTCATGTAGTGGTACAATTCAATGCTCAGCCAAACCAATGCTAAGAATCTACTGCTGAAAGAGGAGGCTCTGTTCCCGCCTGCTTGCAACCACTTGATCGCACGCTCTTCCTCATACTAGCAATGCTATCTTTCAGACCCTTCTCTGAGCTGTGACTGAGTAAATGAGATATTTGGATCAGTGTGCACAACCCTTACGTTTCTGGGACAAGGAGCAAGAACCACACCCTCAGACACAACCTTCCAGCTGGTACAGAAAACCATTATCCCTTAGATGAGAGGAAGCCAGCTGGCTGCACATGGGAGCGTGATGTGATCCTTGGGAAGCAGAGGTCTGGATGTTGCTCAGGGCCTCATCTGTGCAGGTCAGAAGATCACAGGGCAGAGCGCTGACTTTCTGCAGCGCACAGAGGCAGCCAGCGCTCGGTGCAGGAATGCGGCGCTGACCCAGGAATGTGCCTTAGCTTTTGAGATAGTAAAAGGCTGCTGTCAGGGAGCATGGACTGCTTTTTGCCATTGACTTGCAGTGCTGTCAGTGTCCATTCAGATTATCTGAAGGGGCATCCTTCCCTTCTCCTCCCAGATCCCTGGCCGCATCTTGAACAGTTTGTTTTGACTGGTATTGGGAAAAAGTCGTAGAAGCATCAGAAGTTGCAGAGTTATCCAAAGATGTTTATGTCCCCCATAGTTTTGTTGGTTAGTAGCTAACTTGTGACTGCAGGCTTTCAGCAGGCTTCTGAGTTGCTTCTGAACCATCATGGGTAAAAATGCTGTGGGGGATGACATTCTCAGAAGTGTCTTACAAAACAAAATTCCAGATCAGCCTAAGCTAAAGAATTCAATCTGAAAAGGTACTTATTCTAGTGTTTGGGTGTGTTTTAGGCAAAAGTGCCCATTACCCCTGTGCTTATCTGAAGCTGTGAACAGCTTACTTCAGTCCAATCTCAAGGATAAAAGCAAGTAAGTGGACAAGCTGAAGCTGCATTCCCCACTCAGAGTAAATGTGCTGCAGGCTGGGATGCTCCTCTGCTGTCTGGAGAATTAGCTTTGTTTTGTTGTTTTGGATTCATTTTAGGTGAGGTATATGGGGAGGGATGGATTTTTTTTTTTTTTTTTTAGCCCTTTGATGAATCAAAAAGCAGTTTGGCAGCTGCAAGTCTCATCTGCTCTTAGGCAGCTTGAGTGCCATGGGTTTCAGCAGAGCTGTAATGCCCAGTGCAGATCCTGCCCCGGCTTTTACAAGTTATTTTGCTATGTACTTAATGGCACCAGGCAAAGATTTACAGATCCTTCTACAAGCACCAGAGGAACTCAAATGCAATTAATTTTAAAAGTGATGCTTGGTTTTCACCATTTATATATTTGTTTTGTGTTCAGCTCGCTTTCCTCTTCAGCACAGATGTATTTCGTGCTTCTGTGCCGCTTGTTCTGCTGAGCAACCAGAGAAATACTGACACTCTTCAGCAGCATTTTTTTACATTTTTGTATCAATTTTCACAACTGTTTTTCTCCATGAATTTATATTGTAAATTACCTGGCAATGTCCTGCTTCAATTGCTAACATTAGTGTTCCTAGCTTGGCTTGAATCTGTGCCCAAAAGTTATTCTGTAGCTGCAGTTCAGCTTCTTGCTAGCTGAAGGAAAACAGAGGATCTCCTCCAACCCAAAACTTCTTTACCTCATGTCTTAATTTCTCCCTCTTCTCCCTGCCTTCTATTCTCATTTTTTGCCCTGAAGCCTTATCCCCTTCTCTCACCCTTGCTATTAAATATGCCTGTTCCCCTCGGGCTTTGACCTTGCACAGGCAGTAAGCGCAAAGCCATGTTATTTGGAGTGAAGTAACACCAGTAGTCAGGAAGGAACAATGTAGTTCAGGCCAGATAAAATAAATCTCGCATTTCCTCTCCAGAAACTGGGCCAAAAGCAATGATGAGAGACAGAGGGGGCAAACCACGCGGCTGAAAACGAGAGACATATGGGTTCGAAACAACCACAACCCTCACTTACAAACAGAAAACAAAAAGCAAAGACACTGGATGAAAGAGAAGTAACACCAGCTCCTCAGCAATAAAAAACACACAATGTGAGGTCTAGCCTGCTTCCAAACCCATCACATGTGTGGCACAAGCAGGCTCTGATTTTCCTGCTACTGTACATGACATTAATTGTGCTTTGATTAATTTATTTAATTGGTGCTTTATGTTGTAAATTAGAGAGCTGATCTTACTCTGACTGACTCAGTGCTTCACCAATCTCCCTTCCAGACCTGAGGATGTGCTGATTAGAAGTTGTTGCTACTTCTGTTGTGTTTTAGTAACTGTCTCTCTGGTTTGCATAGCAATGGAACTTCAGAAATTATGTAGGTTTTGTACTGGGACTCTCCTATCCCAACACTGAGCTGTTCATTCACCACTGCTGGTACAAGTGAATATTAATGAGTGTATGGGCAAAGTGTTTGGGATTGGCGCCCAAGCAGGGAGAGTTTGGAGCATGTGTTTATTTACAGGAAAAGGTCTGTAGTACACAGTCAAACTACGCACTTAGCATTTGGAGGGGAGTTCTATTTTCTTTCTGGGAAGGACATTGATGTGTTGTGTGTGGAACGTGATGTCATCTGAGGAGCATCCCAACAAGGCAGAAAGTGAGAGTGGCAGCCAGGACTCTTTGGAACGGTTTCCAGGGGGCTGGTGTTGGATCCTGGTGAGTTTGGGAGTTTGAACTGAAAGCGATGCACCGCGTGGTGTACAAATGTCTAAGCAGACATAGCACTTTGTGTGTTCAAAGTACTGTGCAAAGATTAACTAATTAGATTGGTTTTCCTACTTCTCAGGAAGAGTTTGCAAAATAGTGGTCAGAGAACAACTGGGATCATGATTTATTTAAGTGCTGAAGTGCTTTGTATAAATCCCTCACAGGAGGCCATCAGGAAAACATTGCTTCTTTAGGATGAAAAGTTCTTTGCCATGAAGGGGCAGGAAACTTAGAGCAGTCAGTTATATTGTGGACAAAAAAAAAGATTGGAGAACCTAAGTAATAAGTGCCAAGAGTTCAAAATGGGTCTTGGGAACGTACTGGAGAGGCAACATTTTTTATCATGAAGCATTTAGATGAATTCACTATGAAGGAGGCAGATTTGTGAAGAACTCTGAAAGAATGTGTCCATTTTCAGGAGTTAAGCTGAATGGCTGCAGAGGAGACTAGAAGGGTAGAGCTCCTTCTCCTGTCCTTCTTGAAGGAGATTAGGAATTGACTTGAGGAAGGCATATTATGTATCTGCCTTTTGATTTAAAAAAGGGGGGAAAAAAAGAAGCCTTTATAAAGGCAGCATGAGAGCACAGAAAAGGAAGGCACTGTCTGGAGCACAAGTAGCTTAGGCTATATATAAGGAGAAGCAGTGCGTGAAAGAGGAGTAGTTGAGACTGGGTCTGCTCTCCTCTGTGGAGATGGTGAGCATTCCCCACTGGGCACAAGTGTGCTCCCAGTGATGCTGAGGGAGCTGCATTTCACCCAGGTGGCCCAGCAAGGTGTGAAGGCAGGGCTTGTATCCAGCACAGTCCTATGGTAGCCTGTCGTGTTGGCTTGTCTGCACAGACGGGGTTTGATCATCACCAAAGTGAACATCCTGACAGAAAGCTTAACTGATCTGATGCAAAACTCCAGCCGGAGTTGTCTAGCAGGATATCAAATAGCAATGTATTCAACCAGTGAACCACTGTGTTAGAGCAACACATTTTCAAAACAGAGCACACCCTGTAGGTATCTTTGTTTCTAGGTACTTCTGAAAGCTCTGCTCACTCTCTTAACCCTTTCAGGTGCTGTACACCCAGCACAGATGGAGAACTTGCCCTGGGGCATGCCCTTTGCCTGGTTCAGGGTGATAACTGCATTGAGCTGTTCAGATTTTCTTTGCAGCTTTAGGAGAATGTAGTTGTCTGCTTATTTCCCACTGCTGTGTGTTGTGAGTTGAGGGTTGTAGAAGGAAGGGAACTAATCCTTTCACAGGGACTGGTATGTAAATTTCAGGCATGATATTTGTGCCTTTAAAATTCTTTGCCACTTAGGAAGTCTGATGTAAAAACAGTTCAGTGATACCTGACACCCCAAAGTGACTATGTTAACATTACTGTATCATTGAAACAAGCAAGTGGGGAAGCCTTGGACATTGGGTTTATAACTTCTGGCAGGAAAAGAATCATCTAAATTACCAGCCAAAGCTATAGTTCAGAGAAACTTGCATCTAGAAAAAGATCTATGGTTCTTAAAGCTTGAGAACATTTATATCTTCACATATTTAGGCTGATTTTTTGCTAAAACTTGAATTTAACTCAAAATGCCACTCATTTGAGATTGAGTCAGCTTGTGGCTGGCTGGCCTGTATGTATGTATGCATACTACAGTGAGGACTTGAGGACACAATTATCACACCGTGTTACTTCATCTAATTTAGATGCTTCAATAAGGAGGTAGAGCCAGGTGATAGAGACAGGCAGGCTCCTCCACAGGGGGCTTCAATGTAGCTGAATCTGTGACCAGCCCAGTTAGACACCTGAAGTTAGGTGGTATAAATACTCTCTTGAGTGCTTGGTGAGTGAGCTTTGTCTGTTGAGTTCAGTTTTCAAAGGACCAAAATAACTCCAGTTTGCACTGGAACTAGGAATTGTAGACTCTGAAGCACCAGATTGCCTCCGATTTAAAGAAGATCTTGGATAATGATTCTCAATTTTAGTGTTCCCTATAGCAGAGTTCAACATGATCAGGATTAAGTTCTCATTTTGAATGTGCACATCTGTTAAAATATAAACTCGTTATATATCACAATTTTCCAGATTTCCTGGCAAGTCACGCTCAGGATGAAGCATTTCCAACTGTCTGCATTCAAGGACCCATTTATGTATCTGTGGGTATATACAGACACTCTAGAAAGTGTGTAGGTGAGAATGTTGTTACATAGAAAGATTCTTCCAGATTATTTATTGCAAGAGACAGTAGCAGTCCTCTGCATTCAGATTGCCTCAGTAAATTTTAAAAGATCCCGTTGAGCCAAAACCCTTTAATCTTTGCACTGTCTTTGGCATTCTTTAAAATTTATTAGTGACAAAAATTCCAGGTTTCAGAAGTGCAGTTTTGTCATGCTATGAGGCTCTGCTCAAACCTGGTGGTGGTACATGCCTATGAAAGTCACCGTTTCACTTTCATTGTCACTGTCAAGGAAGCATGTCACAGTGTCACAACGTTTACTGAGCAGGGGTGTTACAAGGAGCTGAGCCCATACTGTGCTAAGCACCCTCGGATCTGCCAGAGCAGCTGTGGCAGGACAAGAAGTGTGTGCTCTCCCGACCTCCTCCCTGGATATCCAGTTTCCCTTTCCTCTCCCTCCCTAGGCTGTCATTGGCTGAAGTTTCCCCAGCAATGTACCTGGGAAATGTGAAAAAGTGATGAGGTCTCCTGGCTACCGGCCAGACTCTACTTTATTATCTGCAGACCAGTTCATAGCCTGGAGCTCAGATGATAGGCTTCTGTGCAGAGGGGCAGAGACTGAACCTTACCAGGGAGGTGTGTTTGGAAAGCTTCAGCAGTTGTGTGTCACATATTTCGTTTTTATCTTTTTTGTTTTTTTCCCTCTCTCTTTAGAAAAGGAGGAAAGTTCACACAAAAACATTGTTTAAAGCAAATTGCAAAGCCAAACATTGACAAGTAAGGCCAAATTCAGGTTGTCCCTCCAATCACACTTCTGCCCTCTTGTGTGAATGCCCTGTGATACACTTTAGAACTGCGAGAACCTGGGCTAGTTTCCTCTCTTCAGCGCAGAGGATGGACACAAAACAGGACGGAATTAATGAGCGAGTTGAACACCAGTATTTCCTAACTTTCAAATGCTTGTCTTTAACATGTTGTTTTTTCCCAGTGTTTTTTGATTTTGTTGTTATTGATTTCAAAATAAACACTTCACTAGATCCAAAGAGAGATATTTCTGTCTCATACAGGCTTTCTGAAGTTACAGGTTTCAGCAGGGCTGGATTTAGCCTGTTACATCTAATGGATTGTATATTCCAAAATCAATATTAATAACACTGGGTGCTCTTTTGAAATAGATTGTAGACATTCATATAGTCTGTGTAAAGTTCACATGAAATGATACTTGCCTACTCTTTATTAATTCTTTTGGTTAATAAATAATCCTTTAGCTTTTCAATAGTTGATTTCTGAGATCACGTTGGACATCTGCATTTATCATTTAGGAAGCTATCACCACAAAAGTCTTTCTTTTCAGTTTTTTGACAGAAAGCCCAGGGGTTTTGAGACTATTGGCTGCTCTCATTGTGTTTGAGGTTTATTGGTTTTGTAGAGAATACATTTCTAAACTATTCTGTTGGTGAGTTGCAGTTTATCAATTGAAAAGTTGTTTATCAAAATACATAGCATTGGTGAGGCACTGAGTAGGAAAATCAGCCTTACACTTGAAGAATCTTTGCCTTTGCTGTGAGACACCATTTCATCTGGGGATATAAGTGACTCACAAAGGTTGAGGGGACTCATTTCCATACCAGAGCAGCATTTGCTAGGATTTTCTGACTTTTGTGTTTATGATTAGAGACAACATTGCACAATGTCAAAGAAAGAGACGAATCTAGCCTTCATAATCTGCTTTCCTGATTGTAAATGGGGCTGGATATCCTGCACTGAAATGTCAGGTTAGATCCTTTGTAAACTCTGAAGCTTGCTCTCAGAATAGAACACTTCTGGAGTGTATTAAATTGGTGTTAATTGAGAAACACATATGCCAATGACATTTTAAGCTACGCTAAATAAAACCAAACCTTTAGCAGGTCCCTATCACAGAGAGATCCTGAGATTTCACTGAACCTGCTGCTGCCGTCATCTTTTTTCCATCTATGCATATGTTGCTTGCAATGATATATGGTAACTCCTGATGCAAATACCACTCATGCTGTTACAGCTTAAAAGGCCCAGAAATAGAATGCAAACACAATGTCTGTTTTTTTCTGCTCCATGTTATAAAAACCTATGACCAACAGCCTAAAGTTTGATTCCTTTTCCCTGCAGTTTTCACACCAGCTGACTTCAAAACATACGTTTAGCACTGCAAGTCATAAAAAATTCATCATTTCTTTCTTTTTTTAGGGGGCCTAATTCTGGAAGTGTCTCAGGGTTCTCTAGCTCCTGTTGCAGCTAAGCCACAGGTCAGCACCTCAGGAGGGGCCCTGTCCTCAGGCAATCCAGTGCCCAGTGTATTCACTGACCATTTCCCCAGCATGGCTGCTCTGGGATCAGGCCCTAAGCATATTGGTAAAGTACATGCACTTTATCTTAAGATAAATAAAGCCATTTGAAAAACACAAAGCAAAATTGGGGTTGAAGTCCCAATTGTGTCAATATACTCATGGGATGTGGCAATATTTTGTTGCACATTTGATTTGTTATAGAAAAGAAAGGGCAGCCTGGAAGCTCCCTGGGGCTGGGTCTCGGCAGCACTGGCTGCGTGGCAGTGAAATCCTGCCCTAATGCAACCACACAAACTCTCCCAAGGTGGCTTTGCAGGACTGCTCTTGTTAGAGCAGCTGTCTTCTGCTGCGAGTTAGGGCAAGAGGTCAAGAGCCGTTTACGAAGAGTCCAGTGCCATTAACTGGCATGATGTAGCTATGAGTGAAATGCTCACTGGCAGCTCATTGATTTCCAAGTGACCAAGCCCGCTGCTGCTTTGCCACGCATTTTGCCTTTGAACCCCGTGAACCCCCAGATGTTTTCCTCAAATGCAGCTGCTTTGTTTTGCCTTTTTTTTTTTTATCTTTTTTTTTTTTTTTTTTTTTTTTTTTTTTTTTTTTGACAAGCAAAAGTACTTTTGAAGGTGCATTGGTTTTGCACTGTGGAATGCACTGGAGGATCTTTCTTGGTGAGAAGATGATTTGTGGCCATCTTTTGACTATGTCCTGCAGGTGCTTTCTGACTCACAGCCTCTATGAGCGTAACTAGGCACTAAATCCTTGAAAGGAATTTAGTGTCTGCAACACTCAGACTTGTAGGTGCCTGGCTCCTAAGTGAGAGGGAACAGGGTTGTCTTTCCCACTTAACTGCCCTCAGGTATAGCAGTCACAGGGAGTGCCCAGTGTCTGCCTGATGCCCTGCTTGAAGGAGCAGTGCACAAACTGCTAAGAAGTTACAAAATTCACCTTATCTTACTGTAGCCCTCAATAAATCTTGATTTCTTCATTGCCCAGTTTCAGAAGTTCATCATACATGCTGCCAGTCTTCTTCCCAACTTAGACTTACTTCTCTTATTTCAGATAGGGCCTCAGGTTATGGTAAGTCTGACGGAACTGCATCAGTGGGAGCATGTCATCACGTGGGATGTGGTCATCTGGTAGCTGTGCTCCAGGTCCCAGTAGGCTGGATGTTGTCCTGTGGTGCCTGTCAGGAACAAGGAATGGGGTTTATATCTCCTGTTATCTGATAAATGGAAATGAATAAAGCAGTTGTTTTTTTTAAAAGAAATATCTCCCAACCTTTCTCTTATGTGAGAATAGTAGACTGTGTTCAGCAGTTTCTGATGCAGCATATATATTTTTCAAGTCAGTCAGGCTTTCCTGTTCATTTGTTAGATACAGTACAACACATGGGTTTAAGGTCAACAGGACACTACAACATAGTATCATAGTATCAGTCAGGGTTGGAAGGGACCACAAGGATCATCTAGTTTCAACCCCCTGCCATAGGCAGGGACACCCCACACTAGATCAGGCTGGCCAGAGCCCCATCCAGCAAAGATGGCAGCATCTTTATTTGGGTTTTGCAGATGAGCAAATACAGAGCAGTCTAGCGCTTTGATAAGTCCAGGCAGGAAAATTGTGGCAGAATAGGGAGGATTCTCTGACCACCCATTGCAGACATGGTGTGTCCAGCCTACCCGTGCATCCTGGTGGTGTGGCATCCCACCACTGTCCACTGGAGCAGCTCTGGAGTGCAGGAGACTTGTATGCTGTAGTGACTAGCCAGCTGTTTGCCACACAGTCTTTCACAGCATAGCTGTGTGCATAATTTCATTACAACTCACTTAATTGTCCGCTTCCTTCTAATTGTTCTTGCTGCTGCCTCTCCCATTAATGTCACCCTGGTGTTGCCAGGACCTGGAGGGTGATGCTGTGCTATCACAGAGGATCCCTCTTTTCTTCTTTCCATGCGTGTCTCAGACATGAGAGCTGCCTCAGCCAGCATGTGACCACAGTTACATTCTCAACACACTCTTATTAACCCTAGGCTGAGGACTCCTTGGTGATAACACTGCAGATTTTAACATAAAATATTAGGATCTGTCTGTCTGCTTGCCCATCTGTCTATCTGTTCATCTATCTAATGGACCTACACGCACGGTGGAATAGCTTGGGGAAGGTCAGAGGGAGTTCAGGATCACAGAAAAAAAGGTCAATTTTGGTGCGCCTGCATGTATTGCTCCAGCTAACTGATGAGGCGTCTTGGCAGGGTGTTCCTCCTTAAAGAGACAGCCCTGTTTGTTCAGAGGAAGCGAACACCCTTCTTGTGAAACATGCTTAAGAGTTACTTGCCAGAGGTGAATTCTTAAGAGCTTTCCCAACGATAATGTTGCCTTGCAAATATTTCTGCTGGAAACCTGCAAATATCTCCAGTAATTCGGCTGGACTTGTCAGAGACAATTGTGGTCTGCATGGTGGGGCCTGAGACTTGGTGTGTATTTAACTGGAACATCTGAACATTCACACATGCTGTAAAACAGAGGGAGAAGAGGGGCTGTGCACCAGGGCTAACAGGGCTTGAGCATCAGGGCACACATGCAGTTGGCTCTCTTAGGTGTAAATCACACTGAAACAGCTCGGAGGTGCTTAACTTGGTGATTTTTTTGGTACCAAGTACTCTTTTTTTAATTGCAAGCAACTTTTTGTAGGTGCACTGGAGATTAATTCCTCTCCCTTCCCCTGACACCAGCTGCTAAGTTGAGGATTCAGTGGCCGGCGTGGTACTGGGTTCCTGCGCTTCAGAGCCGCTGGTGGGAAGGGAGCAGCCGGGTCTCTAGCAGCAGCCCTGGCTCACAGAGCAGCCATTAGGCAGGCGGAAGCCCCCAGCAGGGTTACGGGCCAGACAGTCTATACCAGGGCAGGTCAAAGGGTGAGCTCACTGTTTACTGAATCGGTAAATAGCTAATTATTCAGCCTGGCAACAGGGCAAAATCCCACATGGGATGTAAATCCTCTGCAATTCAACATTATCTGGTGGGGAACGGATTTGAGATCTGAGGTTCCCTTGTGGTAGCAAAGGGGAGCTCTCCACACTTTAAAACCTTTTAGGGTCATTGTACCATACCACAGAGCCATTACAGAGCCCTCACGTGCCAGAAGCAGTTTAACAGGCCCAGTGTTGGGCACTTAATTGTGTCAATAATTATTCACGCATTAGCACCAGCTCCTCCTTAAAGTGTGTACTGCAGCGACTTATTAAGTTATTACTGGTATTCATTACCAGTAAAATTAGCCTTTCTTCAAAGTGTAAAATTTATGTTTTATAAAAAAGTATTTCTAGGAGTACAACAGCTTTTTGCTTTACTCCCTACTTAGAGTGCTAGAAAACAAGAATATGTGGAGATGAAGCAATATTTTGTGTCCAAAACCAGGCCCTCAATTAGGAAGAGTTGAGATATTGTATTGTATTGTTCTTGGTTTTGGTGTTTTGTTTTGGGGTTTTTTTTGGGCTTGCTTTATTTTATTTTATTTTATTTTATTTTATTTTATTTTATTTTTAAATCTTATTTTACTTTATTATAATTTATTTTCTTTTACTTTCTTTTCTTTTTTGTGAGCTTTGTGTACTTCAGATAGGGGTAGGAAAGAAGCTACTTTCCTGCCCAGCCTTGGCTGTCAGTCCTATGTGCATAAGTGCTGTTTTATGCTGTCAAAAGTGCAAAAGATACCCACTGTCTTTTGCTTAATAAAGTGTTAGTGTATATAGAGCTGTCTTTATGTTAAATGCTTCATGGTGCACTTTGTTTCTTTAAATGCTGATCATTTACAGTGAACGTGTACAGTATATATGCCTGGAGGGAGAGCAATTGTTACACAACTCTTCAATCCCAACCGTGATTAAAACCCCTTTTGTTCCTCCCTCCCTGCATTACTCCAGCCTATCATCTTCTCTGAGAAATCCTTTGGCAAGTAGATACGTGTGTATTTTAAGAGAATAACTCCTTTTAAAGAATCAGTATTGCTTTTGTTCTGCTTTTAGAACTTACTTTTTTGCATTTCAATATCCGGCGCTGTTCAAAAGGCGTAGGAGGGTCATAGCCATTTTTTGCGTGAATAAGGTATAATTGAAATATGATGTATGCAGAGATCATCACTTCTACGGCAATTATGTGGATTGTTTGTTTAGTGGGAACGTACTTTCAAGTGGGGCTTGGTCAGTGGCAATCATGTTGCACGACACAGCTGAGAGAAATGACAAAGAATCTGTAAAGTCTCACACTGTGGAATTTTGCATCGCGCTGAGCGTGTCTGCTAGGGGGAATCGTTAGGAATTTCCAAGGTGAGGGCCATGGAGGTTTCAGAGAGAAATGTAAAGGAGGATGGGGAGGCTGCTGCTTAGATCTTGGGGAGAGGCTTGGCTTTGGCATTCTGTTTCATGTAGAGATCAGCAGTTAATGTGGTCCTTGTTGAAACTTGAAACAGCTCTGTTAGTAGCTTGATTGGGGAAAGAAGAGACCAAGAGTAAACAAAAATGTACAGTTTGGAGATGGGCTTAATTGTGCACAGTGCATCTTGCCTCTGCGCGGCTTAT
This sequence comes from Picus viridis, assembly GCA_033816785.1. Classification (NCBI taxonomy): domain Eukaryota; kingdom Metazoa; phylum Chordata; class Aves; order Piciformes; family Picidae; genus Picus; species Picus viridis. The sequence goes on from CM066568.1 coordinate 8,720,741, forward strand.
TCTAATCACTCCAAATGGCAACACACACGCTCGCACACACACAGAGGCACGCACGCAAATTTGATCTGCTCAAGCAGATAAAACTGCTATGTGTATAATATTGCCAGGCTAGAAGGAGGGGGAAAAAAAAAAGGACATCTGTTTAACAATTCTCTATTGTAGACAGGATCATAGAAACACTGTTGCCTGCCTGTCGTGTCCAATCAAAATGAATAAAATACTGATTTAAAACAAAAAAAAAAAATGGGCAGAAGAGAGCTTTAAAATGTTTACCTACACTTTGTTTTGGTTTGGTTTTTGTTTTGTTTTCATTTCAGCAGTATGATGAGGAGGGAGAGTATCAGGGGCAGGAGGAGGTTTGGAGAACAGTGGTGGGAAGGTTTTATTTTGGGTTGGGTTGGGTTTTTTTATCCTGGGTGCAGCGGCGAGAGGCAAACGGCAGTCGAAACTAATTGTAGCTCACTCAGGAAAGTCTTCATTAGCACTTGCCACACATGGTTACCAGATGTGCTGAAGAAGGGGTGGGAGAAGTGGGGGAAGGGGTATGTGGAGAATGGGCTACATACTTAAATCTAATAATCTGTCCTTTGTTTTCAGGTCTATTGTGTTGGGGAGGGGAAGAATGGGGAGGAGAGAGAAAAATCCTGGCTGCTTTTTGATGCAGCCAATCCCTATTAGCTGAATGGCATTCCTTGTCTTGCAGCCTCCTCCAAGAGAGGGAAAAAAATCCTCAGTCATGGCCAAGTAAAGAGGGAAGTCTTTATTTATTTGTTTGTTTGTTTATTTACTTTAAGACTGTAATTGAAGTATTATTCCGCTGAACCCAGATGAAAATACTTGGTTAATCAAACTGGTAAACCACTATCTTTCTGGCCAGCTCATGAGTTTGAGCTGGGCTTTGTTCATGAGCTTGTGGGCTCCCAGAGTATCAGTGGTGCTGTTGAACTGTCAGTTCAATAGCAGCAGCATCTCTTTAGTTCACCTCTACTTTTATCCAGCAAGTCTGAGTTGCAGCCAGTGAAGCCAAGTACAGCAGGAAGGTAAGAAGAGTCTATGTGGTCCTGTCAGTCAGCCCTGAGGTTGTCACCGTGGTTTAACATCCTGCCTGCTTCCTTCCTTCCAGTGGCTGTCGCTGCTGCTAAGTGGTGGCTTTTCTGCCCACAGATGGTTTTCACAGGAACCGGTATTGATTTTTACTGTAGATATTACCTCAGATGTTGGTCCTTGGGGAAAAAAGAGTCCCCCTTCCTCTTGTTTTGAACTGGTCAGCGTCAGGAGAATCCTGCATAGGAAATTGGTCCCCACCTTCAGCAGCACTACAGCTTCTTTCCTCCTTCAGTCCCTAAAGCCTTCCCACAAGGCGTATGTTTTTCATACTGGCATCATTTGTACATGGATATCCCCTTCCTTCCAAGACTCCCTGCTTCATTCTGGTGGTAGGAGAACATCACCTGGACAGCAGGGCTTAAATGACTCTCTGAGCTCTGAATAATCAGGAATGAAGATTTAATTATGGCACTACATATGACAGCCACAAGATTTAACACTGGTCATGGAAAGAACAGCACTAGGTGAACTTTTACTGATTTAACATTCTGTTTCCCTTCTTGAAACTGCAAGGAGGTATAAATGTGGGAAATCAGTTATGTTAAAGCAAAATGGAAACATTTTTGGAAGCTAAATGATCTGACTTGAATCTAAATCTTTATGGCTCCAGCCTTGTTTTATCCAGCTCAGTTCACCAATCTGTAATCTCATCCTGCTTTGGAGCCTAGAAATGTTCTTGCTCACAATCTCAAAGCGGAGCAGATGTTGCATAAATAGAAAATAGGTTGTGTGCACAACCTAATCTAAGCACAGGGCATAGAAGGAGGTTTGGATGAATGTAAGCTAATCAGAGCACAGATCTGCTATGCTTTGGGACCTAAGACCAAATTTTTTTCCGGATATATTCTGCCTACCAGATCACAAATATGCCCTTCATTTTTTCCCACTGCATGGCAGCTCTCACTTGGAGCTCTTTTGATTTGTTGAGAATAGGGTAACGCTTGTCTGCTCAAGCTCACCAATGCAAATGGCTGGTAAGAATTAATCTAGTCTTTCTTCCATGTTTGACTGACTTCTCCATCCATCGGTCTTGTTTTTCCGGGTCCAAATCAATCAAAGTCCAAGAATTCTTTGTTCACATTTCCTCAAAGGAAATCATAAAGCTAAACTAGTTAGCAGTTGTATCTACCCATCCTACTATAGGACTGTAGAGTCTCATTTGACCCTCTTGAAATTGATTGGATCACTGTATCTAGCATAGGCAGAGTCACTGAGTGGGTGGGTTCCACACAGTATCTTTATTAGCTGTCAGAAAGGCCCAAGAGAAAGTTTGATCAAAATGAACCTATTTACCATCCCAATTGTGCTGTAGCTGCTATTGCATCAGTTGTTTTCTTTAATAAAATTAAGTGTCATATTTACAATTTGTATAATGCTATCTCAAATTACTTACACAAGAATGAGCTGTGATTGTGCCAGCATGCATTATGTACAAACAATATCTCTGCCTAAAATAATTTGTGTTTAGAAAAACCAACACTGAAAACTTCTTGTTTCTGTCAAGTTTTCTTTCTTCTGGAGATGCATATCCATTTATCTTTCCAAGTGTGACACACAAAATGAGTTTCACATGTCAGCACTATTGCCTTCATGGCAGAGTCATGGCCATGCACAACAGGTATCATCAGAGCTGATTTTTATTCTCATGTATCCCACAGAATTACAAAGTAAAATTTGAACTGGTTGTTGATGACTCAGGTGCCTGTGCTCTCCCCTCAACAGGTTTTCAGTCACTTGGGCCTTCATCAGAACTTGGGCACAAGGGCTTTCAGAAATGTGACACAGTGAATGTAACTTTAAGGCATTCTTCATATTATTAACTTAATCTTTAATTACTGGAAGTTAATTATTTAAACATTTTATTAGCTTGGAGATGGAAAGCAGAATGAACAGATTTATTTTCTGCATTGTTGTGCATTTTTGCACAGAAGTCAAGGTTTCAGGCCACAAGGCAAATATTTTTATGCAGATGCAAAACTAGTCAACCAAATATGAAAATGCTCCTGTGGGTTTTCCTGAAGGCATTGCTGGGGATAGTGCAATGCATAGTATGTAATGCAAATAACAGATAATATAGCATAAGTATTATAAGACAGTGGGATTCAGTTGGGACTGAATGTAATGGGAGGTCCACATGAGCTGGTGGTGCATATAATCATGGAATCATAGAATGGTTTGGGTTGGAAGGGACTTCCAAAGGTCATCTACTCCAACCCCCCTGCAGTAAGCAGGGACATCCTCCGCTAGATCAAGTTGCCCAGAGCCCTGTCAAGCCTGACGTTGAATATCTTCAGGGATGGGGCCTCAACCACCTCCCTGGGCAATCTGTTGCACCCTCATGGTAGAGAACTTCTTCCTAACATCCCATTTAAATCTGCTCTTCTCTAGTTTGAAACCTCTGGCCCGTGACCTATCACTGCAGGCCTTTGGAAACAGTCTCTCTCTCCATCCTTCTTGTAGGCTGCCTTCAGGAACTGAAAGGCTTCTATAAGGTCTCCCTGGAGCCTTCTCTTTTCCAGACTGAACAACCCCGGCTTCCTCAGCCTGTCCTCGTAGCAGAGGTGTTCCAATCTCCTAATCATTTTTGTGCTCCTCTTCTGGACCTGCTCCATCAGGTCCGTGTCCTTCCTAAATAAAGTAAAATAACAGTACTCCTATCATGCATTTTTATTTTTACCATCACAATATTCTTCTATAATGTACTCCATCAAAATTCATATTTCCTCACAGTTTATGTCATTTAAGTGGAAAAGAATTGTAAATCCTCCTCTGGCCTCATATAGTTTTCCTGGGTAGCCAGCTGAGCAAAAGCTACTTCTCTCTCCAATGTTATATATAAATAATCAGTACGTTGTTTTTTTCTTCCAGTATACACATCAGTAGTACTCTGTGCAATTAGAGAATATCCAGCACTACTCTAGTGATATACAATAATTTTGTATGGCAGCAGTTTTCTCCCTGTGATTTGCAATTTTTCCAATACAAAACAAGCAACTGACACAACAGGCAGGAAAGTTTCGATGTAGCGTTAGGAAAATGGAGGACAGTATATTTACGAGGGAGAGCACAAATAGAGTTTTTCTTTTCCAGGGTAATGACTTGAAGATAGCTATGCAGTGCAGCAACACTTCTCTTTCTTTTTTCTTTCCTTTTTTTTTTTTTTTTCCCTTTCTTTCTTCTTTCTCATCTCCAAATGAGGTTCTCATGCTGTGCTGTCCAGGAGGAACCTGCGGGCTGCTGAGGGGCAGACGCTGGCGCAGGAGATGCAGCATGATTTGTTCGCAGGATCTCGTGGTGGGAGCAGAGCAGCCTGTTACTTCAGCCTGCATTGACTTACAATAATTTTCCAACACTAACAGTGGATATGCAGGTGGTGGGCTCCATCTTGTAAAGTTTCCAAAAAGGTTTGGAACCTAGTCACCTTCTATTGTTGGGAGTACTGCTGTAGCTGAGATGAGAGCAAGGCTAGATGGAAAATAGGATGGTGCTATTAAGGTATGAAGCATCTTGGCATAAATACCCTTCCACCATTTTTTTTCCTTAGTCTCTAAGTCTTCTGAGAAAGATAGGAGGTCAGATTGATATATTTAAGTGTGATCCTTATAGGTTTAATTTTTTAGTCATTTGTTATTTGCAGTTTCATCAAATGCAGTGGAAGAAACATAATTATGAAATGAAAAGCATTCCTGGCTGAAGAAGTTTGTTGGGTTTTGTTGTTGTTGTTTTACTTGATTCTGTTTCAGTGGGAAAGCAGATTAGTTTCCCAGCACCATGCCTCCAGTTTTATCATAAAGCTCACAATATGTAATGTCTTGGGAAGACCTGTTCTGAGTTTACAGGAATGGGTGAGATTCTCTAAAAAAATTTTGAACTTTTACTCCAATGAAGCACAGTGAAAAAGCTAAAAATACAACATGGGGGCACCCCAAAGAAATAAGAGGAAGGCAAAACCAAATGATCTCAAATGCATTGAAAGGCATTTACTTATGTTTTAGGGTATTTGTTTGTTTGTTTGTTAGGCCTAACTATTTAAGGCAAATCTTGTGACTTTAAATCCTGTTCTGATGACTTTTGGTTGGTTTGGAGGGGTAGTACCTAAAATACCCTTTAGACTATTCACCCTCTCCTCAAGTCATTTACTTTCTTCTGTCCCAGAGCTGTGTGCCTCATCCTGCTTGATCTTTCCCTTTCCCCATGCTCATAGGTCCTGAGTCCTGGCAATTCTCCCTCACTGTGGCTGCAAAAGTCTTGGCTTCTCTCTGATCCAGTGAAGCCAAGATGACTGGGAGAGTAGAGCACTTCTAGTCTTGCCTTCCTCTCTCCCCCAGGCTCAGCCTTGGTTGTTTCCCTGTGTGTTGAGCATCTTCATTTAGGATTGTCTCCAGGAACAGTGAGTTGTGCTGAAGAACCAGCTGTCTTTTCTATTAAATTTTAAGGAGAAATAAAAGCAAATGACATAGAGTATAAAATAAGTACTTAAGTAAATGTTTTAATCTCACTTGGGGCAGTTTGACAAAATAATGAAAACATACCACATGCGTATGTCTGCACATAATCATTGTTGTCATCGTTTGCTTTTGTTGTCAGCAAAATGAAGCAGTGCAGCATTTTAGGGAGGACTGTGCTTGTGATTCAGCAGCATGCCTTAGCTGGGGGCAGCAGTGCCTGGCCTTTGCTAAGGCAGCCTGCAGCACATGGCCTGAGCTGCCTTGCTGCGCAGAGCCCATTAGTTTTAAGAACAGCCTCTGCATGTGAGCTGTGAGCAAGGACCTGCTTATGCCATCCACAGGGACCTGGATGGGCTAGAGAAGTGGACTGAGGAGAAGCTCATGAGGTTCAGTGAGGCAAAGTCCAGGGTCCTGCACCTATGTTGGGACAATGCTAGATATCAGTCCAGGATGGCGGATGATAGATTGAGAGCAGCCCTGCAGAAAATGACTTAGGGGTGCTGGTGGATGAGAAGCTGGACATAAGCCAGCAATGGGCACTTACAGCCCAGAAGGCCAATGGCATCCTGGGCTGCATCAAAAGCAGTGTGGCCAGAGTTGGGGAGAGGTGATTCTGCCACTTCGCTCTGGTAAGACCTCACCTGGAGTACTGTGTCCAGCTCTGCAGCCCTCAGCACAGGAAGGACATGGACCTGATGGAGCAGGTCCAGACAAGAACCACAAAAATGATCAGGGGACTGGAACACCTCTCCTTTGAGGACAGGTTGTGTGAGCTGGGTTGTTCAGCCTGGAGAAGAGAAGGCTCTGGGGAGCCCTTAGAATGGCTGTCTAGTACCTGAAAGGGGCCTACAAGAACACTTGTAGAGGGACTGTTTCCAAAGGCCTCCAGTGATAGGACAAGGGGCAATGGTTTGAAATGAGAGAAGAGCAAATTTAGATTGGATGTTAGGAACATGTTCTTAACCATGAGGCTGGTGTGGAAAACTGGAACAGGTTGCCTGGGGGAGGGAGCTGAGGCCTCATCCCTGGAGATCATAGAATCATAGAATGGTCCAGGATGGAAAGGACCTCCGAAGGTTGTCCAGTCCAAGCTCCCTGCAGTCAGCATGGACATCCTCATGTAGATCAGGCTGCCCAGGGCCTCATCTAGCCTCACCTTGAATATCTCCAGGGAAGGGGCCTCAACCACTTCCCTGGGCAACCTGTTCCAGTGTTCCACCAAATGTTTGAGTACAGGCTGGGCAAGGCTCTGAGCAAGCTGATCTAGTGGAGAATGTCCCTGCTGACTGCAGAGGGGTTGGAGTAGAGGACCTTTGGAGGTCCTATCCAACCCAAAACATTCTATGATTCCATGACTATATGCAACATGAGGATCAAGGTCCCAAATGTTAGTTCTTTGGTTTCACTTGAAGGTATGGCTTGTCAAATTTCAGCTTATTTCCAATCCATGGTGGAGCACTGAAATCAGTAGTACTTTTTAGAGGTAAGGCCATACTGTAACCCAAAACAGAAAAAGAAATTGTGTCCCAGCTTGGTTTGTATTCATTTCCAATTCTGTGCAAAAGTTTGAATAGCTATGGTTTTGGTTTATTGGTTGTTGTTTGGGGTTTTTTTTTCCACCAGCCAGTGCCACTATGATCTTTGTTTCATCACAAGGAAAGAAGCAGCATCCTGGCCTGCATCAGGAACAGTGTGGCCAGCAGGAGCAAGGAGGTGATTCTCCCCCTGTACGCTGCACTGGTTAGGCCGCACCTCGAGTACTGTGTCCAATTCTGGGCCCTTCAGTTTAGGAAGGATGTTGACTTGCTGGAGCGTGTCCAGAGAAGGGCAATGAAGTTGGTGAGGGGTTTGGAACACAAGCCCTATGAGGAAAGACTGAGGGGGCTGGGGTTGCTTAGCCTGGAGAAGAGGAGACTGAGGGGTGACCTTATTGCTCTCTACAACTACCTGAAGGAAGTTGTAGCCAGGCAGAGGTTGGTCTCTTCTCCCAGGCAACCAGCACCAGAAGAATCGAATCGAATCGAATCGAATCGAATCGAATCGAATTGAATAGCATAGACCAGACCAGGTTGGAAGGGACCTTCAAGATCATTGTATCCAACCTATCATCCAACACCACCTAATCAACTAAACACAGAGGACAGTCTCAGGCTGTGCCAGGGGAGGTTTAGGCTGGAGGTTAGGAGGAAGTTCTACACAGAGAGAGGGATTGCCCATTGGAATGGGCTGCCCAAGGAGGTGGTGGAGTCACCATCACTGGAGGTGTTCAGGAGGAGACTTGATGGGGTACTTGGTTGCATGGTTTAGTTGATTAGGTGGTGTTGGATGATAGGTTGGACGCGATGATCTTGAAGGTCTCTTCCGGTCTGGTCTGGTCTGGTCTATTCTATTCCATTCCATTCCATTCCATTCCATTCCATTCCATTCCATTCCATTCCATTCCATTCCATTCCATTCCATTCCATTCCATTCCATTCTTACTTCTTTGTAGCATTAGGGAATTTGAAACAAAATTAAAATTACTAACAAAAGGCAACTCTTTGACTATAGGGACAGCAATTTCTGGGTCAGTTCTTGACTTTGGTGAGGAAATTTTTTTCATTTCAGGAAATTCAAGATTATTTTCTTTTTGATAAGAATGGAACATCCATTCAACAGACAATAAAAGCTGTTTAAACCTGTTAAATCCTACGAAATAAATGTGTACAGCTAATTAAGGTATGTGTTGAATAGTAATTATGTCATCCTGAGGGAATTACAAATAGAGTCTAGTTAGAATTTGATCCAATCTTCGATCATTCACAGAAGGTGTAAATTATTATTCATTTAGTGTTCTCTGATTTCGGTTCTAAAGGTAATACAGAAAAAAAGGAAGAGGGATTTCTGTTTTATCAGCATTGTTTAAGAACTAAGATCCCTTAATTATCACACTGTACCAGCAGTCTGCTACCCAACTTGCTGAAGCACTCATTCGGCTTTGAAACTAAATTTACCCTCCAAGCAAAGCTTGCTGTTTAGTCAGCAAGCAAATATACCAAATTGTGTGTTTTGGCTTTTGTTGGCACTCTTGTTTCTGAGCTTACACAATACCTTTCAATCATAAGCATCAAAGCAAAGGAGACAGATTTCACGAGAAAAAAATAAACAGATAAATAAATAAATAAGAAGGCAATTTCAGCCTCCTCGAGATCCATGCCTGCAAAGATTCTGGAACCTCTTTCCAGGCTCGTTCTTTTAGGGAACAGTGTTAGACTCCTGGCCTTATTCCTTGATCTATTTTCTCGTCTTAGCTATGAAGAATCAGCTTGGAGAAAAGAAGGCTCCGGGGAGACATTAGAGAAGCTTTTCAGTATGTGAAGGGGGAATACAAGAAAGCTGGGGAGGGACTTTCACAAGGACTTGTAGTGATAGGGCAAGAAGGAATGGATTGAATCTTGAAGAGGGCAGATTTAGACTGGATATTAGGAAGGCATTTTCTAGAGTGAGGGTGTTGAAACACTGGAACAGGTTGCCCAGGGAGGTTGTGGATGCCCTCTCCCTGGAGGTGTTCAAGGCCAGGCTGGATGAGGTCACAAGAGGAAGGTGTCCCTGCCCTCGGCAGGGGGTTTGGTACTAGATGATCCTCATCATCAAGTGGGTCACTTACCACCTTAACCATTCCATGACTCCATGAATTAGGCAAGATTCTTGATCATCTTGTGAAAGTATTACAGATTCTTTTACAAGGAAGTTACTTTTAATGACTTTAAATGAAAAACTTTACTGTGTTTCTAGATGGGTGACAGTAATTGGAAATCCCTGTAGATACCATTAAAACTCACCTAGAATGGGGGAAAAAACAAACAAACAAACAAGTTTCATGAAATATGTTTCTGTTTTGGAATGAAACCCAAATCTTTCAACAAAATGGTGACATTCCTAAGCAGACAGAAGTCTCCAGGAGCTACAGTGATAGTGGTGGGGTGGGGTGGTAGAAACAGGTTCAGCTTGATTCAGAGGTTCAGCCTGATTCAGAGATCCAGCCTCTCTGTCTGCTGGGAGTGAGCTGCATTTCTGAGCTGTCATGGAAATGTTGTCGTAACAGAGCTTTTATGGCAATAATTTCTTTGTTTGTCTTATTTTACTTTTGATAAGTAGGAAAACCTTTTCCTGCCACATTTTCTCACTAAACCTATTTTTTCCATTAAAAAAAAAAACAAAACCCCTCAGGTAATAGCCATATTACCACCAAGAAAAGACATTCCTCCAGGTTTTCTATAAACTTAGAACACGTCATTTGTGCAGTTGTGTTGGCAGTTATTGTTCAGGCTTCTTGGAAAAGGACTTCTAGTGTGGTTAGACTGGATATATTTGTTGTATGATTGCGTTGCAGAAAGGTAAATGTTTTCCTGCAATGCTTTCTCTTCAGTACATATTTTTCCTGTGATAGTAGTGGGACTAATTATGTATATTAAACAGCTTCATGGCAGTAAGGATTGTGCATCCTGCCCAGCTTGATGCCAGTAAGTACTGAGGAGCAGCCGCCTCTGAGAAGGAGTGCAGCAGCTGCCCAGCAGCTCTCAGCCACAGTGTGCAATCCTTTATGTTGAGCTTAAGCAAAGGTGCTGGACTTCTTTGGGAAAATTATCCAGAAGTAAAACCTAATTTGCCGTGTTCTGATTTTATCTTCCTGACTGAAGTGGCATTTTGGTAAGGTGACTAGAAGAACCCCTATTATCTTTGGTTGGTCGGGTTGGGTTTTTTGCAGAGAGACAAATGGGTTTGACATAACTGGTTTTCTCTGCACATCCCTTCAGATTTAATCATTTGACACAGCTGCTTGCTTACAGTATGGTTAGGAGTACGACCCACTGGAAAACTGTAGTCTTAGCTGTGGCTTGAAATCTGGTAGAGAACTGCCATATTTGTGCATTTGTTTGGTGCAGACTAGACTGCTTTGTAGGGTTGGGTGGTATTGTAATAGAAGTGGAAGGTGTTCCCAGTTCTTAGCACAATAAGAAAATACTGTGTCCTAACTGTGATTTGAAAAGAGATGAAGAGTCAGTGAGGTAGAGACAGATGAAAACTATTGCACACTTAGAAAGAGCTGCAGAGGAGGAGTATCTCTCACTGGCAGCTTGAGTGAAAGAGGCAGCTTCTAAGTGAGGCAGAGGACTGGGAGAACAAAAAGTAAAAACAGAGCAATGTGTTGCTTTATTTGCTTAAAGAAATAAGTACTTGTGCTTAAAGAAACTGCTTTGAGATGGTTTCTGAAGGGAGCAAGTTGACGGCAGATTTAAATGCTTGCCTGCTGTTGATGCTTTGGGATTTACAAAAATTCATAGTCTCCTTCAGTCTTTGGAGGTAGCTGAGAGAAGCAAGGAGAATGAGATGGGTTTTCAAAACACCTTCAATTTTTAGGGACAGATGATGCAGAGATGGCAGAATTACTGAATGCCTTCTTTGTCTACTTAGACCAGCCTTCTGGAATCCCAGGCACTGCAAGTAAGGGAGCAAAACTGGAGAGAGGAAGACTCTCCACTGGTCAATGAGGACTGGGTTAGAGATCGCTTAGGTAAACTGAAAACACACAAATCCATGGGCCTCAATGGGGTGCATGCACCAGTGCTGAGGGAGCTGGCTGATGTTGTTGCTGAGCCACTCTCCATCGTTTGTGAAAGGTCATGGAGGAGAGGTGCCTGAGGACTTGAAGAGGGCCAGTGTCGCTCCAGTCTCCAAAAATGGCAAGAAGGAAGACCCAGGCAACTGCATCCCTGGAAAGGTGATGGAGCAGCTCATTCTGGAGGCTCTCTCTGATGACGTGGAAGAAAAGAAAGTTATCAGGAGTAGCCAGCGTGGATTTTCTGAGGGGCAAACTTGCTTAACTGACCTGATAGCCTTCTATGAAGACGTGACCAAATGGGTAGATGAAGGCAGAGCAGTGAATATTGTCTATCAGCAAGGCTTCTGGTACCATCTCCAATAATATCCTCATAGGTAAACTAAAGAAAAGTGGGTTAGATGATTGGACTGTAAGGTGGATTAGAAATTGGCTTAACAACAGAGTTCAGAGGGTTGTGACCAGTGGTGCAGAGTCCAGCTGGAGGCCTGTGGCCAGTGTCCTGCAGAGTCCTGCATCTGGGGAGGCATAATACCAGGCACCAGACTAGGGATTGTCCCGCTGGAAAGCAGCTTAGAGACCTTACAGTCTTAGTAAGTTCTCCATGGGACAGCAATATGTCTTTGTGGCAAAGATACCAAATGGTATCCTGGAGTATATCAAGAAAAGTGTGTCTGGCAGGTCTAGGGAGGTTCTTCTCCCCCTCTACTCTGCTCTGGTGAGACCACACCTGGAATACTGTTTCAAATTTTGGGCTCCCCATTTCAAGAGAGGCAGTGATCTGCTGGAGAGAGTCGCAGCAGAGAGCTGTGAGGATGATTAAGGGACTTGAACATCTGTCCTGTGAAGAAAGACTGAGAGACTTGGGGTGTTAGTCTTGAGAAGAGATGGCTGTGAGGGGATCTTATGAATGTCTGTAAATATCTGAGGGGTGACTTTCAAGATGAAGGTGCCAGTCTCTTTTTGGTGGCGGCCAGTTTAAGACAAAGAACAATCGGTGCAAGCTGGAATACAGGAAGTTTCACTTCAACATGAGGAGACACTTCTTCACTGTGAGGATGAGGCACTGGAACAGGCTGCCCAGAGAGATTGTGGAGTCGGCTTCTCTGGAGATATTCAAAAGCCACCTTGATGCATTCCTGTCTGGTCTGCCCTAGGTGATCCTGGTTTGGCAGGGTGCTTGAACTGGATGATCACTGGAGGTCCCTTCCAACCCCTGACATTCTGTGATTCTGTGATATGCAGGAGCTATGAAGATGGGCAAAGTTTGATTTCAAGATGCAGAACGCATGTGCCAAACTTGGCGGTAGGGGCTGGTTGGATCTAAAGCCACTTAAAGAAGTTCTTCTTGTTGTCATCCTTAGCAGATATGTAGCTGATTTTTATCTGTTATAGGCTACAGGAGCTGCTGGCTACCTGGAAATGCGATGCCCCGAAACCTATCTGTCCCTGCTGCCTTCTGTAGAAAGCAGAAGAGAGCTGTGTTAGGTGTGGGTTTATATTACAACAGCAGAGGTTGTATTTGGTGACCATACACCAAGCTGTTTTTTCCTGGCACATCAGTTTGTCTTGTGTTTATTTGCACATCATTCTCCAGTCAGTGAGAGGTGTATGTCTTGTGTAGAGAGGAGTAGTGATGTCTCATGGACCGAGGGACCAGGGCTGTGAAATAAAACCTTAGAATTCACGAGTGGGTGCTAACTGTTGGAGAAAATACTGGACTTGTTCTCGAGTAATTGGAATGCACTGGCAGTGTGTGGCCAGTCTTCACCCTGTTAGACTGAAAGCCACCAGCTTAACTAGCATTAAACATGAAGGCTGACATTATCTATATTCAGCTGATAGCTGAAGCTTCATGTCAAACAGTATTGCAGGGTGCAGGTGTGCAGCCTGAGAGGAATCCATTTGGATTTTATGGGAGGGAGCACTTTGCTTGCTTTAAAGAAATCATGTGCACCAACACCACCACTAGACAGTTGTTTTCCAAAGAGGTGCTGCAGAGTGTTTCCCAGTGAAGGTTTTTACAGCAGAGTCAAGGACCGTAGAGTCTCTGGCTGGACTCAAAGGCTACTGTCATTTATCTATTTGCAATATTATTCACATCACAGAATAATAACTTCAGGTTCAGAATTTATTATAAGGCAGGAGGATTTTTCCAAGAGAGTGGTGTCTCTTTGGGAGAAGGAGATGAAGAACTGCTCCACTTGTAGGGGGAATAATGGAAAAAAAGGTCAATCTTGGCCTCCTGTTTCTTTGTACTGGGATATGCACACGGATTGCCTTCTTTCACAGACCAGTAAGTGGGCTGAAATTTTGGAGCTGTGCATTTAAAGCTTATATCTTACTCTTGTACTGAAGAGTAGAAGTAGCTACAATAACTGGAAACACACATAAATCATTTGTTGCTGAGCTTCGAATAGTAACAGAGATCAAAAATTATGCGTGCATTTTGGAGCTAGGGGAGTGTTTGAAAGATTTAGTTCTAGCAGAACTTGCGTTCCATGTAATTTGGACTTAATGACTTGGTGCAACACAAGCAAAAGGTTTCTGAATATGTGACTCTCCTTTTCCATGGCACAGTAGGAATTTCATGTTAATTTTTAGTTGCATGCTAAGAAATCAATATGTAAAGCAAAAGTGAACAGATACGTAAAGGGAAAGCATCAGAGAAGTTGAATAGTCATTTGCTGGATTAGCATTTAAAGCTGGCATATATTTCTGAGTGGGAAAAGGGGGTTTGGAGCAGGGCAACTCACAAATCACTTCTTCCTCTTAAACAGCTAATTCAAAGACAGCAAGTCTGTGAGCAGCCCCTTGGAAAGAGGACCAAGTGCAGTTTGTGACAGAACTGAGTGGAGATGATCCCAAGCTGAAAGTTGAAACAGGATCTTCTAAGTTCACCGAGTGATCTGCAATTTCATTTTTGCACCTAACACAGGTAAGAGGCTTCTACAAAATCTCCATCTGCATTTCCTAAGATGTTTTAACATGTGAATCCTTACTCATCTGTGCCTTCAGGTTTGGAAATTATTGATGTAGTGGCAGTTAACAGTACTGGGGTTTTGGTAGTTTTACTGGACTTTTAAGGTACCCATTTTGCCAAAATGAAACCGGAGAGCCATGGTACATTTGTCAACAATCTTACAGTAATGAGTGAATACATGGAGTATGTCTGGGACAGAATTCTGGAGTGAAAAAGGGCTGTTTCTTAAATCTTTGTATCTCATTTCTATGTAAATCAGGAGAAATTTGAGTTAGGTGAGAGGTCTGCATCAAGGTGGGAAGTGTTGTTGGCTCTTGGCCTCTTGCTGAAGCTGATTCCCAAAGAAAGCACATTTGGTCCTGAACTGTGTTGCTGTTACCCAATTTATATTTAAAACAAACAAACAACCGAGAATTTCCAGTGTGCCTTTTGAACTGTTGTGCATAAACACTAGGGATCTGGTCGAGAGACTACCTGCATCATTCAGGCTAGGCCAGCTGCAGGCAGCTGTGCAGCAAACTGGATACTGGGCTGGGGAGCAGAGCCCTTTGGGAAGGCAGTGGTGGTGGGAATAAACTCCATGAAGCTTCTTCCTTGCTTCTTTTCAGTTTCTATAGGCTTTGTAGCTGTTCTTAAGCATGAAATGCCAGGTTCCTCTGCAGACATGGACTTGCCATTTTTTCTTTATATAGGATGATCTCTGAAGTCCATATAAAATGCAGTGCCATGCAAGTTATTAAGAAGTCATGTTTGGTGGGAGCAGGGGACATACTCTCTGTCTGCTTACTTGGGGGACAGTATATTTTAGATTATGAAAGTTGAGGGCTGCTTTGCTCCAATATCATTTCATTGGGGGTGATCAGCAAGAAAATATGTGACTTTATTCTCTGTGTTTAATTTCAGCCAGAGAGAAATCTTCAGGGCAGTTATAGCCTTCTTCCACAGCTAACATACCCATAAGATGCAGGCAGTGCACTGAATGTGTGCAATTTGTCCTATTCTGCCTGTCTGCCCCCATGACCAACCCCCACACCGAGTGCTCTTTCTTGTAAGTGACTGCATGATGCCAAAGCACAGCAGTCACTTCTCCTGTCAGAGAAGACCCCCCTCAAAATGAGGAGCTGTCTCTGCAGCTGCATGAGCAGCATGAGCTGGGGTGCTTCCACAGGGCAGCAGCCACAAAAGCTGCTTTCTGACAGAGTCCTTATTCCTTAACCATTAGCCCTAATGAAAGGGGTTTGTAATATTTAAAAAAAAACCCCACCCAACCCCAAAAAAAAAAAAACCCAAACAAAAACCCAAGCCCCACAACAAAACAGGATTGAAACAAAAACAAACCCCAACTGTTAAAGGAAAGAAAAAGGGAAAAGAAACAACCGAGAAAAGATGAGGAATAGTTGGGATTATCTCTGTGCCGTCTCTCAGGTCCAGTGACAAGACGACTACAATGGGTAGCTTTCAGGACTGCATATGGTCTTCCTTCCGAGGGAGTTGATTAAGCGACTCCGGATGAAATTGAAATCCTGTGATTTGACCTTTGTCTGGCCTGGGAGGACTGCAATTCGCATAACAATTTCCTTTTGTTCTTTGTTTGGAGTTATTAATCCAACATGAGCCTCGAATTAATCAGGGGTAGTGCGTTGCTACATTTCTAATTCACAGCTCCACTGCTTGTGTCTTTTTTAATTAAGGCCGAATGATAGCAGGCCTTAGCCCCTGATTGCAACACTTACTAACCACACATTGAGGGATGAAGAGGCTAAATAGGCAGAATGAGATTACTTCAAGGTTTCACTTAATTGTTTTCTTCCTTTAAGTAAAGAGCACTGAATGAATATTGTTAATGCCAGGCTGGGAGTACTTCTTTTATATATGTGTGTGTTATGGGTGTATGCGAGTGTACAGGGGTGGGTGAGGTTATGATGGGTGCACCAAGGGCTTGGAGCTCTAATGACTCAAGGGTTTGTAAAATTGAAGTCTTTGGTTATTGATTTAAACCATTCCTCCCACCTCCCCTGGGTGGCAGGGGCAAGAGCAGAGGAAGGAAGAAAAGAGCTTAAGAACATTAAACTTAAGCTAGCTACATGGATTTTCTTGTACCCTGCAAGAATCCATTTCTTTATACAGTTTTTCTTGCTGTTTGCTAATGGTTCAAAGATAGAAAATGCAGGAAGAGTGAAGGCTGTCAGAGATGCTGAAGAAACACGTTGAGAGATGCAAAGGTCCCCAAAACCCGAGGAGTGGTAATAATGATAAAAAAATCAAGGTGAGCCAGTTGTGTCACACACCGTATTTTGTTCATGCCGGAGGGTGTTTGAGTCATATTTCAAAAGCTGTTTGTAAATTTGTGTTGCTGGAGCAGTTCAGAGCCACAAAGGTGCTATTCCAGGAGAATGGTGTAGATGATCTCACTTAGATTCATGCTGGATAACTCAGCCTGTGCCAGCCACTTGGGATGCTGGAAAAGAAAATACACTGAGCGCCCAGACTTGCAGCATGTATTTGCACACATAATTCTCTTAGCTTAAATAAAAATAAAAGTTAAGGGTGACAGAGTTCATTCAGGTTCAGGCCCAGTAGTTTGGCCTCCAATGGTGCAGTACACTGGACATGATTATTATGGAGAAAGGTTCATATTTAGAGTCCCAAACCTTCAGTTGCTGAATATATGGAAATTCCGTTTAATTCAGTTTTTGCTGTGTGCATGCAATATCAGATAGAACTCTGTAGGTGTGGGAAACTAATTCTTCCTGAGGTATTTCATTCGTCCAAGGAGATGGATGGATGAGGGAAACACTTGCTTGGAAGAGTTAATGTTTCTGTGTAAAATGTCAAGCTAGTGTTAAGCATACCAGGCTGCACAGATACCGAGCTGCTCTTCTGACTCTGGCACAGGATATGCTGGGCAGCAATTCTGTTCCTGCTTTTTTGAATTCTCAGTGCATGGTGGCTGTTCCATGCGGGATTATCTAAGAGTGCAGTGATAACACCTCTAGATAGATTAAGCAAAAGTAGAGTGTAAGCTCCAAAGGAGAAAAAAATGCTGTAGGTAAAAGCTTATTTCTGTGTCTAGAAATCTAAATCATGAACTGAATCTGCTTTTTCAGATGAGCCTGAAAAAAACAGGCTGTATGTTCAACCTTCCACAGAAATGTATGTAGTATCTGGAAACAAAACCAAACTCACGAATCTTTAGGTTTAGCCTTCAGATGGTGCAAAGAAGCACCAGTGATGGAGGATTTATCCTTTATTGGGTTCACAGGTTCAGAGCCATTTTCCTGACTTTCCTGCTCTTAGGTGCTTCCTGATCCTGTGTGTGAGGATACTTCTGGTAGATTGCCAGTTCCCGTGATGGGAGAGGTCAATGGGATATGCTGGCATAGGGCTGCCTTAGTGGCAGTTCAAGTGCCATAGACATAGCTTTGTTTTTCAGAACTAGTTTTGATGCTCTTACACTGAATAACACCTTATTCTGCAAATACTCCCATTGAAGCAGACTTTGCATGGACATAATACTATTAAGTATGAGTAAGCACACCAGAATCTGACCATCAATCACTTGTTATTTCTGTTCAAAGACTGAATGCTTCACATCTGTCCACCTTGTTCTCTTTTTCCTGGAAATCTCTGCAGAGCAGCGTATGTTTGTTTATAGCAGACACAATTCCAGAGTCAAACCCTACTTTCAGGGCTGCTGTGTGCCTTAAATTTGCATGCTTCTTTTTTAAATTATTGTTTGAAGGTTTGCTGTCATTGATTTAGAGGTGTCATGTTACACTTCCAAAGGTTTTCAGGATGAATGGGTACCCCCATGTGTTTCCTGTGTGTTTTGAATAACATCTTAAAACCCAAAGTCCGGTCTGTTCTCTTTTCTGTTTAAAACATCTCGTGGTAGTGGTCATTAGAATGGGTATATTTGAGGTACTTCTAAAATCTGCTTCTTTTCTTTATTCTTGTATAGCATAATATTCATCATTAATGTATTCAGGAGCTCTCCTCAGCAAACTTACAATACCATTTAAGTGCTTTGAGATCCTTAAAGATGAAAGAAATTGTATAAACAGATGGCAGCACTATTATAATGCTTCTTTAGATGATTAACCCTCAGTGTAAACAGTCTTGCAGGACTTTGCTGTACAGCTAGAGCCAGGTACTCTCTCAGTAGTTTTCAGCAGTTGGCTTACTCTCTGTGTAATGTGACATTTCTGATTCCTTACAATTACTCTGTGAAGGAAGTTAGGTTTCTTGACATACTCAGGACCAGGTCAGGGTGCGTAGTAATGCTTTCCTGTCCTTACCCAATGTGGCTGCAGTTGGATTTATTTAAGGGACAATCCACTCATCAGTGGATTGATGCATATTTGCAGCTGCAACAGTAAATGGTGATGAGTCCACAAATGAATAAGGAATGACTTTTGATGTTGCTGCTGCTGTTATTCCTGACAGTTTTAGACAATCTGTTGCTATTTATGAGTTATTTCTGTTGAGATCAAAATCCTCTCCCCTTTCCCTCTCCCCTTTCCCTCTCCCCTTTCCCTCTCCCCTTTCCTCTCCCCTTTCCCTCCCCTTTCCCTCTCCCCTTTCCCTCTCCCCTTTCCCGTTCCCCTTTCCAGCTCCCCCTCTCCTCCTCTCCCCCTTTTCTCTCTCCCCTCTCCCCCGGGATGTGCTTCTCAGGTGTGCAATGACAAGTCACCCTTGTGCAGGAAAGTGCCAAATTTCAGTGGGCAGCACGTCTGCCGTGCCACTCTTCCACCACGTGTGGAGGTGCTGACACTCGTCGAAATCAGTAGCAGGTTGGCCTCAGCCTATTGTGTTTCTCTGCTCTCCTCTCTCGGACATAAGGTAGAGATTACGATTAATGGTCCTTTGAGTTGCTCGGCGCTCCTCCCTCTGTGCTGTCTCCACACGATCCCCCTTCCCGCGCCCTCCCTCTCCCCCGTCAATGGGAGCCTTTGATGTCGCACAAGAGATGACTGTTGGCTAACAGTCTGGAGGCTGCTTCGTTTGAGCTAACCACCGCATGAAAACAAATGCGATCCATCATATTTCATTAACTAGCTGCCCCCTGTTCGGGTGCTTTTTTTGATGTCAGAGCGCATCCTGACAGAAATCAGGCAGATATGTGTGATTAAGAGCAGTCATAATAGTTAGTGCATTGTGTTGTAAATTACCTTTTTGGGCCCTGCTACTTTATCAGCCCCACTGGCCTTGGCTTGGGTACATTTTTGACTACTCTGTATATACAGTGTATTAGCGCAATGGAGATCATTATGTGGCCTGTATTTGAGTCATTTTTATTTAAGATGCCAAACAATAAGCTGTTGATTGGGGGAACAAGAGGCGAACAATAATGTTCTGTGTCACATAATACACCACCATTTTCCAGCTTTGCTTTAGAAGGGCCCTCTTTATTGTTTTTGTATAAAAATGGTTCTTAGGAGGAGGAATATTTTGCTGAGGTATGTCATTATTTTGCAAATTTCTATTATCTCATCATGTTGTCTTCATTGTAAATTGCAGCTAATTAGGAACCTAGTTAGAGCCCCAGCTTTGAGGCTGGCTTTTTTGTGAAAAGAGCCCACCGATTACTGCACTACAAGAGAGGAAGGGAGAGAAAAAGGAGATTAATCTGGTTACCTAGGCGACACTCGCTTCCATCTGCGAGGAACAATACATTTTTGTTTCCTTGGCTCAGTTCAGATCTGTTTTGTTTAGGGGGGAAAAGAGAGAGAGCGAGAGGGAGAGGGAGAGAGAGAGAAGGGGAGAGAGGGAGAGGGAGAGGAGGCAGCCCCACAACAATGCTGGACTCTGTCTGGCCCCGGCTTACCCGCTTCCATCCCTCCACAAGTTCGGGGTCTCAGAGGAGTGGGAAGATGAAAGAGATAAGCTCCAAAGTTGTCAAAGGTCGTCACCTTGCCACACAAAGCCAGCAGTTTTACTTCTAAATCCCCTTCTCCCGAAAAGCACTTAATGAAATAATATACTGTGCTTCTCAACACCCCGTAGTCTTTATTAAGGAGCAAGGCCCCTGAGATGGTGAATTTAAGGAGTTGGTTAAAACTTCTGACTAAACAGCCGCTGAGTAGGAGCGTCTACAGTAGATGTGATGGGGTTTTTCTGATTGAGACAGACAACTTTTCTTCCACTGTCCCTCATTACCAGTGTTGTGGCTTGCCTGACACATGTTTTGTAGCTGCTGTTGCACAAAAGGCAGAGGTCTGTGAAGGCAGGGCAGGCTGGCGGGGTGGGTGTGTTTTATTTTTAATTTTTTAAAAAAATATTTCTTTTCTGTTACCTTCACAAGGTCATTGTTTAACAGAAGACAGCAACCTGTATCTTTCCTGTTGTGCTTCAAACCATTAAACCCTTGTGTGGTTTTTGCACAGGATAGACAGTGCAGCCACATTATTTGCTTCTTATTTTGGAGCAGCTTGCCAGGAAAAGGACGGAGGTAATAACCAGAGCTGATAGAGCCTGGCTGAAAGCTCAGAAATGCTCACGAGCTCTTGAACCGAATTGGCTAAACCCACAGCCTTTTGATAAGCATAATGGTTTCTCCAGGTGTTATGTCATCATGTATAATGTTTTGCTATCTGGTAGCATTATGGATGATGACATAAAGTCACAAAAATATCAAAGTTACCAATTATAGCTTATCTGAGCTTTCCAAACCTGGACTCTGCTGATAAAATCAGAACAAGTATCAGGTTAACAACCCTAACCCTCCTATTTTGCATTGCTGTGGAGTGTTATTCTTATACTTTCCTCTTCTAAAGAAGTTTCTAAGAGCTGCTTCAGTGATGGTTTGTTGCTCCCTGTGACCAGAAAGGACAGTCATCATGTTAAAAAATTACAAAGATTCAGGAGGAAAGAGTAAATGAAGGCAGGACAGCTTTTTTTCATGTGTGGTGTGTGAGGTGCCTTGGAATTGAAGTAATTTGAATTTCCAGATCTGCCACATGCTTTCTGTGGGATCTTGGCCAGTTTGTTTGGCCTATTTCTGCCTGAGACCTTGACCCGTAAAGCAGACAAAGCTATGTTTCTCTACCACAGAGGATAACTTGAGTCTTAATTAATTAAGGACTTAGGAAAAGTTTGAGATGCTTGGATGCAGGGCTCTGTATAAAGGCGGAACATTTAATCCTTACCTATTCTGTTTCAGTAAGTGCCTCGTGGGGTACACCTGAGCCAGTTTTTCTGAGAAGAACTCTCAAATGAAAATTAAATCTGTCATACTTGACTTTGTTAATTGAAGAGACTTGCTGTGGTGTTTCACAGACATTTGGATGGAGCAATTGTCACCTCACAGACAATTAGCCCAGTGTTAGCTGTCATTTTACAAGCTCTGAGGAGAATGTCCTCAGTAATTCTGCAAGACATTAAGATGAGGCAGGGGAGGAAAGATAGTTGTGTGCTGTCTGTGTGCAAAAAGAGAAGTGACAGTACTCATCGGTACACAATTGGTGTTGTTCGAGGGAAAGTGTTGCGAAGTGAAGTAGCACCTAGGGACCGTTAGCAGGATAAAGTTTAAACAAGTTTGTTTGTTTAAATAGCATGCTTGTACTTTAGCTTCAGTGTTCCTTCTGAAGGAATCGTTAAGAATTGTCCAAAATTTTAGGGAGGTGGGGTGGGAGGGTGGAAATCTTCACCCATTATTAGAGAGAGCCAACATGACTCCACATAACAACTTAGAGAAAGATGTTACTTTGAACTGCATTATAATTTGCAGAGACTCTAGGGTTAGCCTTCCTGTTCTTAGAGATGGACGGAGAGGGAGCCTTTAATGACTTTTGCTGGTCTGCACTGTTCATCTTGTGGAAAAGGTTGATTGGCAGTGATGGACAGAGCTCATTACTTGTTAAAGAGACATAATGTGAAAAGGAAAAAAAAAAAAAGTCTTATTACTCTTACTGGGATGTGTTGTGTATTCATTTAGTCACCAAAGAGCATTATCTCCAGCTAGGAACTATCAAGGAAAGAGGAAAATACAGAAAATGCAGTGTCAGTGTAAGTAATTGCTAGGGACAAACATGAATGCTATTCCATCTGACACGGTTTCACTGGGTTCAGATAACTGGGAACCAAGAATCAAAAAGAAGAAGTCCTTCAGAAAAAAATCCACGGTGGCCCAAGCATGAAGAGCTTTGCTGGGTACTGAAGCTACAGAAATAGAAGGATCTTCCTGGAGAACTGTTAAAGTTCCAGTGTCTGCTTCAGCCCCAATATAAAAGCTGGAGCATTTATTGGCAATTCTGTCCCACTGCCATCGTAACAAACATTCTGTTTCCATGTATGAGCTTCAAGTATGTGCTTAGACCTGTTTAATTTTCTTGTGATGGAGGAGAGCTGTCATTTCAAGGAAGGAAACTGCAGAAGACCCAATTTCTTCTCATGTCCTGGTGCTGTTGTTAAGGTCAGCAAAACTGTGCTTGTCGAGATAGACCTGCTTTACAGTTGAGACTTATAATACCCCAACCAGCTGGTGTTTTTGAGGTGGTGAAGGTGAGATACTCTGCTCTGCAGCCTGCAGTCTGACAAGCTGTGGCACCACTGGACTGCTGCCCGCCTAACACCAGCCTGGAGCGTGGGAGAGGGATACATTTCTAAAGAGTAGTGCTAGGACCTTACTCCCGGAGACTCTAATGCTTCCCTGGAAGGTCTTTCTGTCGTTGTTGCTAATTACTGTAAAGTTTTCCTGGGTCTGTCAAATCTGACAAAATAAAACCCAGAGGGGAATATTGCTACAGCCTCCCATCACAACTTCCATGTTGCATTCTGATGCAACATCTTGAGCTGTTAGTCTGAAAGTTCCTCAAAGGGCTTCTGTTCAGGCCAGTTTAAGAAATTTAGCTCTTATATTTAATTTCTTTTGAAACTCTTTCTTCTGTGTTGAGTAATGGTTTCTCTGCATTTCCAGTCCATTACTGCCAGTTCTTTTTGCGAATGTCAGATTGCATAAAAGTTGATAGAAACATTCAGCAGAGCTGGAAGCAGCCCCTGAATGAATCCTGTCTTGGCAAACCTACTTCTTCACCAAATCAGTTTCTGAATAATCATTGCAAGGACCGAGAGCTGTGCTAGTTCTCTGTTATTCCATAGTAAATCATAGGTAATTTTTCATAGGAGTTTGAGGAAACCTGAACAACTCAGAGGGACAAGATACAATAGTTCATGTTTCTTGCTCTAGCACTTCTTCAGAGAATTTTGCCTTCATTTTCAACGTAATGAGAAATTTTCCAGGGATAATAAGATGTGTTGCAAATGTGCAGCCAGTCTGCCCCATTTTAGTGACCTCACAACTAGCCACTAGCAGTGGATGGTTTGGCTGTTTAAATCATAGTTAAGAGTCAGCATTTAGTTTGGAAAGAACCTCTGGAAGTTATCTGGCCAACACTTTATCAAAGGAAGGCCTACTTGGAAATTAGGTCAAGTTGGGGTTGTGTTCAGTTTCCAGGCACCTGGTCCAATGCTGCATGACCCCACTGTCAATAATTTTTTTCTAAATATCCAGTTCATAGTATCATAGTATCAGTCAGGGTTGGAAGGGACCACAAGGATCATCCAGTTCCAACCCCCCGCCATGGGCAGGGACACCCTGCACTAGATCAGGCTGGCCAGAGCCTCATCCAGCCTGGTCTTAAACACTTCCAGGGACGGGGCCTCAACCACCTCACCGGATAACCCATTCCAGGGCTTCACCACTCTCATGGTGAAGAACTTCTTCCTCACATCCAGCCTGAATCTCCCCACCTCCAGCTTCATTCCATTATTGTTGTTATTATAGTTGTTATTCCCCTTCCTACTATTCTTCTACTTAACAATATACACTAGTGCTAAGAACATTTTAGTCATGTTTCAAGGCAATGTTAAATGTCTGCTTGGTAGAAGGAATCTATG
This sequence comes from Picus viridis, assembly GCA_033816785.1. Lineage (NCBI taxonomy): Eukaryota > Metazoa > Chordata > Aves > Piciformes > Picidae > Picus > Picus viridis. The sequence goes on from CM066568.1 coordinate 8,744,775, forward strand.
TGGTACAAGATCAAATGTTAGCGCAATTATTGGCAAACAAAGCAGATACACATTGTGGCTGAGTCCCCTGAGTTGACACAATTCTTGGTTCGTGTTGCCTCTCAGAGAAGGTGGTGCTCTCTGTCTCTCTCACTAATACAGCTATCTCTTTTCTGACAAAAGAGAAGAAGAGATGGGAGAAAAAGAGGATGAGACAATTCTTCTGTTACACGGGTAGCAAATACAGCATAAGAGACCAGTGTGCCATATACATGGGCTGTAGATAGTCATTTGGTTTATCCCTTTGTAGGCCACACCACATCAGTAGCTTGGCTGAAGGCAATTGAAAAGGAGCTAAAGGAAACAGTCACTGATCACTTTCACTTCTTCCTTATTTTATTTTTATCCATGGTTACCCAGTGCCAAAATGAGAAGAGTTCTTCTTTTGTGTGTCATTTTTATTTTCTCTGTGAGCAGGGAGCTATGTTTAGATTCTCGTGACTGAATAAATTTCCTACAGATAAGAGCTTTCTTTAAGACAGGCCCTGTCATGTGAGCACTCTATGAAACTGTTTCTCCATTCTGCTTCAACTCCTTTTTACTCCTTCAAAAGTGAAAAAGACCAGTAGAAACAGGTTTTGAGGAAATATCTATCCTTGGTATAAAGGGTTTCCCAGGTCAATATGGAACCAGCAGAATAGATGTGCCTTCCTCTGCGAATGAAATTGTTCTCTATTAGCTCTTGAGAGAAGCTGACAGATAACCTCTATTTCTTTGTGAAACATATGCTAGAGATCTCTGAAGAGGACTTCAGTGCAGTGCACAGAGATTTTATTGGCTGCTTTGTTAATATGCTTTGGTTCAACGGTCTGCAGCATAAGATGGAAATGTTGCCAGCAAAGGCTGTTAAAAAATCATAAATTAAGTCCCAGAATGCAAACTTGGTATAATAGTCCTGGTATTATAAACTAATACATCTTACATCCCCTTTTCTTTGTCAAAAAACTTCTGTGGTGTGTTCAACTGATACATTGTGGATGTTAACACCAAATCTCCAAATTTATAAAGTGAAGCTGGCTGTGATCTAATCGCTTGATTAGAGAAGTCGCTTGATTGGAGAAGTTGTAGGTTGGAAAGAAGCACGGACACTGGAGTATCTGTGGACAATGAAGGGTGCCTCTCAGAAGACTCAGAAAGTCAGTTCAGTTTGGATCAACTTCTCAAATCTTGAGTGGCTGGCTGTATTATTCAGGCAGTTAAATGAGTTTTCCTATGAGCTGGCTAGAATTTTGTCTCCTTGTTGTTTACCAACATGCACACACTGCCTGTGGTAGATGATTACAGGAGGAAGAGTTCATTTTCATGGAAGTACTATGAACTTTAAAAAAAAAAAAAACCCAAACTTTGTTAACAGAAAAGTCTGTCAGTTGAGGTTTTCTGCAACAGACGTTTCATGGTCCTTTAAGCTCCCCCTATAGTGGTTCTTCTTGAGCAGGTTTCCAGAGCCATCCTCCAGTTGTAAACAGTTATTTAATTATTTTTTCATTATAGCAGTTTTTCTGTCCATTCTTACCTCTTTGCTGCATATACTTTTGAGAGATTTTATTCTCCTCCTGAAAGATTTTATTCTCCTCCTGATCTTGCTACAATTTAGTTGTTTGCCTGGCTGAGTGTAGGTCAATAGTTTGCAGGCTTGGGATAGCAGTTAATGTCATTCTTGCTGACAACACACTTCTAGACAACAAAAGGGGAGTCCAAAAGTAACAAAAATAATGTAAATTATAGACAACATTTGCTAGGAATTCCACTTGAAGTGTTTTATAAATGAATTTCTTTTTAATTGATCTATTTTAAAAGGGTGGATTGGCTTCCTTTCAGAAGAGTGGTGGTCCCCTGGGGATCTACATGCATCGATTACTCTTTCTTCAAGCTTACAGTCTAGAACTTTTGATCACATTGATGATCAGTAAGTAAAAAAACCAAAACAAAACAGTGAAGGAAAGTGGAGGGATTGATGGCCTTCCACACTTTGAAAAGTGATATTGCAAGTCAGATTTAAACAGAAAGGGACAAAGAAATCAAGTTTTCTCAAGAGTTTTTCTTCCTTAGCTGTGCTTGTATATGGTGTTACAAAATTCCCCAGCCTAGGCTGGTTGCATACGTTGGATTAACTGAAGGCTTTGATAATTCAGCATAAATAGCAGCATCTCCATCCTTTCTCCACATTTTCTGACATCTCATGTATATTTTGGCCTTTAAGGACAGTCTTTCTATAGACAGGGCTTTGTAGTACGTAAATGTTTCAGCAGCTGGATGAAGTCTGTGGCTATCAAGTTAATAAAACTTGCTGTGAATCTGCACATTTTCTATTGCATTCAACTTTCATGCTTCCAGAGTGAAGATGATTAAGTTTTAAAAAGTTGGGAGAACTTGACTTAAACATTGTTGACAGTTTCAGGAATCATTGGGCAGCCTGACATAATGTTATTCATGATGAGAGAGCTGTCAGCACAGATCAAGAGCGGTACCAGGGAAAATGTAAGGCGATATTTTTGTTATAGTACGTAGGGATTTAGCTGTGTGACTTCTATCAATAATGGGAGTTTTGCAGTGCAGTCCCCAAGCATCATCCCCCTAAAAAATGCTGAAAACATGCCCTGTGGTGTTGCTCAAATTGTATTTTATGTTGACTGTTGTTTGGACATTGAAGATCATCACGTCTGAGCAGTGGCTCTGGTTCCAGTTTCCTTCAGGTACTAGTAAGGAACTGCAGCAGTGGATGGGTAGAGGCAAACCGCCTGACCAATTTGTGATCTCTGTCTCCTTTTGTGCATTTAAGCATGAGTGGATCTGTCTTGCAACAAATGTGCCATCTTTGGGCAGATCTGTTCTATCAATATTTATATACATTATGACTGGTCCATCAGGATTCTGTTCTGTGCATCTTAGTTGCACGGCAATGCCTATAGTCACATCTGTCAGAACTTCTGAGTTTCTCTTTGGACCTTTCTTTGCCCGGGTAATATTCTTGCTGAGCTTCCAGCATACCTTGCTCCAGATGATGCAAATGGCATTAATAACTGTCCTGGAAAAGTCCACATGAGCAAACTCTCAAATGGACCAAGATTATGCAAGGCTTGAGATATCAGGCAAAAGAGAGGGCAGTACCTCAGCTTGTGAAGGCAGCTTGTTGTGTCATTAACTGTTCTGCCTTCGTGTTCAAGCAGAGATTGGAAGGCTGCTGGGAATTACCAGCAAGCCTCAGTAATAAGGGCAATCTGTAGAACGTGTCTGAATTTGCTTTTAAATCAGTTTATTCCTATCTGGAGTCTGTAGAAATGCAGACACTTTCAGAGCTTTTGTCTCTTGTTAGGAACAACCATGCCATAAAACAGTGGCTGTGTACCATTAGAAAGCTCAGTTGTTTGACTGCACAACTGAGCAGCAAATAAAACCAAAAGTGTTGACTAGAAACCTGGCCCAACAAGTTGCATCTCAAAGGGAGTTACAGGTCCTCATTCTCATTGTAGTAAATTCTTTTTAGAGCAGAGACTCTATCTCTGTGTTTGTAAAATGTGCATTATATTTTAAATATTAGTGTAATATGAATATTAATGGGGAGAACTTCAGGATGTTTTTGGCCACTAAATATTTGTTGTCTAAATGATTCCATAGCTATTTTACCTTTTCCTTACATACTCTTTAATATCATTAAATTTTGATGTAACTGTGTGGAGGTGGGGAAATAATAGAAAATAAAAGGAAAGGAAACTATTAATCTATCAAAAACTCTGTGCAGAAAATGTTTGCATGCCTCTACTGAAAGGTCTCCCACCTCAATTTTAAGCCACAGCCTCAATCCACTCTTGTTTCTATTTACCTTAAAGTATTTTCAGTCATTGTATACTTATAAAATAATTAGCATACTTCAAAACCCACTGTTTTTGTAAAGCCAAGGTTTCTATGGTATGAATTCTTCCCAGCTGTGATAAAACACTCTTGAAATTAACAGTAGCTTGATGAGATCTATATGGGACTTGGTAAACAGGAGCAACCTTTGTGCTGCTGTAGCTGAAGTTCTCTCAAAGCTTCCCAGTGCAAACTGAGTTTTCATGTGATTGTTTCAGCTGATCAGACATCTTCTGCAATGATGGTCCAATAGATTGGACCAAATGTCAAGCTTTAATCACACACTGTCTATCCAATTTACATATAGAATATTTGACTGTTTATTTTCTGATCATTTCTCCTTAGAAGCCAGTTTATCTTTTTATATCATTATGAAGATTTCCTTTCTTTTGAAGCAATTTGTCAGACTCCCTGGTTATTCCTGATGTCAGTTACCTTGGTTTTTGTATGCACATCTCTTAAATATTTCATTGAGGCTTGCTCTTGCAAGGTCCAGAGTACTTACATGATTAAATATGAGTAAGTGCTTTGTAGGCTCTTCAGCAAGAGTGCTGGGGCAGCAGCGAGCCCTACAGTAAAGCCAGGGTGAGCCAAAAGCCTTTTGGCTGAGGACTGGCAGTCACTGTTTCTGGCAGTGTGGCAACCAGGGATTAGATTGGTGTTTTACCCTCCTTTACTCCACTACAGAGGCAATATGGGAACATTCATATCCATTTTCACAATTTTCTCTGGTTAATCAAATGAAACTTGAAAATTTTGGGGGTTTTTACAAAGTCCACAGTGTGCCTATTTGGACTTTGTGTATGAGGTAGGCAAAAAACATCTTTGTCCACACAGAAGGTTTTAAAGCAGTTTTCCATGTTTATGCTGATTTGGAACAGTTCTGGTCTCTAAGTGTCTTAATTTTAAGCCTTTGGTAACTGACTTAAAGCATTTTAGAAATGGAAATACAGAGGAACCTGGTGTCCCCCAAGCGCTGTACCTCTCCGCAGAGTAACGCTGGCTAACCACTCATTCTCAAAAAATTTGTGACTTCCAAGTCTGAGCTGTGCCATGAGATTAGCCACAAGTGCAGGCTGTCACACGGGGTGAAAGCAATCTTAATCTGGCATTACCAGGTGTCTTTGGGTAGCCTGCTCAATCCTGGACTGACATGGAGCAAAGCGCTGGGATTCCTGGGGGAATGTTACTGTTTCCTGTCTGTGAGCTTCTCCCGTCTGTGCTTCTCAGGCTGTAGTATGTGAGTGCTGAGCATCCTGGTTACTGAAAGATTTTGTCATATGGTTCTTGAGGGAGAGGTAGCAGCCATCCCAGCAGTAATGACTGTGTCACAAGCAGAGCAACTCACTTTGAATTTCCCTTTTATTTTTAAGAAGAGTTAGGATTCTGTCTCTCTAAAGGCTGGAGCAGCAAGTGTATTTGAGTACTTTGTTGTAGGCTCTAACTGATCTCAGTTTTCCTGTGTGTATGAGAAAACAGGTTCATAGAGATATCCTGATTGCATGGCTTTGCCAAGGGCAAATCCTGCCTGACAAACCTGGTGGCCTTCTATGATCAGGTGACAGCATTAATAGATGAGGGGCGAGCAACTGATGTCGTTTACCTGGACTTGAGCAAAGCCTTCGACACTGTCCCGCACCACCTCCTGGTCTCCAAGCTGGCGACACATGGGTTTGATGGATGGACCACTAGATGGATAAAGAATTGGCTTGATGGCCGCACCCAAAGAGTGGCTGTCAACGGGTCCATGTCCCAGTGGAGGCCAGTGACAAGCGGAGTCCCTCAGGGATCAGTCCTGGGACCTGTCTTGTTCAACATCTTTGTGGGTGACATGGACAGTGGCATCGAGTGCACCCTCAGCAAGTTTGCTGATGACACCAAGCTGTGTGGTGCAGTGGACACCCTGGAGGGAAGGGATGCCATCCAGAGGGACCTGGACAGGCTGGAGAGGTGGGCACAAGCCAACCTCATGAGCTTCAACAAGACCAAGTTGCAGGGTCCTGCATCTGGGTCGAGGCAATCCCAGGCACAAATACAGGCTGGGCAGGGACTGGCTGGAGAGCAGCCCTGAGGAGAGAGACTTGGGGGTGCTGGTGGACGAGAAGCTCGACATGAGCTCTCAATGTGTGCTTGCAGCCCGGAAAGCCAATCAGATCCTGGGCTGCATCAGGAGAAGTGTGACCAGCAGGTCAAGGGAGGTGCTTCTCCCCTCTACTCAGCTCTGGTGAGACCCCACCTGGAGTACTGCGTCCAGTTCTGGAGCCCATATTACAGGAGAGATGTGGACGTGCTGGAGCGTGTCCAGAGAAGGGCCACGAGGATGATCAGAGGGCTGGAGCACCTCTCCTATGAGGACAGACTGAAGGAGTTGGGGCTGTTCAGTCTGGAGAAGAGAAGGCTCCGAGGTGGCCTCATTGTGGCTTTCCAGTATCTGAAGGGGGCCTACAGGAAGGCTGGGGAGGGACTTCTCAGGATCTCAGGTAGTGATAGGACTAGGGGGAATGGAATGAAGCTGGAAATGGGGAGATTCAGGCTAGATGTGAGGAAGAAGTTCTTTACCATGAGAGTGGTGAAGCCCTGGAATGGGTTGTCCAGGGAGGTGGTTGAGGCCCAGTCCCTGGAGGTGTTTAAGACCAGGCTGGACGAGGCTCTGGCCAGCCTGATCTAGTGTAGGGTGTCCCTGCCCATGGCAGGGGGTTGGAACTAGATGATCCTTGTGGTCCCTTCCAACCCTGACTGATTCTATGATTCTATGATTCTATATTGGCCCTGGGCTAGGGTGTTCAGCTTGTTACATTGCTTCTTACATCAAGGTTTCACTCCTGTGTGATGAACAGATTGACAAGACAGCCTTAAAGTCAGGAGACATTCTGAAGTTTAATTTGCTATGAGTACATTGGTCAGCAGTGCACTAAAATTCCAGAGTTTGTTTTGGTTAGTGTCTGGGGAACAAGGACGATTATTCTTCCATTTGCATCATGCTGGACTACATGACAAGGTTTGTGTTCTGTAGGTTTTTCTTCCCTCCAGCAGAACTCTACTTTTGTACGTAAATCAATCCCTTGGCTTGGATGGGTTATTTGGGTCTGGGCCCTGCTGTGATCTTTGAAGGCAATTCTGTGTGGTTAGTCCACTTGCAAATACTGCACTCAGACTGGACGTATCTCCCTTTGTCAAAGGCAATACAATAACTTCACACACACACACACACTTTCCCCTGAGACCAAAAGACCATCTGGGGGGAAAAACAAAAGTTTATATTCATTCCAGATGAACACGAGGGTCCTCTAATAATTACAAGTTACAGTGCACTAGGCAGCAAGGGGGTTCTGTTGTTGGTTATCTCCTATTCAGCTTTTCATTCCTTTCTGCTGCCATCCTGATTACCAGATTTATGCAGATATTGACTGGAGTTTGTCCAGGTAGACCAAGCACTGAGGTGAAAAGGCTTATATCATGGAGTGACACACTTAGCATCTCAGCCACTGAGGACTTGACGTTATAGATTCTTGTACTGTATGTATTAATTTCCTTCACACACTGCCTTTAGCCCAACTTGTATCCAGCTAATAATTCAGTAGAATTTAACTGTTACAATGTGGCTAAGAAAAGCACACACACACACAAGGCAAGTTTTTAGTGTTCAGTTCATATTGGTGTACATGAAAGATAATTCCCACAGGGGCTCTGTCTGCAAGCACTAGGGACTTCTCAGAGGAAAATGTACTGACAGATCTCAGGTCAATACCATAATCATCCCTCACAGAGATTGATTCTGGACATACTGTAGGTAATGGATATATTTTTGTTCTATTGGGATTTATGTCACTTTGTGGTCCAATTGTTCTAGACATTTTGTCCATCAAAGTAGGAGCATCTACACAGAGCAATAAAATAACAGCTTGTCTCTTTGGATCTGATAAATAAAAAACCAGAAATGCTTTCTGGCTTCATTCAGGCTTTTCCATATCTGTAGCACTTCAAAAAAATTATTGCAATATCAAGAGTTTTGTCTGCTAGGGGATACAGTCTTGACTAGGAATGAATGCACTTACCTGGAGGTGTCTCTCTCAATGTGCATCTGATAAAAAGTAGTAGTTTTACTGTGCTCCTTTCCCTCCATACCACATATGGCCACGAGTGGCTGGCACATTGCTATAGAGTGGCTGAAAGAATCTAATAGCGTGGCAGAAAAGGGCAAACCCTGCCAGGCCTGGTATGAAAGAACCTACCAAAAGCCCTGCAGCAAAAGAAGATCTTGGATGGCTCTGGAAGTAGTGTAATGGATGTCTTTTGGAAGAGTCAATCCTTCCAGGCAGCTGAATGGCAGAGCAAGCTATGTGTGTTTACAACTGTGAATAAAACCAAGAGACTGAATGAAAATTTGAGGGCTTTGGGTATACAGTCAAGAACTCGTGGCTCAAATTTTTAATCCATCCTTCCTTGCTGTCTGCATATCCTGCAGGTTTTTTCAACTTCTTTCTTCCTCCATTTTCATTTTGCTTTCTTCCAGTACCCCCTCTGCATCTCCATTCTTCTTCCTCGTTCACTGTTTCTTTCAGTCTTCCTTATTTTCTCTAAGGAACATCTCCTTTGTTGTTATTTAGCCATCAGGAAGAGCTGCTTCTAGTGCTGGAAGTTACTCTTAACTCTGGGGTCACTGAATGTGGCCCATCAACGTATCTAGGAGAAACATCTGGTATGTTGATGCACTAAGATAAAGTTGTCATGATGGCTGTTTGGAACACTGTCTGATTTGACAGTGTTTACTGCTCTGCAGTTTTGGTTGAAAAGAAAAACAGTGCATCTAGGGAGAAAATCTACAAGTTGTAGCCTGGAACTGGTGCTCTTAAGAAAAGCGTTATTTTTAAGTGGGTAGTGAAATGGTTAGCTGTCATGCTAGATAACATATTACTGATCTGTGATCATTTTCCAAGGCTGTGAAACTTCCAGGCATCATGAAAACAGTCTTCACATGTTAAGCCAGAACTTTTTAGGTGAGGGTAATGTATTTTTAATCATATATATGCTCACTGTTAATAGCCAGATATCTCCAACTAAAATATATGAATGTAGTATCTTTTCTTATATTGTACATGTATATGCAGCCAATAATAATTGTGATATAGTCCCAGTCTTCCTCTGTTTCAAGGAATAATGACAGCATTTTTGCAGGTTAATGCATTGAGCTCTAGGGACTGAAATTCTCTGTTCATTCACAGAACTGCTACAGCACACTCAGCAGCAAAGTTCAGCCACACTGCATTACAGAAAAGCCCTGGGTTTATGGTGGGTTTCTAGTACTGTCAAATTAGTTCTCCATATGATTTGTTCCTCGGACAAAATTCGGATTGTCAGTCCCAGTTTTAATTTATCATTTGCTGAACGTCTCAAAGAAGCAAGAGTTCTATTGAAATCACAACTCAGACTTAGTAAGCAAAGAGTGATATAGCCCTGGAATGGGTTGTCCATGGTTGAGGCCCTGTCCCTGGAGGTGTTCAAGACCAGGCTGGATGAGGCTCTGGCCCGCCTGATCTAGTGTGGGGTGTCCCTGCCCATGGCAGAGGGGGTTGGAACTAGATGATCCTTGTGGTCCCTTCCAAACCCTGACTGATACTATGATACTATACTTTGGTATACTTCCCTGGTCTAGGAGTACTGTTAGCTGGGCTTTCTCCCAATCCTGTCATTTGTGCTAGGCAGTGTCAAGAAAAGAGTGAAAGCTGCAGCTGAACATGGGGTCATATCTTAATTCCCAGTTCAAGTCATGTTTCTTTTCTCTGTCCTGAAAAAAAGATTTGAATCATCTGAACAGGAGGAATATCTAATTAATGTAATGTCAATAGATAATGCTAATCCTTAACCGGTGCCAACTGCACATCCCTAACTCTTTTGATGTGTTACTTAGGCATAATTTCATTTCAGATAGAAAAGAAGAGGGGGAAGAAAAAAACGGTCAAATTGTGCCCTTACAGGCAAATCCAAAGACAACATTTACATCTAAATATACTACCAGGTCATAACAAATCACCTGATCAGGCAGTGAGCTGCCTGATCTTTTCTGCCTGACAATCAAAGGGCAGATTCTGATATACTTTTGGTAAGTAGCCAAATTGGTTCCATCTACATCAACAGTCACAAGAACTATAAGATGAAGAAACTTCTTAACTCGTATTTCATACATTCATGAAAGCCTGTGGCTCCCTTTATTACTATTTTCTCAGATCTGAGTATTGAGACAATGCTTCGGTCCTGCCAGCCCACAGAGATTCATGTGGCTATAAAAAGTAGCTAGGACTGTAGCCTGAGCAGTAACACCTTACATCATAAAAAAAGATGTAAAAAAAGTCTCCCCCAAATCCCTACAGCTAGCTTGAACAGCTCTAGGAGCGATCCTGATTCCAGCTGCACTTCTTGAGGTTTTCCAGAGCTCTCAATTCTTCTGTCAGTGGCTAACTCTCCATTGCTGACAACGTCGTTCTCCTCTAGTACCTATTCAATCCAGAGCCTAATAATGCATTTTTGAAACTTTATGATCACTCTTTTGTGCTACTCTGACATCAAAAACCACAGAGGCTGATCAGAAAACCCCAAGGACCTTGTGTCCTCATAAACCCCTGGGAGTGCCTGCTACTAGTCTGCTATGGGTTGTTCTAAACTTCACTGTGTTGTCTAATCTGTTGAACCGCGCGGTGCCCTGTGATCTGCAAACAGGAAATGTTCACGTTAAAAATGGAGTGCATGTCACAGGAACAGGAAAGGAAGGCATTTCAAAACTTCTCAGAACTAAGGACCTGAAATTGTTAGCAAACCTCAGAGAGTGTAATAACCACAGAAACTTTCTTCCTGCCTGTTCATTGAGAGCAAGTGAACTGCCCAGGTTAGCTAATATTTTGCACCTACTTGACATGCTGTGCATGTCAAGTAGGTACAAAATATTAGCTATGTAAAAAGTTACCTGCTGTGTAAGGTGGACTGATCCTGTGCTATTAGGATCTACAGGAATTTGGCTTGAAAGCTGGATGGCTTGCCTGTATTCTTTGATGCCATTGGGACTGCTTTTCATGACTTACACTGTCATTTTTATTATATTTTTTTAACTGAAAAGGTCAACTTCTACAGCATAATATTTATTCAAATAAGCAAATATTGCTACAAAGCAGGTGCTCTGCAGAGTAGCAGAAATATTCCCCATCCTCAGTTTCCTACCTTTTCTTTGCCAGTGCAATCCATTATATAGTATTGCACTCTTCACCTGAGTGTGCACGTTGGCTGGTATTTCCACCTTTTGACAGTATCAGCCATCTCTCTGGTTGAGATCAGCTTCATGCCATGCTTTTGGAATGTGATGCTCTTAATTTGCTGTGTTTTATATCTAAACCATTGTGCACTGGTCACTGACCTGCCATCAATCAACTCAAATGCCTCAGTGCCCTTTCCATCCATTTGTGTTTTCTCAGTGTGTGCTGAGAATTAGATTTAAAGCAATGTGCCAGTGATTAAACAATTACTCTGTCCCCTCTCTTACATATCAATAATTTGAAAGAGAAAAAAGCCAGCTATTCTTTGGAGTGTTTGACTGTGGCCTCTAGCTTTGAATCTAGTATATGATGACAAAGTGGTGTCTGCTTAAAAAAAAAAAAAAAAGTAATAATTGTAACACATGTGGCCTTTTCAATTCCATTTGGAGACCTCTAACCATCATAAAACAAAGGGAGCAATTTAATGCAGGCTTTGATAATGCCATTTTCAGTCACCTTTTAATTAATAAACATGAAAAACCTGAAATTGGATAGATCCTCTGAACTAACAATGGCAGTAATGTGAACTCATTTTCAAAGACAAATTTAAGGGTATTTGAAGGTGAGCATTACTATTTAGGAAAAGGGCTGGTGTGACAAGCTACCAATTAACAGACACTAAGATGTATTTGGGCTGAGACAGGACACTGATATTACATTGCTCTTCATGTAAGCAATGATTTTATGCTGTGTAAAAACTAAGCAGTAGGAGAAGTTTATTACTGTGAACTGAAGGAAAGCACAGGGTAGATGACTTCCCTACCAAGCTGGAAGAAGGATTGGCTGTGAGCCTGAGACCTGTCTAATGCATGTCTTCTATGTGTCTCCACAGACCTTACTGAAGGGTACCGCTTCTCCATATGCTCACTGTGGAGGCAAAGGCATAATCCCTGCTACTGTAGCCTGTATCAGTATATAAACTAGCCTTTTGGATGCTGTTAAAATAATCATCCTAAGTGGATAAAAGTCCATAGAGACTGAAAGTTGTTTATTAGACCCCAGGGCTTCTGTTTTGTTTCCTGATGTTTCTGGACTCCATAGCAGCACTGCTTCTTGAGGAGGCCTGTTCCCAGGCTTCCTCTTTGCAGGAGCTCATAAAATAGGAGAGGGAAGACACAAGGCGAGGCAGAATGGCTGTGATACTGGAAATGGATCTGCTTCCTGGCTTCCCATTCCTTTTCCATTTCCCTTGCAGGCACCTGTGATTACATACGCAGTGTGGAACCTGCAGCCAGAGCTTAACTCCTGGTATTTCAGAATAGTATCATAGAATGCACTGCCCTGGAAGGGACCTCTAGAGGTCATACAGTCCAACCCCCTGCAGTAAGCAGGGCCATTTCCAACTGAATTAGGTTGCTCAGAGCCCCATCAAGCCTGATTTTGAATGTTTCCAGGGACAGGGCCTCCACCACCTCCCCAGGCAACCTGTTCCAGTGTTTTACCAGCCTCATAGCAAAGAACTTCTTACTGATGGCCAGTCTAAATCGCCCCTTCTGTAGTTTAAAACCATTGCCCCTTGTTCTACTTCTCCATGCCTTTGTAAATACAAAGTTTAGTCCAGGCTCCAGAAATGGGAAGAAGTGGTGCCCTTTGTTACCATCACAGGGGACGATTCCATGCGCTGATGTAAGCTCTTATGCAGAGAGGTGAAGGCATCCTGAATACACATTCAGGAAAATACCTGCTGTCAATCTTCCACCTTCCCAAGCCAAATATGTTGAATTTGAATCCATCTGTTGGCCACAGCTGTGAGGTTTGCACACGGGGAAGAGGTCTGCCTGCCACATGTCAAGCTGTTCACCTTAAATGTATAGATGATGTTGCTACACCATCAGTGATTTGCCAACCCTGGACAACATTTAGAATACGTGAGGCCTTGTTTGTAATGTAAGCTGGAATATTCCCTGGTTACTGTTATTTGCCAGTTGGTTTCAAAGTGTAATACCTTTAGAATTCATTTTATTAGACTTAATCCTCAATCCTTAAACAGATTTAAATTCCTAAATTCCATTGATTTTGGAGTAAGTTAACACCTAACACAGTATAAGGAGGGGTTTCTAAGTGACTGCAGTGTTGATATTTATAGTGCAGGTTTCAGTTGAAATGAAAGGTTGTACTCTGCCTGGGAAGAATATAAAATAAATACCACTGAGGAAACTCAAAGAGCATGCTCCTATAAAAGCATCATCAGAATCACACAGACTCACAGAATCACTGTGGTTGGAAAAGACCTTCGCGATCATCAAGTCCAGCTATTGTCAACTCTACCAGCCCCACTGCTCTACCATATGTTTGAGCACCATATCTAGACTGCTTTTAAATACATCAAGAGATTCAACCATTTCCCAGGGCAGCCTGTTCCAGTGTTTGATAACCTTTTTGGTATAGAATTTTGGCCTATCAGCTAACCTAAACCTCCCCAAGCATAACCTGATGCCATTTCCTCTTGTCCTATCACCTATCAGTTGTGACTTGGGAGAAAAGACGAACACCCACCTCTCTACAAGCTCCCTTCAGGTAGTTGTAGAGAGCAAGGTCTCCCCTCTACATCCTTTTCTTCAGACTGAACAATCCCAGCTCCCTCATCCACTCCTCCTAAGACTTATTCTCAAGACCCTTCACCAGCTTTGTTGCCCTTCTCTGGATGCACTCCAGCACCTCAATATCTCTCTTACACTGTGTGACCCAGAGCTGAACACAGCACTCAAGGTGTGGCCTCACCAGTGGCAAGTACAATGGGACAATCACTTCTCTCATGCTGCTGGCCACACTATTCCTGATGCAGACAAGGATGCTGTTGGCTTTCTTGGCTGCCTGTTAACACTGCTGGCTCATGTTCAGCCACCTGCCGATCAACATCTCAAGTCCTGTTTTGCTGAGCACCTTTCCAGCAATTCAGCCCCAAGCCTGTAGTGTTGCATGGGGTTGTTGCAGCCCAAGTGCAGGACTCAGCACTTTGCCTTCCTGAAGCCCATGATGATTGGCCTCAGCTTATTAATCCAGCCTGCCCAGGTCCCTCTGAAGAGCCTTCCAACCCTCCAGCAGATCAAAACTCCCACCTAACTTGATGTCATCTGCAAACTTACTGAGGCTGTTATCAACCTCCTTGTCAAGGTCATTGATCAAGACATTATACAGGAGTGGCCCCAGTTCTGAGCCCTGGGGAGCACCACTTGTGACCAGCTGCCAACTAGATTTAACTCCATTCACCACCACTCTGTAGGCCCAGCCATCCAGCCAGTGTTTGATCCAGCAGAGTGTACACCCATGCAGGCCTACAGCAGCCAGTTTTTTCATGAGGATGCTTGGAGGAACAGTACCAAAGGCTCTGCTGAAGTGCAGACAAACCAGATCCGTAGCCTTTTTCTCATCCACTAAGCAGGTCACCTTGTTATAGAAGGAGATGAGATTTGTTAAGTAGGACCTGCCCTTCTTGAACCCATGCTGACTGAGCCTAATTACCTGATTGTCCTATTAATGGTGTGTTAGGTCAGACTGGCAGGTCTGTAGTTCCCTGGAACCTCCTTCCAGCCCTGCTTGTAGATGGACATCACATCTGCTAATCTTCAGACCGTTGGGGCCTCCCCAGTGAGCCAGGACTACCGATAAATCATTAAAAGTGGCTTGGTGAGCACATCCACCAACTCCTTTAGCATTCTTGGGTGTGGCCCATCTGGCCCCATAGACTTGTCCCACTAAATAAGGATGTTCTCTGTGCCACAGCTGTGAGTTGAAGATGTTTCACAGATATTGAGGAGTGGCATCTGGTTCAAGAGCTAATGAAACAAGAAGTGAAGACATCATTGAACTGGGAGAGATCTTAACTGCTTTCTACAACTGCCTGAAGGGAGGTTGTAGTGAGGCTGGCCCTGGTTTCTTCTGCCAAGTAGCCAGTGATAGGATGAGAGGAAATGGGTTTGAGTTGTGCCAGGGGAGGTTTAGATTAGGCATTAGGAAAAACTTCCTATGAGGAGAGGCTGAGGGAGCGGGGGTTGCTTAGCCTGGAGAAGAGGAAGTTCAGGGAGACCTTATTGCTCTCTACAACTACCTGAAGGGAGGTTGTAACCAGGTGGGGGTTGGTCTCTTCTCCCAGCAACCACCAACAGAACAAGAGGACACAGTCTCAAGCTGCGCCAGGGGAGGTTTAGGCTGGATGTTAGGAAGAAGTTCTTCACAGAAAGAGTGATTGGTCATTAGAATGGACTGCCCAGGGAGGTGGTGGAGTCACCATCACTGGAAGTGTTTAAGAGACTGGATGAGGCACTTGGTGCCATAGTTTAGTTGATTAGATGGTGTTGGGTGATAGGTTGGACTTGATGATCTCAAAGGTCTTTTCCAACCTGGTTAATTCTATTCCATTCTTTACTGAGAGAGTGGTGAGAGGTTGGAATAGGCAGCCCAGGGAGGTGGTAGAGTCACCATCTCTGGAGATGTTCAAGAAGCTGTAGGTGTGGTGCTTCAGGGTGTAGTTTGGTGGTCATGGTAGTTGGGTTGTGGTTGAATTTGGTGACCTTAAAGTTCTTTTCCAACCTTAATGATTCGATGTTTCTATGAATGGAAAGGCCATGGAACTGCAGGAAATGTAGTGAAGGAAAGTGCCACAGCAATTTGAAGCAGCAGGCACGATTTCAAACCTACAACTACCTAGATTTTTTCCCAGCACTGTTCCCTCTTGATACTACCTGTGCTCACCCTGGTGAATCTGCAAGAGTAATCCCATTTGCAAGCATATTTTCTGAACTGAAAAAAGAACAGTTAATACATATGCAGAAAGGAAAATATTCTTATCTCATTAACAGACTTTCTTTAAGCTTGCTAAGATTAGAATACTTAGTTATTTCAAATTGGTAAAACATGCATTCATTATAAACATGATTATAATGATAACTTTGTAGATAATAATCAATTATTTAAATACGAATTATTTCCCTACATTAGAGTCATGTTTTCAGCTATAATCATCTCGGGTGCTCAGTTCCTCCCTCCTTTGCAGCACCTCTGGCTGTGTGTGGAGTATTAACCATTTGCTTCCAGACACAAACTGGGAGAGTGCCAAGTCTAGAAACAAAATCTACTGTGTTGTCCTGACTAACAACTTGAACATCTCCTTTAGTCTTAGGTGGGAAAAAAGTGAAGAAAGTAACCAATGCAAATGGCCATCTTAACCCTCAACTTTTTCCCTCTTTCATTTGTATAAATAACTTGCAGAAATGCATTGGGAGCAATGCTCCTGGGCTTAGTAAATCAAAAATCAATGGTTCTGGCTGTTTGGAAGTACCTGCAATCATCCATTTTTAATAAGAATTCTGAGAAGGTTAGCACCCTGCAACAAGACCTTCATTTACACTGTTGCAAGGCTTAGTGGCACAATAACCTGTTCTAGCTTGCATATGCTCCTTAACTTTAGATGTCAATTTAACTAAGTTCTTTGCTTCTCCATACTGTGGAGAAAATCCACCTTGAAATATTAGGCCTCCTAAACATGTGCAACACGCTAAACATTTGTAAAACAGACTATTCACAATGCTTAAATACAGCAAGTGGAATTTAATCTCTTTTATTTCTTGCTCCAACTCTTGCCAGTTGTTTTCCCTGTTCTCTGGTAGACTCTTTAATTTGGTTTACACGTATTTAATATATTCCCTCTGAGGTTCTCAGCACACTTTCAAGGGCTAGGCTTTTGCCTGTGACTCTCTATATAGAATAGAATGTAATTGCTCTCTAATATACCTTTCTTTTATAGCTATATAAACTGAAACATTGAGAAGTTCAGTGATTTGCTGGTGCTTATGTTTGGAGTTAACGACAGAAAGGAAAAAATTCCTACAACTGGACCATCAACATCCTGTTTTAACCTCCAGACACTGATGCAATCCATTTTACCTAACTTCAGATGCCTTCAAAACAGACACTGCACTGAAGTTAATTTTCTTCCTTCCTTGCTGGTCTAAACAGAGATACAGGTCCTTCTGAGATGCAACTCACTGTATCCCTTCATAGTTATCTAGAATGGGTCACATGAATTCTGTCCTGTGAGACTCTGCTTCTCTCTGCTAGCTGCGAGTGGAGCCTAGCTCAGATATTAACGGTTCTGCTGAAAATGTGTAATGTTAGGTGAGACAAATCCCATCTGAGCCCTCTTTCCCATAAATTTTAATTCTGAGTGCTAAGTGGCTCTTTATCAAGGTTTCAAGAAGAATACTTTGGCAATAAGATTAATTAAATACTTAAAGGGAAAACTTGGCTGCTACCAGACTTAACCCAGGAAAAAAGGGGTTTGTTATTGTCACAAAGCACTGAGCTGTGTGTGGGAAAAGGAGGAAGCTTTGGGCAAATTTTTTTTTAGCATGATGGGTCAGTGCCTAAGATATTTAGGCACTAAGAGGTTCATCAAATTGTCAACTGAGACTTTAAAAGGTGCTTAAGCACTACTTCTGTAAGCACTTTTGAGTAGTACAGTGATCTTCTAGTTACATTTTAAAGGCTTTTTTGAGAATCTGTCCCTAGATACTTAAGAAAAAAAAATATGTCTGTGGATATTGTAAGGAAAGTTGAGCAAGAGAAATTCATATTTCAGAGGGGGACTAAAATATACTAGAGAAATTGTGCTGCATTTGGGCATGGTGATTTATATGCTTGTAGGGATTAATAAGTTTACTTCATAACTGCTTCATAGCACAGCTGGGTCTTTCAGTCTCTCAGCTTTCAAAGCAGCAGTGACAGCCCTGGATGGAAGTCCGTTATTGCAGGTGAAATGGTACAGTTGAGCCATTCCTGAGCAATAAACCACAAAACAATGGTAGTCTGCAAAGCTTGGCAATGAAGTGTATGAAGCTGTTGGAACTGTGACTAGACTGATAGTTTGTCTTAATGTCTAAGCAAGCTTGATAGGTCTCTGTGAGACCACCGCATAATAATCTTGAGCAAATGTACTTCATTGTTTCCAGACCACTCCAGTTTAACTGCTGCCTCTGGTTTCATAACTTGCACACTGCCAGGGGCAGGAACTACAGTTTTCTCTGTGTTCATGAAGCAGCTACCGTCCATTGGTGGCTGAGGTTCCTAGGCACCACCATTACAGTAGTTCTGTTCTGCTAATTGCAAAAGCATAGAGGCTGGTGCTCAAACTTTCATACATTCCTAGATGGCTCACTGAATTAGAGGAACACAGAGGCAAAGAAAAAGAGGGGAGAAAGCAAAGAAGGGAAGAGTGGCTTTGTATCATTTGTCATTTTTTAACAACATCAATCCCTAAAAATATGCACTTATGTTTAGAAGGTCTGGGACTCCGGCAGAGTATGGAGAGATCCTGTGTCTGAAAATGTTTCTAATGGAATTTAGCTTGCTTTAACAGAATGCAGTGATAGGTGTGCTTGATGTTGGGCTGGGAAAAGAAGGTAAGATTTCATTATGGATATCTTTGTAAATAGGCCATTAATCATCATGATGGATATAAAGTCAAAACCACGGCATAGCTGGCAAGCGCATTCCTTAAGTGAATCTAACCTGAACTTAATAAAGAAATGCCAAACTAACTGCAAAGCACTATTCTGCCAACATTCAGACTCCAGTCAATCATCCTGCCAGGTGACAGTGTGTTTAATGCTAGGACAATATATCACTAACAATCTCAGCTGCTACCAACTCAGCAAAATTAGACTATTTACTGAACAAATGCTAGTGAAGTCCTGCCAGTGGCACAGAAGTTAGAGCCACTGCTACTCTGAGAGAAAATTGTGAACTGCAGCCCACATGGAAAAGGAAGTAGGAAGATGGGGAGAAGCAAGCACTGCTTTTGAATGTCCCAGAGAGGAACAGTGGCAGCTCTATCAATTGCATTATGACTCAGTTTGGCTGGAAAGTGCAGAATTTAGGAGAGCGTGGTTCTAGGCTCAGATCCCTTCACTGTGCCTGACAAGCAGCGCTGCTTGTTACGCACGCAGTTCGTATGCCTTCAGAACACGACAGCTACTCCCTCAAAAGCTGAAAGGGGTGGGAAGACTTTTGTCCCCTTTTAACAGTTTCTTAAAGAAAAAGCAGAGATACACTTTGTGTCTCAGTTAAACTCAGATAACTTTCTCACCAAAATACTCAGAAAGTTAGTGTTTGCTTTCTTCAGTGGTTTTCATTCTAAAATGTGCAGAATTACTTGGAGTTATCTATTCTACCCTAACCACTGTGTTGCATTTATGTGTAGTTACTCTCTGTCTACCTGAAAATGTTTCTCAAGTCCCAGAAGTGAACAAGGTCTTTGAATTTGAAGTAATTGCCAGGGCATATGTAATTATTTCACCTGAATTTTTCTCTAAGCTCTGTGTTTGGGCCCTGGAATTGCTCATGCTCTCCTCAACAGAAACTCAAGAGTTACCTGCATGATTGAGGAAGCTTCTATTATTTCCTATGACCGTGCAAGTCTCAGGAAGCATTAAATGCTATTTTCATTTGGTCCCTTGCCTCTGTGCTACAATCGGTGCCCAAGCTGGGATGTGGCTTTGAATTCTGGATAAATTTTAAGGGTAGAAGCTAGGAGCTGACCACTTGTGGCATCAAAACCACAGGGCAGATTTAGAATGGCACATAGCAAGGCCAGTGCAGGAGGTATCTCTGAGAGGCACTGGCTCCTATCAAGATCCTAATTCCCTGGGAGCCCAGAGCCCCTGCCTCACACAGAGGCAAGATACTGCCAATCAGCTGATTGGCAGCATGTTGCCTCTTTGAAAGGCAGCGTCTGTTGGCTCCTGCAAAGTTCCTGCCAGCATTCTTAAACTCTAATTTGGGAAAGAAAATTACAATCTGGCACATCACTGTTGGAAGGTTGCCGACCCCTGCTCCACACTGTACGAGCAGCAGCTTCAGAGAACAGTGGTATGAGACTTCCTTTGTTTCGTGCGTCAGGAGCAGGCATCAGAATGCGACTCCTCTGCAAGGCTGTACAGACCCGCTGAAGGCAGCGAAGGCGATGGAGTTGTCCACATGTTGACAGTGAACAAATTGTCTATTCCTGTTGTTGCTGGATGAGCCACTAGGTAACCAGATTGATTTTATGATCCCTTACTGAGTGTTCAGGACTGCTGCTTGAAAAAGACATCTTTTATCTGTCAGCCAGTAAATCTCACATTGAGTTGCAAACATACTGGAGAGCTAGAATTCAGCAAGACCGTTTTTATGAATAGAAACATTTTCAGAATAGACACTCTCCTGAGCACACAGTTGTTTTACAGGAATTAAAGAAGTCCTTATGGTGGATGGATAAGCCAATTTAGGATAAAATAAGAAGCAGACTATACTTTGAACTGCTGTTTGAACAGAACCTTTTTGAAGAACTTAAAAAGTTCTGAGTTTTGTTGGCCTTTTTGTCTTCTTCCCTGCTTTTCTCTTTTCAGGCTTGTTTGGAAGCAAATAGTAAACAATGTGAGATCAGAGGCTTTTTTTGCAGCAATATTGACATGAAATAGATCAGATTTGCACCACAGGTTTTTCTGGTTTGTCAGCATTACTCAAGATCTTGGGTATTTGACATGCACGTTAAGCTAAATCCTCCACTGACCAAATTCCAAATACCACACCAGATAGTTTATCAGTTGCAGTGGCCACCACTGTTATCCTCATCTCTTCTGAGCAGCTATAAATCCAAAAGGCTGCAAACATAAGTATGAGCAAACACTGAGTTTTCCTCAAATGAACGTTCATGACACTTCCAGGCCATTCACTAAGTAATATTCCATCCCTTGCACCATCTCTGCCTTTTTTTTTAGTTAACAGGTGATTGATGAGGGGACTCCAGAGGAAGCTGCAGAATATAGCCCCATAGAGATCTACCTCTGTACTGAACTTTTGTCTTGGTTTCCACAAATCCTTGCCAGCTATTAGAGAACTTAACTAATGCACTAGCGGTGATTCAAAGAAAATAGTTTCTCAGTGGCTCTCGTGGCTGGTGAGACAACCATTTCATCAAAGGAAAATCCATTGTCGCTTCTTTTAGGAAGTCTCTGCACTTTTGCAGTATTCTGTATTTTGAAAGCAATATATGTACGTTAAAAAAGAAGAAGAAGAAGAAGAAGGAGAAAAAAAGAAGAAAAAAAAGCTAGCTGATTCTCCTGGAAGCCCCACCAAAGAGATGCCAACTTTTTTTTTTTTAAGCTAGAAAGATTAGTGCTAGAGTTGACAAGACCTTAAAAATCTGGAAGAAGCTGGACCAGCGCTGGCATTATAAACTGGGGAATTCCTACCCTGTGATCACCTGTTCAAACTGTTAGGCAGCTCATCTTTACCTCGGTTATCTAGAGATAGATACATCTAGAGATTTACATGCTATGTATTTTTTAGTGATATGTGTTGAAATCAAAAAATGGTCCATTTTACAGTAAAAATTGCTCAGAAATTACTAAGTGTCTTTAGACCGTTCATCTGAGAGAGTGTCCTGATGATATAATAGTACTTAGCTCGTACCATAGTGCTGCTATCTTATGTTGGCTTGGCTGAGTGCATTATTTAAGTGTAAGAACAAGTTCTGCATATATGCTAGTCTGGTTTGACAGTAAGACTTAACAAAAATTAACTGTTGCCACTCCTTGAACATTTGAATGGCTTTCAGCAGATATTAAAGTTACAGCAAATGTGTATTTTTAGGAAACAAAGATGCTAATTCCAAGAGAATGCTAAATAGCTGGTTGAAAATCTTGAATTTGTATATCTCTTCAGCATTTTTCCTGTCTGGGAGTTTTATTCCAACCACATCCATTTCTTTACACAGGGAATATCTTGTTCTCTTTAATTGGAGCTGCACTTAGGCTCAGATCTGCAAGTGTTTAAAGTGAACAGTGACAGAGCCTAAGTGCCTAAATGAAATCTTGTGATCCCAAGAACCTCTCCTTAGCTTCTGTCTGCCCTGATTGTGCCAAAACTTCCCAATTTCATGAGATCTTTAACTTAAAATAAAGTGGACTCAGAAATGCTGCTATCTCGGTAGAAATGAGCAGTGTAGCATTTGTCTTCCTCAGAGATCTCTCCGGATCCACAAATTAAATGCTGCTCTGATGGCGTTAGTCTCTCCTCTTGCCAAAGGGAGGTCAGATATGTGATTCCCACTTCTGAGGAGAGTGACCTGATGACCAGAATGTGGGAGAGTCTTGGATTGGCTGTGATCTGCAATGCTTTTAGTGAAATTACTCAAACTGGCCGGAAAGAATAAAAGACTCATTTGGCTGCAGAAAGATATTTCTCTCCTAGCTTAATGAGTTCAGTAATTAAACGATTTTAATACTTCATACGTTGCTGTTTAATGTAAAATGAAGAAGGAGGCCATAGAAGAGAATCTGGAAGCTAGAGGACCATCTTCTTGGTTGTATACCTTATCTGCCTAGTGGGTTGTCATCATACTGCTTAACTTTCCCATCAAAATGGGGGTTTCTGCATCTTGTAGCAACTTCTAGAGGAACTTCATGCATCTCACTGGTTGGTCAATGCAAACTCAACCCTGGTGCTTTGAGCAACACTGTAGGAGCAGCAGGGTGCGAATTTGTAGCCTTCAGGCAGGGGAGGGCCAGCCCTAGCTTCTCCATTTCTGGGCTGAAGTCAAAAGTTCTTAATCATTGAACCATTATGTAGCAGGGCATGGAGAGCTGTAGGCATTGCCTTCCCTTCTTCCTCCTCTGGGTCTAGTTACTGACACTCAGTTTTGGGTTGTGTTACAGGTGGGTGATGTTGTAAGGCCTATCATCAGGGTACCAACAGAGGCAGGAGCTACAGGGACAGCATGGACAGCTACCAGGTCAGCATGGCAGGGACTAGCAGCCAGGGCCTGACCCACCACCCCAGCCAGGACCAGGGAAGCTAGGGAACACCAGTGTAGGTGCTCCAGGCATGGGGCACCGCCCTGGAGCCAGGCTGAAGCCAGGTCAGGATGCAGTCTGTGAGGAGCTTGAGGCTGGCCCTGTGTGGCAACATGATGGCAAGGGCTGATGGCCCTGGGTGACAGATAGTGTCCTGGGTTGTGAGAAGGGTGGAAGGGAGTCCTGGTGGGTGGCCAGGGCCCATTAGAGCTGGTGGTGCTCTCCAGACTGTAGTATCTATTGTTAGTCAGTAAGTCAGACCTGCTGCTCCACCAGATGAAAAAATGGTTCATTTCTTCCTGCTTTACATTTTCTGAATAGTCTAACGATAGGTTTGCTTTCACATCCTTTGAGATTAGTCTTTATTTCAGACAATGCTTTCAACACTAAAAGGGTCATAAAAATAGGCAGTTCATGAGAGCTTAGAAAGAAAAAACCTAATAGTCTCCCATCCTTCTCCCTCCCCCAAATTATTTGATAATGGAATGGGAAGCTTTCCCATAATCTTTTGCTTGAATTTTGCTAATATGAACCTGTCAAAGATTGTGGCATTTCCTTACTGTGTGATTTGAAGCCAGCTGGAACAAAATAATCCACACATTTTCCATCATCTTTGTATTCTAGTAGGAGCTTCTCCTTAGCAAAAATGAGAAAATACCTGTTATTCCTTCCTTGCTGTCTTGGTGGCCATGCTGAGGTACTTTTCTACTTGGCTGAAGTTTGGCTAAATCTGAATAAATGTGACCAAACCAAAAATAATGGGTTTTCTGCCTGGAACCCACACCCTACTCTTATGGCAGTTGAAGAGGAAAGTAATTTAAGAAATGACACTTTCCTTTCCACTCACTGCCCCAAAGAATTAGGAACATTCTTCTTTTGGCTTGAAGATGCATTGATTTGGATCTGTAAAAATACCTTCTTTCATGCTCAACCATACTCCTACAGAGAGAAGAATTACTGCTTTTACAGGAGCATGTGGACCTATTTACCAGAGAACATGAATGACTTGTAATGTTGTAATTGTTATTGTACTCTTCCTAATGAAAGCATCAACAAGGTGGGGGGCAGCCAGTGCAAAATATAGCCCCTCGTCCCTTTGGTTTCCATGCCTAATGGCTCTGCAGTTGGAGGAAAGACTCTCTCCTGCTTCATTTTCCCATTTCCAGACTCTCTTGGTCTGCATTGCATCTGTTTTAAGCATTAATGTTTTGCATGTAACGTCTCTCAAAGTCTAATCCATTGCTATGGACCCACCTAGTGACGGCTTTATAGATTCTTTATATTCATTAAGACAACTTGCACTTAGCTTCCTCTAATTTTGGTGAAGTTTGTGGGGGTTTTAGATGTCTGAACTGGATCACCGTACCCAAGCTGAATGCTTTCTCTGAATACTTCTTTCATTCAGTTCTGTGTATTTAAACACCGAGAAAATAATGACACTTACATGGTTACCTGTGAATAAAGGCATAAGCACAAAGAATATGATCATGCTGTTAGGGAGATGACTTCAGATATAACAGATATATTTCAGATCACTAGGAGTAAGAGTTGTCTGTAGTCTAAATGTGCAGAAACTTTTACTCAGTGGTAGGGGAATGGGAATGCTCAGTCTCAGCTTCCAGTTTAGAACGATGCCATGAGACCTGCGTGTGTTGCTTTACAGGGATCCTGTTCTGCATCATAACTGATCCTAAATGTGGTAAGTCTGAAAGCTTCTCTAGGTATGCAAACTGTAAAGAGCTGGGCAATGTGCTATGGCTGTCAGCGATGATCTACTGCCTCATTGCTTTGTGCAGTGATCTATGTGACTTTTGGATGGGCGGACATGGCTCAGCAGCATCTGACTCTTCAGCAACTGATGCTGAATATCTGAAAGTCCTAGACAGATGCTCCTGGTTTATGTAAAGAATAACTATGGGGAGTCAGGCTAATGCAACAAAGATACATGGGATTCACTGTCGCATGATGTTAAACACATGTAATGGGTCTGTTGCCTTGGTACTACTCATGTAGTTAGGGGTGGGACTCCTATCTGTTATTCCTGGTGACTGTTGACCTGTGAATCTTGAATAGTCCAACAAATTGTCTGTAAGAAGTTTGCTTACTGTAGTCCTCCCCATGTAGTATACTCATGTGTTATATTAATAACTGAATATTCATGTCTGCACAACCATTGTGGTACACAAATTTTGTCTGTAGCAACCTTTAAAAACACAGTACCAAGAATTTTTCATATAATAGCCTGTATTTTAGGGATAGGTCCTGTTATAGGTTCTGTATGGATATTAGAGAGAGGGACAGGGAGACTATGTGTGTGTTGCAGCAGTGAAAGCAGTGTTTGAAACTAAAATTCTAATGCAAGGAAATATTTTGTAAGAAGCATAGTTTCTAAAAGAAAAAAAAATAAACCAAAACTGTCAGATTTTGGTTAATGTTGAAGCTTTTTCATCCTGGTTTCACATGTCTTCTCTCCCTATGAATATAGTCAGGTGCTGCAGAGTTGTCACACAATAAACTCTGCAATCAGATTTGTAAATGCAGGCTGTGGGATCATTACTGAAAACCAGTGTTTCTCCTTACACAGACTGGTCCAACCATATGCAGACACTGTCAAAAAACCCTCTTACATGATGGTTTCATCTCATAAAATCCCTGCCCCACTCGCCTGATGCAGGAAGCTATAGTTCCCTCAACTTCAGAGAGCTCCTTTCATACCTCCTTGACAAAGATTCTGATTTTACAGGTTTCCTTGGTAAATCAATATATGACTCCTGAGGGCTTACTAAGTCTAGAGGATGGACTTGGTTCCAAGTTTCTTGAAGACATTTTTTGCACCACCCAGTATGCATTATGAGGGAAAGAAATGTGCTATTGGAACAAGTATGGAGGATATGACAGTTGCTTGTTAGAAATGCAAGAGAACCCCATCCAAAACAAGCACAGTGTCTTGAAGATGAGTTGATCTGAAATTGCAAAGAGTAGATTCAAATATTTTCTAAATGGCATTGTTTTTCCCTCAGGACTGTAACACATAATAACAGTTAAGGCTTTTTTCCTTAGTATTGTACCACAGCGTAATAGGTAAGGAGGAGAACAGGTTTGCTGAGAAAAATTATTCCCTTGTCATGTTCTATCACAGAAGACTTAAGAGGGAAATCTAACCTGTAGCCATTCTTTTGCGATATTAAAGATTAGCTACTGTCAAAGGAAAAGTAAGTGCTAAACTCATCACATAAAGAGCAACAGAGTACCAAGTAAAGTTAGACAGATCATAGTGTGCCACTGAAAATTGATGGTGAGCTCAAATAAGGCTGCTAACTTAATATGTAGTCTTTCCTTTAATATTGGCTTCTAACCTGCAAGGTTGGAGAGAGCAATTTTTCTGCTTCTGTTTAATTGAACGGTAGAATTGATGCTGAGAATTAGCCTAATGAATTTTCCTTCCGTACTTGATAAATTGGTTGAAATAGTAATAAAAAATAGAATTAGGAGACATATAGATGAGTATTGTGATACCATAGCTATCCATCATCACAGCTTTTGTAAAGAAAAATTGTGCCTAATGATAATTCCTTGAGTTTGTCAACAAACAGTAAAAGACAATCATTAGATTTATGTTTTTCCTTTAGAGAAAGTTGGTTTTTTTGAAAGACCTTCACAAGGGGCTATTAGAAAAGTGGTTGTGGAATAGGAGTACTTTCAGGAGTTAGATAATCCTCTGAGGATCAGAAGACAAAACTAAGTATATTGTCAGTGTTTGGTATAGGAAAACTACAAGGGGTATTCAAAGCCTGAGTGTTGTAGGTGTTGTCTCACCTTACGTATGTATCAATGAATTGAAAATGGCTGTGAGCAGTGGCACAGAAACATTTGTGTTTGAGGCAGAACTGTTCAGGTCAGGGCCAGAGAAGATAGTAGAGGACTCCATGCAGGAAGATGAGCAGATTGGCTACCCGTGCGTGGTGTTGGCACATGCAGAGTAGAAAAATCAGAAAAACATCAGGCAGAAAAATGGATGTGACGATGCTGTCTGCTCCGTTCTAGCATAACCCTGACCGCTTGGCAGTGGAAGAGAAGATGACCTATGTTTTCTTACGGAATACTTGAAGGAGGTGGAATTATCCAAAGACAATATCCAGTTGTTGAAAACGTAGTAACAAATAATGCTGGAAATACCAGAGTGGCATGTCAGTAGCAAGCCCCTTCCTGTAATACTGAGTTATTTATGAGCTAGGCTACTTGATGAATGATGTAGAAGAAATGCAAAGAAAAGCAGAGCAAACGTTAATTTTGAATAGACTGGATGATAAAAAGCCTTGAGACTGTTTAGAAAAAATTATAAACCCAGGAGTTTATGAAATAAAAGAAGTGAAGATTGGTTACTCCTTTTTCCTTCTGCAATAATTACAAAACCAGAGAACCATTTAGTCAGATGAAAACAAACTAATACAAAATAGGAAACTTTATGCAACTTGTAATTAATTTTTTGGTTGAGATTCACAAAGTATTTCCTTATAGAAATAAAAACACTCACATGTTTATCTCTGCAGTATGTGTCCCAATACAAGACTTTGAGGTTAGCCATGAAAAAGTTGTCTCTGCAGACTACAGCTCTAACAGGTGAAGTTCTCTAACACAGCAGGCTCCATATCTCTGGTATAGCCTGTGTATCCAGGAGCTTCATCCAGGGGTGCCTGTACCTGCACTGATCAGCTGTGGCCCTCAGAGGGATGTCCAAGGGGTTATGGTGTGCCTTGGTTGGTACTTCATGGTATCAAACTTGGTAACACACTTGCTTGTTTTTCTGAAGTCATGTGTATGCCAGAATTAAAGCAGCCAGCAGGAGCTGAAGGACAGGAATTAACTTCCCTCTCTCATAGAACACTTGTCTGGTCTGAGCCTCACTTGCTTTGAAACATCCAGGACATACTGTAGTGGAGAGCTGTCTCTTGTTGGGAAGCTGGCTGCAGTTTCTGTGTTTGAGGCAGAATTCTCACTTAAATACTGTGATGACTTTTCAAACTATCATAAGAGAACTTGCTTTTATTAAATGATCTATTGTTTTTTTCATGCAAGTATTCACAAGACCCTGAAAACCCTGCCTTTTGTTTTTGTTGTTTTTTTTTTAGTGTCACAACCCACAAATCACACTAAAAACTGTGGCATTTTTAGAGATCGTAGGTACAAAGCTTTGTATGGTTGCTTTTGTGCCAGAGGCCTGTCCTGACTGCATATAGCAAGTTTGAACTTTGACTACGATATTGGGACCCCTCTGAGAAATTTATGGCAAAAAAAAAAAAAAAAAATCCCAAACACAAACCAAAAACCCGAACAACAAAGAGCCAAAAAGGGCAGTTAAAAAAAAAAAAAAAAAAAACCCAAAGCCACAAATACAAACAAACCAAAACCCCTCAGCAAAACCAAAACAACAAAAACACCCAAACAGCCAAGGTCCGTGTCTGCCTCCTTTTATTTTCCACTTGATTTGCACTTCTGGAGACACCTGCTGCCATTCTATTGCTTGCTGGGAATTCATTAGAAAACAAGTTTCACCTGTGACATTGTAGCATGTGAAATCTTTGCCCACATTTTATCCCACATTGCTCTTAAGAAAGGGCAGTGGCTACATGCAATTATCAAGAGAGATGGTTGGCAGGATTGATCGTGTGGGGTCAAATGCTAAAAAGGTACGTATCTGATTTTTGTTTCTTTGAAAAGTGCCCAAAGTCCATCTCTGATACCTGAATGTGGCAGTGTTCACCGTTTCTTCATTTCAGCATTTTTTTCTCTGTATGCCTCAGGCTGTTAGCATGCAGAAGTTATCTAATTCATTTTATTTTATTTATTGGACAGAGGTCAGGCACTTTGTAAATTATGGACTGCATTCTCAGTGAATCAAAATATTTAGGTTGCTTGTGAGGTTTAGTCCTTGGCATCGTGTCACTAATTACTTTTACACAACTCTGAAATAATGGCAAAAGGAAAATACATCAACAAAGAAAGAGAAATTAAACTTTGTGAAACAAAACAAAAGCCACATCAGAAATAGAAAGTGTTGTTTAAGGGGAAAAGCGGGTGACCAAATGTGCAGTCTGGATTCGGTACAATGTTATATGGCAAGAGAAGAGACGCTCAGCTTTGGATCCTCTCCAGGCAGAGGAGAATTTATGACATGAATTTTCTTTTATAAACATTCCTGAGAAATGTCTTTGTATTCTAATCTTAATGAATGTTTGTCTCAATCCAATGGTCTCTTGTTTTTCTTTATTGGTTGGTTGGCTGTGGTTTTTTTAGATCTCATTTCTGATTCTTTTATATTCTGAGTATACTTCAGTGACAGCTGTTTAAAATCTGTCTTGCTTAGAAGATAATTAATTGTAGAAGGTAGTCAACCTTGTACCTAGATAGCATTAGGGATTTTGAAGAG
Organism: Picus viridis; assembly: GCA_033816785.1. Classification (NCBI taxonomy): domain Eukaryota; kingdom Metazoa; phylum Chordata; class Aves; order Piciformes; family Picidae; genus Picus; species Picus viridis. Next base: position 8,774,222 of record CM066568.1, read on the forward strand.
TGTCCCCAGATATTCTGATTTCCCCATACTCCTACTTCAGATTAGTGCAGTAGTATTTTCTCAGTTTTCCTCCATACAAGGTGCACAAGCATTCCTAGGGGCCTTCAGCATGCTACCGAGGCAATGTTTCTAGCCCCTAGCTGTCCCATGTAATGAGAGATGAGAAGCAAGAGTTAAGCCTCCATAGAAATAGCAATACCAGCCAGGCATTGGTCTGTTTTATACCATACTTAGGCATTTATTTCTCTGTGAAATTGGCTGAATTGGAGTCTGTGTGTTGCAAGTAGAATTTCAGCTTTTTGCTTTAACAGAACCACATGACACTAGTTTTTGCTTTTACTCAAAAATGGAAAATCACTCATAGAACTGCATCAGAGTGTCGTTAAAATGAATGAGTGTGGCATGCTTTTGTAACTTCATAAATGAAACATAGCTCTACGCACTGATTGATTGCTGTTTCACTGTGCAAGGTATAAGATAGCAGCGTGGTTTATAACTCCATCCCTTACAGAGATGTGTTTAATGTCATTGGAATCATTGCTTAATTTACAGTATGATCTTCCCAGGGACATGTATAACAAATTAAATATCAGCAGAGTGCATTTGATAAACATTAATTCGTATTAATCTTATTGTAGTCTGTATCTGTAACGTAGGGGCCCCGTGTGTGGTACAGAGGAAAGGGAATACGTTTACGAATTTATTCTGAATTTCAAAACTGCACATTGTAGCCATCTACATTTTGGAAACATTTACTAGATAGTGGTTACATGAATTATTTTGATTATACAGACTAAAAAAATGCATAAAGTAGAGAAGCAATTTACAGAGTATTAGAATGTTACCTTTTGTGTGTGTGTGTGGTCTAATTACGATGACAGTCTAAACTGGTTCAGATAGAGGATGTTTCTTACAGAAGACCTAAATCTTCACTGCTCTTCCAGTACAAACTGAACAGAAATGGTCATGGTAATTAAAATTATTTTATACACTCACTTTTTCTCTAATCTAGTGTAGTATATCAAACAAAGGGCAACTATGAATTGAGCTGTATGTTAGTATCATGCCCGCTGCCAAAGACCTCGATCTGGTTTGCTGAGTGTGGCTGTAGTCCTAGGGCAAAAGTGTACTAAACAATTTGTAACAGCACTGAAAGACAATAGATGTGGTGTGGAGAATTTTTATTTCAAACCCCAGAGCAAACCTCATGACCACAAGAAGAAGGTTGGCATGCCTTTGCAAAACATAAGACTAGGTGCTGTGGATTATTCCAAAATACCCTGCACTTTTAATGGATGCTTCTATACATCAATCAATGGAAGCAAATCTATTTTAAACCCAGCATCCTTGCTGCACAGGTAGGTGAAAAGAGACTATAGGGAAAAAGCAGTCAGATTATAAATACAGAGACCAAATGTCATGATTCGAACCCTGTCCAATGAATAAGTTTTTTAAAAGAGCATAGTTACTGGGGAAGTGATCAGAATATGATGATAAAACCTGCAAGAATCATGTTGGGAGACACACAGGAAGTCCCGCTGGGTTAAGCAGAAAGACCTCCGTTTCAGTGAACTTGGAGTCAGGCTTGATGATTATTGTCTACTTTTATAAATAGTGCTTTTAGGATACTTAGGCTCAGAAGCTTATATGCTTGGCTATAAAACTTCAGTTGCCTGTTCAGAAAAGACTTTCTACCAACTACTCCTCCACACGTGCAACAGGGGAAAAGGGAGGTAACTTCCTTTTGATGGGAGGTGGTTATCTGTATGAACTGAGTTAGGTTCATGGTCGGTTATATTGTGGCAGGCATTTACATGTTTGTAACAGTCATTGGAAATGACACCGAGGAAGAACATTCCTGCTGGCATTGTCATCCAGAGGCTGAGGATTGGATGGGCACTGACAGTAAGCAGGCCTGTCAGTCAGAAAGTAATCGGGCTGATCAGGATGGAGGCAGAGCAGGGAGAGTGCCTGCAAGGTGAGGCTGTGGGCTCCAGTCAGGACATTGCATTCCATGCAAATAATATATATATATATGTGTGTATATATATATATATTAAAAAAATAGGGGGGGGTGGGGAGTCTGAGAGCAACAGGCTCCTATTTTTCATAACATTTTATGTTCAGAACCTTAACAAGAAACTGTAAATTTGAGATCCAGTTAGCTTCTTGAATCACTTCAAGCACAATTCCTATCCATGGATATGCCTTCTATTTCTGTGACTATTTTTTTCTTAAACTGTCCACTTTTTACTTTTTTTCCCAAGCTGTTTTTTTTGCAGACCAAGGCTTCTATAACAGACAACAAAGAGGCCCTGTAGCTAACTGACAGTATAGCGAAACAATAAGATCAGCTGTACTTAAGATAAAGGAATCAGGAGTGGGGATGGACATGGTACAAAATCAGGAATGTATCCTGTCTCTAATATTTCTCCTTTTCACAATTAGAAGCCACTTATTGCCTAGATGTACAAATTAATTTTAAATGTGTTTACATATACTACTTTCATTTCTAAAACCCCCATTTATTTTAAAGATAATTTACATCTGTATTAACTTTGAGGTTCATTTACCCTGGCTGATGCATGCCAACATCCATTAAAAAAAAAATATTAGGAGCTTTATTGCAATATTTAGTGACCCTGAGGGAAGTTTGAATTCAAATTTTAGATGAAAATTCTTTTTTTTTTTTTTTTTCTTAAGGGTAGTGTCAGTTCTCAGATGCAGATGGTAGGCCCTTGCTGAAATTGCAAGTAAGTAGCTGATAAATGAGGGCTTCCCACTTGCAAATGAGATGGTTTTACTTTTACTTGAAGAAATTCAGTAAATTGAAAAACTCTAAATAGCACAGAAATTGCAGTCCTCCAGACCGCCTTCTCCTTCTCGGATTTTGCTATACTATATTCAGCACTCAGTTTTGCCAACACTGAACATGCCTGATGTGGCATTTACATTCTTTAAAAAAAGCATAGATTAGTTACATTTCTAAGAGTTAACTTCTCCTCTTGACACATGTACTTAATTCCCATTAATGGAAATGGCAGCTAGGCATGCACACTGAAAGGAAAAATCTGTTCCTAAGCATATGATCCAAACTGCATTGTAGCTAAACATTTCCATACTCTGAAGTAAGCACTCATTATTTGTGAGGTATTCTTCATAGTAAATGCATCAACGCCAGTCTATTTGCCTTCCATTCTCTTGTAACCTGTTCCAAAACACCCTTGCTTAGGAATCTCACAGATTTGTTCTTAATGCTGCAGTTGTTTTAGATGTGTGCCTGAAAAAGAAAATGCATCTAGGAACTTCAGAGTTTTACATATTTTCTGTAAGAATTTTCCAGCAAATCATTCTGTGGAACATCTTACATTTCCTTGGACTTTGTAGGTCTCTATTATTAAAACCTACAGTGGAAACAACAAAACCCAAAAAGCTTGCCTTTTTTTTTTTTTTTTTTTATTACCCTTTTTTTTTCCACAACACTTCCTTTACTTACTGTATTGCAGTAGCTGTCAAAGGCACTAGGCTAAAGTGCTGTCATTTGATGATTTAAAATAAATAAATGTTTTTAATGTAAAGTTTTCATTCTGCCAGCACGCTCTCATAAAGACGTGTGGATTCCATCTATGCAATATTCCAGAGCTGTGGTATTTCTAACTGGAGCTGGGTGGATAACTGATTTTTTTGGTTCACCTCTTGAACTGGTGAACCAGTATAGTGACAGAAATTTCAGTTAAGCAAAAAAAAAAAAAAAATTCAGATAGGAGTTTATAAATCGAGTTGCTTCCTCTCAGCCAAGTGAAAATCAGCTTTTTTGTTTAGTTCAACCCAAATTGTCCTTTTTTACCTGGACTTGTTTTATTTTGAGCACCTCTTAAAGCAAGCGATGCAAGAGAAATGGAACTTCACTGAACTGTTGGGGGAGGTGTGGAAGGAGATTTCATTCTTCTCATCAGCTGGAGATAATTGTACTTATATCCTGACTTCTTCAGTTGAGAGGACTGAACTTGGATTTGTGAGGTTACAAGTGGATTTTGTAACCACGGCCCTCTGGGTAAAAAAGGGCATCAGATCTTGCTGCTACCAGTCAAAAGTTTGGGAGCAAGATGAAATGCAATATGTTAAAAACTGGACAGTTGCATATTACATACATTATCTTCTTTCTCACTCAGTGGTTATTTATCCCAGTTCCTCCTTTTTCCCCACTTTCTGACATGGTAGCAGCCTTTGTGATATGTCCTGGCAATTTCTGAAAACCAAGCCTTAATATGAAATGATTCGTTAAAAAGTTTTAGTATTCTCTCAAACCATTTGTCTAACTTGCTTTCTCTCTCTTGTGATTGCAGCTGAACATACTACAAGAACATAATTTTATTGGTAAATCTGTGCAACAGACTGTTAATAATCTAATAGTCCAGGCTGAAGGAGTGGGCTAGCAAGAACCTTATGAAGTTCAGCGGGGACAAATGTAGGGTCTTGCACCTGGGAATACACCCAGGAATGCAGCTCAGACTTGGATCCACGTGGCTGGAGAGCAGCCCTGTGGAAAGGGACCTAGGGGTCTTGGTGGATAACAAGGTCAGCATGAGTGAACAGTGTGCTGCAGTGGCAAAGAAAGCCAACAGGGTGCTGGGTTGTATGAACAAGGGCATTGCCAGCAGAGATAAAGAAGTCCTTGTCCCACTCTACTCAGTGCTTGTCAGGCCACACCTGGAGTATTGCATGCATTTTTTGTCCCCACTGTACAATAAAAAGAGATGTGGACAGGCTAGAAAGTGTCCTTAGAAGGACCATGAAAATGGTTGGAGGCCTGGAAGCCCTGCCAGGTGAGAAAAAGCTGAGAGAACTAGGTTTGTTCAGCCTTGAGAAGAGAAGGCTTAAGGCTACCAGGGTGATGGAGACACCCTTTTTTCAAGGAGTCACATGGAATAGACAAGGGGTGATGGGTACAAGTTACTGCTGGGGAGATTCCAATTGAATCCAGAAGAAAACTGTTTACAATGAGAACAGTTAGAGATTGGAATTGTCTCCCAGGGGAAGTAGTGGATTTGCCTACATGGGTCAGTTTTAAGACTCAGCTTGACAGAATGCTGGGCCATCTCATTTGAACTATGCTATCTTATAGAAAGGTTGGACCAGATAATCCTTGGAGTCCCTTCCAACCTGCTATTCTGTGTAAGAACCATACAATGATAGAGTAATACAATACAATGTTAATACAACAGTAACTCTTTTTAAACTTCTTTTTGGACCCAGCTCTATTTAACCCCCACTCAGCTGGGAGAGGGAGCTTAGTAGTTGCAGAAAACATAAAATGCAAGAAACAGGGAAGAACAGGCAGGTACCTCAGCACAGAGTGTGTTTGTGTAGATGTAAACTAAGGCAAGAGAAAAGAGGGATTCATGCCAGCAACATTCAGGAGAATGATCTCTACTCCCTTCCTTGCTTCCACATCCTCTCCCTTTCTTAGTTCTCCCTCCTGCTCAGTTATCTTTTTTGTGTCCCCCCTGCTTTTTGTAATGGTTCTTTGTACTTCTTCCTAGTTTAGCCAATATCCTCTTCCACAGTTCCTGATGGTGATGGTAATGGCTCTCGTTTATAATCATATTCACTGAGAGCCAGCAACCAAGGCAACCTATTGTACTAGGCATTACACCGGCTTGGAGGAGTATGTGATCATTGCCCTGGAAAAAGCTCCAGTAGGAAATGATAAAGGAAGAGGTAAATACATGTGAACAGGTGAGAGAAGGACATGGTAGAAGAAGGGCAGTTGTGGAGTGGAGCATGAGTTTTGCATGGATGTGAGGTTAGAGAGCCAAGTGGATCTATTGTGCAGTCAAAATGCAGAAGTACTGCCCAAAGTGATGAAATTTTTGTGAATAAGAGGTGGTCGTAATTTTCCTCCAGATGGAGTTTTGGAGCGGCTTCTCTCTGCAAACTTCTCCCGAGGCCAAGTATGAGGAAACAGGGGAAGCAAAGCAAGGCACAGCAGAGAGGAGCAGCATTTATGGATGGGCATCAAGGGGAAAATGAGACCAAGAAAAGGGGCCCTACAAATGTGAATAGAGCAATGAAGTATGTATTATCCAAACGGCAGATGAAAAAAAAATCACACCTTTGTGGGAAAAGCAGCTGAAATACATGTTTCAAGAGTGTAAGGACTGTTGTCGACTGTGAGGCACATGAGATCTTTGTTTCTCATCTTTTTCCTGGAGCTGGCTAGCTGTGTCAACTTGGGCAAGCTACTAAGCCTGCCTGCGTCTCAGTTTCCTTATTTGAGGCCAAATTCTCCTACTAAGTAGCCTCCTACTCCACACAGAGATTTACTGATTTGAATGGAGCCCCTGCAGAGTGAGATACTTTTCAATACAAATAAAGTTTTGGAATTGGCCCTAATTATATTTATTACCTGCAGAGGAGTAATGTGAGACTTAACGTGGTTTGGAGACCCTCAGATGAAAGAGAAAGTATTTGTAATTGTTCTTTTTAATCAGCTGCTGCCTTTTCAATGTCTACTTCATGGCTGTCCTAAAAGGGCTAGCTACTAAATAACAAATTAAAAATCCTTGTACATATGTGCATAGCTTTGTCGGACTCCTCTGAATGGGCCTCTGTGGAAAATATTATTTGCTAGGGGCTACTGAAGGAAGTCAGTTTACCCTGCCCCACAGTGAGGAGCCATTAGATCTACCTCATGCCAGAAGTTGACAGATTGTGTGCGACTCTGCTCTGAGCGCTGTGGTGGTGTAAGGCAGGCTGGAGGCAGCCTTTGCAGATCCTCTTTTATGAGCTGCAACGAAGGCGCCTTTGCAATCTTAGCTTCAGTGTTTTGTTTCCTCAATGGTCTAATGCTCTTTGGGGATGATGTGCATGAGTTGCAAGTGGGTTTGCTACTTGTGATTAAAATGATCATCCCAGACTTGTAGCTGATGATGTCTTTATGCCAACACTGGACTGATGCCCCTGTCTGAGCCTGCTGGTTTATAACATATGCATTGAGTGGGAAAGGGAACAAATTAAACAGTGTAGCTGTTGGATATTAATAAAAATAATAAGCTTTTCTATTTGGATTTTATTTTTTTTTAAAGCCAGTGGGCATGAAAACGTTGAATGTTTTATGGCCTCTCTGGGCCAATATGTGTATGTATTTCAAAAAGTAAACTTGCTTTCTCTGTGTCCCTGGGAGGTAGGGATAAGAGTGGAAGAGAGGGGGCAGTGGACCTAATCACATTGTTGTGGGGTCAAAACCTCGTGGCTTTTAAAGGCCCTTAATGTTGTCCAGCTGCAAATTAAAGAGGGAAAAAAAAAAAAAAAAAAAAAAAAAGAGAAAGGAATTAGGGCTGTGGAAGTGGAAAGAATGGAGTATAGATATGTGGTTGTGTGTGGGCTAAAGAACAGGGAGACCAGATTTTAATTTTCCCCCTATTTTTATCCCCCACGCCCTTACTCTGGAGCTAATCCCTGGGGCTCGGACGGGATTTCCCCGCGGCGTTCTCGCGGCCGCTGCCCCCCCTCTTCCCGCCGGGGCGGGCTGCGGTGTCCCCGGGCCGCCGGGGCAGGAGGGATGTGGGACTGTCCCCGCGTGTCAAAGGTCCATTACCTGATTGCCCTCCTCGTCTGCCAGATTTTTATCTAGATCACTGGAAGTGCCGCGGAGGCTGCGCTCCGACAACCAACCGGCCACCTTCTTATCGGGGGCTGTCTAGGCAGGGGAAATTAGGGAGATCCACGGCGGGAGGGATTCCTCTTGCTCGTCCGGGGTGGGGTGGAGGGTGGGGGTAAAAAGGAAACAAGAAAAGCCCTAGCAGAGGAAAGAAAAGTTTATTTTGGTTGTTTGTGCGTGCCCGCTGTTCTGGCATGTGGCTACCTTTTTCCTCGCACAGAACGGGGCTGTTTGATGAAGTTTGGAGCTGAGGAAACTTAGGGTTTGTTGCCAGGACGGTTCGCAGTACTTTGTGGAGAGCAAGAGCTAACAGTGAGACCGACAGAGTGAGTGACAAGTTGTTTACAGGTTTCCTTGAAGGGGCCTCTGCTATATTTCAATCTGTCAAAGTTGCTTTTCTTCCCTCAGAACAATGCCTGATTGTTGTGCGGGGTGGTTTGGGTATTTGTTTCCCCCCTCTCCCCAAAGAGAAAGAGGGAGAGAGAAAGCGAGAGCGCGGAGAGGGAAGGGGGGTGGGGGGAGAGAGAGAGAAAGGAATGAAAATTCTTCGGAGCACAAATGCCTTTGGTAACATGTTTATGTGTGTAATCTCGCCCCCCCCCCCCTTCAACTCCGAGAGAGTTGATAACTATTTCAATTTAATCACTCTGCTCTTGTTCTATCTTCTTTCTCCACTGATCTTCCTCAGCGCAGGGGATTTGCTCCTGGTTTGCCGTTTGAGGTGGATTGCCGGGCTTTTTGGGTTTTTGTGGTAGTGGTTTGTTGGTTTGTTTTTTTTTTTTCTACCCCCCTCCTTTCCCCCAGCAGCAGCCGCCTCTCCCCCTCCCTCCCTTCCCCCCCCAGGTTTTAGGACATTGAAGGGGTTGACTTTCCCCGTTCTGCCGCGGTGGCGGCGGGAGAGCAGGACCGGCAGCGCGGGGACCGGCAGCGCGCGGCGGCTGCCCAGCGCCTCGCGGCCGCGGCGGGGGAGCTGCGCGAGCAGGCTGGCTCGCGGCGCGCTGCTGCCCCTTTAAGAGACTGGTCAAGGAGTCCTAGCTCTGAGCGAGCCGGGAGGGAGGGAGGGGAGGGGAGGGAGGGAGAGAGGGAGGGAGGGAGGCAGGCAGGCAGGCAGGCAGGCAGAGAGAGAGAGAGAGAGAGAGAGAGAAAATCAATCGGTTTTAGAAGGTTTGGACTCACTTGACAGGTTCAGTTGGAGGCGACCATAGGTGGCTGCTGTGACAAAGGGAAATTGTGCTTTTCCAGCATGCTAACTGACCCTGATTTACCTCAGGAGTTTGAAAGGTGAGTCGAGTTGTTGGGGCGGGGGGGCCGCTGCCTTTTGCCTTGGGGGGTGTGCGTGTGTATTACCCCCTTTTTTTTTTTTTTGTTTGTTTTGTGGTTTGTTGTTGTATTTTAAAATATTTTTTCTTTTTATTTTCTTTTTTTTTTTTTTAACTGTATTTACATGAGCACGCGTGTTTGCGCGCCTGTGCGCGGTTGGGCTGCCCACGGTGCAGGCTCGCACGGACACACGGGGGACGGGCGCGCAACTCCGGCGCTTGGCGGCAGGCCGGGGAGATGCTCCTCCCGGTGTCCTGTGCCCCCACCCCCCGATTCCTGGCGTTACCTTGGCTATTCAGACGGCGTGTCGGTGGGGTAGGGGCGGGGCGGGGAGCCCCGTGCTTGCGGCGGGCGCCGCCGAGCCCTTCTCGCAGCCACCCCGGCGAAGCGCTCGCGGCGCGCAGCTCTTTTCCGCTGCGTCGGGGGCTGCCGTGCCCTCCTGCAGCCCACCATAACCGTCCCGCCGTGGTACACTGAGCGAGCTGCCTTCCCGGGCAGCACCTCCCCGCCCCTATCCGGGGACTCCCCGGTCGACACAGGATGCCCGGTGGCGGGCGAAGCAGGGGGTTCAACTTCCAACCTCGCCCTCCCGTCAAACTTGGGAAGGCGCTCCGCCGAGCACATGATCTTTTGTTGATCTAGCAGGAGCGATTATTTTTAGGCAAGTTAATATCCCAGCCCTCTGTCAGGAGAACATCCTTCTGCCTGAGGACATGAGAAAAGGGGGAAAAAAGGGAGGGGGGCAAAAAAAAAAAAAAAAAAAAAAAAAAAAGTGAAACTCGTGCCTCCCAAGTTTTGGCCGCCGCCTGTCGCGGAGTATCAGGAGCGGGGTTTGGGTATGACGTAGAGGAGCCCCTCTCCCCCTGCCCGAAGCAGAAGCCTTTCCTGCTTGGAATTAAGTTTTTGCTGTCACTGGCGACGGCTGGTGACCTCCGATAGTTTTCGTCTTTATTTCATATGAGCTGGCGCACCTAAGAGATTTTGAAGCGTTTTCTCAGGCGTTTGTACCCGCGTCCATTGATGATCTGGCATCCCTTCCCTCTGGCTTCATTTTTGAAGGTTATTAATAGTCACTTGTGCGGCTGCAGTAAACAATCCAAACTTTCATTTCTAAGTGGTAAATAAAAGAACGCCAGGATGCGCGTTACTTAGGTTTTTCTCATCTTCGTGAAAGCTACCTCCTGTATAAACATTTGGTTGTATCTGACTATGCAATACAAGCTAGGTGCTAGACCAGCTGGTTAAAAATATGCTAAGTCAAGCTGTTCATCGTTCAAACCTACTGAATTTGATAGTAAAGGCATAGAAAAGAAGACAAGATAAAAACATTTTAAGTGGGACGAGGAACACTCATGCAGAGAAAGGGAAGGAAAGAACGTTTGAATTGAAAGATGGGAGAAAAATAAAATAGGGAAATGCAGATTAGAACTATTTTAACGCTTGCTATTCTTATGCTGCAACTAGAACACTTCCTTACTAGAAAGTGGAATTGGCGTGATTGCAGGGTTGTTGTTAATACAATTAATTTTCCAGACCTGCTTGGAATACTTGGTGTTTATCCTTGGTTTATCATCAATAACAGAACAAAATTGGTTTTGTGCACGTGCATTATATTAACTTAGTTCAGCTACCTGAGGAAGTGGTTACTGTTTCTGGTGTTGAATCTGGTCTGTCATCATGATGATGCATTTGTCTTGTTCATACAATATAGTATTTCATGGGCTTCATTACGATCATGCATATAAGTTTATAAAAGCAAGCGCTTTTGATTATTCTTTGAACTTTGTGATTAACTGAATACTTGTAAACTTTGTGAAGCAGAGCGAAGTCCTTTCATTTTTCCTGTTGAGGGACTTTCTGAAAAAATCTGAAGTCTCTCTGCAATATAAATATATCCATATAAATTTTACATATAAATAAATATTTGTGAACAAAACATCCTCCTTAGAAATGGAACAAGCTTCTCCACTCTCCTCCCCCCTGCATACATTTCATTTTCAGAGATCCCAGCTTTGCTCTTGTAAACATTCTAGTTAAATAATCAATACGCTGCTCTCCTTTTGCTGTGCGGATAATAGCAAGCAGTAGAAATGGGAAGCGATAAAAACAAACCTCAGAACGTGTAATTTATTTTTTTTTCTTTTTAAATTTCCCTTCTGAAGTTGAAATTGGTAATACAAACCAATATCTGTTAATCATTACCATTTGTTTACATTGTGTGTGTTTGACTACAGTTACACACACATACACAGATACTGTCCGTGTAATGTATGTGTTCATCAGAAAACAGCTATGAGGATGCACTTTCTCTTACACAGATGCACAGACCCTCAGACACACATGCTCAGAGAGTTCATGTCTGTATGTGTGCATGATGCACAATTATTATTTTCAGACACTTATGGCAGATTATATTCTCACAATCTCGGTAAGCAGAGTTCATGGAGCACATTTCTGCAGTCGCTGGGGTCCAGCACGTTGGTTCTGCACGACTGACTTCATTTTTGTTACTACTGTCCATGTCCCACTACTCCCTTTTAAACTTGAATACAGATTACAGGGAGGCAAAGATTTATCAGGTGAAGTTGTTTGCAGTTCAGGTCTCAGAGCGTCTGTGTATATCTCAGGAGGTTACTCTTCTTTCCGTGTCATCTTTCCCATGATGTTTCAGTGTATTCTGGTAAACTGCAAACAATTCAGAAACTTTCAGTCACCTCAACTGAAGGGATCTGGATCAAGGGGACTTCTCTTGTATGTCTCTGTCTATTATGAGGGACCATTTACGGTACACAGTTGGAATGAAAATGAATCCTCAGTGTCAGATGAATAAACATTCATTAATTCATTCAGCATCACTAGTAAATTGCAGTAGGTTTTGTGAATTAGCATGTATAATTAATTACCATACCAAAAATGTGAGGGTTTTCATCCTTTCCTGAGAAGCTACTTGCATGTCTGTATTTCTGTTTGTGGCTGTTCGGCTACTTTATTGAGGAGCATCAGAATGCATACACTGAGGGGGATGCTGTGTGCAGAAACGTAGGAAGAAATTATAACTGGGATCTCCTCCGTTTGTTACACAGGGAACGGATAACTTCTGGGATGTACTTTGTGGTCTACCTGTGGCACGCTGAATTTGTTTTAAAGATCTCAAAGAGAGTAACTGTTTTGTTTGGGTTTCCTTCTTCCTTTTTTAAATTAAGATGAGTCATTATATTTGAATATAACAAGTATGGACACAATAGAAAGTTCACTTCATTGAAGAAAAGATAAAGGCAGTGTGGCCAGAAACATAGTGAACAGCTGTGAAATTTACAGAATGATAAAATCTCAGAAATGTTCAACATAAAGTTTTAATGTCTTAATAAAATCTGGTAAATGAAAAATAGATAAAGTGACTGCTTAACAATGTCCCTAGTGTATGGAATGTTCTTAAACCCAAATTAATTACTGCATATTTACATTTCTCTGTAGACTGAGAGGCTGTGCTAGGCATCTGAGCAGTGACATCCTCTATCTTTTCCTTTCTCTTTCTCTTTTTCATTCTTCTCTTCTTCCTTTTTATTTTTAAAATTATTTTCAACATGCCAATTCAAGGAAAAGGGGTACGCAGTGTTTGCGGGAGGAAGAAGGATGGATTAGTGGTTCCATGGGGAAAAGAAGTAGGAGCTGGAAAAGACAAAAGGCGTGGATGGGAGCAGTAGGGATGGGGACAGTAGATCAGGTTTAACAGTTACAGTCACTAGTTTTGTGCACTCAAAATGTTCTCCGTGTTAGTGAATAGCTTGTAGAAAGGAAAGGCTCAAGGATGTGTAAAGCAAGCCTCTGCTGGGAGGAAAAAAATATACTTAGCTGCTTAACTGCTGCACTGCACGAGTCATTTCAGACTCCCACTGAATTTATTTTGGGATTGTACCAACACTGTCAAATGGAGAAATCATTTTCCTAAAAGGAAACTTTGCGTATTCTGAAGTGCTTTTCTTAGCTAAAGTTACCCTAAAAGCTTTCTTCTTCTCCTGTGTTTGCTGAGAATTTTGGAGAAACACTAACACCTTTCTATTACCCAGTTTGCTCAGAATTACGCTCCCCTCTCCTAAAATCTACCTGTAGAAGTAAGAGTGATTATTCCTTCATTTAAAAGAAAACAATGAGATTTCTGTAATACTGGGCTTGAATAGCTTTTTTACCTTCCACTGAGATGTTTTGAGAAAAGCACTTTATTGCTTACGCTTGTAGTTCTAGGGGGTCTGGGATCTGGAGAATAAATACAGTGCCAGTTAAAAGTTTCAGATACTGGCTTTTTGCAGTGACATGATTTAATTTTTCGGAAATAAGGCAGAAGGAATGAATGCATTTGTAGACTCATTAATGTCCCATGTGCACTAATTTCATTTGTTGTGCTTATGCTTAGCCAGGAAGAAGTTGACTGTTACAGATGATAGATTTTAATGAACATCTCAATAATTTACCAGTTGCCTAAATTGTGCGCTAGACTCGGAAGGCAAAAGCCCAAATGAGAGAGCTGATGAGTGACACACCAGCCCGCACAATTCAACTGCTGTATTCATCGCACTTGAATCAAATCGGGAGTTTGGCATTACTAATTCTGGGTGGCTGGCTCATCATATGCATTCAAGGAGTTAATTAAAACACACACAAACACATACACACACTCTCCCACCAAGCATCTTGTGATGTTTATGTGCATAGTGTGTTTGATTGGTACCTTTAGATAGGAGAGGAATTGTTTTTCCTTCTCTTGCTGTCCAGAAATCTTAACTATATGACTAGTTTACAAAATATTTGCTACTTTTCAGGGAGCTTTTAACAACCATTTAGGGCTTTATCATTTAGGAGGCATACAATACCTAGTTGAGTTAACTTAAATGTGAAGCTCCCTGAAAGGATACCCATATGTCCGTGTGGTATGATCTATCTGTAGCTGTATAAAATGCATTTGTACAATGTTTATACAGGAAAAGGAGCATCTCCTCCTAAGGTAGATTTATAGTTTCTTCGTGTGTGTTTCATACTAAAATCTCTTAATGTTGAATACCTGCATGTGTACATGTCAGATACCTTTGCATTCACAACTCTGGTAGAAGTGAGTCTTGACATCCTCGTTTTGTTGTTTTTTGTGGGTTTTGGTTTTTTTTTTTTTTTTTTTTTTTTTTAATTAATTTCTTACTCAGGCCTTGTTATAGTATAATTGTATGTGGAGGGAAAAAACATGTCATTAAGTTATACCTCTACACATTGGAAGTCTTCAATACCTGGCAATTCTGCTACTGTAGTCGAGAAAGAAGCACTCACAGCAATTAATCAATTGCTGTAGTCTGTTTCTGCCTATGGCAAGGAGTTTAACAAGTAGCATTGTTAGACGCAAAGTGCTTTTACTTTTTAAAGTATCTGTGATTTTTTAATTGAACTTGGAAAATGTATGAAGTCTTCTGTACTTCCTACAAAAGGTAGGATTGTGTTGAATTTGAGTATGATAAGAACCACACTATAAATTAAGCAAATCCTCATCACATTGTATCATCTAATTCATAACTGCTTGAACTTTTGAAACAGGTTACGTTTTTTTCTCTTGAGCTTTAGGCTTTGGGCAGTGGGCAAGTATGAGCAGTTGTGTGTGCTATATCTGATGAGGATACACAGTATTTGTACCTTTTGCATCTCCTTCCACAGGCCCTGCTGCTGTCAGAGGACATAAAGTTTTCACCCACGCTTTTGCTGAGGGTTATGACGCTAGCCTGCAGTCTGCCACTCGTCCCACCTCTCCCACACCCTACCATGGGGCTAACTTAGTCCCAGTGGCTTGTGCCTCGTCTGGGGCGGGGGCTGGGCTTTTCCTGTGGCCAGCGGGGAGCCCCTCACTGTGCAGCCTCTGCGTGAGAGACGCTACTTGTCACCTCCGCACCAAGCCCAGCCTTCGCCAGCCTGAGGAGGCACAAGTCTAAAAGTTGTTCCTGAGCCCTCATGTCCCTGTGACAGTGTGAAGCTCTGCGCGCGCGCGGAGAGAGCAAATTTTGACAAGATTTTGGAAGAATTTTGATGAGCACTGCTCGCAGGGGCCATGGTACTTGAAGTGAAAGTAAGGAATGAATGGAAATTGTGAGATGTGCAGTGGGACTTCAGAGAAGCTGTCTGTCTATTTTTAGGATAGGTGCAAATGTTATTTATTTATTTAAACAGCAAAAGAAGGAAAAGAGAAAGACACAGGTTGAATTTTGTTGCTAGAATCCTCGGGCGTTAATATAAGGGTCAGGAGCATTAGAGCTGCTGCTGCCCATGGTATTGATGGGGCGATGGGGGCAGGAAGGAAAGGTGGGTTGGTTTGTTTTGAAGGAAATTTGTGAAAATTTTCCTAACCCCTTGTTTTTGGTCTGGCGTGGTACTTCTCTTCAACTTGTCCTTTTGTCACCGTGTTTCAGAAAAATAAAAGCCAACTTGACAATTATGATTTTTGACTTGTAGAACTCTCAAGAGTTGAAGTGAAATTTAGAAAAAGCTTGGGGCTTGTTTTGAAAGTTTGAAATGGCTTTGACCTTGTTTCCCTTAAAGGTAGTGTGGGATTAATCAGGTAACATGTCTCAATTCTCAGATTGTAGTTACATTTGCTGCTTTTAAAACGGGTGTAATGTACCACATTACCTTTTTAATTTTTTAAGACTTTTTTTAAAGACCAAGTATAGAAATTCATATCGACAGCTGCTCTTTGAGATCCAAAATTATTGTATTTTGTTTCACCATGTACTTCTGCTTTTGTGTTCTCTCAAGTTTATAGAGACTGTCTTCATTGTGTTCTATTTTTCTCCTAGGATGTGAGTGCATGCTGTTTGATCTAAATACATCATAAAATATTACCTTAGTGATGTGGTTTTGTGTATGTTTTACTCCTATTACTACGTTTTTATTTCTGTCTTGCTAATCTTAACGTGATTCTATTACTTTTGGAGGGAAACATAAGTAGAATGAATAGAAATTTAATTTTCTTGTCTGAATAACCAGAGTTGATTTTAGTGGTGTGTGAGGGTATGCGCTAATTCTCCCGTAGTTAAGACCGTTATTTGCATCTCATGTTCCTCATGAACCTTTGTAGCGCTAGAGAAAAACGGCCTAGGAATGGAATGTATTTTAAGTAGAGAGAAACCCATAGAGTTTGTCACCCCTTGGTTTCTTTGGTGTCGAATGTGATATTTGAAAAACGTGAGAATGAAGGAATGCCCCACGTTTCAATTAATTCATTTCTCAGATTGGACATGGACAAAGCTAATGCATCTGGCAGTGAGCTGGAGTTACTTGCTATTGCCTACTCAATAGACAACGCAAGACTAAGAGTGTGGAAAATGTTCGTGGTTCCGAACAGTTTTTAATTTTGTTTTTTTTTATCCATAGTTACATGAAAAGATTTCACCACAGTTTCTTTTGCCAATTAAAACAGTGAGCCTAAAAAAACCCGCGGAAGTATGTGTACCCATATGTACAGACGCATTCGTGTTTGTTCTCTGGAGAGTGGCTTGTGCATTTACTGGGCTTCATGATGCTGCGTTATCTTCAGTTTGGGAATCCTAAAGACACCGCGCTTTAATAGAGTGTGATGCAGCTAAAATTAATCACAATCTGAGAGGCCAAACTCCATCTCTATACAATTTTTATAATGCTAAGACATTCCTTGTTTCAAGAGAAATACTTCCAGCCCTTCATTAAAAATTCTATGGTGTCCTCTCACCTTTTTGGGTGGCCTGCCTGAGTTAGGGTTAAGGCACTTCAGCAGAGCTTCGTGCTGGGAGGGAGCATTCAGCTTGCTGTAGTTCTGCCCATGCTGTATTTGACTGTAGAGAAGTTACCTATTTTCAGAGAAATTCACTTGGTGAAACAAGACTGAAAACATTTTCTCCAAATGTTTAGTCAAGTTTCTATTCATAAGGTTTTCTCTCTAAATGTTGATGCTGTGGCTTCACTGGGGCAGAGACATTTTTTGATAGAAATAAGATGTGTGGGAAGGTGATGGGTTGGGAATGGTGGAGGGAAGGATGTTCTTACCCATTTGGCATGTCTATTAACAAACTAGGTCATTTTGTTGTGTTGTATTTACATGACTTGTTCCTGTGCTGGTGTGAAATGTGAATCACCAAAACATGATGATTATTAAAAAAAAAAAAAATAAAAATGAAACAAAACTGAGAACTGAAAGGCTAAATGAAATCAAACGAAAACAGAACGTGCAACATTATTCTTTTGGTAGAGTTGCTGAGTAAAGTCAAATAGGTTTCTTTTCCATGTCTGTTAAATCTATGCTGGCTTCTGAGTTTGAAAATCACAGGGACATAGAAAATACATTTCTGCATTGAAATTTGGCCTTTGGTTTGTCTTTTTCTCATGGTTTTTGGAGATTTAAATAGGTATCTATTCTGTTCAATGTGTTGTAATGAAGGCTATTTAGTCTTGTCTTTGTTGAAACTGTATGGGCATCAAGTTGATTTTGGTTTTGCAACTCAAATTAGAATTTGGCAGGATTTCTCAGTGGAAGGCTCTCATCCTTTGCTTATGTTTTATGAGTTACGCTCACTTTTGCTGTTCTTGCCTAAACTCTGAAATGAATTGTGTGATTCGGGAAACCATGCTACGCGTGGTGTTTGCATGAAATACTGTGCAAAGTATGGGAAAGATACTGCGCCACTCAAGTATGCCATGCATCTCTGTTATAGATAGTCTGCATGTGTATTAGTGTCATTGATTTAGTGTGTTTTTGTAGAGTGCAAGCATCCTGAATCAGGACCCTATTATGCTCGTCACTGTACAAACACACAAAAAAGAAGGTTTCTTTCCATTCCACAGAGCAGCCTTTGTGCTTAGAGCTGAGAGTAATATCAATGTGTCTTTGTATGGGGAAAATTCAGAAACGGAGAGTAGGTAAGAGATCCCTACCATGGCTCATGAATGAGATTTCAGTCCTGAAGCCATGCTTTAGAATTCATAAATTGAGCAATGTGTGTGCCCATATATAATGTCTGTACATATTTTCTGCACATGTATGTAGAAGTTGTTTTACTGTTAGAAGTACTGATAATATTAATAGATTTATGTTTACTATAAAGTCTTTTGATTAGGAATTCAGAGCATTTGGAAACCATTACTATACAAATCATGAAGATTTTTGTGCTCTTTAGGCTGAGAAGCAGGATTAGTCTCAAGCTGTAGATGAGAAAATTGTCACAAAATCATTTGCATGGGTGAGTATAAAAAGTAGAGATGCTGACTGCTAGGCCTGTTTTTTAACCTCAAGACCCTCCTTTTCCTTCTTGCGATCCTCAGAACTGCAAATTATAGACTCCTGTCTCACCAATTATAATTTCTGAAGGTTTCATTCTAGCAAGATGAACTACAATATTCAAATTACTTAAATATGTAAAATAGGGACTTTGGAGTATAATTAATAATATAATGTAAAGAAATATTTACAGCCCCAGCTGCATCAGTTAGGGCTGGGAGGGAATACTGTCTGTAGTCCCTGCAATTATCTGAGTGTGCT
Source organism: Picus viridis (assembly GCA_033816785.1). Classification (NCBI taxonomy): domain Eukaryota; kingdom Metazoa; phylum Chordata; class Aves; order Piciformes; family Picidae; genus Picus; species Picus viridis. The sequence goes on from CM066568.1 coordinate 8,792,743, forward strand.
TCTAAACTAGCTGCCTACCTGGAGGCAAGTTCAGAGAGCTGGAGTCAGTAGCAGACCCATGGTGCTTTAGCAGCAAATTGAGAGACAGTGTGTGCTGCTAACGGTCAGGTAGAGTTTTCATCCTGGAGAACAATTACCATATTCAGCCATATGTACAAGAGCAGTATGTTTTATAAGCTACAGACCAGGCACTAGGGAAGTCCAGTAAAAAAATCTTCACATGGAGACTATTAATGTGAGGAACAGAGTCTACTGAAAGCAGCAATGTAGGCAGCCACAAGCAAGCAAACCAACTAGCTTAAAAGGAGAAACCACACTGCAGAACACAAAATGCATTGTGATTCTTACCCACATATTTGACATCTGTTTTTAAAATGTGTGACAGAGATCCAAAACAAAGAAAATGATATAGGCTTATTAATAGGGAGGAATTACTTTCTTTTTCATGATAAAAGTTCTTCTAATATGTGTTTTGTTTTGATTTTTTTCTTCATTTCCAACTGTATGCTCAGTAAAAATAGAGCTGAATAACTGAGTCCTGCAGGTAGATTTTCATCTAGCCTGTGTTGCATCTCTTACTACACACTGTTGAGAAACATTCTAGGAGTCCTAGCTGGATTTGATCTCTGTAGCCTATGAATATTGTGACTGAGCTACTAGCTTGTTTTCTTTGATAAGCTTTCTCAGGGAGACTACTTTCAAGGTAATGGTTTATAATCAGGTATGTTTCAGTGTTTCAGTAGTAGTTATTCAGCAGTGTGTTCACAAAGACCTTCTTCCTGTGATAGGGCCAGTCAAGGCATCCTCTTAAAAAAAAAGTGTCCATTCGTTCTGTTTGGACTCAGTGGCACCGAGTTCAGTGTCAGGTCCTAAAAATATAGGCCTCGTTAATGTGCTGCTTATCCCTATCAAAAGGGCTGATATTTTTCACCCTACTAAACCAGGGTGGCATGAAATGGTGACTCAGGAGGAGATCATTGAGCAGAAGCCTGACTTCCCTTAATCTGCAGGAAAGTTCTATCAGTTGCAATGCCGCCAACATTTCTAAAGCGTCAGGAGAGATTTCTGCAGGCTTCTGCAAATCTGTAGACTTCAGAAGTTCTGTGTCGGCGTGCTTTAAAGACATGTTAACTCTCTGCTCATCCTAAACATGTATCCCTGGCAAGATTAGAATGATCAAAATGAAGGTGATGAAAATGTATCTGAGTTCTGCCAGGGCTAACATCTGGGCTTTAGTGGACTTGGCACTGTACACAAAATCAATCTTTGTTTTGAAACTGTGCATTTCCTAAGGTACCAATTCCCAGTTGTGGCCATCAAGGTCTTAAGAGTGGCTGCTGCACAAGAAATGCATTCTTCCAAATATGCATTTGTTTGATAACCTCAGTTGTCAAAAGTGTGACCTCTGTTAATTTGTCACCAGGCAAATTATTGTCACCACTTCCCAGATTCCATGAGAACCCCAGGCAGAGGGCAGACCCCCATGCTGGTAAGCATTTCTGGTTTTGCTGTTTGTGGTCATAAACAACCTACTTACAAATGAGTTGACGAAGGTACCTGCAACTGAGATGACTTGACATGGGTTGTCCAGCGTAATAGCAGCGGACTCAGCAGTGGATTCTTGCAGGGCTCGCTGACTTCCTCTAGGGCCAATTCCACCAGAGCAGCATGGACCATCTTATATTTTCATACTAAATAAACTAAATGAGTATCAGATAAGAAAGAGACTTACTGTTGAAATGATTTATAGAATTTCCTTCTTAATATTTATGAGAGTAAAAGAAGGTTAATGATGATGATGGTGTTATATTTGGGCAGAGCCTGACATGGAAGATTGTATTTTTAAAAGCTATAAAAAAAATTAGAGCATAATAGAAGTTAGAACAGCATTTTTTTAAAAAAGGAAGATAAATAAAATAGCTTTTTTAACATACATTTGCAGTCTATCGAAAGGCCATCCAAAGTACTGATACCAATTTAAGAAGATGATCTTTTGCCTTAATTATACATCTGGGAGATATTAGCTGAACATTTTGTGGAGAACTGTGAATACCTTAGCTGCCAGTTGTCTAAAATGCTGCTAATGATGGCTTCAGTGCCAGTGTTTTGATGGCTAGAACCTAGGCCTGAATATGAATACAAAGAACTCAATCTAAAAAAAACACGTATGTGCACACACTTTTTATACAAAACAGATTTCTGCCATCTGTTTGGCACTTAGCTTTTTAACTATAGGCTCTGATATGAAAGGGAGCACTGTCCAGGTTATGAATGGTATCACTTTTGTTGGTACCTTAGAAAAATCATGGTGTTTTTAGAAAGCTTGTGTATCCAGTGGTCTTCTTCAGTGGAATAATGAAAACAGCTGCCTTAGCCAAAGTTTTATGCCTTCCATCATTCCGATGGCAGCATCTCCTTGCCCTTGCAAGAGGGATTTTGTAGTGAAGAAAAGTTTCACTTCTGTACCTCAGCATTTCCAAGTGTATCATAGGAGTTTATATGAGTGGCCCTTAGAACTGACACCCCAGATGGTTTATGACACAAAGCACTGTTTGCTTAGGAATACGTTGTATAGCAGAGTCTGTTGCCCAAGCACTGCAGAGCGTGTCAAATCAGCATGGAAGTTAATGGACCAAAAGCCCTTCTGAATTTAACACTTTCCCATTTGATCTGAATTTACAGCTTTAAACCAGAACCACAGTCTTCCTTTAGTAGTTCAGTCATAGAAAGTAAAATTGATAGCATAAATTGTTGGCATGTAATACAATCATTTTGACCCAATATATCTGTTTAAAGATATGGAATGGATGAGACTGACTAAAATCTTTTGTAAAAGCCTGTTCATGAAATATATTTAAAAATTTTGGATGTTAAGAGGAACTTCTGGTGTGTATTAATTTGGTATGCTGACCAGTCCATGTTTTACTCTGATATGTTAAGCAGAAGAAATTGCACTGTACGAAAAATCAAAAATCTTTGGATCTTTCATTCTTTGTTAGCAAATATTGATTTACCTTTGTTAGATTTATCCTTAAAACATGTGCAACAAAATATGTTTCTTCTTTGCTTTTCTTCTTTGAAAGGGTTTGATAGTATTTTCCCTTGGGTGCACGTTTGGAAAAAGATGACGAAAATGCAACCCCCTGCATGTAACAAAGCCCTTGTGTTTGGCCATCCATTTAGTGCCGTGTCACATTAGTACTGCATTGTTAACACCTTTGGACAGGGCTAAAGGTTCCTTGCTGCTGCGTCTAGAGAGCTGCTTGTGCCAGATCGTAATATTGCTGGATGCTTTTCTCAATAATTGTACTTTACATTTAAAAGTGGGGCTGGATTGTTTGCTCCTGAATTGTCAGGAGGGTGAATAGAAAGACTAATTGTTATTTACACTCTCATTTTATAAAGATTTCCTTTTTTTCTGTGCTACACGATCTTGAGAAAGCACAGCTTTTAAACTATTACATTTTATTTGCCTGAGTCTGCCTTTATGTGATCATCCAAGATGATGAAAGAAAGATTAAGTTGGATCTCTGTGGATAAAGTGATAATAATACTGGAAACTGAAAAGCTTCTGCATAGTTTTAGATGAATCATAATGTACAGACAGCAAAAATCTGACTTCTTAAAAAATGTGCGTGCATTAAGTCTTAACAGTGCTTAATAGCCCTAACAAGCTAATAGACTTGCAGCCCTCTATTATGCCTGTACTGTTTATCCATCCCTCCAGTCTTCTCCTTCCTCTCACCTTTTCCCAACAAGCAATTTGGCATCCTTTCTACAGTTTTATTTGGAGGCCTGTTATTCTCACAGGTAGAGTTGAAAACAATAAACCTTTTAAACTTAAGAAAATTCTCAGTCCCTCTGAGTGGTCATCCAGATGGAAAAAAAAGGCAAGCCAGTTCTCCAGCCACTGTCACCATGCCTTCCCATAGCAACTCTACTGAATTGTCTTATTAGAGAAACAGTTCTTCATGTTGCATGGGTTTCATCAGGAGTGGGAAATAGCAGCCTATCTACTCTTCAGCATTAGTGATTACACAAGAATAAGCTCCTGTATTCAGGGATGATTGAGAAGGAGTTCTGTAAGAAGCATTATGAGTTAATTCATAATGAAACCTTTGCTATTCAGGCCTTGCGTTCTTGGAAATTTCAGAGAGGAATGTCTCTTTGAACAGTGTCAACAGTTTGGTAATTTTCTTTGCTTCCCCTCCTCCTGTCTTTAGGTAATACAATCGTATTTATTGTCAATTTATGTTCTGCAGATTCCTCTAATCTGCTTTGGTTGGAAGGGAATTCTGGAGTTAGTTCACATCAAGGTATATTTGAGATGGCAGTTGGTGGTGTGGGAGGAAGGCCTGGGAGAAGGAGGAGGTAGAGGGTATAAGAGTGCAGCTACAATTTTAAACAACCTGCAGTTGTCCCCCTTTTTATTAAAATGCCAGCTTTCATGCCAGTTCCCTGAACTGTTTAATTTGATCTACACTGTTAAGATTTAGTTCCCTCATGCTGTTAATAAGAACTGAACCTTGCTCTCTCTCTTCTTTCTTTTTGTTTTTCTCCCTTTTTCCTTTCCACCACTAAAATTCTAGTTGTGTTGCTTCCTGGTCTCTTTCTTTTGGTTTTAAGTAAACTGTTGCATTGGCACCCTTCCCCTTAAATTTAGAGAGCTGACTTAGGAAAAGCTTGAGATCACAGAACTACAGTATGTTAGGGGCTCGAAGGGACCCTGAGAGATAATCTAGTCCAAACCCCCTGCAAGAGCAGGATCACCTGGAGCAGATGGAGAGGGTGGTTTGCAGAGGAGGATACCCTTGGTGGATCTGGTGTGGCTCCTTAGGATATTAAGCCACTTCAGTGTTTCCATCAAGATACAGTTGTGTTAAAGTTGGGAGGACGTTCAGAGGCTGGACTTCAATTCTCTTTGTGGCCTGGTCATAATCCAAAATAAAATGAGGTTCTCAATATGTAGCTGCCAAATGGCTATAGAGTATCAACCTGCCAGTTTCTTGGATGGTCTAGGTCCAGTGATGAGGGAAAGTGAGATCACACGTGTCAGTACGGGACTTGGAAGTCCCTTGAAGCAGTATGTGCCTTCCAGGGTGCCCTAGGTGCAGATTTGGAAGTCTCCAGAATGAAGTTGCTTCTCACATTTCAAAGGCTATATAACATCTGTATTTTCAAAGATTCTGGTGCTGTGTTTAGCATGGAAAGCAGGAGGAAAGAATGGATGTGTGTGTAGGAAGAGTGCATGATTTTTGTAAAGAAATGAAAAATTGTGTGTGAAAGAATTGCATGTGAGTCAGCTAGTGCAGAAAACTCGTGTCCTTTTAATTGTCCTACAGTTCTAAATGTGTTTCATAGTTTGGCTCATGCATGTTTGGAAATACACCACAGTGCCTTGTGGCAGCCCGATTCTCAGGAAATGAGTTGGATACTCTTACTAGTAGTCTTAGAAAAGAGGAGAAGGACTGAGTGAGTCGAGAGAGCAGCGTTCATCCTCATCTCCAAAGCTTTTTATACTGGCTCTTCTGCATCCCTGGGTAGTAGGAACATCACGGGAAGTTTGTTCTTCCTTTGGCTCTGCATTATTGCATGAATAAACACGCAGGGGCTATGCTGGTCATTCGGCTCCCTTCCTTGAGCCCCGCATTGGTGTACGAGTGCTGGGCTCCTACCGAAAACAGTTCTGAGACTCTCATTGGCTTGACCTGGGCGTTGGATTGGGCCCATAAAACAGTAAGAAAATAAAGCAGAAGTGTTTCTTAGTGATTCCTATTAATGCTTTTCCTGGCATAGAGTACTGCAGATAATTGTTTTTAGATGGATTACAGTTGCATCTAACTGCTACATTTATTAGCTTTTTAAAGGAGGAACAACCAAACTGGACATATGGGGTGTTTGAAGTGTGATTGTGTGAGACTAAGACAGTTTCAGGAGAATAGCTTAAGTCGCAGGATATGTGTGATGCCCTTTGTATACAAGATGTGGGATTGTGGAATTTATTTTGCATACGCTGGTTTTCGCTGAGGAAGAATCCAGAATGCAAATACATAGTCATATTTAGAATATATGAGTAGAGCCTTGCTGCTATAGACTTCACTATGAGGCCTGATAGTGATGTGATCTCTGAAAATACTTCAGTTAAGCAGGTTTAATCCTTATTAACAGTAAGTTGCTTGAAACCATTTTGAGTCAAGTCTGAGAAGGAGTATGGTAGATTGAACTCACAAAGGCCAGCCCTCTTAGATTCTGAGCAGCTTTGACTCCTTTGAAGTTCTGTAGGTTTTGCTTTTGCTACAAGATCAGGACAGTCCAAAATAATTTTCACCTATCTTCATATTTTCCCACTGTAATTGACAATGTAATTTCCTCGTTAAAAGGAGATAGTACTTTTGGTTTTGTTATTATTTAGGTGTTGCCTCATGACTTGGGTAGAATATGTGGTAAAAGCAGATACTAAACAGTCTGCTTTTCTTAAGCCTTATTCTGGAGAGTTCAGGTTAAATGGTGTGTATGATTTGTCCACATTTTGGAATGTTTCCTGTTGACTTCAGTGTGATTTAACTGTGGATGACCGTCATCCAGAGTGTTTTAAGAACAAGGAAGACAGGAGAGGGCACTGCCTGTTTGACTGCTTCATTCTCATTGATCTAGAGGGTGGAGGGAAGGAATGAAGAGGCAGAGCTGCTTTCTTTTTTTGCTGCTGTTTTTTGGGAAATGTGTTCAAAGAACTGTTTTGGAAGATGATGGTGAAGTTGTTCCTACTATTTGCACTGCACGGCCAAAACATTGTGCTCTTGTATGAGGTAATAGCTGCGGTTTGTGGTGGCATTATGACAGCATTGGTTGGTTATGATGATTGCAGGAAAAATCCCAGATACATGGTAACGTATTTGCAATATTTTATTGTAGTGAAATACGGAAAATACAGCATAGCTTAGAGTCCCCTGGGACTGGTTTCATGTTTCAGGAATGAAGAAGCAGTTGTGCAAAATTTAAATGGGTGTACATGACATCGATGAAATTATAGATTTGGGCTTATTTTAGTATAATAGAGTAACTCTTTTTTTCAATGCCATTTGGTTGTTAGTAGGATGTATTTTACGTTGCTACTAATCCAAATTAGAAATTTGTCCTGTGAGGTAGAGGCAATAGTAAGTAAAAAGTAACATTGCTGCTGGGTGCAGTATTGATGGAACATAGGTAATACCTTACAGGTTACATAGTACAGCTGTTGAAGTCTACCTGAGTATCTAGATAGGCAAGAAGACCACAGACTTTCTTCTCAACATGTGATTTTGAGGTAAGGCACTCAGCATATTAAACAGAAAGAGATTCATACTGTCCCTTTACACACTTTTACTGGACAGGCTAAGTTCCTGTGGTTCCCAGCTGTGCAGAGAAGTTTGAAATTTTAAAACTTTTGATTGCCTCTTTGTTTACACAGCCTATTTTTGTTTCTTCTTTAATTCCTTTTCAGTTGATGGGCATTTCAAGTCTGAAAACTTGAATCATAGCTTTTATGAGTATTTTTAACTATTTTTAGTTTATTAAGGGAATAAAATTAAAGCAACACAATATGGCCATGATGCTCCAGAGCTCTAGGTGTGTAAAACTGCTTGTTATCCTATTTTTACAATTTTGTATGCCTGCTAGGTGTGTGGGTCCTGCAGCTCAAAACCTCTTTGATCTTTGATGTCTTCCGTTGTGTTCAGATGATCAAGCCTGAACTTCTGAATGTTTAGTGAGAGTCAGATGCAAGAGAGCACCGGTGATAAATGTTTTCAGATTGTATGAGAAACAAGTCCCAGAAAAGGTGTTTTGGAACAGTATGTCACTGTACCAGCAAATCAGCAGTGTTGTTTCCTTCATCGTCCCCCCCCTCCCCATTTTTATCCTTTTTTTATCATGAATTGCAGAAGACTACTCTAATGTTTAGAGAGATGAAACTTCTGCAGTATTTTCGTAATGCCTGTTGTTATGACTTGTTTCCTACAAAGCAAAGCAGGATCTACAGCAGAGATGTAATGAATGACCACAGTCAATTACTGTGATGAACAATTGATTTCTGGTTTTTGAAAATACATCCTTAATAATAATTTGGCTGAGATATCCTGTTCTTCTTTGTATGAGTTATACAGAGAAAGATGGAAGCCCGATACATGTTATTACTCTTACAGCTGTGTCAGTAATGATATAAGCTATATAGATGTGACAAATAGACTAGAATACATAATGGCGAAGAACTAAACTGAAGTGTTTTGCTTTAGGTAAATAGTGGCTCTTTTTCATATGTTTTAAAAAGCTGGACTATAAAAACATAATCTCAGAATAACTATATAAAAAAAAATCCCTTGACTAAAATCTTCAGAGATTTTTTTTTTTTATATGGTTATTCTGAGATTATATCTGCATGGCTCTTTTCCTGCTTTATATGGTGATTTGTCCAAATAGGTAGCATTACGTTTACTCTGTGCAAGAAAGAGATATTTAGGTTCACATTTTGTTTGTACAGAAATGTCCTTTTATGATGCAATAGGTAGTAGTTCTTCCCAGAGAGAGTCGTTTGCCATTGGAATGTGCTGCCCATGGAGGTGGTGGAGTCACTGTCCCTGGATGTGCTCAAGAGGGGATTGGACATGGCACTCGGTGCCATGTTCTAGTCTTGAGGTCTTGGGTCACAGGTTGGGCTTGATGATATTTGAGGTCTCTTCCAACCTTGGTGATAGTACCGCTACTACCAGACTACCAAAGCAGAATAGTTAGATTAACAAGGTATGGGCTTACAGAAAATCAGCATTCGTTAATTAGAAAAGGGATATATAATGCTGTAAAGTTCAAAATGGAGCACACAGAGTTTCTGTTAAAATCAACTGCAGCTGGAAATGTTGTGGCCTTTGCAGAGTTAGGCATCCTCCTCACATAGAATCAATAAGGTTGGAAAAGACCTCAGAGATCATCAAGTCTAACCTGTCACCAAACCCCTCATGACTAACTAAACCATGGCTTCAAGTGACACATCCAATCCTTTTTGAACACTTCCAGGGATGGTGATTCCACCACCTCCCTGGGCAGCACATTCTGATGGCCAATTACTTTTTCTGTGAAGAACTTTCTCCTCACCTCGAGCCTAAACTTCCCATGGTGCAGCTTGAGACTGTGTCCTCTTGTTCTGGTGCTGGTTGCCTGGGAGGAGAGACCAACCCCCTCCTGTCTACAACCTCCCTTCAGGGAGTTGTAGACAGCAATAAGGTCTCCCCTGGGCCTCCTCTTTTCTAGGCTAAACAACCCCAGCTCCCTCAGCTTCTCCTCATAGGGCTTGTGCTTGAGACCTCTCCCCAGCCTTGTTGCCCTTCTCTGGACACATTCAAGTGTCTCAGTGACCTCCTTAAATTGAGGGGCCCAGAGCTGGACACATTACTCAAGGTGTGGCCTAACCAGTGCTGAGTACAGGGCAGAATGACTTCCCTGCTTCTGCTGGCCATACTATTCCTGATGTAGGCCAGGATGCCATTGGCCTTCTTGGCCACCTGTGCACACTGCTGGCTCCTGTTAAGCCTAATGTCAACCAGCACCCCCAGTCCCTTTCTGCCTGGCTGCTCTCCAGCCACTCTGACCCCAGCCTGTAGCACTGCATGGGGTTGCTGTGGCCAAAGTGCAGCACCCGGCACTTGGGTTTGTTGAATGCCATCCTGTTGGACTCTGCCCATCTGTCCAGCTGGTCAAGTTCCCTCTGCAGAGCCTTTCTACCCTCTAACAGAACAATACCTGCTCCCAACTTGGTGTCATCTGCAAACTTACTAATAGTGGACTCAGTCCCCTCATCTAGATCATCAATAAAGATATTGAATGGGATGGGGCCCAACCCTGACCCCTGGGGGACACCACTAGTGACTGGCTGCCAGGTGGATGTGGCACCATTCACCACCACTCTCTGGGCTCGGCCCTCCAGCCAGTTCCTGACCTAGTATAGAGTGCTGCTGTCCAAGCCACGAGCTGACAGCTTGGCCAGGAGTTTGCTGTGGGGGACAGTGTGAAAGACCTTGCTGAAGTCCAGGTGGACTACATCCACAGCCTTCCCCACATCCACCAGGTGGGTCACCTGATCATAGAAGGAGATCAGGTTGGTCAGGCAGGACCTGCCCTTCCTAAATCCATGTTGGCTAGGCCTGATCCCTTGGCCATCCTGTAAGTGCACTGTGATTGCCCCCAAGAGGATCTGCTCTATAATCTTTCCTGGCACTGAGGTCAGGCTGACAGGCCGGTGGTTTCCAGTTTCCTCCATCTGGCCCTTCTTGTGGATGGGCATCACGTTGGCCAGTTTCCAGTCGTCTGGGACCTCTCCAGTGGTGGATCCCATCTGGTCCCATGGACCTGTGAGTATCCAAGTGGCTCAGCAAGTCCCTAACTACTTCCTTATGGACTTTGGGGGATTATACTGCTCCCTGACCCCATCTACCAGTTCAGGAGGCTACAAGGTGCTAAAGTCAAAAGGAGCTTTTAACTCTGGGGTGATACAGCCTCACTCTGCAATGCTTGTCTGCAAAATGTGGTGGAGTGAAAAAGGGAGTGGGAGAAGGGAATGGAAAGGGATAGAATACTATGCAAGTAAATTGTGTGAGATGTACACCTCACTGCCTTCTGTCCTGCTCTTTGCATAGTAAGGGGGTGGTGGACATGGTATTAGTCGTTTGGTTCCTGGATTTGTTTATTTTATCTTTTCTCTTTTTTCCAAGTAGTGGTCATTGGTCATTTGGTGTCGCTTCATTTTGTTTGTAACCAGGGTCAATGGGAGGGTTTGGCTGGCAATATATAGGGTGGGGAGGGTGCAGCTGGAAACATACAGGAGTGGAAAAAAAAAAAAAAAAAAAAAAAAAAAAAAAAAAGGAAAACAGAAGTTAGTTTAGTCTTTTATAAGGTGTACGGTTATAGAGGTTTTGAGATTTATCACTGAGTGGGAAAAAAAGTGTGAGACAGACCAAAGGAAGTAAACCTGTTTATTTGACTAGGCCTTCCCTTGACTTGGTATGCTATAATCATCTTTATGCTGGTTGTCTTTCAGAGTATAATTAGCCTGGAAGTGAATCTGGGTGGTGGGTGGTATGGAGTAGTTCTTCAGAAAAAAATAAATAAGAAAAAAAAGGTCTGCTGAAGACATGTCTTGTGTAGCTTTCCAGTTTTTTGGTTTAGACACTGTATGTGTAACTGCAGAAGTCAAAGTTGTCCAGAGAGAGTTCACTAGGAACAGTCTAATTGGAACATGTCCCAATTTATTACAATGACGATAAGTTTGTACTTCTGTTATGCCTTCTGCACTAATGTCTCAAGGTACTTTACAAATGTTAGGGGATTAACTTGCACAGTGCTACTGACAAATAGGTATTGTTACCGTCCCCTTCTACACACACAGTACCAAGGTGTACAACATCTCAGTTGTACAATGCCTTTGCCTGGAGAGAACTTAGGTTAAGTCCACCCCATGGTAGCCAGAGGTATGATTATAGTCAGAGGAAAATTTAGTACCTGTGTGCTCCTGAATGTTTGCAGCCCTTTGCTTAGATACATTCAGACTTGTTTTGGTAGACAAACTTGCAACTTTAGAGGGACAGGAGGCAAAGTTGTAATTAATTCCTTCTTAATTGGCATAGCAGTAAGTAATTCTGCTTAATCCATTCCTTGCTGTGAGGATGAATTAAGGCTAAACATCTGAATTGTAGAGAGAACAAGGGGAAGAGGGAGGGTAGACAGTGAAAGATGGGAAGAGGGGGAGCAGGCAGTGAAAGATGGACAGAAACAGACATTTCTTATGCTGTTGTAGGCACACGTTAAGAAATACCTACAAAATAAGACACCTTTCATATTTTTCCCTCAGATTGCATCTTGACTTAATTAGGTGAAATGCAAAGAAACAGACAATTTAGTTTGGAAAAATCCACTAAATCTTCCCTACCCCTTCATGTCTTTCATTCAGTCCGTAAGTCTCTGGAGTGTGAAATGTGAAGACACCAAATTGGAATTAATTTTGCTTTTTCATTTAACAGATTGTGTTACATTAACACCACACTATTGCCAAGCAGCAAACCTTTCCTTTCCTCAGATGTTAGCTACTAATACAGACTAAAGAATGGTTATACTGAAATGCTTTATTTAAGTTTATCCTCCCTTGTGGCTCATGTGGGCCCTGATTCTGCTAAGATGTATTCACACGAGCAGTCTCACTGGGTTCACTTTTATTGCTTCCTGGCAAGTAAGCTGTATTCTATTTCATATAACATCACCCAAGTTAGAATTTCAAAGCTCACTCAATCCTCAGAGAGACCTTTGCAAGACTCTCTTCTCCTGTATCTACACAGGCACTAAACACACTGAGGACACAACTGAATTAATCAGGACTACTCATGTTCAGAAAATCAACCAAGATTCTATTTAAGAGATGACAACTTTGATATCATACTGTTCATTACCAGCCAAGGAATTGTTGCTGCTTATGTAACCAGATTATTAAATTGTTTACTGATAAGTCTTGCTTCCACTATTAAACATGCATCGAGAGTCCTTAGTGTAGATCTACTGAAAAGAACTAGCAACACAGGATTTATTTTCTCTCCCTAAATTGTGTTTTGTTTGCACCTTTGAGTGCATTTATTCGTTTCCAGTGCTTCAAGTTTAGCCCAGGGTCTGACAGTCAGTCAGAGTTCTGTTGTGCTCTTGGATGATGACCAATATTCAACTGCAGCAGGTTAAATTCTTCTCTTGACAATACCTGCCTTTCTGCAAAATGTTAATTTTGTTTCTCTCATGGTCAGGATGGATCCTAGAAGTAAGTTATGCATGTCTCAGGGGTGTTAAATCTGATTCAGCAATTAGTACATTTTTGTATGGTATGTGACTAGAATGAAGTGCTGTTCAGTGGCCTGTGGAGTAATTGATTCTGCAGGACTTAGGAAAGTAGTAGTAGTGGTAAAGAGGCCTCAAATTAAATAATGAAAGAAAACAAACAAAAAAAGTGTACATGACTCTCTGTGGATGCAGCACTCTGGACTCTTTATTGAGGAGGTAACATTTAACATTTACTCCTGTCTAGGACAGAATTGCATCTTAATAGTTTGGATGTCTCAGTTTTCTTTGCTGGCAGTATTTGAAGCTCAAACTGCTTCAAGAGCAGTGGCCCATTCATTCCCCCCATCTTACTGAAGAAAATACAAATCTATTCCATTCATTCTTAGCAGAATTGTTTCTCATTTGTCTGTAAGAGACGATTCCATTTCAGACTTCTTGCCCTTTGGACTAGAATTTTCATATATGTCATTTAAAAGATCCTGTGCTACTAATGTAATCCTAAATTACATGAATTTGAGAGAACCTAAGCAAAACTGTCTTTGAGGGATGATTCTTACTCTGGCTGTGGTACTGTTGCCTTTTTCCATCTTTATGACAGTAATCCTGTTGGTTTAGAATCGTCAGGATTCAGTGTGGACTGCTGCTGATGGACCTGGGACAGTTCTCTTGAATGTCAATAAATTATTTCCCCTGTGTGTTTATATGTTAGAGGTTTCATGCTGGCACAGATGCAGAATTATCTAGCCTTTCTCTGGTGCAAAAATAGGGAAATATGTTACAGTGCTGCTGGGACTGCTAGCCTCAAATGTAAAAGGCTTCAGCTGTTCTGTTACACCTACAGCCCATGGTGGTGGGTACTTCACCTGTTTGTTTGTTTTTAACCTATAGGCCATTTTAAAAGAAAAATGTGGTCACAGGCTTCATCATCATCCAACATTTCCCAAGGAGTCTACATTTCTAAACATTTTCATTACCTGCTACGTCTTCCCACTAATGTTAATGCTCTGTTTCCTTGAACTATGGTTTGTGTCACAGTGCACAATTAAATTGTCACTAGGCTTGCAGTTTATTGCTGTCATGGTTGGTTTCCTGTTTGGTGAAACAGGTTTTTAAAATATGATTTGTCAGGTGTGTTTGATCCCACTGAAAGTGCAAGGTGCTTGACATCCAAGGCTGCCCCAGTATGTTTAACTGGCAGATACCCATTAAGTTAAACTGAGTGAAGTAGGAACTGTGAGAATGTCAGATGCTGTACACTGGTCATAGTGTTACCCGATATTCTGAATCGTCATGTAAGGTATCATGCCCGGCAATTCCGGCATCCTGGGCTGTATTAAAAGGGGTGTGCTTAGCAGGTGGACAGAGGTCCTCCTCCCCCTCTACTCTGCCCTGGTGAGGCCACATCTGGAATACTGTGTCCAATTCTGGGCCTCTCGGTTCATTAAGGACCTGAGGGAATTGCTTGAACGAGTCCAGAGCAGAGCCACAAAGATGATGAAATGAGTGGAACATCTCTCCTGTAAGGAAAGGCTGAGGGAGCTAGGGCTCTTTAGCTTGGAGAAGAGGAGACTGAGGGGTGAACTCGTTCATGTTTATAAAGATGGGAAGGGTGAGTGTCAGGAGGATGGAGCCAGGCTCTGCTCGGTGAAGTCCAGTGACAGGACACAAGGGGAAATGGGTGCAAAGTGGAGCAGGGGAGATTCTGTGTGAACATAAGGTAAAACTTTTTCACTGTGATGATGGCAGAGCGCTGGACCAGGCTGCCCTGAGAAGTTGTGGACACTCCTTCTCTGAAGACATTCAAAACCCACCTGGATGTGTTCCTGTGTGACCTACTCTAGGTGATCCTGCTCTTGCAGGGAGATTAGACTGGATGATCTTTTATGGTCCCTTCCAATAAATTTATTAAAAAACAAACAAAACCCAAAAACAAATCAAGGCTCAGCTGCATTTTGGCAAGCAGTCTCTTGCACATGAAGACTCCCCTCTGTTTCTGTGCCGTGTGGACCTGAGGGTAGCTAACACTAGTCTGTGTTACTTGCAGCTATCTCTTCCTCAGTTGTTTTTCACCAAGAATGCTGAGATTTTGGTAGATTTTTCCTGTCAGGTTGTCAGTGTTCACTTCTAGTAGGAGAAAAGCAGAAAAGTGCAAAAAGGGGAAATGAAGTTTCTATACATCATGTTGAGATTGGCAGTTTGTGCTTTATTAAGCACGGGTGAATGGGTCTAAATTAATTGTAACTGCTACTATATGTGTGAAGGTATAGAATGTGAACACACAACATAAATGCTTTCCTCTTGTTGGATAACTAATTTTTAAACTGCCTGGAAAATGGAGTTGCTGGACAGGATTCACTCGGCAAAGCTGCTGCCTGCCATGTAACTTCTCTGGTTTTAATAATTGCCGCTTACACAGGTGGCAATAACAACAATGGTTGAGTTCCTGAGAAATGCATTATTTTCACAGTGCTGCTGATGGAAGAAACGCTTAGTAACAGCTGATAATTAATGATCAATTTGAAGATTATCACAAACAATTTACAAAGGTTGACTTTTCCTTTAGAAGTCTCTTTGGATAAACTGGATGGTAAATTACCTGCCTAAGGCTTTTACTTTACTTGTGCTAATAAGATGAAAATGAATGTGTTTGAAGAGCTCTGAACTGAACTTCTCAGACTGTCTGATAATCCATACAACTCTTCTTTAAACATCTTAAGTCAATGAGCAAATAGAGACTATAATAAAATTGAAAACTATCATATGGGCACATGTTAGCACCCGGTCTAAGTAATGGGGCATGACAAATAAGAGGCACTGCTGTAGAGTTCATATTTTAATTTTATGGCATATATTAAATATTTGATCATCAGCCAGCAGACAGAAACAATTTGGCTAAGAGTATCATTTGCAAATGGAAGGGTAAGATTTAGATTGTCATAGTCTGAGCATGGGATGGAGAACTTCTCTGTCTTAATCCATTTTTCAGTATTGTCTCTTTACGTTGTGGTGTGCAGACCACTTCAAATCCTCTTCTGTATTTCCTCAGTCTGTAAAAAGGAGTTAATAATCCGTATTTACTTCAGAGGGGATAATAATCCTTATTTATTTCGTAGAAGTGATATGTGAAGGGTAATTAACATTTGTAAGTGCTTTTAAGGATGAAAAGAGTAGTGCAAGCACAGAAAGCTCTCTAGTAAATTGTATAAATGAAAAGACAGGAGTAGGTTGAGGTTTTTAGAGGTATGTAGATATGAGAGATACAGATGGGCTCCTAGTCAGAGGCTATAGGCTTCTTAACCCTAGAAACATGTTTGAAGTTCTCTTACAGCAAGACAAGCTCCATGGTTTTGACACTTATCTTTATAAATCTGACTTTTGCTTTGTATCTGTGACATGGGGGGTGAGGGGCATGTGGGGGGAAAGCAAAAGAAGGGGGGATACAGGTGTAAAGTGTGGTAATAGCTGCACTTTCTGACGTTTCCCCACTAAGGCAAGGATGGATGTGGAAGATGAGAAGACAGTAGGAGAGAAAGGAAAAATAAAACTGTAGATCTGATGAGCTCTTTTGCAAAGGTTTTTTTTCCAACCTTAAAACACCATCTGGGAGTCCCATTGTGCAGCTGTATACCTCATCCACGTTGTGAGTAGATTAGTGGAACCAGAAGTATGCTGTTGGTTTAAAATGTTCCTCTACCATTATTTTTGTATTTTTGAGATTTTACTTCGTGGTTGATGTTCTTAAAGCTTAAAATCTGGTACACCTGTGTGAGCCATTTAAAAGAGAAAAAAAACTAAACAAAAGGATCTTCGCTTCCTTTGTGAACAAAGGGGTGGGTGGCTAGATATGAGTTCTTGCAATATAGAAACTACCCTTTCTAAGGTGTTGTGTCTTTTTAGCGTGACTTTATAAATAGTTATCCAGGGCAGAGGTTGGAAAGCAGGCTGGTTTTAGCTTTCCATCGTTATCTTGGTAGGGCTTTTGATGAATGCAGTATGCTTCATTTACATTGTGCTGAGAAATTGTCATCAGAGCTACTGTGTAATAAAGGAAACTGGAAATCAGAGCTTGTGGCTTGTTTGAATTTGGCCCTGATGTGCTGTGAGGGGGTGGGTCAGAGCTCTGACTTTACTTGAGTGCCAGTACTGGGCAGTTTTGTGGGTAAACAAGAGCCAAACTGGCGTCTGTAACGGTTCATCTGTGAAATGGGTGTTGCTGTTAGTACTTTGTGATGAAGGTATGTGAGCTTCCTTTAGAACAGTTTTCCTGTGTAAAAACTGCTTAGTAACTGTAAATTATTATGGCATTACCTGGCAAGGGGTGAATTTTCTGCTTGTGTGAAAGACAAAGAAGGGGATCCAGTGAAACTGGACAGTGTAACAAAAAGGACTCAGTGGCATTTTTGTGCTGAATGTTTAGGGTTTGGGGCTTTTCTGCGCTGTCAGTGCCCAGCAGAGAAAGATAAATAGGTCTTTACGTAAATACAGTAATAATAAAAAATAATAAATTTTAAAAATATTGGGATCTGTTGGCAGGACTGTATAAAGAAACTTAGTTTTGCAGTTTCAAAACACAGTAGCTGAATAGAGTGTTTAACTTTTGCCTTTGCTTATGTGTTAGTATGTAGAAAGACTTCAGCTAAATCAGTGATACAAGCAAGTAATACAAATGGCTATCACCGATAAAATGTTTTCTTTAAAAGGAAAAAAAAAGGGGGAATTTGTGCTTGCAGAGCTTTTTATACAGGCAGTTAAACATTCTTATCTCGTGTAGAAGGACAAAAACTGTGGGACAGAAAGATTCAATAAATTATGTGGAGTCACATGGGAAGTTGTTGTCTTCTGAATTCTTAATATTTCATAGTCCATGCTGAGGTAGAGAGGGTGCTCAGCAGCAAACTACTTATTCAGTTTCAATGTAGGTGCTTCTTCAGCAATGGTCAAAAGTAAGGGACACTGCTATACTGCAGAATGAAACTTCTGTGAGGCATCTCAGTAAACCAATCCACTGTCCTAGGTGTCATTCAAACAATTTTAAAGCTCACCAGGTGACTACTTACCACATAGAGTGGACTCTTCTTGTTGTGTTTTGTATCCAGGTCAGCAAGGTACACTTGAAAGCAGAGCTTACCATCAGCCTGTGGCATGGTGTTTTGTCAGTGTCTGAATCCATGTTTTTTCTCAATGGGATAGTTTAATGTGACTGTAATTACTCAATTATTTTGTTTGCAGTAGGTAACCCATGAAGTGACTGGGCATTCTCTTCCAGTAAAGAAGTGTTATTTCCAGTATCATCCTCTGTCAACAAAAAACTTTCTGAGCAATCTACTTGCTGTTGCCTGTGCATTGCTCTTTTTTGTAGGGATTTATGCTTGAATTGTTCTCAGGACCAAAGCCATGTATTTAGTAAAACAGTAAGTGGTCTAAAGGTGGATGTGGGGGATGGGGGGTGGGGGTATAGAATAAAAGAAGGGGTAAGGAAGGAAGTTTGGTTGTGCTTTTTTGTTTAGCAAATAAAGGAATTTTCTAAGGTTCTGAGCACCTACACCTCTTATGCCTGAAGGAATCTGAAGGTCTTCACTCCCTTCAAGGCCAGTGGTGCCCTTTAAATGCCTCATTCTCCAAGCAGTCATCAATTTCCTGGTAATACTCATGGCATAAGTTTTATATCTGAGCATCTGGATTCAGATTTGCTTATAATATAATGAGTTGTATCCCCAGTGGGGAGAAAGTTTTCGATAGAAGTCTTTTCAAGAAAGCTGTTACACCACTTCTTATGGCAAGAGCAGTGAGATTTACTTCAGTACATATATTATTTTTTTTTTTTTTCAGAAGACTATACCTCTCATCTGAAGTCAGACCTCCATGACTACATATGTCTTAGGCTGCTCAGTTGTTTCAATACATCTCAGTAAAAATAGTTCTAGACAAGAGCGTTTTAATGGTGATTTTTCTTTTTCTTTCTTTTTAAGCATCTTTGAAGGCAGTCTATGGGCAGGGTGATCTAGGGGAAGAGCCAAATGTTTATTTTAAGATGTGTTTGAATGAATCTGCCTACATAAACTCCCCAGTGTTAAGAGAGAGGGGCTCTGCCCCTTTTAGATCACAAAGGCCTCTCAGTGGGGGATGGTTTTGGTAATGGAAAAAACAAAAAAGATTCCAGTATGTGGTGGAGGAGGTAAAATAAACAAACAGCAATGGATGATTACTTCTTTCCATCAAGGCTTCTTTATCCTTGCAAGCTCAGTCAGTGGTCAGCATGTTAAGCACTCCTCCCTGTTTTATCCATTCCTTAACTGTGTTCTTTGACAGCATTGGTTTATACAGCTGGGTCTTCCTGAAGCTGGATGGGAATTGCTGTTGAACAATAGATATGAAGGTAGACAAAGCACCTGTGGGAAGGTGAAAGGTAGATTTCCTTTCAGTTTCTCTGCAGGGAAAGATACTGATTTACAAGTTTTTCTCCTTTCCACCTCATCCCTCAGCTCCTGAAGAATTTTTGAAGTAGACATCTTTTTTGACGGTGTTTCAGTGCCTGCCACTGCAGCCTTTCTAAAGTAACATTCAAGGCTTTTTATGGTCCTGTAGGTATTTCGTCTGTTTAGAATGGACTTCTGTTTTCACATTTGTAGATTTGTTTTTACCTTACATACCAATACACATTTGTTTGTGCAAGAGTATGTATGTTATATGACTAATAGCTGTATTTTTCATAGCTAACAGCTCCAGAACTAGGCTCAATGTCTGTTGAGTTGGGTAATTATCAGCTGGTTATGATTGTTCTTTCTCCTGAAACTTGACAGGTATTTCTTGAATCAGATAAAGCAAAAAAAAAATTAAGCTTTTAGACAGTGGTGAGCTGAAAGTCAATCCATTTACCTCCACGCACTGTTAGACTGTTGAGAATGTTCAGAAATTGGAAAATTACAGAAGTGAAAAGGGGCTTGTACAACCCAAGTTGTACTGTGAACCGATACTCACGCAAGTGAACTGACAAGTGCTATGGTAGGTGGTTATACCACACATTCCTTAATGTAGATTTTCAATTCTATGAGTAAAAAGTGATAAAATGGTACAACTGCTGTCATCTGACTAAAGAAGACTTCACAGTACAATACAAACAATGAGTGAAGCAGGAGTGCTCACATCACAGCATAAGTGGTTTATGCCTTATGCAGTCGCTGGTATGAACAGAGATTGCAAGATTCTGTGAATAATCTGAAGTAGGAGTACAAAACCACCTGAACACGTAAAAATGTCCGTATCCTTTTATAGAATATCAGAACATCCAAGTAAAATTATTTTTATTTCAACAATTTTTGGGTTTACTTTATTTGTATTTCAAAGTATTTTTCAGAGGCAGCAATTTTCCCTAGTTTCTGAAAAGCAACATCTGGGCTTTGGAACAATCTTCTTTCAGCTTTGAAAATCCTACCTCAAATTGCTTAGATGTTGTGAATGTTCAATTTTTTTTTTTTTTTTTGTAGGCTTGTTTGTTGGGGTTTTTTTTTATTATTATTATTTTTTTTAATACAATAAAATGCAATAATGTATTTATTCCCTGTCATTTTATCTTCAAGTTCAGCTTGATTTATCTTTACTGGGCTCTCTAGGATAGTTTATTGCTGGGCCAAGAATGCACCTGTCATGTATAAACTCTCTAAAGAGGGGAGCACACAAATGCACTTGAACAAACAACAACAAAAAAAGATTATAGGCAGCTGTTGGAAAGAAAATGTTTACATCCATTAGAGACATTACTCTGCCTAAGTATATTTTTCTTCATACACATGCGCACACACAGATGCAAAAAACATTTCACTGTGCCCGTTATTCTTAAATAGTACACATGGATTCTCTGAGGCCCCAGTTCTGCTCCCAATGAAGTTATTTAGAGGCCTAATATTTCAGTAATGCAAGTTGAAGCTGTGAATGGATAGGCATAGATACTTTTCACGTGCATTGTCAACGTTACCAGCAACATGTAGCATGTATATGGGTTTATGTGTTCCTGTGTTTATTTACCTTTTTTAAAGGGATAGATGTGATGCAAATGTGTATGTGAGTGGTGGTTGGAGCAAGAGTTTCTATAGCAATGATAGAATGATACTGTAAGTTCAGATGTTTAAACAGCAGTGGGGATATTAAAAATTCTTTCCAAATTGCAATTATTTATTAGAAACAAATGTACATGCAATATGAACTTACTATTCTGAACTCAAAGTGTGGGGGGAAAGGTGGTTTTTTCCTTCTCTTTTTTCCTTCTTTTTTATATTCTCTTGTTTCTAGTTTGTGTTTTTGCACAAACTCTGGTGAGGGATTGTGATTGTTCTTTAAGAAATATAGATCTAAAATTCAATTTTTTTTTTTATAGTTTGAAATGTGAGGAAAGAGAAACGGAAGGAGAAGGGGCTTGAAGCTTGATAGCTGTTTCTTTGGCACTCTTCCTTACTAAAGCAATGGCACGAATGGAAGAGTGCGAAAAGCTGCGTCATATTTTACCATCTCAATCAAAAGAATGGCTTCTTGTACTGAAATCTGGGCATCTTTTGAGAGAGAATTCTTCTTATTAATGTTGATTCTACTGAAAGTAATTTAATAATGCTTGAAGAAAATTTGATGTCAGCTTGATTAGACAAAGACTAGGAGTGACCAAGAATAAGCTTTCTAAATTGCAAAAGTTTTAGTGTCAGCTCACTTTTCAGCATGAGCCCATGTTTCCTCAGATTTCTTTGTAATAAGTAAGTCACTCATAATTGTCATAATTTTAAAGCTTTTTCAACTCTTTGCCTTCATTTCACTCAATGTCAATGGAAATTAGGTATGCACGTCTGTGTGTGATGTATGGATTCCTTGTAGCATGCAGCACAGCTCTCCCACTCAGCGTCTGGAAACTGACTGACTTCTTTCCCGTCAATTCCAAGTATTAGTTTGCACAGTGAAGTTTCAAGACCTGAAATCTCTAATTATTTGACTAGATTCCTTTTTGTAGTTTAGCAGGCAGAGGCATGATGATTACCTAATGTCATAGTAATTGTGATAGTTCCTTCAGCAGTGAGCAGTTCCTAAAACTTTACATGAAAATAAAACAAAAACTCTGCTGTTTCTGCTGTGACATGTGGACAGATGTAAAATAATAATAATAATAATAATAATAACAATAGCAAGTGAAAAAGCAGTAAGTCTGAGGAGCTGAAGAGTGGAGGGAGGTACATTTCTGAAAGACTGGGGAGAGAAGCCAGAGTTAATTTGAGGATGTACTGGAAAATAAATGAGCTTGTGGATTTAATTCAAAATCATCCAAGCAGAGTCTTTTGCATGAAAGAAGCCAGTGATCAGGCTCAGTTTACTTGAAACATCAACAATGACTGCATCCTGCTGTTTCAGAGTTTGTGCTGATAGATGCTCATCGTCTTTGACATGCCACCATTACTGTTGTATATTGCTTGTAGTGTAACCACATTTTCACTACATGCCTCTTCTGGTTTTGATGATTTCTCAAAAAATCCAGGTTTTTATCTTTTAGAAACATACTTTTCAGAAGTATGTTGTTTCTGGGTTTGTAAACATGCTATTAGATTTTTGGCTCTTTTCGTTGACGCATAGCCTAGTGAAAAACAAAAAGCTTATGAAGTCGTCAGGTACCACGCAAAACCGGGATACAGCCTCTCATGCCAGAGCTGATTTTGAGTGTCTGCCTTCTTACCAGTAGGGAAAATAATACCAAGTCCTGATCATCTATGAAAAATTGGGTAATATGTTTACAGTAATAGAATATAGTGTATGGATGAGAGTTCCTTTGTCACCTTGCAAGTTCTGTTTTGGTTGAAGGTTGGTTTAGTTTGTTTTAGTCTAGAATATTCACTAAACAACTTATGTCATGCACAAAGAATCTTTTCCAGCTACCTGCTTCAAAATGTCAATGAAAACTTTTGCATAATGACAGGGAGAAAATCTGGAAAGCAGAAGGGAGAAAGTGAGTTGGGTGAAATGGAAATGACTTGTGGTGGCTATAGTAATAGACAACTGCACAGAAACATTACACAGGTTATGCCATAGCTGTCTTGGTTTGTGTTAACACAAGTGACTTGTTCACTAAACCCATTTTTGAGTAATACAATTATTTATAGCATATATGTATTTTAAAGGATGGCTGATTGATATGATCTTAGAAAGTAATAATTAACAGATTATCCTATCTCAGTGTGATTGACAGATGAGAGTGTGTTTCATGCATGTATTTTATTGATTAGCTGAATAGAAATGTTTGCTTTTCTTTCTTTCTTTTTTTTTTTTTTGTTTTGTTTTGTTAATGTAGAATTACTTCAGTAAAGAATTCCAAACCAGACTGTAAATGACTCAAAGATATTGCCAAGTGAAGTCTGTTTTTAGTGGTATGTGTAGAAACAAGTCAGGCTTGCGGTTCCCAGTGGGACAGAGTGTGGGAGTCTGCCACCCTTACTCATGTTGAGTAATACCTTATTACACAAGTAATCTTGTCAAAATGAACAGAGCTGGGGTTTTTTGAAGGTACTAGTTACTCAGTGTACATAAATAATGAATGAATTTGGGAGCAAAATGTAATGGAGACAGTAGTATTAACTAGTGCCTTTTGCTTGTACTGTCTGTAGAGAGATCAAAACTTCAATAAACTTGGGAATACAAACCATTTCATTAGTACTAAATGTGGTCAGAGGTGAAGCAGATGGATTGCTGACATTTTGGAGAAGTCTGTGTTGGTGCATTTCTACGTGTGTGTGTATACTTACCCATTAGATACACTAATAGTGATGCTCTCTGTAATTGTTAAGTAGTTCCTATGGAAAAGCAGAGTCTGAAAATTTCCAGCATGTACTTCATTAGAGGGAAATACCCCTGCAGACTAGCAAGAGAGTCAGAATGAATCCCACTGAAGTTCCTGGGAGCAGTTTAGCGTAGAGTATTTGGTTTGGAGTCAGGCTGTGTTAACTAGCAAATTCCTAATACTGTTGGTAGCTGGAATGAGCCTCCACACTGGAGGATCAGGTCTGTTTGTCGTGCCCTTTTGCATTGCTTCAGAATGCAGTTCTGTGCCTGTCCCCTGATGTATGGGTCTGAGTAATTTAAACTCTACCCATGAGAAAGACTTGGTTTGTAGCTGCCAGAGAAACTCGAGGTGAACATTTTCATGCCGATTCAGAAACTGGCTATGCAATTCCAGTCAGGCGCTGTCACGCCTAGTTATGGTGAGAAAACAACAATGCCTCTCTTGATAAGGAGGGAAAAAAAGAAAGTCTTGCACAGTCAAAATTTTGACATACAATTTAAATCATCCCCTTGCATCCTGTGGACTTGGAGCTGTCAAAAAGGCAAAGCCTGTGTTTGAATGGAAAAGCTTTTTATTTCTTTAAAAAGTGTACCAACTATAATTATCCAGGCCTGTTTTAATGCTGTTTTATAATTACAGGTTTTAATGCTAGATTATACAAAGTCATTTATAAATAGTCAGAACACAGGGACTTTGGGAGTTTTTAACCTGTAGATTGCTGTGGGTTGTGGCAGCTGATGGGATTTTGCCTGTATATGTATGGGGTGAGCTGTGTGATGATTGATGAATCCCTTAATTAACTCCCAACAAGTTAAGATTTATGGCCTCATATCTTTTCCTCCTGACACATCTGTGTTTGTCACTTTTGAAGACACGGATAAGCCATTTTTTCAAAAGCCTTTGTGGGTATCTGAAATGTTTCTGAGGTATTTTGCTTAATGTAAAAAGATTAGAATTTTATGACATAAAATTTATGAAATGTTATGGCATGAGCCATCAAATTGGGATGGATGCTGGTTGTATGCTAGAGGGCACTATCTCCTTAAATACTGGATGCCATTTTTATATTTATTTAGGGTATACAATCATGTATGGAATAAACAAAAACCAATGAACAAATGGGAATGCAGTGGGAACACTTAAATGTCATCTGTTAAAAAAGATAACAAAAACAAAAGCTGTGGATAAATCACTTTTGTAAGGCACTGAACTCAAAGTCGAAAAAAATAAAAAGAAAAAGAAGCTACTTAGTAGACTGGAATTATTTGGAGGGAACCAATGTAGATGGCATGAGGGCACAATTCGTGTGGACGCAGTGTAGCTCTTCCTCTCCCCAGTGGAAAAGTCTAGCCATGCTGATCAATAGACACAGGATATCAGACCAAGCCTACAAAGACTCTGTTGCAAACTGAAGGGGAGTGAAGAAATGCATGGAGAAGCTGTTGTGAAGTGAATTCCATCAAATATTAGTAGCGTAAGAGTGGGTTAGAAGAGTGAGATTTTGCTTCCCTCAAACCAAACCAACAACCAAAACATTTTTGCTACCAGGAAAGGCATTTATTTAATGTAAGTTTAACAAAAGGCATGTGTTTTTTTTTTTTTTTTTTTAACTGCAATTTCTGGATATTAAGAAGCTTTTCCAAAAACAGAAAAAATAGTTCCTTTACAAGTAATGGTGTCATATCTGAATTGCTGACCAGGTACTAAATCTTTAGTTTCATCCTACCCACTGATAAAGATTGACTATGGAGATAGGCTTTGTAACATGGATGTGTCTCTACAGTAGGGTGAGTACTGCCTGTGTCCCACTGTGTCTGAACTTTGCAGATTTAGGTTGTCTAAAAAATTACTATTTAGCTATTTATATTCAGTAGAAATTATTAAGGACAGTTAAAGATGCAGTTGTTCTTGCAGGTCTTAATTTACAACAGATTTCCTCTATAGAGGAATCTATTTTAGATTCAGAATCTGCTCCACCACTACTGTATTGCTACTTTTCTGTTTGGTTTTTATTTTAAATTCTATCTGGAAGCTGATGTTTTAGGGAACATGTTTTTCATTGTAAATCTTCTGAGTTTAAACTAGTTTGAGAAGATGATCTTGAAGTCATATACGTTGTAAACTGTCATGTTATCAGTGAGGGTAGATCCAGGATGTTTGCAGTCCTTTGTGAAGATGGGATCATTCCAGTCCTTCATTAGACCTAGACCTGTTTTCTAAGTTATCAGTTTCAGATAATGTTGTTACTAAGTATTTGGCTGTTTCCCTTTCCTTGTTGTTTATAATTAGACCTCTACTTAACATCTCAGATACAGAATCTAGTATACAGACCTAGTATAAGTTCAGTAGGAAAATGTAGATGTATGGGAAAAAAAAAGAGAATTCAAGGATACATGGGGTGGGATCATTTGAAATTCAGAGAAGGGACCAGTAAAGCTATAGAAATAATGAAAGCCAATCTGTGAATGAATTTACCTTGTGTCATACTGTGTTCTGCTCAGGAACCCAGCAGTGATTTGATTCATTGCTGCAAAGTTTTTGATACTTACTTTCCTTTCGGATGACATTGCCAGAAGTAGATAGGGATTTATTTATTTAAATCTCCATTTTCTTGTAGAAATTACCTGGATGTTCATAAGGAGTAATTTATTTCTGCAAAACTCTGATGTCAAAGGGCTGATGAGATTTCTGAAGGGCCGGATTATGCCTGACTTGTTGACTGTGGACAGAGCTACCTGAGAACAAATTGCAGTCGCTGTCTGAGTCATGCTGTGCATTTCTTTGAATGTCCTGGTCGTGTGGAAGACTCATGCAGATTAGCTCCTTTGCTGCCATAGCCTTTTTAGCAATTTGTTAGCCTTCAAGCATTGTGATGGGCATATGGCTTGTAATTTGAACTGCACCTTTAATGGTCTGCTTGAGGAGGGAAAGAGTTTCTTCTTCCCTCTCTAGTATCACTCTAGATTGGTCTACAGTCAAATCAACACATAGGTTTTTGGTTTAGATCAGAATAATAATAATACCTGTTACTGCTTGTGAATGGAGATGGTCAACTCTATTGCCACCTTTACCTGTTTTGATAAATTCCCTGCAGAAGATTCTAACATCCCTGTTGGGAGCAGTAACAAGCAGAAGGGAATGCTGATCTGCAGTGTGCTGACTGAACACAGAGGAAACTCTATATTCAGTTACAAAGTTAGCAGAAGAGCTTTATTTCGACACGTTAGTAAAATTTTCATTGTGAAGCAGTGTGACAGAACCTGGGTGCTTCTAGGTTGGCAAGAGTGTGGCTTTTTAACACAATTTGAATATCTTGTGTAGAATACGAACCATCAATACAAAGCAAGGCACCCTTCCTGTTTGGTGTCAGAGTGAAATGTAGCAGAGACTTTTGTAGGTGTTTTACAATATTTTTAGTGAATTTATAGAATTAAAATATTCTAAAGTATGGAACATTATTGTGGAATAGTTAATGATTTTGTGTCCCTTTCCTTTTGTTTGCCAAAATTGAGGCAATTGCTTAAGTGCTGGTTTTCAGAAGGAGAGATTTTGATGAAATTCCAAGTTTTTTGTTAGAGTCAGTGTTGAAATGAATAATAAAAATGTTACCCTCAGAATCAATAGCAAATATGTATCTTGTTGCAGTGCAATGCAGGATATGAATAATTCACATTAACTTCAGGAGGGAGTTCCATGCTTCTGCAAAAGAAAAGCTTGTGATCTGGAATGTCAAACATAGCTGTAAAGTGCCGAATTCAGTGGACTAGGAGAAAACTGCCAGTAAGAGTCTATCTGGTGATCTTTGTCTTTATGCATATGCTTCACTGCAGACATGTAGGTGGGAAAGCCTAGAAGACAGAAGTCAGGTAGGATGTATGAAGTGTTAGTCTGTTGGACTAAGTCAAACATTAATAGAAAATACAGATTGCTTTGCTGTGTGCAGGCAATAGGTGGTGTTCAGAACAGCCGATGTGCAGCTGAATATAGGTTCTGGTAGGGATTTTTTTGTCTGAGGGGTGTTTGCATTTGTTTTGTTTGTTGGTTTGGATTGGGTTTTTTCCCTTATCTTTTTTTTTTTTTTATATGTACATATAATCTAAGTTGTCTTAGGAAACAAAGCTCAAAATGAGATCATTAGAAACAAAGTCCTAACAAAGGACTGTTTAAAGTCACTGTTTGTTTTCAGACCCAGTTGACTGCTGCTAAGAACCATTTCGTGCTCAATATGCCAAATCGTATGGACATGCTTCACCTCACAGCAGCCCCACGCATGGTTCAAGAGGCTGCTGAGCTTTTGAAATGCAGTCTTTTAACTGTGAAGTGGAAAATCAAAATGGGGTAATTAGAATCATAAATACTAGATTTTTGAGGAGGTGCAGTATTGCTTCAGTCTGTCTTTTCAACTTTTACATACAATAGTCTTCAGTATCCTTGTTCATAACTTCCAATTTTTCTATGAAGTGATTCTCTTTTCTTCTTTTGACTGTGTCTAGAGATTTCTTGTTTCTCATTCCACTTCCAATTACAGATGCCTCTGTTTAGCAGAGTGGCCCCACTATATCATCCCTGCACCTACTCTGATTTTCATGAACAGTATTGCTGTAATTAATCCCAGAAGTTGTGTACATTTTAATGCTTCATTGGACTCCTCTATTTTGAAGACCAAGATGGAAGTGCTCTGGGTTCAGATTGTCCTATAAGAGTCTCAGTAGTGCCTGATTCGGATGAAAATTGCATTTTTTCCAATGACATAAGGATTCTTTCAGTCTTTCTTAAAGTTGAAGAAATACATGTGCTGTCAGAGCAGTGTTATCAGTCAAAAAAATCAGATTGTGCATAATTTTTTACAATAGATGCTCTATGTATCTTTTTTATAGATAGATAGAAAGTACATTTACGTGTGTGTTTTCCCTGATCTGGCTATATGTAGGAAGTATTGGGTATCTTAATAGCAAAGCTTCATTCACTCAGTACAGCCCTGAGTTTTTGTTGTCAAAAAGCCTAGATTATTGATGTCCAAATGTTTAATTGTTTAACTGCCCCAGATCTGGGAACCTGAAAAGATGCTTTCAGTGTGACTGTAACGCTCTGGTGTTCACATGGGTGAAGTTTTACAAACACAGAACTTTTGGCTCGACAGCAAGTTATTTTATTTTACTTTATTTTTTAATGTTATGGTTAAATCCATGTGGATGATTATTCCTTAAAAACTAAATAGGCAATACCATGTGTCTGGAGACATTCTATCTTCTTACAGTCTCTTACAAATACAAAACCAGATGGGTATTTTTGTAAAGGAATTGCATTTCATTATACAGTCTTCTTAGGTGAATTTTCATGTTTAAGAAAGCCAGAATACAAGAGTGTGCTATATTAGTGTATTATTCTCACAACAAACAAGCCACTGTTCTGTTGCTACCTGCTTGGCTATTGTTCCCAATTGTGTATGCTTTGCAGTGGTATTTGGATGGTTTCCTGCTCTCTGCCAGCACAAAAAAGGCATTTCTGTTACAATGGCCCCTAACCACACAATGACGGCATTAAGGATTTATTTGGAGGTTTCATTATTTTCTCCTCTTTTGTTCCTTCCAGGATGTCTTCCAAGCGACCAGCCTCTCCGTATGGGGAAGCAGATGGAGAGGTAGCCATGGTGACAAGCAGACAGAAAGTGGGAGAAGAGGAGAGTGACGGGCTCCCAGCCTTTCACCTTCCCTTGCATGTGAGTTTTCCCAACAAGCCTCACTCTGAGGAATTTCAGCCAGTTTCTCTGCTGACACAAGAGAACTGTGGCCATAGGACTCCCACTTCTCAGCACAACACAATGGTAGGTTTCCTAACGGTCTATTGTGCTTACATCCATTCTTTGAATTCTGCCTCTACAGTAGTTTGGCACCCAGATCTGTACTTTTATGGAGTATACAATGCACAGTTACACGTACAGAACATGCTACAATAATGTGAAAGCTTTGACCTAGCTGGACTGCCTTTACTCTCCACTACAAATGCTAAATCACCTGCAGTGCAAACTCTGCTTTTCCTCACCTTTGCCTGCTGGCATTTGGGGTGCTAAAATGTTTTAGCTACAGTGATGTGAATTTGAAGTGTATGTGTTCAGCAAACAGAAAATGGTTTTGGAACACTGTGAGTGAGAGTCAGGTTTGGCATGGTGTCTGAAATACCACCCCAATGCCAAGTTTATGTAATAGTAAGGCACAGAAGTCTGTATAAAGGGTAAAAAAAAAAAAAAAAAAGGCAACATTGGATTTTGCATGGTTTAAAAACTCACATTGGATGTGTATTTTGCGTGCTACAGATACCAACAAGAAAACTTGATTTGCTTATGGAATTAAATCAGCCTTACTTGTTCTTCACTTGTGAATTCCCACCTTTTTGTGCCTTTTCCAAATTACACTGTGCACTTAATTCATTATGTTTAGCAGTCCACTGGAAGTCCAGAACTGGCTCCATCTAAAAGCAGACAAACAAAAAACACAAAAAGTAAAGCTGTGTTGCTCACTAATATCAGTGTCACTCTTATAACGTCATGCATTTGGGCCCTTCATCCAGACTACTGTGATACATTTTGAAAAGGTTGGAAGGTGCGGGGAAAGGCATTGAAACCCCAGTTCTTGGGCACCTTGACAAAGCTGTCTTTTGTGAGCACATACACATACACACACAGAGAGCTCTTGCCTGTTTACAAATTGACTGTAACTTTTCTGTTAGTTTCCCATTTTGACAAAGGCACTGACAATTTCACTTTAAGTGAAGATAATGAATGGACCTGCATATTTGAAGGTCTTTAATAAGGCATTGCAAAATAGGTGATGGTGTATTCTCATAAAAGCCTGCAGCAGCTCCATAGTGGCGTTTAAGCCCTTACAGCTCATTATGCATATGTAACAAGCCCTAAGTAAAAAGCCTTAGGGATTATTATTTCTCATAGGACCAAGTCAGTGGATATTCACTGCAACTGCCCTCCAAGACAGAATAATTCATTGATCCCCATCCACTTTTCTTCCTTTTTGGTTGAATGCTTAAGTTCAAACAGTGGTTTAGAATATTTAATTTTACTTTGTATTATTGCAACTTTAAATGAAGAAAGAACTACTTACAAGAGCACATGGCGTTATCTTTTTCTACCATGTTTACTTGTCATCCATTATCGTATGGTTTATGGAGATGTTCCATCCAGCGAGATGTTAGGATATGTAACTGGTGTATGAGCTTTGCTGGATTTTGGCCTGTTTTAAGAGTGTACTAAAGATAAGATTTGTTCCTGACAATATTTAAGTAAATAGATAAACTTCTGATTATGCCAGTGGTGTAGAATCAGATCCTAATGAAATAAAAACTCACTAACTTCTAAGGAGCCCTACAAAAGTATTTGAACTACAATTCACTGACATACTTTACATCATTTTCACTAACTTCTCTAGTCATTTATAGTTTTTAAGACCAAAAAATTTAGCTCGTCGTCTAGTGTAACTGTGTCCAGTTCTGGCTCCCCAGTTCAAGATAGTCAGGGAACTGCTGGAAAGAGTGTTAACAGAGGCCAGCAAAGATGATTAGAGTACTGGAGATCTCTCTTACGAGGCTGAGAGATCTGGGGCTCTTTAGGCTGAAAAAGAGAAGACTGAGAGGAGATCTTCTCGATGCCTATAAATATCTAAAGGGCAGGTGTCCTCAGTGGTGCCTGGTGATAAGACAGGAGGCAGTGGAAACAAACTAAACCAGAGGAAGTTCTAAACATGAGGAGAAGCTTCTTTGCTTTGAGAGTGACAGAGCACTGGAACAGGCTGGCCAGAGAGGCTGTGGAGTCTCTGTCTCTGGAGACTTTCAACACTTGCCTGGCTGTGTTCTGGTGCAACATGATCTAGATGACCTGCTTCGGCAGGAGGGTTGGACTAGAGGATCTCTAGAGGTTCCTTCCTTCCAACCCCTACCATTCTGTGGTTTCTGCTATGAAGGCTATATTTAATGTGATGTGGAAGCAGTGTGATCTTTCTCTTTATAATACAAGATAGCAAATGATTGTGTGTTTTGGACAGTTGTGCTGTAGTAGTGAGATGCCGTAAGCTGATCTGAAACACGTTTGGATTGGTTTTGTCTTCATACATATTTAAGAAAATTTCCAGTTTGTGTGAATGTTACATTTTGCTAACATCTGTCTTTTAGTTGAGAGTGTCTTGAAAAATCATCACCCAGATAGGTCAGAAAGGAGGTAGCCTTTGTGTCTTCAGAAAAAAGGAAGTGATCAATGTAAATGAGTAAAATACACATAATCACTTGCTCTGCTGTTGTGGTATGTAGATACAAGAAGAGAGTAACTGAACCTAGTGCTTGGGTAACTTGCAAATTACTTCAGTTTGGGTGATTAGCAGTTACAGAAGTAATTTCCAGAGGGTATTTGCTTTGGTAGCCTTACAGAGGTAATTTTTATACTGTTTGAATTGATTTTCTGTGCAATTTTATAGTCTGGGAAGCAAATCCAGGTGTATGCACATGTGCACACACCACCACACAGTGCAGTCCAGTCCAGTTGTATTGATAAAACTCCAGCAGTGTGCTTCACACTTGTTAATGGCTTGTCAGCTGTACTACCATACCTACTAACAGACTCGGCAAGTGACTATGGAGCTCTCGTTTGGCAGCTGTCAGCAGGGTACTCCTGTACAGATCTCTCAGGAGTCCAATATGACAGGATCAGACTTGCAGCTAGTTTGAAATCATGCAGTGCATTGCTCTGCTGCGCCCTTCTAAACCATACTGCTTCGTGTAATTCTTAGACACACACAATATAGATCCGGAGAGATCTTTCTGCCCTAGCTACATGTACAACACCCATTTGTCTTGGGGAGTAAGCTCAGCAGAAGGCGGCAACAGCCAAGGGGGCTGGAGAAGCTATGAGATGACACAGCTTTGTCTCATCAGAAGGCTGCATAGCTGAATTCCTTTTGTGACTGCAGCCATCTCTGTCCCCTCATTCTCCTCACAGTGCTGGGTCAAGGGACCCAGTGAAGGGACAGTTAGGAAAACAATTTATCTCCTGAGAATCAATTTCTTGGCCTCACTTTCCTAGCTGCTGTTTCGCCCTATGTATCATAGATTACTTCCAGCTGTGCTTCCTTTTACAAGTCCTGCCAGCTGGGACATCCTAGGAGCCTAAAGGTAAAGGGCTGATTGTACCAGAGTACTAACTCAACAGTTTGGCCAACTTAGACCTGGGCCAGTTTGCCTTGTTACACTTTTCCAAGTTGTAACAGCTGCCATCTTAGAGACACAGCTCAGAATACTGGGTAAATTTTATAAAAGAGCAGAATCCCTAGAAAGAAATCTTCCAACCTAACCAAAATTGACAAAAAGCTTCAAACGCCATTTTCGGATCAAAATGAACAGGGCATTTCTGAGAATGCTGGAACTGCAGCCTAAGAAAAGTTTGTGCAGTAGGCACAATCTGAATCACAGGAGGCTCCATCTGAACATCAGGAGTGCTTTTTGCTGTAGGGTGATTGTACATAGGAACAGACTGCTCAAAGAGGTTGTGGAGTCTCCTTCCTTGGAGATACTTGAAAGCAGTCTGAACATTGTCCTGGGCAGCTGACTCTAGGTGGCCCTGCTTGAGCAGGGGAATTGGATGGGATGACTGCCTGAGGTCCCTTCCAACCTCAGTCATTCTGTGATTCTGTGAACGGTGGGGGCAACTCTATCCCAAACTGTCTTTGTCTTGACAGAAGAAACTAGATACTTACTCAAAGTAGGAAAGCTCTCCCACTGATGAGGAGAGAAAAAATAATTTATCAGACGTAAATCAAGGGCTCAGTAGGAAATTAAAGCCAAGTCATTTGACATAGAATATGTCTGAGGCTTCCCTTAGGACATTCCTAGCAGGCCATAAGCTTAGTGGGAAACACTAGGGGATTAGAATATCATTCAGTACCTATTTTGAAGAAACCTATTAAGGCTACAGGATTTGGTTAGCACAGATAGTTGTTAGCTCATCTAAATTACAAGGTTTGGGTTTTTTATTTCAATTTGTCTGCCTTAACGTGTTGATTTTGCCACCTCTCAAGACGCCCCATTTCACTAGCAGTGTCTGTGTGCTGCTTTCTGAAAAGAAGAGATGTCAAGGCTAAAAGCACTGATTGAAGTGTTTAGCACAAGCATGAGATACTGTGGTCAAATGTGACTGTTCTTCACAGTAGAATATCAATCAAATGCTGGGCAAGAGTCAAAAAAAAAATTCTGACCAAAAGCTCAAACAGATAAGGTGCAATTTTGCCACAGTCCAATTGTTCCAAGCTGTGTGACTGTACTGCTGGCCCACATTTGTCCTGCACTTTCAGTGGGATTTAGAATTAATTTCCAGGAGTGCTTTAAGTTGATAGGAATATTGCAGTGTGCTGTTAAGTAGCTTTATTGCTTCACACTAAAAAATGTTGCATTTTTGTGGAGAATGTAATTTGAGAATAATACTAAGAAATTCAAGAATAATACTAAGAAATTTTGTTCATATTAAGAATAGAAGTACTACTGGTCAAAGAGCTTACCAATACATTCCTTCATGCTTTTTCCCTACTTGCCCAAAATAAAAGGCTGTTTAATGCTGCATTTGAATTCTCTTATCATATACATCCTGGCCTGCACATTACCTGTTGGTCTGGGGTCATCAGCATGTGAATAGTGTTGGATCAGAACAACGTGCAGCTAGAGCACTTAGCTACTATTCAGAAGTTGCAAAGAGAATGGAAATCTGAATGCATATAGCTTTTTAAAAGTCAAATAGGACTCTAATTATACTGAGCTAAAGAATGCCTATTAAAAAAAAACCCCACAATGGTTTTTAGAGAAATTTTAATTTCCAGTGTACCTTTGTGCATCAAGCTTAGGATAAGTTATTGTGATGGTACAATGCACAGTGTTGTGAACACCAGTGCCGTTATTGTGCCAGCTCTAATAATGAGAATTTCATTGTTTGGGGAGAGCAGTCTCCTACACTCTAGACAAAAGTGTAATTACTTTTGAACGATGTGGAATGTGCTCAGTTTAATAGCACAGAGAATAGATTCACAAAGATTCAGATAAAGCTAGCTAGCTTGGAAGCCATATGTGCAGTGTGGCAGTATGAAATTGTTAGCAGGCACCATAATTACAACACACACACACACAATTTCACAGTTTAAACTATAAACTGTTGTTTTTGTAAGAGGTAGACAGGCTTATCTGAACAAGACTAGTTCAATTAAAACAAAGCAGAAAGTGTGGTAAGTTTGCATTTGTTTTTTTTTTGGATGTTCTTTCCTTCCTCTCTTAATGGTAAATTGATATTTATAAGATGATGAAATCACATTGTTGCAAACAGCACATTATAAATGTAATCACAGAAGTAGCACATGAAAGCAATTTCCACAGGTAGAATTTCAGGCTTGTATCAGAGTTTGATCTTTTCAATCTTTACACTTGCACCAGTTCAGAGAGTGACTCTGCAAACTGTTAGGAAGGGGAACAAATAAAGAAGAGTCAGGTAGCACCCATCAAGTAGCTGTAGAAGTTTGCTACTGCGTCATTTAGTCCAGACCCAGGAAAAGTCTCTGCAGTCCTTGAGAGCCAGTCATAATGGAGCCGGGGAAAACTTGGATGCCTTTCATATCTGCCTGACAAAGTGTCTTCCATTTAAGTTACTATAAACTGTCCTCCTCGTGTCTGTGTTCTCCCTGCTCTCCAATCCTGTCCCATCTATGAATGTAAGTGGTGTTTACAGTATTTAGCGATTCCTGGCAAACTACTTGTTGTGTGGGTCCTATATTAAGGCAAGTAAACAAACATAAAGAATGTTAGAATTCTTCAGGTGAGGCAGGGATAAAAAACTTAGTGTAGTTCAGAAGCAGTATACTAGTTTATGGAAGTTCCCTTGGTTTGTTCTTCCACTGTCTTCATACAGTGAGTTTTGCTTACTTGTGGCCGTGGAGAGCCAGACTGGATAATGGAGCACTCCAGCCAGTCTTTCTGCCCATTGACTTCAGCTGAAGATGACCCCTTAGTGTTTTAATCTGATTCTGAAAGGTCCAGAGGTTGGTTAGGGGACAATAAATATGTAATGAAGTAGGAAAATGTTTCTTTTTTTCCCAACCAGGAAGGTTAGAACTACATTTAAAACAATAAATTAACAAATCAAGACCAGGCTGATCTATAAATTGCCTGAAATGCAGGGTGCAGAGGACTGTAGTTTTTAAAGGCCATGAAGAGAAGTGGAAACAGCAGTTGTTTGTTTTTGCTGAAGATCATCTTACTGTGAAGCAGTCACGTTTTTAATGGATTCATTTGAATGCAGTTAAGCAGAAAATAATCAACAGAAAAGTAAACACCTTTGTTTCATAGAAGTGCTGGGAATTGTATGTATCCATTGTTTGCAAATGATTATATGCCTAAAAATCAATTAATTGACTTCATACAGAAAAATATCTTCATTTAAGCTTCTTGCATAAATACTAACAAAATTTATTTCAAGTGAATTGCTGAAAAATTCCACAGGGGGAAAAAAAGATAGGTAAAACCATAAACCCCACAGTCTGGAGGAGCAGTTGAACCAGATGGTCTCTCTTACAATGAAAAGAACTATTAAGTGCACTATATTTAATTCCAAGTTAGTATCTCAATCCGGACTGCCTTCATGAAGTAGCTCAGGTAGGGATTACAGACATTTACTGAGATCTGGTAGGTAATTTCACTGAGAATGCTACATTTTTACTAGAAATAGTGCACTCTGATAGGTCTGCCTAGTGGTATGGGAATCTTCCATGTCTTGGAAGTGTAGCAGTGTGCCCAAAGCAGTCCAGAAGACTGGGAGAACAATGTCTTCAGGAGGAAGAGTGGAGGAGGCAGGGGAGACTACAGATTTGGAACCAGATTTTGAACCTAACAATTTTAGGAGTGCAGAGAAAGATGAAGACTAGGGTATGGAGAAAGCCCCATCAGAACTGCAAAATCATTTTATAGCAGTGATGTGGAATCTCCATTTGAGTGTTTCTGCTTCTTGATGAACACTTTTGCTTTCAGCAGTCAGTTCCTAGCTGCGATGTAACCTACATGGGATCTACAGTATGTCCATCAAACAGTAGCTGTGGACTTCATATAGTTTCTCCAGTCCAGGTCTGTCACCTCTGGCACTCCATCCAAATTTATTCTGAAAGGCTACCTTTTCGTTGTTGATAGTGGAGCTTTGTGTTAGGGAGGCTGCCAGTTAAACACCCAGTTCTCCGTGGCTCTGGAAAGAGAAGGCATCAGAGATTGAGTTTAGTTTTCGTGCTTTGCCTTCCAAGCCATGGGTTTATCTCCTTTGGCCCAGCTTCTGTGCTGGTAAGTTTGTGGCTTTGGGCTGGCAGCGTAACAACTCTCAAAACAGTGTTCGACTTTGCTGCTCTTACCTGATAAATGTCTCAAGGCAAGGCACGTGGGAATCTAAGCTGATTATACTTTGCACCTTACACAGTGAAAAATTCTACCTTTGCACCCCACCTTGACACATTTTTTACTTCACTAATTGCCTATTCATTTTAGAACTTCCAGAAAGTTTTCCCCAGGTGCTTTCTGTCTGCTGCATACACTTTTCATGTCCACCTTACTTCCTCCAAGCAGCTTGTGTGACTTTCTCCCCTTCCTTTCATTGTAGGTGGAAGTTTTGGTGTTTGTTTTTTTTTTTTTTTTTTTTTTTTTCTTCTGTTTCTGGCTTTATGAGAACAATATTACTCATCACTTTCTGTTTGCTTGCAGTTTTCTTCTGGAAACCTTATTTTGCCTTTCCCATTTTCTTCCTCTGCTTACTTATTTAACTTAGTAATTTTTATTTTTTTATCCATTCTAAAGCCTTTTACTAAATAGCTCATATGAAGACATTGCACAGTACAAGAAAGTATTGTGCTTCTGCTTGGCCAGAAGGTCAATAAAGTAGAGAACGGTTGTTTCTTGGTATGCAGCTCTACTTTCAGTAGAGATATACCAAAACTGAAATGCATTGTGAAGTATTGGTCATGGTTTCTTGAATTTCAGCACTGCAAGAAATCTCTTGATTATCAGCTCTGACTCCTAGAGCTGGCAGAATCTTCTGCTACACTCAGTACTCTGTCATGTTTTACAGTCTCTTCTGTCACTGTGAAATGCTGGTGTCTGTAGTTAGGATGTTACCCGTTGCAGCAGCAATTTGGAGCCTGCCTTTGCTTTCTGTGATTTTAATGTCTCAGTGAAATACTCCTTCATTTATTTTGTCTCCAAGTAGGACTTCTCAGGTTACGCAAATTTAAGTTGGATTAGGCTGTGCCAAGGCTAGATTGCTTTCACTAATTTTCTTTGCCATCACCAGTGCTTTTGCAGATTCATCAGGAGTAATGATGGTTGGAGTAGTAATACAAATGTGGCTTCAGGCAGTTGCTAGCATTTAAAGTGTCATGCCACCTAGCTCTTTCACGGAGCTAACTACTTCCTGTTGAGTGTATCAGTGAAATGACAGCACCTTCTTCACTGTAATAAAGAGGATTATTAATTTTTTTCTAGAGATTCGTGGCTGGAGAAGAACCTGTGGTAAAACAAACTACAGATTCCGATACATGTTTGCTTAAAATACAAGCATCTGACATAGGCGGGTTACCTCCTAAGGCACATGCGGAAACCTCCCTACAGAAGACACACTACAATGTTCCTGAACCAACCCATGTTCCAAAGTGTTTCAAGACAATTAAATGAAGGAAGCAAACTTTCTTAAGTAAAATCAGGAGTTTTTGTCTGAAGTAGCAAGCTTGTCTGAATAGTTTGGCCAGCCTCGCTTCCAAATTCTCTTTGTTTCTTTTCCCAGTTTAGGCACAGATGTGTGACAGCTTTTCAAAGGGGAAGTAGACTTGATGAGTCCTGTGGATTTAGCATCAGTAGATAAATCAGTGGATGTAACTGAGCAGAGTTGGTGCCCAGTTTAACTAAGGATAATTTTTGCCAGAGCAATGTAGACAGGGCTGTCATTGTGTGTGGAAATAGTGTGTTTCAGTGTCCTTTTTAAAATGCTTTTAAAACTGAATGCACCCAAATGAAAAAAAAGGGCTATGAAGGTTAACTTTTTGTAGTTTCTACATGCAACAGGCAAATTATATAGAATGTTCAAAACAGACCAATAAAATCTAACATCAGACTGTTATTATCTTTATTTATATTGTATCCAGAGCATGATTTATTTTTATAGAGACAGAAAAAAGAAACATTCCTGCCCCAGAATGCTTAGCTTATGACCCTGTTCCTGCAAAATAATCTGGTTGATTGGAACCTAATGCTCATGGTAGCAAGAGGGAGGGAAGGAGAGGTCACCAACTAAAACTCCTTCTGCACATAGCTTTTTGTAGGATTGCAGTTTGATGACACAAAAAAAGAAATATTATAGCAAAAGGTAAAATCTTTCTGACATCTCAAGTCTGAATTACTGTGGTACATTGTTTGTGTACCTGTACACTAGGTCATGTCAGATGGGGAAGCTTGCATTGCTTATTAATATCGCTAGCCAGAAATAATACAACTGTGTGTGGTTCAGACCTTTCTCTGTGTTGATTTTCAGATTGAATTTAAAGTGTGTGTTTCATCTTCAAAACTGTGAAATAACCCTCTTTTTTTTTTTTTTTTTTTTTTTTTTTTTTTTCTCATTCTTTTCATTGTAAACTGCTGCAGTTGTAATCAGGGGATTACAACTCAGGTTTGGAGCTGTCTGTGTTTAGAGGCAGTAGCATTTGCTGAGGTCAGCATCTAGCTGCCTAGGATCTGTGCGTCTCCAGAAAGCATCTATATACCAATCATAGAATTGTTTTGGCGGGAAGAGACCTTTAAGATTGTCAGGTCCTCCTGTTAACCCGTGTCACTCAGCACCACATTTACTTGTTTTTTTTAAATCTCTCTATGGTGACACCAACATTTCCCTGGGCAGCCTTTTCCAGTGTTTCACAACCCTTCCAGTGAAGAAACCTTTCTTAGTATCCAACCTAAACCTCCCCTGGCACAACTTGAGGCCCTTCTCATTTACCCTGTCTCTTGTTACTTGGCAGAGAAGACTGACCCCCACCTCTCTCTGGTAGTTGAACAGAGTGATAAGGTCTCCCCTAAAGCCCCCATTTCTCCAGGCTAAACAACCCTGGTTCCCTCAGCTGCTCCTCATAAGACTTGTACTCCAGACCCTCCACCATCTTCCTTGCCCTTACTTGAACATGCTCCAGCACCTCAGAGTCTTTATTGTAGTGAGGGACTCGGAACAGAACCCAGTATTTGAGGTGCAGCCTCACCAGTGCTGAGTACAGGGGCACAATTACTTTCCTGGTTCTGCTGACCGCACTATTTCTGATACACATCAGGATGCTGTTGGCCTTCATGGCCACCTGGGCACGTTGCTGGCTCATGGTCAGCTGGCTGTTGACCAGTACTCCCAGGTCTTTCTTTACCAGGCAGCTTTCTGTAGCATTACTAGGGCTTGCCATGACCCAAGTGTGGGATCCAGCACTTGGCCTTGTTGAACCACTGGCCTTGACCCTATCCCTGTAGAGCTTCACTACCTTCAAGCAGATCAACACACCTGTCGAACTTGATGCCATCTGCAAACTTCCCGAGGGTTCACTTGATCCTCCCCATCCAGATCATTGATAAAGATATTAGAAAGGTCAGACCCCAGTATTGAGCCCTGGGAAACACCACTTGTGATCAGCTGCTAGGTGGGTTTAAAACTCCATTCACCACCACTCCGGGCCAGACCGTCCAACCCTTTTTGTATCCAGCGAAGGGTATGCACGTACAAGCCATGAGGAGGTAGATGTACAGGAGAATACTGTGGGAAACAGTGTCAAAAGCTTTACTAAAATCGAGGCAAACAATGCCTACAACCTTTCCCTCATCCACTGAGCAGGCCACTTTGACATAGAGATAAAGTTAGTTGAACAAGACCTGCCCTTCATGAGTGCGTGCTGGCTAAGCTTGATCCTCACGCCTGTAGTTAGTTCCCTGGATCCTCCTTCCCAGCCCTTCTTTTAGATGGGCATTGCATTTGCTAACCCTCCAGTCAATCGGGACCTTCCTTGTTAGCTAAGACTGCTGGTAAATCATAGAAAGGGGCTTACTGAGCACTAAATGCAGAGCTTAGGGGATTTAGAGCTCTGTAGGAGAGAGCTAGTTTCTTGTATACTTTTCAGTTATATCTGTGGGGCTCTTTATGGTATATGACAGCAGTCAGAATAGTAAATTTCTGTTGGTTATAGGTCTCCTGATGCAGTACGAGTACATTTTGGCTCTAGGAAGGAAGTTAGCATGAACATAGTCACTAACACAGGGATGCAATGTCATGTCAATTACAATGTCGCTTTTGAGGTGGGGATTTAAGGGTGAGGAATAAATTTTTATTAACTGTATGTCCAGAAGTAAGCTAGTAACTTTAGGTTTAACTTTACAGTTAATGGAAGTAAGAAGGCAATAGCAGAGTGTGATTCCTTTTATCCTAACATAGTTTCTAAGTAGGTCAGGAATATCACACCCTAGAAGTGCCTATTTTTCTTCATAGGTTACAACTGGAGCTTAGGGTGATAAGCTCATCTGTTGATCCCTGTAGTTCAGGGAAATCTTCAGTTAGATAACTTCAACCAAAAAAGCCTTGAGTAAGAGTTGATTGCCTGGACAGAGAATTTGCTCTTTTTGTAAATAAGTATTTGCTATTTAGTGCTTAGATCTATTGGTAATAGAAATCATTGTGTATCTCGGAGCTCAGAACACTCACAGAATCATAGAACAGTAGGGGTTGGAGGGGACATTCTGCTGAAGCAGGTCACCTAGATCAGGTTGCACAGGAAAATGTTCAGGTGGGCTTTCAAAGTCCAGAAAAAGAGACTCCACCGCCTCTCTGGGCAGACTGTTCCAGTGCTCTATCACTCTCAAAGTAAAGAAATTTCTCCATAAGTTTAGGTAGA
This sequence comes from Picus viridis, assembly GCA_033816785.1. Lineage (NCBI taxonomy): Eukaryota > Metazoa > Chordata > Aves > Piciformes > Picidae > Picus > Picus viridis. The sequence continues at coordinate 8,834,356 of CM066568.1, forward strand.
ACTCCCTGTGTTTCAGTTTGCGCTCACTGCCTGATGTATCACTGGGCACCACTGAGAAGAGTCTAGTGTGGTACTCTTGACCCTGGCTCAGGGCAGTCTGAACTAGTGTGAGGTGTCCCTGCCCAGGGCAGGGGGCTTGGAACTAGATGATCCTTGAGGTCCCTTCCAACCCTAACAATTCTGTGATTCTATGATTTTATGTATTTTTCCTGTTTGCTTGTGGTCAGTGTAAACTTAGCTTTTGGGCAGAGACCGTAGCTTCATTTTTGAAGCTGTCAACATGAGTATTGGGTAATGTATTGACACAGGGCCACAGCGAATTCTCTATTTTTCCACATGGATAAACTAATTTGAAATGTTACTTTTACATCTAGGGCTTGTATCTTTATTTTGCTCTGTAAAATGCCACAAACAGTTGTTGGACTCCATACTTGTAATTCCATAAATATTAACAAAAATGGCAAGTTTTCAGTTTACTGGATGAAATTAGACTGTGGTCCCAGCTTCCCAGTTGTTGATTTATCACTGGTAATTCACTTTGCTTGTCTGTCCCATTGTACTACTGTATAAATAGGACTAGGTGATCTTGGAGGTCTTTTTCACCCCTAATGATTCTGTGAAATTAAGGCAATTATATTTGTCCTTCATCCACAATAGTCTATATAGTGTTTCCAAACTCATGGAGGCTCTTGAGTGCCATACTCAGATTGGGCTTCAGTTCACCAAACTTGGGGCACAGAAACGTTAGGTGGATGGGCTCTCTTCACAGTTTATGGAAAAAGATAACCACCTTCATCCAATCTTAAAATAAGCATCTAAGACAAGAAAGATTAATTGCCCCCTGAAAGTGCTTGTTCGTTGACTATAGAAGGTTCTTTGATGACTAGTTTAGACTAGACATCTAATTTGGGGCTCAAATTAGGAGAGAGTAATCCCATTCATGATACATGATGGTGTTAAAAAAATAACATGCATTCCTGTATAAATACTCTCTTGTGTTTTCCTAGAAGTAACCATGTTTGTTTGTTGCTTGTTTGGTTGGGTTTTTTTAATGTGTGAATGTTCTAGCTGACTTCTTTTTTAATCAGCACTGGTGGTATTTGTTGGGATTTTCCCTAAAAGCAAGCCTTTTGTTGTATATTCAGCCAGAAATGTTAAGTTCAAATAAATTTTACACGTACATGTACAGTTTGAAATGTGTTGGTTAGCAACATGAATTGGAGAACAGAAGCGATCCAACATGCCTTTAAAAAGGCTATTTTGAGAAGATTCTCTCAGTACTGAAAAAATGGTGTTGGTTCAGTGGTTTCTCCCTTTATAAATGTAGGGAATTACTTCTCACTTAACTGTTAGAAACTTATGTGCTTAATAAAGCATTCATCATTCTTACTATAGGTGGCAATGAATGTCATATCCTATTATTAAATTTAATTCATTAAAGAGAACACAATGTGTCTCTGAAACGTTGATTTAGCCTCTCTCGGTCATTTTTGTAGCAGTACTGGCATGTCCAAATGACATGCATGGGCTCAGCAGCTAAACCCAGTAATACATTAGTTAAGAAACTGTAGTTACTTTCCAGTCTTATTCTGTAGAAACCTGTCTGCTGTGCTTGTTTTAATTCTCTTTATGTCCTCATCTGTGTAATCCAGAAAGTAGATACATATACATGTGCACAGTTTCATGTTTTGGCATTGTATTTAGTATATTGTGTGCTGCGACTTGTATCGTGCCTGCAGGCCATAGGAAAACGACACAAATTAAACATGAAATAGAGAGGAGACATAATTTAAAACTTACAAGTTCTAGAGCTGCAGTATGGCATCTGAGAGTTGTAACATATTGCAAAAACTTTACCCTATTTCCCCAACAAGAAGACCGTGTTTTCAGCTGTGTGGACTGCTGGAGACAGGCAGCTTTCTTAGCTCAAAATAGCTGTCACTGCATTTTATTTGAGAGAGTATCCTGACCACTTCCACACATCCTCTGTCTTCGTTCATGTCGCACTACACAGGTCAGTGTTCTCCTCTGCTCTCTTCCCTGATTCTGTACTTGTATTTGTTTTACATAGACATGCGAGTTCCCTTTTCTCTTTTACATATGTTGTTTTCCTTCATGCTGAGAAAACTCCACAGCCTGACAGGGCGCCTTTTTTTTTTCCCCCCCCTTTTCCTTTTTATTTTTTTTTCTTTATTTTTAAGCACTCCAAATTCTATCCAGCTTTAAACTCTCATGTTTATAACCCTGAATATCTCTAAAATGTCTTTACCTAAAACACTTTATGGTTTTATTACCAGGTTTATGCCAGTAATAATATTCACATCAGCTTTCTTAGGGATAATCTTTAAGCAGAACCTAGCAAGAAAGGCTTTGAAAACTATCATTCCCAGGAACGCAAATCTCAGAACATGAAACATCGGTTTAATCGCCCTCTCTGACAACTTAACACGACAGATTGAAAAATACAAGCCGATATGGAAGTGGGATCAATGGATTATCAAAGTCCTAAACATCTTCTCTTGGGCAGGGGGGTAAAGGGGGTGAGCTTTGGGGTCCGTTGGCATGCGTAAGACATGAAGTTTGCATAGCTTACTGCAGATCCAATGCTGTCTGACTGGCAGGGAAGTTGAGAGGGAGAGAGAGAGAGATTTACATGAGGGAACTCGGGGGCTTTGTCACGGCAATTGTATAAAGTGATATACAGTGCAAATCGACTCGAGCATGTCCCTGGATAGCAGGCGGTTTACAGCCTCTTCGAGCAGAGATTACTGCTTTATCTTGTCATACTAAATTAACGTGGCAGCACTCTGTTAAACAGTGGTGACCTCTTCATCTGTGGAAATTGCTGCCTAGAGGAGAGATGGTATTTAAGACTCTTTCTCTCTCTCTTTCTCCCCTCCCCACTTTCTCTCCCTCTCCCTCTCCCTCCCTCCCTCTCTCTGTCTTTTTTTTTCCCTGTAGAGCCCTCAGGCATTTTTGGGCTAGGTTGTAACATTAAAGACAAAAAGAAAGAAAGAAAGGGGGAAGGGAGAGGCTTTTAACATCAAGGTGACAACAGCTATGTGTTAATTGGGCCTTTGTTGTTTGATTAATAGCCACTTTGGTGTAGAATATTAAGACAGTTGTTTGGACAACTTTCTAAAAATGACATGTCCTTTCAGTAAATTAGGATTAAGCAATCTTCTCTGGTCTATGCATTTTAACTCTTTATTGTTGTTGTATCTAGTCCTAAATTTACTGTTATTTAGGAGTGAGCATGCTGCCTGGTCCTCCTCAGATGGCATAGATTGACATAGTTCTCTCCAGTGGTACTTCATTGAGCAGCTCTCATGCTGGTATTACTGAGGGTCAAGGTGATAAAAATACCACTGAAAGGTAGTTGGGCTCTTGTGCTAGGCTGTCCCAGAGAATTTCCAGAATTAAATAATGGTACTGGAAATACAGCTAAAGCAGCAAAGGGGCATAGCCCTTTCATTGGGCTGGCACTGTGATGCAGAACAATGGGAAGAATGCATCTTGTGTTCCTGTCTTTTTCAGTAAACTGAGGTGATGATGAGTAAACTTCAGTAAACTGAAGGTGAGAATGACCTCTCTTCCTTAGACCAGGTTTTCTGTTTCTGATTTTTGTGTTTACTATGCAGTGATTCATTGTGGGACCAATCCAAAGCTCTTTGAAGTCAATATAAAGACTGCTTTGTCTTTAATAGGCTTTGGATCAAGGCCCATATGACCTTAGGACAAATGATCGCAAATCAGTGTTATGAAGCGCTTTTAAATTTGCAAGCATACATGTCCAAAGGACTAATTTTTGCTGTAATTTTTTATCAGCTCTTAGGAGGCCAGGTGAAGATTGTTTGGCCAGCCCAGCATTGGAGACAGCAATATGTTCTGAAATTGGTAACACAATGGCTGCATGTTCGGGTGAAGGAGACCTTCCCTACCTCTTCCTTTGCTGAATCTCTTAGTTCTGTTCCTATGTTGTTAAGGTCATCAGTTAACAAAAGAAAATGCTTCTGTGTCAGAAACGCAGTACTGACTCTGGGGTGCCATAGGACTTTCACTACTTCAGTCATATGAAGAAGGTTATGGATATTTAATGATATGAGATGGAAAATCTAGCTTGGATTTTTCCTTCCAGTAGACAGTTGTTCCTTACTGTGAATTTCTTGAGCTGCCACCTACACAGATTCATGCAAAATTCTGTGCATTTTGTATGTAACATTTTCAGAGGCAAGCTTTTATTCACTTCTCTGAGATGCCAGCAAAGCTTATTTTTGCAGGAGAATATTTGCCATTTGAGATGCAATGTATCTGTGAACAGTGATGTTATCGTTATTTTCTTTGGATGAATTTTGGAGGCCATTGAACTAAGCACTTAAATGAGAGATATGGGAAGGACTGACTTCCTGATTTATTATTTTTAGAAATCAATGCATTTGATAATTTATGTAAAGCTTACAGAGGCCACCTAAGTGGCTCATGAATTGATCAGCAGCCAGCAAAAATGAAAGCTAATGAGCTGATTTCAGTAGCAAGTTGCTCATTAGCAGGTAGGCTCACTGATCTTTCAGGTTTTCCACTTCAGTCACATGGTCTTCCCATGTTCTTGGATGAAGTAGTTTCCTTAAACAAAACAAAACAAAACAAAAAAGCAGGCATGGGAAGGTTTTGAACATTTTCTCATTGCTGTGGCGTATACATTTACGATAAATGCTTGGTATTGGGCTAGAGGGATTGCTACCCAACGGTTTGCAGGGCTAAGTCTGTGCCCATCACTACATCTCAACAACTTTCAGGTGCTGGAATTGAATTTATTAGTGAATTTATAAGATGTATGGAAACAGAAGTATGGAGCCCTCTTCTCTGTTTCTGCACAGAAATTGGTGAGTTCCCAGCACAGCACTTCATTCAGCACGGCATTTTCAGCCCAGGTTCTCTCCAGCTCAACAGTCAGATGTGCAATATTAGAAACTGCATTACTGTGCAGTGTGTGCTTTCCCCCATTCACAGTCAGCACCATGGACCATCCTGATTAGATAAGACCCATATGTATTTCCTTGTTTCTCCTCATAATAGGTTGATGCCTTATATGAAATACTTTAGTGATTCCAGTAGGATTTTTCTAGGGTGTACGCAAAACCTAGCTTGTTTGGCCCTGTTGTTGTCCTTCTTGGTAGAGATAACCTGAACTGAAGAAATAATGGGAATGAACCTCCCTCTAGGAAGTACTCTTAAGGGGAAATGAAATACTAAAGTAGTGTGGGTTTTATGTACTAAGGCTCATAAACCTGCCTAAGAGCAGGGGTTTAGCTTTGTGCATTTATAGGGTACATTGATGTCCAGAATGCCCACTGATTCCTTTAAAATTATTTTTCTCTTTTGGTAATGAAGCAAATGAATAATTAATCTTTATGAAAAGCAAACCCACTGTTTTAATTACCAATCCTCTAATACAAAATTCTTGAATCCTTATGTTATTTATATTACGTAAGTATAGATGCAAAAGTAAGTAGGGGTGCATATCCATCTCTCTTTATACATACATACATACACAAACATAATTCAACTATTTCTTGTAGACATGAGAAATATACTGCTCCTAGTCAGACTGGTAAGAAACAGAATCCTGACAGAGTTGCCTGAGGCCCCTGCAAAAGAGGGCCTCTCAAAACATATTTAAAAAACAATTTTTAAAAAGACAGATTCTCCAAATCTGAGGAATAGATTTTCAGCTGCCTGATTTGGCTTGAAATGAGTTGGCTGAATCAGTTTGGGTTTTTTTTCTTTGCTTGTTTGTTTGTTTTGGGGTGTGTTTTTATTATTTTTCCCTTTTGAGCAAGTCTATAAAGCTTTGATGAATCTGGCTCATTGTTTAGCACTTATCTCATGAGTAAAGCTTGAGAGGTTTGGCTTGAAACTTACCAAATCACATCTTTGGAAAATGGCCCAAGCCTATTGATTTATTTTGGGGGGAAAAAAATCTGAAGCAAAACACAACCAAAAAAACCCACCCTGATCCAGCTTAGTGAGTAAGTCTCTCACGGATCTATAGAGCCCCTACTGAATGAGCCCATCTTATTTCTCAATGTATGTGAACCCCACTCTTAACAGAATTGTAGGGCTAAGAGGAATTGCAAGAGGTCATTCAATCCCAGCTTCAACTCATCTGTACCAATGTCATTTCTATCAAATAATATTCTAACTTCCTAAAGTGCAGGTGACTTAGGAGCTACAACTCTGCGTTGGGGTGCTGCTGTCTTTACCATTACAAAGTATCACAGTATCACCAAGGTTGGAAGAGACCTCAAAGATCATCGAGTCCAACCTGTCACCACAGACCTCATGACTAGACCATGGCATCAAGTGCCACATCCAGTCCCCTCTTGAACACCTCCAGGGATGGTGACTCCACGACCTTATTCCTAATGTGTGACTCAGCTTTTCTGCTTCAGTTTTTTTAGCTCATTAGTTCTTGTAGCCATTGCAGCAAGAGAAGTGGAGTTCCTCTTTTCAGCAAATATTTTTGTATTTGAAGACTGCTGTTACTCCTCCTCTTCTCAAACTTGTCTTTCAATATGTGGAGTTCTTGTCTGCACCATACTTTCTCTAAAAATTTGTACTAGTTTTTATTTTTTTCTCTCTTCCTAGAAACTAGTAGTAGTGGGAACATTTACATTTGAGCATTTATGTCTCCTGCCTAACAAAAGATCATTTTCTGTTAATAATGTCTGCAGCAAGTGCATCTCACATGCTACTGAAGAACTCTTAATTCCAGGGAAAAACTCAGGGTGGCTCAGTCACAGTTTCAATTAACTTGCAGTTAAATCCTCTCTGCTACTAGTCTGTGTAGTTAGCTCTAGTTTAATTTTCAAATAGAAGGAAGGTTTTGCATGCCTTTTGCTTAGTTCGCTGGCAGAAGGCAGGTTCTTGCTTAGCTTTACAGAGCTCTGACTACAAAGCTGTAGAATAGCAAAATGGATTGCAGTGCCTCTTGCATATCAAAAGAATTGATAGAGAAGTCTGGCTGCAGGATCTTTTCTTATAGGGAGGAAGAAAAAGAAACATTGGGATCTCAGGTCCTGGAGTGAGTTTCTAAGACGAGGAGTTGGCAGAGAGGAAATCTTTAAATTTAAGACATTTGATATGGAAGTCAGTGGGAACAAATAAACATCAGACCTCATGATATCAATTATCTGAGTCACTTTTAAAAAGTACTCAGTCCTCTGAACATAATTCTTTTCATATGTGCAACATATTTAAAATCAAAATCTGTTTCCTTTTTTTGATCATTAAGGAATCCACTGTTTGTTCAAGCCAAAATAAGGTAACTAATATAATGAGGGTTGTGCTTTTCTGTATTTTATGGCTTTAATAAATACTCTGTTGAAAGGAGTTATCACGTCAATCTTCTCACTTTATTAGAAGACACTTAGCAGAAATTGACCTTGATATCAATTTACTGTGTTTTGAGACACTTGATAAGAGAAAAGCTGTATTCCCCTTAAAGCAATTTGTTCTCCCTGTCTGTCTCTTTTTTACGTTTTGGGGTTTTGTCTTGTGTCCACCAAAAGGTTTATGCATGAGCTATCTTAAAACATAGCTGTTTGTAGTCAGGGAACTTGACACATTTTACGAAGCAGTGAAGTATGTACTGATCTTAAAGGGAGAGTGAAAACTAGGAGTATAGTTCATTTGCTGCATACCACTGCTTTTACTGAAGCTCTTCTGTGGTAAGCATCAATGACTTCTTGAACTGCAGTTCGGTCTAGGGTACAGTAGAGTAAAGGGGTTTGCTTTATTGCAAGAGGGAAAGAAGTATCCAAAACAAAATGGCAATGATGAGATTTCCATTTGATCGTGAGTGAATCTTCATGTGGTGAAGCCCTTTTCTTCTCACTCTCTCTTGACACTCTTTAGTTGAAGATTTTGAGCATACTCCCCTCGCTTGAAAGTGCAGGGTGCTACTGCAGTCAAAAAGTCAAAGTAATTGATGGCAGATGACAGCTGCTGCTGAACAGATAAACCTCATGCTTCAGTGAGGAATTTGGGTAGAATTTCATAAGATAAGGATATTATAAGAGTCTTAGAGAATTAACAGAATTTGAAGACCACATGGTTATAAGGCACCATAGGTCCTGTAATAAACCAAAGTTTATAGGTACAAAGACGACAAGCAGCTCACCAAATAATGGGAATATTGTGAGCAGGCATAGTCCTTGTGCTGAAATTAAAAGCATAAAAGACCAAACATGTCAGAACTCTTTAATATTTTCTCTGTGTGTTTGTGAGGAAAGTCTTTGAAGACTCTGTAAATAGAGGATACTAGCATATATTATTTCCGAGAAAGAAGATGGATATAAAAAAGAACAAGAAAACTGAGATTTTTGTCAAATCCAGTGTGGATTAAGAGACTGTCCTTTCAAATGGATGGCTGTGCTAGAAAACTGACTGGAGGACTTGACCCAGGAATTGTGGTAGGAAATAGCTCTTCATCACTGGCAAAGGATCAGTTTGTTCTGTTACAGTTTCGTTTTTTGCTTCCAGATTTATCAGTTCCCTGTCAGGTACTCTTTTGAACTGTTTTGATAAATAATTGTACTTGTGAAGGTTAATGGAGTGTCAGTCCCTTATTTACTCTCAAGTCAAATGTGGTGCATGCTAGTCAGAAGTGTAGCTCATGCTTCGTGACCAGCTGACCTTAACGCTTTAAAGTGTGGTTATAGTCAGATAAATGACTGTAAAAATGACATGAAAGGGTCCCATGTTTTCTGTATTGCTGTGGCTTTAGAGGGCAAATTTAGTTGCATCAAAATACGGTGTTTTCATTAATTGCTTATAATGCTAAAACTTAACATGGGGTTGGAAAATAAAGTTGTGTGGCAGTCAAAAAATATCAATAAAGCCAGCAGATAGACATGACTCAGAAAATATGTGGGAGCAACCATGTTGAATGAAGATGACATTTTAATGCCACTGTTCTACGTCTCTCCATACTTTGTTGGAGTTTCACCTGTTACAAAGGCAGAATACAAACATTTCCGTAGAATCTTCTACTCATCTGTGCCTGTCTCAAATGAATGCAGCCCTTGCAGCCATGAGAAAAAACAGCAATTTGCAAAGGTGTTTGTTGCTGTCTATTTTCCATTTTATTTTCATTAGTGTCTTTACTAGGTATCTTAAGACAGTGCTACTTTTCAGCAGTGCTTAGGCTAAAGAGTAAAACCTAAAACAAATCTACTAATTCTTTTGAGAAATGTTCACAGCTAATTCTGGTCATATTTTAAGTGTACGCTGTGCATAAGATGAGCTCTGTGGTATTAAGCCTTGTTCTGTTAACTTTCAAGGAAGAAACTTGTATATTTTAAGTGAATAAGAGCTGTGATAAAAATTACTAAATTTTCATGGAAAAAAAGGCTTAAAATGTGCTCTGGAAGCCAGATTTCCACATTTCTGAAGTGAGATTTTGCAGAAGTTTACTCTTCTGAAGAAGTGATCCCATTTTTGCTGAAAATGACCTGTAGAGGTGAATGCAATTTGCTGATGGAGGTCTTCCGAAACTCTAGCTAATCATTCAGTGTTCTGTCCAGCTTCTTTGGAGAATAAATCTGTGCTGTAATCAGGAGAAGCAGGCTGATAATTAGTATCTTAATGAAAATATGTTTTCAAAAGGATGTTGCTTAGACAGTCCTCAGAACTTCTCCATTTTGTCACTAAAACTAAACTTACATCCTCATTCTGTTCTACTGACCTTCCTAATCCTGATTTTCTCCTTTGATGATGTTTTGGCTAAGTTGAGTATCTGTGACTTACATATGTTTATATAACTGATTTATCTTTATATACCTAGTATCTTCACATTACCAATGCATTATGTGATAACAGTATCTTGATTTGTATAGGCTTGAGGGGAATTGGAAAGTACAACCAACCTAAAGACTTCCTTATTTTAAGAATCTGATTTCTAAATAAGCAGTGAAAACTGATTTAGTGATAAAGTTGTCTAAAACCAGGTCGAAAGACAGGGCAGCTGGCAGTGTGTGTATGTGTTCCTTCCAGAGATTTTTATTCTCCTTAACACAAGGCCTGGATGGAGGGAAGAAAGTACCTTACATTTCTATGAAGGACAGATGTACTTCCCAATTAATGTGTGATACTGATGAAAGAAAGAAAATGGTCATGGGGCAATGATTGCTACTATTGATGGCCATGAATGTGACTATCGTGCACTACATTAACTACTCAAGAAGGCAGTCGGTGGTCAAGTATATTGGATGGTGCAGCAGACTCTTTTAAAAGTTTCTTTGCACCTTCAGTTATGAGACACTAAGTAATGATTTAGTAACAGAAGAACAATGCTAAAATGTATAAAATGTATAAATGTGAAAGTGCAGCCTTCAGTACTGTAAGGAAGACTGGACGCCTTTCAGTTTGACTGGTCTTACGTATCAAAACTAGGGTTTTTTTCTGCTTGTACCTTGAGCTCTCAGCATAGTTCCTCTTTTTAATATAATTTGCTTGTATTTTTCACTCTTTTCAAATATGTAGTTTTCACTTACATGTGCATCTGAAGATAAAAAAACTTGAAGCAAGAAACTTTGTAGAACTCTTCTGAGTACATTTAAACACAATGTCAAGTGTAGATACTAAAAGACCAGAATAGAGTCATAGAATCATAGCATGGTTTGGGTAAAAAAGCATCTTCAAAGGTCATCTAGTCAAACCTACCTGCAGTGAGTAGGGACATCCTCCACTGGATCAGGTTGTTCTGAGCTTTGCTGAGCCTGACCTTGAATATCTCCAGGGATGGGGCCTCAACTACTTACCTGGGCAATCTGTTCCAGTGTTCCATCAGCCTCCTAGTAAAGAACTTGTTCCTGACATCCAATCTGAATCTACTCTTCTCTCATTTCAAACCATTGCCTCTCATCATCACTCCTGGCCTTTGTAAACAGTTTCTCTGCAGCCTTCTTGTAGGCCCCTTTCAGGTACTGGCAGGCTGCTATTAGGTCTCCCTGGAACCTTCTCTTCCTCAGGCTGAGTAACCCCAGCTCTCTCAGCCTGTCCTCGAGGGAGACGTGCTCCAGCCCCCAGTCATTTTTGGGGCCCTTCTCTGGGCCCACTCCATTAGGTCCATGTCCTTCCTCTCTTTAGGGTTCAAGAGCTGGTCACAGTACTCCCGGTGAGATCCCACCACAGCAAAATAAAGTGTCAAAATCACTTAGCTCAACCTGTTGGCCATGCTTCTTTTGATACAGCCTAGGATGTGATTTGCTTTCTGGGCTAATAGAAAGGAGGAAGAAATTAAGAAAACCCTTCAAAAGGTGCAATTTCTTTTAATGTTTATGAATGCATATACATATATATCTATAAAGATGAAGTGTGCCTCTTATAACTAAATACCATGTCTTTGTGCTCACCCTGTGTCTGTGCTCAAGGTCTCTAGGTGCTCAGTTGGAGCTTTTTAATTATTTTTCTCTGTTTGATGTTATGAAGTATAATGAATGGATTGCAGAGAACTTTTTGTTATAAACCTCCTGTGCATCATTTCAGTGCTGGTGGGCACTGTGATACCTGGCTGGATCACATCCTCAAACTCAGTCTTGATACATTCAAGGTCAGAAAAAAACCAGATTTTGTAAAACCATAGTCTACCAGTGCATCCTCATCAGAAAGTAGGCTTATGCTCTTTCCAAATTGTGCCTTTCTTGTTTGGGTTGGGCAATTCTGTGGGTTTTTCCAGCATGATGACTGAAAAATACAGGGAATATTCAGGAATCAGTGATTCAGAGGAACTTGGACAAGAGAGGCTATTTCCAGCAAAAGCTACTCATCCTCTGCTGGTGGCGGTGGGTACTTGGCAATGTCTGTAGCAGAAGAGATCTTTTGGGCTTTTTGTTTGTTTTTTGAACATCACATACAACAGAACATAAAATGAATCGTTACGGAAAATATATAGTGGATTTAATTAGCTACAGGAGTATAATTTTATTTTTTAAGGCATAAAAAGAATGAGAATTAAGTGCCTTAAAGCTAATAAAGATCTTCTTTATTACTCAGAATAATTTAGATAAGTGATGAGAAAGGGGAGGGAAATTTAGCATTTCTGTACAGTTTGCTTACTGTCTAATTCTTAATCAGGAGTGTCACAACATCCCTTGGTATCACCCTATCACAAAGGCCCCTTCCTGGTAGGCAGTGCATGCAGTTTAAAGGAACTGAAAAATGAATAACTGATCTGCAGAGTGAGAACAACTGAATCTGTCATAAATTAGAATTTAGTGGGCTTTTTGCATCACTGCCACAGTCTAAGCTGGCTTTTTGTGGGGGGGTCTATGTGCATTTTAAATCTTGTTTAAAGTCTGCTTGAATGAGCTTTACAATGAGACTTAAATGATAATATTACATCATGCAAGCTCCCTGAGCAGAACATAATGTTACCATTTGAGGGGCATTAAGGTCCAGAAAAGTGAACAGAGAATTGGTTCTCAGTAACCCATGGATGCTGAATGTGCTCTGCCATTTCCTTGCTTTGGAACCAGGCAAGTCAGTTCATGTCATTTCCTAATTCACCCCATGTACTTCACAAAGAGGTTGTGTGGGGATTAATTAACAGGTTTTTGAGTAGCTATAGCACATATTACATTTATGTATCGGTGTTATGTGGATTGACTTCTGTCGTATTCATTTTTATTAATTACTCTGATATATTTGGCATTCTCTGATCAAATACCATCCTCTGTTTGAAGTGCATAAGATTCAAATACAATTGATTCCTACTCTGTGAATGTGTTCTATGGAAATGACTTTATGTGAATGTCTTTATTCTGTGTTAATAGAGACATTTATTTATTTATCTAAGCTTTCCTCTAAAGCTGAGAAAATTACTTTGGTGTATACTAGAATTCCAAATTCTGTTTCACTAAACTAGTGGAGCAGTCAGTGATAGAAGGAACAGAAAATTATAAAAGACATTGTGAGAACAGCAGGTAAAATAAACTTCAGAGGAAAAAAAAACCAGGTCTTTAAATAACTGCCAAAAGGGGTGAAACTGCTTGGAAGAATCCTGTAAGTTATTGTTTGTGTAGCCATTCCTCAAGAAGTGTAAGAGAGTAAGCAGTAATTGGTGAAGTCTATAAAAAGCAGGTGAAAGAACTGAGTAATAAGATAACAGATCTATGAGTCCCATGTTAAAGCTGATAGGTGTTTCAAGTGAATGATGTAGTTCTCAACCAAGAGAATTCATTTTGAAAACCTTATATTCTAAATGTGGTATCTTCTGCTGTAGTTAACTCCAGTGGAGACAATGGGACTGTTTCTCAAGTAGCTGTTCGGTTTAAATAAAGTGATGTTTTCTGGCTCATCTAGAAAAGGAGAACTTCCAGAAGATTGCTTTCAGAAAAAGAAATAAAGTCATACTAATATCTGTGGAGGGAAAGATGATTTTGACAATTATCATCCTGCAAGCTTAGGTGTAATCTTTTGAAAAGTGAGAGAACAAATACACAATAAAAGTAGATAAACAGATGTGAAATGAGAAGGCTCATAAACAATTGCTTAGCTTGGAGGAGACTGAGGGGTGACCTTCTTGCTCTCTACAACTACCTGAAGGAGGTTGTAGCCAGGCAGAGGTTGGTCTCTTCTCCCAGGCAGCCAGCACCGGAACAAGAGGACACAGTCTCAAGCTGCGCCAGGGCAGGTTTAGACTGGACGTTAGGAGGAAGTTCTATACAGAGAGAGTGATTCCCCATTGGAATGGGCTGCCTGGGGAGGTGGTGGAGTCACCGTCACTGGAGGTGTTCAGGAGGAGACTTGATGGGGTGCTTGATGCCATGGTCTAGTTGTTTGACGGGTTGGACATGATGATCTTGAAGGTCTCTTCCAACCTGGTTTATTGTATTATTGTATGAATATACAACATACATAAAGCACAACATGGTTATTGTAAAAGTGTGGTGGATTTAGCCTTCATGTAGGACATGTGCAAGATTCCCAATATTAAATGTGTGGGCTAAGAGTTAAAAAATAGTAAGTATAATGCTAAATCATTCCAAAAGATTTGATTATTGAACATTGCATGGAATTCAGTCATGTATTGTGAGGTGCTTCCTTCATAATGTTTCAAGCAGCAAATTTGAATGTTCCAGGTAAAGTAACCGTAAAAAAAAATCAATAGTAATGCATTAAGCTGTTGAGAGGAGGGGCAGATTATGTACAATGTAATTTACTTATTTTTTAAAGAGCATAGAGAGGCAGATACACAGAATGTCTGAAAGAGATGGATACATTCTTTGAGAAGCCACAATGGCAGAGGTTGTCAGAGGGATTCCTTCAGTAGAAATGAGGAAAAAATTCCTGGGACAGTATGTGCTTCATTATCCTACAATCATAGAATGGGTTGGGTTGGAAGTGAGCTCCAAAAGTCATCTAGTCCAAGCCCCCTGCAGTCAGCAGGGACATCCTCCACTAGATCAGCTTGCTCAGAACCTTGTCCAGCTTGACCTTGAACATCTTGAGGGATAGGGCTTCAACTACCTCTCTGGGCAACCTGTTCCTGTGTCCCACCAGCCTCATAGTAAAAAAACTTGTTCCTAACATCCAGTCTAAATCTCCTCTCATTTCAAACCATTTCCCTTCATCCTGTCATTGCAGGCCTTAGATAACGGTCCCTCTGCAGTTGTCTTGTAGGCCCCCTTCAGGTAGTGGAGGTCTCCCTGGAGGCTTCTGTTCTCTAGGCTGAAAAAGCCCAGCTCCCTCAGCCTGTCCTGATAGAAGAGGTGTTTCAGCCCCCTGATCATTTTTGTGGCCTACTGTGGGCTGTGAGAGCCTCCTCGTTAGGTAACCACATCTGTCTTTTGTGTTACTCTGAGATGGCTGGAAAAAACTGCAGACTGAAAGGACAATGCTGTGGTAGTCCTTTGCCTACAGTAATCAGTCTGGTTCTTGGCATGAGATTTATAGGACCGTGAGTGCCTGTAGCAGCATTTTAGAAATAGGGAGAAATAAATAAATACATTCTTTCTATAGAAGTTTGAACAAGTGAATGACAATACAGTCATTAAAGTTGCCAGTTGTGCACCAGGGAGAACAGAACCAGAATATCAAAGGAATCAAGGGAGGCTGCATGGCAGGATATAATCAAATCTAAAAGTACAAATTGATACAGCTGGATAAAGTAATCCAAAACACAAATAATCAATGGGAGTAGGGCACTTAGAAAACAGTAGTGCTGAAAAAGATTTAGGTGTGTTAAAACAAATTAGATATGAGTTTATCATGCAGCAAGACAGGGAAAAAGGCGATAACAAGGAGGTAATTGTCCAGCTCCTCATAACTCTGCTAAGATTACATGTGAAATGTGTTCAATTCTGGCCACATTAGAGAAGTCAGCAAATTGAAGGGATTTCATATTCAAGCAACAAATGATTAAAGAGCTGTAGGAGCAGCTTTGCGAGGGGAGACTCAAAGAGGAAAAGCTAAATGCAGGCCAGTCATAACAAAGTAAATATATGCTAGCCGTCCAAAAAGATGTTGATGGTACAAGCTCTAACATGGAAGAAGTTGCTTTGTAAGAAAAATTTTAGGCTGAAAGGAAGCAACTATGGGAGAAATAAATTTCAAAGCAATAAGAGGGTTTTTTTTATTGTGTACAGTATTTCCAGGGGGAATAGGAAACCTTACTGTCTGAGACAAGTTGCTAGCCCAAATGTAACAACTGGGACCACACCAGCAGGCTTTGTCCTGTTTTATTACTGCTTTAGACACTTGGCAGACTCACACTGCCCTAGTAGGAGCATGAGTACAGGCCCTTAGGAATGTGGGATATTTTCTTTTAGTTTGGAGAGTTCTTTTTACCAGGCCAGATAGCATCCAAATTACCCTTGAAACAGAGGATGCACCTCTCCAGATTGTCCAGGTCCTTGTGGATGCTGTCCCATCCCTCTGGTATATCAACAGCACCACTCTGCTTGGTGTTGTCTGCAAACTTGCTGATAGTGCACTCGATCCCACTGTCTATAGCATTGATAAAAATAATACACAGTGCTGGTCCCAGTGTGGAGCCCTGAGGAGCACCACTTGTCACTGTTCTCCATCTGGATTTTGAGCCATTGAGCACTACCCTCTGGATGCGACCATCCAGTCAGTTGCTTACCTACTGAACAGTCTACCCATCAAATCTGTATCTATCCAACTTGGGAGAGTAGGATATTATGGGGGACTGTGTCAAAGGCCTTGCAGAAGTCCAGACCGATGACATCCATAGGTCATCCTTGTCCACTGATGTAGTCACTCCATCATAGAAGGCTACTAGGTTCATCAGGCAGGATTTGCCCTTAGTGAAGCCATGCTGGCTCCCTAGTCTCCATGTGCCTTGTCAGAGCTTCTGTGAGAACCTGCTCCATGATCTTCCCAGGCACAGAGGTGAGACTGGCAGGTTGGTTGTTCCCAGGATCCTCCTTTCTGCCCCGTTTCTAAAAACGGGTGTCACGTGTCCCTCCTCCTGGTCGCCAGGGACTTCACCTGACTGCCAAGGCTTTTGAAATGTGAAAGCAGAGTAGCCAGGAACAGCCATGGAGCTGTTACTGACCTGTGACCTTCCTTTTATTGTATCGCTAAATTCTGTTCAGATGGTTCTCTCCCCTTCTTTTAAGGAGTTAATGCAGACAGTGGGTTTGTTTCATAGTAAGAAAGTGGGTAATTAAACCATTTTAAACACTCAACACAGCTTTTATTAGGCCTACAAAACCAGAGGTGTTGTATGTGGTTAGTAAGCTTGTATTTTTACACAGATAATCATTTTATACCGCATGATTTCCAAACTATCAGAAGGATTTAATGTATACTGAAGACGCTATCAAGCTGTTTTGATAAGTAGTCCTCTTTTTTTGTTTAGCAAGGTCTCAAGGGTGATCTTTAGTCTCCCAGGGAAGAGATCATAAAAGTCTTAAAAGTGCTTTTGCAGAGTTCTGTTTATTATTTTTAAGCATGAAGATTACTAGCATGAAGATTACTGGCATGAAGATAACAAGGCTGTTAGAGTACAACATGTTCTTTGTTTTTGCAGGTTATAGCTGACATATTAGGAGTTCTCAAAATGCCACTGTTGTTTGTTAAGTATTTTGAAAGTAAATAGATGTAATCCTATATTGCATTCTTAAAATGAGTTTGCCTAGAGAAGGAAGCAATAGGAGAGGACTGTTATGAGGATAGGTGTTAGGAGTTATGCCATTAGCTGCATTTACCCAATATAAATCAGTTGTATTTTGCTACATGTAATACCTTTACTCTGTAGAAAGAGTTGCAAATTACTTTTATACACAATTAATTGCGAGAAGGATATCAGGTAGTGACAGGACTAAGGGGAATGGAATGTAGCTGGAGGTTGGGAGATTCAGGCTGGACATGAGGAGGAAGTTCTTCCCCATGAGAGTGGTGAAGCCCTGGAATGGGTTGTCCGGGGAAGTGGTTGAGGCTCTGTCCCTGGAGGTGTTTAAGACCAGGTTGGATGAGGCTCTGGGCAGCCTGATCTAGTGTGAGGTGTCCCTGCCCATGGCAGGGGGGTTGGAACTAGATGATCCTTGTGGTCCCTTCCAACCGCAACTTATACTATGATACTATGAAGTGAGACAAAGAGGGGGTAAAACTAAAACTAAGATCTGCAGCACAAGAGAAAACAACATATTTTTTTAAACTGTGTTAGACATCCAGTATAAAAAGTCCTAAAAAATTCACTCACATTTTCTCTTATAGTTTTTACTACAAATAGATCCACATTTCACATAGTATTCTTTTATTTGTAATAAATCAAGTAGAAATGGTGGGATAAGCAGTAAGAAATATTAAACTTGTTCTGCGTGTTTGGGGATGGGCTGGAATGCAGAAGAGCCAGCGAAGAAATGTTTGTCTTAAAGCATTGGTTATCAGATTGTGCTCTGTACTGCCGATAGTCAGATAGTGGTCTGTTGAAGAAGCCCAGAGAGTCAGCCAGTCACACTGTGCAGCTTCCACCTCTTTATTTTCAGAGACCTGTAATGAAATCAGTGGGAAATAATTAAATGTATGTATATTGTTGGCATTTAAAAAAATATCGCTATGCAACTCTTTATATCTTTAAATACTTTAAATCCTGGAAAAATCTGCTCCTGTGTTCTGTAAATCTCAGAGGATAAAGTTAGAAATCAATGCAAAACGGATTAGAAGTTACTCCTTTTGTGTGAATATAGCTGAATAGTTTGTTACAACTCTTGCTCATGCAGTTACTGCAGCAGTCTCCAGTATCTTGGTATTTGGAAAAAATCAAAGTGCTTTCAATGTTACTGTCAGATATTGTGAGGTGGTGCTTGATATATGAGAGAATTCCCAATTTCCGGTTTCAGATGATTAGGCTGCAGTGCACCGCAGAGTAATGTAACATCTGAATATTTATTGCATCAATAAAAATCAAAATACAACTGCTGTGAGGCTTTTGTCCAATGGACTCTAGGCTTCTTACATCAATTATATAAAACACCCTAAGCTGCAGGAAATCTTGATTATTGTCTCAGTTCTACATATGGAGGAAAAAGGTAAAAGGGAAGTGTCTAGTAGTAGCAGAGTTATCTCTTTTTGAACTTCAAATGGTTTTCAACAAGGTTCATAGATACCAAACTCTGAAAATACCTGTTAGTCTTCCTATTGAAACCTCTGCCAGTGTATCTTCTGCTTCATCAAAAAAGAGGTCATTAGTTAGATACAGTACTTGACATCAAATAAATAACAATCTGAAGGACAAGAGATACTAGTGATTGTCAAAAAAAAGAATAATTCCTGAGTCTGATGTTAGGTAATACTTCCAAAATACGGATTGTGGAGTCCCAAGGGCATCCTCTGGCCAGCAGATAGAGAGAGGTGATTCTGCCACTTTGCTCTGGTGAGAACTCACCAGGAGTACTGCATCCAGCTCTAGAGCCCTCAACACAGGAAGGACATGGACCTGATGGGACCAGTCCAGAGGAGGGCCATGAAAATGATTGAGGGGCTGGAATAGCTCTGCTAGGAGGACAGGTGGTGGAAGCTGAGATTGTTCAGCCTGGAGAAGAGAAGGCTCTGGGGAGACCTAATAGCGGCCTGCCAGTACCTGAAGGGGGCCTACAAGAAGGCTGCAGAGGGACTGGAAAAACAGGACAAGGGACAGTGGTTTGAAATGAGAGAAGAGCAGATTTAAGTTGGATGCTAGGAACAAGTTCTGTTCCAGTCCTCCACCACGAATGAGGGTGGTGGAGGACTGGAACAGGTTGCCCAGGGAGGTAGTTGAGGCCCCATCCCTGGAGATATTCAAGGTCAGGCTTGAAAAGGCTCAGAGTAACCTGATCTAGTGGAAGATGTCCTTGCGTACTGCAGGGGGCTTGGACTATGTGACCTTTGGAGGTTCCTTCCAACCCAAACCATTCTGTGATTCTAAGGTGTATATTATTTTTGCTCCATGAGGGAGACCTATCTAAATGTAGGATGGAATGAAAGAAATTCTGCAGTGTAAAAAGAGCCATGTCCATTGGGAAGCCTTGCAGAATGTGTATTCCATCTTCCTGAAGGTGTCAGATTGACAGCGACCTACAATCCTTATAATGTAGAATGTGTGAGGAGAGAATTTTTCAAATCACTGAAGTGATTTGAAGATATGATTCCTATTGAAGTTCATGACACTTACCCTCCTGAAGTAATTACATTAATAAAGGCAAAGATTGTAAAGGCAAGGTTGGGGGGAAAAAAAAAAGGTCACTAGTTTGTGACTAGTGTGTGTGTGATTTGTTTCTTATAAACCTTAAAAAATATTGGAAATGTCAAGTTTGGTTTTCCACATAATGGCTGGTGGACCTCCTGTGGGTATTAGGAGTGTTTTTATAGCTTTCAGATTTTCAGTTGAAGTAGCTATGCTGTTGAAACTCAAACATGGATATTTATTTCCTTAATGTTTATTAAGTAAAATAAATAAAAATAAAGAGAAAGCAATACTAAGCTGCTTAAGAACCATTTGTCTTCAGAAGTGTCAATTGTTCTGTTTTTGATTATGTCTTATGTCACACTGTTACCAGCTTCCTAGTCACTATGGAGACTATAAAATAGATAGGCCTACATGTATAATATAGAAAGCAGAGGGGAAGAAAATGCCTTTGTGTATTTTTTGTACAATCTAAATAGAGCAAAGTTTGGGCAAAATTCCAGCTTTAAAAAAGAATGTGTTAGGTTGCTTTTAGGATAACAGGCTTCTTAAAATCAGACAGTATCCATGCTTGTTTTAAAGACACATGTATTTTATTCCAGGTGTTTTTGTCTGCAAAGCCAGAAGCTTGATTCTCAGTTTTGGTTTTGTTGGGTTTTTCTTTTAGTTCTTTTCCCCTGCAGATGCAGCCTCCTTGCATCCCATTAACAGTTTCAGGCATAGTTCTGAGTTTTCTTCTGCTTCGGTTATGGTTGGTTTGTGACGAAATTTTAATGTCACAAACCCAAAGTTTTCTGTTTGAGTTTAATTGCAGATAGAAATAAGGTATATCTCTGGATGAGGAAGAAGAATGTGAGATCTATCTTTGAGTAAGGCGTATTTTGGAAGTCCCACCAAGTACAACCTGTTTCTTTCATTAAGCATTTCACTGCCTGTCTGGAGAACTGAAATAGGTCTCAGCTGGACCCTGGAAGTGGAGAGAGACAATTTGAAAGATACAGTTGGAATGAATAGTTTCTTTTAACTGCAGAATGTTTGCACTTTTTATGAGAGCAAGGGTAACATTGTGTAATCTTTAAAAAAGATATTGCTTAGTGAGGATAAGTCCATTGTCCAGTAACATGACTTTTCCTGTCAATCACAAAGGTGACAAGGGGGCTAGATTAAGTAAAGCTTGCCCAAGATTAACAAAGGAAGATTATTGACCTCATCCTGAAAGGGCAGAAGCCTGTTTTATCATTGAACCTTGGAAGAGGTATTTCCTACATAGGTAGAAAGCTGTTTGGCAACACAGATGCAACTTCCTTGTAAATGAACAAGGGTTCCTGTGGATTCTAGCTTGGAACAGAAGCAGAAGATGTGAAACGTGGGCCAGTCTTATTTTTTTCTGTCGTTGGTGTGGTTGGGGAGGAAAGAAGGGCCTAGGGTGTTTGATTCAGTGGGATCTGTGTAGATCCTTATCTGCATTTCTGAAGAGGGAAAATCAAGAAACATCAGCATCAGGTGTTGGTGAGTACAATCCCAGCTCAGAGTTAGATGAAATATTGTGCCAGCACACATTAGCAAAGCAGGTCGCAATGCAAATGAATGATAGAACTTCATCCATGAAGCAGCTGCTAACTGTGTAAAACTGTTACCAGGATTAACAGTGCCAGAAGTTGGAATGTAATCAAACTTGAACAGGTGAAATGGTTGCACATCTGAGAGAGACTGTTCTCAGGTAAAGGAGTGTCTTTTCTCCGCTGCTTTGGTGACTGAGAGAGAGGTTTTGTGTGTGGCTTTGTGGAATTCTGAAAATGTCAGTAGCAGGTAGCAGGTTCTTTAATACCACTCTTTAGAGTGCTCTTGCTTTTTCTCTCAGTTAACTGAAAGAAAATGCATGTGATTTTTGTCCTTTCAAAAAAGGAACCTGTTAAAGCTCACTTTTGGGAGGGAACTTCCTTCTCAGGATATTAATTTTCTGCTGTTGCTGACATATCTTTCTGGCCATTGAAGATTTCCCTCAGTGTTTTCATGGGGATAGTTACACTCTCGTGTAATATCAGGGGATTTTCCTCGATAGAAGTTGTTTAGCTTTATGCAATCATTGACATGAGTAGGTTTAGTGTGGAAGTATCCTTTCTTTTTACATGGTAAAAGTAAAAGTCCAGAACCACTGAAAGTTCTTTTTCGCTTTCCCCAATAATGGCATAAGAAAGAGGAAAACAGTTTTCAATTTATATTCCTCTGAGATAAGAGCTGAGCATTTCAGGTTGTTCTAATGACCAAATTAAAAGATCAGGGACAAGTGGGGAAGACAGATTCTTGAGCTTATGTGCTGGAGGATCCATGTTGGACTCCCATCAGCAGCAGTAGTTGATGTATACATTCATATTCATCTGCTGGTGAGGAAAGGATTCCTCTTAGATTGCAAATCACGCAGTGAATGTGTGATTGCTACAGATCTTTTTGAATGAATAATTCACTGGTGTACTGTAATTTAGCCCACTGAGATGTGATTGCAGCTGTTCCCCTACTGTATATGTGTTTTGATTAAGTGGAGTGTATCTTAAACCTCACAAGTGTATAAATAGGCAATGTATGTGATATGCAAACACTGCATGCATGCACACCTAACAAGAACAGTCTAAGGAAACAGTTTGTTTGGGGATGGTTATGTAGATGGTTATTTTACTATAGAATTTATCTTTTAAAAAAATCTCTGTAGAGCACTTTGCTTTTCTTTATTGTCCAGCTATGAAGTCTTCTGAACTGTGGTACTATATAAATGCTTTTAGCCAACATTGTAGTATCAAGGCCTTTGTGTGTTATTAATCAGTTTATCATTCTAAGGCCTTTACAATATAAAAAATCATGTCTTTTGGGCCTATCTTACAGGTAGGAAACTGAAATGTAGAAACAAAAGTGACTTTTGTCCATGGTTACATGGAACATTGGAAAGAACCAGAAATGAAGTATTCAGAGTCTTTTCATGATGCGTTATCAACAAACTACTCTCTTATCCTCTTCCCCTCACAATTTCTTTTCCCCTGCAAAAGAGGAGCAAGGAAATTTTAGTAATTTTTAAAATACCTGTTCCATTTGAATACCAAGCAGTTTGTGATGTTGAATTACCTTACCTTGCTTCACATATCATTCAGTCCTTGTGTTCTTATGCTTCTTCTCATCACAACCTTGTTTTATACTCAGAATATATTTGTGTGTATGAAAATACTTTTGTATGCCCAAAATGTCCATGGAAACCTCAGTGATGATTCCCAAGGTTTTGGCAGTTCTTGCAGGTACTTTGAGTCTGTGAGCAGCATACACAGAAACACAAGGGTCACTGGGGCTCACTTTGGAATGAATTAAAGAATTTTCTTCCCTCTAAAATGAGGAACAGTACTGTTCCTATACTTAATTGATAGTATAGGTGGATTTAAGAACTGTAACTAAGGATAGTATTTGGCTTATCTGTCTTCAAAGTGTGAATAAGAAAGCAGCTTTCACGATATTCCTCTTTTGGCCTTATCTGTAGGGAAAAAATTGCCAATTGGTGATAACTGGTTTGAAGGTTAGAAAAAATTTTGCTCATCTAGATCTGTTAAAACCCAGTGTAATCAGGTGTATACATGTGGAAAAAAAAAATTCAGCTCCAACTGATTCTTTACATCAACTACTAATTTTCCAAGTGTGGAACAAAAATGGAGGGAGTTGAAAGAAGAAGAGAAAAAAGGGGGGAAAAAAGGATCATTTCTCTTGACTAGAGTTAGAAATTTTTTTAGGGCTTGGTCAAAAGCTGATTGACGTCAGTAGAAAGTCTCTCATTAACATCACTGGGTTTGGCTTTTGGGGCATATGATGGCCCAGATTGTAATCTCAGTTAAATCCGATTCTGTTAGGGAATTTGTTCACTAGTATAACACATTCAAGCTGCTCAAAACTGTTTGCACTAACAGTTTTCTTGACTAAAGGTAATTTTTTACCCTCTTAATGCACTTTTTGCAGAGGTGGTCTGTGAAAACAAACACATTCTTTACCTCATCACCTCCATGTTGCTTTATTCAGATTTTATGGAGATAATTTTTAGCCATGTTATATTTTTTCAAGTCACTTTTTTTTCCCCCTGAAACATTAGGGTTTATTAAACCAGAGACAGCCATTTATGTTGTATTATGTTATAGTGTTATATTTTTTTAAAGCCACTTTTTTTTTTCCTGAAATGGCAGGGTTTATTAATCCAGAGACACCAAGCATCACTTAGGCAAAAAGAAACCATAAAATTGGAACACAAATCCCTGCAAACAGTCTATGTGTTGCTTTCCTACCCTATACAATGAAAACAAGTCTAAAATGAAGACTTTTTCGACAAAATTGGTGACTCGGCTCACAAGGTGGTCTGGTGACTTTTTATAAATAGTACTCATTAAAACACCTGGAATAAAAAAATGTAAAGAACCAAGGTAGTGAAAATTCAAAAACATAACCCCCCAAACAACTGTGTAGAATCCAAGCAAAATAAAAACTGTTGACATTTGCAGCACGATGTTATGCAGTCTGTGCCCAGCTTTGGAGACGCTGACCTGAGTTTTGCAAGGTGTAGATGGCATATGCTAGCAGAGTTTAAAAAGGGGGTTTCAAGAGATGTGCACTGACCGGTAGGGTGTAAGAGAGACATAAAAGGGGAAAGGAATATATGCAGAGAACGTTGCTTTATGTTGGAGGGGGCATGGAGGAGAAATCTGTCATGTTAATCAAGGCAAATTTGAAGATGCTGGACCCAGTTCTGGTTTCCATTAAAATTAATGAGTAGACCTGTGTTGACTCTCATGTGAGGAGGATTGTGTGGTTGTTGCAGGAAGTCAGAGAGTTTGCCATTGTGCTGCTAGTCAAAGTCATTAGGTTCACCTTTGTGATTTTTTTGTTTTCTCTACAAGAAATGAAAGTATGGGATAGAAGAGGGTTACAAAACAGAAAACAATTGATTCATCCTTTATGGATGGGAGAACTACTTGAAATCCGAGTTAAAATAAGTCTTATGGTGAAGGGTGTTTAATATTTGATTACTGTTTCATTTCTTGCAACTAGCTATCAAGAAATTAAGTGCTTTATAAAGTCAGGAAATTAATGGTCCTTGAAAAAATGGAAGATTTTTTCCAAAGAAAGCTGTAAAAGAGCAAACAATTAAAGGTAATCAATACCATTGTTATTAGGAAATCTATGAGTACAACACTTCTTCTCAATTAGGGAAAAACTGTATTTTATGTTTCTCTCTTGCAAGCTGATCTTTGTTCACTTCAGCCTGTAATCTTGGTTTATGCTTTATGGATAGGCTTTGTTCTGGATGCTTTTGAAGCACTGCATGCCTTCTTAAAGGTTTCAACAGAAGAACAAACAGCGTTGAACTCGAAGAACAAAGGATTGTTCTTCCTCTCCATCTTTTTTTATTTTTCTTTCTCCTTTAAGGAAAGAAAGCAATGTTTCATCTCATTTTTCTTCACTTTCAGGAAGTTGATGGCAATAAAGTGATGTCTTCATTTGCCCCGCACAACTCATCTACCTCACCCTTGAAGGCAGAAGAAGGTGGGCGTCAGAGTGGAGAATCATTGTCCAGCACAGCCCTGGGAACCCCTGAACGGCGCAAAGGGAGCCTAGCGGATGTTGTAGACACCCTTAAGCAAAGGAAAATGGAGGAGCTCATCAAAAATGAGCCAGAAGGTAAGGCCTGGGAAACTGGCCAACATTTTCTGGTTTGTTTTCTTTTCTCCAGATTCTTTGCATACATACACTTTTTAATCTTCCCATTTTCTGCTCCATTTGGTTTTTCTAACTAGTAAAATTGAAGTAAAGAGCTCTTAGTTTTTTGTCTACATTAGAGATGAATTCCAGCAATATCCCATCATAGCTAACATTTGTATCTTTTCCCAAATGAGAGCCTTTGTCTGACCTAATGGTCTTTTTGTCGCTGTTGGAATAGGCAGAGCAACCCCTTCAATATGGGTACAATGAATACTGTAATTTTAACAGCCTGGGGGTCATTTTCACCACTGCTTTCCCCTCCTTCATTTCTAGAGTGTTATCAGAACAGTGTTATCAGGAATGTCAGTGTGAAATTATCTAGTAGACATGCCATTATTTGAGCGGTAAGAAATTAAACTGGAATTCAGGAAAGCTTTTGTCTGGAGGTTGTCCTATCATGTCATCATCTGTTTATCTGTAGCACAGGTACTATACAAACAGACACAGTGCAGGCTTTCTCTGCATTATGTCTGGCCAGCAAGGTTCAACCTTGTTGTGTAGGAATCATCTCTGGAGAATTATTTTTGAGAATATATGTCCACTTGATGATTTGTCTGTTTGTGCCGTGTCAGCTGAGACTAAGAAAGACACCTTGCCTCTGCGAATCCACAGAACAGCTTTTCTTTAAGTAAGATTTCAATTCCTGTCTGTTTGAGGCAGAGTCAAACCCCTGAGTGGAAGATGAATTTCTCACTCTGTTCACCATAGGTATCCAGCATGCATATTTACAGCTAGATTTCCTGGGGACTGTGAGCCAGTTGGTGTTTTGTGATTGTACTGTGCCTTATTCTCTAATGCACAGTAATAAGGCTTCATTTTCATTTACACCTGCCTATCCTGTTGTGGAAATCTGTTTCAAGTGTTTAAAAGTACAGCCCTCAGAGCCCATGTCAGTCTTGATGCATGAATTGACAACACCTACAAGAAAATTCTAGGACAACCTGCATACTGGAATGAAAATACGGGTGCAAACATAGCCACACTGTCACATCCAGGAGCATGACAGGATTGTAAATTAGTCGTCTCTTCTTGACTGGAGCACACAGTAAAGGCCTGCTGAGAAACAATAATCATAGGATTTAATTTTGCATTTATGTTGCCTTAATGGTCAGTGCCATGACCTATCTCATGCCTTTGAATGGGAAAGAGCTTTCCCTTGTAAGGTATGGGGTGAGGGGAACGGAGACCAGACTTTTCTATAAGAGAGAAGAAAGAACAGGGGGTTCTGGGCAATGTCTAAATACTCTGTAGAGTATGAGGCTGTACAAGCTGCACAGACTGCATTAAAGAAAGGCCACAAATAGACATGGGAATGGTTACAGAGCCTGTACATTATTTCATCTCTACTAAAATGAAAATATACAGTACAAACAAAAGATCTACAGCTTTGTGAAGAGATTGGGAAAGAAAGAAGGGGGAGCAACTGAATGTTGGGCTTTGCAAATGCATGCAACAGAAAATCTTTTCTTCCCTCTAGCCATTGTTCTATTGTCTTTCAAAGGCCATTAAAATGAACAGCAGGTTGTGATGAAAATTTCATTAAGCCGTAGTTAAGTCATTATGAGAGTGCCATATTCATGTTCCTGCTTACTCCCCATCCAGGAAAAAATGAATAGGAAAGGGTTGGTGTTTTTTTTTTTCTTCTCCTTTCTCCTTAAAAGCAAACTAACAAAAGTTCAGAAGTTAGAAGAGAATGGGAACCGGGGTGTGAAACAAAAGGAGGCCAGAGAGGTGAGCTGGCTAGGAAGAAAATTAGACTTGCATAAGAGCATTGAAAGGTGGTCAGGGACAAATACATCATTTTGACAAGTCTACCCTCCCCCTTCCCTTCAGCCAACATGATTGTTTTTAGAGTGGCTAATTAAAAAATATATATTTATGGGTGCAGATGGCAAGGCTGTTAGGCACCCTTCACAAATGTGAATCTCTTTCCTTAAAAGAAGCGTGTGTTATTGCAAGCACAATGTCTTCTTACAAAACTATCAGAAAATCTCCTTATTGTCATGTCTTCTTCATGTATTCTTAAAGTAAAGTTGTCAGTCATCACTGGTTGCTAGTTGGATCATTAGCATATTAATGAATTCCCCCATGAATGAGAGAAGTTAAGTGTGAATTTTGGGCAGTACACGTAGGTAACAACTCAACAATGCATGAGTGCTGTGGTTTTCAGGAATAATTTGTAGTCTGGCTAGTTTGTGGAGCTTTGTGGAGGACCACGAATCTTGGTTAAGCTTTGCTGCATTGTGTCAGCAACAGCAATATAATACTTTAAGTCTCTTTGGGAAGAAAGGGAAATATTTGCACCAGTAGTAGTGGTTTAATTAAATCAATTTCCTGTGAATCTTTCAAAGACCAGATATGAGCCAGATTCCCATTTCTCTATGTACTCAAAAGTTTATATTTTATTTAACTTGTGCAGTGGGCTATATTTGCCCTGTTTTTATTGTTTGAAATTGTCTCCTGAATTACTGTGGGAAATGAGCTTTTGAAGCATTCTTCCAAATGGCCTGTTCATTCAAAAGCAGAAAAAAAGGCCAGGTAGACAAGTGTAGGTCTTGATTTAAACCATGTGTTAATCAGGGAAAAGACCTCTCTTTTCTCAAATGGGTTTGGAGGACAAGAGAGATATTCCAAAATATTGATAACTTGGCTGCTCGATTTTAAGAAACTTTACTGCTATAACGTAAATGGCTTTGTTATGTTTGATGTAAGGTAGTAGTTGTTAGTGCATTCTGTGGCTAAGTATTAGGAAACTCAGTGCTCAGAGCACACCAGTGCACACCTGTATTTATGCATGTATGTAAGCACATGCACATACACACCCAGGAGCTGACGTGGGAGGCACCACTGTTCACAGAAATGCTTTCCCTGATCTGTTGTATGTCTGCTGAGTTAATGTTCCCTGTAGGAGATCATGCTACCTACTCATTCCTAAGAACATTCCAAAAGCTTGTCACTTCCTTTTCCTCCTTGCATGTGTGTATGGTTTTGGTTTTCATAGGGATTTATACTTGGCTCTAAACCCAGTGCTTTCTGTGGGGGTTTCATTCCCCCTAAACTCACTGTTTTATTCTTGTGTGACAGTACATGACTGACAACGAGTCATGCTGACACAGAGGCATGAAGTGTTTCAGTGAATCTCAAACTTGTGGAATTGTACTCATTGCTAATACAGTGCTCATTTTTCTTCTTTCACATTGTGCAGAAAATCCTTATATGCGGCTTTAGTATTAGGCCCCTAAAGGCATAAACCTATTACTGAAGTCACACAATGTTATTTTACATGAAACATTCTGTCCTTTCTAACTTGAACTTCAGAAGAGGAGTCAGTCCCCTTTTATTCCTGGTGTACAATAATGAAGATAATGGAGTGGGTTTGGAGAAGCCTTATATACTGTGACAGACCTCAAGCCCTTGCCCTGAGGGTCGTCTGCCGACCATGGGATTCCTTTTGCAGCTAAAATCATTAGGCGAATGAGATACAGGCATGTTTTTCTTCTGTTTTCTTAAGGCATCAGAGGATGGCAGACTCTCTCTCTGTTCTCTTCATTTGTAGAAATGAAATGGAAATCTCTTTGAAGTCACTGAGCTTGACACAAGTTCATGAAAGCAAAGACCAAAGCAGCCACTTAGATTTTTCTTTCACTATTAATGGGATTGGATTGCTGTATTTTAATGTATGGTCTGTGCTTGTGGAAAATTAAATCTCTGAAATCTGTGTAACCTTTCCTCTAAATGTATGACTTGGCTTCTGTAAAAAAAATATCTAAAATAGGCAAACAAGTAATTTCTCTCCTATTTTTAGAATAAACCAGAGTAGTCACTGTCTCTTTACATCTCCTGACTTCTAATGAAGAATCAGTCTTCATGTTGGCAGCGTACATTTCTAACAGGTTATGTACCTATCCACCTTTAAAACTTCTACACTGTGTCTTCTGAGGCTATATCTATGCTGCTGTACACAATTTGTAGGCATTCTGGATCAGTGGGATTGTATGGACATCTACCTGACCACAGAGACATCGTACAGGAGCATGTGCACATGTGGGAGCTCACTCACCTGCACAGCTCAGTCTTCTGTAATAAGGACCCCTGAAACTTTGCTTGGTGTGGCTGTTGAAGTGAATACTTTGATATAAATGCATGTACACAGATATCCATGTATACACAGTACATGCATTGAATACATATATTCAGACATGTATAAATACACACAAGAATTGCATGTATATAGTGAGTGTTTGATATTGTGCCTACTTCAGAATTTCATTTGACTGGTCCTCAGATCTTCTGAGCAGGAGCTATTAATCTCTAGTGTTTAGTAAACAGGTAATGCATATGTTTGCAGGGCTTTAACAGGCAGTGTGAATACTAGAGCATCATGTATTACACTATGCTGGAATACTGTAATTACTTTGTCAGAAAGAAAGGGATGAGAAAGGCCTCTTGGGCATGATTTTTGTCTTATGAACATCCCCCAAAGGCTATTTGTGCTTGATGTTTGAGTTTACATTATAAATCACAACACCTGTTCTTGTGGTAATTTAAATGGTTGTTGTTTCAGCAGTTGTGTAGTTTAAAAGTGAACCACGTTGAATTCAGGCTCTCTAGCTGAAATAAGATCCCAGAATATCTCTTAATATTTATCAAACTTTTAATCAACAGATCTTGTAAAGGAATCAAGAGGTCTTCCTCTTGTTAAGCCATAAATTCTGCACCAGACCATTAATGGGCGCAAGAAGGGAGACCTGTGAAATACAGATTCTTGTTTTCAAATCATGTCTGATGAAATGGGAGGAAATGTGGAGGAACAGATTTGGAAAAAGCCTAAGGATAATCTAATTGGTTGAGGTTTGAATTTCTTTTATTTGGTTCTTCACTGTCCCTTTGACAATGTATGTGTTGAAGAGGCTTTGTAATGCTGTTCTATTGAAGGACAAACAAGGATACTTTACAGTTGAGTACTTTTAAGCTTGTTCATACACTCCTGCTGCTGTGGAAGGATGCTTCAAGTGCTTTGTGGTTCCATGTTCATCTATGCAGTCTGTCAGTAGAAAATGTGTCTTTTCTTGTGCAGCAAGTCAGCATCAATTTTCCATGCACTTCTTTCAAAGACCCTGCCATATGGAAATGTGCATTCGTATACTGCTGATAAAAAAAAAAATTAAAAAGATGAAGTTGATAAGCTAGGCCTGTGTGAAGATAAGGCACTGTTAAATGCTGCTGTGGCATAATCCTTTATTAACAAGTGCTTCTACTCTGCAACAGAGGTAGCCTAGTTTGAAGCCCTGCCAGCTCTCACTTGCTCAAAGTGAAGTATATTCATTTGTCATCTTCAGTTTTTAAGTGTTTCCCTTCCTAATAGTTTAGCCTGATAGTCACAGTTTCTTTCAATGGATGTTTTCAACATTTGCTTAGATTCCTTTCCAAGTCTCTCTTGCTTAAATCCTCAAAGGTTTCATAGCTTTGGGATTTTTCGTTTCTCTTTTGATAAAGGCATCTGAGGTGCGGGTACAGCATCTTAAATATAGAAGAAAATATTACAGTCAAGTGAGATTCAGGAAACCTTTGCTTTTGGAAAGAAAATAAGGTCCCTTTCCACTTCCCTGTTTTGCAATGAAAGTATGCTGGTGAGAGGCCTTGAGTACAGGCCCTATGAGGAGAGGCTGAGGGAGCTGGGGTTGTTTAGCCTGGAGAAGACGGAGGCTCAGGGACAACCTCATTGCTCTCTACAACTACCTGAAAGGTGGCTGTAGCCAGGAAGGGGTTGGCCTCTTCTCCCTGGCAGCCAGCACCAGAACAAGGGGACACAGTCTCAAGCTGCAACAGGGGAAGTTTAGGCTCGAGGTGAGGAGAAAGTTCTTCACCGAGAGAGTGATTCGTCATTGGAATGTGCTGCCCGGGGAGGTGGTTGAGTCGCCATCCCTGGAGGCGTTCAAGAGGGGACTGGATGTGGCACTTGGTGCCATGGTCTAGTCGTGAGGTTTGTGGTTACAGGTTGGACTCGATGATCTTCGAGGTCTCTTCCAACCTTGCTAATACTGTAAGATACTGTAAGATATGCTCTGCTGGACTTCCATAATTAAAATGCACCTCCAGGATACGTCCACTCCATTGTGTTGGACAAGCAGCAAGGAAAGGAAAAAAAATTAACAGTTTTACAGTGCAGCATATAAGTAGTTCAGCAAGACAAATCAATTATTTGAGCTCCTGTCTGTCCCTAATTCCTCAGGTAGCCAGACTGAGTAGTCATGATTCGTTTCAGTTGGAGTTTTCAAAACTCAGTGCCCTTTTTACCCCGAGATGATTTTTTATGTGTTTTGCCTCTAACACATTCCAGCTAAATCAATTTGCAGTCTACCTTCAATTGGTATTTTAAAAAACTTTTTTATTTCCAACCTCCCCTCCCCAAGAAAAGCTGTCAGCTTTCTGAGCTTCGTTTCAGTCCTTGGATCACTGCTGGAGAAACCTCTGACCCAGCCTGGTAATACACAAATAGACATGAGTGAGTGTGCCAGCTCTTCCTATATGCTTATGTGCCTCAGCTTTTTGGGTATGTCATTTATTCAAGAGTGAAGAGCGAGCCACCTGTTTCTCAGGCCTCTTGTCCCTCATATTAAAGGTTCAAGCCTTTGCTGAATAATAACATCTTAATCTGGGCAACATACACAACATTTAGCTGTAACCTATTTGTTGAGCTAGCAGGGTTTCTGGGATTTTTTTCCCTCTCTGTTACCCCTGAGGCGCTTGTCACGACTGTGCATATTAAAATTAATCAGACCTCCCAGGCTTGTGTGACTGTGTGGTTTAACATGAAGAAGTGGATATCAAGCATTTGCCCTAATTAAATAGGCCTGCTTGGTTTTGTTCTAGTGGATACTTGGTCTTTTTTTTAATAAGAGCTGCTTATGTAGGAGGCACGGCCAGCTCTAGAGTCAGTGGAGAGCTCACTTCAAAGTTTTTCCCACCACCTGCGCCCAGGATGCTGAGACCTGAAGGACTCCCTGCGTTCGTTCTTAACAGCACAATTTGCAGGAAGTAAGTGGAGGGGGAAGGGGAAAATATGGCCAAATGAGTGAGAAAGTGAACAGGGAAGAGAGGCGAGGAGCTGGGATGAGCATGTGGATTGGCTTTTTGAAGTTGATTAAGATGACCTATCATCCTGTCTGATTAGCTTTAGATCTCAGTCTGTGCCATGAGCTATTCACAAGTCTGTCTTGTGTCTTCTGTTTACCAGAAGCAAGGGAAAGCCTCTAGTGTGGCAAGGAGCAACATTTGCAGCAACTCCTGATCGCTTGTTTAGCTAATGAAGTAGCCTTATAACAACACTCTAAGTTTGAAGATGTTTTGCTGGCTTTTATTAGTTATGTATCTGTTTAGCATTGGTGTTTTTAAGATGGTTTGAATGTTGATGCTTTCACGCAACTGTTTACATCTCTGGTATTCTAAAGAAGCTGTGTTGGGAAGACAAAACTCCTTCCATCATCTTTTCTTCTTGTACAGGTTAATAGTACTGTGGTTTGTGCATTCCCTCAGCAGGAATCATCCTATATGTGTGTCTGATTTCTATATTTATTTTATTTAATACTGTGATGTATAAATTCAGAAAGCACTTAAAACAGAGTCAAGAAGTGTTGGAGGGGACACAGCCTAAAACCTGTTAAATAGTAATTAAGGACCAATACCATTTAGCAATTCAACAAGTTAATTTTAGCCAAAAATAGTAGAAAATTTGGACTGGTCAACATTTTTAGACAAAATGTTTCATTGGAAATTAGGGTTTTTTTGTTTGTTTGTTTGTTTTTTAGCTGTTTAAGCTGATTAAGCTGAAAGAGAAATGAAAACATTTCAGTTAGAATTAAATAAAACATTTTGGGTCAGGTGGAAACAGCTTTTCCCCTGACTTGGTTTGGCAGCTGAAATGAAAAAAAAAAAATCAAACTAGTCAAATGAAAATGAGTTCCAAAATCTGGAGAGTTGGGTTTCAGGGGTGTTTTTCGCTCTACTGACGTGAGGAGGACAGATGAGCGATTGTTATAATGACAAATATTTAAGTGTATCTGAATGGTACACACTGTAGTTTTGAGGGTAACTTTAGGGTAGATTTAGGTTGGATGTTAGGAGGAAGATGTTTGCCATGGGGGTGGTGAAACACTGGAACAGCTTGTGCAGGGAGGCAGTTGAGGCCCCATCCGTGGAGATATTCAAGGTGAAGCTTGACAGGGCTGGGGGCAACCTGATCTAGTGGAGGATGTCCCCGCTCACTGCAGGGAGGTTGGACTAGATGTCCTTTGGTGGTCCCTTGTGACCCAAACCTTTCTATGATTAAATGGCAATAGTTTTGTTAGCAAAACTTTGAAAATTTTATTTGTTTCAAATATGCTAATTTCTTTGTCATGTGAAACCTCAGCCAGAAAAGTTTTGCAGCACCTAAAGCAGGTTCTTTTGAAACAGATTTTTGGAAGCTCATCATACTTAATATGTTGGACATACTTGGCATATCTTTGCAGCGGAAACCTCTTGAGTGTGTTTATAGACAGCCTAGAAATCTGCAATTGTTACACCCCCAGACTTTGATTTTGCTTTTTATGTAAATTCATGCAGTCCAGTACAAAGCTTTATTTACCTGTTTCCATAACAGTTTAATTGCTGAAGTAAAACCCAGCAGGTAGGATGATACTCCATTGATTAATAACCGTATTGCACGTTTGTGCACTAAGTCGTAGCCATCTTTCTGTCTCTCTCTCTTTCTAAGTATTATTATCATTCCTGTTTTATTTCTCATTTCAAACCTTGGCACAGCCCAAATGTAAAGAACTATGTTGACACTGCCAAGCATCTGTCTGGTGCTTGACAGCATCATAGAAACCCTTCCACTGTTTCATCTGGGTTGCTATTGGTTATTTAACAACACAATGCAAACGGTGAAGTGTGGGTGTATATGAAATGGAAAGAAAGGTTGAGGTGGGGGGAAGGAGCCCTGTACAAGTAAATATGTCTTTCATCATATCTTTTGTTTGGTCTGCTTGCTGTGTGCTATTCAGTAGTCAATAAAAGTTGTTTGACGGTTCTGCAAAAAGGGTAAGAAACCTTTTCTTAAACTTTTGTTCTCCTCTGTTTGTCTCAGTCCAGAAAGTTTTCTGCTCTTGTTTTTCTGGCCTCACTTTGTTGTCACCTCTCTGTTGTTGAAGGGCTTTTGTCGTTGCTCTTTAGCTGATGTGACGTAAGCTGTTACTTATGAAACACTGCTTATTGAGCAGCAATTTTGTGCAGGTGAAGTGGACATTTAGAGGGCTTATGAAAGTTTCAACTGTGGCAGTCTTGGAGCAAGAGTTCTTTCAAGCTTGTGTTTTAATTTATTTATTTAGCCAGGGGATGAAAGAAAGGAGAGTGAAGAGAAAAGTCAGTCTGTGCTTTCTGCTGAAGAATACCCTGTTAGCTCTTGTGTGACTTGGTAAGGCTTTCTGAGATATTTAGCCTGATTTAATTCGTATTTAAGATCTTTCCTCCCAACACATTAATATAATGTCACTGTAGAATGCATTGCATGGTGTAATTACTGAAGAGAGCAGTAGTTGGGAAAACAGACGGTAATTGAACACATGGCTGTTCATTACAACAGGACAGTGCTCCTACGCTGGTATTTAGGGCATTAATAGGGAAGAATTGATTTGTTGTTTTAAGATGAATTCAATCACTGTTGCTTAGGCCTTTGTTTGTCCAGGCCGAGTTATGCTTTGTTTGTGTTATGTGCCCAAGAGGTTTACACACCACAGCATGGCATTAGTCATGCAGAGGGCTTGGGAGCAGAGAGCCATTTAAATGAACAAAGGACATTTTTCTTTTATGCTCTGTTTATCTTCCTCTCTAGTTTTGTTACCCTCTAATCTATCTCCATCTCTCTCTCCCTCTTTCTCCCCCTTCCTTTCTACCTCAAACATTTTTGATCAATGCAGAGGTCCTCCTGCTTTCTTCCTTCCCCCTCCTCTTTATTCAACCACTTGAAGACAAATGGAACTCTGATTGACAGGTGGCAACGTGGGTTGTGGCACAGTGTAAACAGGAGTGGCTACTCCCAGGTTTGTGCAGGGAAGAACTGGGGCTGGGGGTGAGGAATGTTCAACGTGGAGAAAAATGATTAATTTCCAAGTGAACAGAGCAGGGTGAGATGTAGCACTGCAGGGTAAAAGAGGGAATGCATACACCTTTTGTGGTTCCTGCTGGCCTGCGCTCTGGTTGGGACCCTGTGCAGACCCCATGCCCTGGCATTTAATGAGCCTTCTGCCCCCTTCTCCTTTGTACTGAAAGGAGTTGGTTGGTCGAAGAGAGAACCGTGTGACTGGTTGAATTCCTGGTGTCTCTGTTGTGAGCAGTATGGTTTGTATTTTAGGCTCATTGTGCTTGAGAGGAATCTCCTCTTAATGTATTTCAGAGTGTGGGAGAGTTAATAGACCCTTCAGAATGATGTGGGCCAAATTCTGTGCTGAGATACAAGTTCACAACTCCTGCTGAATACACAAGAGCTTTAAGAAGGCAACATTTGACCCAGTACCGGAGTTGTAAAGAACCCAATGTGAATTGTAGGTTTTTTTTCTTTTTTTTTTTTTTTTTTATCCCTATACAGGCAGGGATTAGGCCTGTTCCTGGAAAGAACGTTATTAAGAGAACTGAAAGGTAACAACAAAGTCTGTGCTGCAGTCATTAATTGCTAGAAACTTGTATTTGCTAGATGGTGAGATATTTGTATCTAAGTAATATAGTGCTTGATGAATTAGCACCCAGACTTGTCCTGTGGAGGTATAGAAGGTACTAGCTTACAGAGCACAAAGAAGGGAAAGCCAGAGATGTGTGACATGGAGAGCCAGATTCTTACTGTTGGGGAGATACAGCAATTTAACATATGTGTTCATGCACTGCAACATGCAGGAAAGGAGATGAACTACAGTTGTTCATTTGAGCCTTTTAGCTATAACTAATTACATTATTGAGTCTCTGAATAAATAATAGAAGCAGAGGAGATGACAGCTGGAAAAGGATCTGACGTCCATCAGTGGTTTTATCCAGACTTGCAATCATAGGCAATTCGACGTGTATGAGACATGCTATTTTAGCCATTATTTTCTGATCTGTTCTAGGTATCTAGGAAGTGTAGTTGCAAAGGTCCAGCCATATGTGCAAAGACAAATTTCCTTCCCACCCCAAAAAAATCCCAAACAGTTATTGTATTGCACTGCCAATAAGCAAGAATGATCACAGCTAACGATTTACACAGCCCTGAAGTTACAGCTGGTGTCCAAGTGCTTTATCAGAAAGGAAGGTGTCTGTCCAGACTTGGAAGTGGTTATCCAAGTGTCCTGTTTTTCCAGTACAGTTTGGAATGTTGCATTAGTTTTGTACTGTAGATTAGCCTACACAATCTCAAGGTAAATAGTTTAGAGACGGAGATCACACGGAAGGAGAAAGCCTCTCAGTTCTGTATGCATCATTCATCTTTTTTGCTAAACCTTTCTTTTCCTTTTCTGTTCTGCCCATAACACGTATCCCATTGCAGTAGCTGAGCATCTTAGCTGCCACAGACTTGGGCACTGGGCAGAGGGGAAAAAAAAAAGGGCAAAAAAGTCAACAGCTCATTAGATACACAATTTTTAACTGTATTCATTACTGTGTATTCCCTCAGTCCTGTGTGATCACTGACTTGTTGCAAAGTCAGTATGTTAATGTATTTTTGTTGGAATATCTGTATTCTAGACTGAAATAATGCAATATATTTCCAAATACTTGCCTTTCCATGTATATGAAATTAATATATGAAGATGAAACTAGAGGACAGCAGGCTTTTGCTAATGATTTTCAGCTGCAACAATTCTGGATTCCACACTGAGCTCATGTACAGCCTTAATCAGCAATGCTGTTTAACTAAATATGGAGACATTTCACTGAAGATTATTTTATTTTAAGTCTTTTTTTATGCATTTCCTCTTGCTGTGTCATCTAATTGATTCACAGCTCCTGTGAGGCTTTCGAGCATGGGATGCACATCCAGGCAAAATGCATTCCTTCTTTACAAGTTTGGCCAAGTCAATCCTATCTGAGTTTAAAGGAATTAAGAAGCTGTCATTGGGAATCACTCTGTAACTAACCATAAAATGATTGGATGAATAATACACGTGACATAGGGGTTTAGGCTATAACCTGTTATTTCTGCCGAAGATCATGTTATTTTGTTACCATACTTTCCAGGACACAGTCCCCAGTGGATGTTAGATGGTGTGCATGACCAGTATTTTAAGGTGATGGGGCCCACAGGAGGCAAGAAGACAGCATTGCCTTCATAGTCTGCCAGACTGCAGAATTTTCCCAATTCTTCTAATGTAAACTCTTTTGTTGGTTGTTAGTTTTGTCTTGGCCTTTTGCCTTTGGTATAGCACGGAGCAAACTGCCGTTAAAGAACGAGAGAGAGAATTCAGCTGACAGTTGTGTTATTTCATCCTAGGTTTCTCACATGTCATTGCTAAAATTTGCTCTGCTTGTATTGGATGTTATAAGTGTTCACCAGTTATAACCAGCCACTACGCTCCTGAGTGTTTTCAAGAGCAAATGACATGCAGTGCCTGGCCATTTTTTGAGTCATCTGCTTCAGCTCTTTTAGTAGACAGGTCTCTGTAGACATAAAGACAGGTGAAAAAGCAGGAGATGCTGTCTGTGTTTGCATAAACGGGCACCATTGTGGGAAAATGAAACAAGGAGACCATTTTGGAAACCTCAGTCTAACTCTTTAAGGGAGGTTAAAAGATGTGCTGTAGTGTTCTTCAGAGCTTCTCTCCTTCCTTAGGATTTGCAGCCTGATCATGGGATCCCTATGCAAGCAGAGACTTGTTGGATTGATTTTAATTTTTCTTTGCAAAATCCTGTTCCTACTAGAAGAGGATGTTGGGGTTGTTCAGGCATTCCCAGGTAGCTTTCTTCCCAGGCTGAATGCATTCCATAAAGCTGTCAGTTCTTCAGCTTAATGCTGGGTCTTAGTGTATTAATTCAAGGCTTTCAGTGATCTAGGACGCAACATGTGCCAGGAGCAGGAACTAAAATTAGAGACAGACTTTTGGCTGTGAGAGCTGCTTGAGGCTACTTGGGGTGAAAGAGGAGGGAAGAGGCCTGGTGTCAGTCGCAGCCCAGGGACTCCAAGATGTCCAAAGAATCCCCTCAGATACAGTTTTTTCTGTGACACCCACTGCAGTTAATGACCCTTCCGTTCAGTGGTCGGTTTCACACACCAATTCCTTGTTGAAGGCTCTCACAGTTAACTTGTTACACCAAAGTCCTATTCTTGGTATACTGGAATTGTGATTTATTTTTTTTTTCTCCTAGTCAAATAGAGGAATGAAAACTTAAATAGTAGCTAATTGTTTATAACGTGCATCTAAAAAAAGTGAAACCTTGTGAAACAAAGTGAAATTCTTAATGAAAACGTCTAAGTTTCCATTCACAGAAAACAGCTCTTGAAAAGATTAGGTGAAATAGGAAGCAGGAAAATTGCTGCTTCTTCCTTCATTTCAGCAAATACATTTTATTACATAAAATGTTATACTCTTGGCTGTATGCAAGAATTATGTCCATGTGATTTTATGTTTTTCTTCTGATATATGATAGCTGCCAGGGACTATGAATGAGGAATAATTAGGCATTATTGTTTGGTTATGTTGATTCTCTTGTGATTCCTTCTTGTTTACTTCATTTAAAATGTCGATACTGTTCTTGCCATGTAGAAATAGTGACTGTATTACTTCATGAATATGAGATTACAGAGCCCTTGTTTGAAATTGCTGTAACACTTGTTCCTCCTCTCTGATCGTTTCAGGCCATATGAAACATACTCTTTCTACTTGAAAAGATAAATCCTCAGAAACACAAGCTGATAGACATTTAGTCTGTACTAAAAGATCTCCAGTCTTTACCTTATCCTGGATTGTTTCTTTCTGATAGGGCTGCACTTCGGTGCTAGTGTGGGATTCTGGGGGGTTCTGGTCTAAATAAGACACATAGATGCCGTTCTGCAATGCAAGAATTTTGCCCTATGTTGAAATATAGAAAGATTTGTAAGTTTTCATTGTTAGGGAAAAAAATCTTCTCTCCTGAAAGATCTTCTCTCCTGCGAATCTAAACTCTGATATTTTGCTCCTATTCATGTACAGCACTTCTTTGATGATGGTCGGAGTTCTGATCTCACAGGGAGAGGAGAATATTTGAGTTGAGATTTCTTGAACAGAGCTTAGGGGATAATATTGTGTTTAGTTTGTTTCACTAGATGTAAGCTAATCAGAGAGTAATTAATGGTCAGAATGCCAAGGTCCTTGTTCATGTAAAGGATCTGGTACTGAAATCCTCAATAAAGTAACACTCACATTGAATTCAATGGACTTTAAACTGAACAAATGCTTCAGGATTTGTCCTCAGCCATTTTCTCCCTGTCAGTTTTTAATGAGCATCCCATGAAAGTGTTTAACAATTGTACTGACTTTGATTTTATTCAAGGTTTTGGGGAAAATTGCTTTCTCAGGTTGTGGAAAAAATGTTGAAACAAAACAAAACAAAAAAAATAAAAGGCATGTTTTTCCATCCTGATGTCTAGCATATTGTAAGTAGATTCAAAGACTGCACCTTGTCCTTTCTGATAGGCAGTATCTTAAGGATGTTACAAAGAGTATTGTACAAAAATCGCCAGAAGGATGAATTACAGCTGATAGATGGAGACGCTTTAGACTTCATCTTAAGTTCCTGAGATTGAGATAAAATGCAGATTTTTAAATAGAGCTATGGCTGTAGATGTTGGGACTTTGTTTTATAAATTAAAGGGGAAAAAATGCCACTGCTCAGATCACTATACAGAGCCTGGTGTTTAAATGCCATGATTTTGTGTCAGAAGCAGCAGCTAGTATATCTGGATTCATTCTTTCCCTTGCTTTCCTTGGTTGTCACTGAGAACTCCCAGGCTGAGACAGATGGCTGCTGGTTTAGTTGTGTGCGTGGGAGACAGGAACTTCCACATGTGATTTTTTACCATTTGGTAGTAATTAGTTTGTTGTATAAATTAACATTAACTGAACCATTCTTCAGGCATTGTTTGTAATTATCTTCTTTGAACCTCTGAGTTGTGTAAAGAAATAAAAAAAAAAGAGAAATAAACTGCTTCTTATTTTGTACGGGGAAGAACTCTGTCATTAAGCAGAACAAAGCAGCAATTATCATCGCATGCCCAGTAGACTGAAAACTTTGAAAAAACCCTTCAAAAAAAGCAAGATCCCCCCCCCCCCCGTAAATATTAATGGGAATTGATGATTTAGAAGTGCAGAGAGATTTTATGAAATTTGTAAGGATGAAGTATGAATGTAAGCAATGGTGATCATGCCTTCCTGCATCATCATCATCGTCCTCGTTGTTACTGCCACTACAACTACGAGTGCTGCTACTTGATGCGTATTTGTAAGGAGTAGAGCGTTTCTTTATGGTCTCTCAATTTTATTCCATTTCCAACCCCCATCTTTAAAACATTTCCTGATGTTTTTTGTGGTAAACAGTAAGACTTTTGTGTCTGCATATCGAGCAATGAACTATCGTTAGTGTTGGTTTTCTCTTGGGGTTTCTGTCACTTGCAGCAACCAGCCAAATTGGAATTGTCAGGAGAACAGCCTCTCTCATGTTCCTTGGCACTTCTGCTTCAGGACTTGGCCACAATCCAAACATGCAGAGGTTCATGGACGTGAAAAAATAACAGGGAAAATGCCTTCTGATATTAACCCGATATTTTAGTAACATACTGGGAATCTCTAGGTTCATTTGCTGGAAAAGTTCAAGTAAGAAATCTGTATATTTTGTTAGACTGAAGTTCTTCCCTCTCCTATGCAGCAGAAGGTGAAATTGGTGTTGGTGTCCATCTTTTAGTATAGCTCTTCTGCCCTGGATACGAAGCTGGCAAAATAGGCAACAGAATACTGTGCAGTAAATCCTCTCACATTTAGGTTAGGCTGCAGCAGTAGAACTCAGATGCAGTCCATCACAAGGTGGTCCACAGCTTCATTAAAAGTAATTTAGTATCCATAGTTGTACATCTCAGAGAAAGGTTCACGTGAGCTGAGTTTTAAAGTGTCTTGGCACTTTCTTGTGAAACAAAATGAAGACAATTTTAGGCCTAGGCTTGAACTTGTCCAGATAAATTGGTGCTGGTTTTCCCCTAAATTTATTGCACACGAGGCCCATACCTGAGAGGCGCATTTGTGTCTTCTTTTTCCTCTCAGAATTGCCATTAATATTCACATTTGTTCAGATAGTTTTACCTGGGCAATAGATGCTAAAAGAGGACATGAATTCTGAAATGAGTAAATATAGATGCAGCTTAGTTAAGAATTGTTCTGTTTTTCTTGGCATGGTGAATTAGCCTATATGAAGCTCTGTGATGTTTGTAGAAGAGGAAGGTGGGAGGGAGCGGGTGGGAGCTTTAGTGGCTGGAATGCAAAGAGAGTATGAGCTGAGTACACTGAAAGCTCCAATGAAGAGAAAGCTACCGTGGATGGTTGTCTTTGTCTTTTTCTTTCTGGCGAGGGTTAATGCTTTAACTGAGAGTATCTGTGATTCTCCAGCTTTTTTATATCAATCAAACATTTTCTGAATGCTTTCTATTGAACACTTCTTTTTTCAACTGAAAAAACTGAAGGTGCCAACCATGCTTTGATACTGATGTGGCAGCGCAGTGGAGAGGTTTGCAGTTAGCTGAAACAAGCACATGAGCTTGTCAGTTCGCCTTCGTCCTGCTGAAGGGTTGTTGAACAAGAAGGAAGAGCTGAACGCAGCCTTTTGTTGGATGAAGTATACAGCTGCAGTGTCATCATACCAACTATAGGGCTATTTTTTTCATCCCTGGAGGAATACAAGGAAGAAAGATTGGTCCTGTGGCTAAAAGCACAGAGCAAAGTCAGAAAACAAAATTTCTTCTGGGCTTTGTTTGGTGTGGGGTTTTTGTGTTTGTTTGTTTGTATTTTTTCCCACACATTTTTCACATGAACTCTCTCTCTTGTGTCCAAGTCCTGAGGGTTTTTAGCCATGGTTGATAATAGTAGCTGTATACGTCTTCACAGTGATGAAATTTAGTTACTGCTTCAGAGATGCAGCCTGACAGTGGTCCTGCTTACAAGAAAGGACAGGTAGATCTGAGGAAACAAGCTGTCTGGAAACACACGTCTGTTACAGATCTGCCCCGTATGTCTTCCTAACCAAAAATGAGATTTGAGGTTGAATTTGGAAGCCTTTGGCCTGAATTCAGTGGCTTCCTCACAGGCAGAGCTCACTTTTGCCTTGATGGGATTTCAGCACGTGGAACATGTGAAGAGTTAAGCCTGTAGGGTTGTTGTGCCGTGTGAAGTTGGTTACTGTAGCTTTCTGTGGTAGTCGCAACTACACCACAGAAAAGGTTGTGGTCTCCATACCCCCTCCTAGATTCTTCTTTCCTGGATCAGTTAATTCTTCCTGTTGAATATCCTGGTGCTCTTACCTGGAGCAAGGGCTGTGCTGGGACATCAAGCCGTGGTTCTTCAGGCTTGCAGTCCTTGTGGCACAGAGCAGAGCACAGATACACTGGGAGAAGAGGATCATAACCATAGAGGCAAACATAACATCGTCCCCTCCTTGTCTGCCACGTAAATCATTTCTTGCTGTTTCACATGCTTTGCCTCTCATGCTTTGTAGGATTTA
Source organism: Picus viridis (assembly GCA_033816785.1). Classification (NCBI taxonomy): domain Eukaryota; kingdom Metazoa; phylum Chordata; class Aves; order Piciformes; family Picidae; genus Picus; species Picus viridis. Next base: position 8,877,569 of record CM066568.1, read on the forward strand.
TTTATTTATTTTATGTACGTGCAAGTCACAAGCTTTGGCATGGCAAGAAGATGAGGAATTTTTGTATTTTTGTTCTGTTTTTTGTTTGGGGAAGAGGTAGGTGGAGGGAGCGTGTGGGAGCTTTAGTGGCTTGGAGCTCAAAGAGAATGCATTAATTAACCCAGGAGGATCACTGGGACGCGGGAATGAAATACTACAGCTTTAAAATCCAGTGATCTTTATCCATTGTTGGGTTTGGGTCAAAGACCTTGGATAAGAGAAGGGGGAAGAAGGGTGAGCAAAGGGGGTGGGCACAATGGGAACCAGATGCTTCAAGCTGATGGGGGTCAGCCTTTCTGTTATTGTGTGACAAGCCACCCATCTTCCCCGCACACCCAGCCTTTAAAAGTATGCCATTCCTTTCTGAAGTCCTTCTATCCTCTGCAGAGGCAGGGGGAGAGAAGAGGCAGAGGCACTTACATGCATGTGCATCTGCACATGCATCCATACATGCATGCACACATGCTCACATAGCCCTGGCTCTGCTTTTTTCCTTTGGCCTACCTTGTCAAATGGCCCTGGAAGACTAAACAGGTGTTATCTACTTTTGATTTCAGTGCATTTAAATTAATCCTGTCAGCTCAGCTGTTAAAACAACTGTCATCTCCAGCTGTTAGTAATTTTCGACTGGGCACTTTTACAGGTTGCCAAGTTCTGAGCCTGCATTGTGAATCTCTTGCTCCCTTTCTCTCACAGTGCTATAGTAACAATTTGTAATTTTTTTAAAGGGGACTCGCATCGGACTGTTTTTATATCGAACCCTGTTTGTAATATATTGAAATGATAATATCACAGAACCCAACATCATCATGCCAGACTTTGGAATAAAGAGCTAAACCATGCGTGGAGTGCAGTGCATATCAATCTTCTGTGGGTTTGTTGCAGCCTCTCTGTGCATTTTAAATTTGAATGAGAGATGAATCAACCTGAGAGTTTGGGAGGGAGGAAGAGGGGGGCTCTAAATTTTTATCGCCAAATATAAAGCCTCTTTTTTTAGAAGCACTGTTCTCTTTTATTTTTTTTTTCCCCTTTCACCTCAATGTACCTTTAATTTTCCCAACTAGTCTTAACAGGAGTTACCTTGGAATGAAAATATTTTTAAAACCTTTCAGTTGTTAGATTAATAACATACACGTGGTGGCCTTTGGAACTGTAGGAAAAAATTAGTACATTTGATACATGTTATTGATTTCAGTAGACACTCTTTAATGTGGCTTATTCCTATATGGTCAGGATCTATAGTCCATTGCCAGTGTTTCAGAGCCAGATAACACTTGTAGAGTACACAGATCTGAATGCTGACGAGGAAGGCTTTCTTTGATTTTAAGGTTTCCACTCATCAGAGCTGTCTGCCCGGATTTTCAGCTAGTATAGAACCGAGGCTGCTCCCTTGACTTATGTTACAAACCATCCTTAAAACCCTGGAAAGGACTCTTCAGGCATTCTTCTGCCTGTTTCTAGGAAAAAGATGCACTTAAGTGGCTAGAGGAAATCTTTTTCTCCACAGACCACAGATGATTTCAAGGGCCAGATATCCATACAAAAATGATCCTTTAAAAAAAAAATCATAGTTTGTATTGTCTCTATAATAGAATAGAGCACAGTTTCTATATCATATGTAGTAAAGACTTCAGATTTTCTTTGTATTTTAGTTTTGAATTCTTCACCAAAATTCTGCTAAAATAGCAAATACTCTCTGAATAATTCCACTAGAATTCTATTCCTTTAGCTCTCAGTTCTTAGACTTGGATGAAAAAAAGCCAAAGACTTCAGTAATTACCTGAAAGATAAAAAGGAAATGTCGGATGCTGAAGTACCATCATGTTCAGTAGAGCAGGTGCTGAACTCGTTGCCACCTTTAAAATGTATCTGCTTTTTGGCGTGTTCAGCCTGTAATCTGGAATTGCAGCTTTCTGAGCAGCATCCTGAATTCCAGTACAGCTGTGCCTGGTTTTAAAGGGCTTCACATTAATGTCCTTCTAGAGAACTTTTAAATTCTTGATGAAATAAGAGTATTCGTATGCGTCAGTCTTTGGGTGAGCCATCATTGTTCTTCTTGGTTTCCATACCTCCTCCTTGATCTTCCTTTCCTGCATCAGTTAATTCTTCCTGTTGAATATCCTGGTGCTCTTACCTGGAGCAAGGGCTGTGCTGGGCCATTTAAGTTAGAGATGAAGCAACTTCCTCAAATTTCCTGTCCCTCACTAAACAAACTAAACTTTTCAGTTACAAGTGAAATTATTCCAAATTCAAATAAAGAAGAAATGGAAATAGTTTTCTAGCCAAACCTGGCTGTTTTGTTAGGGAGAGATTAAGGAGTTCAGCCTCTTCTGCAGTTTCATTTGAGTAGTTATAGTGCATGCAGTGCTTTGTTATTTAAAGTTGCATCAAGCCCTGCTGGCAGATGCATGTTTCACAGTTCAGAAACAGCTGAACTTTGGAGCCAGACAGGCTTATGGTTTCTGAGGTGGGACTGTTGCTTCCTCACTCCCCCCATCTCAACATCTTTTCCCCACCACCTTGTGCACCATAACTGCTCTTTAACTCATGGCTTCTTTAACAAGCTGTCACCATCTTGGTACTGAATACAGCTAGAGGTATGGCCTTTCTTGAAATAAAGTGGTGGTTAAGGTGCAAAGGCTAATTTGCATGTATTTTTCTTGTCTTTTCTTCTTTGCAAGTTATTTCTTTGCAGGCTCATGGCTTGAATTTTCTCTAGCATGACAGCACTGTAAAAACTGGGTAATTCTAGTGATATCATTGAAACTATCCATGAGTAAAACTGAAGTGAGACTGCATCAGAGCCCAGTGTCTTCAAGATACAGAATGTGTCTCTGCTTTACTTGCTCAAATTAAAAGGTACTTCAAAACCATTGAGGGTTTTGTGCAACTTGAAAGATTCCATTAATCTTATCTATATGTAGTAAAACCTTGTCAATTCACACTAAAGATTCTGGGAGTTAACAGGTAAGCACATTTTTCAGCTGGCTTTTCTTGCTATGAGGGACTGAACCTAAACTCTTGACCCTACCCATCTGAATTTAGGGGTATTCAAAATCTGAATTTTGCAACTCAAGTCAATATTTAAATTTCTTAGACTTTGCATTTACTAGTTTTGGCCACCTGATTTATGTTTGACAATCCAAAGGTGTAAGAGATACCCACATATACTACTATCTCTCAGAAGATAGAGCACACACACAAAGGGCGCAGGCTGTGGAATGCTCTAGCCTGGCTGAGGAGGGGTCTGCAGGCACACAAATATTTGTGCTGCTGAGTTTGTAAAACCTCTCCCCATCCTCAGAGACTAAGGAGGCCCTTAAATGGCACAGAACTCAAGGGACATGTGATGCTTATCAAAGTTATTGTCCATCCATTTATTTCTTTCTTGTGTGACTACAGTAAGGAGAGGAGGATCTACATAAAGTCTGGTTTTGAGAGGAAGGATTGCTCCATTGCTTTTATTTACCATTGACAGAAAGAAATGTGTAACTTGAATGAAAACAAGCTCTGGTTATTTATTCCTCTCTCCTTTCAGTTTTCATCTTTCAGTTCCTTATCTTGTTTTCGCCTTCTTCTTACCTTCTTTTCCGATCTTTCAATTTGTATTCTTGAAAGAATTCATTAACATCTATTAACCAGATTTGACAGGCATGAACAAGCATCTCTGAGGCAAGCAAGAAAAGCAACAGAAATAGGAAAAATAATAGTGAAAAGTTGCTATCAGCAGGACATGACTATGTAAAGTGCTCTGCAGTGTCAGTATAGTGTCGAATAGCACTAGGCTCTTAAGCAGCAATTTCTGTTAGATGAGACATTAGATGTAATGGTTGACCATTCTTAGGGACCTCCAACCCCTATATGTAGTAAGCTCTGCTTCTGGAGTTCCTATTTTCCTAAAAACAAAAGTGCAAGTTTGAAATCGGCAGTACATTTCCGTGACCCACCATGTGATTGTTCTTACTTTGCTTGAAGAGTAATGTTTTCAGTTTAGTTTGTTGTCTAGGAAGGACTGTGAGTATGCTGAGAAAAAAGAATGCTTTGCATTTAAAGCAGTGAAACTTGCCCAGAATTGTGGTTTAACAGGACACCCAAGTAAACACGGAAAAAATGGTGTCCTATTAGCTGTTGCTGTCTGTCTTTGATAGATGTGCCTCAAAGAAATTGCGTTCAAATATCTGCACCTTGGTTTTAGTGGTCCCAACAGGATATGCTTCAAACATGACAAAAGAGGTGGGCTTTTGCTTTCCATAATGACGTGGTTGTTTCAGTATCCTTGAACAAAACTATCCGCTGTTGATGGGTGTCCTGGATGATGCAGTTACACATTTCTCTCCTCTCCAGGTGGACTGCTTGTCAGTGATTATGTGTCTAGATTTTTCTCATTCCATCTAGGTCATAGAAGACAATATTTTTCAGCACATTCAGAAAAACACAGGAGATAAGCACTTTTATGTGACAGAGTCAACAGAGCTAAGATTAGGGCTGTATATTTTTCTCTGTGTGTACACACGTGCGTGTGCTTATGAGAAGCTAATGTAAACTGATGCCTGTTTCTGCTTTGCTGTGGAGAATAGGAAGACAAAGCCTAACATTTACAGTATTTAAAAAAACTTGTGATGTTATAAACTCGTAGATGTATAGAGTCATTTAGGTTGGAAGGGACCTTGAGGATCGTCTAGTTCCAGCTCCCCTGGCATGAGCATGGACACCTTCCATTAGACTAGATTGCCCAAGGCCTCATTAAACCTGGCCTGAAACACCTCCAGGGAGGGGGCATCCATCCTGGGCATCCTGCATCCCTGGGCAGCCTGTTCCAGTGTCTCACCACCCTCACTGGCAAGAATTTCTTCCTAATCTCCAGTCTCACTCTGCCCTTCTCAAGCTTCAATCCATTCCTTCTAGTTCTGTTACTACAAGCCCTTGTGAAAAGTCCCTTCTCTCTTTTTTCCACTCTTCCATTGTAGTGAATCAGAGTATTGGTAATGGATCCTGTGGTTCAGGAGAAGGCATTTAATCACTTCCCTTCTGCATAAAAATCTGTATTACAAGTTGAAGATAGTTCATGGAAAAATTCTGACTTCTGTTCCTCTTTCATATTTTGAAAAGGATATGCATACTATTAGGTGTCTAACTTAAGTGGGTAATCCAGTCTCTAACACCTGCCCCCCTTCATCATCAACGTGGGAAACTTAACCCGTAACCACCCAGCCTGGAATACCTTGAAACCTGGAGGAAATTCTTCACAGAAAGAGTGATTGGCCAATGGAATGTGCTGCCCAGGGAGGTGGTGGAGTCACCATCACTGGAGGTATTTTAGAAGAGACTGGATGGGGTGCTTGGTGCCGTGGTTTGGTTGATTAGATAGTGCTGGGTGATAGGTTGGACTTGATGATCTCACAGGTCTTTCCCAGCCTGGTTAATTCTCCTCTCCTCCTCTCCTCCTCTCCTCCTCTCCTCCTCTCCTCCTCTCCTCCTCTCCTCCTCTCCTCCTCTCCTCCTCTCCTCCTCTCCTCCTCTCCTCCTCTCCTCCTCTCCTCCTCTCCTCCTCTCCTCCTCTCCTCCTCTCCTCCTCTCTCTCCTCTCCTCCTCTCCTCCTCTCCTCCTCTCCTCCTCTCCCTCCTCTCCTCCTCTCCTCCTCTCCTCCTCTCCTCCTCCTCTCCTCCTCTCCTCCTCTCCTCCTCTCCTCCTCTCCTCCCTCTCCTCCTCTCCTCCTCTCCTCCTCTCCTCCTCTCCTCTCTCCTCCTCTCCTCCTCTCCTCCTCTCCTCCTCTCCTCCTCTCCTCCTCTCCTCCTCTCCTCCTCTCCTCCTCTCCTCCCTCTCCTCCTCCTCTCCTCCTCTCCTCCTCTCCTCCTCTCCTCCTCTCCTCCTCTCCTCCTCTCCTCCTCTCCTCCTCTCCTCCTCTCCTCCTCTCCTCCTCTCCTCCTCCTCCCTCCTCTCCTCCTCTCCTCCTCTCCTCCTCTCCTCCTCTCCTCCTCCCCTCTTCCTGAATAGCCTATATGTACTTACAATTATAGAGTGGTTTGGGCTGGCAGGGACCTTAATGACTTCCCCCCATCCAACCAGCCATTATGGAACATAACTGTAATTCTAAACTGTATGTTTGCCCTACTTATGCATGGCAAATGCAGATTATATTAGGCAGGCTAGATAACTCTGGCCAAGAGAAAATGGAAGACCTTGAAGCAGCTTCAGAGTTAGTGTAATGCGTTGTGCCGTGACATTTCATTGTGCTATGATGAGACGATATTATGAGGTGGGCAGTTTGACTTTTAATTTTTACCTGCAGGACAAAGTCAACATGGTACAACTTTCCTCACCCATATCTAATGCTTGTTGCAGGACATAAGTCACCTGAACCCCAATGGCTATGCTAGCAGTGCCCCAGAAACAAAACAAGAGCATTGCAGCTAATGATTGTGTTTCCAGCCTGCCCTGTGAGTGCTAGAACATCTGACTTGTGTTCCTAGGCTTGCTTCTTTCCTAACCCTACCTTTCCATGGAAATGGTGATGTAAAGTTAATATTTGAGGACCGTGTTGTTTCAACTGTTTAGAAAAGAGCAGTTGAGAACCAAAAAAAATCTTGGTTTTCAGTACATGTGTGAACATAAGACAATAATCTTTTGTCCTTTGTGGTCACTGATTGCAGCTCATTTGTTGGCTATTCATAGAGTTTAAAAGAACCACAGAAAATTAAATAGACTCCTTCTTCAGTTATCAGAGCACAGGTTGGTTGCATTGACTTTCTGTGGATGCTTTCTTTTCTTAAGGAAAACAGTGGGAAGTTTAGGAGGGTTGGGGTTTTTTCTTTTGTTTTAGGCTGGGTTTTTTTGTATTTTTATAGACTTACTGATGTCAAAGAAATGGATGAGCCTTACTGAATGATGGTGTCATCACTAAAGCAACCATACTAAATAAAACCTTAACAGTCAAGCAGGTTTGGCACAGCTGTTGGCAAACTCAGCAGAAAGGAGGAAGAAGAAAATGCAGCAGGTGTACAGTGTTTTGTCCTGCTCTAAGCTGCTCTCCTTCAAAAATGCTCATTGCCTGAAATTACACTGGAGTTAGGTTAGTTCCCCTGGGTGAATAAATGGAAAGTGTAATTCTTCAACACTTTCAAGAGTTGAGCAAACCCAAATTTATTAACTATGACCTAACTCAGTGATTGTCTCAGCCTTCTGAAGTCAATGGAAGTCAGTCAGTGAACATAGAGTCAGAAGCCCAGAACATCTCCAGCTGGAACTCTTGTGTAGCATGAGGGATTCCAGTATTGTTTAAACTGTTTAAGTTTTTTCTTCTCTTAGGAGTTGTGTTCTCTTATGTCAGAGGTAGAGCCTTCAACCAGTGCGTAGCTCATGGAGTAACTATATTGTACTTGTGTAAGACCTGCTGTGTGGAAGGTCCTGTTTGGTGAGGTGGACAGACTTGAGGAACAATGCTAAGGCATAATACTCAATGGTAGAAACAATACTGTGCATAAATTTCGAACCTGACCAGCTCCAGACAGCAGAGCTCTGAGGCAATTTCTGGACAGATGCACTTTGGAAAAATACGTAAATGCAAATAATGTGTTAGGGAAGACCTCGAGCAAGAAAGTTGGAATGGAGCAGTAGTGAGTAATTTCAGTTGTAAACAACATGGGCTGATTTTGCCTTGACACAGTTCAGCCAAAATCAGTTGTAGTTCAAAGGACTTGGTGTGCTGTTTGGTACAGATAGCTCACAGTTTCGTGGTTTGCACGGTTTCCTTTAATGTGTCTGTACTCAGACTATATAAGAGACATCTTCAGACTATTAAATTATACTCGCCTTGCTAGTACTACTCAGCTTCTAGAATATTCTTCTTTCTATTTGCATGTTAGTTAAACACCATCTCAGCAATTCACATGCCAAAGTAGACCTTCTTCCAGAATGATTTCAGGAGAAATCCTGGCACTGCTGTGTGGATGCATGTTGTGGGATTGTGTTGACACATTGCTGCTGCATGCAGGCACAGAAAGACTCAGCATCAGTTTGCAGCACAGTAACATTTCCACCTGAAAGTACAAAGAATATAATTTAAATAGATGGTTTTCACCCTCAGAGAGCAGGGGAGGGGAAAAAACAAACCAACCAACCTACCAAACCAAAATCCACAAAACTTACCTAGAATCTCATAGGTAAAAAGTAACAACACCACCACCACCACCAACAAACAAAACCCCTAAGGTGATGTTGATGAAGCTTTTTGGACGGCGTTAAGGATTTAAAAGGCTATGTCCAATGTTCAGATGAGGCTGATAGGCATAATGCAACTTTGAGTGCAACTTAAAACCAGGAGTATCTACTCTACCTTAAAATGGGACTTGGTCTACCATATAGTTTAAATGTTCAAAGGTTACATTCTACTAGTTCTTTAGTATTATTTCAAGCGGTCAAGCCTGTGTGATTTTTACTTAGATTAGAAAAATATTGTTAAATATCTGTTATAAAATGCATTTGAATATCAGCACTACTCTAAAAAGAGGTTCTGTCACTTTACCAGTTAGCCACTAAGAGCATCAATTCTGGTCTACTACAGTCTTTCAGGAAGTGACAACTGTCACCTAAGCCCAGTATTGTCAGTATTTAATGCCAGGTATGATAATGTGAGGTGCAATCTCAGCCTGGGATATCATGTGTACTAGGTTTTGTATCAGCAAACTGTGAAAGCATTTCTTGCCTCAGAGACTGTAAACTAGAAGTAATCTGTCAGTGAGCATCAGCTGAGGGACAGGAGAGAGTGGGAACCCAAATCTGGACCACCTCAACCTCTCTCCCATATTCTAGGCAACGCAGTGCATTTCCAGGTACAGATCTGAACCTTGCATCTTAGGCCCACACCTAATTAAGTTTGAATGTGGCAGAGTGAATTGGCATGTGGGTGGATATTGTCACATGTGTACCAGGGGCATTGCTCTGTGCTACGCTAATATCGTGAGAGGTGACAAAACCCAGCTCTGCTATTTCTGTCTTTGGTGCTATTGGAATCTAAGTGAGAAGAGTTAAGCTAGTAATGCACACTGAATCATGTAATACCAGGCTTACTTTTAGTTGTGGATCACATTTTTCTAGTAAAATCCTTTTGTTAATGAAATAAGAGCTGAACTGTGGCATTGTGGGTGTAAACAGCACATATGGCTTCCACTCTCGTTTACTCCAGTAGTCCATTTTTAAATCTATTTACTCAATTTGGAGAAGGGAGTATTTATCAAAAATTTTTAAAAAGGCAGAATTTTCCACACTTCCTAATATGATGGACTGGAAAACCTGTTGATGTAGTTTCTCCCTCTTTTTAATACAGGTTTTTTATTGCTGTAAATTAAGATTTAGCCTTCAACATGTTCAGAAGAAGCGATTCTTTAAGTACTAGGGTGGTGCTTTTCACACCACTTTTGTAATAACCAGATTTGACCACTGTTCTTTTTTCAAAACAAAAATTACTTTTAATGACAGTAAATTCATGTGAACTTAAGCCATGCTTTTACAAAGGTGGATATAAGCACATATTTTAAAATAAGCTCCTAGTAAATGTCTTTCTGAATTAGCACTGCATCAGCTTGGCAATAAGAAGAGTGGTGGCAGCTATTTTCATATAGTGTGGATAATGCTGAAAAAATAAGCCTGAGCTGTTAGAAATTTTCAGTATCTCTATTTCAGCTGCTACCTTAAATAAGGGCATTGTTTTCAATTAGCTTAATTTTGAAATAATAGATTTGCTATATTCAAATTGGTTATCTTTTGCATGTTGTCTTTTGCCTCTTGTTATTATCTACTAATGAGATACATAGGGAGATCTTCCAAAGAAGAATGAAAGAAGAATATGAAATAAATGCTTAGGATACCTGGACAGACATCCATTCACAGTTTTGTGTTAGTGGGAAGAAGCCTGACCTTTATAAGGAATCACTTTATGTCCTGACACCACGCTGGGAATAATTTTCTTCTGTGGTATCACTGCTACTTTCACATTGCTTTTGGCACTGGCATAATACTACATCTTAGTTCTGTTGCAAAGTGGATCAAAAACGTGGTACTGAGATTGAGAAAAGGGAGTTCCATGTCCCCAGTGTCTCTCATCTTGCAGCCTCCACTGCTAGGTTTTTATAAGGAACAAACTGGTTTCCACCAAAGAGACAGCTCAGGAAGTAGTCAGATATAGAAGTCCCACACTCACAGGCCTTTGACCAAAGAATGTTTTTTACCGTGAAGGTGGTGGAACACTGGAAAAGGTTGTCCAGGGAGGCAGAGGAGGAGGTCTCATCCCTGGAGACATTCAAGGTCAGGCTCTGAGTAAAATCATCATGTTGGGGATGCCCCTGCTTACTGCAGAGGGGTTGGACTAGACAACCTTTAAAGGTCTTTTCCAACGTAAACCGGTCTGTGGTTCTATGTCAAAACCACACGACTCGATCACTTCTAGCTTAGCACACATATGCCCAAATACTATTCTAGGCCATGAAACTCCCTAGTTCCTTTGGGTAGCCTCCCAGCTGCAGTGTTTTACTTTGTAATATCTTGTCAGTAGAAACGAGGTTGTAGTGCCTAAGACCCCAGGCAAAGAAGTGAAAAGCTGAAGTTGAAATCCATAGGCAGAATTAAAAACTGCACCGAAGATGCATGCACTCTGTACAAATTTTGCCATTTGTGTTTATAAAACAGATTAAGACCTATGCGTCAAGTTGAAATTTGCAAACTGCTGGTGGTTTGTGTGTAAACACCAAAGTGACATTAGCATTGCTTTAAACATGATTTTGTTTGTTTTAATATCCTATCAATTCTACTCTGACATTAAATGTGTTGCCGAGTGTGATGAAGCTGGAGGGTAATATCTCACTCAAGTGCAATTTTTGTCATCATTCAAAACTATGGTAATGTATTTGATGATTCTTATCTGTTCTTCAGTGTATTTGGTTATCTTCTGTATTTTCATCCTCATACATATCTATGTATGCACTGTATAGATCTGGAAGATTTGGTTTGCTGTGGGTATTAAAAGAACAGAAAAATGGATCCTCTCTTCTTATTATATTTTTTTCTACGGTCTTGTAGATCTTGAAATTGAAGCTGGCATGTTTGTAAATATAATCTTCTTTCTTGGAACTTTTGAAGGTTGATTTTTCTCCATAGGTAAATTAACCTGTGATTCTAACAGTGACTCTGGCAAAATCAACACAGTGGGATATGGATACAAGAATTCTTCAGAGTTCTGCTTTAATAATGCCAGCACCCTGTTCCTGTACACATATCTGTCACTCAGCTAATTGTATTTAGTGGGACTGACAAAGAACAAACTGCTTGCTAGGAGAAATTCTGGCAGAGGATTCAATGTTTGGGTGGGAACTGAAAGAATACGCTGCCCATTCCTGATCTGTGAGTTTAATTAATGACCTGCCTGTCCTTAGGAGTTGTTTTACTCTGTCTCAAAGTCGTGTAGAATAATTCCATAAAGCCAGAAAAGAATATTTTCCATCATTTTTCCCCCAAAACACTTCCGTGATCCAAGTAATATGCTCTATTTGCCATGCTTGAATTTGAAAGTTATTTTGAGAGTAGAAAGATTTGTACATACACATATTTAGTGGTCTCCTTTAGAGTCTCAGTTTATTGGAAAAAGAAAACAACCAACAGCTGTAAAACAGTCTTTCTTTTTCAAAACCTAGTCAACACTTTTTCCTCCTTTGCACACAGGTTGATTTCTGCACTTCAAGGGCTCATAAATTCACAGAAGGGTTTAGGTGGGAGGGGACTTTAAAGATTATCTAGTTCCAACCCCCCTGCCGTGGGCAGGGACACCTTCCGCTAGACCAGGTTGCTCAAGGCATCATCAAACCTGGCCTTGAACACCTCCAGGGAGGGGGCATCCATGGCCTCCCTGGGCAACTTGTCCCAGTGTCTCACCACCCTTGCTGTCAAGAATTCAATTTTAATCTCCAGTCTCAATCTGCCTTCCTCAAGCTTCAATCCATTCCCTCTCATCCTGTCGCTACAAGCCCTTGTAAAAAGTCCCTTCCCAGCTTTATTGTAGGCCCCCTTCAGGTACTGGAAGGCTGTATTTGGCTTAGGTGTGTCACATCTATTAAATTCTTCATGCTGAAATGGAAATACAGGTTAGCATTATTTAGTCTTACCTATTCTTGCTAGTAAATAATAGTCTGTTGGCATTGTGTATGTAAATTTGGGACAGAAGAAGAGCATGAACCCTTTTGAAATTGAATGAACTGTGGAGTGAATGGTAAAAAGCCTTCTGCATTAGACTATGGATTAATTTTGTTGCTCTTGTATCCTAAGAGCATAGCCACTATTTCTATCCTTCAGGTATTTTCACATGTATGTTATTGGACTTGAGCCATGCTAGGCGATCACAGGATGGTCATCAGGCACTTGGTCTAATTCCATTCACAATTTGAGGTAGATGTATCCTCTGTCAGGTTAGCTCACAGCTTAACAGAACGCTTGAATCAAACTCTCAAATTCTCTGTCATTGCTGTTTCTCCCTTTTGCTCTGCTGTGAAGCAAGCAGACTTCCTCTTCATGTGTGTTAGAGACAGGGCAGGATCACTGTGAAATGCTGTATCTGTTAGCAGTTCACATACAAGTGGGTCTAACTCTGTAAGCCTGGATTTGAGTGATAAAGAAAGAAGCCTCAGATATCTGATAATATTTACTGGGCATATTTCTGCTTGGTTTCTGTGGAATTACGTAAAACTGCTACAGAAGTAGGAGCTTCTCATAAAAATCCAGTGACCACCTTTCTTCCTCAGTCTGCTACATCTTACTTTTGCTTGTCCTTCATCCTTATATGCAGAACACTTTACTATTCGTCCTACCTCCTCCTAACAAATTCCTGTTACCATACGTTGCCCCAGTAACAGCTTTCTCCTGATAGCCCTGTATGTTTCTTTTGTTGCTTATACTTTGTGTACAGGATTTGGAGTGCATCTTCATTTGATTTGGGAAAGTATCCAACCGTTTCTTTGTGTTACCACAGTTAAAAATATGAGATGAAAACAAATGCCTAGCTTTGCTGCCCATCCCTTGATGGAGAGCAGTGCACCAGAAGCAAAGTTCTCCAAACAGGACCGAGACTGGCAACACAAATAATAGTTAATGGTAGTGATTTCTGATGTGTTTTGGTTTTACTTGGAGTTTGCAGTTCATGAAAGTCCGTTTTTTAGGTTAGAAGGCAAATGACAGTGAAGGGGTTTTTCTTAAAATATATTACCTCATTGAGTCTTCCTTTTATTAATAACTTTCCAATTCTACATTAGCTTTTCTTCCAAGTGTTCCCTATGTAAGGGATGATAACTCGTATGGTGATCTTAGTTTCAGGAAATCTACTCCTCTCTGGTTTGAAACTATTGCGTCTTCTCCTATCACTACAGACCTTTGTAAACAGTCTCTCTCCATCCTTCTTGTAGGCCCCCTTCAGCTACTTGAAGGTCATTATTAGGTTTCCCTGAAGCCTTCTCTTCTCCAGGCCTGCTGACTGTGATATCAGAAGGACAAATACGATAACTAGAGGGCCCCTTGCAGTGCTATAGTACTATGTAATATTTGTATGCAGTTATGAAGCAGGGGAAAAAAATCAGCAAGCAATAAGATTTCCTGTTTGTGCTTCCAATGGGCTGTTCCAAGTCCCAGGGATTAACAAGAATATAGGATATTAAAATATGTATTACAAATATTAAAGTGTGTCACAGCTGTCTGCATTCTTCTAACTTCTCTGAACACAATACTGGAAGAGGTCTGTACTCGGTTAATCTTCACTTGACAAAATGTTGTGTTGTGATGTAGTATAGCTGTCTTTTACAAAACAGTCGAAGTACGTTAGACACTAAAATCCAGTGCAAGTCTTGCTTAGAAATTGCAGCTTAAACTGTCAGATAGCAAGAAAGTAACATTGCCCTTGTTACTCCTGTGTTTTCATTTTTCCCTAGCTTGGAGGGAAAGCATTTTAGTGTGGACAGTCGAAGTTTGTGAAATCAAAAGCAGTCAAAAACAGAAGGACAGAAGGAGAATTTTAGGCAGTCCAATTAGTATGAATTATTTTCAGCATCTTGTGTGGCATAAATTATGTTTTTCTTTTGCTGGCATTTGTGAAAAAAATAACAGCTATTGATTAGGCTTGTCAAGCCCTTGTGGCCTGACAAGATAACTTTACTGTAGTCATATTGGCACAAGCTAGAAACGATGCTGAGAGAGTGAGATCCTCTACAATCATCTCCTCTCATTGTTATTTTTAGCGAGCTTTTTTTTTAGATGTACTGTATACAGTAGAACCTTATTAAAGCCTCACTTAAGATCCTCAGATAATCACTCTCACCAGACTGCTGAGAAGTTTTCAGCAGACCATTTTTAAACACAGCAATATATTGATTTCTAGGGGGAGGGGGAAGTGGGTGGTTGCTAATCTAGGCGCTTGGGTCAAAGCTAGTGTTCGTGTCCCCGATTCCTTATTTTAGTGGGAGTGGGCAGCAAGTGTAGGCGCATCTCTGTCACTGATTAGAACTTGGTTGTTAGGTTTTGGTGCTGGCAGTCTGAAAAACTGTGAATGTTGTCTCTTAAATGTAGAACAGATGTAGATTTTTACTCTGATGAAGTGAAATGGGGGACCAACACTGATAGAGGGATGAAGAATAATTTCAAAGGTGACAGTGAGAGGATATAGTGGTCGGATTCAATTTTCACATCTGAGCTGAGGGATAAACATTGTAATGCTTGCAATGATCTTGTAGTTTGGGACTGAGTAAAAGCATACTAGGCCAAGATGGGTAAGTCATGGGTACGTCAACACTCCATGTTGTCAGGTGAAACAGGTGGAAGGGATGGGGTTTTGAAAAACTCAGTTTCCTGAAATTTTCTTGTCAATCCTGGTTTAGCATCAAAATGTGGAATAAGAGAGAATGCTCCTTGCCTTGCTTTCCGAGGATCATTTTACCAGCATAGTCCACATTTAGATCTAGCAACATCCTCTGATACTTTGGCAGCAAACACTGTTAAATCATCTGTGATCCCTTCCTGAGGTGGATGGTATTGCTCTTGGGTGCTCCTCTATGTTATTTTCTATGTAATCGCAGGTGGTTGTGGTCACTTGTTCATTTGGCAAGAGAAGCCATGAATTTCCTCAGTGTTACCTATTTAAAATTCCTGGGAAATCATCTAGAAAGAGGTAGTATGTGATAAAACCCACAATATACAGTCAAAGGTCATCAGTGTATTTGTGGATGAGAGAATTAATCGTATTTTCCTGCTTTTCTTCATTGGGAGTTCACAATATGATTTGAATTAGAGGGAGTTTGAGTTTCGGTGAAAGCACAGCTAGCTCTGGCTGCTGGAACATCTTTGTGTTTTGTCAAGTACTGTATGGAGTTAAAATCAAACCTCTCAAAAAGAGTACATAAGAGAGAAGTGTCAGAAAGGAATGGCTTTAGGTGGAAGGATGATTCCAGTCCTGCTCCCTCATTCATTATGGTCTTTTTCTCTCCTTTGCCAGGAAGTCCATGCTTGTGCCTTTCTGATATGTCATCTGTTTCTAGAGTTCTAGGTGGCTTTAGTGGCTAAAACTTCCCTTTGCTTGTTTGTTCTTGGCTGAAAGATTGCAGCCTTGCTTTCCATATCTGGACCCTACCACTGTAATCCTTGTCACTGTGATCTGTCACTGAGATTATTACATGACATTGTGCCAAGGGCTACTATCTAGACACCACAAAGAAGATAATCACTCTTGCAGATTGTCTTCCTGATTTCTTATGGGTCTCATTAACCACAGGGGACACACTGGACCTGCTTTTTGACACTTTCATTGGCTTCTCATTCATTTCCAGGTGCAGCTCAGCAAGGTGCTAGAGAGTATAGAAAGACCTGATTATTTTGGCACCTGGCTCAGCTTTAGAATGTAAGACCTTGGCTCTGCCAGTGAGCCTTCTGGGGTGACCTTGAGTAAACCGCTTCTTTTTCTGCCTTTTTTCCTTACTTGGGAATCAAGACATCTTTCCACCTAAAGCTGGAAAATTGCACAAGTGTTAGGACATCCAGAGTTGTCACAAGATTTGAGATGGGCAAGCAAACACTGCCAGTATCAGCTGATCTGATGAAGTTCTCTGCTTTTCCCCACAAATCTTACTTCAGCCCAATATCTATAGGCAGCTACAACTCTACTACTGTAATGATACTGATCTCTTTTGTAAAACACTGAGATTTAATGAAGAAAAGCACTATACTAAACTGCCTGATCAGTTCTAATTGGGACCATCAGAGTGACAGCCCTCAAAGTAATTGTCTTGGAGCTGCCAGGAGGAAATCTTGGCATGTGCTGGTTTACATCTCCCAGCTTCCCTTAGTCTGAATTTGCTGATTATTGAAGGTACGATGCATTGTCTAATTCTGAAGTTTTCCTGTTGGGAGTGTGATTGGAGCATGTGGATTTGCTTTGTAGGGTTTTAGATACAGGGTAAGATACTGGGCTGGAATCCTAGGGGTTAAATAGTGGAACAGTTAAAACGCATTCATCACTGACAGTATCTTCTGTTCTTACAACCACTTCCTTAAAATACTGTATCCATAACTCCTGCTGAGATTTTTTGGTATGTCTTCTTTATTCCTTTCCCCTGTTGATTTTCAAACTCTTTCAAGGATTAGATTTAAATCAAAGAGCCTGTCTTTGGCTTTAATAAGCTTTTAATAAAATCTGAAAAGAAATCCCACCAACACCCCTACAAGAGCAGTTTTTATGAGGGTTTGCCTCCATGCTCTAACCCCACAGGACCCCATATTCTGTGAGTACTGTTTCCCTACACACCTGGCCATAATTAAGTAGTCTTTGTTTTTCTTTCAGTCTTGACATTGTTTTACCAAACATGGTGTAATGTAGTATTGGAGGAGCTTATAAAAGAACTAAGTAAAGTAAGTCTTGACTGCCTGGTAAGCATGCCACCCAGTAAGAGACATAATGTATTTTGAGGCGAATTTTAAAGATGTTGACTGTTTTAAAGCCTTAGCCATCCCCCTTTGCAGTAGGATCATTAATTTTCTTTGTCTTCCCCTCCCACTCCCCCTGCCCCATTTTTTGGTGTGTGGGGTTTTTTTTTTTTTTATTTTAATTTTCTGTCATGTTCCTCATTCTGATGGTTTTTTGTTTGTTTGTGTAACGGAAAGTTACAAGTAGGTGAGGATTTTTCTCAGAGACCTAGAAACCTGGCCATGTCAAGTTGAACAGCAGATAAACTGTTTAACAGAACAGATCCCCCAGACTAAAGCACTTCAGTGGGGTTTGGATTGAAAAGGAAAACATGAAAGAGAAAATGAAGGGAATGAAGGGATGGACATCACGTGTGATCTTCCTCTCCTTCAAGGTAGGAGCTAGCACAGCAGTTTTTAACAATCAGCCCTTGTGTGTTTTCCTTCCCTCCATGTTGTTTCACAGTTATCTGTTAGTAACAGCAGTATTATTACACACAGATTAAAAGACAGGCAGCTTTTAGGCTCCCTGACAGTTGGCCAGAGCAGAGATTAGAGATAAAAGTTAATCCCATGAGGTAATAGCAAAAAAAGAGTACAAAGACATGAGATGAGCCGATAATGGTTTGTTTAGGTAAGAAGGCTTCCCTTGCCTTGGTGATTGGCTCTTGCTGGATGGTGCTCTGAGTGATAGCTTCCCAAATCGTTTCTAAGGTTAACAGTTAGCAGTGGGTTGGGGAGAGAGCTCAGAGGAAAATATGGCAGCCAGCAGTGGTAAAACATAATGAAATCATTCTAACCATAAACGGAAGGTGCCGGACCGTGGGGGAGATGAGAGATGTTTTCTTCCACAGCTGCAGAGCTATTAGTCAGTTAACACTTGGACGGAGGGAGGTTGAAACAGTCTCTAAGTCAGTGTTTAAAATATCAAAGAAACTTAACCATATTGTTTCTTGTAGAGGGGAAATAACTTGGAAATGTAACAACACGAATACGAGGGAGGGCAGTTAAGATGTTAATAGTCTGATAGATTTGAAGTTACATTTCTCCTCAGTTTCACTGTTCCTGGCTGTTTCATTATACCTATTGCCTGTTCAGAGAGAAAAACTTCAAAGATATTCTTGTATTTCTAATATTTAGGAATGCTCTTAAATCTGCATGACATCACAAATGAAATTCAAATAAAGCCATCCCTTTATTCAGCAGAAGATTAGGAACATGAAACAAGTGAATCTTTACTTCTGTACAGCCCTATCATTTTGCAGCTAACACAGATAAATATGTGTTTGAAATAGAAGCTATCTACCAACCACTGGCAAGTCAGCACTTCGCTGCCGTCTCAAAACTGAAAAGGTAGAAATTCATGTAATTTTTTCTTTCAAACAAAGACTGATGAAAGCAGCAACATTTGGTTCTTGAGTACAATAATATTGTTACTCTGAAATAACCAATTAGCAAGCTAGAATTACTGGACCTGCCTTAAAACTGTCTATAGCTAGCACTAGACTAAGAAGTGACCTGTGATAGAAACAAAAGCCTGCTGTATTAGGGCATCTACCCATGAGAACTGATGGAAGAGAAACTTAGCCCTCACATTTGCTTCTTTGTGCTTCTCTGTTGATGAGGGCAGGGAAGTAGTATGAATACCAAAAGGCACAATTCTATGTAGAAGAACTCCAGCGTGATCATGAGCCCCCAAAGAAACAATTTGTTCGTATTTTTGAATGTCTTTAATTCCTATAAGAGTCTATTTCAAGGAGCCAGTAAATCAAACTCTGATTTATTCTTCTCTGTCAAGGATTGAATAGCTAGATACTAATTAATATCTCACTGGGAATATTAATGAAAATTGTGTGATCACAGTAAGGAGATCTTGGAAAGAAAAGTGATGAGAAGTTTGGAAACCAGTCAATTTTCTCCCTAAACTTAGAAGGGAATAAAAGTATTAGTTTTAAGTTGTTTGGGTTTTTTTATATCATAACAAAGTGCTCCCTATCACTACTAGAGTGTTTGCCACTCTTTCAGGGACTATGCACTGGGGAACAGACTGGGCTGGTCATATTTGTAGTTAGTGCTCAAAGTCATGAGGTCTGAATCACTCCTATTCATTATTCGAGAGAGCTCCTTTGAGGTTTGAGATAAAAATATTAGTTAGCAATCAGTAACTATTGTACTGTGTCCTCGTTCTGCAGTTACACATAACTGAAGTGTTTGCAAGAAGCCATCTAACAGTGGAATGAAAACATTGCTCTACAAATCAGTAATATGATGGTTTTACTTGAGAGGCCCACCATTTTTCATGAAATATCAGTTTCCTTCAAATACAGAGGCACAGATTGCTGTAGGTAGATTACAGAGCTGGAGACTATCATCTTCTGATGCGTGAGATCCTAACATTGCCGAAGTAACACTATGGTGTCACATAGGTAGTACCCTCCTACAGAACAGTGAGTCTGAGTGTCTTATGTGGTAACCAGAGCTGCAGGCACTTGCAAGATGCTAATTTGTAAATAAAAAGGGATGATAAGAGGGAATTTTCACTTCCTGAATTTCCTGACAGCAAAAAAAAAAGGACATATTTTTTTCCCTAACAATATTTTCAACTTAGACCTTTCTTTGTTCCAAGCATTTGTCCAAATGTGATGCGGTTTTTCATCCTTCTCTGTCTGAAAGCCTGTGGACTTACCAAGGTGTGTTGTGTTCTGTTTTGTTGGTTTGATTTCAGTTATAGAAATTCCAGCTCCATTTACTCTTTTTCTGTGGTGAATGAATAAGCAGGAAAAGGAGTCAGGGTATGGAGGATGTCCTTTTCCTTGAATAATTCTGAAGCTCCTTGCTTTGGTTTGGTATAGATTAGTACTAAGTCAGGTTGTGAAGCTGTGAGAAACTGTGGTAATGAAATTTAGTCTCGATGTTTTTCCTTTATAACAATTAGACAAGGGAAGGAAACAGAAGGAAAAACACCAACCTCTCCACTTGCCAAATGAATTACCCTATTCCTTTCTTCTGTTCAGAGGTAATTCACATTTTGGGATAACAACTTGCCATAGCTTTCATAAACAGTGCTAATATAATTTGTTTCTAATAGAATTTCATGGTGCACATAGCTTGCACATAATTGGTTTAGGAGTAAATTGAGGGGAGGGGTTTTCTCCAGTCTCTCTTTTTATCATTTGCTGCTACTATGTGTCATTCAGAGTCCAACTCAATCAAGAGTCTATTACTGATAGCTGAACAATGTGGTGCCTACAGATCTTTTATGATGCAAAAGTGGGCAGTTGCATTGTGCGTGTTTCAAAAGGCATCACATAAAAAAAGAAGGAAAGAAAGAACTTTACATCCAGGCTTTCAGATAGGAAAGTGGTTCAGTGGAAATAGGTTTGGGCTGTACATTTCTTGTTTAGAATCCTAAATTCAGTAACAGAGTTTCTTCAGGATTTTCATTTTTTATAATTGAGTATCAAAGAAATTATGTGAAGTTGGGGTGTCTCTCCATTTAGTACGTCAGGGCTATTATGCTCTTCTAACAGTGCAGCTCAGTGCTTCCTATATCCCTAACTTTTTCCAAACTAAGGTATGAGGAAATAAGATCAATTAAGTTCCCTGAAGCACAGTTTGTTACCATCACATGCAGTGATCTGTGTAAGAACCAGAGGTCGGTGTTAGAAGCTTTCGTGCGCCTCAGAAGGAACTACAGATTAGCCAAAATCCGTGTGCAGGTGTTTTGTAAAAACAAACCAAGACATTTTTGGAAAGTCTTACCCTGATGAATGTCTTTCTCTTGACTGAATGGGTTTGTTCCCTTTAGAACTAGTGTGCAATTTATATGAATAGTGTATTTCATGTTATTTTGAACTGAGGCACACTGGGGACAATCTTCTACTTTTCCCTTGTTGCAGTCAGACTTCACATAATGATGATTTGATACAGCCTTCAATTTAGATGAGATTCAAGTATTTGTGAACATTTTCTTGACTGTGATAATCTATAAATAAGTAGATTTCGTGAATAGAGTCTTTTGAAAAGCATCTTACCTGTGTTCATTGACTCGTATGGTCAAACACGCTAGAGAAATAGGCATGATTTTGTAGTGCTTTAGTTCATTGGTCTGGACCAAAAAGACAAAGTCCTAAGCCTCGGGAATTTTCACATCAGTATTAAAGTCTTTCATCTGAACTTTTATTTCTAACTTTAGAAAGCCACAGTTAAATGAAAATCAGCTTTTGTGCTCAGGAATCAAACTGTAATTTTTAAAATAAATGTAGCTTCACTCTGGTACTGTTGGAGATGCCCTGTTCTGCTATTGAACTCAAAAGTTGCACCTTTCTCCCAGTGATACTGTGCAGGCAGACGGCAATGACTCACATTGCTGTTGTACAGCTCTTCACTGAGCGTGTGCTTGGGGGTACAGTCTGACCACTGGAAAAATACCTTCACTGGGAACCAAACAGCTTTCCTATCCTATAT
The DNA here is from genome assembly GCA_033816785.1 of Picus viridis. Lineage (NCBI taxonomy): Eukaryota > Metazoa > Chordata > Aves > Piciformes > Picidae > Picus > Picus viridis. Next base: position 8,899,052 of record CM066568.1, read on the forward strand.
AGTATGAAATCAAAAGGTGAAATGTTGTCTTTGGCTTCTCAAGCCATTTTGTGTTAATAGAGCAGTACAAAACAAAAATTAAGCATAAAATACAGTAATAACACTAGGACCCTTATCTCAAAAAGTGAACCTGTAGAAGATTTTCTGTCATCTTTTCTTGCTGTTTTTAGATATGAGCTTCCATACCACGATGATCAATTTGATCAGAGAAAATAGCCTTTTACCAAAAAAACCCAAACCAAAAGTTAAGCAATATCTTCATCCGTCATCCACAGGAAGATGCAGGGTATTTTGCTTCTGTTTTTCCCAGTCTTTCTCAGCCTCCTACGTGTCTGGGTTTTGGGTGGGGTCAAGTGGGGAAGTATTAAAAATCAGAGAAGAACAATTTTTTGTTGTGTTCAACATTTATCTGAAAGTAAGAAAAGCCATTCAAAAGATGGTTTTAGTCAGTGAACTTCCCTTGTGCTTTAAGAGACCCAGGTGACTCAGGGAGTCTCAACAATGTCCACAATTTTAAGCAATTATCTGAACTTCAAGAGTTTTAAAGGTTATTCCTGTCACTCGCAGTACAATACATTCCCCGTTACTGGCAACTTCAGGAGGCATGCAGTTTTTAACTCTGTTGACTCTTGGCTACCATTTTGTTCATGTGCTGCTCTGTATTCTTGACAGCAAATTGATTTAACTTGAAGCAGGAAAGCGTGTGTGCATGTGTGAGTGTGTGTGTGTGTGTGTGAGCAAGTGAGAGAGCGCGCAGGAGAGGAGGAGAGAAAGAAATGTGCCTATGTGAAATGTACTGGGGAGCAAGGCAAGGATACTGAATGGCAACATTTAGGCATTGACTGTGACATTGTATTAACCTTTTTAATGGATGTATGTAATAAAGTGACATGTAAATGGAGCACAAGGGGAGATATGACACTATATCTGGAAAGGGATAAAACAGTCAGTGAATACTGGGCTATTATAGCAGTTTGCAAACCTTGGATAAACTCAGTCAGCGGTTGTATAATTGGTTATTCAATCCCGACCCTTGTTCACAGCTCAAAGCCAGGAACACTGAGACCTGTTGCCAATTTGAGTGAATGCAGGGACTGTACTCGGCCGGGGCCTAACACTGGAGCCAGGCCTTTTCCTGTGGGCTGGTTTCCACCATGTCTGGGACTGGCGCGGTGACAGTAGCCCTTTTGTTGTGAAAGGCTGGCTGGTACTCCCCTCCTTTGCAAAATGTCTAACAGCTACACAAATATAAGAAAATAGGAAAAGGGACTAACTGTAGCTTTTCTCTTACCAAGTTAAATGTAGTAAAGGCTTTGAAAAGGAGGCAAAGTCCAAGCACTAAGGAAAACTGAAGCATGTTGTGAAACATTATGGCCAGATAAGAAAAACGGCATGTTCTTCCAATGTGTGATGTGAACCATTGGGAAAACTGGATGATCTTAAATCATGTGAGACACAAACTGTGCATCCAGAGTGATGTTCTCCTGGTCCTGTCTGAAATACTTGTGTGTGCAGTTGTCTCCCAACCTGTGCAGTTGTCTCCCAACCTGGGTGGAGCAGCCTGGGAAGTGCTGTCTGGAGAAATGCTTCATGCAGGTCCACTGCAGTGGCTGCTTACATGAGAACAGGAGCTGCTGTGTGGACCCACTCCATAAAAAGTTCAAAAATGTTGACTTTGTCATGGATTTGTTTGACAACCACTGGTATGGAGGCTGTCTCTCACGTTGTGGAAGCGGCACTTGTATAAGCCAGCTGGAGATGAACAGAGAGGGTGTTACAAGTACCCCAGTTCCCTCCACCCTCATCCCTACACACACAACCCTACAAAAGCAGGGAGATATTTATGGAATGTCCTGACTCAGAGGCCAGCTGTTTCTCTTCTAGTAAAATGGTAGTTAGAAATAAATCAGAAGAAGATTTGATTTTGGTTGATGAAATAATGAATATTCAGTAATATATATAGAAAATGAGCCTAGATGAGCTAATGGTCCCTTCTGGTTTCCAGCTTTTTTGTGAATGAATCTGCAGTTTCTCTTTTCCTTCCCTTCCCCCCCACTTTTGTCTAGCTTTTCGTAGTGGAGTGTTGCTCCTTTACCATCATTATAGTTTCTAAACACACCTAGTTTACACAGTAGTATTTTTGTCATGTCATCAAGCTATACCACCTCAGAGGGAAGGAAATCATTGACACAGGAGATTATGCATGATCTTTTTAAGTTACAAAATAAAATCGAGGTAATGGTTAAAAATTACATGCCTTTAGATCACAAAGAGATGGGCTTGGGGGCTAATCTCTTTGCCATTCTGATTTACTCCAGTTCAGAGAAAATAATACAGAGTGCCCGATTTAATGAAAGGCTGCAATTCAATCAAGAGGTTCTGCTGAGGTCATATAATATAAATGGTTACAGCACCTCTTGACTGAGTTACAGCCTTGATAATTCAGTACTTTGTTGTTATTTATGAGGGTAACTTTTCAAAGCAATCTGCATATCTCCCGCTAAAACCTGCTTTGAAAATTTTATACCATGATGTCAGGGAAAAAGATTTTTTTTTTCTTTTGGTAAGAAAAGAAAAAGGCAAAAAAAAAAAAAAAAGGCAGCAAAATGAGAGGGAGAAGGAATGCATTGTTTTAGAATAGAAAATTAATCACTTGGAAATTGACTAGTTATTGTGAAGCAAATACAGCAAGAGCATTGAACTTGAGATACATGAGAAAAACTACAGAAACTCCTGCCGAGGCTTTTAATGGAAAATACACCACACCGTCTCATTACAAGCACAGCTCTGAGAGTGAAGAGAAAAAATGACATTATAGAAGGATACCTATTCTAAATAATGATAGCTAATGGAGCTCAGCCTTAATCGAAGTGTATTATGGATTAGCAGGAACGTATTGTAGTAGAGACTCCTAGAATTGGGGTATTTGGGATGTTTACAGAAAGAACAACGTAGTGTTGCATGCTGCTGAAACTATACTGGTGTCATCAGGAGAACTGCACTGAGTCCACTGAAGCCTATTCCTACTGACCTTGAAAAATCCACTCAACATCCACCTCATCTTCTTAATACCCCCAAATATTACCTGCAGTTTATATTACAATGCAATACTGTAAGTATGATACCTCCCTTAGGTCAGTGTCTCGAGTGTAGCAAATTGTAGGTGTCTTACTAAGAGAGTCTGTGCTCTTCTGTGGAAGAGGAATGCTCGAGATGCCTCATCAATTTAACACAGCTAAGAGACTACCCAAATGTTATTTAAATTGGATGGAGGAAACATTTTAATCCCGTAGTTTAAGTTAGGAATGTTCAAAAGTGGTAATAACTACTTTTATATGATCTAAACTTACAAAATTGTCTGAGATCTATATGGAAACAAGTGTTTCAGTTAAACTGAGATGAAGGCTTTGCAGGAGCCTAGCTTTTGTGCAGAGTGCTCTTGCAGTGCCCACCCATGACGTTCCTGTGTTTTCTCTAGAAAAAGATAAATGGGAGAGGGAAGAGGGATAAAAGTACAGCACACTACCTAGTAAATAACCCACAAATCACAACTGAGCTACAGTTCTTCAACTCTGAATTCTTAGAAAGCAAAGTAATTGCCCTCAGTCAGTTGTTTTAGAATTTAATATAATTCACAGAATTTACTGAGAATTGAAGAATTTCTGTTGTGAAATTTGGAGCCCACTAATAGGTTCCGTATAGATATAACAGGAATTTGAAAATGTAGAGGCCAAGTTTCATGAAGACCTGACAAAAGTTTGTTTTGGGGATTGCTGCATTAGGGTTCTGCATTTCACTTCTCCACCTAGAGATCTCTGCCTAGCATGTGTTCAAGATTATTTTGTAAAAATAAGAACCTGTTGATTCCATGAAGAAATTATAGCTGATAGAGAATTTCCACCTTTTCCATGAAAACCATTGATTTTATATTTTCCTTAATCCCCTGGCCATATAATAAATCATATACTGCCTCTTTTGTTCTGTATAAAGCAAGAGCTGATGGTGCCATATTTAACATTACTCTACCATTCTTGCAAGGATAGACTTAACGTATTCTATATTTTGCCCTAGAGAGTGACCTTTACTTCTCTTTAATTAGGCTGCCTTTTCTGTATTCCTGGTTCAGCTTGTGTTGAAATGACTGGAAAGATGCTCTTTGATGTACCAGGAATTAGATGAGACCCTCTGGCTCCATCATCTGCTATAACAGGGCTGAAGAAATACATAAGCAATTGAGAAAGTTTCCCAAAGACTCAGGAAGCTTTGTGAGAGACTTGGAAGGTTAGCCTCCATTTTACACCAAGTGTCTATTAAGGCTCTTCCATTTCTTTAGCAAGGGAATGGGAAGCTGTGTGCATTGGTGGTGTAGTACTTAATGGCTGCGTTCCTGTAACCAGGAGGCTCTGAGTTTAGTTCAGTGGTTAGAATGTAGGAGAGAAGTGAAGCCATCACAGAATTCTTTCTTTTCTGTTCTTCCCTGTAACCATTGTTATTTCATGTGGCATTTGACCGTGTCTGTTTGTCATTCACGTGGCTTATTCCCCTCTCTGCCCTTGAAGAACATTGGCAAATGCAATTGAAGAGTGAGAAGGTGACATTGGGAAGGCATGGTTGTGTGGTCCTTGCCAGTTGCAACTCTTAAGACTGCTGAAAGCCACAGTCGTCAGCGTGGTTATGTGATACAGAAATTCATTCCACTGGCTTTCAAGGTATAGACAGCTTTCATTTATGCCATAGCATCCCCCAGGATTAAGTCATTTGTTCCTCTGGCATTCTCCTAAAGCCTGGTCACAAAAGAGAACCTTCTGAACAATGGGCCTGTTATCCTATTCAGCCTTTTCTGATCCATTAAACTCCCTGTTACACCATTCTGCAATTACTCCACACCCCAACTTCCCAGACCCCCTGTTCTCAAGCAATCTGGGAATTTGTCCTTGTCATTTGCCTCACTCCACAGGAGCCCCACATCCCTCGGTTTCCCTACACCACTTTTGATAGTGATTCTGGGTCCTTTTCTTTGCTCAGTGTACTCTCACATACTTGGTATGACTCTCCTTACCTGCATACCAGGGGAACATTTAATATATGTTTAAAGACATCTCTTTTTCAAAGATAGATAGGTTTAAAAGAAAATAACTTTAGTCTCAGACCCATTTTTATTGAAAAACAAAAGGTGAATTGTGTGTGGTTCTTTTTTCCAAACATCTCTTACTAGATACAGAAAAAATATTGTGTGTAAACTGCATATTGTTGAGCACTGTGTTTGCAAAGAGAGGTAGGTACTGTACATGAGAGAAAGGTCATTGTTAGTCAGCAAAATTTAATCACAAAAGACATGAGTTCATTAACATATTTTAGGTGAATCAGTGTTAAAAATGAGGTACAGTTGATAATGGACTAGAACTGATTTCTTACTTTTTTTTTGTAGTAGCACCAACAGTTCTCTGACTGAAACAATTTCCATGCAAACATTAAAATTTAGTGGAGTTTCTTAGGGACCTGGAGATAGTTTCAATCAATGTTCAGAGTTACCCCACAAAGATAATGACACAAGAAAACAGAGACAGGAATCCCAGCAGTAAAGCTGCACAGATCTGTGCACAGATCTGCTCTTTGGGTTCTTTCACAGTTCTGTTTTTTGGACCGATATGCTCCTCATTTACAGATGTGGTCTGTATTTGAATGAGTGATCACTCCTCAGAAGCCCCCAGTTCTACTGTGGGGAAGATCTTGCATTACATTCCTGAGTACAGGTCCAGCTCCTTAATAGGCTTTGTCTTGCTACTTCTCAAATCATGCATTGTGATCCCTATGTCCTGTTCCTTTAGTCAGTTATAACCTAATCAATGCTTGAGATCATAGTCATAGATGGAAGTTTGGGTTTAGTTTTTCTTTCGATAGGTAGATGTGGTCCCATGGAGGATTTTGAATATGAGGCAAGTCTTGGATAGACAGGGCAGTGATTAGAACTTCAGATTCATAAAGACCATGTTGCTGACCTGGTGATTGGGTATTTTCTCTACCAGTCAAGAGTTTTTCAGAAGATGCCTTGTAGAAATAATTAAGACAAGAGCACAGATGTGGGCACCACGGGTACCGGATTTCTGGATGATAAAACACAGTATAGCTTTTGCCTGTTTACAGAAGAAGCAGCCAGAGATGTCTCATCACCACACCTCAGAAGTGAAGAATGAATAAGATCCTGAACTGCAAATGTTGTGGAGAAGGTGGTCCCTTCCAGGTGGTTCTTTCTTCATCTGAACTTCATCGTCCAGTTTCACTTCAGTTTAAGCTTCTTCTTCACTGATCTTAGAGGACTATGCACATGAATACTGTGGAATCACAGCAAAGAGTTTATTTTGTCAGTGAAAAAGGCCTCATTTCAGTCATCCCCAAGCAGCAGAGGCAGGCCTTCTCCAATACATCATTTGAGAAACCTGGGAGGATGAGTACACATATCCCTGTCTTGCTTTTTGAAGGAACAAATTAGGTCCCGGAACAGCAAGAATAAGTTTGTTGGACAAAGTAGTGTTATAATGGGAGGAGGCTAACTCTAGGTGGCAATTGATGAGACATGTAGCACAAAGGTGAGTGGACTGTTCCCTTCATCAGATGAAGTGTTGACGTTCTCTGTATCTCTGGGGTCTGTGTGCTTTTTTACCAGGCAGAACATGGTGCCTCTTAAGTACTGTCATTACATAAAGAGCTACTCCGTGAATGACCATAGTTCTTGGGAAGTTGTTCTGTTCCTGCCCTGCATTCACCTTATTGCTCCTTGGTGATTCATGAAGCCATCGTAAATGCAGATGATCTTGTGGAACTGGCCAGCTATTAGCAGGGGAAGTTTTATCATCCTGAAATGAATGGAGGAAGACTAAATTTTCTTAAGCAGTCTGAAAAAGTTCTGCTGCAGAGTATGACCAAAATTCCTTTACATCATCTTTTTAAGAGTGCTGGCAATGATTTGAAGGCATAGCTTAGTCTTGAATCTAAATCCTGTTGCCTTATCTGTTAGCAGAACTTCCTATTTCTGGGAAGGAAAGTCTTCACCTCTCTTCTTTCACATTTGCCCAGGTTTCTGCAGTTATCTGTTGCATGGCTGGCAAGTAGGGGGAGATTAGTGTTTATGACCATTTTCAACAGTCAGGGAGTGGCTGCAGAGTTGCCCTGCCTTTCCTGGTCCTTCAGTCCATTGTGTAATATAAGTATGTTCTGGATTTTGACAAATGAATCCCTTTTCTTATTCTTGTTCTTTCCCTGTTCTCAGTATTGTTTTCTTTGTCTCTCTTTTCTTTCCCCATTTTTGACTTTTCTGCTTTTGCTTTGTGACTTTCCTTTCTCCTTGTCTGGAACTATTATGTTAAAGAGCTGTGCATAATAGACTTCCTCTGATTTCACTTATTTGGGGATTACCTGTCACAAGTGTTACATGGCTGAAGCACCCATGTATTTTGATGTTATTCCTTTGCTCAGAAGAGCAAACGCTCCATCAAAAGGAAACCCAACGTATTTCCTCTCTCTATTTACATTGAAAACAGCAGAGTCCAAAAACTCCATGAATGGAGACAAGTGAGAACAAACAGAACAAGTTGTCAGGGCAGATGGACTGCTGTACTACTTCTGTAGAGAAACCTGTGTGCAAATCTTGGAAGATTATTTTAAGCAAGTCCAAAGACGACATTAGCTTTAGTAATTTCTACTTAATTTGACATAATGATTCTGTGAAAATATCATTTACGTTACAACCAGCAGTCTGATTTACTGTGAAACTGCCTGCCCTTCAGAAGCTTTTATTTGTAGTGTACATCTTGCCTTTTAAAAAATTATTATTATTGTTCATATCTTCCTGGCATCTGGTAATTGATGATTGAGATTTTGTTTTCACATATGTTGTGCAAGAGGAGTTCAGGATGTGTAGTTGTTTAGCATCAGGCACATGCGCTTTAATTCTCACTTCCAGTAGTAAACCAGTCTGTCATACTTCCAAAGAGAATGGAAATCTGAGCCTGCTGTGTCTTTTCTTGGTGGTGTCAGGGGGCTGCCCTTCTCGGCATTCCATTTTCATTTTCGGAAATCCTTTTAATGGTTTTATTAACATCCCAAATAGTATTTTATGGTTCTTTCAATGTTATAATTAAGTTCAAATTATAATAGTGCACATTTACTCTAGGAAGTACACAGGCAGTCTGATGACTGTAGCCCTTTCACTACACTATTATGTCAACTTATAATTTAAATAAATGGGTCCAGATGATCAGAAGATGTACATGTTCTTACCTCAGTTTGATCGATGGCATACGACTAAGTCAACCGGTTCCGCGATATGTCAATATTTTGATGGGATTTAGCATTATATTTTTCAACTTCTGAGCGTATTTGCACTTCCAGGTGACTTACTTGCTGGTTTTCTGATTTTGTTTGGTCTTGGAAATGACTGATTTGCCTCCCTATTTGGTCTGGTTTGCCAGGACAGTGGCAATACAGTGTTTTGCATTTGATGGACTTTATCTATTATACGGTTTGTTAGCTGAGTAACCTCAACGAGTAAATACCTGTGCATGAATGCATGTATTCATTACTAGGACCAGAAAATATTTTGGCCCGTTTTTTTCTCTTCTCGTGGTAACAGGTCTGAGCGTATTGTTTAAATGGGCGCAGTCATTTTCATTTAAGAGAAAACCAACTTTTCTTCCATCTGCTGTTGTTCTCTGGAGAGGATTGTAATATGGTCAGTGAAAGGCGAAGAAGAGTAAGGAAAAATTACATTAACCTCAGAAGTGGGAATGTCTTATTTATTGCCTAACCTTGTACTTAACCCTGCAAAAACATACACAGGGTGGGGGGAAAGGAACCTCTTCTTTCTGTCCAACTTCCATCTCCCCTTACTCTCATTGTCAATCCTGGCGTTGTAACTAATGGTCATATCTGGATCCAGCCCTCCCCACCTCCACTCCACTGACATCATAAATTATCCAGATCTAAATGGACAACATTCATTAGCTGTGCACTTTGCAGAAAGAGCCAGCTCAGGAGCTAAGCGTTCGCCCATTTTTATTAAAAGTTAAAAAGCTCCTTGCTGTCACGGAAAGGGGAGGGTGGAGGAGGCACAATGGAGGACAGTGCCGCAGAGCTAATAAATAAAAATAATAACTATTACCATTGGTTGAGTGACCCGGGGAGAAGAGCACTACCAAGCCATTTGTTGTTCCCTTTCACTTGTCAACAGCAGTGGCTTAAAAGCCTTTGCCATTGTTCAGGGCCTAATAGCACCTGTTGGGAAGATAGGAAGACAGCTGTCAAAAAAAAAAAAAAAAAAAGAAAGAAAGAAAAGCAGAGGGTGGGGGAGGAGGGTGGAAACCGATGATTAGTTCAGTAGCAGGCACTTTGGTGCAGCTGCAGCAGGACATTTCCTGGCTTCCACTCGGAAGTGAAGTTCCCCTTGCAGCCCTGGCCACCAGCTCTGTTCCCCAGCACTCACTGCAGTAGGCGCTGGCGGAACCCGGCGCGCACCCCAGCACGCGCAGGGGTGCCGGCTGAGCAGGGGTAGTTCACCCGAAAAAAACCCGAACCAGGCCTCAGCAGCAGAAGTTGCGGCTTGGTGACAAGAGTGCTTGTTCCACTTTTTTCTTTAATTGCTCTCCTGTGTTGGCAAAGAAAGCTCCTCTTCCCTCTTTGTCAAGGTAAAGGCCACATGTAAGTAAAGCCAAGAGGTAAGGAGCTCCAGGTATCAACAGCTCCCTTTACAGCTGATCATCTGGAGGCCAGAACCGAATATGTTCTGGTGGTGGGAAATAATGGCTGTGGCAAGGGCTGAAAGATAGGCTATTTAGAAAATTGTCTCCTCAGCTTCATCACATACAGTCCTTGCTTTTGTCATTTTGAGGAAAATTACAAGCACTTCAGGACTCATTTTTTCTATTTAAAAAAAAAAAAAAAAAAAAAAAAAAAAAAGAAAGAAAAAAGTTGCTTTGAGATTTTCAGGTGAAAATGCTCCAGCAACTGTACGTGAAGGGTTACGACGTTGCTGTTGAGGTTAGGATTTGACCAGTGGAGTGGTTGAGCTCCAGAAAGAGTTCCTTGAAATTCTAGCCAAACACTGTAGTTCTCAATTTATGTTTTACAGTTATTTAGATTATATACTTTTCCAGTCTCTTGGGATTTTGTTTTAGGTTGTTGTTGTTTTGTTGTTTTTTTTTTTTCAAGAAAGCATTTAATTACTTAAAAAGAGACAGGTCAGCAAATTAAAATCTTTTCAGGCAAATGATAAACCATGGAATCTCCCTAGAATGTCTTTAATGCTGTGTCAATATCCATAAAAAGTTAGTGTATAGTCATCTCCTTGAATGCTTTTTTTAAATCCCTCTTGCTTGCTAAGGATATGTTGAAGATGTGAATGATTAGCAGACCAAAACCATTGCCTGCTGTTAATACTAACAAGATATTATGACCCTTTAATTAGAAACTGTCTCTGTTGGTAGCACTAATACAAAATATATTTCAGGAGAATATGTATTTCAGTGGAGTATCTCTGTCCAACTGAGACAGAAAAATAAAACCAAAGTGAAATGTAATGGTATTTGATTCCAGATGTCTCTGTTTTTATGTTGTTACTCTTGAAATAGTCTCTGGAAATATTAAAACATCTTTGTGGTTTCAGAATTTCAGTGAAGCTCAGGCTTGGTATAGTGCCTCCTTCTGTCAACTGACACAGGGATTTTTTGCTGGGTGGACCACTCCTGAGAAAATAAATTCTTTCTTTCATTTAGAGATGCCTGGAATTAGAGAGACACTGGAGAGTTGAAGAACACAGATTATAACAAAATTCTCTTTATTCATATGTAGGAGAGGGTTTTTTTAATTTTACCATGGCCCTTCTTTTCTTAAGGATTCCCTACTGGTGTAACTGTAATGTCAATGAATGGAAAAGGTTGTTGCTCAGGTGTTTGAAAGCGAGTTACTCTTTCATTTATTAATTTTTATATATATATATTTATATAAATAAAAAGATCAGGAAAGTATGGGGAGCACTTTTTTTAAAAAATTATCTTTTTCCTTTTTTTGTCTTAATTCCCTCCCTTAAAAAAAAAAAAAAAAAAGTTTGGTGTGGTTAAATAACTTGTTTCATTCTTGTTTGTTAATTCAGTGAGGGGTGAAGACAGGAGTAGCAGGGATTTGGGATCATTCTAAAGATTGTGTATGCTGAAAAAGATGTTCCAGCAACAGTTGTGCCAGCGAAAGGCCACATTTGGCAGGATGTGTTCATGATCAGCTCTTTGGGCCAGCTCACTGGCCTGGATCTCCGAAGGCAGGCAGGGCCTAATTCCTTTCCAGAATGAGATTTATGCTCCTGAATGCCTTTGGGAATCCAAAGCACTGAGATTTCAGTGACAAAAGATATATTGTCCTGTGCATGGCATCCAGTGCCATTCACAATGTCTCAGTGTGCCTTTCTTTGGGGATACAGTTGCTCTGTTGCAGAAATGGGAAAAGCTGAGACTGAATCAGTTCCTGAACTGGCCATATTCTCCCTCTGTCTTTACAAGGACAAGGATTTAGATGGAGGGTAATGACTACAGACTACGCTGTTCCAGTGTGTTCCTTCAGAATAATTAAGCTTAGTGGGTTTGGAGGTATGCTGCAAGTAATACAGCTCCATCTCCTTACAAATCTGAGGCTCCAGGCCTGATGTGGAAGGAGATATTTCTGAGGTATAAGTGGAACACACCTCCATCCAGCTGCACTGGCATACAAATATGAATGCCACCCCCACAACAGGGACAACTATCATATAGCAGCTTGCAACCCTAGAGGGTTGTTGTTTAGAGGATAATTGGCATACAGTCGGTAGCTTTGCTGGGCTCTGTTGTCACGAAAGTACATATGGCAATGAAGTGTATTCTCTACAAGTTAGTGCACTGGAAATAACAGAGGTTGAGCTGGAATTCCCTGTGGTTCTGAGGTGAGAGCAGGGATGCAAGTTTATTCCCTGACTCAATGCTGTGTTCATGACACAGGTAGTTTTGTCACATATGGAGGCCTCAGAAGGGCTTTGTGGACATTTTATTGATGCAGACATTGTTGGTCCAGAAGAGTCCAGACAGACTTCTAGAAGTAGCTGAATTTTTCATGTTTTGAGCAGACTCTGTGCCACAGCTGTATGCTAATGAAAGAGACTGAGAAAATCTTGACTGTTGCCCCAAAATGAACATAAACTCTGCTGCTGGGAGATTGAGAGACTTGGCAGATGGCATTACATGACAGGCTTGATTCCTTTCCATTGTACCTGTCTTATCTGGAGAGTGACACTGCTTCTGGAGTTTGGGGGACCATTTATTGAAACAAAACAGTCTGAAAAGTACATAGCTAAACAGGCAACAGCCAATGCAGACAAGAGCCTGACTATTCCTGAGGGTCTGGTTGAATGAGGTGCTCATTTTGGCTACAAACCTAGCTTAAGAAATCCCTATGTCCTGTGTCGCCACATGTTCCTGCCTTGTGCTGTGGTTTGATGGCTTCTCACTTAACATCCTAGGGTGTAATTAATTCAACAACTGGTAGTATAGTATATCTGAAGACTACTCTATCCTTTTCTTCCCAATAAACATCTTTGTGGTTTTCAGGCAAGTTCCTAGCACAACTGGCAGTATACATTGGTGAGCAGTTGTAACAGTCACCGTTTGTGTATTTGTAGACAAAGTCGTGTTTTTAACAGCATTCATAGATGATGCCATGCCTTGCTAAGGCATACAGAAAATTAAGAGAAGAGGTGATTGGTGGTACACAACGTGGCTTCCCCAAGGGCAAATCATGCCTGACGAACTTGGTGGCTTTCTGAGATGGAGTTATAGCTTCAGTGGATATGGGAAAAGCAGGTGATGTCATGTACATGGACTTGTGTAAAGCATTTTGACACTATCCCACATGACATCTTAGGCACCAAATTGGACTTGTGGGATGGACCACTCTCTGGATGGTCACACTCAGAGAGTTGTGGTCAACAGCTCAATGTCCAAATGTTGTGTGATGAGTAGCATCCCTCAGAGGTCAGTGCTCAGACCATTTCTGCTTAACATCTTTGTCAGTGATATTGACAGTGGGATTGAGGCACCCTCAGCAAGTACCCAGATGACATCTAGCTGTGTGGTCTGTCTGATACACTGGAGGGAAGGGATTCATCCAGAGGGACTTGGACAGGCTGGAGAGGTGGGCCCAAGCCAACCTCATGAAGTTCAACAAGGCCAAGTGCAAGGTCCTACACATGGGCCAGGGCAATCCCAAACACAAATATAGGCTGGGCAAGGAATGGCTCAAGAGCAGTCTTAAGGAGGACTTGGGGGTGGTATTTAATGAAAAACTCAACATGAAACAGCAATGTATGGTTGCAGCCCTGAAGGCAACCCTGTCCTTGTCTGCATCAAAAGAAGTGTGACTAGCAGGTGGGAGGAGGTGATTCTGCCGCTCTGCTCTTATGAGACCCCACCTGGAGTACTGCATCCAATTCTGGTGCCCCCAGCATGAGGGACATGCAACTGCTGTATCAGGTCCAGAGGAGGGCCATGAAGATGATCATAGGGCTGGAGAACCTCCCCTATGAGAACAGGCTGAGAGGGCTGGGACTATTCAGCCTCGAGAAAAGAATGCTCCAGATATGCCGTAGAGCAACCTTCCAGTACCTGAAGGGGGCCTACAAGAAAGCTGGGAAGGGACTTTTTACAAGGGTTTGTAGTGATAGGATGAGATGTAATGGATTGAAACTTAAGGAGGGCAGATTTAGATTGGAGACTAGGAAGAAATTTTTGAGAGAGGGTTGTGAGACACTGGAACAGGTTGCCCAGGGAGGTCATGGATGCCCCCTCCCTAGAGGTGTTCAAGGCCAGATTGTATGAGGCCTTGATTCACCTGGTCTAGAGGGAAGTGTCCCTGCCCACGGTAGGGGGTTGAAACTACATGATTGTAGTGGGTTGAGACAACCACCCTCCACACCACAGGCGAAATAACGACTCTGGCAAACGGATTGCAAAAGTGATGGAAAAGTTTAAATAGAAAAAGGTGAAAGTGCACAAAGAAACCAGAAACAATGACAGAAGAAACCCCAAAACACACCTGGATGAACCCCATCCCCACCTGAGGGTGGGCCCAAGACCCCAGGGCTCGTTCTTCCCCCCCCACTGCTAGGCTAGTCTCAGCTGGCCAGGCCTGAGACCGCCCATCCCCCTGGCCTTGGGCCTAGCCAGCCCCAAGGCCGGGAGATGTCTCCCCCAGTTACCGGGTGCTGGCGAGGGAAGAAAGAGAAAGAGGCGGACCCCATGCAAGATCTTACAGCGGTGCAGGGGGTGTGGTAGGAGATACACGGTTTTCCTGTGTCCACCCACTGGGCTGGACTTCTGGACACAGAAAGTGTGCCATGCAGCATAAGGGCACCCAGCCCAAACCACCACAATGATCTGTAAGGCTCTTTCCAATCCAACCCATTCTATGATTACTGATTTTGATTTTTAAATCTTGCATAATTTATTTATTGTGCTGTGGAACTTTTTCTGGCTATGTGAATTGGATTTTTTTTTTTTTTTTTTTTTTTTGAAGCACAAGAAGCAGTACTCTTATGCCAGAAATCAGAATAAAAATGTCTTATCATTCATCCAGAGTATACTTCATCAATGCAGCATGATGGGTATTGCAAAAGAGAGTGAGCAACTTGAAAACAGCTCTTGTGTTATTAAGCATACACAAAATTGTGCAAGTATGTGCAACGAGAATAGCATGAAGCCTACTGTCACTGTACACCACAGGTAGCTACATTCATCTGTGGATACAGAAGTTGATGTTGTCCCCTGAAATAACATGCTGTGGGAGCTAACATGTGGCTGGGACGGGACTGGTGATTCCAAGAGCAGGAAGGCTGATTATCCCTGCCAGAGAAGGGAGCTTTTTAGTACATTTGGAAGCCACCCATAGATGACATATGTAGCTCAGCTGTTTTCGGCACAGTGGTCATGATGGAGTGATATAGTAAGAGTCATACTACGATGTGCTGGCTAGAGCACCATAGCTTCCTACTATCTCATAGAAACTAATATTTTGTTCAGCTCTGTGAGTTTCTGCCCAAAGACCAAAAAAACTTTTGTATATAAAACCCAACAACATAACAAAGAATGTTACTTTCTGTCCAGTCAGAGAGGCCCCAGGTAGTGCTGTGTTTAGTACACCACATTTTTGCTTATCATACCGTTGCAACTATTTCCTACATTTGAACAGTGTTTACATTTATGAAAGTGTTTCCTAGTGTCTTCTCCCAAAGTTTAAAATGCTTTTAGATTGATGAAAAATTGCAGTACTTCCTGGAAGGCAAGAGGAAAATGTATGTTGTGTGGTCTTTGATTTCCAAATTTAAATACATTCTCTGTTGTGCCTGCTCATGATTCATAGTGTCTTGCCTAGCTGCAAGTAGTTCCCAAAAAGCATGATTCTGTTGATGGAGAACCATATGTGTATGCAGATGCTGTATGTCTATGTAATCTGCTGATACAAACCATTTCTTCATCAGAGTTGCTTTATTTTCTTTGCTTTGAAAATAATTTCTGGTTTTGTATAGGTAAGACCTTAGTAAAAAAACAGGTGCACAAAAAGAGAAATTTCTTGTCTCTGTGTATGTCCTTGTCTGCTCTTTTTAAGAAAGAGTGGAAATCTGCCCTTAATCTTGTTTGCTGATTTAAACCAGAAGGGATTTGTTGTGGTGCATCCACACAGGGCAGACTGCCTGTGGGGTGGCACGTAGATAGGTGAGGTTTGCAGAAACAGTGAGTGGAACTGTGGCCAACAGGTGTAATGTATTTATGACTGTAGAAGAAGAAAAGAGTGAGTAATGGATGGAAAGAATTTGCCAGCTCTTTCATAATATAAAGGAAGGTGCTTGCCAGAAGTGGAAGGTGTATCAGCCAATGCTAAAGTTTATTTATGATCATTTGTGCCGACCAAATACTCCTTCCTCTAGGAATGATACGTGTTGGCAGAAAATGTCTGGTGGTCTGGCTGGGTATTGAGCAACTCCTGGCTTCTCTCCACTCTGCTACACTTCATGTCATTATCCTTGCTGAGGCCAAACATCGTTCTTTACCTTGTCCTAATGAGCTTTCCCTTTCATCCCAGGACAAGAGCTGTTCACAGTAGTTACAGAGGAGGGAGCACTTCGGGCACCTCTTTGAGTGAGCACCTGTGCTCAGACACGCAGATGCCATGCAAGTGGGACGCTCCAGGACTCACATTGTTCCTCTAACTTGCAGTGGACTTACATGAGCCGCCTTCTTTTTTATTGTAATTGTCTCTTTATTAGAGCTTTGGGCTCCCCTTTCCTCTTCAAGTACAGCGCTTCTGAAAGCATCTCAGGTGGACAGCCCCCATCCTGCACCATGTTACAGTGTGATGGAATTACTGCTTTTCTCTGAAGTAGGCTGCTGTATGAGACAGAAGTTTGCTTTTAGTAAATGATCAGCAGGAGCAGAAAGAGGTAATAGGAAGAGATTTGGCAGTGAAGACCATTCTGAGCTTTTATAAGTGAGTTTACAGGACTGTAACCTTGGAGCATGGATTGGAAAGAGCTCCCAGAGACCCTGGGCCTGAAGGGAATGCTGTGCTTTGGGACTGCATTTTTGGAAGGCTGTTATAAGCAAGTAAGTCAGTGATGCTATGTTTAAACCTTAAGTAAAGAAGTAGAAGGACAGTGGCATACTTATTTGCATACAAAAAGTATTTAGCATATGTGTCTGTGTGCCCAGCACCTACAGTTTGATGCAGTGCATCGTATGCATCTGTACATGCAAGCCAGAGTAGTAGATGTGCAACTTAAAACATCCCTGAGAAAGTGGTTTAGTTCCATGTGCTGAAGGTCTTCCTGAGCACTACTTGCTGCTGGCATCAGTCTCCAGGTCTCATTGTTATAGAGGAGGGAGTCAGCTTCAACAGTGCTTGGCACAGAAGGGGAGGAGGGAGAGTGGCAGGGCTGGGGGGCACTGAGGAGCCAGTGTGCTGCTGCCACAATGGCTGGCACAGTCGGAGAGCCATTCACCAGTGGGTATTGCCATATGCAGTGATGCAAGCAACAGTGGCAAGGGTGAAACAATGAAAATGAAATGTGCTGTAAACATCTCTAGAAAGAGCTAATGACTGAGAATAGAGACAACAGGAATATTTTTTTGTGGATTAATTTGTGTATCTGTTAATCCAGTCAGCCTCCTCTTTGCCAACATTTACTTTATGATTCCTGTTATTCCGTCCGTCTTGATCTTTTCTCTTCAGTGCCCTCCCAGTAATCCTCTTTTATAACAACACTTGACACTTATCATAGTCTTTCTGAAACAAAAATGTTTCCTAAACATTAATGAATCACTGTTCACAAACAACTCATGAACAGCTCTCTTGTAGATGTGTTCATACTGTGCTGTGGCTAGACATGGAATTATTTTACTGTGTGCTGTAGGACCTACACTGCAGATGGGGGATATTCTTAGCTCAAGTGGGGCTCAGAAGCAACGGGGCTCTCTCAAAGATGGAATTAGGAGGCATTCTGTATAGTAGTGATAGAATGGCAGAGCACATTATCTGTAGCTTTCTGGAAATGCTAAATGTAGATTATGATAGTTCATAGCTGTCCTGCTGCCTATCTATATCTGACAATATAGCTCAGACTTTGGATGTAGGAACATTCTGGTAGAGTAGGGATCAAGAACGGCAGTTCCTATGTGCAGGCCACCTTTCCCAATTTCAAGCTGCATGTTGTATGTGCAAGCATTAAAAGTTTTACTGACTTTCTAATGAATCCAGACGCTGAGCCCTTTGCAAAAAAGATACAGTGTTTGTTTCTTGAGAGCATCATCTTCCCAGTGGAGTCTAAAAAAATAAAACCTGAACAGAAGATGACTTTGTTCCTGTATAGTTCATGAAAACTCTATAGTTGTAACCTTTTTAAACGGTTCTTTTTATTTAATATGTGTAAATTTCAAATCTTATTTTTAATGGGGCACATAAATGACATAATAAATGTTTGTTTCCAAGATATGGTGGATAATGTGTTTCACAAGCAGTTAGTGAAATGTGATAGGTTGAGTATCTGAATAGTATATTTTATGTAAGTACAGTATGTTAGCACGGTATATAATAGAATTAAACAAGCTGTAATTTAATACAGCTCTTTAGCTCTATAAAGCTATAGGGCTGGGGAAGCTTTTGTCTTTCAGAATTAAAGTTATTTTTAAGTATTAGCAGAAGGGCAATTATTCACTGATTCTGTATCAAAATCCCGTTGAAATGCCTTACATAAAAATTGCAGTTCAGGTCTAGGGGGGTTTGAAACTAAGTTAGTACATCAATTAAATATGATTACATGGGGGTTTTTTAAAGGAAAAAAATCTGTATAATATTATTTTAAATAGTTAACATACAGTATTTCAACAGGGGAAGCACTGATTAGATCACCCCCATCTATTTTATGCCATCAGGATCGCTGAGAGGCTTATAATTGTGTTAAATTTTCATATTACTCATATTCGCACATTAATGAACAGATGCATTGTTACTATTGGGATTTTGCCATTTGGCCTTTCACATCTCTTATCACGATTTCCTACTGAGATCTTTACCATTCTCGCAGAAATTCAGTCATTGATACATGGCCGTCCACCACATTCATTATTCTCCGCTTCTTTGCTGTAGCTCTCCCGAAATCACCGGCGGAGACAGGTTGCGGGGACATTCGTTTGTCACACGAGTCCTGCGGTTGAGGACTCTGACACTAAGTCAGTAAGATTTTTATTGACAAAGCTGCCTCCCTCCCCGTCCCCCCGTGAAGTCACACCGAGCCCCGTCCCGGCGCCGCTCCCCGAGCGGCTGCAGCGGTGGCTCGGCGCGATCCCCGCGGCGGGGCGGGGCGAAGGCAGAGAAGAGGGAGGCCGGCAAGCAGCCCGCCGGGCGGCAGCGGCGCCTGTGCCGCATCCCCGGCAGAGGGGTCCCGGCAGCCCCGGGCAGCGGCTACTGTTGCTTTAAGGCGGCAAGTTAGACAGGAAACTTCTGTTTCTTTACGTGCGCACCACGACGAATATTTTGTCTAGCTGCAGAGAAAAAGCTTTGTCGTGGTCTTTTCTGACAATAGACTTAAAAGTAAGACGGGCTGCTTTTGGTGCCTGGAGGCTCTGGAGCCTATTGTCAGCGCACAATGGATCCCTATTGCCGCATTCCTGCTTTGCAAAGGTTTGTTAGCTTTTAATGACTGACAGCCCTCTACTGCAAATACCGCATTTGCTCTGGCCTGTTTACACGCTACTCGAGAATTTTCAGAAAAGCGCATAAAGGGGGGAGGGAGGGCGGACTGGCAAGCGGCGGCATTTCTGTGACCTATGCAGATACCTTCGGAAAAATGGTTACCTTCGGGGGTGCTTACGGGGGACATACAAACTTCAGAAGTAGCTATGCAAGTGCCTGGAGCGTGGCGGCATCTCCGTATCGTCAGCCCCAGCTCGGAAATGTTGATGGCGCTGCAGCAGCCCCCGTCCGATTTCGTTAGGATTTCACTGCACTGCCAGGGTTCCTCACAGAAAACTTGTGCGTTCAGGGGATCCCGGGTCCTGCGAGAGCCTGCCTCTCAAAGAGCGGGAAGCACACGCTTATTGAGAAGACAACTGGAGAGTGGCAACGTGTCTAAAAATTATTTCGGGGGAAAAAAAAATAGTAAATCTCTTGTTGTCAATTGATCTCCGGCCAGTTGCTTGGCTGGGATGAGTGCGAGTGCGAGTGCGGGGGCTGCGCGAAGAGGTGTGGGGTACGGTGAAAAGCAAGAGGGCAGGCGTCTGCCCGCGTCACTGTAGTTATTTATGCATTAATACGATACTGCGTGCGGTTGGTTTACGGGGCGTTGGGGCTCCTTCGGGTGTGAGAAGTGCTTTGTAGGGAGGGGGAAAGGCCGCGCAGAGGGCGCCCCGCGAGCCTGCCTTGCGCAGAGCCGCCCCGGGGGTCTGCAGCGCTGCCCCTCAACACCGAGCTAGGGCTTCAAGGAAAGAAGGCAGAATTAGCCAAACGAGATAATCAAGGTTGCTCGTAATGGTTTTTACTGTGGGGAAAATTAACCAGTTGCTAATAATTGTATGGTCTCTAGGCCAGACGGTCCCTTTGATAAGTTAACATGTACTCCCTTTATGCTCCTGGTAGGGGGTAAACAAATGCCTGAACAAATACAAATACACATAAACACAAATGTGGAGAATAGCAGTATATGTCTTAGATCCAGATAATAAGTGTGCTTATTGTTATTTCGATGGAGCATACTGGGACACTTATCTTTTAGTACACTCCATTTTCTAACTGAATGCAGTGCTAATCGTGGGATTGAAAGCTATTGTAATTGTGTACCCATCTAAATGCTGACAAGAATATACAATTACATTGTTTGGAATTGAGTTTAATGTTCTTTGAATTTTATTAGCATTTATATTTACTTATGCATTAAAATTCTACACAAAAAGAGGTCAGACTACAAGAGTTATAGACATAAATATCAGAACCATCCACACCCTCACTATATTTTCCTGAAAATACTGAACAAATATAGTTTATTTTATTTTATTCTTAAAGGAAGTGATAGAATCTGAAATGAGCAAATAATGGGTTTCCATTCTAAGCAGTGCCTTTTCTCCTCTGGATTTTGCAATCTTTTAAAGCTTTTTTCCATACCCAACTTTTTATTATTATTTATAATGTGCGTGTTACCGGAAAATCTTTCCTCAGTATGCTTACCACCGCACGATGTTTAAACACACATTATAAAGTGAATGTAATTGTAAACACTCAGAGGGATATAATTACATGTAGAAGATTTAGGAGCTAATTCTTTGCTCCTCTCTCTTTTTCTTTCTCTTTACTCTGCCTTTTATCAACATAATTATTTTTTCACTGCAGACTAACACCCAGAAATTGACAGGCATCTATTATAGGCAGTAACTTGTTCACCAAATTGAAAAACAATGAACTGCAGGTTTATATGTGCCCATTGTCATACAGAATTACCGGGGCTTTGTTCCACAAGAGGAAAAAGCTAATGGTTTTGAAACAGCAGGTGACAAAACACATTCCCTTTTTTTTTTTTTTTTCCTTTTTTCTCTTTTTTTTTTTTTTTCCCCTGCCCTCTTATCAGTTTGTTGATGAAGTCATTACAAACTGGGGCCCAGAATAGGGTCGCCCTTATTTTTAGCAGATAGACTTTTAATGAGTTCTATTGTGTAGACAGTCATGTTGATTTGCTTACTATTTTTTTTTTTTTTTTTTTTTTTTTTTTTCCCTCCCCCTCCCCCCACCCTCCCAGAAACTCCCAGTATTGAAAAGCTACTATCAAAGGACTGGAAAGACAAGCTTCTTGCCATGGGATCAGGGAACTTTGGAGAAATAAAAGGTAACACTCTTTCTGTGCTAAAGCAAATAGAGAATGAGTATACAGATATCTCTGGCTTTATGGAACTTTCTTTGCTTCTCTTCCCCTCCCTGTGAAACGTTGTAATTTGGGACTTAAATGAACTGTATGCTCTCCATCTGTGATAATATAAATAAATGAAATGGTATCTTGCCCTAAGTGAATGAATTTGCGTAAAAGTTTTGTTGCATGTATCATTTTGTGTTGTAAGAGGACGCATCCTATTGCTGAATTTGGGGGGGGAAATCAATTCACATCTCAAACAGTCTTATGTAGTGTCAGAGTGCAGCGGATCTCAGCCTCTGAAGTCTGAAGGTTAATTTCTGGACAGATTTTGATGATGTAGATTTGTTTTTCTTACTTATCTAAGTGTAGGGGAGGAAAAAAAAAAAACACAAAACTTTGTGTAATGATACCTCTTGGTACCAAAATTAGCCAGTGCAGATTTTAAAAGACAGCATGCAACATCTGTGCATCAAAGTATGTTCCTTTAAAGCTGTACTCCAGAAGGAAAATGACAAAATTTGACCACTCTCCAGCAGCAGTAGCTTCTGCTTTGCCAAGATATTTCCCCATTTCATGTACGTGAGGTCATTTTAGGGAACCTGTAGTTGCTTGTTGTCATGTAGTTTCAGTATTTTTGTAATTCTTCCTCAGTGCTTACGATAAGGAACTGACTCAAAATACAAGCGTGTCAAGAATATTAGTATTTAGAGCAGCCATTTTCACTCTGAGAGGATACAGCGATGCCGATTCTTCCCCCATTTATATCAGTGGTATATCTGGAGTAGCAAAATCCAAGCCAGTGTTGTTTTGGAAATGTGGTAGTAGGATGAGATCAAAATTAAACCCTTCCTTTATGTTTATAAACTAGATTTCATTTCTCTCAATTATTTTTGGTTTGTTTGCTTACTAATGTTGTCCCTGCTACCAAGATCCTCATTCAGGCAGGCTCCCAAACCTTGTGCCTGACAGGTTTAAGGACCTTCTGCACATGACGTGGGCAGTATTCAGTAAGGAATACAACATGACATGCTCTCAGAGGTTAGTGTACTGGTACATGTGCAAAGATAGTGTTATTTTAATTATATGTGCCTTCCAGATTGTCATCAATAAGCCACCGGCAGTTCGCGCTAGTCCGCTGACTTACACAAGTAGGAAAATATCCCGCTTGCCTCCCCTAGCTTTTCCCTAGGAGGCTCTAATTCAAAAATATATGTTTGTTGCATATGTAGATGAACCTTGTAAGAGAATATAGTGCTTCAGCCTTAGATAGGCTGAGATGTTGTTATTATTATAACAGGGAGCCAAACCCTGGGTGCTTTCTTCGCGCTGAGCATGGTTTCTCCACGTGCATAAAGCAACAGGTCATAAAGAGGTAGAGCAGCCACTGGGCTTATCTGTGAGTTCTGGGGTTTAAAAGCGTATTGTTTTGAAATAATGTAATCGTCTGCCACAAACTGACGAATCTTTAAGATGTTTCAGGCCCAAAGTACACAAGCGGCTTTCAGATCCACTTTTGGGTGTGTATTTCAGCAGTTCTTGCGTGTTGCCTGGAGTCTCTTAACTCTTGATATGCTGGAACCTTTAGAAGGAGCCCAGTGATTCTCCTATGCCTTTAGATGCACTGAAAAAATGCTGTACACTGAGAAGGCGGTCTGTTCCCAGTGCCTATGATCTTGTTCTGTTGGAGGGCAATCTTTTTCTCCCTCTCTTTTCCTTTCACAAGCTAAACTTGAAAGCAGCAGCAGCAGCTATATGCTAGCAGGAAAGAAATTCAACAGTCCTTTCAGTCTTGCCTGGGGGGAGGATGGGGAGCAACAGCACAGCCTCAAAGAAAAGTTTGCTTTGCTTTAATTTTTGTTTTTTAGCTTCATATTTTGAACACAAGTCGAGTTATTGTTTTCTAGCTCTGTTCAAAAGCCTCACATCTGAGGCTTTTTAGTGCGACTGTGGTTCTGTGGTTGGGGGCATGGTTATTAGGTGTTTGGATCAGGTTTGGCAGTAAGCTGTGAAAACAGGCACTGGTTTATTTTTCCTACTGACTGCCGTGACAGTTGCAATTATTGTCCATTGTTCCTAGGTGGCTAGAAAGGAGGGAGGATACAATAGAGCATTGCCCTCTGGGGGTAAATGAATTTGACTTACAGGTTCTTGGGGGTCAGGCAGGCTGATTATTTAGTGCCCAGGAATGTGGTTTTCATGGCACCGCCAGCCATGAGCAGCCAGCAAACAATGGCTCAGCTGTATTGCAGCTGTATTTAGTGAGGCGACATGAAAGGTGTGCAAGTTGAGCTGCTTTATAGTCACTTACATGTGCACAGACACATATTATGCTAGAAAATGTTTTTGTCCTATTGGAACTTACAGTTATTAAGTTTTCCAGTTGTGATTTTTTAATTAACTTCCCTCTGTATTTGGCCTAGCAGCTGTATTTTTTTTTCTTCTTATTTCTTTATTAGTGATATTTGGAAACTCTGCACAAGTAGTGTCTTATTATTAATACTCCCTGGAATGTGGACAGCTCTAGAAGCTGTACTGCCCAACTGTCTTATGTACTGAATAGTTTTTTCCATTTAACTGTTCAAAATCTCATTGTGTTTTTCATTAGATCTGGGGGAGTTTTAGTATGTCATGTGCTAAAGTCTCTGCACTAGGCTACATATTGTTAATGCCCAAGTTTGTGTTATTGCTGTTGAGTTTTATTCTCTGGGAGAGATTAAAAGAAAAGGGAGATGAAGCAGAAGACTTTATTTTCTATTAGCGTTATTTCTGTTAAGTTAGAAAGCAGTAATATTAAAGATAAGGGAGTTGGCGAATGACTGGATGTCACCAGACTCTCACTTGTTCCTCCCAATTGCTTTACTACTTTTGTCAGCTACTTTAAGCCCCACTTTCTTTGTCTGCATGCCTGTAAAACAGGAGAACCATTACAGTATCTGCAGAGGTCTACCTGCAGACTTGCCAAGATGATGGTTGGAAGTGTCCATATATGCCCCGTTATTAATGGCAAAGGAAATAGAGTATTCCATTTCAGGGCTTGAGTGAAAGGTACTGAAAGTCTTAAAATGGAGCAAAACTGAGAACCTTTCATATCTGCAGAAATTGTAACTCAAATGCCTCTGTTGAGAGAGGTAGTCTGGGAATACATGGAGAAATGCAAGTTTAGCACTGGAGATTTCTTAAGAAATTATGTTTTGATATCCATAGAATTTTTACGCTGTTCAAAACAAGTCAGTCTGCAGTAAACCCCACAAAACATGCTGTTATATTGAAATATTTTAAAATAAAGCTGTAAAACTGTATATTGAATTGGTTAAAGCCTGTTCAAAGTTACTTATATCCATGATACTCAAGAACAGGGCTCAAAAGGCCTCTGGATTATTCATGGATAATGCAGTTTATTGGATTCAGTGGAGCAGAGAGAACTTCAGGTCTCAAACCGATCATCTACATGAAGGAAAATTATACCCCCTTTCTGCTTTCAGCATAGCTGCCTGATACCTGAATTGCAGGCTCAAAGTGGTTGCTTTCTAGCAAAGCAAATGCAGCATGTAGAGTGCGTTGTTGATAGGAAAACGTAAAAGAAATCTATTCCCATGCTCTTCAATGTCAGTGGCCATCCCTATACTTTGAAAATTAACGTGAAACGTCTGTTTCAGTAGTGTCAAGCCCCTGAGCAGACTTCAGGGAATGGTGCTGCCCCCCCCCCCCCCGCCTCCCCGGGTTCATCATGAGGTGAAAAGTCTTGCTAACTGATGGGAGTGAGGCAGCTTTAACCACCACAAGAACTCTTTTAAAAATTCCTCCCGTGTACACAAAGGCTTTCTGCTAATCTTGTCCATCTCTGGCTTATCGAGAGTTGTCAAGAAATAATAATACATATTTTTTATGTTCTCCACTTAGCTAATTTTGAATAGGTGTATGGAACAAAAGGCTAAACTAACTTGTTTCTAATCTTTTGGAGTTGGTTTTCTGTTGAAGCGAGGGCATTGTTAACAGTGATTGCACCTGAATCTCTCAAGAAAGACCGGGCAAGCCTGAACCTGGTGGGTTTTTTGTTGTTGTTTCAAAATCCATTTCTATTGTACAGGTTAGTTCCTAAACAACTCAGGTGAAATGCTTTGTGCACTTACTGTGAAGGGATCATAGGGTAAAATCAGCTCTTCCTTCTATCTTAAGTGACTTAAATCTTGGTGACTCTAGAGATTGTACTGAAGTAACCACGCATTTAGGAGTGTAATTGAAAGCAAGATTAGCCTACCAGTCCTAATCTTTAATGCATGATAGCACAGACAATAGTTTTGTGCAAGAAACTGGCTTCCAAGTTACAAGAAGTATCAGTGCAGGTATTACTTCAAGCTGTGTTTGATGTGTGGTGGAGCTGAAGACTCTGATTTTCAGAAGATGGGGCATGAGAGAGTATGCAGTGAACTGTCTTACTACTGCCAATAATGGATAAAGAGAAATAATCCATTCAGCGATACTATAGCTCATCAGAGCCCATGAATTAAAGACATATGTTATGTAGATTCAATGTATGGATTAAAACGGATAATCTGGTAGGTGACACACAGAATCTTGAGATAAGTGGGCTATGCAGATTTGGTATATGGATTGTGACGGATAATTCCATTTAAGTAATGCTGGACAAGTTGAAGACAAGTAAGCTTTGGGTAGTGCTCAGGTTATCTGCGGTAATCCAGTGAGTGACGCTTTGGATCGCATAATCTGTAAACTGAAGACGAGGAAGCTGGGGATTCTACATTTAGATGGGGACAGGAGGAAGGAGGAGGGAGGGGACGCAGATTATTCCCGGGGAATACACTGGGTTTAAATCTTTGCCTAATAAAATACAGATCCCCAGGAGATGTCTGAATGCTCTGCACTTTCTTAGGAGCTGTGTGACTTTTGCATTGACAAATTAATGGTTGAAAAATGTTTACAAACTTGGGCCAGATGTGGACGTTTTACATTATTTTTTGTGTGGATAGTATTGTATTTGGAGTGGGGAGAGCAGGAGGGTGAGAGTCATAAGTGGAGGAGGTAAGATATGTCTGGTTGTCGGCTTTTAACTGTGATAAATCCAGTATTGCAACCTTCTTAGTATCTTCTCTGTTTATTTTCTTGGGGGTGTTTAACAGTAGGAAATTGATGACAATGAGCTTTAGTCCTTTGTTAATATTTCAGAAATGTTGGGGTGGGAGCACCTGTGGCACGCAGGGGACCCTAAGTTCTGAGAGGAAATTTGGCAGCTGCTGAAATAGTGGAGGTTGATCACAAAGCAATCTGATAATCTCAGGCTGCAGAAGAGTAGACAGTGCCAATTGAGCCACACCAACGCAGAACTCCTTTTAGGCCAAATGAACGCATGAAATGGAGATTGTGACTGGATGGAACTGCTCCTATTTGACCCTAGAAACTGAGTTAGTGGAAGGAGGATTGGAGGAAGCTTTTCAAAAACATCTAAAGTGCAGAAAATGTGAATTTGGGACAAAGCTGCAAATTTGAGCTGTTGTGGACTTATATTTGTCATTGTAAAGGCATTTAATTTGGTCAGAAAAAAATCAGATGCTATTTAAAACAAATACAACTTTAATTTTTAAGAAGTTATTATTAATAGAGAAAGTAGAATAAAACTGAACTAATTAAAGTAGCAAATGCCAATGACTTCATTTTGTTTGAACATATGGAGTCCAAATCATTATATTTGAAAAGCGTCCTGAGGGTTGGATAACAAAGGGGACCTGAAGCAGTTCTTCCTTCTATTAAAACTACCTGGAAGATGGGCTGATAGTGTTGCTGAGCTACCACTACCAGTTTGTCAAAACAAAGCAGATACACACATTTTTTACTGTTTTTTTCCTGCTAACTGCATAGAATTCCAGCAGCGAATGCTATTTCCCTAGCCTAGTCCTAGCTTGTTGTCTAGACAGTACAACAATGAATAACCTCTGAGAAGTAGTCTCAATGCAAATGTTGTCTATTCCTTTTGTAACCTTGACAATAAGTTACTAACCTGGTTGAATACCAAGCTTTGTTTGCAGTCTACTGTACCAAAACTTTCTAACAGCAAATAAAGAATACTCACTGACAGCTTCTTCCCGGCGTCGTGAGGTAGTAATGTGCTGGTCTGTTACAGAGCAGACAGTTAAGTTTTTGTCCCCTCACTGAGTATGAATTCTTGAGGGTAGCAATGGCAAAAGAAGGTAATTGTTCATCATTTGTTTTTATTCGTTCTGCAAAGTCTTCCACTGAAACCTATAAGATTAAGACTGTCCATATGCTGAAATAACTTCTTTCTAGTTTGCTGTTCTGAAAAGGATTTTTATTTGTGAAGCAGAAGATTCATTACCTAATGTAGGTATGGACAAATCAAATTCAGTTCTGGGTTTTTTCTTTCTTTGTTTCTTTTTCTGATGCCTGTGGCTTGCTGAGTGAAAAGCAGTCAGAAAATTTTCTTTTATTATGCTGACTTTCCCATATCAATCAGATGAAGTAATTTAATTTAGCAAGGTAGGTAGTTGTAAGTGATGGCAGTCATTGTGTAGTAAAGTTGGCTTAAATACTTAATGAAAAATGCTGGGGTTTAGATGTTTATATCCTGACAGCTCCAGGATTTACTGTCCTGAAAAGCTGTGTTCCAGTCCATAATAAAACATTCTGTGAAGTATTGATTAAGGAAGCACCAAGGGGTTTGCACATGTGCACAAGCATGTACCCACATCCTCCCACCAACACATACCAAAAACTACCTAAAGCACATAGTCATTGTCTAGTCATAAACATCTGACATTTCTGTTCTAAGACAGAGGAAATAAGAATTTAAATTGTTAACTTACCTCAGCCAGTTAGATCTGTTTATCAGACTACATTTCCTGAAGGCACGTAACACCAGCTCCCCATTGCCTCACATATACACCTGGGGGTGACGTCAGCAGTACAGCCATCTGCAGCAAAGGGAGAATACTCCTCTTTAAAATTATTAAGTTATAAATAGATTATTATTTATTTTAGGGGGAGCATGACAAAGATTAGTTTGCCTTTAAGCAGAAGAAGACTAAGTAGCCTGTCTGGTTTACCTTTTTGATTTCCTTACCGAGCAGAGTCATGTTGGGTTTGGATTTCTAAAGTAGCAAAGTTAAAACTGGGGTGGGAGTTGGGGAAATACAAATAGTTGACAATGGAATGAGAATGAAACTCTTAAGATAATGAGGAAAATCAAGAAGAGATACTTTATGGACCGTTGATCTTTATATTTGTTCTTTGGATATGTTAATATTAGTAGGAGTTTTAATTCTTCTGAGGACAGTTTAGTTGTAGTTGATATAGGTTGTAAACCACCTTCTCAGCTCTTCCTCAATTTTGTATCAAAACTGTTACATCTCCAGCTTAAAACTCACACTGAAAAAAAACCCACTACTGCAGGAAATGCTTGACAATGATGCAGTTTTCAGCTGATGTATGGGTTGTAGTTATGTTATACTGTTGTTACATCAGAGTAAAGTTACACGGAAACTGTGTTGTGGCATGCTTCTGTTGCTTAGTTAATTAGATGGTGTCAGTAATTGCTTTGTTCATAGGGTCCTTTTGGCTGGAACTGTACCTAATACCAAACTGGATCAAGCATAGATTTAATTATTTAACATGTATCTCTGCTAAGGTCAGAGGGGAAATTTCTTGCCTTTACTGACTAATTCTAGTGACTTCAGCAAGGCCAGCAATAAAACTGTTTACTGTGTGTAAAATTAGGAATTACTTTAAGTGAGTTTCTAAAACTTTACATCTGATTTTTCTCACTACCTTCCTACCTGCTCACGGTCTTTATGAAGACCAATTAGCTGTTGCTTTGAAATGTAAACAAACAAACAAACCCTCTATACTGCACACTGTGATTACTATTTTCAACATAGCATTATTTTAATACAGAGGACTTCAATATATATTCTTCTTTCCATTTAATATTTTTTTCCCCTCTACAAAGCTTTGTAAATCCAGGAGGATTTTTTTCCCCCTTTTGTAACCATAGTTAATGATATGAACATAACACAGTAGTATTGTGTCTTCCAGGCTTTGTACTCGCACATTTTTTTCTTTGATTTTTCTTTGAAAGACAGATGCTGACAGTTCAAAAGCTATTTACGTAATTACTTTGATAGTAAACTGACTCAGGGGATACATTTCACTGTCTGTATGGGGGTGTGCGAGCGTGCACACGAGCACCCCTGATTGCTAACGTTCCTAGCAGCTTAATTGAGACATGTCACTGGGATTGAGAAGAGCCTTGCCACGGCTCTGTGCCTCGC
This sequence comes from Picus viridis, assembly GCA_033816785.1. Lineage (NCBI taxonomy): Eukaryota > Metazoa > Chordata > Aves > Piciformes > Picidae > Picus > Picus viridis. The sequence goes on from CM066568.1 coordinate 8,928,806, forward strand.
AGAATGCACTGTTTGCTGTGTGGCAGCAAGTGGATCTGTAGGCTGGCTGCAAGGAAACATTCTCATCGCTTGAGTGTTTGCAGCAAAAGCTTAAAGTGCCTGTTAAAGAAAATATTGGCTTTCTTAATTTCTCATTTACATTCTCATTCTGTCTAATAAATTATAATAAAGTATTTACTGTTTTGATTGCAAGAGCAGTTTCTCTGCCTTTTTTATTTTTTTTTTTTTTCAATTCTTTTTTTTTTTAACTGCTTTGGTTCTGTTTTGGGTGGATATGCCAAGGTTTCTCCTGTTCGTTTTCTCACTTTAAGTGTGTCATTTGGTCATATTGGTGTCTTCATTCTAATGTTTATTAAAATGTTACTGTCACTGCCAGTCTGAGACTGTGAATCAGAACTAAGAATGTGTAATAGTTTATTTCACATTTGAGTAAATTTCTTTTACTACTTAAATACTATTATGGATAGTGTTGATCTGAGATGAATTTTAGATTTGGCGATACAGAATGCCACTAATTTGAGTCTTCTTTTATTGCCATCTGCTGTGGGTGTTGCATCCACAAACATGGTTGTTTTTTTTTTTTTTTCCTTCCCGAGTCTCTTTTTGTGGTGACAGAGAATAAACTGATGCATCTGGAAAGCATCTTTTTCTTTTTTTGGCCATCCACTGTATCAACCCATAGTGTATACTTTGATGCTCTCTTGCCTGAGTTGTTTTGATAAGTTGTGAAAAATCCACATTTTGCCATGCCAGGGGTCAAGTACAGACAGAACAGTATGAGCACCTAGAGCAATCTCCTAAAAGGCAGATGGCCCGAGGTTGAAAAACTTTGTTAAACATAAAATGTGCAATATCTGTTATGGATCTGCAAGTAATTAAGAGTAATTTTTGAGGCAGGTGTTGATGTAAGCCACACTTCTTTTACCCTTCATTCAATACCTGTGTGAAGTGGTCTAGCTTGCTGTCAAGTTATACACTGTAGTGATGGGCACTTCTTTTTTCTCCCAGCCACACTGCATGGTTACAGTGAAAGCATGGTGTGTGTAGAGTACAGACCAGCTCCAGAACCTTTCCGAATTCTGCACCACTTGGAGCAGCAATAAGTGACTTTGATAATAAAGTGGCTAAAAGTAGCTGCTGGGGTTGGTGGATTATCCTCACTGAGATTCTAGTAGTGTTACCAGACATGGGAATAAGTCATTCATTCCCAAGTAGCTTAATTTAACTCTCTTTATGCAGTTGGTGTTGTAATTACTTAAAACACTGACATATTTTGCCCTGAAAGCTACAGAATTCTTAAAATGGAAATCCCTGAGCTGCCAAGACACTTCACATGATGATAAAAGTTTACTTCTCATGTGAGTTAACAGAGAGAGAACAGTGACGATCAAGTCCACCAACCTTGCCTCCTTACGATCTACAGCATCTAGAAAGGAATAAAAAAATGGCAGCTGATGCTCTTAACTCTGCAGTGTGTTTTAGTTTCTGTCACATTACTTAAGCAATGACTGAGCCATTGCCCTCAGCTCACCATTAAAATAATAGGGTTTGGCCTTCGTTTGTTATGCAAAGTAAGTAATTTGTAAATGGCAGAGGTTGAGCTGGCCATCCCCACAGAAGAAATTACAGAAAAAATGTGCTAGGTGACAAGAGTAACATAAAAAAGCCCAAATCTAAACTAAATGCAAATGCTGCTTCATTGTCAGTTCAGCTTATGTAGATGTGTGTGTAAAGCAAGGGGAAGTCTACTGCTGTGCTCATCATTTAGAATAGAATAGAATAAACCAGGTTGGAAGAGACCTTCAAGATCATCGTGTGGAACCTATCACCCAACCCACCTAATCAACTAAACCATGCAACCAAGCACCCTATCAAGTCTCCTCCTGAACACCTCCAATGATGGTGACTCCACCACCTCCCCAGGCAGCCCATTCCAATGGGCAATCACTCTCTCTGTGTAGAACTTCTTCCTAATCTCCAGCCTAAACCTCCGCTGGCACAGCTGGAGACTGTGTCCTCTTGTTCTGCTGCTGGTTGCCTGAGAGGAGAGACCAGCCCCAACCTGGCTACAACCTCCCTTCATGTAGTTGTAGAGAGCAATAAGGTCTCCCTGAGAATCCACAGTGTGCATCCACACCTCTGATCTCTCTTGTTTCTGGTTTGGTGTAGGTCACTTAGAAATATGGCTGTCTGAATACTTACTTTGTAAGGGATGGTACCTTAAAGCATTGAAATTACGACTGAGTACTATTGAAGGAAAGTCAACACTGATAAATTCCCCTTTTTGGTTTATTAGCAAACTGAAATTGCTTAAGAAATACAATGCAAGAAGGCTGCCTTTTTTCAGACTATTTCCATTCCAGTTTATAAACCAAAGGAGTTATGTGTTGTACTTACTAAGTTAGTAGACTCTACACTCCCTTTGGACATCTCAGTTTCTTTAAACTGATGTCTTTAAAGACATCAGTTTCTTTAAAAACTGAGTAATTGTGGAGAGAGTGAGTTTGGTGGATTTGTGCCTGCAACCTCATTGTCCTGACCACTTGCTTTGAGTTATCCAGACTTTCCTCTTGTTCCTGCTATTTAAATAAGGCAGTTGTTTTCCCAGGAAGGAAGGTTTTTGGTGTGGTTGGGTTTTTTTTTTCCTCCTCTGAAGGTAAATCAGATTAAAGCAGGAACTGCAGTAGTTGGATGGCCCTGTGGTTGTGCAGTTGTTTCATGTCATGGTCAGGGCACTGGCACCTGGACTGTTCTGCTCTCTTGGGAAGGATGGTCTGAACTCTGGAGCACAGGGCTGGATATCAACCTTTTTTTTTGCTGCTGCTGTTGGTAACTAGCTCTGTGACCTCTCTGTCAGTTTACACATATGGAAATAGTTTTCCACCTTTCAAAGGTGTGGTGGGGATTAATTTAACTTTACAACATGCTTTTTGATTCCCAACTGAAAGCTACTGTGGGAGCTAAAAATACACTGATGAACCAGTACCAGCTGAAGATCTTTGATGTATGTCAATATATTTATCAAGCAGTTTATATGACAGTGATTTCTTTTTGCTTACCCTACCTTTAGGACTAAGCCAATTCTGTGTATTCTTTCACTCACTAGGCCTTTCTATCTTTCCTTCTTGTGCACACTGACCAAGCTTGGAATAAAATCTCTGCTGAAAAAAAAATAACAAAAACATTCAGTTTGCAGATGTTTCAGTGTGCCTAGCCTGTTATACTGCCAGTTATCAGTATACTCAGTAGACCAGTGTGTCAGCTGCAGATAGGACAAGGAAGGGGCTGCTTTCTAGGGTAATTCTTCTATGCCGCTTGGAAACACTGCACCCTTTTTCCTATGGAAAAACAGATGAAGGATGGAAGAGTGGCAGTAGGCATTTCTGATTAATTGTATGGCCAGGTGGCAAATGCATTACTTGTAGCAGTTCTCTGTCTCCAGTGTTTGAAATAAAAATCCTAAGTTGAAAGTGTTTTCTTCAGCAGTGTTAGTATTTTAACGCTGGCTTCCATTCTTTCTCACAGCTTTTAAGAGAACAGGTTTACAGTCCTATGGTTTCTGTTCCAGTGTGTTTTTCAAGTTTCCAGCTTGCACCACAGTTTTTTTGGAGACTGAGAATATTCTGCTGTAACTCTTTGTTACATGATGTGAATATTTTCACATGGACCTCTAGCATCTTAATAAAAAGTTAATGAAGTTAACATTTCCTTCATATGAAAATGTGGATTCTTTGGCTTTTCCCACTTCTGTACATGGCTGTTTACAAATGCAGTTAAGGGCTTGGACTTGGCTGACATAGGAAATGGGTTGTGCTTGGGAGTGCAAGGTTGAAATTAATGTAAATTTAACTATAAAGCAAAGAGCCCTTATAGTGACACCACTTAAGTCTGTGGTAGTCTTCCAAAGAAAGCAGTAGATGATTCACCACTTCAGACATTAAATCCAGTCTAGAAGGTTGTAGTAAATATATTGTAGAGAACATTCCTGCACTGACAGGGGGGTAGACTAAATGAGCTATTACCAGTAGCTCTTTTCCATGTCTGACTGATAGTTGGCTAGGAACATGTTTGGTATAGTAGCCAATTTCTCTCTCTGGTTTTTTTCTTTTCACTTGGAGTGCACTGGTGACATTGGCAGAATAATACTTCCTCTGTCTGAGAAAGGTTTGTGTGGCAGGGTCGTCCCAAAAGTAGGCTATTTTCAGAGGAAGCATAGACACTGATAGCTTGAATCCTTCTCTAAAGCTTGTTTGAGAAAGGATTTTGGAGGATCTGACTCATGTGAGAGGGTGTGGTGGTGGTGGGGATATATGGATTAGCTGTTACACATATTTTCTAGTCTTTTAAATTCAAAGTCAGATGATCCTGGATACACTAATAGTATCCATATTTTATTTTTTTGTTTCAGTGTATGATTCATAGCTTTTGATTTTTCCCAGAATTTTTTCTTCCCTTCCCTTCTAACCATTGTCCTTCTGGGTAGAAGGAGAATTTTAACAGAATGATTATGAGAGTGAAGTAGTCAGTTCCTCTGTCGCTGTCTACTGAACTCCTCTATTAAAAACCCCATCTAATGGCAGTACAAATGAGATGGTGAGTTGCATTTAAGTCGGTTTTTTTGATCTGTTTATGCAAGACTTCTTCCTTCAAAAATACTCATCAGTGGCAGCACCAGCAATAGTAGTTAGTGACAATTTAAATAGTATATAATTTCATCCTAATCAGGGCAACTGTAGATGATATAACAGGTAGCATCCTGACAGCTGTTGTGAGCTGAGCTAGTAACAGTGAGAAAGCTGGGCGTGGGGAGCGAGAGAGGTATCCAGCACCCAGGAGACTTCTCTGCTTCCCCTTGATTATAGAGGGATGCTAAAACACACCTTACACTTTCTGTAGGTGTCAAAGCATTGATGTGGCTTTATCATGAGTTTCTGACAAAAATGTAGATGTCTTTCAAAACTGGAAGTGTCATTAAATGTAAACGATGCTTAAAATTTGAAACTATCAAAACTGACAGTATTTTTTCCTCTATTAACCCGATAAAAAGACAATGGAAAATAGTTGAAAGGACAAAGGAAACATTGAAAGGGGGCACCAGATCATAGCATGTGTATAGAATTACCCTCTATAGCTTATTTTCCTGTGGAAGAACAAGTCCTAATGTGCAGTGTATTGCAATATGCTGTGGCTTTTTGGTTCTACTAAAACCATGCTTATAGTCAAGATGCAGAATTAAAACCTGGCTAGCTCTAAATTTTTTCTCTTTACTGTTTTGTTTTGTTTTTTGGTTTTGGTTTGTGTTTTTTTTTTGTTTTGTTTTGTTTTGTTTTGTTTTTGGTTTTGTTTTTTTTTTTTTTCACCATATGATGCCCAGGGACTCCAGAAAGCCTTGCTGAGAAAGAAAGGCAGCTCATGGGTATGATCAATCAGCTGACCAGTTTGCGAGAACAGCTGCTAGCAGCTCATGATGAACAGAAGAAACTGGCTGCATCACAGATTGAGAAGCAACGCCAGCAAATGGAGCTGGCTAAGCAGCAGCAAGAACAGGTGAGTGATTATTATAGTGGTTTTCAGCTTAAATAATTTTCTGGGAGGACTTTCCAGTAGTTAATCTTTTAGAGTTGATACTTTCAAATTTGCTGGCCATCCTTCTTTCCCCCACGCACACCCCCACCCCCACCGTTTGTTTTCTTAGGTGAAGAAGTTTGAACAAAACCACATCGGAAGAATTCTTTAATTTGCAATATGTAAATGATGCTCTTTGACTTAAAAAGATCTACCTTCCATTGTGGAGGTATTCTTGTCCAATAGGAACAAAATAAACATGCAAATTTAGCCCTCTTGAGTAATCTTCCAATGCTGCTTGAATTGGTGATGCTGAATAGGTATAAAAGGAACAAAATGCAGCACTTGGATTGTAATGTGAGAAACTAAAAGGTTGGTTTTGCCAACTGTGGAAAAAAGTGAGGGGAAAAACTATATAAAGTCAGTGAACAAGTGTTACATTTTTCTTCTACACTTGAGAGGCTTCATTTTCAGCTCTTGCAAATATGCCCTGCACTGAAAACTCAAATGTGTTTTCACACGTGAGCAGCTCCAGCGTGCACACATGGACACGTGGTATTTCATGCGAGGACACAGCTTTTCTAACAAATTTGCACCGTACAAGGTTTAACAGAAATGATTGTCCATTTTTGTACCTAAACATGATCTGGGAATACTTAGACACCTGGTTTAAAATTTTGTCATGAATCCATTGTGATCCCTCTTCAGGTGAAAGCATTTTTGTCTGCCTGACCATCTTTCAGCTTGTCACGAGGTTTAGTTTACATCATAGAGTTGCAGCTAAGTGACTTCTATGAAACTCACAAAATTCTTTGAAATCTGTCACAGTTGTCGTACTTCAGTGTTTGTTTTTCACCAAACAAGGCTCAAGATTTTAAACCACTGCTGACACCTCCGGACATTTTAACCTTGGTTTTCCCTATTTTTCATTATTTCAAAACCTTATCTTAAACACTGGGGATTTTGGCCTAATACCTGAACTCCCACATTGGGAGAACAGAACTGCCTTATCTGTTTAACTAGAGAATTTGTATGTTCTTCACATGGAGAAGCTAGATAAAGGTTGAAAGTGGAATTGGCAACATTTTTCCACAAGGACGTATCCTTCAGGATCTGTTTCTTCTACCTTTTAAAGTCATTACCGCTACAGAGCAGCTGAGTGATCCGAAAATGAAAAAGAAAATGGAGAGAATGGAAAAAATGTGGAAGAAATCCTGAAGGACAATTTTTAGGATAACGAGGTTTTCTTTGAATTTACGACATTGTGTGTAATTCTGCATTCTATAGAAAACACAATAACCACACTTTGCAAAAAAGAGTTTGATGAAAATTATTTTGGTCGCTTAAAGAGAGCCTCTAGAAAGAATTATTTTTTTTTTTAGATGTGGAGTTAACCATGAGTTTTTTTCTGCTAATAGTTTAATAATAGAAATGAAATAAAATAGCTAAGGGGAAGAATGCACAAAATTTCTCCCAGTAAGTATCTCTAAGTTCCCATCTGACCCAGAGATTTGTACACATACCACAGGGAAGGAGCAATACTCCTTCCGATGTTTGTACTGCTGTGCTAGCCATTCATGAGAGTAGAGCTTTTGTGATGATCCAGTTGAAAGTTGTTTGAGTTTACTTTTTAAGTTTGAGGTATGTAACAGTTTATCTCCAGCAGTCCTCTGAGAACTCTTTTGATTCTGTTACTGTCTGCTTTTTCCTTTACCATGTGTAAAATGTGCCTGTAGTGAGGTTCACGGTTGTGTAGTCAATGGAGAGGGAGTGTGGAAGTCCTTATGGAAAATACATGTGGCTTTTAGGAGGACACTTAGGATAACCCTATCAACTTCTGTAAATCAGGGTCAGTGATGAGCTGTGTAGCCTTGCTCTGCCCCCTTAGTTCCTTTCATCTGATGCACACGCTGAAGAGTCAGGCATTTTTCCTAAACCTGGTTCCAGTCTCTTTGTGTCTGTTTCTGCATCAAGGAAATATGCATGCTAATACCTTCCTCCTGGATGTCAAATTCCCTTTATTTTTTATTTAATTGTTAATAGATGGTGCCAAGCATAATAAGAATATTACTGTCCAGTCTCCTTTTTTGCATTTCCTGCCTTCTCCTACTATTTTCCAGTTTCTCCGCCAGTATTGTTCTTTCTCCAGCAAGTTGGAGCAAATGAGTGCTCACTTTTAGGGGGAATTTTAACAGTGCCATTTCAGATGGTGAAAGAGGAGAGGGGTTTGCATCAGTCCTTCTCTTGATATCCAGCACAGCATTTTCCATAAGATTCCCTTTCACACTAGTATTAACTAGGATTTGCTCTTGAATATAAGCCACTCACTTCAGTGTCAGTCCAGGCTGTGGCCACCTTGCACTTGAAGGCTTCTTAGCTTTATAGAGCAGTTTAAAGAACCAAGCAGGGTGGAAGTTTACTGTGTACCAACTTCAGGAATGGTGATACATATCTCATGTTTCTTCTGTGCAATTTCTCCACAGATTGCAAGACAACAGCAGCAGCTCCTTCAGCAGCAACACAAAATTAACCTTCTTCAGCAGCAGATCCAGGTCAGAGATTGTGTTTCCACATGTGCCCTTGTTATCACTCTTCTATTTTCCATTTCCCTATGCTTTCTCTCAGACATTGTCATAGAATCATAGAATGGCTTGAGTTGGAAGAGACCTTAAAGATCATTTAGTTCCAACTTCTCTGCCACAGGCTGGGATACTTCCCACTAGACCGGGTTGCTCAAAGCCTCATCCAGCCTGGTCTAGGCATCCCCAGCTTTTTTGATCAACTCATTCCAATGTCCTACCACCCTCAGAGTAAAGAACTTCTTCCTAGTGTCTAATCTGAATCTACTCTGTTCCAGTTCAAAACCATTGCCCTTTGTCCTGTCACAACCTATCCTTATAGAAAGTCCCTTTCCAGCCTTCCTATAGGACCCTTTCAAGTCATAGTTTCTTTAAGAATCTCATGCAGATGGCTTACATCTTATTTATGGAAATACACGAGGATGTTTTCTGTCAGTAAGTCAAAAAAGGTCAGTTTCTCAGGGGCCTTATATGATTAACAGGGTTGCTGTAGCATCAGGAAGCAGATATGAGAGGAACTGGTCATGTGAGCAAGGGTTTGCAGGACCAAATCCTCTTTCAGCTATAGATCAGGAATGGCAAAAATCAAATCTGGTCAAAACATGGGTTGCATTCAGGAGAGTATCTGTGTAGGTGCTAGATATCTACAGATTTACTGCTGGTAGTAGAAAAAAAAGTTGTTAAGCCAACATAACCAGTAAACTTTATTTAATTTTTTCCATAAAGTATTCAGGAGTTTCTTTTCATGCCATTGACTGTGTGTAATTACCTTTCTTCTGTGTATATATGCATGCCCCTTTTTGGGGAATAATGCAGATCAGTTTGCTCATGAAGGTTTTCACAGAATAACAAAGGAAGGGTTTGACGTTTTACAGATGTCTAGAATCATGGTAAAATCCCTGTCTGTTTAAGTATGCAATTATGGTTAGAGCATTGCAAGTCACTGTGAAAGTGGGTACTATGCTCTGTTTGTTCAGTAACAAGAGGATTTTTCTTCCAAAGCTTCCCTTTGATGTTTCGGGATTAGTTGCCTAAAATGAAGGGCCATATCCATAACTCACCTAAGAAAACTTAATTCCAGCAAAATCAGAGGAGTTGTATGGCTCCACACTAGAATTAAAACTGGCTCTGTCATTTCAGAAGATACTCTCTCATTATCAGGACTTGTGTAACTATGAAAAACTTCTGAGGAAAGTCCATCCCTTTGTTATAAGGCAACTTCTGTCCAAGTTGTGCTTTGCTGAAAACGATACTGAGATTGGTAAGGCCTGCCTTGGCCTTGACCTGTTTTCTTTAAATTTGGATGTGGGAGGGATTTTTCTTTATTGCTGTATCTTTAATAAGACTTTAAAAAGAAAAAAACAATGGTGCAACCTCTACAATTAGCAAAGAAAGTATTTACTCTTTTAGTGTTTAGCTACAGCAGTGAGAGAGGAAGTTGTTTTGTAAGCAGTGAATAAAAATAAATTGAAGTAACATAATCTGACCCCAACCCTTTTAAGTTTTAAGGCTGTGTAGATAAGAATGAAGTATGTCGTTTTTAGGGTAGTGGAGAACACTGGTTATTGATAATGAGATGTAGAGCCTTTCATCTCTTGATCCCTGGTCCAAGTTTGACCTAAGTCAGTAGTAAATGAAAGTCAGCTAGCTACCATCTGATGCAAGCCACAATCGTAAGAAATTATTTGGAGGTCTGTCTCTAGGAATTTTGAATGAAATACTGACCCTGCCGAGGTCAGAATTTCACCTCCAGGGTCTGCTTCACACAAAACCCATCAGATTTGGGGCACCCTCCTTTTGGATGGTCACATGATAAAGGTCAAGAATTGAACAGGCGGAGAGACAATACTGTCTTCTTATTCCCACAGAGATGATCTATTTGTAGTGAAATTTTGCTTACGCTTGCCTGTCTCTCGACAGTTCCATGGTCTGTATGGTCCTGAACCCTGGTTGCAGTCCAATTACTGTGAAGTCACTGTTAGTAAAAAAGCATTTAAAAGTAAAAAAAACAACCCTTATTGACAGTGAATACAATGCAAAACATTTCTTCTCAATTGCACGCTTAGTTGACTGTTAGAAGAAAGAATTCCTGCAGAAATCATCCTTTGTATCTAAATACAGACAATGAAGTCCCCCTAACATGCCTGTGTTTCAAACGGCCTGGGAGTTTACAATCAGCTTACGGTAGGTAGAACAAAACTGTGACATGAATGTAGCTTTGAGTTCAGCTTTTATGAGCTCACCTTAATTAATCTAACAGGCTCCTGTCACATTGGCCCAGAGTTTTTAAATAGCATTAGATTTATTGACAGGGAAATATTTCTACAGAGTCTGGATAACTGTTTGACTTATGTGCAATTGAATGATTAGACTGCAGTTATGAACACAACCTATTTATGACAAAGGACTCGTTTTGCTTGAGCCAATTTTTTCTAGGCTTGTAAGAGTTGCCATAATTCCAGATAAATTATTACACAGAAAAAAAGCCATTGAAATATTGTATTGAAAACATAATACCCTAAGGTTAAAAAAAAAAAAAAAAGGCACAACCTGACTGACCCCATGATTTATGATCCCTTTCTCTAAGTGTGCTAACTTGGAAACAGTTCCCTCTCTCTTTACCCCAGCTTACAATCACCCAGACACATACAATACGTAAGCAGGGAACTTAGAGGACTGCAACTGCTGAGTGTAACTGCAGCTCCCTTAAACTTGCCACTTCTGTGATGCTAAAAAAAAAAAAGATGGGTTAGCTATTTGAGCTTAGAAAAATATAGCTGGCTCATGAATCTCTAGTTGACGTGATGTCTTTTTCAAGTTCATCTCTTCTGAGTTAACTGGCAGGAAGTATCATTAATGCAGAAGACAAAAAGCTTGTCTTTGTATAGAGAGTTGAGTAAAGAGATGATAAACTGGAGAAAAGTTGCAGATTAGATTAAGAATCTGCATGACCTCAGAATGCTAAAATGTGATCTGGACAGGATTTCTTATTTTGTCAAATGGGTTTCTGATGGGGGGGGGGGTGTTGAGTTTTGTTTGGGTTTTCCCCTTTTTTTCCTTTTCCTTCCTTTCCTTTGCCTCCTTTTCCTTTGCCTCCTTTGCCTCCTTTGCCTCCTTTGCCTCCTTTGCCTCCTTTGCCTCCTTTGCCTCCTTTGCCTCCTTTGCCTCCTTTGCCTCCTTTGCCTCCTTTGCCTCCTTTGCCTCCTTTGCCTCCTTTGCCTCCTTTGCCTCCTTTGCCTCCTTTGCCTCCCTTTTCCCTTTTCTCCCTTTCCCTTTTCTCCCTTTCCCTTTTCTCCCTTTCCCTTTTCTCCCTTTCCTTTTCTCCCTTTCCCTTTTCTCCCTTTTTCTCCTTTCCCTTTTCTCCTTTCCCTTTTCCTTTTTCCCTTTCCCTTTTCTCCCTTTTTCCCTTTTTTCTCCTTTCCCTTTTCTCCTTTCCCTTTTCCCTCCCTTTTCTCCCTTTTCTCCCTTTCCCTTTTCTTTCCCTTTCCCTTTTCTCCCTTTCCCTTTTCTCCCTTTCCCTTTTCTCCCTTTCCTTTTTCCCTTTCCCTTTTCTCCCCCTTTTCTCCCTTTCCCTTTTCTCATTTATTTTAATGTTTCTGTTTCTTTTTTTCTTCTTTTTCTGCTTTTCAGGATGTTCTCAACCTAGTTTGTGAAGAGGTTCATGTTTCTCTAAGTAACTAAAAGTCCCCCCATCTTATTTGATGACAGTTTGAAATGCATCCTCCCATGCATACTGCTTTCTGTTCTATTTAATCTCATATGTATATGTATTGAAAAGGTTTTCACTTTAACAGCTTCAGTCTGATGAATATTTGGGATCTTCTCTGCACACATCTGTCTTGCTATTTTACCAAAAAAGAAACTGAAGTGTATGTTTGTTAACTCTTTGGCTTCAGCAGCCCAAAAGATCTCAGGTTGTGTCTCAGAACAGTGATCTGCAGCTGTAGAAAAGGCTGAGGAAAGAGCATGCAGACAGCAAGTATGGCTCAGCAAGTTCTTGGACTAAATTTAGTTTTGTAATGTGGGGCCTCCGGGGGAACTCTTACCTTGACTTCCTCATCTTTTGTGAGGCCACAGTCTGCTTCCTTGTGTCCTTGCTCTAGAACATGGCAAAGTCTGGGTCTCTGTAGCTATTACGTCAGGTGGACAGAAAGTGGAAAAAAATGTAAGGCTAGTTGGCTCTTTTTTCATGATGCTGAGCTAGTGCCCAGGACAGACAATGAGTGTGCCTGGTGTTCTACCTTGAGGGGTGTCTCAGAGATGCATAGTCTTGTGAGGTGGTGCAGTAGACACTTTCCAGTTGCTGAGGGAAAAAGTCTGCCCCCGGTTGACAACAGAACAGTTTGCTTTGAAGCTCAATGACAAATGTCACTTTAATTGAACTGTATTTAAAGCAAAACATAACTGCTAAAATTCATAAAGCAATTTATACTTGGTAGGACGCTGTTGATAAAACACAGGTCATATTTGCAGCTTAAATTCAGGTCATATTTGCAGCTTAAATTGTGATTAAAACCGATGCTGCTTATCTCACAATTTTGTAGAGAGCTTGACAATATTTTGTTTTTCCCTCAAGTCCCAGCTCTTGAAGTCATGTGATGACAAAAAATGCCAGCTTTCATTTCTTCAAAATGTAAACTTCCAGCTCTCATATTTCCAGGCAAAATCTGAAACCATGAGCACTACAAGTTCCAAAATTAGAAGGCAAACAAAACGGAGGCCAAATGTTGTGTTTTAAGCTGTTCAGATTTTTAGTCAAAATTTTTTTTGAGAGCCCAGCTCAAGATCTTGGAACACTTTAGGTTGCCAATAATGTAAAACTAAGATCTCAGAGCAGCAAGAAACAACAGTGCTGCTTTACTATGTCTCTACCAGTTGGACCACAGTTTTGTCTGACTTTTTATTTTAATGCTGCCAGTGCTTGGTTACTAATTTATATTCATTACTGAGTGATGTACTTAGCCTAAGAACGGAGTGCTATCTGAAACTTGAGTGTAATTCCTGTCAGTCAGCCACCATGTGATGACTCTCTGTGTTTATTAGAGGGATTTCTCGTTCCTTCAGAGCTAGAGACTTGTCAGCAGATGTTCTAATGGGATTTCTGTTAGAATGTTCCGACCTCTGAAGACTGAGAGGATCCTGACTAAATTCTGATGCAGAGCTAGAAAGGCGTGCCTCTAGCCTGCTCCTCCTGTCAGGTGGGATGTGAATTCTGCCTGGTGCCTGGCCAGGTGGTGCAGGCAGCTCCAGAACCTGGTAGCACCAGGCAGGAATACCAGGAGGCCCTGCTCCCAGGGAAAAACCTTATTGTGGCCTCAAGCTTTGCAGACCCGTAGCAACAGGGAGTGTAGACACCATAGCACTTCAGACTTTGCACTCCTTTGGGCTGAAAGACTTTCCTGAATCCCTCAGCTGCCCTGTGTGTCCTCCCAGCTCCAAATAAGGGTTTCCTTAGTGAGCTTGGATCCAGATTGCTGTCCTCCCCACCCACTGACAGCTGGCTGTGTCCCTTTCTCCATAAGTTGTGTGGTAAATGGAGAAGCCTGACTGTGCTAGTATGTTCCCAAATCAGAATGGGAATAGTTTTCATTATTTTCTGAGGTTTAAGGTGTTGTTCCAATTTGGAATGTTAATAAAAGCTTAAATACTTGGAATTTCCTGCAGGGTAGTTAGTCCCTTTTGTAGCCAGATCTTCTTTTCAAAATGTAGATGTGTTTTTGGGGAGGAAAGAAGGATTTGGTTTCTGAGTTATACAGAAGTTCAGAAAAATATTTTTTAAACTTAACATGTGCAGTTTTGAAATGACACAGTTGTTATTGTCAAAACTTTCCAAGCACCAAGAGCTTCTGGGTTGATTTCAACCTTCCAAAACACTGATACAGGCCTGCTTCTAGAGTCACAACTTGGACATCTTGATTTACCCACACAGTTCTCTCTGCTGATATTTTTTTGTTGTTTAGATTTTGTTGTTGCATTTGAACTCCTCAGGTGAGCAAACATTTGTTATCCAGAGCTGGCTGAATGATGTTCAGGCTTGTTGATGTTCTCTTACTTCAAGGAAACACTGAGATCTTGACTGACCTAGTTCAGATGAAGTGTAGTTGTGAAAGTACTGGCAGCTTTCTTATTCAGAGGAGACACTGACCGTGTGTGACTGTGTGCAGTGAAATGTGAGGGTTTGTTCCCTGCCCCAACAAGTCTGCACTCTATACTTCCAGCATAGCTCATCCTTTCATTTTCTGTCTCCTGCTGGAAAGCAAACTCCAGCATGTCACTATGTGAGCTAAATAATTGTAGTACATTGTGCTTATAATAAGGAGGGTAGAGATCCTTACCCTTAATCATTGCCATGTTGGTATCTCCTCAGTACAACCATACAGACTTGTGAAATTTATTTCCTAGTCCCCAGCATCTCGCATGGCTGTAACCCAGAGTTCTCTAGGAGGCTTTGAAGGCCTGTGGAAGATGATTCTTTCACTTGAGATAGGAAAATGAACAACCACTACATAAATTCATGGGTACAGATTTAGTAATGCCTGTTGCTTTTGTATTAGCATTTTCCCTGTGAATTCTGATTTTTCTTAGAAGTCAGTGACAGCAGAGCAGGGATTTCTGGTGTTACAATCACTTTGCAAGCCATTGCACAGAACAGTATTGGTTCCCTTTGCATACCAGAGCGAGGTGAGGATAAAAGGTTTCCTTGGTAGACAACAAAGTTGTTGAAGTGAGGGCCTGATCCAGTTCATACTGAACACGGTAAAAGGCTTTTATTTGTATTAGTAGGAGTTTAATGAGGCCTTTCTTCCATAGGAAACTCTGAGAAAGTATCTTCCTCCTCACTCTGAAAAATGTTTTCAGAACAGACTCTGTCCACTGAGACAGTTTGGGTTTTGTTTTGGTTTGGTTTTTTTGCCAGTGTGGATATGACAAGCTGTGACTGCACAGTCAAGCCTAACAGGCTCCTAGACTGGGGACATTTTGTCCAAATTCATCATGTGTCAGGAGCAGCTGTTTTCCTGCAGCTTATAAACATGGGCATACTGGATTCAGTAAGACAGGCCCAAGAAGGAGTCACACTGCAGCCTTTCCCATGACTTTGCAACCTCTTCCCAAACAACTGAGGTTGCCGGCAAAGAGGCTAAACAATTGTTTCTCACAAAAGCTCTGCAGCTGATGTCCTATCAGTTATCAGAATGACTCGCCTGTCCCTTGAGTGGGAAAAAGCCCCTGGGAAATAAATTATTCAAAAAAACAACCTAATAAACCACACACACACACACACAAAAAGGAAAAGAAAAGAAGACAGGGTTGGGGGAGGAAATAGGGAAAGGGAGGAGTAAAAAGGAAAATCTAGGCTAGCAGAGTGAGCTAATTGCTTGCTGGCCTCTCAAGTTCAGCGAATGATGTGTGCTTGGCTGAAAGATATGATGCGTGTACTTTAGAGTACCCTATGGGCTTGCCTTCCATTGCCATTAAAGTTACATAAAAAATGGCAGAGGTGTTTAGCTGCACTTACCTCTGTGCAAAACAACATTTTGCTCCAATATACCAAGTTTTAACTTCCCAAGGTGACCTGTACAGCAAGCACCTACAGATAATTTTCTCTGTGTCTTTCCTGCTCTCATACAATCCAAATTTGCTGATTGGTGTAGTTTCACCAATGTAGAAAAGGAAAATCTGCTTGGAATTTGTATAATCTGAATTTATTTGGACTACAAGGCCGTATTTCCATCAGATAGTCAACTTTCTCACCTGTGCTGAGCTGCATGATTAGAACAGCACTTGATGACAATTCAGCTTTCTCCAGCGTTAACTGTCCAGGTGTTCTAAAAACCTGAGATTATTTTGAACTTTGTGACTTGTTTTTTCGTGCTGTTCTAGCATCTTTCCTTAATTCCCTTTTGTTGGTGAGGTTTCAGTGTGCCCATTCTCCAGTTCTCTCACACAATCACCAGGGAAGGCCAGAAACACGTTATTCTTTAAAATCCAGGACAGAACGTTGAAACACTCAAAATAATCCAGCAGCTAGGGCTCTTAAGAAAAATACTAGCAAAGGTAGTCATTGCCGCCAGCAACACAGCACACCAAGGCCTCATCTTCCCTCAGCAAGCATTCTCTCAGAGACCTCTCTTTCAGGGCTCTGTCTTTCTGTTTTCAGCATCTCTGAGGCACCCCGTGACTTTTTCAGCTTCCTTCCACCTCCAACTCCCTGGCACTGCAGTACTGAGCAATCTTCCTTATGCAGCTTCTCACTCTTTCCTGCGTCAGCTCCTCCTTTCTGCCAGCCCTCTCTTTTCTTTTCCTTCCTTGTCATTATTTCCACAGTCTTTTTAATGCTTTTGGTACCTGTTTGTCTACCTGTGTAGGTATTTACACAGCAGGCAGCAGAGGTACAAAAGCAGAAGGTACCACTGTAGTTTGTATAAGTGGCTTAGGAAGCTGAACATGGACTTTTTATGGCTGTGATCTTGTCCGTATGGAGTGTATGTAGTCATGAGCACTTTTGTTGTGCAGCTGAAAAAAGGCTGCTACTGCTTCCTCTTCAGTAAGGTAAAGCAGGGGATAACAATAAATTTTTTACTGCTGGCTGGTGGAGGTGTTTAGGATGTGTTTTCTTTATATCTTCATCCGCCCCTAATTGAAGATGCTTTAAAATTGAATGACTAGCAGTCAAAACGTGTTTGCTTCAAGCTGAGAAGAAAAATGCTGGTGTCTCTGCTTCCAAACTGATTGCGCTTTGTACACAACTGACAGCCACAGTCACTTTGAGTGACTGATAAGTGGGAAGCTTTGCCACTTATCAAGGAATGCACGCTGAAAAGAAAGGACTGGAGCCGTTCAGATGCTTTGGCATGTTCAAAATAACATCTCACATCAGTCAGACTCAGAGGCACTAGGAGACATTTCAAAATAAACTTTCTATCTATCTATCTATCTATCTAGAGGCAAAGATTCAATTTAACAGACAAATCACTGTGTGGCATCACATTGGCTCTGAAAATGAGAACATCATTATAAGGGTCACCAGTTGCAAAAATGACTCAGCTGCATAATTTGAGAGCATTTATTGTGGGGTCTCACCCCCAGAACAAAAATAAATCTAGAAGTTCACAACTGCTATAAGTCTGGTGGCTTCTCTCAATCAGGAGTTTGTGGTCCTGTTGTCCAAGCAATGGTTGGTTTATATAGCACATGACATCCTGAAGGATTCCAAAGAGAATGCAACTAAACCAAATTCAGATCTCATTTTATTTCCTCTGCAGTATTACAGAGTATGTTTGGGATTGCCCGGCATTAGCTAAACTCACAAAATGTTTCTTTTAGGACTATTAAGGAGTTACTGTGTTTTTTAGTGAGACATGACATGAGTAGGAAGTGGAACTTTTATTGGTACCTGTTTGTTGATGATACTGTTTAGTGAGACTCTGACCTGCAGGAGCTGAGGTGTGAGGGTACATTTTCTTGTACTAACTCTCTAATGCCAGCACTGACAGCCAGTGTAGGTTTCATTAGCCAACTGGAGATGGTAATTTTTTGACCTGCCTTAGCAAGCATCATAAGAGTCAACTTGATATAACCCTCCCTGCAAACATTGTATAGAAATACAAGCATAAATCCTCAGAGCTGAGATGGAATGTGGGTCTTCACATTAAATGGGAGAACAGGGAGATAGAAGCATGTAGTGTGTAACTTCCTAAATATGAACAGGAAATACATAATGTTGACCTATGTCCACTAGTAGTGCTTCAACAAAAAACTGTTGCCACGTTTGCACTTCTTATCCTGGCAACACTGGGAATGTTGATGTAGGACCATCATCTTCTGTTATGATTCTGAGCACTGCATCTGGGCACCTAATTCTGCCCAGCTTGCTCTATCTGAAGTGATGTGAGACATAGCTTATGTCTGACATTGCAAAGTTGCTACCAGCACTCATAGCTGTATCAAGAGGGAGAAATTTCAGGATTGTCTAGGATCCACTGGCAATGACTTGCTTTTCTGGTTCATCTCTCGCCATCTTAAGTAGTCATGACTTCATTTTGGTGCCTCATTCAGAACAAAGTACGTTCAACTCTTTGCTGGAATAATGATTCACGGGGAAAAATATTGTTCCACCTACTGAATCAACTCCACTGTCTTCACAGCCTTGGATTTTTCTCAGACAGCTGGCATCCTAAAGTTGACAGTGCTTTACCCTGCATAGTTTGGAAGACAAAATGAGCTCATAATTGGTAGTAATGGCATCCAAGAGACCAAGGGGGATGGTTTTAGTTTTGGTGTCCACTTTGTCACTTACCTGCCACTGAACTGTATAAATTAAAGTAGAGGGCAAGTGCCTAAGCTTAAGAAGAGTAAAGGAAACAGTTTAATCACTTGGAGGGTAGTGACTGAAGGAACAGTGTAAGTGAAACCTCACAAGTTTGGGGAAAGAGAGGGGAGAGTACAGTTGTCTTGTGGAAATCTCTGTTGAGCAAAGAGGAGCATGGCGGCTGTCTTTATTTTTGTGCTATATGTAGTATCCAGTGAAGTTCCACTTCCACGCATGACAGTTAAACAAAATGTGTAAATTGTAAATAATTGTAAGGAACTATTTCAGGTTTGTCTTCAGATTGGTTTTAGGTCTGCTTTGAAGAGGCTGAGGAGTATATGCCAGAGTTTCTTGTATTTAAAAGTTAAATAAAAGAATTTTAACTTTCAAGGTAAAAATTGTAGAGTTCTGAAAACTAAAATGAAGACTTGTATGATCAGTAGTAATAATTACTGAATGAGCTACATGTAATTCTTGGTACTCAGAGTTTTTTAACATTTGACATAGTAAGGACATTGGTTTTAAAATGTATGCATTAGTTTTTATGAGGTTTGACATCTTTGAAAGATAATAGTGTTCAGCAGATTATTCCAAGTTTCCAAATTATCTCCAAGTTTCAACTAACTTGTGTATAGATAGCAATTTAAAATTAATTTGGACAAAAATGATCAAGAGATTTCTATACTCTGTGCTGTGAATATTGTATACAAAAGCATGCATCAGTTAGGTGAGGAAGTAAGGCATTTGAAAGTTATAAGTGCTGGAACTGGGTTAAACATATCTCTTTATTTTATTCCCACATATCTCTGTCATATATATTGAATAAAATCCAGTATCCCTGGGAGTAGAATGATATGATAATATAATTGTGGGCTGTAGTCACAAGAGGGAAAATGAAAATCCTGTTGACAGCCTTAATTCTGACATTCCTTTATGTTTTGAGTCCTTGACTTTTCATGCAAAGTAACGTTATTTTACCAGTGCTTCTGTATGAGTTTGATGGCCCTAAAAGCACATAATACTGTTACACCTACCACCTATACTACATTGTCATCCCAGCTAGAGCACTGAAACGTCTTCATGAGAGAAGTGCCAAATGTCCCTTCATTAATGGGAGAAAAGCTGTGTTCTCCTGGGCTAGGAGGAGAAAACAGTTCTCTGGGTGTGGTGGATAGAAGCCTGTACTGTGCAGCTCCTCTCTTTCTGTGTACTCCTTCCTGTCCTCTTCTTCCTCTTCAGCCTTTGCTGAATTTGGGCTGGCTGTGTTGAAAGTGGAATTCTACACTTTGTTTACTACATCTGCCATTTGCTCCCCTTTTTCTCCATCAGTGGGGTTGGGACCAGTTCAATTGTAACACAAATTGCCACTAATCAAATCTTTCCTTTTAATTTACCGCACTATGCTTTAGCAAGAAAAACAAGGCTGAAAAGTACAAAATTCAAAGCCACAGATCTTTTAGTGAAGGAGTCTCTTAGGTTGAGTATTTGATGGAAAATTGAAGCATTTAAGATTTAAGCATTTGGCCCTTTAAAGCTCCATGTGGTGAGAATATGCTTTCATGTCTTTCACACTGCATGTAGAATCTTCTCTGTGGTTTAAACATTACTGAGCTGCAGTATGTCAGCAGGAGGGCTTTTTCATGCATTGTGTGTAATGAGTTTTAAGTTCTTAACATCCTTAAGGATCACATATGTCTAAATAAAGCATCATTTCCAGTTTCTGTAAGCCTGGAGTCCGAAATTGTAATGCAGAAACAAGTTTGTGTATATTAAAGAGCTAATTAATTATGTTCCTACCTTATACGCAGAAGTAGGCAGCCTGATACACACAAAGGCACGTGTTTTCACCCCAGTCCAGAGCGCAATTACCAGTATGATTAATTCTCTGGTCATGATATTTTATGTCTCTAAATAATTTTAGAAGGAAGGAATTAGTAATGTTTTCCATGTGAAGGCCATGGGTTATTAGCACCAAGTTACAGCTGATCTTAGATGTGAAGTTTTCAAGGCTTCAGTAATTCTTCAGCTCTGTTGACAGTTCCTCTTTGGCTGAACCCTTAGTTTAGATCAGGATACTAATCATCATGTATTTCCCATCGATGCAGATACGCTGATGCCTGCAGCAGGAGTTAAAGAGTAAGCAGAAGTGGATTCAAACTATTTGAAATTAGAAAACTCGAAGGAAATAAAACTTTCAAGGTTCCTTGTTTTTCTCTACTGTGAACTTGGTTCTGGCAGCTGGAGGTTTCCCTGGCTAGCATGGCTCCCTAGATATACGATAGATCCAGGAGTTTCTTTGACATTGTGTTAGGAAGCAAAGTTGTGCAAAGCAGATAAATCATAGTGATTGGAAGTAGAATGATACTTTATTTCTTGTGTTTCTTCTTTACTCAAGATGTAAGCCAGATCTGAAATGTTATTTTTCAAGAATTTTAGCTTTTTGTGTCATGACTTTCAGAGTGTTGTTTCAGCCTGCTTCCTTTATTTCTTGCAGCACAGTTAAGAATTCCCATCTTTTTGCTGCTGTCAGAATAAAGAAACTCAAATTGTGATCAATTCACTGTCTTAGAATTCTGTATTGAATGTGCATAATATTCACACTGCTTATTTTAAGAGAAATGCATCCAATTTAGGTGTTCTTTAAATTCCCTCCATGTGTCCAGGTGGATTTGTTGAAATCACAAGTTTGCTTTCTGTGTCTTTTGTGGGGGTTGTTTGAGCTCAGTTTCCTCTTAGCAGAAAGTCTTGCAAAGGCCCCGTGGGAGGAAAATTGTCCATTGTGTTCTTTTGAAAGCTGGCTATCTTTTTTCCTGGAGCTGGGCTCAAGTAAGTTTATTCTTCCACTCAGGGATATCTTAGGAGGTTCCTGTCCGTTTTGGTGCCTAGGAAGCAGAGCTCAGATATGTATATTGTATTTGTTGCCATCATATAATCTGTGCAACTTCCCTGTAAATATAAAGGATTGTGCTTTCCCCAGCTGTTCATTTGATAGGGTTCTAGCCCTTCATTTAGAGAAAACTGGGCTTCTCCGATTCACATTGTTTGAACCGTGGCCTCCCTTCTATACCTATTGTTTGTTTTGTCTTTTTTTTGTTGAGCGTAACAGGTGTTTCTTTCAGGCAGCCCAGGCAGCAAGGCAAAGCTTCCTTTATGGCAGATCTCTTGAGACTTTTACTAAACTCTTCTTTGTAATAAAAATGCCACTGCCTTTAAATGAATTGCACATGTAATTGTATTTGCACAAATGCCCTCCATCCCTCTGCCCTCGTTGCCAGAGTTTGTCTCTCCTTTGGTTTGGGTGTGTTTGCCTTTTCTTCTGGTTTTTTGCCACAGAACTGATTCCTTTTTACCTTCCTGATACTGCACTCTCCTAGAGCCTAGAAATCATTTAAAGAGAGTAAGCTGTTTCTGCAAAAAGAGCTCTCTTTTCTCCAGTGTTTAGTCTTACTGCTTCCACAAATACTATTTTCAGATGGCTGGGAGAACCTTCCTCAGAGTTTCTCAGGGGGATCCAAGGGTTAGAAGCTAGGCAATTTTTCTGCACCTACTGGAGCGTACTCTAGATGTTAAAACAGCCAAAGAAGCAATGCAAACCAGAGGGGCAAGGGGCTGGAACCATGTTTGTTCAGGGGCTCGTTTAGCCCACACTGTTCACATATCCTCTTGTAATATTGCTCACCTATAATGCATTATTTTGATGCCCTTCTCTTTATGCCAGGACATTTATTAGTTTGAAGCCCTGGAGATGAACAGATACAATATGGGATAGTCAGATCAGTTGTATGGATGCCCCAGGAGCTGTGCCAAACATTTAAGAGTATAGGTGTAACGATTTACAGGGTAGGCAAAGCCTTCAGAGAACACCACATCTGTACAGGCTGCTCTGTGACTCTGCGAAAGTCAGGTAACTTGCACCATTTCTATCTACCAGAGATAATGCATATCTAGGGAACAAATACCACAGAATCACACAATGTTAGGGGTTGGAAGGGATTGTGAAAGATCATCCAGTCTAACCCCCCTGCCAGAGCAGCATCACCTATACCAGATCACGCAGGAACGTGCTCAGGCGGGTTTGGAATGTCTCCAGAGAAGGAGACTCCACAGTCTATCAGCAGCCTGTCACAGTGCTCTGTCACTCTCTGTCACCTCCTTATGTTCATGTGGAACCTCCTCTGCTCCAGCTTGCATGCGTTGCCCCTTGTCCTGTCATTGGCTCTGTCCTCCCAACATTCATCCTTCACATCTTTCTAAACATGAATATGACCACCCCTCACTCTCCTCTTCTTCAAGCTAAAGAGCCCCAGCTCCCTCAGCCTTTCCTTGTCATCCACTCGCTTCATCATATTTGTGGCTCTGCACTGGACTCGTTTCAAGTGTTTCTCTGAGGTGCTTCTTGAACTGAAGGGGCCCAGAACTGGACACAGTATTTCAGGTGCAGACTCTTGCTTTCAGTCTGAGACATACCTTCTGCTGATGACTTTTTCTTCCTTTGATGAATTGCTAGAGCTTCCGAAACATCATCTACACTGCTTATGAGATCCTCTCTAGATAAAAAAGTGTGGTTTTCCTCTGGCTGCAGGCAGACCTTCAGTTACAGTAGCAGGGGTATCAGCACAGCCTAGCCATGACACTAGCATTGTATCTATTTTGGTGGCAGTGGCAGCATCTGTGGCAGATGTGGAGATAACTGTTAGTAAGCATGTTTGAAGGGTGTTTAATTTAGAAACATTACCCCAACTTCCCCCAAGCTGATGTTTGCATCGGTGTGCAGTAGATAACAGAGGAAGATGGAACTTCAATAATGCTATATAATATGGTTGCCTAAATTAGTTCTTTCTCTTAAAAATGTGTTATCTGGTTTTGTTAGTGTTTAGTTACATAATGCAATAAAGACATTACTACATTATTTGACTTAAAGCCCATGCAGATTGTCTAAAATCAGAACATGAGTATTTGGAGACACTTGGTCCTGAAATAAATGACCAAGATGCAGAACTGACTAACATGATGTAACAATTTTATCAAGTTCCACACAGTTCCTTCTCACTATTAATTTTCTTATGTTCAAGGGACCTGAGCCACTGTTTCAGTTGTGCAAGCCCAGACTTTCATAGCCCCAAGCTCTTCTAAAAGCAGTCACTTATTCTGTGCAGGCATGCAAACTTATCTCACAGACACTTCTTGTTAGAATATGGGGCAATTTCTAAGAGCCTCGCACCCATTTTCCTTTTAGGCATCATTTCCCCGTTCCTTCAAGAGGTGCCCTTTTGTAGGAGGTTAAGCCTTCTTTCCAACAACAGGGGACTGGAGGAGGCTCCCTTGGAAGCCTGTCATTGCTGTTCTTGGATTTTGCAAAACAGTGATGCTTCCTGAGACGTGTGTGAAGCTCACCTGCCTAGGAAGATTGCTACTCACCAGTCTGCTTTAAGACGGCTTTGCATGCGAGAGACTGATTTTCTTCATTTTGGGACTATCACTCAATGGAAATGTCAGAAACATGGAAGGATAAATACCGAGTTACATTAAAAGAGGAAAAAAAGCACTCTGAAATTATCTCCTGGCTCCATGTTTTCTGAGGTTTTGCATTAGCGGGGACGAAGTCACGGTGTGTTGACAGAGTCTAATGTGCAATGACATAATACCTGGAATATGAAGACAGTGAGAGGCACAAAATCAAACTTATCTGAGTTTTCACAGGAAAAGAAGGGATTAAACTTTGCTGGTTAAAATATGGGGGGTTATTTTTTTTTTTTTTTTTAATAAAAACTATCCTAGTTCGATTGAGATAAACCTGCTCAGATCTAATTCTATCCAGTCCCTGGGAAAAGTGGGCCTTAAGATGTTGAGCCTATTTGCCCAATCCCTTTTTTTAGAAATAAAGATTAGGGTAGGAAGTTTGGTCCTTATCTCTAAGGTTCTTACTGCTTCAGAAGGAAAATGAAATACATGAAGCACACTTTCTTGAACTTGTGATTTGTCTTCACTCAGATTATTTCAGAATACTTTGGCAATGTAGATTTCCCACAATGCTTGGCTATTTTTGTTTTATATACCTTAGAGGAGCTACGATAAATTGTTGTTACTGCCTATTAACTCGTAGAAAGAGATGTCAAAATACTCCGGTGACTTAAAATTCAAATGTTACTGCATGTACATGGAAACTTTGATCTGGAAGCATCATCTCTCATTTCATAACTGCCAGGTGTGCCTCTCCTCTGCCTTTTCATCCCTTGTGGTTACTTAGGGCTCTACAAAATAACATTCAATCGCTACGTTCTACTTAGGTTTCAGAGCCCGTTTGCAAGGATATTAGTATGGGATCCAGATCTTACATAGCACTGTCAGCACTAGATCTTGGAATATCTTTTTTTCTTTCTTTTCCTTTTTTTCCCCTTTTTCCTTTTTGTGTGTGTTATTTTGTGGTGGTGTTTTGTTGTTGTTTTTCCTTTTTTTTTTAAGCATCCTGTTTTTCAGACCAGGGGAATTGAGGACAGAGGGGAAGCAGCTTGCACATTGTTAGGCTGTAGCTCATTGCCAGAACCAGGAACAGAACCCAGATTGTCAGTCGTCTCCCATTGGGCCACAATACAAAATGTGAACTGAAGTGCATAGTTATCAAAGGTTCAGGCCTTCTAGGTTTTTATCTTCTGTCTCCATTTTTACTGCTTTTCTGCAGAAATTCTCATTTCTGTGATAGAATACAGACTGTGTGTGTGGTTAGAACACGGCGGGGAAGTACACGGAAAACAATCCCCATTAGTTTCAGGGTTGCGTTTGTGTTGGTGCTGTTAAACTGAATTACCTCAGTAGAGTTTAATGCAGAAAATCAGATCTGATTTGTGAGTGAAATGTCAATGAATAAATGGTAAAAAGTTTGCCACAGTGGATTTCTGTCTTCTTCAAGGTGAGAAACAATTTTCCTTGCATTTTCAACATTTTTTGTGTTTTTTTCTAAATCCATTCATTGTAACAAAGCTGAGACTTTGTCAGCACATGCATTTCTTCTACAAGCATCCTTTGATGGTATGAAAACTGCCTAAACAAATCAGGGTGCAAGGCACTTACCAGTCATTATGCATGAACCCTTTCCTCACCTTGACCACTGTTAGGTTTTTATTCCGTTCTGGCTGTGCTAAGTGTCAGTGGGATGCCTGCCCAAGTTGGTTTTGTTTTATTTACTCCAACTCAGAGTGGTTCATTCACTGTCTTGCTTTCTATTCAGTTTCTGGATACTTAACCTGCTTTCATGCCAGTCTGAGGGCTGTGGCTACCTAAGGCCAGCTAGGTTGTATTTAACAGACACAAATGACTGCCTCAGGCTTGCTTTTCCCTTCTCTCCCCCTTCTTCTTCTGTTTTTCATTTAATGGCTTGGTAATAATGAAACCACAAAGGCAACAGTAGGGGCGGCATAAACACATGCTCACCTACAGGAGAGTTGCTGATGTTTTAGAGTGAAAAAACAAAACATTATTATGATAATAAAAGACAAGACAGGTGCTGGGCACTTTGTTTATTCGCTGATTAAAACAGTCACAGTGTGACATCTTTGCATGTAATAAACTAAAGAGGGAGGTGGATTATTGCATTGCCAAATCTTTGAGTATGCCTTAACAGAAAATATTTGAGGGCCATCTGATTTTAAGGGTCACTGTCTATCACTGTGTGCCAGGAATATACCTGTTTTGTAGGGAGGTGGACAAAAAAGTCAAATATTCAAAATAATTAGTCAGCTGCCAGGCAAGACATAGGTTGCCTTCCTTGTTTCTCCCATCTTCATAGTAAGATGCTGAGCTTCTCTTAAACGAGTGTGGTCCCAGATTCTTTCTTAAACCAACGTGAAGGTGTTTTGGATTGAGTTTTTAAAAACACGTAATCCTGTTCGTGCTCCTCTGAACTTACTGTGTTTGTGTTTTTATAAAATGGCTTTTCTAGATTTGGCTTTTCTACATTTTTAGTAAAAGAAATCAGTTACTTCATTGCTGGTAGAATATTACTCTGTGGAAACATTTTTTTGTCAGCAGTGGCCTGATTGTCTGTCTTTTAGGCTTTTTTCAATTTGCATAAAGTTCTTGACATAAAAGAAACTTTGTTGGGAGTTCCATTTTTACACTTTTATGTGTCTGTGTCATATGAGTTCTCTGCATTGTGAAACTAAGAGTTTCCTCTGGTACCTAATACTCTAAATCTGCAAATGCAGTACACAGATACTTTTTTCCCTTGTCAGGCTGCTTCAGGCTAAACATTTAGACTAGCACTCTGAGTTAATTAAACACCTATTAATTAAACACTATTTGAAGTTAAGCTCTGGAATGGCAAATAAAACAGAATAGTTGTTCCAACCCTGTAGAATGGGTGGGTTTTGAGGTTGAGACAATGCTTTCTCCTTTGTCCCTTTCTGCTTTTCAGTCTTTCTACCTGCTCCATATGCTACTTTTCTAGATAGGGACACAATGCTTGGCAGGCAAGGAACTACTTTCAGCAGAGGACCTTAGCTGATGTTTCAGAGAGTGTGGTGATAGTCTGTGTCAAAATTCTGACTTTTGAAAATGAGCTAAACATACCCTTCTTTATGAGAACTGCATGATTTCATCTCATGCAACTACAGCTAAAAATTATTGATCAGAAAAGGCAGCCATAGATCCAGGTAAAACTCTTAACTGTAACTGTTAACCATCTAGGATAAAAGATCATAGTGGTATCTGTCTTTTCCCCCCATTTGTTTCCATTTTCCACAGTTTTTCACAGAATTGTCAGGGTTGGAAGGGACCCCAAGGATCATCTAGTTTCAACCCCCTGCCATGGGCAGGGACACCCTCCACCGTATCAGGTCGCCCAGAGCCGCATCCAGCCTTGCCTTAACTCCCAGGGATAGGGCTTCCGCCTGCTGCATTGGGAAGTAAATGTCCATAGAGTAGGCAGCTCTCTTCTCACAAGGTAGTTACTTCCTCTCTTGCTGCTTGCAGAAATATTGGATTTTCTTAAGTAAAAAAACCATTTCACTGAATATGTGCACAAAGTGGAGGGTTTCAGTATTTGTTTTAAAAGGCTGACATTTAAAACCTTGTTGTATTAATAATATTATCAATTTAATTTTTTTCTTTTTTTGTGTGTGTGAAAGACTAGGATTTTTGTCCATAAGCATGTAGTCCTAGCATGCAGGGAGTTGTTACAGCATCCATTAAAGGCACTGATAAAATCCTTTGCCTTTAGCAGGTGTTTTGGGAGAATAAATTCCAATCAGGCCAGTGGTCAAGACAGATGCCTCTGAGTATTTGTTGAAGGTTATTATTTTCTTTTACCTCCTTTGCATGCTCTGTGACTTCTCCTCAACATGCACATGCTCACAAATGTACTCCTCTGCATGTCTGGAATTCACTTATGTTACTTTACAACATATGCTGATCATACTTAGGAGCCTCATATACTGAGAGGGATGGAAGTGCTTGGGGCTTCAGAGGAAAAACAGGATGAGAAGTAATTTCTTGTTCAGTTCGTGTCAGAAGCAACTAGACGTATGAAGGAAAGTGGGATCTTCTTAGACTGCCTGTTTGATTTTAGAGGAGGCTTAGATGTTTACTGAAATTTTCAGCCTTTTGAGATTCCCTTGTGAGTGCTTTATTCAGAGCTGCCACTAAAAGTGTGTGTCACTAACGTAATGCAGGTTTATAATGGCTCTGTACTAAACATTTTGCATGTGTGCATGAGTAAGTCAGCATTGACAATTCAGCAAGCCACTAAGGTAGAAGTGTTTGAGTTGTGATCATTTTCAGAGTGTATCAAGTGCAGTTGACTTAGTCTTTACTTAGAATGTAGTTTAATAAAGCTGCAGTTGATTTTGTTCTCATCTTTTTTGGGTATAACAATGCTGCTGAATACCTCCTTGCAGTTGTTTTATTACTGTTGCAGAGAACTGGAAGAGGTGTGAAGTAATAGTATAGAATAGTATAGTATAGTATTACCAAGGTTGGAAGAGACCTCGAAGATCATCGAGTCCAACCTGTAACCACAAACTTCACAACTAGACTATGGCACCAAGTGCCACATCCAGTCCCCTCCTGAACACCTCCAGGGACGGTGACTCAACCACCTCCCCGGGCAGCCCATTCCAATGATGAATCACTCTCTCGGTGATTGATCTGAAGAAGGCAAATTCAGTGGAAGGAGCAATGATTGTAATTTCTTTTATCCTCTGAATCCTACAGAAAAAGCAATTGGCTTCTGTACTACTGTTACTGCAACTCTATGATCCAGTTTGACTGATCCTTTGTACTTCTGCAGAAAAGGTTTCAACCAGCTCTCCTAAGCAGTTCTTAGAAATGCAGGGCAAGAGACTTGAAGTTAATGAGTACAAAGTTAGATGAAGGTTTTGGGTAGGTGCTTGCAGATAGACCTCCAAAGCAAATAAACCTTAGGAAAATTAATTTCATAGGGTACTGGGCAAGAGAACTCTGTCTTCAAATGTGTGTGTGCGCATGCATAGAACTCTGTAAAAACAAACCTATTTTTAACTTCCCAGGACATCACTGAGCATAAGGTACCAGTCTCATTATAAATATGGAAAGGTTAAGTTCGGAGGAGTTAGGCATCTTGTTTAAGTTAAAATATAGAAACTTGATTCCTACAGCTAAGCAAGACAAGACCATGTCTTTCCTCAGACACGACCAACTGGAAGATCTGAATGATCTCTGAAGGAGCTGTTTTATTTAAACAAAGACTGTCATTCTTTTCTGTCAAGCAATATGATCATGCCATGATGGGGGTGGGGTCGGGGTGAGGGGTAGAAGGCATAAGGCGTCAAAATGCAAGAAAAACCCTTCTCTTCTATTAGTTACATCGTTGCTTTTTAGTGTCATTGCAAAGAATTGACAGATCTTTGCTGTCTTGCTTGAAACACATAGGAAGGTTAAGATGTTTTTTAATATTATTCTGATCCTATCCATGCCCAAGACACTGTTTACAGCACCTTATATCCTGTATAGAATCTCAGACCTTCTGAATTCTTAATTACTCAGTGAGATTTAGATTTAAGTGAATAGGAATGTGTACTGGGTAAGATACCAGTTTACTTCTGTCCTCATTCTATAATCAAAGTTTATATGGTACAGAGTTGATCTGGATGTTGACTCTTGTCAAATGTAGTTGAATTCTGTAGGCAGTTAGCTGTCAAGCTTCAGTACAGTGCATCAGTCTGGAATACCAGTTGTTTCTCCATAGCCAGCAAATAGGAAAGGTGATAAATTTGTTGTGATTCAAGTGCCCTAGAGAACATCAATCTTGGACAGAAGCACTAACCTCAAATAAACTCAATAGCTGTCTTCCCATAGCTTCTCTGCTTCCTCTATTATTCCTCCCTATCAGGCATATTCCAAGAAATTAATCCGACTCCTCTTCCCACTGACCCCTGTCCCAAATCTTCTGGTTCATTTTTTTATAGCATTTCTAAATCTAGCTATTTCTTCTCTTCCACCTAAAACTTTCAACCATGTCTTTGTCAATCTTAGGACTTGATTGCCAAGTCTTCTCTTTTCATTACACTTCCATTGTCTCCCTGCTTCTCTGGGAGAACATTACCCAAACACATCATCCCTTCACTTCTGTTGCTGTTATTGGACCCGAGTCCTTCCATCAGCCTTGGAATTAGCTCCTTGTTTTCCACGGCATGGAAGTTAGGAGTTGTTTTTCCAAGGTTCTTCATTGATCTTTCACTCATAATTTTTTTCTCTTATACTTCATTTCAGTGCTGGTGATGCTCACCTTGTTGTTTTGCTTGTTCAGTTTTCCTCTCCTGTCTTACACTTTATTCCAAAGTGCCTCCAATGTGTTGAGTAACCTTTCCAAAATGGCCCAAGTCCCATATTGGCCAAATTACTCCTCAAATTTTAAAACCTCTGTTTACCTGCAGGCAATTAAGAAATCTGAGAAATCCAGACTGGAGCCAAACACTGCACCCTAAATAATCTCAGCAGACATTTATTCCTTTCTGTCTTACCATGTTTCACATTTGTGGTATCCTGTCTTAAAAAAAAAAGATAAGGATGTGCAGGACTCTCTTTGATCGTGCATGGTCAGATGTTGGATGTCTGGAGTCCTTTGAACTTTCTCACAATATAACTAATAAATGGTGGCAGTGATAGAAAGATTCACTTAACTTCACTTACTTCCCTCTCGATGAGTTCACCTGGATTCTGAGAGTTAGTGGTTTTCTGTGATACACCCTTCTGTTAAAGAGCTTTGACTGATACGGGGCATCAATGTGATCATGATAGTCACTTCTCACCAATTACTTGCTACTTTATTGAACAAATCCTAAAGTTCTGCTTAGAAAATTATCCAAGTGAACTCTACTTACTCATGGATCAGTCTCTCCAGGTATGTTTAAGGCTTTTGACATTATTTAGGTTGAAGATTGCTGCAAAACACATACCCAAAGTTAGTTTTGCAGCATCGATTTATCTCTGCTTCCTACAGTCTGTAGGAACTTAAACTCACTAGAGTTTAAGTTGCTACTAATACCTGGACTTAAGGATGATGAGGAGTGAAGGAAGCTTCCTTTTGATTAGGAAAGATATGAGTAAATTTAACCTTGTTTTCCCGTTCCCATTCAGTGTGGACCTCATTGAAAATGCACTTGGAGTTATAGTCTGTATCATGCACAGCATTCATTCCCATTATGCCACAGAAAGCAAATAGTGTCAAAAGGCAAACTGTAATAAAACCAAAAGTACCTGATGTTATCTGTTCCCTCTTGGGAGCTCCTGCAGCTTTCAGTACATTTGTGTGCAGCTGAATAAAAGAAAGGTAGCAGTGTGATTATTAGTGAAGAGAGCAGCTTAGGAGAGACATGAAAAGGGAACCAGTTCTTATTCTGATTCCCTTTTTTCCCATGCAGTTAAAAAGAGAGAACCATTTAGACGTGCCTCTGTCAAACTCCTTTCGTTGGTCTCTTTTTCTCAGCAAAGTTACCAGTGGTTTCATTCATGAGATGATCTTGAAGGTTGTTTCACTGCCACTGGGGTATAGTTAAAGTATTTTGTAAAGGGTACCACTCAAGTGTAAAGATGCCTGGTAGGAAAAATAAGGCCCTTGCAGAAAAAGAGCAGCAGCCCATCAGATCTTGCTTTTTCAAACCAGGCAGGTTTCCCCATGGAAAGATTAATTACAGTCAGGTTTGGAAGACAGCCTTGCTGTGGTTTTTTTCCTCCTAACATTAGAAAAGATAAAGGGGGTGATTAGTGTGCACAAAGCCTCTGATCAAACCAGCACTGAGGTTTGTGACAGGAGGTTCAAACACTTTATGGATCACTAGTGCTGACAGGTAGATCACACAAGCCTTAAACAGATGTTTAGTGAGAAGATGAATGTGTGAGATCTCAGACAGGCAGGGCTCCTTTGCCTGGCCATAATAGCCTCTGAAGCATTAAAAACCTTCCTTTTTTTCCTTAAGCTGCCTCACTAAAAGAGAAAAATAAGAAAAGTACTAACAAGCTTGCATTAAAATTTAGACTCTTTTTTTGTTTTTTAATATTGAAATTAATCGTGGCCAAGTTCTTGAAGTTGTTGAACTTTTTCTTTAGGAAATGAAAGCTGGTCTTTCAGGATAGATGGCCAAAATTTGCCCTCTCTATAAGACTGTTGGTGTGAGTGTGCATGCTCTAACGAAGTGCATATGAGATGCTCAACTGAAATAGATATCTTCAAATTAAATTATGAAGGTCCTTGTACCAGAAAGCTTTGGAAGCAGGGTGCTTTTTATAGGATCCACTACATCTGCATGATGACTTGAAAACACAGTAATTATGTAAGCTTGTTGAGCAAACTGTATTTACTAGACCTCTTTGAAACATTTTGAGTTGTTTATATGAAGGGAGGAAAATATTGCAATGCTGCCATTTATTATGAAAATTGAGAAGTTCCAGACATGAATTTTCTTACCTCCTCAAGAGAAATTATCTTTAGCCTTGCACTTTGCACAGAATTGTCTAATTTGGAGGTGAAAATGTTCTGTGTGGGGGACAAGTGGAGACCCTCCCTATCTAGCACTATATTAAGAACATGGCAGGATATCTGATAACTGTGTGACACCTGGAGGGATCTATTCAATTTAGAAATGGGCTCATGCCAAAAATTTCAGAACCTGGACTTAGATTTGAATGCTATGGAGTTCTAGGATTTGCTGGATAAAAGGTTTATGCCACTCCAAATAAATAATCAAATTACAGAACTTGGTCTGGGCATGAATTGCAAGCACCCCATGAATTACTGGCAATCCAAGAGTGTTCTTTGATTTTAGGGGTGCTTGTAATTCATGCCCAGATGAAATTCTATAATTTGATTACAGATTTGGTCTGGAAAGCTCTGATGCAGGGTTTGAAATCTTTGCCATCAGCCTTGAAAGCAGTTGATTCATAAGTGGGGATGTTTTTCCCCTTATTTTCCCCCCATTACTGATTTTTAGTTCTTTTTAAAGAAATGTTGAAGAAAAGGTGTTTGTAAGCAACTTCCCAGATTATTTTTTGCCATCCAGAATCACAGGGCTGCGTGTTTGAATGTTTCCAAGAAAGTATTGTTCTTATGTGACAACAGGTCAGAAAGACTCTGCATTAATTACACTAACATATGGTTATTAACAGATTCTAGCTCAGGGAGCAATACTTTACAATGTTATCTTCCACATAGTCAGATGTTAGCCATATTGTCAGTGCTGGCAGCTATTGTTTCACTCATTTACTTCACAGAGCTAATTACTCCCTAATAATAACTTTACCTTGGAGTTTTTCACTTGCTTGTGCCAGCAAACCTGTTCACACTACATATGCTAATTATTGGCACTTATTCATTATGTTAAGATAGCTTTAAGTTCAAGCTGTGCAGCCTGGCTTTCGGTATGGAGCCAGCTGGCTGCAAAGTTCCACCTTTTTTTCCCCCTCTTTTTTTGTTTTTTCTTCCCTTTTTTTTGAAAACTAAAGTCATTAAAAGTTTTAATATGGGCCTATCTTGTTCTCTTTACAAGAATCAGTCTTTCAGGAATTCAGGCTCATAGTTGGCTGCTCATGAACAATTGCAAATTTTTAAGGAGTTCTTGGTTTTCTTACAATATTTCTCATCTTGAAATGAGGTCTTTTCTGTTAAGTGGATTGTAAATTCATTTGTAATTTGAACAACAAGGCCATTTACCAAAATGGATTGTAATGTTTTTCCTTACCCTCCCCAGTTCTAGCTTCTTGTCTATTTCATCTGTCCTTATGGCTTTCCACTGAGAGTCCCAAGCCCTTTCCAGTGCTTGGTGAGAATGCTTTCTGTTGATTTGTTTCTCCGTGCTGTAAATGTCCAAGAGCCTAAACCTCCAATGAGCTTTGTATGGATGAATTCACTGATTTGTCCTGGGCTCAGCATAAGAACATTAAATCAGATCATTCAGATTTGCAGCCTAAAACAGGGAAATTTCATGGGATTTGGTCTATTGCATCTTTCCAGAATTCTCAGTGATCCTTTTTCACACTCTAGAATAGTGTATATTCCCATAAAACCCAGAGAAATGTAGTGTCTTCTATAGATAAAATACTATCCTTGATTTGCATAAAGAATTTTATGAATAGCAACTGAACATCTACATAGGAAATCAAAGGCAATTGATGGTTGATCCTGGTTAATGTTGTATTTACAGTAAGGGATGTTACAGAGCTGACTGTTTTAGATGTGACTCTTTAGAGTCCTGTGTCAGATCATTGTCTAGTGTAGATCAGCTTAAGTCACTGTTGAGTGAACTGGTCTGGCATTTTATGAAGTTCTTGAAGAAATTATTTTAATCCAAGATAAGGTGAACCTATGTGAACTCCCATTAGTTTTTATCAACAGAAAGAGGAGACTGAAATCTTTCATATGTAGGAATTCAGTCCATATTGGAAAAAATTAAATCTATTTGTGCCTCCCCATGAGCTAAAAGCTTTGAATTCTATAACCTTCTGAGCTGCTCTAACATTACAAATTAATGGTGTATTTTAAGCTGTGGTCTAGCTGACTTCATTAGAAAACATGTGTGCAGAGAATTGCCATTTTGCCATCTTCTTGGTGTGCACATTACATGCATTTGGATGTACATGGATGAATTAAGTAAGATCTTTTCATAATCAGGAAGGGCTAAATCTCTCTTCTGCTGTACACATGTACTTCCTTCCAGCGGCAATATGAACTAGTTTTGTATTCCTCAGTTCAGAATTTGTCCATAAAATAGGGGAGGAAAAGCAGGACAGTTGGAACTGAAAGAAAAAGATTTGCTTGAAATAAAAATGATGTTTTCTGCAGCATCCCATTTTACAGCTGCAGAGTGTCAGATTGGATTCTGTCCTGGGATACTGCAGTTCTGCTTCAGTCCAATTCTAGTGATACCCATAAAGAGTTTGAGGACAATTCTTACTAAAGCTGAAGTAAACAGGCTTTCAGTTGAGCCATAACATATATAAGACATACAGACTTTTTTTACTTCTGGTTATTTTTGAGAGTATTGTTCAGTAAAAATAATGGCAGCTGTGTATTATAATGTCCAGTCCACATTATGCAAAGGTCAGGGTTTGGGAGGGGAGGAGTTTATCCTATCCTGAAGTGATTTGCAGCCATGAAGACAAGTGATACACAGAAGTTAGGAAAGTAAAAACTTCAAATTTTATTCCTGTCAAACAGCTCATGCAGTCAGTGGCTGCATTATATTATGAGCAAAATATGTAGAGTAAATTTAGCAGCAGTTCCCTTGGTCAGTGGTTGCTTTGCAGATGGAAAGAAACTGCAGATGATTTTAAAAAGCTGCTTCTCAGCAACCCTGGAGCTGACTTTGGTGTACCATCCAGTGAAATTCCAGCTCACTTGGAACAAGGGGAAAGTGCAGTCTGGTGTCTACTAAACAGACCCTATTGAAATGAAAGAAACTGTTACTACGTTTAGAGAAGGTTTGAACCAAAACCTTCAAACTGTGGTATAACTTTCTCAGGAGCTGACCTTTGCTTGTGTTTATGAAAGACTAAGCCTAATGCCAGGACTGAACTCATTGTGGAGATTTGGATTGAGGCTTCAGCTTTGTGATTTAGACCTGTATTCAGAGAGCCTAGCATCACTGCTCAGGCACCACCCAATTTCTGCCTTGGTGGCCTTCTGCTTTCTTAAACCATTACCAAAATGCCCATAGCACCTAGCAACAAAATAGTAGTATTTTATGCAAGCAACTGAAGTGGGGCATGGCTGAAGGACCTGTGCCAGGAAGCTCTTACAGTATTACATGGCTGTGACTGGGAACCCTGGTTTGAAGAACAATGGCAAGATGAACTGGGAGACCCTGGCTGGGCAGGTAGATTGATCTTCAAGTTAGTTTTCCAGCATCAGGTATGGTATTTCAGGCCACATAAATGAAGCCAGAGGAGAGAAAATCATAATCATAGAATGATTTGGGTTGTAAGGGATCTCCAAAGGTCATCTAGTCCAACCCCCCTAAATCATTCTGGCTTTCCCTTCCTAACTGATCCTTCTATGTGCCTAAATTGCAATTTATATTTCCACATCCTTCCTATAACTAGAAGTTTGACATATAGTTATTGAACACACTGGAGGTGAGACTAAATGGGAATTTCTGGAGGTAAAGTTAGTATCAGTGTCCATCTGACCAGTTAGTCTGAGAAAAAAGAGGAAGCTTGCAGGTTATTTTATCAGGTGCTTTTATGTCTAATGAAATGGGGGCTGTCTGCCTGAGATGATTAAGACAGGAAAAAACCCAACATAATAGCAATTAAGAAAAGATATCCAGCAAAAATGCTGTGACAAAGCTCTTAGGAATTAGTTTGTGTTTTTGAGGCTGTTTCTTCAAGGCAAACCACGAGAGAACGCTTAAAAAAAATACAAACAACACAACAACATTAAATAAAAAACACCAAGAACTAAAAACACATCAACTTGGTTTCTGCTCAGATATTTGGTACTCCTTAAAATCTGCTAGAGCCTGACAGACTATTCTGATGTTCTTAATGCACCTGAGAGTTACTTCTCAAACATGCCTTTCCTTATGCTTGATCTTGCCAAGATCTTTGGGATAAACCACATTTAAAGTTTCTAAGACACAGCAATGTGGCATGAAGGAGCCCTGGAAGAATGTTCAGAATATGGTTAGTGCCTGTTTCTAAATCCCATATCACAAAAAGATCTTGGTTAAATCACCTGTAATTCAGCTGAAAGTATGTTCTCTGGCAGCCCACCACCTGCAAAAACTTTGCAGGATAAATGACCTCACATGAAATGGGGGAAACTAGTTGAAAAATACCTAATCTAGGTATTAGTCTGTGCTTTGAACTATGCATTTTGAATTCTTGGGTTTACAGCAAAAACCCAGTCTTGGTCTTAGCTGTGGGCAGCCATAATACACATGGGATTGCAGTAAATAGGCACTAGACTGGTGCAGCAAGGAGTGTTTACTGACTTGTGTAGGAGAGGCATGCTGTTTGCCGCTTGTGCATTAATGCTTGGGATCTTAGAATCATAGAACCACAGAACTGTTGCAGCTGGAAGAGACCTCTGAGATCATCCAGTCCAACCCTCAACCAAAGACTGTCATGTCTGTTAAACCATGTCCCAAAGTGCCATGCCCACATGTTTCTTGTACATCTCCAGGGATGGAAACCCCGCCACCTCCCTTAAACTAATATCAATAGAAACTTCCTGCTGCCTTGTACTGTAAGACACTATATGAAAGCAACATACTTCAAAATGTGCTAAATATGTTTGGAGCATTTTAGAAGAATTATTGATAAGCATTTTTGAATCACTCTATGTGTAAAACTACTTGACATCATAGGTCAAATAAGCTTGAGAAACTCAGCTGAAATAGCTTTTCCATAAATAATGTTATGGTTAGAATCTAATGTTTTGAGTTGTTTCAAGGCTACAGATTGGTTTAAATTGGAAGGAACCTTAAATATCATCTGGTTCCAACCCTTCTGCCATGGGCAGGGACACCTTCCACTAGACCAGGCTGCTCAAGGCCTCATCCAGCTTGGCCTTGGACACCTCCTCAGAGGGTGCACCCCTGACCTCCTAGGCAACCTGATCCAGTGTCTCGCTGTGTGACTCATTAGGAAACTCTGAATCTTCCACTTCTGTTCATAAAAAAAATCTTTCATTTTAGTCCCCCGGCCTAGGACTGAGTATGTATAGTAAAAGAGCACAGTAATACCATGTGAAAAGTTGGGAAGGAAAAGGCAGGTGTCTATAAACTGGCTGCAGAGAAAATATGCTTCTGAGAAAGTTGGGGTTATACAATTCTGTCCCTGTTCAGCCAGGAGAGTGTATGCTGTGCATGTGAAGCTGTCAGAGGTGTGTGATAAATACTGTTTGCTTCTGTTTGAAGTTTTCCCTTAGGTATTACCATCTCCTGCATGGTGCATGCCTATTTGCTTGCATATGCATGTGGACTCCTGTGTGTGGGGCATCTGTTTCGTGGGTACAGTGTGTATATATCTATGTGTAAATATCAGTACATGTGCACATACACACACATTTACATTTTGAAATAAATACCAGAAATGAGATTTATAGATAGCTTTTCCTCATTTGCTTGTGTGGTGTGTGAGACATGTGCACACACATCTACTGGGAAAATGTGTGTGTTTATAGTTCTGTATGGGCACAGATGATCCCTGTGTGCACACAGACGCAGGCAAACGCCACACTCCATTGTGGTACATGAGATGCACTTAGATCTGTAGGGCTCACTATTGACTTTAAATAGAATATCATCATAGACTTTGTGTAAAAATCTTTAAGTTAGAATCACAGAATCATTCAGGTTGGAAAAGACCCTTGAAATCATCAAGTCCAACCATTAACCCTACTCTAGAAACCTCACCCCTAAACCATATCCCCAGGGACCACATCTAAATGACCTTTAAACACGTCCAGGGATGGTGACTCAACCCCCTCCCTGGTCACCCTGTTCCAATGTCTGGCTACTCTTTCTGTGGAAAAAAAACTTCCTTATGTCTAGTCTAAACCTACCCTGTTGCAGTTGTTCTATTACTAATTACCTGTGAGAAGAGACCAGCACCGTCTGCTCTACAACATCCTTTCAGGTAGTTGTGGAGAGTGACGATACCTCCCCTCAGCCTTCTCTTTTCCAAACTAAACAGCCCCAGCTCACTCACTTGCTCCTCATAAGATTTATTCTCCAGGCCCTTCACCAGCTTTGTTGCCCTCCTTTGCACTTGCTCCAGCACTTCCATATCTCTCTTGTATTGAGGTGCCCAAAACTGGACACAGTGTTTTTCTTGCCTTTTTCCTGAATACTTTTCCTGTATTTCTTGTCCTGAGCGAGACATAGTAGAGACTTACTCTGCTGGTGGCGTCTGAGAAAAGTTACGGCCCTGGAAAAATCAAGCCTGTGGGTGTGCTCTGCTGGCCCTTCCCTAACGCTCTGTTGTCTCGAGGCATGAAAGATGTTGTCAGATCATTCTCTTAATATATACTGGTTCAGGAGAGAGCCAAACCACTGCAGTTCTTGAAACGGGCTCCTAAGCAAAATGCAGGCATTGCGCAGCACTTCCAATGTTAAAGTATCCAAATGGTTTGATAACTGAAGATGCTTCTCCATGACTACTTAACAACATAGAAGGAGTTTGAAGCTTGTCATTAATATTGTCATTTGTCTAAGAAATATCTTTTAAGTGCTGCTTGGCACCACGGTGACTAAGCGCCACATTGTCACTTGAGCCACATCCTTAAGAACATTCTGCCATGCAGCCCTAGGGGACTCCACGAAAGGCATTTGCAGGCAGGAACTTGAAATAAGCAGAGGCTCAGCGTAATTGTAGCCAAACAGTTCCACAGAAGGAGTGTCTGTGTGTGGAGTCTGAGTGTCCAGCTGTTCAGAGGAGGATTACGACGGCTTTAATGGAGAGCACAGATGGAATCAGTACTATTGTCCAGAGTATTCTGGGGCAGAGGCTAAAGTGTGAAGGATGATCAGTGGAGAGCTGATTGGAAAGGAGAAGAAAAAAAAAACCAGTAAGAAATAAAAAGGGGGGGGGGGGGGGGGGGGGCAGTGTGTGGAAATCCCCTTGTTCTCTAAAAGGCAAAAGGATTGATGCTGTCCAATGGTGAGGGTGCAGAGGAAATTGTTCCCAAAGCTTGCTTTCATGGTTAGCAGGCATTGTAAAGATGGCACAGGTCATGTGTTGTGTGCAGCTGTTTAGAGGTTCTTACTGAACTGTTAGAGACTTAGCAAGGTCCATTATTCAAGGCACTAAGGCAGTTTTACTGGATATGGACTACTGCAATTGTATAAGCTCTCCATTGTGTGAGTACTAATTTAGAGTGCTACCATAAGCCAGCCATACAATTCATGCTTCCCATGAATGGATGAGTCATCTTGATGAAAAGGCTCCGAGCACACAGCTCTGACTTTTAGTCTTAAAGGGACCTGATGTGTACAGAATGGATTACATTTTAATGAACGAACTTGCTGGCAAAATATTTTGAGTTTGAACTGCTAAAATAACCCTTTTCTTTTTAAAGAAAGGTGTTGTACCCAAAGATTATAGACAGGTTTTCATTTGCCTTACCTCATGTTATACCTATTTGGAGTTGCTGATTTGTTATGAGATATTAAAGTGCTAGTAATGTGCTTGTATAAACATAACAGGTTTGAAGGCCACTCGGTAGGCCAGCAATTTATGTCCTAAATCATTCCTTTAGATGCCAAGGAGCCCCATGATTGTTTTATTCAAACCCGTTTGGCTGCAGGAATGCAGCTGTTTTTCATTAATGATGTTCATGCACATACATAAGCAATGTAGTATTGTGTAGCACTGCTGTCTTTTTCTTTCCTTGCCTGCAAAGAATGCAAGGATAGTATCAGGACCTCTAATGTAGTTGCAGCATTGTTTGGCAAAGTACTTACCTGTGGAATTCTTACCTGGATGGCTTAGGGTCACACCAGAAAAGAGGGTTTACTCTAGTTAACAGGACTTAGATAGCCTTTGGGAACATCTAAATTAAGGAACCCAAGAGCACTGCCTGAGTTCATCTGCACATCCTGTCCAGCCATCGCTTAGACTCTCTAAGAGCCTCAGTTCAGATACAAAATCTGAATCTCTGTATTTTTCCTTCCATGAGTGTCCTGAAACTGCTCCAGTTTAAACACCTAAATGCTTAGCTCCTGTGTAAGGGTTATCACAATCCATAAATGAGGCAGAGCAACTTTGGCATCACCTGAAAGGCTCAACCAACAGGCATAGTGCCTGAAGCAGACTGACAGGATTGTAAAATGTAGCTGCTTCCTTTCCAACATACAGCAGCTGAAGAAGGGTTAGTCCTCCTTTTTTTTTTCTGTTTGTGTATGTCTCTGTGTGTGCAGTAGCCTGGTGACAGCTTAGCAGTTGCCTAAGAAATGGAAAGAACTGGACTGGGGCTTCTGTTTCCTTAATGAAATTCACATTGTGTCTCACACATCTCGGGAGAGGCAAGGCCTTTCTCCACATCTGCTGAAACTAGGCTTCAAGCAAAAAGAGACATACTGTTCATCTCATAAACAGAGCTAAAAAAGAAGTGTCATAGCTCAGTATCCTGCTGATTATAACTTTTGAGCCTGTGTTCTGCTCCATAAGATGCCTTGTGAGTTTGGTTCTCTTTTTTTCATTAAAGTTACTGGAAAAAAGAAAAAAAGGTAATTCTGATGGGTACCATTGGGCAGTCAATTTGTATTGACTTCAGTGGAGCAAGGACTCAACACAAAGTTCCTACAGGTCAAAAACCAGCTTTCAGAAGATAAGGACTATTACAAATTCCTTGTTCTGAGTTGAATGTTACTTAAAAGCTAAAAGCATTTAACAACTCAAATATTACTCTATGTTTTCATCACGTGCACTGCTGTCATTTTGTTTTAACCTCTCTTACTATCAGACTAAGTTTATTGAGTCAGCTTTGTTTAATTAGTTGAATTTTTCTTGTTCAGCAGCATTGCCAGAGTTGTACTTTTCAGATTCACAGCTCTGAATGAAAATATTCCCTGTGACTGGCAAGACAAAACAAACACAAAACTGGAAGAGGCATTATTAACATGTTTATCTTTGCGTAGGTAAAAGGCTTCCAGAACTGAAATTGGGAGCAGAAAATATGCAAAGATCCTGACACTTTGCTAACTGACTTAAATCTATTCTTACTGAAGTCTCTGAATTTTCATTAACATTATTGTGAATCAGGTCTACCAGGGAAAAAAAGCACCCAGTTCTAGGAAAGGTTTGAAAAAAGTATTTATTTTTTTTTCTCCTTGCAAAAATATTAAGGGATTGAAATAAATCTACACATCCTCTGTCATGCCATTGAGTGAGTGAAGACTACTCAAGGACTTCACCCATTCTTCTTTCAACCGAACTGGCATCAAGTGGCATTGAGGGCTGTCACATCACGGGACGTGATGACACCCATGAAGTTTGTCAACTCCCATTTTTACACTGGGTGGGGCTGTGGCTGTCTCATACTAGCGTAAGATAAAATTGCTGATTTACATTAGTGAACCTTAGTAAGCCCCTCATTTTCAGTTGCACCAAACATCCAGCCTCAGAGACTGTGTTCCAGTTTAAAACTTTCTCTCAAATGGTGCCTGGAGAGATCTTAGGAGTACTTCAGTATAAACAGCACTAGAAATAAGTCAGTTGATCAGAAAATTCCTTTTATTGCTAAAGGGATGGCTGGAGAGCAGAACTAAAAATTAATTCTGAATGGACATGGTTTATGCTTAGAATGGAGTTAGATGGTTTACATCACTGTAGTATTTTCAGAGCTTTCACAGTGTTCCATTACATCCCTCTCTCCCAGACACATCCCATCCACCTTTCTCTTTAGTATGCAAATGCACAATTAAAAGCATTCAGCTGATAGAGATGGATAAGCTAATACAGTGTGCTGCTAGCAATTTATTTTTGTTAACTGGGAGTATGTGGAAGTACCCCAAAGAGCGAAGAGATACTGGGAAGTTGTAATAGATAAGAATCTATTGACTGCCTTTATGTAGGACAATAGATCTTGTGAATATTCTGCTGCTTCTCCAGGCGGTGAGCTAGTACGGTTAACCAAAATTGTTGAGTAATTGTTCTGTGGTTGAGAACAAAATGCTGAATTAAACTGTTCCCAGCACAATAATTGTGTGATTACAGCATTTATGTTGCTGGCCAAAAGAACAGTCATTAGGTTTGGAAGACTTACCAAAACCACAGGCACAGGAAAAAAAAATATGCAAATCACATGTAAATCGTCCTCTAATACCTATAGTGGCTTAAAAACTGAACTAGGAGTATGGTATGTGTATATTCAAAGGCAGTCGAGCCAGAAAAAAATGATTGTACATTCAAGAACTACTTCAGACTAGGAAGAAAATACCCAGAGACTATTCATTTTCATTATGTACTTTTGCCCCCTCTTGTGAGATCCCGCACTTCTTATATTATGTGTGGACTCTGCTTTGTGAATGCTATTACATTTTTATGCACTGCATACCAATCAGGTATTGTCAGGGAGTCACAAGGTAGGTAGGACTCCCAAACCTGGGTCTTGGACCACTCTTATTTAAAGGGCAATCTACAGGAGAAGCAGGCAGCAAATGTTCATCTGATTGCTGTGATCCACCAGTAAAATTAAAAACTGATTTATGGTGGTAGGTGCTCTTGTGAGGTAGACAATTTCCTTCTGCATTGCATGATCTGTTTCTGGAAGGGCCAAAAAAATAATTATATTTAGTATTTCCTTCTGTTGTTGTTGTTTTTCCTCAGATTTTTAGTAATAAAGGAGGATGAGGAAGATAAGACATGAAGGAGACAGCAAATAAAAAAAAAAAGCCAAAATGTTTGGGCATTCAAAATTTTGGTGCCTAGGTCTACAGGATGTAGATAGCTGACTACCTGGCTGTACACAGAAATCAGATGATGAGATAGATGTCTTAACTTTTTCACTGTATCTGCAGTTAATTGTGCTTTAACTGTGTTGCTGTCAGCAAATCGTAGGCACAAAATGAGAGACTGTCTTCAGTCCTATTCAATACATGCTCACAAACAACACTTGTGGAAAACATTTTGGTAGCAAGGGGAAATAATCATCAGGACATGAATGGAAAAGTGGCTACATACCTATTTAAGCAGTCTTTCTTCTGCATCTTAAATCCATTTCGCTTTTTGAATTGAGCTTTTGATGGTAAAACTAAACTCTGTTGAGGAACAATTCCACTGGCAAAATGGAGAGTCAAAGACAAGTCTGAACAGCTGAAAGATTGAAAAGAGGTCTTTATTGTGCATTTCCCTAGGCAGTAATTAGAGGCTATCCAATACTAAAAA
Source organism: Picus viridis (assembly GCA_033816785.1). NCBI lineage: Eukaryota > Metazoa > Chordata > Aves > Piciformes > Picidae > Picus > Picus viridis. Next base: position 8,972,615 of record CM066568.1, read on the forward strand.
TGTGTTTTCCACAGAGGTTTCTATTAACATTTGGTCTTAGTTTTCCTGGCCATTTGTCCGTCATGTTTAAGTGCAGGCAGGGGCTTTTAAGACCATGTAGAAAGTAATAAAATAGTAATAATAATACTATCTTTGGGAAGGAGTCACATTGACTTTTTGTAGCATCTGGTGTTCTGAAACTGGTGTTGCTGGAGACCAAACATACACTAAACCATGCATCTGATTTAATAATAGTAGCACTGGGGGAAAAGAGGGGACATTCAAAAGGTTTAATCGGTGGATTTAAGTCTAAGATTTTGTGAGCAGATCCAAATCTGCAAAGCCCACATGGATCACACCATGAGGAATGTTTATTCTCCTGTACAGTGTTAAATTATGTGCAGATTTTATTAACTATATCCCTAACTTTTCAATTCAAAGAAAACAAAAGAAGATGGAGGCTTTTAGTGCAGAATTTGCTTCCTGAGTCCTTTATGTGTAGTTTTTCTCTCTCTTGCTAGATAGAATGATTTTAAGTGGATGACTTTGATAAGACTTCTGTGTTTGTTTATAATGTTGCACTGTTCAGCAGCTGAATGGGTTTTGAATTTCTGCCCACTGCGTGATAATAAATAACCCCTGTTTCTTGCCCAATGCCTACGCATTAAAATAGTTGTGTTTGTTTTAATTAATGATATTCCACTTGTCAAAGAGATCCTGAGTGAAAAATGCATTTTGAAAGCATAGGGATTTTGTTGAAAGAATACTCCTTCCTCTCTGTATAGTAATACTACCTTAAATCATATCAGGAAATTGGTACAAAACCCTTAAAAACAAAAGAAGGAATAGTTATTGTAAGGCAGAATTCTGACAATCTCCTTGTCTTCTGTGTTACCTAATTTGGGTAGCAAGGTTTCTGCATTAAGGTTTATGAAAGTAGAATTGTTTCATACCAGTTGATGAGACCTAATATTTTGCTGCAATTATGTGTAGTATCATTACAAGCAATGTGTCATGGGCGACTCAGAGTGAGTGACAGTGGAAGAGTTGAAATAGCAGGCCAGATTGTAGCACTGCTGCAGTGCAAGAGCATTAGAAGTGGGGGTGTCACTTCAGGAACAGACAACTTTTAGGGATCTGTTGCTTCCCATTACTGGTACCTACCATGCCTGCCATGGTGGGGATCAAGGAAGACTAGGATGAGAAATGGGCTTGACTTGCAAACCCTTTGCTTTCCACTGAAGCACCACAGCATACCCACTTTCTTCATATGTAATCCTCTCCTACTTTATGGGCCCACATGTCATCAAGCAGTTTTTGAACAATGGACTGAATACCACTCTTGATTCACAGCCTTTCTCCAGAGAGCCTCAAGGTCATTAATAAAATAACAAGTCCCTTAAAGAAGGCAGTCCACTGTTACTGGTTTAGGCCTTAGGTATTGGTCTGTTCATGAATTTGGACTTCACTATTGTGTCAAGAATGAGGTCATGCCACTTGCCTTCATCTATACACTGTTTTAAATACACTGCTTTCCATATTAGAACTGTTCCTGTTTCAGAAGGTAAAACATTTTATTTTTGGAACAGTAGACAGGAAGAATATTACTGCAATTTATACATCAAAATAATTAATTACTGGTGTTTGAATATGTTATGGAAAAATCAACAAGGGGGAGGAGTACTGGCTGGCCTTAACACAGATGCCTCTGAGTAACTTTAATATGACAAAAATACCAGTCAGCCTTACTTAAGTTTGATGAAATCAGCCTTGCTCTTGCCACCCCTTTCTTGATCTTTTAGGAAAAATACACTGACAAAATCTTTAGAGAGTAGATTACGTAGGAATAAAACCCACAATTAGGATATTTACCTAAGCTGCATTCTCAATTGGAAGACCATCTTGGGCACTTTTATAGCCAAGCATTTTATGGTCCTGTTTGCATTCCTTGCATGAAAACATTCCCAACAATACTTTGGTGTCAGGATGAACCCAAAGGCAGCTCCAAAGGGCTGAAGAGATACCAAGGTGGGGCATTTCTCCCCGCTCAGAGAATTTGCTGATAGAAAGGAGCTAGACTTGCTGCCTATGATCCTCTGTAGTACTACAGTTTATTTCCTTACATGAATCTATTGACTTCAACATTCACAGTTCTTGAAAAGTCAGTTTGGGATGATGGTTATTCCCTCTCTACATCCCATGAACTACTGAGCCTTACTGTGCAAGCTCTTACGGCCTACCCATTGATGTTAACATTTGCAAAGTCAAACTTGTATATGTCTTTAAAAACCTTGTGCTTTTACAGGACAAATAATCTAGATTATGTGTGCCTCTTTGGGCTGTTACACCTGTCACTCTCTTTTTAAAAGCCTCAAGTAGAAACAGTCCTCACCTAACACAGAGCTGACACAAGCTGTTTTATTTACTCTTGCCTGCTTCCTCAGCTGCAGTATTTTATACTGGACCTTCTTTCCAGAGTTCTTCTAACAGCAGTCCATGACACTGTTGTGCAAAAGCTTTTTAATCAGGTAAAATGTGGGCATTGGGATTAGCAGAGAATTAACTTGGAGAAGGGAGAGAGCTGGGTTAGCACGCAAGCATAAAACCCAAGCACTTCAGTCTCGCTGAACACAATGTGGAAAATCAGAAGGAAGAAAAGTATGTGTATGACTTCTGGAAGGCTGATATGAGCAATGACAAGGAAAGGAGGTGGTGGAGTCACCATCATTGGAGGCATTCAGGAGGAGACTTGATGGGGTGCTTGGTGCCATGGTTTAGTTGTTTAGGTGGGTTGGATTGGTTGATAGGTTGGACGCGATGATCTTGAAGGTCTCTTCCAACCTGGTCTATTCTATTCTATTCTATTCTATTCTCTTGATTCTTTATGGCATGTACAAAACCCCTATAGATCATTATAATGGAATAACTGAGCTAATATACACTAGATCAGCTAACTGCAGAAAACAGTACACATGTGCAGCTTGAGAAATTACCCTACATGTGGTCTTCTGAAACAAATCAGGAAATCTCACACCTGTTTGTCTTTTCCCTGGCAAATGTTTCATTGAATAGCTCACTGCTAGAGCAATCAGCGTTGGTCCAGACTTCATTGGGAAAAGCATTAACTAAGCATCTGGAAAGCGTATGCTGCATCATACACTGTGAGGTAACATCAGTCATTAATATAAGTTCATAGATTTTCCAGTTTGAAGGGAGTGACTTTGCAGATTAACTCTTGCTATGTGACAGTTATACTTAGGAGGAAGTTGCTATTAGCCAGCAAAAACATAAATAGAGGACACTATACCATGCAAAGCAGCAATTTTGACAGATGAAAGTCTGTGGCAGGTTTCTATTATGTGTGGAATGGTTCGGGTTGGAAAGGACCTCCAAGGTCATCTGGGGCAAGCTGCCTGCAGATCCTCCACTAGATCAGGTTGCTCAGAGCTTTGTGGAGCCTGACCTTGAGTATCTCCAGGGATGGTGCCTCAACTCCCTCCCTGGGCAACCTGTTGCAGTGTTCCACCACCCTTATGGTACAGAACTTGTTCCTAACATCCAATCTGAATCTGCTTTTCTCTCATTTCAAACCATTTATCCTCATCCTGTCACTGCAGGCCTCTTGAAATAGCCTCTCTGCTGCCTTCTTGTAGGCCACCTTCAGGTACTGGAAGGGCCACCGTTAGGTCTCCCCAGAGACTTCTCTACTCCAGGCTGAACAAGCCCACCTCCCTCATCCTGTCCTTGTAGAATTGTTCTAGCCCCCTGCTTGTCTTTGTGGCTCTCCTCTAGACCTGATGGTCCCTGTCATAGTCCTGGCATATTCTTCTAGGAAGGGTGCTAACATTTGAACAGGGTACCTGGGAGCTATGTCAGGAGAAACAGTGTTTTCGTGAATATTAGGTAAGGCAAAATAAGGCCATTTGCACCAAACAGTGGTCATCATAACTCAAAAGCTGATTTTGTGTCCTTGCTGACTTTAACCTCAAATGGCTCAATCAACCAGGCGATGGATCTTTTCTTCGATAAAAAGGAAAGGGCAAATTTGAGTGCAGCGCTTGAACTTGGATCAGAAAGGGTTCTTTTGAGAGCACACTTCAGTCTTCCAGTGTAGCTGTTACCTGAATCACAGCAGCTTGCTCTGGAAGTCTGGGTTTTGCCAGAGAACCCCACACACTGAGGTGTTGTATAGTCTGGAGCAGCCATTCCTGCATAAACTCTTAGGCTTTTGACTTAAAGCAATTGCATATTAGAATGAACTCAAGTTTCTATTCTTTTTATTTCAGGTGGCCTCTTCCTTTTCAGTTAGACTATTTGTTCTCATGCCTTTGTGGAAGAATTACCCTGCAGATACCTTGCTTGCTAAGTGGCACAAGCATGTATACTCTTGGGGAAAAAAGTCATCTTACTACTTTTCTCTCCTCTGAATGTATTTTTTCTGCACCAGATCAAATATAAAAGAAGTGTTCCTAAAGTTCTCTGTTTTAGTTACATAAATGAATAAATAATACTACTTTTTACTTTGACTGTATCCAAGAGACATTCCTTAATGCAAAAGGTTCTTTTGCCTTATGTCCTTCAAAGTGCTGCTGGAGGTGTTTGTCACTCACCAGTGTGTTTTGTTGTGTAATATGAATTGGAAGAGGCAATCCATAGGAAGCTTCTTAACATGGAAACAGCTACTGGCAGTTCAACACACTGTTCTGCACTTCAGTTAAAAAGGCTGAGCATGTGTTCTTTAAGTAGTACTGCAGACATCACAATGAGATGAATTTGAGGTGGATGCTGGTAGTGACGCCTAGATTGTTTTGCAGGACTGAGCAAAGACAGAAAGTTTCTGGCCTGAAAAGCTTTGCTTTTTTGACATCACAGAATCACAGAACCGACCAGGTTGGAAAAGACCTCCAAGATCATCAAGTCCAACCTATTACCTAATACCACCTGACAACTAAACCATGGCTCCAAGTCCAATCTTTTTGTGAACACCTACAGGGATGGTGACTCCACCACCTCCCTGGGCAGCACATTCCAATGGCCAATCACTCTCTCAGTGAACAACTTTCTCCTCACCTCAAGCCTAAACTTCCCCTGGCACAGCTTTAGACTGTGTCCTCTTGTTCCACCACTGGTTGCCTGGGAAAAGAGACCAAGTCCCACATGTCTACAACTTCCTTTCAGGTAGTTGTGGAGCTTCCTTCCAGGTAATTGTGGAGAGCAATAAGGTCTCCCCTGAGCCTCCTCTTCTCCAGGCTAAATAACCCCAGTTCCCTCAACCTCTCCTCATGTTTATGTAGCTCTCTGAGATGCAGTTCAGTTGTCCTGAAAGTTAGTTCCTTTTGTCGTCTGTGAGGCAAGTTGCATACATACCAACTATTACCTGTTAAGGATTGTCTTAATATTCCCTGAAACTGATAGGGTTTTTTTCACATTATCACTCCAGATAGTGATAATGTGAGAAAAAAAACACACAACAATTCCACTCTCTGCTAGTGGAATTGTTATAGGAGGTGAGGGATGGTAGGGTCTACCTAAAGAGCCTTTTTTATTCTTAGAAGATTTCCACTAATAGAGCAGGCTTTTCGACAATAAGTGTCACTGTTTGCAAGCAATCATAAACAGTGAGGTGCTCTTATTGAGTGAACTAAGTACTGGTATGAATTATGTAAGCCTCTTATGGAACAAAGGGAAGAACAATATTCATCCACTACAGAAGAATTTTCAGGTAGAGATTAGGCAAAAAAACCCTTCACAAAATCCTTTCTCAGGATCCCCTACACTAGTATGTCTGGCAGAGGAGTGAGTTGCTCCTCAGTTGTAAAAGCAAAGCATTAGGTCAGGTGTGCTGCCCATCTCATCAGTGTCTTCCTCTGCATCTCTGCATCCACCTTCTTTTTTGTGTGTTAAGCACCCCATGAAAACCACCTCAAACTCAGGAGAATTGCCCACATAGGTGGGGCTCCTAGCGGTAGAGATTTAGGATAGGCTTATGTCAATCTACAGAACTGATGTAGGGAAGAGAATGAGAAGAACAACATTTTCTTTTCTTATTTTAAACGTCACTGGAAGGGAAAATAGCAGATTGTAGCTATATGAGGACATATATTTTTATTTCCCCTAAGACAGATGTGGGGGGTGTGAGGGAGAGGGAAAGAGATGGCCAACACATATGCTAATTAAAGAATCCGGTCCTTCAGCATAGCATGCACCACCATGAGCCAAGTGTTTCTGGAGGAAGGGGGACCAATGCAATTAAACATGACATCTTTGAAGGACAGATTTATGTTACTGCATGTTAAATGCACATTACATCCTTTCATATACAGTAGAAGAGATGCTTAACTTACAAACAAGTCTCAGGCAAGAAGGTATTCATACAAGACTTTGAAGTCAATAGATGGAATCATTAATGTGCATCCACTGTTCTAGGAGTATACATTCTGAACTTCTTTGAGGCAGCTGAGAAAAATGAAAAGAAAAATTAGCCACACTTCTACATGAAGAAGCCATTAAGAGATCATTTCACCAAAGATGCTCATACAGGTCTTGAAGAGCATCTTCTAAACAGCGGGAGAGTAAAGTATTGCCCAGAGTTTTGTCAATTTGTGGAGAAGAAAGTGCTGCTGTTAGCAGCTGTTCTTACTCACACTGAGTAATTTGTTACTCTATCACCAGTCTCACCAAAACGGATAGAATTGCTTCTGAAGACCTCAAAGTGTGTAGATGAGCAGTATCCACACCCCACACCCCCCAGTGGAAAGTATTATATATGGAAACATATTGAGATGTTCACCTTGGAGAGAGGAAGGTTTATATAAAAGTTTATGCTAATAAGCGTGTAAGGAACAACTGCAGAAATGGAATTGATGGAAGTGTATAAAGATAAAATCAGTGGAAGCTGCTATGTAAGTGGCTTAGATTTGTTGAAAATATGAGTTTATTTTAATTGAGAAATGTAAGCCTGCTAGATTAAGCAAGAGTCACCTAAGGAGCAAAATGGTGAACTTCTCATTAAAGACTCTGTCAGGATGCATGAGCATAAAGGAGCAAAATAAGGTCCTGATTCTGGTATTTCCTAAGTCCTGAATGCCTAACTTTGCAACTTAATGTTTCCTTGAACTATTTTATCTTTGTAGCCAAGGTGCACATGACATTTCACAGAAAATAGAACTGTAGTTGTCAGGCTTTAGCTATCTAAATTTATGAAAGTCACAGCAGAAGCTAGTAACAAAGAGTAGGGGTAACTGTTAAAAACATCCTGCTTAGCTCTTAGGTAGCTGTGGTAACCACAGTATGTTCCTAAAAGTAGATAGGAGCCTAGAATTTAGGTGTAAATACTACAGTTATAATGCAGTTGGGAATGCTGGGAATCTAGCTGTGGCTGCTCCTAATGCATTGTCTTCGTGTGGTGGGATTTGGTATGGTCAAGTCATAACGGATGTGTGCAGTTTTGTGAAGATAATGGCTTAGGCTTCAACAGCTTGAATCAGTTCCAAGTTTCTTTTGATAAGGAGAAGTCATTTAAGGGAAGATTTTCTGAAGGCACTGGAACATATAGAGATACAGTGAGGCACTTTGCAAGACGAAAAATCTCTATGCATAACTGAATGCCTCAGTTTCCTAATTGGACAGTAGATACTACTTGTCATGTGCTCATATTCATTGATAAGGTCTTCAGGGCTAGTTCACCATTTTTGGGTTTTCAGTGACTAGTATGAAGAGTCCCTGATTTTGATTTAGGCTCTAGGTTAAACTATGTTGCAATTTCTACCACTTCTAAAATAGTTTGCTAATACAGAAGATGTCTTACTGTCCTCATGCATTAGAGAACCTCTGCTTTCTTGCATTGTTTGAAGTCTTGTGTATCTGCTTCCTCAGGAGAAGTTATTTCTCATAAAGTAAATGTCAAGTGGTATGGTTTGTGTCTTTTATTGCAGCATAGGCTTCCCCTCTTTCCCCACATTACGTGTCAGAAATAGGTGAATGAAAGCAGGAATTCCTTGAATAGTGAACTGATTGTGCAGACTGTGAAGACTTTCATGACATTTGGGTCATTTCCTTGTTATTCTATGTATGTCATATGCCTTTTCTGTGCATACCATGCCTCGACAGTCTGTCATACAGCAGAGGAGCACTTCTGGTTAATCTGATACATGGCAATGGCATTCAAATTAAAAGAAAGATCGGGGGACTGTGTGATCGGTCAACAAAGTGGCAATAGTATGTATAGCAGAAAAAAAGGTACTTGGAAAGTTGTGTCTGTGTCATCCACACTAACATCGCAGAGTAGATAAGAAGTTACAAGGTTACATTTTAGCCCATTAAACCCATTCAGAATTTTTTGAGGATTTAAACCACAATCTTCACCTTTAGGAAATTACAGTTTAGAAGAGGTAATCACATGGAGGGACTGGAAAGTGGCGAAACGTGACAGCTATGTATTCCTTGTTATGGACATATATGTGTTTATCAGCAGAAGAAACTGAAGTGCCTGAACGATAACACTGATTTGCAGTCCATTATGTTCAAATTGGAAATGCAGAATCAAGGGGTTCCTGTCAAGAAAACATTGGAATGTATGTAAGCTGTATAACAAAAAACATTTGTGAGGGATGTAACTGAAGTAGTAATAGCTAAAAAAAAAAGGAAGAGGAAAATACCCTTCATGTAAAACTCAGGAGGAGTTCTGTGCCACTTGAAACAGTTGTATCCTAGCAATTCTAGGTAATAATAATAAACATAGAGAAAGTTAAGATGTAGTAGCCAAAGTGAGCTATAAAAATCAAAGGTCTATAATTTGTACTGTGTTGTGTCAAGTAATCAGATTAAAATAAACTAATGTTTGCACTTACTTGTATTTGGGAGAAAATGAAGTGTGGCTGTTTGAGTGGTGCTACATACATTCCATCCTGGAATGAAAATCACATTGTTTTGACTGCGTTATTTCTGTAGCCATGCAAACCATCCTCATCACTCTATAGTTCTTACCTCCTTAACACAACCAGGGTTGTGTCACTTGAAATTAGTGGGTATAAGGCCCCTTGGAGAGATAAAGAGGAGCAGTGATTTGAAAAAGTGAACTGCAGCAGTCAGAGTTAAGAGGAAAGGGCATTTTCCTGGTAAATGTTTTCCTAAATGGGAATTTTTCAGTGTGGTGTTTTGCTCGTGTATTTGGCAGTCACTTGGAATCAAGTGCAGACTTGTGCTACATTGTGGGCTTGGCAATGACAATTTGTGTGTGTGTGGTGCTTTAGTTATATTAGCCCTGGAGGCAGAGTTAACACTTGCAGTGGGACAAGAGTATTTGCAGTCATCAGAGAACTTTGTAGTCAGCTTCAATAACATCACTCCATTTTTTTTTTTTTTTTTTTTTTTTTGGCAGCAAAGCTCTTAGTAGAACCATCTGTCTTTCTATTAGTGTTTTTGAGTCCTGTTTTGAAGCTTCTTTGCTTGGCAAAGTCACTTTCATCCTTGGAAACCATTTAAAAAAAAAAAAAAAAGAAAGTTCTATGGCTTTTTGCCGAAGAAGAGTACTATGCAAAAATTCCACATGGCTGTTCATTTTTGTTCTGAAAGAATACAGTTACTTTGTCTTTGTCTTTCAGACAAAAAAATCCCCAACAAGGCAACCCCCCTAAAAAACCCCAACCCCAGACAAAACAAACACGAAGCATGAAGAAAAGCAGACATTGGGCAATTCTAGGGTGACTGAGTGAGGATAGAGAAGAGATCATGTTTTGTACTGTTTTTTTCCCCAGCAATACAGTTAAAAGTACACAACTTCTATTTAACAGAATCTGGGTTAGTGTTAATGCCTACAGCTACTCTAGCTTCAGTCCCAGACTTAATCTCCAAGCACAAGAATTTCCTTCAGCAGCACTCCTGAACTCCGTTCTTGCAAATTGTTTCAGAATATAAAGATGCAGTCAGCATGCACAGGTGTTGACAGGTCCTGTCATAAATGAAGGGGTTACCTTCCTCAGCGTTGTATCACTCTTTTGCCTTGTAACAGTGCTGGGTGAACCAAGACATCTCCTGGATCTTCAGCAGATTAAATTATAATAAGATTGAGGCAAGATGCTGTAGTCCAAACTCTGGCAACCAAGGAGCTGGCACAGCTTTTGCCGCTTTCACTATGCAGACAACAATGGAGTACCACCTTCTTACACTGCTGGCCAAAAAGATGTTGCTGATCAACACCCTAATTCTCCTTATTTCTTAAGGCTACAGGCCACAAACTAAATTTTAGTCATTGACAATGTACCTGTACCTCCAATGCTCTAGTTTTACAGTGCCATTAAATATCTAGACAACCTCTCTTAAAAAATGTGTCGGTCTCCCTTGCTGAGTGATCTGGCCAGGATGGTGGAGTTTTTTAATTAAACCCAGCCATTTCTGATCTTAAGATAACAAACGTTTTGTTTCTCATCTGTGTGAAATATAAATACTATGTCCATTTCTAGCAGCTAAGAAGTCTGACAGAACTGGGTAAAAGTAATAGTATTAGATGTCATGCCATGGCCAACTTCCAGTTTTGATGACTAATTTCTGCATGTCTTAAGTCCCCTGCAGTATCCACTTAGAACATAATATTTTCCATTTCCTGACTTGCATGGTTGTGTACAGTTGCTGTGCAAAGTTGAACAGCTAATGCTTCAAACATAGCTGTGTTTTATTTGTGGATAAAGTCTCGGCCTTTTTTCTTACCATCTCAAAGACTTTATTTTTTCACATGTACAAATAAGTGCATGTATATGGGCAGAAAAAATAGTGCTGACTGTGCCGTATGCTGCTTAAGTACATATTTGTACTTCTCTGTGTGTGGATCTTTGTGTTTGGGCTCAGGCAGGGTGCAAGCTACTGAGACAGAGATACTGTTACACAGTGCAATAAGAGACGAAAACCCCATCCTGCAGTCAGAGAGAAGTAAAGCATTATGGGCTGTGGGGGGGTAGTTAATTTTGATACAGGTCTGCATTATGGGATGTTTTGATTTATTTTGGCTTAATGTAATTCGTACAAAGTGCCTTGGTTATTAAGATGAGGCTGATGGGCGCTGCTGGAACACCCCATTATGGAGGCGCATATTCAAACCTGACCTCTCAGATCAGAAGCAAGAGAAAGCATGTAAGCAGACATTTTCTTCAGGAAAAGTTCCCCCTTTGATTTTCCCTCTCTTGTTCAGCAGGTCCAAGGTCAGCTGCCTCCATTAATGATTCCCGTATTCCCTCCAGACCAACGAACCCTAGCAGCAGCTGCACAGCAAGGATTCCTTCTTCCTCCTGGTTTCAGCTACAAAGCGGGATGCAGTAAGTCCTGTAGAGTTTTTTCATCTGGAAATGGGCATAGGACACAATTCCATGCCAATGTCTATAAAAGTATCACCTCGCTAGCCTGGTCGGCAAAGCCATCAACTGGCGTAGATGAGTGAGAACTTTATTAGTCGCTATCATATGAGAAAAGGTTGTCAGAGGTGAGGTGTTTCACCATAAGAGCAACACGTGACGCAGGACAAGCAGACTCGTGCCCCTTTTTTCTGGCAGATCTCTCTGGTGAGTGAACATGCCCATGACCACGCATAGGCACATACATCTGAAGAGAGCTGTTTGAAACTTCCCAATAAATTTCAGCAGTGCTGTAAGAAAATAGGGTTTGTTTTCCTCAAGCAGCCTGCTTACTATTTGTGAACTGAGGGCCTATTCTAGTCTGTTTTTTCACACTCAGCTCACATTAGTCTCAACAGGGGTTCTACACAGAGGTCAAAGATAGCATATGTCTTTCAGTTTGATGGACTAACACAAACTATGAGTATATTTATGACAGGCTAACAGTGAAAAAGATAACATCTACTTTTTAAAATCCTTGAAGGATCTGTATTGTTCTCTACCTTCCCCAGATTATTTTATTTCTATTTTATTTAAGCATTCATGTTCCTGTCAACAGAATGATAATAACCACAAGTTAAAGAATAATTGAGGCTTTCCATTTCCATGAGCAGCCCTAGCTAGAGCGTGAATTTCATGGACTTGTTTCCATGCATTTGTGCTTGTGTAACTCTTCTGACATCACTTTTCTACAGAGTGTGTTCTACCATTCTCTGCCTATAGCATGAGTGTTTTGCATCATTAGGTCCATGTCAGTATATCCATCTGTATCATTGAATAACTTAGGAATTCATCAGTTGTTTTGAGTTACTCAGCACTTGCCACTGCAGCAGTTATGTAAAAGTAGAACATAAAAGGATTCCTCTGGTGAAATTGGCTTAGCCCACAATTTTGGATTTCTTTAGTACTGTAGATATAGTACTTGAATATGAACTTACATTTTTTTTGGCCAGTGATCCCTTTTCAGAGTATTTTACAGACTGGGACCACTGCTGAAAACTGTTGTTCAAAACACTTCATGTCCCTCAGCAGCTGCAATGCTAAAGCACAGGCTCATTAATTTCTTCCAGTGATGTCACAGTCTCTCAAATGGGAGAAGTAGTGATTCACATTACAGAATGTTTAACCAAAAGCCACACTGAATATGGATGCTGCCATAACTCTAGGCCTGGAAAAGGTCAGGAAAGCACCCCATTCGATGTGTCTGGTAGGTTAAATTAATTCCATGTTAATGAAGTCTGATTTGGATTTCACGTTGGGTTGTACCCTTCTTTTTATTGCATGTGCATTAACTGTAAGGCAGTCCCATAGTTCCTCACATTCACGAAGTACATAGGACATTGCGTGTTTGTGTAACCTTGAAAATGAAGAAAGAGCAAAGTTGCTGCTGCTCCTGGCAGTAAGGCTTGGAATTAACAACATGCCAAGGTCTAGGACTGAGCAGAAGCCAGTGGAAAAAGACAGCTCTGTGTTTGGTGATTCCCTGGCATGTTTGACTGAGAAGCTGAAGAAAAGTGATAAGTAGTCCAAAGGATGTTTTTCTTTTCACTCACAGTTTAGTGTAAACAAAAAAAGCATATATGGATTTAGCTACACCTAGAAAGCTTGTAGCAGTGAAAGACATTGCTGCCTTAAAACTGTGACATGTTCACATCAAGTAGTGTTTTTGACAGGCCATTGAACCATATTTCTTTCACTTTTCTGCTTGCCCTTCTGTGTATCAGCCCTCTTGGCAAAGATGTGGTAGATTGTAAACGAGGGAGCTTTGGCTAATATTTTCTAAAGCACCTGAGTATTTTGGGAAACTAAATCTTTGAAGAGTGGCAAAAGCACTAGGATCTAAATCCAAGGGACCTTTAGCTAATGTAAACTTTAATACAGTCACCTATTCTAGTTTGAAGTGAGCTAGAGTGGATACCAGTATAGCACTGCAACACAGAACATAGAGCAGATTAATTTGCTCAGCTTCTCGGCACATTAAATGCCTACTTTTCACTGAGTTTGCTTTTGGATGCAAGGTCTTCCTATGAGCTTCTGAAGACTCCACTAGCAGTACCTTTACCTGACTGCCATGATATGTTTTAATTTTGGCTTATGTACCTACAAAAATGGAACCTCACTTCCACATCTTCCTGGTACTTTTGGAAAACCTGCCCTTTTTTCCTGGACTGACAGGTTTGGAGAACTATTTCTGGTGGCTAATTGGCAGAAATTCTCCAGTGATGATTTTGCTTTTTACTGGTATTAATGACCTGCACGTGGGAATGATAAAAAGCTCCATGGGACAATTCAGTACTAAAGAACTATGAAAATGTCCATGTACTGTTTCCTAATAAAAGGGTGATCTGAAAATTTAAGGGAGGGAGAAGAAGGAACTGTTGTGTCAGAAAATATTGTCATGACTAGTTAATGATACCGAGTACCTTGTTTATGGATATCTGACTGGGGACACCTTCAAAGGGACATTTATACTGATACGTGCTTTGCCTCTTTGAAAAGTCAGATCTCCGAAAGAGTATCTGAAAATCAGCAGTGCATCATCTAAGGCCATGCAGATGTGTAGTCAGTTCTGCTCACCTTGGTCACACCTGATGACTGGCTTACTGCCAGCTCCCTCTTGTCAATAGGCTAAATTGAGAAGTGAGAGGACTGTCTGAAGTTGCTCCTCACTGTGCCTCTAACTCCTAGCATACAGGCCAGTGCTCTTGGTTAAGCAGTCCTGACCTGCTTCTGTCCAGGCTGGGATAGCAAGGAATTTCTTCTAAAATGGCTTGAACTGAGCTGGCTCATTTTGGTGAAAACATTTTGGGAACTGGTTAAACAAGAGTTTGGTCACAGTCATAACCTTGGCAAGGGGCTGTGATTGGAGGTGGTGCACAGCTGCAGCTGAAAGAGAATATGTCATGAAGCCATGACATCAGTGAAGAAGTGAGGAATACCTCGTTATGCTGCTATTGTTCTTTCATTTCGTTTGATGGTGAAACTGAACTAACTTACTCAGTGCTTTCTAGTTCACCTGTTCATGTTAGAGCAACAGAGGGTCCAATATAGTTTCCAAGAGTCTGTGTAGTAGGGTTCTTCAGACAGTGCTTCCCAAAGGGCCAATGACTTTTCCAGAGATTGTGGAAATGAAGAGTACTCTTTTCTCTACACATACTTCCTTTTCTGAGGATTTGACTGAAGATAGCACAAAAATTGCCTTAACAGTTAATAGCAGGGGTCTGTTTAGATTCCTCTCATGACAAATACCTAAAGAAGCAAAGAAGAACAGGGCAAGTGTATACTAATAATACCTTAACCCCCTGTACTTTGGCCACATTCCAATGACAGGGGACTTGAGGACCTTCTGACCCAGTGGTCAGCATCACTGTCAGAGAGCTATTCTGTCTGTTATTGACTAGAAGGAGGTTTGCCTGCTTGGGTTTGTACCTGATTAGAAACAATCTATATGGCTGAAATGCTCAGAAGAGTACAACAGTATCAATCTTTAATATGTGCAGAGCAAATGATTCACTTCTTCAAATACTTTGCAAAATTGGGTAAATGCAGGGCAGAAAGAGGTAAATGTCTTCTCCATGTTTTCATGACAGGTCATGGTCTTTGACTTCCAATTCAGTGTAGTAAATTTCCTTTTCTTTCTTTTTCTCCATAGCAAGTCTCATGCTTGGGGATGGCTTGATTTTTCATTTTGTTTTGTTTTTTAAACAGATGGTTTGCATTACATAAGGGACAATTTACACAAGTTGACACTTCCCCTTTTTTCTCTATGGCGTATTGTGTGGTGGTAAAGTTGGCAGAGAAAAAGGGAAGAACTTCTATTAAGATTACATTTCTATTTAAGAAAAAGATTCATACTGATTTTTAACCTCCATACCTAGATATAATTGTACAGTGTGTAAAATATTTAATATTATTATTTACAACCAAAGCTTTTTTTTTTTATATGAGAAAAATAAGTTGGCAGTATGTGAAGGACTCAGTTGTCCACGATTAGCAACAAAAATACCAACTACCTAGCTGTTTGCTGCAGACCTGCTTGTCCATTCTCTGTGTGCTATTTGGAATTTACGTATTTCAATTTTTATGCAAACCCCTTTATTTGTGTTTTATTATATACATAATATGTAATGTTTCATAGAACCATAGAATTGTTTTGGTTGGAAAAGACCTCTAAGGTCATCAAGTCCAACCATCAAACTAACACTGCCATGGCCATTAACCGTGTCCTGAAGTGCCACATGCATTGGTTTCTTGAACCAATTCAAGGGAGGGTGACTCTGCCACCTCCTTGGGCAGCCTGTTCCAGTGCCTGACCACTCTTTCAGGAAAGAATCTGTCATAATATCCAACCTAAACCTGGCACAATTTCAGGCCATTTTTTTCTCATTCTATCACCTGAAACTAAGGCAAGGACACCGACCCCCACCTCACTACACCCCCCTTCAGGGGGTTGTAGAGAGCAATAAGGTCTCCCCCTCAGCCTCCTCTTCTCCAGAATAAACAATCCCAGATCCCTCAGCTGCTCCTCATAAGATTTTTTCTCTAGACCCTTCACCAGCTTTTTGTGTTTCTTGTAGTGAGGGGC
Organism: Picus viridis; assembly: GCA_033816785.1. Taxonomy (NCBI): domain Eukaryota; kingdom Metazoa; phylum Chordata; class Aves; order Piciformes; family Picidae; genus Picus; species Picus viridis. The sequence goes on from CM066568.1 coordinate 8,988,560, forward strand.
CCAAAACGTTATTCAAGGTGTGGCCTCACTAGTGCCAAGTACAGGGGCATGATCACTTCCTTACTGCTGCTGGCCATACTCTTGCTGATCCAGGCCAGGTTGCTGTTGGACTTCTTGGCCAGCTGGGCACACTGCTGGCTCATGTTCAGACAGCTGTCAGTCAACACCCCCAGGTCATTTTCTGCCAGGCTGTTTTCCAGCCACACTTCCCCAAACCTGAAGTCTTCATGGGGTCATTGTGACCCAAGTGCAACACCTGGCACTTGGCTTTGTTAAACTTTATACAACTGACCCTGGCCTGTTGACCCAGCATATCCAGGTCCCTCTGCAGAGCCTTCCTACCCTCAAGCAGATCAGTGCTCCCACCCAATGTAGTATCATCTGCAAACTTACTGAAGGTGCACTCAATTCCTTCATCCAGATCATTGATAAAGATGTTAAAGAAAATGGCCCCAAAACTGAGCCCTGGGGAATACCACCTGTGACCAGCTCCCAACTGGCTTTAACTCCATTCACCACCACTCCTTGAGCCTGGCCATCCAGCTGGTTCTTTACACAGCAAATTGGCCGCTCATCCAAGCCATAAGCAGCCAGTTTCACCAGGAGGATGCTGGAGAACGCAATGTACAATGCAAATCTCTTTATAAAGAGTTGCTGTTTCAAAGTGGGGTGTTAACTAAGTTAGTGGTCTGTGGTGTGAGCAGATGTTTGGGGTTAACACCAGTATCCCAAGTGTCTGAATTGGTTTTAGCAACAGGTGATCACCTTCCATTTCAGCTGATGTTGAAACCAAGCAGAGCCCTATTACTTTACTTCCCAAGCTGTGGAAAATCTCCCCCCCCCCCCCCATTTAGGCTGTATGGATTGAACCAGGTCATTTAACCCTTCTCCTTTTAGTCTCAGCCAGCGTTCCTTTACTTGTATCATTTGTTACTGCTGCTATTATTAGTTCAGCTTCTCTTGTGATACTCACTGGGTAATATACATGACTCCTAATCATTTTAGCAATGGTGTCTGAAATGTCAGCTCTGCTGAGGTCTGAGGAGCTGCTGCTGTTGACTTTGCTGAAGTCATGTTGCATGCCAGGTGATACAGATCTGCAAGGTCCACTCTTAGAAATGATTAGACTTTATTTGGAGCTGATTAATATTTGTGGAATGCTTTGAAAGTATAAAAACAGTGGAAATAATGGAAGTTTTGTATTGTTCCCTTTAAAAAGTGCATAGTTCTGTCTTAGAGGAGGCTGCTCTTCCATTATAGGTAGTGTGATCCTTCTATTAATGTACATATATAGAGATTTGTACGTGGAATATTAAGGCATGATTGTCTCTTTTTTGTAAGGGATGATAAAGGAAAAGAAGTAAAGATTTGGGAAAGCAAGAGAGGCTGCTTCTGGGGACATTATTACAGAAAAGGCAGAAGGGATTGGCCTGAGAACAGTGGTAGATAGAGTGTCCTTCAACAAATACAGAGAGCAGAATACATTGAGGCAGAATGATTCCCTGTGCTGCTTCTGTGGTTGCAGTCAGCAGGAACACCTCCACCTAGATCAGGCTACCCAAGGCTACATTGAGTCTCATCTTGAATGTCTCCAGAGCCTCAACCGTGTGGGCAGCCTGTTCCAGTATTTCACCACTCTCAATTGTACAGGACTTGCTCCTTATCTCCAAAGCAGATCTACCTTGCTCCACTTTGAAACTGTTTTCCCTTGTCTCATTGCTACAAGCCCTTCTAAACAGTCCCACCCCAGCATTCCTGTAGGTCCCCTTCAGATGTTGAAATGTAGCCCTAGGGTCTCCCCAGAGCCACCTTCTCTCCAGGTTGAACAGACCCACTTCTATCAGCCTGTCTTCACAGGAGAGGTTTTCCAGCCCTCTGATCATCTTGGCCCTCCTCTAGACCTGCTCCAGTAGGTCCATGTCATCTTGGGGGCCCCAAAGCTGGACACAGTGCTCCAGGTGAGGTCTAACCAGAGCAGAGTGGGGGAATCACTTCTCTCAACCTGCTGACCACACTTCTTTTGTCAGGAGAGCTTCTAGTTAGCAGTCTGTTTCCTCGTACTTACATTATTTTTATGGAAATATGCCATATTTTGGAAACAAGAATTGTTTTTCTTTGCCCATTCCTCCTCTCCCCTGTGGATAATTTGTTGTAACAAATCATATTGTGTTCCCAGTCAGATGTCATCAACACGAGGTTTTCTGAAAGTGCTTTAATCACTATTTCAACCATATCCAATTAGGGGAGGGAAATCTGACTATACAATAGATACATTGTATGTGTCTTACATAGCAGCACAGTGCTGCTGGAAGTCTTCTAAATAAAATAATGCACACAAAGTTATTGATGAAATCTCTAATTCTGGCAAAAATGTGAGCTGAACAAACCAAGCCTATTAAAATTAAAATATGCTGAATTTACTGTTCATCTGTACTCTGAACAATAATTCCTGATGTCCGAGGAAAATGAATCTCTCAGTTAATTGGTTCCTCATCCAGTACAATAAAATTAATGTTGAGGAGTTAAATACCATAAACTTCCTCAGGGAAACTTGCTGATGTATCTCTGTTTTTTTTCGTCAGTCACATGTTTCATTGTTTCATGGAGCATCATGTGGACTGTCTTCTAATTTTTCTTGTGCTCTGTGTCCATGTGTCTGGCTTCTAAAGAGACCGAGCGCTAAGTTTTGCTTCGACTGTGTCAGCTGACGTACAGGTCATTGACAATCACTGAGTCACCCCAAAAAATTGAAAAAAATTAAACTGACATTGCTGTGCTTTTATCAGAATGGCAAAAATAGGAACCATGTGTTGTGAGGACCACATACTGCAGCTCCTTTATAAAGATGCTAGTCATCTTTCAGGGCTACTGTTTATGCCTGGGAAAAGAATGAGCATATGACTAACCCTCATGTTCACCCTCAGGATAAGAAAAGAGTAATAGCATTGTGGATAGAAACAGCAAGAGGGAGGAATTTTTGGTAACAACTTTGCCTTTTAACATACATGAGAATGTGTCACTTCTAAAATGCTGCAAATGCAATGGAAGTCATCAAGACTGCAAAAAAACAACACCACAACTCAAGACTATTTCTAACTGAAAGACTCCAATAGCCCCCTGATCTATGTGTGGTTTCTCACAATAATGCTAATAAAACCAAAATAGCCAAGCAAAACAACGAGGTCCTGTGAAAATAGACTGATAGTTTCAGCTCAGATTCTAGGCCATGAAAGATGTCTGGTGCTAGGGCACTATTAGCCATAAGTGGGCAACCAAACAAAAGTCCTAATGTGAAATTCCTGAGCGTGTACAAACCTGTGTGGAAGCACATTGGCTTTCCTTTTGGATCAACTGTTACCTATTCAACAGGGGTGCGCTTAAAGAATTAAAAACAGGCACACTGGAAATCATAGGACTGTTCTGGTTGGAAGGAATCTCAGAAGGTCTGAGATAGTCTCAGAGGTGGTGTGAGACCTCTTCCTGCAAGCAGAGTCATGTAGAAGATAAGACCGGGTTACTCAGGGCTTTATTCACTCCGGGCTTGAAAACCTCCAAGGACAGGGTTTTTTCCATGGACAGAGACAGCAAAACAGCTGTTTTGACAGTCTATTTCAACATCTGGCTGCCCTCATGGGGAAAATCTGATCCTCTCTTGTTTTGCTTTATGTCCACTGTCTCTTGCCCTCCAACAATATGCTACCAGGGAGGAACCTGGATCTGTCTTGTTGATCACCTCCCCATTGGGATTAGAAGGTTGCTTTTTAATTTCTCCATAGCCATCCCTTTAGTAGACTGAATTTTTCCTCTAAAATACAAAATAGGCCAATCCCTCGTGGGTAGCACTTGGTAAATGCTGTCTGGAACTATCCTCAAAGAGAATTAGGGAACCAGTTTGGATTTCTTTTTTGAAGCCATAGGTGGTATCTTCTTCATGCTCTCCTTCTTACTTATCTAAATTCCTAATGCCTAGAGCCAGAAGTCAAGGAGCACTGCTCATGTCTTTCATAGCCTCCCATTACTGTTACTGCTTGTGCACCATCACACACCAAAAATGAAAGGAAAATTGTGATGATGATGATGATGAGAATGAATGAGTGGTGGGAAGAGATGCAGTGGCTTGCCTGTCAGTTAGCCATCAGCTGTGATTATTCATTATAAATATAATTCAGTAATAAATTGAGTGTAAAATTACTGTGGCTTTTTCTAGAGCTTGTCAAAAATAGGGGGAAGATAATGCAGAATTCCTTTTGATTCCACTGAATCTACTATAAGGAAATGATTATTCTGAGTATTTTTCATGGAATTTAGTCCAGCATACTGGCTTTGGAAATTATAATTTAAGAATTTTGTTTTGTTTCCTACTTCTTACTCTTTCTGTTCTTTACACTGTTTTCCTTTTTTTTTTTTTTTTTTTGGTTCTCCTTCCATGACCTCCAACTTTTTTCACTTGCTGTCCCTGAAAGACAGGTAGGAGGAAAACAAAAATTTTTTTCTAAATCATGGGAAATAACTCCCCCTAATTCTTCTCTGCTGGTATCATTTTCTTTTAAAGAAGAAAATTTCAGGGGGAAAAAAAAATCAGACTATTCTATTGTTTCATATAATCAAGTTCAACTTAAAAATCCTGTCAAAACATTATAATTTAACATTAGCATGTAACTTGATTTATATAGCAAGTAAGACAATTGTGCCTGCTCTGAAGAGCTTGCAGCCTGTCAGGAGACAAGACAAGACACTAGGGGGAATTACACCATGAAGGAGAACAAATGAGATGAGTGACAGAAAAAGGAATACAAAAAACATCTGAGGAGTTCAGGTGAATGGTGCAACACAAATAATGTGAGCTCTTGTGCTTTCTTTTCTCCTTCAAAAAAAATAAAGTCTTAATGGTTTTCCATTTACTAACCGCCTTTGATGAAATTTCTCAAAACATAAATGGTTTAAGAGCCAATGCTGAATTTCCACAAGTTATTTAATATCCATGATTTTGGTAGCTAGTCATTTGGAAATCAAGTTCCTAAACACCACAGGGTTGTTATTTTGCATTTGGGGACAGGATGTCCACTTGGCTCCGTACCACAACTCACTTTCGCAGAAAAATGTTTCAGTGGGGATAATGGGGACAGTTCATCGAAAGAGTGGCTTAAAAGTGAATGCACTTCATGAAAGTTCCTCTTGGGAGCAAGATTTTGGAAGATTATTTTTGGCAAGGATGAAGATGTGATTTGAAATTAAAAGGAGCTGCAGCACATAAATTATCAGCAGAAAGGTTCTGGGTATGTTTGTGGAGAATGGAGCAAAGGAAAGATAAATAACGCATTAAGAGAGAGCTGAGGGCTTGGCCTTGCCACCTTTCTTCCCTCAGCCACTGGCTCACAGTGTTCACCAACACCTCTAATATACCCCACCATATCCCATTCACTTCCTTAGGTACAGTATTACAGAATCATAGAGTGATAGAAAGGTCATCTAGTTCAACCCCCCTGCAGTGAGCAGGGACATCCTTCACTAGATCAGGTTGCTCAGAGCCTTGTGCAGCCTGACCTCGAATATCTTCAGGGATGGAGCATTAAGTACCTCCCTGAACAACCTGTTCCAGTGTTCCACCAGTCTCACGGTGAAGAACTTGTTCTTAAAAGCCAATCTAAATCTGTTCTTCTCTCATTTCAAACCATTGCCCCTCATCCTATCACTACAGGCCTTTTGAAACAGGCCTTCTGCAGCCTTCTTGTAGCCCTTAAAGAGGTTCTGGAGGGCTGCTATTAGGTCTTCCTGGAGCCTTCTTATCTCCAGGCTGAACAACCCAACCCCAGCTCCCTCAGCCTGTCCTCATAGGAGAGATGCTTCAGCCCCCAGATCATCTTTGTGGCCCTTCTCTGGAATCACTCCATCAGGTCGATGTCCTTCCTGTGTTGAGGGCTCCAGAGCTGGACACAGTACTCCAGGTGCAGTCAGAGCAGAGCAGAGAGGCAGAAGCACCTCTCTCAACCTGTTGGCCATGCTTCTTTTGATGAAGCCCAAGATGCTATTGGCTTTCTGGGCTGCAAGAGCATCCTGTTGGCTGATGTCCAGCTTCTCATACACCAGAACTATAGTTGGTTTAGAAATTTTGGGGGGTTTTAGTGACACAGACTTGTGTATGGCTTGGGAAATATCTATTTCTAATAATTGTATATCTTGCCTCACATTCCTGAAATGTTCCCAGAGCTTGGGAAAAAAATGTAGTGACATTCTGTGTCTAAAAATAAGATACTTAACTAAAGAAGTAGTGAAATAGTTAAGATGTGCATTTCCCAGACTAAAGAATTAACTAAAATTGTCCAGGCAAAACCTTCAGTCTGATACAGGAATAAACTTAAGGACAGTAAAACAGTGTAGAGTAAAAGCAGGGTGAGTAGGGATGTATTTATGAGAGGAGATCAGGCCTTTGTTAGTATTTTGAGGAATGGCAGTTTCTCCTGCACCACGTGAAGAGTTGTCTGCAGGTTTTAATCTTGGCTCTTCCACTGGCCTGTTGAGTGACCCAGTACATGGCACAGCATTTGTGTATATTCCTTGCTCTTTTGTGCTTACTGAAGTTAATTATCTCTTAAGATACTTTGCAGATTTTCTCCTAGCTCTCCATTTCTAAAAGAGTATTTAATACTTAACAGGAGATACAAAAAGCTTGAATGAAAAGATCTCTTTAAAAAAGGTTACATTATGGAAGGGAAAAATAAGCATTAGCTCTTCTCCTAAATGTTTGTACAACAACACAACTTATTTGTAATATTTCAAAACCAGGAGATAAATTTATTTCCCTCTCCTTTCTGTTTCTTGTAACTTAGGCCTGATACAGTTCTAAACCTTAATTCAATAATAACTAATAATCATTGAAAATAACAGCCTGCATTGCCTTCTTAATTTGTCCTTTTTCCCCCTAGTTCACTCAAAAAAGCACAGCAAAGGAGCAAAACTTTTCATCTACCCTTGTATTGAAAGGTGCAGGAACATTTAGGTAGATTTTCCTGGTAAAGAGTTCTGCCCTTTCCATAGTCCCATTTGAAGTGACTGTTTTAATGCTACAGAAATCATGCACACTGCCGGAACATAGGGACACACAGAAATGCTCTGGTGGTGCTTATTTGAGTGGAAAGTGGTTGAATGTTGTATCATTTGGAGAAGCAATATAATGCATGTATGATTTATATTATTTTTTTACTAATTTTCTTAATAGTTTTGTTGAAGGGCTAGTATGAAGTGAAGTCAGTAAAGATAGGTTTAACAAGTAGGCACGTGTAAGGGGGGACGAAGGGAGCAGTCCTTCACATTAAAACTTGCCTGTCTCCATCTCAATTTTTGCCCTCTCAGGTAATTCTCCTTTATAAACACTGGCAACTTTTTCTTAAACCTTCACTGAGTCTCTTTATCTTGTTCAGCTTGGTAAAACTGCAATAGTTTTCCCTTAGAAGCAAAACTGATCTAGAAGTCATGAAGTGGAGTTGGCGCAGGGATTTCGGAGGCTTGTATCTGATTTAGTTAACTTCACGTGGCTTTTCCTGTTGAAAGATCAAACCCTGAAACTGAAGCAAGATATTTTTATTTTTTTTTTTTTTTGTCACCTAAAGAAAACACAGTAGTCAGGGGAGTGCCATTTCTGATCTGTGTGAGGCTCAGTTTACTAACAGTAGGCAGAGTTGGTTAACTTCATATTCTGGACAAGCTTGTAAATTTGTCCCCTTCTAAATGCCGTGATCTTATCAAGGTTGTTCTGTTTTTCTTTTCTTCTCCTCCACCCCCATCTTCTTTCTTTCCTTTTTTTTTCTGAAGTGCAGCCTTCTGATCAATGTGCAGGTTTTTTTTCCATTTCCCTAAATACATCATGAAAAAGGATGAGGTTTCCGCCTTAATTGCTTGTGCCTTTTATTCACATTCCTCTCTCAGCCAGAATTGTGAAAAGAGAGTTAGTAAAAGGCTGCACAATAGAGCTTTTCATTAGGCCTCAACAAGGCACACAAAAGAAGGCTTTTGGAAAGAGTGAATGCAGGACTTTAATTTGCAGGTGGAGAGTAGATAAAAGGTGCTGACGCCTCTATTATTCTCTTACTTAGGTGACCCTTACCCTGTTCAGCTGATCCCAACTACCATGGCAGCTGCTGCCGCAGCAACACCAGGCTTAGGCCCACTCCAACTGCAGGTAAGTCCAAAAACAATGCAGAAGAGGCAAAGGTTAAGTAAACATGAAAAACAGTTTTCTCTTCCATTTGAACACAATGCAATTAACAGGGGGTTTGGTCTGTTCTCTTCACACAAAATTTACATCTGCAGCACAATAATCATCAAATCATACGCATTTTTCTTTTACCTCGGGGGAACTTTTTCTTACATATTTATATTTACATCTTGTAACTGTCAATGTAGCTACTTTCAGGTTTCTACTTTAAATTTCCACAGAGCAGTGTGTTTGCTTTTTTTCCTTAGATGGTTTTGATGCAGGCTGTAAAGGCTGGCTAGATGTAAACCAGCAAAAGGAAACACACAGCCGGGCAGAGAAGCACTGTCCTGACAAGCACTTTTAAACTGCTTAAAAGTCGCATAACGTGATTATGTCCTTTGAGGCTGTAAGCTCTTCAGAGCAATGGCTGGCCCCACCTACAGTGTTTTATGGTACCCAGCACATTTTAGGCACTGCTGTAGTGCAGATAATCCGTGATTATGCCAATTTAACATAGGCAATTAGAAAACAGGTGGAAAGATCCTAAAGAATTATTTCCGAGCTACATTAAGAAGTTGATCTGGTAGCCAGATGCATCTGATTACAAATTCCTAATAATGTTCTAAGTTTTGGAGGTATTGGGGTGTGTGGTGCAGATGTTGCTCAAGTATTCCTGATCAGACCCATAAGCCTTGTCAAGTAACTGGTATTAAGCAACTGTGATGTCCATTTTCACAGTTTGAATTTTGTTACCTGCTATGTATGTTTTGCTGGCTGGATGAAGCCAGGTAGAATTTGAGAGTAAAATGAGATCTAGATCCAACTAATCTCTAGTTCTGCAAATTCTGGACTGACACTTTTGTGGAAACAAAAAAGCCCCATACTCTCCATTGCTGATTTGTCTCCCTGCTCATTATCATTTCCCAAGTCACATGGAACAACAGAGCTTTGTACCTGCTTGTAAAAGCTCAGCATTAATAAACAGTACATGTAAAATGCTTTCTCAAACTCAGTTTGGCCAGAATAAGTATGAAGTAGACTCTCTGCACCATCAGATATTTTCAGTTGTTTGGCCAGCATACAGGAGCGTGGGACGTGGTTCTGGGGAAGATTTTTTACATGTATTTTATTTTAACACAGCCAGCGGAAGTTAGCTGAGTTTCACAGCAAGCGCTGCCAGTGTGTAAGTTGACACATTCCATGCACTGCAGAGGTTAATACATTCATTCCTATTGTGCCTTTGTATGAAAAGCTACACTGTCTGTGTGTTAGTTTCTGATTCTGTGAGTTACAAATAGCGTAGGTGGCTTAAAAATCATGGGAGCCATGAAAGTTGTCCTTCTAAAACGAATTTGGGGGACTGCTGTCAGTGTTGATAAAATACTTGGAGTAGCCAAACATGTATGAACACACATTTGGAAGAGAAAACAGAGATCCGATTCTCCTTATTCTTGCAGTCATTAAAACTACAAATAATGCATCAGTGCTCCAGTAAGCTGGGAGAATGGTTTACTTTCATTTCAGGACCAATTTTGGGCTGTATCTCTGCATGCAGTGGGCTGAAGTATTCTGATTAATACAGGCTTTATCATATTGGCAGTTTCCTTATAAAAAGGTGGGCTCTGTGCAAATGTGAATGACTTCATAAATACTTTAAGATGAGTTTAGGTTGTGGAAAACTGCTAAACCTCAAAGGCCTCTTGTTTCTTTGTGAAGGAGAATATTAAAACAAAATCATTGACCAAATTCACCTGTGTTGTTTTGATACGTGCTGTTTAGTCTGGAACTAAAGGGAGAGTTGGCAGCCAGTCCGCAAATTAGTAACTGTAGACTCCTCCAGAACTTTCAGACTTGATCTCTTGTGTATGCATATGCCAGAAAAAAACTGGAATTGTCCTTCTTCATATCTTAACAATAATGTTTAGCTTGTCAGTGCACTCTAACAACAATCAGACATACCTTTTAATTTCTTATGTCACCTGGAAGAGCTTTATAGGCGAGATGTGCTTTGGGAATAGCAGTCAGAATGGACTCTGCCCTTACTAAGATGAGTGGAGCTTAACCTGGAGTCACTGCTAGCCTGGAAGTGTTGTGGCTTCCTAACTCTGTTCAAATCCAGTTTAGCTTAGTGGTGACTGTTTCTTAAGTCATGCATAAACATTCATGATGTTTTTCATGAAGAACCAGTGCAAAACCACCTTTAAATGGCATGAGTGAATGTGCAACCATTGCCCTCTCTTTCAAACATTTCCCTTCATTGCATATAAGCAGCATTCCCTACAAACCCTCTGCCATCTGGTCATCAGACAGTAGAAGGCCAGAAAAGTACAATGTTCCTTCTTTTCTTTTTGTGTCTATCCTCCCTATCACTCATCTTTTAGGCTTTGGATACTAAAAGAAGGGGAGATCAAAGAAGCTGACACAAAGCTCAGTTTGTTGCTCCCAACAGAATTTGGTACACAGTGTTATCTTGTGAAGACAAAGCCAAGGAATTCTTGTTGTTTGTTTGTATAGCCATAAACATGTCTTTGTTATTTCATTAGAGAATTTGAAGTTGGGGCATGGCTTTTGTAGCATACTGTGAGATCAACAGGAAGTACTTTTTTATCCTTGCTTGTCAAAATAAATTTTTCTTTTTGTATATGAAATACAGACTATATAGAACAGCAGCTAACACCTCATTGTTTTCCGGTGGCAAAGATACTTTTTGCCAGTGAAAATGTAATCTCTCATTTCAAAATGCCCTGTGAAAGGTTTGTAATCTGAAGCCCTCGTTTCTCTCCCTGCTTTTGAGTCTTCTCACTGGAGTATACAGAATCTGTCATCTGATAGCCAACACAATTAGCCATACCTGATTGCCTTTATTTTCAGTATCCACAGAGAGACTAATGACTCAATAAGAATAGAAACTAAAACTTGCATTAAAGAGTGGATAGATGGGGACCATGTTGGAGAAGCTGGAATTAGCATGATGCATGCTTGAACCTGTCCTCTGATAAAGAGCTTTCTATCAGCCTGTGTAGCCACTCATACCCACATTTAATGACATAAGTGCCACCCGGAAAAAGTTTTTAGCTTTCCTCTGTTAATGAGAAGATTCAGTCCCAAACATTGTTTGAAGTGTCATTTTAAAATACACCCTCATTGCAGTAAAATCCCTTCTGGCTAGCATGCAAATTTCTTGTGTTGGTTTTTCTCCCCCTAAATTTCACATGGTCTTGTTCTTCAGGAGTGACAATTCTGCTTCAAATGAACAAGAATAAAATGAACATAGGCTGCCACTGTGTTTAGCTGAATGGGGCTAATGAATTGTAAGTGCTGTGGCATGACTTATATGAATGTGATGTTTTCCTGTATGGATCAGCAGATGAGGGAATTAAATTTCTCCATCTTGAAGATCGGTGCTGAAAGCTGTAAGCAAAGATCATGTGACGCATTCTAAACAAACTGCAGTGAGTATTCTAATACCAATCATCTTGGGCATATCTAGTATGGAATAGATGTTTCTGGAAGTCTGAGCGTGCTTAGTATGAAGAGATATCTAGTGGTTTCTTTCCTGAGACAGAATAATCCCTGAGTGCTTTCTGAGCATTTAGGAAACAAAGGATCTGATTGCCTGTTCTGAAAATGGAGAGCAATCTGTACCATTGGGAGTGTGGATGGTTCGGTTTTCCCAGATCGTTTGGGAACCAGATAGTGACAACTGATTAATTGGCAGTAATACAAATACTGTGTATCCCCATGACTGTATTGAAAGACAAACATGTGTTCTTGGAAAAACACCCCAAAAAGTTTTGAGTGGCCATGTTCAGGCTATCTCCCCTCCTCATTTGAGCATGAAAAGGCCATTATAGCTATTGGAGGTTGTGTTTGGCATTATGACTAAACCTGTCATTACATGGATCAAGAGAACCTCAGGTCAGCATATGAGTGTGAAAGTATTTTAGCTAGGTCTCAGTCCTGAAGACCAACCATTTGAAGAATCCTGGTTGGATTCTCCTTGGCTATTTCTGTAAAGATGATGAGCAGAGTTAGACCTCAGACGTATTTGGAAAAAATAATTTTGCCAGTTTTTTTAGTCTGGACTTTCTTTGTTAAGTACTTGGCTCAATTACTCTTTTGACTACAAACCTATGCTTTTCGGTGGTGTGGGAAGATGCATACCAAGGACTGAATTTCAGTGGAATTTAGCATACACAGTCTGGACCACATTTTTAGAAGAATTGGGGCCACATGTAGGCACTGACACAAGTGGCTAGATTTTGAGTAAACTTAAATTCTTCTCGAAGTCGTTCATCTTGCTGTTATTTAGGCGTGTGACTCATTACAAATTTTCCTTTGGAAAACCTTGCTTCTAGATATCTTAAGGGTCACATAATCATCTGTGGTCTCCATGTTTGTTTTGCTTGAAGGAAATTGAAAGGATAGCGCTATTTAACAAGTATACAGTGACTGATCAGAAGATATGCTGCTCCTGTGGTTATATGAGTATTACATAAAGCATCTGTTGCCTCTGAAACAAAAATAAAGCATGAGGACTGCCTGCTCTGTCAGCTTCCACTTTTTTTCTTATATACTAGCTTTGTTTTGGCTTCTGCACCATTGCAGGGGTGAGCTATATCTCTCCACTTGCCAATTCAGGTTATTTCCCTGAACTATTTCCTTATTTTGATATGTTCCTGGTGATAGAACTTCCCCTCTGTCTTAAAGAGGTGACACTACATTGTCATGCATTAATTGTTAAGCACATTTTTTTGCGTATCTCTTTTAAATCTATTTCTATAATCTGTGGCCATAACCAGTTTTGACCAGAATAGTTGGTCTTCCGGTGTTACAACACCTCAAATCTGTGAAAGTAGACACTGAAAAAACCTGTATGAACACTGTAGTGATATATCTGAATACTTGAGCTTGAGTCTTTCCTTGTATTGGGGAGCTAACTTGACACAGCTAAAAGACATGTGAGTTATTTTTGGTCAAGAAGGAAGTCCAATTCCCCATTAGTGCCTCTATGGGATGTAGCCAAAATGTGGCAACACTTTACTCATTATTCACTTACTCTGCAGGCTGCATTCTTGACTTCTTTGGGAATGTTACTATAACCAGTTCTTTTCTTAGAAGAAGGCAGACCATTTTTAAATGGAAGGTTATTGCTTCTAGTGGCTGGGTAGTGTCTACCTTTAAATATCATCTAAGCTGGCTTTTCAACAGTGAGTCCTTTCACTGTTTGCTTTTTGTGCTTTACCTGTTCTCATTAATAGGACTCTGACTTAATTTGTAGGGAATGAATCATTAGTGCGCAGTTTAGTTACAATATTATAATACTCATGCAATCCACTTAAGCATAAAAAAGTAGGATCAGTTTTTCACTGTGAGCACACACATCTGGGGAAAAAAACAGCTAAATACATGCAAAGCGACATTAGCATAACCAAAAGATGGCAGTTGTCCATCTGCCATTAGCTCAGTGTGTTGCTGTGCCGTTTCTGATGGCCATCACAAATAATCATAACAACAGGGGTAATAAACCAACATCGTATCCACACATTGTTGTTGGAGGCCCCTTTTTTAAAATGGCTGGGGTCATGCAGATTCTATAGTCTCTACTTCTGTCCACCTCTTGTTTCTGGCTTTGTATGTGAATGCGCTGGCCACTAGATCTGTGCCACCTATTCTGCAAATGAGTAGCTGGGGTGCCCATTTTAAAAGAGATCACTGGAGACCAAGGTCCGGTTTTTCAGCTAGAAAAATGGGGCTTAGTATTCTTCATGTAAATGAAGCTACAACCATGTAAGCAGGGTGAAGATCTTTATGTGAGTGTGGGGTATGTTTTCATACAAATTCTGAATTTTCCAAAATGTCTTAGTTATCATGAAGTTTTAGTGATGAATTTAAAATTCACAGGTTCAGAGATTGCACTGGGCTGGAAGGGACCCCTAAAGGTCATCTTGTCCAACCCCACAGCACTCAGCAGCAGCACCTCCAATTGGATCAGGCAGCCTATGGCCACATGGAGGCTGACTTTGAATGTCTCCAGGGACATCCACGTCCCTGGGCAACCCGTTCCGTTATTTTACCACTCCAAACATGAACTGATCTGTGTAAGTAAGGTGTGGGGAGAGGAGCTATTGACTGCCAAGAGCATTTTTGAGCAATCTCTGTGTTTTTAAATGGAAAAGGTTCCTCCCAATTAACTCAGAAGCAAACCTCACAATGCCAGGATGCAACTAGTTCTCACTTTATAGATACCTGCTGAGAGCTAGAGATCGTGATAGATTGTATAAAAGCACGAACCATAGAACATATCAACTCAAATAAATCTTGCTCATGTTGGGTAAATGTCCTTTGTGGTTGGCATCTAAATAGCCCATACTAGAATCTTACAGAATGTTATGGGTAAACTCAATATATTCTGTCAAAATAGATCTGAATGAGAAGCTTGACCACATCATTTTATTGGAATCCAATCAATGTCCAAAGGACAATCGTTATGACAGGAGTGTATAAAACGCCTTGTATTTTATTGAGCACTGGGAGTGAACACACGCACACTGGACATTTTCAGGCAGTAAATACACATGGTAAAACAACATCATTGCTACTCTGTAGGTTGTCAGTTTATAATTCCCTCTCCAGCCCTCCAGAGTTAAAAAAGAGCAGTGGTAGCACATTCATTTTATCTAGGTTAACAGTCCTTTCTTCATAACTTTCAGATTCCATCCATATCTATGAAAAAGGGAAAAAGACTGAAAAATGACCAGTCTGTCTTCCTTCCAGTTGTAACTCAGGCCTGCTGTTTGCTAGCAGACCTCTGTCTGCATGAGTGAGTTTTCTTGTAGGTTAAAGAGACTGAATTCCCTCTTCCCCCTCCTTCCAACCCTGAGCCTGCGGGGCAGACAGACAGAAGCACACATATGATTAATACAGCACAGCTGCAGTAGTGACTCATTTGCATATGTATTAATAGAGGCAAAAACAACAATTCAATTACATACAGAGACATTCTGCATACTAAAGAACATATGCAAATAGCCTGGAAAAAGTGCAGCCAGCATTTCCCCCTACTTTTCTGAGCCCATATGGGCTAGCATCAGAGCCTAGCAGTTTTCAAGAAATCCCCTCTAGGAAGAACCTGTTAAAAGATGCTCATACAGCATTACTCCTCCTCTTCCCCCCCCCCTGGTTCCCAGAAGGCATTTGACATTTGGACAATGGAAATACAGCACAAGCAATGTCTTTTCCATGTTATTTTGGATTTGCCAACCTTAAGTTTCGTACTATTGTCTGTATGTAGAAGCCCCAGCATGAAGAAACCCAGTCCTTTGCCTCATCCTCCATATGCACACCTTCATTCTATTTCCCTTCCACCTTATCTCTTGTGTTACTTTAATTTTCCTTTGCCTTTTTCTGTCTCAAGCTTTCTCTTATGTTCGTGAGTTCTGTGAATTAGCAAAAGATGACCATGCCTGCCCCTTTATCTTATAGTGACTGTAAAAATCTCATAATGGTATAAAATGACTCTCTGTGAGAGGCCCACTAGTAATTTTTATGGGTCTGAAAGGTGTTTCAGGAAACTTAACCTGTTGTAGATAGGCTTTTATATCATGATACATTGGTCTTTGTCTCTGCTAAGATGGTTGTGGAGTTCTCAGACCAAAAAGGTTGAAAATCACAGGTATTGAATAGTTTGTACTGCAGATGATGTACAAAATGTACTGGTACAAAATCTGCTTCTGGTAGCAGAACCAGATGTTCTCTATATCTCACTGGAATTGAATAGGCAATAGTTTGAGCATCTTTGAAAAGCAGGTTGAAAGTATTCCAGTGTTGGCACTTTGGCTATAAGAAAGCTTACTTAAGCTGGAAATAATCTCTTTAGCTCTAAGTTACTCCTCATGTTAATTTGTACTATAACTAAAGCACCAAGTACACTAGATGCATGCAACTGGCACAGTCTGTCACACAGACAATGCACACAGGGTGATATGCAACAAAATATGAGGCTGTGATCCATACATACCCAGTGCACTAATTTCTGGAATAATATGACATTTGGCATTGCCCTTTATGGACTAGAGAAACAGCTCTTTCTCAACTTGGAAAGAGATAACAAGTCACTAAAAACTTCCGTAAACCTGATAAAGCCATTAAGATGCCTAAGCATCTTGTTTGGGTGGCAACCCTCTGTGTGTTTCAAGTGTTCTAAACTGCTGCCCATTTGTTTGAAACGTCTCTGTGGTGTGAGCAGGGAAAAATAGGTCATGCAAGAAAGAGTGCGTCGCTGTCTGGCAAGCGTGCTTGTGAGGTCAGGTCGTCCTTAATTTCTTTTCTCTCACAAAAATGTTTCACTTCTTTCTTTTTGGGGTTAGCCTGACAGACGGAAGCAGATTACTCCTTGATTATTTATAAGGCATTAATTTTAGATGAATATTGCTGAAATAACTGACATCATAAGTAGTTTTAGCAACCAGCAGAAGAGCCTGTTCGCGTATTGGAATATGACAATCTTCACACAGTGTCCTGTCTAGGGCAAAGTCTGAAGTATATGAATGAAGAGCAAAGTCGTGCAGCGGAGGCATATATATCAGCTAAGGCTTGGTTTATTTTTCTGTGTGCTGTAACTAGGACTTTGGATGGTTGCAATGATGGTGTCAAAGTTAGGAGTTCAACCACCCGCAGGACAAAACCTGTGCCAAAATAGCAGCAGTGGCAACACCTATCTGCCACAGTCTTAAACCAGGGGAAAAACATCTGACAACTGGCCTCTAGTGCCCCAAAGTAGCTTCTGTTGAGAAAGAAATAAATCGCTACCTTTGCGCATATACCTTGAGATAACTGAAACTGTGCTGCCCTCCCTACATTGGTAATAGAGCAAACCTGTCAAGTGTTTGTGTTTCAGAGAACGCAGTATTTAGTGGCTTACATTCATTTGGAATTAATTCTCCCTGGAAAGGTCTGTATGAAAAATCTAGGAACAACACAGACACACAGAAATGATTATTTTTTCTACTTTGTGCCCTTTGCGCATTCCAGACACTGGGTTTTGAAATAGTTGGCTTATGCTACTGGTTTTCCTATTATGTTGTTTGCTCTTTTCAGAGAGATGTTGCTGAAAAGAAGATTATATAATCATGCAAATAAGATTGTATAATCCTGAGCAAACGGTCGGGGCGGGGGGGGCAACAGGAAATAACACCAAGTGGAGCTTGACTGGCTGTGGAGGACTCACTCTGAAACCATGAACTGGGGGAGTTATGGACCTCCTTTAAAACACAAAAGCTGCACTCAGACTAGTGAATTTTTCTGGGTATTTTGGAATTCATTGTCTTCATGCTGCACTCTGCCAATAGTGCATATTTATAGTGCCTTAGCAGAACATTGTGAGACAAACACACAGGAAAGCTGTAAATCACTCTTCAGAGCTTGCTGAACAATGCTACAAATAACAACAACAGTGACAAAACCCGACTTACAGAGAACTTGCTACTTACTGACACTCACTCGCTTCTCTAGGTCCACAAATCAAATTGCTACATCTCATGCATCCTAAAAGTTAACACAAGCAAACGTCCCTTGAATAGGGTGATTTGTTGCACCTAGGTCATATGCCTTACTGTTAGATGCAGATAACATGAGAATGTGTACGAATTTTTATTTATGTCTTATTTCTTACTGCAGTCTTGTTTGTGACCTTTTTTTTTTTTTTTTTTCTCCAAAGTTTTAGGTCATTTCTAATTCACAAGGCAGAATGGGATAGGAATAAATGAAGAGCATAGTAAATGTGTACGCAGCAAGAATATCACTGGTCAGGGATATAAATTGCATACAGCAGGAACAGTGCTAGCCATTAAAAGTTCTTGTGCTCTTACTCTCATCCTGTCTTTCTTAAATCTGATTCCTTGCCAGGCTTAACTGTTACCAGCCAGGATATTTAAGCACCTTTTACGAATGGAGGCTCACATGAGGCACACTTTGGAACTGGGAAATACCTAGTTACTGTAGACTACAGACAACAAACCACTGATGTCAAAATGCTCATTCTGTTTGTTTTCTTTCCAAAGTCATCACCTGAACTTAGCTCAATAGTATCTGGAGATGTAACACTCAGAGTGTTAAACTTAATTATTCTGTTGTGCCTGGGTAGTATAAGCTTGTTTCTGAGGTGTTCCCCGAACTCCTAGGCTCGGTTTCTTCAAGTTCCTTTTCTCACTTCGGAACTGCTTAATATTTTCCACTCCAATGGATTTCATAAGACAAATCTGAACAAGACAATTTGGAGGCAACAGTTTCTGTAGTTCCTAGTGGACCTCAAGAATAGTTTTTAACCCAGCTGTAACTCTTTGTTTTTCTTGCTCAAGTCTAATTTCTAGACTAGCTTCTCGGTATCTCTTTGACTTTATGTAACTGTCTTATTTATTTGCCATTTTTACCAATGGTCTGTTTTTGTTGCTGTCCATCCATTAGGGATACTGGACTTCCATTCTGCTCGATTTTATAAGACTACTGGATTTACATTAGAATCATAGAATCATAGAATCAGTCAGGGTTGGAAGGGACCACAAGGATCATCTAGTTCCAACCCCCTGCCATGGGCAGGGACACCCTACACTAGATCACGCTGGCCAGAGCCTCGTCCAGCCTGGGCTTAAACACCTCCAGGGACGGGGCCTCAACCACCTCCCTGGATAACCCATTCCATGGCTTCACCACTCTCATGGTGAAGAACTTCTTCCTCACATCTAGCCTGAATCTCCGCATTTCCAGCTTCATTCCGTTCCCCCTAGTCCTATCACTACCTGAGATCCTGAGAAGTCCCTCCCCAGCCTTCCTGTAGGCCCCCTTCAGATACTGGAAGGCCACAATGAGGTCACCTCGGAGCCTTCTCTTCTCCAGACTGAACAGCCCCAACTCCTTCAGTCTGTCCTCATAGGAGAGGTGCTCCAGCCCTCTGCTCATCCTCATGGCCCTTCTCTGGACACGCTCCAGCACGTCCACATCCCTCCTGTAATAGGGGCTCCAGAACTGGAGGCAGTACTCCAGGTGGGGTCTCACCAGAGCTGAGTAGAGGGGGAGAATCCCTTCCCTTGACCTGCTGGTCACACTTCTCCTGATGCAGCCCAGGATCTGATTTGCTTTCCGGGCTGCATTCCTTAACCTCTCAGCCATAAAGACAGATCACATCACAGAGAACTTACCCACCCAGGAATACACTGCAGATTTGTTAAATAATCTGTCTCAGAGACTGACAATCTCTGGAATTACAGAGCAGGGCTGTTAGCAAGCTATTGTATGAATTGTCTTTCCCTAATGGGCAAACACACAAATCAAACTGAAAAAGCAAAATGTGCACACACACGAAAAAAAGAAGACTGTTTTTAAAACCTGGAAGAAGCTTTGAAATCAGTATCCTCTGATTATTAATACTACAGGATAGCAATAAGAAAGTTTCAAATGCTCTCTTGGTAGTGGAAACAGGTTTTTTTAGAGTGTTTTCCAGATCTGTGTCTTGCTGTTTGGAGTCATTGCTCTCTCTGTTTAAAATCTGCATTACAGCAGAATTTTTAGCTGTGTTGTGAGCTGTACTGTGGTTTAGTAACCACAGCTGTGCCACATACTGCAC
Organism: Picus viridis; assembly: GCA_033816785.1. Lineage (NCBI taxonomy): Eukaryota > Metazoa > Chordata > Aves > Piciformes > Picidae > Picus > Picus viridis. The sequence goes on from CM066568.1 coordinate 9,008,374, forward strand.
CAGCGGCGGCTGACAAGGGCAATCTGTTTGTGGCATATTGAGGCAGCCAAATTGTCTTTGGGGACTGCTGTGGAGTGGCTTTTTTCATCTCTTTTCTATAGGTACAGTATCTGTTTCTCCCAAAGGGGCCTGGGACTGCCAGTTTGTGTGCAAGGGAATGAGGTTAATCCCTCATAGACATGGGGTACCAGGAAGGGTGGTACCCGTCCTCATGCTGATGCACTCAGGGGCCCAAAAAGCAGCATCCCTGAGTGCCTCCCCACAGGTGCTGTGCTGGGGAAGGCTGGCTGTTCCCCAGCACACCTGAGCAGCAAGGCCCACAGCTCTGTGCCCTTCTGAAGGTGAAGTGTCCACTCTGTGAGCTACACCGTGCTGGAGTGTGAAAATGGTATCTGTTAACAAAGGCCTTTCTTTTCCTTTTCCTAATTTTTCTTTTCCATTTCATGGCTCAAAACACTCTATACAAATTGTAACAGTGTGTTCTGTGTTAATGCCCCAAAACATTACAGTTTATGATTGTGTTATTAAAGTGTTTTGGGCTGTTACCATAGAATACAGCAACATATTTATTTCATTGAGGGAACCAAATGGATCTAGCTGAATTTGGCAAAAGGATGACTGAAGTCCTGTTTTATCTCCCATGTTGATCTTACCATTAAACACTGAACCTCTGAAAATCAGAAGTTTCATAATTGAAACAATAATAGGTTTAAAAGCCCTTAAATATCTCTTACTTTCTCCACAGTGGTTCTGCATTGGTATTTGTTCAACATTCTGCTATTTACTTTGCAAACTCAGAGCTTATTGATATTTAGGATAAGCAGTATGTCATTTATATGTGTCTTACATTTAACTCAGTGTCCTGGTGTGTCACCAATAACTGCCTTGGCATATAGTTCATTTCAGGACAATCGACCCTGCTCATCCCATTCCCATTATCATGGCAGCCTTGCTTCTTGCTACACTCTGGTAAGATACACTGATGGCAAAACAATTCGAATGGTACAGTGTGTTTGGATAAGAGTCTTAAAGAGGCCTGAAGGGATTTGAGGGCCCAGCAATAATTAATTTCTTACAGTGGCTTTGAAAATAGGATAGACAACATTCACACTTAATCCTTCTTCCTTGCCACAGCTGTTTTATTTTTCCTGTGATTAGTTTTGTGGAAAAGAAACAGTCATCAAAATTGTATCAGAATGTTTGATGGTAAGGTGGCATTCATTTGTTAACTGAATGTTCATTGCTTTCCTACTTGTAGTCCAAGCTGGCCGCTCTCACATTTGTGTGGTAGTTTGTGTTTTAGTACATAGTGCTTGCTTTCACTTTAAGTGGGAAAGAAGAAGGATTGAGCATAATTTCCCAGTGTTGTGTAATTGGATGTCATATCCCATATATTTGTGCATTAGAAGTTCATTATTGCACAGGTGTGAGACTCTAACCAAATTGAAAGCTGCCCCAAAAGCAGTGTCAGGTACCCTAGTTTTTATCATGTTGTGTGGACATGGGCTTGGTTGCATGGTTGATTAGTGGTGTTGGATGATGGGTTGGATGCGATGATCTTGAAGGTTTCTTCCAACCTGGTCTATCCTATCCTATCCTATCCTATCCTATCCTATCCTATCCTATCCTATCCTATCCTATCCTATCCTATCCTATCCTATCCTATCCTATCCTATCCTATCCTATCCTATCCTAATCCTATCCTATTCATGACCTTAACCCAGGCAGAAGTTGTTAGTGAAGAGGTTCTAATGTGAACCATGGCCTACTCAGTTAAAACTCAAAGTACTATGCCTCCAATTAAGGATTTTGCTAAGTCTGAGTGGGGTGGGGTTTGTTTTTTTGGTGGTGGTTTTTTTTTTGTTTGTTTGGTTTTTTTTCCATCATCTTTTCATTCAGATAAATTCCATTTCACTTCACATTAATTGCTGCTCTGAAGCAGATCCTTAATGGATAGGTAGGTGCTTGCACATGAAATGTTTCTGTTGTATCACGCTGGGTGGCATTACAAGTTTGATTTTGCTAAAAGATATTGTTCACCATCAAGTGTGGAAAGGAATGAATACTAAAAAAATATATAAGGAAATGTTAGACTAAAAAAAAAAAAAAAGCTGATTTGTCATTTTGTTCACTGACTACAAACTGAATAGACTTCTAACTCTTAAAATACTTTCGCCCCCCCTTTTCCTTTTTATTGCCTAGAATCTTAAGAGCTTTATCATTTGCAGTCATAAAATGAAAATATACACCAAACCCTCAAAGGGCAAGTATGAAATTAAATTATATTTGGGCAGCTGTAACCTTTTAAAACGATCAGATTCCAGTTAATGTATTTCTTCCTGTTCCGAGTGCTGCCATGGTGTTTGATGGTGGGACGCAGTCCAAAGGGCATTGGGAGATAATAAATTCACTGGAAATTTCACCCTGAGGCGAGCCTCGATGCACCAAGGCTCCCATTTAGTGGGACTGACCTAAAAATCTTGTCACATCCAAAGGTCACTTAGGTTGGCGTTGGTGTGTCCCATCTATCTTTCCCTGGTGCAAAGAATGACAGCTGAGCTCATAAACAGCCATTGGAATATGGAAGACAAGCAGGGGGGAGAGGGAGGAAGGATAGTATCACTGACAACTTCTTAGATTTCCTCTAGGTCAGTGAGGATAGATACCATCTTTGGGCTTGCTTGTTTCTGCTACTGCAGAAATGGCAATTCAATTTAAAGTTACAGCCAACTGTGGAAGTCTGAAGCAAGTGATTCCCCCTGTGTCTACAAATGCCATGTGATCCTGCGGGCATGCATTGTACTGTCCCTGAACACTTCATACTCACTTGTTGCTCTTGTTAGTCAAAACAGTTTACAGTTTATACAATGCTTTACTTGCAGGGAGGGTTAAGAGTCTAAAAAGCTTTGAGCAGTGACACTGCTAGGTGTCATCTTTAAGAGCAGTTATTCTAAGGGGAACAATTTGGACAGGACACCACTTATAAGCAGTACTGGAAGGTAAGTTATTTTCAGTCTTATGAGAAGATCTGTGATGTACATCCTCTAGGATGTTTCTTACCCTAACCTCGTTAAAGTTGATATAATCCTGCTACACAGTCATTGAGGCAAAAGGCCTTTCAGGATGACTATTGTGTTCCAGTCATAGTTCTTGGGAAGCTCCAGTGGATCCTTCCTGTGCTTGCAGTATATGAAATACTGGGAACAGGGATCAGAGTTGCATAGTGGAAGTATATTTAAAGGACAAAGCTCTAACACATCATAATTGGTCCTACTTAATTGGGAATGAGCCATGCAGCATATGTCTGTTGTATTCTAATGGTGTGACTCTACTTCTCAAGATTCCCTAAGAGATGGGTGACCAGAAGTGTGACCAGCAGGTCAAGGGAGGGGATTCTCCCCCTCTACTCAGCTCTGGTGAGACCCCACCTGGAGTACTGCGTCCAGTTCTGGAGCCCCTATTACAGGAGGGATGTGGACGTGCTGGAAGGTGTCCAGAGAAGGGCCACGAGGATGAGCAGAGGGCTGGAGCACCTCTCCTATGAGGACAGACTGAAGGAGTTGGGGCTGTTCAGTCTGGAGAAGAGAAGGCTCCGAGGTGACCTCATTGTGGCCTTCCAGTATCTGAAGGGGGCCTACAGGAAGGCTGGGGAGGGACTTCTCAGGGTATCAGGGAGTGATAGGACTAGGGGGAATGGAATGAAGCTGGAAATGGGGAGATTCAGGCTAGATGTGAGGAGGAAGTTCTTCACCATGAGAGTGGTGAAACCCTGGAATGAGTTATCCAGGGAGGTGGTTGAGGCCCCATCCCTGGAGGTGTTTAAGCCCAGGCTGGACGAGGCTCTGGCCAGCGTGATCTAGTGTAGGGTGTCCCTGCCCATGGCAGGGGTTGGAACTAGATGATCCTTGTGGTCCCTTCCAACCCTGACTGATTCTATGATTCTATGATTCTATGGGTGAGAGGGGCTATCTACCCTATGCTAGTCACCACTGAGATGCAGGTGGTAATGATTTCCACTTCCACATCCTGTCTTGGAGAAAAAAAAATTTAGTTGGTACTCAGTGTCCTTTTGAACTGTAGTTACACACGGCTCTTGGAAGAAACATACTATGTGTGGTGTATACTAGAATCATAGAATGGATTGCATTGGAAGGAATTGGAATATCTTCAGGGATGGGGCATTATCTACCTTCCTGAGCAACCTGTTGCAGCGTTCCACCAGCCTCATGGAACCATAAGAACTTGTTCCTAACATCCAGCCTCCATCTCCTCTAATTTCAAACTATTGCCTCCTGTCCTGTCACTACAGGCCTTTGGAAACAGTCCTTCTGCAGCCTTCTTGTAGCCCCCTTCAGGCTGCTGTTAGGTCTTCCCTGGAGCCTCCTCTTCTCCAGGCTGAACAACCCCAGCTCCATCAGCCTCTCCTCATACTGGAGGTGCTCCAGCCCCGTGATCATCCTCATGGCCCTCCTCTGGACCCATTCCATCAGCTCCACATCTTTCCTGTGTTGAGGGCTCCAGAGCTGGACACAGTACTTCAGCATGTGTCTGATTCTTTTTGGAACATTAAATTGAAGATAAAATTTTACAAGAAATTATTTTATGAAATCAGGGTAACCTTGTGTTTCTGAGAAAAATAATCAGAGTAAACCAGATCCTTGTCAAGAGGGTTGTAAATTCTGTATTGCTTTGCTTGTTAAAACTAAATGGAGTGTAACTGTTATTTTCAGAAGTATTTCACACATTCTTACAAACGTACTATATTTGAGGCAAACACAGTAAAGAAGGGCAAGATTGGCCAGCTGTCAGTGTTTGTCTTCATTTTCCTTGGGTTCACAGTCGACTTCATGTTAACATATATGTTCTCTACACAAATCCAAAGTAATTTCCAGGCAGCTCTGGGGGAGTTATGTGCCCCTTCCCATGTGTTCTGTGCTGAAAATGTAGCCGTATGCCTTACCAGTGGTACAGCTTTGAGGAATGCAGTCATTTTCATCTCACTTGGGTAGCAAGAAAGAAGGATATGTGTATTTTTCATGAATTTTAGAAAGGGAAGTTTTCAGTTTAAACAATTCAGCTGCTAATGCAAAATTTTTTAAATGGCATAGACAAGTTGGGCACAGACTGCCTACTGCCTATTTTTTTTTTTTCCTGGTTTGTACTTGGGATGGTGGGATGAGAATCATCTTTAGCCATGGATGTATATTTCATCCTAAAGCTTCAGGTTTCATTCCAGTTTTTATAAAGGGAGCTGAAAGTGGTTAGTTCAGACCTAGCCAGGTAGATTCTTCACTTATCCCTGCTTTGTATCACTTTTCTGCTGTGGTTCAGTTTCCTTTCTCATTTGCCCAGGCCATTCCAGTTAGTAAGCAAGTAACAGTGGACAGTAACCTCAGAATATTTCTGTGATTGCTGATACGACATGGAGCCTCAAAGCCAACCGATTCTGTATTTCTGTAGTGGTAGGAATTTGTGAAAGAGTTGGAATTGGACTGAATTTGAGTGAGTGCAGACAACTTTATTAACAGCTTCCCTGTGCCAGTTGTATTTTCCATCCTTGGGAAGAGCAGATACCCCATTGTTCTGGTCAGTGCATTGCTTCCCTAGATTCTCATAGCCATTTCATTCCGTGTCATGCCAGATGACTTTGGAACATCAACAGTGGTCCTGAAGTATGTTAATGTTGTTAAATACATGATGGAAAAATACATGGTGGGAATAAGGATTTTATTTAATGCCTATGACACTGGGAACTGCTTTTATGCTACCTTAGATACCTTTGACCAAAAGCCTATATTATGCCATGATATTAACTGGAGAATTTGAGAGATATTTTACAGTTGCTGACTTTGGCAAAAACAAGATGTGTCCCGGCGTAATGGAGGACTGTACTGTTTCTTGCATTATTCATGCTTCCCACGCTGGAGTCACAAACATTGGGTAATGCTAATACATGTCATGGAAAAATTTAATTGGCAGAGATGTTTCATATATTAGCGATAGATGGGAGGGCCCACGAGAGACCTTCCCTCTTCTGGAGTGAAATGTGACACATAATTAGCGATAAAGCTCGGCACTGTATGGAGTGGATTGGTGCTATATGGAGGGAAGTGGGGAGGATCCCTGCTTGACATTCCCAGTCTTTCCTGTAATGGAGGTTTCTTTACCAGTTGCTAACTGAAGAAGCAATGAGTGCTGTTCATCCTCCCTCTGTAATGAACAGCCAGTCTTGGAGCAGTATAAAAAGGGTCAGTCAAATAGGTCATACATCATACGAGGAGGCAGATGTTGGAACATATTGTAATGGATTGCTGTGCGGTATGCAAAGTTGGCTTGTGGAGTACAGGGATGGAGAGATAGAAGCTATCAGCAATGTTTTCTGTCATGGTCACTGTTAAGTACCCAGATTTTGGAGGAAAAGCAAAACATTAGCATTCCTGCTACGTTAGACTTGTGGGTAAAATGATGGAGGTAGAAAGGGAACAGAAGCACAAGTCGCTCTCTAACACTCCATGTAATATGAATATGTCTAGATATTATTTGTGCTCTGCCAAAGTCAGTGTTAGCCTTGGAACATGTGCATATTTTACCTGAAAAAAAGATAAAAAAAAAAAAAGCCAGCCACAGAGCTTCAGACTATATTAAATACAGAACTGTTAAAATAGCTTCTATTTTAGCAGCGCCCCTAATTCACACCCACTCAAACACCTCCTCACTCGTTAACCCCATCATCAGACCCAAGGAAGTCAAGTAAAATGAGATGGCATTAGGAATGAGGTAATGAACAAAGATTTCTGGATAATGTTATTACTTCATGATAGCAGCTCTTGTTAGTGTGACTACAGTTAAGAGGTTTCTTGGTGTTTCCATTGCAAACTCTTGGTACTCCCACTCCTTCTGCTTTACAGACAACTACTCAGCCAGAAGCAATTTAAAATTTGATTTTACTTCCATTTTGGCTGTTGTTTTGAATTGAAGAGAGTTTAATGTTTTAGTTCTGCTTTCTAAAACATAAAAATTGCTGTTTTCTTCCCTCCTAATCCAAATTTCCAGATGAACAATTTAAAATAGGGATTAGCTGGTTTTATAACCCAGCCACATTATTAACAACTGAAAAATGTCTCCTAACCATGCACAGTAATTTCAGTAGTTAATGTTCTTGGACAAGCAGATCCATCTTTATGTTCTAAAAAAATTCTATACTGAAAACTGGTGTGAAGAGGACAGTTTTCGAAAAGCACAGTTTTTATGTCTTTTGAAAACAACCTCTTCACCGTCTCAGGGAAGAATTGTTAAAATCAAGTTTAATGAATAGTCATGGATAGATCAGATGTACTAAGTAATTACAGAGTTTGTTACTAGTTAAGTGCACATGACTGGTTGCTGGCTGTGTGGCTATGTATAACCCTTTCCAAGTTGAGCTGGAGGTTGCAGCCCTGTTGTCAGCGAAGAGCAAAATGCTTTAGAGATGAGGGGGAGAGAGGACACTTCCGTAGGATATCCCAGGTAAGCTGGAAGAGTGTCAGTCTCAATAGCTTTCATCAAGAATAAGTGTGTCAGTGGAGAAGTACGGAGAAGGTTGCATTTCTTTGGTCAGTTTGATACTACAAAGTAGAAAGCTTACATGCGATACAAGAACATGAAGCTCTAGCAGCTCTTTGTTGTCCATATGGATTGTTACAACTAGAAGCAGCCATCACATTCCACTTAGCTCTTAGAAAAGTTCCAGAGTTCATCATATAAGCTTTTTCTTACTTGAGAGATGCATAGCATGTGAGGAACATAACAGCTTAAGATATAATTCCCTTTGACCTTCAATGATGTTATTGTGCCTGCAGCTTTTTAAACCTTGAGTACAGCATGTGCCAAAAGGGGCACACTGGCCTGAGTTTCAGGCTAGATTTAAGGCTTTTCATGCGTGGGCTGCAGTGTCCTTAGTACTTGTAGTTTCACTGCAGTGAGAGTCAGAAACTGAATCCTGAGGGATTTGGGATGTTCTCAGAGACCACTTTTGGGGGGAATGAAGTCTCTAAGAACTAAACTTCTGTGTGTGCCCTAATGGAATATACAAAGTGTCACTCTTCCCATTACATCAGTGTAAGCATAGAAATAATAAGATGAACCACAAAACAGCTTCTTATGTTATTTCCTGAGAAGTTTGCCAAAACTTCACAGAGGTTTCAGGCTCTCTGGAGTTTTATGGGTGCCATTGGAGGGGAGTTTTACAGACCACACCCATTTTTATTGTAAAATGAAAGAATGAAAAGATATAACAGCTCTTGAGTTGTTTCTACCACTTCATTTGGTAAAGGATGACTGTTGTATAATGAAGCAAACTCCGAAATAATGAAATTGAGTGCTTTGGTACTCTTTCAGCTGTCCTCAACAAGTTTGTTAACAGATAATGGCACTCTTCTCCACATACTCTAATGTATCCTCTTTGTATCCTGTCATCTCCTAACCTTAGGCGTTCCAGCTGAGCAAATGCCCATCTTAAAGCAATGGACCTAGTTTGAAAGTAGGCACTTCTGTGAGTGTAATGTGGATAGAGCACTCACCCTTGAGAACCTCAGAAAAGTCTGACCAGTGTGAAACTGGATTGTTAATTTGGAACACAAATCAGATATGCTCTGATTCAGTGAGGCTCAAAACAGTCTAGGTCAAAGTTGGGCCAATTTCTATATTCTTGGTTGGAATTAAAGATTCCTCACAGGTCTAGTCAGTTTTATAGACCTTTCCTGCTCTCTTTGTCTTAAGTGATACCTATAACACAAACACTGTGTTTTGGAAGAAACAGGGATTCCATGTGGGTTCAATCCAAAGGAAAAGCACATGTGAGCTGGAGCTTTCCTCAGTTCTTGTGTATTCTGCTCTTAGGAAAAGGGATCACAGTGTGCTGCTGGGAAGGAGAGCTGGTGCCCTGTATTGTTACCATGACTTCACAACAGGATCCCATAGGATGAGACAGGATTTGTTAGCTTTCTAAAAGACTTGCATAATGAGTACGTAAGGCAGTGAACATGAATAAAAATTGGATGAGAGGTAAATGGATTGCTCTTGAACTCTGAAAGAGCTCATTTGAAAGTTTTCTGCAGCACAGAAACCCTTAAACTGGAAAACCAGCACTGTAGGACTGGCATTCTTCTCCACCAGAAGACTATCATTGCTTTGCTTTCTCCACCTACACAAATAAAATTAAACAACTACTGCAGCTGAATAAAGATGTCATGTCACATCCTGTTAGTGTTCTCTGCTAAGGGGAAATGGAAGGAGAAAAAAAGTCTTTTTAGAACTGTTCTAGGAGGCTTGGCACAAGGGAAGCAGCTGAGATGCAGTCCTTAGTTCCCCTTTCAGGCACAAATGTCACATTCTTTCCTCTCCACCCAAACTTAGGAGTAGCTGTGGTTCTATGAGCCTGTGAAAGTGAGCTCTGTTGAAAGTTACTTGCCATGGACTAAGAGTTTCACTCCTGCACCTTGGTCCAGACCCTTTAACCACATAATGCTCCTCAGTTCAAAGAGCACATGACTCAAGTAGATACACACCTTAGATAATTAAGTAGCAGTGTTATGTTATGCTTTCAAGGTCAACAGATACATTTGCATGGTACTCCAGATTCTGAAATATTCTGAATATTGGGAGTGAAAGAGACTACAAAGAACATGTTTCTCATTTCATTGTTTGATATCATAATTAATAAATGAAGATATGGCTGTCAGGGAGCAATAGGAAATACATCAGGGAAAACATCCAAGTGAATTTTTTTCAGCTTACTTTGTTGTTTAATTTCATAGAATCAATAAGGTTGGAAAAGACCTCAGAGATCATCAAGTCCAACCTATTACCTAATACCTCATGACTCACTAAACCATGGCTTCAAGTGCCACATCCAATCCTTTTTTGAACACCTTGTCTTTCTTGTCCCCTGCTACACACTATAATTTGATAATATGACACTTCTGCTTCTGGTAGGTGGTTGTAAGCATTCTGCTACCTTTAAGGAGGTACCTTCAGTACCTCCAGTATCTTAAAGTACCTTAAGTACCTCCAGTATCTTAAGTACCTTCAGTATCTTAAAACTTTGTTCTCGTTACAACTTTGTCACAAGAGTTTCTAGAGCAGGCTGAGTGCTATGGTCCATGTATTCTGCAAAATTCCTCTTGCACAATTTTAGTCCTGAAGAAGAGGAGGGACAAGTCACCAAGGAGTCTTACATTCATCAGGATCCAAGAATCTGATAGTATATCAGCATTCAAGTGAGCAAATCTATGTTCTTAAAATAAGAAATGCAGTTAACCTTTATTTCTCTACCATGAGCTCTGCACTTCAGGAGAACCAGAATATTCAGATGTGAAGTAATTAATGCGGGCACAGAGTTTTTCTGACTTAAATCCCCATCGAATATAACAACCTAAAATGCAACCAGAAAGTCTATAAATAAAAATTAAAAAAGGAGTTGTTTAAGCAGATGTGTATAAAATGGGGAAATACCTTAATTATAGCTCAGCAATCTGAAAGACACAGAACCTTATTTACGGTAATTCCACTGGCAGTGTTTGCTTATTAACTGCTCTATTCACTTAATGGATAACAATGAGCGATTATATACAGTACCAGTCAAGGAAAGCAATGTAATATGAAATAAGTATTTTGTCAAACAGTCACTCATAGTATTTTGTTCTCTCAAATGGGAAATTACATTTACTGGAGTCAGGTGCCCTGAGCTAGTTGCAAAAAATCTGGATATATCAAAAAATCTCATGGGAAGCATACTTGTGGTAAACACATAGGCAGTAGCGAGATTGTTCCTACAAGAGCATAATGTATCATAGTATCATACTATCATAGTATCAGTCAGGGTTGGAAGGGACCACAAGGGTCAGCTAGTTCCAACCCCTGCCATGGGCAGGGACACCCCACACTACATCAGGCTGGCCAGAGCTTCATCCAGCCTGGGCTTAAACACCTCCAGGGATGGGGCCTCAACCACCTCCCTGGACAACTCATTCCAGGGTTTCACCACTTTCATGGTGAAGAACTTCCTCCTCACATCCAGCCTGAATCTCCCCACCTCCAGCTTCATTCCATTCCCCCTAGTCCTATCACTACCTGAGATCCTGAGAAGTCCCTCCCCAGCCTTCTTGTCGGCCCCCTTCAGATTCTGAAAGGCCACAATTAAGTCACCTCGGAGCCTTCTCTTCTCCAGACTGAACAGCCCCAACTCCTTCAGTCTGTCCTCATAGGAGAGGAGCTCCAGCCCTCTGATCATCCTCATGGCCCTTCTCTGGACACCTTCCAGCACGTCCATATCCCTCTTGTGATAGGGGCTCCAGAACTGGAGGCAGTACTCCAGGTGGGGTCTCACCAGAGCTGAGTAGAGGGGGAGAATCCCCTCCCTTGACCTGCTGGTCACACTTCTCTTGATGCAGCCCAGGATCTGACTTCAGGATTCTAATTTGGAAAAACTGTACTGGGACAGAGGTGTCTGTTGAAGCCTTCATGCAGACACTTCATCTTCAATACAGAATAGTCAGTGATAAAGGGAATGCACTTTGCCAAACAAATGCCCCTTCTTCAGCTACTCGTCCTTTTGTTTGTCTTCCACATTACCACTATCTATCTTATTACATGTACTTAAGGAGTGTGCTGGCTATAGTATGTCTTTTAAACAAATTCTTTTATCTTTTTTTTCCTAACAAAAGGAGTTCTTTTGCCATAAAAATAACTAATAGTAATGGCAGCAAGAGCAAATTATATTCTGGGGCTGTACAACAAACTATAGGAAAACAAACATTGCTAGATTATTTTATTTAAAGTGTGTACAATATTAATTACTTTCCTTGAAGGGGACACTGTTCATCTGCAACACTTCAGCCAACAAGCTTTTTCCAGAAGACATTATCAAGTTTCCTTTCCAATATGCATTCTGTATAGTCACTCTCTTTCAATTACTGTCATATGGTGTGAACGTGGTATGTATGAATATGTAGGCCACTCGGGCTGTTTTCCAGTTAAAAACTCTTCATTTGTAAAGGGCAGACAATCTTAAACACACAGTTTACAATGATATTTTATCACAGAAACTAACAGATCTAATTAGCCTCTGATAGGAAGTGTCTATTGATAAGTTCCTACAGTTATATCCTGTAGAGGGATTGTCTTCTTGTTAAGGCAAGAAACAAAGGAGCCATGAGGTCTAGGCTCTAATCAGGAGTTTCCTACAGTCTTCCTGTGTCACAGGAATGGTCAGTTGATGTCATGGGTGCTGATTTTCAACTTGAGTAGCATTGACAGAATTAACGACTGCTGAATTTCTTAATGTTGGTAGCATGCTTGTAGTTAATGCCTCTTCCACAGAAGCTAACAGACAGATATAGCTATGTTTAGATAAAATGATAGCCCTATCCAGTGAAATTCCATTTGTTTCTGCGCTCAGAGCTACCATAAATTGTACCTACATTTGTCACTTTGTCCACTATTTTCCAAGGAAAGCAAGCATTGTTTTGAATGTACTGCAGTCATGATTGAAGCCTTTATTACTTCAAATGTAGACTTAAAGCTCAGTCACATTTTGGTGACAGGGACTTCAGCCTTCTTTCTGCATGCCAAGGATCCCCAGTTGATCGTACTGTGGAAGTTCCACATAAGAACAGAACTAGTTCAGTAAAGCAGTCCTGTGGACTACAGTGGGATTATTCTCAGGAGTGAGTACTGTGGGCCTAGAACCCTGGAGATCAGCTACCAGAAAAATTTTTTAGGGAGACTTGTGGTTACCAATTCTAAAGGTGATGTTTTTCAAATCTGAGAGAGATGGTGTTTACAAGTCTGTGCTTTTAACTTGCGTTCAAGAAGTATATAAATGAAGCCTTGTTCTGCTTGTGAATGCTTTACAGTTTTTCTAGTGAGAACTTGTTTTTCATAATGTTTCTATGTGTCTCAGGGTTTTTTAAGGCTAGAGAGGCCACTAGATTGTCTAGTTTGACAAAACAAAATGTAAAATATTATTTGGCATAATAAACTCCTTGTTTGAAGTTCATCTTCCAGAAACGCATCCGATCTTGACTGAAAATTCAAGACTCAAACCCCACCATTTCTCTAGGCAGTTCCTCCAAGCCTTACCACTGCTATCTGATTAAACCCAGCTTTTTACTTATTTATTAATTTGTCATGTCTTAACTTTCATATTTATTACTGTTCCTTGCTTCACGATTTACTTGCCTGCCTTCCTTGCTGAAGCTAAATACAGAGCAAAGCTAGGATGGGAGTTTTCAAAGGAAGTTAGATGGTTTCTGTGGCCACAGGAAAGAACAGTGTAGCTTTTCAGTATTTCCCTTCTCTAGTCTCTGTGTGGTCTACAATTTTGGGGTGAATTCATTCTATTTTTTACTTGATGAATAAAGAAAACACTAGCTCAGTCATGGTTCCCTGCCAGAAAATGTCTCTGTAGGACATATGCACACCTCCTAAGTGGGGGCTGGGGCAATTTCTTTTAGGAAATGGGTGTGATAAAGATATAATGTAGGTAGAACAGTAATAATTATCCAAGTCTGTTCAGAATTCTAAAGAACAACATAAAGTAAAAATAAAACCAAAATAAACAAATGTACTTCAAGTGCATTGAAGGATCTTGAGCTATATTGTTCTTAGCTGAAATTAGCCCAAAGTGAAGCTAGCAACTCAAGCACTGAAGCTGAGTGAAATTCACCTTGAAAGAGTTCTTTGGACAAGATTTTAAGGGAGCTTATTGAAATTGTGTTCACTCTCTGTGTTTTCTGAACATCTCCCTGTTGGTTCTGACAAATGGCACTATAAAGCCTTTGCTGAAGTTTTGAATGTATAAGTTAGTGTGTCCCTTTGAAATGATTGAGTAACAGCCTTTGTAGGAACCTCAAGACACAGAAAAAGGTGAAGATCTGGCATTTGTAGCTTTCATATACATACTGAGGAGCTAGGTGAAGAACTTTCTACATAAATGATCTAGGCGGCATTGTTACCAATCACTAATGAGTGCAGCTTTAGTTTTAATTTCTGTAGTTAACATTTTTATCCATGTTGCCACCGCCTTTAAAAACCTGTCTTAGAGTAGGACATATGTCACATGTTTGGTTTATGTTAATTCCTCCTTCTTTTTATTCCTCGTGTCCTTTTTAAAAAATTAAACCAACTGAACAGATTTAAAATAAATTTCCCCCCATAATCAAACACTTTGCATGCCTTATGTAAGCATAAAATTTGAGGTGAAGAAAAGGAAACTCATGTTTCCTGAATAAGAGAATCTCAGTTTGTACAATTTCCACCCCCCCACCCCCCCACCCCAGATTATGCAAAAATCCAAGAACAGGGCCATTCATGTGTATATTTTTAATGATGGATCTCAAAATGACAAAGAAACTGAAGTGTTGGATCAGTCAGCAGTTAACATTTAAGCATAACAGTTTGTGAATTCATCACTGTGGTAGCTCCACTGAAAAAATAGTTTATATCAGAAACATTGCAGTAACTGATTCAGGTTCCCATACCACCTGCCTCTATCTCACTGTGGTTTTTTCAGTCACAGCTCTTAATCTCTACTGCTCCCTAATAAAAATATTTTAATAAGAGGTAATACCGTAACCCAAATGCCTATAGGTGCTTGAATCAACTCTCTCTGCATATGTAATTGGTAACACTGCTCAACCCTTTTAAAAATTTGCTATTAAATCTCATTCTCATTTTCTGTATTAATAGAACAAGAATTCATTTTTAGTGTACCCTCAATGCAGTAATGAACATTGTTAACATGGAACAATAATGCCCAAGGGGAAAGTTTTCAAAGCCTGTCTAACCTTAAGGCTTTGCTGTTGATGTACTACAGAGTCATCAAGCCAAGAGCTCTTTGAGTTAGTCCATTTGGAGAGTTCAGCTGAATGATTCTGCTTAATATATTGGAAGAATTATAAATGGTTTAGGTGGTGACCTAGGGAGAATGGAGGATTTTTGTATAATAGCTTAAGAACAGTGGAGCAACATTAAAAAAATAACTATATCTCCTGCTCATTTTAAAATGTATCACATTGTGCTTTTGTTCTGATTTTTTTCTAAGAGGTTAATGAGAAAACATTAACAAGTCATAAAGTATTGTACTTGGGCACAGGAGCTGAAACACAGTTATCTAGTTATGAACAAACAATACACGTTACTCTTGAAATGCTTTTTCAGAAGCCAGATTCTGCCTTCTTGAAGAAGTCTTATCTGCATCAGATATAACTGGAATATTATCCTTATTTTATTTATTATGTATAGCAAAAATAAATGTGTCTAAAGCAGTAGTGCTTCAATAACTTCAATTCCTTGTTCTCATTACTGTAAAAAATGTAAAGGTGCATTTTAGGTGGTGATTGAATGTTTCAACAGTGACTGATTCATAGGTTGTTCCAAAATCTGAAACTGTTGAGGAAGCAGGAGTAGAGATGTTCTTTTGTTGGACTTCAGGTTGTCTCTGAAATGAATGCATAAATTGTTGTCGTTTAGCCCTCTCGATTCACAGCGCTTGGTCACACCATTGCCCTTTCCTTGACTATAAGCTAAAGGTCATCATGTCCTAAAAGAACTACATGTGAACAGACAAGTTCAATAATGTCAACGCTGAAAAATATTGATGGTCTGAGGAATGTGCTGTGTATTGTATATTTCTGTACATTTTTTTAAGTCAGAGGGGACTATAGGAGTAATCTTACTGATTAAATAGAATTTCAGACCCTTACAATTTCATAAGTTACATGTTTTCCACTTTAAAACTGGGCCTGATGTCGCTTTTCAGTAGAATAGTTGGTTTGTGTTGGAGGAAGGGACTTTTTAAGAGAGTGCTGTAACAAGAGACCTCTTATACGATTTTATTTAATGTTTGTTTTTAATTCTCAAATGAATTAACTAGAGGTGAGATGTTGACTCTGATAACAGGAGGACAGAAGTTTGCACAAAGCATGAATGAAGGCTTTATAGGTTTTCTTCCATTCTGCCTTCCAGATCAGTCCACAGTATACTGTGCTTCACTGTTTTGGGGTATGTCTGTCCCTGAACTGAGAATAAAACCTTCATTTGAAATTCTGTATATTCCATCTACCACCTAAAGATATGTCTTCCTTCTGGGCTATTGCGGAGGGAAATCCATTCCTTGTGCTTATTAAATCATCTACTTTGTTTACATTATCAAAAAGGTGGTTGATGACAGTACTGCAAGGATGGTTCATATCTCCAAACAAAATTCTCAGTGACCACTGAACAGGTGTAAGATGGTGTAGTTTCTTGAATTCTTGTGATTCACTCTTTGGAGCACAAATAGAAGCTGTTTTTCTCTCTCTTTTCAGCTGAAGGATACTGTTTGTAAGGTCTTCTCTAAAGGCTCCTGGAAATTCCTGTGGGGCTCAGTAGTGAACATCCCAGTCCTTGTCTAACATGTCAATGACTCCACTTGGTTCAGGATTGCTAAGTGTCATAGAATCACAGAATGGTAGGAATTGGGAGGGACTTCTAAAACCATCTAGTACAACCACCTTGCTGAAGCAGGGTCACCTAGATCAAGTTGCACAGAAACACATCTGAGCGGGTTCTGAAAGTCCTCAGAGAAGGAGACTACACTGCCTCTCTGGGCAGGCTGTTCCAGTTACCCTCAAAGTAAAGTTTTTCCTCAAGTTCAAATGAAACTTCCTGTGGTTTAGTTTGTAACTACTGCTCCTTGTCCTATCACTGGGCACCACTGAAAAGAGCCCAGACCCATCCTCATGACCTCTTGATAAGATTCTCTTTCAGCCTTCTCTTTTCCAGGCTGAAGAGATCCAGGTGTCTCAGCTTCTCCTCATAAAAGAGATGCACCAGTCCTCAAAACAGTGTCCAAACTGACTATGTTACTTTTACCTTTACTTGTGGTCTAGGCATACTCTTTGATATCTAATCCGTAGGTTAACAGCAACCTTGAGCCTTTCCTGCCCAACAGCCCTTTGGCTGTCTTTTGTCTTTTTCCCATAGTTGCCTCAATTTGTTTTTTGAATAGA
Organism: Picus viridis; assembly: GCA_033816785.1. Lineage (NCBI taxonomy): Eukaryota > Metazoa > Chordata > Aves > Piciformes > Picidae > Picus > Picus viridis. Next base: position 9,025,404 of record CM066568.1, read on the forward strand.
GAGCAAAAGAGAAGGAAAAATTTCCCCAGATCTGCTCTGTCATCACCAGAGTCCAATTATGTTTGTGCTGTTCCCTAGTCATGTATCCTATTTCTTAAACAACTGTTGCCCTTCTGATATATTAATTCATACATAAAGCTGTCTTGATTTTCCTTGAACTGCCTGCTGTAGTTCTTCACTCGTTCACACAGACCCTTGTTCCTTTCTCCCTGCTGGATTTAGTCTTCCTTTGAGAGAATGAATGGATATGAACTTCAACAGATAAATACATGCATTTGATTCTGTGGCTGATTTGTGGCTGAGTTGGTTTTGATGACTTTTATCTGTAGCTGATTTGCATCTATTTGGCTCAAATTCACTGGGTGTAATACATAGAATAAATGAATACAAAAATGTAAGGAAGAGGCAAGGAGAGAACAGATTAATGAATGGACGATAGAGAAATAGGGAGGCTAAACAGAAAGGGATGGATAAATGGTGATTAAGAAGTACAAAAAATAAGGAACAAACACTGATCAAAGCAGAGAAAAGAAATTAAAAGGATTCAAATGGAAAAGAATGGAAGTCTGAAAAGAACAGAAAGAGTGGAAAAACAACTAAGAACTTTGTGCCTGGTTACACCTGAAAGGGCAGAAAATGCTTACTTTTAATTAGGTGGAAGGGCTAGGATTGTGCATCAGTGAAGGGAAGAGTTTGTACAGGCAACCGCAGGATGATATCCAAGGTAGCCTGAGACTCAGAGCAGTAAATCTTGCCCATTTGATCAAGTTAAGCATTTGCTACAGGGTTTTTATAGCACATTAGCACATTAGTGGTGTCTGTCTAGCTTTTGCACAGCTCCGTGTGGAATAATCCTGTAATGAATCCTCATGTTCCTCTTTCAGAGTTGCTGGTTTGGGTTAGCATTTCTTAGTGCCCTCTGATCTAACCATTTTAATTTTATAAGCATACACAAGTGACTGAAAACCAACTGTCACTAACAAGGCTTCTTAGACCAGTCGCAATGAAGTTCCCTTGGTTTTTCCACACGACTTCTGTGTTCCTGCATGTTATTCTTGTCATGCTGCATCTCCAAAGCTCTGTTAGCACCTGCAGGCAGAGAGCACCATCGTTCAGTGTTACACATTACACGTGTTCTGCACAGCACAAATAATGCATAGCAGGAGGCGTTGAAACTGATACTGTAAGTGAGGAGAGAAAGCCTTTGTTAGTACATTATCTGCTCTCAGAAATCTGACTTCTGTTTGGTTTCACCCGAATTCACTCTTCACAAAGCAACAACTGCTGCTTCTCCTGCCCACCATGTTTATTTTCTCCACTTTTCATTTGGAAGTCAGGGGAGCTTTCAGGCATTGACAATTTGTCTGTTCTTTTTTCTCTGCTTTTGACCTCTGTCCTTAAACTACTACTGTAGGGCTTTGAACAGAGGACTGTGATTATAAGTATTCAGAGGCTAATAATCAAATAATGTGTTTTAAGTGCCTTACTGGTTTAGTTTTGCAGAGAAGAACATTCCCACTATGTATCTGCTTTGCATCTATCACAGAAAGGGTTCTTAGTCTTAATGGGAGCTTCTAGTTGCTGTTAGACGGTACATTGCCATTGCTGCATGTATGTTTATATTGACTGTAGTGTATCCCCAGAACTCAGTTGAGAGTGGACTCTCACAGTAAGTGCTAAACAAATTTTTGACATTCCCTGTCCCAAACACCTTACAGCCTGTGCAAACAAGGCAAATATATCAAGTAAGATAAAGAAACACAGAAGGTAATGCAGAGACCATCGTATCAAACGGGGGTCGATGCTTGTTACCAGTGGAGATGCTGTTTTGCCTAAGTCGTCTCGGGAAGGGGAAGATTGCCCATTGGCTCAAGCAAGCCGTAAAGATTAGCTTTTGTTCCTTGCTTTGAATCCCTGAACACACAGGGAAGCTTGGACATTTCTTATGGTGATGTCTGTCATTCGTCCCCTGAGGAATGAGTCACAAAAGTGGAGATGATAATTCTTGTCTTGTAGTATACAGATGTGCTAAACAAAAAATACTCATCTGAAGGAAAATAGATCATTTGCAGTAGAAGATGTTTTGGGAAACTTATTTATTGATGATGTGTCTCCTCTGTCTTCCCCTCCTCCATTTTTTGTTTGTTTTTACAGCAGTTGTATGCTGCCCAACTTGCTGCAATGCAAGTGTCTCCAGGAGGCAAGATACCTGGCATACCCCAGGGTAACCTTGGTGCTGCTGTATCCCCTACCAGCATCCACACAGACAAGAGCACAAACAGCCCTCCACCCAAAAGCAAGGTACTGTACCAGGCCCTGTAACACTGTTATTCTGAGAGTATGGGTACTTGCATGTGTTTGTTTTCTGAAGGCTAGATGTGTGCCTCAGTTGCAAGCAGCTTTGTTCTCAAGATGGCTTCCTGAACAGGAGGATATTCACAGTACCATTTTTCCAGTAGAAGAACCTCAGCACCAAGAAACCATTCATGCACTGTGTCAGAAACAGACATCACATCATCTGAGATCCTCTGGCTTTCCTTGCACTATCCTAGCTATCACTCTGCTGTTTCTTCCAACTTCAGAAATAGGTAGTAGGCTTGAGGTGACCAGCTGCTGTTCAAGCACGGAAGTGTGTCCAAGAGAAATAGAAAGCAGAGGAGTACCTGGTGTGTAGCCCATCCTGTCCTGGGGTTCAGTATGAGTTTGTGGAGGACCAAGTCTCCAAAGCAATGTCTGTAGAACAGGGTTGGAATCTGTCCATCAAATGATGGGCTCTGATGAGTAATCTTGATCATAGCTGGGCAATTCAGTCCATACTCACTGAAGAGGTAAAGCTATCAGCTTGTAGTCACGCTGTGTAACACCACCAGTGTGTGACTAGTTATACACAGAAAAAAAGACAGGGAATATGTTCTTTGGAAGAAGATGAACTCCATGTGTGCCACAGCTGAGCAAAAGTAACAGGTCAAAATGGAATGACACATACTAGGTGTTGGAAAACAGCTAGGAAGAATTTAGGTAAGGAATGCAGAGGAAAAGCAGTCCTATTTATGTGACAGCAAGCACTTGATAAATATGTGTCCTTCTTGTTAGTGTCCTCTAGCATGCTGTCCATGTCCTTTATCATGTCAGAAAGGATTCCTTGAATTGACAGTCGTGCCTTGTTTTCACCCTAACAGTACACCAACACAGATTAAAAATAACCAGATGAGTAAAGAATACCATTGTCAGCTCAGTGAAAAAACATGTTAAAAGAACAAAAATCAAGTGTAGAACCAGTAGCTGTTGTGTTAATGATCCAAGCTCTGGGTCTATGTTTTCTTTCTTCCGTCATCAGTGCAGACTTTCTGATTTCATGAGGTTTATCCTAGGCTTGGAATCCTTTTTATATCCTGTAGAGCAAGGAATCACAAAACTGTGCAGTACTCCATTATATTTTTGGGGTGCTTTCCTAAAAGTTCTGTCTGTGGTTTACAAGAGTTTTGTGCATTTTACAAGGGTTGGTTTTTTTGTTTGTGTGTGGCTAGAGGCTTGTGAGATCCACTAGACTAAAGTACTGGTGAGATTTTTGGATCTCTTGTGCACAAGCAGAATGTCTGATGAGATCTAAGGGGACACAGTATTTATTTTGTGGCAGTCATGGAATTAGAAAGCTTGCCATGCCTACCAGTAACATCAAGCATTAACTGGCTTACTAGCAGCTGTCAAGATCACCGCTTTTGTCCCTTGTGTTTTATTGTTTTTTTCATATTTGTAGGTGTTCCAGTGCCTTTGGCTTTCAGTTTGTAGGACACAAACAAAACTTATTTGCAAATTGCAAATTGGAGAAGGGAAAAAAAAAAGGTGGGCCAAAAGCAAAGGAAGAGGGCTCCAAAAGGCTGTAAAATTGTACAGCATGAGTCTTGTGATGCATGCTGTTTTCAATCTGCTGCGTGCCAGTTGGAGGCTCAGAGAGAGAGCGAGAGAAAGAGAAGGGATAATGCTGAGAAATGATAGAGTGGCTGTGACCTCCAAGCTCAGCCTGGAAATCCAAGACATTGATTTCACTTAGCATTCCTGCTGAGAAATCCGGCGGAGTTCAGTTGTAATAAAAGAACAAGATTCTGTTCTAATGGTAATGGCGTATGACAGACATACCACTTTGTCCGTCCTCAGCACCAGAGAGAGGAGAATTGGAGAAAGGTCACCTGACCTGCCTGTGGTGTTGTGCGAATGCTGCACTGAGCTTTGAACTCCAGCCTGGAAGCACAATTATTTATAATACTAAATGATAAAGAAACCTTTATAGAGCCTACAGTAATTAGAATAAAGCTTATACAATACTGCAGTGGCCTGACTCAGAAAACATGCTGACAAATTCATCACAGTGGCAGAAACTGAAGCTTATATGGTGAAGCTAAACACCTTTGTTTGTGTCTGTGTGGACCTTCCTTTGGCTTTTTCAAAGCTTGTTTGTGCCCAACAGCTCCAAAAGTTTATTGTGTTTGGTGGTTGGGGTTTTTTTAGATTTGTATTCTTCAGCTTTGTCAGCGAGTTCCTCTCTGAGTTTCACAGCCATGTTTAGTTTATATATTTTTTTTAATCCCCAGTAGCAACTTGGTTCTTGAAGTTAGTTTGTGGTGGTCTTTGTGACTGTCACTGTACATCAGCCCTCCACAGATGAACAGTTAATTCCTTAGACAAGCTTTCAATAGATGCTGTTTGCCCAATCTCTGTTTTCAGCCCACAGTTTACACTGGCGCAGCTCTGGTAATGCACTCAAGTGTTTGGAGACAAGGAGACAGCCTTACCTGGGAGTGTGTCAAGCTACTGGCAAACATCTAGGTCACTTCTGAAAAGCTGTGGGGTTTTTTTTCCCTCTTGTGTAGTGTTAAAGTTAGCATGCTGCTCTTTGCAAGGATTCTTCAAAGTCGGCCTCAGCAGCAGATGGAACAACTGTTGGCTCTAGAAATGCTGAGAAGCATCAGGGGAGTTTGCCAAGGATCATCCTTTAAATCTAGTAAGACTTGAGCACATCCCTAAACTCCTCTAAGACCTTGGCAACTCCCATTTTGGCAAACCTTTTATCAGTGGCCCTCACCAGTGTTTGAACATTGTGCTGGGCAGATTACCCTGGCATCTTCTGTTGTCTCACTCACCTTTCAGTAGATGTGACCTGGGATAGTAAGATTTACTTCCTGGGTTTCTGTGCTGTGCCTTTTAGGAAGCCATGAAGTAGAGATGCCATTATGCTGTGCTGCACACATTCTGTCAAGTTTTGGTTAGGAAACTGAGCTGGTGTCGTACATTCTTCCAAGAAGAAATCTGTGCCAGAAAAACTGATTTAAGAAACAGAGCTAGTGGAGCCTGTCCAAAAGAAAATGCATGTGTCTTGCGGAAATGGATTTTAACACAGCTTCTTCTTGAGCAGTTTTAAAAACAGCCGGTATGCTAATCATACCATTCAAATTTACCAAGGCCTCCTCCACAACCCATTTGAAAGGCAACTATCTTTGAAGTTTGCCAAATTTTGTTGGATTTCCAAAGTCTGTCTTATGCACATTTTCCCTTTGATCACATAAATGCTTGCATGCTGCTCTGTTGGGTGTTCAAGGTGGTTACACGCTCCCAAGTAAGCAGGAGAGAACAGGCACAGGTGCAGATAAGGACCAGACAGCATAACCTACCAGTCTGTCTTGTGATTAACTTTGAGCCTGTTGTACAGAGACATGCAGAAGATTAAAACAACCAATATTATAGAGAATATGTTTATCTGAACAGTGACCTTTACCATGCTACCAGGATTCTTACCTGATAGCCACAGTCCTCACTAACTCCAGATGAGGACAACATTGCATGTGAATAACCAGGACCCTGTTCTTTCCTGCCTTTGTTCCTTGTTTTTTATGTTGGACACACAAATGTAACATCCGGTGCCTGCCCGATGCAATATCCTATCCCCTTTCCATGTAATCTTTCAAGTGCAGTAATTCTGGAGTGAATTTTCAATGTATCTTGTAAACGTAGCTAAATGATTCCCTGTATTTAACAGAGCACAGTGCACTGTCTGTTGCAGCTGCTGAGAAACAGGAGCAATTCAGTGCAGTATGTGACAGGAGAGAGTTCCTTTAACTCAGCCTTAACTCTACTCACAGTTATGTCTCCATCAATGGCAACAGCACACAGATTGTCCAGATAATCTTTTTGTTCTTTTCAAATACTTCTGGCAATGATGTTACTATTTGCTCAGCAGTAGCACCTGGGAGTTGTGACAAGGAAAGGAAATGTGTTTCAGACAAGCCAGCAACAGCAGTAAGCAGTTGGATATACACAAGCAGATTCTCCTCAACTGCAATCTCCATATAAATATTAGTGCAAATCATTAACTGAAGATGGGACTTTATTTTCACATTGTGTGATCATCTGATCACCAAATTAAACATTGGATTGAATTTTTTCATGTCTCCTATAGTCAACAATAGAATAACCTTTGAAAGACTTAGAGCTTGCCTCTCTACCACAGCACAGGTTGACTTTAAAATGGCCAGAGACTCTCTAAGGGAACTTCTTCCATTTTTGAGGAATATCTGATGATGATTCTGCAGGTGCTGCCACATGCACCAGCTGTGGCATCCTGTTTATAGTATATGAAGGATAGAAAGGGACTAACTCTGTTTTAGCTCCATTCAACGCAGGCAAGGTAAGCCTGGATGTGAAGCTACAAGTGAGTCACTATTGACTTTCCTATACCAAGAATAGAATAGAATAGAATAGAATAGAATAGAATAGAATAGAATAGAATAGAATAGAATAGAATAGAATTAACCAGGTTGGAAAAGACTTCCAAGATCATCAAGTCCAACCCATCACCCAACACCATTTAATCAACTAAACCATGGCACCAAGTGCCTCATCCAGTCTCCTCCTAAACACCTCCAGTGATGGTGACTCCACCACCTCCCTGGGCAGCCCATTCCAATGGCCAATCCCTCTTTCCATGAAGAACTTCATCCTAACATCGAGCCTAAACCTCCCCCTGGTGCATCTTGAGACTGTGTCATCTTCTTCTGGTGCTGGTTGCCTGGGGACAGAATAATGAATAAGAGTATTTTGAAACGGGCATTTTAATTCAGGCATACCACAGGCTGTGTTAGTAGGAAAAATGAGTAATGAATTTCCTGTGGGGAGCTGGTTGGGGATTTTCCCATCTCAGTCAAAACTGATGATGGGATTATACTTCCCAGTTTCACTGGGAAAGCTTTCTTGACTCAGGATAAAAATATTGGGGGGGGAGAGAAAAAGTGAAAAAGCATCTGATGGAAAAGAGAAAGTAGAAGGCCCTAAATGTCCTGGTAATAAGAACAATCACCAAGATGGTATTTCTGATTCTACTTTGGGCAAATTGTCGACTTGAACTTCATTTTAGGTGACTGCCCTGAGCAGCCTCGTTAACCTGGGTGTATTTTGTCTCTCTTTCCCTCATTTCACTCTTTTGTATCCTAGCACCAAATGTGAAAATTTATCTTTGGGAGATCTAGGGGAAAATATTAAGTTTCATTATACACACAGAATCATAGAATCAGTCAGGGTTGGAAGGGACCACAAGGATCAGCTAGTTCCAACCCCCCTGCCATGGGCAGGGACACCCCACACTAGATCAGGCTGGCCACAGCCTCATCCAGCCTGGTCTTAAACACCTCCAGGGATGGGGCCTCAACCACCTCCCTGGACAACTCATTCCAGGGTTTCACCACTTTCATGGTGAAGAACTTCCTCCTCACATCCAGCCTGAATCTCCCCACCTCCAGCTTCATTCCATTCCCCCTAGTCCTATCACTACCTGAGATCCTGAGAAGTCCCTCCCCAGCCTTCTTGTCGGCCCCCTTCAGATTCTGAAAGGCCACAATTAAGTCACCTCGGAGCCTTCTCTTCTCCAGACTGAACAGCCCCAACTCCTTCAGTCTGTCCTCATAGGAGAGGAGCTCCAGCCCTCTGATCATCCTCGTGGCCCTTCTCTGGACACCTTCCAGCACCTCCATATCCCTCTTGTGATAGGGGCTCCAGAACTGGAGGCAGTACTCCAGGTGGGGTCTCACCAGAGCTGAGTAGAGGGGGAGAATCCCCTCCCTTGACCTGCTGGCCACACTTCTCTTGATGCAGCCCAGGATCTGATTTGCTTTCCGGGCTGCAAGTGCACACTGAGAGCTCATGTTGAGCTTCTTGTCCACCAGCAACCCCAAGTCCTTCTCCTCAGGGCTGCTTTCCAGCCAGTCCCTGCCCAGCCTGTATTTGTGCCTGGGATTGCCTCAACCCAGATGCAGGATGCTGAACTTGGTCTTGTTGAAGCTCATGAGGTTGGCTTGTGCCCACCTCTCCAGCCTGTCAAGGTCCCTCTGGATGGCATCCCTTCCCTCCAGCGTGTCCACTGCACCACACAGCTTGGTGTCATCATCAGACTTGCTGAGGGTGCACTCAATGCCACTGTCCATGGCACCAACAAAGACGTTGAGCAAGTCTGGTCCCAGGACTGATCCCTGAGGGACTCCGCTTGTCACTGGCCTCCACATAGCTGCCTCAGCTTGCTTGCCACATCATGCTCTAGGTACTGCGGAAGCTTAGCTGATAAGTAGACATAGAGATTCCTTGTACTCTCAGAGCTGCCAATTTTGAACATGTTAAAGGAAGGTACCCAATTTCAGCTCTACAGATGTGCTCTTCAAATGTGGAAATATGTTGGTGTTTCCTTATCATAGCTTTTCTTTGTATTTGGCCATATCAGATGTTTTTGGAAACATGAGCTAATTGTTCTGTAGAACACTGTGAAGTACTTCAGCAATAAAGAGAGCAGCTTTGTGACTAAAGAAGACTGATCCCCTATGGGGACAGGCTGAGAGAGTTGGGGCTGTTCAGCCTTGAGAAAAGAAGGCTCCAGGGAGACTTTAGAGAAGCCTTCCATTTCCTGAAGGGGGCCTAGAAGAAAGTCAGGAAGGGGCTTTTTACAAGGGAGATAGGACAAGAGGGAACGGATTGAAGTGTGAGGAGGGCAGATTGAGTCTGGAGATTATGAAGAAAGTCTTGACAGTGAGGGTGGTGAGACACTGGAACAGGTTGCCCAGGGAGGTCATGGATGCCCCCTCCCTGGAGGTGTTCAAGGCCAGGTTTTTCTAGTGGAACATGTCCCTGCCCATGACAAGGTGGGGTTGGAACTAGATCATCTTTAAGGTCCTTTTCAACCTAAACCGTTCTATGAATCTATGAATCATGGCTGTGTACAGGTGACCAAAGGGCTTGATTCATTGTGCTAGATGGGGCCAAATTCTTTTCCCCAAAGAGTAGGGAAGAAGAACCTGTCTGAAACTGACCCACTGCACAACCCACTGCACATGTTAGGCCTCATGCACTAGTGGCAATTACTGTCGTTTTTATTGGTTGAAGAGCGCAGCAACTGCTGAATGCCAGCCCAAGCAGCAGGAAATGAAGGCATCCTTACTTTCATTGGATAGAGTATTGGGGTATTTTAGAGTGAAGAATTGTTGTTAAAGTGACATGATATGCACCATCCCTTCTGGAGCATTGAGGGCATGTTTACAGAAGGTTTATCTCCCAAGGTTTTCAAGGCTCTTTTATTTTTGAAAATGTCTAGGCCGGACACAATTCTTTCCATGGCATTGATGGAAATAATGCTTGTAAATGAATCTATGTAGTTTTTCAGCACCAAAATAACGGCATGACAGTGCTAGAAATTGGTGCATTCAAAACGTTTCTCAGTGTTTGCATTTCCCAGTCCCCTTTTCAGTGCATCAAGCAAATTAGAAATAACTGGAAGATAATTCAGGAGAAGTTCATAGCATGGATGCAGTCAGGAGCTGTAAACTGAGACCTCACCTGCCCGGTCTGTGCTACACTTCTTGATGCCGTGCTACTTCTTCAGTATCCCTGTCCATTCCTAATGGAGACCTTGTAGCTGATCATCTCTTTACCTGAAACCCTTTTTCCTTTACTGCCCATGCTTTTAATTCCAAATACAAAATGTGGTTTTGGCAGCTTAATCTTCCCCACTATTCTTTTTTATACATGTCATCCAGACACATAAGCAATGACTTTCTTAAACCGTTTGCTGGAGCAGAATGAAGTGACATGTATTAATAGAACTTCTTAAGGTCCTTTTCTAAAATAGAGAAGGTGTTCTGAACAGCAAAACCAATGTTAATAGCAGTACCTGAAATGCAGCAGCAGTGGGGACTTGCACAGCATTCTGCCTGCCTCCCACCAGTCCCTACATTCCTAAAAGTAGATCAAATATGTGGAGGGGCTCCTAGAATGCTTTTTCAGATTCAGTCTCCATAGCTCTGTTTCCTGATATCATGTTTCTGTGGCAGGAGCCTATTTTTCATGCTGAGAGCCAGCCAGAGCCAGCTTGTCAGCCCTTGTCAGGCCCTTTTTGTAATGAAAATTCAGAAGAAAACTTAACAAAATGAAAAGAGGTGATAAAAACTCTGAAATCAATGAAGAAGACAAAATGAAGACCAGAGACACAAATTCAGCATTTATGAAAGAGAAGTCTTCCAAAATCAGAAAGGGAGCAACAGAGATTAAAAGTGAGTGGGCCATGACAGTCAGGCCGTGTGCACTTCTTACTAGTTCATTACTGTTCCTTGCCACTAGTGTGTTCCTTACCTGGTATGTATAAACAAAATACACACTTTTTCCTAATGGCAATGTTGGTCAACTGGCATTAGGGTCCCTGTTTTCATTCTTTTTGGTTGTATGATTTGCTTCCTACTGGAGACCAAGATGGCACTAGAACTTTCAGGAGGCAGCTACAAAAGCCAGGTTCAGTTACAGAATCCCTCAGTGTTCCAGAGTGCTGGGACCTGACATTTTGTTTCTGCTCTGTGTCTTACTCTGTTACTTAGAAATACCTAAACATCGACTTCTGCAGAAGCTTTTTGACAGAGCTGCCCATCTAGTGTCACCTGCAACAAAGAGCTGGGATGAGAAAGAGCAGCACTTTGCAAGAAGAGACTGGAAGAGTCCCAAACAAGAAAACAGTGTCACAATGTCAAGGTTTTTTTAATACCACTAAGATAGCTGTTGCACTGTTATTGCCAGCCAGCCACGCAGTCCTAAGAATAGCAGTAAAAGGGCTTTAGCAGAGCATGGAATCTTGAGCTGCATAATGAAACAGAGAAAAATCAGATTTTTCTGGTTACAGTATTTTTTGTTGATCCTCCTTATGTTTGAGTGGGCTTGTTCTGTGAGGAGAGTTTGAAGATACTTAGGAGAGGGTCTTTCTGCTGAGGAAGGGGAGCCAACCATAAGGAGAAATATGTGAAGTTCAGCTTGAGATGTGGTGTTCTTTATTGAGAGCTGCTGTGAATCACAGTACTGCAAAGATGAAGTACCAATTTTAGAGCTAAGTTAAACATAGATAGCAAACCAACCTGTTATGCCAACATCAGATTAATTTCTGGTTCCATTCATAATATGAAATTCCTGTAAAGGTCATCCTTTGTTCCAGAGATTTAATTTTTAGGGTCCGAGCTGCTAGAGTCTCTAAACAAAGGAATGTCTTTGTTCCAGGAGCACAGGCTAATGCTCAATAATAGCACTGTAGCAATGTACCTATTTCACGGATTAGGAGACAGCTCAAAGTGGAGCACAGGACTGCCGTTCTACCAGATCCTTCTAGAGTGGAAGCAGGTACCTCGCTTTAGGAGTGAAGCCTTCCCTGTTGCATCTTCATTTAAATATTTGGGTATTTTATAGTGTATGTTGATAATAAAAAGTAACATGCATAGGCTGCATTGGCAAGACTTGTCTGCTGGACAGCAGTGTAACCATCTTTTGCCAAATGTAGAACTTTTCAACACAGGCAGTAAATTTATGAAGTGATTGAATCAAATTCTAATGTGATCAGTCTATCAGCTTCCAGAAGCTGCTTGCTTTGTCGCAGAAGGGTGATTCGCTTCCACATTACATACTAGATTTGAAATTATCTCCTCTGGTCACATTCAGGCAGAATGCAATTCAAACTAAGCATCAAAGAAATATATTTTGCAGCAAGTTTTCCTGTACACACAACTAAATGATTATCTTTTAACAAGGGAGCTCTACCATTTTTTTCATCCGAAACATTTTAATCCATAATCCCAAGTAGCTGTGGAGAGCTGAAGAGAAGCAGCATTTAGTAGCGGAACGGAGAAGAAACTGATTTTATTTTCAAATTCAAAGAGATTCTTGTAGGTTAGTATTAACTCTAGTGTCATGTGAAGTGCTTGGCAAGTATTTCACAGAAGTTCCACAGAACTATGTATCTGATGTGCAGAATGCAGTTTGAATTGTTTAGCGTAAAATGAAGTAATGTAAAAGAGGGCTTCAGAGAAATTATGTGGAAACTGTCACTAAAAACAGTGTGGCTACATCTTGTGATTTTAGAATGGGTAGCTTTCTGAAAGTTTCAGCTCCTGGAGTCATGTGAATATGTGAGAATCTCAAGAAAAAGCTTCAGGCTGTCATGGCTGAAACTTACAGAATGGTATAAATGTATCTCAAAGGCTTGGAAAGCCACTAACGAAATGAATCTATGAGTTACTATTTTAATCAGGTGGGATTAATTTTCAGTTTCAAGTCATAGGAGACTTCATGTTGGCAATTCTTCTAAGACATAAATACTTCTCATCAAAATTAGACTTTTTACTATAAAATCTTGCAGGAAAAGTGCTTCAGTAGTATCCAGAAAGAACATTGACCACCATTTAAAGAACATCAGGGACAGGCAAGCTGATGCAAGACACTGTTTTGGCTTTTGATATAATTTAACAAGACTTCATATATGAAACCAGTCTGAAATTTTGATCTTGATCATGTGCCTTTATCCACTAATACTGCCAGACTATGAACTCGTGTCGGTACTTTCAGTACAAGTAAATGAATTTCGTTTCTGTTTCACTTCTGTTGCTACCTTTTTCTGTGTTGCTTTTATAGGAAAGGTAAGCTGATGCCATGACTTCTGTGTGCTTAGGGAAAAAAATATATTAAGAGAAACACCTTTGGTAAAAGATTGCTCAGTATCTTGACCTGTGGAGTTCATGGAGGGTAAGACCGTTTCTCCAGTGGGAATGCTGGAGAGAAGACATTTCAATTTAAAATAATGATGTTACAGAAAGTACATAACCTTGAGTATTTTCATAAGTTATTAGTGTTTTAACATTTTTAGAGTGGATGTGCCAGCACCTGCTTGCAGATTTAAAATAAGGGGCCATTTCAAAGAGCTGTGTGTGCATGGAGCTGTAGCACATGGGCTTGTGCAGGCTTTCAGCTGACATGCCAGGCAGTGACATGTCACGTCATGAATCAGCCACATCGTGTTAGGTGATTTCAAGCTAACAGAACAAAACAGGAGTTACACAGTGACAAACACAACCCAATGTGACATATCCATGAGAAAATTGGCACAAAAAGCTTCTCAAAGTTGAGTTTCAGGGGTACATTTATTCGTCTCCAAAATGCTCCAGAGAAAGCAGTGTACCGGAAAGAGGAGTAATGTACTGACAGAATTACTAAAGCAGCTTTAATTCAGTGTACAATTAGGAATCAAGCATATATAGAAAACAATTCTGCAGAGTATTTTTGTTGTATTGGGTTCTTGTGAATGTCTTTCTAAAGGTAGCTCTCTCAGGGCTGCAGTCATTCCAGGTCACTGATTATTTTCATCTTTAGCCATGCTAAGAGCTGTATAGACTTCAGGTTACAGCTGTAAGTTAATATATTTTGAATGTATCTGTTGGTTGCCTCAGTAAATCTTGACTCCTTCTAGTCCAAACTGTTGTTTTTTCTGCTTTGCTTGCAGATTGGAATGACCCCTTTTTGTGCCTATTTCCAATGTTCTTATTCTTCTCTGAAATTATCTTCTTCCTCTTTCTGGGTCCTCTTATCCTAGTTTCTGATGCCCACTGAAAATAGAATCTGCAATTAAAACTCTGGGATTAATTAATTAATCTGTTTGCTTATTATTCATCATAGATATCCATGATAGCCTGTGCTTTCAACATGCTCTGTTAAAGGCACAGACCTAATGCAGGGTCAGGCAAATTCAGCACATATATTTGGCTGAGAAATGCATTTCAAGTAGCGTTTTGTTCATGGTATCAGAAGTTAAAACGCTGGCACCTGATGGTTTGCTCACTGCATTTCATGTCTGGCTTTACAGTTCTTAATTGCAAAGACTTTGAAATACCAATTTTTCTGTAGTGAACTGCAGCTTTCAGGCTGGATGTGGATGATGTGCTAGTGCAATACCCAGGAGATCCACTACCATTCCAAAGTTAATTTGGGCTAGTGGGTGAGGAAGACGATAGCCGCATCATTTTGTCTAGCTTAAGTGAGAAAACAGCAGATATGCAGAGGCCTGCAGTGCAGAACAAATGGAATACTTTCTCTTCTGCTTTCATTTTAAAATGTGCAAGATGCTCCAAGAGTGCCAGAAGTGGTGAAACCTAGTTTCATTTGTGAAATCTCACAATATTTGGACTCTCACTGGAAATACAGAATACTGCTGGCACGGGGATACTCTGGTGTCTGTTAAAGTATGCACAAGAGCTGGAGCATTCTCCTCCCCTATCCCATTGTTCCTCCACACAAATTATGTGAGACCTTCAAGGACTTCATTAGACCTGATGGAGGTTGGCTGGTGTGCTCAAAATGTCTATGGAGATGAAGATTGCTAGACAAGCACACAGGCTTCATGTTCATTCTGACACACATGCACACACGTAGACTAATTTTGAGATTAAGAATCATCTCCCATTTGGACAGCTCTCAGAGATTTTACTGACATGACATCTTAAATTTAACATAGGTGCAGTATGTTTTGCTACTACTTTTCCTGTGCTGCTGTTCTTCACTCTCAAGTGATCACAGTTCAGTGCTGGGTGGAAGGGTTCCCTTAGTAGTATCACTTGGGGCTCACTTTGTAAATTGCTCTGGGCTCAGAGCAATGTGATGTCAATACGTGGTTTTTACTGGTGAATTGATAAAATTATCTCATGCTTACCAAACATCCTAGTGTCTTGTCTTGATGGTAATTGACTGGTGACATACATGTTGAGTCAGTGCTCTAGGATTTGTGCCTAGAATAAGTCATAAACCCATATCTGCTTTACTATGAGAGAAAAGGAAGAAGGGGGCTTTTTTTTTCCCTCTCCCTTTTTTTGTCTTCCGGATAAGATGCAAAAACTGCCTAGAGCTGGCCCTGTTTAGAAACAGCAAATCAGGCCCTTGGAATTTTTTTTCCCCCCTAAGATGTCAGCTTCCTTTTCATATACTTCTGTGAAGACAAAGAATATCTTAACATCTGTATTGAAGTAATCATTAAAATAAAAGGAGATCTGTAGACATCAGCTATAAATCATCAAGAAATAGCTTGTGGGTAACCTTTGACACAATTGAACCTACTTGAAATGAGCCAGGGCTGGATTCATTGCCTTTAGTGAAGCCAGTAGGTGGATTAAAGGTCTCTTCCCTCCCTCCCTCTCTCTCTTTCCATCTCTTACAGTGTTAGCTTCTGGGAGGTGAATGTGTTCTGGCTTAGTGATGGAAATGCATTTGGATGTGTTCTTAAATAGACATTTGTTGTATGTCTGAAAAGTATAGGCTGATCTTAACAGTATGATGCTGGGGCTATTTTAAAGGTGTTTTTTAAGGTGGTTGTCTTGTTTCAGCTTTACAGGAACTACTGCAACCAATTATTTAGGCTCAAGGAGCAGCATGGAATATCTATTGTGTGTGGATGCATGCATGTTCTACAGAATTAACAGGGAAAATGGTAGATAAAAATCTGCCTAATTTTACATAATAGATCTTTGGCATTCTTGTGATCCGACTTCAAATTCATGCTGAGTTTCTACAGAGTAACAGAAATGCTACTTTGCGGTTGTTAATTTTAATTTCTAAGATGCTAGGTTTTAAAAGGAGCATAAAGTCTTCAGCATCTCATGGGGACAAACTATGAGTCTTACTAATGAATCCAGCAATTAGTGGTTCATTGTGCCTGCCAGCAATTTGGCCCCAATACTGGTCCTGATGGTGGTTTCATTTTTGCTGGTGTGAATCAGGAATAGGATCTGAAGTCTAATTCACCAAGGGGCTATGATTACTTCTTCAACACTGTTCTGCTTATAATCTGCATTCAGTACTTAGAGCAGCAAGTTAAAAAAAAACCATACCACCACCAAACCCCCTACATTATACTTATATTTTCATTACTGTGGTTGATTAATATATTCATTAGAATAATTGTAAAACAGAAATTATACTTATTAAACTTAAGGGATTGTAAGTGGTAGGATCCCCATGCAGTTAGATAAACATATATGTGATGTATATGCCCAGTTTGCACAGGAGAAACCCTTTTCATAGGTGAAAGGGTGTATTTTCTCCAATTTTGTAAGCAGAGAATTGAGAGAAAAGAGGTGGGACTTTACTTTCTGTAGCCATTTGCACCTGTGCAAAACACAAAAAAATTTAGTTGGTAATATTTTATTACAACTTCACAAAGCTATCAGTGGCCATGTGCAGAAGATTAGATAATGAGTGACTCATGCAAGTTCACAGAGAAAGCTTGTTGGGAAGTCAGCAGCTGAGCCAGTCTGTTTGATATGACCCACAGTATCACAGTATCACCAAGGCTGGAAGAGACCTCAAAGACCATCGAGTCCAACCTGTCACCACAGACCTCATGACGACTATGGCACCAAGTGCCACGTCCAATCCCCTCTTGAACACCTCCAGGGATGGTGACTCCACCACCTCCCTGGGCAGCACATCCCAATGGCGAATGACTCTCTCCGTGAGGAACTTCCTCCTCACCTCCAGCCTAAACTTCCCCTGGTGCAGCTTGAGACTGTGTCCTCTTGTTCTGGTGCTGGTTGCTAGAGCGAACAGACCAACCTCTTCCTGGCTACAACCACCTTTCAGGTAGTTAGAGAGAGCAATGAGGTCACCCCTGAGCCTTCTCTTCTCCAGGCTAAACAATCCCAGCTCCCTCAGCCTCTCCTCATAGGGCTTGTGCTCAAGGTGATACCCAAGGTATCAGCAATAGAAAAAGGCATGAGTGTGGCATGGGAAAAGGAATCCCTCTTCCCAAGAAGCCTGCTCTCAAGTAGTTAACCTCAGAAATGTGATTGTGGATGGAGTATAAGTATTAAACAGGTTCTGTTAGTGCAGTGCTCAATAGTGCAGCCTGTGTTTGCTTTGAATGTCCCCTTCAGTGTATTCAACTCTTTAGTTTCTGGAATTGCTGATTAGATTTCATCTAAGGAGGTGAAATGAAACAATATCCAGCAGACAGAGTTGTAGAATAGTTTTTCATTTTAGTGCTCTTGAATGTTGTTAATAGCATGCAAGCATTAAAGATGGATGAGTTTTATGTTGATAGTTTCCCTTTGAAAAGCTATTAGTCGGAAAAACAAATTGTCAGGCAGGTCATATCTACAGTTACAAAACATATTTTGACATTTTTCTTACAGTTGTATGTATGTATAAATAAAAACAGTGCACATTATCTTTGCACTGGTTATTTGTAGTGCTGCATACGTTGTTGCCTCTCGTAGTGAAAAATCTACCTAGATGCCATCCAGATATCCAAAGTCAGAGATAGCACAGGTGCTTATTTGAAAAGAAATTTCTTAGCCCACTACTAGTTGTCCAAGTTGTTTGAAATCTCTTCTCTTTCAAGCTCTTTTGACTTGTTCCTTCTAATGTTTTCAACAGCTGAGGTTTTATGGTTTTGTTTTGTCATTCCCCCCCCGCCCCCGAATCGTATAATCCATGCAGCATCTTCTTTGCTTCTCCTGCCTGACCACAGCAGGAGGAGGGGTCTGTTGCTAATTTGTTTTGATATGGTACACTTTGGTCTGTATTCTTTTTGAAATTAATTCCTTTTGCAGGTGTGGGGTTAGAGGTGGTGGTGTGCTCCCAGCGAAGGTGTCATCCACCACAGAGAGGAGGTGGGAGGCTTTGATCAGTGTGGCTTGTGTTTTCTTGTTGTTCATTTAAAATGTACCAGTTTGTAATGCTGTTTGGCTTTGCAGGTCCTTGTTTTATTTCTTTGCAAGTCCTTCCCCATCCTTTCAGGTTTTGTTGTTTTCGTTGCTGTTCATTCTGCTTAACATTTCCTGGGATTATTTGTTGGAAGGTGGTGGCTCCAGGTTCAAATTAGGCAGTAAACAAAATCCAATCTAATGACCATTTCCTTTTTTTCAAACAGCCTTGTTGTGGTTGGGAGAGTGTGTTAAGGCCACAGCATCACATGCTTGGACTCCTGAGGTCTATTGGGACAGAATTATGTAGCAAGGATTTTTAAAAGAATAATCAAACCAAGACCCAAGCTGCCAGGCATCATGCATCAGGCACAGGCTCCTCAAGTCTCTACCCCACACAAGTTCAGGAGTACATGTCACACATCAGACTGCCTGACTATTGCATGCTGCTTTTGAATTAGCTGGACATTTTAGGAACTACCATACAGTATCAAAAAAAAACCCCAAATGTTGATCTGAGGAAGAGTGGCAATTGCTCTGCTCTTCCTTGTGACTCAGCTGCTTTCTGACTCTATGTGAGATGAGGCAAATCATTTAGCCACTTTGTGCTTTATTCTTCCCATTTGTAAAATAAGGCAAAAGCTGTCAGAGTAATTATGAGCTTTAATTATTCAATATTCCTGTGGTACACTAGAGAAGTGATGTTTTTTTTTTCCTTCTTGCACGTATTACTTGCAGTGCATTTCAGTGGGAGCAGTTTGGAAGAAGCACACTTTCTAGCAAGAAACATTTTCCCTCCTCCCCACCAACAACTTTGTGATCCTCTCTAATGGTTTTTATGTCACGTAAAGTGGTTTGCGTGGTTAAAAGCGTGAAAAATCAGTTGCTGTCCTCCCCTGAAGGTTTGTGGTGTCTGTCAGTCCTTACTGACTTGTGCTGAAGTCACTCTTCCTGCTTAGCCGCTGATTTGAGCCTTCTTAGAGGAATGCTTCATTAATAATACCAAGTAAGTAGGTACAGCAAAAATGTGAGAAATGCAGCTGAACAATAATTATTAGAAGCAAAAAGCTGACAACAGCACCCAATTTTGGCATGAAGTATGGGCTAGCACAGTCCCAAGGGGCTAGTCTCTCCGCTTATGTTTTGTCTTCACTCAACGTGGACCCTTTTCATTTTAGGCCAAGCCTGGCAAGATACACTCGTAACAGGTCTCACTGAAATGGTTTGTTGGTTTGGTTTCTCTTTTTTGTGTGTGTGAATGAGCCTACCAAGTTAAATTTTTGCTTTCTCAGGGATGCAGAATGAGAAGGAGCTTTTTTCATTTTGAGGTGAAAGCAAATGCCGAAAGCTCTTTGACCCTGAAATTTTGTTTCATGCTGTACAGACAATCCACATACTGGATCCTAAAAAGCATGGTCAGCAACTTTAATTTCTGCTTGCTTCAGTCTAGCAGAAGAGCAAATGTCCCAACAACAAAATAATAGCAATAGGAGTAAGTCAGTTATTTTTGTATGGCTGAGAAATGAATCCTTGAAGTTTGAGTCTGGGTTGAGATAATCTTCCATAAGTGGTCAGGTTTCCCTAGAAGTTGGTGTGACTGAAGACTCGTGATCGAGCAAAAATAGCCTAGAAATCTCATACCAGCCGCTTCCCTCAAACACATTGTGCTGTTTGTCTGTGGAGATTACCAGGAGACTTCACAAGGATTGTGGGCGTTTTGGCAGTCCAAAGCCAGCCAGAAGCTGCAAGTATGGTTTGAAGGATGCTTCTCTGAGGATTTATGAAACTAAATGAATGAATTTTGGGTAAACACACACCAGTCTGCTCTTTTTGCTAAGCTACTTGCACTAGTATATTCTGCTGGCCAAGCAGCTTGCACTGTGCTCCACAACGGGATAGGTCCCAGTGCAGCACTTACCTTTCCTGAAGACTTTTAAAGAGTTGTTTTTAGGGTTCTGTGTGCAGGGGTCTAACCAGTTGCTACACAAATTAAGGCTTCCGCCTCAGGTCATCATTGGATGTTAGACTTTGAAGAGGAGTTATGTAGCTCTCTCCACAGACACTGCTTTCAGGCTACCCTGCAGCTGAAACAGGTCATGCTCTTCCATATCTGACCTAGCTGGAGGACTAAAGTGATCCTAGACTTGTTTGACATTTGGTCCTCTCTTATTTTAGCATCTGTATTCTGCGGCTCATAGAATACTAGAGTAAGAGCTTACACGTTGAATAGAAAGGTTGTGGGGAGGAGGGGGAAGCATCCAGCTCCTAGGGCTTTCCGTGTTTCTAGACAGGTCATTTTGCACGTTCCTCTTGTTCTTGCTGTATCTGTGAATCCCGTGTTACAACTTTGGGAAACGACAGTGCTCAATACAAAGGGAAAATCACCCGGCAGCTCTTATTTTACTGTAACAGTGTGTAGACTAGAGAAAATCAAAGCTTGGGGCTTGCAGGGCAGCAAATTAGTCTTTGTAACTGCAGACTTCTTTCCTGGCAACTAAGCTTCCTGTAAAGAAAAACAAAGGGGGAACATGCTAAGGATCTTTCTGAGACTACAAAGTCCCCAGGGAGCATCCTCACTGAGGGCCCCTAGTGTTGCAAAAAAGGTCTAGGGGGAAATCCTGTCTGACCCTAGTACTATAAAGAGGTTTATTTTATGTATTCTTGCACCACTTTTCCCCATAAACAGGAATGGAGACTGCGCAAGAATATATAAACTAGCATTTGGGAGTAATTTATTGTTTGAGTAGTCCCCTAAAAGAAGGAGGTGAGAAAAGAAAAAGAGTATTTGTCACAAGGTGGGTTAGTTCCCTCCTTAGTTTTGAGTCCCATTAAGTATTCAAGCAACTATCAGTAAAATCTGGAGCTACTGACTTTGGTTGAGCAGCATGCACTGAGCTGAGAAGGTGTCCACCTTCTGAGAGCAGTGCATTTGGGAAAAGATACTCCGCAAAGCAACACCATGAAAAAAATCTGCTTTGCTTATAGATTGAAATCCAGACTAAGATGTTTCTGCAGCTATCAGAGAAGGAAAAATCTGTGTTCTTTGCAGCATCAGAAAGAAAGATGACTTTATTTGTATATAAGAAAGATAGGTTCTTATATTCGTTGTCTGCCTTGTCTTTGGTGCTTCTTCCTTTCTGTCTGGAGTCTGCTCATACCGTCTGCTTTTGCTGCTGAAACTTGTGGGCAAGATGAGGATAAACTGACTTCTCTGAAGCTGAAGAATAATTCTGCTGTGCTTTTTTGTCAGTAACAACCAACATGCCTGTTTTTATGTCTACCTCTCCTTTTCTAGGTAGTTAGAGAAATTTCCACCTTTGCAGGAAGGGACACATTATTCTTAATCAAAATTTGAGAATGTGGCAGGAGGAGGTACAGCTGCAGATGAGCATTATCTAATTCACCCATCCTGTCATGTGAACATCCCTGCTTAATTTAATACAATTATTTCATCAGTGAGGATAATATCAGCAGCATGATTCATTTATACAACGTGTTTCACAACTGCCTTTACCTCTCGACTTCTTATTATCACTACTGATAATTTCACCATGAGTGGCTTCAGAGGAAGGGGAGGGGATATGAAGGAAGCTGTCAGTATCTTTGTATGACTGTGGACAACTGTAGTCTTAAGGGATAGCGATTCTGAAGCATATATGCTGTTGCACCTCAGTTTCCAATATATTTTGGTTAGACATTTCTGGATGAGCACGAGAATGAATGGATAAGCCACTGACTGGCTGCATTGTTCAGTGGGCAACAATAGCATCATTGTTTTCTCCCCCAGACATGCCAGTAAATGCTCCATATTTTACATTTCTGTTGAAATGAAGATCTCCATGAAACAGAACCATGGTGGGGGAATATGACTTTATTTCTGGTGAGGTGGCACAGTCATTCTTTTAGAAACCCCGTCTCTTATTCTTATTTCTAACTCATTTGGATGTAATTTGTACTGCCAAGGTCATTTAAATAGGCAGCAAGATGTGGCAAATGTGTTCCCAGAGGTCATGAAAAGCCTCTTTAGTAGAGCATGCTAGGCTGGCTTATGCCAGGTCATTTAAGCACATTTGTATTGCTAGTCAGATACACAGAGTAGTTCATGGTTTTGTAATAAACCATGCAACCTGGACCTTCACTGTGTGTCACAGCAGGATGCAGTACTTGGATTTAAATGACAGTACAATAATTCAGTAACTGTATTTTAATAGTACACTAATCTTTGAAATATGTGAAAAGAAGCAAGATTATGAAATCCAGATGAATCATCTAGGTGCTTTCCTACCACCACTGTCTTTGAGGCTGGTTCATTCACCTGGGCTATCAGTCTTTTATTCAGCTCTTACTATTGAAATAGTGCCATTTTTAATACAGAGTTTAGAGAGAGTCTCAAAATCAGATTTTGTTCTTTTTTTTTCTCTTTTCCATATCCATTCTTCATAGACATAAATTAACCTTTTATCTTAGGAGGAAGTAAACAGAGACAGCATGATTGAAAGATTAGAAAAGACACCATTTCACCCGACTATTTGCAGCACTGGTGACTGCAAATCAGAATTCCTGTGTCTATTCAAAAGTCTGATGCTATCTGACTGTGTGACTCTGACCAAATCTCCTTTCCTCTCTCACTCATTTTTCCTCCCACATTAATAAGCACATTGTGTTTACCAAACATTATACCTTTTGAAAGGACCATACAAACCTCACAAAAGCAGTGTGGTGCACACTCACCGGCAGTATTTCTATTTAAATGTTGCTTGTCAGGCACTTACATTTGGAGTATCTGATGCTTAAATATAGAAACTCAAAGTTACACAATTCCAGCCTGAGTGAAGCTACAAAGTACAGCTCTTGAATATTTTGTTTATCCCCCAAACTCTGATCTAGATGAAGGGTTCTTCTTTCTTCCTTTGCATCTCTAGAGATCAGCTGAGAAAAAAATCTAGAGCAAAGAAAGGATTTAAAGTTCTCTGGGCTCCAAAGTCCTGGTTAGTGACAATTTTCCAATCCTGGGAAGCAAACCATCAGCCATCCCTACAATAGCAACTGTTCTGACAGTGCTGAGATACAGGGAATGGGAATGTCTTTAGCAGTGCTTGGCTCTTGCTGTGGGTACTTCATTTTATTAGCCATCCATTGTGTGTTTTCACTTATGCCTTATTCTCTATGATTATTTTTCTGTATGTTTTGGTTTGGTAGACAAATGTGCTACTTGAAAGGAAACATTTCATAACCTTTAAACAAGATCATATATTAATTTCATCACATCTATGTTTATACTATTACAAGCTTTCTAAGCCTTAACATCCTCTGGTCTATGAATTAACCATTTTAGCTGATATGTAGATAAATGTTTGACTTTGTTTAACTCTTTAAAAAACACTGGCATGGAAAAACAACAACTTATCAATAGCATCTTAGAATAACTGCATGTCAGAAAAAAAGGCAGTGACCAATCAATGCTGAGTTTGCTTAATAAAAATTAAGTGGAGGAAGTAGTTCTAGTTTCCATGATCCCACTGTATAAACCAATCTGTTGGCTGTTTAGATATGCCATCTACCTGGAGTGAATGTGCTATATATATATATTTTATTATTACTACTCTTATGTGCTCTAACTACCATGCTGCACTTACACACAACCTTGATGTAACTGAGAGTGATGCCTGCTAGTCTATAATGTGGCAGGATGTTAGCTGGGAGATTTTATAGTTAAAAACAGAAGTAAGCCAACACCTAATTCTTCTCATGGTTATGCAGGTGCAAACCAATAGTGAAGACAGTAGAGTTCTTGGTTTAAACTGGAAGAGCAGGGAATTTTGAATTTATATCTGCAGATAGGAAAAAGAGTATCAAAGGGCTCACTCAGTACAGGAGTGAAGATCCTAACAACTGTCTTCACACTTAACACAATTGTATATTATTACCTGTGTCCCAGATATTTTTTAGACTGCCATGGAATAAATCAGTGTTGTTGCACTGTGGTAAAGGAAGTGACTTAAATTATTAGCAACTTGTGATCCAGCATAGAATTTCTAAACTCTCTGACTGAATTTTGAATGCATTTGACTTCCAGTGAGGATTTGAGAATGCTCTTTGGAACAACAGTAGTAAAAACATCATGAAGACCGAACAGTGAAGTAGTATCACTTTGTAAATACATAGAATGGCTGAAAATTGTTTACTTATCCTCCTTTATGAGAACCAAGCTTCTGTGACCTCCGATTAATTTACCATTAGCCTGAAAACACAATGAAAGTGAATGAAGGGTAATTTGGAATGACATTTATCAGCTCTGGAAATGTCGACTTCTATTATTTCCACAAGGCCTTATACTTCTTGGCTCCACAGAAGGCTGTGCTGACTTGAATGAAGAAGAGCATTCTTACTACCAAGAATAGTTACAGCTCAGACAGCTTCACTGCTGGATCCCTGCAATAGAAAAAAAAAAAAAAGCAACTTTCCCCATTTCTAGCTTCCATTAAGTGAGACCAAACCCACTGTTCTATAGTGCACATGCAGAAGACCTTGTGTTTACACCAGGATTAAAAAAGGCAGCAGAGGAATCAAGAAGTGAGAGAAGGGAGAGGAATAAATTTTACAGGGACATGATAGTGAGGGATTGAATCACAAAAACCAGACTGGAAAAGCCTTGCAGCACAAGAATGCAGGTGGGAATCTAAGATGATTTTGCAGGAAGCAAGAGCCATTCCCATCAGAGGCTGTTTGCTGCTCTGTATGAACTGAAGTACTACTCTTGGTTGGATTTTCAGTGGCCAGAGTGCAGCTTTCACTTCCATATCTGAAACTCATCAGCCCCTTTTGTTGAGACTTACAACAGAGATCAAGAATGAAATACACATGGGAACTAAGCCCTCTTGGACTGAACTGCAACGAGTCTGTGGGAAAGTTTGCTTTGCTTCTGGTACTTGCCTTCTGTGGAGGTGATTTGGCTCTTCAGGGATCCTTGTGTGGGTCAGGATCACTGTGTTCCATTGGTTTGTGCTTAACACTTTGAAGCAGCTATCTCAGTATTGATTTTACAACATTAGAGTTGCACTGCGATGGGATTTTGTTGGGGTTTTTCCCTAGACAGAAATTGGTGGAACAGCAGAGAAAGTCCCCCTTCCATTTGTCTAGTAGGTTAATCTCTTTTATTCTGATTTGTACCTGTGTAAAGTAACTAACACATTCTTAAAGTGTCAAATGCTGCTTGAACTGGGTGACATTTCTAACACCAAGGCATAAGTCTCCTAGAGGATCAACAGAATTCCGCCTTCTAGGTGCCTAAGTTGCTTCTGAGAATATAGGCTCCTAAGTCAGTTCTATGCATCGCTTTTTTCACCTTGATTTTATGCATAAGTTGCATCTAGGACAGTTTAAATACCACTGTGAGGATGAAAGCTTTGTCCACAATATCCCTGATACATTTGTCTGCTAAGCTTTATTTTATTTTTAATTATGACTATTACAGAAGTGCAGAAATAGTCAAATAGAACAAAAGCACTTTGCTTAAAGCTTGCGTCTTTAAGGTGATGGAAAAGTTCTGCGACAGTGCTCTTCAGAATTGTTCTGTGTTGGGAGGCATACATTTACATCGTGCTTCCACAAGCAATAGGTAGCTATAAAATTCCTTCTTCGCTGCAACACGCCACCCTCTATGGGAAAAAAAAATCAGTATTACATGATAGCAGTTACAGATACCTTAGTGGTAACAGTAAAACACTCAAACATTATGAGTCTAATTCCAGTCTGCTTTGCATTGCTGTAAATCAGGAATAATTCTATCAAACTGGATGTACTTAGAACTTAGGGAGATCAGATCGGCTTCTTCAGTGCCTAGAGCTGAAAGTTGGTTGTGTGATGTAATGCTTCCAGTAGCTAAAGGATGGCTTTTCTAAGTCACAGTGTCAGGGGAGAGCTAGGCTAATATCTGGTGGTTGGATCTAATACCACATCCATTCATTCTGATAATTTAGAAGTCAGTTAAAATCACTTCTAAAACACCCCCCTTGTTGAAAAGACTTTTTTTCCCTTCCCTGGGTTTGGTTTGGTTTCTGCCCCCCCCCCCCCCCCCGAATTTTATTTTGGTCAAAAAAGAATACGTGACTTGAATTTTAGTGTGTTTTATAGCACTCTCGGTTACCCTGTGTAATCAAAGCAGGTTCAGGAGTAATTCCAGTTACCTTGCAAAAAATGTCACCCAATGTTTTTATTTTTGCATAAGAATAATTACTGAAATCTTGAAGTCTGGCTCTGCATAAGATGAAAACATCTGGGAGCTTATGCAGGATTATTGAGGTTGCTACAGGTTTTGTGGAAAGAAAGGACAGGTTCTTCTTGCTCTCCTATTGTTGTGGAAGACAAGTGTTTATTTCCTATGATATTTTCATGCTTGGGAAGCACAGAAGTGTGTGAAATTCAGAGGAAAGCATGAGTCTTGATTGGTTCACTTGTGTGTTTTTCAAAAGACACACAAAAACCCTGCAAAAGGCCAGGAACCCCAACTGAAAACCCATTCAGTTAAACACATTTTGCCTAGTTTGGAGGTGGTAGTGGCTGAGTTTTAATTGAAAATGCATTTCAGGCCTTATGTAATTCATCCATATTGAGTTTAAAATAAAGTTAAAAAAAAAAAAAAAGAAACTGTAAAAGTGCTCTTCATTTTTGTCATAGAAAATACATCTTGAGATGTGAATAATCCCTTCAGAGACAATTCTTACATACAAAGTGCAAATGGAGGATGTTCTCTGATTGTGTCATGCCAATTTTTCAGTTTATCAGTCATTCCAATTCCAAACCGGAATGACAAGATGATACCACATTTGATCTTAATATATATCATAGAATCTTTCAGGTTTAGAAGTTCATATGAGCTGAAAACAACTGTCGGTGCTTGGACAGTGTTGTGCCAACAGCAGTTTTTTTAATGACACTGTTCTTTTCTGCTTGTCACAGGATGAAGTGGCCCAGCCTCTGAACCTTTCAGCCAAACCCAAGACATCTGATGGCAAGTCTCCCACATCACCCACCTCTCCTCATATGCCAACTCTGAGAATAAATAGCGGGGCCAGTTCGCTAAAGTCCTCTGTGCCAGCAACATTATCTAGTCCTTCGGCCAGAGCAAACACAATAGGTAAGCTCAGTTTCATTTGTCCCTCCTCTTAATGATTAGTAGATGATAATGGAAGCTGAGCATTTGTCATTCAGTGCCAGACAGTGGTCTATGAGCTGTGTGTGGGTTGACCATAGGACTGCATTAGTTGATGCCAGTAAAGAAGTTCACCATTGCAGAAGTTACCTTTTGTAGACTCAGAAACCAAAGACCTATGTTGTTGCAGATAAGGCTTTATCAATAAAAGCTAATACACGTTGTTTGCTTAATGGCGTACGTTAAAAACAGCAACCTGTCTAATATCAGGCATTAAAGACCCATGGTGTGTCATCTCAAAGTGACAGATAAACTTAAAAAACAATCCCTCTATGTTAAAAGGGTATTTATACAAATATATCTCTGCAAAATTACAGGTTTAATCCTTAGTCTGCAGAAAAAGCTGCATGGAGCATTATTTTACCATGCTCTAATAAGCAAAATAATCACCAGGTTGATTCAGGAAACCAAGTCTGATGTATTTGCAAAAAGTCTTAACTGGCTGGTTTTAATGTTGTTCCAGAAATTAGTGTTCATTCTTCCCTCTGCCAAAATTATCCCTTTGCCTAAAGACCATCTTCATACTAACTGTCTTAGTGGTGATTTTACAAGCCTGATGTGTTTAGAGGGCTGCTCTTTAAGTGACGTGTCTACACGCTCGGTTCTTCATTTTTGTAACTGAAACATTTTCTTCCGTGCAGTTATGGAATGTAACCTGAACTGTGATTTCAGCATGTAAATCAAGTTCTCTTCAGGGAATTAAGTGGGGTGGATTGTTGTACCTTTGCTACTCTGTGTCCCAAAGCATCTCCTGATGACCACGTACAGGGGTGGCACAGGAAACAAAAGAAGCCATAGGTTAAACTGGTCAGAAGCTGTTTCTGTGATATCTCAGTGCTATGCAGTGAAGAATTTTTGTGTCTCTGTGGGTCTCCCCCAAGTTCATTGTTGTCCATGTTCTACCTACATACACACCAGTTGTTATGTCCAAAGGTCAAACCAGATCCAGCTGCAGCTGTGTTATCCTCCCTTATATCCTTATGCATATGTGATTACTGCTAACGTTGATGAGAGTTACATATATCAGGCAGAGAACATGCTTCTGTGTCTTTGAGAAAAGAAAATAACTTGATTTGGCATGGCATGTTACAATTCTGTCAGCATTTTGTAAATATGACGTTTTAAATAGTTACTGCATGTATTATTATTATTAACCCTATGTTCTAGGTAATGATGTAGGCCATCTTTATCTGCTTTCCATATAGGAGTTCCCATTTTTTCACATTAAATTCTTCATCCCTAATAGAGTGAGCATCTGACCTGTGTCCAAGTGGCAGGACATCTCTTGTTCTCTCCTCTCCAATCTTCTTTCCATACACACCTGATATTTTTCATAGGTTTGAGACCCCTGCAATTTACTTCTCTTAGCAAAATGCAGATTTTGAAATGCCGTACCTGTAATGAGTGATAATGTAATTGGATAAAAGCTTTGAGGATGAATAGAGCTTTAAAGGTCACTCCTGTAAGAAGAATTAATGTGTTATACCATTAATAAACCATGGAAGACTGTGGAGCAAAAGATAACATACTTAAGTTATTGTTAATGACATAGAGTTCGCTGCTGTATAACTCTCAGCTACAAATATAGAAAGTGACTTTTTGAGGTTGCTGAGCAGTACCACCATGCATGCTGTATATAGAAGATAAGCAGTCTTTGGTGCAGAAGCTGGACAGATATAGCCTACTTCTAACAAAGGTTTATCCTTTAATGGAGGCTTAGAACACTCTGTAGAGTCTTTTTGTGCTGTTAGGTCAGACCCAACCAAAGTTACAGCAAGTAAAACTCCCCACCATGTTGCAACCATTTGGTGATCTTAAAAAAGTGAACGCAAAACTGCAGGTCGCTTTCTGGTTGGAGGTACACCATGAAGAAGTCTGCTATTGGTTTCAGCAAATGTACTAAGGTCTCTAAAAGTGGTAGAGAAACTTGATCACTTTTTTAATCTGGAGACATGAATCCCTCTACAAAAACTCGATGGGAAACATGCAGGCATTTGTCAGACCCTTACTTCTACTATTTGATTTGCACTGCCAATGCAAGGCACAAGTTGTCTGTCCTAGGTATGTACAGCCCACCTTGCTGGGATGCAGTTGAGCTGTCATTTCTCACCACCACTAACTTCAAATTAAAACCGTTCTCTGAAAGCAGTTCTTCAGCCTGTTGGGTTCCCATGGTGTGGAGAAATGCTCCATTGTTCAGTTATCTTTGAAGGATGTAAACTTGTAGCCTCCTGTGATTAACAGTATAGCTGCATTTGGGCACACAGATACAGTCCTTTTGTAGAGCTCTTCTTATAGTGTATGAATTATGCTACAGACTGAGCAGTCACAAATGTCATGGCTTCATGTATGACTTTAAATCCAAGCATTTCTTTTTGGGAACAGGCATATGTCCATGTACTATAAACAGAAACAACTTCTCTCTGCCCTTTGCCGTTATCTGCAACATCTCTATGCTAGTTTGGCAATCCTTGTAACTAAGTGCATTTTATGTAATGCAGTTCCCCTCTCTGTCAATAATTCACCACCTACCCTAAACAACAATAATTTACATTCAACTCACTTCTATATTAATCATTTCCCTGCACACCAGCATCTTGGCAGCTACTGAAAAACATAAGGAGTGCTTGCTTTTATTCTCTGTCATGTGCCAAACTGTCTCAAAGATAGCAGTGTTCAGGAAAAGCCAAATAGTCTGGAGAAGGGCATGAATTCCAGTTCCTAGGCAAATTCAGCTGTATTACAGATTGAAAGTATTATACCTAGCCTAATCAACAGCACAACCAGCAGTACTACCACTGTTTGTTTGTTTGATTGTTTGCTTCCTTTTAATTTATTCTGACTACATGCAAGCTTGATCAGTAACAGATGCAAAGAGGAGAAGGATCCAAGCAAGTTGATAAAATGGAGGCAAAAAAAAAAAAAAAGAGAGAGAAAACTATCAGCTGGTAGCACTGTGCTAGTGCAGGTTATGTCCTTCCTTTTTCTGGGAAATCTGGAATTACTGGAATTCCATTGGTTGGGAATTACTGAACTGGGTCATTTGATAAAAGTAACATGGATCAAGTTATTTCACATGAAACTCTCAGGGTTCTTGGCTATTTAGCCAAAAGCTAACTCTTAGTGCAATTAACAGCAACAGTCAAACCACACAGAATCTTCTTAGGTTCTGAGTGCCAGGGAAGACAGGAATACTACTTCCATTCTGAGTGCAGTCTGAAAAAACCAAACCAACAATAAAAGCCCAAACCAAACTAAAATCCTGACAGCAATGCAGCACCAAACTAATCTGACATCAGCTTCTTCCCCTGAAATGTTTTAAGCAGCAAGACAATGTCCTACGTTTTTGGCAATCAGTGGATCAGATAGAAGAGTCTAGCAATACAACAAGGATGTGTAATCTGACATGATTAGACAAGGCTCTTTAGGAACAGAACATTCATAATTGAGACAAAGAAAGAGTATTAATAACACTTTCCTAACACGGCAGTTAGCCATTTTATATTTCCTTTCTTTAATCTTAGTGTTTTTCAACAAATCATGGGATTTAATAGCGTGTTTTGGCAGATTAGAGGATTTATGGCCCAGATGTTTTTTGTTCTAAAAATGGATTAGGGTGTAAAGTTTGCTGGAATCCATGGAACATGTTGAGGCAAGCCGGTCATTTTGTGTGTGATTAGTGCCTGCCTTCTGTCTCACAGTCCCTCCATCTGTCACAATTCACCAATGGATCTGGTTAGATTTAGCCTCATGTCACAAACAGAAGTCCCTTTTCTGGGCAATTTCATATTACAGATTCATTTTATGCCGTTTTTATGCCCTAGTTAAAAGACAGAAAGAAGTGTGTGCATGCACGCGCGTGTGGAGAGGGGGAGGGAGATTGATGTATATTAGCCTCTCCTTTAATGTTTGAAAAATAGACTGGGGCTCAGAGTCTCCCATCAGTATTCTATCCTACAAATCACATGCAGATTATAATAAGTATAATCTACAGTACGCTAAAGGAAAAAAATGACAAAGTGTCACATTTAAAATTAAATAGTATTAGCTGTGCTGGTGATGCTTGTAACATTTTAAAAGGAAATAATTCACTGACTACTAAGGCTAAGCTCTAGGCTGTGAATTTGCAGCAAAACAGTGGACGTTTGACCTACTATTAGCAGCATGAATAGGAGTGGGAATGTAGGTCCGTGTAGCTGTGGTTTCTTACACATTTCTGAATGACAGGTGGTGGTGGGGAGCATTCACTGGATGAAGTTTCTCTTCCCAGCCATTATGCATCTCATATCTATAGCAAACCACCGCCACCTGTGGTTTATTTTAATGTATTCACAAGTTTAAAGAGGGGGAAGAATTAAATGGTCTATTTTTAAGAGTTTAGGATTGCTGGCATGATCAAAGCTCCCCCTAACTCTTATCCGGTTACATCCTGCTGCATACAAACCACAGGGCTAACCTCTGCAGCACCAGGGAAATATTGAAATTAATGGGATCAAATATCAGGACAATGATTTTGGCACTGAGCTTACTCATGCTTCTTATCCAGGTGGCTCTGTCACAACAGTAACGGAATTACAAAGCCCGGACGAGTTTCTGGGCATTACCTTTTAACTCTTTCTCATTAATAATGCTAAACTGTTGGCATGTTTCATCGATGAAGGCTAAAGTGTTTTCTTGTGGCTTTCTTTTTTAAGATATCCTTTCTTCTATCACGTCGTCAGGTTATTTAAATGACCATGATGCTGTTACCAAGGCAATCCAGGAGGCCCGGCAGATGAAGGAACAACTTCGGAGGGAACAGCAGGTGCTGGATGGGAAGGTGGCCGTAGTGAATAGCCTGGGTCTCAACAACTGCAGGACAGAAAAGGTGGGTTTCCAACACTGCCTTTGCATTTATTTAGTACACTCTACAGGTACATAGATTCTTCCTCTTTCATTTTTAAGCAAAGTAGTTACTTCTTTAAAATAAAAATGAGAAGTACGATGAAAACCACAACCAAAAGATGACACAAGAGACAAGACATGTGGAAAGGAGGCAGAGATAGCCCTCATGAAAACTTTGGAAGCCACTAATTCTCTGTTCCAGCCTGTCAACATGTATTATGAGAAGGTGATCTTGAAATCTCTGGGTCTAAGTGGAAATCTTACTTTATGAAATGCATAACTGTGTTTGTGGGATGAGCTGGGTTTGAAAATATTCAAGCTTCTTTTGGAGCATAAGCTTTGCTGATACTCAGGCTCACCTTCTGGGTATTTAGCCTTCTGAGGTTGTCATATATGATATTTTGTGACCATTGCAATGTGGCACAGTCATGTCATGTTAGATGAACTAACAAACTCGAAAAAATGGAGAATTGACAACACAAACTGCACCAAGTATTTGCAGTGAAACTTAAGAGGTAGGAGAATGTATGGACCTCACCACCTTCAGCTTTTGAACTGGCCTGTGAAGCTGTGCTGTAACAAAATACCAACAAAACGAGTATTCTCTACTGAAATTGGAATGTGCTGTAGCAGTGCACGTGTCAAAGGAGTTGTGATTTGCTGGTTTTTGCTGGAAATACCACATGTCCTTCCATGCACTGCCTTGGATTACAGAGGATAAATTGACCTGCCAGTTCTTGCTGCCACATTTATAGTGAGCTCTCCTTACAACACAGAATGTTAGGAGTTGGAAGGGACCTCAAAAAATTATCAAGTCCACCCCTACTACCAGAGCAGAATCACCCAAATTATGTCACTGAGGAATGCATACAGACAGGTTTGGAATGTCTTCAGAGAAGGAGACTCCACAACCTCTGAAGGCAGCCTGGTCCACCCTCACAGTTAAAAAGCCTTTACTTATCTTCCCATAGTACTTCCTGTCTTCCAGCTTGCATCCATTGCCCCTTGTCCTATCATTGGACATCACTGAGCAGAGGCTGGTTCCATCTTCCTGGCACTGCCCTTCACATCTTTATAAACATGAAGGAGGCCACACCTCAGTCTCCTCCAAGCTAAAGAGATCCAGCTTCCTCAGCCTTTCCTCAGAAGGGAGATGTTCCATTCCCTTCATCTTCATCTTCGTGGCTCTGCTCCAGAGTCTTTCAAGCAGTTCCCTGAGGTCCTTCTTGAGCTGAGTGGCCCAGAACTGGACACAATATTCCAGATGTGGCCTCACCAGGGCAGAGTAGAGGGGCAGGAGAACCTCTGTCAGCCTACTAGCCACACCCCTTCTAATCCACCCCAGAATGCCATTTGCCTTCTTAGCCATAAGGGCACATTGCTGGCCCATGGTCATCCTTCAGTCCACCAGGATGTCCAGGTCCCTTTCCCTTACATTGCTCTCCAACAGGTCAGCCCCCATACTGATGCATGACACTGGTACATATACATGCAAACTCTGTGTGTCTCAAAATCACATGCTTAGTGGGACTTCTTCCTCAGTTTCTCTGTTCCCCTGCAGTATTTTCTGGGGTGATAACAGCCTTTGTCATGCGGTACAACAAAGGTGACTCTTGCTGCATTTGGTGTAAACTGAGTTTTATTGAAACCACTCTTAGTGGATTTTCACTGTAAAGCCTGGTGTGAATCATTGAGATAGACAGATAAATGGAATGAATAAAAATGATCAGCTATTTAGCAGAAACTTGAAAGTCAGTCATCCTAGGAAGCTTGTGAGTCAAACAGTATTGTCCAGAATGAGCAGATTGCTAATTTGGATAGCTTTCCATTTTCCCTGTTTTTAGATGGAGTTTGATCAATAAGCTGCGAGAAGCCAGCAGTCTGGGTAATGAATGTTAAATGTACATGTGAGGCTCTCTCTACTGTACTTTTTTCATCAGCCTATCCTGGGTGTAAGTGATGTAGGAATGACTCCAATTTCATGCACTTTTCTTGAGAGGAAGAGGAGAGGGAAAAAAAGAGGTCAGTGTAATGGGAATCTTGTAGTACATACACCCTCTCTTAGAAGAATAAGAGCACTGGTATGGGGAGAGAAGAAGAAAGAGAGGGATGGAGCATGTTTATGGCATTTCATATAGAAGAGTACCAGAAGAGAAAAGGGAAAAGCAGAGTGTCAGATATAAGAAGAAGTGATCACAAGCACAAAGGAATTTATATTCAAATATTTAAGCATTCTTGAAAGGATGCTCGGAGCAGAAATTTCCTTTCTCTGCTCCCCATGTAGAAATGACTTTAACACTCAGCCAGATGCTAATGCAAAGTGACTCAAGCTATTCCTCGCAAGCATAGCTAAATTGCCGTTATTTGTTAAGCGCATTGAATTCAGCTGTGGATACAGCAGTTGGTTGCATTCAGAAAGCATCTGTACTTTTTTTTTTTTTTTTTTATTTTTTAATCCTCCAAAGCAGAGACAACTCTACCTATCTCCCCCTCTCCTCCCTTGTGCTGGCTGGGAATTGTCAAGTGACAACCGACCAAATCCTTTTGGACAGGAAGCCTTCATCCTGAGTTCTATATACTTGCAAAGCAGGCCTTGTGGTTGGATCAGGAAGCCCATTAAAAGCACTTTGATGGTATGGAAATTCATCTTCATGAAGCACCCAGGCCCCTAAGCAGCATGCTGTTTAGCTGTGGTTACAGATCAGTCATTCACATCGGAGGGCAGTAATTGTGCTGACGGCTTGTTCGGCAATGGAAGTACATAAAATAATCCCAGGCCCTCCACCATGGCATTGGGAGTTAATCTTCTTTAATACAGATCAGCTGTTGTTCTAACACATGACTTTATGCTGGCTCTAGTGACTCTGCACAGCCTTTTGATTAAGTAACAGGAGTGGAACCATCTGCATTCACTTTATTCTGTTACTTTCCTATTGTTGGGATTCTCCTTACCCCTTCTGTTTTCACTTCTCACCCTCAAGCCCAGTTGAAGTTTATTTTCCTCTCTAATTCATGCCTCCTGGTGGGCTCCTGGAGTGCAGAGAGGAGTTCTTTTACAAGGTAGGAGGAAGAAAAAATTGTTTGCTCAATTGAATTTTTTACTAAAGCAACTGTAAGGCTCAGGGGGTTTTGATACAATAAATGCCAAATTTTTATTTGGGTACCCTGCATTATCTTATTTTATTAATTTTAACATAGAGACAGCAAAGAACAGAATCAGTTTGCATGGAGCTCTCCTCGATTTTCACAGCATTTTTGAGTTGCTGGGCTGACCACATAAGCCACCAAGCACTAGTTAAGAAGTTGCACTTTTTAACTTGCAAAGTCACCTCAGCTGTTTCTTGTTTTTGACCCACCAGAGGAAAACACAGAAGCTGTGAAATTTAGGTGCAGGTCCTCCTTTCCCTTGTGTGCTGTAGGGTGTCCACTGACTTGCCAGGTGTGAAGTTCAGATCCAGATAAACACTCCAACTTCTCTAAAGTTTGGGTCTGTTTGTTCTAGGACTTTAAAGTTTTCTCCCTTGTTAAGAGCAAGATTTGAGAGAAAGGCAAGTGTCACCATTTTGAATTAAATTTTATTCTGTTTTTCCCTTTCTTTTTCAAGGGAAAGAAAAAGAGATGGTTGGGGAGGTGGATATTGAGAAATAGAGTGCTTCGGTCTTACTGCTGAGGGTTTCCCTTCAGAAGCTCAGAGTCCCACTGGGTCCCTTAGAACTTTTGGGTTGTTACATTTTCAGGTTGCTTCCTGACAGGAAAATTTTCAGGTGGGGGCATGGAATTAAAAGAAAGTTAGCCTGATGTAGCTATGTCTGTGGGCATATTCATACTTAGAAATGTTCATTAAGTACACAGGAAAGGCTCCCCTTCCACTAGAGTGAGCTCAGTCTTTACAAGCAACAAATACTCATCTGGGGCTATCCCAGATTTCCCTTCCTTTTTTTATTCCAGTGCCTAGTGTCATTGTGGAGACCTGCAGTTCTCTGGCACCTGCTGAGGAGTTTGTTGTATGGATTGCTAGTGCAGCCAACCAGTCAAGGTTGGCTCTGTGCAGTTATGAATACATATGTTAGACTCCTGGTAGGGGTGTATCTGCTAGGGGTTGCTGGGCAGGCTCAGGGCTGGAAATCACCTTTGTGAGACTCTGTTAAAGTTCTTGGGGCTTTTCTCTGCACATAAACATGATCCTGTTATCTGGATCGTGTTCCAGGTGCATTGATACCTCTGGACAGGCAGACCTGCCAGCTGAAGGGCAGGACTTCTGTGGGCTTGGGGGAGTCACAAATGAGAAAAGATTTGTAAAAATGACTAGGATAATTTGAGTGAGTCACTTTATGGGCATACAACTTGGGACCATCTTGAGGGATTTCATTTTCAGAGGATTACAGTAAAAACTATGAGCATCATGATGAACATGGATTTTACTGAAACCTATTTTAATTGCAAATGCAATAAAACATATTTTTACATTACTTTTCTTGGAAGCATTTCCATGTATAAATGAGAAGTGTGTGTATATGTTTTTCTGGTTTCTTGGAAACCCAGGAGCATAGTTTTATTTGTAATTGTCATCTATAGTTAATTATAGCTTGATAGGTGCTATACATAAACAATGTTACCTTTTATACACGTGGCTTAGAGTGCAGATTGTCATCTAGTGCAAACAGCACAACAGGCAGCATCAGCAAGTGGACTCTGGTCTATTTGTTCAGCCCCAAACCTGCCTGTTCCTCCGCAGAGGGAGATGTACACAAACACAAAGAGCCAGCATGTGTGTGCATGCATACAAGCCTGAAGTGCACTCTCTCAGAGATAGACAGCACAAACACATACCAAGCTAGCCAGTAATTCTCTGACTATAGTCAAACTCTCAAACATGTTTGTACATACCCTGGTAACTGTAAAAAGGGGTGAAGTGGGCTGTGGTAGTGAGAGAAAGTTCAATTCTCCCCACACACACAAACCACAGCTAACTCACTAACTGTGACACAAGCAGGTATTGGAGCATGTGGCCCAAACGCAGGTACTGCTTTCTGGCTGCCAGTGGGACAGTTGTGCAAGAATAAATAGCTACACAAGGGTTTCAGGTGTATGCAGACGCAGTCACATTTGTAGCATGCTCTGAGATGAGTGCATTTGAATTCCTGTACTTCCTGTGCTGAAGTGTTTCTTAACCTGTGATACAAGTTGCTTGGAGTGTGTCCTTTTAAAAGGCCCTGACATGTGCTTGTCTGCTGGACTGTAACTAAAGAGCTATTTGTAACAATATTTATTCCAGCATTGTAGGCAGGATCCTATTTATTACTCATGCTTATGGAGCACCAGGTTGAGGATGTCTTTCCTCCAATTTCCACCCAGCCCTCTGCTCACCATTCTCCCCACCTCCCTCTCTTCCCCTTAAGAGCGTGGCAAACATGAAATGACAGTGAACTACGTTGACTTAATGTGGATGTTTAATAATGAAAAAAGTGTGTCAGTTCCAGCATTAGTTACAAATGGCAGTAAGTATATTGGGTGGCAGCACTGTAATAATTTTACATCCATCATTCCTTCCTGATGCCTCACTGGCTGCCTGATGGATGGGAATAGCAGTGTTAACTCTTAAGAAACTGCTGTGATCTGCTGAGCTGAAATAAATTCTGTCCCTGCTCTCCCCTCGGGGAGGAGTGGGATATTAAGCATCTCAAACCCACAGATCCTGCTGTCCTGGAGAAATAAAACACTAGAGCTTACTTTACTAAAGGCATAAGGAGGAGCTGGTTTAACACATGGGATTAAAATTTCTCTTGTAGTAGAGAATTTTACTTCAATAACGGGGTTTTTTCTTCCTCTAATGGTTATATTTGAACCAGAAGGTCAAGAAAAAACCTGGTAGAGGGAAGGGCAGGGAGGAGAAGAAAAGAGGAGGATTGGTAAAATGGACTCTGACCCTGGACTTGCCGCAGATGCTTACAGTCCATGGGTCAGACTAGACGAAATAAGTTGTCATGATTGAAACTGGGAAGGACAGGACCTGGCACAAGCCAGGGTTACCAAACAGGAGAAACCCACTGGAAATAAGTCCAGAGGTGCAATACTAACATCACAAACTAAATCACTTCATAAGAGCTGAAACCTGCCCATTTTCATAATCTCCTTAGTATTGTACTGGAAAAATACTTCTAGCATTTGCTGTGACTTGCTCATCACTCTATTACCCACAGACATTACATGCACACACACCTCTGCAAGTTCAGCAGAACACTAATATATATGCCCTGTAATTTGCAGCCCAGTCTATTCCTCACTGTCCTGTAAAACACTAGGAAGGATGATCAGTGTAATGTTTTTGTTCTCTTCTCGCAGTGTGAGCAGATCCCTGTTTGGAATAATTACTATACAATGTGGGGACCAGGGAGTATCTTGCAGAGAATGGATTGCTGGAGTCCCATAACACAGAAGTTAACATATTACCCTAACAACTGTTTATGCCCTTCTTTATTACCCTTTTTCCCTGGCGTCATCCTAATTTTGTCTTACTGAGGTTCTTTGCCAGCAGAAGTTCTTGTACGCGGTTTGCGGTCCTCTTTGTTAACACTATCAACTCCGAGCAGACAGTTTCCAGAAAGCAGGATAAGAAGGCAAGCAGGTATTATGTCATCACCCATCCATCACCCTGTGTGTCAGCCTTTCAGTAAGCCCAATCAGCAGACTCAACAGGATCTTTCATGTTCAAGGAGTCCTCTGTTCAGCAGGGCTACTGTATCCATTGTCATTTCTGCTGAAACTTTCCTCAAATCTAATTAAAAGCACATGTCAAGTTTGCACACTGCAAAGATCAGATATAGTTTTACCCAGCGCTGGTAACTAAGCATTAAACATTTTGATGTGTTTCAGCTGAAAGTTTATTTCATTTTCCTTTCCCCACCCTCCATCTTTTTTTTTTTTTTTCTTCTTTTTCCCCCATTTGCTTTGTGGAGCTTGTGTGTATTTATATTTACAGCCTCTGCATTTAATGGCCACATGCCTTGTTTTCACAGATGGCCAGTGGAAGACTTCCCCTCCCCCTTTTCTTTTAGTGAAGCCTGCCTTTGGTTTTGCTACTTTTGTCACAGTGCCACTACTCTCAGTTAGCAAGTGCCTACGCATGGGAGGGGGAGATTCTGCAAAGAAGGAGTTTCTTTTATTCCCCCAAGGATTTTTTGCTCTCATTTTAAAAGACTTTTTTTTTTTTTTTTTAAATCTTGATTGACCATCATCTAATAAATACCCAGATACATTTTTCCATTAAAAAAAAAGTTAATGTATTTTTGTGTGTCTTCAGTGCATCATCATGGGCAGGGTTAGCTAATAAAAAATCAGATGCACAGAGGGAGGGGCAATTTCTGCCCCCAGATGTGTGCATGAAATTCCTGTTGAACTTAAGAAGAGCAGGAAAAGTGACGAGGGAAGAACCCTGGATCCTTGCAGCTGCTGAAGGCTGACTAGGAATTTGAGTCTTCATTCACTCCAAGGGCAGAGATTGGAAACATTCACAGGCTAGTATGGATCAGGGAAGACTGCAGCTGGTTATACCTTAGTGGAAATTTTATTAAGCCAATAAAGATGGATCAGATCCCTCCTGAAAAAGGAACAAAAAAAATACAGCCAATTTATAATTCTTCTGAGCTTTTTGAGTCTTTGGGCTGAAGCTCTAAGCTGTGCCCTACAGCCATGAGAGCTCACTTCCTCACTTCCTGATATTTTATTAGTATTTTTACATAATTACATGCCTCCAACAGCACATTCATGGGCACCAGTATCAGTTCAGTTTCTCTCCTCAGTGTAATGCAGACTGAGCCTTCTCTGAATTGTGCCAACTTAATGTCTCCTGAGGGTCAGCCTGTCCTCTTCTGCCCATCCTACAATGCACAAACAGCAACTGGTGTGTTTTGGGTTGCTGAACTTGACCTTTAATTGAGCTGATTCTGAGGGGTAGACAAGCAATGTCTTGCTGCATGAGTGAGAAAATGTTGTGGTTTCTTTCTTAGGAGATAACCTGGATAGCATGTCATCTTTTTCATTAGAACTGGAAGAAATGGAAACAAAGGTACTGCAGCCTTCCTAACTTTAATACCTTCTAGGGAAAACTGGAAAAGAGTAGGTGATGAATCTATAATGCTGCTGGACTAGTCCTAGCAGCATTTTTATTTTAAAATCTTGACTTGCCCTATCTCTTAGAGCTCATAACCAAACAAAAGGAGGACCTCAGTGTCCTCATTTTCTGTAGAGTTGCAGCTTTGCATCAGTTCGTTTCCAAGTCAAATAATGTATTTTACTGAGGAAGTAACTTTAATGAAGAATAAAAATAATAAAAAATCCTAGAGACCTCATCCCTGCCAAGTTATTGGAGGATTTTCCTCTTCATGTTTCAGTGAACTCTCTCTTCCCTTCAGTGCTTTGACAGGTACTGACTTGAGACCCTTTTGGAACCAAATACTTATGTCCACAATGAAAATGACTGCACAGATTTCAGCAAATCCCCCCATGGCTGGGTGTCTGCTCCTTAGAGAAGAGCAGTTAAATGTCTGAGCCTATTGATCCATCTGAATTTTCTCTGCAGTGCCTTCTAGGGAACCTCTCTACTGAGGCCATGTAGAACTTCCTATGGATTACAAATCAGATGCAGTATCTAGGCAGTATTGAACCAATCAGGATTTGACTCTATACCATAAACCAGAAGATAATGGCTTCTTTACCAAATGGTGTAGACCCAGTTAAGACTGGGTCTAAGAATTCTGAGATAAATACCATAAAATAGGAGGACCCATAAATAAAGCTGCTAATGCTGCTCTTAGGTTCTGTGGGTGGATTATTCCATGAAAAAGAAACATCTCAGATAAGCAAGGCTGAACGAGCTGAGGGGGTGGTGCATGCATTGTTTCTTCATACTCAACTTCGATGCAACAACAACAACAAAAATCTCCCACATGATAAATTACTGTGACATTCTAAATAATCTTTCATCTTCTTTGGTGGTCCACAAAGTTTATGTAATTGGAAGGCTAAAACCCTTCTTTGTTGTTTCTTCCCTTTTCATTAGTACAGTAGAAGACTATAAAATTGTGCAGCCAGAAGGGATATAACAATTACTGAGTCAACATTTGGAAGGCTCATTCTATTTTATCATTTTGTGCATGAGCTCTCTATGAATTTTACAGCCCTGCAAGCGTTACTTAAGCAAGGTCCATTGTAATGGAGGATCTGTAACTGCTCTTATTTTTGTTGTGTTTTGCTTTGTCTTGTAACATGTGCTATCAGCAAGAGTCACAATTCTACACTCAAGGCAATTACAAGCTTGAGGTTACATTTTAAAAATAAGATTCAGGACTGCTAGTTTCAGTTCCTAAAACTACCAGTCTTTGTAAGGAACCTCTGGCAAGTCACATAATATGTAACTCAGTTTCCATTCTGGTAAATAGAGTTAATAATACTGCCTGTCACTGTGAAGTTTTGTGGCTAAATTCACCAGTGAGTGCAAAACACTTGGGCAGTGTGATTGGTTACACAGAAAAACCTTTATCTAAATAGACAGTTCCTCCAAATAGAGCTGAAAATTCTCTTACAGCAGTTATAGGTGTAGCAGGCTCTGGATTGTAATATGGTTTGGACTGGGACATGGTGTGCACAGTACCTATTTTGAAGCACTGTGGTATTCATATGCAGGATTACAAACTGAACTGCAAATAATTCATCTTGTGCAAAGCTCTGGGTAACAGCTCTCACTACTGCCAGTGGTTCCTCTAAGTTCTTCCAGCTCTCTGTCATCTGTAATACCTACCTCATGTTTTCCACATTTTGAAAGGCTGTGGATGAAGATTTTATAATACACACTATTCTGATGTTTATTGTTGCAGGAGGTAGAGGAATTGCACAGAAAGATTATTTTTACAGTCTTCACTCATGTCAGATGTAGGATAAGACTTCACCTTTTTGGAGAGCTAAGGAAAATATCATAATGCTGAATGGATAACACCTGGCACCACCAGTGTGCCTGATAATTAAAGATGTTTTCCTGTCATAAACAGAGGTGAACTTTCATTGCAGGATCACAGTCTAGCAGCTAATCTGCCTAGTACTTTAAGATTTGATGTATATTGAGCAAGGTAGGTGTCAGAATGGTTGATATTTACTGGGGCTTGGTGAGAGAAGACTTCTGCCTGAATGCCATAAACCACGTTAAATGTTGTCACAGACCCTGCTTAACCAGCTAAGATAAAAACTAGCTTATCAAAATTCAATCTGTTTGAAAATACCACCTTTAGAGTTTAGATGGGGGAATTTTTCCTGCAGAGTATTATGTTAAATAGATAGACAAACTGCACTTGGATGGGGAGGAGGGAGGTGGGACACTAAAAAGGACAGTAACAGACAACCATCTGTTTCTTTCTGCATTTTAACAGTGAAGGGACAAGGGTTGTCCATCAGTGTATTTGTAATTCTTAGGTGCAAGAACTTGCTCTTCATGGACAATCTTGTTTGGCTCTCTCCAGCTCCTCTACAAACACGTATTTTTTTGCCTTGCCTTTCAGTTCACTTGGAGTAAGAAAAGGAGGAATGTGAAGGGATGTGCCTGAACACTCCTCCTTTGGTATTCCACACTGACTGTATCTTTGCAAGCATCAAACTGAGAGGAAAAATATTCATATCAGGGGAAATGGGGGCAGGGCAGGAAGTTGAAAAGTGAAGAGTGGACTGCTTCAGTAAAATTGCTAACCTTGAATTATGCAATCGGAAAATCAGCTCTTGCCAAAATGCAGTTCTGACGGAGTTCAGAGTGCTGTCAGCGTTTGCCAAATACCCCAGCCAAGAGGATGTCTCAAAGAGGGGGAGGAGGGATCCGTTGCCATATGTCCAGCATTCACGGTACTCTGACGGAGCCGTGGAGGCGTGTGCATGGTCTCAGGTGCACCCAAAGCATCGGTATCATGATCCAACACAAGATGGGAGCAGTGAGGTCAGGGGACAGGCAAATATATCACTATGACTTTATTCCTCAAACCTTCCAAGGTTTTGCTTCACGTTTACATAGTAGTGGGAGGAGTTCTGGCAAACACGATGAGGCTGTTCTGCATATGTTTTGACTCTTCTTGGTTTATTTTCTTCTACGAACGAGAGGGCAACCAAGTTCTTGACATTTTTAGATCAATGTTTTGTTAAACTATGACAGCTCTCCGTGACAGAGCGCCAAGTAACTTTTGCAGCTGACCACAAAACTGAGTCTGACTTGTGGTGCTTAGTCATTTTTTATACTTTCTTTTCCTCCATGACACATTCCATGTGTGGATGTGTTTCTCATTGTTCTTTTAAATATAGTTATAATGCTGCTAGGAGCTGTGGTATTAATCAGTCTTCTCCAGCGGATTACTGTCTCTGGTTAATAAAGTCTTAGGAGCTTCACATTGTGGCTGTTGATGAAACCTCTGAGCTTAGACTTGGAACAATTGGGCTATTGTAGGATTGATGGCTGTCTAAAGTATTATCTTCTCCTGGTTTGCTCATTAGAATTTTAAATGATCCAGACAACAGGGTTCTCACTGTGCCTATGGAGAGTCTCTCCTGCAATGTAATAGAAATGGACCATTAGGATAGTTTTCCCAACCTCTGCTGAAGTTCTTCACAGAGAAAAAAAGATGTTTCTAAGACATCTTTCAGCCTTCGGGGCCTGATCAAAAATGCAAAAATTTAGAAGAAACAAGGAATTACTTCATTTTTAGCAAGAGATCTCTGTGTTCCTCCTGCAAGAGCAGAAGGATTCCTTACTGTTACTTTTTTGCTGCTTTGTGCTATATGATTTTTAGCAGGTTTCAACAAACAATTCTTTGCACCACTTCCCCAGATTTGGGGCAGCCTTGCCCGTTCTTCCCAACAGCATTGGCTGCATTGCTCATTTTATGCCTTTGAGGTGTGGGGCAAATCTGAAATGAAGGGAGTATCATTCTGGTTCTTCTCTTGCAGCTTGGAAAGCGTGAAAGTATGTACAATTTTAATATCTGATCTCTCTTTCCCAGTTTTTCCTCTGTTCAGCAGGACAATCAGATGTAGAGCTTGATAAAATGTTCAAATAATTTTAGGGTGTAGTCCAACATAGTGTTCAGGAATGTGCCACTGCCTCCTGAATTCTAGTGCTGCATTGCTGAAGTGTGCTACCGAACCCAACAGGTGTGTGAACGCCACCTTTTAGCACTGGATGGTAGCACAGTTTGCTACTGTTTGCACAGCTAATCCAACACAGGGGACAGTGGCAGTTCTAAGAATGTGTGATTGCTATTGAATTAAGGTGACGATGATAAATTGATCCTATTTTTGTGTAAATTTGAAACCATTGTGGGCCTCTTGTCTGAAGCTTTCAAACATGTTCTGTGAGAGGAGACTGGGCTAGCAATGTCAGCAGAGAGATTTTTTTCCTTTGTTTCTTTGAAGCTTCCATAAATATTTTCACCATAAACTGAAAGGTATAGAGGTGTTTCTATCAAACAAAAATTAGTAAGCCATCATCTGAATGCCTTCAAAGCAAAACAACATAGGGATGCTGCTTATCTCCTTTTGAATATTTTGTAGTTGTAAAGGTGTTTCTGCACGTCGGGTTTGGGGAAAAGTCAGTTGCCATGTGCTTAATGGGAAGAGCATAGGAGATTGGAGTGTCACTTACATGCAATCAGCCTTTT
Organism: Picus viridis; assembly: GCA_033816785.1. NCBI lineage: Eukaryota > Metazoa > Chordata > Aves > Piciformes > Picidae > Picus > Picus viridis. The sequence goes on from CM066568.1 coordinate 9,070,202, forward strand.
GCAACCTGCTAGGGTTTCACTGATCTCTTTCTGCTCTCTTAATGCTGTTGCAGAGGCTTAGGAGACACCAGGCTTTAAACTCATTCTTGCCTGAGTACACTGTAAACTTAAACACTTCTAAACATTAATACAGAGAAGTACAGCTGGCTGTTGTGACATCTTCTGTTTCAAGAGCAGCATCCTGTGGAAGTTCTTTTTAACTGTCACCTTACCATTGCTGGTTGTATTACACTGTTACTCTCTGTGTTTAAGTAGCAGGGAGTAAATTGTCACCATGGTGAAGTGGTGGTCTCCTGGCTCACTGATATTTCAGCTGTCTGGAGAGCCACCTCCAAGCACTGGGGCAGAGCAGCACAGCACTCATCTGAATGTAACTGCCTCCAACTTCAACAGCTGCATTTACTGCATAAAGATAAAGCTGTTAAGCCTGTGCCCTTTGTGCTCCCAGCTCTGTTTCTCTAAGAGGTTTATACATGATTCAAGAAAAGTCTGCAACAGAGTAGCTCACCTCCCCCATAACATACCCAACAAGAGGAGATGTTCTTTTATATTTTACATTGGTGGTAGCATTTTAAATGATTTCTGACAAGAGTTTTTTGAACTCAATTATTATGAAGTTGATGGTAAATTTATTTCTTTTTTCCCAAGCAAAAAAGTAGTAACTTCCATTATGTAGCTGAGAGAGATTTGGAAGAAATACTACGTCAACTTCTTCCTGACTTTCTGTCTGCTGACAGGCTGCTTTAGAAATGAGAGCTGAGCTAAAACCAGTAGATCAAAGAGTTTGGTGAAGCTAAATGCCTGAATGGTTCAGGTATTTATTTGAAGCTTCACCAAGTTTTCTGGATCTGCTGTGCCTGGTAGTGTTACAGAAACACTTTTGCTTGAGATAGGCAGACCCTGCTGCACGAGCTTTTCCTGCAAAAACCAAGCAGATAAGTCATCTTGCACACTTTTGATGGTGAAGTGTCTGGTTACAGACAGAGCACCAGGATCGCGAAAGGGTCCCACAGTGACAACGCATGTGAGGAGTAGGAAACATGACTTCATGTTCCCTAAACTGTGTGAGCATGTGAAGTTAAACAGATTAGCCTCATTCCTAACTGTCTCAAGAAAATCTTTGTGAAATGACTGACACAAATTTGAGCTGTTCATTGAATTGCAGATGCAGGGGCATCGCATTGCAGGAAGCATTTCTGTATTCACATTGCTCTCTTTTGTGTTTTCTTCTACAATACAACCTGGTGACATTATTAGGCTACATATAATACTGGTAAAGTCTCTGGCTGTCATGTGAAATGTGCGAGGTTTTTTACTTTGTTGATCGTTAGCAGTCATCTGGAGTGGATCAGAGCAGCAAAACAGCAATCTTTCTTGCAGGAAGCAGCTTAAAAGTATTTTTTCAACTAGAGCCACTTTATTATCGTGCCATATCGTGTCAGTTTCTTAGCTTTGCAGAAGGCTCGCTGCCTAACATTTGGAAACGTTAGTATTGCTTTCCTGAAAGATTTAGTTGTAAACATGTGATTGTCAGGAAGATAGAATGTTTCTAAGCAAAAGTCATCGGGAAAACAAAAACAGTTGGAAAATGGAACACCTTTGTATTTGTAAAGTCAAACAATTCAGGGGGAAGCGAGGTGTTTTGAAGAGAACACTGGAATTAATGGCCCTGGCATGTTGTTCTGGCAATATCTTTAGACACCGCTGCAGCCTGACAGATTAATTGGCAGCACACTCTAGCCTGTTGCAATCCAGGGTTCACAGATAGTTCTGACTGGATGAATGATGGACAGGGTGTTGGTAGGGTTGGGACAAGAGCACAAACTGCTGCCCAAGTATCATGTTTAATTCAGACTGACCCTTTCCCAAGGCTTGAATAAGCTTGCACTGTGGAGTGGGGAATTTTCCCCCTAGGGGTTGCTTCCTAAAATACTGCCTCTTAAAGAAAAGAGAAAAAAGGGCAATGTCTTCACGTCTCTGCACTTGGAGTGCAGGCTGGTAATAGAGTAAACCAATAAATACATTGCTAAAGATCTGTATCATCTAAACTTCCAGTCCAGCTTTTCAGTCCCAGGGACGGAGAGTTGAAGTATTCTTCAGATGTGCAGCCAGTTTCCTTGTGTCTAACTAAACCAAACTTTTCAACACTATAAAGTTTGTTCATCACTAGCTAATAAGCATGCTTTAAAAAGTACTTGGTAGAGTCTGCAACCATATCCCTTCCAGGAAAAAATATTATTGTCTGCTCTTAAGTACCTGACACAGTAAACTGTTGTGAATGAATTGTTGCCCAGCTCCCATATCACCCTGCTAAATTACTTATGAGCTTTGCAGTTACAATGTTTAATTATTTTCCTGATCCAAACCCTGTCGTCTTGCCTGTATAGGACAAAACAACATTGGAGACCCTGACTCAGCAACTGGCAGTAAAACAGAGTGAAGACGGGAAGTTTAGCCACGCAATGATGGATTTCAACATGAGTGGAGATTCTGACGGTCAGTAGAAATGGCTTATCCTCATTTCCAGATTTGTGTGTACAGGTCAACAGGATCTGGAGGAGACTCCAAGTGCATTGGAGGCCTGTGAGGAGTTGGAGTGGTTAGCAATAAGTGACTGAAACAAGGCAGGAAAAACTGATTCACTGTGTGGTGTGCTAAGTCTGAAGGTGATTCTTAGCCTTCTCTGTACACTGCAGTTTTCAAGACTGGACAATGTACGTATCTCTGATGCTAAAAGGGAATAAGGAGGCAAATAGATGTGAGATAAATGAAATCACACAGTGAGTCCATGAATTATAGACCAGATCATCCATAGGTGTTTTACATTCTACATCTGTAGGAACTTTCTTGGTCTGATGAAGCAAGAGTAATGTTCATTTTTTTTTTTTAATTCTGTTGCCTATGTTGTTATGGAGAGGTAAGCACAGAAACAGGTAGATGTGTAGATGTTCATTTGCTTAAGAAGAAATGCCTGATGTTGCTATATATCACTGAGGATAGGTAACATAATATAACCAGCATTCTGTAAGCAAGATGAGAAGAAAGGAAAAACAAAATCTACATTGATAAATATTTGGTTTATATCATTAAGTAGTAAGAGATGCTTTGGAAAAGCTACTTAATGCTTTGTGATGAAAAAAATGTAAAGCCTTCCTCAAGCCTGTGCTGTGTGATACTGAATCAAGAGAAACTGTACAGTGTACAATATTTCTTTTGAGTGAAAAAGGAAACTCCGATAACCTATGTGAACACTAACTTGCTGAATGTTCAGCCCCTCACACAGGTTGCTGAGGGCAGAGGAAGCTGCAGAATGAAACACAAGTTGTGAATGCTTTTCTTTTTAGGAAGTGCAGGCGTTTCAGAGTCTAGAATTTACCGGGAATCCAGAGGCCGTGGTAGCAATGAGCCCCATATCAAGCGCCCAATGAACGCATTCATGGTGTGGGCTAAAGATGAACGGAGGAAGATCCTTCAAGCCTTCCCTGACATGCACAACTCCAATATCAGCAAGATACTAGGTAAGAATGATAGAGCACTGTTCTTTCTGTAGTAATACTCGAAAGAAATACTGATTGAATAGATCTGAGACCCTGACAGAACAGAATTACTGTCTTTGTTTTGCTACTTAATGACTGCACCAAGGGCAACAGTGGTACAAGCTTCCACTGCTCTGCCCAGCAGTGTACGTTAACCATCACCTGAAATGTTCTTGTGTCTTTGAATTACTTAAGACTGTGGTGGTGGTTTTGGTGTAAAAACTCAAACTGAGTTGACAACACCAGCTCATTTCATTATGCTTTTGAACAAGCACAAAACAACTGCTATTGTTTATTTGCCTACGTATTTCATCTAACTCGACTCTATGGGGTAGCGCACTTAAAGTGTTTGATTCATTTTGTAACACTTTCTGTTCAAATCAGTGGCAGTAGGGAAATGATCCTAAGGTACATCCTTTTATTTTATGCATTGACAGTTTTAAAGGATTTTTATTATGTTCCTGTTATATTAAATTTCCCTGTAGTACATTATTTCTATCACAGGCTGCCTTTATTCTAAATATTCTGCAAAGAATCCTGAAATCAAGAAAAGAAACATATCCTCTACTCTTCACATCCCAAGCAATATTTGTCACACACATCAGCTACTGAATTTCATGCTATAGACTTCCAACTCTTCACTTACTTTCTCAGAATCCCAGGGCCACATTCTCTCCTATGTTACTCCTCTGTGACATGTTGAATGATCCAGAAAGGTGAATGAGGATCACTGAGCCAAATTAATTACTGTTGTGCAGTGAAAAAACCCCCACCAGCTATCTGTGACCAGATTGGAGATGTCGGCTTTGTCTTGATAAAGGCTGCTTTATGGGGCCTAAGCATCTCTTAGGCCAGTGGCTAGAAGCTGAAGCAGGGAACATGTTTACCTGGGCTGCATGTCTCATTGGTCTTGCAGGCAACTCGAGAGATGTAGTGGAGTTGTAATGGCAGCATTAACCAACTGCAGGGCTGGTAAATATGCTGAGACTGGTCAAAGGTTTGAAGTGTATCTTGATTAGAGTGGTATTATGAAAAGTTAGCAGGGGGCAAGTGGAAATGAGTTAAATTGGTCAGAGAGGCAGAATGTGTTGGCTGTGGATGGCAGATGTGATGATATTAACCCATGATTAAAAGGGTGGCAGGAGATGATTAGATTAGTTATGGGGACAGGATTAGAAAGCTAAATTGGTTATGTTGATGATGAAATAACCTTATACTGGTTAAAAGGGATTATGCTGGTCAGAGGTGTATGATGTGATTAGGCTGAGGACAGGGCAGTAATAGTTTTGGTCTGTTTCTAAATTGAGAGTAGACCTGGTTAAACCTGTTTTTAAATAATCAGCTTCAGAAATCTACAAGATCATTCTGAATGGCCCTTTTCATATAGAAAGTACAAAGAGAGCTTGATGTTTTCCTTCTTAACTGATTGTTTTGGATAACAACCTCCGACAGCACGCTGCTAATTCATTCTGCTTAAAACAGGCGCTTGAGCTGGGCTGACATTTTACGCAGTCTCTGGGGATCCTGGTTGACATTTTAAAGGGCTTCTAAGCATTTTATAATACCCTAAAATCTGGTTTTAATAAGCCATTCTGCTGAAATTGTTAACATAAGGAATCACCTTTTACTATTTGGCGCTAGATCAGGGAGATATGGGGACATCTTTTTCTGATTAGATATACAGTAGTTGGAGTAAAATGTGCAAATTCATTACAGATCCTGTTGAGGTGACAGACAGTATAGCTGACTCCAAACTCTTTCTGTTTTGCTGCCAGATATGGGGGAAAGCAAGGTCTGAGGCAGTCAGAGATGATATTTCTATTTCTTTCCAGCATCACATTTAATTTTTTTATTCCACCTCTGCAATGGAGAGGGACGTCCTGACATCTTCTTTCTTGTCAGAAATGTTACAAAGGTCTTCTCTCAGTTGCAAAAGGCTGGTCTTTTGAAGTCAGCAGGGAGCTCTCTGCTAGCTGGCATAGGGTGAGCAACTAGAAGCTTACAGTTCAGTTCAGCCAGGTATTAGGGTCTCCTTATTAAAAAGACACAATTTTTCCTTACCCTTTTTTTTTTTAGCAGCACTGTTACACATTGAGGTCAGAAAGCTCGTTGTGACGAGGAGTAGCTTAGATGGAATTGTTGCTGATTGAGGGTCATTTTTATAATAAAACGAGAGGAGCTGCCCTTCCCAGCACTAGAATTCTCTAGGGATTATGTTTGACACTGTGGTATTATGTTTTGAGCATAAAAATTAGATACATGGATTTGTCACTAAATTCATCTGTGCATACGTTTGTCATCCATCTGTTCCTTGCAACTTAAACTTGCAGATAATGATTTTTTATATTTTTTTTAGTAAATGTTAACAAAGTGCTAAAATGGGTCTGCTGGACCCTATCGATTTAATAATGCATTGTTTAGATATTTTTGTAAGTATTTTAATTAATTTCACTGAGAAATCTTCACAAAGAGATTAAGAAAGGATGAAGTTAGATACAACCTTCGGGAATTCTTTTGTGCTTGTGTGTGTTGTGTGTGAATACAAACCTGCACGTTACACAAGTGTTTGTGTATGTGAGGGCACTTTTTACATGGAAAATCAGCCTGATTCAGGTAGTCAGTTTGAAAAGTGTCAAACAGACTAAAAGTTAGGCAGTGTTACAAAGAGCTGAAAATTCTTGAGAGAGAAATTTGGCTTCTAATTGCACCTCATGCGTACATGTGTGTGTGCCCAAGCACAAGTGTCAGGGCACACATGGGGGCATCTCTTTTCTGCCCTGGACAAAAAGTGGCTGTGTTGACAGTGGTGGTGTGAACATGGCTCTAACTGCCCTAGTTCACTTCGAGGGCAGGAGCTACAAACTCCCAGCATTTTCTCATTTATTTTCTAAATGCCTCAGCCACCAGATCGGGCAGAATTGTGCAAGAATCCTGCATGTCATTATGCAGGCATCTCCAGGGAGCGGAATGGGTTCATGTTCTCATAGTCTAGGAGAAAGGCTTTGCATATTTGACCCACTCAAAGCTTTCTAACACAGATGGCAAGCAAAAAGCTCACCCAAGAGTGTAAATCTTCCCTTGAAACGAAAGGTTTTTCAAGATTCTTCAATCACACCACGTTTGTGCTCGGGTTTGGTGCTGTCTGGAGATACCTGTGCTTGCCTGTTTATAGACACATAAACCAATGGCAGATAAAGTATTATAAACACATCTTCTCCAAACACAAGGTATTTTGAACCGCTTTTAGTCTGTTGATTGATGATACTATGATACGCATTCATAGCTTATATTGCCTGTGGGCAAAAATTCAAAGATCAGAGTTAAATATTCTTCAAACATTCAAAATTGCAGATTAAGACTGATCAGAGAGCTGATTGGAGTTTGTGCATTCCTAAGACAAGAGGCGGAAACAGCACGCTGTAAAACGCGAGGGGTTTCCCACAGGAAAGGTGCCCTTTGGGAAGATGTATTCTGACCGCATTGTTTGTTCAGTTACTGATGATGCTGCAAAACACAGCAGTGAATTATATTTAGTATATTGTGTAAAAATGGTAAAGCCATAGGAAGAGGAGGAGATACCACTGCAGAAGGCAGCTATTCAAATTTTGCTGTGAAGAGAGGTGAGATTGCCAAGGTTTTTGTTTTATTGCGTGTGCAGCTTAGGAAGGAAAACTATAATAAATGACATTTATTTATGAATACTGTATGTGTAGCTATATGCACAAATATTATGCATCAAATCTCATTTTTTTTTTTGACCCTGATCTTGCAAAGATTTAATGTGTTTGCTTAAATTCACCCACTATTTACAAATCTTTTCACATGAGGGGGTAGGAATCTGCCTGCCCAGATCTGACTGTAGGATTCAAGTAAGTGAGCCAGCATCTCCTCAAGAGAGAAATTGTGCTGGGGTAGAACATTTTCCTGGCAGTTTTGCAATAACTGATTTTAATGTCTACCTTTTCTGTCTGTCCATCTGTTTCAAAATACATCTAAGTTCCTTCATTGCAGATCCCTTCACAGCATGTAAATCAAACATCAAGTACACTGGGACAGGTTGCCCAGGGAGGTAGTTGAGACCCCATCCCTGGAGATATTCAAGGTCAGGCTGGACAAGGCTCTGAGCAAGCTGATCTAGTGGAGGATGTCTCTACTGACTGCAGGGGAGTTGGACTACATGATCTTTGGAGGTCCCTTTCAACCCAAACCATTCTATGATTCTATAATATGTTTAAAGACTGAAGTTTTCAACTTCATTATTCCTAAGTAAAAACTGATTCATCAGAGAGAAGTGGTACTGGCACTGTTTTTCTAAGCCACTGAGAATACAGTAGGTCTGTGATTAGAGGACTCCAGATTTAGACTAATTTTTATGGTTTTCATCATATGCTAAAACACCAATGTGCCAGTGTCTGTGAGACAGAATTGGAAAGCAGACCTGCATCTAGGCATCTTCCAGCAGAGCTCTGAATTTGCAGCATCATTCAACACATGTCCTATCTACCTTTCCATCTTAGGCAGTGCTAGTAGGTGCTAAATGTTTTGGCAATCTCCAAATGTTTATCACTGTGTCATTTAGTCCAAAATCTAGGAGGTATGGTGTGTGGAAAAGAGGTGTCATGTTTTATAGCCATTCTCTTTGCCAGAAAAAAGCTTGGAATAAGTTCTCTGCAGGAGACAAAGCTGCTGACCAGGATTCTGGCCACAGAGGTTTGCTGCCCTGTGTAACACAGAGCCCTGCCGCAGATCCCTGTGCACAGATGCTGTGTAATGCACAAAGTGCCACACAGGAGTTTTAGTCTAAATCTTAGAAACCTTCTAGTGACATTGATGTGGTGCTGTGCCCAAGTTAATAACATTGAAATCAAACTGTTTCCCATTCCAGAACTAACTAGAGGATCTCTCCATGTTATATATTGTAAAAATCATAACGCGTGATGGTTCTGACTCCGAAGCAATGTTTGTTAACGAGGTGCTGTCCATTGCTCCTGTTCAGAACAACAACATCATTATTTATGGATCAATTATCTTTATGTGTAAGGTCAGGCTGTACCAGCCTGTTAGCCCTTCACTCCAGCAGCTCAAACTGCAGCTTGGAATAAAGATTCCAAGAGCAATGGGAGAAATGGTGTCAATAATCAGAAGGGAGGCCTTTCTGAGGGGAACCAGACTGTTTTCTTCCCTGGGAAGGACTAACTGCACTCTCCATATTGCAAGTCTTTGGGGCACAGTGAGCTGAGACCAGCCTGAGTAATAGCATGAGCTAAATACAGTGTGAGTGACCATAAAAAATGAAGAACAAGAGGAAGTCAAGTATGACATAGGACATTATGAACCCATTAAATTGAGAAATGAGTCAAACTTTTTTTTTTTCCAATGGGAAAATTGACTGTTTTCCAATAAAATTTTCCTTCTAGGCCACATGTTTCACAGCTTGGACCATTCCTGTTACTTGAGATGTATCTTACCCTGAAGCACTTCTGCAGTTCATGGAAAAATAAAATAGGATAACTGATTCAAGAAGTTTTAGTTTCTGCTGCCATATTACATCCTTTAAGAAATACTAGTTTCTAAATTTCAGGAGGTGTTTGAAAACAATTGTAAAGTCTTCAATGTTTCCCTGGCTCAAATATCCACGCTAACATAGGCAGGGTGTCAGAAACAGAATGGCCAGCAGTGAAGCCGTAGTGCAGCTCCATGGAGAGGTGTGCTAGTAGCACTGTGCTCTTCCCTTCATGACATGCACTAAATGATCTGAGTTGGAGCAGGCTCTGTTCACCAAGACTTGGTCTTGAAGTTCAAACCCTGCTAAGACACATGGAATAGTTTATAGTTTTTAGAGCCTTTTCTTCAGGGGCTTTGTAGGCTTCTGTGCCCAGAAGCATAGCATTTGCAATCAGTTCATGCCGTACTTCTCACAAAGCTGGAAGCTAGAAGGAGGTGGCATTTGTCATGAAAGACCAAGCTGCAAACACGTGCGTGTCTAGAGTTTATGCCATGGTGGAGCAGGACGACTAAGAGGCAGCACATGGGAATAGTGTCTCCTCTGGAACAGAAGGTGAAAAATGACCCATGGCTATAGGAAAGTGGGGAGGACTTAGCAGAGCAGACTGTATATCTAAGGGGGTCTTTGGCCATTCTACTAAAATATATTACCTTGTTTTCTAAAACAAAGATTTATATGTAGGTGATGCTGGGGTTGCTTGTTCTCTGGATGATGGTTTTACTTCCCACCTGAAAGGCGTATAATGTAAACAAGTTTCAGTAAAATACTGAAACAAAACTTCCAGAATCATCCTTCTCTGCCTCTTAGCCCATACCCAAGAGGTTTACCAGTCAAATTCAAACAAGACCTGACCCCTGTCTAGAAGCTCTGACACATTCCCAGCCCAAAGCAATATGACTGTAGGTATCTTGTTCTGGGTGACCTACTTGTTTCTCTGCCTTTCAGTGTCTGTGGACAAGTAGAATCTTGTGTCTCATTCTTTTCCTTTGTGTGTGTGACAGGATCTCGCTGGAAAGCAATGACAAACCTAGAGAAGCAGCCATACTATGAGGAGCAGGCCCGACTCAGCAAACAGCACCTGGAGAAATACCCAGACTACAAATACAAGCCCCGGCCGAAGCGTACCTGCCTTGTAGACGGCAAAAAACTGCGCATTGGCGAGTACAAGGCTATCATGCGCAACAGACGCCAGGAGATGAGGCAGTACTTTAACGTTGGGTAGGGGACCTTTAAAAGCTATTGCTTATTTCAGAAAAAAACCCCACACCATAATTTAAGGGAGGATTCTTAATTCAGCTTGGTAAATGTTATATTTTGTTGGCAAGAATATTATATATATTGCTAACAGAACTTGAAACTTACACTTTTAAACAATGTGTTCCAGGAGGAAGTTAGGCAGTTAGGGATTTTTTTGTTGTTGGCTCTGCTATATACTCATTTTACAGCTTCGGCCAACTGTCTCATTTCCACTCTGATCATGCAAAAGAGAGAAGAAAAAGCTGAAGACTTTCCAGTGAAAGTCTTTTAATAAAGCTTTATAAGTATTACTCTATTACGAAGACTCAGAGATTATATCTCAAGGAATCTGTGGTAGTGCATCTTGAGCCAAAAGCCAAAAATGCAAGTTTGCATCCAGTGTGATCTGCAAAAGGACTGCTGGATATACTGTACTTGAGCTGGAATATGACGTGACTCGGTTAATTCATATCAGGCATGAAGTTGTCTGCATTGTTCATTGTGATGGCAGCTGTCATACTAGGGAGTCTCTCCCAGTACAGTAAGCTCAATGCTTTGTGTTGAGCATAAATTTCAAGAAGACTGGTTCTGATAAACAGCTCATAGATCAGCTTGATATGATTAGCTTAAAATCCGCCTAGAAAACTACCATGCGTGTTCCTTCTGCAAAGGCTCCTTGGTTTTGGTTGCAGCAGATCAAAGGAATTGGAAGTCACCAAATATTCTGCAATATTTCTGTACAGACTCCAGAAAATTAAAAGCTACACAGTGGTCTTAAGCAAAGCCAGCAACAAGAACGACCCTCAGAAATAATGGAATTTGTCTTCTTTCGTCTAACTTTGGAATCATTTTGATATTAAGAGTGTTGAGCATCTTTCTAGTTAAAACAGCTAGAAGTAGCAATAAAGGAGAGAATATCTGTCCAGCAACTGTTAAGTGTCATCAGACAGTGTTTTAAACAGCTACAGTGTGCATTGTTATAATAAGCTGCTCAGCAGAGAAATTTGAGCTGCTTAACCCTGTGGTGCTGGCAGGTCCGGTGATCCCAATGGTAAGCACTGAAACAAACACAGGGAAGTCAGCCAACATTTGGCATCAAGAGATTAAAAAAAGAGGAGGGGGACTTTCTGGAAAAAGAATAGGTGGCAACAGAGCCCCCAGAACACTGCTTATCTGGTTAACATGCATGCTTCATCATGGGGGAAAAAATTAACCTTGTAACATTCTGCATGTTATTTAGCTTTCCAAACAAGGCTGACATTGAAATCAAGACATTTCTGGAGATAATTTGGCACGGGGGCATTAGAGCACTGAAACTGGGGTGAAATCTTCGTACAAGTTACTGCCAGTGCTGCCGATGACTTCAGTGCGGTCAGTGTTTGACACTGGCAGTCACTGCATTACAGCTGGGTTCTGGATTTTAGTTCCTCGCCTGCTACAGGTCATTTTAGGACTAAACTTCCAAATACCATTCCAGCTTCTAGGCACCAAAATAGGTGATTGGTTTTTCAAGAGTTGTGGCTATGCCAGCTGTTGGGATGTACTGAAAGCCTGTTTGAGGGCATCACAGTGGGAAGGAATGGGCATTCTTTGCAGCTCTTGCTTCCCTGTCTCAGTGTCCTCATCTTTAATGGTAATGCAGCAAGCACTGGCCTGTTGAGAGCCCTAATACATTTATATCTGAGGACTGCTTTGAGATCCTTTGGAGTGGACATCCTATAGAAGTGGAAAAATACTGTTCTTAAATGATTTAATATTTGAAAAGCACCATTTAAGTGCAAAGTGTTCCTATTGTTAAATATTAAAAGCAATTTAAGTGTGCTGAATCTTGTTAGAGAAATGCTGACTCCCAGAAAACAAAAGACTTCCCATTGAATTAAGAATAAAATGCAAATTAGATCCACTCCCTACTCTAAGAGCTGTATCTTCATCTGAGACTATTTCTGTGTGTTTCAGAAAGATGGAAATAAGGACTGTGGGGAGGAAGGCCTCGCTCAAACAGCAGGCAGGAAGTATCTGCAAATGCAGCAAGCAATTCCAAACAAATACAAAGCTGTTTGGCAGAGGAAAGTCTTTCAGGATTGCTGTACTGTGCAAGGCTTACTGTACAGACAGGGCACAGGCAGGCAGGGGAACAGGGGAGGGTTTCATTCTTAATTAAGAATGTTCATCTCAAGAGACTCTGCCCTTGTCTCCCGTGGCAAGGCTTTTCAGTGCAGATGGACACACCGCTGATGACATTACAATGTGCAGCATGTACTGAAGAGTATTACTGCAATGGAATTACTTCATGCAGCAAGGAAACAAAAGGAGCATGAATTTTAAACCTCTAGGCTTGTTGGGACCCTGAAGCTTCTCAGGGAAACAAACACTGGTATAACACAGCTAGTGTTCTTGATGCAAAGGGAATTTCTATGGCCTGGAATAATTCTTCTTTCATTACTGCAGACGGGTTTCCAAGGCTTAGATGCCACATAAAGGCATCCTGTAGAGGATTTTCTCAAATGCTCATGTTGCTTGCTTGCTTTTTATTTATTTTTAAATAATGTATGCTTCCTTTTTAAGTCTGCCTTTTCCCAATTTTATCCACCTTCCTTCAAAGGTTCTGCCTTTCACATGTGCCTCTCACTGTGGAAACTTACCACCTTCCAGTTGGAGGCCCGTAGTGATCCTCCTATAAATCCATGTTGGCCACAGCAAGCCCATTGTTCATCTCCCTGATTATTAGGCCATGTCTGTGAGTGAATGTGGAGTAAACATTGCCTCTTTGGGGAGACCTGCCTTGCTTTCTTCTCATCCACTGATAATTTCCTGCAGCACCTCCCTGTTCCTGTGGGAACTACCTGGCCTTTGCTGTGTCTCTCCTTTTGGCAATGTGTTACTTTCATGTCTAGTCCTGCCAGCGGCTTGGATTACTTAAAAGGAAGATTTTCAAAATACATGTTTTTTAAGTTGGATCACAATTGAAAGGACATTTGGTTTTGGCTGGCAGCTCATGGGGCACCTAGTAAATAAGTTTGCATCACAAGCTGAATCTGTGTAGTTCAGCTAGAGATGTTTAGAGAGATGTTCAGTGAACTCGGTCTGGGCTTGATTTCAAGAGCATCAGTTGGTGAGTCTGGAATATTCATGTAAGGATTGTCTTGCACGGGCCATCCAGGACCTTCCCCTGCATACCCAAGAGCACATCATATGGGTCTGCAAAGTGCTGTTGTACTGCCTCCTTTACCTCCTTCCAGCATTCAGAACATCTTTTTCCTTTTTCTCCATGGCAGGCAACAAGCACAGATTCCTATTGCCACTGCGGGCGTCGTTTACCCAGGAGCCATTGCCATGGCAGGAATGCCTTCCCCACATCTGCCCTCTGAGCACTCAAGCGTGTCCAGCAGCCCGGAGCCCGGCATGCCTGTCATCCAGAGCACTTACGGCATCAAAGGCGAGGAGCCTCACATCAAGGAGGAGATGCAGACCGATGACGTCAATGGAGAAATCTACGATGAATACGATGAGGAAGAGGATGACCCTGATGCGGACTATGGCAGTGACAGTGAAAATCACATTGCGGGGCAAGCCAACTGATCAGGGTCCAAATATCTCGTGACCTACAGGACTTCAAGGAGAAAAGAAAAAAAAACAAATAAAGCCCCATCTGGTTTATCCTTGCCAGTGGCCAAGCACATTAACTTTCTCATACACTGACTGTTACTTTAACTCTTAGTCTTAACTAGTTGGGACATCAGCTGACTAATAGACATCAGCCTGCATCAGAAGAAAAAAGGCTCAGAAGAGAGGAAACAAAGACAACGACGACAACAACAGAATGATATAAGCTATGGGTAATCTAATGCCAGTAATTCAGCTGCTATACCCAAGCACTGAAGTCTTACCCGTCGACCTTTTATTATTTTTTTTTTTTTTTTTTTTTTCAAATAAACTTTAATGGCTGTTTGTTCTACAATGTTCTAGAAATTCTCACTCAGGTACACAGTGCCAACAAGTGGCTTGTGAATGTGTTTTGTTGTTTTGTGCTACAGTTTAAAGAGAAATAATTTCTTTTTTCTTTTTTTTTTTCCTTTTTTTTTTCTTTTTTTTTCCTTTTTTTTTTTTTTTTTTTGTAATGCACCTGACAGGAACGGGATAAAACAAATCAAATTCCTTTGCCCCCCCCCCCAATCTGTCTCCTTTTCCTCCTCCCTGGCAAATCTGGGTCAGAAGTGTGTGTGTGCGTGTGCATGCGTGCCTGTGCGCGTGGCTGGCAAGGAAGGAAGTGGGGAGCCTGTTTCTGTTAACCCCAACAAGCAATTATTTCCTTTCAAGAGAGGACTTCTCCTCATCAGTTGCACACCATACTGAGTCTTTGAGCAAGTGCCAAATTCGTACTAAAGCGCTGAACTAGTCCAGTTTGCTGCTGCTTTTTTTTTTTCCCTCCTGGTTGGTCTCGTTTTGGTTTGGTTTGGTTTTCTTTCCCTTCTCTTTTGCTTCCTGCCTCCGTCTTAAGTTAGGACAGTGTTGTATTTTAGACAATCCCATGAAGAACCTGATATACCAGCAGCTGGTGAGATTAGACATATATTTTTTGGGTTTGATTTTTTGCTTTTTAAAGGAAACTGTAGGTGCCATTCTCAGGTGAAAAAAAAAAGAGAGAGAGAGAGAGAAAGAGAGACATAAGAAATTTAGAGAAAAAAGTATTTTATGGTCTTGGATTTTTCATGTGTGCGTGTTTATGGTACTAATAAGAATAATATTGGATTATTGTGAGCAAAAACGCATGTTCCAGAATGAAGTCCTTCACCCTCCAAATTACTTGGTCTGTAAGGAGCCTTTGCTTTTAATTTACACTTCAAGTGGCAGAAAAAGGCTTGTCCAAAATGAGATTTGTTCTGCACAGAACAGGGCAACTGGAAACGTTGCTGCCTTGCCAAGCATTTGTTAGGTGACCATGATGTCCAGTTTTGATAAGCTCATACCGTCGTGGTGGCTGAGTACTGGTCTCCCATTCAAAACATGATCTTTTTTAAACTTAACTTTTTGTCTCCTTTGCACTTGCAGAAATCCGTTTTTATCAGTGGTGTGTTTGTGTAGGAAGGGAGACAAACAGCTGCAAAGAGATTTCTGTGTTCTCACCAGGCACGTAAGAACCTGAACCTTTGCAGTGCCGTTTTTCCCTAGCTGCTGCCTCTCGCAAGTGAAAAATTGTTTTCCTGGGCTAAAATATTTTCACTATTGTTCTAGAGCGCTTCATGTGTTGCTTGGGCAGTTTTCCTTCCTTGGGCAACAGCAAGTAGGTGAGGAAGATGCTTTTGCACAAGCATAATCCTGAGCAGAAGTTAGGGTCTTGTGTTTCCAATTGGATAACTGAATGCCACGCTGCAGAATTAAGAATGTAAATACAAGTGAATTGATGAGACTTTTAATTTCCTCACTCTGATTTTCCTGTAGAAGGAGAGGACCCAGGTTCACAAAGCAAGACAGAAGCATAAGATCTAAACTAACCACCCCAAAAGGTTATTCCTAATTTCAGACAGCAGCTATCCAGGAGCTCCACTCTGAACTCGAAGAAAAGTCTTAGGATTGTACTGAGGCAAGAGCCTTCCTCTGAGTCAGTTTCCTAACTGAGGATTTCACCTTTGTATTCATGTTGCTCCATGTCAGTTCCCACAGAGAGAGACAGACTCATCACTATCAATTTTACCTTGTAAAAACAGCCCGTACACCTTTGTGCCAGTGAGATCCCAACCCAAAGAGTCACCAGAGCCACGATCTTCACTACTTGGCAACACTGGTTTTGTAAATGGTCCCTTAATCAGGCCGATTCATCCCTTGTGCAATCAGCCATCTAAATCCAGGTGCAGGATGAAAGGAGCAGGTAGGAGGAGAGACTGGGAAGGAGAATGTGGAGGATCTTTTCTTTGCCTCTTGAAATCCCACTTGAAGTGTAACTTGACCTCTGCAGACTTTGTGCAAAGCAAAGGAGCAAATGCCATTGAAGACTTAGGACAATACTCCGACGAGTGATTTGGATGTGTGATAGTTTTTACCCTCCATCATCTGGTTTATTTTTCTCCTGTTTTCCCTTTTTTTTAAGTCCACCTCTGCCTCCAAAAAAAAAAAAAATTATTTTCTATTTTCTCTCTCTCAGAAGATTTGCTCTGAAGTTATGCTTGGAGTAGCTGATCATATCCTCCGTGTCAGAGAGGGCTCTTTTTGTTTGTATTTTATCACTGTGTTGGGTTTTTTTTTGTTTGTTTGTTTGTTTTTCTTCGTTGTTCTTTAGGGTTTGGTTTTGGGGTTTTTTGGTTTGGTTTTGGTTTTGGTTTGTTTTTTTTTTTTTCAGTTGAACTGCCTCTTCTTGCTAGTGTTGTAATGGTAATTATAATAATAATAATAATAATAATAATGGTCAGCTGTTCCCAGATTAGTAAATTATGTATAATTTATTTTATCCCCCCCCCCCCTCTCTCCCCCCCTTCCTCCTTTTTTTAACTTTATTTTATTCTGTTCTCATTTGGCAGTGCAGCAAATGAAGCTGTTAGGCTATTTAAAATGGATACCCCTCCCCACCTTGCCTTTTTATATATATATAAATATATATATACATATGAAAACAAATTGCTTCTTCTTCTGCTCGCACCATTCCTCTTTCTTTTCTTTTAATTTTGGCCCCAGCCATGTCAACTTCTGATGTTTATTATGATGGAGTGAATTAATGGGAGTGTTGTTTTCAATCTTAATTAACTTCTGCTCTCTCATCACTCATTTTAGTTATTTAATTACACCAGTCATCTAGAGCCAATTTTTCCTTTTTTTTTTTTTTTTTTTTTTTTTTTTTTTTTTTTTTTTTTTTTGAAGCACTCTGTTTGGATAAGAAGGAAAAAAAAAAAGACAAAAAAAAAGACAATTGTTTTTATATCATTATAATGTACAATGTGAACACTGATATTTGCTCCTCTTTTTTTTGGGGGGGGTTTGGTTTTGTTTGTTGGTTTGGGGTTTTGTTTTTTTTTTTTTTCAAACTTTTACATTTGTTCCCTGTCTTTGTGAACAAATTACTTCTGACTCTTGTGGGTTCACCTCACATTTGCTGGATGCTTGATTTCCACCACGTTATAGAGACTCTCTGGTTTAATTGTGTCACTTTGGGCTACCAGAATACTTTGTTTTAGCTCCAGGTAGGTGCCACTGCGGCAGGTGTGATTGGAGCAAGTCTTAAACGCATGGGCTGGAAAACCCGCCTCGAGGAGTTCCGTAGGAAAATATGCCCTTTGACTTCAGGGGGACCAAATTGCAGCCCCAAACCTTGGGCTGCGCTGCAGGAGATGCTCCTGGAGGCGGCCCCATCTCTGTGGGCACCAGAGGAGCACCTGTGCTGGGGCCACGGGACCAGGCTCCGGTCTTGGTAATGGATGGTACACCTGAGCTCTTCTCTGGGAGTGCTCTGCTGTGCTCACTGCCTCAGCCGGAACTCAGGCTCAGATGAACGCTGGTGTTGGTACCGTACACATTTCCATCTGAGAGACTGCACTAGAGCCTGGGGTTCAACCCAGCTCTTAAATGGGTAGCTTTAGCAGACTATCCACATCCTGCATTTGGATGCTGAAACCAATGCAGCAACCTTAAAATGAAAAATGGAATAAAAGAGAAAAAAAAAAAAAAAGGCTCTGGGGTTCCAAACACTTAATGCCTGTGCTAATATTTTGTTAGGTCCAAGGATGAGCATCCAAATATCTTTTGGCAGTAGAAGACCAGATTTGCAAATGAGGCAACGAGGCCCTGTTTGTCCCTCTTTAACTTCTTAGGAGAAAAAAAAAAAACATATCAAAAAACCCCCAACAAAGCAAAATGTAATGTACAAAAATATCTTCTTGTCTTCTTTCTTTCTTTTTTTTTTTTCCTTTTTCCTTTCCCTGGGTTCTGTGCCCTAGAGCATGTAGAAAAACCAGGTTAGAGGAGATTAGGATCATACTAACCTAGAAGCACGTTAAGGCCCTAATGCCAAGGCGAGCTTCATTTGCCTCTTCCCTGGTGAGCGAGGATGGTCTTGGGGAGCCGCTAGAGGTGCACACAGGACATCTCCTCCTGAATCCGGGGAGACACTTAGGCCGTGCGTCTCATGAGCCTGCAAAACAACAACACTGCAGAAAATGGGAAAAGACGGGAAATACCACAAAAATCCCCAAAAAAACTGAGGCACTTGCTTCTAAGCTCAATTAAGTAACACAGAGTATATCCTTTTTTCAATTTATTCATGCCTTATATTAGTAAAATAGGATTTTTAAGTGCATTTAACATCTTTATTTAACCGTTCCGCTGTATTAATCAGGCCCCCGGAAAAGAACACTAGCTATTATTATAGCATTTAATTAGTTTTGTAACCAAATCCTCTTATTACGAATGCATATGGAAGAAATTCTTTCCTCGATGACATTATTTCAAAGATTTGGTTACTGCAGTAGACTCACTCTTTAATTAAATCATTTTTTAGGAAGTAAATTGTCTTTAACCTTTTTACAGCACATTTTCAGAGCTTTTTCTTTTTAATCCAAAGAGATGAGCCGTTATTGTCCCCGAAGAAGCCTCTGACATCACGTTCGTAACATCAAAAATAATTATTCTCCGTGGAAACATAGACCTTACTTAGCAACACTTCATCTGCTAGAAGGAAAGGCAACTCTTATGCTGTCTCCTGTATTTAAGGGCATGATGTGTCGATAGGAAGTATCTTTGTCTGCCCACTTCTCAACGGAATCGTACCTTCAATTTGCAAATAACTGTGTGTAATTCACTGGATGTGGATTCAAGTGTATCCTCAATTCACAGGGCATGGGCTGGCTGTTTAGCTTGGTTTATATTTACATTTTTTCAACTTTTATCTTAACTTGTCAGTTTCCCAGATTGAAGAACATGTCAAGTTCGTTTTTTTTCTACTGACTGATTTCTCTACTCCCCAGTGTTTTTGTCACTGGTTTGCTGAAACAGTATTTATATAGCTCCATTGGCTCTAAAGCTCTTACTCCTTCTAACGTTTGGATTTTACAAGTGAAATGAAAATAGAAAAGAAATAGAGACAATCAAATGCCTGGAGCTTAAAACAAAGTATGTGCAACCTACCATCTCACTTGAAATTTAATAAAAGAAATAATTATGTAAATATAACATAGAGTTATAGATTTATATTTTGTTCATAACACATAGTGTAATATAAGTTGTATATTTTCATGTTTTGGTTTTATGTTATCATTCATGCCACAATAAATAAAAAAACAAAACAGGAGTTGATGTACTCTTTAAAAAACAAACAAACAAACAAACAAATCCAGTGTGGGTTGCCACCATCCTCGGGTTTTGGTTTTGTTTTGGTTTTCTTTTGCATTCCCCTTTTTCAGTATTATTGCCCTGCAAGGCACCAATAAAACAGCAAATGTGTTCTTTACCTATCCTGTGGTCTGTTTCCCACTTATTGTAGCGAAGGGTGCGCTAGTTAATTTTCTCGTCAGGAAAACAGAACAGCTCTGTTGGAGGGGCAGCAAACGAGGGGGTTTGGAGTCGGCTTCCTAGTCTGCTCCAAGAGTCAAGGTCTCCATCGAGTCACACGGGGAAAAAAAAATTCACCCCATCTTTAAAGAACCAGCGTTAAAACAGAAGGAAAAGTGTGTTCCTGAACATTGGAGTACAGTGCGATCTCTAGTTCGGAGTGGGGGGCACCGTGTGAGTGGGGATGGCCGAATCCAGAGGTTTGGCCTGTGCCCATCCGCCCGGGTTACTTTCACTTTCTACAGGCTTATCTGGAGACCAAGGCAAATTCAGGGAAATACTCCATTATAAACATCGATGACACACGTCTATGAAAAAAATAGCTCAGCTCATAGTTAGTCAAAATGTCCCAACATGCTGCCTAAACAGTTCATGAAGTTTTGACAGCAGCATATGGCACAAAGTGGGATGGAATGAATTTGTACCTGGTTTTGACAGTAAGTTATTCTGATGGGTGCTTACTCTCAAGTGCCTACGGCTTGACAGATGCCATTCTATGGTTACAGATTTCCTAAAGGGAAAAGGCAATATTTGGGAAAGCAAGAGGTAGCTGGTGGAGGTCCTATGAACCTGCCCACACTTTGCTTGTTTGCCAGGCTGTCCTGAGAGCAGGGTGACATCTGAAGCATCACATCAGCAAACCAAAGGCCTCTTTTGGCAACTTCAGGACGCAGCCCATCATACCTGTCCAGTGGAAGTGGAAGCAAACCTGAACAGAACCATATAATGTGAGGCTCAGGCAAAGAAATGTCAGCATGCTGTAACCTCTAACGTCCTTTTATCCAGATCATCAATGTGTGACAGAGGGAGCACCTGTCTCCTTGAAAGGCCAGGGGAGCAGACAGAGCTGCAGTGTGGCTATCACATTGCCATGTATTTTGCTGCTTTGCCCTTTTAACAAATGTGACCCTAACCCAAGGATCACCCCTGCCAAAGCTCTGCTGTCTTGTGACTTTGCTGGCACAACACCAAGGGTGCACATGAAGCATAGCTGAACATGCAGGCCTTCTCACCACCCTATGCTGAAGTGGAAGAACATAGCAAGCCCCCTTTCTTCTCTATTTTTTTTTTTTTTTTTTTTGGGGGGGGTGGCTGGGCTGGTACCTAGCAGTGGGCAAAAAGCAGCTAGGAGACTAGGAGAACGTGACAAAAGCTACACTGAAAATATATCTAATTTACAAATTAGTGCAAGTAGACAAAGCAGAGCTTCGTGAAAACAGAAGTGAAGGACATGATGAAAAACTCAGCATGAGCCGTAACTGTGCGCTTGCAGCCCAGAAGGCCAATCATGTTGTGGGCTGTATGAAAAGCAGTGTGACCAGCAGGATGAGGGAGGTCTCATGAGACACCACCCCCACCCCCCCACCTGGAGCACTGCATCCAATTCTGGTGGCCCCAGTGTAAGAAGGACCTAGAACTGCTGGAGCAGATCTAGAGGAGAGCCATGAAAATGATCAGGGGGCTGGACAACCTCTCCTACAAGGACAAGCTGAGGGAGCTGTGTTGCTCAACCTGGAGAGGAGAAGGCTTCAGGGAGGCTTAATAGCAGCCTTCCAATACCTGAAGAGGGCCTTCAATAAAACTGGGAAGGGACTTTTGACAAGGGCCTGTAGTGACCAGACGAGAGGGAATGGATTGATGTTTGAGGAGGGCAGAGTGAGACTGGAGATTAAGGAAGAAATTATTTAGTGAGGGTGGTGAACCACTGGAACAGGTTGCCCAGGGAGGGTGTGGATGCCCCCTCCCTGGAGCTGTTCAGGGCCAGGTTGGATGAGGCCCTTGAGCAATGTGGGCTAGTGGAATGCGTCCCTGGCCATGGCAGGGAGTTGGAACTAGATGATCTTTAAGAGCCCTTCCAACCTAAACCATTGTGACTGTATGAACATGTAAACCCTCAAGTGTGCAGATGAAGGGGGGGAAAAAAAAAAAAGATTTCGAGAGTGCTTAAGTGATACTATGGCCTAGACTTCAGAGCGCTAACAAGTCAAGTCTTCCCCGAGACAAGTTGTGTGGGGGGTTTCTTTTTTTTTATTTTCCCTTTTTTAAAAAAAATGAGAGAGTATTGCAGCAATTGCCTGTAGCAGGAAGGAAGAAAATGAGGATAATTATGACATTAATCTATTTTAAAAAGAAAGACGTGTGACAATTAGCGCATTCCTACCAAGAAAGTAACATAGAGAGCTGTATGTGTGTAGGAAAGTGAAAAGACCCCCACAGAAGCCATGAAAGGTTATGGAAAGCGTATGTGCCTCACGAGGAAGCACAGTGCTGTGACTTCAGCAGCAGCAAGAACGAGTGCACAGGAGCTTGTCAATAAGCTTTCAGTTAATAAACATTCGGCAATGCTGCAGAAAAGCAGCGTGGGAGAAGAACAGACAGTGTCTGTTGGGCCAACCAGTGGAAGGTGCATGTGAATAGGTGCAGAACGTATTGTGTCTGAACATATTTATCAAAGTAATCCGCTGCCTGCAACTGGTGGGCAGGAGACAGAGCAGCTAATGTCAGTTGCTGGGATATTTGCGCTCACATCTGTCGGTATTAACAGCAGCCCTGATGGCTGTGCACTGAAATCAGAGGTTGCTTGGACAAGGATAGGGAAAAAAATTGCACTGCAGCATCATTGGCCTAATTCAGAAAGTCTGGTGGTGTCAGCAGTGCTGAGAGCATCAGCTACTCCCCAGCTGTAAAACCTTTCACTAACATGGCTACAAAAGGCAGAGAGGCAGCAGCTGCTCCCCATTCCAGGCTGGATTTACAAGGCTGGCTGTTAGCAGACACTGTGGGGTTTTGGTGTGGATTTTTCTCCTGTAAATAAATTTGATCAGAAAGCTACCGCAAGAGAGGCCTCACAGTTTGCCCAGCATAACAGTTGGTCTCCAGCCTCTAGTCACTTGAACTCTGCAGACATAATTACACTCTTGGTTCAGCCAGGGCACAGGTTCCCACTCCCGGTCGCCATGTGCCGTGCTCACGCAAACACATCTGCCCACCCAAGCTCACGCTAGGCCACATCTTGTGTGGCTAGAAATCCTGTCACTGAGAGCTGGCAATCTGCATCTGCTATGTCAAGGGATTAGACAGTGCCTATTGTTTGGAGAGGTTTGGGGGATCTATTTTTTTGCCCCAGCTGGCAGAGCAGCCTTATCAAACCACAGCAGGAACCCGGGGCTGGAGGGGCACAGGGAGAGCAGGAAGAGCACCCAGTGCTCAGCCAGAGTCCTCTGTCTCAGACCAAATTCATCTCAGAGCACTGTGAGTCCAGCAAACTCATCACTGTTTGCCTGAAGGGTATGTGACAGCACTACCAAGGAATGGTCATTTTTGACCCATTAACTGCTCAGCATGAGATTACAAATGTATTGATTGTGGATTTGGTTACATGCAAGCTTACACCAACACTTGTTTGCAGGCTTCTGAAGTTTCCGCCGGATACAGCACAGAAAGTTACTTCAGCCAAACATCAGACTCGGTCCCTGCCCCCCACCCCTTGTGGGGGGGCCATGTCAGTTAGAAAGAGGTTAACGTTACACCAAAATGCACCACTCCACAAAATCTAAAACACTTTGAGCAGGGAGCCTTTGTGTAGAACTGGGTCTTAATGGCATTAGAATGGTACATACATAACTGAAAATATAATCAAAAGCACAAATTTAAGGTTTAGTTTAAACTCTGCCAAATCCTTGTAGTAATTCAATGGCTTTTGAATGGCTTTTTGAGGTAAGTTAGACTTAGGTTAAGTCCTGTCTTTATGCCTGGTCAACAGCATCAAGGAGAGCTGGTCTATCAAATATAATGCAAACTGCTCACATCAGTGAACCTCTGGCCACGTGAAGGACCATTAACAGTGCAAATTACTGCCCACGGAGAATGCCATTGCTAATTTCAAGCAGCTGCACTGGTATGCCAGCAACCAGAGTGGGTGTCAGCAGCAGTGATGTAGCTGTACAGTGCAGAGTGTGTGTGCATGAAGAGAGGGGCTCAAACTAAGCCCTGAAAAGCCCCTCCTCTTCCCCCCACAAGAGCATCCCCACACAGGGATTTGTGTCGATTTAACTTCACGTTATCAGCACAACTTTCACAGGCAGTGAATGCCTAACCCACCAAGGATAAATCAATGCCTCCTCTTGTATTTAACAGAGATATGACTTAAATACAGTAAGTAAATCAAAGTAATTATTTAAAATTAAAATTATTTAAGAGGTTTAGTCTGGAAGAATGGCATGGTGGTTAGAGAAGCAGCTGAGACACGGGACTTCAGCAGGCTATTCCTGACTCTGTCAGATACTTGCTCTACAACTTCAGGAAAATTACTCAGCCCATCTCTAAGACTGCTATAATAATACCTACTTCAAAGAGGTGTTATGAGGCTTAATTCATTAATGCCTGCAAAGCACTTTGAGATCTTTGGATTAAAGGCACTACAGCAGTGCAAAGTATTATTAGCTACAGGGAAAAGCTCACAGGCAAGCATGGCATTAAATGTCTGGGGTTTAAAAAAATAGGAACAACCACCAGGAAAAGAAAAAAAGAGTAAATTGTGGGTGGTTTGGTAGTCTGTGGTTTGTTCGACTGTTTTTTTTTGGTTGCTTGGTTGGTTGGTTGGGTTTGAGTTTTTTTGTTTGCTTCTTTTTCTGTGGCCAGGTTTCCAGTTAGACCTGTGTTTTGCTAAACCTGTGCCTAGGGCAGTACAGGTCAAGCTTTCGCTCCTAGAGCTCCCACACTGCAAAAACTGTCTTGATTTGGGACTTCTTTTTGTCAAAATCCTAACTTTGTGGCTCAAGCCTGTGCACAACCTCCCTCTAAGGACATGCTTATCCACTGCACTAAACAATCAAGAGAATCATTTTACCTTGTATTCACTACTTCCATTTGTTGAAATTCAGTTTGAGCCTTCACTTTCCAAATGAAAAGCCCAGTTCGTTTGATTTAAAAGGGGGGGGGAAGAATTTTGTCACTGGTAATTATTTTGAATCCAGAGAGATCCAAAAGACAAATCAGAGTCTTTTATATTACCCCCAGTAGAGCTGACCCTCCTACTGTGCTCATAATTACAAATAGACAAAGTGCAAGGGACACTTGCAAAACGGCTAAATTGTGTGTGTGTGTTAATGAATGCCTTGGTTCCAAGTACTGATTTCATTAGAATCATAGAATCATAGAATCAGACAGGGTTGGAAGGGACCACAAGGATCAGCTAGTTCCAACCCCCTGCCATGGGCAGGGACACCCCACACTAGATCAGGCTGGCCAGAGCCTCGTCCAGCCTGGTCTTAAACACCTCCAGGGACGGGGCCTCAACCACCTCCCTGGACAACCCATTCCAGGGCTTCACCACTCTCATGGTGAAGAACTTCTTCCTCACATCTAGCCTGAATCTCCCCATTTCCAGCTTCATTCCGTTCCCCCTAGTCCTATCACTACCTGAGATCCTGAGAAGTCCCTCCCCAGCCTTCCTGTAGGCCCCCTTCAGATACTGGAAGGCCACAATGAGGTCACCTGGGAGCCTTCTCTTCTCCAGACTGAACAGCCCCAACTCCTCCAGTCTGTCCTCATAGGAGAGGTGCTCCAGCCCTCTGCTCATCCTCGTGGCCCTTCTCTGGACACGCTCCAGCACGTCCACATCCCTCCTGTAACAGGGGCTCCAGAACTGATGTTAAATTTTAGAAGCAAACAACTAAAGGTAGCAAAATTTTTCTTTAGGTCCATCTTTAAATCTTGTCTGATCTCATCACTCCCTGATGCCTCTGCACTAACTCAGGGCTCACCCAAGCCCCACACTATGGGGACCAGCAGCTCAAGGGGGCAAGCTCCCCTCAAAACTAAGCAGCAAAGGTGCTACAAGCAAAGTTCCCAGAACGGTCAGCTGAAGGGCAGTCTCAGGTGTCACGTTCACCTTGTGAACCAAACTAATCCAGATTTTTTTTTTAAGGTCTTTTGTAATTTTATATCTTTGAAACTTTTCAAGTGTAATTTACTGACCTAAACATAACCAACAGCCTCCCCACCTTTGATGAAAAGATTGTAACATGGTCTAGTCGATGTGGTGGTGTTCATAGGCTGGACTTGCTGATATCAGAGGTCTGTTCCAGCCTCGATAACTCTGTGGTTCTGTGATTAAAAAGTAGAAATTCATTTTGGGATTTTTTAAAAAGTCTTTCTGACTTTTTGGTGAGGAAAACCTTGTGACTTCACTTTGTTTCCAGGTCCCATTGAAAGAGAACACAGAGGAAGTGAAGTATAAGTGATTCTGGCTCCCAGAGATGCTTTGTTTCTCTTCTGATAGAATATGAAACTTTATGTAGGTGGTGGGTAGAGCCATCGTGACCTGCTTTCTTCTGACTGAATGAGGGAGGTCAATATATTATCGTATCAAGGAAGGAGAAATTACATAGGCAATTCCCCCACAGACAATAAAGACAATTCTGACAGCTTGGTCAAAACAACTGCATAACTTCTCTTTTCTTATCTTACAGGCATACCAGCGTTTAAGTGACAGCTGAAAGAGGATGATGGACTAAACACATTATCCTCTGTTCCATCGACTTTTTAATAATAGAAATAGATCTTGAAGACTATATTCAAGTTGATCAAATAATAAGTCAATTTGTCAATAAAACAGATTAGGCGACCTGTCTGCTGAGATGATATCTGTCAAACAACATATTTTGTTAATACAATCTAGAAGCAAATGCCTTCACAGAAGACAATAACAACAAAAAAAAAACCCAAAAAAACCAACAAAACCAACAACAAAATCCACACACACACAGAAAGCACAAACAACCCTGCAATGGCACTTTTGAGCTTATAGAAACAGAGCACAGACTTACTTCAGTTATGGTTGTTTAGTCTTTTCATTTTTTACTCTAAGTGCTAGTTGCTACTTAACTGCAGTTTGGAAAGGACTAGAAACCAATTTGAATGGCCTGGTGAGCACTATCTGCTGCTAAGATGTGGATATATTTCCAAGCTGTTTGGCAATGCTCGCACTGTGAAGACAAGTCAGCATTAGAGGGGGTGGTGGAGGGGTATTTCTATTTCTCTGTGCGCTGTGGTTCTCTTTTCTGAATCTCCCCCATGTTTGTTACCACTACTGGCAAGGCATCCACAACATCCACTGATCTGCCTTGTCACATCATGAGCCCTGTCACTGTGTGGACCAGATTAAGGCATGATGCTTTGACACGTTGTGCACACTGATGCAAATCACCCCTCCGAGATGCTGGGCCCCGGCCTGATCTCGGCCGTATGGGGGAATCTCTCAATTTCCCCTGTGTGACAGGAACCAGAGGAAGCACTGCAGGCACAGATGGACAGAGTGATCAAATAGAGTTAGTGGAACTAAACAGCATAAAGCTGAAGACCCATTACTGAACACATGGATTTACAATACAAAGGGAGTCTGAGTTTTTGCCATGTAAGGTATAATCAGTGGCTGGAAAAGGCCAGCACTTGAACTAGAAAATTTCCATTCTAAACACGGGAAGTTTTGATTAACCAGTCTCAGATATTAGCAGTTTTGCCAGGTGAGGTTTGATCCAGCTGGTTTATTTTGTGTGATTTTCTCCTACTCCCTCCCTGTGCTAATGCTATATAATCCTCAGGAAAATGGCTGGTTCAGAAACTCACATTCTTCTTTCTCATTTGGGAAGAAACAATTGATATGTGCTACTAGATTGGTAATTCAAGTAGAACTGTCTTGGGGTTTTGTTTTTCTTACCAAACTCATGTAAAATATACAGTCTGAAGAACACTGAAGTTACTCACCAGCGTGAACAGGCACGCTAATGTGAGGATCAGTGGTGTCTGAAAAACAAGCAAACCAGGCAAAAAGAAAGAACTTAAACAGGGATCTCAGGACTGCCCCACTCAAGTTTGCCTCTGCAGGCCCATACTATTTGTAATGAGCTAATTTGCTCTTGCTTTCACTAATGCATCAACAACTTTTGGGACAGAGCTTACATTTAGAAAAATCTTTCAAAAAAATCACATCTCTGCAAATGATATTCTGATTGTTAAAAAATTATAAGACATTCAAGATCAGACTCCATGTGGCCCTGGGCATCCTCATCTGGTTGGAGGTGTCCCTGCTCACTGCAGGGGGGTTGGACAAGGTGAGCTTTAAGAGTCTCTTCCAACCCAGTGCAACGTGTGAATAAATGTCTGTTTCAGAGTTTGTGAGTGAATTTAAAGGCTGCACTGAAAAGAGACAGGTGTTAGAGAAAAAAAAAAGGTCCAAAAAGCACTGTCCAAAAAATTGCGTCAAAATATTAATTTCTGTGATGAAACTTCAATGACAGTCAAAGATAGCCCCATAAAGCCTACTGTGGAGTTCATTCAACCTCTTGTAGTGGAAATCCCACTCACAAATCCTCATGATACACCCAGTAGAAACCTGAACTTCCACATTCATTCTCCACCCTCTGAGTCTGTGACCACATGGCGATGTCAGGAATGCTTAATTATCCACCCAGCCCTACAAACCTTGAAGCAGGAGATAGCCAGCAATCCACTCTCATTCGGAATACTTTGGCATGTCTCCACGTTGTAACTAACCAGTGTTACCCCTAGCAATTGCTCTTTAAAGCAAAAAAACATGTGCAAAATGTCTTCATTCAGCCTCGTAGTATCATATGTCAATCAGATTCAGGATGCAGAACTGGCCAGCAATGCCTTAGACAACCCAAGCAACCAACAACAGCAACAAAACACTTCAAAAAAAAAGTCTTTCTTGTTTGAATCACTTTGAATTAACTTGACTCCATCATGTTACTGGCAAGAATATTCTCTCTTGAGCATCTGATTTGTAATTTTCTCTCTCTCTCTCTCTCTCTCTCTGTTTTTTTTTTTCCCTTCCCCACTCTTTGGATTTGTCTGCAGGTTCCAAGGATCTGGTTTAAGCTTTACAAGACCAACTTAGCCTGCGGCTTTGGCAAGCAGTTTAACATTGTCTGCAGCACGCTGAAGTTTATTAACACCTTTCAAAACCTCTGCAAGTTTGTAAACCAAGCAGTGGTGCAGTAGTTTATTCTCCAGAAATAACAAGGGTCTGGTGTTGTTAACGCAGACAAACACAAATCACAGGCATTTATGACATGTGCATATGTACGACATGCACATGCTTGTATTTAAGTGACATTAAGTATTTGCTGCATGTCATAATGATGACACTAAGACTTAACAAGCTAAAGCCACAGAATCTGAAAGGCTATTAGGTCCTCAGCTTCTTCTTTTCTTTTTTTTTAACTATAGTTCTTTATTATTTGTCCTTAGCAGCCAGGTTCTGTGCTTCTGTGCTCTGAAAGGGAAGGACTCTGCTGACACTTGGTGCTAACACATAGCCAGCCCCAAATATCTACAGCCTAGCTTCGGTTTTGCTCTTGCCTGATGCTCCTAAAACCACTTTATGGTGGGTTTTGCAGGTCTAGAAGAACAGCCCACTAAGCCCCCTGTTTCCAGCAGTGCTGTGCTCAGTTTCGAGCCCCTCAATACAAGGACACCGAGGTGCTGGAGCATGTCCCGAGGAGGACAACGAAGCCAGCAAGGGGTCTTGAACACAAGTCCTAGGAAGGGCAATTGAGAGAACTGGATTTGTTCAGTTGGGAGAAAAGGAGGCTGAGGGGAGACCTCATTGCTCTCTACAGCTGCCTGAAAGGAGGCTGTAGAAAGGTGGATGTTGGTCACTTCTCCCAGGTAACAAGTGATAGGACGAGAGGAAACAGCCTCAAGTTGCAGCAAGGGACATTTAGATTGGATATTAGGGAAATTTTCTTCATCAAAAGGGTCTTCGGGCACTGGAACAGTGGATAAACCTCAAACCTGTCTGTTAGAGAGGTTTAAGAGTGCCAGACTAGTTTCTTTGGCCTTCAGCTGCTCCCACCCGAAACACGGAATCTTTCCACCAGACAGACTAAGCTGCAGAAAATGAGGAGTGTACAACCAGTAGTACCTTGTGACATTTTTTTGGTGTCAGGAATAGCCCAGATAAGTAGGGAATGGGCATGTCTATACCTTCATTCCTTCACCCACTGAAGGTCTTGATTCTTACACCCCCCACGACTGCACCACAATGTGGGAGACAGAGGCAAATCCTTCACTGTGTGGCTCCTGCTCTGGCAGAGCAGCCCCTGAGCAGGGTAGGGCTGCTGCAGTCATCGTGCTCACACTCAGCAGAGGCTGTAGATGAAATGTTACATTGAACCTTTATTGATAAAACTCAGCATTTCCTTTCCACAGAAGGCTTGGACTTGCAAGCCTCCTGGTGCATCCTGACATTGCTATGTATCTGCTGTCTCACACACAACCACGGGTACCTGTGCACACTCCTCATGCTGTCGAAATGTTGCCTGAACTCCATTTCACATTAGTTTGATTCATTCATCTCAAGATGTCTCCTTTCTACCTGGAGCTACTAGAAGTGGCTGGCAGATGCCCTCCTACAGAAAAATCTCCTGGCTGAGAACAGTGCCATCTGATGTCAGCATCAGCATAAATCCTTCCTTTGACTTCATCTGGCAAGAGATCAACCCACTGGCTTTTTGTGGCATTTCTGGGGGTGGGGGAAGATTGCTTATTTTTAAAAGATGGGAGTTATTGAATTTTCTTGTACCTGGATGCTGCACAACTCTTTGTAATCCCTACCAACAGGTGATGTCACTGAAACTTATTTTTATGTCATTACCCAAGGTACATACGGAATGCTGTCATACCATTACGTGATGTAAATATGTCATCATAATTTGTCTTTACACATCATAAATACTTTATTATATGACATTATTGCACCTCCAGATATCCTTTTCCATATGAATAGTAATTACTCAAAGTATTTACTGTAATTATGTCACTTGATGAAATTACAGTAATTACATCAAAAAATGATAGCCCATGACTAATGAATTAAAACAGCATGGAAATTCACATAAAAATGACATTAAAACTGTTAAGGATCTGAGGCAAACTCACAAAAGCAAGGAAATTCATCATTAAGAACTTAATCTCTAATAACGTTGCGGGGTGCTGCAGTTTTAGAGTGAAATCAAAAGGAACCTGGCAGTTTGTATGTGTGCGCAGAGCAATACTGGGGCTGCATAGCAGCGTTCAATGATGTTTCCATCAGCAACAAAAGGCAACGGACCAGAGTTAGAGCCAGGGTAAGGAGCTGTCACTTGAGTGGAAGTTTCTACCCAAGGACCATCAGGGAAACTGATTTATTTTTATTTTTTTTTGGCAGGTCAAGATGAAATCACTGAAGAACCACAGTGGCAAGGTGGCTGGCAGAGCTCAGGAACGTTTGGGGGTCTCATGCAGACGTGAGGGTTCAGTACCTACCCTGTGCTCCCAGCTCTTTTACCACTACTTAGTTGTGCAAGCAAACAAGGATTTCACAGACCTAGCTCTGCAAGAGGCTGACCAAGGTGCTGCTCCATCACGCACTGTGCTCTTGCTGTGATGTTTAGCCTAGGGAGGCACAAAGCCCTCTGTTGCTGAGAAACTTCATAGACAGCAATTTTGTATTTGGGGCTTCATGAGAACAAGGTGATTTATTATTATAGTAATTTTTCCTATTTTTGGCATGAAAAGAAATTGTTCTGTGGCTGAACATGTGTGGTGCCCGAGAAGCAACGAGGAACCACCATAGCCAATTTTGCATGCTTGTTTCCTAGCTCAAGAGAAGGCCATGAGCCCACATCTGCAAGAAACTCAAGGCTGTTCATTTCCTGCTTTCACAGCTGGCTCTCTCGTTGATTGTGGTGAGGTACGGTGCCTTCACTGCCCTTCACCATGTCTTCAAGTTGCCTCCCAGCTGCTTTCAAACCAAGGTGCCCCATTTATGTGGTACACCAGACCAGAAAAACCCTACTGAGCTGAAACAGCTTCCTACTACACATAGGAGAAAACCTGGGGTTTAGCTGAATGGAGAGACAAACAGATTTGGGGGGTGGGAGGGGTGGAGAGGGCCTCGGGGGTGGCTAGAGTAGCAGGGAGACAGAGAGAGAAAAGTAAAGGAAAGAAGGAAATAAGAAAAGAGCGAAAGTGAGAAGGAGAAATTCTGTTTCCAGTTAGAACATCCAGTAATAATTTAATATACGGTGCCATTTTAGAAAATGTGCTATTCATATTTATGAAAGGCTTAATAGATGCAGCTGCATCCTTTAACAAATTATTATAAGGCACGGTATGAAATGCATTAGTAAGAAATGCTTAACAGATGATGCTGTGACAAGCTGTTACAACGCGTGTTGTAAGACGTCAATATTATTAAATCTATGGGCTTGGTTAGCACATGAATATAAATAATTTTTATGCATGCTACAAATTGCCATGCTTTATTAATAATGAAGTGTTTATAAATGGAACCTTACTGTAAAGCATTATTAAATGCAGCTACTCAGAAGACCTTAGAGTAATACTGTAGTAGCATTATCGTGCTGAGAGACAGAAAAGAAAGGCTGCTTTATTTTACTGTCTGAGTTGACACAGGTTCAAACACACTGGGCTTTGATTTCCAAAAACCCATGTGGTAGGGGCCACCAGTAGGCACTGGTTGAAAGCGGCTGTTGTCGTGTTCTTTGTTACTCTGAAATCACTCTGACCTCACTTACATGGGATTTACACCAATGTAAGTACTAGTGTCAGTGGAGTAACTCCTGATTAACCCTGCTGTAAGTGATACGTCTTGCAAGCCACATTACTTTCCTTCCCAAGTGAAAACTAGCTAAGAGGCAACTGTGCATTGTAAGGCATTCCTCGGGGGGGGGGGGGGGGGGGGGGAGAGAAAAAAGAAATCAGAAAAAGGTATGTAATTTAAAACACACACTTCCCTGCAACCTCTCGTTCTGCCTTTCCAACAGGTATCTTCCAAAAGGTCATTTCTGAATTAACACCACCACCACCCATCTTTACAGGGTATTTCAATACAAAAAAATCATTCACAGCTTCACAGATTATACTGAGTGGGAAGAGACCCTCAAAGGTCGTCCTGTCCACCGCCTGCCCTGCAGTGAAGAGAGACTCCAACTAGATCAGGCTGCCCACGGCCACAGCTTGAATGTCTCCAGGGATGGGATCTCAACCCCATCCCTGGGCAGCCTGTTCCAGTATTTTGCCACTCTCGTTGTAAAGAACTTCCTCCTAATGTCCAACCGCAGTCTACCCTGCTCCAGTTTCAAACCAGTGTCCCTCATCCTATCATTACAGGCCTTTGTAAAGAGTCCCTCTTCAACCTTCTTGTAGGTCCCATTCAGGTACTGGAAAGTTGCTCTAAGGTCTTCCCTGAGCCTTCTCCTCTCCGAGCTGAACAGCCCCAATTCTTTCAGCCTGTCTTTACAGGAGAGGTGCTCCAGCCCTCTGATCATCTGGACCCACTGCATCAGGTCTGCATCACTCTTGTGTTGGGGGCCCCAGAGCTCGACACAGTCCTCTAGGTGGGGTCTCACCAGAGCAGAAGTGTCAAATCACCTTGCATTGCTCCAGAGGTTTCCTCAGCTCACAAACATGGAGAAGTGGCTCAGTGTTCCTGACTTGTTGAGTGTGGTATGGGAAAGTACCTCTTGCTTTTATCCTTTTAACCATTTCATGCCTTCAGGATTGAGGTTTTCTGAGTTTTCAATATCTCATTGACCAATATAGTGACAGGCAGGGAGCTACCATAGAACGTTTGTCTTAGAATGCAGAGATTGAGGCTCAGTAATAAGATATAACAAGCCTAGGAGCACATAGGCACGAAATGTTTACCATGTGATGTCAAACAGAGTCTTCTAAATTCTCAGTTACATTTTTCCCCCCAAAATTCTTAGTATCTCAGTTAACATTGAAAGGGAGCTCTCCATTTTCAATCATCTGCCTACTCTACTTTTAATATTAACCATTTTTAAAATTACTTTTTCCCAGCTCCTGTATTAGTTGAATGATCCCTTCCAAGCTGCAAGTTACTATTTCTAGTAAGGGTTTTTAAAGAGTGGGGTTCATGTTACTGAACTGTTACAGTTACATGGGAGGCTCTCGCTTTCCTGCACCCAGCCAGCGCAGCCGCTTCCTCTGATCCAGCCTGTGACCTTGCATTAGCAGCCTGGATGCACAGGTTTCAACTCAAGGCTGTGCAGCTCTTTGCAGGGAAAAACTTGTGTTCATTAGAAACTATTATTACAGGGAACTGCAGGAGTAGGTGAAAAGATGCCAATCTTTTGGCTAAGCTTACAGTGTAACCAGAATCGTCACCTGAATGCACTTTGAGAGGCAGACTGCCTTCTGGTATAGCGAAGTGATTTATGTGCCTCTGCATGTGCTTGTGTATCTGTACCGACACACGAGTTTGTGAGCACATCCCACCTCTCTCTGTTCACAAAACATACTTAGCTGCCCACTGGCACTGCATTATCCCAGCACTCCAGTGCAGAATAGGAAAGCTATAACTCAGCTTTCCAAGGGGATCTGAAATGTAGCTGGAGGGACACTGACAACACGTGGAGAGGTGTGTAGGTGTCCACAACAAGAGGTGTCAATGCAGACCGCACTCAGGTGATTTGGTATTGCATGCTACCTGGGGGGAAAAAAGTGATGTGACCCTGTGTCACTACGGCCCTGTTGCAGCAGCAATCCTTCTTCCCTTTCAGCTTTACTCCATGTAATGCCAGCAGCTAAAGCAAGTCTACCTCTCCACAAGTGAGGTAGACCACTTCATTTATCACCTCGATTATCACCCAGCAATTGAAAAACAACGCAAAAAACATTACCTAAATGTATAAAGCTCATAAATGTTGCAGATGGGTTCATTCTAAGTTCTGGGCAAATGTTCAACAGACTTTTTTTTTATAAAAAAATAATTCTTATTCTGACCAAAGCCTTAATCTTGACTGTTACATTTCTTCTATGTTTTAAACCCAGTGTTTCATGGCACACACAGGCTAATGTCAAGCAAGCATGAGGAAGGACTCATATTTATCTATTAGCCTTGATGTGATTGCAATCTTCTGTATCTTCATGCATTATTTTCTGGTCTAGTTTACAGTTCCTTCTGTTGTAATTCATTTCATATCACTTCTTTTTGTTGTTTTCCCATTCTTCATCATTGATTTCCGAGCCAACTTCTTACTTATTCCATGACTCCTGTGCCCGAAACATTATTATTAACCTTGAATGTGGAACTTGGTCAAAAATCCTCTCTGAAGTGTAAACAGCTCTGGCATTTCATTACAAAATTCACTGTTTTGTTCCAAAACACTCCTTACTGTAAACTTCAAGGTCACTCACATCTTACCTCTATAATGGCTTCAGCTCCAGGTGGAGCCTCCTGTGTTGAGCCAAAGCCAGGAGAAGGAGATGTCGAAACCGCAGGAGTCAGCACTTCAGAAATCTCACCCAGCTTCACAGTTTGGCAACAGGACTTCATTCGAGGAAATCCGGAGCAAGATTTCCACATCAAGCTGTTGAACAGGAACAAAAAAAGGGCAAATGTTGCTTTGGGGTCAGATGGCCCTCCTTCATCCCTTCAGGCTTTCCAAGGGCCATATATGGGGCCCTCATGAGTGTGAGGGATAGGCAGAGACAGAAAGGAGGCATGAATCCCACTAAATGCCTGGGTTGGAGCTGATCTGATACAAATCTGAGGTCCAAGGCTGAGGGCAGGACAATGTACGGTGAGCTAAAGCCCTCCCTGACTGGCCATGCACCCTGCGAGCTTTGTTGCACGCTGCTTGCTTCCGCAGAACGGAAGCCAGCTCCCAGCTGCTCTCTCTCCCTGTGCCTCAGGTTAGCTTGCAGCAAAAGTAAACCGGTCTTTGGTCCTTTGCGAAGTACCCTTTGAGCTTTTCCAGGCTTCAGTTGATTGATAGCATGTCTTTATATCTGCAGTAACTGTAGCAATCAGTGAAACAGCAGACAACTGTATTAACTCTGACTGGGAAAAAGTGAAAATAACACCTGGCATTTAGCACAGTTCGTCAAAGGATCTCAGAATGCTCAGCAAACTTTAATAAAGACACATGACGCCCAGTGAGTCTGCAAATATTGTGACAGCCGTATTAAACCCAGCCAAACTGATAAATCAAGGCATGCTGGAGCGGCACTGGCACAGCAGCAAGGCTGTCGCATCAGGGTAGCACGCTGCCACCTCCATGCCTCCCTACCCTGGCTCCTGGGGAAGCCCTCCATTCACTGCTGCCCTCTGAAACTTCTGGGTGCTGGTCCAGACCCAACGCTTGGCTGCTTGCAGTCCTGCCTGCACCCTGCAGGCATTTACCTGGCAGCACTGGGATACCCGTGCACCTCTCTCTTGCTGGCTCCCCACCCTTCCCTTCTGTGGCATGATGGATAGACCAGCAGGAAAACAGGACTGCCGATGGTCCTGCTTAGCCTTTATTTACATGCTGGGTTCATTCTGCATTTCTGTCTTATACATTTATCTATTTAGATGATGTGTGAATTCCATGTGCACTTTTTTTTTTTCCCCTCAGAGTCATGCAGCGAGTGTTTGCCTGTGCATCTGTATTGTGCTCTACTTTTCCTCATGTTCACAGATTTTTATTAAAATATTTCCATAAAACAGGTTGTTACCAAAAATAAATGAACACATACAAATTAATACATAAAAACAGATGAGTTATATAGAATATTTACAAACAATGGGATGGAATTCAAAACTTCTTATAAACACAGCATATAAATAAGCATATACATCCCCCATGTTTACCACCATTTATTTGAAGAGTTCCTTAGTAGATCTGAGGTAGGCTAAGGCTGACAGACAAGCTTTTTCTTTCCCATTGCAGATTGTGGGTGCATCAAAAAGATCTCATTTAACAGCCAAATGAAAAAAGATCTTATTTTATGCCCAGCTTGTGTTTCCTCAGCTTGCAGAAATAAACACACAGCAGTGTAAAAACTGGTTTTAAAAGCAGTACTGACACGGCCAAACCTCAGTCTTCATGCATGGTAGATGAAGCACAGAGCTTTAAGAGGTCTGGCCAAAGTTAAGGAGCAGGAAAGCATCAGCACCAAAAGGGTCCAGCCTGCTGACTGCTGGGCTTTCAGCTTATCTGTTTGCTACCTGAAACTTTTGGAATAGGGAAACATAATTGTGAGTAAGAAATATGCACAGCACCATCTTGCTGAGCATTCAGAGAGTGGGTGTGCCATCAAGCTATGCAACAGGAGAAAAGCCTAAAAAATTAGTTCTTGTCCCAAGCTTCAGTCCAAAACAAAAATGAAATAAAGGTAATGAGGGTTCCACAGCGCAAATTTGCCTTCATTAAATCAGATCCACGGAAGGCAATGTGACTGACTGACCCCAGTTCCCAGATTGTTTATGTGGAACCTTGCTTTGCCCTGCAGCTGGGTGCCAAAGTGCAGCTGTGGTTCTGAGGGCTGGAAGGTGGTGAGGGGCCATGGCCTGGCTCAAGGAGGGTGAGCTCAGGTAAAGTCACATTGCTGGTGTGTATGGCTCTGGCCACAGCTCACCCATTGTCCTGGGGCAGACCCAAGGCTGGCAGGACTTAGCAGAGGCACCATGTCCCAAAGCCAAGTGCTGGAGCCCCAAAGCCAGGAACGATTGTTCTTGTGCTGGCCAGAGTTCTACAGTGTTAAGATTAGGTGCGGAGGTCAAGTAGCACTGAGCACCAACACCTCATTGGTGCACAGAAAAGTGGGATGGGACCCACATGCTTTCATGATGGATGGAGTTCAAGTTACATGCTCAGCCACTCCTTTGGCACTGCTGAGCTTCTCAGGTGTGAGGTGTGCAGCATGCAAGCTAACACAACCTTCTCTACAAACCGCTAAGAGTAAATATTTGCACTTTATACCCTCAAGCTACTGAGTCGAAACTGGATAGATCTTAACGATGGTCTCCTATCTCTGCAGCACAAGACCACTTTCTCCACCCTTTGACAAACAGGAGGCTTATTAAAAGCTAGGAAAGGCAGAGCTGACTTTTTCTCTATTTCCTAGAGGAAGCTGTTTTGTCAACGTTTTGCCAGAGTCTAGGAGTGTGAAATTGGCTGTTCATGTGCAGCCTGCACAAGTACTGTAGTTTGAAAGTGAAGGCAATTAATTTTAGTTGTTGACTTAAACTGCTGTTGAGAGGTACTTCATTTCCCGATTCTTACTCCTATAAATAGATTAAGGGTTACGTGAAAGTCAAGTTGTGCTCGTTTGTCCTCCCTCTAGATAGATTTCCCATGACTGCTTATCTATCAGCTCCCCCCACCCCCTTAACACAATTTGTTTCTCAAATTAATTTAGCTCACTCGCTCTCATTGGTCCACAGCCAAAAAAAATGTCTCCTGTTCCTTATTTCTTTTATTTTTTTTTTTTTTAATAAATAAAAAAGAAACAAACCAAACCATTCTGGCATTCATATTTTCTGGAAAGGAGATTGAGCAATGTGTGTCTTGAACTTATGATGGAGTGAGCTAAAGAAAATGTATCTTTTGGAGGCATAAACATTTGTGTGAGGAGTCCAGCAGGACTAACAACACTGGAGAGAGCTGGGTCTGCACAGAGCCCTGCAGTGGCTCCATGCATGCGTTTTCCATCGATACTCATGGAAGCTGCATGTGCCCAGCAGCTGCAGTATATATCCCTCTGCTTATTAATCAGCTATTATTTGGCAAGTTTTCTCATTACTAGTTAACCAGTTATTGGCTGCTATTCTTTCCTTCCCCTCTGGTATGGCCCATGAAGACATCCATGATATCGACAAAAGTAAAGGATCATTTTGTTTCCTATCTAAGCTTATTTGCAAGAAGGGGCACTGCCGATGCTGAGGATACTTAAAACGCCCAACTTGAATACACACACACACACACACTTTCATGATACAGAAGTAAAGATGATTGATGCACACTAATGTTCCTGCAGAAGTTCAGGCTCCATCCTGTTGTTCAATGCAAATTAATCAGAGTGCTTCCCCATGGGGTACCTCACCTCTCCACTCCACAACAGTTCCAGTCCTAGGATCCAGCTCACAAAACACACAGACTACATAGCTGGTGTGAGGGTTTGAAAGCCAGACTTATTTTCTGTTGGGGATAGGGACATCTGGATAAGTATGAATCATCATTCCAAGGGCAGTATTTCTGTTTTTCATAGAGTGCATATTTAAAGAAAAATAATTCCTTGATCTAAAGATTCTGTGGTTGCCTTACTGCCACTCGTCTGATCTCTGAGCTGCAGAATTAATTTACTCTTCACCATGTAACATATATCTGTACAGAATTACAAAAGGTCTGTATTTTATCACTGGAAATGTCAAATCCCTAACTGCTGGCACTGAGTTCTTGCCAAAAGGGGAAGAGAAAGTGAAGTCATTTAAAAATCATAGTGGATATTTCAAGATGCTTATCTCTCTAATAATGGTGTGAGAATTTCTACTTATTCAAGGTGCTTAAAATGTTTTGATATCCCAAAATACGGAGCCATGGCTTTTAATTTGTGAGAGAACTCTGCCGGGCAGGTCAGAGCTATCACGCAGATGTGCTTCCTGGTCACAATGCTTGGGGTTTGACTTTGAATACTTTGGATGCCACAATTGGAGGGTTTCATGTGGCTGTCTGTCAGCTTGGCCAGATTAGTTATTCCCACTACACTGCTGGCTATTCAGAGCTCTCAGGTTTGTGAGTCCACCCTGCCACACCTCTCCAGCAAGCTGGGCACTTCCAAGAAGTAACAAAGTTCTATTAGCATGTGGTGTGAAAAGGCTGACACCCCACAGGCTCACTAAAATTAGTGCACCTGTGCAGACAACTTGACAGTACAGGAGCAGTAAGCCTGGTGTCTCCCAGAAGTATTTGACTCAGTGTACACAGGGATGTGTGTCCATCCAAGAAACTCAACAAATATATGTTTGCCTATTTCATACAGGGTTGCCATCTGCAGATGTCTGGAGTAGGGAAGCTTGTACATCTTTAAAGCACAATGATGTTGTGGAACCACAGAAAGAGGTAATAAAGAAGTAGTGGAGTTTGCCTGTGAGCTGAAAAATAAATCAGTTCAATACTCTTGATGACAACATATAGTAAGTGTAAAAAGATGGCATGATTTTATGCTATTCCTTTTGTTGAAGCATTTAGATAGAGTAATAGGAGAATGCTAAGCAGCTGAGAAGTTAATCAATGAGCTGTGCGCCCAGATGTAAGATGAAACATTTAGTGAGAAGCCACCCAACAAGAATATATATGAACTTCACAGTATCACAGTATCGCTAAGGTTGGAAGAGACCTCGAAGATCATTGAGTCCAACCTGTCACCACAGACCCCACAACTAGACCATGGCACCAAGTGCCACGTCCAGTCCCCTCTTGGACACCTCCAGGGATGGCGACTCCACCACCTCCCCGGGCAGCCCATTCCAATGGCGAATGACTCTCTCGGTGAAGAACTTTCTTCTCACCTCGAGCCTAAACTTCCCCTGTTGCAGCTTGAGAGTGTGTCCCCTTGTTCTGGTGCTGGTTGCTAGGGAGAAGAGGCCAACCCCTTCCTGGCTACAACCACCTTTCAGGTAGCTGTAGAGAGCAATGAGGTCGCCCCTGAGCCTCCTCTTCTCCAGGCTAAATTAAATTGGTGTTGTTACAGTAAAGTGTTACTGTTAGAACAACAGGGTAAAACCACTGCCCATTTCAAGTTCTAAGAAATGTCAAGCATGTCAGGCAGCCACCAAACAGCTGAAGATCCATCTTACAGATCTAAGTGGATGCTGAGTGTCACAACTGCTCTCTGCAGAGAGAAAGTAGAAAGTCTGGGTTTTTTTCAATAAAAATTCTTCGAGATGATAACCAAATGAAACTACCATTTAGCTGCCACATTGCACCATGTTTTACCTCACCTGATACTCTTGTAATTGTTAGAAGTCATTCCATCCATCAAGTACAGAGTGGGGTACATAAAATTAGTAAGGTAATGAGTCAGGTTGCATCATTATCATGACGGGGTTTATGGGAGCTCTTAACCCCTGTTCAGCAGAACTATGCACTTAGACTAGACTCCTGCTGAGTTTCAGAAGACTACTTCAATATTGCTGACTTAAAATCCATAATGTAGAAATGATACTAGTGTCAAAACTTGACAGGAGTTACAAACCAGATTTACAATACAATACAATACAATAAACCAGGTTCAAGAGACCTTCAAGATCATCACATCCAACACATCAAACAACTAGATCCTGTCACCAAGCACCCCATCAAGTCTCCTCCTGAACACCTCCAATGATGGTGACTCCACCACCTCCCTGGGCAGCCCATTCCAATGGGCAATCACTCACTCTGTATAGAACTTCTTCCTAACATCCAACCTAAACCTGCCGTGGCACAGCCTGAGACTGTGTCCTCTTGTTCTGGTACTGGCTGCCTGGGAGAAGAGACCAACTTCTGCCTGGCTACAACCTCCCTTCCGGTAGTTGTAGAGAGCAATAAGGTCACCCCTCAGTCTCCTCTTCTCCAGGCTAAGCAACCCCAGCTTCCTCAGCCTCTCCTCATAGCGCTTGTGTTCCAAACCCCTCACCAACTTCGTTGCCCTTCTCTGGAAACGTTCCAGCAGTCAACATCCTTCCTAAACTGAGGGGCCCAGAACTGGACACAGGACTCGAGGTGTGGCCTAGCCAGTGCAGTGTACAGAGGCAGAATGACCTCCCTGCTCCTGCTGGCCACACTGCTCCTGATGCAGGCCAGGATG
Source organism: Picus viridis (assembly GCA_033816785.1). Lineage (NCBI taxonomy): Eukaryota > Metazoa > Chordata > Aves > Piciformes > Picidae > Picus > Picus viridis. The sequence continues at coordinate 9,111,680 of CM066568.1, forward strand.
CCATTGGCCTTCTTGGCTGCCTGGGCACACTGCAGGCTCATGTTCAGCCTCCCATCAACCAGCACCCCCAGGTCCCTCTCTGCCTGGCCGCTCTCCAGCCACTCTGACCCCAGCCTGTAGCACTGCCTGGGGTTGCTGTGGCCAATGTGCAGAACCCGGCACTTGGATGTGTTCAATCTCATGCCGTTGGATTCCGCCCATCTGTCCAGCACACAGTCACCTACATACTCTTTGGGGTTTTGGTGTGCAAAGTTTCACCAGGCTCATTTCTCCTCAGAGTCAGACGTTGATCTATTTGAAGGTAACAATCATTATTTTGCTATACCTAACTCTAGGAATTTTTTCTTCCAATTTTTACTCCAGAAAGGTGAGAAAACACAACAGATTTGTTTCTACTTTCTTTTTAAATTATCTTTGCAGTGATAAACAGATTTCTCATTGACATGACATTTTTGAGCCCACATCAGGTCCTTGCAAGCTTCTTCACTCTGCACAGAAGCATGCAGTGGCACCCAGGTTTCACCTCTTCCTCCTGCCCCATTGCTGCTAGTCCAGCTCTTGGCTTTAAAACAGTGAGGTTGAAAGGATACCACCTCCTAAGTTCAGCAGAGTCCGAATTCATTGCTTGCCCTAGGCTCAATCTGTCCTGGCTGAGTTTCAATGCAAAGATATCTATTGCAGTGTTAAAGTTTTATCTGATGGGTTGAAGACTACACTCATAACTGTTTGAGATTATCCCTTTAGTTTGCTTCTTTCTGAGTGCAACATCCCAAGTGCAGTTGCAGGTTGCAGTCAAATTTTTAACTGTATCTGCTGAGGAATTTCTAACTGAGCCTTGTTTTCCTGCTTTCCTTTTCATCAAAGGAAGAACAAATCCTCTTACTGGATGTTAAGCAATCATTGCAAACTCAGTATCTCTGTTACTGCCCCAAATCTGAGAACAGGCTGGATAGAACCATGAGACATGAGGGGGTTTATGGCTTTGTTAAGAGGATAGAGAGGCTTTGAAGAGGGACCTCGACAGGCTGGACAGATGGGCAGAGTCCAACAGCATGAGATTGAACGCATCCAAGTGCCGGGTTCTGCACATTGGCCACAGCAACCCCATGCAGTGCTACAGGCTGGGGTCAGAGTGGCTGGAGAGCGGCCAGGCAGAGAGGGACCTGGGGGTACTGGTTGATGGGAGGCTGAACATGAGCCTGCAGTGTGCCCAGGCAGCCAGGAGGGCCAATGGCATCCTGGCCTGCATCAGGAGCAGTGTGGCCAGCAGGAGCAGGGAGGTCATTCTCCCCCTGTACACTGCACTGGTTAGGCCACACCTCGAGTCCTGTGTCCTGTTCTGGGCCCCTCAGTTTAGGAAGGATGTTGACTGCTGGAACGTTTCCAGAGAAGGGCAACGAAGTTGGTGAGGGGTTTGGAACACAAGCCCTGTGAGGAGAGGCTGAAGGAGCTGGGGTTGCTTAGCCTGGAGAAGAGAAGACTCATGGGTGACCTTATTGCTCTCTACAACTACCAGAAGGGAGGTTGTAGCCAGAAGGGGATTGTTCTCTTCTCCTAGGCAGCTAGTATCGGAACAAGAGGACACAGTCTCAGGCTGCGCCACGGCAGGTTTAGGCTGGATGTTAGGAAGAAGTTCTATACAGAGTGAGTGATTGCCCATTGGAATGGGCTGCCCGGGAGGTGGTGGAGTCACCGTCATTAGAAGTGTTCAGGAGGAGACTTGATGGGGTGCTTGGTGCCATGGTTTAGTTGCTCAGGTGGGTTGGATTGGTCGATGGGTTGGACGCGATGATCTTGAAGGTCTCTTTCAACCTGGTCTATTGTATTGTATTGTAATTGTTCTTCCTGTGAGTTGCACAGCCAAGTACTGTATAGCATAATGTAATATGCATTAGCACAATACAAAGTAATGCTATATGATTTTATTAGTTCATACTAGTAAACACAGATTGCATTAAAAGCTGTTTCAGCTTTAGGTTTTTAATGTTTATATATGAAATAATACCCTACACTACAGAAGTCAATGATTTCCTGACACTACAAAAATTAGCTGTCTGCAGATCAGCTTAATTTAAAGGCTTTCTGTCTCATTTGAAAAGGTTAATAAAACTGTGGCTAAAGAAGACCCTGTGAACCTACTTATTAGGATTTCAAAAGCTCTTTGACAAGTTTTTATAAGATGAGAGTAGGAAATAAAATAATTACGAATGAGATGATAGACAAAGCTCATAAAGAAATTAAACCCCACTTTAAAGTCTGACAGTTTCACTTTGTTTTAATCATTTTCTGCCACGGTCACATGAGGCTACATGAAAAGAAGAAAAAGAAAAAGTGACTCCTGTGCAGTCTTCACCCTTCATGCTACTATATGGAAAAGTTCTTTTAAAAACTTTGTGACTCTATGCAAGAAAAGGAAATGAGTACTCTGCCAAGTTCTGGGCCCCTCAGTTTAGGAAGGACACTGAGACACTTGAACGTGTCCAGAGAAGGGCAACAAGGCTGGGGAGAGGCCTTGAGCACAAGCCCTATGAGGAGAGGCTGAGGGAGCTGGGATTGTTTAGCCTGCAGAAGAGGAGGCTCAGGGGAGACTTCATTGCTCTCTACAACTACCTGAAAGGTGGTTGTAGTGGGAGGGGGTTGGTCTCATCTCTCTAGCAACCAGCACCAGAACAAGAGGACACAGTCTCAAGCTGCACCAGGGGAAGTTAAGGCTCAAGGTGAGGAGAAAGTTCTTCACAGAGAGAGTCATTCATCATCGGAATGTGCTGCCCAGGGAGGTGGTGGAGTCACCATCCCTGGAGGTGTTCAAGAGGGGATTGGACGTGGCACTTGGTGCCATGGTCTAGTCATGAGGTCTGTGGTGACAGGTTGGACTCAATGATCTTCAAGGTGTCTTCCAACCTTGGTGATACTGTGATACTGTGTGAAATAAAAGGGCACTATCTATTGGTAACATAAAAAGGAAATGAAAATATAAAAAGGAAATAGAAATGGTGAAAGGAAATAAAAGGACACTATCCACTGGTAACGAAAAGGGGACACTACTATTGGTAACATTTTTATGGGGGGAAAAAACCCCAACAAACAACAAAAAAACCAACCAAACAACAACCATAACCAAACCAAAATAAAATAAAAACAAAATAAACCAACCAACCAACCAAAACCCCCAAACAAAGCAAGAAACCCAAACAAATTCAATTTCAACTTAAAATTCAGACTAGTAATTTAAAATTTGTGTCACACAAAACACAAATACCAGGCACTGTGTTTAACCACTGTGCCCTGGTTTTGCTGGGACAGAATCCCAGGCTAGCCATGGGCTTCAGGCCCATGCCATCAGTTGACCTACAGGTGTATCCTAGACTGTGAGCATCACACTCAGTATAAAGGAAGATGTCTGCTTAGGAGAGGGTCTCTTCCTAGAGCCTCCTTCTTGGGTTCCACCTCACACATTTAGAATCATAGAATTGTTAGGGTTGGAAGGGACCTCAAGGATCATCCAGTTCCAACCCCTGCCATGGGCAGGGACCCCTCACACTAGATCAGGTTGCTCAGAGCCACATCCAGGCTGGCCTTAAAAACCTCCAAGAATGCGGCTTCTACCACCTCCCTGTGCAACCTCTTCCAGTGTCTCACCACCTTCATGATGAAGAATTTCTTCCTAATATCCAGTCTGAATCTACCCATTTCTATTTTTTTTTCCATTTTCCCTAGTCCTGTCATTACCTGACACCCTAAAAAGTCCCTCCCCAGCTTTCTTGTAGGCCCCCTTCAGATACCACAATTAGGTTTCCTGAGAGCCTTCTCTTGAGGACATTGTGACTTCCATACCTTTGCTGGGCTGAGTATATCTTTATATTCTTTGTATTGGCATTGCTATCAGCTTGGCTACGTCATTAAATCTGTTATCTTTTCAACCTGTGAGCTTCTTTTTCCTGTTTCTTCTTCTCTACTGGGCAGAGGTCACTGGGTGATAGAGGAAATACTACAGTTTACCCCCAATACAGGCTAAATGTAGACACACTGTCAGATGCCTTGTGCTCACAAACTCTGTGCAGAGTTTGCCAGTTCAGAATTTGGTCTGATGGATGAAATAATGCCCCACACATATGCTGAGATGTCTAAAGACAGAGAGAGCTCCAGTAAAGGATGTCATATGTGTGTTGTCAATCTGTTGAATGAACATTTGCCCTCTGGAGCATATCTATATTTCAATAAATAATCAGCTTCTCCAAGCATTTCCATTTTGCCCTCAGTATTGTACATGACAAGCTTTTATTTTGCTACTCATGATGACAGTGCCTCAAACTGTGCTGCATTTCATGGGACCAAACTGTCTGCAGCATAATGAAGACCATTCTGGCTCAGCAAACGATGGACAGGTACAGCTTTCACAACTTTCACACAGCACAGTAATTTGAAACATGAAGTAGGTACTAATTCTGCTCTTAAAGGTGGGCAAAACCACATTGTGGTGTATTCACTGTGGACTTTCTCATTAATTTTATCAGGAAACAATATAAAGGTGTACAGGCATGCACACAATTACTCTCCATATAATCACAGTTTCATTGCAGAGATAATGGCCTTGGTATGGATAGTGATAGTACTGTAGATAGTAGACCATGATAGTACTTCATGTGTATGATGAAATACCAAAAATGCTGACAATACAGTATTACAAATCCTGACAATACAGCATCACATCCACTAAATTCACATTCCCAACATTGCTTCATGTACACTTCTCATTTCAGAGAAGAGAAGAGAAGAGAAGAGAAGAGAAGAGAAGAGAAGAGAAGAGAAGAGAAGAGAAGAGAAGAGAAGAGAAGAGAAGAGAAGAGAAGAGAAGAGAAGAGAAGAGAGAAGGGAAGGGGAGGGGAAGGGAAGGGGAAGGGAAGGGAAGGGAAGGAAGGGAAGGGAAGGGAAGGAAGGGAAGGGAAGGGAAGGGAAGGGAAGGGAAGGGAAGGGAAGGGAAGGGAAGGGAAGGGAAGGGAAGGGAAGGGAAGGGAAGGGAAGGGAAGGGAAGGGAAGGGAAGGGAAGGGAAGGAAGGGAAGGGAAGGGAAGGGAAGGGAAGGGAAGGGAAGGGAAGGGAAGGGAAGGGAAGGGAAGGGAAGGGAAGGGAAGGGAAGGGAAGGAAGGGAAGGGAAGGGAAGGGAAGGGAAGGGAAGGGAAGGGAAGGGAAGGGAAGGGAAGGGAAGAGACCAGGTTGGAAGACACCTTCAAGATCATCACATCCAACCTACCAACCAATCTAACCCACCTAAACAACTAGACCATGGCACCAAGCACCCCATCAAGTATCCTCCTGAACACCTCCAATGATGGTGACTCCACCACCTCCCCAGGCAGCCCATTCCAATGGGCAATCACTCACTCTGTATAGAACTTCTTCCTAACATCCAGCCTAAACCTGCCGTGGCGCAGCCTGAGACTGTGTCCTCCTCTTCTGGTGCTGGCTGCCTGGGAGAAGAGACCAACCTCTGCCTGTCTACAACCTCCCTTCAGGTAGTTGTAGAGAGCAATAAGGTCACCCCTGAGCCTCCTCTTCTCCAGGCTAAGCAACCCCAGCTCCCTCAGCCTCTCCTCATAGGGCTTGTGTTCCAAACCCCTCTCCAACTTTGTCACCCATCTCTGGACATGCTCCAGCAAGTCAACATCCCACAGTGTAGATGCCAACAGATGCCATGGTTTCATTGGTATAACTGTCTGTGCTCACAGCTTGTCCTTTTTGTTTAGGTATACCAAGAAAAGTTGGAATTCATTCAATAGGAAGAGGCACAGTAATATTAACTCCACCTAGACTTGAAAAATGTCAATGGTTACATTAACTCTACTGTTGAAGTGCTCCCAAGTTAGCAAAACCTTTTCTTTTGAGCACCTGGAAAATTCCCTATTTCAAAGCAGAAATGTATTCAGTATTGGTGTAACTGGATAGAGAGGGGCTCTGCTGATTTGAGCAGTTTGCACCATGCAGCACTGACCTTTCCCCAGTCAGGCAGAGATGTGTGCTGGAAGCTGTAGCCCCTAGCTGCACCACGACCAACATGTCACAGCTCATTTTACTACCCCAGGGAAGCATGTAGGAACTAGAAAGTTTCTCCACTTGCAGAGCCCTTTCTAAAGCCCTTTTCATTTGGTGAATAATCTCTCCTTCCCTAATCAGGGACACGAGAGCAATGTTACAGAAGATGCCCCGGCCAGCACTTGTGTTTTGGTGATTCAGGCAGCAGAGGAATTACAGCAGCAAGCACTTGAAGTAATACTTGGCAGAGCATCTGGCACCTGATGAGGGCACACTCTTCATCCAGAGAATGAGAAGCTGCAGTTCCTTACCTGAGACATAATTTCTTGGCTGACACAAACCTAAGAAAGCTAAAAACACCTGAGAAAGCACCATTTTGTGATCCTTCAAATCACCCCAGAGCCTGACTGCAATGTTTAATAATTGGTGTAAGATCGCTCCGAATCTGGCTGAGCTGTAGCATAAAGAAATACCAGACAATGTCACTGTGAGTCTATAGTGGAAAATGCAGGCAAAACAATGTCAGTGGATGTCTGCATAGACAATGTTATGATTTGAGGAAAGGCAAAATGCTGTCAATGGGAGTCTATATGCTGTAGATAGCATTACCACAGTATGTGAATAAAGGCAAAATGAAGTCAGGGCAATACACAATATGCTCAAGACAGAATACATTTAGTCTGAATAGAAAATCTGTCATGTAAAATAGCTGCATTGATTCTCATCTTCCACAGTGATGTGTTGTCATTTTTCACACTGCCTTTTTTATTTAGATTTGCCCTATAGTCTAATCTGTTTTGGTTTTTTTTCCCCCACATTAACACTTCCTTTACCTGCCCTAAGTGAACTTGCTACCATTGACTTTTTTATCTTTGGATTCTTTCATTTGAAAGAAAACCAAATCTGAACCACAATCCATATTAAAAAGGCACCAGCTATATCCACACTAGAGCTATCAGGTCCAAGACATGAATGTCTACCCTTTCACTGAACTTCCCAGACAGAAATAAAACAAATATGCCAACGAAATACATGGATTTACATATGAACACATAGGTGCCCAGACAGAATTCTAATCTCCTTTGATCAGAGGGACATGGTGCTGTTGGAGCAGGCCCAGAGGAGGGACATGAAGACGATCAGAGGGCTGGAGAACCTCCTCTGTGGGGACAAGCTGAGAGAGGTGAGGCTGTTCAGCCTGAAGAAAACAAGGCTCTGGAGGGATGTCAGAGCAGCCTTCCAGTACCTGAAGGGAGCCTACAAGAAAGCTGGGAAAGGACTTTTGACAAGGGCTTGTAGTGACAGGATGAGAGGGAATGGATTGAAGCTTGAGGAGGGCAGAGTGAGAATGGAGGTTAGGAAGAAATTCTTTACAGTGAGGGTGGTGAGACACTGGAACAGGTTACCCGGGGAGGTTGTGGATGTGCTCCTTCCCTAGAGGCATTCAAGGCCAGGTTGGATGAGGTCTTGAGCAGCCTGGTCTAGTGGAAGGGGCCTGTGGCAGCGGGGTTGTAACTACATGATCTTTAAGGTCCTTTCCAACCTAAACAACTCTATGAATCTACAAAATAATGTTTCTGAGAGTCAGGTAGTCAGGTAGATTTTTTTTTTGTTTTAAAGAATTGTAAGTCTTTTCTGTCTCGAGTACCTCCAGCTGTCACCTTAGGTGACTTACACTTCTGTAAAATGCAGCCTCATGTCCAAATCAAGTTGTTTAAATTTCATTATTTTTCTTTGATGTAAGATTATTAGACTTGGTCCAAGTAATTTCTAGTTTTCATTGCAGTCTTCCTAGTGTCAATCAAATCTTCATGTCCTAAACTGTCAAGCAATATCTGTAAGGCAGTGATGATTCTGTTGCCAGGGACTATTAAATGCTTCTCATGTGTTTCAGGTCCATGTTGCCCTCTTCACTAAATTGCAGCTCATGTCAACTTCACCAGAAGCCCCAGCATTGTAAAGGTTAAATCTCCCCACAGCCCCTGCTTTTCAAAGCAGAGTATGTGTACTTGTTGCTGAAAGGTTCTAAAATATAACATGTAATTACCAAAATTATAATCAATGATGGACAGCACTGAAACTCTCTACCTTCTCCAGCCTGTTTATAGCCAACAATATTCACTGTTCTGTTCTCAAGAGTGTTTTGACTCTGGCCACCAGCAAGTCTAGCTACAGATATCAGCAGGTAATTTTGTGTAATTGGAGTAGATCAGCAGACTGAACAGCTGATGGCAAGATCCATGCAGCTATGTCATGTGTGGTGGATGTTTTTCTTTTGGATGGGATTCAGTCTTCTCCCCTTGGACAGATGACTCTCTCATGCAAGTGGTTCATAGCCTTCCAATTGCCCACTTATTTGCTTGCATCTGTAAGATTTTGACTGCTTAGAGGTCACAATTTTCACACTGATATTTATCACACACACCTGAGAAGGGTCATCTTGGATAACTGCCTTCCCGTGGGATCCCACATGGATGTTTGGCAGCATTGTGAACCAAACTAATCATGAGCACGTAGTGGAAAGTGAGGCATTTGTTTTAAGTGCAGTGCTACTGCTCTGACTCAACACATGTAAGGAGGTACAGCCTCCATGTCAAAGGTTTCATTTTCTAAAAACCCAGTCCAGTCTGGCTCCAGAGCAAAGCTTTGAGTGATGGAGAAAAACAGTCACAAAGCTCAGACTGGTGTGCTCAGGCTGGACACCTGGACTTTGGGCTTTCTGACCGCAGGCACACCACTGTAGAGGGATCCCCAGAGCACAAGCCCTCTTAAAGCAACAGAAGGGGAAAAATCCGAGAAGCTGCCCACTGCTGCCTCCTCCTCCTGCCTGAAACGTTGGAGAGTTAGAATTTTGAAAGCTTGGCTGGTATGGGAGCTGAGGTCTGCTGAGTCATTAAGGTGCAAAACGGGCAGCAACTCAGAAATGGCTGTCAGAAGGAGCTGATACAAGTTCTTGGGGACTAGGCAATTTAAGTGGGCTGCTCAAGTGGTGGGAATACAAATTGTAGGGGCAGGCCAGTTTTGGACAGAGCCTTGACTATTCCACCTTCCTTGCAAACATTTTTATTCTGATAATCAGCATCCTATGGAAAAGATAAGTTCTGTAAGAATACATCTGGTGCTCCACCTACAGCTTTGCAAAAGTGCTCCAGCCTGTTTAAATAAATACAAATTCCATCCAGTCACAATAGTCCTTAGGTTGTTGTTCAGAGAATCTTAGCCCAAATTTTTCTTGCTTTTGCTGCTTTGCATTTCAACTTTTATTTTACGTTAGCATAGTGTTCCCATGCTTAATTTGCCTCTCATCTGGATAATGATAATGAGCTGTTATTGACTAGCATTTCCAGTTCAGTGCAGTGAACACTGGGTAGTATTCATAAAATGTTCCTCCTCTGCCAGCTGAAATTGGTAGTGTTTTTGAGGCAAAAGGCCAGATTCATCAAAAGGATAATGGGCAGATATATTTTTTGTTTGGTTGGGGCTTTTTTGAATTTTAATGACCAAATTGCATTGGTATTCTTTGTTTATCTATTTTTGAATTCTATCAGATAGCTTTAGGGATAAGTACCTAATTTCTATATTTATAGGAAACTGGCACGAATTGAGAAAACAGAACAATTCTATGTTTATGAGGCATGAATTCTCACAGTAAATGTCAATATATTGTGCATTAATACACAAGAATTCTACAGTAAAGCACACATATATTAAATAGGAGTTTCTTCTGCATGGAGCCTCCAGCTTGGCTATTTTATGTGGCAGTGATTCACACCAGATTCCTCCTGGAGATTACAAGACCCAGCTGTATCCACCACTCCTTATCTGTGAAAGGATCCCTCTCACCTTATCATACTACCCTCCTACCCAAACCCCGCTGATGGAAGGCCCAGGGCAGGAGCCTTGGAGCATGGGAATTTACACCCTGAAGAGTTTAGGACAGGAGAGAGGTGCGAGCAGAAGAGGGCTGGTGGTAAGTAAAGTGTCAACCTCCAATGGTTCTCCAGGAGTATCCAGAAAGGATGTTACATCCATTTGAGGAGCTAGGAAGAAGATCTGTCTGAGCTGGCTTTCCAGAGAAGGCAGGTTAGGTTTAAAATACATCATGTACATGTATATTTAGTCATAGAATCGTAGAATGTTAGGGGTTGGAAGGGACCTCTAGAGATCATGGAATCCAACTCTGATGCCAAAGCAGGATCAGCTAGGGCAGGCCATGTAAGAATACACCCAGGCAGGTTTTCTAAGCTAGCTGTGTTCCATATGTGATATGTTTCCCAGACCATCACAGAAAGTAAGAAATGGATGTCACTTCAGAAGTTTGAAAACTCCATTTGTGGAATACATATCGTCTGCCTGTGCCCACTTGTATCTTATGCTTCAATTTGGCATGGAATCTACTCTCCTAGTGAATGCCTTAGAAATAGGAGAAATTATGGGTTTTCCACACTAAAATTGGTTGAGAAACACACCACAGAGAACCCTGGATCAGGCAGCAAGAGGATTGTACTGCTTGGGTGCAGCACCAATGAGGAAAGACATTTGCCTAACCATGACCAGCTTGTCCTTTGGAGGCTGCAGAAGCATAGAGAAAAAACCCAACAACCCAAACCAAAAGGCAGACACTCAAAAAACTCCACACAAATTGTCTTTCTACAAGCTTACTAGCATGAAAATCCAAGAGACAAACCCCAAATCTGGAATAAATTGCAGCAGACAGCAGGACTGGATGGGTGGGGAAGCAGACCTGAAGATACTTCACAGCTGCACCCAGGGCTTGGTCCAGGATTGCCCAACGGGGCCAGCCTGGGTCTGGGTAGAAAGGGAAAAGTAAAGGTGGACTCATCAGCATACCTGCATTTTGGTACACACCTGGTCAAGCTTTGCTAAAGACATGACAATGATTTGTATTTACAGAGTGTGGCTTGGAGGAGCATGGTGATACCAAGAAACAATGCAGGACAAAAAATGGGAAATATGAGAGGGCGTCTCCTTGGCAAAGACATTGCAAAAGGACAAGCTCACAGGTGGCTGGTGCCTTAGGAGGACATGTGCAGAAAGGACACTGTACAAAACACATGGATAAGACTCTTGGTTTATGGCACAGAGAATGCCATCTTCAGCAGCATAGCATCTACCACTGCTCTTTTGTGATGTCCTTCATAATCTTACTGAAAATATTCACTCTACTAATTCACACCTTTCTATGGGCATGCAAGCGACATATGTACAGATGAGGAGGAGAAGCACTCATGTTTGAAGCACTGGCTGGGGTCAGTGGATATTTCTTAAAGAGTCTATTTCTGAATCTTCTGAAAGGGTTCTGCATGAATGCCTGTAAACTTGTATAGGTGAATTTCAAGTTGATTGTTCAACTCTGTATAATGGTGTACTGATTCTGGACTTCTTAAAGCTGAAGCACAAGTATTAGAGGGCAGATCATCAAGTGACTTAGAACTTCAGTTATTTGTGCTTTGCCTTTATTCATTCAAGTCAAAGTCCTTCCTACACAACTTATGTGAGGCAAGAGCTTAATAACCTATTTCTTCTGCTTCATGGAAATGCAGTTATCTCCAGACTCTTCTGTGTTCCAGATAAGGAGACAGAAATGATGCCTGGATTGCAGAAACCTCCCAGAGAGCATCTACCCAGGAAAAGCCTGGCGCTTTTAGCTCACAGCACAAATGTGGCTGCTGCTGTCTTGAAATCTGTTGAAATGAAGATTGCGTCAGGCAGAAAAATGTATTCCACCCCTTAGGTAAAGCAATGGCTGTGCATAAGCTACCTCAGCTGAAGAGACATGAGCTGAGTCACATTCACTTCTCCTTGATATGCATGCAAAGCTCCACAAGGCACTGCAGCCTCATTGCTCTCCCCTAGACACTATCCTACTGGTGACAACAAACACGATGTGACAGACAGAAGGGTCCAGAGGAACAGTAATGTGAGCTTTGGTGCATGTGTGTTATGGAGCATATTTTTGAAGACATCATCTGAGATAATCCCCTGTGAAACAATCTTGAACAAATAACAGACACAAGTTGTGGTATGTAATCACGTAGCAGTCATTCTGGTCCTGAAACTCAGAAATCTCTGAGATGACAGCCAAGAGTGACTCACTGCATGACTCTGCACAAACCATTTTGTTTGTTTGTATCTCAGACGTGTCACCTGTGAAACATGGTTAACAGTTTTTCTAGTTCCTGTCCCCTGCTTATAAGGACAATTCACAGATTCACAGAATTGTCAGGGTTGGAAGGGACTCCAAGGATCATCTAGTTCCACCCCCCCATGCTGTAGGCAGGGACACCCTCCACTAGACTGGGCTCCCCAGAGCCACATCCAGCCTGGCCTTAAAAACATCCAGGGATGGGACTTCCACCACCTCCCTGGGCAACCTATTTCAGTGTCACCACCCTCATGGTGAAGAACTTCTTCCTGATGTTCAATCTAAATCTCCTCTCCTCTAACCTGGATACATTCCCCCTAGTCCTATCACTGCCTGACACCCTAAAAAGTCCTTCACCAGCTTTCTTGTAGGCCCTCTTCAGATATGGGAAGGCCACAATGAGCTCTCATGGGAGCCTTCTCCAAACTGAACAACCCCAACTCTCTCAGCCTGTCAATAATGAACAAAGACTCCAGGAATTTCAGCACAGCTGATTAAAAATTCTCAAGAAATGCAAACTGCAGTGTGGGTAACATTGTTGGCCATTGAGGGAGATTTAGCCAAACAGAAGAGCTGAAAGGATTCAAGAACTGTTTCCTCATAGCTATAGCCATCAAAGCTTGCTGAAGTTGCAAGGGTAGATGAACATGTTCAACCTAGTTATAAACTCAGTGAAAGGCAGCAGAGTCTAAGGCATTGCTCAGCTTACACTAAGCTCTCAAATGTCTTAGGAGAGGTTCAGGAAAACAAGCATAAAGATGAATAAAAACCCTGGTCAAGAAAAGGTCATATTAAGGACAGCAATAATTTCTTTACAAAGACCCATCCATCTCAAAACATCTAGCATTTGTGAGGGATAGCTGTTCCACTGCTGAGATGCACACCTATTCACTAATTTGGTGGTGGAGTGCCAGGGGATTCTTTGAGCCTGTCTTTGCAATTAATGAATTCTTGAAAATAAATACAGGGAAAATACTTATGAAATAAATTCAGATTTTCCTAAAATTTCTGCCTTTCTGAATGAGGCTTTTCTTAATGCCAAGTGAGCTCTTCTACCTCTCTGTGTACAGAAATGTGGCTGAGGAGTACAGCAATCCACACATCTTCCTAAAACGAGGAGTTGACTTCAATGTGATGCAAGTCTGACCCATATAGAAGGTTTTTCTATCACTTTTCTCTAAAAGAAAAGAAATTACTTCAGGATAAAAGGCTTTGACTGTGTTGTAAGAAACACAGATCCTTTATTAATGATTTGAATAATAATTGTGAGAAACAGTTTAGTTGTTTGGTTAATTATCCTTTTTGCTCTCACCTCTTAATGTGATGATGTTGGGTTCACTTCTAGGGAAGCGCTAACTGGATATGACTAATAAATTATGTTATAAAGAAAACAGCTTCAGAAAGAAAACCTTCTGAGCTATTTTAACCTCTGTCATGTATACACAGTAGGTTTTGGCAACTAATTGGTTTCTACTGAGATATAGCTATTGCTCTGCCCTGACCAAACATTACTAGCTGTTGTTTGCTTTTAATCTACATGCAGCATGTCCAGGGTTTCATGGAAACTTTGCAAAACTTTGTAGTTCGCTAAAACTCTGCCATCGTGCCAAGCATATTCCTCATTTGTTTTCCCAAGGGTTTTATTGCAATGAACATTTTGTGTGTGTGTCTGTGGTATGGTTTCCCATTTACACAAAAAGGCACCGTCCCACTGTCTGTGCAATACCATTTGCACCCCAGCTTGTCATCCTTTTCCACTGCCAGAGCCGGACAGGCACAGATGAGAAGGAGACTTTCAGTCTTTGTGACATACTGATACCTTTCCCACCCCACATAATTATGTGTTGAAATCCTAAAGTTGTTTGCTGATTGTGATGATCTTCTTTCCTAACAGCAGCTGTGGTGTTTTATCTTAAACAAGGTCCAGATCCCGAAATAATTGTTTGTGTGAGTATATTGGATGTGTGATCTGCTCCACCAGTGAAACTGTTATTCAGAAGTACAAGTTTTCACCTGATTTACGTTGGCAGGGACTAGAGATGGGGTTCTGATCTAACCTGCTGGGGAGGCTTAGCAGTAGTTGAAAAGCAGGCTGAAAGCTGTAGAGCACAACAGGCAAAACCTGGATACTAAGTTTCTGCAGTTTGAATTCAGACCTCTCTCAAGCATGTACTTTTATATTGTTGTTAGATCTATGATCTGATTCCAGTTTTTCTAAAATCCCCACTTGAGTCACTGAGCAGTAGGCACTTAATATTTTCCACAGAGCCACCCTGCTAAATACCTCTTAAAATCTCCCCTCTTTTGGCAGGGCTGGAGGCAACATCCAAATCTCCAGGAAGTGTTCAACTAAGCAAAGTACTAGCAATTTTTCCTCTTTCTTAATTCCTGTGCCTGCACCTCTTGAGTGGTTGCCTTTCAGATCCAGCAAACAAATGAGCCCTTCTTCACCGCAGGCTGCATGGGCCCATCCTGTGCCCTGCATGAGGCTGAGACCAGTGGGGGGGGGGTGGGGTGGGAAATCTGTATGTGATCATGCAATTAAATATAGTATGCTAAGGCTTACACACAAGGTGGGGGTCTAATTAAGGCTACCAAAGCAACCTTCATTCTAAAAGTTCCTAACTTTTTCCACTCCAGCTCCTACTGTGTTAAGCTGCCAAAGTCTACAAATTCTCCATTAAGCATGAGGTTGAGTTTTTTGGGGAGGGCCACAGGCTGACATATTTCTAGAGGTGCAGACCCCAGGCAAAGAGCAAGGGATTCACTGAATCTTTGAAATCTCTCTATACCAAAACACAGAGCTGCTAGTGTTTTTGAACAAAGTGCCTGCAAGAATTCTTTCAAAAGGCTAAACCATGGCATTTTTCCTTAATTGCATTTTCAGAACTGTCTAAACCAGTCTAGCTGAAACTTTCCAGAAAAATTTTACTTGAGACACCTGGCATGGAAAAATTCAGTCCAAGTAATTTTAAGCTGCAAAATTATAAGCAACTAAACCCAAAATCTCGCAATGGTAAATGTCAGGCAATTTTAGCTACTGATGATACTACCAGCTTTGTCTGTTGCAAGGGAGAAAATAAGAGAGACAACAAGAGAGAAAAAAAAAAAATGATAAAAGGAGAAAGCTTTCTTACTGGAAGAGGTGAGTTTTAAGAGATTTTTGGATGTGAATAAAAGGACATTTGACAGATGAGGTCATGGAGACTGTTTAATGTGTTAGGAAGCAGCATGAATGAAGGCATAAAGCTGAGACTGAGTAAGGGTAGGGAAAGAGCAAGGTAAGTACATTGAAGGATGTTCAGAGAAGGCAGATGGAAGAAGAAGAAATGTAGAATAGTGAAAAAAAAAAAAATAATCAGAGTTCCACTGTTATGATCTTAAATTTAAAATGATATATAACCCAAAATCTGGCTTCACTTGGGATGCTCCTGTACTTTGTTGATAAGTAGGTGTTGACAGGAGAGTGTGCCTTCTTAGGGGACATCCTAGTTAAATATGAAAACCCACTTCTCACAGCTGCAGCTCATTTCTACATAAAATTTTTCTCAAGGTCCTTATTCCTACTTGTACTGTTGACTTCAGTAGAATTCAGCAAGGAAAACAAAACATCTCAAAAGAAGAATCTGACTTCCAGTGCCCAGTTTCAAATTCCTTGACTTCTTTGGGGACTTCTGAAGATCTATGCACTGCAGAGCCAGTGCCAGCTACCATTCTAAATCTTTCTTCACTTGGCAGGGTCCAGCCCTTCAGGTTTTGAGAAATGGTCTTTAATCATTTAAGAAATCCTTTTGACTGACATTGGTCATGCTTAGTTTTGTGACAAAAAGTCTCAAGAAACAGCCTTTATTCTCCTTTGTTCTGCAAACGTACGAGCGTTAGTCCTAACTGAATATTGAATCTCCTCTGAGTTCTCCCGATGCATTACTGACTCTCCTACCCACACACTAACTCAGGTCCTGGGTACTTTGAACTCCATGTCATTTACAAAAAGCATTTTTTTCCCATTTACATGTTAGGATCATATTTATTTGGGAACTGCTTGGAAATCTGTCATTATGGTGTTTGTGACAGCTTGACAAGGCCTGTTGCCATGGAAAAGCTTTGTGATGTTGTATAAATATACTCCTAGGTCAAAAGTTCTATGTATTTTTTGGACATGGACGCTAAAGGGAAAAGAGAATGACTAAACATCTTAAAAAATAGAATAATAATAAAAAAATAACAATAATAACTAACATTCAATGCTATATTTCTGCCTGGTAACCAAACAAACAATTTCTCAAAGCATTTAATTTGTGCTGTAACAATCCTGCTAGCAGTGAAAGTTCATTTATTTCCAAGGTTCACCCCCATCCTTAAAATATTCTTACTACCAGTCATTTTGCAATATTGATGGTTCCTCTATTAATAGACTAGCAGACAGGGGAGCTATTATTCTTGCCCTCTATCTGTTATTCCATTAGGTAAGGCTGACAGTTTCTGACTGCTTGCAGTTCTATAACCTACCACGTGCTCAAGCCACTAGCTAAACCTCCTTCTCACATGTTGTTTTTGGTGAAAATTATGACTAGACAGGAAAAGAGAAAACAAAAACATGTAGAAAAGTATGAGAGAAAGCTCAATATAGGTTTGCAACCAAAATAGCAATTTATTTTTTTCCCCTCAGACAGAAATGAGGAAGTGTCGGCACAACGATGTGGAAAGTCATCTGAGACTTTCTCTCCAGTTTGTCCCTGTTGATGACTGATGTTCTGTGTTTTAGTTCCGACTGTAACTTCATGTCAACACAGAAACAGCCTTTCTAGCCCTTTTTGCTGTCTCTAACACAACATAATTTATCTGCTTTGTAAGGGAATGCTAAAACACGGGCAAGTCCAGGCTATCCTGAGGAGATGTGACCCATGGGGGTCTTTAGGTGCCAGTATTAGCCTCCAGAAAAGCCAGTCCTCAGTCAGTTGCCTTTCCCCTCTCTCTTCTGTATTTGAATACAGATGTTTTGTGAGGTTGATAAAAATGTTTCTCTGAGACAGCGTTCGAAGTGAAGGAGGGGGATAGGTTATAACCCTACCTTTGGAAAAGGCTGAGGCATAAGTACAGGTTATGGCCCTGACTGGGGATCCTGGCTGCTGCTGAGCTTGGGATCCAGGATGAACTATTGGCCGGGATTTCTGATTCTCAGGGAGTTTAGACCACACTGAAAGCTGGCTGGGGTGGTTTTACCCTTTTGAAAGATAATGTCTCCCAAGCCAACCAGTTTGACAGGGCTTGCAGGAAACCACAGCCTGGCCTGTGAATGTGTGGCTGGCCTCCATGCACAGCAGTGACTCCTGCTGAGTTTCTCCTGATACAATAGACACAGCCATTTCCAAAACAAACAAGGTACATGCTGAAGTTCAAGATTAAGATATGGTGGTGTGGCATATGACTGTAGACTACTGTACTTCACACCTGACTCAGGATCATGTAATAAACTTGTGAGAGACTAAAGCTTGTCTCTCCTGCTGTGACTCAACAAAGATAAAATCGCTTGCTGCTTGCCCAGACAATAGCTGATGTGCGTTGGGCAGAGCCACTGGAAGGACTCTTGGAAGGTGCAAAGATAACATTGCTCACGGGACTGCAGCTGGCCTACAACAATGGCCCAAGGGCCCAGCATTCACACCTTCAGGACAAGATCATTTCCAGCCATCAGATACCCCAGGAAAGGACAATGGATTCACCCACCTGTTTCCTGATGTGTAAAGAGTGTGTGGGTAAGTAGATGGAGAAGGAGGAGACGGAGGCCTCCCCCTCCATCCAGACCGCTGCCCAAACACACATTGATTTCCCAGAACGATATCCTGGGGAACAACACCTGGACACTTGCCTAAGGACTAAAAAACTGTATAAAAGACTGGAGCAACTACTGGCTAGGGAGAAGAAAATTGGAGAAGCAAAATGCAGAAGAAAGCAGACGGCACCACATGCTGGAAACATCATGGGGCCAACACAACGGATCTTGGACTCTGAAAACCCTCTCTCCGTGCCCTAAGTTCCACCTGCTGCAACTCATGGAGCTGAAGAAGCTGCTCAGAGGACCTCAACCCTTCTACAGCCAAAGCCTCAACACCCTTCCTCTACAGACCCAACATCTCCTGCAGCACCGTTTCTCTACAGACCCAACATCTCCTGCAGCACCTATCCTCCACAGACTCAAACTGTCTTGGGGGTGAGGGGTGTGGTAATATAATTCTTTCCCTCTTCTCCCTCTCTCTCTCTCCCTATTCTCTCTCTCTCCCCATTCTCTCTCTCTCCCCTTCTGATCCCTCCACTTTATTTATGTAATCAATAGTCTAGCTGTTGATATTTTGGCCTGCTTTGTGCCTCTCATTTCACAACACGGGAATATTCATTAAAAACCTGAATCTCTTTCCCTCTCTGGATCGAGACAAAACTAGAAAAAGCTTTGACCAGATTTCCTTACCTGCTGCCTTCCACATTAACTGTCCAGCAGAGAAAGTAGTAGCCAGGGGAAGGTGTTGTTCTTTGGAGAAGTAGCCAAAAAATGTCCCATAACTCACTGGGCTTCCTCAGTCATCTCTCAGGACACAAATGGTCTGCAAAAACAGAAGTATATTCTTGAAAAAAACTATAAAAATAGTGAAGAATCACAAACTTCCACATTTGCTCTATCTGAAGATGCACTTTCCCCACCATAGGGTCTTCCTCTGCTCTATTTCTTCCGTGAGAGTTCTGGCTTCTGTGTTTTTCAGTTGCTTCATTATCTTCCATCAAACTATGGGGGACTGTTTTTGAGACCCTTAAACATCAAAATGCCATGTATTTGATCCTACCTTTTATTTTATTATTTTTATTTTTCTTAAGTGCTACCTTAAAAGAAAAGGGAAATGTCTGGAAGTAGAGAAATAAGACTTGATCTATAGTTTGAATCCAAGCCACAAATATGCCATGAGAATACAGACACATGCACACAGTGCCGTCACGAAAAATATCCCAACCCTCCCACACTTTTTACACATTACAACATATTAAAAATTATTTATGGTCAGAGCAAAATATGTTATATATATATATAAAAAAAAAGAAAAATACACAACCCCCCCACACACATACCAAAGTTGCAAGTACCTCCAGAATTTTCTACACACAAAAGTGCAGAATTTAAACAATTCTTGCTCAGAAAACCTTCCCTGTCAGCTCCTTGACATAAGCTTGCTTTTTGGAAGCTGTAGTCTACAAGAAGGAACGTGAATAAAAGAGAAGGAATTAATTTACTCCTACTCTAAGTGCTGCCTCCTCTGGTAGGAAGAACATCACTTCTGTAGCAAGAATTAAGACACTACTGGGCAAACCAAGACTACTTTGGCTCCTCCTGCACTCTGGAGCACTAAAAGATCATCATTTGACTGCACATTTCATATACTCAGTGTAGTGCCAGTCATGCTGGTCATCAATTCAGGAAAACATCCTTAAGTGCTGTTTTAGACAAGAATGAATGTGAGCCTTGACTAAGTAGCATCAATGACCATGGGTATGGGATGTTCCGTGCACACATATATCAAAAGCATCATTAAATCTGTCCAAATATGGTGGAGAACTGAGGCACAGGCAGCCCGGAAGGCCAATCAGATCCTGGGCTGCATCAAGAGAAGTGTGGCCAGCAGGTCAAAGGAGGGGATTCTCCCCCTCTACTCAGCTCTGGTGAGACCCCACCTGGAGTACTGCCTCCAGTTCTGGAGCCCCTATTACAAGAGGGATCTGGATGTGCTGGAAGGTGTCCAGAGAAGGGCCACGAGGATGATCAGAGGGCTGGAGCACCTCTCCTGCGAGGACAGACTGAAGGAGTTGGGGCTGTTCAGTCTGGAGAAGAGAAGGCTCCCAGGTGACCTCATTGTGGCCTTCCAGTATCTGAAGGGGCCTACAGGAAGGCTGGGGAGGGACTTCTCAGGATCTCAGGTAGGGATAGGACTAGGGGGAATGGAATGAAGCTGGAGGTGGGGAGATTCAGGCTGGACATGAGGAGGAGGTTCTTCACCATGAGAGCGGTGAAGCCCTGGAATGGGTTGTCCAGGGAGGTGGTTGAAGCCCTGTCCCTGGAGGTGTTTAAGCCCATGCTGGATGAAGCTCTGGCCAGCCTGATCTAGTGTGGGGTGTCCCTGCCCATGGCAGGGGGGTTGGAACTGGATGATCCTTGTGGTCCCTTCCACCCCTGACTTATACTATGATACTATGATATTATGACGTGCTCCAATCAGTTCAGGAGAGCATTAATGGAGATGCAGCTGCCAGGATGTGACTCATGGTCCTGTTGCCCACAGAGCAAGACTAGGGTTTTGGTCCTCTGCGGAGAAGCGCTGATACATACAGCACTGCTCAGCAAACACACTGGAAATCTCTCCCAGTAATTTGCCTTTCAGCTTGGTATCCATGAAAGCTTTTAAGAAGAAGATTCTAAATAAGGAACCAAAAAAAAAAATATATAACGTTGCTTTCCCACCATAACCATAAACTGAACATGAGCACTTATACAACCTAGCCCAAATATTTAGTTAAAGAACAGGTTTATAACTAAGGATATCTTAAAGCATGTTTGAATTACTGTACACACTACTTAAACAGTTAAACTGTCAGCTTAGGGTTTGGTATATCTACCTCATTAGCCTGCCTCCAGGGCCGGCGCGAGGTGAATCTGCATGTTAAAATTTGGTACTTTTCTGTGCTTTATGTGTCCTGTAAAATGCCTTGAGAACTTTATGAGGGATGCTGCATTAAAATGTGTGATTATAAATATGATTTAAATATCTGAAACATTACAGAGTGATTATTGTTCAATAAGGCAGCACGCATAAAAGGGTTATCTGCGTGCTGTGCTTAGGTTTTGACAGTATAATGTAATGAATTGCTCAGTACAGTTTGGATGCTATTTGTCTCTGTTTCTTCTCGTACTCCAGAGATGCCTGATATGCGGTACTCTAACAAGGCTATCATAAATTGTAGAACAATAAACAGCCCTTGAGATTTTCAGATAGTATGTGGTTAGCATGTAATCCACCCTGAGGAACTTGATTTAGTGCCACAAAGGAACATCCCTGACAATGCTCAACATTGTTTTAAACTGCTGCTAAATCAATTACTGCGTTTGGGAAACGGCATGCTTCTTCTGCTTGCTGCTCCATGCTGGTGGCCTGGCTGCTCAAGGAGAGATTCAGGGAGCCAGGCTGTGGAGGCAGATGGGTTTCCTGAAAATCACTGAAGTAACCCAACTTGAAACAGTGCTAAGTAAGGCCTCCTAAAATCTGCGCTAAACCGTACAATTCAAATACCGCTTGGCTGGGTTGTCTTAGCTGTGTCTAGTAATAAATTAATTATGAAACAAACAAAAATGCTTCCTTTCTGATCAGTGCTGTGTCATGGAGCTACAATATCCACAAACACTAATAATCTCTGGTGCCTAAACAAAGACTTTTGTGTTTGTAGTATCTTGTGTACATTAACTAATCTTCCCTTGCAACATCTCCACGAGCTGGAGAAGTGTTACAACTCCCTTTTCGCAGATGAGAGATATCAGTTACCCAGGCAGTGCAAGGCTGCACAGTGCCTCGTGGGCTGAAGATGAATGCTCTCTTGAATCTAATGATGTTACAAGGAATGACCCAAAAAGTTAAACAAGACCGAGGCCATTTGTATTTCTTTAATGTTTTCTTCTGCTTCTCTGTTGATGCAGTGGTAAGGGACACTGAAGGGAAAAGGCACTTTGTGTATCTGAGCTGCAACCTTGCCCTTCCGCTTTAGAAACATAAATAACGATTCCTAGGCAGTATTTTCTATATCCCAGGAGACTGCACGAGATGAATATTGAGATGCAATTATTACAACAATAATGCTCTGACATGTTTCAGGTACTATGACAGTCTCAGAAATATCACTCTTTTACTGTGAGAAAATAAGACTAGAAGGGAGGGAGAAAGGATCCCAAGGAAGCAAATTGCACAGGAATCATTACTGAAAGCCACATAATTCAGTTTCTGAAGGATTAATACACTTTCGTGACCTCTGCATTACAGATCATCATCTACCAGGGTGATCCTGAAAGGCTCCCTTCAAATTCAGCGTCCCCTTCAGGTTTGCTCATCTCTCTAACTTCAGTCCTTAGAGGGCAGTAGAATGGTAGTCATCTCTTTTTCTCATAAACAGCCTTATGCCCCATGGATGCCATACCTCTCACAGAGAGAATCTTGATCAGGTATTGATCTTTAATCTACAGCATTGCTGGAAATGGCAGCCAGCTGTAGCTGTGAAGAACAACAACTGGCAGACTCTCTGGTTATTGTTGGCACTGGCCCTCTCTTACAAGATCCAAATTCCTGAGAACCAAATGTTCCTGTGATTCTGGCTTTCTGCTGCCAATAAAGCTTATGATACAAAGCTAATTGGCTTGTAACTTTTCTTGGAAATCTGGAAGGGAAATGGATAGGTTGCCTTTATTTATACACCGATATGTCAAGAATCTGCTTTAAGATAAGGGGAAAAATATATACAGCAGTAGCCATCAAAAAGCCAATGTTTACTCATCTTCACTATGAAAGGGCTTCAGAGACATATAAGTAGTTTTAATTTCACACGAACTTAACAAGAACGCAAGAGTTCTTTTGGCTTCTTATCCCTGTGAAGAATAACAAGAGGCAGAGTTCATTTCAGAAGGGTCTTTCAGGAAAGGGCTTCATTTGGGATTTGTATTCACAGGGCATCAAAACTCTGGACACACACCATCCAGAAAAGGAGAGCTAAAATCAGCTGTGAGAAGGATGTCTGTGGGATCTTTCCTTTACTCAGTGACCAATGATTCCTATCTCTATTTACCTGTGTGTGAAGGAAGGGTTTAAGGCTGAAGAATACCTTATCCATCTTTGCCTGCTTCCTCCTAATCAGTCTACACTTGTCAGTTGACAGCTGACAGTAACAACAGTAAAATTCACAGCCATAGAAAAGTTGCTTTAGATTTGGTTATCATGTTAGGACTGGCTTTTCCTTAAAAATGCAGGAGGACCATTTAGTTTTGGATGCGTTTTAAAGCATTTCAAGAAGCATAGTCATAGAAATATTGCTCCTAGTCAGGCCAGAAAAAAAACAATCCCTGCAGGATAGAAGGAATTAAGATTAAAATTGACTTGGAACATTTGTGCTAAAATCCAAACAAGCTACTCCTGAAAGTCTGTGAGTTGAAAAATCATTTTTTCCCTGTGAAACGGTTCCTCCTATTATGGGCCACATTCTGTTTTTAACCACGTAACTGAGAGCAGCGCTTGGACCCAGTTCAGCAGATATTTTGTTTTATGGGGCTTCCTGGAACAAAAAGAAAAGTACTTGAATTCTGGAAGATGAGATCTTTTTTAATCTGCCCTCCTGAAATGGTTTCACAAGACCTGTTGATTAGACTGAGAAGAGCAAAGGAGTTATACCTAGAGGAGTGCCAGGAGGACATCCCTCGGTAAAAATGATAGAGGGATGGAACAGGTTGGACTCGATGATCTTCAAGGTCTCTTCCAACCTTGGTAATTCTATTCTATTCTATTCTATTCTATTCTATTCTATTCTATTCTATTCTATTCTATTCTATTCTATTCTATTCTATTCTATTCTATTCTATTCTATTCTAACAGGAGGTAGGATCCAACTTCCGCTCTTCTCTTCCCTCTGTTCACAACATACTACCATTCTCATGCTATTACTAATTTTCTTTCAAAAGCACCAGGGAGAATTGGAAGCAGCCTTTCACACAGCTTGGGATCTGAAGGGGTTAAAGTCACACCATTCGATCATTCCTGATGGGTCTTTTTATTTTCTTCTCTTTCCTCTTCCCCTCAAAAGAGCATACACATTATTGTTACCACAGGTGTATCTGCTTCACTTGTTTTACTTTTTGGACAGTTACCTGGCTGTAAGCCAGCACTGCAAAATCAAATCCTGCCATTTATTCTAGGGTTTTCTTTTATTACTCTTGCCTGAATTCACTATTTTTTCATTAGTTATTACTTCATGTCATGCCTTCTTTAAGATGCTTCGTGGTTGTTTTGTTGGGTTTTTTTGGTGTTTTGGGTTTTTTTGGGGGGGGTTTGTCTTTTGTTTGTTAACTTTGCTTGCTTTCTGTCACTCACTGGTAGCTCAACTATCTGAGCAGAATGAAAAAGCTAGATGCTAACCCAGGTTATATATAATACTGTCACTTTCCTACCACTGAAAAATGCAAGCAGTAACCAGAAAGCAAGAAGATCTGAGGTAGGTCAGCAACTTAAGACTACAGTTCTCTGAGCTATGCCAAGTCAGAAGGAATCTTGAATTTCAGATGCAAGAAGTGTTGGGCTTTTAACAAAATTATTCTGTTTATTGAAGATGAAAGCAATACAATAACAATGAGAATAAACATGAGGATGATGAAAAGCAAACAAGCAGCAGCCCAAGTCTCAGCTCGAGTGTAATATACACACAGATTCTTTTTATTTCTAAAAAGAGCAAAAAAAGTATTTGCTGCAGCTGGTCTCAACCCAAAAGTTTGTTTGGATCACTGAATCATGCCCTCACACTGTTTAGGACTATACATAGTTGTCACTGAAATGATCCTGGAAAAATTCCCATCTACTGCTAAGAATATTTTATTTTGTTGTTTTGTTTTGGTTTTTTGTGGTTGTTGTTTTGTTGGGTTTTTTTTCCTTCTTGCTGCTAAACATATTTTGTTGTTAAAGCTGTACAGGGAAAAGAAAAACTGGTGAAGAAACAAAGGTCAGATTTCTAAAAATGGCCACTTAAAATTAGTTTCTTATGCTTTGAAGAAGCAGGCTGATTTTTCACAAGGGCTGGGCACGTGCCGGCTTCCAACGCACTCTGGAGGAAAACCAGAAAGAGGTAGACCCTCTGAAGACCTGCTGGGTGCCCATGTGCCACATCAGACAGCTGTGTTCTCACTGCCTCTCGCTGCTGGTACCGGTCTGAGGGTTAATGGTAAATTCAACTGAATGCTTCCACTGCGCAATTTTTTGCTCAGCCTTTCTTGTGGTCCGGCAGCCTACAGGAGATTTGAGCTTACAGAGACAGAGTGGCAGCCCAGGATGAGCCCAGGGTGTTGCATATAGCTGTCCTCAGGAAATGGAGCACATTTATTGGGAGTGCATTAAATGCCAGAATCTTTCTGATAGCCCCATATTTTCCCTTAATTTTCCTTGATTTCCTGTTATTCTTCCTGTCATTCTAAGGTACTTCCCTCCCTCTGTTTGTTTGTGTTGTAGAGCAATACAGTGTCTGCCTTTTAGATTCCTTTTCTAACCATATAACATCCTACTTGCATGGAGATAATGAAACCTATCAGTGATATGACTTTGCTGTTTCATAGAATCATAGAATGACTTGGGTTGGAAGGGGCTGTAAAGATCATCTACTCCAATCTCCCTGCCATGGGCAGGGACACCTCTTAACTATATTGAGCTGCTCAAGGCTTCATCCAACCTGACCTGTCTTCTTTGTGCTGTCAAGATCTCTGTCTCTGGAATAATTCACCCTTCCTCTGAATGCAAAGAAATCCACTAACCTCAACAATGTGTATCACAGCCTTCTCTACATCTTGAGAGAAAGAAAAAAGATTTGGGTGACTAAAACAAAAGAGTAAGAGTATTTTAGCCATTGAGTAGCTTTGCAGTTGGCCTTCTCAGAAGCACTGCAGCTGGAGGGATGCACAGTTATACTTCTACTAGAAACTAGCGCTGTCACAGGAGGTGGACCATTTAGCATTGGTGTGGCATTTGCTTGCCTGAGCGTACTCCCATGAGGGAACTGCCTGACAAACGGGTTGCTTATTCCCAAGCATTCCTCACAATGTCCACACAACGTTCAGTGATGACATCCCTGCTGGTCTCTTGGTTGTGAGTCACTGTCTGCCACCCACCCTGGCCATAAGGTCCTAGTCAAATTTCCCAATCAGTGTATGTGTGTGCCACTCCACTCCCTGGTTTTCCTTGGGTTATTAACTCATAACTCTTAATCTGCCTCTGGACAGTTTTGTCAACAGACAAGGACAGTGCTTCCTGTCCCGCACTTTCTGACCTTATGTGCCAATATAATATGCAGAAGTATGTCAAATGCCATTTAATCCTCATAGTCCAAGCAGATTATATTCATAATTTCACTTCTATCTGCTCACAACTTTATCTCCTTTCAATAATGCCACACTGTTTCTTTAGGCAAGACTCACCCTTTACAAGCCAGATTTAGTTTTAGGAGCCAAGTTTCATGTTCTACCTGCAGCAGTGGAGGACAATGCACCATATGGGTGTTCCACAGTCCTGATGTACTCTTCTCAAAATGCAATGTGGCCATAATATCTGCAGCTTTAAACTTGCATTTCTGAAATCTGTGGTAGCTGAAAGTAGCAGTGTGAAATAGTAATTAGTCTGCTGATTATTGTTTTTGTGAAGTAGACTATTTGCATTATTATTTAGAGAGGTTACAGCCTAGCTCCAGGCTCCAGCTGCTCATTCCTACTGCGGCAAGACAAGGCCACAACAATAGACCGCAGATACACAAACAGATGATTTACGTTTGGCGTAGCTCAGAGTGTGAAAACCTTGTCAGGAAGGAAGAGGTCAGGAAACGAGTGGCTTATGGGGAGGGAAAATGTATGGTGCCTGATGATGTGGGAGGAGCTCCTTGCTTGGCAGCACAGTCACTCTTCCAGGTCCCCACCTCCAGCCGCAGGGCCGTGCCCTTCCTCCAGCGCTTCTGCTTCCCCCTGGGCCCAACGTCTGTGTGGTTTTTTTAAATTAAGAAGGCAAATAACTCCAGCAGAGGGGACAAGAAAGCAGCAGCAGGAGGAAGGATGACAGGCTGGGGGTGTTTCCCCCTTCACTGTCTTTGGTTTTTTTCCAAATGATTGCTGGCCATGCTTCCACAAGAAAATTAACAGTCCTGTTTAAGAACATTTCTGGGGTGAAATCTTGAAAAATATTGTCATTGAGTTCAACTGAAGCAGGTCCAAGTTCTGAACACTCTCAAAAAACTATTCCTTTTGGTTTTCTCATGTACTTAATCCTTGCTGTGAACTGAATGAGGCAATGATCCTACAGAAAGGAATGTATTATCACATAATTGCAGATTGCATTATATGGTGTATTCATTATGGGGGCTAAACTGAGGTTACACAGACAGTCTTAATTCTGGCATCTCCTAACTTCTTAATGTTTGACTTTACATCCTTTACGATGGCCTTCGAACGAAGTTTGCTGTTGGTAACTGATTAATTTTAATGTAACTATTACAGCTTTACTTTCCATTTGCATCTTATGGAGAATTTAACAGCTGTGTCCTTCATAAACAACAAGGCTAGGAATTTGCTTGTCTGCATGTTTAAGCTACTGAGCAGTCTTCAACACTTTTTATAGATCTTTAATGACTTTGGATATACCCTTTCACCACAATTCTTTCGCTATGATTCAGTAACAAGCTGTATTGTTCAAAACAGCAGCTGGGTAGCTGATTTTGGTGGACTCGAGTTGGAATATGCCCTTCATGGTTATTTAGGTACTTACACATGCCTACTGCCCCCTGTTACCTCATTTTACTGTCACTGTTACTTGGTGGTTTCTTGCACCAAATCAAAATCCTGAAGTGCTGAGAGCTGAATGAGTTTAAAACCTGCTCTGCTAAAACAAATTATTATCATTTTAACAGCAAGCTCATGTCCCATTTTCAAAGCACAAATAGTGCCAGGGATTTGAAGTTAGGCCTGTTAAGAGGTTCTTGGAGTTTGGATCTATATGTAACTGTAGTCATCCTATGACTTTGAGGTTGCTGAAGAGAAGCTACTCTAGATGTAATATTGGTTGGTTTGGAACCTTAATTTGAAATCAGATCGAGGGACCATATTTTGAGATCCTACCATATTCCATTGAATTCTTTGCCCTGTAGTAGAAATGTGTAGGGTACCCTGTTGACACTGTAGGATTATGAAGTACATCAGTATGAAGCACATCAGTATGAAGCATGAAGCAAAGTATTTTATCTACATAACTATTGAATCAAATTTTGTGCTATTGCCCCCTATTCTCACAATTACTAAAAGAAAAAGAAATCAGAATATCATGAGAGAGCATTAATGTTCATGTTATATTAAGTTAGGACTGTGCTATTTGTAGTTTATAGTAGATAATGTTAAAGAAGACAATCATCTCACCACCTGCTGGAGAAAGGAATTAGAGGAGAGTAGTAGCTAGCTGTTTTTCTTTGCAACATGTTTCTCATTGATGATACACTAAAATGTAGGACAGTTTGCCTTGAAATAAATACAAAATAAACCCCAGAAAGTTCAAATTCCTTTGGTTTCAGACACAACAACATGTAAAGGAATTCTAAGTAGATAGACTTTACAGTAGTTCAAAGGATTGTCCAACAGAAATGCAACAGTCTTGCATTAGAGTAAATATGACTTTAAAACCTTTCTACACTTGACTAGTTCAGCTGGTATTAACCTAGCTTTACACTAATTTTGCTTGCATGAGATCACCAGTGACAAAACTTTGCATTTCCATTATTAATTTCAAACAAATTCCCAGTGGTTTTAAAATTAATTCATTGCAGTGTTACTGCTGGTTAGAAAAGAATGTAGAATGTCCCTTTCCTGCAATCCTTCCTCAGCCACTGTTACCACTGATCACAATTGGTGGCATTGCTGCTGAATTGCCCTGCTTAGACTTCCATATTACTTGGGATTTGAGTCATAACAGAAATTATCTTAATTTTTATAAGCAATCACAGTTGTGACTGAAGACAAGTCAGGGAGGTACTAATAGGAACAATCAATCTTTTTATCACTAGATAGGCTGTTCAAATCTAGCAAACTTTGTAGTGTCTAGAAATAAATCACAATCCTTGGGAAAAGTGACAGCTTAGATTTTGATTCTGCTCTGAAATATAAAGGCCTGTTTTCAACATTCTGCTCAATTTCAGCATATATTTTCATCATTTCATCCAGAAGGACTCACTTGGAATATGTTTACCTGTCCACAATGTGGACATTGAGACAACTGTGGCATGGAAGGTGATGTTAGTAAAGGTACTCCTGGCATTTGAACAAGTAATACAATACAATACAATAATTACAATTACAATACAATACACCAAGTTGAAAGAGACCTTCAAGATCAACGAGTCCAACTCATTAACCAATCCAACCCACCTAAACAACTAAACCATGGCACCAAGCATCCCATCAAGTCTCCTCCTGAACACCTCCAATGAAAGTGACTGCACCACCTCCACAGGCAGACCATTCCAATGGGCAATCACTCTCTCTGTATAGAACTTCTTCCTAACCTCCAGCCTAAACCTCCTCTGGAGCAGCCTGAGACTGTGTCCTCTTGTTCTGGTACTGGCTGCCTGGGAGAAGAGACCAACCTCTGCCTGGCTACAACCTCCCTTCAGGTAGTTGTAGAGAGCAAGACAGTCACCCCTCAGTCTCCTCTTCTCCAGGCTAAGCAACCCCAGCTCCCTTAGTCTCTCCTCACAGGGCTTATGTTCCAAACCCCTCAAACCACTCAAAGTTTCAAGAAATTAAATTACTTTTAATGTACATTTTTCTGAGATAACTACTTAGGCATTGCACTCCTCTCCCCTTAGTATTGTTCTGTCTTTTAAAAAGCAGCATTACTTTTTCCTGAAGCAGGAATATCCATGTCTTGTATATCTAATTGTCTTTAAGAAATCTCTGCCAACTAAGCTGATGAACAAAGCTGGGAGGCCTCTTGTTGCCATGTTGCTGTTTCCATGCAAGATGGCAAATTCTAATAAGACTTTTTCAAGTCATCTATAACCACTTGCTTTTATTTAAATATGATAATGTTCTGTCACTGGTAGCTTAGTGGTTGCAATTTTGTTCTTACTGAGTGCCCAGCAATTATATATACATTTGTAATTCATTTTGCATGCTAAGACTTCATATATTTATTTGGAAATATTTTTAATTAAAATGTGTGGAAAAAAAAAACATGAAGAAAGCTAAAGCTTTACCCTGGATTATAATATTGGCTGTACTGTAAGGAACACCCACGACAGTAGATGTATACTCCAAAAGGCACTGAACTTTTCCTCATTTCAACCTCATTAAAACAACTCTGTAGAGGTATTCTCCAATCTTCTTCAGTACAGCTTTGCTAAGTACACTGACCAAGCACTTGGGGTCATTCTTGCAATTCATGCATGCTTTAGTGTGGCATGGACAGGATTGATTTCTGCCCCCCAGCCTTCAGGACAGCTTTGGATGGCACAGATTCCCTCGAGCATCAGTTGTCTGGACAGTGCTGCAGAGTTCAACACAAGTGTATTAGCACAGAAGAGTGATACAATACAATAGAATAAACCAGGTTGGAAGAGACCTTCAAGATCACTGCATCCAACCTATCAACCAATCCAACCCACCTAAACAACTAAACCAGGGCACCAAGCACCCCATCAAGTCTCCTCCTGAACACCTCCAATGAAGGTGACTCCACCACCTCCCTGGGCAGCCCATTCCAATGGGCAATCACTCTCTCTGTATAGAACTTCCTCCTAACATCCAACCTAAACCTGCCGTGGCACAGCCTGAGACTGTGTCCTCTTGTTCTGGTACTGGCTGCCTGGGAGAAGAGACCAACTTCTGCCTGGCTACAACCTCCCTTCCGGTAGTTGTAGAGAGCAATAAGGTCACCCCTCAGTCTCCTCTTCTCCAGGCTAAGCAACCCCAGCTCCCTCAGCCTCTCCTCACAGTGCTTGTGTTCCAAACCCCTCACCAACTTCGTTGCCCTTCTCTGGACATGTTCCAGCAAGTCAACATCCTTCCTAAACTGAGGGGCCCAGAACTGGACACAGGACTCAAGGTGTGGCCTAACCAGTGCAGTGTACAGGGGGAGAATGAGCTCTATGCTCCTGCTGGCTACACTGTTCCTGATGCAGGCCAGGATGCCATTGGCCCTCCTGGCTGCCTGGGCACACTGCAGGTTCATGTTCAGCCTACCATAGACCAGTACCCCCAGGTCCCTCTCTACCTGGCCGCTCTCCAGCCACTCTGACCCCAGCCTGTAGCACTGCATCTCCAAATTTCCTGCTTGAGAGTATGCACACAGTGCCTTTTGGAAAAGAGAGTCTGTACATCGGGGAATTTGGCTGAAAACTGTTTAACCCTAGCTGGCACTCAGATGTTAGTAACAAGATTCACTGATATCCTTTGTTGCACTTTCAGGGGCAGATAGATATAACATGAATTTTTTAATTGCAGAAAGAAATCTGTTTCTCCTGTGCTTGTCCAAGCTTGGAGATTTGTTAATAACTGTACTCTCTTTGCAGCTGATTTCAGGCTCCTGTTTTCCCCTGTTGCTAAAACTAATAAAAGTATGCACAAGTTGAACAGCCTTTGTGCACAGTTATTGCATACTTTTTCAGTGTTACACTGTGTTCTGCTGGGTGATGTAGAACTTGTTTGCACCCATGGTCTAATTTGCTTATTATATTGGATGATATAAAGCTCTCTGTGGAAGTGAGAGTGCAAAGAAATATGTCTTCAGAAATTATTTGTCCTTAGCAGTTGAAACATGGAGTGCTTACGCACTGCAGATCTCAGGGGAAACGGAGAACCTTTCCTGTGCGGCTTATCTCTGTAATACTTTTTCCACCATTCCTTGGAGGAGAACATCTCCCTTCGGAGGAAAAGAGCTGGGTCTCTTTAGCTTGGAGAAGAGGAGCCTCAGGGGGTGACCTCATTCATGTTTATAAAGATGTGAGGAGCAGTGTCAGGAGGATGAAGCCAGGTTCTGCTCAGTGATGTCCAGTGATAGGACAAGAGGCAATGGGTGCAAGCTGGAGCAGAGGAAGTTCCATGTGAACATATGGAGAAACTTCTTCACTATGAAGGTGACAGAGAACTGGAGCAGCCCAGAGAGGTTGTGGAGTCTCCTTCTTTGGGTACATTCCAAACCCACCTGGATGTGTTCCTGTGTGACCCGCTCTAGTTGTTGCTGCTCTGGCAGGGGGTTTGGATTGGGGAATCATTGAAGGTCCCTTCTAACCCCTAACATTCTGTGATTCTGTGAACAGGAAGTTTCCTCTGATCTAAATAGTTGTCACAATACACTTACAAAGGAGAAGGTTATGAATTAGCACATTTTAATATGAAGGTGTAATTTGTGATTTGCAAGCCATATTTGAAACACATTTACTGCCTGTTGAAATTTGGTAACACATATGTGCCAGGCAAAAGAACTGGATCGTGTTAGAGCACAACTTTTTTCTTCAAACTCAGGATCTCTGGTGCTAAATGGTATAGTTTTCTTAGTTACATACTAACATTATAATGTTTAGTTGCTATAAAGACAAGATTCTGGGGTGTTAAAATAATAGCTAGTAGTAAAATGTGGCCATATTAGTAAAGTCTTAATTTTGAGTCAGTCAGGGAGGCTTTATAAGAAGGTTTATTTGAATTGATGGTTACCTCATTTGGATGAAAATTATACTATTTCCTGAACCTATGTGGTAGTTTTAGGCTATGCCTTTAAAAAATTTCCACAGATCCTCAACTGAAAGTAGTAGAATGTAAATAAATCACTATTGGGTGTAAAAGGGAAAAATAATGATAGTTCTAAACAATCCCTTTAGAGAAATAAGGGACTTAAACTAGTTGTATCAAATCTCTCTTCTCACTTCCTCGGGCTGGGCAATACTACCTGGCTTTACTGACCTCAGCTGCATCACTTTTGTTGTGACTGGTATTAAATTCTCTGCTCTGTCTCTTGTCCCTTTTGTGTACAAGGGAGTAAAGGGTGGAGGGTGTGGAGGTAGGCGGGGGAGAGGGAGAAGGTATTAGCTTCCCCTGCTCTTTGGCCAGGGGGATCCTTGTGCTGTTTATTAATTGTAAATACCTGCAAATATTGTAAATACTGTATATTTTGTACTTATTCATTGCATTTCTTTGTAGATTGGAGTTTTGCTTTTAAATACAGCTTTCATTTGCTTCCAACTGAGCTGGTCTGGCAATTTTAATATTGGGGGAATTTTGAACCCACCACAACCTACTTCTGCAAGTTTGAGTGGGGTCCCTTCCAAGACCTAACATTCTGTGATTATGTGACTACTGATGCCCTGCCCATCCTCCTCTTGGATGTTGTGCCCAGCTCTGTATCCTTAAAATTACTTCTCACACTGGATCCACTTCTGTTTCTCTCAGACACTTTGTGGCATCACCCAGGATATAATGAAAAGTGCATCCATTCTGTAGCTTTTTGCACTGCTGAGGAGGGCTGATCATGGGACACACTCTGCAAGTGTCATATTAACCATTCATTTCACAGATATGCAGACAGATGGCCCGAGGATCGTTTCAACAGGGTCCACATTTTGTTTTTTTCCTCTGTACCTAAAGTTGCTGTGCTTGTTTTTTCATAGTTTCTCCATATTGCCAGCTCTTGGGGAACAGGATCTACGTGGGTATCACAGTACTTCTCTGATCTCTAATTCTGTGCTTTGAGCAACAGTCAAGTTTCAAGATGAATTCCCATCTGCTCAGAAGATGTGTGCCGCTTCAGAGATCCTAGTAACACCTTTCTTATCACTGATGTCAGAAACATTCAAAATTTCTGTTCTGACAATAGGTCATAACATTTCTCTGAAGACAAGTTGTTATTAATGTGATCTATTCTTGAAATCATTGTGTACTTGCTTCTCTATGTGCTTTCAGTAGCCATCTTTAGGTTATCTATGCTTTTTTGCAAGCTAGCTGACCAGCTGAAAAAACCTGTCCTATTAACACTATCTGTGCATGTCCAACCTTCCTAAAGAACAGCAAGTATGAATTCAACATCTGTTCAGGCATCTAAAAATACGCTCGAGTTGAATTGCTGTTGTAAGGTTGTGTTATGTTCATCTATTGTGATGCTTTCTGACTGCCCTTGATTTGATAGTAAATCCCTTTACATCTTTGAATCTGAGTATCCTTGTTTCTTGTCTCTTCAATGATCTAATCCACTGTGTTGTTTTTTCTGCTTTCTGTTTCATTTTGGGTTTGTTTAGTTGTTTTTCTTTCTTCCCAGGAGGAGTGTTAGAGAACCAGGTCTAAAACCAAGAATTATCCACATTTATGACAGAGGTGGATAAATGAATGGCAAATAATTAGAAGGCTCTTTTGCCGGTGGTAGCTTGGCAAAAGTATCTAAAAGTCCACTTGAATAAAACAGCATTTGAAACTGGTGTCAAAGTGTTCAGAGGTTGTTTTAGTGTGAGAGCAAGGAAGCATCCAAACCAAGCTTTTCAAGCACTGCTATCCTTTATCCTTCTGACACTGCTGTCTCACAGAGCAATGGTAATTGTTCTCTGTTGCTATTCAAGGCATTACCCAGGGGCTTTTCTTGCTGTTACCTAGTGAATAGAGGCTGAGAAGCAGTGATGTATCTTCTTTGCGTAATGTCTCCTTCAAGTCTATCAGCATGATCACAAGCCAGTACACCATACACATGGCAGACAATGCATGGTGACTGTACCAGCTCCTCTTCTGAGGCTGATCCTAGCTTACAGATAAAAAGGGCTGTATCAGCCTCTTTAGTTTGAAATGTGCCATATCAGAGTCAAATAAGCTCCACATTGCCTCTTAAAGACTGAACAATAAATAGCAGCAAAATGTGCTTTGGTGGATGAATTTCTTTCAGCAGGTGACTGCATAAACTAAATCTTGGCAGTAGAGCTTCAAGTGAGTGAAGTATTATGGTTGATGGGCTTAAATCTTTCTTCTGCTAATGCTGTGCAGGAAAGACTGTGACTGAAATAGGTATAATTAGTGAACCGTGATTGAATTCTCAGCATCAAGAAGACAACAACTCTTTCACAGTTTCTACTTTGATGTCATCTCTCATCTGTAAAGCTGTTCTACTCAGAACCACTTGAAGGTATTTTTCTTTTGAATTGGCTGCTTTAGACTGTCTTTAGTGCTAGATTATCTGTGTCAGGTTTATCACAAGCTGTCTGGATACAGGATGATTTTTCTTTTCATGGTAAAACATAGCACTCTTCTAAACTCTGCTTCCAGTTTATGATGAAGGTGCTTCTTGGTTGAATCGTCTGTTGCTGCTTTCCAAATACCCAGAATCTGGATCAACAATCTTACAATCTTCTGTGTCGCTATTTTTGTTTTATTTACACTTCACAGTAACAACTTGGGTGATAATGACTTGCTACAGTCACTGTCTCTCTGCTGACAAGAGCAAAGATCTGTCATCATCTTCTATCTAGTAGGATTTTGCACTTTTGAATCTGCATGTAGTGTATTACCAGCACTTCACAAGTCCTTAGTCTCAAGCACTTGTTATATTTTGGGTTGGGGACTGTTTTTTTCCCCCTGAAAAAGATACAATTCATCTTATATGTTGTTCCTCCACTTGGAGCTTTTCTTGGTGATTTCCTAGGAGTGTATTCTGAATCAGGGAGCTGCTGTTTTGCTCTTTTCATGTAGCAATATGCAAAAGCTTTTCCTTGCTGCAGAACTGCTGATAACATAGGTGGTATTTCACCAGCATGCAAGGTTCTGTCGTATCCACGCCTTGAATACTAAGGATAACTAGTCCATGATTTTATGCCTTAAAATGACATTAGATTGGCTCTTGAGTTTTATTAAGGTTTTGAATTACTCATTGTGCACATACATGCTTGGGAAGGTGCTGACTGGCACCATCTCATTTTCTAGTTCTCTCTACCTTTGCTTCAGAGCTGTAATGAAAACTGCATGAATTTGTGCATTGCGAACAAAAATTCAGCAGCATTACGGAAGTGGAAGCCCTGGTAGCAGCTATACAGAATGATTGATATTGTGGTATCCAATTTTCATTTCAGCACTCGCCCTGGAAAAACTACTCATACAGAAAAGCTACCACATATGAAAAAAGGTATAGTAAACCACACAAACACACATCCCTGCCACAGACTTTGATACTCCCCACTTAATGTAACCCAGCCTGGCTCGTGGATGAAACGACACATTCAGAGTGGATACATGGATAGGAAGCACACAGTTAATAGGATGCCTTCCTGTATTTATCTGAGAAAAAGAATTCACTAATCTTTCCAATGATCATTTTAAAAAGAAAACTTTGACATCTAATTAGATATTTCCTTTTTATACATATCATCTTTTGTCTTTGGAGTATTCCATTGTTCCCATGAGCCGCAAGAAGTCTTGTGGCTCTAGGAGCTGTGCAATTCAGGGAAGTAATTAAGTGAGGTGACTATGTTGATGTTTTGTAGCATGACACGGAGCTAACACTCACTTTTTGTTTTTTTAAGTACTAAAATCTCCTTAATCTAATTAGTTTCTTTAATCTGGGAAGCAAAGATACCTCCTCTTGACTCTATCCCTTTCTTGCAAACGCGACACCTTGAAGATCAGAAATGTTCAGTGAAAGATTTTATTATGCTAGCTAATTGAAATAAGTCAAGAGAACCTGGAATCAGTCTGTCTCTCTGCTGCAAGCAGTGGTTTGCCCTTAAGCCTTCTGGTACCAGTGAAAGAGCAGCCCAGGTGAAAATTTCCAAGCACCTCTGTAACATTTCCATACATCTTAAACAAAATATAGTTGTGCAATGGAATCACTTGACAGCGACTTTGGATAAACTAATTCTTCAGCTTTGTTAAATGTAAGTAGCTAATCATCGAATTGAGGAGGAAAGAGCTGCCTGTGTGAGGCCACAGGAAAAACCTGAAGGCAAATTTGCATGGAGTTTACACCTAATTCTGTAAAACCAGCATTAGACATGGCATCTCCTCATGAAATGAAGTCTCTCTTTTAATTTTAAGTCTCTGCACTTCAGGAGGTATTGCCACCAGGTGGGAGAGAAAATGTTTTCCTGCCAGGTGCAGCTCCCCTCACCCTCTTTTCTGAGGTAGGAGCTGCTCCTATAACCTCACACTCGCCCCCTCCTTTTCACTCTTGTTTTGTTTGTTTTCTTCCTACTACTTTTTTTCATGGACCGATGTTGAGGCAGAGGACTGGAGGAAGATGAAATAATGGCTTTCCCCCTCTGCCCAGAGACCCAGGTACCCTATCCTCCACAGTGGACTGGCAGCAGGACAGCAAAGGGAACTATCAAAGCAAGGAGATAAGAGGA
Organism: Picus viridis; assembly: GCA_033816785.1. NCBI lineage: Eukaryota > Metazoa > Chordata > Aves > Piciformes > Picidae > Picus > Picus viridis. The sequence continues at coordinate 9,149,036 of CM066568.1, forward strand.
GTAGGCAGGTTGGGAGGGTTAGCCCTTGTGTCCTGGGAAGCTCTGCTGTGAGGTTGGAGATCAGGTAAATGAAGTGAAAAGAATGGTAAGAGCTTCCTTTCCTGCACTTGCACGACTGGCATAGCTGGTAACTTGGAATGATTCTGTACAGTTGTGATAAACATTTACCAGCTCTAGATTTTAGCCATGACTAGAATCTGGACGGCTAAAAATACATTTTGGCTTTTTTTCCTGGCTTGGGAAATTTAACATAGTCTAAAATTCCACTGCAAGCATCCAAATTTAATATGAGTTTCCATTTTTAATAAGTACAACTTTTAGCTTCTCCTCTCTTACAGGATGAAATTCACCTCTCCACCAAAAAAAAATAAACGACCACCAGCCGACACCAAATCCCAAATTTGTTCACACATTTGATGCCAAGAAAATACAGATTGTTGTTAAGAGGCTAGAAGGAAGCTTGCAATGCCATCAAAGCACCGAGCTGCGCGCAGCAGCGTTGCAGCTTGAGAGAAGGCGTGCAACTCAAACATCTTATTGACACAAATGTTCCAATGCATATCTGCAAAACTCAAAATCTGCAGCTTGCCTTTGCTCACACCAAGCCCATTCTTTGAAGTGATCCATACAGGAGTATCATTGTAAAAGTCATGGTACAGGCACAGGGACAAAGCCAGCCCTTAGATCTCCAAAGTCAAGAGGGAGGAAAAGTCTCAACATTGAGCAAAAAAAAATAATGAAAGTGTTTCTCACCTCCAACCATTCACCCTCCACCTGTCCCATGCCTGGCACTGCCTCAGCAGCTGGAGTAGAAAACTCTCAGCAGAGCCATGGAGAAAGCAGCTCTGGGGTGCAGCTGCAGATAGACACAAGCTCCCCGGAAACTGCTGCTATGCAGGCATCTATCCCACCGTGCGTGGAGAGCCGCAAAACTACTGCGACATGGAAGGATGGGTATGAAATAACAGATTCCTCCTGCTGCTCTGGTGGCTGTCACATTTCACACTATACCTCTCTCCTTTTCACAGGCACTCTGGCTGGATTAAATGGATTAAGAACTGGTTGATAAATATGAATGGAGTTGCAAGTTGATGTGGAAAAAGGTTTTCACTGTTTCTTTCTCTATGAATGAATCATGAACAGAAATTTCTTCAAGTGCATTAGAAATTAATTCCTTGACACTCCTCTCTTCTCCTCAGGCTGAAAAACTGAAAAGCCAAGTTTTGCAAGGGAAAAAATTCATTATTTTAATTTATCTGAGAATCTCTTGCTTCAAATCCCAAATTCTAAGGGCAACATTCACTATGTAGATTATTCCCATAAACCAACATAACATTATAATCCATTTCAATTAGAAGGATCCCCTTGCATTAGAAGACTTCATATTTGATAGCGCGTCTTCACTGTGGTAAATGACCACATCTGATCAAGTCTCCCCAGAATTGTGTGGAGGAATTTGGCCACAGATTGTCTTTTTTTTCTCTTTTTTTCTTTTTTTTTCTAATTCCAGGCTGCTGTCCCCAAGTTTGGAAATGCTGGTTATGCTATTTGTAAATTGACAGTAGATGTTACCTATATAGATATGTATACACACACATATATATAAAACCTGGTAGAAAAGGATCTGGGGATGCTGATGGACAACTAAACATGAGCCAGCAGTGTGCCCAGGTGGCCAAGAATGCCAATGGCATCCTGGGCTGTGGTTAGTAGGTTGAGAGAGGTTTTCCTCCAACTCTGCTCTGCTATGGTGAGGCTGCATCTAGAATATTATCTGTCTTTACAGCTCCCTGAAGGGAGGTTGGAGTGAGAAGGGGGTAGCCTCTTCTCCTTGGTGGCAAGCAACAGGACCAGAGGAAATGGATACAAGTCATGCCAGGGGAGGTTCAGGCTGGATATTAGGAAATATTTCTTGACTGAATGGGTTCTCAAACATTGGAATGGTCTGGTTTAGTCCTGGCTGGAAACCAGCACTTGTGGAATTTTCACAAGAAATCCTCTTGTGAGAATTACAATTGATATAGCAGACATGAAAAGCTGAAACAATTCAGCAGGAACTGCAAATGGTCTGACCTGTACAGATGAGCTGGATTGACCTGTGAGATCACCTTCTATCTGCTTTCTATCTAGATTGCCTGCCTGTCTTCTCAGAGGAGTGGTGGAACAAGGTGGTTTCAGCAGCACTGAGCACTTAGCACAGCCAAATACAAAGTGTTGGCAGAAGAAGAGTGCCAGCATATAACCTGGCAATGGGAGCCTGAACTTCCACAGCTGTGCTTGCAGTGGATAAAGTCCTGAGCTTGATGGGTAGCTGCCTTCTACCAAACTGCTGGCAATTACCACCTCTCTGTATCAACACAGCTGGGAGAAGAGGCAGCTGTGAAGCCTGGAGTAGTGTCAGTCAATATATGGTATCCTGGCTGAATTACCTAACTAATTCTCTTCTGAAGTTTGCTCAAAATGGCTTTGGCATTGGCACTGTCCCCAGGATCAAGCCGCAGTCAGGCATCAGTGGCGAACACAGCCCTCATGTGGTACAGGCTGATAAAATGAAAATACAGAATCGCATCCTGACAAGGGATGCTGGATAGATGTCTCTCCTCCACATATTGCCACACAGGAGGGAATTCAAAGTGTCCAGAGCAAAGAAGCTCTTTGAAGGTTTGCAGTGTGATGGATCACACAGATGAGCACTTCAGTGAAAAGACCAGTGAAGGAAGAGAAAGTCAGGATCTGGATTTGTGGCATATTAGTTTGCAGCAAGCTTAACTTGGACACTCAGTGCTCTCTCGTATTACTGCAAGAAAGGAGAGCTCACCAAGGCAATTCAAGCATAGCAGCTAATGCCATAGGAGAGTAGTAAACCCTTCTCTTCACTTTCTTCCCAGTAACAAGTCTGTGTAGTTATATCCTTAATGTGCTTTAGATAGAGTAAGCCACAATGCAATTAGGATGTCCATATGGAGAGTCAGTGCAGCATAGCTAGTACACTGTAAATTCATATCCTCGCTTACTGAGAATTAATTATCTTGTAGACAAGCCATGTGTCAGTGAAATCCATTTATTTCTTTATAGGATATGTGGTCTTCTAGGAAGGCTGGCCCAAAAGAAATGGGGGACTGAAACTCTGATTGGCAAAGTAAATATCTTGATAGGAAGTGGCGTTTTCTGCCAAGTCAGTTGCTTTAAAACAATCTGGCTTGTTTTTCAAAGGGCCCCTCCAGTACTCTAATTTGGGTCAAACAAAGCCAAACGGAAATGTTTTGTTGTGGTTTTCTACAGGAAAAAAAATAGACTCTTAAAAATGTGAATTGAAATTTTCATACAGAAAACTGTCAGTGTATGTTTCTTTTGCAGAAATGGCTTCTTCTGTCAAAATAACATTTCTATAGACACTCTGCATTTGGGTTCACTTAAAAAACTTACTTGCCCAAACTTCAACCTGCTACACATTTGTGGAAGTCAACAAAGTCAAACCAGGATGAATAATCCTTTGCACATGATGTGCTGTGCAGGAATGACGGCATGTTTTTTACCTGCTTGTAATCAAAAGTCAATTTGCTTTGCCACTGCACCTATATAACAAAGCCAGCCTAAGGATTCTTGTGATTTGAAAACTAGGTCAGTTAATTGTCCAAAAAGAATAACAATCAAAAAAGGAATGGGGAATGACTACTGGAAACAAATCCGTATTTTGAATTTCAGTGAGACTGCTCTTGATGTATTCAGGCTTGGTTGTAGTTAATAAACCTTTGAGATGGAGATTGGGTGGTGTCTCTCTTATCTTCATTCTGTGTGATTTTAGAAAAACATATGCACGTGTCAGGGCATCTTGTTGCCCCTCTGATGATTTAGCTTGTCTTTGTGGGGTGGTTTTGTTTCCCACTATGAAATGCAAATTCAGCTTGCAGAGCTCCTGCTATCTGTATAAAGGTTAAAAAGAAACACAGATACACATTTGGTGCCATTCTTGCTACTTTTAGAACAGGCCTTTAATGATGATTCTAGCACAATAAAGATATTTTTTTCCCCACTGTCTATGTTTTCTAATTTTAGTTGGGGGTTTTGTAATTATCTTTTGTTTTCTTTTTAAACTTTGTAGTTTGGATCATGTAAGCACAGCCCAGCTGCTGACAAATCAACTCACAACGTACAAGCAGTGCCAAAAAACTCTGGTTTACTGTCACAAACATGCAGGCATTGCTCTGAGGTGTCTTGAAAGGAAGGCTGCAAAAGCACTACTCTGAGAAATGAGGGCATCCCCAAATATATTCAGGGTTGTGGGCACTGTTGATGTTTATAATCCTCATGTGAGTAATCAACTGAACTGTTGAAAGTACCTCAAGCACTCGGTGCCTCAGTAAAACTCACATATGATGGGACAGGTGGCTTTGTTACTCTTTGAGCTTCTCCCACCACTTGGGCTTCACCTGTGCTGGTCACTTGAAATGAAGCACCGTCCCCAGAGTCTTTGTAGAGCTATGATTGTGCATCTACTTAAGGTTCAGCTCAACTCTTAAGCAGCTGGACATTAAATACAAATATGACTTTAACTAAGCTTCTAGCCCTATCCATCTTCACTTACAGAGTTTCCCAAATGAATTGAAGCCCAGGTACAGCTCTCCCTGGTATTCATTGTATTTTCTCATGCAAGAGATGAAAGAGGTAATAGTGCTGATGTATCACCAGTGCTCAGATCTCACTGAGATTAGAGAGACAGACCATAATTTTTGTGGTTGTTACAGAAAGTAGAAGTGAAATTCTGATACTGAAATCTTAAATTAAAAAAAAGAGATTTGTATATTGTTCTACAACTGCCCTATGAAGCAACTTGGTCCTATCCTTTCAGTTTATTTCCTTTCATTTCCTTACAGGCTCCACAGCAATGAATGGGAAGAGTTTTATTTATTTATTTACTTTTGGTTGGCTTCCATTTCTCCAGAGTGGATTTCACACCAGTCTTACTCTTTAGCTTTTCAACAGACAAAGGCAAAACCTCCTTACTATTTTCTTTCTTTTACAAGATGGTAAGCTAACATTACTGGTATCTAGCATTAATTATGAATGTTCTTTTAGGGCTTTTTTTCCCCTCTGACTCATTTTAATATTTACAAGCTTCAAGTTCTTGTTCTCCCAAAAATCTGGAGAATGCAGTTAAAATTTCCTTTCTCCTAAACCTCTCCTAATCTTTGCTTTGTAACTTGTTATTAAAACAGCGTACTCCTCAACACAAAGTATAAGGAAAAGTACCTTTCCTGAGAGTGGCTTGACTTGTTGCTGGGTCTAGCATTAAAAGTGCCAAACTCATATACAAAAAACTTGTCCCAGCTTGCTATTATTCCTACGATAATCACTTTATACAATGTTTTAAAATTCAGAGGCCTAAAATTATGCATCTACTGGCACAACTAATATCAAAGGAAATCCAGACCCATACCTTACTCTCAGCGGTTAAAACCTATCCACTTGTACGTTTGACCCAGCCCTAAATGAATAGAATAGAATAGAATAGAATAGAATAGAATAGAATAGAATAGAATAGAATAGAATAGACCAGACCAGGTTGGAAGAGACCTTCAAGATCATCGCGTCCAACCCATCAACCAATCCAACCCACCTAAACAACTAAACCATGACACCAAGCACCCCAGCAAGTCTCCTCCTGAACACCTCCAATGAAGGTGACTCCACCACCTCCCTGGGCAGCCCATTCCAATGGGCAATCACTCTCTCTGTATAGAACTTCTTCCTAGCATCCAGCCTAAACCTCTCCTGGCACAGCCTGAGACTGTGTCCTCTTGTTCTGGTGCTGGCTGCCTGGGAGAAGAGACCAACATCCACCTGTCTCAGCCTACCTGATGCATTTGGGATTGCAGTTAGGATTGCATTTAGAATAGAATAATAGAATCAACAAGGTTGGAAAAGACCTCAAAGATCATCAAGTCCAATGTGTCATCCAACACCTCATGACTACTAGACCATGGCACCAAGTGCCACGTCCAATCCCCTCTTGAACACCTCCAGGGATGGTGACTCCACCACCTCCCTGGGCAGCACATTCCAATGGCTAACAACTCTCTCTCTGTGAAGAACTTTCTCCTCTCCTTGAGCCTAAACTTCCCCTGATGCAGCTCGAGACTGTATCTTCTTGTTCTGGTGCGGATTGCCTGGGAGAAGAGACCAATCCCCTTCTGGCTACAACCACCCTTCAGGTAGTTGTAGAGAGCAATAAGGTCTCCCCTGGGACTCCTCTTCTCCAGGCTAAACAACCCCAGCTCCCTCAGCCTCTCCTCACAGGGCTTGTGCTCCAGGCCTCTCCCCAGCCTCATTGCCCTTCTCTGGACATGTTCAAGAGTCTCAATGTCCTTCTTAAATTGAGGGGCCCAGAACTGGACACAGGACTCAAGGTGTGGCCTAACCAGTGCTGAGTACAGGGGCACAATGACTTCCCTGCTCCTGCTGGCCACACTATTCTTGATGCAGACAAGGAAATTTCTCATCTGAGGAACAGCAGAAAAGGTGCAAAATGTCTCTGAAGCTATCTACCAGCAGATCTGAGCAGATGGAGCCATGCTCCTCTGACCAGAGTTTACACTAGGGTGTCTGACTTTGTGCTGAAGCAGAGAGCAGGAGGCAAGATGCTCATGCATCTGGGCATTAATTTCAGCCAGGAAGCAGAAAGAGACAGCCAAGTGCAATACATTGTGAGTTTCCCTGTGTTGCTGCTGGTGCTCCCCTGGGAAGACCAAGCCACCTCCTAGTAAGTTTCCAAACAAAGAGAATCCCTTGGGAGGTAATCAGAGCAGTTCAGGTGACCAGAAAATTCCCGTTCTCATTTGAACAGAAGCTGGGTATTAATTAATGGTGTGAACATACCCCAGGTTAGTTCCAGGTATCGCTTTAGTTGATGAAGGACTTCAGCCCCTCACTTTTCCTGAACTTGCTGTTTCACTTGAAACCTTCCTGGGTCCAAGTGTGTGTACTGAGGCTGTCTCTTAGCTCATGTACCAAGGTGTAGTGAAGATAAGCTACAGAAATGAAATCTGGATCCCAGGTAAGCTGCACACCCCCTCAATCTTGTAAGATCATTGTTTAGCCATTCTTAAAGTTTAAGTTCAGATAAGACAAATTATTTCATTTTGTTAGCATGCAAGCAGAATTTTGCCTTCAGTGAAACCAGGTCAGTGGGAACAGCTTAAACGGAGGGTAGCTTGTCTGTTTGAGTCAAAGAATCACTTTTGGTTGCTTTTTCTCATGGCACTGTAAATATTTTTCCCGAGAATGAAGCTGTGCATTCATTAGCACCGTGGCCCCTTCCACATGGGGTGCTCCTTGGCAAAGTACCAAGCACGCACAACTATTAATTCAGATCAATATGTGACTCTGATGGAGAACACGAAGCATACCTAACCCAGCTAACTATGCCCCTGATAAATGTTGTGAGAGCAGTGTGTCACCCGTGCCTTTCCTTTCTTTATTTCCATTATCCATCAGGACAGGCCATGAGGGAATGCCTGGGAACTGTGTCGTTCTCTGCAATAAGCCACAATGCTAATGAGGCATAACAAATTGAGGAAGTATCATGTATAATCCTGATCCCTCATTGACACTATTACCAGTATAGATTTCAATTCACCATTTGTTACATGCTTAATACAGACGAAGTGGGAGGGTGTAGAAGAATTACTCCTTCAGTCATTACATTTTTTAAACAGTTGTCATCCTCCAAGACAAAACTCTCTCATAATACCCTCTGTTTTTGCTACTGCTGTTTCTCAGCAGGATTTGCTGCTTGTTCTTGTAGAGGGTCAGCCAGACTTTGTCTTTCTCACAGTTTCAGTTTCCTACTGGGATTAAGGGTCTAGCATATTTCTGCAACAAATCAACTGAACCCAAGATAAACAAACCTACTGCACAACATGGCTCTGGTACAGGCCTGCATTTTAGGAGTCAGATGCAAAGTTTCTTTTTTCATAAGGTGTTCCAGAGGGAAACTGAGGAAAAGATACGATTTTAGTGAGTTCTCATCAAAAATGTGGCATATTTTGTAATTTGGTGGGATTTTTTTTAGGATGTGAACTGTTTCTTCATATGTGTTGTTTTTAGTCAAGATCTCTGTGATTCTTCCCAGAAACTGAATTTTGCATTGCTTTGAAGAATCCCAGGGTACCTTGCAGGCAATGAATAATGCTTCACCATATACTTATAAGAGAAAATGGTAAAGATTGATCTGCAGATTGAGAAATCCAGATATTGGGATGTGCTATTGGTTTTCACACCTCCCTCTTTTTACCCTAGCCCCTCAGCAATGGGTTCTTCTGACCTACAGAAAGACTTCCCAGAGGTTGCTCTTCGCTTTAAACCTTGCTTGCAGGTCCTGCTGACAGTGGACCTCAGGAAAGTGCTTCATCCCCACAGTGACCAAAGGGGATGAGGTACTCTCACAGATGGTAAGCAGATGCTCAGCCTGCTCACCATGAGAGAGCTGCCCTGCCTGGTCAGCATGTCCCTGGGCAGCCCAGCCTCCTCCCAGCTGAAGAGCCAATGTTTTCCAGCCTCTCACTTTTCCCACAGGCTTCTGTTTCCTCTTGTTAAAGGCTCTTCTGCCTCTTATCGCTCAGACAGAGGGAACTGGAAAGGCAGGCTGATGCTTCAGTCAAGCAAACAATACCCATTCATCAGTGTGACTCAAGCCTGGTGGACCCTGGCAGCCAGGAAACTCACTACTGCCCCACGAGTACTATATAGTAATAAACCCCATGTAGTCTGAGAGCAGTGTTCTCAGACAAAGTGGTACTTCATTGACAGCAGAATATCCTGCAAACCAGTGTCCCCAACCCAAAGATTAATCTCTGGTTCAGACTATCATTAAAAGGCATTCACACCAGTGCAACAGTGATATTCATGGGGATCAGAGTCTGGAACCTAAACACATTTTAAGTGACACATTTTGCTGCTGCTTAGTCAATAAAAAACTTTTTGAAGTGGAGTAGGTTTTTTTTTCCATAGTAGTAAATGTATTTTAAATGGGGATGGGCTGAGACTTTCCCAGAGATGTAACAAAATAGAAGACTGATAGAGTAGAGTAGAGTAGAGTAGAGTAGAGTAGAGTAGAGTAGAGTAGACCAGACCAGACCAGACCAGACCAGACCAGGTTGGAAGAGACCTTCAAGATCATCGCGTCCAACCTATCAACTAATCCAACACCACCTAATCAACTAAACCGTGGCACCAAGCACCCCAGCAAGTCTCCTCCTGAGCACATCCAATGAAGGTGACTCCACCACCTCCCCGGGCAGCCCATTCCAATGGGCAATCACTCTCTCTGTATAGAACTTCTTCCTAACATCCAGCCTAAACCTGCCCTGGCACAGCCTGAGACTGTGTCCTCATGTTCTGATACTGGCTGCCTGGGAGAAGAGGCCAACCTCCGTCTGTCCACAACCTCCCTTCAGGTAGTTGTAGAGAGCAAGAAGGTCACTCCTGAGTCTCCTCTTCTCCAGGCTAAGCAACCCCAGCTCCCTCAGTCTCTCCTCATAGGGCTTGTGCTCCAAACCCCTCACCAACTTCGTTGCCCTTCTCTGGACACGTTCCAGCAAGTCAGCATCCTTCCTAAACTGAGGGGCCCAGAACTGGACAGAGTAACTGAGTATCTGATAACTGAGATAAGGTATCTGACAAAGAATTATAAAGTCATTATTACCACTTGATTAGGAAGATTTTTTTAGCCACCTCTGATTGATTCTCATAAATAGTGAAACCATCAATCCCCCTGTAACAATGCCTACTACACGTGAGTACTGTGATAGTCATGGTAAATGTGGATGTTAGAGAAAGAGCAATGGAATCCCTTTATAAAATCAGACCTGATTGGGAATTGTATCCCAGATGTGTCTGTGTTATACTGTCTATAACTTTCAGGCTGTATATTGGTTCTGCTTTGGGGTGAAGACTTAGTTCCTGTTCCAGTCAGTATTTTATTTTCTAGACAAATGCACTGGTTTGAGAGAAAAGGCACTAACTTTGGCTCAGATATGAGTATTTCCATAGAAATATACTGCATTTGAAAGGTCTTTGATTTAAGTTCTTGACATGCTTTCAAATGATCAAGTGTCACAAAAAGTGGTAACTTTTGATCTCATTAAGCAGCTATCTGAATGATAGTTTAAATGTAGCGCAGCGTTTTCCTGATTTAACTTTTCATCGGGCTGTTTTAAATTGAAAGGCTGGTTAATTTTCATAGGATTTCTATCACAAATGAGAAAACTGTCCAAATTCTGAAACCAGTACATTTTTCACTTGAAACAGTCTAAAGTAAAAAGCTACTTGATCAAGTGACTCAAGCCAATACAGGGCAGGTCTACACTAATAGCTACTGTCTCATTCATAGGTCTCCCTTAAATTAATTTCCAGCTGTTTGTGAGCATCAAACATAAAATGGCAGCTCTATGAGTAAACTCACACCACTTCATTAATGGTACTAGCTATTTATATAAACTGCTCTCCATCACATTCCAAAAGTCATGGCAGTCCAGAGAGGTCCCCACTGACCTGAAAAGGGGAAATACAACCCCCATTTTCAAAAACGGAAAGAGGGATGTCCCAGGGAACTGTAGGCCAGTCAGTGTTCACCATGAGGGTGGTGAGACACTGGAACAGGTTGCACAGGGAGGTGGTGGAAGCCTCATCCCTGGAGGTTTTTAAGGCCAGGCTGGATGTGGTCCTGAGCAACCTGATCTAGTGCGAGGGGTCCCTGCCCATGGCAGGGGGTTGAAACTGGATGATCCTTGAGGTCCCTTCCAACCCTAATAATTCTATGATTTTCCTAATTTCCCTGAAAGTCTCTCTTACAAAAGCTGTCAAACATTATAATAAATAAATTACAAATTTTTAAAAATAATTAAAAAAAGGAGATAGGGTCCTCATAGACTGATAATAATGAATTTAACCCATAATACATACTGCTAGAGGGGCAGAAAGACAACTGCTTGTTTGACCTGAGCTTATGACTTGGCTGATAGCTTTGGACAAGTGAGTTTAGAGATCTGAAGAATCTGCAGAGATTTTAGTCCTGGTTTCTCACTTGTGAAATGATGCTTGTCTAGCATCCTGACTGTGTAAGGATGTCCTCAGGAAAGTACAATTTTGTCCCAAGAAGATTGAAGGATTGAAGTAAACCTGCAAATCAAGCTGCTGGATTTGTAGCACAAATGATTCTTAGGAAGACAATGAAATTCTACATATCAAATTGTTTCCCACTTGTTTTTATCGATTTGTTGATGATTCCTGCTTCTTTTCTGTGGGAAGAGCTTGCTTCTCCCCCTCACCTCCCCTATATTCCTTATTTCAATGTTTATTTTAATCCTGAGAAACAACTAAAAATTCTCTCTTGTTAGTAGGATTCAATAATCATGTACCTGCCTGAAATACAAGGATGTCTTCTAAATAGAGAAGAATGGGGTTTGCATGATGCTGTGCCCTGCATTCAGATAACAATAGAAAACTAATAACAAAACATGAAAGGAAGGTAGTCATAGCCAATATTATGAAGTTAATTAGCTTTTAAAAATTATTTTTATTACTGACATTCTGTAGCAATAAAGAGATCAAATCTATCACACATAATTAACTATCATTTAGCATTGTACCCACTGTTTGTAATTGAACAGATAATTTCCTATTCATTATATGCTATGTCAGACATTCAGTAAGCCCTAAATCTGTGTAGAAGTGTCAGTATGTAAATATAGTTACACCATGAAGATAAGCTAAGCGGGCAAGGAACCAAACAACTCTAAGTTTCTTGGGTTTGTGGTTGAGTTTCTGTTACACTCAAGATCAAGCCACATAAATTGTGTACCTCGGTTTCCTCCTCTGTGCTCTAGTAGTAACAAAGCCTGCCTTTCTGAAGTGTTCTAATAGTCTTGGATGAAAGGCTTTAAGTACAAAGTATTATGTGTTATAGCTGTGGCTTTGCTAAATCTTCACTAGTTAATAATGCAGCGTGAGTTGCTGAAAATTGAGAAGATTTGCTTGCAAATAACAAAGGCTGCCTGCTTCAGCAGCCTTACCTCTCCTCATCTCCTTTTTCGTTATTGTAATGGTAGCTGTGAACATGAATCTCTGTTGCATTAGAGTAAGAGGCGGTTATTTGCCCCTTCTGAAAAAGCAACAGATTGTACCTCAAACTTAACTGAAGATGGCATTGGGTTTGTTTTTTTTTTTTCCCTCTATGTTTTTCCCTTTTAAAAATTAGTTTGGGAAAACTCCTAGGTTGAAGGTAATCTCACAAGGCCTCCAGACATGAAATTCAATGGGAGAGAAATACAAATAGAGAAGCCAGAAGTTCTGTCACCTAAAGTAGGGCCTCACGTTGATGTTGCAGCATTTTAGTTATTTTAAACATGGATTTCTACAGCAAAGTTAAAACAAAAGATAATCGAAAAGGTAAATGGTAAAGAGAAGACCAAATCACCAAAGCCTACTCTATGTACAGAGTTATGCTGGCTGAAAGTTAGTACAATGTCAAAAATAGCTTCTAATTATTTTTGTACTACTGTGATACACACAGAATCACAGAAAGAGGGTTGGAATAGACTTCCAGAGGTCATCTGAGCCAACACCTTTGGTCAAGCAAGTCCACTAAAAGTCAGTTGGCTGGGACCATGTCCAGATGGCTCTTGGATATGGTTAAGGATGGCAATGCTGTGGCCTCTCTAGACAAAATGTTCCTGTGCCCAGTTACCCACACAGTGAAAAAGAGTTTCCTGATGTTCAGACAAAGCTCCTGTGCATCTCAAAATTCATAAGTTTGTTATTTCCCAGCAGTTTCCATACAACTGTTAAAATCCCTCTGTCTCAATTTTGTTTACATGTAAACTACTAGCACCTTGAGTACTGATTTGATTACATAATGGGGAAACAGATCATCCATTCTTTAACTAGGAATAGTTTAGATGTTGCAGAATCTTCATTTGTGTAAATCTTCCAGCAGTAGTGCAGCTGTCAGCTTTCCCTTACCCCTCAAACTGCAGCCAGCTGAGATCTTTTTCCTTTTTGGCAAGGGAAAGGTGGGGTTTGCCTACTTAAATCTTTTTTCCTTGGCCGAGAGAAGAACAATAAAATACTCTTTTAAATGATTTTTTGCAGTTTTGTAGGTAGGGAGGGAGTGAAACTGGCACACAACCCGTAGCAACCACTTGAATGAGGCATATGCTGAGTGACTCGGGGCAGCTGGTCATAGTCGGGTGAGAAACTGCTTGAATTATTGCTCTATGAAAACCAACAAACCCCAGCCTTCAAATATTCAGATGTGGCTTTGCCCTTGGTCTCTTAACACCTTGCTACAGTTTTGATGGAGCCCCAGCACTTCAGAGAAATAAACCCATACATGCTGCAACCCAAAAGTGGGGAAAAGCCTCATCTCTAGGCCACGCGGCAATATTCTTCAACTCTGAAACATGAAGTGTGATTACCTTTGCTCTGCTTCAGTGCTCTAGATTAGGCAAGAGTCTTATAAAAGTGAGGCATCCTTTACCTTTTCTGGAGTCTTAAAAGCAGGGTGCTCTGCGAAGAGTTAGCTGCACATCTGGCATTAACATTAATGATTTTGTTGCAACTTCATTGGTGCAGGTAGAAAAAGGTTCTGTAAATTATTTGTTTCAGCTTTTCACTTGAAGTATATTTCCATATAATTTGGCTAAGGGAAGTGCTATGAATCAATCTTAAATAATTGAAGGCAGCACAAAAAGTAAGGCTGACAAAAATCAACATTTTTGACCCGTTTTTAATCCATACTGAGACCACAGCACACCAATACAAGGGAAAGGAGTGGAAAGTGGGTGCAGAGACCTTTACAGTCCATGCTTCCACTGACAATTCTGCTGCTCTCATATTCTCAAAATAATATATAGCAAAATACTTTGAAATCTCTCTTATTTTCTTTTTTTTCCCCTCCCTGTCTGTAGCTTCATAACCTGGCTTTTTAAATAGCTGGCCAGCTTCAATTCAGGCTTTCCTGTAAGCCCTGAAAAACCCACAACGAAACAGCTTGGCACAAGAATGTCAATGATTTAAAAAGGAGATGCTTTCATGCCTTGAAACATTTCAAATGTGCTGAAAAATTGATTGTGGTACTCTAAAAAAAAAAAAAATCAAATCAAGATCATCCACAAATATTTGGGTCTGCTTTTCTTTATATTTAAGTACTACTTCATCCCCAAGAACATATCAAAGTATCTTATTCCACCTCACTGTCCAGCTCTAGCTACACTTTAAAGAACAAGCTCAACGATGCAATCCCAAGATTTTGAACTTTCCCTTTCTTCTTTCATTTGCATTGCCTACATTTTCCTATTTTTACATAAAGGTTGGAGCATAAAGCATTCTTTTCATGGTGCTGCTTTTGTCTTGGAAACCACACTTTCTATTTGAAATTATTTTTCCCACATACTATTGTAGTGGGTTGAGGCAGACCCCTGTCCCCACCACGGGCAGAAATAATGACTCAAACAAATGGACTGCAAAAGTGATGGAAAGTTTAAATGGAAGGCAGTGAGTGTGTACAGAGAGCCAGAAGAGCAGTGACAAAAGAGATCCCAAAGCAAACCCAGAAACATCCCATCCCCACCTGGGGGTACATCCGAGACCCCCAGGGCTTCTTCTTCCCCCCACCCACCCCAGACTGCTAGGCTAGTCTCAGCTGGGCAGATCTGAGACTGCCCATCCTCCCGTGGCCTTGAGCCTAGCCAGGCCCATGGCCAGGAGACATCTCCCCAGTTACCATGTGACGGCAAGGAAGAAAGAGGAAGCGTTAGACCCCGCACTGGATCTTATAGTGGTGCAGAGAATTATGGTAGGAAACACTAATTTCCTGTGTCCACCCCTCTGGGCTAGACTTCTGGACACAGGAAGTAAACACAGCAGAGAGCACCCAGCCCAAACTGCTACAACTATGTACCACTCAGTTACCACTCTGAGACGCTACCTGCCTTTCCCTGAGACTTCAAAAGGGAAACAAATCAGTGAAGAGGGCTCCTCAAAGGGGATGGTTAATAACCGCAGCAGACAGGAATTTGAATAATCAAGATTTTTGGTGGCTTAGGTTCAGACTTTGATAGTCATGTTGGAGTGGTTTTGGCATGTTTTGCTTTTGCCTTGTGTCCTTAATTGTGCAGAAGGAAGTGCGGTTGGGACAGGCTCCTGAGGTGCAGTACAAAAAATGGTAGGCACTTGCTTAAGACATCAGAGACATGATAGCTTGAGGAAAGGACTGATGACATTTTACCAGTTTGATTTTAATACCTGGCACATCTGTGGCATCACCAAACAGCCAAGGATTTAGCTAAAACATCATAAAGATATTCAGTGTCATAAAAGTAACATTTTATTTAACCTTGTGTAACAACTTTAAGAACAGTAATCTGTTAGAGTAGGCTGCATGTCTGGCACATGATAGTGGATGAGAATGAGTAATCAAATATTAAATATGTATTTGTAGCAATATTGCCTCAAAGTTTTTACAAATACTTCTAAGAAGTGTGCGATAGGAAAAAATAACAGAGCTAGAACAAGCAAATTAAAATGTTATTGCCCCTAACTGGGAGTTGAAAGAAGAGAGTTTCCCAGAGTATCCCCAGGTTTTTTATTTGTTGCTCCGTGTCACTGTGTGCCGATCCCACGATGGCTTTCCCTCATCCCCTGCCATGAGCAATGGAGATAAATGATGTATCTCCACTAAGAAAAACATTCTGAGCTGGTTCCTGGACTCTTTTAAATTTCTTCCCTCATGACTCCAATTATGGACCTTGGTCCAACGTCCAGCATACTTTGTGTCTGAGAACACCCAGGCGAAGGCACATGGCACATGTTCCTCCTTTGAAAGGGCAGGCTGTGGCATCAGGGCTTGGGAGTCTCATTGCCAGCCGTTCCCACCCGAGCTGCCTCAGAAGGAGAAGCATTTCACAAGCCTTGCCAGACCTCACTGGGATATGTGCCATGTCCTGCCTGCCTCATCTGGAGAGGTTCATACTAATGATATGGGGACAAATGCAAGCAAAACCAAAGCCCCAGCACCTCAGATCTAAGGAAAATGTGATTCCCCAATAATTAGCACACAGAAGTTTCAACAGGCACCTTATCATATTTTAGTTTATTTTTCTGATTAGGGTTTTCTGTGTCTTTCATGTGTATTTGATATCTTTATCTGAAAAGAAGAAGGAGCAAATGATACCTATTCCTCACTTCTGTAAGTACAGAAGCCCTAAGAAAATCAAGAATATGGGGAGTGGACTTTTTATCTCATGGAAATCCACACTGCTCTGTCAGATTTCTGTGTTACTGGCAGATTTCCTAAGCTTCCTCCTGGGCTCTCTATTGCCCAGATATTTCATAATGCTGTTTAATGCAGTTAACTCAGACGTCCCCTCCCTAGCCTCATCCCTATATGTCTCCCAGATCAGGGTTTCTCCGTGAATCCTCAAGAAGAAACCTCCAGTTGCTTACAGAGGTATGCACCAATGCAACCTGACCTGGGTATACCTGGCCATGAATGCGCACATACTGGTCAGCCAGTGCTCAGATATGCTGGCAGCTAGGGTGGCTGTGGAAGCTGCAATCACCAGTTTGCGCTCCCTTTATATGTCAGAGGAAGGAATCACAAGACAAAAAATAGCAAAATATATCCATGAAGTAGTGTTGTGCTTTGCTAGAAATCACAAGGAGAACTGTGTGACTTCTGAGATATTTTAGTTGCCTTAACCATAGTTTCTTGATCTTGTTTTTATTTACTCCCAAATAGAAGGAGACAAAGTCCTCAGTTTGTTACTGACAGACATGTTGGTCACATGGACCTTTAATTTTTGCGGTCACTGGGCATGCTACACAGGGAGCTATGCAGTGAATGCCTGCTAGATGTACACATGCAATAAATGCCTATTTGTGTTTTAAACAACTTGTATGGAAGTGCCTTATCTTTGTTCATGTAGAGCCGAGGCACCATGCCTGCATCAGTTCAGCTCCATGCTAATACCACCACGCACACAACATACACTGCTGCTTAGCACTGCCCCACGCTGCCCTGGAGCAGCCATCCATACCCAACTGTGCTTAAAACAATAATCACTGTGTCATTCAGGCAAGGGCTGACAGTTCAGGAGAGAAGATCACTGTCAATTTCCATACCCCTCAGTATCTCTTACAAGTAACATTTGCTAACCAGGTCGCAGCGCAGGCATCAACTGCACTCCCTCTCCCTTCTCTTGTGCTCACCTTTCCAAGCATATTTTGGCCTGAGTTGTCTTAAAGAAATATAAAGATGATCGTTTGAAAACCTGCCAGCCTGCTGTTATGCTGAACCTTGGCAATCACGTAGGAGTATGTAAGTGTTTACTGTCCCCCTAAGAAAGCGGCTGGTCTTACAATATAAACCCATCTCAGCATACAAGAGAATCTGCAGGTCATGACTGACAACATGTGCAAGGTGATGGACAGTGAATGTGATCACCAAATGTGTCAGGATAAGGGTTTCCAGGAGAGACGGTGAATTTTCATTGGCATCTCAGAAGGCATTGGTGAGGCCCCATCAGGAATACAGAACACATCTTTTGGCCATTAAAGTCTGCAAAGATGTACTGAAGTACAAGCAAAGAAAGACCACTAGGAAGATGAGGGAAATGAAGAGCACATCATATGAAGAGAGACTAAGATCTTAATTCCTTTTGCATTGCAAAATAATTCTGTGAAGGTGATGACTCCTTTCTACCTACATCTGAGAACAAACACTAGGAGGGAGAAGAGCTCATTAGGTAAATGATAAAACTGGTACAGTAAAAGGTTGCTATAATCTGAATAATTTGGGGCTGAAAATGAGAAAAGATTTTTAACTATCAGAGCAGTAGATGTAGCATTGAAACAGATCATGGAAAGTGATTGCCTGCTCTTCCAGAGAAGCCAGTTCATTGAGGCTGGGTATCTTTAGCCTTTGTCCCTTTGCTACTTACATACTTTATAATAATGATGACAGAACCAAGATTAAAATAATAATAAAAAAAAAAAAAAAAAAGGTAAAGGTAAAGTCACTGCATTTTTTATATGCAAATATGCCTCAGTCTCCATTCTCAGATTCCTAAAACAAAGGTAAAATAATTTCATGATGTTCAGGAGAACAAGGAGGAATAAGATCACGTGTATACAATACAATACAATACAATACAATACAATACACCAGGTTGGAAGAGACCTTCAAGATCATCACGTCCAACCCATCAACCAATCCAACCCACCTAAACAACTAAACCATGCAGCCAAGCACCCCATCAAGTCTTCTCCTGAACACCCCCAATGAAGGTGACTCCACCACCTCCACGGGTAGCCGATTCCAATGGGCAATCACTCTCTCCGTGTAGAACTTCTTCCTAACATCCAGCCTAAACCTGCCCTGGCGCAGCCTGAGACTGTGTCCTCTTGTTCTGGTGCTGGCTGCCTGGGAGAAGAGGCCAACCTCTGCCTGGCTACAACCTCCCTTCAGGTAGTTGTAGAGAGCAATAAGGTCACCCCTCAGTCTCCTCTTCTCCAGGCTAAGCAACCCCAGCTCCCTCAGCCTCTCCTCATAGGGCTTGTGTTTCATCTAGATACTCTTGTATGGTGCTCAATAACATGCTTGGCTAATCATGATATCTGCAAGTTACCGGGGGTGCAGACAGGACACCAAGTCTTGCACCATCTCACACCAACTAGTTTGCATAAGGTTGCTCTTATCTGGTGCAGTCTTTCTCAGCACTTTGGATTAGGTCTCCACAGGCCTAGCAATCTCTGATTGAAATGCTGTACAAATGTAACCCACTCTTCAAGGTGATGACTGGATTTCTCGATGGCATAAAAACATATAACCTGAAACATGATGTTTTGCATGTGCTTAAAAGAAGAGTCAGCTTATTTATGGCTATGCAAGGCTGGCTTTTGTGACTGTCTCTGCTGAGGATCGAATATAGCTCAGAGGATGATGTGTTGGTGGTTACTGCTAAAACTGGTGTTTTGTTTTCTTCCCTAGGTTCTGCATGGACTCAATATGATGTGGCCTAGCATGCAAACTTACTATCTAGGTGTGTTCACCTTCATGTCTGTGAAATGGATTTGTATTTTTCAAGCTCATGTTCTGTTTCAATACAAAGCCATCAATGCCTGTGCAGGAACTTGCACTACAGCAGTGCAATGTAATACTGTGCTTAGTCTAAAAAGGAGGCATGCACTTGCGACAGTAGGGAAGAAACCCTAAAAAGGGGCCAGGGTTTCATTTTAATTAGAAGAAAACTAAAAGAACAATAGTGAATCAATCCACTTTTCAAATTTACTATTAACTTGCTAATTTAACTAAGACTAGAATTTGCCCCAGTGTCAGAATCTAGAATATTAATAAATAATGACATAAATAGCAACCACAGAATTAAGCAATTAATGAGTTCTTTTTACCACATGAAAGGCCCTGATACAGACCCTTTAGCTCTTGCTAATGAGAAAACCAGACAGTTTCTCCCACAGGCAGTCTGTCAGCTTTCTTCAGGCATTTCATGAATTTTGGTCAGAGTGCCCATGATTCACAGGAGGTGCACTGGGTGGCAGATACCCTCCACAGTGCAGAAGGATGCCTAGAGTCAGGCTGAGGTTGGCCAGCAGTCCAAAATTTTGCTTCATGGTTTATCAAACTTAGGTAAAAAGGGCAATCTCACAGTGTGTTTAGAAACAGAATGATTTGGTCCTTTAAGTGGTTTCACATGATCTTCTCTTTCTTTTCCACATTAATTCACTTTATGAGAAGAGACACGAGCAGAAGAAAGCCAATTATTTGACGATTTAAAAGGTGGTGGTGGTGGAGTTTAAACAGTAGCTAAACAATACTGAAGCCAGTGCTGAATGGTATTCAGTTAATTTTTGTACCATGCAGCAATATCAACAGCAAAGTTAACTTATTTTATGTATGTATGACAGCTTTCTAGTTGATTAAGAATTGTATGATGATATTTTGCATATTTCCCATGCAAATACAGTATCATTTGCAGAATTATTTTTATCCTTAATTGGAGTTTCATTTTGAAAACACTGTTTTATGCTGTTCTAATTCTCTGTAAGTGATCGTATTAGGGATTTGGCTTTTTTTCTGTCACCTTACCATGCAAATCTACCTTTCATATGCTATGTAGTGGGAGGTTCCTTTAATGCATAGCATAGACCTCACTAGGATGTTCCTACGTACTGTAGGACAGCCCAAAGGTAAGTGGGAGGCCAAGCTGTAGCTGTAGCCACAAAGGCTGGAATAGTGGTAACATGACAGGATCCTGAGCTCCATCAAGGGTGGAAATCTCCTTTGTATTACGACACTTCAGAAATACACAAGTAAGGTGGTCCTTGCCTCATACAGTCATGTATGGCTTCTTCCAGCTTAACAATGCTAATTCAGGGAATAGTTTTGGTGAAGCCAGTCAGGTGAATATGGTGAATTACTCAGTTAATAGTACTGGCAGTGATTGGAAATTAGAGAAGAGGAGATTTATATTGGATGTTAGGAACAAGTTCTGCACCATGAGGGTGGTGAAACACTGGGTGGTTGCCTGGGGAGGTCATTGAGGACCCATTCTTGGACATATTCAAGGTCAGGCTCAACAAGGCTCTGAGCAAGCTTATCTAGTGAAGGATGACCCTGATCAGTGCAGGGGGCTTGAATTATATGACCTTTGGAGGCCTCTTCCAACTCAAACCATTCTATGATCCTTATCACTGTGCCCTCTTGTCAATTTTTAGTAGCTAGCAGCAGCAGCTATCATTTTCAAAAGCAGATGTCAGATTCTTGTTGCTGTTAAAGTTCCTAAGTTATTTAGATGGAAATTCACATATCATGTACGCCTAAAAGTGCAATTAATAGTCTAGTCAGATTTATGGAGAGAAGTTCAGGAGATGCTTAAATTCTACTGAAAATCACATGGGAACTGGTGTTTAACCTAGTTTCTGTTAGACATCTACTGTGTCTTTAAACAGCTAAGAACTCTTCTAAACCTGAGTTTAAGCAGATTTGTAAAAGGATGAAGGAAAGGAGAATTAAGGGCTTGGAGAACTCACCTTGGCTCCTCGTAATTTATGTGGTGTGTTGTAAGCATCCCAAAACACAATAGGGTTAGCAAGTAGCCACATACAATATGAGCGCCGTTTGGCAATGTATATTGATGCTGTAAGGGTCAAGTGCAAACAGCTTTTCTGCACCACTGTCTATCAGTACAATTTTCACAGTATCACAGTATCACTAAGGTTGGAAGAGACCTCAGAGATCATCGAGTCCAACCTGTCACCACAGACCCCATGACTAGACCACGGCACCAAGTGCCACGTCCAATCCCCTCTTGAACACCTCCAGGGATGGTGACTCCACCACCTCCCGGGCAGCCCATTCCAATGGCGAATGTTCTTCTCAGTGAAGAACTTTCTCCTCACTTCGAGCCTAAACTTCCCCTGGTGCAGCTTGAGAAATTTTGCACATTTAACTTCCTACAGAGAATAATTTTCACCACTTTAAGTCAAGTAAGTCCGACTAAACTTTAAAACCAGGAAAGGATTTGACTGGGTTATTGTGTTACAATATAATACAATACAATACAATACAATACACCAGGTTGGAAGAGATCATTGCATCCAACCCATCAACCAATCCAACCCACCCAACAACTAAGCCATGCAGCCAAGCACCCCATCAAGTCTTCTCCTGAACACCTCCAATGAAGGTGACTCCACCACCTCCACGGGTAGCCGATTCCAATGGGCAATCACTCTCTCCGTGTAGAACTTCTTCCTAACATCCAGCCTAAACCTGCCCTGGCGCAGCCTGAGACTGTGTCTTCTTGTTCTGGTGCTGGCTGCTTGGGAGAAGAGGCCAACCTCTGCCTGGCTACAACCTCCCTTCAGGTAGTTGTAGAGAGCAATAGTAGCCAATAGTGGCCAAAACCTAAATGAAGTGTGGCTGTAATGGCAAGAACAACTAAGAAAAATAACTCAGTCCATCAAAATGATCATTTAGAAGAGGAGTGGAAGCTTGCATGACATAAGTAATTTCAAATTTCTCTGGCAAAGTGCTAGGCCAAGCACAGGGCTCATTACTGTACTGATTCAATATGGTAGTAAAATAAACTTTTCTTTCTCCTATACTAGAGAATCTGTGCTAAAAGTCTGCGCTGAGGCATGTTTCTTTCTACTGCTCTGTGAGAAGAAAGCATAAAAATCGAGAGAGACAGAGTGAACAGAGAAGGATGTTTTTTTCTGGTGGTTTAACTCTTTTCCACTCTCATCATGATTTTTTCACTCACAGTCCTGCCCTGCTTTCAACAAGAAGGAAATAAAGGATGAATGTGTCAGTGAGAATTTGTCTCATTCTCTAATTCCTTCCTTTCATCCTTGGATGACATTCAGATGCAGTGTTGTGGAAAAAAATAAAGGCCAACATCTTCCAGTTGCCACTTTTTCCTGCACTCCAGAGACAGCCTGGGTGACAAGTTGCAGATCTACTTCTGTATCTTTGTGCTGTTTTGCCGTTCTTTTTCTTCCAAGTGATTTACATTGTTTTTGATACTGTATAAATGATACCTATCAAGTTATTCAGAACATTCTATTAAATAGTAACAACCAGAATTTTGGATAAATAGCAGGAAAAAAGAACTGTGTTGGAAAAAAGAAAATGGCTCAGCTTGCCCTAGCAGACAAATATAAAGTCAGAAGAGCTGAATTATAGAACCACAGAAAAGGAGATGGAAAAGATGTCTAAGATCATTGAGTCCAACCATTGACCTGACACCACCATGGCCATCAAACCATGTCCTGCTCTGTTACAAACTTTATTTATAGCACTGGACAGATGATAGCCTCTCTCCATCTCTGCCCCCAGGCTCCAGGATAGGAATACTATGGACATTTTCCTTCTGGACTGCAGTGGGCTGGGCTAAAGGAGGTAACATGAGAAAAAAATGCACTCAAAATCACGAGGCGGTGGGTGACTACTGTAATGACAAAAAGCACAAATTAAATATCCACTCTAGGCTGGAACAGTCTTAGTTGTAAAGTCTATTAAGACACAGCTGAAAATATGACATGCACATTCTTCCCTTGGGCTAAGTGTAATGCTCTGTTATACAAACAATATGGCTAAGGTGGTTTGCTTGTATGTATAGCCATATGTAATTGAACAGCTTAATAAGTGAACAGCTCCCCTGTACCTAACAGCTCAAATTTTCCCAATATATAAATAAATGGTTTAAATTATTTTCTTTCTACCCTTCTGTACCAACTCTGAGCAATAATGAAAAACCTGGAGGTTGAATTCTTCTTCAAACACCACCTGGGACACTTCAGGCACTATTTTCAAAGAGAGTGGCGGACAGGCTGTGCCCAAACATGCTGAGAAAATGTACCTGGTTACATCACTTATGTGGCTTTTTCTGTCCTTTTTCCTTCCCAGCTCACAGCCTGGTCCCCTGTTCTGGAGGGAGGAATGCATGCTGTCCCCTTTGCCTAAAGAAAGGCTCAGGGGAGAACATCTTAACACAGTGAAGGAGGAGGAAAGGTATTCTCTCCTTAGCAATCAGACTTGGAAAGGAGGAGAAGCCAGGGCAGCTGCCTACAGCCTCTTGCCTGTAGATTTGATTTTGTGCAGAGTGAGCTCTGACTAGCAGGCTAAAGGAAAAACTCAGCAGCTGCACCCGGCTGGAGTTGTCATACGGCTCTGTGTAGATGAAGAGCCACTGAGTCACACAGAAAGAGAGGGAGAGAAGGATTTCAACTCCTTAGACAACCAAAGGTAGCAGCACCTACTCCAATGACTGTAAAAGTGTTTTTTCAATAATTTGTCTAATGCTCGGTAAAGAACCATTCCTCAGACTAGATATTAACAGGCATAATACTGAGGTTACAGAAACTCTGGTCGTCACACTGGAGCAAAAAATCCCACAGGATTGTTAGCTTTCCTTACTCCCACACACCCTTACTCATTGCTGGGTGAGAGTGGCTGCTCCAGGCAGAGCCGCCCCTTGGGCCTTAACAGAAAGTTCTGGAATTGCGAAGAGGTTCCCTACAGCCTCATTAGAGACTTGCTGCCCAGCCCTGAGGGACTTCATCTCACTGGAGCACCTAGGCTGCAGGATGTTCCTTTGAACTGCCCAAATTCAAACTTGTGAGGTTCCCCTCCCCATCATTGCTGGAAGACAGTGTGAGCTTCTTCCTTCTTCTGAGAGGAGACACAGGATAGGATGTGGTGGCCAGGTAGCAGTGATGAGTACAAGAGAAACGTTAGTAATTGAAGAAAGCAGCTGCATCCCTTTTTGGTCATGATTTGAAAGCAAAACAAAAAAGACAACCTTCTGATTTAAATTGTTTAAGAGAGAAGAAAAATAATAAGAAAAGCACACCATGTATACCAAAAAACTCTCTAAGATTTGCCTGAGCCTAAGTATGCTAAGGAGTGCAGAGTTCTCCAAATATGGACTCGATGCGAGTTGGAGGGGCATGAGCCAGGTCTCATGAGTAAACAAATTAAAAATACCAGAGGGAATGTTTTAATAGCTTCTTTTAATTCCCACTTCAAATATATACCTTGCTTAATTTGCTCAAGTGAAGCCATGTCAATTTGGTAGTTGTTACCAGTTTGTTTTGCTGAGTGTGCTGGGACCTGATCCTGGGCTGTATTACGGTGAGAGTACACCAGTGAAACTCCCTCAGTGCCAGGAGGATTCCAGCTAACCCACCAGCAGCAAGCTAAGGAATCAGAGCCCTTCTCTTCAACGGCCTGTTTTGCAAATAATCTTTTTAAGCACTGAAAAATCACTGCATCTCCGACTACTGCTAAAGCAGGAGATTTAAAGCTTTGCTGAGACTGTGCAAATCTCATCTGCTGAACCTTTCCTGAAAAGCATATTAATCTGCCAGCCAGAGGAGTTTGGGAAAAACATGCTGACAAGATACTGAGCTGAGACATGAGAAGCCCGCAGTCAGCTCCTGGCCTGGCTCTATTGCAGGACTGCAGCAATTTTAGACCTCCATAGTGCCTCAGTTTCTGCACTTGGACACTAGAGGTGGTGAAGCTGTGCAGAGTGATGAGAGATCTACTAATCATA
The DNA here is from genome assembly GCA_033816785.1 of Picus viridis. Lineage (NCBI taxonomy): Eukaryota > Metazoa > Chordata > Aves > Piciformes > Picidae > Picus > Picus viridis. The sequence goes on from CM066568.1 coordinate 9,174,175, forward strand.
GAATCATAGAATTGTCAGGGTTGGAAGGGACCTCAAGGATCATCTACTTCCAACCTCCCTGCCATGGGCAGGGACACCTCACACTACATCAGGTTGCTCAGAGCCCCCATCCAGCCTGGCCTTAAAAACCTCCAGGGATGAGGCTTCCACCACTTCCCTGTGCAACCTGTTCCAGTGTCTCACCAGCCTCATGGTGAAGAACTTCTTCCTAATATCTAACCCTAGTCCTATCACTACCTGACATCCTAAAAAGTCCCTCACCAGCTCTCTTGTAGCCCCCTTCAGATACTGGAAGGCCACAATAAGGTCTCCTTGGAGCCTTCTCTTCTCCAGACTGAAAAGCCCCAGTTCTCTCAGTCTGTCTCCATAAGAGAGGTGCTCCAGTCCTCCCATCATCCTTGTAGCAGATGTTACCAACGGTGGTGGAACCTTAGGAATTGCTGCCTTCTAGAAACATCGCTGCTGTTGGATCAGCAGATGGCTGCATACAAGACACTGAACTTTGCAATTCCTCAGTGTAACTGCATGTCAATTGGACAAAATGCATTTCACCCACTGTGCAGAGGACTGCAAGGCTCCTTGGAAGCACGATTTATTAAACACTATCGTTTGTAGTAGCATAAAGCATTAAACTGGTGTCCAGGTGCAGCTCATTCAAATTACTGCCCTTTTTCCCTAAGTAATTTTAGAGACTGAAAAACTGTTGCTTGTGAACAGTAACACCACTTAGGATTTTTAAACATAATACCTATTTTTTTTATCCTCAAACTGGTTGAACTACCTTTTATTTTCACTTAAATGACTCCAGACAGCAGTTATTTCTATTTGGCTCTATGCCTACTGTCCAGTTGTACAGGGCAACTTTTGGTTAGTAAACTCAGCGCCATTTCTTTGGGGTTTCTGAAGAATGATATATAGAAAAGAAGAAAATTGGCCTGGTGCCATGAATGACTGCTCAAAACTCATAAATAATATCCTCTGCTGGACCTATAATTTAAGGAAGGAGATTGGCTGTAACAATATGAATTATATTTTTGTCTCCATCCTTTGCTTCTCAGACACATTTTTACCAGGTGGACAGGCAGGTTTTTAATGTGAGTGGGACTCTGGCTGAGATCTGGGTTTTAGCTCCAGAGCTGGATGAATGTGATCAATATATCCCTTTCCTGCACTGATTTGTCGGCTGGCAAATCACCAAGCAATTCCCAGCTAAGAAAATGTCTCTGTAAAATGATATATAGGGTGAAATGGAGAGCAGTTCCTTCCCCAATATAGCTGCAGATGATGTAGTCAATGATAGTCATTTTAGGTGGAGAATAAAATTCAGCCATCTAGAAGTCATGCTTATATGTTCTGAAAAAACCCTGTTACACTGGAAAGATTTTATCTGCATGGCCAACCAAACCTATTTTAGATGTAGAGTAAACCTCAGTCTCACAGGAGGCAGAGTTTAACCTTTTTATATTGTCTCCTGAAAGAGCTCTTTCTTTGAAAACATTTTACTTGTGTAGTCATAGTCAAGGAGTTTCTATGTTGTAAAGACAATGGAAGAAACAGTGCACTAAGTAGGGGGTACCTTAGCTCATTTCACAAATGGAATTTAGGTTCAGCGTTAGACCTTCCAACTTGTGCATGCCCTAATCTCGCAGGCATTCAGTACCTTGATTGGCTATAGTGGGAAGAGCAAGGTGCGTGTCAATGAGATTTATGAGTAGAATAGAATAGAATAGAATAGAATAGAATAGAATAGAATAGAATAGAATAGAATAGAATAGAATAGATGTGATGGTTTGGGGTGGGTACCCTTATGCTGCATGGCACACTTCCTGTGTCCAGAAGTCCAGCCCAGTGGGTGGACACAGGAAAACCGTGTATCTCCTACCACACCCCCTGCACCGCTATAAGATCTTGCGTGGGGTCCGCCTCTTTCTCTTTCTTCCCTCGCCAGCACCCGGTAACTGGGGGAGACGTCTCCCGGCCTTGAGCCTGGCTAGGCCCAAGGCCAGGGGGATGGGCGGTCTCAGGCCTGGCCAGCTGAGACTAGCCTAGCAGTTGGGGGGGGGGGGAAGAACAAGCCCTGGGGGTCTTGGGCCCACCCTCAGGTGGGAATGGGGTTCATCCGGGTGTGTTTTGGGGTTTCTTCTGTCACTGTTTCTGGTTTCTTTTGTGCACCTTCACTTTTTTCTATTTAAACTTTTCCATCACTTCTGCAATCCGTTTGTTGGAGTCGTCATTTTGCCCGTGGTGGGGAGGGGGCTGCCTCAACCCACTACAATAGAATAGAATAGAATAGAATAGAATAGAATAGAATAGAATAGAATAGAATAGAATAGAATAGAATAGAATAGAATAGAATAGAATAGGTTGGAAGAGACCTTCGAGATCATTGTGTCCAACCTACCATCCAACACCACCTAATCAACTAAACCATGGCACCAAGCACCCCATCAAGTCTCCTCCTGAACACCTCCAGTGACGGCGACTCCACCACCTCCTCGGGCAGCCCATTCCAATGGGCAATCACTCTCTCTGTGTAAAACTTCCTCCTAACCTCCAGCCTAAACCTCCCCTGGCACAGCTTGAGACTGTGTCCTCTTGTTCTGGTACTGGCTGCCTGGGAGAAGAGACCAACCTCCGTCTGTCTACAACCTCCCTTCAGGTAGTTGTAGAGAGCAATAAGGTCACCCCTGAGCCTCCTCTTCTCTAGGCTAAGCAACCCCAGCTCCCTCAGTCTCTCCTCATAGGGCTTCAGCATATCTATTTCAGTCAGTAGAAAGTGTGGACCTTCAACTTCTGCCATCTATGTTCATGATTTCAGGTTTGGGGGAAAAGGTATTAGTGTATATACCAGTAGTAAATCGGGATTTTTGAGGGTCTCAGTTGTGGCTCTCAGATTGTAGCTGGGCATCTAGGCTCCCAGTTGGTCTAAATGCCTTATCTTCAACCTTCTCCTGGCTGATGTCCTTTGAGAAAGAATCACAAGTTTGCTCTGGGTACAGAACAAATAAGTAGATCTGATTTTCTGGGAATTTTGTTCAACTCAGGGCTACCAAACAAGAATAAAAATAGGAATAAGGTGGGCAAAGTCAGGCAGATAACATTTTTTGTCTTTGGGTGAGCTGAAAAGCCAATCCTTTCCTTGCTATTTCACTGTCACGTGGTTGTGGCTTTGCACATTTCTTTATTACAGACCGAATAATCCAGCAAGAACTACTGGATCTGGAGAGGAGGCTGGAAAATAGGTGAGGGAATGCTTTGACCTTGAACCAGGAAAAGGAAGAGTACTCAGGTTATTTCTGGCAGGAGTGGCAAGATCTCAACAGTCTGAAACTAGTTTTGCAGGCATCACAATTTCCGTTTTCTCTCTGTATTTTCTTTCCCCCGTGTCTGGACAAATGGTCTTCACCCCTCAGTTTGAAGACAAACCCAGTGGAAGCAGTGTGCCTTTCACTGATGTCAGAAGCTGGTGCACAAACACAAAAGAAAGCTAGGATGGAGGAGTCATAAGGACATGGGTCATGAATTTCTTTCAATCCTCTTTTCAGTTACTTCCTGCCTCTTAACAGGAAAATAGCTGCTACAGAGTAAGTCCAGGAACATCCATAGACACAGAGAAATCTTGGAATGCAAAAGGGGTAGCTGCTGATTTAAAGAATTTATGTATGATTTCTTGTATATTTGCTTATAAAACATCATAAAGGAAAAATCTGTATCAGCTTACTGATTCAGCTCAACACAATTAGTTCAACTACCTAGATTTGGATGGTATCCCAGTAAATTCTGTACCACGTTCTTTTTTCCAGACCCACTCCACTGGTGTTGACAGGGTAAGAACTGGCTCTTTGCTGTCTGTACCATGAGAAATTCTTCACAGAGCTGAGGATTAAATGTGGCTGCTTCAAACAGATTGTCTTTTCTTGAAAGTGATGTTAGTTAAACAAAGCCATAGTTTCCTATCACAATATTTATGCTTGCTACTAGCTCTTCTGTCTCCAAGTTACTTGCTAGTGCAAGGTGGTGATTGGAAAGGAGGAAAGTCTGCGTGTTGGGCCTTTTTTTTGTATTTATGGAACACTGGAAGAAAGATTAAGTAGCATTAATTCATCTTACAATGTTTTCACAGCAGAAAAAATAAAGAAAGTTGGCAAAAAGTACATTATACAAGCTCAGTCAGCCAGCTCCCAGGCTTGTACTGCTGTTTGCCCTGGGACAATTACATTTTACATGATCAACACACCCAATAATTAAATAATTAATTAGTTTCTTTTGGAAACTCTATAAAATGTCATGGGCCAGAGAATGTTTATCTTGCCTCTGTGATTCCTGCTGAAGAAACATCTGGTTCTTTTTTCTTCAATCAACATGAAGCCTGAAGAGGCCCAAATTCAAAAGCAATTATATTTTATGTCATTTATGTGCATTACAGGATGACAAATTAAACTTGTTGGATCCCACCCTCCCTATCCAATTTGTTGATCATATTTTCAGGCAGCTGTGAAAGAGCTGTTGCAGCTTGATAGAAGTTGTTGATATATCAACTCCTATAACTTCATCACTAGAGTTTTCAATAAGGAGGTGCTTATTCTAGCATAAAAACTGCTGTTGGACTGTGCTTGCCTTCTACAGGGATTATTGTCAGGGAAAATCCCAGAAAATGCCTCTTTGTGTATACCTTATAGCAGGACCTTCGAGTGCTTTCAGCCTTCATCTGATTTTGAAGAGAAGCACACTTGTTTCCTTTGAAAACAACTTTTACTTTGAAAATGATAGAAGGTTTCAATGAAGAAAGACCACAGGTGCACATTCTGGATAGTATAATTCCCTGCTTCTCACAGAAGACCTATTTTGATACTGAATATATGCTGTTTCAGGAACTGTGTTACAGAGCAGTAGTACCTCTAATGTTTGCTCATAATCAATTAGGTGGGTGTATATGAGCACATTTCCCTCCATATGCTGCTATCCTAGCAGAGCTCAAAAGCTAAGCTGCTGAAACCAAGATAAGTAGCGCAGTTGATAAGAGTGAAGGATGGATGCCATTGAGAGGGATCTGGGCAGACTGGAGAGGCAGGCTGTGGACAACGCCATGAGGTTCAATAAGCCAAAGTGCAAGGTTCTGAACCTAGGTTGAGGAAACCCTGAGTATCAACACAGGCTGGGAGATGGTGAAATTGAGAGCAGCTCTGCAGAAAAAGACTTGAGGATACCGCTGCATGAGAAGCTGGACATGAGTCAACAGGGTGCACTTGCAGGCCACAAGACCAATGCCATCCTGACATGCATCAAAAGAAGCATTGCCAGCAGGTCAAGAGAGGTGATTCTACCACTCTGCTCTGCTGAGACCTTGCCTGGAGTACTGTGTCCAGCTCTGAGACACTGAACACAAGAGAGACATGAACCTGCTGGAGCAGGTGCAGAGGAGTTCCACCAAGATGATCAGATGGCTGGAGCACCTTTCCTGTGAAGACAGGATGAAAGAATTGGGACTGTTCAGCCTGGAGAAGAGAAAGCTCCAGGGAGACCTTAGAGCTACACTTCAATATCTGAAGGGGACCTCCAGGAAGGCTGGGGAAGGACTGTTTTAGAAGGACTTGTAGTGATAGGGCGAGGGGCAGTGGTTTGAAACTGGGGCAGAGTAAATTTAGGTTGGACATCAGGAAGAAGCTCTTTACAATGAAAGCAGTGAAATACTGGAATGGGCTGCCCAGGGATGTCTCCATCCCTGGAGACATTCAAGACCGACTCAATGCAGCGCTCGGCAGCCTGATGTAGTTGGAGGTGTCCCTGCTGAGTGCCGGGGCTTTAGACAAGATGACTTTTGACGGTCCCTTCAAACCTGATGCAGTCTGTGAGGAGCCCCTGTGGCACCCCTTATGTCCCAGTGACAGGTGTTGGTGATTTAGTAAAACATATTTCTTGTGAGCTTTGTTGAATCAAAATCCCTTGGACTGTGCTAGAAAGCTTAAACAGCACGATGACAATACTCTCGGTGACATCTGAGGTGAGTGGATTATATGTCAGGCTGCAAGAAGTACTGCCTTTGAGAGGAACAGAAACCCAAATGCACTTACATCTTCTGCTAGAGTTGCCACGTATTCAAAAAAGATAAGCTTCCTTTCCTCCACTTTAGGCAGTTGATCTCAAAACTCTTAACACCAAAAAACCTGAAAAAAAATATAACTAATGTTGGGCAAGCTGTTGGGATTACTCCATCACTACTCTAAACTCCCAACTCATCAGAAATTAACTTTAAAATTTGAACTGCCTTTAACAATGTGCTGGGCTGTGAAACAAAGCAGCTGGATCTTGCCACCTTGTAAAAGGGATGTCACAGCTGCTCTGCTCTGGTAAGAATTGGAAAAACCACCTTATGAGTCACTTTATGAGTCAGTTCCAGCATGGGTAATTACATATGCCAGTATAATACTTGTTTGCACTTTCTGCTGGGTCTGTATTTCCCTTATAAGAACTTCTACTGTTTTACAATAGGGGGGATGAAGTTTTGCAGAAGGCATGGAAATGGGTAGTTGCATTCAGAGAAATGTGTAAGTCAGTTTCTTAGCTTTGGCAAGTATTTTAGGTTTTTCTGTCTACCTTTCTTCTCTATGTATGTATCCAGATCACTTATGTTTACTGAGAAATCCCCAGGATTTTGCTAAGTTAACCCTCCCCGATGTAAACTGGATGCAGAAAGCTGTTCTGTATCTAGGCCTTGCTTAGGAAAAAGTGCATGGCTTGCTTGTTCCAGCCCTCTGCTCTTCATCATATGCTCCAAAGATGCCACTGCTACTGCCTCTTCCTCCTCCCTCAGATGCTCATCGCCTCCTTTCCACTCTTGCCAGATCTGTGGTCTGCTGTGACAGCTCCAGGGCTGAGCCAGACCCAATGACCCACACAGACCCTGGCAACACCCTGAGGAGCTGCTTGGGCGAGCCAGCACTATGGTTCCCCTCTGGGTACTGTGGGCGAGACGCAAGCTCATCCCAGCAGCAGGGTTCTGCCCTGTGCTCCCCCTCTGGTGTGCTCACACTTCCCTGTGCCTCACCTCTTGGAAACTGCTTTGCTAGTGAATAACTAGACGTGGGACTTGCCCAAGGATCTTAGCCATCTCCACCTACTTGCAGCTGCATGACTATACATCAGCTCACAGCACCATATAGCCAGACCACAGTGCTCCTTGTTTCCAGCTTCTAAACTGTATTAAAAGTCAGCTAAAAATACCTTAAATATTTTCCTAATGTTCCTTTTCCATATAAACAACTGCTGTGGGAGGAAGTGACTTGTACATTTTCGTCTGGCAGGGGTGGCTCACACTAAGAAAACACTTCAAAACGCCTATACAAGACCATGCTATCTGGTGAACAAACCAATTACCAAATTTGTGTTAAAAAAAGAAAAAGGGAGGAAAAAAAGCCTTATGTAGCTGCTGAAGTTAAGAAAGCTTCTTGAACTACTTAAGTAACTTTTAAGTCATCCTATAACCGGAAAATTGCTGAACTGTTGTTTTCATAAATATTCCCTCACAGGCACACAGAAATGTTGACAAGTGGGAACTTCTGCTTAAAGCCAAAACTTTGGCAAAAGTTTTCTTCTGGAAGCCACATGGAACGTGCAAAACATTTACTGGTCCAGTCTACCGCTCCTGACATATTTCTAATGTCACAAAAGTGTCATAGGTACAGTGTCAGGCAGTCATCAGGGGAGGTAAATATCCTACAGCTGCCATTTTCAGCTACAGTATCTGCCCTGGTACCTTTGCCCAGCAATGTTGGTACTCCACATCTTGTGGTTAAGCTCCATTCCCAATAGGTGTTGCTTTTCAAGCACAGCAAATCGTATTTCTTCTTGACAAGAAGCAAGAGAGAACTGTCTGCCAAGGCTGGCATATAGACCCTCAGGTGCTGACTGGTGCAGTAATACCTCAATCAGTGTCGTGCCACTGCCCTAGCATAATGCTAACAGAGCCAGATATGCCTTGGTTTGGAAGAGACACAAGATTAAGAGCACATCATTCCATCACTCTCCTCCCAACAATGGTCATTATCAATCCTGTGGTATCTTTCCACAAGAAAAGGGCTGTTAGCTTAACCTGTCCTCGCCAAAATTCCACTTCAGGTCATTTCTTTTGCCTTCCCACACTTGTTGCCTCTGTAATTTAAATCTTCTGTTCTTTCTCCTAAACTGTGTAATGTTACTTTTCTCCAGCCTAATTAAATGGTGACTCCACTGCAATGGATAATTAAGAAATCTGTTTTCAGAACTAGGAACAGAGTGGTTTCGTCTTCCTTGTGTGTTCAGAACACTTTGGGAGAGTAAAGCAATACAGAAATTTGCCTGATTGTATGAAGCAATTTTTTCCCCTGATTTGTCACTTTGCTGTGCAATTTTCAGAAGTTATGATGGACTTTCAATATTGTAATTTCAGGAGTGGTGTATGCAGAGGTAAGAGCTTAAGCAGCAATTATCTCTTGAGGGATTCAGCATCCACTGCTCTTACATGACAGAAAGGACTGATGGAATCTCATCACCTTTCAAAATCAGTCAAGTTGGTCCTCCAAGAGCACAAATAATTTCCAAAATATTTTCCTTTAAACACAATTTTCCCAGTAAGTTCTTGTAAGCAAAGCATGAGTGAAGCAGTCCTTTGTAGAGAGAAGTTGCAGCAACAGCAATAAAGGAAACTAATTCAGGCAGCTCATTAAGCTAGCAGTCCTAGCACCTTTGAAATATTTTTTATCTCACCCTTGTGCAGCCAGTCCAAGGCAAGAAAAAGACTACAAAATCACCATTTAAGCAAATGCTTTAAATAACACAAGACTCTGTTTTACAATCAGTAAATTTCCTGTAACCACCCTGTATCAGCCAGAATTGTTGCTGATGGTAATTAATAATAGAGGGAATCCACCAGATTCCTCAGTGAAATCAATGGCCACCTGCCTATCAATTTTTAATGAGCTGGTGTATCTATTCAAAGTGAATTCAGAGGAGAGGGTTTGTTTCTGTGCTTGGGGTGCCTATTCAAAGTGAATTCGGAGAAGGAGAGGGCTTGTTTGTTTCTCTGTTGTTTTTTTTTCCACTTAGGACCTTGGTTTTACAGGGTAGTAGAGACTACTCATTTATGTGCTATACTTAGCTCTCCAGGTAGGGTCATTATTCTGGAAGAAAGTCAGGCCTATTTCAGCATAGCATGCTTCCAGAACAGCTTGGCCAAGCAACTTCTCCATATTCATTGGTAGTACTTCGTAGTGACTGAAAATCTCACTTGTTTGGTGGGTTTGGGAGTCCAAGGGACACAAGCACCTCCCTTGTATCTGGTCTCACTAAATACTTAAGTGCAGCTCAGCTGGCAATAAGCAGGCACTGTGGTAGAAGCAATATACTGAACTATTTCTAGCATCTCAGAAGGTATTCCTAGACTAAATCTGTGAGCTGCAGTGGCAATTTATGTGGGGAAATCTTGTTCTACTGATCAATGTATTTATTCTAACACTGATGAAAAATAAGAGTTCAGAAATGTCTATTGTCCTGTTCTGCAAACAAATAACTCAGAGCTGTGGTTAAGGCTCTAGACAGACAGTTCCTCCCTGCTTCAGATGTGTTTTAAAACCATATCTCAGGCATCCTCCAACACATCAAGCCCCTAAGCTACTGCTGGCTGACTAGTTATTCACACCTCCCATGGCATTTAAGATCAGTGTAACTGATCTGAAACCACTTCTTCAAGCTCTATAAACTGAATTTTGCCTACTGCAAAGTGCTCATAGAAACAAATGAGGGTAGTAATACCAACAGAGGGAAAAAGTAAGCAGGTGAATGATCCAGTTTGTTAAAGCACGTAGTTGTTGGCAAATTAACATCAACCCATGGTGTAACGGCAGATTTTCAATAGGATTTAGCTGCTTAAACCTTGCCTCATTACCTCTGTGAGCGATGAAGTCTCTATCCACAAAAAATCTCTTGTTGGCTACTAGTCCTTATGCAGTTTAAAGGCACACAGAGTACCTACATTTTCCCCAGCAAATCTGCTAGGTATTTGAAAGTCTGCCCAGGACTTCAAGTTTTCACAGCAGCAAGTGTCCAGGCCCCTTATGGGGTTGAGGGCTGAAGGACACCTCCCTGTCCTGCCCATCAAGATTTGAATTCAGATAGCATTTTAGAGCACTTGTCTTGCATTAAGCCTTCTCACACAACCCCCAAAAAAGGTCCATAAGAAAATCCAATCTCACTTTTCCCTAAACAGCCCATGACTGCGCAGTTTGGGTTATCCACCAAACCTTTAGGAGGTTCAAACTCATTTCTACAGTTTGTTTGGGAAGATTTGAATCCCCATCTCCCACTGTGAATTCTCTAACCATGGGACCATATTGTATACACAAGAAGGGCTGCTGCAAGTCTCTTTTGAACTGGTTCCAGTGTGCTCAGACTAATGAAGTATTCATTGGGCCAGAGAGAATACAAATAAGAGAATAAGCCTGACTCCACTGCCTTGTGCTTAGAGCTTTCCCTAAGGAAGAAGACCTAAATTTTGTCCCAGCTCTAATGGCTACTTAATGTTATGTCATTAGATTATACCATATTATATCACTATGTATTACATATACACAAGTGTACATAAAGCAAATGTAAAACAGTCATTAAATTGGAGGCTGGGACTCAGATTTCTTCCTCTAGCCTGCTCTGCAGGGGGTGCCATAATTACTAGACTATGAAGTCATACTTATTCTCTCACTCTTGCTTTCTCTGGCCAATGAACATTTAATTATCCCAGCCCAAGCAAAACATTTCTGACAGGCTCTGCAGTCTGCTGTAACCTGGTGGTGGGTTGAATGCCTCTGGGTTCAAAGAGGGGTGGTGTTTTCACCCACATGTCTCCTTCTTAGCAGTACCTGTTAGATAGCCTTGCTCCATGAGCTGATATTTGCTGTTCCCATCCTCAAACACCTAACTCTCCTCCCTTAGAATATGGGCAGTACCACATGGGCTAGCTAGGAACCTAATGCAGAACTGTAGATGTCATCCCATTGAATAAGCATTGGACGCTGTGCTGCATGACCTCTTTTCTGCATCCATCTCAAAGTTACCTGCTAAAAGCTGGCTATTACGCCAAGTGGAGTCCTAAATTCTGGACCATACTTTCTTCCTTTTCTTTGATTTCTCAAGTTAGTCAGATCTGTGTCTAGCTAATAAGCAGATGGGTGAGTTCAGAGGAAAATTGAAGTGATAACGTTGCTAGGAGTTTCAAAATTATTTCATAGTGGCTGCAATGTTTTAGGGAGGGGTATCTGTAATCATGCAGCTTATGAATCATGGGTGATATTATGAGGGTGTCAGTCTGAAAACTATGCAGTCTTTGACCTAGTATGGAGATACATACATGGGTAAGTCGGAAAAAAATGAATGTCATTGGGGAGAGCCCTTTGGACACTGGAAAAGTTGTTATATATTTTTGATAGTTAACTAAGAGCAGAACAAAGATATCAAATAGTAGTGTGGCTTTAAAATAAAAGCCTTGCAGGAAAAAGGTCATACAAGATGGACATAAAAGTTGACAGAATAAAAACAAACCTTCAACTCAAGCATGGAAAACTGAAAACAAGGTCCTTCTATCAGCAATTACCGCTGCCACAGAAAATGAAGGCACCTCAGCAGTGCTAGCTTCAGCTTAAATAATACTCTGACATGTTGCAGGAGCAGAGGTAGTGAAACATAAGCATGGTTGTATTTCTTGCATTACCAAAGCCAGGGTAAGTGCTGCATGTGACTTCTGTAAAATCTGCAGGCTATGTTTCCTTGTACCCACTTTGTTTTGGTTAAGGGAGCCTACATCAGAAGGTTCAGGCCTTCTGGATGCTCTGGGATATTTAGCATGTAAGTGATTGTGATGGCACCACAGCAGGCACCTGGGCCAGGTGGTGTGGAAGCCAGATTGCCATTCCCAGAAGGAAAGCAGTAGAGGATGCTCCTGCTAGAGCATCTACATTAGAGAACAAACCAAAAAAGCAGGGACTGAATATTGGTCGCTCTGTCCAGCAGGTCACTTCAAACAAGCAGTGCAAGTTGCTTTAATAAACTGTAAAAATGAAATCTTGAACAAACTGTGGCTAAGGCACCGGCCACTTGTGTTTGCCTAAGCTTTGATAGCACACACTTTGCTATTTCACTTCTAATGAAGTGAGAGCTATGCATCAACCCTGCTACGAATACTATCTAACAAAGAAGTGTCTGTGTTTTATTGGGGGGCAAGACATACACCTTCTTACACCCTTCATGGTTAATGGTAACACCACCACCTAATGCCAATAAAGATCATAGATGGGCCGGCAGATAGAGATGTAGAGATACATTTTGTAATCGAACGTGATTACAGAGAACTGCAACATTAACAACTCCACTGCAAAAAGATCTCCATCCATCGCTTAACATGGACTACTGCACCTTGCTTATTTTTAAAAGTGTAAAAAAATCTTAAAATACCAAACTCTCTCTGTGTTTAAAGGAGAATGCTCTTCTTTCACTTCAGCAAATGTTGATCTCTAGAACATTTTTCACTGCACATCAACTGAGTTAGACTTCGTGACGCTGCCCCTAGCACCTGTAAATCAAGGGAAAGATGTGCAGAGCTGTGCCGCCCTGACACCTCATCTCTTCCCTGACCATCACATTTTCACCTGCTCATTGTGTGAACACTGGTGGCATGCTGGCAGCACAGCTGGTTGCAAGGTCGGTGCTAATCTGAGCCGGGCACAGATCCTGTGTCCTTTCAGCGCTGGTTTGTCTCTTGATTCCGGGTCACTTCATAGGTCCTGATCCTGCACTCAGTCCACCCTGCAAGGATTTGATTTCTGGACTAAGCCTGGGTTATCCTCAGATCTACATCACTTTATACAGCTTATTTGTAAATGATTGTGAAGCAAATATATTATAAAACAAAATTTAACAAGAACTCTCCTCTCCTTTGGAAATCCCTTTAAAATAGCAGATTAACAACTTACTCATCTAAAAAACTATTTATAAACTGAAAACCAGGGAATGCAGCGTCCAAATAAAACAGCTCCATTTAACTGGGAAAGAGTCAGCTGTCTGATCTAACTTGAACTCACCATAGTCTGGAGCCTTTCTTCCTTGTGAATGAGCCCTGGAAGAATCCTGAGAAAAGCCTTATAGACACCTTCCCTCCTTACCCCTCAGGCACACATATATACACACATACCATTCACTTTGGGGTTTAAAAATGCAAATTTCATGCTGATTCAGGCTACAGGGCTCATAACCTCAAAACCGTATGAAATGCGAGTTTGACACTCTGCCCTTTATCCAGCCAATGGATTAATTTTTACTACAGCATAAACTTACCAGAGCTTTGGCCAAAATTATTTCCTGCATATTTTTAAAAAATATTTGCTGTGTTTATTGCATGAGGATGTATTACAGGCTCATAAACCCTGCTCTCAAGAGCCTTCCCTTAGTTTTCCTTCACATTGCTCATCTTTAAGGTAGATACAGTGCAACATTCTGCAATCCCTACTCCTACACTCTGGCCAGGCATTGTGAGAGCTGTTTGTAAGGGCTAACAACTTATCCACTCCCTGTATATATGAAGAGTCTTTAATTCCATCATGCAGAAAGGAAAAAAAAAAAGTCTTCTCTCAAGTAGAGTATGTCTCTAATGCAGAGATACCTGTCAACCAGACTTTCAATCAAGAACAAAGCTCATTTATCATAAGTTCTACCAACAACAGCATCAAGCATATACCGTGCTTCCTGTCAGAGTGACCTTTATCTTCAGGTAAGAGAGCAACAAAACAGAAAAGAACAAATAAGAAGATCCTAAAGGAGACCACAGCATGTTCTGCCTCTGCCACACATTGCAGCAGAAGTAAGAATAAAAAGCCTTAAAGGAAGATATCACAAAGGGAGATGACAGAGCAAGAGCAAACAAAGCTGAAGAAAATTGAGACGTTTAAATTACCACATCCTCTGAAACACCAATTTCTCCCCTTCAATAGCAGTTTTGGGACTTTCAGGAAGTTTTATGCCATTGTTTGTCATAAGCATCAACCTGGCCAGGGCTCAACATGAATTAGAGGATTTGCTGTTTGGGCAATTGTTACTATTGTTTAGGAAAACCAACAGGGAACGGAGGGAACCAGGTCCTGAGTCTATGCCATCACTGAAGCAGAAGACCAGCGTTGAGGAACAGGAAGTAAAGGAAAAGACAGACACAACAAGTCACAAATGTATTATAAAAATCCCAAACAGACAGGCAACAAAAGGAGAAAAAGATTGGAGAAAAAGACCTACACAGAAATTAGTACCTAAGTCAGATTTTCCCCTTTTTAAAACCTTTTTTTTGGGTGTAGGTGTGGGGTGTTTTTTTTTCCTTTCTAGGAGAAAGTGTTCTACGTTCAACCTGACATTCAGAGTACTGTTTTAATATTGCTCTTTAAAACAGGGAGGTTTACTTCAATAACAACAACAAAAAAATAAACTATGCAATTTGCTCAATTAGGAGACAATCTATTACTCCCTTTTGTACAAAAGGCAGGAAGCTGAAACGACAATAAAAGAGAGCCTGGCAAGGCATCCCCTGTTGTGGTTAATGCTTTTTTGTTTGTTTGTTTGCCAGTATTACACAAGCTTTTGTGTACAGTAATACACCTGAGTACCTGATGTACAGAAACTCTGCTTGCCAAGGCTACCTAATCCTACCTACACCTAGCTGCCCATTTTAAACATTAGAGTTCAAGATCCAGGATTCCCTCAAGGAAGCTCTCTCCATCCTGATTTTGAAAGAAGGTCTGCTGAAGACGTCACCAAATCCTCTTCTCATGCCTTTGCAATGTCATTAGGATTTACTCTGTTTGCAGCAGAGTACTGCATATACTACCTGAAGCAATTAACACAACTGGGAGTGAGTGAGCATGAAAACCAATGTCTACAAGTACCCAGATTTCCAGAAGTACCAGCATCTTGTAATTATTTATCTCCATCACTTCTGGGGTGGGGGGAAGCTACAATTTTAGGTATCAGATTATCAATTTAGGACACTAAATTCTGGGTCTTGAGAGGCTACATATTGCCTTCATTTATCACACTGAAGCCCCTTGTACCCAATGGACATCTACCCAAACTGCATATGTTTGGGTGTGTTTGCACATACAACGTGTTTGCATGTACAATTGGGGCATTTAAAATTTCCCTCTGTTTTGCACTTACAGCACCAGACACAGCCAGCATAAACGTTTAGTCAGAACAGGTTCCTATAGAAAACTTGAAAGCAATACCTTGAGATTCAGCTGTAGGAAAAAAACAACCCCAAAAACATATATGGTGATAGCCTTCACTTTTCACACCTACTCAGTGTCAACACCTGTTTAGCTGTAGAATTTTGGAAAAGCAATGATTGCAATATTGCTGCAAATGTATTTTATTTCTACATAAATGATTTCTTTTAACTTCATTTTGTATTATTCAATATAAGCTATTTCTCTTGTATGTCTATAATACATTATGGATAGGAAAAAGATGTCTGATGAACATGTACTAGGGAGCTCTAGAGAGGCAGATAATTTCCTTCACTTAATAATAGTTTTCTTTCCTCTTGGCTGCAGACTTTCATAACTAGCACCATGCCAAACATTCAAAGATTGGATTATGGCCTGTCGTAGTTGATTATTTTTGTCAGCATGCTGACCCAGGGTGCCCTTTTCTTGTGTTGTTCCTTCTGTTTCCATTTTTCATGTCATCCAGCTTTTCATCTTGTCAATCAGCTTTTGACTTCCTGATTAAAGTGTCTGTCACAGGAGCAGCCTGGTCTCCAGTCAGTTGTTTAATTTGTTCCTCATGGCATCCAATTGAGTTATTCATCTGGCCCAGCTGTTCCCAAGTGCTTCCAGCATCACTTTTTCATGTGTTTGGGTTTAACCTCTATATCTATGTACAACAGTGTGAATTGTTCCATTCATTCTGTTGACTGTGGATTGCTTTGCCTCTGTCTAATGCCTTGACATTGCTATGACGGCTGCTACTGTATTCTGTGGTTTAACCAGCTGAGGGAAAAGCAGTATTTCATCCTGGCGTTATGGTAACAAGTACAACTAAACAGACTAGTTCTCAAGTATTATAGCAGGCCCAGTTTTTAACAATTAGGAACGTGTAATGGAAAACTCCGCTCGGAGAGATTTGAATCCACCCAAAAAATAACGTTGATGACGCTTGGCAGGAAAAGAGAAACGTTACTTTGCCAGGAATTTTTATCATTCACTTGAAATCAGTTTGCTTCATTATCATGAGGGATGTTTGCTCGGTGCCAAGTCTAGGCCTGGTATAACCCAGCCATAACTCCCAGTGACTTATGTGGGAGTTGCACAAGCTCACAGCAGGGCTAAATTTGGTGATCTGATTGAAGCCGTACAAGCATCCAGTTGGAACAATGGAATTTAAATCAATTCGGTGTCATCGCGGTAAAATGCTCAAGACTTCTTGTGTAGCTTTAATCACTGCTTTTCAAGGAGAATTAGGGAGAGGGAGTAGCATTAAATTCTGACTCCACTCCATGGTTTTTTTCCCCTTCTAGATTAACAACAGACATGCCTCAGTTTCCTTGCTGAGTATAACAATACACACATCATACTGGGATGCAGGAATGATTGTTTATTAAATAAGCTGAAACTGGGAAATGATGAGTGGTGTTACTTATGATTAGTGGAAGCTACTCTGAGTAGAATGCTGGAATGGCTTTAAACTGTGCATCATGGGGGAGAAAAGAATTTTCTGATAACCAAGTTTTGGTTTTGACAGAAGTCGAGCAAAGTCCATGCTGTTAGGCACATGCTGATTGTTTTAGGATTTGGGAAGATGGGGGTGGGGTTTCTCTCCCCTTTGTTCTATGGTTTCCTTTCTGTCTTCTGCATCACAAAGTATTGTCATTTGCTAATGGTAGGATGACTTAATGACCTTTCTCACATAAAAATTCCCTGCTTCAGTGTAAAAGCAGATTGCATTTATATGAGCTTTATCTGATAAAGATACGGAGCAAAAATTTGATCCCAAGCTGGGTAGATTTTCAGCAGGCTGCAGCTTTTTTCCTACTGTGTTAACATTCATTCCTCCACAGACACATCAAGACTCAAAATGCTGATTCCATAGGACTATGAGATTTTAATACAGTTTTATATACCAGAAGAATTTTATTAAAACAATATTAACTCAGTCAAGTCCCTGCTGGATGCCTGTCCACATCATAAAAACCACTAGCCTGACTGGCATTCGCTGGCACCCATATAGGAACTCTCAGTGGGGAAGCCAAGGACTGAATGGACCTGGGTCCTGAAGTGCCCTTTTATCCCTACAGGTGGTCCTTCCAGCTCAGAAGTGAGGTACGTTCTTGGAGCAGTATTATACCTGTTCTGGGTCTAAACAAATGACTTCAGCTTTCATCACCTTCACGCCAAAACTTTTCGAGAGTCTTATTTTAAAGTAAATAATCCAAAGTTTTGTTTGCTTGTTAAGAGGACTGAATTCTTTTTGTTTGTCCCCTGGTTTTGCATTTATTTAGAAGAGCGAGGTGTACATAACAGAGGATCAGGGAATATCTCCAGCAGCATTTGAAGTCCGGAATTAAGCTACATCTTAGAGATTCCTGCGTCCTTCTTTCTTTCACACTGACTTGGAAGAAGCAGCCACAGGACCCTCGTAGAGAATGCAGCCTGACTTTAATCACTACTAAATGGCTTCCATTCTACTGGAGATTTGTTTGGGAAGGACTGTTCCTGAAACACACTGCTGTGAAATGAATGCTATTTGGAATTAGCTTGTATTCAAAATGCATTTTGCTTGTAACTAATTTGTATTTTCTAACCTCAAAATAATTTAGGATGGGTTAGAAAATACGGCAGAACAGAGTGGACATGTGCACTGGGCCTAATGAGAACACACTTGCTATTAGTATCTGAGTCTCTCCTGGGTACAAATTGGAAAAAAGGAATTAGTTGAGAAAAACAAACTTCATCTCATGGCCTCATGCAATGCACCCATTTTAAACAGCAGCTAGTACCGCTAAGCTTGCCTGGAAACTTTGCCCTAAGTCTTCTGAATTTGGTTCCCTCTTACATTTTCCATGAGATTGACTCCCCCTTGGTTAGTCAAGAAAATAATTGTATGATATCTAAAATATGCCCTTCCCCAGCTTCTTGTATCATAAAATAACTGCAGGCGCAATATGTTATGCAAGTCTGCATCTCTCTAATTTCTTATAAAAGATATGACCTTGTTATCAATGAAGATATTTTTAAAGCACCGATCATCTGAGCTAAAACCTCACCGAGAGAAATGCAAAATACCTTCTAATGTCTCTGAAAGCTCAGCTCCACATTGTGAGCAACTCGGTACAACTTCCATGTGGCTTTCTTTGCCATGAAAGCCAACTGCACCGCTTTCGAGACACATGAAATACGAGCTGAAATCTGGGGGTACAGCCATAATCTTGAGAGGTTATGCTACAATCTTCGGGGGTGTGCTGACTTTACTGACGCCTGAGATTGAAAGTTGGCTGCCAGGCACAGGTTTATTAGGATCATTCTAAAAATGTGTAGAGTAAAGTGATCAAATCCAGGTGAGCTATTCAAATGCATTTCTGGATCATAACCTGAGCTGATTCTCTTTACACTTAGAGAACAGAGTAGGGAGTTGTCAGCCTGTGACATCTGTGTATTAAACACTGTACTTCTAATCAGTTAGGAAGCTGTTTCATTCTCAAAGCTCAACATGGACTGCAAAAGGTGTATACTCAATACTCTGTTTTCCTCTTACCTTTATTTCTTGTTCTATTTTTTCCCCTCCTGTTCTCAAGTGAAACAAAAGGTCATTTCAAGTGATGCTATATACACTGTGCTCTTTATGCACCGAACAGTAGAGTGTCTATGCTTTAAGAAGACGGAAGATCTGTGGCCCCTTGTTCATTTTACCTTTGATGTCTTCAAGAAGTGACTGAAATATCAATAGGTTTACTGAGCAGAGCGGAAAAACTACTTCCCCTAGGGTGAAGTAACTAGATTTAGGATGGCTTACAAGACACCTCCCTTATGGATGAGGACGAGCTTCAGGGCACATATAAATATGCATAATATAAACATAGTCGTCCTCCCAACCAGAAGAAATGCATGTATTTAGCAAGCACATTTTGAATGCAACCTGGTTAACTTCTGCTGCACTAACAACTACTATTAAGCCATGCTGGTATCAAATTAGCTCACTTTTTTTTTCTCCATATTAAAGTAGCAAAGAAATGCAGGTATTTAACCCCTTTTGTACCCTTGGGTCATCATCATGCCTAATATGGAGAAAAATGTGATTGTAATCATCTCAGATACAATTTTTCTTCTGTTACACTAAGAGGTGATAAAATGAAACAAAACAACTGAATGTTGAATAGCCTGGAAAACGTGAGTATTGCCACCTTATGTTTAAGTCAAGTCTTTTGCACTGAAGGATCTGAAACCTTCCCAATATCATGGGATCATAAAACGGCCTGAGTTGGAAGAGACCTTAAAGATCAAGTTCCAAGCCATGGGCATCTCCCACTAGACCACATTGCTCAAAGACTCATCCAACCTGGTCTTAAACACTTCCAGGCATAAGGCATCCACAGCTCTTGTGAGTAACCCATTCCAGTGTCTCATCTCCCTCACAGTAAAGGAATTCCGCCTTATGTCTAGTCCAAATCTATCCTGCTCTAGTTTAAAACCATTGCCCCTTGTCCTATCACCACATGCCCTTGTGAAACATCCCCCTCCAGCTTTCCTCTAGGTCCCCTTCAGGTACTGGAAGGCTGCACTAAGGTCTGCCCAGATCCTTTTCTTCACCTCAAGGCTGAGCAACCCCAACTCTCTTAGTCTGTCTTCATGAGAGAGGTGCTGCAGACTTCTTATCATCTTTGTGGCCCTTTTCTGAACCCATTCCAGCAGGTCCATGTCTTTCCTGTGTTGAAGACACCAGAGCTGGACACAATACATGAGGTGAGGTCTCACAAAAACAAGTAAAATGGCAGAATCACTTCCCTCTGCCTGATGATCACACTGCTTTTGATGAAGCCCAGGTTATGGTTTGCCCTCTGGGCTGCAAGCACACATTTCTCTTGTCCATCTTCTCACCCACTGGTGCCCACAAGTGCTTTTCTACAGGGTTGCTCTCAATCTCATCATCCCCAGCTTGTATTGGTTAAGGGTTTGCCCAACCCAGGTGCAGGACCTTGCACTTTACCTTATTGAACCTCATGCTGTTCACCTCAATCTACTTCTCCAGCCTGTACAGCTTCCTCTGGATGGAATCCTTTCCCTCAGTCATGTCAACTACACCAGTCGGCTTGGTATCATCAGCAAACTCGCTGAAAGTTCCTTAGCCTCACTGTGTCACCAATGAAGTCATTGAACAGCACAGATCTCGGTACCAATCCCTGAGGGACACCACTTGTCACCCATCTCCATCTGGACATAGAGCCATTGACCACTAGCCTTTGGATGTGATCATCCAACCAATTCCTTATCTACTGAGCAGTCCACCCATCAAATCCATATCTCTCCAGTTTAGAGAGAAGGATGTTGTGGGGCCCTGTGCCAAAGGCCTTACAGGCATCCATACAGATGACATCCATTGGTTTTCCATTGTTACTGATGTAGTCACTCCATTGTAGAAAGCCACTAGGTTGGTCAGATAGGACTTGCTCTTGAGGAAACCATGCTGACTGCCTCAAATTTCTTCCCTGTCCTCCATGCGTCTTAACAGAACTTCTACCAGAATCTGGTCCACAATCTTCCTGGGCACAGAGGTGAGGCCGACAGGTTGGTAATTTACAGTGTCTTCTTTTCTACCCTTTTTTAAAAAGGGCACAGTATTTCCTTTTTGCACTCTCCAGGGACTTCACCTGACTGCCAGGACTTTTCAAATATCATGGAGAGTGGCTCTGCTATACATCTATGTATGCATATAAGGATAATATCACTTATCATTGAACTTTTCTGAGGCAATCCTGGTGCATTAAAGGAGGACTGTGTTAGATGCACAGCAAATCCAGTACTTAGTGGAAATGCAATGCTACTCTGTAACCTGTACAGCAGGACCTGCTTTGTGATGGGGAGGTAATGCTGTGTGATCTTCCCCAGACTGTAAGCCATTATGGTGGTTCCAAAAGTTGTCACCAAAAGGTACTTCTATGTCGTACTCCTTGAGTAAAGGCAGAGGCTTAAGGCCACAGGATTTTCTGTTGTAATTTTTCCTCAAGCTACACAGAAGCAATATTATATATATATTATTTAGGCAGTGACTGGCTGGAGAGCAGCCCGGAAGAGAGAGACTTGGGAGTGCTGGTGGATGAGAAGCTCAACATGAGCTCTCAGTGTGCACTTACAGCCCAGTAAGCCAATCGGATCCTGGGCTGCATCAAGAGAAGTGTGGCCAGCAGGTCAAGGGAGGGGATTCTCCCCCTCTACTCAGCTCTGGTGAGACCCCACCTGGAGTACTGCGTCCAGTTCTGGAGCCCCTATTACAAGAGGGATATGGAGGTGCTGGAAGGTGTCCAGAGAAGGGCCATGAGGATGATCAGAGGGCTGGTGGAGCACCTCTCCTATGAGGGCAGACTGAAGGAGTTGGGACTGTTCAGTCTGGAGAAGAGAAGGCTCCGAGGTGACCTCATTGTGGCCTTCCAGTATCTGAAGGGGGCCTACAGGAAGGCTGGGGAGGGACTTCTCAGGCTATCGGGTAGTGATAGGACTAGGGGGAATGGAATGAAGCTGGAGGTGGGGAGATTCAAGCTGGACGTGAGGAGGAAGTTCTTCACCATGAAGTGGTGAAGCCCTGGAATGGGTTGTCTAGGGAGGTGGTTGAGGCCCCATCCCTGGAGGTCTTTAAGACCAGGCTGGACGAGGCTCTGGCCAGCCTGATCTAGTGTGGGGTGTCCCTGCCCATGGCGGGGGTTGGAACTAGCTGATCTTTGTAGTCCCTTCCAACCCTGACTGATTCTATGATATATCTAATATTTATATACTTCCATGCAATCATTTTCAACATACCATTTGATAGCTACCTACTGCAATGCTGGACTAGGTGATATTTTAATGCACTCTCATTTCTATTTAAAATTCTTCTGGGAAAGTGTGAAATACCTTTTTTTTTTTTTTTGGGTGGTAGGTGTGTGAATAGAGCCTTTAATGCTCAAGTTTAAATGAATGGTGTATTTTTTGGCTAGGTGTCAAAGACTCAACAGAACTTGTACTATAGTCTTCTCACAGGAAAAAACAAATAGTTTCACACTGAGGTATTTGGAAACAGGTGTGCCGAACAATTACAGAATGTTAGAGCTCTGGGAGGCAGCCCTCCAAGAAGTGAAGGTCTAAAAGTGCATGCTAACACTATCACATTGATAAAATAGCTAGTACTGAATCCCACTGGACAGGGGAAAAACTGACTGTATTGCAAGGAGAAGATGTGATCACTATTATGTCAGGGTATGAAGCAGCCAGAGTTGTTGCCAATAGATCTGGAAGGAAAACAATAGAAAAGCTTCACTTGTGATGTGGTTTGGAACAAGAGATCAACACTGTCTGCTCACAGCCACCACCCTGCCTAGAGCAGCAAAAGACTCCTGGCCATACTCAAAGTGCCTGATGGGGCCCTTGCTGCTTATTTATTATGCAGCTACATGTTTGTACAAAACTGAGCAGCAATCTTTTTTGCAGAGGCTTGTCTTTCCCAGTGCACCAGCTCCACATTTCTGTTTCACTCTGCATCCATCTCACTTCAATTCTCTGCTGTAAAGGAAATCTTTCCATGCTTCTCTTCCTTGGCTATGATGCAAGTCAAACTCCTTCATACAAGCTGTAAAGCTGAGACTTCAATTCTGCTGCTCAATTTCTAACAAATATCCAGAGACAACAGTAAGCATTTCAAAGTTGTTATAAACTCACAAAAAATGAATTCATCCTTGGGTCCACCTCTCTGCTCTTATACAAATGATTTTTGTCCCCAGACACATCTGCATAGCAGATCTTTACCAGGACCTCTTAACTTGTTTTGCACTTTCCCTCTTTGAGGCTGATATTCTCAGAAATTAGAAGTGGTCTTGTCTATCAAGTCTGATTTATCTGCTACCTCAAGACAAGGTGACCCCGCCTCTTCACCTCCAAAATCCAGCAGCATACATGTGCAATGCCTCCATATGGCGTAGAGGGGAATTCCTCCCTGACTCTCTCCACATTCAGGTTATGGCCCTATCATTATTTTGGCATATGTAGCTACACATTTTATTACTGGTTGGCCACAAAATTATTCCTCTCCATTTTCAAATCTAGCTGTATTGTCTGACTCTATGACCTTTTGTGGCAGTAGATCCCAGAGACAATTCTCTGCCTTTGCCAAGACCGTAGCAGAATGTTTAATGTTGAAGGATGAAAACACATTATCCCATCTTTGATGTTTAAAGAGAAAGGAGAGACCTCAAGACCTTTCTGCATATTATACAGTGTAACACATTTGTATGCTCTCTGCAGAGCTGGCATGTCTTATTCAAGGTCAGTTCTGCTCCACACTCAGGTCCAGCAACCTCCCTCCCTAAATCTTCATAATTCAGTTACTGATAGAGTTGCTAAATTGTGAAGTCAAGGCTAAAGCAGAAGAGCAGGCAAATGGTGAACACAATTCCTAATGCTTCGTATTGCTGTTTTATTTCCCTGAAAAGATCAACTCAATAGCACTCGTGGACCTCAAAGACTGCCCAGAAAAGCTGGCCAATGCCTTCAGCCCCTGTGCCAGCAGAGTGCCAAAATGCACATGCACTCATAAAAGAAGGGGTAAGAATTTTACTGGTCTTACTGCAGAGGCCATGGTACAAGTTTGTTGTACATGACAGGCGAATCAGGCTTACAGAACTTGAGGCATGGAAAAGACCTGATTTGACCCACGGTCACAGAGCTATTCAGCAGCAAAAGAAACACTATCTACACCCTAGCTTTCAGCACTCTCCTCTCTAGTTGCTGGGTAGTACCATTACTGCTTCCATAATAATACTATGTGCTTAAATTGTGTGAAAGGAAGTGAGTGGCAATGTAGTCTAAAGATGCTCTTCAGGCTCCAAACACCCCTTCTTCCTCTGTAAACCTTTACCCTTAACTAGCTAAGCCTGCATCATCAGCCAATTGAAACACCTAAGAGGCAGAAAAACACCAGGTCAAACTCCAGCTCTCTTTATTATCTTCTTCAAGGTGGTCAAAGGACAGATGTTCCCACCCAAGTTTAGTGAGACTTCCTGATCTTATTATGGCTTTCCAATGGGGCTGGAGTCTGCCTAATGTTATACTGTGAATTCTGTCCAGAAGTTGTCCAAAGAAAAGCATATGTTTCTTGAGAAAATAAAACATTTCCTCAAGAGGAAAAAAAGAAAGAGGAAGAAACCAGCCAACCAAACAACCCAAACAAGCAAAACCCCCAAGCAAAGTGCAACAAAAGAGACAACTGCCATTCTGTTTTGTCCTAAATAAACTGCTATAGACATTATTTCCTAAAATAAAGAAGAAATACACACACTAGACAAGCAAGCCAGCAAACAAATCTCTTGAGGTCGCTGCATGACATCTATCATGTCTGGCACTTCCTACATTTTGGTTTGGTTCTCAAATTTATTTATTTTTTTATTTAAAAATAAAAAAAAAAAAAAATCAGAATATGCTGAAATCAGCTTTGCAACTCAAGCATCATTTATGAAGTTACTCAAACCTGGGTTAAGGAAGCGCAGTGATGAAGACTTCTGTTCTCTACAGAACGGACCATTTCCCCACTGGCCCAAGATTATTTTTGGTGCTTTTTCCTCCTTCCTAGGTGGATGAAAGTGCAAAACCAACCACCAGACTTCTGGCTTTGCTCAAGAAAAGCTTGTCTTGCTGAGACAGAGTGGCTTGCCTGGCAGGTATGAATGGCAGTCTCAGCTTGAGAGGTCAAAAGTCCTGTTTCTACCTCTGCTGTGAAGGTTTCCCCTCTGGAACAGCACTAATGACCTGCCTTGAGAAGTGGTTTGAGATTGATGTTGAAAAGCCAACTTCGCAGCGGTATTATCTCATGGCATAAAATAACTTAGGATCTGCCATACTATCTGACATCATGTTCACCTGAAAAAAAGTGCACACTGACCTCAGTGTGCCTACTGATTTTGTTACTAGCATTGGAGTGGTGTATAAAGACAATGGAATCTCAGTACTGATCTTGATCATAAGACACGCACTGCCATGATACAATATTGCATTATATATACACACACACAAGCATACACTCACACGCACAAACTCTCTTGCATCAGTTCTTTAGCCTTTCTTGTTGTATGTAAATGTAAGTCATTATAATCCCCATACACAATTAATTACAGCCAGAAACTCCCACATTTTCAGTTGCAGAGGGTTAACAGATATTCTTTCAATTCGGTTCTGCCGTGTTGTCAAAATAAAAGCTCTTTGCCTAACATTTATAGGGCCTCTAAGCTTAATTGCATTCATCTTTATCAAGTCTTGAAACTGGCTGATGTATTTAAATGAGCTAAAATAAAAAGGTTTGAGGCAACTGAAGTCTCTTCAATAAACTGCAGAAAAAACTTCGAAAGACTACGGAAGCGGCAGTGACCAAGGCTGTAAAGAAGAAAGATTTTAAAACTAATAAGTTGCCAAGTGGATCCTTTCTTAATTAGTCTTCCTTTCAAAGAATTAGTGAGTAAAAGGCTTAAAGAAGATGAAGTGAAATTTGAATGTTACCCACAGTCTATAAAAAAAGACTTAAATTAGTCTTTTATTTGGCCCATGATAATTCTATTATAAATCCTGCCATATTCTCATTTCTTTGTCTCGCCTTCCTACAATTCTTCACTGCCAAGAAGATGTGACTTGATTACTGCAGGAGGCTTTGAGTATTTTCTAGCCTATAAAACAGTTGAGGTACATTGGTACTCTTCTCCACTTGGGGTTGTTTTTTGGGCTTTCATTGTAGTTTAGTTTTTAAACTTGGAAATGGTAGGCAGAGGTCATGGGTTCCGCACTTAGGTCTGCTGTGGACATCCTCAGCAGACTTAGAAGGTAGCAGCAAGGAACCACACTGATTGGGGTGGCTATTCTCTCTAGAGCCCAACCCCTCTGAAGCAGGCATTATCGAGTTGTGGTTTGTAGACCCCTGAGTGTCAGAGTCTATGAGAATTAGTGAAGACAAATACACTGTCAGGTTGTACCCGAAGCAACACTGTCACTGGAAAATTTCTGGAGGACTCTGTACAGGGACAGCCAAGATACCACACAGAAGAGCTCAGCCTGGGAAAGGAGACCCAGCCAGCACCCACGAGCAATACTGGAGGAGCCATCAACTGTCTTTCTACCTAACTGGGGGGCCACCAGACCCCCAGCCTTTGTCACCATCACCCAGTGTGTACCATGGGGACTCACCAGTGATGAGAAGAAGATCCCTCAGCCCAGATGGGCTCAGCTTGGAACTTCTGCCTCTCCTGGGGGGAATTAAAAAGTGAGTGGGTGGGGAGGGACAAGTGGCCACACCTGGGATGGGAGGAGACTTCAACAGAGCCCAGGTGCTCTGGGATTTGAGGGGAAAAAGGGGGAAATGGGGTGGGTGAGGGAGGGAGGGACTTCTAGGGTGTCAGGTAATGATAGGAGGAGGGGGAATGGAAAAAAATAGAAGTAGGTGGATTCAGATTGGATGTTAGGAAAAAGAGTGGTGAGACACTGGAACAGGTTGCCCAGAGAGGTAGTGGAGTCACTGTCCCTGGAGGTGTTCAAAAAAGGATTGGACGTGGCACTTGAAGCCATGGTTTAGTTGTCAGCAGGTGTTACGTATTAGGTAATGGGTTGGATTTGATAATCTCAGAGGTCTTTTCCACTGGCTTTTCTAGCCAGTAATATGATGGAGTAGTGGGAATACTGGGAACGTTTCCCACTCTGTCATCCCTGTTTATTTCATAAAACAATAGACTCATAGATTCTGTTTCTACAGAGTTTCTTCTGTCTCTGCAGGCAATGTTACTTTTTTATCTGCTGTTATGAGTAGTATTGAAGCAGAAACCACTAGTAAGTTCTCTTCTCTACTCAGGACTCGGCTTTCCAAAGTCTGATCCATGGGTCTGAGTAGAGAGCAGCTCTGGCTCAAGCCATGCATGGGAATTCTTGGGAATTTTGCATCTGTGGCAAGATGCAAAAATTTAGGATAAATGCAAAACTTTGAGACTCTCAGATCACCTCTCTTCTTTGTCCCAATTTTTCTCAATCCAGGAACAGAGCAGAACCGGACCTAGAGGGCTGAAATTCATGGGTCTTTATTAATCTGGTCTTTGAAGGCCAGGAAGTAGCATCTCCTTTATCTCAGAGCTTTATATTACTATTATCCACCACACAGAGTGGTCAGTAGCTATGTGTGTGAGATAGGTGAAGTAAAAAATACCTTTCATTCAGATCAGTGACAAAATCACAGAAGAGCTGAGTTTCTCTAATGGCTGGAAGGATGAGATGCAAACTATACTCTAGGCAGATTCTTATTTTGACAGAAGCAATGACTCACTCTGTGACCATGGACAAGTTGTTCAATTTTCTTGTGCTTTAGTCAACAAAACTATAAAATTATTAAAAGACAAAAAGCAACAAGTCCCCAGATTTCACTGAAAAACAAATCCTTCCTCTGAGCTCAGTTGGTGAATAAATGACAAAAACAACAAGATGAAACATGGGTGTAACCCACAGCTTTTCCAAATAAACCACAAAATTATGGAGAGGGTACAGAGGAAGAGAAGGCAGGGGGAGGGGAAAGATGAACAAGAACACTGAAATGCCCCAAAGCACATGAAATCATATGAACAGAAACTTCTTCAACAAAAGAGAGCATAGATGCCCACGGGGTGGTGAGTAGGAGGGTGTATTCCAAAGTAAAATAGCAATCAAATGACCTAATGCTCTTTTCATCACAAGTAGCCTTTAAAACTAGATAGTGACTGTCTCACCCTTTTGTAGGGTACAGTATGACAACTATTTAAATGTTCTCAGCAACATCACCAATCAGACTTTAACTCAGTTAATGAGGAATAATTGCTCCAATAGTAATTGCAGGGAGAAACATGGATGCCCAAAAGGCACCATTGCCTAATAGTGATGCTCTCCCATTTCAGTCTGCTCAGTGACACCTGCTTCACCAGGGACCACATGCAGAAACCATGCATGCATCACTCACTGAGCAAATTCTGAAGGACCTCACCACCTAATAGGGAGACCAGGTTCTACTTCACATGCTGCTTGGAGTCCCCTGTGCATGCAAGAGATGTTGCATGAGTGCAATAGGTTTGATGTGCACTGCAAAAAAAAAAAACACACTACATGCTGGAATTTGGTACTCAGCTAACATTATAGCTGGGACCTAAGGATCTTTAGCCCTGTCTGCCTCACTATATCCTTGGTTCTTCTCTGAGATGAGAGAATGTGAAAAAAAAGAGTGACACCTCCTGACACATCAGCATTATTTCTAGGATTTAGTCCATGCTGCGTGGCCAGAGTGGGGTTGCAGCAGGTGGTGCTGTCACAACAGACTGATCCTCAGAAAGCAAGCAGAATTATGCTTTAGCCCTGGCTGCAGTAGCAGAGAAACTGTAATGAAATGAGAACCTGAGAGGCAGAGGAAAACAATGAACAGCGGAAGAGTCAAAGTAAGGCCTGCAGCAGCAGAGAGGCTACAAAGGTATCTTCAAAGGGTTTTCTGGAGGAAAAAAAAAAGAGCAGACAACATCCATATTAATGAACCAGAAACAATATTGAAAAACAATCTATTATCCTGACTCAGATCAAAAGAACATAAAGATTAACACCTCAGACATCAGACCTCTGCAACAGGAGAGTGAGCTTAGCAACAAGTCTGCTTCCCTCTGTCTTCCTTTGCTTAGTAGGGACAGGTTCGTTGCAAGGAAATTGCCCTGCAAGCCCAGCAGCTGCACAGTGGAAGCTTAAACAAACAAAACCAAACCAAGTAACCAAGAAATAATCACAAGCAAAAAGAGCAAAAAATCAAAAACTGAGCAAAACCTGGATGAGCATGGAAAGGAAGTGAAGGTGAAAGTTAGATGGGCTACTATGCAAAGACAAAATTCACTGCCTTGCCTTCCTTGAGAGGAGTGCGGGAGCACTCAGCATTATTTCCACACTCTTCACTGAACTGCCAGAAGGCTTCCTGGTGGCGTCAATCTCCTCTCCCCTCCTTCCAGCCCTCAGCCCTTTTCTCCTACAAGCTCAAAATGTTCCCACTTCTTTCCTAGAGAAAGAGAATCCTCACAGTATTTGTTCCTGCAAAGACATTTTCATTTTGAGCCAGCAGTGTGGCCAAGAAGGCCAATGGCATCCTGGCCTGTATCAGGAATAGTGTGGCCAGCAGGAGCAAGGAAGTCATTCTGCCCCTGTGCTCAGCACTGGTTAGGCCACACCTTGAGTCCTGTGTCAAGTTCTGGGCCCCTCAGTTTAGAAAAGATGTTGATTTGCTGGAACATGTCCAGAGAAGGGCAACAAAGCTGGGGAGGGCTTTGGAGCACAAGCCCTGTGAGGAGAGGCTGAGGGAGCTGGGGTTGCTTAGCCTGGAGAAGAGGAGGCTCAGGGCAGACCTTATTGCTCTCTACAACTACCTGAAGGGAGGCTGTAGCCAGGTGGGGGTTCGTCTCTTCTCCCAGGCAACCAGCACCAGAACAAGAGGACACAGTTGAGCTGCACCAGGGGAGGTTTAGGCTGGATGTTAGGAAGTTCTATACAGAAAGAGTGATTGGCCATTGGAATGTGCTGCCCAGGGAGGTGGTGGAGTCACCATCACTGGAAGTGTTTAGGAAGAGATTTGATGGGGTGCTTGGCGCCATGGTTCAGGTGATTAGATAGTGTTGGATGATAGGTTTTACTCTATGATCTCAAAGATCTCTTCCAACCTGGTTAATTCTATTCTATTCTACCTGCAAATTACAGATATTCCATGCTGGGGAATGCATCTACTTGCAGTGGCTCAATGATTTGACAAATCTTTTCCATATTTGTAAAAAAAAAAAAAAAAAAAGCAATCTGATCAAATTAAATTTTGTCTTAATGATTTTCCACAGCACAAACTGCTATTTAAAGTCTTCTGCCTGGTACATAAGGGCATTCATCATAATGAAATGAAAGCTACCCAGAAGAGGCTATAGTGAAGGAAAGGTATTTCTAATGATGACAATGGGGAGAGACACATTCATTCTCTGGCAGAGACTTCATAACAAAAATTCTTATGTCTCCATACCTCTCTTCTATTAGCAGCTTGTATTTTCTAGGTTCATTGAATTTCAGACCAGCTTTTTCTACACTCAGTGCTTTCACGTTCATGCGTGCTCTGATGCTGCTAAAAGGGTCAAAATATAAAGTTAGAATCCAGAACACCTTTTTCATAGCTACTCTGATACTTCAGACATTATATAACCCCCAAAAAAGAGAAAAGGAAAAAAAATTGATGAGACTGGACAAAATTCCAGCCTTCCTGAGATTGACAGAAATTTTGCTGCTGATTGCAAAGGATTTTCACTGGATTTCGTATGCAAGATTCATTAGATAACAGGTACCTATGCTGCTTTGGTTACAGGGATTTTCTTGACTCTGCTATTTTAAAGAACTGTAATAAATGAGAGTTACTGGACACAAGGTAGCGCATAGAAGATTCCAGTTAAATTTAAGGCAAAACATTTTCAAGAAGAAAGTGATTAGCCACTGGAGCAACTGTCCAGAAATGTTGTGGGATCTCCATCCTCCGATATTCAAAATGCGGTTGCGTATGTCCCTGAGGAACTTGCTGTAAACAGAAGTGCTTTGAGCAGAATGTTGGACTAGATGAACTCTGGAGGTCCCTTCCATTCTAAACTGTTCTGTGAATGTTCACACAAGGAGCACAGTACCTTACTACATAACTTCACTGTGTGGATTGGATCTCCAACCCTGACTTCATCAGACACTACAGAAAACAGAATAAAGAGAGAATTCATGAATTTTGGAATTAAAATAATGTACAGGAAGAAGCAGACTTTGGTCCAAACCAGTGCTTTGCATCGAAAACATGCTGTTGCTAACAGGTTGGTAATTGAACCAGTTCCTTGTGTTTTACTGAAAGTTCGCAGGGGTAATTTGAAACCCAGCCCAATCGTCGGGGTTTTTTCCTGCACAAGTTCTGGGTTCACTCATACCTTCTGCAACTCCAGTAGCAATGGAATTTCACAAGCAGTAAGGTAGGACAGAACCTGTTCTGGTGCTCTTCAAATTTGTAAAGCTTTTTCCTCTTCAGACTGAATGGGAATTTTTTGCATGGATTTTGCATACCACTACTCAGGCCACATCTGAAATAAAACCCCATTTTGTGGAATTTTGTATTCCTATTTCCAGTTTTCTTCCTCTCCAAGGCTTCTTACCTTGTTTTTCTTTATATTCTTTCTCTGTCTCACTCCTAAGGTAAAAAAGGTAAGAAAGAAAGCTGTAGCAATTTGCATTTTCTATGTGGATGGGAGAAATGAACAAACCAGATTTCAGATTACCCTTACTCCTGAAATCAGGACTATTCTAGTTTTACACACATAGCTTGCAGATCCTGTTTTCCAGTCTTTCCTACAGCAGTGAGAAGATTCCAGATGTCTACTGAAAGCCACACAAACCAGTGAAGTTTTTAAGGGTTGATAAAAAATTATTCATTCAACTATGATTAATGCCAAGCAAAAATATATAGCAATTGGTTAACTGTATGATGGAAAATAATGAATACAAGGTTTAAGCAGATGAGTCACTACAGATCATTGTTTCCTAAAGTCTGAGACACATCCCCTTGTGGGGTATAAAAAGCTAACAATGGGTGACAGAAGATGAATACATTGAAACGGGTGTGTATTTAACAACGTGGTAATTCAGTAGAAGCAGCAAAATTTGTTTTACTCTTAATGCAACAGGGCATAACTTTCAAAAGTTTGGGGAACAATTTGGTACATCATGGCCCAAAGCATCATGTGCCTACAAGCCCATAGTACAGGGAGGCTGTTTTCATAAGCCTTTCAGCCAATTCTTGTATGTAATGCAAGTTCCTATGATCACTGAATAACAGGAAATAAGTGTAAGGCAGCTATTCTTATATGACCTAATATAGAGAATGGCTTGAATTGGAAGGGGCCTTGAAGATCATCTAATTCCAAGCCCCCTGCCACAGGCAGGGACACCTCCTAGTAGACCACATTGCTCAAAGCCTCATCCAACCTGGTCTTAAACACTTCTGGGGATGAAACATCCACAGCCTCTGTGAGTAACCCATTCCAATGTCTCACCACCCTCGCAGTAAAGAACTTCCTCCTAATGTCTAAAGTAATTCTACTCTGCTCTAGTTTAAAACCATTGCCCCTTGTCCTATCACCACATGCCCTTACAAATAGCTCCAGTTATTTTCAAGTTATTTTCTTAGCTACCTGTACACTGCTACAAAACCAAAACAAGACTATACATAAAACACGCCCAACCCCCTCCTCCCCCCAACAACACACCAAAATGTAGATGGCAGGAATTAATTCTATAACATATTAAACAATGACTGAATGGAAATCCTTCTTGAACTTCAGTGCATCCATCACTCAAGTGGTGCAGCCCACTGAAAGAAATGCAACTGCAATTCCTCTGTTTCTTTGGCTGTGCTTTTAAAATGGGCACAGAGGTTATGTGAGCCAGCCAGCGCTACTCGTGCATGAAACTCCACAGCTCTGAAATTCCTCCTTAAAGGCATCATTCAAATAGTAGCTTAGACCCACTAGGGAAGGTCTGTTGCTATCTTGTTCAGCTGGAAAGTGGCATTCTATTCTATTACTCTCCAACCTAAGTTATATTTCTGTATAAAATATATTGCATCTTGCTCACTTCAGCCAGGCGTCAGTTTTCAGCTGTCTCCTTAGGATGGATTTTCAAGATCACTCATCCACAAATCAACAGCAACAAAAAAGTTGTCAGATTCTCAACAGAGCCAAGAAAATAAGGCAAAATTTTCTCACCAGTAAGGCCACAAGTCTCACAAGAAAACTATTGAGGCAAAAGAGTTCTGCTGAAAAAGTGACTCCACTTGTGGACATCAATACTAGAAAGTCTGGCACTCCAGACTGTCTCTTTTGTCTCTGATCTGTCAGCCACCTGCCTCACTAGCCAAGATGATGATCTTGAACTTTGTGGAATTAAAGCTAACATTTACTTAGGCATAACCAATTCTGTGCCAGATATGTGTAGACAGTTACACGTGATGCACACTTCATTCCTTCTGCTACCACAGTTGGCTGTTCAGGCTCAGTGGGTTGTGGTTAATGGGTTACACACTGTTTGGGTGACTGCCCTGGGGCTTGGA
This sequence comes from Picus viridis, assembly GCA_033816785.1. Classification (NCBI taxonomy): domain Eukaryota; kingdom Metazoa; phylum Chordata; class Aves; order Piciformes; family Picidae; genus Picus; species Picus viridis. The sequence goes on from CM066568.1 coordinate 9,207,595, forward strand.
CTGTTTCATATCTTTAAGAATGACCTGGAGGAGGTGACAGACTGCACTACTGGCAAGTCTGCAGATGGCACTGATCTGGGGGGACTACTCAATACACTGGAGGCCAAGAGCTGTCAACCAGAGGGACACAGGTCAACAGAAAGTCCAAGATATTCAGCAGGGGTAAATGCAGAGCCCTGCCACTGGAAAGGGAGAGATTCTCCATGACACTGACAAAGTGGCATGAGTTCAGCGGAGGGTCACCACACTGATCAGCTACCTGAGCGCCAGCCCTGTAGGGAGAGGCTGAGAGAGCTGGGCTGGTTCAGCCTGGAGAGAAGATGGCTTTAGCGATCTTAACACTAGTCTGTCTGTACCTACAGACAAGTGTTTGAAATGACAGAGTCAGGGTGCATGGTGGGAGGACAAGACAAAACAGTCTTAAGCTGAATAAAGGGAGATAAAACTGAATATAAAGAAAACCCTCCCATGAGAACAACACCTACTGCTGCGCAGTCTCCATCCTTGGGAGATTTCAAAATCCAGCTGGAAAACACTCTGAGCAGCCTAGGCTGAGCTCAGAGCTGACACTGCTTTGGATCAGAAAGTTGTACTAGAAACTTCCAGAGGTCTCTTCCAAACTGAATTACTCTGTGATTGCACTAGGTCTAGTAAGCACAAAATTATCTCCTCAGTCAAGGATCAGACTGCACTGCCTGTGCACTCCCTAGAGCTCCCATTTTCCTTCCTGTGTCCTGGAAATAAACATTAGTGTACATCTCAGGCTGTTTTGGACTGACAGTATAGATGTCACATACCTGCAGACTGGGTCTCATTCAGCTCATTTCATTGCACATACATTGAATATGTGAGTAGGTCACAAGACATCTGAGGATACACCCTTTATCTGGACAGAGTTTAGAGAGATCTTGATCTGCCACATATGCCTGTGCCCTCACAATCTCTCTCAAGAGAGATTCAGAGAAGTGGCTCTAAATCCTTCCTGAGAGAGCTGTTCCATAATGAAGCTGTTCCATTATTATGATGCTAAAGTATTATAAGGTGCTTAAATAATCACTGTGACAAAGAGCAAGAGAGAGCCACGGAAAAAAAAGGCTTTTCAGCCTGGTGGCTGAGGAAGAAGCGTTCAACAACCTGCTCCACACATTCCCTGAGATGAAAATAGCTGCACACACATGGAATGGAGCACATCTGCTTTCACAAGAGCTGGTAGCCAAGTGAAGCAGGAGTGCATGCAGGATATAGAGGTTCACATCAAATGTGGAAGGAAACTTATCACCTTCCGCCTACTGTGTTGTGGGCACAAGGATACCTGAGGAACAGCCTTTTGCCCCTGTGAAAGCTTGTGCTTTCTGTCCTCATGCTAAAGTCACATAATGAGCCAGTGGTAACTTTTTTAATGAGAGTCAAGTATCTGTACATAACACCCTCCATAGCAGTGCTAGGTAAAGAGCCCTGCCACATCTGAAAAACCTGGCAGATCCCAGCCCTTTCTTTCCTTTAGTGTTCCTCCTCATGCTTCAAAATGAACATTTTTGTTTTGGATGAAATGGAATGTATGTTTGCATTTTACACTAAATAAATGTTTTCAGATCTCCATTTTGTCAAGAAAAACAAAAAATGAAGTTCCATTTGGTTTGACTCAAACTTATTTTTTCTCCCTCTTTTTTAGATTCGGCACTCTAGCTGAAAAAACCCACAATTATTCTCACAGCCTTAGTCACACTTTTTCTAGGCAATGCCTGGAATGTTTCCTTTCAGCTCGTTGCAAGCATTTTATAGGTTGTCATTTCACTGCTGCTTCAAGAACAAGAGATTGCAGATCTTCCAAGTGAACAGCTTCAGTGACTTTCCTGACTAATGCAAATGTGTTACACTGTTGACAAATACTAACCACGAGAGCTGACTTGGCTATTCCTGTTTGCTGAAATTGGTATTTCCCCTGAAAGTTCTCCTCCCATCCATCAAGTGAAGCATTCAGCTTTATCAGGCTAGTTTTTAGTAATATTTTTGTATGCCTTAAGTTTTATGTAAACATGTAAGAACTAATCAATTTTCAAGAACCCTAATTTGCCACTTACATTCTGTCAATGATTCACTAGCAAGAGGTCAGGCATGGAATACATATGGAGACCAGAATATATCCTGCCATTAAAGTTGGTACTTTCAGTCCACACTGAATCATATGGACAGGGTAACATAGACACTTCAGCTACATTTTTGTATGTATCCTAATTTCATCTAATTACAGTTTGGGTTGAGAAGAAACAAGGAACAAAGTTGATCCCATAAGCCTGCCCAGTTTTAAGAGGCATTTCGACAGTGCCCTTAACAACCATGCATTAATTTGGTCAGTCTTGAATTGATCAGGTAGATGGACTAGATGATTGTTGCAGGTCCCTTGAATTGAAAGAGTCTTATTCTATTCTATTCTATTCTATTCTATTCTATTCTATTCTATTCTATTCTATTCTATTCTATTCTATTCCATTCCATTCCATTCCATTCCATTCCATTCCATTCCATTCTATTCCATTCCATTCCATTCCATTCCATTCCATTCCATTCCATTCCATTCCATTCCATCCCATTCCATTCCATTCCATCCTACCCTACCCAACCCAACCCATCTCTGTAAGTGTTGCCAACATGGATGTGGTTCCTGCCCTGAGGAATTTGCAGTCTAGCTTAACACATGACAAAATGTGTGAAGAGATGCAGTAGATTACATATTCTCAAACTGTACAAAATGCAGTTCCATTCCTGGTTCAAATCCTCTAAAGGAACATGTTGGCAACCTCATTAGGTTCAACAAGACCAAGTGCAGGGTCCTGCAGCTAGGCCAGAACAACACTCATTATCAATACATGCTGGGGGGGTGAGGTGATAGAATACAGCCCTGAGGAAAAGGACTTGGGAGTTCTGGATGAGAAGCTGGACATGAGCCAACAGTGTGCACTTGCAGCCCAGAAGGCTCTTGGCAGCCTGAGCTGCATCAAAAGAAGTGTGGCCAGCAGGTCAAGAGAGGTGACTGCCACTTTATTCTGCTCTCGTAAGACCTCGTCTGGAGTACGGTGTCCAGCTCTGGAGCCCTCAACACAAGAAGGACATGGACCTGATGGAGCAGGTCCAGAGGAGGGCCATGAAAATAGGCAGGGACTAGAGCAACTCTGATATGAGGTCGCTGAGGTTGTTTGGCCTGGAGAAAAGAAGGCAGTAGGGAGACCGAATAGTGGCCTCCCAGTGCCTGAAGTGGGCTACAATAAGGCAGCAGAGGGACTGTTTGCAAAGGCCTGCAGTGATAGAACGAGGGGCAACGGTTTGAAATTAGCGAAGAAGAGACTGAGGTTGGATGCTTGGAACAAGTTCTGCACCAGGAGGGTGGTAGAACACTGCAACAGGTTGCCCAGGGAAGCAGTTGAAGTTCCATCACTGAGCATCCCTGAGATGCTCAAGGTCAGGCTGGACAAGGCTTTAAGCAAGCTGATCTAGTGGAGAATGTCTTTGCTGATTGCAGGAGGGTTGGAACCCGATATTTATAGATCCCAGTCCTGAACCAGTTCCTTAAACTGTATGACGATCCACACGTACATTACGAGGAAGATAGTGATCCAAAGTTTGTCATTGTAGATTAGCTGCTTGCATAGGTCTAACAGGCTTCAGGAGCGAGCAAATCTGGTGTGTCCTAACTTGACACCGCCTTCAAAAGTGATTCTCAACCTTCGCAAGTTACCACAAGGGGAAAAAATAAAACAACAAGTAAATTGCTTTTCAGAACTACTAATCCACATGGATTAACAGCCATGACTCCATTTCAGAGAGATGACTGGATTTTCATAGCATGTGCACCCACACGCACGTATAAAACAGACACCAGGATATTTGGGCTCAGATAAATGTTGAAATAAGCTTAAAATAAAATTAAAATAGTTTTTGTATTGCATATTTGTACTTTTAATTGACTGGAAAATGGAAAGAAGACATTGAAATACTGTGTTAATATCTGCCCTATCTCTACTGGCTACACAAAGATTTGCTTGTGATTTTAAAGTTTCTCAGCTCAAGAAGATGTAGATTTTCTTGGCAACAGCTGCTGTGTAAAATATTCTGAGATAGAATTTTTTATCATAATTAATAATAGATGAAAATTTCTGTGGTTTTGATGTTCTAAACTCTATGCTGTTTGATTTACGATGTCTTTATAGTTGTTTTTCTAGTAATTCTATGCCTCTTTCTGTTGGTATAAGGCTGGTCGTCTCTTTTATTTCCCTAGTGGAGCTAGTACAGTTTTCTTCCTTTCTCTACTTCTTTTTCTGTAAATATATTTCATAAAGTTCCCCTTTCTTCCTTAATGAGACTGAACCCTATGTTCTGGGAGCTCACTGCTATAGAGTTTTTTCTTTTTCTTTTCCTTTTTCCTTTTTCTTTTTTTCTTTCTTGTTTTTCTCTTTTTGGGGGTATTTTTAGCTTTCTTTCCTCCCTTTCTTTCTTTTTCTTTCTTCCTTCCTTCCTTCCTTTCTTTTTCTTCCTTTCTTTTTCTTTCTTCCTTCCTTCCTTTCTTTTTCTTTCTTCCTTCCTTCCTTCCTTTCTTTTTCTTCCTTTCTTTTTCTTTCTTCCTTCCTTTCTTTTTCTTTCTTCCTTCCTTCCTTTCTTTTTCTTTTTTTTTCCTTCCTTCCTTCCTTCCTTCCTTCCTTCCTTCCTTCCTTCCTTCCTTCCTTCCTTCCTTCCTTCCTTCCTTCCTTCCTTCCTTCCTTCCTTCCTTCCTTCCTTCCTTCCTTCCTTCCTTCCTTCCTTCCTTCCTTCCTTTTTGTTCCTTCCTTTCTTTCTTCCTTCCTTTCTGTTCCTTCCTTTCTTCCTTCCTTTCTTTCTTTTTGTTTCTTCCTTTCTTTCTTCCTTCCTTCCTTTCATTTACTTCCTTCCTTTCTTTTTCTTCCTTCCTTTCTTCCTTTCTTTTTCTTCCTTCCTTCCTGTCTTCCTTTCTTTTTCTTCCTTTCTTTTTTCCTTCCTTTTTCTTCCTTTCTCTTCCCTTATTTCTTTTTCTACCTTCCTTTTCTTCCTTTCTTCCCTTCTTTCTTCCTTTCTTCCCTTCTTTCTTCCCTTCTTCCCTTCTTTCTTCCCTTCTTTCTTCCCTTCTTTCTTCCTTTCTTCCCTTCTTTCTTTTTCAATTCTTCTCATTTTTCTTTACTCTGCACAGGGCAGTAATAATACTTCAGTGTAGGCTATTACACCAAGGAATGTGTTTTGTGCACACTCTTGTAGAGCTGGGTGTATTCTCTGTACTGAATATTTGAAACTGGATGGAGACTGAAGAGGGTAATTTAAGCTGTCAAAGTATTTCTAATTTAAACACTTGTTTTCTTTTATTCATAACTTTTTCAGTGTTACACCCACAAAGTGCAATTTTTCCAGGAAACATTTACACCTCAAAGGGAAGGTTTTTTGGGTAAGACTGGCCAGTCTGTGGCATGTGATGAAAAAAACCAAACCAAAACCAAATCCAAATCAACCAAAACTCAAGTCACCTTCTATCCTGAAATCAAAATTACTCTTGTCTGAGTCATTCATTTTGTCAGGCTGCAAAACAGCCTAAAACATGTTGGGGACACTCCATGTGGAGAAAAGCAGCTATAGAGAAAACGATCAGATAATTGATGGGGTTGGGAGGCTCCAGCTTAGTGCAAAATAGGTGCAGGCAGGATGTTCTTCAGCCTGCTAAGGACAAGCTGGGCAGGGAGGGTATTCATAAATGTGCTGAATTTTTCTTTATACATTAAACCCAAAAAATCTCCATGTCAGCTCCAACCAAAAATAAGTAGTCTCTCTGGCTCTATGTCAGCATCATCGCAGCACTAAAGCTTATAAAATCGCACCAGTGAAGCTACTGCTGCAAGTAAAAGGCAGCAGGATGAAGTCAGTCCTGCACTGCCCACTTCCCTGCTTCAGTGCTGTGCAAGTTTAGAAGGCCATTTCCATCCTTACACCACAATACCCTGTAAGTAGCAGTTGTGCATCATTACCTCATAAACATCTGCAGCAGAATCACTGTTTGGATAGCTGGATCTCACTACGTATCCTTACAGAAGAATAAGTTTTGCCTCTTATATCATTCAGCTTCTGCGGTTTGGGGTGGGGTGGTTGGGTTTTTTTGGTAAAATCTATATATTTGCCTATACTGCAACATGCCATCTGGGTGTGCTCATGGTAGTGTGGCTTTTTTTACTGACTGCAGTTTTATTTGTAACACTGCACTTTCCATAAAAGATGTTGGCAAAGGCAACAGACAATCATAGTTTAAATATAATAATATTAATTTACCATCCTGTCTTCCCTTCCCTTTTCTTTTTCCTTTTTCAGTTTTTGGGTATGTTTTGGGTTTGTTTTTCCCCATTTGGGGTGGTTTTTTTTTTGCTTGTGGGTTTTTTTTGGGGTTTTGGTGGTTTTTTTCAGCCTCTAGTAGACAGAGACTGATTTCTTCTAATCCAGAAGATAACATTGTGGCATTCCATAATAAACTGGGCCATGTTAAAAACCATGCCTGGGTGGTCCATGATTCTTTTTCTTGAACCAGACTGTTCTCAGTCAGCTTTGCTTTTTTCTTTACTAATAAAATGCTCACTGAGACATGTAAGCCCTTCGAATCAGTGCAATTTTAAGTGGTAGGTAGGAAATAAGTGTTAGACTTAATATATAGCACTCACTTTCCTTTTTCAATCATTATTATGAGGTCTTGGGTGACAGGTTGGACTTGATGACCTTTGAGGTCTTTTCCAACCTTGCTGATTCTGTGATTCTACGATTATTGTCTTACAAATCCTAGTACTGTGTTAATCCTTTGTGTCTCCGCAACAATCCTCATCCTGAGGGATCTGTCCATATTACTCAGAGCGTGACCAGGCGCAGGCACATCTCCTGGTCCAAATATGGACTTCCCGAGTGGGTTCTTGTGCACACTTTAACATTTTGCAACAAGTTCTGTGCTAAATAATAAGAAGGGTTGAAAGATGAGGAAATTTATCAAATCCATATGGCAGGCTGAACCATCAGTGACTACATAGTGGCACATGCTACTTAATAAGTATTAAGCTGCTATAATCTGCAGCTACAACTGAATGGGACTGACAGTGGTATGTGACCACACCTTCAACAGACACCACACAAAACCTACCTAACAGAGGCAAGCATTTGGCCTCACCCTTTGTGGTAGGGAAAATACACGTGTCATACAAAATTACTTTGTCTGAGTGTGGTGAGAGAAAATTAATTTTACATCTGACCACAGCCTCTGGTGTTTCAATAGCCTAATATTTCTAACAGTGGTGCTTTTGGCCAAGATTGATTCAAGTAGGCAGGAAAAGACAATTTAAAAATAGGTATTAAGTATTCTCTACTCTTACAGACCTGGTTCACTAATGCCAGAAACTGTCCTTATTTTAGCTCAGTAAAGGTTTGAGGGCTGAACTGTGCCTTACTCTTCTTTTTGCAGTTATGCTCAGCCTGCTGGAGCACATGAACAGTACCAAGCCAAAAAATGGCCCTGCTTACCAAGATAGGAAAGACCACAGGTTTTAGTGTTCTGTCAAAATAGAGGCTCCTTGCTTCTCTTCTCAGAATATTGGCCCTTCTCTAAACATGCCTTTGCTTTGAATTCCCAGTTCTTGAATGTGGTTCACCTCATCCTGTGCACAGTCTTTCAGGTGAGGTCTCACACAATGAGAGTTATGTTAATGAGTCCTTATCTCCTTTTAGTTACTTGGCAAGAGCCCACTTGCTCATATTCTTTGCTGCCCACGTTACACCAAGAACACAGCCCTGCTCAGCCTCTTGTGATTGGTTTGCTGGAGTCTGAAAGTACAAGTAAACACTTCCTAGAGATTAGGGACCTATGGAAAGACTGACCACCATTCATCTTTGCACTGTCCTGTCAGATTACAGTGACTCAGAACAAAAGTGTCCCGAGAAAGAGCATTAAGAATACTCCCTCTGTCTTTGTGCTGGTTGCTCTCTAGTGCAAAAAACAAGCCATACAATGGCAGAAAAGTGATGATGCATGACTCCATCAGTCAAATATTTTGAATCTGCAAGTACAGAAGTGGTAGAAAAACCACACAACGAAAAAATGCAGTCCAAATAGCTTCGAAAAATCTCTCTTTCTCTCTTCCTTTTTAAATATCAATGAAGAAGAGAACATAGGGCAAAGTTATTCATTCAATCAGTTCAACCCTTCTCGTGCTACATCTGTGATGCACTTCGTGCAGAATGATCATGAAGAACTTCACTTACACTAAACTAAAACTGTTGCCAAACTGCAACAGGGGAAAAGGAGAATAAAACAAATTAGTCTAGTCAAAACTAAGGCTTAAAAACGCCAAAGGCATTATTAACTGCAAAAAAGCTTACTGCTTCTCTGTGTGTATGCACTCACAGGCATAAGAAAAAAACCCAATACATGTATATGGTAGGGAAAAAAAAGGAAAAAAAGAAGGGAATTAGCAATACGTGCTGCTTCAGAGATCGTGCACTTCATTCTGATTCACAAAGGAAACTTCCCTTGAAAATTACCCATATCCAAGAATTTGAGAACCTCTCAGGCTCTCCAGATTGCATAGGTAGCATAGGGATCCCATGCAAAAATGGAGGAAGAGATCTTAACAATGGCAAAATGAAATGGCAGCTTACCTCAGGAGGAGAGATAAATGTCTAATTTTTGGCTAACAGAAATCAGCCAGAGTTTTAATGATAGTTAAGAAGGCTTCTGAGGCATGATGACTGTGGAGCATGTCCCTACAAAACACACAGACAGAAGGAGTGCTGCCTGGCTGTTACTGTGAGACAGCAGCCCTGCACCATCCACCCGTATGGACATAGCTAGTGTGCACTATCGGGAACAAAGCAGATTAAAGTACATCAAAGTGAATTAAGTATTTCTGCCAGGGGTACTTTTATTATCAAATAAGAGTGTGCACCTCTTAATAAGACTTAAAATGATAGTGAAATTAAAAAACAAACACACCAAACCACCTACTTTGAAATAGGTTTTCAGTTTTAAAGCTGTACCACTGCTTCTATTTTATTTTTCTCAGTAGGTTGACTCTTAAACAGTCCTGACTGAGGCCAGATGACGTGAGGGGGAAAAAGTCCCATTTAAAATTAATTTTAAATGGCATCTGAAGGAGTTGTGGAAAAGCTCTCTGTGCTGCAGAATTTAAACAGCACTTTTCCCTGAACAAAAAAAAAAATATGTATGTTTATAAACTTTATAAAACATTTACCTATAATATTTCTTGGGTTCACTAGGATAGGATAGGATAGGATAGGATAGGATAGGATAGGATAGGATAGGATAGGATAGGATAGGATAGGATAGAATAGAATAGAATAGAATAGAATAGAATAGAATAGAATAGAATAGAATAGACCAGGTTGGAAGAGACCTTCAAGATCATCACATCCAACCCATCAACCAATCCAACCCACCTAAACAACTAAACCATGGCACCAAGCACCCCAGCAAGTCTCCTCCTGAACACCTCCAATGATGGTGACTCCACCACCTCCCTGGGCAGCACATTCCAATGGGCAATCACTCTTTCTGTGTAGAACTTCTTCCTAACATCCAGCCTAAACCTCCCCTGGCACAGCTTGAGACTGTGTCCTCATGTTCTGATACTGGCTGCCTGGGAGAAGAGACCAACATTCACCTGTCTACAATCTCCCTTCAGGCAGTTGTAGAGAGCAATAAGGTCACCTCTGAGTCTCCTCTTCTCCAGGCTAAGCAACCCCAGCTCCCTCAGCCTCTCCTCATAGGGCTTGTGTCCCAAACCCCTCACCAACTTCGTTTAAAGACATTTTAGAATTTAGAGATTTAAGGAACAGTTCAATTTTATTTATTTTTTTTAAACTAGAATTAAGTTTTTTTCAGCTTAAAATGCTGAACAGTCTCTATGGTAATTGTCAATGTTTCCTGTCACTGAAAAAAAAAACCCAACCAAAAAACCCCCAAAAAACAACTCAACAAAAAAAAAAAATAGTTGAAAACAAAGTGTTTAGAGAGTGACATTAACATCCCTACATACATCCCTACAACTGATTAACAGCACCAGTACTAAATACATGATAGAGGCAAGCAGATTATACAAAACTTGCAAAGTGGCTTAACATTAATTGGGATATTTTGGGATTATTGATGAAAACTACACAGATTGTCTGAATAATAGAGGCTACATAATTTTAACTAGTGATTCTTGAATCAAAGTACAGAAAGCACAACTAAAGTTAAGCGTATAAATCTGTATATATGTCTATGTAAATATATAGATGCATTTCTAAAGACGCCCATGTGGATTTAGAGCCTTTATAGCTAACAGAAAAGTTGCAACACCTCTTGCTTCGTTATTTCACTGCTCACAAAATAGAATTTATAGCTCATGAAGAGCAGGCACAGGAGAGAGACAGTTCTTTTAGAAGGACCAGAATTTACATGAAATCATACTTTAACTAATTAAAACTCCTGGTCATAAACCTGGAGGGGAAATCAGTGTGGCAGTTCACCATAACACCCTACAAAGTTTCAAGGCAATGCAGGCTGAACGTGAGCCTCCAGTGTGCCCAGGCAGCCAGGAGGCCAATGGCATCCTGGCCTGCATCAGGAACAGTGTGGCCAGCAGGAACAGGGAGGTCATTCTGCCCCTGTACACTCCAATGGTTAGGCCACACCTTGAGTACTGTGTCCAGTTCTGGGCCCCTCAGTTTAGGAAGGATGTTGACTTCCTGGAACGTGTCCAGAGAAGGGCAACGAAGTTGGTGAGGGGTTTGGAACACAAGCCCTACAAGGAGAGACTGAGGGAGCTGGAGTTGCTTAGCCTGGAGAAGAGGAGACTCAAGGGTGACCTTATTGCTCTCTACAACTACCTGAAGGGAGGTTGTAGACAGGCAGAGGTTGGTCTCTTCTCCCAGGCAGCCAGCACCAGAACAAGAGGACACAGTCTCCAGCTGTGCCAGGGGAGGTTTAGGCTGGATGTTAGGAAGAAGTTCTGTACAGAGAGAGTGATTGCCCATTGGAATGGTCTGCCCGGGGAGGTGGTGGAGTCACCATCACTGGAGGTGTTCAGGAGGAGACTTGATGGGGTGCTTGGTAACATGGTCTAGTTGTTTGGGTGGGTTGGATTGGTTGATGGGTTGGATGTGACGATCTTGAAGGTCTCTTCCAACCTGGTGTATTGTATTGTATTGTATTGTATTGTATTGTATTGTATTCTTACATTGTATTTGTCAACCAGGGAAGATACTCTGCACAAACTGCCAGTGGTAGAAAAATCCCTGCTAAAACATCTTGGCTGCACCAGAGTCTCATAATAGAAGGATGAAACACTTTTTGAACACAAGGTTCCTGCTTCCAACACATGAAAGCAAAATTTTCTGAAAACATATTGCTTCATAGTTATTAAAACTAAATCATAAAATTGATTACTTTTGAACATTACAGATAAACAGATGATAATAGTCTGTTCTCTGTTGTATCCAAATCTTCAGTGACATAGTCTTTTAGCAGGATGTCTACTAGTTTTTAAATGGAAGAAATGGTGTGCTATTTTCAGCTGCAGTTACATTGCACAGTAAGTGCCCAACTGTTTTGAAGACAATGTTTGGAAGCATATTCCATCCTTTCAAAGCCAGCTCAAGCCACAGGTGTTAATGCCACAGAAGATGGAAAAAAAGAATAAACCAGACAAAATCCCAGCACATCTTCACAAGGATTTTCCAGATGCAAATATCCCCCTGCCCATATAATAACTGGTTGGAAATCAGCAACTTTAAGTTTTCCCAAACTTCATTTACTTCAAAATAAGGGTTACACCCAGGACCAAGTCCAACAGTAAAATCAGCCATGTAAACAGGATGGAAAAATCAGTTATTCTCACATACAGAGAGTTATAAAAGGTAAGGGACATATGGAATATGTATTTTGGTTGGGTCACGGTTTTGCCGTAAGACTTTCTTTCAGTCTTTTAACCTACTAGAAATTTGGTTTTCAGTCAAGAAGGCAGAGATGAAAAAGGAAACCTATGAACTATTGAATCTGAAGCCCTCTCAGTCCAGGATGTTTGCATCTAAGAAAGATGTGTTAAATAACAAATATGTAACATGAGTGCAGGAAAAGTTAAATGTGTGTAATGTGCTTGGATTTAAAGCCAAACAAATAAAAACTTAGGAAAATTAATCTTTGTTTACTCTATTATGAGAAACTCCAGGTTGTTTAATATTCAGTATATTCATCAGAGTAGGAAAATATGAAAACTAACATTCTTGTGGGATGGGAAAACTGTTTCCTGCCCATCTCTGACCTCTTAGTGTAAAACTGCTAAGCGCTTTGGTTTACAGTACAAATATTTCTGGAGATGGTATCCATCTGTTATGTATTAGTGAAATGTTTCTGATATTCAGCATTCTTTTAAGCAGCACTATTACAATTTCATCAAGAAAGGTTAATAGCTAAGTAATAGTCTGACAGGTTTACAGTGGATGGTATTTCTGGAAAGAGTATTTGCTGTTTAGCATTTCTTAAGCAGAGCTGTTAAAATTTCAACCAAGGAGTTTTCAAAACTTCAGGATGATGTATCATATGTGGGGTGATTACACAGACTATTACTCTTAAAATGTTTTTGCAAGGAAATTTAACTATTTTTAACACATAACTAAGGACTTTAAATGGTAGGCTTGAGGCTCAGTGCAGTTATACATAAAAATAATTTGGTATCAGTTTTTGAAACATTCCTTGTCTTGGCTACATCTTGCTTGCAGGTCCTTATTTGTTCAGTAAATTTTATAGATACAGCCTCCTTAAAGTAATGGAAGAGATGCTGTAATCCTAAGTAGTCAAAGAACACACAGAAAAAGAACAAAACACATTAAAAATCCCAAACTTAAGGTCTATAGGAAATGTCTGCTAAAATGAGTGAATGGATCCCATTTCTATTCCAATTACTTTCTAGCTGCATGCCATTACTGTGCTGAATGTTTGCTTGCCAGGCTTTCCAGTCTTGTATGCATACATGATTGGGAAACTGTTTCCCCACACACGTATATACCTGCAGGAAAACAGTACTAAGGTGCTGAAAGCTATTGGGATGCTTCTTGAAAGCTCTTGGCTCAGGTCTGAGTCAGAAACTCATGCTTCAGAGTCTTTCTGTCAGGATAAGGGTCCCGTGGGCTTGGTTCTAGTTTGAGCTCTGAGGTAAAATAAAATCTTCAGATCCTCAGCTTTTTGTCATCAGCAGCAGCTTTTGGCTCAGTACACTTTTTTTCCCAAGCAGCCTCTCCCAATACCTCTGCTGATACCATGGCCATGGCATTTTCATTCCACGGGGGCATGGGAAAGGAAAGATGTTCCCAGAATTATTCTTAATTTGTCTAGCATGAGGGTGACTGAGCACTAGCATGAGTTGCCCAGGGAAACTGTGGAGTCTCCATCCCTGGAGATATTCAGAACTTGACTGGACATGATATTTGGCAGACAGTTCTAGGTGATCTTGCCAGATGGGTCAGATGACCTCTACAGGTCCCTTACAAGCTCTACCTTTCTGTGAATTTTTTCATGCTGTCCGTTGTGGTTTATGCCCAGCTGGCACCTGAACCTTTCACATTTGCCCCCTAGCCTACCCTTTACTGGGATGGGAAGGAAAATCCTGTGGGTTGAGATAAGGAGAGTTTCATAAAACAACAAAAAGATCAGGGAGGAAAAAAAAAACCACAACTACAAAAAACCCCACACCAACCAGGAATAACAATAGTACTAATTGAAGTAATATACAAAGCAAGGGATACAAAATGTGACATGCTCAACCAGGAAGGCCTGAAGAATTTCATGCACCAAAACCCCCTTGCCTTGCCCAGAATGTCCCTCTCCTTATCTAGTGGGTGTGATATCTCTTCCTGAACGTGCTGGAGCAGAGCAAAGCTGCTGTGTGTGTCTGTTAGAGAGTGCAAGGAAGCAAGCTGGGCAGTATTTGTGATAATACATGGATATCAATTGGAGGGTACAGCAGAAGAAAGTCCTAGAGATCTTGCTAGCGTTTCTTCTCTAGAGCGAGGGTAAGGACAGCTAGGCAGAGGCCCTAAATGGAGAGTCCTGCAGAGAGGATCAAGAACAAGAAAATAACAAAATCCCCAGCATCAGCACTGGTCTGTTAAATATATCTTTGTGCTTTTGTGTCCAGTGTATAGCAGGATCCTAGAAAATGGCAATATTGAGAGGGTTTTTCTTCAATGGCACAATAAAAGAGTCAAGTAGAGCTACCCATTGCTACCTCACCAGGTTTCTTCCTCAAGAAATATTTTCCTTCCAGTTTCACTTTCAGCTGAAAATAAAGCTACTGATAAAGGTTTCATAAGCAGCTCTGGTTGAAGAGTCTCACCTCAGAAGCAGGCCTGTCTTCATGCAAAAGAGTACTCACTTTTCACAAGTTTTTCAGCAAAATGTTGGCAAGGCTGGCAAACAAATGGGAAATCTCACAGGCAGGAGTTACAGTTTTAAACTAAAGAGAAACTTTGGTTTAAATGTACATATTTTTAACCTGCAATGGAAATAAGAAGCCATGGGAAAAGAGGAGTTCACAGATAGAGTGCAGTAAATAAATTTTACATACAGGTAAGTCTGCTGGGATAAAAAACACTCTGAGTTTCACCATTAGATCCAGGATTAACACTTAAAGCACTGAATGGCTGCAGAAAGGAGGCAAAATGAACCTTGTACTGTTCTGCAATCAAGGCTGCAGACGTATTTCATGTGAAGAAGTAGCTAATCAACCTCGACTGCAAAGCCAACGTGACAGACCCACATATCAACTGTTGTGAAAAGCTGTCTATGTGCTTCACTGATTAGGTTGGTTGAATGCATATGGAACTAATTGGGGAAGAAAATTCCAGCTGAAAACGAACTGCATTGTCTGCTGCACTGTGTATGGCTGAAAGTAAGTCCTATCACAAAGCTTAAGCCTTGAAAATACTGAAAAATATTACAGCTACCCTCTATACACCCACGTGCCTGACTAAAGCCAGCAAACAAGTACTACCTTCATGCAAAACACTTTGTGCTTCTCTCAGAAGCACTCTTCAAAAGGGAACTGCATCCACCAAACACTTTTTCATTACTGTTACATACTGTTACATTTCCAGTTTCCTCTTTCTGCCCAAAATACATAAGAAAGGAGTCACCAGTAAGTTCCTGTCATCCTTAGGGCCGGACAATAAAGTTTGGATGGTGGATAAAAACAGAGCTGGATCCGCACAAGACTGAAGACACTCTACTTAGAAAGGAGGGGTCTAAAGCCACAGCGCACATTTGACTCTCTACTAGGCCCTGGAGTTCAGGTATCCAGAAATACCTTCAATTGTGTTAAGCAGTGTGAGGTCTTGAGACCAACCCCTGGGAGACTCTTGCATACCTCTCTAGGCTAGGTTGCAATCAGTAATTTCAGTTTTGTAACTGAAATGGCACTGTAATTTCACCAGGAAGAAGGAGATGCATACCTTATCAACAGGACAAGATACGCCAAGTCTGCTCTTTTCTTGTCTTGAGCTGATTCCTGACACTTTCAGTTGGTTACTAATGCCTATTTAATGCTTTAGTCTCAGCCTTCAAAAGCTTGACTTACATGCATATGAATGAAATATGCCTTCTGAACCAAAGTGGCAGATGTGTCCCCTCTGCAGCAATGTAGATCACAAACCACAGAACAACACAAAAACTGTGGACTAAATATATTCTGATAAAGCTCACTATGAAGTCATTTTCCAAAGAAATCTCAGTGTTATCTAGCACCTGACCATCTCAAGGAACACTGCAAAAATGACACCTGAAGAAGTCTTTTCCATCTAAAAGATGCTTGTTTGTTAGAAACCCTATTGGGTTGGATCATGAGAACACTGAATTTTTGCAGACTGAGACAGGTTTCTTAGGAAAACAAACATTCCTAGAAGTGCAATGACAAGTCACACTTGTTTTCTGATTTCTAAATGTTATTCTCTCATATCAATTTCTGTATCTGAATCTCAGCTCTTCTTCTTCCACACCCCTTACTCAAGCCTTCCACAACACACCCAGACCCCCTCCCATCATAAATAGCTTTATGTTCTTATTCCAGGCAACATTTCTTTGGTGAGAATTGAAACATACATGGTCTAGTTTTATTGATTTTGTTTAAGCCTGTTAAGACTGGTGTCTGCTAAGATTATCACTAGGATGGCCAAAGACATAAAACATAGTATAGCATCCTTGGAAGGTCTCCTCAAGTCACTGTCATGCATCCAAAATAGTAACTACAAGCAGGAGGAAGAGGTTAAGTCACTGAAGGTATTGTACTGATAAAATTTCAATTATTTTTTCCACTTTCAAACCAAAGCATAATCCTGTCTATACACAATAGAGTTTGCAGTAAAGAACACACCAGTATTCACCATGAATTGGCTGTGAAACGGTCTGTGAGATCCTGGCAACAGGAACAGCATAAACAAAAAAATGTGCAGTCCACTCTGGGGCATCATTTGCAAGTATCAACAATCAGCAATGTTTATTGCACTTGTACTGACCTGGAGATACATGAGGTAATTATAATTGGGCTTGACCCCATCCCTTGTATTTTGTAAATGAATGTCAAGCCTTTAGACAGAAGGAATAAAGCAGTCATTTGAATACTAGAATGTTTCACAGAGTATTTCTACCTATTCATAGATTCATAGATTCATAGATTCAGTCAGGGTTGGAAGGGACCACAAGGATCATCTAGTTCCAACCCCTGCCATGGGCAGGGACACCCTACACTAGATCACGCTGGCCAGAGCCTCGTCCAGCCTGGTCTTAAACACCTCCAGGGACTGGGCCTCAACCACCTCCCTGGATAACCCATTCCAGGGCTTCACCACTCTCATGGTGAAGAACTTCCTCCTCACATCTAGCCTGAATCTCCCCATTTCCAGCTTCATTCCATTCCCCCTAGTCCTATCACTACCTGATAGCCTGAGAAGTCCCTCCCCAGCCTTCCTGTAGGCCCCCTTCAGATACTGGAAGGCCACAACGAGGTCACCTCGGAGCCTTCTCTTCTCCAGACTGAACAGCCCCAACTCCCTCAGTCTGTCCTCATAGGAGAGGTGCTCCAGCCCTCTGATCATCCTCGTGGCCCTTCTCTGGACACGCTCCAGCACGTCCACATCCCTCCTGTAATAGGGGCTCCAGAACTGGAGGCAGTACTCCAGGTGGGGTCTCACCAGAGCTGAGTAGAGGGGGAGAATCCCCTCCCTTGACCTGCTGGTCACACTTCTCCTGATGCAGCCCAGGATCTGATTGGCTTTCCGGGCTGCAAGCGCACATTGAGAGCTCATGTTGAGCTCTATTGAGTCGTATTGCATACGACTTTTTCAAGCTCAGGAAACACTATGCGTAATGGCTCATACATATAGATGAAAAAGCCCAGGTTAATGAAAATATTGTTACTCTGCTCTGGTAAGACCTCATCTGGTGTGCTGCATCTGGCTCCAGAGCCCTCAACACAGGAAGGACATGGACCCAATGGAAAGGGTCCAGAGGAGGGCCATGAAAATCATCAGGGGACTGGAACACCTCTGCTACAAGGACAGGCTCAAGGAGCTGGGGTTGTTCAGTCTGGAGAAGAGAAGGCTCCAGGGAGACCCAATAGCAGCCTTCCAATAGCTGAAGGGGGCCTAAAAAAGGATGTAGAGGGACTGTTTGCAAAGGATAGGACAAGGGGCAATGGTTTGAAATGAGAGAAGAGGAGATATAGATTGGATGTTAGGAACAACTTCTTTGTCATGAGTGTGATAGAACACTGCAACAAGTTGCCCAGAGAGGTCATTGAGGCCTAATTCCTGGAGATATTCAAAGTCAGGCTTGAACAAGCTGATCTCATGGAGGTTGTCTCTGCTACCTGCAGGGAGGTGGGACAAGATGAACCTTGGAGCTCCCTTCCAACCCAAACCATTCTATGATTTGATGATTACTTGGTGGATAACTGCCTGAAGTACTAGAAAAACCTTTACTTAGTCAAAGCAGTCCAACTTGCAACATAGAATAGGCACCAAAGGCATTTTAGTCAACAAAGATTTGAGGGGAAAAAACACAGAAAGAGTAAGAGGTTGCAATAAGTACTGTTCAAAGTAGCTATGGCTGAATTGTCTTGGTCAAAAAAAATAATAATTTAGCATGTCTATAACTTTTAAAGTTGTTCCTATTTTTTAAATGAAAAATATACATAAGTGATAGAAAAATCCCACGTCTTCTGTTATTTTTGAGTGAAATAATGAAGCAGAGAGTTTAGGTGCAGATTTTCTAACATAAATACCATTCCCCCAAAATTTATGCTGTTTTTCATCTTTAAGATGAGCTTCCATTTTAAAACTGAGATGCCACCTGAATAATTTGCTTTCCTGGTCACAGAGTAATTCAGAAACAAAAAGCTGTTTTACTGTGGTACCACCTGATTATGAATGTTCAGTATTTACTTCAGCTCCAACTCCTTTAACCATTCAGAGCTCCTCAGAGTACAGACAACAGAATTAAATCCATCGCTGATGGAAGAAGGCACAAGTAGAAATTAAGGAAATTAATTCTTATTAAGTAACAATAATCTAAAGGTTTGTTAGTTTGTGCATTCATGATGGAACAGACAGCTCTTTACTAATGTATATGTTGCCTACACTTGGGTACACACAATACTATACAATAATACAATACAATAAACCAGGTTGGAAGAGACCTTCAAGATCATCGTGTCAAACCCATCAACCAATCCAACCCACCCAAACAACTAGATCATGACACCAAGCACCCCATCAAGTCTCCTCCTGAACACTTCCAATGATGGTGACTCCACCACCTCCCCGGGCAGCCCATTCCAAAGGGCAATCACTCTCTCTGTGTAGAATTTCTTCCTAACATCCCAGACTAAACCTCCCCTGGTGCAGCTGGAGACTGTGTCCTCATGTTCTGGTGCTGGCTGCCTGGGAGAAGAGACCAACCTCCACCTGTCCACAACCTCCCTTCAGGTAGTTGTAGAGAGCAATAAGGTCACCCCTGAGTCTCCTCTTCTCCAGGCTAAGCAACCCCAGCTCCTTCAGCCTCACTTCATAGGGCTTGTGTTCCAAACCCCTCACCAACCTTGCTGCCCTTCTCTGGAAACGTTCCAGCAAGTCACAAAAACCCAAACCCTTCTTACTTGCACTGCTTACTTCCTACTTTCACCAGTTACTATTTTGATAATTAAATATTTGATTAGCTTATGTGGGCTGTATGTGCAGATATCAGGCATTGGAAGTTTGGGTTTGTTGGTGCTTTTTTCACAAATGGTTCTGTGAAGAACAAGCTATAGCTGCTGTAGGTGCTAGCATTACCGTTTCATCTCTGTCTTACAAGCCCCAAAAGATCTGTTATTCTTCCAGACTAAAGCTGTCAATGAGAAGGGACTGTGAAAAGTGATGCAGTGGTTAGTGACGTGGACTAAAGTTCACAACAGACCAACTGATTTGCTCTTGTGACCTAACACAAATTGGAAATTCCTGTCTCCAGAGGTAAAAGGTTAATGGAATAACCTATTTATTTTTTTCATCTAGCTCCCTACTACAGAACACCCTTTTAATTATTGCTATTATTTCTTGATTTATAAAGTAACATGTAACATAAGGTACTCAGCAAGGAAATTATGAAGCATATAAAACACAGTTAAAATGATCAAAGAGATGTCTGATCTGAAGAGATTTGTGATGACAAATATGGAGAAGCACTTCTCCATCTTGAAGACGACAACAACTTTGCTGTGTTTGGTTATGCAGATACTGAAAGTGCACAAACACACACGACAAAAAAAATCCATCTTAAGACAGAAGAAGGACTTCAAAACCCCACACTTGGCTTAGAAATATGCATACCATTATATAAGGAGTCCAAATACTAAGGGATAAATATTTTAATTCTTGTCATTAATCAAATAACTGAGCAGTGTCCAAAGAAATCACTCTGATTATTTTAATGTAGCAATAGTTGAAGAAGGATTGCAAGCCATATCGCCCTGAAGCAATACATAGAAAACCATACCCAAATTGTCCCTGTGTCTGACTGGAGTCAGCTGTGATGTTCCAATGCTGTTATACCCATAGCAGGGCTTCTGAAGGGTGCAAGGCTGTCAGGAGAAGCTGTAAGAACTGGAAAACATCAAGAATGTTGATATGTTCTCAATGCGTTGCCAGTAAAAATGGGAAGAGGGGCTGCAAAAGCAAAGAGTACTCTCTGACGGAGACTTGCCGTTGTGTTCCTCTGCATTCATTTGGCTGCCATGAGTGTGCTAGGTGCCCTCAAGTCCGGTGTGCAAACACTCCACGCTACCAGCTTCCACATGCAGTGCTGAGGCTGCATTCGATGCTTTGCTAATGCAGCCTCAAGCCAGGAACTTCAAAGGAGCACATCAAAGCTGTTATTCACAGCGGAGAAGAGAGTGTGAAGCCGGGTGGCATTTCTTTTCTCCCCAGCGAATATGAAACTTTAGGGGGCTTCCCAAAGGACACATGAGTGATTAAAAAAAAAAAGAAGGAAAACTCTCCTTCATATCCTAGGGAAAGGAGGGTAGAGGCCCCATAGAGGCAGATGGAGGAAGAAATGAAATTTTCTCTCTATTAATACATCTGCTAGATAGCCTGCTATGCTGTGAAGGGAGGGGGAGGGAGAGAGAAAAATGAACTAAGTTTCATCTTTGTTTCATCAGTCTTTTATTTTTAATCTGAGTCACAAAAGCTTAAAATGATGAAATGAGCATGTGCAGTCTGACTGAGATAGGAGACAGGCAATTACTGAAACTCTGGGCCACAATATCAGCTGCCTGCTGACTTCTGCGATTGAATTAAAACTATCATAAGAATAATGCAAGGACTTGCCCTTGTCCTGCTTATCTATGTGTTTATTTAATTTTCTGTCCAACTGACTCTCAAATAAATTGGAAACAGCTGCCATTTTTTTGATTCAGTAGCTCCATTACCCCCCAATGACATCATTCTGGGCACGCTCACCAACAATAGGTCATTATGCAGCAATTACTTTATTGATTTATGGAAGTTTTGAAGCTCCACCAGGAATATGCACATTCAAGGAAAAAAGGACTTTTTCTTCCACGCTCTTGTAAGTAGTGATTTGCTGCACTAAGCGGGGATAGTATTACAGGCACAAAAAGGAAAAGGAGGAAACATTTTTGCTATTGGTTACATTGCCAAAGGGAAAAAAAAAAAAAGAAGCTAAAATATTAGAGAAAGATCCTTCTGAGAACTGATGTTTAGAAACCATGATTTAATAAGGTAATTAAGCATATGACGCAAGTAAAGGTGCTACGTAATAAGCTGGCAATAACAGCAGGCAGCATTTGTCACAATTCTCCCTAATGAAAGCTCTGATGCACAGGCTCTTTGAGGTACTGCAAAACACATTTAAGAATTACTATCCATAGAAACATTTGCTTTTCCTCTGTTCCTATCAATATATTAGATCAAACATGCATTATACACAATTCTAAGAGAGGAATGCAAAACTTATAGTGCAGATCTGATTCGTTAGGATCTTTCAGCCTTTAATCATCTGCTTGGTTTTAAACTGGAATTTTGAAGAAGATTTGCCACTGGAAATTAAGACAATTTGTCATTTTCTGTACTGAAAAAAACGTTGGAAGACTCAGGGAAAAGTATCAGTGTGGCTAATAAAAAAAGTGGTAGGCAGTGCAAGAGTTTTAAATCTTTTGAAATAGAATGGACGTTACGTTGTATGGAATATGGATATAGATGATAGAGATAGAGATGATAGAGATGATAGAGATAGATATTCCTTTTATGAAAAGATTAGATGTGGGTAAATACCTGCAAAAACAGTGTCTGAACTTCTATTTGAACATTAGAATGAGGCCCATATTTATACTTCTTAACATTTACTTCTAAGACTTCTATCATTTGCTTTTCGTTTTATGTTTGGAGTCTAAAAACGGTCTGCTGCAATAATCAGTTGTGTACCTAGGATTTTCAAAAATACAGAAGAATTTGGTGTCTGAGCATGCCAGAATTTAGCAAGAGCTGAGTCTCTTACTTCAGACCTCACTCTCTTTCTTTTTGTTTCTGACTTGGATGCTTAAAATGTTTCAGCCATCATAAGAGTTAAGAAGCTGAATCATGTGAGTCATGCACAACAGAGGCCCCGATCTTTGAGGGCAAATAGGTAATAGAAGCAAGTTCCTAACTCAAAGGACGTTCTATATAAGCCAGCAACATTTCTGCAATTATTCCAGTTCCTTTTGAAGACCTGGCCATACTGGATAACCAAAACATACAACTTATGAGCATCTATAGCCAGGGGAAGTTTAGGCTCAAGGTGAGAAGAAAGTTCTTCACCAAGAGAGTCGTTTGTCATTGGAATGGGCTGCCCGGGAGGTGGTGGAGTCACCATCCCTGGAGGCGTCCAAGAGGGGATTGGACGTGGCACTTGGTGCCATGGTCTAGTCATGGGGTCTGTGGTGACAGGTTGGACTCGATGATCTTTGAGGTCTCTTCCAACCTTAGTGATACTGTGATACTGTGATATCCCTCTGCATTACATTTTCTGTGCCAGTTGCACACAACAGACAGAGTCACAGAAACTAGCCTCAGCTTGTGAATGATTCATAATGGGGGAAAAAAAAAACACAAGGAGTTTGGATAATTTAATTATAATGAAAAAAATGATGATTTTTAGAAAACACCTCAGGGAAATGTCTTAAGGCCTGCAATCAGCATCATGTGGGTATATTACTTTGCATAGCAGACTCTCACATTTTGACTTGCAGAACTGGAGCTTAGCTGCAGAAAGCCATCACAAGTGCTTTGACAAAAAAATAAATTGTGAGGTGGGTTTTTTCTTCATTTTATAGATGCATTTTACACTCAAGTAATTTCATTTGTTGTGACATATCCAACATCCCCTTCCACATCAAAAGTATACTTATATTCAAAAAGTTGGGTGTATTGCAGAAAAATATTCCTGGATGAAAGAAATATCCTAATTTTTAGGAGGTCATGCTGTGACATGCAAAAATCCCTAAACAGCTCATTAGGGTTCGCCTGTGTCACATTAGAAGGAGCTACATGAAATGTGGTAAGGTATTATGATTAAAATGATTACACATCTGTATTTGATCATATTTTTGCATTTCACAAATTAAAAGAAATCCATCTGGACAATCAGGATGTTCCAATGGCATAACAACTTCACTTTTCCCACTTGTTTTCTGCTTCTACCTTTTCTACCACCAATTGCACTTCAACAGAAAATCACAAAATTATGTGAGAAGCCTACTCCACAGTCAGATTGTTCTTTTGCATTCCTCTAATATAGCTGTTGTATCTTGCATCATCATATTGAAGAATGTGTAAAGATGTCAGATATGACACCCTTTTAGCAGTGTGCCTGCAAAGTCCTTGAAATACAAGCCTGGACTCTATGATGTCCATACGGTGCCCTTACAGTTATCATAGAATGTTTTGAATAGAATAGAATAGAATAGAATAGAATAGAATAGAATAGAATAGAATAGAATAGAATAGACCAGACCAGGTTGGAAGAGACCTTCAAGATCATTGTGTCCAACCTATCATCCAACACCACCAAACAACTAGATCATGACACCAAGCACCCTATCAAGTCTCCTCCTGAACACCTCCAGTGATGGCGACTCCACCACCTCCCTGGGCAGCACATTCCGATGGGCAATCACTCACTCTGTGTAAAACTTCCTCCTAACATCCAGCCTAAACCTCCCCTGGTGCAGCCTGAGACTGTGTCCTCTTGTTCTGGTGCTGGTTGCCTGGACGAAGAGACCAGCCTCTGCCTGGCTACAACCTCCCTTCAGGTAGTTGTAGAGAGCAATAAGGTCACCCCCTGAGTCTCCTCCTCTCCAGGCTAAGCAACCCCAGCTCTCTCAGCCTCTCCTCACAGGGCTTGTGTTCCAAACCCCTCACCAACTTCATTGCCCTTCTCTGGACACACTCCAGCAAGTCAACATCCTTCCTAAACTGAGGGGCCCAGAACTGGACACAGGACTCAAGGTGTGGCCTAACCAGTGCAGTGTACAGGGGCAGAATGACCTCCCTGCTCCTGCTGGCCACACTGTTCCTGATGCAGGCCAGGATGCCATTGGCCCTCTTGGCTGCCTGGGCACACTGCAGGCTCATGTTCAGCCTACCATCAACCAGTACCCCCAAGTCCCTCTCTGCCTGGCCGCTCTCCAGCCACTCTGACCCCTCGGTTGGAAGGAACCTCCTAAAGTCATCTAGTCAACCCCCCTGCAGTCAGCAGAGACAGCCTCCACTAGATCAGATTACTCAGAGCCTTGTCAAGCCTGACCTTGAATAGGTCCAGGGATGGGGCTTCACTGACCTTCGTGGGCAAGCTGTTGCTGAGTTCCACCACCCTCATGGTAAATAACTTGTTCCTAACACCCAATCTAAATCTGCTCTTCTCCAATTTCAAACCATTGTCCCTCGCCATTTAGCTTTTGTAAATAGTCCTTCTGCAGCCTCCTGGTAGGTCCTCTTCAGTTATACAACTTGGTTATGTGCTTATGCCATTTTTACCAATTTCAAGTTGAATGTGATAGTTCGGTGTGGCTTAGGTGTTGTGTTAATAAAGCCCCACCTGCAAAATGCACTATTCTGACCCTTTTGGTTTTGTTAATTCTGCCAGACTCCTCTTGCTTATAAGAGCAACTTATGAAGAAAGACCTATCAGAACTGACCAGTCAGTTATTACAATGATTAGTATTTAATTCATTTAACTAGCACTTCCAGTAAGACAACAATGCAGAGAACTTTAAAAGCCAAAACAGCTGCAGAGAAAGAGTGCCTTTCACACAGACAGCAAGGGACTCCAACCTCATTTCTGCCTCCTTTGCATCTCCCATGGGCAGTGTGGGAAGTTTTCCTGCATGTGGAAAGTGTGGTTAGACCACAGGTATTGGAATTCAAGGTCACAAAATTGGTCAGGAGTACAGAAAAATGGTTCAGTAGGCATTCAGTGTTGTGGCAGCAAGTGAAGCAAGAAGGCATAAACTGAACTCTAACAAACCTACCCCATATCTCTCTGGATGCTGCTCCTGAACCCTCTGACTACATCAGGTGAAACTTGGTAGCTCCATGGTCTCCAGGCATGCAAGATCACAGCACTATGCCAAACTGTGGTGGAGCTGACAAGGGATTGATGCAGCTGGAAGAGAAATCAGACAAATTCACTGCGGACCCATGGAAATGGAGCATGGGAGGAGGGCAACACCGGGTGCTAAAATTCCCCTTTAGCTACTGGAAATCCTTCAAAGTCAGCAACCTGGCATACTACCAAAACCAGTTGTTAGTGCCAGAATATATTTCTATGGTAAATCAAGTGACAGATTTCACAGTCATACTACAAATAATGCACCTTCTCCTCAAGTAGAATGTAACCTAGTTCTGCTGAAATGGATAGTGCTGCCTCGATTTATAGTGGCTGAGAATCTGGTTCAGCATCTCAATTGACTTCTGGTTTTAAGTTATGACTCTTCAGTTTAAAAATTCCACCTGGAGTTTTTTGTAATAAAGAGGAAATTCCTCTCTCTTCCACCATCCCACTGGTACTGAGAAGGCTGCAGAGGTTACAAAACTACACATTTTGTGCCTTTACAACAAACAAGTTTTCTCATGAATTGGACATTTTTCTTGACAGGAGAGTGACCAAGACAAAATCTTACATTTCAACCAACTTACGTAATTACACTTTAATCAGTGGTACAATGTTAAGCTTCCATTATACCCTTGTGGCATTTTTCTAGCTTGAAAGCTTCTGTAAACAACACTTTATATCATTGTTTATCCCTGGAGGGCACAGTAGGTAAAAGAGGCAACAGTTAAATTAATTGCCTGCTGCTATAAAAGATTAGTGCCAGAGGTAGGAGGAAAAAACTGTGAATTTCTGGATCTGCTAACAGAATTTCTCTGTGTAATTATATTCACCATTAAAAGATGTGGAGATACTGAAAAATGACAGAAAAATACCTTCCTTCTGTAATGGTATCCATATCTGTCCTATTGTTCGTGTAGACTTTCCAGAAAAATACATGGAGTGACAAAGGCAAACAGCCAATTAGCTAGTTATAGAGGCAGCCAAAGGATGCATTAGCAAAAATAACCACTGGTTATCCTCAAAAAATGAAGAATTAAATTTTGCTCTTTGGCCTAGGCAGTACAGCTTCCAGTCACACTTTTTTCCCAATCTCTCTCTTTGTGCGATTTCCATTTGCTCTGGAGAATCTCACCACCTCTATGAATGGGGCTTTGGTTTCACAGAAGCCTGCGAGGAATTAGCAGAGTAAAGCATGTTGTGTTTTCAGGTGTAAATAACAGAAGCTGGGCTGCAAGAGGGACATGATTTACTTATGTGGCAAAGCAGCACTCTGCACAAGATCATCTCTTGCTGCTCAAGAACACCAGAGGAGCGAAGCATGCAGCAGCCAGCACAGTATCACAGTATCACTAAGGTTGGAAGAGACCTCGAAGATCATCGAGTCCAACCTGTCACCACAGACCTCATGATTAGACCATGGCACCAAGTGCCACATCCAATCCCCTCTTGAACACCTCCAGGGACGGTAACTCCACCACCTCCCGGGCAGCACATTCCTACGGTGAACAACTCTCTCAGTGAAGAACTTTCTCCTCACCTCCAGCCTAAACTTCCCTTGGCACAGCTTGAGACTGTGTCCCCTTGTTCTGGTGCTAGTTGCTAGAGAGAAGAGGCCAACCCCTTCCTGGCTACAACCACCCTTCAGGTAGTTGTAGAGAGCAATGAGGTCGCCCCTGAGCCTCCTCTTCTCCAGGCTAAACAACCCCAGCTCCCTCAGCCTCTCCTCATAGGGCTTGTGCTCAAGGCCTCCCCCAGCCTTGTTGCCCTTCTCTGGACATGTTCAAGTGTCTCGATGCCCTTCTTAAACTGAGGGGCCCAGAACTGGACACAGGACTCAAGGTGTGGCCTAACCAATTCAGAGTACAGGGGCACAATGACTTCCCTGCTCCTGCTGGCCACACCATTCCTAATGCAGGCACCATACAGGTGTAGCAGCAGCATCTTGCCTTTGTGCTCTCCATTGCCTTTCATATGCACATACAGGAAGACAGTACCAGTTGTGAAAGTGAGCCTGAGATCCACCCTGTGAAGAGGGAAATTAAGCTGTCCTGCTCTGAAGCACCATTAGGAAAGGCCATGGTACCCTCAGCTGTGAAGACAGTGTTGGTTGATGTGGCCACCACTCCCTGGGCCTGGGGTCAGACACCAATGCACGCAGAGCTGTGAGCTGTTGGGACCATCAACAGCTCTGCAGCCATCCCTGTCCCTGATAATGCTTGTAGGTCACAAGAAAAACCGATATATGCAAATTAGCAAAGAGTGTTTGATTTTTACCTTAAACATATTTTTCCAGCTGAACTTTCTGTGGAAGTGCATTTTTGAAAACCAGAACTGAGCATAAAATTCCATTATTTAAGTGGCATATTCTAGGTAGGTATAGTCTAAGAAACCTGGCAGTAACTTACTCTGTTTGTGGTTTCTACTTTGTTAGACTCTGTGGAGCCATGAATCTATCTCGTCCTTAAAAAACTGAAAGAGGGGGCCTTTAAAATGAATATAATGCTAAATTTATGTGCCACAGAAGCAGCATATCAAGGCCTCTGTGCTGATTAGACCCAGATGTTGGTAACAATGTTAGTGTTATGGACCAACTGCAGGTGTGGGAATAAATCCCTTTCCCTGGGACCCTGGGCAATCAGACCAGTGGTTTCTTCTGGCTCTCAGCTCACAGTTTTCAATTAGCACTACAATGGTATTGTTGTTCTCTAGTATTAGATCATATGTCATGTAAATGAAGTTGAATATACACTTTAACTCGACAAGGTGATTAAGGCCAAGGATACATATGTTCACTATTATAACACGATCAAGGTTGAAAAATAATAATAAAAAATAGCCCTGACGTGCCATAAAGTTTTTATTGTTTTGGCTTATCAGTAGATTTTCACATTTTACTTTCATAAAAGAGAGCATAGTGTAAAGCAGAGCTAGACCAGAATTTGAATTAAAAGCAGACAATCGTGTTGTATGTATAAAATAATGTATACATATGTGTGAGAGTATAATGATTGATTTTGGACTTTTATGTTTTTATGTGACAGTTCGACATCTGACAACTTGGCTTGGGCTTTATGTCCTTCCCCAGTTTTCTGTCCACTCTCACCTTTCCCCCTTTCATGTCAATGAATAGTGCATGCACCACTATTTTCCAGAGAAGAAACTGGGATATTCCTGAAAAGCCATCCACCTCAGAGCAATGAATCCAGCTCATCAGTGCCAGAGGCTGTTTCCTCCATCTCCTCTGGGTTTCATGATATTTAGAACAACACCATGGCTCACTAAAACATATTAAGGGCTCTATTAAGTAAAGGGGCCATACTCCTCTTCCACACATGCATAATTCCCATTAATGTCAATGGCCATTACCTCTGCAATGCAGGCTACAGCCACTAATATTTTTCTTATATGTTCACTTTCATCAGGTTTTCTGACAGAGCTGTGGGGCTGCATATTATTCAGTGGTAGCAAAACAAAAATAAAAGGGAAAGGCATGGAAAAGTAAAGTTAAAGAATGACACAAACCATCAGAGATACAAGTTCTCATTTACCATTTTCAGGAAAGCAAGATGATTTCTCTTTGATGGCAGTACAAGGGAACTGCAGACACAAACCCATTAGGAATCCAGGAAGAGGTCCCCAGGGTTATCAAGTCTTACCAAAGGTTATCAAGCACCAATCTATTGCCACTGTAGCCAGCACAGAACAGATAGGGGACCTACCCTGAACTCAGAACAAACTGCAGAACAACAGGACCCCACTGTCCCCACAGACCTGATGAACTTCGACACTTCTCTTAGAGGGTGAAATTGATGTAGGGCTCATCAGTATACTATCGATGATCACAAGAAGGACTATTAGATTCTCTGTTGCTTTGCAGTGCAGGTGCCTTTGAGGGTTTATGGCTAATTGAACATGAAGTCACAAAGAAAATGTCAGTAAGTTTGTAGATTTTTGAAGGAGGAAACCATAAACTTATGTTAAGGACAAGGTTCTCCCTCCTGGTTTTCTCTTCTGAATGTTCTCTCAGATGGTGTGCTCCTTATGGCTAAAACTTCATGCTGCCAATTTATCAGATGTATTGTAGCTACAGCTAAAGTTTCAAAAGGTTATTCCCAAGTTACCTGACCAAGGGCCTTTGTGTGTGGTTGCAACAACATATCATAATAACAAAAGTGCTCGCACTGAATTTATAAAATAACACTAATATTATCTAAGTCTTATATGAAACCTTCAAAGTTATTCAGAAGTTTCAGGAGAGAAAATAAAATTTGGAGAGAGGGAAGAAATTATCACAGATCTATGAACATGTTCATTTAATGTGAGCAACATAAAGAACAACTCATGAATGGTTGGTCTTGGAAAGGAGCATATCAGGCAAGGACTAGTCAAGCTTGCTAAAATCTATGCAGTACTGAGGAACATAAACACTAAACAATATTCTGAACCCATGACACCTCCTCTATCCTGTGATTAGAAATGTTCTACAACACTTGTAGGAAGCATCTGTCCTGTTTTAGAGACTGATAGAACAATGCAAAGTGCAAAATAAAATTTTCCTTTCGTTCACACTCTGAAAATATCTTCAACTCCATGACCTGCATGCAAGTGAACAGTAGGAGCATGTTTAGGGGAGAAAAGAGAGGACAGACACCTGGTCTACATCCAAGAGAAATCATCTCTCTGCTGTAAGTGACGAAGAAATTGTGTCTCAGAAGATGCAAAGATGGTCTCACCTCTCATGTAGTTGCATATACAATTTGACCTGCAGAACGACAAAGGAATTTCTGCAGAATTTTTGTCTCCAACAAAGACGTCTGAAACTGAAGGACTCCTCCAGGACTTCACTCTACTAGCCTTAAAATCAAACTCAGTGTCAGAGGATGTACTACACAGGGTACGTATACCAAGATCAAACCTACTTCTAGTAGCATGGTCACAGCAAAAGAGAGAAACCAAACTAAAACTCTAAAGATGATTTCTAGTCTTTGTCTTCAATCATCTCACCTTCCTTTCATTTGTTATTTTTCTCACTATCCTGAACTGTGACCCACCTTTTGAACTTGTCAAAATGGTGACCTCACAGGCAAAATATAAAGGGGCAGTCGAGTAAAGTAGCAGCATGAAACTAGTAAAGGCCAAGCTAATGGGAGTTTATTGTAGCAGCTATTGATTCATAGTTGCTAACCACTGTGAATAAAATATAGACAACAAGTGTGCCACTTAAAACTGACTAGGTGTGCCATTTACCCATTGATTGGAGGGAATTAAGTCGATGGTTTGGGCTCTGCTCCACAACAATAACACCGCAGACAGAGAAGTATATTCCAACGAGGCAATAATTAAATAGATTCTTCTGTTGTTATAGCCCCATGATGATCTGAGCAGTTTTGGTTCTGAGTAATGAGCCCACATAATCACAACCCGTTAAAAATATTGGCAATCTATAATTTAGATCATTTCAGTGCAGATGTCAAAGCACAAAAGTTAATGTTAACTTAGCATATGTAATAAACTCAGGCGATGATAGTCCTGTGTAGTTATCTTTCTGGGATCTGCCTCCTATTAGCAAGGCAAGCACTGGGGAGCAAGGCCAAGCCTTGCATCTTGGGGAAGATAAAAGGCTGGAGAAATTGAGAAGAGACTATTATCCTACTGTTTGCTTTCTGTTGACAGGAGGTTAGGGAGTTCAAAGGGAAGTCTGTAGAGACAAAAGTTCATTTCTTTTGTTACGAGAAACTCCCAGGTCCTTCCCACTCCTCTGCAATGGTTTGCAATGAAAAGTCTAAGAGTGGTTTAGGCACTTAAAGACTTCTTCTAAGTGTAGGAAAAATACTTTTGAAATTAAAGTACTCAGATGCATTCCACCAGCACAGCAAGCACTGTAAATAATACTTATATAGAGTGGGTTTAATGAGTCATATATCAAAGAACTAGAAATACCCACCTCAAACAGACCCCTCATAATAATCACTAAGTTCAGTGGCTGAGCTGTTTACACTAAAGGCCATTCATTATGCATGTCCTAACAGTGAACAATACCAATATTATGCTGAAAAGTTGAGTAAATCTATCCCACCTTTCACCAATACCTTCACGAACCAAGGAATCCATGGGGATGGATGGCATTAGTCCACAAAGGATTGCAAAAACAGGCACCATTGTTAGACCAACAATACATTACTGATAACCAAGTAGAGGCAGAGCATAAAGGAACATGTCATTATTGAAGGTGAAGAAAAGAGAAGTGTTCTGCAAACACATGTGGAGGAAAGAATATGCTTTTGCGCTTCTCACTCGTGGTTAAAGTATAACTGATTTTCACAT
The DNA here is from genome assembly GCA_033816785.1 of Picus viridis. NCBI lineage: Eukaryota > Metazoa > Chordata > Aves > Piciformes > Picidae > Picus > Picus viridis. The sequence goes on from CM066568.1 coordinate 9,239,135, forward strand.
TTAAGCAACTGCTTCCTAAATATAGCCTTGACAAACATCTGCCTTTCTTTCACTTTCCTGTCTGGTTTTGGAAAGAATTCTGACCAATGGTAAGAGGAGGAATTTAAAATGAAATGTAGGATGCTTGAAAAATTGGATCTTTTTGAAGCTCTATCTTACTTGTAGTTGGTGATATAGCCTGAAGGCCAGCAATGGCTGCAGTTGAAAGGGGAGAGGAGATAGGTGAAGGACAGAGAGATGGTGATGAAGGGAAAAGATGATATTAAAGCACCTGAATAGATGTCTTGTTAGTACAAGAGCATCCCTCACTGGCCAAGAGGAGGCAATGACCTAGAAAATGTTTTGCCTTTCTTTTGGGTGAAATACTAGTCCTGAAGTCACCTAAAGCAGAAACATCTTGAGGTGTAAGAAAAATGTATTAATATAGCACGAATAATGCCTGAGGGATTACAGACAGTGAATAATTTCTCTGTTATATTCATGCCTCACACTTCACATGTGTTTATGCCTGTATCAAAACCAGCAAACACATGAATGGAGTATTTCCTTACAGATGACGTCACATTTATGTCTAGAGAAAGCGAGAGAGCGTGCAGCTATTTCTATTTCAACCAAATTATGTACATTTATGCTTAAATGTTACATTTACTTAAATCAAATAATCTGGTAATGATATAGAATGGTCTGGATTTTGACAGTTCCTATGGGAGGAACATTAAAGCACTGAAAGTAGTTGTAACGGCAGTTCTTATGTTGTAATATAAGTACTCTGGAAACAAGGTGCATACACATCCCACACTCTCTGTTTCTAGTCTGGAGACAGGGAGATGGAGATAAAGTAGAAGCAAGAAATGCAGATATAAAGGGCCTCACTGTCCAGTCATGCTTGGCACCTTACAACTGGGTGTCAATGAGTCAATAAGACATAGTCTAGCTGCAGGCCTCCATCTAGTGGGGTCCTTCAGGAGTCAGTACTAGGACCAATATTGTTCAATATATTCGTCAACGACCTGGATGAGGGCACAGAGAGCATTGTCAGCAAGTTTGCTGATGATGGCAAACTGGGAGGAGTGGTTGACACCTCCTCAGGCTGTGCTGCCACTCAGCTAGACCTGGATAGGGTGGAGAGTCAGGGAGGAAGAAACTGAATGAAATGCAAGGACAAGTGCAGAGTCTAGCATCTGGGAAAGAACAACCCCATGGCCCAGTATAAGGTGGGGACTGACTGTTGGAGAGCAGCACAGGGAGAAGGGAACTGGGAGTACTGATGGACTGAAGGATAACCATGAGCTCTTGTGGCCAAGAAAGCTAATGGCATCCTGGGGTGGATTAGAAGGGGTGTGGTTAGTAGGTGGAGGAAGGTTGTCATCCCCCTCTACTCTGCTCTGGTGAGGTCACATCTAGAATATTGTGTCCATTTCTGGGCCCCTCAGTTCAAGAAGGACCTCAGGGAAATGTTTGAGAGAGCCCAGCGCATAGCTGCAAAGATGGTGAGGGGAGTGAAAGATTTCCCTAAGGAGGAAAGGCTGGGGGAGCTGAGTCTCTTTAGCTTGGAGAAGAGGACACTGAGGGACGACCTCATTTGTGTTTCTAGAGATGTGAAGGGCAATGTTGGATGCAGCCAGACTCTGCTCAGTGATGTAGAACAAAGGGCAATGGGTGCAAGCTGGAGCAGAGAAGGTTTCCAGAAGGAAAAAGTTTTCACTGTGAGGGTGACAGAGCCCTGGAACAGGCTGCCCAGAGAGGTTGTGGAGTCTCCTTCTTTGAAACCCACCTGGCTGTATTCCTGTGTGACCTACTCTAGGTGATCCTTCACTGGCAGGGTGGTTGGACTGGATGGTCTTTCGAGGTGCCCTCCAAACCCTAACATTCTGTGATCCTGTGTACCACATTGGAAAGACAAAGTCCACGGCGAACAGAGTTTATAACCTCATTCAGGACTAACTGTAACTTACAGTAGACCTCTTAACTGCAGTATCCCCTTCTGTCATTTATATCTATTGGACATATGTGCTGAAAGTGAACATAAAGTAACCACATCTTACTCAAATGTCATACACCCCTTAAGTGAAAATTAACTAGGCTCTGTGTTTATTGCAGCAGAGCTTGGTAGAGCTCCTTGGGTTCAGGGTCAGTTGGTGTTTCTTTATGAACCCCTTTATGAAAGTTTTCAGTGTTTTATAGCTCAGCCATTAAATTTTGCTCCAGGCTGAAGCTTCTCACAAAAGGTTTAATTCTAGGAGTCTTTTTTTTTTTTTTTTTTTTTTGGTAATATATTTTCAAAGAGATCTCTTTGGTCATTTTTAAAACATAAAAAGAGTAGGAAAAAGAAAAAGTTAATTGGTTTTAGGATGTCTTTGGGGCTCACCATAATTCAGAAACAACTTAGAGCTGGCCATTTTTTGGTGCTTGCAACTGAGTTTGTACTCAAAGTTTTTATTGCATTTCTGATATGCATGTCTATAAATAAGTAGTCCTACACATTTTTATAGTTCTTACAATTTGGTTTTCACTGTCATGGGCTGAAATCCTGATTGTCTGACTTATGCAAATGAATCCATATCAAGTATGATAACCAGTTCTAGGCCTCTGTTACTAGAGATTAACTTCTAGAAAACTAAATATTTGTTTCACTTCATTGTGTCATTTCAGGATGCTCTATACAATACAATACAATACAATACAATACAATACTATACAATACAATACAATACAATACAATACAATACACCAGGTTGGAAGAGACCTGCAAGATCATCACGTCCAACCCATCAACCAATCCAACCCACCCAAACAACTAAACCATGGCACCAGGCACCCCATCAAGTCTCCTCCTGAACATCTCCAATGATGGTGACTCCACCACCTCCCGGGCAGCCCATTCCAATGGGCAGTCACTCTCTCTGTATAGAACTTCTTCCTAACACCCAGCCTAAACCTCCCCTGTCACAGCTTGAGACTGTGTCCTCTTGTTCTGGTGCTGGCTGCCTGGGAGAAGAGACCAACCTCCACCTGTCCACATCCTCCCTTCAGGTAGTTGTAGTGAGCAATAAGGTCACCCCTGAGTCTCCTCTTCTCCAGGCTAAGCAACCCCAGCTCCCTCGGCCTCTCCTCATTTGACATAGAATTTTAGTAGTGTTGAATGTTGCACAGCACTTTTATATTTGTGCTGGAATTATTTCCTGCCCTGGCTACACTGGTGTTTTAATTCCAGTTCTAGAAGATGAGCTTGGAAAATGAGTTTGGAAGACGAGTTTGGGTCATTCTGCCCCTGTACACTGCACTGGTTAGGCCACACCTTGTGTACTGCGTCCAGTTCTGGGCCCCTCAGTTTAGGAAGGATGTTGACTTGCTGGAACGTGTCCAGAGAAGGGCAACAAGGTTGGTGAGGGGTTTGGAACACAAGCCTTATGAAGTGAGGCTGAGGGAGCTGGGGTTGCTTAGCCTGGAGAAGAGGAGACTCAGGGGTGACCTTATTGCTCTCTACAACTACCTTAGGGGAGGTTGTAGCCAGGCAGAGGTTGGTCTCTTCTCCCAGGCAGCCAGCACCAGAACAAGAGGACACAGTCTCAGGCTGTGCCAGGGGAGGTTTAGGCTGGATGTTAGGAGGAAGTTCTATACAGAGAGAGTGATTCCCCATTGGAATGGTCTGCCCAGGGAGGTGGTGGATTCACCATCATTGGAGATGTTCAGGAGGAGACTTGATAGGGTGCTTGGTGCCATGATCTAGTTGTTTGGGTGGGTTGGATTGGTTGATAGGTTGGACGCGATGATCTTGAAGGTCTCTTCCAACCTGGTTTATTGGTTTATTGTATGAGTATCTTGTCAGCAGCACTACCTAACCCTGATCCTGCTCACACTGCTGTGAATGATTCCTTCATGTTTCAGGCTCCTGGTGTCAGGGAAGGTTACAGCTTGAATGTTTAATAACAACTTCCTTATATGTGACTAGCACAAGAAACTGAGAGACACAGCTTGTCCTTGTGAGTATTGGTGAGCTTCACAGGAAGAGAAGTGGGACTGACATTCAATCTCTGCACGCTGTCTGAACTTCCCCACATGATTTCTATCAAAGAACTAGAAATTTGCAAAACCGTATCTACACTGGAGAACTTGAGAGCAAAAAGTTGAGAGAGCTGTATCAATAATCTCCACTGGGCTGACTTTCGACTGTGGATCTTGACAGCTGTGAAACCCCAACAGCACTCTGCTGCCCCCGTCCTGGTGCAGCTTGTACACCCCTCCTTCACTGTTTCCATTAGGGCCATAAGCTAGTTTTAGTGCAGAAATCAGCTTTTAAAAAATGCTTCTCTTTCTTTTTCACTCATTTTCAACTGGGCTTCCCTACCCAGAGCCCTTACCCTCTCAGTACAAACTGGCCCCTCACTCAATTCATCCCTTCTCGCTCTTCCTGCCACTGCCACAGCTCCTTTCAGAAGCTCCACTTTTCTTCCTCTCTAACACCTCTTCCTCACAAAATCTCCTTACGTTAGTCCCACACACTCAGCTGAAATAATCAGTGCCCCACTATTTTAAATGCTGATACAGGCAATAACAAGTTGGGAGCAATAAAGGCTGTCCATGCCTGTGGTTGTCATGATCTGATTGCATTTATCACATAGCAGCTGGTATGTGGCATGCAGAGTGTGCTCTCTGTATCCTGTCAGACCTACAAAACAGCAGCTTGATGGGAGGAGATGCTCTGTCTACCTAAGGGTGATCCTGAGTTTAGCCAAGGTAGGAGTGGTAGTTACACTTAAGGCAGTTAGCATTGCCATGCACATCAAGTGATTAACACAACATGACTGATACCAAATTAAAATAGTACCAACAAAGAAAAGTTCCTTGTAATTTGTGATAGAAGAAGAAACAGATGTTTATAAAAGGACAAAGGAAGCAAGGAAAAAATAAATAAACTTTCACATGCTCTAATTTTGGCAAACCCCAGGGGCAAAATTCAGGTTTAAGCAGGAAGAAATATCTGTTGTGTATTAAACTAAGATTTATTAGCATTGCTAGGACACCCAGCATAAATGCAAACCTGTGCTTTACCTATAAACCTCTGTTAGTCTGTTTCATCCTAAAGCTGAATCTCTCTCTAAAAGCACCCCTTCAGGCCATGTCTCCATCTAGTAGATTCTTTCTGTGTAACAGCTCTAATATATAGCTCTTCCCATCCACTAATCATGGCATATCTTGATTACTGCAACATTCCTTTCTCTGGCCTTGACAAAAGCAATCATCCTCATGTCCATTAAGAATATGCCTGGCAAAAATTATTTTCTAGCCTGTTTCTTTTAACCATTTCAATCCCTCTTTTAATTTTCTTCTGTTGGCATCCTTTCTGTATTACATCAAATACAAAACACTTGTTATTTTAAAGGAACATCATAGCTGATCTCACTCACACTTCCTATCAGCTTTTCTCCATTAATGAGTTGTTTACTCCTGTCTGGCCTATTAAAATTTCAAACAAATGCTTTTATGGTTTGTCCCATAGGTTATTCTCGCAGTCTTCAAAACAAAACATTTTCGTGGTCATAAATAAATACCATTTCAGTATTGTTCTTCAAACTTCTCCTTAAAACATTCCTTACCCATGAAAAGTGGAAAAACTTTCCAGTGGTTAAGCTCAGAGTGCACTGAGACCACCATCTAACATGCTGACCTATACTGTCTCTTGGTTTCCCTGAAGTACCCTCAGTTATGTCTGCAGCCATATGTTGTCTCTTGTCTTGGGCTCAGATGCATAATCAAATTGCCACAGCTTAATGAGTACCACGTGTTAGCTGAGCCAAAGTAGTAATTTGCATAGTTTCAACCCACAGCACATGCAAGTTAAAGTGCACTAATTCAAACCTCCCTGAAATGGGTTTAAGAACGTAAGTTTACATTACAACAGCCAAGAGTATGCATGCAGCAAGTCATCATTGCAACTTGTTAGGCCATTCCAATGTAATGTGTCTAGAGCTTTACAGATTAGACTATGTTTGGGGCAAAACCTGGGTTTTGGCATATATTAATGTAGCATTTAGAGGTTTAACAGAGCTTCTAGGATTTACTACCACAGAGGGGGTAACTATAAGAAATATTGTAGCTTTAGGTTGTAGTATATAAAGACAATGCTGTTATGTGAATAGCCAGGTGTGCTGTTCCTGAAGTGTACTGATCTGATTTTGTTCCTAGAACAGTTCCCTGCTGTACTGTGTTTCTCAGGAGCTGGTAACACATTATCACATTGTTCAGAGGTCAAATGTTTCTCTACTCAAAGTCATTTTGATCACGTATTTGGTTTCCACATATTACTCCTGCCCTGCAATTTCCCCCCTCTCTTCTTCAGCCTAAACCACATCCTCAGCATACTTTCTCCCTCCCTTCACCATTCTTTCCCCTCTTATTTGTAGCAGCACCTCTACAGGGAAAGCAAAACTGAAGAAGTGTTTTGCACCTGCTAAAGCTTTTGAGAGTTGGTATTGTTAATGTGACAATGTAGCACTTTGCTGGAATGAAAAAAAAACAAAACCAACCAACCAAACAAAAAAAACCCAAAACCCAAACCAAACCAACCCCATGCAGCTCTACAGGCTGGGGTCAGAGAGCTGGAGAGCAGCCAAACAGAAAGGGACCTGGGGGTACTGATTGACAGCTGGCTGAATATGAGCCAGCAGTGTACCCAGGGGGCCAAGAAGGCCAATGGCATCCTGGCCTGCATCAGGAATAGTGTGGCCAGCAGGAGCAGGGAAGTCATTGTGCCCCTGTACTCAGCACTGGTTAGGCCACACCTTGAGTACTGTGTCCAGTTCTGGGCCCCTCAATTTAAGAAGGACATTGAGACTCTTGAATGTGTCCAGAGAAGGGCAGTGAGGCTGGTGAGAGGCCTCGAGCACAAGCCCTATGAGGGGAGGCTGAGGGAGCTGGGGTTGTTTAGCCTGGAGAAGAGGAGGCTCAGGGGAGACCTTATTGCTGTTTACAACTACATGAAGTGAGGTTGTAGCCAGGAGGGAGTTGGTCTCTTCTCCCAGGCAACCAGCACCAGAACAAGAGGACACAGTCTCGAGCTGCACCAGGGGAAGTTTAGGCTTGAGATAAAGTTCTTCACAGAGAGAGTCGTTAGCCATTGGAATGGGCTGCCCAGGAAGGTGGTGGAGTCACCATCCCTGGAGGTGTTCAAGAGGGGATTGGAATTGGCACTTGGTGCCATGGTCTAGTAGTCATGAGGTGCTGGGTGAGAAGTTGGACTTGATGATCTTTGAGGTCTTTTCCAACCTTATTGATTCTATGATTCTATGAAAAAACAACCAACCAACCAGCAAAAACCAGCCAAACATTTACAAACCTCTTTCTGGGCCCCTCAATTTAAGAACGACATCGAGACACTTGAACGTGTCCAGAGAAGGGCAACAAGGCTGGGGAGAGGCTGAGGGAGCTGGGGTTGTTTGGCCTGGAGAGGAGGAGGCTCAGGGGCGACCTCATTGCTCTCTACAACTACCTGAAGGGTGGTTGTAGCCAGGAAGGGGTTGGCCTCTTCTCCCTAGCAACCAGCACCAGAACAAGGGGACACAGTCTCAAGCTGCACCAGGGGAAGTTTAGGCTGGAGGTGAGGAGAAAGTTCTTCACCGAGAGAGTCATTCGCCATTGGAATGTGCTCCCCGTGGAGGTGGTTGAGGCGTCGTCCCTGGAGGCGTTCAAGAGGGGACTGGATGTGGCACTTGGTACCATGGTCTAGTCGTGAGGTTTGTGGTTACAGGTTGGACTCGATGATCTTCGAGGTCTCTTCCAACCTTGGTAATACTGTGATACTGTATTGGAGTTGCCATTGTTCAGGACTGAGTTGCAATCCTAAAGTCACAAAAGATTGCGTGGCCAAGATCATGTCAATAATTAAAAATGCATTCTGTCACTTGTGATACTGACAGGGACACAGGCAGAAGCTGAAAACATGCCTCAACAAGAACTCATAAATAATTTGAAATTATTAAAGAAGGAGCCTTTTTGTCAATGAAAATGAGAGAATTGTTAGGCTCTCATTCTCCCATTCTATAAGGCACAACTTTGTAGCACTTCCTCCTGCTGTCTCTCTCTCTCTTCTCTGCCTGTTAAAGCCTCAAAAGTGCCTGCAGCAGGAATCATGGGCTGCAGAGATATAAAGCAGTGTATCTTTATACACAATCCAAGTGGCCAGGGAGAGATGAGAAAGTTAATGATTCATCCCTTGATGAGCTGAAGAAGATATGAAATGGCATATTGGTTTTTAAATAAAGAATTCCCTCTGTCAGCAATACAGGCTTGTACAAGCAGCTATCAAATACAATTCTCAGAATTGCTAAATGTCTCTGGAATACAAGTCCAACCGAAAACTAATATTAAAACATGTACTCCCTAAATTGTTTAGCCAGAAAATGCAACCAGAGATTCTGAATGCCTGAGGAAAAACATAACACCCATGCTCAATTTCTAACACTCTCAGAGACAAAATAATTAATTTTCTCTGCGATCTAGTGAAGCAAACATCTAACCTTCTGAAAAACACTAAAGGAGCAGGTGAAAAGAAAACGGGGAGAGAGGAAGAAAGAGGAGAGGAATCAGCTTGGCATGATTAAGTGATTTTCTCATGAGCATGATAAACAGTAAATTTAAAGACTGATCCAGCTTCTCCTGAGTTTCACAAAACTGGCTTAGAAGATCCAAGCATCATTCTCAAACTCAAGGAGTATGTCATCCTTACATGCCTATGTAATTGCACAGTACACAAACATAGGTTAGGTGAAGACTGAAAGACTGAGCGGGGGTGTTGAGAATCTTTTCCCAATGTTACTGTCTAAAAACAATAATGAAACATACATTGCAAGAAGACAAGCTAAACTGTTGGCATTCTTGCAAATGGAATAGCTGAATGTGAATAATGCTGCCACTGTGGATTTCTATATTAAAGAAAGAAAAAAATCTCAAACACTAAAATGCATCTGCTTTGAAAATAGCTTTGCAGCCATGTGCTTGGCTCTTTTCTACAGTGCTGCTATAATTGCAAGCAGAGCCAGGCCAAATTCAGGGCTGATTCGTAGCTGACCTTTGGCTAGTATTTTGCAACCAGAAAAAAAGAGGAATTGCAGCCTGAAAAGTATTGATCAGTAAGGCTACAATCCCTTTTGCTATTCCCTTTTACCTACTTCAATGCTCACTTTGGCTTTTTGGTCCTTTTAGCATTTCTTATCACAGAAGTCACTGCACTAAAGCCCTGTTGTCAGAGCTGTTTGAGCTGTGCTGGCTTACTGAAGATGCCATGGGGAAGGGTATGACACAGGAGACTCAGAGGTCTAGCAGGATAACCTGGATTATCTAAACTGACACTAAATGGCTGTTTAAGCAAGTGAATTGATACTTAAAGTCAACAGCAAAATATCTACTCATATCAAAATAGGTAAATTGCATTCACAGATCGCATTGGGTTGGAAGAAACCCTCAAAGGTCATCTTCTGCAACCCCCTTCAGTCAGCAGGGACATTTTCAACTAAATCAGGGTGCCCAGGGCCACATCAAGCCTGATCTTGAATGTCTCCAGGGATGGAGCCTCCACCACATCCCTGGGCAGCCTGTTCCAGTATTTCACCACTCACTGTAAAAAATTTCTTGCTGATGTCCAACCTAAATCTATCCTGCTCCAGTTTCAAACCATTGTGCCTCGTCCTATCACTACAAGGCCTTCTGCACAGTCCTTCTTTAGCCTTCCTGCATTCTCACTGGATACCTCTGAGATTCCATAAAGCGATTTCTGATCTAAGACATAGACCAGTCCTGCTCAACTGGGGCTGCCTGGGCTATAATAGTGGCAGCACAGTATTTTGGAGCTGAATTTGAAGCAATGTAACCTTTATCACGACGCTCATCACTGGTACCTAGGCCCATACTGAAAGTCTGCACCTCATCCAGTCCATGTAGCACTTTCTGACTGAACCAGTGGGCTTAGATAAGATCTGGTCCTCTCGTCTGTGTTCTGTTCAAATAATGAGAAAAGAAAGGGGGTCTCATAAGGGTGGAGGCTTGGTACAGAAATCATCAGAGACTCTCATATTGCAAAGTCTGACCCACAATCAGCAGGACATGGGTTGCTTTTACAGGTTCATTGCACTGATTTATTTTCTTTTGCATTTCTCATGTTACCATTCCTGTTCCAAGGAGCAGCTAGACACAAAATTAAATGATTCTAAATGTTTGAAGCTGAGAAATAAATAAACCTGGGCCCAGCACTCCCAAATTTTAATAACTTCTGGATTAAAATATTTATTGTGTAGCAGCTACCATCCATGTAGCAGGCTGAGAGATGTTCCTAGATCTCGAGGACCCCAATCCTTAGAAGCATCAAAATCTAGATCCTTCTAGCTTTACCGGTATTTCCCTGGAGGAGGGGGAGAAAGTAGCTTCGGCTTTTGCAGTGATTGATTTATATTCTGAGGTGTGGGAAATCTTGTTATTTTCCACACCAGTTCACCCAGGTCTGTTTGTATTTCAAGAGACAACCCCTCTAATTACTCATTCTATATTTTTCTAAGACTCTAAGCCAATTTAATTCTGCAGAAAACTGCATCTTTGAATTGCGAAAAATCACGCCATATATTCTGAGTTAGAACAGTCAAGGTCTGATACCTTATCTGTGCTCTTACTGTGTACAAGGTCACATCATCAACATGTAGATGTACAGAATATTTCATGAACTGTACAGCGTCGACAGGTCATTAATAAAAACTGCAAAAGTAAAAGCCCTCTAATTAGCTCCTGAGGTAACTTCGCGTGTAACATTTTCACCTCAGATTCAACACCATTAAACAAAATGACTGGTGTTTGCTCTCTAATGTAGCCAGAGAACCATTCTACTGTAGTTAAACTCAGCCAAATTGAGGGAAACTTAGATAGCAATATGTTGTGATTTATTGGATCAAAGGCCACAGTCAAATCAATATAGATAGCTCCAGCATAAAAAATTATAATGTATGTCTATAACAATATCAAGGTTACCTTGAAAAGAGCAATATGGCAGGCCAAAAACACGACTAAAACAGGGTCAATACATTATCTTTGAAAGGAACACTCATTAATTTTTGAGCAATTGGGAGAAAACACAAATAGGTTATAATTAGGGCAGTACAACAGGGTTACTATAACATCATTTCAAATGGTTGGTTACCTCAAATTGGAAAGCAGATATTATAATAAAGATCCAGCAACAGGTTTGAGAAGATCTTACAGAAGGCATTTAAAGAAACAGGGGGTAATGTTCCCAAAGGCTGTCACCCTGACTAGGAGATGAACCACGAGCAATAAAGCCACATTTCTTGCAGACTTGGCTTCTCCCCTGCAGTAAAGATGACTGAGAGGATATTTTCATGAGCATTTTGTAAGGTAAAGCTAAGCAGATAGGTGTTAGCAGATACAACAGGAATGTAGAAGGCAGAGGGTGGTGAGAGAGTGGAACAGGTTGCTTAGGGATGTGGTTGAGGCCTCGTCCCTGGAGACATTCAAGATCATACTTGCTGTGTCCTTGGCCAGCCTGCTCTAGTTGGAGATGCAGGAGGTTGGACAAGATGCCCTTTGCATGTCCCTTCCAACCCAATGCAATCTGTGCAGTCAGTAAGCTGGAGGTGGCAGAGTGACCTGGCTGAAGGGGATCCCTTTGCATGTCAGTGTTGCAGCCATGCCAGTTCCTGAGCAGCTCAGGGATGTTGTGTCTGTGCTGGGGCAAGCACAGGGAGGTGTGGGGGGAGGCCAGGCTGCTGCTTCCAGTGACACTGCTCACTTAGGTCAGCCTTAAAATGCTCATCAAGCCTCAAGAGGATTGGTCAGTTAGAGGGCAGAAGGGCTCTGCAGAGAGACCTCGACCGACTGGACAGATGGGCAGAGGCCAATGGGATGGCATTCAACAAATCCAAGTGCCGGGTGCTGCACTTTGGCCACAACAACCCCATGCAGAGCTACAGGCTGGGGGCAGAGTGGCTGAGAGCTGCCAAACAGAAAGGGACCTGGGGGTGCTGATCGACAGCCGCCTGAACATGAGCCTGCAGTGTGCCCAGGTGGCCAAGAAGGCCAATGGCATCCTGGCCTGCATCAGGAACAGTGTGGCCAGCAGGAGCAGGGAAGTCATTGTGCCCCTGTACTCTGCTTTGGTTAGGCCACACCTTGAGTCCTGTGTCCAGTTCTGGGCCCCTCAGTTTAGGAAGGACATGGAAACACTTGAATGTGTCCAGAGAAGGGCAACAAGGCTGGGGAGGGGTCTGGAGCACAGCCCTGTGAGGAGGGGCTGAGGGAGCTGGGGTTGTTTAGCCTGGAGAAGAGGAGGCTCAGGGGCGACCTCATTGCTCTGTACAACTACCTGAAGGGTGGTTGTAGCCAGGGAGGGGTTGGCCTCTTCTCTCTAGCAACCAGCACCAGAACAAGAGGACACAGTCTCAAGCTGTGCCAGGGGAAGTTTAGGCTGGAGGTGAGGAGAAAGTTCTTCACCAAGAAGAATATTCGCCATTGGGATGTGCCGCCCAGGGAGGTGGTGGAGTCACCATCCCTGGAGGCGTTCAAGAGGGGACTGGACGTGGCACTTGGTGCCATGGTCTAGTCATGGGGTCTGTGGTGACAGGTTGGACTCGATGATCTTCGAGGTCTCTTCCAACCTTAGCTATACTGTGATACTGTGAACCCATCAACTCTCCATGTGAAAATCCAAATGCTTTTCATATAGGATGGGAGGAATGTGAGATTAACTGGGTGACAGTGGCTGGATTGAAAACAATAAATTCCTCTTCCTACATTAAGTGCTTGTGATTAGGAACAGTTTGCTAACCAGAAATTAAACGCTCTGAGGTCTCCAAGGATGCACCTCTGCTAGGAAATAAGACAAGCCAAAACCACGTTCAAAACTGTTATCAACACTCCTTGTCGCAGCTTTGGCCCAGGTACACCTCATGGAGTAGCATGTGGAAGGACTATTTCTTACTGCCAGCGTGGCCTCTTTTATTTACCAGCATAAGTCCAGTCCTTGAGGCCAGTCAAGCTAAGTGGACAAAGCAACATGTTCCCTGTGTGGAAAGAATTCTCTGTTGTGAATAATATGTTTGGTAAATGTTGCCCTTTCCTTTTGTTTGTAAATTGTCATGGACTAATTTTTTCATTGATGTGTTGGTTATTTGATCCTGTCTGACAAACAGACTGTGGGGGAAAAAGGTATTACAGTCTGTGTTCTGGGGCTTTTTGAGAAGCATTTTACTTGTTATGACTTGCTATTTGATATTTCTGACAGCTGGTCACCCAAAACACTGTGCATTGTTTTTTCTGTCTGGATTACTTGAGAGAAAGAAATTAATGAGAATTTGAGGTGGCCAGACAAACTAGTGCAAGTGGGAAGAGTTTAGCATGCATACCCATCAGTTACATTATCTAACTATCTTGCAACCTTAAAGTCCTTAGTATAAAAGGTATACAAGGCCTTTGACATCAATATCTAAACTTCTACGACAACCTGACAGTTTAAACCATCTGGAATTCTTTTTTGAAGCAAATTAAAACCCTGATAGTGGAGATATTCAAACTGAAATTAATGTCAACTTATAACAACAGAAAATTTTGACACCTTTCCACCAGAAAATTCAAAAAATTTGAGGGTTTGTGGCTTTTAAATCTCATAATCCTTCTAAAATGTAGCATGAAAGAAGCTCAGACACAAAGTTTCCACCTTCCCTTCAGAATGGCAAGTTGCCTTTCAGAATCTTTCTGTCTCTGCAGAAAAGAATGCTGAGGAGAGACCTTGATGCTCTCTACAACTACCTGAAAGGACACTGTAGCAAGGTAGGTGTTGACTCTTCTCTGTCGTAACAAGTGATAGGACAAGAAAAATGGCTACAAGTTGCACCATGGCAGGTGTAGGCTGAGTATTAGAGGAAATGTCTTCACTAAAGGGGTTCTCAAATACTGGAATAGGCTTCCCAGGGAAGTAGTCAAATCCCCATGCCTGGAGGTGTTTAAAGACTCAAAGGTGTGGTGCTAGGGGACATAGTTTAGCACCACAATTGGAAGAGATAGATAATGGTTAGAATCTATGTCTGCGGTAGTCACAAGAAACGCTAACATCTAGAAATAACAGTAGAAGGTTATCCACTAACTTTCATTTTAAATTGAGAGATGGTATCACAGAATCACAGAATATTAGGGGTTGGAAAGGACCCTCAAAAGATCATCCAGTCCAACCCTCCTGCCAGAGCAGGATTGCCTAGAGCAGGTCACACAGGAACATATATAGGTAGGTTTGGAACATCTCCATCGAAGGAGACTCCACAACCTCTCTGAGCAGCCTGTTCCAAGGCTCTGTCACTCTCACAGGGAAAGAAAGTTTTTCCTTATGTTCATACGAAACTTCCTATGCTTCAGCTTGCACCCATTGCCCCTTATCCTATCACTAAACATTACTGAGCAGAACCTGGCTCCACCCTCCCAACACTCACCCTTCACATCCTTATAAACATGAAAGAGGTCACCCCTCAGTATCCTCTTCTCCAAGCTAAAGAGACCCAACTCCCTCAGGCTTTCCTCACAAGGAAGATGTTCCACTGCCTTCAGCATCTTAGTGTCTGTGTGCTGGACTCTCTCAAGCAGTTCCCTGAGGTCCTTCTGGAATTGAGGGTCTTGAATAATTACTACTTGACATGCTAATGTCTTCCCTTATTTATCTTCATTTAGTGACTAATGTAGAGGTAGTAGCACACATTTTTGCACAAGCAGATAAGTAAGGGTTACATCCTGCAGGCTGTTTCCATGACTCTGTGTCCCCATGACTGTGGCGACCCATCCAGCCCCAGAACAGGTGTGCCTGTACACACAAGGACAAGCTCCAAGGTGCCACCTTAAACACATCAGAACTCATGAACTAAACAAGTGGTCAGCCACAGCTTCTGTCTTCAGATACTGTCAATCTGTACTAAATTTAACTGAGGAAGAAAGGTTTATAAGTTTTAGCCTATCAGTCACCCCTATTTTACAGAATCACAGAATCACCAAGGTTAGAAGAGACCTCAAAGATCATCAAGTCCAACCTGTCACCACAGACCTCATGACTACTAGACCATGGCACCAAGTGCCACGTCCAATCCCCTCTTGAATGCCTCCAGGGATGGTGACTCCACCACCTCCCCAGGCAACACATTCCAATGGCTAACGACTCTCTCAGTGAAGAACTTTCTCCTCACCTCAATCCTAAACTTCCCCTAGTGCAGCATGAGACTGTGTCCTCTTGTTTTGGTGCTGGTTGCTTGAGAGAAGAGGCCATCCCCTCTCCTGGCTACAACCACCCTTCAGGCAGTTGTAGAGAGCAATAAGGTCTCCCCTGAGCCTCCTCTTCTGCAGGCTAAACTATCCCAGCTCCCTCAGCTTCTCCTCATAGGGCTTGTGCTCAAGGCCTCTCCCCTGCCTCCTTACTTCATGTTTTGCAGACCCATTTTGATTTTGGTGGCTGACTGACAAATGCACACCTGTCTTTCCTCCGGATTTTGTAGCTGAATATTAAGAGACACTTTCAGTGCTTTCTAGTTAAATGAATGTAGCATTTTAGAAAAGTAAACTAAATGCCAACTCAAAAGCTGATTAAAAATGATGTTAAAAGAAATTGTAAATTGTTAGTGAGAAACTCGAGACACGCACTAAGACTATAATCTCTTTCACTGAACAGCTTTTTTTTCCTTCTGGAGCTACTGAGATCCAGGGATCCTCAGTATGACTGTTTTGCTTAAGAGACATTCTTGCATGCTGTGTTTTCAGTTGCCCCAACTGGACATATGATTGATTGCCATGGCCCTAATTTCTGCTTTTATTGTGGAGATGATTACAGAAAGTGTCTATGGATTGGAAAGATTTTGAGCAAGAAGGATGTGTGGAGCAGATGCAGAAGTGTTGCAACCCTGAGATTTAGCCACAGGAGGAAGTAAACTTAATAGGAACAGATTAGGTGGGAAAGGAGCTAAACCAGTTCTGTCTCAGATGGTATTTGTTCCTTTTTTGTTTGGTTGGTTGTTTTTTTCCAGTTTAAGGCAAAGTATTGCAGCTCCTCAATATAGGCCAATTCTCTTTCTTCGGAGGAGCTGAGTCCAGCTTAAAAACAAAAAGGCATTTGATCCAACAGAAATATGCAAATAAAGATCTACATTATTAACACGTAGAAGAAAATATTGTGTTGCTCTCTTGACCTGAAATCTAAGCCTTCGCAGAAATCCAACCATTTTATTTAGTCCATAGATTAAGATCTCAGCAGGAATGTAATAAAATTACAATAAAGATTATGTATCAATAAGGTATCAGTTGTGCATAAGGATGAAGTATTCCAGTCATAATTAAATTTAAAATCTAATTATAATTTGAGGAGTCCTTTTAATTACATTGCAATATTTGGCTTTTGTAGGGAGATGATTGCTATAGCATCTTTTATCTGCAATTTTCCTTTAATTAAAAAATGTAAATAAATCAAAAGCATCGACTTGAAATATTTACAACCTAAATGAAAACAAACAAAAAAATTCAAGAATTTCCCCATCCAAGTCCTCTCTACTGAATCACACCTAGGAGTATTTCTTTCCTAATGAAGTGGTGAATTTTATGTTATTGCTTTGTTTTTTCACACAACCAGAAATGGCCAAATTACTTCACCCAATGGAGGGGGCGGGGAATAAAAAGAGCTTCCTCAAAGCAAAGACTTTCAGACAGGAAAGATATCAAACCACCTTTTTTCAAAGGATGTTGGGACTGTAGGGCATCTTTTGAAAGGCTGCTGGATGCTTCTCTACACTGCACTCGTTCAGGCAGTCCCACCAGACTCAGCTGTTCAATAGCACAGCAATTTTGTGTGCCTCTGCTTATTAGTACTTACCAGTCTCCTTGCTGTTACATTTCTTTGTCCTCCTTGTGTTTCTTTGAAGCACTTAGCCATGGCCAGTTTGTGTCACCTGCCTATGTGTTAACTTTCTGTCTTGGTTTAGGCAATTCCTTTTTCTCTCTGCCATTAGGCTTCCTGATGTGATAGCTTCCTAAGAGAAACCTTTCCTCTTGGTCTTCCTTTTTCTAAGGAAAACAGGCAACTGCCTTTTAAAACAGAGACTGAGTTTGCCCGAGCACCTCCTCCAGTTTGAGTTAGTCTTTCCTGAATAGAGGACAGCAGAATTTTGCCAAGAAAGGTTAAGGTACCCCAGGCAGATTCCCTGGGGTCCCTTCAATATTCTTATTGTAAATACTTCTCTTGCCATATATTAAGGTCAGTTTTGCTTTTCTATAAACTCCTCATATAGGTGGCTTGTCATCCACAGCCATACACAGATAAGGATTAGGACACCATAGATGATCACACGTTTTCTAATGTTCAGCTTTATTCCATCCCTGCTTTGCAAGACCGCAAGGTCTAGTTCTGGCTGTGAAGTATTAATGTCATTTGAAGGTTTGCTTGTTTGTTTGCTTCTGTCAACATATTTAATTGTAATATTGTATACTAGAATTATTTAATCAAATCAACCCAACACTCGTAGAGGCACTTGTTCAATAATTTCTCTCAACCTCTACCCCTTGTTTATGTCTCTGCTGTAGCAAATACATTTTGGGGGACGTTTTCATCTCCTATAGTATATTAAATTGTATTAATCTACTGATCTTTTGTTTATCTTAGTTTCTCCAACTGAAAGAAATTATTCAAAAATTTGAATGAAGTATTAACAAATTGGGGGCTGTTCAGCCTGGAGAAAAGAAGGCTCTGGGGAGACCTTAGAGCAGCCTTCCAGTACATGAATGGGGCTGACAAGAAAGCTGGAAAGAGACTTTTGTAAAAAGTCCTGTAGTGATAGGACAAGAGAGAACTGATTGAAGTTTAAAGAGGGCAGATTGAGACTGGAGATTAGGAAGAAATTCTTTACAGGAAGGATGGTGAGCCACTGGGAATGGATGCCCTCTCCCTGGAGATGTTCAAGGCTGGGCTGGATGAGGACTTGAGCAACCTGGTTCAGTGGAAGGTGTCCCTACCCATGGCAGGGGGGTTGGAACTAGATGATCTTCAAGGTCCCTTCCAACCTAAACCATTCTATGGATCTATAAATTTACTGCAGTAGTACATATCAGTCCAGATGGATTGAATATATCACTTTATTCTTTGCTTGGAAGACCAAGCATTTTATGAAAGCAAGCTTTTTAAAGCTCAAGTGGTAGTCTAGCTATTCTCTTCTTATCCCACATCTTTACCGTATTGTACAAACTTTGTTTTAAAGCCTGACTCGCAACTGACAGCAGACTAGGCTAATAATTGTCCTTTTTCTTACTCTTAAATATACCTGTAAATTGCAAATAGATATATAAATAGATAAGTGTATATAGCTGTATGTATATACATATGTAGTTGTCATCTTTTCAGACAGTACTGTTTCTGCCACGACACGTGAGAAATTAGATACCATTTCTTCAGGGTTCTGGAGTGGAAGTTATCTGCTTCCCCAAGGCTTGAACAGGTTAAACTCTTTGGGCCCTGTTACATTCCATATATTAATCTCCACTTTCATTTCCATATTTTCATTCCTATTAACAGATCATAGAATCATAGAATCAATAGGGTTGGAAAAGACCTCAAAGATCATCAAGTCCAACATGCCTTTGTTCTCCATATTACTTCTATGTTAATGGCAAAATGACTGATTTTTTTGTCCTCCTTTGGGGTCCTCACACACTATATTCCATCTCCATCCCATACTACTGTAAAGTAACTCCATTTTGTCTTTCCTTATTCTCTTCCTGTTTATAAGCTTGGGTAAAAGAAAAACCAAACCAACAACTATTTGCTTTAACTTTCTTTGCAAAGCATGCTGTGGCTTTACTACTGGCAGTTCTTGCTTTATCAAGACAACTCCTGACCTTTAAGACAAAGGTTTCATTGCTGTTCTCTCATCTCTTTCCTTCCTCTATGGCTTTGTACCGATTTTTACTACATATACGTTGATAGTTTGGGCACGTTTCAGTTTTGGGTTTGGATTTTTCCTTTGTCAGATTACGTTTCCCTTTTTTCTGGGATACAAAATCTGTTAACATTGCAAAATGTGAATGAAATCCTGAATTTCTTTTGCATTTAAATGCAATCCACTTGAAGACTAGACTGATTAGTTTGTCTTTCTGAACTGAATGCTTGAAGCTTCACTTATTCTGCTATTTAATTGAAATTCTGTTGACCCATGATCACTCTTTGCAAAGGTTATGATTCTCAGGTGTTCAGTGAACTTTGTTTCTTTCAACAATCTTTCTCCCAATGTATTCTGTCATAATGAAACTTTGTGATTATTCCAAGGATTTGATCTCCAAACTTGTAATCTGTCAGTCCATAATTGTTACAATGAAAACAAATATAAGGATCACTTTGGAAATGATTTGACACAGAAATTAAATACACCCTTTACATGAAACTGCAATATTTAGGTGCACTCAGCTAGCCATATTTGTGAGTTGCTCCTAGATCACGGCTCTACCATACTAATTAAATAAACTCCTCTTGAGCACATAAAATGTGTGATAAAAATGTGTTAGTACATTCAGACAGGTCCTTGGATCATTCAGAATAAACAAAATGTGATCTGATCCTTATCCATAACTTTTTCTCATCAGTAACAGTAATGGACATGGCTTTTTCACTTTGGTGGCTAGTGAAGAACATGTGTTACTTAATTATACATTTCTCATCAGGAAAGGAAGAATGCTCTAGATCTCTTCCTGACTGTAACAATTCTTCTGCTATATGGGGCAGGAGGGTTGCAAAGGGGCAGGCAGAGGTGGCAGGTGGCATTATCCACATTAAACTGTGTATACTCCAGGACTGAGAGTCACCATTACATACTGGCTGCTACATGGAGATTTCTTAGGCAGTCAGGTGTCTACCCAGTTTATCAATGTCAGTGACTGAGTGCTTACTGCCATTATTCTTCCAGTGGTGACCAAAGACACAGCAGACCCTGTGGTTAGGAATCTACAAGCCATTCTCATTTGTTTCAGCACAGAATTAGACAGATTAATTTAATTTGCTGATGAAGACAGTTCGAGCTGACCTTGCTGAGTCTGCACTGTAGCTGACTGGGGTGCGTTTGCACATCGGATTCTCCAGGCAAGACTGCGAATGTGAGAGCTCACAGCTGGTAGGCAGCCTCCCAAGCAGTTGGAAAGCTCGTAAAGTATTCACCACACAGATGTTGGCAGAATTACTATCTAAAGCTTTATTTTCCACAGTAATCAACCACAAGCTGCAGAGGGCCTGAGGTGGTGAACATCTAGACCATGACTCTTCTCTCCAAAGTTTGACTCTTAAATGTGGGATACCTCACATGCAAAATGGGACAAAGGACAAAAGTATCTGTACATCTTGATGCTCCACCTGGACTTCAACAGATGTGTGCTCCACACTGCAGGGAAGTATAAGACATCTGTAAGTAGCTGGCTGAGCAGCCAGTGGTCACTGGGGCACAGCAGCACACCAGGCGTTCCTTTTTTCCCTTAATCTTCATTTGAAGTTACAAGAGTGTAACTTACACTGGGTAACTGCAATGTTCAGCACAGATAAATGAAGTTATTGGCTCAATGCCTATTAGCATTACCTAATAAAATCTTAATTAGGCTAGATTTGCTAATACTGTTAAAGTTCATGTTTGCACATCAACTGACTATTGCCAGATAACTTTTATTTTTTTTTAATTCAATGTCCTAACTTTCCTGTTAACATTTTTGGAGTTTTGGGTTGTTGGCTTTTACCTTCAACTTCAGCACTAACCTTTTCTAATCTTCATGTACGCCTTAAGCAACTAATGCAACACTCCAATGTTATTGTGCATTGATGATCTATGTAGAACCTGAAGGCTACTTCAATAAAGTTCTTAACTGAGACTCTTTTCTGAGGGCAATATGTTTTCATACCAGTAGAAAGAGGTTATATGTCATTCACACGCAGAGTGTGTGCTTTGAAGGCATTTCTGAAGCACTCATAAACCATTGAGTCACAGGAGGACCTTACAGACTTTACAAACTCTTCATGTCTTGAATCATCCCTAAATTAACAATTTAGATTTACCAAGTCACCAACAACCAGCAAAAACTTTAGTTACTACAGCAGATACATAACAGAATGAGAAGAACCAAATAAATATTTGACTTCTACATTTTGTATACATTGACAGCATTTGGACTTGGAGGATTAAAAGAATAAGCCAAACCTGGAGTTTCTAGGCCAGATTGATGAGTTTTTTTTAATAAAAGTCCAAATATCTAAACAGTCAGACCTGAACAGCACCAGCACTGAGTTCTCCCTCAGCATAGTGGCATAGGAAAAATATTGACACAATTATTTTTGGACTGAATGCAGCTGAAGCAGTTGCCATCACTGTCAGATGTACCCCTCACCAAAGGTCACCACCCACTGAGGGGACTGCAGGGTATGTACCTTTCACCCACGGCAGTTCACAGTCTGGTGTGTTAATAGAAAATGCCACAATCTACCTTTTAGTTCAGTGTATGAAGAAGGGTCAAAGATGGGGCCCCTTTCCCCTGATGCAACCACAGTGGAAGTGGCCTGCTGCAGAGGCAAGAGAAGGGCAACGAGGCTGGGGAGAGGCCTTGAGCACAAGCCCTACAAGGAAAGGCTAAGGGAGCTGGGCTTGTTTAGCCTGGAGAAGAGGAGGCTCAGGGCAGACTTTATTGCTGTTTACAACTACCTGAAGGGAGGTTGTAGCCAGAAGGGGTTGGTCTCTTCTCCCAGCACCAGAACAAGAGGACACAGTCTCAAACTGTGCCAGATCAGGTTTAGGCTTGAGGTGAGAAGAAAGTTCTTCACAGAGAGAGTTGTTAGCTGCTAGAATGGGCTGCCCAGGGAGATGGTGGAGTCACTGTCCCTGGAGGTGTTCAAGAAGGGATTGGATGTGACACTTGGTGCCATGGTTTAGTAGTCATGAGGTCTTGGGTGACAGGTTGGACTTGATGATCCTTGAGGTCTTTTACAACCTTATTGATTCTATGATGTAGCTGGGAAGAGAAGGTGTTTTACTGCCATGGCCTTATCCTGCTAAACTGCTTAGTCAGAATCCCGGAGGAAACGTAGCCAGACGGACGTTTAGCGGTACCACAGTTGCTGTTGTACTGAGATGAGTGGATAGCACTGCCATAAATGTCTTAATGGGTGGTTTATGGTCCAAATTATTCTGAACAGGATTCTTTAAAAACACATAATACATAACTTTGCCTTTTAAAAACTCCTCCTAAGATTTCATGCAACTTTAGTAAGACCAAAGCCAAACACCTCTGAAATCCTCTGTGCAGGGCAGGAGAGGCAGAGGAGAGGAGGAGTGTTTTACATTTCAGGTCACCATTTCAGCATCTGTTTGGTACTACTGTTTGCTAAAGGTGTCATCTTGACGTGGCTGAGCTTGCTTTCTCTTTATTTTTTTCATTTTCTGCTTTACTTGGGGTTTGGGGGGATTTTTTGTTTGTTTGTTTAATGTGACTACTTTTGACTGGAGAAATAGTTACTGTAGTGCTCTTTTGCAACTTGGCTCTAGCCAGTGTCTCTGAGTGATCACAAAAGCCTACATTATTTTGCAAGAACTCCCATCCTGATGCACAGTACAAGCGCAGCCCTCTCGCAGAGGAGCTCAGGAGTTTCCTACACTAATTGTACCCCCGCCAGTTGCCGATTTCTCAGCAACAGCACAAGCCAGACTTTCTAACAGGCTGTTAATATTTTCCACTCCAATATCCTGTGCCAAATTCTCCCACGGCTTGCTGCAAGTTTCCTGACAAGATACGCTTTTTAGCACAACGTGCAGGGGATTCACAGTCAGCCAAAGCCAGGCTCCCGCCACCCCGCCTGCTGGCACCAAAGGAGGGCCTAAGCAGCAAGATGGGGCCCAACCTCTTTGGCCTTCCCAGCAAATCCCCTGGCCATGGTGGGCACTCATCAGAGCAACTGAACTCAAAAGGCTGCCTGCTGGGGGCTGCAGGTGTGACACCACTCTCCCTGAGGTGTGAGGACACAAGGTTGCTTGGGGAAAGCAGACATGGGTGCCACCAGCAGGGAGCCGGGGCATGGATCCAGGTGAGTGGCAGTGCCTAAGTTGTGCCAGGCCCCATGGAGCCCAGGGGACATGGTGACTCAGAGGCACACCACTGGCTTCTCATCCTCTGGTGTGGATGGAGGCCAAGCACAAACCATGGCATGTCCCCATGACTCCCCAGAGAAGGGCTCCCACTGCTGCAGCTCATCTGTGCCCAGAAATCTCTCCCTGACCTCCTCTGCCCACTTCTGAAGCTGCTGTGGGGCTGGAAGCTAGTGAGACAAAGGCCAGCTTGGGGCAGCACTGCCCTCTGAGGCTGCCAAAAGAAGAGATGGTTGCTGCTCTAGCCAAGGGAACCCTGCAGTTAAAACCTGACCTAGGAGATGCAAGGAGAGAGCAGAAACTGTGTCTGTGCAGGCCAAGAGACAGAGAAAGGAACAAGTCGTTGCTTGTGCTTAAGAGAAAAATAGGCCTAATGTTGCACCAGTTTTGGGGAGCTCAGAATTATGACCTGCTAAAACTACTTGCCCACCAATAAAGGGGTTAGGCAATATGAGTCACTTGAGTCCACTCATTCTTACTGTAACATAGAAGGGGAAGAACCCAAAAGCTGTTTTGGGAAGTGGTGTTCTTAATTTTCCAAGGAGGATGAGCAAAGCAGTGATCTGCCTGGCTGTTAGCACGGCAGAGAAGACATCTGGCACAGATACACAGATGCAGGACTCACAAGGAATGGTGAAGGGTTGCCTGCCACTTCTGCCTTGTCCATGAGGGTCACTAGGGAAGACACAGCAGAGCTCAACTGGCCTCTGTCAACCCAGAGCCCAAAGGAAGGATGGCAGCAGTGGGCTGGAACATCCCTAGAAAGGATGTAAACCTTTCTGACAATGCTTTAGATGTTGTGAAACTTCAAACTCCAAGGCCTGGAGTGGGATGATTTGAGCTTCTATACTTTTGTTCCTTACATGCTAGATTTTTAGCTGTGAAAGTCTACAAGTATGAGCTACAAGTATGCTGAAAGGTACACAGAAAAAGACAGATGCACAACAATACTGAGCTAAGGAATACTATAAACACTCAGGACTCTTAAATTGGCCTTGAAGTTTTTAGGTGTGTCTGTTTCTAGTTCTCACTTGCAGCTCTTTAATTGCTGGAGTTAGCGATACCACATACCAAAAAAAAAAACCACCTCAGAAAAAGCTGTAGCATATATTGCCCTCATTCTTCTGCTAGTAAGTACTGCTCATTTCTAATAAAAGCAGAAAGAATCAAGAGTTTTACAACACTGCATGGGCATTTTTCACATCCTCCTCTATTACCTGCCCCAGGAAAGCTGGTACACACACACACATCACGCCCTTGAAGCAGGGACTCTTTCCTGTTTCATTACAGATCCAAGCCAGAACTGTGGAGGTACACCAAACTAACATTTAACTGGGGAAAAACAAACTCCCAGAGCAATGGTATAACCCACCTATCACACAACTATCTAAAAGCAAGTGTTGAGTAGATAATGCATACAGTTTGTTGCGTATTTCCAAACAAAAACCCCAACATTTCTTTCCGTATCCTGGATGCAGATTAACCAATGCAGTGCTGCTTCCCTCTCTGCAGCAGCCTGCTTGGTTCAGTAGCTCCCACAATATCATGTCAGTTTATCTTTGCTGACTACAACTCTCTCCATCTCCTGCCCTTTGCTCTCTGCTCACAGATCTCTTTCCCAGACAGCCACTATTTTCCATGCAGCAGAAGCAGTCGCAGTAGCAAACGTTGTGATTTTTCCCAGTACCATAGCCTCTGTGTTTGCTGCTGCTTTGGAAGGGTACAGCTTCTCCACACTTGCTGATTTCCCTCTGGTCTTCCAGACATCATCCCACAAAATTTTGCCAAGGCTTTACTGCGCAATCAGTTGCCAAACCACTGATAGCTTTTTTCTGAGCTGCTCTACAGTGGTTCTGTACATTTCTCCTAACATCAACTTTTTTTCCCCTTGTACTCTAGCATCAAAGATTATCCATTAAAAGCAATGTAAAACACACCATTAAAAGGCCTCTTTGCCATAATGCTCCAAGTTATTTTAGCTTTAGACTTCTGTCCTGGGTCACTATAATATTTGTTTTTAAGTTCATTTTTCCAGCATAGAGTCCAAAATTATTTGATCTGACAGGCAGTGGTAGAATACTGCAGAAGTACCTCTGCAAAGTTCAGGAGTGTCTGCATAATTTACAGCTTTTTTCCCCTGCATAGTTCAAAGTTTGGAAGCACTAGGCTCTAAACATTTGACCCCAGCTGTTTTTTCTAATTTGGTTGACAGCCCTTTTTGGCATTGTCCTGTCATCTCAGTGCAAAGAACTAGACTAGCTCTTTAAAACACTGAAGGGTAGTGACACCCCCAGAAATCAGCACAGAGAAATATTCCAGCAGTAGAACACAGCTCCAATCTGAGTCTAGGTAATAACTAATTCAAGCCCCTAAATAAAGAAGGTTTGCTAGCTTGAAGATGGACCATTGGCTAGAGTTGAGAAGTAGTAAGGTTGACTAGACTGTGAAACAAAGTTTTACAAGACCCTGAGCCAAACTGAGCACCAGAAGTGATGCTGATGCATTGTAGTGCTGTAGTGTAAAGTTGATTAACACTGATGCTGATAATATTGCTTTCCAACATGCTCTGCACCAAGCCATGTGGGTTCACCACTTCTAGTTCTGCTGCTCTGCAACTCTGTGCCATGCCCCTAAGCTCTTTAGCTGCTGAGCTCCTCAGATCAAGCTGGACACTTAACAGATCCTTACAGTTAATTAAGGACAGTAAATTGTCTGTTTGTGAAGTAGGAAAGGCAGGACTACAACTTGTCTTTATGAAGGAAAATTAGGAAAGTGGAGACAATGCCATTTCTTGAAGGGACTGAAACAGAAGACAGAGTCCTGGGGAAGCAGGAACATCTTCATCTCTGAGCTCTTAGGGTGTTGATTTTAGAAGGGAGGAAGCATCTAACAGGACCTATACTGTATTTCAGTATCATGCAACAGAATCTATTAAGCTCCATTAAAGAACAACCTGCAGAGCGAAAAGGAGCTGGTGTCAGATTACAGCCAAGGATTCTATTGGACTGCAGGAACATTGAGGAACATATCTAAAATTTTGATTCATTTTTTTTTTTAACCTTAAGTGTGGACTCTATTTCTTTTGGCATATGCAGTTTTCATCTTTGACTAGGTAATATGACATATTTATGCATGAGATTATCAATTACCGTGTGATGAGTAATTAAATTTATATGTTCAAAGCCTGATTGACTTTCACTGACTGTTTTCCATTTAAAGAAGCCCATGCTTATATGGAAAGCATAAATCATCAACCCATTCTTAAAAGGCAATGATTGTAGAATAATAATTTATAATAGGAACATTAATATCAATTATTCTTCCTTTAAGAAGAGCTCTTGCATGCACTAAAATATGAAACTGAAAGAGGTAATGACTAACTACGTTCTTGTGACTGAACTTGTAAAGACTTGAGCACTAGAATGTATTAAAGGGGCAAAAGCTTTCCATAGTCTCATTTAGTTACACCTCTGGCAATGAAATTTTACCACTAGCTACCCTAAATTCAACATTATGTTTGTTCACTACCAGATTTCAGCTGGAATTGCAGCAAGACTGCAGAGGGAGAGAACACAACAAAGAGCTTTCAATGGGTAAAATAATGCAAGAGAGCTCCAGAGAACAAAGTAAATTCCCTGTTTTCAGAGTAATAGGTAAAACAGATGTGCTTATAAATAATTCACTGCTATATATTTTTGTTCTTCATGTTAGGACTAAAAAAATATTTCGACTGACTGAAAATTTAGCACAGAGATGTCTGAATATTGAGAGAGCTGTGGGGTTTTCCCAAAGAACAGGTGATGCAAAAGACCTAAAATAAACCTAGCCTCCTAGTGAGAGTTTCTACTTAAGGCTAGGGATCAAAAGCACTGTTATTTCAGTAGGTTTAGTCATTTCATTGCCTCATATCACTTTCCTCAACTTTAATCCAATTTTGGGGGAGAGCTTGAAAACAAGAGCTACTTATTTTGCCACGTCCCCATGCACAGAGAGCCCTGAACAATTGTGCAAATGTCCTTGTGAACCTTCCATGGATCTTAGCTGCAAGACTTGCGTGATCTCCACCAGTATTTCCTCAGTGGAAGATTTGGCAAGGAAGCAGACAGAAGCAGAGCAGGCCTGACAAGAAATTGTTCATCAAAAGAGAGGCCTTTCTTTCGACCTGTGAAACCTCAGAAGAGAGGTGTCTCTTTATCACAGGTGAGTCCAATGCCAAGATAAAAGCATAAAGAGGAGTAACACCTCACCTCTTCATACTACAAACCCTAGATATCTGTCAGTCCCATCTCTCTCTTAGTACCCACCACTTAACCCAGTGCTGTCACATGAGGAAAAAAGTTAGGCTGCTGGGACCCTGCTTTTGCAGGAAACTTTCCCAGGTCAAATAAATGGCCAAAGCAGCAGAGCAGCATGCACTACACAGCATGGTGTGCTAAGGACATCCTCTATCTCAAACAGCCTAATTGACTATAAATTGCCACAGACAAAGCCTATGGTTATTATTTAGTTCCTCTTCAAGCAAAGGTTTCCTTAACTTGAAGGAGGAAAGCATACTGATAGAAGGTATCTGAGAAAAGAATATACTCCCTTGGCTAATGATTGTATTGATACTAACTCGGCAATAGAAAAAGTACAGCCAAGAACCAAATTAGTATGTTCACATCAAGCAAGAAGTGACCTAAACCAGATCATGATATTCCCTGAGATTTGTTAAAAAAAAAAAAAAAGAAAAAGAAAAGATTGTTTTTGTATGTCTCTGCACTTCAACACTCACTGTGGAGACTGCAGTTATAGGTTCTTTGGAAATGCAAATTAGACAACAGTGCCTGATTTTGCCTGGCACAAGGAAGAGAAGCGCTAAAATATTTTGTGATGGGTCTGAGCCAGAAGTCTAGAAGACTAGATTTAAAGCTAGAAGTTTAGATCAATCTTTAAAATAAAAAGCTATTGTCACAGATTTTCTATTCCCAATGAATTCAGGACATGCTGAACTCTCCCGACAGCTGATATTCTCTAGAGATTTGCTACCTCCCAGCTTCCACCAATTTTGTACAAAAGCACTACCTCATTTCATGGCTAGTTTTGAAAACTAAGAAATGAGAGACCAAACCACATAATTTGGATGGTGGTCTGTACTTTTTGCAAGGTTATGGGGGGATTAGGATCACAACTGCTCTGTTTTGAATAATTCCCACCGGGTCTGAACTGAAAACTAAAACCAGCCTTGTCTGCAAACACTGGAACAAACTCTGATCCATGTTATGTCCAACAAAATAATGGAGGGGTGTAATTGGCCTGTTTTCCTCTTCCTTCTGGGACTACTTAATAGCCATGCATCTATTCTATCACTGCACATTTGTAAATTCATGTCCATCCATTTTGTAATGCTTTTCTACCGCTGCCCTGTACTTTTACGTCAACATACATATTTCTATTCAAGAGATCATTACTATTATTTTAAAACAGATGGTTTGAACATAATCCACATAAATAGTAGATTGGCACTGCCAGTCACGATGGCATGTGTAGAAAAGAGCTGGCTGATGCTACAATATTTAAAGATTAGCAGTCTGGGACACTACAAATGACAATGTCTCTTGCCACTGAACCTTAGGCTTGTGCTCTGGCATTCAAATAAAGGCACAGCACTCATCATGCCAAGGGATCTTTGCAGATTAAAAAAAAATAAGTAAGAAAAGAAAAAGCAAGGGGGAAAAAAAAAAAGAAGTTAAGTTCTACTATAGGTAGGTACCGAAAACAGTGGGGGGAGGAATAGACCCCTCTGTAGAAAGGAGGTATGAAACTCACACTCCTTCCTGTCCTTGTGTTGGCATCAACAGATGGAGGGCTCACAACAATCTGTGCCCTAACCACTGCTGTGAACATGCCAGGCATGGCTTTGGCTTTTTCTCAGGGACACTAGGAAATTACCGTTAATACAAAATATGTAATTGTTTAAAATTACCTATAATCAGCGTCCAGTAGAACCTGTGAAAACACTGCATATTTTAGGAGTGAACTTGGAGTAGGCATGCCCTGCAGCTGACCCTACTGCAGCTGTAACTATCTCAAGTTGCAGCTGATCACCAGGAATGCAACATCACTCCAAGCCATCAGCTGTGTCCGTGACACTTCATCATAATAGCCACTTTAGTAGTCCATGTCTCTGCTGTCTTGCCAGTTTATTCCCTCTGCTTGGGTTGCCACACTGACTCATCTCCCACTCTTAAGCTTGTGCATATTAGGTTTGCCATATTAATTCAGGCAGATCTCTAGGGTCTGGCTTGACCGCAGGCCTGTTAGGTCTTGACCAGCCTAGATCCAAAATTTTCCACTAAAAGAGCATGTGGGACTTGGTTAAATTTGTCATTATGTAACAGATGCATGTCCTAGATACTCTTTTGACACACAGGTCCTTATCTTAGGTCTTAGGGCAACTTTCTCAGCGAGGTGAAGGAGGAGAACACCGTATGTGACACACCACAAATACTAAGAAAGAGTTAAAACAGCAAGGCGGTTGGTGTGCTGGTTAAAGGGAGAGGATAAGTTACTAGTTCAAACAACAGAGCTAATAAAGGACACAGTAGTTACTCAAAAGACTGAAATCTTCAAGGACACAACAAAGCCTTTGAGGGGTTATATGACGTGCACATTCACAAGTCATGAAGTCTGCCCACAATGCTTGTTTAACCATATGACACCTCAGTAGAACAGCCAGCTGCATGTTCAAAGTGCCACTGCTGCCTTCCTAGCCGTGCATTGACATGCCTCAAGGGTACTTAAGAGGGGTTTTACCCAGGATCGGGGGGGGGGGTTGGAGGGAAAAGAGAGAAAAAAAATTGCTTGAAGACTTAGCTTGCAAACTCATAAGACTGTTAGAGCATTCACAGAAAGGTAAAATAACTTCTTGTGCAAATCACAACACACCAACAGAAAAATAACACTTCAAACATCTTCAAACTATCAAAGTCAGAGATAATTTGATAGAACCTCACAAATCCCATAATCTACTGTAAGTAGTAGCTAAGACTTTGGCTTCATCCATGTGTCTGCAACTGGGGAAGAAGCAGGAGGATAATTTATCCAAGTCTGGGGTAATGAAGTGTTAACAAAAACCATATGAAGTTATTACTACAACCACAGGCCGCAGAATGTGGAAGAAGGAGGATCTCAGGAGACCTACCTATTTCCAGTCATCTCCTGCTTCATAGTTCATCAAAAGGTGTTCACCAAAACAGGAGGCAAGCAACAGAAATTAAGTGATTCATTAGGCCTAATGAACAACGCTGATCATATCATCTCTGAAATACAGTCAGCTGACATTGATATATACATACTCTAACTCATTCTTCCCAACTTTATTAGGTACATATGTCTACAGCAGACACAAATGAAACATTCTACAACTAGGCTTGAAGCCAAAAACTAATTTATTCTTTAATGTGGTAGTGATTACTTGGTGGTTCCTTGAGCAGAGATGACAGGTCTGAGCTAATGGAGTTGTACTGTAAGTTAATATAAATCATGACAGAGCAATTAATTACAGAAACCACTGCAAATCCCTTTGTTAGTTTTCCCCATCACCAGAAGGATTTAATAATGTTCATTTTGCTAAGTTTCAGTGACATTTACAAGTCTTAAACCATTTTTAATCAAATCAATATCTCTGGCTGCTAAATTTAGTTGTGCTTTGCTAGCAAGTCCTGGAATGCATCGATACTAATGTTTCCTACCTTCTGTTCAAGTAAATTGTACTGAAGCCCCACACTTCCTCTTCATTTGTTTACACTGAGTAATTGGGATTTATTTTTTTTAATGAGCAACATAAGAAGTAAGTGCATCCAAAGGAGTTAGACTGTGAGCTAGACAGATAACCGAATATTGGTGCTTATGATTCATATCATGCAGTTGAAAAACTTAAGGAAATTTCCCTTAATTAGCTGAAAACACTCCAAACTTCCCTTGTTCGGGAATCAGGGTGCTCCAGCAGCGCTATGGGTAAAGCTGCGTGGCTAATCCAAGATAAAAGGCAGAGTGACCTCTTGCTGTCCCTGTGTGATCTTGGATCTGTCACCTCAGTATCCACAACGCTTGAATGACACCTAATTTCCATCTCTCTCGATGTGAACTGAATCCCTAAATACCTAAATGCTGTTGAGAACTGTGGGCAGCGATCTCACACATTGTTTTACACGGGAGAGCATCTCTTTCTCTGTGTCTCACATTTATAGCTATAATTTAGGGATAATCATGCTTCCTCTGTTTGTCATATCCACTTAGATTTTAAGTCCTTTGAGGCACATGTTGTCTGTAATTTTATGTGCATACTATGCCTAACAAAAGGGAGTTGAGAGGCCAATTGTACTACAAGAAACTGAGAAGAAATACCAATAACAGTCCTGTATTATTGCATCCAGGGATCCTTTCCAGACGTCACTGTGCAACACTGAATATTTGCAAAGCAGTTTGAAAAGTGTCATTACAAACATCAGGAACAACTAGGTTCAGTCTGTGTTTTCCTAAAATGGTTTTAGTTTTGAAATGGACTTTCCTTAAAGCAGGATTGGTCTGTTACCTTTTAATATGGGCTTTTTCCTCATAAACACGTTTTTCACTACTATTGACATCAATCCCCCCCCAAATACAGCTGGTTTCTGAATACTTCAGAATAGTACTTTGGCAAGGGTATTTAATTTCACTCTGCAAAAACCAAACACAGGAGTGTGTCAGCTCTGGGTTGTTATTTTGCTCTGTCCTTAACGACAATAACAATCTGGAGATGTTTGACATTCTGCTGCATTTAGATCAGTATCTTCCTACCCAATGAACACATTCACAACAATGGCTCTCAGGTCTCTGACATCCTCGAGGGAGTGCACATAGGTCATGGATTCTGAACACCAACACATCAGCACATCAGCATCATCATAATAATAGTTATTATATTTAATAATAATAATAATAATAATAATAATAATAATAGAAGTAAAACTCCAAAGTCACTGCTAGCTGCAAGGTTTCTTCTTTAGAAACCTTATAGCAAGTCATACCTTATTTATTTCATTTCAAGTACTTATTAATTTTGGTGAGATTCAGCAGTAATGTGGCAATGCAAGCAGGCTCTTCCCAGTAGACAAGAAAAATTTGTTATAGCTTTTTTATTTTTTCCTTTTTAAGCTTAAAACCAAAACAAGTTCTAAAGAAAGAATGGGAGAGTGAAAAGAAAAAAAAACAGACTTGAAAAATAGAGTTACTCCTACTAATCTTCAAAGGACTAGTTGAGCCAGAGTTCCTCATCTGCACTTCCCATTAATGCTGGGTCTTTGTGTAAATACATTGGGAACCAGAGTTCCTTTTCTTTCGTCCTTCCTCTGGACAGTTGCTTCCCATTTTACCTCAGATGACACCAACTCATTGTGACAGAGGCCTCCAAAACCTTGCTATGATTCTGTAATGACTTAAGTTTCCCTCTTTCCCAGAGTGCACTAAGACATCAGGCTTTTATGTCTTGAGCTGGTGCATTACGTCCTAATGGAAAATTTCTCTCCTAACTTAAGCACCATTTTATCCCCCATGAATAAACAATGACAGCACATGGATCAAGAATGACCTGTGATACACCTGTCCTTATTGGAGGAATCATTGTAAAAATTGATTTCCTTTCACCCTCAAGCAACAAGGTCTTCCCTGTGCAGAACTGAACACATACAAAGCATAAGATATATTCAAATGCAGTACTGCAAGTAGAAGCATTTCATTTAATATGCAGCTAAGCTGGAGGCTCAGACCAATCTGAGATTCAATTTGCATTATAATTCTAAAATAAAATAATTCTCTAATGAGAATATGGGAGTGTGTGTAAGCGTGCAGACACATGATGTGCTCTAGAAAAAAGAAAGAAAAAAAAGACCAAACACAATTGATTTTCTGTAGAGAGCTTAAAGGAAACTTAAAAAAAACCAAACACAACCCCCAAGCAAACCAACAAACACAACCAAAAGCTAACAATCAAACAAACAACCCACAAACCAGAAGCACAACAACAAAAACAAACCAAACCAAACAGAACCACACCATCAAAACTTAAAGGAAATCAAAGGCTGACCTTTCTTGAAATTTGCTTAGCTGACTGGGTGTTTTCTGAAGTAAATACTGAGAGGCATCTGAGCAGAGAATGTATTCTCTTTTGCAAAGGGACAACAGACATGGCATGAATATAACTTTGCTATTACAGGTATGGGAAAATCACATTTGGCACATTGTTGGCTAAAAACCATCTGACTTCAACCAATTACAACCCACGTTTTAATCATGAACAGTACTTCTCCAAATCCAGGTTAAAAGCAGTGTGAATCCGGATCAAATAACATCACAACAGTCACAGTGTTGTAAAGATGCTGGAATTTCCCTGCAGTGTACAAGAGTGCCTATTATCCAGGTTAGTATTGCACTTACAAAGGGATAATTATTAACAGAATCAATATCTGGTTATCAGGTACTGGAGGGGAAAAAAAAAAAACAAACAACAATGGCTTTTAGCTTTCTAGTACAAACAATTGTTATTAATGTTGCTGCTGTTGTTTACCCTTCAGAGGAAACACATACTTTTTAAATGGAAAGAAAGAAAACAAGCCCCTCTAATCTAAACACTGGGAACTTTTCAGGACCCATCTCTTATTTTCTGGATTGAAAATGGACCGAGAAGCAAAAGATCTTGCATCTTCTGAATGCAACCAATGCACAAAAATGAGAGGAAATTTCATGCCCCTCTAAACAGCTGCTTTTTCCTACTAATATGACACTAAATCCCCTCCTTCCCCTATAACAGCTTATCACCACATTGTAAAAATAATAAAATATCAGTTGGGACTAACATGTTTTATTCTTCACACCTTCCTGGGATCTGGCCCTCAAAATACTGTGGAGCAATAAGCTGGCCTCTACTACAAATTCTTTATTTTGCTTCCTGTTTGTGTAATAATGGCTTCAATTTGAATTCCATCTTTATACACACATCTAAAGAAAGCTAACAGAAGAAAATGAAAGATATGCTCTTTTTAATTAAAAAGACTTAGGAATATATCCAGATTTAAAACATGGTTTTGGTAGCAAGGAGGTGACAGGGGTTGTTCCTGTAAGAAGCTTTTAGATGTTCACTCAGCTCCAAGTCAGACCCACCTCCGGCCCAGGCTGAGCCAGTCAGCGATGGTGGAAGCACCTCTGTGACAAAATATTTAAGAGAAAAAGCTGCTGTGCAAGTTTTTGAGAGGAGAGGAGTAGGGTGTGAGAGAAAGCCCTACGTGGGTGCCAGTGACACTGAGGAAAGGAGAAGGGAAGCACACCAGAGCAGAGTTTTCCCTGCAGTCCATGGTGGACTGACTGGCTGACTCCTGACAGTGGAGCAGATGCCTGCCTGCAGTCTGAGGAGGATCCCACTCTGGAGCAGATTGAGGCACCCAAACTCCGAGAGAAGTCTACACTGCAACAGTCCATTGGTGGGAGGAGAGCACCCTGCAAAGGGTCCCATGCTGGAGCAGCTAATGAAGAACCAGAGCCCCATGGGAAGGACTCATATTTGAAAAAGTTCATGGGGGACAGTCACCCATGAAAGGGACCTCACACTGGAGCAGGTGTGTGGAGGAAGGATTGGAAGAGACAACATGTGACCAGTTGACTACTATCTCTATTGCGTGTCCCCCTGTGACACTGACTGAAAGGAAGCAGAAAATCAGGAGCAAATCTGAGCCCAGGAACAAGGGAGGAGTCAGGCAAAGGTTTATACAAGATTTGTTTGTATTTCTCATTGTCTTACTCCATTTTTAAGCTAAATATTTAACTTGATAGAATTAAAAAGTACATATGTTTGTACAGGAGGTGGAGATACTCTTATCCAATATATGCAATTGGGTCTTAAGTTGAAAGGCATTAATTTGCTTTCAGTATGCTCGAAGGACAGAGCATGAGGTTTCAGGCTGCTTCAGCGCATGGTTTTGTCTTCTTTGAGAATTCTGAAAACCTTGCTCCAGGAAGATGAATGGCCAAACCCTTTCCCCTTCTTCTCACCCCATGCAAAAGCTTCAATAGAGCAGATGGTTTCACAAAAGCATCCTGCCATTTCCACTGTTGGTTTTCTTTCCAAATGGGAGGAATAATCAGCCCAGCTCTTCTTCAAATGGTGAAGGCTTAAATTAAAAAGCAATTTCACACAGGTGTAACACCAAACATAACTGGGCTTCCTGGTCCATGCTATCACTAACTTCCACCATTATGACAGAGTCACAGAATTATTGAGGCTGGAAAAGACCTCCAAGATCAAGTCCAGCCTATGACCTAACACCACAGCATCAGCTAAACCATGCTACCAAGTATCACATCCAATCTTTTCTTAAACACCTCCAGGGATGGCAACTCAACCACTTTCTTGGGCAGTCCATTCCAGTGCCCAACCAGCCTTTCTGTGAGGAAGTGCTTCTTAATATCTAACCTAGCTCTCCCCTGGCACAGCTTCAGGCCATGCCCTCTTGTCCCATCACAAGGAGAAGAGCCTAACCCCCACCCGATTACAACTTCCTTTCAAGTAGTTGTAGAGAGTTATAAGGTCCCCTGTAAGTGTCCTCCTCTCCAGGCTGAACAATCCCAGCTACCTCAGCCTTTCCTCATACAACTTTCCCTCCAGCCCCCTCACCAGTCCTGTTGCTCTCGCCTGGACCCACTCCAGCACCTCAATATCCTTCCTGAAGTGGGGGGCCCAGAACCAAACACAGTACTTGAGGTGAGGCTCCTGCTTTGCTCTATAGGAAGTCCATACTCCCTACGAGAGTCATGGCTCATCCTCTGCTCCCTCCAGGAGCATCAGTTCCAGAGAAATGGGAAAAGGAATTTGCTCAATGACCCTGAACAAGTCACTTTTTCTTGACTGTCAAAGCATGTAGAGAGCACAGCTTTGGGTACCATTGAGAACTCTGGACCATTGCAAAGTATGTGCAGAAGAAACTACCACCATAAAAAACAAAGGCAAAAGCATTAACATATAGATATCAGCCCAAATAAACTCAGACTGTATTCATGAAGGATTTATATGGCCACATCTGAGGTGAAAATAGCAGCCAACACAGTGTGTAGCTGTAAGAAAAAAGAGAAAAAGCATTGCCTGCACTTATGGATCTTTGCTACAGGCTACATTATTTGACACTTAGTTTCCTTGTATAATTTCCTTGAATGCAAGGTCTCTGTTGTCTGTATTTCCAATAACAGCACACTGTATTTGGACTTAACTTCTGTATCAGCAGTTTCCAGATACCAGGTCTCTACGCTCTCCTAAGGGAAGCTGCAGGTTAGATTTATCAGCTTGATAACCTTATTTTCTAGGTGAACACTGTAGGAGATGAGACTATCATGACTATTTAAATGCTTTTAAGTTCTCAGTAGTAATAACTGTCATTTACCATGTATTTGTGCAGCACAGAGCACAGTGGGTTGCCAGTGCAGCTGAGACCCCAGGCCCTAGATGAGGAAAAGGTTTTGCACTGGTCCCTGGTACAGGTCTATCAGCAACTCCTCTTGAAGTGGCAGCTCAATGTGAAATCAAAAAGGGATCTAGGCGGGCTTGTAGCTTCAGTGCAACCAGCAAAGCTGAGTGCAGCTGCTCCATAAGCAAAGAGCGTCTGCAAAAACACATCCACAGGCTCACTGTGCAACACTGAACATGTAGATACCATACTGAAGATGGAGTCTTGCCCTTCCCTCACAGCAGGAAATGTACAGTGCTCCATGCCAGCAGTTCAAAGAAAGCAGCATCAGCATTTAAGCAAGTGTCTATAAAAGCACTCAGCAAAGGACAGAATTACAAGGTGAACAGCTACAGGCCAGATTCAAAGCCTGTATCAGTAGTGGCCAAGACCTCCACTTATTTAGGTACTTTTGGGCTCGATATTTGTAGGTAGCTTATAGTAGAGTGAACAGTGTAGAACTGTCACAAAGGCAATAAACACTCAAAGGAAGAAGGAATTGAAGCATTTTGTGTGGCCAGGTGAACCAGATTGCTGTTTCACGTTTTCTTTCTTAGCATTGCAAATTGCCATCTTTAAATTACAGTAATTTAACATCTGATGGATTAAGTTGTCCTCCAGATAATATCACAAGTTGTTTGTTTAGAAGGTTCACATTTTAACCTTATACTGCTTTTCTAAATTCACACAGTGCTGACCATTGGAGTGGGCTGAAGAATTCGTGTGTCCTAGAAGATGGTTTGATTAGAAGTGGTTGTTAAAATTTAAGATCAGAGTGCTCCTTGTTCATTTTCCTGCATTCTTGCTTTACAGGAAGCTCATTAATAGATCAGTTTGCCCAGTTTGTCATCTGTTTCATTATGCAAAATACATACGTTTCATTTACCTTTCCTGTGGAAAAATCAGTTATCTGCAGATAGATAAAATGACTTCTTTGGGTTTCTTTTCAACCCCTGAACAGCTCAAAAGTCTCTAAAATCTCAACTGGTGGTAGAATATCAGGGAACCCTGATGTGTGCCAATTGCAATGTAATGATCTTTATGTTCACATTTAAATGGGAAGTGCAATAGCTTAGAAAGCTGACCACTAGGCAATACTCACATTGACCTGAAAGGAAAATTAAATAGTTTAAAAGCTCTCTGAACATTATCAAAAGATCTATTTGACATAGAAATTAAAGAAGGGATTCCTAAAATGGGGCTTTAGCTCCCAACTCTTTGGTTTCACAATATCAATGGGATGTAAGCGCAAAAAGTTTTCTCGGTTACTTGTCATATTTCTTGACTTTTCTTAGTAAAGTTTCAGTTTCTCTCTTTGCTAACTAGATCAGTAAGTCCTAGGCCTGTGGGTTTGCTTCACTGCTTTCTAAAATAATGAGGATCACATGTGCCCAGTCTCTAATAAATGTGCCAGGAGCCTACAGATGCAGGATATTTTATTTATTCCTGTTTCTCGGAGGCACACTGCAGACTCGTAAAGATGTGTGAAACCCTATAGATTTTAAATAATGACAAATTTGTTCCCCTAACTGGTCATCATTTAAGTTAAACAAAACATTGAAACACATGGTTAATTTTATGCCAGCATCTTTGTCCCCCTAAATTCATAGGAAGAGAGCTACAGGCTTGGACAGCAACACTCTGTGCTGGGCTAGGAACTGGCTGGAGGGCCGAGCCCAGAGAGTGGTGGTGAATGGTGCCACATCCAGCTGGCAGCCAGGCACTAGTGGTGTCCTCCAGGGATCAGTGCTGGGCCCCATCCTCTTCAATGTCTTCATTGACGATCTGGATGAGGGCATTGAGTCAGTCATCAGCAAATTTGCAGAGGACACCAAGTTGAGAGTAGATGTTGATCTGTTAGAGGGAAGAAGGGCTCTGCAGAGGGACCTCAACCGACTGGTCAGATGGGCAGAGTCCAACATGATGGCATTCAACAAGTCCAAGTGCTGGGTGCTGCACTTTGGCCACAACAAACCCATGAAGAGCTACAGGCTGGGGTCGGAGTGGCAGGAGAGCTGCCAAACAGAAATGGACCTGGGGGTGCTGATTGACAGCCGCCTAAACATGAGCCAGTAGTGTGCCCAGGTGGCCAAGAAGGCCAGTGACATCCTGGCCTGCATCAAATTCTGGGACCCTCAGTTTAAGAAAGACATTGAGACTCTTGAACTTGTCCAGAGAAGGGCAACAAGGCTGGGGAGAGGCCTTGAGCACAAGCCCTATGAGGAGAGGCTGAGGGAGCTGGGATTGTTTAGCCTGCAGAAGAGAAGGCTCAGGGGAGACCTTATTGCTGTCTACAACTACCTCAAGGGAGGTTGTAGCCATGAGGGAGTTGGTCTCTTCTCTCAAGCAACCAGCACCAGAACAAGGGGACACAGTCTCAAGCTGTGCCAGGGGAAGTTTAGGCTCAAGGTGAGGAGAAAGTTCTTCACTGAGAGAGTCATTCGCCATTGGAATGTACTGCCCAGGGAGGTGGTGGAGTCACCATCCCTGGAGGTGTTCAAGACGGGATTGGATGTGGCACTTGGTGCCATGGTTTAGTCATGAGGTCTGTGGTGACAGGTTTGACTTGATGATCTTTGAGGTCTCTTCCAACCTTGATGATTCTGTGAATGCCTGTACACTTGGCCACAAAGACATACTTCATAGTTACATGTAACCTTTTCCCTTTTACACAGCTTTTCTTGCAGTCAGAATATTGGAGAACCTCCTGATTAGATGGAGAGAAGGCAAACAAATCATCTTGCTTTTGTTTCTCTCTTCTACCCACAGAAAAGCTTCAAACAGAAATTTTATCTGCTATCTTCCCTGCTTTGGTGTGCTAAAGTTCTAAGCTAAAACTCACGCTTGTCACTGGAGTTTTAAAGATTAATGTGGTATTTACTAAAGAAACTAGAGGAAGAACACAATTAAATTCCCCATGAAAGTATGCATTGTTTTTCTGAGGTTTGTGTGTTCCATGAAACTGGTTCAAGGATTCTGTTGGTTTTGGAACAAAGCCAAACATTTCAAAATGCAATGTTTTACTTTTTTTAATGGGGAGAAGATATGATCAGAACCTCTGGGAAATCACAGACACTTGTTCAGTAAGTTTTAAATATAACCTACAAGAATAAAGCCATTACTGGCCCTCTGAGCATGAAAGCCTCCCCATTATTTGATCTGAATTTTCTAGCTACTGAAGGCCTCGAGCACAGCCCTGTGAGGAGAGGCTGAGGGAGCTGGGGTTGCTTAGCCTGGAGAAAAGGAGGCTCAGGGGTGACCTTATTGCTCTCTGCAGCTACCTGAAGGGAGGTTGTAGCCAGGTGGGGGTTGATCTCTTCTCCCAGGCACCCAGCACCAGAACAAGAGGACACAGTCTCAAGCTGCAACGGGGAGGTTTAGGATGGAGATGAAGAGAAGGTTCTTCCCAGAAAGAGAGATTGGCCATTGAATGTGCTGCTCAGGGCGGTGGTGGAGTCACCATCCCTGGGGTGTTCAAAAAAGGATTGGATGTGGGACTTGGGGCCATGGATTAGTTGTCAGGAGGTGTTAGGTAATAGGTTGGACTTGATGATCTCTGAGGTCTTTTCCAACCTGCTGATTCTATGACTCTGGATCTTCCAGTACCTTTTGTTTGGTTACTTTATTTTGTTTTACCAGATGGAATAGCTGTCTCCTTGAAGTCTTTGCCTTATGCAAATGCTTGGAACAAAAAAATCACCTCCAGCCTTGTCTCAACCTGATAGTTTGTGCTTCTAAGAAGCATGCTTTTCAGACCACTGTTTAAATTTTTACCAATTTCAGTCTTGTTACAGAATTTTCATAGAATCATAGTATGGTTTAGGTTGGAAGGGACCTTAAAGATCACTTAGCTCAAACAC
Organism: Picus viridis; assembly: GCA_033816785.1. Classification (NCBI taxonomy): domain Eukaryota; kingdom Metazoa; phylum Chordata; class Aves; order Piciformes; family Picidae; genus Picus; species Picus viridis. Next base: position 9,279,674 of record CM066568.1, read on the forward strand.
CCCTGCCATGGGCAGGGGTACCTTCCACTAGACCAGGTTGTTCAAGGCTTCATCCAGCCTGACCTCCAGGAAGGGTGCATTCACAACCCCCCTGGGCAACCTCTTCCAGTGTCTCACCACCCTCTCCGGAAAGAATTTATTCCTAGTGTCCTGTCTAAATCTTGTCATCCCCATTCAGGTTTTGGAAGGCTGCTCTAAGGTCTCCCACGAGCCCTCTCTTCTCCAAGTTGAACAACCCCAGCTCCCTCAGCCTGTTGCCACAGGGGAGCTTCTCCAGCTCTCTGATCATATTCATGGCCCTCCTCTGGACCCACTCCAGCAGTTCCATGTCCCACATATGCTAAGGGCATAGATCATTACCAAGATTCGATTTGTTTTTCATATGCTTTAGAAATGCTTTTCTGGTATTGGTACCCTTTTGAGCACAGAGGGTTTTTTTTATTGATGCTTTTAGTTTTCACTTTCAGTTAATTCTGTTTCCTAAACATTGTCTTATGCTCACTATGATGAGCTGCTTTTCTCTTTTTTTTTTTTTTACATGCTATTGTTTTGTGGGTTTCTTTGATTTTCAGAGGAGGTTGGGTCCGTAATTGTCTTCCCCTCCCTTTGAACGGGATCGTTTTCAGCCATAAAAACCCTTTCTTGATTGCAGAGCTGGGGTTTTTCGGCATGTAGTAAAGCATTCTTAAACAATTCCTAATTATCATGCACATTCTTGTGTTTAAATTTTTCCTCCCACTCAATTTTGCTCATGATTGTTTTCCGCTTTGGGAAATTGGCCTTTTTAACGCACCCAGAACATAATACTGTTTGCACAAAACAAATGAAATTAGATCATGATTGCTTGCACCTAGGCAACCATCTAGTTCAGTGATCAATTCATCTTTATCTGTCAGAATATGTAATTAGGAATGTCCCAACTTGGCTGCAGTGCCAGCAGCACTAGTTTTAGAAACTTACCTTTGAGAAGTCCGAAGCATGGCATTTGCAACACACGCGCCACAAACTGATGCGGCAGGGGGTTTGTCTCAAATGCTTCCCTTCCTTCATCTCATGGTCTGCAACATAGTCCCCTTTTTCTCCAAGATCATCAGGAAGATTCTAATTTCTTAGATATTCACCATTTTGTGCCAAAAGCTAGCAATTGTTACAAGACATAATGAAGTAATGCTTAAATTGAAGGAGCAATCAGCAAATCGGCCCTCTCTGGTTTTGGCTCAGGACACGAATCCCGGGGACAGATCTTAGCACAGGGATCTGATCCAGACCCCATATTTAGACATGGTTCAGTATTCCACCTTCTAATCATCCTTTATTTTAACTCCAGATATGGGAAGCACTACAGCTAGGGGTTTGGTTTTTTGTCATTTTGAAACATAGACTATCTGAAAGCTGGAACAATGCATGGTCTTCAACCAGAGTGTGTTCTCAGGGTTCTATGGGACTTCCTAATCCTTTGGAAAGACATAGGTGTTGCTGAAGTCTTGTCTTCTGGGTGATATTGAGTGCATTTTAATGGAATTGAGTCAAGGCAGAACACAAAACTTCTTTTTTTTTCACAGAAAATTCTTAAAATGAAGACATCCCCAGCTTCCAGCTCCTAGGCTTTCCAGGTAAACTTTAAAAGGGTGTTGGCCAGATCATCTTCTGTAGCATTACCTTATTGTTGTAAAATAGTTCAGTTGTACTTTTGTGGGCAAAAGCAAGGAAACACCAGATGAAGAAACCTGACTCTTCTTGCACTTTTAGTTCTTGATCTTTTTGTAAGTTTATGTTGCCAAGGCATTAATAATTAAACCACAGAGATTGCATAAAAATGGAACTCCCAACTCATGAAAAATGCTGAAAAGCCAAATCCCTCTTTCTAAACTTGCCCACCCTACCCCCCCGCCCCAACTCCAAGACAACTTCAGTTTGGAAATTCCAGAATATTCCCAAGGTAGAAGCAATCTGAACAGCAATATGCTTCTCAAATTTCTTGGCTCCTGCTTGCCCAGCTGGCAGGCTGCTCAGCTGCCTCCATTTGGGGAAACACAGAACCCAGGTAACAACACTCCTGGGGAAACTGGTAGACAGAGGAAGGATAACAAGCAGCTCCCTCAACAAAATACAGACACCAATCAATAAGAGGCTGAGGGGAGCTGTAAGCAAGGCAGCCCACCACGTCAGGTGTAGGGTCCCATCACAGAATTTGTTGCCTGAAAACCTGGAGATAAGCTTTTGACTGAAGTATAAGGTTGGAGGAAATCTTGCTATTAAAAACTGTGGCAAGGAGAACTAAATAATATATGCACAAATACAACCAGCCTAAGTGTTGAGGCAGCTCCTGTTTTAAAGTACTGGTATGCAAAAACTCCTTCCCCAATGAGCTCACAAAATGTTGCAATGTTTTACATTTGCCTAGGATGTATTTGTCATTTATACATAGGTGGGCACAGATCTTGAGCATCCCATGGTCTACCTTACACCTGCCACCATCCCAAATGTTTGGGGGTTTTTGTCATAGAAATCATTCACAGTTCATCACTGGTGGGGGAGCCTGTTCATTGAAACTCATTGTTGTTCTAATGAATTACATGCAAGAGCTGTAAATGATTACATTATAATAGACTCAGCCATTCAATGAAAATTTAATTATGGAGTACAAGGACATGGCAAAAAAATATCTGTGCCTGTGTTCTGGAATGCAGCCTCCCCAGCCACAGCTGGCTATTGAAAGTCTTCATGCCATTATGCTTTCTCTTACTCACACCAACTTTTTAAGGAACAAAATAGGAACTACTGCTCTTTGGGTGATCCACGTAGTCAAAAATCTGAGAACATCCCACTCCTGCAAGTCTAAAAAAGTAATTGACATCAGCAGAGTTATACCAACTTACTGCAAATGAGTATCCTCTAGCTATGGTCACAGAAAAGCATTCAAAGCCACTCTGCTGGATATACATTAAAGCACTGGTACAGAGACTGTGACTCTGGTCTCCTTTTTCTTCTGTAAAACACCACATAAATCAATGGACTGCTGTATGCGGTAAGAAGTCTGATCTTTCAGTAGGGTCCACAGCAGGATCCATGATAACATAAATGTCTTGTTAATAATGGTGCCTGGTGGGACTGCCTGACTCCCAGACATGAATCTGGGGCTCTCTGAAGGAGCCCAAAGTCCTCCTGAAATGGCTTCTGCTCCTTGTTTGCCAACTCTATTTTACAGGCCATGAGCAATCTCTACTGCAATGACTGGAATATAGACCAACAGTATCAACCAAAGCATCCTCTTAGCCGGCACCTCTGCGTTGAGGAAGCGAACCACCAGTATCATTTCATCCCTGACTAGTTATATCAAGAGTCTCAGGAAGGAGAGATCCTGAAAACAATCTCTGATGTGAGGGTATTATATCCAAGAAACATCAATTTGTTGCTTGTATAACAACAATAACAATCTCTCAGGATTAAAATAATCTTTGTTAACAACTGCGAAATCAAGTCACCTTGCATGAGCTGAAGTGAGTTCCTAAATCATGCCCTTTATTTTCCTTTTGGTGTCTCTTCACAATGCCATGGTGAAAGAATAGAAGTTTCTAAAACTTTTTGGGTTTTTCCAACAATTTCTGATGTCCTTTTGGGAAATTGATGGAAGGTCTTGCTGGGGAAGTTTAAAGCAACTCTTGAATATGTCCTCTTAACTAGCCTTTTTTCTCAGCAATCTATGTAAGATGAGAGAGAAACTTCACCTTACAGCTGAGATGCTTAAGAGAAACTGTTCTGTCCAGCAGACTGGGGAAAATAGAGAATTTGGGTTAGCAGCCATCACAGTATTACCAAGGTTGGAAGAGACCTCGAAGATCATCGAGTCCAACCTGTAACCACAAACCTCACAACTAGACCATGGCACCAAGTGCCACATCCAGTCCCCTCTTGAACGCCTCCAGGGACGGCGACTCAACCACCTCCCTGGGCAGCACATCCCATTGGCGAATGACTCTCTCGGTGAAGAACTTTCTCCTCACCTCCAGCCTAAACTTCCCCTGGTGCAGCTTGAGACTGTGTCCCCTTGTTCTGGTGCTGGTTGCTAGGGAGAAGAGGCCAGCCCCTTCCTGGCTACAACCACCTTTCAGGTAGTTGTAGAGAGCAATGAGGTCGCCCCTGAGCCTCCTCTTCTGCAGGCTAAACAGCCCCAGCTCCCTCAGCCTCTCCTCATAGGGCTTGTGCTCAAAGCCTCTCACCAGCCTTGTTGCCCTTCTCTGGACATGTTCAAGTGTCTCGATGTCCTTCATGATGAACTGAGCCTACTGCTCCTTTCAGTGAATCATCTACAAGTCAGAATTTCTTCACTTCCCTCAAAAAAAGTAAAATTACCCTTAACATAAACTTGAATTGTTACTAAAATTATATTGCAGTCTAATGAGATGATGTAATTGCTAACACATGCCTGCAAATCACACACTGTGATTAAAGTTGTGTATGTTCCATGTGCACAACGGAGTGCATGTCTGGTATTAGATGGTCAGTGTTATTGAAACAGAGAGGTTATAACCTGCCAACATAGCATCCTTGCTGTGTTTTTAGTTTATTCTCTCTTATATATGCACACAAATGCCCTCACATGCAGCGAGTTCACATTAGCTATGTCTAAGGCCACTTTAATGGTTAGACTATTTGACAACACATATTCACATTAGGAGCATTTCCCAGTGGCATATCAATGATGTTCAAAATTAAATCACATCTGTTTAACATTGCACTTGTCATAGTCTGCAAACTATGATGACAGATTTACTAAATTCAAGTTCCTATGGTCTTACCACTCTAAGATACATCGGTGTCCGTGAGTGACCTGGAAACTGCAAAAGTGTCACTGACACAACCTCATCATCAGATCCCATTGGAAAGGGCTTCTGTATTTTGCAAGACAGGAGCTGAAAGCATGTGCCTCATTCTTGTTTCTACATGACGTATAACAATTATGTGTTACGGCCAGACAGAAATGGACCTGGGGGTACTGGTCGACAGTAAGCTGAACATGAGCCAGCAGTATGCCCAGGTGGCCAAAAAGGCCAATGGCATCCTGGCCTGTATCAAGAACAGTGTGGCCAGCAGGAGCAGGGAAGTCATTCTGCCCCTGTACTCAGCACTGGTTAGGCCACACCTTGAATGCTGTGTCCAGTTCTGGGCCCCTCAGTTTAGGAAAAATATTGACTTGCTGGAATGTGTCCAGAGAAGGGCAAAAAGCTGGGGAGGGGTTTGGAGCACAAGCCCTATGAGGAGAGGCTGAGGGAGCTGGGGTTGCTTAGCCTGGAGAAGAGAAGGCTCAGGTCAGACCTTCTTGCTTTCTACAACTACCTGAAGGGAGGTCATAGCCAGGTGGGGGCTGGCCTCTTCTCCCAGGCAACTGGCACCAGAACAAGAGGACACTGTCTCAAGTTCCCACCAGGTGAGGTTTAGGCTGGATGCTAGCAAGATGTTCTTCACAGAAAGAGTGACTGGCCATTGGAATGGGCTGCCCAGGGAGGTGGTGGAGTCACCATCACTGGAGGTGTTTAGGAAGAGACTGGATGGGGTTGCTTGGTGCCATGGTTTAATTGATTAGGTAGTGTTGGATATTAGGCTGGACTCTATGATCTCAAAGGTCTCTTTCAACCTGGTCAATTCTATTCTATTCTACTTCACATACCAGAGTTCTTAAAAGTACCAATTTTTGCACATTAGCTTCAGGTGTTTACTGGATGTCAGGGGTACATTGTGAAAGCCAAGACCAGCACCACCCAGCTCAGCTTAAAGCTTTAAAAAAGGCTGGGGGTTTCCTAGGTGGCTGGTTTTCAGCTGCAGCTCTGCTGCAATCCCTTACAGATGTGAACTGACTTAAAAGAAGGAGGAGGAAATTTTTTTTTTTTTTTTTTAATTTCCAAGTGAAAGTATTAATTAAAATAAAGTCATAACAGGCAACATAATATTTTTACCTTCAGAGAAATGTGGACAGGCCAGGTTCACTCTTAAATAAAGGGTTAGGGTCTAGTGCTGGTTGACATAAGATGAATTTTTCACAATACCCATTCTTTTGGGAAGCTTTACAGCTAAGCAAGGAAAAGGACCAGACATCAGGACTGTTATTTGCAGTTTCCTTTGCACATAAGATTATGAGACCTTGCTAAGGGGGCACTATCCCTTCTAGGATATCTTCCCATGGTGGCTGCTAGGATTCTTATTTTTCTGATGCCCAGGCACTGCCATCTCAAACCAGCCAGCTTTCTCAACCATTGCCTGGAGCCTAGGGCTACTCTTCAAGCCCTTTTCAGATCTAAATATCTTGCTGAAAAGGAGAGATGTTGACTGGAGTAGAAAATGAGTACAGGAAATGAAAGTGAAGTGGGAGGGTATGCAGGAGTGAGGACGGCTAGAGGCAGAGCAGAGCATAAAGCCAGCATCACAACTATTGTGATCCTACCAGTACCTGATGGGTTGGGTTTGACATTATACTCATGGAGCATTGCAATCCTGCTATGGCACTGCTCTAATATCCATGCTAACTTAATGAGAAACCTCAGAGGATGACAGAGATAAATTGAACAACACTATTTGATGTACCACATACAGATGTTAACAGAAAGCACTGCAGAGAGGGTCCTCAGTGAGGGCATGGTTTGGTAGGTGTACTGAACTCTGCCAGAAGTGACACTGATCATAGAACCATAGGATGGTCTGGGTTGGAAGGGAACTCCAAAGGTCATCTATTCAACCCACCTTTGAATTCAGCAGGGGTGTTCTCAAGTAGATCAGGTTGCCCAGAACCTTGAGCCTCACCTTGAATATGTCCAGGGAAGGGGCCCCAACGCCTCTCTGGGCAGCCTGTTCCACCACCCTGGTAGCAAACAACCTGTTCCTAACATGCAATCTAAATCTGCTCTTTTGTAGTTTGAAGCCATTGGCCCTCATCCTGTCACTGCAGGCTTTTGTAACCTGTCTCTCTCCATCCTTTGTGTAGCCCCCTTCAGGAACTAGAGGGCTGCTATTAGGTTTCCCTGGAGCCTTCTCTTCTCCTGACTGGACAACCCCAGCTCCCTCAGTCTGTCTTTGTAGTAGGGGTGCTCCAACCCCCTGACCTTTTTTTTTTTTTTTTTTTTGGCCCTCTTCTGGACCTGCTCCATCAGGTCTGTGCCCTTCCTATACTGAGGGCTCCAGACCTGAATGCAGTACTCCGGGTAAGGTCTTAACCAGAGCAGAGTGAAGATAGAGCAGAGATATTCCAGTCCAGGAGAAAATGCATCTGGACCCAAAAGTGAGCACTCTACAAGAGCACAAGCCACAAGTCTTGTTCAACACTATGTGCTTTCTAGTTTCCTCTCCTCTGTCCACCATAGATGATAGCACTCTCGCATTCAAACACAGCTTTCCTGGTGGCCCAGTCTCCAGCTTTACAGTTAAATGACAATTTAAGCACGCAGTTCCTGGCTGCCAATATTCTCTTCTAGCCCCAGAGGATGGCAGAGACCATACACCCAGCTCTGTGGCTGCAGCAGAGTTGATAGTTTGATCTGTGACTGCCGTCCATAAGACCTGTCAAAAATGGTTACATGTTGGGTGTCAGTTGGATATGTTGGATGTGTGTGTGTCAGACAGCCCTCATAAAAGGCATTTAAAATAAAAAGAGAATCTGTGGGATACCAAGTAAGATGAAGTTATAAAATTATTTTCTGTGTGAGTGGTATACAAGAAGAGGCATAAGAGCACTTGTACAAATTCAATCAAATGATATCACAGAGTACAAAAAATTAAGGATCTCTCTTTCAAGCAACAGAAGGAACTTTTTATATCAGTTCAATTTAAAAAGTATCCTAACCCTGCCTACACTGTGCCTGTGCTTCTCTAACTTGAAAGGAAGCAAAGGTAAGTGGACTGTTAGAATCATAGACTAATACTTTCCACTACCATAAGGCAATCTTAAGTTTGGACAATTTTCGTATAAATAGTATTTTATAAGTTGGTTATGATCCAAAACAGAGTATTTTAGTAAGTGAACCACTTCACTTTACATACTAGAGCAATTAATTATCCTTTTAACTAAATTGATTGCAGCAAGACCCCATTTTTCCTCCCAAGGGAAAAAAAAATAAAATAAAATCCTTACAAAAATTTAGCAAATTAAAAGCAAGGAACTAATAAAATCCAGCAGCAATTAACATGCAAAATGTTTTGCTCTAATTCTCTTTGGAAAAAAAAAAAAAACAACAATAGAGAGGAAGTAAGCTCTTTGCTACATTGGGCAAGAACAGAGAAATAAAAGAAATAAAGGAAGAGATGAATGAAAATGTTTTATTTTTAAATGTAGATTTGATACAGTAGTGATAATTTAACTTGGTTCTAAGTACACCGGGCAATGAATAGCCTCATAAATGTACTGGGTAAACTCTGAGGATACAGCAAGGAGCCATTTATTGCCTTGTAACCTCAACAGCAAACTGAAATTATCTCCTAAATAACAGATTTCCTAGTTGCACTGAATTATTTTGTAACAGAGGGGCAATAACTTCCCTGTATCACTCCCTTGGTTACCAGTAAAATGAGCAGAATCAATCAGTTCCAGGTAATGCTACGTGTTGCTCTTTTAGGAAATTCAACCTTGAAAACTTTTCCAAGTTAACAAAAGTGGAAACCAGGCTGGGTTTGGGGTTCATTTCATGTGTCTTCCAGCAAATGCATAAAGCTATTGCTGCCTTCTTGTGGCATTCCATATCAAAATTCTTCTGTATATCTGCTGGCAAAAGCTGGCAGACACCAAAGGGTAAAAAGTGATGCTGACTGGCGACACAAAAACGTCAACAGTTTTTGCAGGGGCTCACTGCTGGTGCAACTGAAGTTCGGTCTGACAAAAGTCAATCTGAAAACTTAGTGAGGCTTTTATCAATTCATGCTCTCACCCGTCTTTATGTCACCTTTCTGGGGAGCACTTGAGAGCTCTGCTGGGGGGTGAATGGCCCCCGGAGATGCACAAGGTGCCCTCCACAGACCAAGTACCTCCACAGCTTCCCCAGCAGGTTGGACTCAGTTGTAGTGAATGAGGCAATTAGCTAAAAATTACCAAGAGTTAGACCAAAGGGGGGAGGTGTATCTTTTTGAAGGTGAAGCTGAAAATAAACCCTGAAATAACTGATAAACCAAGAACTCATAGATGACATATATGGGCATATTTTAGAGATGTCTAAACATCCCTAACCAAGGTACTCTCCTCCTCCAACCATTACCCAGTGATACAGAAATATAAAGAAAACTGTTCTCATGCTTGTTTCTGAACTTCAAGCTGTGGTCAAGTGTTGGAAGAAAATTTATTTTATCTAAGCTATCTCACCCTAAGTTATCTACATCTACCAGCATGCCCAGGTCCCTTTCTGAGTTACTGGAGAGAGGCACCTAGGGTGCTGGTTGATAGCCAGCTGAACATGAGCCAGCAGTGTGCCCAAGTGTGGTGGAGTAGGAAGGTTCTCCCCCACACACAAAAGAATTCCACAGCTAACTCAGCTGGAGAAGCAGATGAAAGCTGTGTTTTACAAGCAGATATGGAATGCAATGAATATGTACAAAAATATACAATATTTACAATATATACAGAAATATACAGCAATGTATGTAATACAGGAAACCTTTCCCCAACCCCCCTGCGGCCAGGGGGTTCGGCCTGCCCCTCCCTTCTCCCTCCCTACCTCCCCTTTTTCCCAAAAGGGTTAGAGAGAAAGAGAAAGGAAGGTAATTAAAAGGGTGAAAACTTGTTAAAGCTCAAAGCGGATGCAAAAGTTAGTTTTCTCTTATCTGGTTAGCAAGAATCGTAGAGAGAAACGAGCCAGCTCACAGTACAGGGGGAAGAAGACGACGACTGACTGTCCCCCCCGACTGAAAGACTAAACAAGAACCTACAGCCGGGTTCCACCAATGAAATTGGATTAGCATATCTCTTGTTTTCATTTATATACCAAAATATTCGGCCAGAGTGTTCAGAAAGTGTCCCTTTCTTAAAGGCACAGCCTAAACCGGTCACACCAAGTGGCCAAAAAGGCCAATGGCATCCTGGCCTGTATCAAGAACAGTGTGGCCAGCAGGAGCAGGGAAGTCATTCTGCCCCTGTACTCAGCACTGGTTAGGCCACACCTTGAGTCCTGTGTCCAGTTCTGGGCCTCTCAGTTTAGGAAGGATGTTGACTTGCTGGAACGTGTCCAGAGAAGGGCAACGAAGTTGGTGAGGGGTTTGGGACACAAGCCCTATGAGGAGAGGCTGAGGGAGCTGGGGTTGCTTAGCCTGGAGAAGAGGAGGCTCAGGGCAGACCTTCTTGCTCTCTACAGCTACCTGAAGGGAGGTCATAGCCAGGTGGGGGCTGGTCTCTTCTCCCAGGCAACCAGCACCAGAACAAGAGGACACAGTCTCAAGCTGCATCAGGGGAGGTTTAGACTGGATGTTAGGAAGACATCCTTCACTGGAATGGGCTGCCCAGGGAGGTGGTGGAATCACCATCACTGGAGGTGTTTAGGAAGAGATGTGATGGGGTGCTTGGTGCCATGGTTTAGTTGATTAGGTAGTGTTGGATGATAGGTTGGACTCTATGATCTTAAAGGTCTCTTTCAACCTGGTTAATTCTATTCTATTCTACCACTATTCTTACCACTTATTAGTACTGGTGTTATAACTAGGAGTTAACTGGTCTTACACAATTCTATATATAGAAAATACCAACAGATAGCATGAAAGGGTAGAACAAAACATTCTTTGTCAAATACAAGTTCAAGTTTGCACTCAGAAATACACAATGATCCACAACAACAATAATATTTATCTATCGCTTGTCTAGCGTCTTAGACATTTTCCAATGAAAGAAACAGATAATTCCCAAGTTACATGAGTAAAGCAGTCCAAGTTTGTATAAAGCCATAAATAAAATCAAGATAAAATGCCAAGAGCTTTCTGGAATGGAGATGGTTTGTATTTCAAAAGAGCTAATGCTGTGCTTGTTCACAGGTCAAAAAGTCATATAGGCAAAAACACTGGCAACAAGTTAAGTGCTCTCGAATATGCCAATTGTCCTTTTTGTTTCTTAAAGGGATGAGTATTCATATAAACCCATTTTTTGCACATTGAGAACTTCCTGGCAGCAGAGGGAATTGTAGCCCTACCTGAATAAGGAGGTAAGTCAATAAGCAGGTAAATTCTTGATGCTGGGAATGAGAAAATGGATTGGAGGGAATGCAAATCTGATTGGGTTTCCCAAGCGCCAAATACTGCTATGTGAACAATCACCAAATGCGGTGTTTTTTCACATGGCCTGCATGGATTCTGGAGAGAAAGCAAGGCAAGATAGGCAGCATAGGTCTGGTAGGATAAGAGAAAGATGCCTAGCCTGAGGCTTTGGCAAGAAGAAAACCATCTGTGAGCTAATGTGCTGCTTCTGTTCAGAGGATCAGACTCTTCTCTACATTTTAAATCCACGGCAATTATGCTAAGAAAATACAGACTCCATGTTACATTCCTTTTTAGCCAAATAGAAACTAACTTCCAAAAACCTTCAGATTATCTTTATTAATTAGTCAAGGAAGCAAGAGTCTAATGTAGACAAAGGTTACAAAAAAAGTGTCTAGAAACAAGTTCTTTAAAAGACTGGAAGTCAAAAATTCCCATTCACAAAACTGTACTCCAGCTTTGCTGGAATTTCATGGCACGCTCTCAGCATATCAGTGTTCCTTACATAGCTTTGTTTTAGAGATGCCCTTCAGATATCTCCTGAAAAAGTAAATGGTCTGAGGGTAAGATGTGACATGCAGCCATCTTCTTGGCAATAAGATTTGCCAAGTAAAGCCACTGGATAGACATAAGACCCTCCAAAAGATGAAACACCTGATCAAAGCAAAAGTTTAGGCATGACATAAACAGTATTATTAATTATATTGGACATGCTCTGCCAAAAAAACGGTTGAGCAGGGGAGAAAGGCACTGAATATAAAAGAGAGAATGAGACAGAAAGAATAGCAGCCTAGAGATACCCCACCAGCATCTGCTAGAGGGACTGGAGCAATAGCCAGTCTGGAAAGTGGCCAGTACCATCTGTGTAGTATCTGATACTACACGAAAACGAGAGCCAAACTGAGGTGCCTTACCTCATTTAATACCAGGAGCTCCCCACTCCATCTCTGATCTTGTGGAACATCCCCTTTCCAACCTTACTCTGAAAGTCCCAACATCCCAAACTAGCACAAAGGAACAGAAAGCTTCCTTACCGATTGGAGAAATTTTAAAACCATTAAGTGGACAACCGCTCAATGGTACACTTCAAATTCTGAAGCCACAGAGATAAAAACACTTCAATCTGACCCACAGATGTTCCTGCCTCTTGAAAAGACTCTAAAATTACAGATATCCTCTTATTTAACAAGTACATCCATAAATGGGTGCTATCAGCACGGTCAAATCGGATAACAGCAAAAACTGCCAACATACTAAGGGAGTAGGCATCTTTTCTATAATCCTGGTGACCTCAATGCTTGTTTTCAATTCCTTAAGTTAAATGTGGCAAGTTCTTTGTTGTTTGGGGTTTTTTTCCAAGTCAATGAAGAGTGTGAAAGGAAACAAGAATTTGCAGAAGACAAAGATAATTTACCTTGAGCACAAGCCCTATGAGGAGAGGCTGAGGGAGCTGGGGTTGTTTAGCCTGCAGAAGAGGAGGCTCAGGGGCGACCTCATTGCCCTCTACAACTACCTGAAAGGAGGTTGTAGCCAGGAAGGGGTTGGCCTCTTCTCTCTAGCAACCAGCACCAGAACAAGAGGACACAGTCTCAAGCTGCGCCAAGGGAAGTTTAGGCTTGCAGTGAGGGGAAAGTTCTTCACCGAGAGAGTCATTCGCCATTGGAATGTGCTGCCCGGGGGAGATGGTGGAGTCACCATCCCTGAAGGTGTTCAAGAGGGGACTGGACGTGGCACTTGGTGCCATGGTCTAGTCATGGGGTGTGTGGTTACAGGTTGGACTCAATGATCTTCGAGGTCTCTTCCAACCTCAGTGATACTGTGATACTGTAAAAGACCCTTTTGAAAGGACAATTACTAAATAAGAAAGGGAAAAAAAGTAGCACGCTTTTTGCAAGGAGGATTAATAAATAAGAAAACAAAACACCAAAGCTTTTATTTTTGTTACTGGGAGGATGAAACACTGAATGAAATCAAGTCCAGTTTGTACTAGCAGTGCATGTCCTTTGGAAATACTTGATGAAGGACTGTTCCAACCTTATTGGTTTTGTGATTCTGTGATATGTTGCCTTAACATTAAGTTTTGTCTGGTATTCAACATCACAGTATCACAGTATTACCAAGCTTGGAAGAGACCTCAAAGATCATCAAGTCCAACCTATCACCACAGACCTCATGACTAGACCATGGCACCAAGTGCCACGTCCAATCCCCTCTTGAACACATCCAGGGATGGTGACTCCACCACCTCCCTGGGCAGCCCATTTCAATGACGAATGACTCTCTCAGTGAAGAACTTTCACCTCACCTCAAGCCTAAACCTCCCCTGGTGCAGCTCGAGACTGTGTCTTCTTGTTCTGGTGCTGGTTGCCTGGGAGAAGAGACCAACCCCCACCTGGTTACAACCACCCTTCAGGTAGTTGTAGAGAGCAATGAGGTCTCCCCTGAGCCTCCTCTTCTCCAGGCTAAACAACCCCAGCTCCCTTAGTCTCTCCTTGTAGGGTTTGTGCTCAAGGCCTCTCACCAGACTCATTGCCCTTCCCTGGACATGCTCAAGTATCTCGATGTCCTTCCTCTTTACTCGATGTCCATACCTCTTAACTTTAGGGATTCGATATGTACATCAGCCTTACGGAGATGTACTGAAGATTTCAGCAAATGTCTTCAAAAAGAACTTCACTTCATATTTATATTCATTAAAATAATAGGTATTTGCACACACACCCCCACCCCCCAAATCATTCTGATTGGGAAGTGCAGAAATGCATATGCCTGCTTTAAAATTTGTTGTAGGACTTAATACACGAGGCAGGCAGAAAACACTGACGGACAGTTCTATGAGTGCTTAAGTCACTTACTCATTCTGATGGCTTATTTTGCCACAATATACAGACCTAAGAGAGCAATTTTGGCAGAAAACAAAGTGTCTGAAGTTCTGTGAAGAGACCATGCTGTCCTTTCTCCAAGTTCAGTCCCCATTGCTTCATCATCCACCTAATCCTGTTAGAGATATTACTCTTCACTAAGAGATTTTTAAATTCTCTCTTCTCCATTTTGGCCTCTTAGGACTTGACCAGCTCATTCCTGAAGCAGAGGCTTGCCTCTAAAGGAACAAACTGTGTTGGGTATGCTTAAGGTGCTAGGTGGTGTTTGAGCTGGTGCTTGGTATGCTGGTGAGTTGTTTCTTCGCTGGTATTTACAAAATAAGACTGGCGTGGCAGCTTACTATGTGAGATTTGAGCAGCTCATATTACTGAATCACTAATCAAATCTGTTTTCTGAAAATTCAGACAACTGAGTGAAGTTTGGCTTGAACAACTAGGTGCCATGAATATTTTCAATGTCCATCTTGTAATTTCCATCCAGGGAATTTTAATTAACATTTCCTGAATGCAAGTTTCTATGCTAGCTAGAGCCCTTGACTTCCTTTAAAGCCAAGAATTTGAAGTGCATTTCTTCCACATTGGCTGGAGGTGCACATAGATCATTGTCACTAGAGCCTGCCAATTACTCAATTTATATTGAGCAATTCTGCATTCTCACTTCAGTAAGAGACCTGAATAATCCTACACATCAAAAACTGGTTCTCTGGGGAAATCAGATAAGGGAATCTGAACAATATTCTCCAGGCAGCAAGTCAGTGTTGTACATAAAGTCCATATGTAGAGAGATTCATAGATTCATGGAATGATTTTGGTAGGAAAGGACCTTAAGGCTCATCTACTTTCAACACACTTGCCATGGGCAGGGAAATCTTCCACTACACCAGGTTGTTCAAGGCCTCATCCAACCTGGCCTTGAACACCTCCATGGAGGCAGCATTCACAACCTCTCTGGGCAACCTGTTCCAGTGTCTCACCACCCCCACCAGAAAGAATTTCTTCCTAATCTCCAGTCTCAATCTGCTCTTCTCAAACTTCATTCCCTCTCGTCCTATCACTGCCAGTCCTTGTCAAAAGTCCCTTCCTGGCTTTCTTGTAGTCCCCTTCAGGTACTGCAAGGCTGCTTTAAGGTCTCCCTGCAACCTTCTTTTCTCCAGGCTGAACAGCCCCATCTCTCTCAGCCTGTCCTCGCAGGGGAGGTTATCCAGCCCTCTGATCATCTTTACAACACGCCTCTGGACCCTCTCCAGGAGATCCACATCCCTCTTATGCTGGGGGCATCAGAACTGGAGGCAGTGCTCCAGGGGTGGTCTCAACAGAGAAGAGCAGAGGGGCAGAATCCCCTCCCTGTCCTGTGGCTCTCCTTGCTTTGGATGCAGCCCAGCACACAGCTGCCTTCTAGGATGCCAGTCACCATTGCTGGCTCATGGGGAGTTTGTCATCAGCTGACACCCCCAAGTCCTTCTCCTCCAGACTGCTCTTCAGCCACTCTTCATCCAACCTATATTTGTGCTTGGGATTGTCCTGACCCAGGTGTAGAACCTTGCACTGATGTATGAATACACGTGTATATTTCTGTGTTCATCTATACATATATGTATTCCCATAGCCCTCATTAGCAACCCAAATATGATGCAAAGTCCTCTGAAGTACGGAGACTAATTTCCTGAGTGCCAAAAGCAGACTTCAGGTAAATTAATTGTTCCATAGATTTGAAGTGCATCCACTTACAGAACAAAAACATGGTGGGAGGTACACACATAAGTAACTTTACACTTTCATCATAGTGTAGTTCAGCACATATGGAGGGAGAAATTAAGTATTTGTAAAGAAAAGCATTGGGGTCACTGCCACTTTCTAGTTACCAATTAAATGAAAAAGCTGAGCAAGTTAATACATGAACTTCTCCTGCCAAGCAATACAAAAATGAGTATATCATGCCAATCCTAAAATGCAGATTAGACAGCCGTGTTCCTGTTCTACACCTGTGACATTTTATCCATTTTTTTTAATCTCCTCTTATAACCTTATCTCAAGATTCAAATCTTGTGCCATTTCCTGTCCTTCTTTACAATCTTTTTTGCTAGAATAAGTTGGGTTTTTTTAAATCCTTCTTTCTTTCTGTGAAAAATAGCACTTCAGCTGCCTCACTGACCTTTCAGTGTTCCTAATTTACTTGGATGGACAATTTCCTTCCCTGCTCTTCTATCTTTTTAGCAGACTATGAGCAAGTACTGGAAGCAGCAAAGCCTTAAGAGTTGCCATCACTTCGAAAGTTAATGTGTTGCTTTCTTCCTAGAGCCTAGGTAGATCAGCTGAGAGTACTGTCATCACCCTAACTCCAAAACTGTACTGTTCTAATTCCTTGTTAACCAGGTTTCGGGGTGGGGGTGAGGTGGGTGGAATCCCAAAAATGTTTGATCTAAAAATCCAAACCCCAAAAATTCCTCTTAAAAAAATATTCTTATAACGATATTGATCAAGGGAGAAAGGAAAACTCAGTCTGACTCAAAAGGCAATGCAGATTATCAGAAAACCAAAGCAAATTAAAGCACAAGCCCTGTGAGGAGAGGCTGAGGGAGCTGGGGTTGCTTAGCCTGGAGAAGAGGAGGCTTGGGGAGACCTTACTGCTCTCTACAACTACCTGAAGGGAGGTTGTAGCCAGGTGGGGGCTGGTCTCTTCTCCCAGGCAACCAGCACCAGAACAAGAGGACACAGTCTCAAGCTGCACCAAGGGAGGTTTAGACTGGATGTTAGGAAGAAATTCTTCATAGAGAGAGTCATTGCCCATTGGAATGTGCTGCCTGGGGAGGTGGTGGAGTCACCATCATTGCAGGTGTTTAGGAGGAGACTTGATAGGGTGCTTGGTTGCATGGTTGATTAGATGGGTTGGACTTGATGATCTTGATGGTCTCTTCCAACCTGGTTTATTCTATTCTAATTTGCAACATTTCAAGATGTAATGAGCGAATTAGAACTTCACTAGGCCCCTTCCTAAGCACTTTCAATAGGCTGTTAGAAATAACCTAAGAGGATCATAATATTTCACTTTTTCTGCATTGAAAAATTCTCTCCTCCAGCAGGGTTTTCAACGTGCGGAATTAAATATACTGAAGTGGTCTCATTCTGGGATATTGGATTATTGGATTACCATAGCAGGTAAATGGTGCAGCAGTGAAGAGTCAAATTTCACCTCTAGGTAATGAAATACAACTTCCATTGAAGTACCTGAAAAGCTTTGTCAATATTGGATGACTCTACCAGAAAATAAGTAAAATGTCTATTAAGAAAGACATGTGAATATTTTGGGGTCAGTTTACTGTAGTCAAGATAAATGCTTAGCATAGCCCATGGCAATCCTGTCGATTTCAGGCAGTGTTAGATGGTCGCTGAATCTGAGAAACAGCTTTAGTCAAAAACTCTGTGGAAAGACACTTCCTAAGAGTTTTTTTTTAAACTTTATATTTAGCTTAATGAAGTTACATACACACTAAAAAAAAAAAAGACCTCTGCCTGTCTTAAATAAAGCTTATTAGCATTGTCTTTTCTACATCTCTTTTCTGTTATATTTTCAGGTTCTACCTTTTGGCATGCTCTGTAGATTTTTGCAAGCTATCAGGTCTGCTGCAGAGGAATTATTAGTGAGATAGAATTTAACCAGGTTGGAAGAGACCTTTGAGATCATCAAGTCCAACCTACCAACCAACATTATCTAATCAACTAAACCATGGCACCGAGCACCCCATCCAGTCTCTTCCTAAACACCTCCAGTGATGGTGACTCCACCACCTCCCCGGGCAGCACATTCCAATGGCAAATCACTCTTTCTACGAAGAGCTTCTTCCTAACATCCAGCCTAAACCTCCCCTGGCACAGCGTGAGACTGCAGATGTATGCAGCAATGTAATGTACACCCCACGGCCATCACCTTCCTCCCTGAAGCTGATTCGTGTCAAATAAATAGATACCACCAGAACTACATTCCTTAAGATGTTTATAAACATGTGTCATATCTAAATATTTATCATTAAATTCTACATCTTAAAAATTCCCTGGAAGTGTTCAAGGGCAGGTTGAATGAGGCCTTGAGCAACCCAGTCTATTGGAAAGCATCCCTGCCCATAGCAGAGGGGTTGGAAATAGATGAGCTTTAAGGTCCCTTCTACCAAAAACATTCTATGAATCTGTAAATCAGGTGTTGCATACAAGGAGCCAATTAAACCAATAGTATTCCTTCTTTCAGGCATCCTCATTTGCCTTTGGAAAGGAATTAAGAATTCATCCAGCATTGCTAATTTTCTATCCTGTGCTGGTGAAAATAAGTGTGGTTTAGTACAGACTTACCCTTCTGAGTTCACTGAAACTCTTGCTAAGAGAACTATGAGACTATCGCAATTCACCTCATCTGATTCTGAAATTGACAGCTGGCAGTATGAACACCTCACAGTTATCATCCCTTATGATCTCAGCTTTTGGACCTCAGGCACAGACTGTTAAATAACAAGTTTCTGTATCTAATGAGCCTCATATCAGTAGATCTGAAATGCAAGAGGAATATTAAAACCAGGATGCAGACACTCTAGTGCCAGGAAATGGACTTTAGAAGGTATTAAGTCTATATGCACAGGTAAAAATCTCTCAAGTTACAAGATTTTTCCACTTAGCTCTGAAGCCAACTCACCCTACATGATGGACCAACAGTGATCAGCACCATACAAACAGAAGTGGAAAGATTCCTGCTCTACCTCTGCCAGCTCAGGGAGAGCCTGCTCTGACAGGCACATTAAGTCTAGTGGTGATAGCAGATGCTGCTGTGAAAGCAGCAGCCAGTGTGAACCTGAGACAGCAAAGTGGGGCTGATATCACATATTCAGTCTTGAACAGGGTGTTTCTGCTTTGCCATGTGAAGGGATTAGTTTAATATCAACTCTCTGCTGATCCAGACTCTTCTTCACTCAGAGCTCAACCAAAAGCTGTTCATAGAAAATTTCTGTATTTGGTGGTGACAAACCTCACAATGCATCATGGTGCTGAGCCTGACACTGAATAGGAAAGGGAGATGAGGGAGGAAGAGACACCAAGGGACAATTGCTTGGAGCATTTATTCAGTATGTAAAATCTCTACTACTGCCTCAAGCAACTGAGCCCTATGTCTTGTGCTTCCAAAAGCCATGTCTGCAGAACAGAGAAAAAAACCCTGACAGACCTTGGCCCATCTCACCTGGGGTAGAACCTTTTGAGTCCATGATGAGTTACTGGCTCATCCCAGCTCCCTTGCTGGGGATCACCAGCTATCCTTCCTACTCCTTTCCTGATGCACAGACCATGGTAAGCAAGGGATGAGAATTTTTGCACTCCCTGTTGGGGCAAGGGCTGTCCCTGTAGGCAGCTACTATGGGAGACAATGAGCAGCCACATTTGAGCAGTAATTTGCTTATACCCAGTCTTATACCCTGAGATGGACCCACTTGCTGCTGAGGCTGTGTTACACTGATCCAACACCCCACGAGTGCCAGTCATCACACAGGGAACCCAGCAATTGGAATTCTGCTAGAAGCTGGGGAGAACAGAGGGGCTTAAACACAGATTCTTTTCCGAATGCAACCTGACAGGCTCACCTACAACAAAGGAAGTAAAAACACAGAAACAGCAGTGAAGGAATACTGATATCAATAGAAACCATATAGCAGGGGGTATAAGGATGCCATTAAAAAGAAGGAATCTTTCATGATGTATTTTCTGATATCTTCAAAATACAAGTCGATCTGTAAGGGTGGTAATTAGAGTTCTGACACTGGAAGGATGAGAGATCTGAAAACATGCATGGGCCAGACTCCTGAAACTCAAACACTAGTAATTAAAATCTATTATTACAAATCAGCATTGCCTTTTTCCTTTCTTCAAAGTTACATTAATTTGATAAAACAGCAGCAGAATTTCGAATGTTAATCAAAGAGATAACAGTTTCACAGGACAGATCTTTAAAATTCTCCCTCTTGTACTTTCACAGAGAAGACTGGAGCTGGGGGGAAAAAAAAATCCCTGAAGAAATGTTTTCCTATTATTGCTTAACAAGAAATAGGCAGTTAATCAAAAGAAGATGCAGTAAAAAACAAAAATACACAAACCCTCACATCTGCTATCTCAATAAGGTATCAGAAAAATCCTCTTCATTTCTGTGTAATAAGACAGCACAGTTTAAAACACGACAGGGTACATTTTCAAAGCAGCAAGCTGATCTAACTTTACAGATCCTATTGACTCTACACTGGCCATAGAGCTAAATCCCCAAGTGGATCTCTGACGACATATCCCTAAAGAAGATTAAAGGTGCCAGCTGATGTTGGTGTTAGAGATGCACACTGCCTTGTGGAAAACCATATAGTGATAACAAGTCACTTTAATAAAATCATAAGGCCCAACTTCTTTTAAACAGTGTGATCACCCTTTTCTGGGTACCAAGAGAAAATTTCTCAGGGGGAAAAATAAAAAGAGTAAATTATATTTTTGGCTACAGACCACAGACCAAAAACCAGTGTTGTCACTGACTTCCTGTGGAAGATCAGAAACTAGTTTTGCCCCTAGTAATGTCACAGTAGTATACAACATAATTGATGTGCATTGATCCAGCCTATGATCGGGTCTGGCATATATCAGTGGATTCTTTTTTCCCCTATTCTTCCTTTTACTATTGATGTATTTAAAGAAGATCTTCTTGTTTTCTTTCACCTCCTAAGACAGATATAGTTCCAAGAGATCCTTGGCCTTCCTTGTTGCATATCTACACACCGACAGTATTTCTGTAATCCTCCCAACTGACCAGACCTTTTTTTTCCACATATTGTGAACTTCCCTCTTCCCTTTGAGGCTGTCCAGCACTCCTTGCTACCCATGCAGGTCTCCTGCCTCCTCTACTTTAGCTAGAACTAAAAAGTATTGATTGATCACCTCTCTAGAAGGTACACTCTCCAGTTATCTCTGGGCCAGTATTTCCACCCACTTTCAGCTACATTCAACTCTACTGTCAAAGAAAACTCAACTCTAATCCCCAGATTCTAGATAGGAAGCACTGAGTATTACACTTTCACAGATTAAAAATAAGCAAATAAAGGGAAGGTGTCAAAATGACAGCAAACAGAACATTTAAATGTTGGCTTGCTATAAAGTTGAAATGGTAAACAAATATTAAAAGTGGCGCAGAAGCTGCAGCCTTCTCTCCTTCACATAAGGGCTGCTAAATTACTACACTGCCCAATCTCAAAAACTGTTAAATAGAACTTCAAACTAAAAATAAGTGCTGCCAGAAACACTGAATTTTGGAAATGAAAATTAGTCCAATCTGTAAAGACATTTTCAAACCTTCCCACAGCTTCAAGAATCTTCGCAGGCCAAGTCCCCAGTTACCCTCCCTGGCTGAATCATCACCCCATGGTCTCTTCCTCTTCCTGCTCTTCAGAAGGGTGCATCCCCTTTGTCTGCCAGACCACAGTCCTTTTTTTGTCCCAGGCAAATCTAGTGCAGGGACCCTCGAAGAGGGAAGGTGGAGGAAGGAGGTGGAATACTGACACCCATGGTCAAGCAAGAGGATGAATGTAGAGAGATGGAGACTAGCCTAGGGCATGCAAATGGGGATCTGGGGCTTCAAGAATGTGGTGGAGAGGAGAGGGTACCCACAAGAGAACGAGCTACCCTGTAACAGACACCGAGTGGAACAGCCAGGCTCATGAGTCTGTAGTTTTGTGACTCCTGGGAGAAGAAAATGTAGGAGGTTTCCACCCATGAGCTTTAATTAGTTTTCATTCACAGACCTGTTTGTTTCTCCCCCTTTCACATTTGTCATCCCTCTGGGAGCAGGTGGGAGCAGGAAAGGGTGTTAGGCTGCCCTGTTTGCTCAGCTGCATGCCAGGGCATGATGCTTTTCAAACCAGAATGGTATCATTTGCAGATATTACTTGTTTTCCAAACAAATAAGAAGCTCTTCTACAAGCAAAATACTGATATCAGCACCATGCACTGATTTTTTTTTAACTTAAAAAAAATAGTGAGTTTACATAGCAAGGTTTTGGTAGCATTACCAAAAGTTGCCTGTGTTTTGGAAGGTAAAAAAATCTGCTTGGAGGCAAGTTTTTCCCCTCCAGATAAGCACTGTACTACGTACAAATTTGGCTGCCTGTGCTCTACAGATCCCATTGCCTGATGCCAACATCTCTATGATGAACATGAAGATTTCACATTAGACTGGGGCTGGTAACTGGTGGTGGCATGAGCTGTCAAGGAATTACATTTATGGTCACCGTTTTGTCAGTGGAGAAATTGACAGGAGGCAGACCTGAGGCTAAGGCAGCACAGAAAAGAGCTTGCTAGTATAAAGCACCCAGAGAGTTTCAAACCCAGACTGCCTGAACACTGCCATTGCCTCATGAGGGCAATGAGAAAGAACAGCAGCAGGAATGCAGGAATCTGCATGCATGGATGAAGGCACACAGCTGTTTTGGATGTCTCTGCAACCTTCCCTTTGCTAAGCAGTTATCAGCAAGAGAAATCCACTGGCTTGTTTGCTACTACTGTGTGTATTCCATTAAAGCCACTGGGATTACAGTAGGTGCAGCCTTGCAGTGACTCTGGTTCCAAGTACTTTGTGCTGTTCTTTGGCTCCTCCTGGAGAGACCTCACCACCTCCCTGCAGTTTGGCAGATCTGCACAGGAGTCAGTAACTTACTCTTCAGCAGAGTTTTGGAGATTCTTAGTTTGTTTGAACCGTGAATGCCAACATTTCCTTTTTTGCATACATGTGCCCAAACATATCCTTTCCATTCAAAGCACAGCTGCCACAATCACCTTGCCTGTCGAGAATTCAAATCATGTTATTTCCAGCTTTAAAACACCAAAACAGGAAATCACTTAAACCTATGATTAACCTATAGTGTGCGCTTAAGCCCAGCGCTTTTGAACTTCATTTCCACTGAAGTCTGTGGTAGCTCTGTTTGTGCTGGATGGCTTTGCAGAGACAAGGCCTAGAACTTTCCACAAATAACTTCCCTTTTGAGTCCAAGGACCATTTGGGTTTGGGATTAAATCCTTACTATATTAAATGCATTGTTTTAATTGTCAATAATTTTAACAGAATGAATATCTGGTGTTTTGGTTTTAAGTTGCATGCTTCAGAGAGAAATCAGAGGTTTGTCTCCTCCTTCCTAGCTAAAGGTTGGGAAGCAAACTAAAGCTTCTGAAAAGATGAGTAAAATGTTCTTATCATCTGTAGTTCCCAGCCACTACTTCAGGACATGACAGAAGTAAACTAGATGATATTCATGTTAAAATCTGAAAAGGGGGAGGAGGGGGAAGTAAGCTTCTGCACACAGTAAGTTATCAGAGTTCATCTGCCACCACCATGTTTTGGACAGTAGCAAGAACAACATTGGGCTCTATATAGTGTCCCAGTCAGCAACCCTCTGGTAGCATTGGGATGCAGACTTCGTTTAGTGTTTCATGAGCAAGCCCATATACTAATCTAATATTCCAGCTCATAAAAGGAGTAGATTATCAGTCTTAACTCTTCTTTTTAAAATGTTTCTTTCCATCTGTGAATCTCTATTGGTGGAGTATGTCAGCTGCTAATACTGTACTCTGGCAAGCACAGCTCTGTGCTCTGCAATTCCAGCTTTTCAGTGTTTTAAAGATTAAAGTATTAACAGAAAAGAGTTTACCATTAATATGTGGCAAGGGTAAGAAGAGAAGCAAAGCACATCTCTAAAAAGAAAACATTTATGAAATGGTGTATACACCATCTCTTGGGCATGCTGAGCTAAAGAGTAATGCAAGGAGACACAGTTTGTTTTCCTTTTGCTTCTGCAAAGCTACAATGAAGTGATAATGACCTCAGGAGTGTATGTGTGTGTTTATTCCATCTTTGGCCCATTTGATGTGGTTTTGGCCTAAGGAAAACCTAGAGGCCAAATGTATTTTAAATGGGCTAAACCCAAGATAAACACATGTCCCTGAGGTCGTTCTTTCCATTAGATGACAGCTTGCATAAAATATCAAAAGCATTGTAAAAACAGTGTAAACTTTAAAATTATATTCTTTGGTAGGTCAGGACATCTTTTAGAAAGTGTATACTGTTTCTAAGCAATTGTTATTTCTATTGTCAAAGTTCCTCCTTCAGCAACAGAGAAACTGAAGTTTATTTGGACATTGGCTGTGCCTAAGATAGTCTGGGCTTTGTAAATCCTATACATAGCACTGTAAAATACAAACAGTCTACCCAAGTAATAATCATGCTCATCATGAACGTAATAACTGTGTCCATAGAAATATCTGTCACTACACTTCAAAGATATGGTCTGCTTGAGGAAGACTGTCAGTGCTTTAGAAACCATACTAGGACTTGATGATGGGTACACACACAATTTCATAAGGTTTGTGCCTGGAGCGGATAAAATCCTTGCTCGTAACCAGGAAAATTACATTAGCGCAGTTTTGTCTTGCTTTTTGGTATGTATTTTGAGGAGAGTGATGATCTGTGAACCAAGAAAGCTCCACAGGTGGGTGAGAGGAGCAGGGTGTTGGCACTCCTGCTTGCCCCTGCAGCCTCAGAGTCTGCCGGCAAAGACCATCAACAGAGGGTTTGCCGACTCACACTCCCTCCTCCCCTTTTCTTCTCAATTCCCCCAGACACTGGTGTGCTTTCTACTGCTTGCTCTTCAGCAATTCCATCCTGATTATATCCAGAGCATTTCAGTGAATCACAACTCGAAAACTATTTTCCACATAGAAGGTTGGTGATGGAAAAATTAACCTTTGGGGGAAGAAACCCCAAACATAAAAAAACCCTAAACCATTCTTCTTCTCCCCATATGCACGAAGCCCTAGTTCTGTACACCCTGTATTTGCTCAACACTTCCCTCCCCCTCCCCCCCCCCCCAATTTCTGCCATCTGAAAATCAAAAACTAACCCAAAATTTTGCATTTGTGTTTCCCAAATTGTTTTGCCGAAGCCAGAGTTGAATTAAAAGCTGGGAGTGTTTCACATTTCCCAGCAATCAAACCAATTTGGAAGGCATCGTGCCTTCAAGGTGTCATTTGTGCTGCAGCTAATTTACAACTTTGCTTTCCCAGACACTCAGAACAGGAAAAAAAGTGAAAAGCTGAGGCTTTTATCAATGACCATGTCACAAGAGTACAGCTGAGTCCAACTCCACACCTGGCTTTCATCTGTTTTCAGTCTTCTCCTTAGCCCTGTTAAATTTTAATGGTGTCCACAGTGTTTCTTTCTGGTATTGTTACCACTTCACTTTTGGTTTAGGCAAAATGCAGCCATTTTTTAACCTTTTCTGAGTGACATATATTAAGGCCTCTCTGCACAGGTGGCAGGAAAGTAAGGAAAACAGACAGCTCCTAACAATACTATCACTTTGTTCTCAAAAGCAATGCTTTAAAATTAAAATTAAAATTAGCTTTTGGTGATTTTTTGTTTGCAATAGAGAGGTGAGGGGTAGACCATCTCAGCCAAGGCTACTCTTCCTTTTTTCTTTGGCCCATTCAACCTTTCCAAGGTAATCTAATACTACTACACTATACCCTTAATGACTTAGATCTTTTCTACCTGGCACTGGATGAGTGACTTGCATTAAATTTCTGGGCTAATTTATATAATGACTGAAGTTCTGTGGTTTTTTGTCCTTCAGTGTAATTAGATAATATAAAAGCATTGTTCTCAGTGAAATAGGAGTTGGGTTCTAGAAGGAATTTTAGGATTCAAATTGGAAGATTATGAATGGCTTAACAAATTGACAGACATTGCTTATATGACCTTTAAAGGCTTAGAGATGATTCCAATTTTGTCATTCCAGGAGCAATTTCTTCCATTATTCTTTGTTACAATCTACTGAACTCTTATTAGCCTTCAGTAAATCAACATTCACACCGAACTGGGATGATGTAGCATGTAAAACTGCTATTGTTCCTTCATTTATAGGAGTATAGTTGGAGTCCTGGTCAAAGTAAGCAACAATTACAGTGTCCATTTTCACTGTACACGCAGCTCAGCTGTTTCTTCTACACAGCTACAAACAACAATGTATTACTGCTCCATTAGTAAATAATGGCCTTGGTAAAGAAATTTTAGGGCCCCTTTTAGTCCCCATTTTAGGGGCACAGGATTTTCCTTTGAAACCCACCACTTTGGATAACTGGCACCCCCGCCACCACTGGTGCTTATGGTGGTTTTGATTTCATTTGAAAGCTTGTTGTTTGGATGGCTTTGGGCACTGCCATAAAACATTCCTCTCGTCAGCAAATGGAAGGAACCAACGGCTGCCTGCCAGTTGTGTTGGCAGTAGTAAGCAGAGATACTAACTGGAAAGTGCTGAGAGAAAAAAAAAGCTAAGAAGAAAGTGGGGAAAAAAAAAAAAAAGAGAAGGAAGAATTAATTCGGTAGGGAATGTCATGTGTGGGATGGACAGCAAAAAATGGGGCAAACTGAACATGGACAATGAAGAGCAAAGGAAATTTGATTTCATGCACCAGAGAAAGCCCATTGACTTCATCAGAGTTACTCTGACTTCTCTCCAGACTTCCATTTTCAAAGAAAACAATGAGGAGAGGTTCACAGACAAAAGGTCAGTGGAAGAAAGTACCTCAAATTTAAAAAGGGAAAGGAAATCCTTAGTATAAAAAAGACCCCAAATGACTGGTACAAATTGCTGTTTCCCTGTCTCATGCTTTGCTCCAGCTGTTTCTTCAAACTTAAATACTAAGTCCTTGCTAATTTCTTGGGGTTTTATTTGAGTTTCCAACAGTACATAGGCACCCTTATATATCAAAATACTGCAATACATGAAAACAGTACTTTTCCACCTTAGAAAGGAGAGCAAATGAAACTCATGATGCTGTTGTAAGCGTAGAGTGCTCTATTTAGCAGAGGAATGGAAGTAGTGAACCTACCCTCTTAAACTTTTGCTAGCAGTTGCACATTTCTGAGGTGTTTGCATCTGTAGTATTTCGGTTGCTAGGATTCCTGGCCCTCTTCCCCTCACTTTTCCCTCTCCCGCCACCACTTATGAAATGACACTGAAAAGAAAAGCTTCAGAGTTTTGCTCTTATTTTCCATTCTCTGCTTTCCATGTCTAGTTCTCCTAGACCAGCACCAGCCAGGCACAGTTTATTGCTTCCTGAAAGCAGTTCCATTCTGTGCATTTCCAGTGATATCCACAGTTTCGGTTTTCTTAGTGTTTCTGTAATGCCTCAGTTTCTTTTTACAGCCTGATCTTTATAGCATCTTCCTCTGATATATTTTTTTTAATATTCAGTTTTGTTTAAACTTCATCCTTTTCTCTCTCTCTCTTTTTTTTTTTTTTTTTAAGGAATGGACTAAAATATGCAGGGAGGAATAAAAGGCCAATTACACTTATATAACATTACGTTTCCTGCATTGAATTTGCATACTGCATCAATAGTTGTCAGAAGTCTTCCAAGAAATAACAAAGACAAGAACAAGAACAGTCTATGCCAAGAACATCCCTAAAGAAAAAAAAAGAAGGGGGAAAAAACCAAACAAAACAGTATTCTTTTTGAATACTAAGAAAACTGCTTTACTGCACAGAGCTCACGATACCTTCCCTCATTAGAGAAATATCTCCAAGCTGTAAAGTATCTGCCCTGGCAGAGGATTCACAAATCACAATTACCTGCTTCTTTTGGATATTGGATCAACTAATTACCCACCAAAGTTTGGATTGGACATCTGCTACCTGACTTACTTTAGAATCCACCAAAGAGTGCTTCTTGGCAAAGGTTTTCAGCTTTTCCCCTCACCCACCTCTCAATAGGAAAGTGGGAAATTATTTGGATGCCATCACTAACCATTAAGTAAAACTAGGATATTCTGGCCTTAGGTACCTGAGCCCTGGATGGCTGATAGGATTCGTCTGTGCTTAAGGCCAAAATGAGTTATTAATGCAGGTGGAAAAGTAAATGAGATGAAGAAAGAGTGAGGGGAGGGTGGGGAAGGTGGAGGTATAGTCAATTAGACTTCTAGTGGTCTGAAAAATAAGTAACCAGTAGCCCCTAATGTAATATGAATTACAGTTTGGCAAGCACTAGAGATGAATCACAACATCTGGCATCCTAGGTGTTACTGTTTATCTAAACTACCAATAGCATCTGTGTAAGCAAGACCTGCCAATAGCATTGCCTAGTATCATCTTTTATGTTAGGAAATTAGTGTAAAAATGTTCTATGGGGCTCTGTTTTGAAACCCTGTGCCAGAACTTCTTCCCCAAGGAGACAATGCACTCACACGTAAGTAAGGGGCAGTCCCACTGGAACCATAGGAAGTTCTACCCACTTAGATGAAAAGTGAATTTACTCCTTTTAATAAAGGTTCCTGCTGCTTAAGCTAACCATATGTACAGAGCCAGTGACTCATAGCAACACCAGGGTACTGTCACAGCTATCCTGACTGTGATCCATGTATCCTGATATAGATACCCATGAATCATAGAATGGTCTAGGTTGGAAGGGAACTCAAAGGTCATCTAGTCCCAACCCCTCTGCAATAAGCAGGGGCATCCCCAAATAGATCAGGCTGTCCAGAGCCCTGTAGAGCCCCAATTTGAATATCTGCAGGGATGGGGACCCAACCACTTCCCTGGGCAGCCCCTTCCAGTGTTCCACCATCCTCACCGCGAAGAACCTGTTCCTAACATCCAACCTAAATCTTCTCTTTTCTAGTTTGAAGCCACTGTCCCTCATCCTACCACTGCAGGCCTTTGTAAGCAGTCTCTCTCCATCCTTCTTGTAGGCTCCCTTCAGGTACTGGAGGGCTGCTATTAGGTCTCCCCAGAGCCTTCTCTTCTCCAGGCTGAACACAAAACCCCAGCTGCCTCGGCCTGTCTTCATAGTAGAGGTGCTCCAAACCCCTGATCATTTTTCTAGCCCTCCAGACAGACTCACATCAAACAATGTTTCCTTCCTTCTTTCCATTTGATCATATCAAGTTTAATGCTCTCTCGGTAATTGTTCTCTAAATTGAAATCTAATGATTAAAGGTAAATTTTAAAAGAGAATGTTTAAAAAAGGGCCTGAATTCTTTACATGAGGACCACATCCACCATAAAATCAACAAAGCTGATGAGGGCTTTGGAGCACAAGCCCTATGAGGAGAGGCTGAGGGAGCTGGGGTTGCTTAGCCTGGAGAAGAGGAGGCTCAGGGGAGATGTTATTGCTCTACAAGTACCTGGAGGGAGGTTGTAGCCAGGTGAGGGTTGGTCTCTTCTCCCAGGCAACCATCACCAGAACAAGAGGACACAGTCTCAAGCTGCACCAAGGGAGGTTTAGATTGGATGTTAGGAAGAAATTCTTCACAGAAAGAGTGATTGGCCATTGGAATGGGCTGCCCAAGGAGGTGGTGGAGTCACCATCCCTGGAGGTGTTTAGGAGGAGACTGAATGAGGCACTTAATGCCATGGTTTAGTTGATTAGATGGTGTTGGGCGATAGGTTGGACGTGATGATCTCAAAGGTCTTTTCCAACCTGGTTAATTCTATTCTATTCTACTATTCCTATTGAGAAGCATGAACAATGGGGCCTGACCTTACTACATCACTAACTTCCAAGATACCAGAAAACGTAAAACAATGAAACCTAAATGGGCAATTTGCAGTAGTGTAGGAATTATGACCAGAATTACATTGATCTAATGCTAAAACACTGACTTATTGCTGGGACTGATATATTCTGTTGTTGTGTTTCATTGAAACTCATGTTTATGCTAAGGAGAACTCAAACTTGTGCTTTCAACTGCAGAGATCTCCAGGTGAATTTTTTATGAGCCCAGTAATTTACTTGTTAGCCAGAAAGAAAATTATAAACCCCATTATGAACTCCTGTAAAGATTTCATTAATTACATGGCTACCCACTAGGCTTAGTAGATAACTATCTGTTCCACCAAGAAACACACAGATATGCTTTGATAAGTTTTGAGCACATTCCTATAAGTTTTGCAACTTACATTGCAAAACATGGTCTAGAATTATCCCTAATGAAGTAATTGTGAAAGATGTTGCCTATACAGAATACAAAGGAAAGGGGGTGGGGTGGAATAACTGCTGGAGAGAGGTTGCACATTGAAAGCCTCTGAAACCACCCAGAGAAGTGACTTTTGACCTAAAGCAAATGAGTGAGTGAGAGGACATATGCCAGGTGTCCAAAACACAAATTATCTCACAAACTGAATATAATGAATCTAAAGTGTATTCTACACAGCCTTGATTTTTCCTGCTGAAAAGTTTTACTGTGCAGACATACATTATCATAACAAAGTTTTGTGGCATGTTGAAAATGGAGAGAACATATTAAAAGAAAAAAAATGCATTTGATAATGTAAACTACAAGGATTACTGTACCAATTGTATTATTCATGTACATATTTAATTCAGTAAAAGAGAACTGAACCTGAATTTATTTGTAGCTGCCACAGAATTCCCATTTTATCACAGGATTCCCCAGGGTGCTGCAGGAACAAGAGGGCCTTGATGCAGAATTTAGATCTAGCCTCTGCACAGCACATGGAGTACATGAAGTGCAAACCAAGAGCAGGCAACAAAGTGAATTCTTTCTCCATTTAAACTACATTATTGAAGTTAACAATACTGCACACAATCATATCTGCCTGAATCAAAAAACAGGCCAATGAACATAATTTAAGACACTTTAATTTTGAGACGTAGCAACCAGTGATAAGGAAATCTATAAAGGTCACGGATGGCTTTAGGCTTGGGACATAAACTAGAAGTGAAGTTATTTATCAGCTTTATTTGAGCCTGCTCCAGGTCTTGATTAATTTTGCATTTATCTGAAGCTAATATTGCTGAGAGTCATGAAACTCCAACACCTAAATTAAGCACAACAATGAACAAAGCTCCATAACTACCTGAAGGGAGGTTGGAGCCAGGTGGGGTTGGTCTTTTCTCCCAGGCAACCAGCACCAGAACAACGAGACACAGTCTCAGGCTGCACCAGGGGAGGTTTAGGCTGGATGTTAAGAAGAAGTTCTTCTTGGAAAGAGTGATTAGCCATTGGAATGGTCTGCCCTATTCTATACTATTTGTCATAAATTTTTCAAGACCCGCAGGAAGGCAGCTGCATTCAGATTTAAAACAGTGAAGAATTATTTGCTCTCCTTTCACCAACTAAACTGTAAGCATTCCATCCTAATAGTCACTTCTTGCTATAAACACAAACTTTTCCAGACCATTTCAAGGTCTAGCTAGAGGACAACAATTAAAAATGCACTTCAATCCATGCACAGGTAAAATACACATTTCATGCTCTATGACAGGACAAGGGGCAATGGGTTCCTGTTGAGGAACAGGAAGTTCCTTGGAAACAGGAGAAATCATTATTTCACTGTGAAGGTGACAAAACAGTGACACAGGATGGCTAGGGGGGTTATGGAGTCTCCCACTCTGGAGATATTCAAGACCCACCTGGATGAGTTCCTCTGTGACCTGGTGTAGGTGATCCTGCTTTGGCAGGGGGGTTGGAGTAGATGATCTCTCAAGGACTCTTCCAGCCCCTAAGATTCTGCCTTTCCCACTCTTTCCCCATTCCCAGTCTCAAAGCAGAATTTCCCTATCCAGTGGGTCAGAAAAGGCACAACTTCCTCCAGCCCTCTAGTGGAATTATCCCTCACTGACGGGTTGAGTAGCAGCTCCTCACAAACCCCTGCTGCACACTTGCCTTGGGGTAAGGGTTTGCAGAATGACCTTCATGACATCAGTGCAACACCACCCTCAATGCAGGTGTTGGGCTTTACACCACCACTCTGGCCTCATGGTCCATGAGGGCATTTGGGACATAGCTCAGAAATGTTCTATCTGCCTGCTGTCATTAGGAGTAAAATTCAGAGAGAAAGAAACAATGCTACGGGGTTCTACTTTTATTAACATATATAGTCATTTCTCCACTCACTTTAGAGGTTGCTTGCAGAAAGAGTAGCACACTATACATGTGGATATTTACCCAGCCTTCATATTTTAAGGAGAGTATACAAGGTTTTATACAGCACAAGAATCTCAGAATGATAGAAGGATGAACAGACAAAGAAAACACTTTTTCTTACCATGAGAAAAGCTGGATAAAAACTATTTCTATTACTCCATTTTTCACCCTGGACTCTTTCTATTAAAAAAAAAGTCATCTAAGTTCTAATCTTCTTTGGGATCTGAGGAACTAAGAGGTATGATTCACAAACATTTATGCATCATTAACAGAAACATAAAAGAGAAGATTAATAAAAATTAGCCCTAACCTGCTGTTCAGCTTTAACTGTCACCTCAGGGGCTGACTACGGTCTCCTTTAATCACAGAGATGACCACTTCAGGATTCCAGCCCTGCATCTGGAGATTGGTTCCATTTTAAACAATAAATAGTGAAGCATAAAATGTGTGCATTACCAGTTGGGAACAAGGTGGAGGAGAGCTCAGTAGAGCCTTTGGGTAATGAAACATCTGGTTCTTACCTAACACAGGGCTCCAAAGAATGAACTAGCCAGTGTGGAGGCCTGTGCATGGTGCAGCCTCACTGCCATGTTAGTGTAGCCACACTAGGTTGCAAGAGTGACTGCCTTTGAGTCTTGGAAACAGGTTTATTATCTGTCTGGTACACAACACAGACAGCTTAGGGTTAATCAGGCACAGAATCCTGCTTCTCATCTTAGTTGGTGCCAGGTAAATTGTTGCAGCCACTGTTCAGAGGGCAGCTGCTGGATGCATGCAGAGTGCAGGATTCCTTAGCTGACCAATTCCTTAGCACACTGCTTAGAGCAAAACAATAACATTCCAAGTGAGGCAAAACCAACATCCTCATGTTGGCACCCTGGGATTGGAACACGCTGCAGAAGCCACCTCCTTGACATGCTGACACCTCTTATAGGGAAAAGATTTTAGCATATATATGCGGTGGGATTTTACTGGTTAAGGGGTTAATAACAAAGAGTATGAAAAACAGCCACTCTGAGCAATAGTTACCTTGGGTTAGGGACTTAGGTAGAAATGGCTTTGGAACAGCTTTGGTTAGGGCAGCTGGGGACTTCTGCTTCCTTTAGTTAGCTACTTCCAGCTAGGGCCTCGGTGTAGAGATGCTGCAAGGGATATGCTTGGGACTTCTGTTTTGTCTGTTTCTGCTTTGTCTGTTAAGGGCTTCTGGGACTTCTTCTGTAAGTGGGACCCTGAGACTCTGTAATGCTAGGGATTCTACAATGCAGCAATAAAGGACTTCTGGGAGAAATTCTGAGGTTCTCTGTTCTCTGCATTTCTGGAATCTCATTGCTATATGGCAACGGGGTTCATGCCTTCATCACCCAATGGCCCCCAAACTGGGGGTGGGGTGTGGGAAACAACAGTAAATGAACTTCAAGATACTTCTGGGTGTCCAGACAGACAATTGATTCAAGTTCAGCATGCAAACAACAAGCCACCTCATATTTGGAGTCTCCTTGCAAAGTCTGACAGAGATCTCTACACAATTTTTTTTCCTACTATAAATGAGTAGCAAATGTTTGATTCTTTCATAAGCCTATTTTAAATCTTCCACAGCTGATTTACATTTTAAATAGTTCTTGTTTTTTTCAGTGGAATGAGCTGTAGAGATCTCTTGTGTTCCTTGCTTCAGCTGTACATTTGAGCCATCAATCCTGCTTCCTCCATATAATTCTAAAACACCTGTTCTTCCTCACATACATCTAACAATGCATCAGGTCCTCAAGCATAGAATCAATAAGGTTGGAAGAGACCTCAAAGGTCATCAAGTCCAACCTCTCACCCAACACCTCATGACTACTAAACCATGGCACCAAGTGCCACGTCCAATCCCCTCTTGAACACCTCCAGGGACGGTGACTCCACCACCTCCCCAGGCAGCACATTCCAACGGCAAATGACTCTCTCTGTGAAGAACTTTCTCCTCACCTCCAGCCTAAACCTCCCCTGGTGCAGTTTGAGACTGTGTCCTCTTGTTCTGGTGCTGGTTGCCTGGGAGAAGAGACCAACCCCCTCCTGGCTACAACCTCCTTTCAGGTAGCTGTAGACAGCATGTGACCAACACTGAGTGGAACCAAGGCTATGTTCAGCAGTGATGAGAGAGCAAGAAATGCCAGAATCACCCAAAATGGCACAACCCATGATGGTATGTCCATGCAGGGAACAGATGAGACCACTCCTACAATAACTGTTTCCGTTTGCAGTGCCTGACACCAGAAAGATGTCATAGAAGAGGAGAGCCTGTATCATGACAGTCTCAAGCTGCAACAGGGGAGGTTTAGGCTCGAGGTGAGGAGAAAGTTCTTCACCGAGAGAGTCATTCGCCATTGGAATGGGCTGCCCGGGGAGGTGGTTGAGTCGCCATCCCTGGAGGCGTTCAAGAGGGGACTGGATGTGGCACTTGGTGCCATGGTCTAGTCGTGAGGTTTGTGGTTACAGGTTGGTCTCGATGATCTTCAAGGTCTCTTCCGACCTTAGTAATACTGTGATGAGATGGCATGAAGGGATTGTAGGGCATGAAGGAAAGTAGGCATATGGGAAAATATGGGCATATACTAGACAATGTTTATTTATGGACTGGAATCTGAAAAGGGTAAGTGCATGAGAGGAATAGGAATAGTTAAGCAACAGCAAGGGATGCACTAGCAGCAATATGATAATAACAAGCAAAGGAAAAGTTTAGTCTCAGTAGAAGGAAATATTTCCTAATGGCAAGGTACATTAGGCTGTGAATAGCCTCCCCAGAGACACCTCAATTGCTTGAGTAATTTAAAGCTAGATGAGACAAAGCACTTGAGAATTCATTGGGGGAACAGTCATGCCCTGCCATTATCTAATAGGTGTTTTCCATCTCTAACTTGTATGATTCAACTGACGTTAATTGGCATTAGGGTGTGATCAAAATAAAATACAACTCCTAAACGTTACCAGACGTCACAGGGATCCATTTTCCTGTACTGCTTTTCAGCAAGATGGAATAAAGTAACAATAACTTCAGAGACCTGAGTGTCATGACCAATTACAGGAAATTTGCATCACACTGAGAAATATTTTTAAAATCACTCCATTCTGGTATGCCATGCTGACAGCTAAAACCCATAGCACCTACGACAGTTCCTTTCAGTTCTGATGCTCCTGGTGCTCCACAAAAAGTAACAGAATCATAGATTGAAGAACCTGGGGTAGGAGTGAAGAGACTATTTCTCTAGGAGAGCTATTTCCTTGAGATGGGAAAGGAAGGTTAAGGTTTTCAAGTAAAAGAACAAACTCAGCTCTGGAAATGGCTAGTTATAGCAAGGATATTTCTCTCACAGTTTAACTGCTGATATGTTTAATCTTCACTTTTGCAGCAGACATCTAAAGCCTCCGTGCTGCACTGAACTCCTATCATGGTTTTTTTAGTCATTTTGCTTACATTTTTTGCTACATCTTCTACTATAGCTGTAAACCAAGAACTCATTTTCCTTAGCATAATCAGCTCTTTATGTTACCTTAGTTCTGCTCCTGCAAAAGTGGGTAGAATAATACATCAAACCAACATGAAAGGCATGTAAAGAACTTATTCTCACATACAAGGGTGTTGCTGAAGATTTTGAA
Source organism: Picus viridis (assembly GCA_033816785.1). Taxonomy (NCBI): domain Eukaryota; kingdom Metazoa; phylum Chordata; class Aves; order Piciformes; family Picidae; genus Picus; species Picus viridis. The sequence continues at coordinate 9,315,404 of CM066568.1, forward strand.
ATCCAGTCTAAGACTCCCCTCCTCTAATTTCAAGCCCTTGTCAAAAGTCCCTCCACAGCTTTCTTGTAGGCCTACTTCAGGTACTGGAAGGCCACTATCAGGTCACAGAATCAACCAGGTTGGAAGAGACCTCCAAGATCATCAAGTCCAATTGATCACCCAACACTATCTAATCAACTAGACCATGGCACTAAGTGCCTCATCCAGTCTTGGTGTCCTCTGCAAATTTACTGATGATGGACTCAATCCTCTCGTCCAGATCAGTAATAAAGATATTGAACAGGATGGGGGCCCAACACTGATCCCTGGGGGACACCTCTAGTAACTGGCCACCAACTGGAAGTGGCACCATGCACCACCAGAACTTTCTCTTCTCCAGCCTCAACAACCCCAGCTCCCTCAGACTGTCCTTGTAGCAGAGGTGCTCCTGCCCCTGATCATCTTTGTGGCCCTCCTCTGGACATTTGGTCCATGTCCTTCCTGTGTTGAGGGCTCCAGAGCCAGACACAGTACTACAGGTGAGTTCTTACCAGAGCAAAGTGTCTCAATCCAGGACACAAGATGGAATCATGTCAATTCCTCAATAATATTGATTTTAACAATGATTTTTTTGGGGGAGTTGTTTTGTTTTGTTTTTTTAAGTCATAATGATTAGACTCAGCACATGGTTGTAAGTATTATTGCCCGGTTTTGGCCATCAATTTATGTTAACCTTTGTTCCCAATGGTGAGAAGGATGACCCAATGAGAAGGATGACCCAAAACAATTAAAAGAAAAATATATATTTCCCAGAAGGTTATTACATATCTCTTCTTTTAGAATTTGTGTGTCAAAGAGGAGCTTGACAGTGTCAGCACAAGGCCATGGCTGAGAGTAGGTTTCTAACATAAAGACTGATGATCCAAACCAGCACCACCAAGGTTAAGGTTACAGGAGGATCCAGAGGAGAACAGAAAGTATGGCTTTGTATCATTAGAGAACAGAGAGCAATTTGTATTCAAATCTCTCTATTCTGACACTCTGACATCACTCATCCCTAATGACCCATCTTCTCCAGGAGACTGGAATGCTCCATTTCTGTGAATTGGCCTGCTCAGGATTTTTAAGCTTTCATTGACTGAGCTTGTCTATCTACAATGGAAGAACAAAATGTGGTCCAGTGTCTTCTACTAGAAAATACCTTCTCATTTAGCCAACTATATTAATTCTGTGCCCACTAGTGAACCCTACTCAGTTTTAACATTCTGCATCTTTTCTGACTTGGAGAAGATCTGAACTAGCAAAAGAAGCAGGCTCATACAGTTAAGAATAAACCACCTGAGCCACTCAGTTCCTTATCTTGATTAAAAATTGTCCTCCCCCCCCCCCCTTTTTTTTTTTTTTTTTTTGAAGAGCCATTCCCAAGTTACAGCTATTTAAATAATCTTTGTTGTGTGAAGAGCTCTGTCTCAGCCATCCATGCCATACAAGGCATCCCACATTGAAAGTTGACTCTTTGACCTTTTATTCTCAGGCCAGGGAATGAGGCATGCCATGCACTCATATGCTCTGCCCCTGAGCACTACTCTGGGTAAGTTACTTGGACAGCACCTCTTGCCAGCTGATTCACAGAGTGGAATCTGCATAAACTCTTGAAAAGAAATGCTCATTAATATTCCTAGCCAGAGGCAAGTGTGCTACAATCCAGTGAGAGGAAGGGTCATGGAGGAAAAAAAAAGAGGGGGGGGGGGAAGGAAAAGAAGAGAGAGGAATTTAAGACCTCACAGAACAAGTCAGTACCCCAAGACAAGTGGTCCCTTTGTTGCTGGAAGAAGAACAGACTATTCTGCTTTAGGAAGAGCTATGCAAATAGATTGAAAACAAGAAGATAGTCTCTATTCTATTTTTATCAATTACCCAAGAGTATCCAACAGACTAAGACACACTCTTCCCCTAGGATATTTGAACAATTTAATGGAATCAAACAAAAGGGCTGGGGACTTCCACAGAGCATCAGCCTTCCTTTAGTCAACAAAGCAATTGCGTATCCACCCCGTTCAGCTCAAAACATTCTAGCGATACGTTCCCTTGCCCCAGTATGCTTTCTTCCTCTATTTGCCACCTTCTTTTCTGCTCCCCATGCTTTATGCCTGGAACTGTGCCTGTCTTCTGTTATGGCAATTTCCATCTTTCTGCAATAAAAGGCAGGGACTTTGCTAGAACAGGGAGCCGTAAGAAGCTTGCAACAGCAGTAGGTTTTTATCTGAGAATAGGAATTGTCTGCCGTTCCGCTCCCCCACTTCTGTATAAAGGAATTTTAAAAGGCAGAAAAGAGGTGGTTATATTATAGTTATTCATTTTCTTTTGATCTAAGTGATATATCATTTTTCCTATTAGGATTTAATTTGCTTTAGCACGAAGAGATCAGCAAGTGAGTTCTATTTTAATTAGACAGGTACTAAACAGTTTGATAGTAATTTGAATACTGACAAGCTGGAGTGCTCACTGGCCCATGAACAGAAATGATATTACAGTGTTCAACCTGCTTGAAGAGAAAAAGTCCCTTAAATATTTTACATGCAAGTTAAAAATGGAAGAGAAAGATATGCCAAATGGCGAGATGAAACATGGGCAGTATGATTCCAAGGCTGACCTGCAACCCACCTGCAAAACTTGTTAGCTTCCTTCTGTAGTTTCTGCTCCTTAGCAGAAGACACAGTTTAGCAGCATTTACTGCAGGTAGAGGTGTAGAATTAGATCACAGGTCCTGGAAAAAACTGTCTTTCATAACCAAGATTTTGGAGCAATCAGTGCAGATGCTACTGCCCAAGAAGAATGAATCATAAATATGTCATAAAAGACAGGTGCATACACAATAAATGAGAAGCACAATATATTTAACTCATGCAGATAGATTTGCTGCTCCTTGCCAAAGTGCAGTGTCTGTCTGCTCCTTCAGAGCATCCATAGTTATTGCCTCCTCCTGCTCCACACAGTTTTTCCACTGGAACTTTCTACCAGTAACACACCAACTCTTTTGCCTCACACAGCAGGTGTACCAGCTTGCCAATGATTAATTCCTTCACAAGAAAGCTACCTAGGAGCCTTTTTTGGATTGCGGGAGACTCATCTCTTCACTTATCTCTCTCTTTGACCCTACAGGAGCTGCTTCTTTCCTTTTCTGCCCTTCTTCAAGCAAATCATGCTTCTAGGAATGTTGTTGCTAGCCCAGCAAGCAAAGGCTCTGTTTTATTTCAGGGGATTTTTTTTATTACTGCTGTCCAAAAAACTAGAACAAAAGGCAGCACATTGAAATTCTGAGCCAAACAGAAATATACATACGTATATATAGATAGATATATATACACACTTATACACACACCCCTTTCATGTACAGAAAAACTGGCATCTCCAGCTTCTGAATACATCAACAAACACCATTGTAAATAAGATTAGCTCAGATATGCTAGTCTGCATTGCACCCACTAATAAGATGCTAACCTGATCCAGGAGAGACTCTCCAGAATCATTAAATGTGTCCCTTGCAGTACAAGCTATTATCTTTCCATCCATCATTTGCATCAGAAGAGGTATTTCCCATGTCAGGCAAGATGGGATGGGTAATATTAATGAACCAATGCCATGGGGAAAAAAAAAGGGGAAAAAAAAAAGGGGGGGGAGGGAAGGAAAGCACCAGTGAAAGTTCTAATGAAGTATAAAACCAGTACTGGGCTAATGAAAGGTTTCCTCAAAAGCTATCTAATAGCCCTGATCCTGTTTCAGTGGGCAGAAACAGAGACAAACAGGCTGTTCTAATAGTCTAACAGCCTGGTGTGATACACAGATTCACAAACTCCCCTTTAGCATTTTAAAAGAATGACACAACTGCTATCTTTAGAAGTGAGAGTTGGAATTTCAAAGCTGCCAGAGTCTTTTAATTTCTTTGGGTTATGAATGCTTAACTCCAGCAAATTACTTTGAAAGTTCCATTATAATATTCAAAACTGGGATTTGTTTGAAGATACTACATAGCAGTCATGAGAGTCAAATCTGCCTAGTGACTGGAAGAGGACCACAGAGCAGTTGCCATCTTTCATTTCCATTCAGGACTCTTGCCTGAATTACAGTGCAAACACAGGCAACAGCACCTCATTTCCTCAGTGCATACACCTATGAAATAAATAGCATGGGGTTTTTTTTAATGTTCCCTCACAATTATATTGTAAAGCTTATTTATTTACAATATGTAAGGTTGTGTGTTTCCCACATAATCACCTGGAGTTAAGCCAATCACTCAGATGGAGACCTGCATCATTAAATACAGCTCTAAACTGCTCAGCCTGTGCAGTAATGATTTAATTAAGGATACAGCTTCTAAAACTTCCGTTTCCCACTCTGGATTTACCTACTGAAAAACACTGGGGGAAAAAAACAAAAACCATTGTTTACTCTGGCAGCTTTTCTCTCTCTCTTATTTCATGTGCTTAGGAAACTCTTAATTTACTTCTTATTCATTTTTTTAATAAACATGCATTTGGCTTTGAAGTTAATTTTTCTTTACTACTTAGCACTGATGGTCAGCCCACTAAAACTTCTCCAATTGAAAGAAGAACTGGCTCGATGGCCGCACGGAAAGAGTGGCTGTCAACGGGTCCATGTCCCAATGGAGGCCAGTGACAAGCGGAGTCCCTCAGGGATCAGTCCTGGGACCTGTCTTGTTCAACATCTTTGTGGGTGACATTGGACAGTGGCATCGAGTGCACCCTCAGCAAGTTTGCTGATGACGCCAAGCTGTGTGGTGCAGTGGACATGCTGGAGGGAAGGGATGCCATCCAGAGGGACCTTGACAGGCTGGAGAGGTGGGCACAAGCCAACCTCATGAGCTTCAACAAGACCAAGTGCAGGGTCCTGCATCTGGGTCAAGGCAATCCCAGGCACAAATCCAGGCTGGGCAGTGACTGGCTGGAGAGCAGCCCTGAGGAGAGAGACTTGGGGGTGCTGGTGGACGAGAAGCTCAACATGAGCTCTCAATGTGCACTTGCAGCCCGGAAAGCAAATCAGATCCTGGGCTGCATCAGGAGAAGTGTGGCCAGCAGGTCAAGGGAGGGGATTCTCCCCCTCTACTCAGCTCTGGTGAGACCCCACCTGGAGTACTGCCTCCAGTTCTGGAGCCCCTATTACAGGAGGGATGTGGACGTGCTGGAGCGTGTCCAGAGAAGGGCCATGAGGATGATCAGAGGGCTGGAGCACCTCTCCTATGAGGACAGACTGAAGGAGTTGGGGCTGTTCAGTCTGGAGAAGAGAAGGCTCCGAGGTGACCTCATTGTGGCCTTCCAAGTATCTGAAGGGGGCCTACAGGAAGGCTGGGGAGGGACTTCTCAGGATCTCAGGTAATGATAGGACTTGGGGGAACGGAATGAAGCTGGAGGTGGGGAGATTCAGGCTAGATGTGAGGAAGAAGTTCTTCCCCATGAGAGTGGTGAAGCCCTGGAATGGGTTATCCAGGGAGGTGGTTGAGGCCCCGTCCCTGGAGGTGTTTAAGCCCAGGCTGGACGAGGCTCTGGCTAGCCTGATCTAGTGTGGGGTGTCCCTGCCCATGGCAGGGGGTTGGAACTAGATGATCCTTGTGGTCCCTTCCAACCCTGACTGAGTCTATGATTCTATGATTCAATTGACCCCAGCTTTCAGTCCAAAGTACAAATATACTGTATTCAATGAAATTCAAGCTGCACGAGAGGAAGTTTAGGCTTGAGGTGAGGAGAAAGTTCTTCACAGAGAGAGTTGTTAGCTGTTGGAATGTGCTGCCCGGGGAGGTGGTGGAGTCACCGTCCCTGGAGGTGTTCAAGAGGGGATTGGACGTGGCACTTGGTGCCATAGTTTAGTAGTCATGAGGTGTTGGGTGAGAGGTTGGACTTGATGATCTTTGAGGTCTTTTCCAACCTTACTGATTCTATGAAATCAGAAAAAATTGAAGTGTCAAAGTAAAGCAGATCAATTTTTGTCGGCTAGACTGGCAGCTTCACCCAAATGCAGGTTACAGGGATACAGGCTGTTACTTCCACTATCGCATCCAGAGGTGCTACAGATCTGCACCGCAAGTGGCTCTCCTAAAAAGCAGCAAGGTTTCATGCTGGTTGCTGTAATGACAGTCTGATAAGGTAACATGTTTGCCAGTGAAACAGAGATCTATTTTCTGGCTTCAGAAATCCTGTGTTGGTCAAATTTTTTGAAACTCATAGCAGCTCAGTTCTCCAAATGGAGAGAGAAGAGTCACAGAATGCAACAGGGCACTTACAAGCGCATGTAATGAGATATTTAAGTCCCAGTGAAGGTAGACAAGGATTGACTGTGTCACTGAGTCATGTGTCAGTCATTTTAACTTACATGCTTCCAATGTTAATTTTTCAGTGCTGAGCTCTTCTCCTCTAGACTTTCCTATGAACACTTCTTATTTTTCCAAGTTTTCTCCTCTTCCTTTTTAATTTTCTGGAATTCTTGTTGTGTCTCAATAAAATCAGCTCTAGATAAAAATCTCATCTTCCCACTTGCTTCCTCTTCCCATCCCTGTGAAAATCTGGGTCTGCCTTTCTGATTCTGTCTCTGTGTTCATTCTCAACATCCATTTTTCCTTCTGTTATCCTGCCCTTTACGGTATGGAAAAGATATGGTGATGGAGACCCAGAGTTAAAATAATCCTCATCATTCAGCTCTCACCATTTTCATTTCCTGATGATCTCACACTATGTTTAGTTTACCACTTTTGCTAGGTTTTTTTTTCTAGCCTTCTTTCCAGGCTCACCTTTTCCTATGAAACACCCTTAAGGATCTAGAAATCTCTTGCAGCTTCTCCCATTGCCCTTCTCTGCGAGAACCACTTGTCTTACAGTGGCTGGAACAAAACTGTCAAACAGGGTTAGATGGAGAGTAACGACTACTCATAGTTTGTTTTACATCACTGGCTTTGGTGATTTAGAGCCCTCACTCAAGCTCATCTGCTGTCTAATAGTTTCTCTGGTGTTATTCTCCTGAGAGTGTCAGTCTGGAACTGAATGGCAAATAAATACTTCCAGACAACTAAATACTTGCCTTTGAAGGGGCTGCAGGATCTTATTCCCACTGTTTGCAATACAGTCAAAGATAATAGCCCATCTCCATCCTGCTTTCAATAGTGGGCTGAAATTCAATGGAGTGCAGGTTTCTAGGGGCCTAAATCACTTTTGAAAACCAAATTTAGGAGCTATTTCTTTTTAACTATTACCCTCTCTGAATTAGGGATCCTCTTTTTTCTGTCCTTACTCATAAATGAAGTGTAAGACAGACCTGGGACCATTTTTACACAGAAACTAACAGCGCCAATCTCAAGACTATTTTCCATTCTGCAGTATTTAAATGTGCAGGGGACAGGGGTTGAATAGATTGAAGCTTGAGGAGGGCAGATTGGGACTGGAGATTAGGAAGACATTCTTTCTAGTGAGGGTGGTGAGACACTGGAACAGGTTGCCCAGGGAGGCCACAGATGCCCCCTCCCTGGAAACATTCAAGACCAGGTTGGATAAGGCCTTCAGCAACCAGGTCTAATGGAAGGTGTCCCTGCCCTTGGCAGGAGGGTGGAACTAGATGAGCCTTAAGGTCCCTTCCAACCTAAACTATTCTATGAATCTGTGAATTTCCCTGGCCATTTCCTTCTGTATGTTTGCAGACCTAGCTGTTGTCTCAACCCATTTTGAATTTGCTGAAACAAAGTTTGACAAAGTTCCAGCAAGTCACAGGGGAGAATTCGTGACAAAAAGCCGTGGAGAGGGAAAAGAACCTCGGTCTGCTCTGGAGCGAAGTACCAAATTAACCTTGAAGGAGAAGACACATTTTTGTCCCATTCCTGTATATTGTCCTGTTGGCTCTGTTCACACTTGTCCTACTGTTTAGAGTGAGATAGTGCTTGGGAGCTATGATCAGTGAAGATTTACAAACTAAGGAGAAAAACAAATGAAAACCTAACGCAACAAAGTTCTTAGATATAGTTGACACATGAACATTAAAAAATATAACCACTATTAGTGGGAGAACATTAAGAAAAACAAAATTAGTCATTCTTCATCTTACATATAACACTAATATTTTGAAGTCAGAGAATTATCTTCTACCTAGCAGAAGCAGGAGTTTGAACCTGTATGTATCTGAAGACTCTATGTACCCTGGAGAGAAAAGGTTACTTACTTTTCAAATAGCATTAGCGGAAAAGGAATTCAGCAGTAGTAGCAGGATATAGAATCACAGAATCAATAAGGTCGGAAAAGACCTCAGAGATCATCAAGTCCAACCTGTCACCACAGACCTCATGACTACTAAACCATGGCACCAAGTGCCACGTCCAATCCCCTCTTGAACAACTCCAGGGACGGTGACTCCACCACCTCCCCGGGCAGCACATTCCAATGGCTAACAACTCTCTCTGTGAAGAACTCTCTCTGTGAAGAACTTTCTCCTCTCCTCAAGCCTAAACCTCCCCTGGCACAGTTTGAGACTGTGTCCTCTTGTTCTGGTGCTGATTGCCTGGGAGAAGAGACCAACCCCCTCCTGGCTACAACCTCCCTTCAGGTAGTTGTAGACAGCAGTAAAGTCTGCCTCTTCTCCAGGCTAAACAAGCCCAGCTCCCTCAGCATCTCCTTGTAGGGCTTGTGCTTGAGACCTCTCCCCAGCCTTGCTGCCCTTCTCAGGACACGTTCAAGTGTCTCGATGTCCTTCTTAAATTGAGGGTCCCAGAACTGAACACAGTACTCAAGGTGTGGCCTAACCAGTACTGAGTACAGGGGCAGAATGACCTCCCTGCTCCTGCTGGCCACACTCTTCCTGATGCAGGCCAGGATGCCATTGGCCTTCTTGGCTGCCTGGGCACACTGCTGGCTCATGTTCAGCCCACTATCAATCAGTACCCCCAGGTCCCTTTCTGCCTGGCTGGTCTCCAGCCACTCCAACCCCAGCCTGTAGCACTGCATGGGGTTGTTGTGGCCAAAGTGCAATACCCAGCACTTAGACTTATTGAATGTCATCCGATTGGACTCTGCCCACCTGTCCGGCCTGTCAAGGTCCCTCTGCAAATGACACCTGTGTAATTCTTAGAAGACAAAAAAAAATAAAAAAGCAATATCACTTTGTCTCCTGAGTTATAGGAATCATTGACAGTGCAAAATGCTGGCTGACCTTGGAAAACTAACAAAGTTGGAGCCACAATGGACCCATTGAACTGCCATTCTCCCAGTACTTTTGGTCATCACAATTTTGCTGAGAGCATATTCTTCTTCCTCCATATATTTGATTCTTTTTTCATTTAACCTGGATGCTGAATTTCCTGAATATGTCATGCTCATTTTCTAAGAATCATGGATGAACACAGATGGAAGGGACCTTGCAGGGTCAGTTTGTTTATTCTCCTGTCCCACAGCAGGACCCCCTCCTGAATCATTCCTGATGTTTATCTAACATTTCTGCAAGAGCCTAAATGACAGAGTTCCCACAATCTCTCCAATATGGTCCTTCTGCTTTTACATAGTTGCATCGCAGAATCACAGAACGTTAGGGGTTGGAAGAGAGCTCCAAAGATCATCCTGTCCACCAGAGCAGGAGCACCTAGAGTAGGTCATACAGGAATGAGTCCAGGTGGGTTTGGATTGTCTCCAGAGAAGGAGACTCCACAACCTCTCTGGGGAGCCTGCTCCAGGGCTCTGGCACCCTCACAGTGAAAAAGTTTCTCTTTATGTTCACTTGGAACCTCCTTTGCTCCAGCTTGCACCCATTGCACCTTGTCCTATCACTGGACATCACTGAGGAGAACCTGGCTCTGTCCTTCCAACACTGCCCTTCACAACTTTATGAACAGAAATGAGGTCACCCCTCAGGCTCCTCTTCTCCAAACTAAAGAGACCCAGCTCCCTCAGCCTTTCCTCACAAAGGAGGTACTCCCCCCACCCACCGCCCCCCAACGTAGGTCCTGGTTTCTTTATCTCAGAAAATCCATTCACTCTTCCTTTGTAGGTCACTTTTCCTGGACCTCTGATTACTATCCCTCTTCTTCTCTGGATTTTTCACCAGTCATTCCAAGTTTTCCTTGAACTGCACTACCTTAAAGCTTACTGTTGCTAATGCAGGAAAATTTAATGGGTCATGTAAGCTGTACTCCTGTTCATACATCCCAGTATGACATTTGTGCCTTTTCACAGCTTCCTATTAGTACTGACTAGATACCATGTATCTCAGATCTAATTCTACAAAACTTCTGTCAAGGCTTTTTTCCCTCCATTTGTAATTCTGCAGCTGGTTGTACGAGCCCAAATGTCACACTTGTAGCTCTTCCTATCACATTTCATTCAATTTGTTTCAAACTATGAATCCACTTTGACGAGGGTTAATTTTTATTCTAATCCAGTTCCCCACTGTACTCTCAATCTCTCCTAGTGCCATGTCATCTGGGAATTTAATAATCATGCTTTCATTTTTTTGTCACCAAAACTGCAATTGAAACATTGAATAGTCCTGAACCTAGGACAGACTCCTGCAAAATACCTTCAATACCTTTTATTTTGACAGCAAACCCCTGATAATTCTCCACATTCCCTTTTCTAATTGATTTTGTGCCCAATCTACAGTAATTTCACCAATATCAAGTTCCCCTAGCTTACTTATCAAAATGACACAGGAGACAGTGTCAAAAGCCTAACAAAAGTGAAAATATGACATCTGCTGCTTTTCCTTTATCCACAGGATCTGCTACTTTCCCACAAAAGGAAATTGGGTTGGTCTGACATGGCTTGTTCTTCTCAGACACATTTGACTGCCATTCATCTTGTTAGCCTCTCCATGCTTACACAGCATTTCAGTGATTACTTATTCCAGAGTTCTTCTGGGAGTTAAAGGAAAGACAACAGGACCAAAGGAGCCCCTTTTCTCCTCTCATACAAGCACTGACATAACACAGGCATTTCCCAGGATTCTGATGTCTCATTCAGTTGTCAAAGGCAAGCCAGTGACAACTCTGAAATGACTTATTCCATTCCGGGAAGAAGTTCACCAAGTGTGGCTGACTTTAAAGCATTTAGGTATTTTCTGTCATGCTTTAGAAATGAAAGAAACACAGTGAGAGTGTTCTTTAAATTATTGATCATGAAATCCCAGTTTTCCTGTGGCAGTATTTAGAAGTCTGGCCCATTCTGCAAGCCCGAATCAGGCTGCAAGCTTGAACCCAAAGGGTGGCAAATGCTCACAAGTTCCACCGTAATTAAGCCAGTTTAATTGACCCTGTTACGGCTCACTTTCTCAGCTCTCTTATGACTTGAAAGATGATATTTTCCTATTTAATGTCTCTGAAAACCATGTGAGTGGCATTTGTGGTGGTAGGTCAACTCTTTCTTGATTTTGTGAAGAATCACAGACAAAGACCTAGTGTGCTTGCACTGAGTTAATATTTCACTGCCTCCAAGTAAAAATAAAATAAAATAAAAACAAATAAGCAACAATTCCTTTTGTTTGATGTCCTTTTTTCAAGTCTCAGATATATCACAAGACAGAGACAATAAATCCAGACTAATACCAGCAAACCAGTCATATGATTCTTGCTTTTACATGGTCTGATCATGTGCTGTCTCCTGCAGCTAGATAGGATGCAGCTTTGTAGGTACCTCAGATCTTTCTGAGATACTCTGATTGTGGCTTTCAAAGTTTTTTCCCCCCTGAGATTTGTGCCCCCAGAGGCATTTTTCTACAGTTATTTTACTTTCCAGTTCTACTTCCATTTTAATGAAGGTCAAACTTTTGTTCCCTTAAACCTACTAACATCAGCTAACATCTCCTTGGAACAGTCTCTTCGTTTTACCCACTACCATCAACTAACTAAATGTTTTGGAAACTTGCTTCAAAAATTTCCTTGCTAAAACAGAAAGTCATCATACTATGATGTAGCCAAGCAAACCTGGCCTGCCACCTGCAAGCCAGACGGGCAGACTTCTCAACCAAGACAGTCCCGCACCTTTCCAAATGCAAGTTTCGAACCCTGCATCAGGCTCCCATCCCATGAAATGGTGACTAATCCCCCGTACCTTCAGTGAAATTAGTGAGGTTATTCGAGGTCCAAGTAATCCTCCAAACCAAAAGAATCATAGAACCATAAAATGGTTTTGGTTGGAAAAGACCTTTAAGATTGTCAAGTCCAACCATTAACCCCACACTGCCAGGTCACCACTAAACCGTGTCCCTCAGCACCACATACACATGGCTTTGAAACCCCTCCAGGGATGGACACTCCACTGGTACCCTTGGCACCCTGTTCCGAGCCTTGACAGGCTTTGTGGAGATGAAATTGCTCCTCATGTACAGCCTAAATCAAACCTTGTTTGTTTGTTTTCCCCAAAGTCCAACCTAAACCTTCCCTCGTGCAACTTGGAGCTATTTCCTCTTGGCCTGTTGCTTGTTCCTTGAAAGAAGACACTGATCCCCACCTCACTACAAGTCAGCTTGCAAAGGGCATTATGGTCACCGTCAACCTTGAAAGAAGAAACATCTACAGGCACCAAATGTGATCCTCCACTATTGAGTAGTATGGGCTGCTTTTCTCCTCATACAAAATACCATTAAAACCAGCTGTAGAGAGTTGTGCCTTCAGTTAACATGGTGGAAGTATCCCTCTGTATGTATTTCCTCGGATGTTGTGAAGAGAAAGTAGCTCAGGAATAACAACACCAGGGAAGCTGGAAGTCTAACGCCTCATTACCCCAATCCCCAAAGCTTTCTCAGAAATATGATTCTTGCTTTTCCTTCTTCCTGTGTCTCTGGTTTGTTTTTTCAGATGTTTGTATGGTGCTCTCATCTTGCAGTCAGAAACGGACACCCCCATTTGCTTTCTGCCTTCCCCTGGATCAGCGTCATTTCTTTTTCTTTAATAAGCCCAAAGCATTCTCGAGTTGCAGCTCCCGACAGGCAGTACTGCTGCATCTTTCTATCCCTGCATGTACATACAGCAAGAACAGCAGCAGCTGCCACTGGTGCTCAGACCTCCTCCCTTTGGACTGACAACCTGTCTTAATGTTGAAAAACAGTTCAAGGTAGCGCTTGAGACCAAACGTGCCATTTTCCTTGTCAAAATGAAAGCTGTAAATTTTAAGCCTTAATGCTTAATGTATCCAGATATTGAACAGAGGGACTTTTATCCTCAGCTTAATGGTCTGTCTAAAATCATCAAAAAAGATTACTTAAAAATTCAAGGTCCTCAGAGGTCCCATAAAAACCTGTGTGGAACATTTTTCAGGTTGGGGGGGTGCGGGGAGCAGGTTAGAGGGTTTTTTCCCTTCCTTTTTTTCCCCATGCAATGGAAAAACACATATAGAAAGATTTTAATCTCTCTCTTTTTTCTTTTTTTCCTGAACTTGAAAGACTTTTAGACAAATCTGACTATATTCAGGGAACCAGAGCTTTGGCTGAAGTAAATCATCCTAGCTCCACCAGTTTGTAAGAAACAAGGAATATTTACACCACCAAGCAATCTTGCCCAGGCTGTTTCCTTTAAAAACTGCCCAGTGAAGTGAGATCTAATACTTCCAAATATTCCTCAGAGACTTGGATTCTAGAAATCAAGTCTCAGTCAACCTGTCTGCTTTGCGGGTTTTGTTTGTTTTGCTAACATTGGTTTAGATGTCTAAGGATTTGAAGGTTCTGTTTATTTAGTTTTCAGATGTTAAACTGGGAGAATCAGCTGTACTTTCTTGCAGGGATTTTCGAAAGGGTTTGCACAAACCTACCCTCTGTTGCAATCCCAAGTGCAGAGGAATTATTGGCAAAGCATTTGGTGTTAGTGCAAACTTCCCCTCTTTCCCCAAAACAACGAAGCATCTCCCTTTCCCGGCATTGTAGCACCTTCCAGTGCCCAGGGCTACCCGCCGTGGGCTAGAACTAGGATTCACACCAGGAAACTCCGAGCAGCATTTGGTAACTGTATTAAAAAAAAAAAAAAAAAAAACCCTGCAGTTTTAATACATATTTACCAAAGTCTCCCATACACTAAAAGTCTGCATAAATGCATACTGACAAATCTTTCTCCCTCACTGCTGTAGCTTGGCAGAACTGAAATCCAAATCTATTCTGAATCTATACAGCTAAAAGCTTTTGGAGTGTGTCGGCATCTGTCCACACCTACAAGCCACATTGTGTAGCCTGTATTCAAACATTTTCTGTTTGTCTGGGGCTTGCAATAAAAAGGCATCATTCAAATAACAAGTGTACACGGATTATAGGCTGCATTTTGAAATGTTGGTAAACACAGTGTTTTTATATGTCAGACCACAATACTCCCAAAGAAGCTGTCAGGAAAAAGTCAGCTTGACAAAAAAAACTTTCTAATTGTTTCTTTATTATTTCTGTTCCCACGTTTTCATTATACTTTCCTTTTCTTCAAATATATATATGTTTTTACAGATTACTCACATTACAGCAGTCTCTTGGACAAAACATGGTCAAATTTCAGACTGATGTTGTGTATCTCTTGATGGCAGTTCTGTGAATAAGTGGAACTCGGAATATTTCTTGTTCAGTTATGTTTTGCAAAAAAAGAGGGAAACTCAGGCAAGAACTTTCCTTCACCTAATCTTCCACATGTGAGCTGAAACCTTGACACGCTCTCAGAAAACAGTGACACATAAATCTCAAAGTTTAAGGTTATAATTTCTTAATCAAGTATAGTAGCACATGTACATGCAGCTTCAGTGAACTGCTAAAACATACTTAGGTCTCTGCCTTTAGCTGCCATAAATCAGGTTCCCCCCTCCAATGTCTGAACTACATTGATTTATGTAACCTGGGGATCTGTCCCTGCCTCTACAAAATGGTGCTGCAAACTTACTCGCAAGATTTCTAGCACCTCCACTTTCTATTTTTGGTTTGCAGTATCGTATAAGCAACCTGATTTTTGGTTGTCAAACCGGTGTTTCGGTCCTTCCACGTCCAAACTGCTTGCACACTTTACCAGCCGTTTCAGTTGCAAAGAGGAATTTGCTCACGCTTCAGGTCTAGATAAAGGGCAGAGGTTTGGAACCGTGTTTGTTGGAAAACCCCCAACATCGGTATCCCCCCCCCCCCCCCCCATCCCTCCCCAAAGGTAACTTCATGTGGTTGTTGGGTTTAATGATGTACATTATCTAAGAGAAAGTACATTTTCCACAGCTTTGGCTCGACATGTAAGGCCATCCAACAATAAAAACATTTGAGTTGAAAATTAATTGCAAACTTGATATCAATTTTGTAAGCTTCTCAAGAAAATACCAGAGTTTGTAGTTAACGTTTTGAAAAGAAAATAAGCTTGTCTTTACAATAGCTGGCTGTCTCCAGAGGGTGTGAAATATACTTTTATAGTGCCAGATCTCCTACGCTGGGAAATAAGACAATTCCAGCGAGGAAGCAGATGTGCTGCTCAGAAATCCTGCAGCAGCCCCAGCCATGTGTCACTCAAGACAAAATGTCAGGCAAAGAACAGGGTGGGATTGCTACTGTTACCTGTGCTTTTTTCCTCTCACTTCAGCTGAGCATTTGAAAAAATAATAATAATTATTTTTTTTTTTAATTCCACAACTATAAGAAATGCATTCAATAATTGCTTGAATTGCTGCTGTGCGTGCTGTCATAAATGGTTTATGGATAACCATCAATTCGTTCTGCTCATCACTCTAACAAGTTCGCTGTACTATTCGAGCAAAAAGATGACTATTTATTTAACAGCTTTTGGCAGGAAAATTTGTTGCATGCCACAACTTTACAAAGAACATTAAAATCAATGACAATTTATAAACCAAAGAGTTGGAATTATGCTTTGGATTCCCATAATTCATCGGAATAAATCTGTCAGATACCTTTTATTATAAATTAATAGCACGTCGGCGAGGAGCTCGGCAGCGGCCGCTGTTTTGCCAGGTTAGTAGTGACATCTAGTGGCCACTTCTGCACATTGCGGCTGGTTAGAGGTTTCCCCCCCCCACTATAAATTCTCACTGCTCTATTCAAAAATTCGTAGCTTCAAAGAATGGTTCGTGTTGGAAGAGACCTTAAAGATCACCTAGCACCAATCCCTCTGCCACGGGCAGGGACACTAGACTTGGTGGCTCAGGGCCTCATCCAACTTGCACTTCAACACCTTCCTGAGCAACCTGTTCCAGTGTCTCACTGGAAAGAATTTCTTCCTGATCTTCACTCTAAATCTGTCCTCCTCAAGCTTCCAACCATTTTCTCTTATTCTATTTCTACAAGCCTTTGAAAATGTCCCTCCCCAGCTTCCTTGTAAGCCCCCTTCAGGTACTGGAAGGCTGCTCTAAGGTCTCCCCAGAGCCTTCTCTTCTCTGGGTCCCAACTCTTTCAGCCTGTCCCCATAGGAAGGTTTCCCAGCCCTCTGATCATCCTCTTGGCCCTCCTCTGGACCTGCTCTAGCAGTTTCACGTCCCTCTTGCGCTAGGGGCACCAGAATAGACACAATTCTCCAGGTGGTGTCTCACAAGAGCAGTGTGGAGCAGAGTCCCCATCCTGCTGCTCTTGCTGTTTTGGATGCAGCCAGCACACAGCTGCCTTCTGGGCTACCAGTGACCATTGCCAGCTCATGCTGAATTTTTCATCAGCTGACACCTCCAAGCCCTTCTCCTTGAGATTGCTCTCAAGACACTCCTCACCCAACCTATATTTGTGCTTGGGATTGCTCTGAACCAGGTGCAGGACCCTGCACTTGCCCTTGATGAATTTCACTTGACTGGCTTGGGCACACCTCTCAAGCCTGTCCTGTTATCTCCTAGGGGTACAGAAAACATTCAAAGGGGGAGAAAAACTAAGCAACCCCACACCCAAAAAAACCCCACCAAAACAAAACCAAAACCACCCACCTGTATTACTTAGTGCATACATCAGCATCACTTGGGTATTTTAGTTACAAAGAAAGAGGGGGATCTTGGCTGGGCTGCTCTTACTAATGTAAAACCTAGAAATTGTACATACTCCTCTTGCGAGTCACATTATTTAGTGCTCTTACATTACATTTAGTAATGAATTCACTAATTTCCTGATGAGTGCTTTTGGTACCTTTACAATCCCCAGTTATTTTGTGTAAGGATTGGAATCTCTCTCACCTATGTTGGTTTGGGAACTTCAAGGGAAAGGCTGAGACCCAGCCTTTTTCTACTCTTTCAGTTTTCAGTATTCTTGAACTTTTTTCCAGCTCACACACACACACACATCCCCATCCCTAAATCACACGTCTTGATTTTTTTTTCCTTCCAGGATCCACTTCAATTATGTACATAGAAGTAAAAGGCATTATTGGATACTGCAGGGTGGTAGATTTCTGTTATTTTTTTCGTGTTCTGCAGGGCAGTTACTCTTGCTTTAATGTTAATAACAATGAAGGAGTTGGCTTCAATGCATTCCTGGTTTTCACTCCCCCTCCCCTTCCTCTATTTTCTGTGACTACAGAGCAATACATAGAAGTTGTAAAGAAACTCTGTTTCCAGCAGCTTTGTTGGCTTACAGAGGTCCTGAAGATAAAAAGAATACATGAAAAGATAATGTGTGAAGTTTTATTTCTACTGTATAATGTCATGGGATATAGAGCTGATAATTTTCCAACCCTAAGAGTGAACAGGGGCAGATGCATATACAGTAGTAATCTTTACATGCACACTGATTTTTCAATGTATTCTGATTTAATGTATTTTTAAGAAGAAAAGCTGATGTTTGTTTCTCCACTCAGAAAAA
The DNA here is from genome assembly GCA_033816785.1 of Picus viridis. Taxonomy (NCBI): domain Eukaryota; kingdom Metazoa; phylum Chordata; class Aves; order Piciformes; family Picidae; genus Picus; species Picus viridis. Next base: position 9,333,146 of record CM066568.1, read on the forward strand.
ATAATCACTTGTGCAGCAGTTCTCAGGCTAACATGCTCATCTGTGGTACACAGTGGAAACCGGGCACTGGATCAGTTGGGTCATCGAGGGATAATAGCCCAGGGGATACAGACCAAGTGCCTATGGAGAGCTGATGCCAAGTGCCACAAGCAACCTGCTGTCAGCAGTGGTTGCCTCCCATCATAGGCAGCTTCAAAGTCATCTTTTCTTTATTTGCCTGTAAGCAATCTCTAGCTGTCATAAGGGTGTGCTATAAATGAGGTGGGGACATTCTCATTTCTGTAAGGATCTGAACCTTGCTATTAAAAAGCATCTGAATGTCTGGGCTAGTGACACACAGCTCCTACCCACTCACAGCACTCCTACTCCTGCCTCTCCAGCTGCTTACGCTGTTCTCAGTTTTGTGGGCTCTTAACACTTCAGGGTGTCAACTCTTAAACACTCCTTCCAGCAAAGGAAAATATTATCATCTGCCTGGGCAAAGATGTGGGGCTCAGGAAGAGCCCCAGGTCCACCTGCAACTGCACAGTAGAGCTGAACCTTCTTTAAACCAGTGCCACAGTCATGGGAATATCTTCCTTTTCCTCTTGTAAGCTGTTGCTCATAGTTAGCCTCCTGACCCACTTCACAGCCCAGCCAGCCTTTGCAGAAATACCTGAAGCTCAATGCTGGGGGAGCTGCTTTCCTTGCTATCAGTTCATAGCTACAAAATTCCAATTCAGAAACACCTAGGATAAAGAGTAAACATCCTGCCTGACATCAGCCAGCTCAAGATAGGCATTTGGTCTGAACTACCTCTCTCGGATTCCTCCCTTGTCAATGGGAAAGGGATATGCATCTCCAAAAGCTGATTTATCTCACTTTTCTGAGATAAAACACTGTTTGGAGGTGCTTATCTCTTTCCATTAACTACAGAGGGAATCCAGGTGACTAGCTTAGACTGAACCTAGAAAGCTGAAATTAAGGCAACTAAATCCCACCCACAGATAAGGAGTTGTATAAAAAATGTAGGGTTTCCTAGTAGCCAGAAATCAGGAAGCTGCCCAACTGTCACATCACTGCTAGGCTCCAAATTTTCATTTCAGCTCTCAATTTCATCATCCCCCAGCCTGTATTGGTACCAAGAATTGCACTGACCCAAAGGCAGAACCTTGTACTTTGCCTTTTTGATCCTTAGGAGTTTCACCTGAGATAACTTCTCCAGCCCATCTAGCTCCCTCTGGATAGAATCCTGTCCCTCAGTCATGTCACCCTTCGGATGTGACCACCTAACCAATTCCTTATCCACTGGGCATTCCACCCATCAAATCCATCTCTCTCCAGCTTAGAGAGAAGGATGTTGTGGGGGGCTGTGTCAAAGGCTTTACAGAACTCCAGATAGATGACATCTGTTGGTCTTCCCATCTCCAATGGTGTAGTGCCTCCATTATAGAAAGGCACCAGGTTGGTGAGGCAGAACTTGCCCTTGGCAAAACCATGCTGGCTGTCTCTAATCACCTACCACTCCTCCATGTGCTTCAGCATAGATTCTAGAAGGATCTGTTCCATGATCTTCCCAGGCACAGAGTTGATGCTGACAGGCTGGTCATTTCCAGGGTCCTCTTTTCTACCTTTTCAAAAAATGGGAACAATATTTCCCTTCTTGCAGTCTCCAGGGACTTCACCTGACCGCCAGAACCTCCCAGATATCATAGAGAGTAGCTTTGTTGCTGCATCAGCCAATTCGTTCAGAACTCTGAGATGCATGTCATCAGGTCCCACAGATTCATATATGTTCAGGTTCCTCAGGTAGTCCCAGACCTGATCTTTCTGTACAGTGGGAGTGATTTTACCATCAAGAGCAAAGCACCTCATGGGATTAGCCTTTGTCCTCAGTGTGCACATATGACTGAGAAGGGCTGTCACGACACATTTTAGCAATGGATTTCACAGGTTTGGTGAAAGACATTCCCCCACCTACCCCTGTTTTAGCCATGACAAAGCACAGAACTCCACCACTCAGGTGGTGGTTTCCACAAGAGGATATATGCAGCAGTAGTCCCCACAGATCAAAGCTCTTCAGAAGGGTGACCGAATTCAAGAGTGATGGTTAAAATGGAAAAATGCCAGACCTGTTTGGAACTATTTCTACTCTCTGACTGGTATGCAAATTAACACTGGGGTCTCTGCAGTGCAAAATTTACTCAGGAGGGAGCTGGAAGACGGACTACATTGCAACACCAACTTACGGCTCCAGGATCAGAGTTTCCCTGCACGCACACACATGTACACACACTTCCTTCTTCTGGCCCCTTACAATGAAACTGCTGTGTAGGCTCTTTTGGATTGTTTTAAATAACTTTCAGGACCCATGCATCAACTTTAACTGGGCACTCAAGCTTGATAAGTTAGCTGTGTAATACAGTCTGAAAATTGCTCAAAGGGAGTAACCTACAATTAGGTAGAGCACAGCTGCAGAAATCTGTACTGTATCCCTTGCTGTATCTCATGCTACCTTGACCTTCTTCATGTGAAATGATCTGCATTGATTCCAAATCTTAATTTCAGCCTGGAATTCATAGCTATCCTAGAAAGCTTTTAATAGCTTCTTTCCTCTGGCCTTCTGAATGCTGTGGGCAGCTTCACAACTCATCTCTGGTTCACCAAAGCCAAATGCACCCCAGTGAGTCACACCTGAAAGTCTTACAGGGGGCCGAACCACATGTTTGGTTTGCTGTGGCAAAGCACCCAGACTTTATTATTCTACAGAGTCCATCACTGCCAGCATTACCAAGGCACAGATGTTAAAACCGCTAGGACTAAGTAAAGTCTTGTGGTTTACACCATTCATCACTCACAAGCAAGGAAGAGGAGTTGTAGTCTGTTATGGACAGACTATGCAACATTTGTCTCTCTAGGGGTTTCTGTTATTGATGCTGAAAAGTCTAGTTCTTGCCTTGCCATGATAGCACCCTCTAATGGATGAACTACTGGGCAGAACTAAGCATGAAGGTCCCTATTTTACTTAAATATACATCTAAAAACTTAAAGCAGGTGCCAAATATCTGCTCTCTTCAAAAAATCAGCACACAGAAATATTGTAAACATTCATTACTTATGAGATTGATGTTTTCTGCACCTCTGGCTCAAGTAGGGCTAGAATTACTGTATCACAAAAGAAATTATGTAGTGATAGAGGACCAGCTAAAGAACTCTTTAAGGCTAAACACATATACACACATAGCACTGGCCCAACACATTGAGTGGTTAGATGTCTTATTTTCCTAATGACTTAAGAACGGGATGGGGAGGGGGATATCCTTTACTTTTTTGAGTGCTGGACTAGAGATACCTGAAAATGGATAGTTAAAATGGAGTGTGCTAGCACCAACAGCAAAACAAGATGCAAGTGGTGACAAACTCTGGAAAGCACATTAATTGTTGACATTTGGGCAAATTAAGTAGAAAGAGAAGTACGTAAACCCACATTCCCTAAAACCTGGTCTGCATCCCCTTATGCTGCCAAGTCCCTGCATATTAAGCAGGTCATAAAAGCATGCTGGGAAGCTGTATGAATTCCTCAGATTAGAAGTGCCAAAAGCTTTCTCCAAGCTCAGAACTAGAGATAGTGAGAAAACAGGAAATGTTTTGCATAACGTTTTTGCAAGCCAGGGAGCTGAACGTTATCCATTATTAAGACAGACATGAAACAAGTTGGGCTTTTTTGCCTCTGAGACAAACAAATCTTACATACAAGACCATACCTTTAGGCTTGGGCCAAGAAAAGCTAAATACTGACTACAACTAGGTTCCACTAAAACAATTTTTTCAGTCCACTCTAATCTTATCCCTTGGCAATGGATATTCCCCCCCGCCCAGGCCTCCAGCTAGTCAGAAAGCATGAGCTTTGTTCTATGTTGACACCTAAAGAAAGGGCATAAAGCCAGGGCTTGCAAAGCCTTACCCACAGGACTTTGCTCATTGCTTCTGGGTATCAGCTCTGCCATCTTTATGGACTCGTCAGACCTCCAGATTTCTGAATGCAATTTTACACTACAAAAATGTTACAGCAGGAATAGTGACATAGATACCACACCAAGAACCTTGTTAAACTAAACACAGTGTATAATGCTTATTGTCTTGCAGCTAGTCGTGCCAAGGACAGGAACAGCCCCAGAGATTGTCTCATCAGCAAGGACAAGAGCAAAGGAGTGCTAGAATTACTCCCCTGGAAACAACTGTCTTAATTCACAGCCACATTGCACATTTTAGTTACTCTGCCAACCACCTGGCAGAAAAGACTTGCTTGCACAAGCACAAGTAAAAGCAGTGTTCAAAGTGTAAGAGAAAAATGAACTTTGGCAAATAAAACAGGGAACAGTAAATGGGACATCCACAATGAGCTTTGTATTCTCAGAATTTAGAGCCCTCGTTACAGAACTGGCAGAAAAATGTTCTGAAATGCATCCTGGGTTACTTGAAAATATAGAAAACCAGGAACAAAGTCACAGAATGTTAAGAATTGGAAGAGACCCTGAGAGATCATCCAGTCCAATACCCCTGCCAGAGCAAGATCACCTAGAGTAGGTCACAGGAACACATCCAGGAGGGTTTGGAATGTCTCCAGAGAAGGAGACTCCACAACTGCTATAGGCAGCCTGCTACAGGGCTCTGGCACCCTCATAGTGAAAAGGTTTTTTCTCATGTTCTTATGGAACCTCCTCTGCTCCAGCTTGCACCCATTGCCCCTTCTCCTGTCATTGAACATCACTGAGCAGAGCCTGGCTCCATCCTCCTGACACTGCCCTTCACATCTTTATAAACATGAATGAGGTCACCCCTCAGGCTCCTCTGCTCCAAGCTAGAGAGCCCCAGCTCCACTGCCTTCAGCATCTTTGTGGCTCTGTGCTGGATACTCTCAAGACGCTCACTGAGGTTCTTCTTGAACTGAGGGGTCTAGAACTGGATACAATATTCCAGATGCGGCCTCAGCAGGGCAGAGTAGAGGGTGAAGAGATCCTCTCTCAACCTACTAGCTTGCTCCCAGGAGCTCTAAGCAGGGAGATACTAGCCAGCCAACCTTAAAAATGGCATCAGGCGAAGGCTGAAGATGCAGCAACGTGCAAAACCAAAGACTTATTCAGAAAAGAAAGCTAACAACTAAAACAGATATAATCACCTCATGAGCTGGGTTTAAGCACAGTGTCAGAGTTTCTGATTATGTCAATAAGTGTTGAACAAATGAAAATAAAGAGTTTCCAATTCAAATAATCCATGATTAAAATTATTTTAAAGAACAGAAGAGAAATGTGTCTGACTTTTTCCTGTGTGACCTACTCTAGGTGGCAGTGCTCTGGCAGCAGGGGTTGGCCTGGGTGATTTTTCAAGGTCCCTTCCAACCCCTAACATTCTGTGGTTCTCACAATGAAGTTCAATAGCAATATACAGTGGTGAATGGAAAACTCTGTGATTGGAACACACTCTCTCTACACACTGAAAAGTTTGCATGAATATGAACACAAATCAGTGTTTATAGAACTCTGTGTGGCTAAGAAGTCTTAAGGCTTTGCTACAAAATATGAAACCGTGGTAGAGAGCCTAAAACTTCCTAAGATGCAGTAGTCCCTCAGCAGCTAAAAGTGGGGGAAATGTGGGTATTGACATGTTCAGAGCCTCTGCCTGTCCTCTACACTGTGTTGTTTCTCATAAGTGTAAAATGTGTTAAAAAAAAAAGTAAGCACACTTGAGCACAGAACGTGCTTTGAGCATGGTTTGCAAAAAGATGAGGGGGAAATGGCCTTATCTTGTCAAGTAAAATAGAGGGGGAAGGGAAGCTATAGCTAGCACATCTACGTTACCATATGGGCATGAGATACATTAGTTACAAGATGAGAATTCAACCCCGTAAACAGAGAAAAATAATTGTAACAAAAAGAGCTGAACAACTGGAGTCAGAAAAGGAAAGGAAAGAAAAATAATAATCAATGTTGACATTGAGAATGAGAATTGTAACTTAGCAGCAAGATATTATTCACCCAAAAGCAAAATATTTTCATCAGAAAGAGGATGCAAATATCAAAATCAGATGTGATGGGACAGCTTCATGCACAGAGAGATGTCTTTCTTCATCATCCCTTATTTTTTTGAGAGCTGGACTAGAGAGACCTGAAAACATCTGGTTAAAAATTATTTAGATTGGATGTTAGGAACAAGCTTTTTACCATAAGGGTGGTGGAACACTGGAACAGGTTGCCCAGGGAGGTAGCTGAGGCCCCATCCCTGGAGATACTCAAGGTCAGGCTGGACAAGGCTCTGAGAAAGCTGACCTAGTGGAGGATCAGCCCTCAACACAGGAAGGACATGGACCTGAAACAGAGTCCAGAGGAAGGGCCACAAAGATGATCGGGGACAGAGCACTTCTGCTACGAGGACAGGCTGAGGGAGCTGGGGTTGTTCAGCCTGGAGAAGAGGAGGCTCCAAGGAGACCCAAGAGCGGCCTTCCAGTACCTGAAGGGGGCTACAAGAAGGCTGCAGAGGGACTGTTTGCAAAGGCCTGCCGTGATAGGATGAGAAAATGCTTTGGAAAGAGAGAAGAGCAGATTTAGATTGGATGTTAGGAACAAGTTCTGCACCATGAGGGTGGTGGAACACTGTTTGCCCAGGGACGTAGTTGAGGTCCCATCCCTGGAGATATTCAAGGACAGGCTGGACAAGGCTCTGAGTAAACTGGTTTAGTGGAGGATGCCTCTACTGACCGCAGGGGTTTTGGACTAGATGATCTTTGGAAGTCCCTTCCAACCCAAACCACAAGTGCCTCATCTGAGAGTAGAATCATAGGATGGTTTGGATTTCGTAGTTTTGCATCCTTCTGCAGCTGACAGTGATCCATGTTTCCATCCTACCCCCCCTGCAAGTCAATGGGATTTATTCTTAGTTCTTTTCCTGCCCAGCTAGGCGTCCTGTGAAACTGCAGGCAGATGTGGTGGGGCCTCAATGGGCTGCTAGTGCACAAGCCACCAACATACATTCTTGTAGAGCCTTTGCTAGCTGTGTTTCCTTTCTTAGGCACACACATCTAGAAATTGCCATCTCAGCCTCGATCTTTCCATCGCATTTCTCTGTATGACTTTCAGACTTGGATTTCTGACACAACAAAGAACAAATACCATCCTTCTCAGCCATTTACTTCTCATCTAGTTGATCACAGAATGCAAAGCAAGGGGAAGCGGAAGAAAGGGAGGCAAGGACAGAAAGAGAGAGCAAGGAAGTCTATACCAACCAACCTTTTGGCAAAGCTGAGGCAGACCTGAGTGCCAATACCTGGAGGGTGGAAGATGCTGTAAGCCTGGCAGAAAACACCTGCTATGCTGCCAGCAGGGGACTGAAGACATACAGACACCACATAGGATACGTGAAATGAGCTCCCCTCCCCATCCAGTGAGTATAGAGAAAAAGGAGGGGTTTTATTCTGCGCTTTTTCCTTTGTCTTATAAACGCAGCATGACATTTGTTGGCCTGTTATCATCAAGAGCCAAAATCCCAGAGGTCCTGAAAGCAACTTGAGGAACATTAGCACTGAGAAGAGGTTGGGGGCTTCCTGGAGCACAGTCTCAGGGACTGCTGGCTGTTCAGTATGCATCTACATTTAGCCTTTTTGCTTGACTTGTGATCTCAAATTCTGGGAGCCGCTACATAATAAACCAAAGCAGCTGGAGAAATCTCTTCCTGGATTATGCCCAAGTGGAGCAGTTGCATGAAGGATTTCAGCAGCTTCCAAGGAAGAAGTTCAAAGACATCAAGGAGTGTGACAACTCTGGCAAGCTGCTGCAGTCTCCTTAGTGGAAAATCATGTTGAATATGAACTGTCAGAAAAAGTGTCTCTTTCTCTTACATACAGAGGACAATACAATTTATACCAGTGAGTTTAAGCATACAATTCCTTCCAAAAGCCACTTACACCCCATTTCTGTTTATAAAACCTAATCAAACCTAAGCTTGATCATTTGTGTTTCTAAATCAAAACTCTTCATATGCATTTGGTGCAAATAAGTGCAAACAGGCACGGCTCCATTGCAGTCAGGGTTACTCCACCAATGTGCAAATACTATTTGGTTACAAAGGAAAAGCATTTGCAGAAGCCCACACTGGAAACTCCACAGACAAGTTACACAGATAGCAGATAAAATTTACTGAGACAGCAATACAATGGCTGTGATTCACAGTGAATAGCATAAAGGCAGAATTTGGCCCATGTATTTATGTGTATATCAATACGAAAACAAATACTTCAGTAATAAATACAAGCAAAAGTCTTTAAATAGGAATCATACAGAGGAAGTTCATAGCCTCATGGAATTAAGGGAGGCAGACCTTCTGCAAATGCGAATCTCAAGTAGCTTCACTGGGAAGCTATTCTGATTTACAGTAGTTGAAGATCTGGTGCTCAAACTGACTAACAATGTCAGCAGTGTTCTTGGTGAGGATAAGAATGGAGATAGGATTTACAAAGAAACTTTCATCTTCAGTGTTTTATTAACTAATTACTATTCCCAACTCCCATGAGATAACCAAGTGGGTAGTTACATTGCCAAAGGTATCTCAGCTTTGATTAGAAAAGGAAGATGCTATCAGGCCTGACAAATATAAAAGTGTGTTCACGTGAGTATACACACACCAGTTCCGTCCTATAAATCAGGAACACTATTTCCTGACTGTTAAAAATCACACCTCCAGCACCTGACCTCCACTCAAAACTAGTTGTTCTTTCCCAGAGTCTCATCTTCTCTAGCAAGAGGCGACATTTGTTGAGAGACCACACTTCACTCTCTCTTTGCTTTGTCTGTACTGCCGGTAAGAAGAGCTCTTGTCTCTTATTGGAGATTGTTCTTTTAGGATGTGGATTCTCCAATGCAGGAGAAAAATGTTTTCAGATGTTCCTTCCTCATGCCACCCTTTCAAGGACTGCTAATGGTCCACGACAGTGTTCCTTCTCAGGGGAGGCTCCTCCTCAGCACCTCTGAGTCAGCTCTGCCCCTGCTTTCCTCTCTCTCTCACCCTGCAAGCCATCCTTGCACATGAAATAAAGGCCAATGATGCATCTGTCCTACGAGTCACTCTCCCCATTTCAGTAAAATGTCAACAGCATTTTCTTTTCATTTTTTTTAAGCTTGGTGGGCTTGTTCCTCCCCCTACTTATTTCTAACCTAAGCCATAACCACTGGAATCGAGGTTTCTTTAAACAAAATGCCAGGTGCCTGCAAGACATTGTGTTCTTGCAGAAAATAGTAGGTGGAAGAGAAAGAGCACCAGACTGAAAATTTATGAACAAGCTGTTAAAATGTAACTCTAAAAGCTACTGGTTTATTACCTGCTTAGCAAGCAAAGTACTATTCCAGCTTCAGATGGTCATAACCAAAAAGAGACAAATGCAGGATATTACTGTACAATGCTGAATTAGCGGCTCAGCCATAAAATAATATCCTACATGTGTCTTTAAAAGGCTCCCAATGCTGCAACTGTATATAAACCCATTAAGTTGTTTAAACCCATTAAAAGTTTGTCATCACAGAATCATGGAATGGTAGGGGTTAGAAAGGACATCTGGAGATGATCTAGTCCAGCCTCCCTGCTAAAGATGGTATGCCTGGAACAGGTTGCACAGGAAAGTGTCCAGGTGGTTTTGCAAAGTCTTCAGAGAAGGTGACTCCACTACCTCTCTGGAAAGGCTATTCCAGTGATCCATCACCCTCAAAGTAAAGAAGTTTCTCCTTAAGTTCAAGTGCAACCTCTTGTGTTCTAGGATTATGGGATTCCTATTTTAATAGAAAAACTTCACCTTACTTCTCCAATTTTTATTCATTTAAGACAATGTTTTATCAATTCAGGAGTAAGACTGTAAATATTCAGCCTTCCTGGAAACATCACCATCCTATGACAATAACCATCATTAGCAGCACTAAGTTCTTTTTCCTGAAAATATTAACCCACTGTCACAGTTTAGGTGCCTTAAGGAGTTATCAAGCGAAACCAAAAACTCATCTGAAGCATACCAGGAACAATCTAGAGCACAACTTCATATAAACCAGGGTATATCATGCTTTGGGTTCTAAAATACTAAAAATTATTGTTCATAGTATCAGGCAGGGATGGAAAGGACCACAAGGATCAGCTAGTTCAAACCCCCTGCCATGGGCAGGGACACCCCACACTACATCAGGCCAGCCAGAGCCTCGTCCAGCCTGGGCTTAAACACCTCCAGGGACGGGGCCTCAACCACCTCCCTGGATAACCCATTCCAGGGCTTCACCACTCTCATGGGGAAAAGCCTCCTCCTCACGTCCAGCCTGAATCTCCTCACCTCCAGCTTCATTCCATTCCCCCTAGTCCTATCACTACCTGAGATCCTGAGAAGTCCCTCCCCAGCCTTCCTGTAGGCCCCCTTCAGATACTGGAAGGCCACAATGAGGTCACCTCTGAGCCTTCTCTTCTCCAGACTGAACAGCCCCAACTCCTTCAGTCTGTCCTCATAGGAGAGGTGCTCCAGCCCTCTGATCATCCTCATGGCCCTTCTCTGGACACCTTCCAGCACCTCCATATCCCTCTTGTAATAGGGGCTCCAGAACTGGAGGCAGTACTCCAGGTGGGGTCTCACCAGAGCTGAGTAGAGAGGAAGAATCACCTCCCTTGACCTGCTGGTCACACTTCTCTTGATGCAGCCCAGGATCTGATTGGCCTTCCAGGCTGCAAGTGCACATTGAGAGCTCACGTTAAGCTTCTTGTCCACCAGCACCCCCAAGTCTCTCTCCTCAGGGCTGCTCTCCAGCCAGTCACTGCCCAGCCTGGATTTGTGCCTGGGATTGCCTCAACCCAGATGCAGGGCCCTGCACTTGGACTTGTTGAAGCTCATGAGGTTGGCTTGTGCCCACCTCTCCAGCCTGTCAAGGTCCCTCTGGATGGCATCCCTTCCCTCCAGCGTGTCAGCTGCACCACACAGCTTGGTGTCATCAGCAAACTTGCTGAGGGTGCACTCAATGCCACTGACCACGGCACCAAAGATGTTGAACAAGTCTGGTCCCAGGACTGATCCCTGAGGGACTCTGCTTGTCACTGGCCTCCACTGGGACATGGACCCATTGACAGCCATTATTAATAGTACCTAGTCTTTAAGCAGCACTTCTTAACACAGAGATATCAAAGGACTATATAAAGGCAGGAATCACCCTTACAGCCAGCTTACAGAATCAGAGTGAGCATGTAAAGGAAACAAGCCTTGAAGGTTAAAAAAAACCACAATAATCTTCAAATCACTTCAGGTACAAAATTTTCAGTCATCACCAAGTGGTGTCATTCTGTTCTTGCAGCCCCACTCACAGCTCTTTCTTACATGGTCCTAGAAAGTAGCACTGTTATTAGCTTATTCACAGTCTGAGTTACTTCTTGTACAAGCTTCACCTCCAGTTTTAAAGAAAACCAGGTCAAGGCAACCTCCTGGCTTTCCTGTGATGTTTTGCAGCATTGTAGGAAGTTTGAGGGGTGAGGGGAGTTTGTTTCGGGTTTTATTGCTGTGGTGGGGAAAGGTTCATTTCTCCCACACACACAATGAAACCACAGCTAACTCAGAGAAGTAAATATAGCTTATCCATATCTTTGCAAGCAGCATGAGATGCAGTGAATATATATACAATACACAGTATTTACAATATATACAGAAATATACAGCAAAGAATGTAACACCAAAGACCTTTCCCTCCTCCAGGAAACAGAGGTCCCCCCAGCTATATCCCCCTTCTCCCCTTTCCCCTTTTTTTTTTTCCAAAAAGGGTTAGAGAGAGAAAAGGTAACTATTAAGGAGGAAATTCTGTTAGCTCAAAGCATATGCAAGAATTAGTTTCTCATCTGGTTAGCTCATTTAGTTCAAGGTCAACTCTGCCCAGCACAGAGGAAAGACAGCAGCTGCTCATGCAGACTGGAACAGAGAGAACTGACTGAGATTCAAACTGAGCTAAAGCTAAAAATTTTAAAGTTGCATTCTACTAATCTACCAATGAAATTAGTTTAGACTTATCTTTGTTTTCATTATGACACCAAAACATTCAGCCAGAGTGTTCCAGTAACTGTCCCTTTCTTAATGGCATAGCCTAAAACGGTCACAATTGCTTTTCTCAGGTTTCAGAACAAACCTTTCTAACAGCAAATGTTGCAACAATGCTGCTTGCTTTGTTCTCTAAAGGAAAGTAAGTGACTGAAGAGCTCAAATTAATAATAATTTAAAAAAAGGCAGCTCCTTTTTTGGTTGAAAGTGTGTTGTGCTCAGTTGTGAAGGCTGGTTTTGGGAAGTACCATCGAGACAACGAGAGCTCATAACCCATGGGGAAACCTGGCAATGATGACAAGTGGCTTCTGCTTCTTTTTAAGCAGACTGGATTTTTTTACAGTACCAGTCAGGTGAACTCTGGCAACGCTGGTCCTCATAGTTACAGTGTCAGTCCAGAATTTGCAAGTGTGTAATTAGAAGGCAACTTGCTGCTTTGAAAGAAGAAAAAAACAAACAAACAAACAAACAACCCAAAAACAAACAACATTTCTCCTCTCACAGAAGTCATGTACAGAAATTCCCAAGAATTTGAAATAACATGGAGAAGACTCAGAAACAAAGACACTCACATCACCCTCTGAGGTGTGCCTGGTCTCTGGGTGTTTCTATCTAGAGCATGGGGAAAGTCTTTTTTCCCCTTCTTCTCAACCTCAGTTCTCACCTCCTGGGGAATGAGAGACCAGAGCTCATCTCCTTTCTTTCCCTTTCATTAAGCCAAAAAAATCAATGAGAGCTTGAGCAGCCAGAGCAGGAAGACCTTTGCAAAGGAGAGTCAAAAATAAAAATCAACACACCACCACTTTTTTGTATCTCAAATCACTTTAGCCTGCCCACCATGAATTCATCCCATAAGGATATAGGGCTTGTCTCATTAACCAATTCCCTGTTCACACAACCCAAGTCATACACAGTCTAAGCAGAGAAATAAAAAACTGTGTTGGTAGAAACACAGCTCAATGCTTTGCAATACCAGGATTAACCCCTGGCAACTAGCCCACCATCAAGATTAGCATGCACACATGAACATGGTGTGCTTCCAGGTCCACAGATCATACATGCCCTCAGCAGGCAGCCCTAGACAGCACAATCTAGCCTTCTGCAGTGTTTAAATCTTCTCCCTACAGTCATAACATGATTACTCAGATTGCTGCAGAATAGGTTCCTTTTCTCTCACTTAAAAAGAGGTGACCAAGAGGCAGTACCATGTTTATTATCCACTTCCAAGAATGATTTTAAAATTTGAGTTTCAGCATTTACTCCTCTGTGGAATGGGTCAGATCCTCAGCTCAAAAAACCTCCATAGACATCAGTGCTTACTCTTGATGACAAGATCACAGGCAGTAAATGCATTAGTTTAAGTGTCTTGTGCTGGACTGAAGTTTATGGGCATGCCCATCATCTGAAGGCACAGTTTTGTATAGTCACGAACAGTTTATTTGAAAGGGAAACTGAACAGGAAAATGTCTTTTTTCCTTGACAATTTATGTGCCAAAAGCACTTTTTTTTGTAATGGCTCATCGACTAAAGAAAGAATTTATGGCAGTTTAATTCTCTGAGTTAAAGGGGAGGAAAATGTAAATGATGCTGTAAAGGTAACCGGGCTACCAAGAAGCAGATGGCTTTAATTACCTATTTACATGATTGTTTATACTGGGAATTTGAAAAAGACTCACAGCTTAGAAACAATGCTCATTGTGGGAACACACTGTAGATTTTAATTAAGCCAGATTTAAAATGGGGATTAAAAAAAACATTACCTGAAGTCAAATTGACACAAAAAAAAAAAAAATCATATGCATCTTGCACACAGAAAATTGCTTGTACAAGATGTGTAGGAAGATACAGAAACCCATACAGGCCAAGCCTAGTCTTCATTTTTGCTCCTCTTGTTTCCTCCTGCTCCAGTCTTGCAAAAAGGCCACATCACTGCACAAAAATTCAAGCTCACTGAGTTGCTGGAACTCAGTAGGGTTCTCTCAGAGGTGAATTCGACTCCCGGTGGTGGACTCCAGCAGTCTGAGCTCATAGCTGACCTTCCATTCCCCAAGGATCCTTTCACACTGCCAGAATTTGAGGCAGCAAAGCATCACTACCCTCAACCAGGTGTTGAGCACCTGCTGACATGGCCCAGCACTAAGCTGGGATGAAGTTATGGTGGTAACACATTGAGCCAACCTAGCAGCTCACTGCTGCCAATGTGGGAGGATGAGCTCCCACCCAGAAGTGTTACTAGCCTTTCTACCCCACTCCCAGCTGTTGTTGAGCACCTACAAAAGCAGTGGGAGATGGGCAAAGACCTTCCAAGAAGCAATGTATGTCACTAGCCTGAAAGAAAACTCACTCAGATAAAATTTTAAAAGAAAATGCTTTTTGCAGTGCAGCAAGCTCTCATGAGGCCCACGCAGAAGGAGAGCGCGGGACCACACACTCCCTAGGAGAGGTTGCCGGGGAAAGGCAGAGGTGTGGCTGCAAGCATCCCTCTAGCAGATGCAGGCAAAGCTGACACACATGAAACCATGGCCTCAGCCCCATTTCTGCAAAGCAGTTTAAACAAGAACAGAGTCGTGTAGGGCTGTCTGGAGTGTTGATTGAAGTATGGTTTACTTCAGATCTCCTATTCCCTTCATTCCTTCCATGGGCACAGTTCAAGAGTGGGTGTTAATAGGATGGGGCCAGTGTTTCTTCAGTGGTGTCCAGTGACAGGACAAGTGGTAATGGGCACAAGCTTGAACATAGGAAGTTTCATCTAAATGTGAGGAAGATCTTCTTTACATTGAGGGTGACAGTATTGAAGAAGGCTGCTCAGAGAGGTGGTAGAGTCTCCATCTCTGGAGTCATTCAAAGCCTGCGTGGACACCATTCTGTGCAAACTGCTCAAGGTGACTCTGCTCTGGCAGAAGAGTTGGAATCAACGCTCTGCAGAGGTCCCTTTCACTCTGTGAACTGATCAGGAACAACAACCAAGTTGCAGTAGCTAACCAAAGGGCACAGGTGTACTGGTCTTGTGCACGGTCTTTCACACACTGAATTCTAAGCGTAAGGTTTTTCACTTGGAGTGCTTCAGCACACATCCCATCCTCCACCTGTTTACTTGCTCAGTCTAGAATTATGTTTTAAATTACACAATTACACTGGTTAATGGATGCCAGGCACTATCTACAACTCAGGGCAACAATGAGCACTTTTTTTTTTTTTTTTTTTTTTTTTTTTATAATCAAGATCAAACCTAAGTAGCATAAACACACTAATAAATCAGGTAAGCAAATGATATCTGCCAACAAAATACGTGTAAGGAAGGGCTATTCAGCTTCAGTGACTTAGCACAAACAAACCCCTGGGGCAAAGAATAATTACAGTATACTGTCTACAAGCTCTCTACAACTACCTGAAAGGTGGTTGTAGCCAGGAAGAGGTTGGCCTCTTCTCCCTAGCAACCAGCACCAGAACAAGGGGACACAGTCTCAAGCTGCACCAGGGGAAGTTTAGGCTGGAGGTGAGGAGAAAGTTCTTCACCGAAAGAGTGATTCGCCATTGGAATGGGCTGCCTGGGGAGGTGGTTGAGTCGCCGTCCCTGGAGGCGTTCAAGAGGGGACTGGATGTGGCACTTGGTGCCATGGTCTAGTCATGAGGTTTGTGGTTACAGGTTGGACTCTTCAAGGTCTCTTCCAACCTTAGTAATACTGTGATATGACTGGAGTAACCATATCAAGCCAACATTCAAATCTATGGCAGTAGCTCTGAGGTGCTTCCAAGTCAGAGAGAAAGATGACACATAGAAACATGTTATATATGAGACAAATCAAGAGCAAGAGACATCCTCTCTCTTTCTCTCTCCCATAAAGGCTGAAGATATACATAACTTCACAGAGGGAAAAAAGTCTGAGCCGAGATACATTACTAGGAAGAGAAGCAGTCACCAAGAATTGCCCTTTGCAAATCATGGTTTTTTTCAGTCCCCAGAACAATGATGCAGGACCAGAAATAGGATCTAGTAGCTCTTCAAGATTTCACAAGCCTGATTTGAAAAATATTTTCATTCAAACAGCTGAATAGCCTCCAAATCATTATGGAAAAAGAATAATCAGTTATTTCTTACTCAGCAGCAACTGCAGTCAATCTAAGCTCAGATACACCAGGCTTTTCTACACTTCCAAACTCTGAGCATTTCTGTGTCTCTTGGACTGTGACTCTGAAGTCTTTAAGACCGAGACCATATTTGTTTCCTAAGTGTGTACACTGTGAGGATCTACAGGAAGGACATGGACCGGCTGAAATGGGTCCAGACGAGGGCCACGAATATGATCAAAGGACTGGAGCACCTCTGTTACAAGGACATGCTGAGGGAGCTGGGATTTTTCAGCCTGGAGAACAGAACTCTTCAGGGATACCTAATAGCAACCTTCCAGTACCTGAAGGGAGCTACAAGAAGGCTGCAGAGGGACTGTTTGCAGAAGCCTGCAGTGATAGGACAAAGGGCAATGGTTTGAAATGAGAGAAGAGATCATCTCAATTGGACACTAGGAACAAGTTCTGCACTATTAGGGTGGTAGAAGACTGCAACAGGTTGCCCAAGGAGGTAGTCGAGGTCTCATCCTTGGAGATATTGAAGGTCAGGCTGGACAAGTCTCTGAGCAAGCTGATCTACTAGACGATGCCCCTGCTGACTGCAGGGGAATTGGACCAGATGACCTTTGGAAGTCCCTTCCAACCCAAACCATTCTATGATTCTACGCTCAGATGAGGCAAGTGTACAACATCATGGATGTGGCAATATTTTCACTTCAGATACCATTAGTAATTAACAAGACATCAGAGGTTACCTTCAAATTCTTCACCAATTCTCCTTTTTCATCCCATTCAATCACAAGCAAACAGAAAAGTTTATAAAAGAAGTTATAGTAATGAGGATTCAAAACCCAGCCTACCATTCCCCCCCTCCCCGTTGCCAGGGAAAGCCTTTACAGTCACACAAGGATCTCACTTTTCTTTCTTTTGTAACATTCCAATAGCCCACCTTCATCACATTGATATGAAGGACTGCAGAAGGTGCAAAGCCTCAAAACTGAATTCATTCTGTGTTGTTATAAATGTGTCATAATTCCACGGAAAACCAAACTACAACAGTGGGTGCCAGCTGGGGGCCTATTCTGTGACAGAAAAATAAAATGAAAGGAAATAAAATAAAAGCATTCTGGCCCCCAAAAAAAAAAAAAAAAAAAAAAAAATAGAAAGTGGCAAAATTCCCACTGCATCCAACAAGACTGGGTGTTGTCCTTAAAAGTTTCTTCTATTTTCAGTCCGTGACAAGTTTCCAAGGTTTATCTTTATCTTACATCTAGATTCCAGGTACAGGCTTACCGTCTCATTTTTATTTATAGGCTTTGGCTTTCTATTAATTATTTTAAATGCTTTGGGTTGGTGTTTTTTTTTTTTTTTTAATTACTCCTGCTGTTATGATTTTTTGGCACACCGATTGCAGCCTTCTGGACTGTGCTCATCTCCGACAAGACTGAGACGCAGACCTAACTGAAATTGTCTGGTACAGCCAAGACTGTGTTTAAAATAGTTTCATAATTTTTTTTTTTTTTTTTTTTAATATCTATTTTTTACAGGCTAGGGCAGGATTTATTCTCTCAATCATAAGATTGTGCTCTGGATTTTATTTTAAAATGTGTCAGAAACTTTTTAAAATGTCTGGTTTACTATGTGTGTTTTCTGATGTGGGTTAGATAACTTCCAACCGATATTAAATTGGGAAACAGAAGTTCGTCTTTGGCAAGTATCACATAACTTGCCATTGCCAGAATAGTGTCCTGTGCTTAAAGTCTGACTGTCATCATGCCAATGCATGGTTATACCTGGAGGACATCCACATTTTTAATGCACAGTCACTCTGCTTCCCCATTCTGGTTTACTTTTCCCATTTGTACCACAAAGCAATTGTTCACAGTCGCCTGTTCTGCTCACCCAGTGCTGCTAAAAAATACAGAAGAAAAATAGTTTTAAAAAAAGAAAGAAAAATAATGAAATTGCTCAAAAGCTTGCTCTAGTTTCTGTTGCCTTTCTGGTCAGCTATGGAAATGGGTGGGAGTAAAGAACAAGACCAAGTGCAGGGCCCTGCATCTGGGTTGAGGCAATCCCAGGCACAAATCCAGGCTGGGCAGTGACTGGCTGGAGAGCAGCCCTGAGGAGAGAGACTTGGGGGTGCTGGTGGATGAGAAGCTCAACATGAGCTCTCAATGTGCACTTGCAGCCCGGAAAGCCAATCAGATCCTGGGCTGCATCAAGAGAAGTGTGACCAGCAGGTCAAGGGAGGTGCTTCTTCCTCTCTACTCAGCTCTGGTGAGACCCCACCTGGAGTACTGCATCCAGTTCTGGAGCCCCTATTACAAGAGGGATGTGGACGTGCTGGAGCGTGTCCAGAGAAGGGCCACGAGGATGATCAGAGGGCTGGAGCTCCTCTCCTATGAGGACAGACTGAAGGAGTTGGGGCTGTTCAGTCTGGAGAAGAGAAGGCTCAGAGGTGACCTCATTGTGGTCTTCCAGCATCTGAAGGGGGCCTACAGGAAGGCTGGGGAGGGACTTCTCAGGATCTCAGGTAGTGATAGGACTAGGGGGAATGGAATGAAGCTGGAAATAGGGAGATTCAGGCTAGATGTGAGGAAGAAGTTCTTCACCGTGAGAGTGGTGAAGCCCTGGAATGGGTTGTCCAGGGAGGTGGTTGAGGCCCCATCCCTGGAGGTGTTTAAGCCCAGGCTGGACGAGGCTCTGGCCAGCCTAATCTAGTGTAGGGTGTCCCTGCCCATGGCAGGGGTTGGAGCTAGCTGATCCTTGTGGTCCCTTCCAACCCTGACTGATTCTATGATTCTATGAACTGCAGGAACCCCTCATTGTAGTCAGTTTTAGTCTGAAGGAAAGAGCTAATGGAGGGCATCAACAGTGACAGAAGTTATGCCACTCAAATACCTAACCCTTATTTCTAAGCTCAGACTCTTGCTCTCTAGAAACCCTGCATATGCTTTTGTCTTTTGGTTACCAAGCAGTGCCTGGGATCACACATTTTAAATAGGGCACTATAAATATGAGGCACTATAAATGACCTAACACTGGGACTGGATAGATGCAACACTTATAGTGTCCAATGCAGCATAGCAAAAACTTCATGCTTTTATCCTGTGAGCAGCACATCGCTAGGATGGTGGGAGTGTTTTGTATTGCCAGCCTCCCAGAAAAGTATCAAGACATACATTACAAGGAACTAAAATAAGACACTTGGAGATCAGCTGAAGTGTGGCTTAAGTTCTGCAACAGCATGCTAGCAGGGTGAGCCAAAGCCCCCAGAGCAGCAAACTGGTCCATCCTGCTCTATCTGGGGCTGCTTGGCCCCTTCCCCACAGCACCTACTAAAGTGCAGGAAGCTGAATTTGCATGCTCAGAGTAACGAAAGAGGTTTTTTCCCCTCTGTATGTCAGCCTACCTAAGTCACAAGGCTGGGAAGCCAAACAGCTAGCCAGCATTCCCCACTTCTCTACAGCATTCATCCATGAAACACTGAGGATCAGTTCACTTTTTTGTGGACTTCAGGGTAGAGAAATCCCAGCACTATATTGGGATATCACATCAGCTTGGCCCTTTGACTGAAAAATCCACTTCCAGAAGAAATTTATTTGAAGAGAGGGCCATAGCAAGAGGAAAATTTGAGTCAGTATCTCACGGTTGGAAAAGAGAGCCGATAAAAACAACTTTAGGATTCTACTCTCAGCTCTGCCACTTGACTCACTTTGTAAGTCACAAAGCTCAGATTTAAGATATGCAGAGGTTTTTAATCTGTACCTCCAGACAAGATTAGTTATTCTGAGCCCAGCATACATTAACCTCCTTTCGAGGAAGTTGTCCTTAACCAACTTAGGTCTCGGTTCTTCCTCTAAGCTGGGCATAGTAATGCCAAATGCTATCAGAAGAGGAGCAAGAGTGTCTTAATTAATTGCCTATAATTCCTTTGAGATGTCAAAAGTACTCCTTAAATATTTAAAACTTAGTCTTAATTCCTTCTAACCTATTAGAAATAGGAACATATTTTTCTCTATATATGTGGAATCATCTAGAAATAATCTATGACACAAGTTAGTAGACATTAGTGATATCTACACAAGTCATATGCATGCAAACAAGTCTTTCATTAGAGATTTACTAAGGCTGTATATACTCATTAGCAAAACTCCTACATTTTTAACATCTGACAAGTCCTGCCTCTGGCATACCTCTGGAACTGGGATCTACGATCAAAGACAGCAGCCTAGAGCATATTGGATCCTAACAACAAAGTTAATGATTAGAAACAATGCTGGTCATTGAAGCAGACTTTAAAATTAATTATTTGAATATCAAAAAGTCACTCCTGTGTAGGACATGAATGCATTAAAGACCTCTTTTCTGCAGGTATTTCACCTCTACTAAAAAGCTTGGGCTGTACCAGAGAAGTTACAAAAGCTTTTTGCTATATCAGAACTGTGTGGAGCTGGTTGTAATTTGACATCTGTTTAGACTGAAAGTTGTGTCTTACATAAATGTCTTTTTTTGGAAGAAACAAAAAATAAAATAAAATAATTATGCAATGAACATGTTTTTGCAAATAGTTCATTCAGGGGTTTGGAGCAGGGTGTTTGTTTAATTTTAGGAGCACCGGATTTTCGCCTCTTTTATTTTGGGGAGTTGAAAGACGGGGATGAGGATCCAAAGAAAACTGTTAAAACACATTAGCAGAGTGCAGAGAACTTTAAAAAAAAAAGAAAATTAAAGTAATTTGATGATTTCTCAAAAACTTTCAACAATATTTGTTCTCTTCTTGGCAAGTTCCAACACCCACAATGTCCAACCCAACAATGTCTGTTGGGTTGCAGCTCAGTCAGTGAGGCTGTGTCCCAGGTTGAGGCAGAGCCTCCCTTGCCTCTCACCGGGGGCAGCTAAAAAATGAGACTCAGACAAAGGGATTGCAGAAGTGATGGAAAGTTTAAATGGCAAAGCAGTGAGTGTTTTACAGAAGCTACAAGCACAGTGACAAAAGAGATCCCAAAGCATACAGAGTCCCTTATAGCATACCCAGAAACCTCCCAGCACTCCCCTTCTCCCTACCTGAGGGTACAACCAAAACGCCCAGGGCTCTTTCTTCCCCCCGCCCCATTAGGCTAATCTCAGGTGGCCAGATCTGAGATTGCCCTTCCCCCTTCTCCTCTTGGCATTAGGCCTTGCCAGGCCCAAGAGGCCTCGAGATGTGAGGGCGATCTGGCTGCGACATCTGTCACCCCATTGATCACCGGGTTGATTCGGCTGATCTGGCTGGCTAGGTGGGTGTCTCCTTCCTCCCTCACCGCTCCATGTGCGTCCCTCCCGAAGCTGCGCGCTCAGTCGAAGAGGACGACCTTCCCCCGATAGACACGGTACCGTTCATCGGTCAAGGGTATACGGTAGCTGATACTGTGATAACTCCCCTTCCGTTACCAAATAGGGAGCATCTCCCATGGGAGTGGTGAGGAAGAGAAAGTGTGAGATCCTGCAGATGGATTTATAGGGAGCAGGACATTATGGGTATGAAATACGCTATTTCCTGTGTCCACCCACTGGGCTGGACACCCGGGGCACCAGAGGTGCACCCCCTATGGCAGCAGCAGGAAGCACCCAGCCCAAACTGCCACAGCTAAAAATTCCTGCAAGAATCGTTCAGAACAAGGTAGAAGTTTCCATTTCTATTAATAAGAGTAAATTTACTTGATTATGGAAGAGAAGGCTACTTCATAGCACAGGTCAATTCCTAAAATACAGCCAAGTTCTCTACTTATTCAGAGAAAATGAAAAGCTGATGCTAACATTTCCGTGCTTTGAAAATGTAGAATATTGCAGACAACTAACATCAAGTATAAACTTCATAATATTTTTCACATAGAAAAGTTAGCCTTTCATTTATTTTTCCTCCATTTACCCATTAGTCTTCTCTCATTATTTCAGGTTAATACATTGCTTGTTAGAAAGGACAGATTGTAGGTAAGAAGAACAAACCCTTTACTTCATTGTTAAGGAAAATACTAATAAAACACTACATTATGCAGAACTTTCTTCTTGGTAGACCAGAAATAGGGATACACTGAGCATAAGTTTCAAAATTTTTGAATGGCAGTGGTCAGGCAGAAAGGACCCTGGGAGTACTGGTCGATTGTAGGCTGAACATGAGCCAGCAGTGTGCCCAGGTGGCCAAGAAGGTCAATAGCTTTCTGGCCTGTATCAAGAACAGTGTGGCCAGCAGGAGAAGGGAGGTCATTCTGCCCCTGTACTCAGCACTGGTTAGGCCACACCTTGAGTCCTGCGTCCATTTCTGGGTCCCTCAGTTTAGGAAAGATGTTGACTTGCTGGAACGTGTCCAGAGAAGGGCAACAAAGCTGGGGAGGGAGTTGGAGCACAGCCCTGAGAGAAGAGGCTGAGGGAGCTGGGGTTGCTTAGCCTGGAGAAGGGGAGGTTCAGAGGAGACCTTATTGCTCTCTACAACTACCTGAAGGGAGGTTGTAGACAGGCAGATATTGGTCTCTTCTCCCAGGCAACCAGCACCAGAACAAGAGGACACAGTCAAGCTGTGCCAGGGGAGGTTTAGACTGGCTGTTAGGAAGAAATTCTTCACAAAGAGAGTGATTCCCCATTGGAATGGGCTGCCTGGGGAGGTGGTGGAGTCACCATCACTGGAGGTGTTTAGGAAGAGACTGGATGGGGTGCTCAGTGCCATGGTTTAGTTGATTAGATAGTGTTGGGTGATAGGTTGGACTCGATCTCAAAGGTCTCTTCCAACCTGGTTAATTTTATTCTATTCTAAAAGCATGCATCCAAAGATTTGTTTACTTTACTACCTCTGAAAATCAGATGTTCCCAGACTGACACACACATAACCATCCTACCTAGAAAATTAGCATCTGTTAATTTTAGCAGAAAACTGAACCTGGAATGTCAGATTCCAGGCTCTTAGAGGTCAGATAAATGAGGCAACCATGCTTTGTAAAATTATTAAGCATTTTTGATTGTCGCTTACAGAAAGTCTTCAAAACACTTCTCCCCGCCAAAAAGCCCACCAACCACCAGTACACGCTTCCACATTGGTTGTAATGAATTTACAGGAAATGCAAAACCTCACATTTTGAATAGAATAAACCAAGTTGGAAGAGACCTTCAAGATCATCGAGTCCAACCCACCATCCAACACCACCTAATCAACTAAACCATGGCACCAATCACCCCATCAAGTCTCCTCCTAAACACCTCCAATGATGGCAACTCCACCACCTCCACGGGCAGCCCATTCCAATGGGCAATCACTCTCTCTGTAGAATTTCTTCCTAACAGCCAGTCTGAACCTCCCATGGCACAGCGTGTGACTGTGTCCTCTTGTTCTGGTACTGGCTGCCTGGGAGAAGAGACCAACATCTGCCTGTCTACAACCTCCCTTCAGGTAGTTCTAGAGAGCAATGAGGTTACCCCTGAGTCTCCTCTTCTCCAGGCTAAGCAACCCCAGCTCCCTCAGCCTCTCCTCATAGGGCTTGTGTTCCAATCCCCTCCCCAGCTTTGCTGCCCTTCTCTGGATGTGTTCCAGCAAGTCAACATCCTTCCTAAACTGAGGGGCCCAGAACTGGACACAGTATTCACAGTGTGGCCTAACCTGTGCAGTGTACAGGGGCAGAATATACACATTTTGAAGCTGTGTAGCAGCACCACTGTCAGAAATCACTGGCAGTATAGCTACATTAACTTCAAAGTGCCTAAATGGAGATACCTTCAGGAACTTGGCTTCAAGAGCACGAATGTTGAATCAGTTTGCAGTGAAACTATTGGCCCAATATGAACATCAGCCTTTGTGCAGTGGTAGCTTGCACTGTTTTCTGCCTGAGAAAAGGTCCCTAAAGTCTCCCATGCACGCAGGGACTCCACTATATCCCTGCTGCTGGAACACACCTTCAGTTAGTCCCATCCGTAATTAAAGCTGACATGTCTTACGTGGGCCGCTCGCCTTTTATTCAACATGAACAGCCTGCAAAAATGGCTGAGAGGTTCACAGGAAAGAAGCAGTTAAATGATAAAAATGTGAAATGTTATGCAGCAAGCTGTGTACAATTAACTAGAATTTAAATATACACCTTGTTCCAATCCAAGCCATTTATCAGATAAAAATAGTCTGCTAGAAGAATGTCATGATTAATGAGGTGAGACTCCAGCTAATTACTGTTTCCTCCAGAAGTAATTAGGTTGGCATTGCTAATCAAGATGAATGAACACTCTGACCCGCTTTTTTAAATGTAAAACTATGAGCTGCAGCAGCAATAACATCATTTAGTTCAGGCAATGTAGTCTTTATTAGGCTTGTAGTTTGATTAAATTCTTTTGTTACGCCAGGCTTTCCACACATGAACAGATGAATGCTGTGATGTTCAAAGAGTTTGTCACCCTTAATTAAAGGCTGAAAAGGCTTGTTCAATTCACAGGGCAATAGATAGGACAGCTCTAAATTGATAGCTTTTAAGTGGGGGACAACTCAGGGAGTCATAGGGTTTGCCCATCTGCAAGGGGATCCCTCCTCCTTCCACAATTTTCCTTCACAGAAGGTGGAAAATTAATATCAGATATTTTTGTATTGATTCCATTAGCCAACACTCATTTCATCAGAGCACCTTTTCACACCCAGCAGTACAGCTTAGCTTGTATAGAGTGAATCTTATAAATTAAGAGAAAGAAAGCTCTAAGAAGTGTGTTGAAAATATAAGCTTATTTATCATGCTGTTTCTGTGACCCCTTTTGCACAGCTAACAAGTTCCAGAGCAGCTTCATCCCCCACCACTTCAGGAGTTCACATCATGATCACATATCTTATTTGGTACTGAGGGGGAGGTGGAGGAAGTGACAGTGAAGCATCTGAATGATGTAGAGATACAACATGCAGTTAGTGTGGTGGTTTCCTGTTTCACCTCTTCCTAGGACAAAGTGCTTCCTTATTCCAAGAATTTATTCTTGGTTAATGCTAGGTCCAAATTTTCACCTGAGATTTTTCATTTAAAGCATAAATTAGACAGGATTAGAAAATTACCTTCATTTCACAATTGATTTTTTGGGTCTATTCACTGTCTGCATGACAAAAAAAAAAACACTGCAGCAGAGAAGGTGAGGCCTCAGGGCCAGTGGTGGGGACTGAGAGAAATCCTGTCCCTCTCCATGATGCCAGGTGCAAGTTTCATTTCAGCCAGGCAGTTAGGGTCCCATACACCCATCCAGCCCAGGTACAAAGCAGCAAGTTGCCCTAGCTGGTGCAAAGAGCAGGGGAAATCCCAATCTAAAAGCAAAAGGTGACATCTTCATGAGACTGCCATGACTGTGGAGCACCACCAGTAATGGTCCTTTGCCACAAGATAGGTTGCTATAGATTTAGAAACACAGAGACCCACCAGAGCTTTCCCTCATGCATGTTTGGCTGGCCGCAGGCTCACCCTGCTAACAGGATGAGACCCAGAGCTGCTGCTTCCTAGACAAACCTTTCTCTGTGGAGCACCTGTACACAACATGAGAGGTGATGACCTGAACAACATCAGAGCTGCCAGTATTTGACTAAGAACCTACCTACATACCTCAGGATAAAGCCACACCTGAGCACACTATCCACGGGCACCAACCAAGCAGAAGGACGCCATTTGCCTCCCTCCAGGCAGCTCCGCTCATCCACAGCCCATGGCAGACACAACACCCTACCCCACTGCACAGAAGCTGCTTTCTGCATTTCACACTCACAGCACAACATTTAATAAGGTCACAAGAGCCCCTGAGAACCACCTCAGAGGGGGCAGACAGATATTAGCTCCCCAAGAGACCTCAGGCTTGTGGACCCTGCTGCCCTCCACTCCTTGCACCAGGCCACACAACACCTTCTCCTCTCCATCTTTCCAATACTTAACAATTTAATAAAACCCCTAACTCAGAGGTAGGAACATCATCTCTTACCTTCCTCTGCCATCTGGTTGATATTTCCACTCACTGGAATGCAAAAATCCTTTTTTAACCTCTTCTGCCTGACGATGGTGACGATGATGATAATGCAAGACCGGCCAGACTGACACGCACCTGCCTCCCACAGCTTCTCCTCAGCCAGTTTGGGCCAGTTTCACCACCTCTGAGGACGCAACGACAACAAGGCACAGGTGTGCCAAGCATCGCTCTGAGCAGCCACACACAGGTGCTTCAGATTAAAATCCTAGGAGAGCTGATTTGCAGGGGGTGTCTAGAAGACCACGCTATAAGCTGGGTAAAACCTTACCGTTGCCTGATTTGGCTTCTAGTGCCCTCACCTGTTTTCCTTCACACCCACAGCCCCCTATCAGCAGGAATACTTAAAGCCTCCCCCACACGAAGTGCAAACCCTGCCCTGCGGTTTGTGTGTCAGACTCTGAGCCCCCGTGAATGTGTGTCTGTGGTGTGGGGGCATTTAACTTCGAACTGATGCATTACTTCTTTATTTTGATCTCTTTTTTTTCTGGAAAGGGAGATGTTTATTATAGAGTCAAGGATTCCCCAAGCTGGAGCCAGGATGGTGGTGCTGCCATCCAATGGCTTTGACTCATTTTTGTTTGGCTTACTGAATTGCCTTGTTAGTTACAGATTCCTGTGATGATGAATTTGCTAGGAAACAAGAAAAGGAGGCATGTTTATTGCTCCCATATGCCCCATTTATCCTTCCTGCACTACCTCTTCACGGCTGTAGGCAAGGTGTTGCAGATAAGTGCAGGCTCACTTGCTCCCTTAAAACTGCATGGTACTAACTGCAGGGCGTGAAACTCACCTTCAGGATAAATCTGACCCTCTCCCTTTCAGGGCCTGATCAAGACATTGTATAGTATAAAAAGTTGTTTGAAAATGTAAAACCAGTAAAATACAGTAGTTTCCTATGACTGCACTCCCAGTTTCTCAGGCAAGCTGGTTTCACAGATTGCATTGAGTTGGAAGAGACCCTCAAAGGTCATCTTGTCCAACCACCCTGCAGTCAGCAGGAGCACCTCCAACTAGATTAGGCTGCCCAGGGCCACACTGAGTCTGATCTTGAATGTCTCTGGGGACAGGGTCTCAACCACATCCCTGGGCAGCCTGTTCCAGAATTTCCCCACTCTCATTGTGAAAAACTTCTTCCTGATGTCCAGCCTAAACCTACCCTGCTCCAGTTTCAAACCATTGCCCCTCATCCTGTCACCACAAGCCCCTCTAAATAGTCCCTTCCCAGCCTTCCTGTAGGTGCTCTTCAGATATTGAAATGTAGCTCTACAGTCCCCTGGAGCATTCTCTTCTCCAGGCTGAACAACCCCAACTCTTTCAGCCTGTCCTCATAGCAGAGGTGCTCCAGCCCTCTGATCATCTTTGTGGCCCTCTTTTGGACCATTTCCAGTAGGTCCATGTCTCTCTTCTGTTAGGGGTCCCAAAGCTGGATGCAGTACTCCAGGTGAGGTCTCAGCAGAGCAGAGTAGAAGGGCAGAATCACCTCTCTTGATCTGCTAGCCACTCTTCTTTTGATGCAGCCCAAGCTGCAATTTGCCTTCTGGGCTGCAAGTGTGCATTGTTGCAGAGCTCTGGTTTCTTCCCAACCAAATGAAAGGTATGAAAGGACAGACCTCTGATCTCTGCTGTCTTGACTAAGCATGCTAGGAGTGTCTTTATTAATGCCGTTGGTTGTCCTGGGCTGTCAATGGCTCCCTTAACTGTGCAACTCTTAAAAGTGAAGCATGCCATTTCTGAGCTTCTACATGCTGCTGGAGCAACTCCAGCAATTTGTTTATTAAAGATTTATTGACCTACCCAGGTTACAGATGCTCATTCACTTTCACTGACACATATTCTTAATTCCTGTTGTGAAGACACAGGGTAACTGAGACAAAATACAATAGGGTACCCTACAGAAGCACGTGATTTCTTAAATCCCTTTCTCTGGTCACAGCTGTGCCACAGGGGTGGTTCCCATTCTCTCCATATGTTATTTCCTTGTATTCCTGTTGGTTTTGTGTACTCCAAGATTGTTCAAACGGTCCTAGTGCTGCATGAACACATCGATTTCCATCTCTCAGCCTGCTGCTTCTAGCAGTGAAGGTGTTGCATCAGTCTCATTCCTCAGACTGCTTCAGGCACATCTCTCTAGCTGCTGCCCCAAGGAACAGTCTTGTGTGAAGGGACTGATGAATTTCCTTCCCTGCATGTGGTCTAAGACCATCCTCACAGTGCACTGTTGTGTCCCCCAGTGGTGTGCCAGGAAGCAGACCTGCTAAGTCAGGAGGTGCTACAGATGAGCTCTCATTTTGTTTAGGACATATCATATCTGACTGACTACTTTTTTCTCTCTAAAGACATTTTTATATTAGTAGAACTACAAACAACTTTGCTGCCAGAGTCTGACCTCTACCCTAGTAGTGTAAGCAAAGCTATTCTTAGTTCCCTTTTATTTTTTCCCCTGATAATAGAACCAAAGGGTAGCTTGAGAAATACTGAGAGAATTAAAATATTGGATGGGTAAATGGAAAACACAAGTGAATTAAGAAGCAATAACAAGCCCATGAGGTCACTGATCATGTCCAGGCCATGTTGGGATGCAGGGAGCTTGCAGTTTTTCACTGGGCCACTATCACCCCCCATGGAGAAAGGAGGGTGGAGTCCAGACCTCATCAGTGAGTTAATTTCCTTTCTAATCCTACGCTGTTCATATTTTTAGAGCACAGCCACTATGGTTTTAGCAGGAACTGAGCTCAGACCTGCCAGCCAAAGGGTGCAGAGTGTTAGGAATTTCCAGGCTGCTCATCAGTCCAGTCTGCCCCCACAGCTGACGTTGTTTACAAGTCCCTGGACCTTCTCTGTTTGAAGAGCAATCTCAATCCAGCTACTCTCTGCACATTTTGTGCTGTTGATGCATTGCAGGGCTGAACTTGGCTGGGAACCTGAACCACAAGCCCAGGTGCCTGCGCTGGTAGCACCAGATTGGCATGGGTTACATGTTCTGGGTGCCTAAACCATGGGGCAAGTAAACCAGTCATACTTCTCAGACCCAGAATGCATTAATGTGAAATGGCTAACTACTTGTGTAGAGTTCTGGGAGGTCTCCAGCTCATTGTCCTGCCATCAGGCGAAGTAGCAGGTATTACACTTATTATGCATCATGCATTGCATTTAGTCTGGTTTGGACAGCAGAGGTCAGAGTGAGTTATTTTTCCTGCCTGCTCGGCTTACAGCAGCTGGAGGATTTCATCCCATTGTGCAGATGAGGAAGACTAGAGTTTTAGTGTAGGCACCAGAGCTGGCTGCCTAAAGGTGGACAAAAGGAATACCATCCTCTTCCCTTGCAGTTTTTTAGCAACTTTTTTCTCTCCAGCAGTTTTCCAGCCACGCTACAGAGCTTGTCAGATATGTGAAAAGCACGACCTGGATCTCCTCAAAACTGTTTTTGAGCTTTTCAGAGCCTCCCACCTATCGTGCTGCTGCCGCCAAGGGTGAGAGAGCAGGGGCACACAAGCAGGCTTGTCTGTTGTGTTACCTTTAGCTATTTTTTTTCCTTTTTTTTTTTTTTTTTTTAAACAAATCTAACTCAGGTTTTGCAATTCTTGATGTGGGATTTTCTTCCTTAAAGAATAAAATGGGGAAGTCGCTGATGATTTGTTCTTTCACTACCTTTCAGCGCCAGTGCACCATTTAGCAGTGCAGCAGCTATCAATACCCCCTCAGCCATGATCCTGCCGCTTTCCCCTGTCAGTCACTGTGTCATTTAGAAAGTGATAAAATTCCCAGCTTAGAGCAGTGTGTTTGCTTTTGTGGCCCACTACATCCAGCAACCTTTTAATACACTGAACAGAATTAGCAACAAATTACTTTATGATACACCGAGCCCTTTTTGTTACAGTGTTCTGAGAGTTTGCAGGACTGTCAGATTTCAATTAAATTGAAGAAAAATCGAGCTGCTCTCCGTGGCTGCTTCCTTAGATAGTGAGGTAATTGTATAGAATAAGGAGATCTGTTGAACAATTGCTCCTGTTCATGGTAACGTTGCACCGTTATTGTGCTTAATGTGAGGACAGACTGCTAGATTGTTTTTGGAATGTGGGAAATGAGCAACAGCAGAGCTTAATGCACAGAGTAGGATTTTTAATGTTACCAGCTGTGGTGAATTAATTGTTATGACTTTTTTGTTGTTCTGTCAGGGAGATTATTAACCTAGTTCACATGTAGGTTAAAAAAGTGTGGGACCCCCAAGAGCTTGGATGCTGTGCCTTCAGCAGCAGGCATGCAGCAAAAGTACCATGAAGTGATCAATACAAAACCAGCTCTACAGCTGCTGCATGTTTCCTATTTTTTTCCAAAAGGAAAGGAGGCCACAGTATGAAATAGCCATTGTCCTCTCAGTATGTCCCAAGGAGAAGTGGTAGCACAGAGTAACAGCAAACATCCTGAAAGATACCCCTTCATTGCTGAGTCTAGGCACAGCAGTGTGCCAGAGCCTTGCTTTCAGCCACTGTGCCATTGAATAAGATAATTAGAGTATGTGATGTAGGTTCTATGGGGTGGTGCACCTCACAGCCTGTAAGCATGAGAGGAAATGGCCCAAAAATGTGTCAGGGCAGGTTTAGATTGGATATTAGGAAACATTTCTTTACTGTAAGAGTGGTCAGGCATTGGAACATGCTGGCCAGGAAGGTGTTGGATTCATCATCCCTGAAGGTGTTCAAGAAATGTGTGGACATGACACTTTGAAACATGGTTTAATGGCCATGATAGTATTGTCTTGATGGTTGGACACACTGATCTTAGAAGGCTTTTCCAACCAAAACAATTCTATGGTTCTAAATGATTCTGGGTATTTGGGAAGACTAACAGATATGGATAGTTCAGACACAATCTTCTACATGTGGACATAACAACTTTTGCTCCCTCTGCACAAGTAGCCCTAAGGGCACACAAGCTGTTTGTCTGGAAGCATAGCAGAGGGGTCTGCAAAGCAATTTACCCTGGAGGATGGAAAGAGGAATTTATAAATAACACTTTTTTCCCCTGTATTGGTAAAGTGTCTTGTTGAGGGTCAGAAGAAAGCAGTTCTATTCTAGGACTGCTCTTCATGGTAGTGTGGCATTTTGAACTCACAGAAGCAGCTGGAAAAGAAAATGTCAAAGTTCAGTTCTGTTCAAGACTGAGTTTTGAATCTTGGCTAAGCTGAACAAGCCAGTCAAGAAATTAAGTCAACTTGCTGGTTTGTGCCATGAAAAGGAAATGGCTCCAGGCTAAGAAAATGTGAAACAAACAGCCATGGCGTTTCAAAGGGGACAACTCAGAAGTCTGTGAAAAACTCTCTTACTGGGGCAGAAGAAGAGCTACGAGAGGAGAAGCAGCAGGGAGGCAATAATAAGTCACTTGGTACCAAGGGACTTTTAGAAACATTTGAGAACCGTTTAAAAACTCAGAGAGAAAACAGAATGGAAACTTCTTGTAGGGCAGCAGTAGCCAAGCTGAGTTCCCAAACATCTCAAACGCAGCTCCCACGCTTGGACTGTGACACAAGCCAGCAGCACAGCTATTTGGCACAGGCAGTGTCTTGGAAATCCAAAGGTCCATCTGTGGAAGAAAGTTATTGGGTGAGTAGGTGATAAGGTAGCCAGGAAAAGCACATGAACACCAAGAAAAGCAAAGTACTGCACTCAGGAGTGGAGTCACTAATTATCACTCAGGAAAGAACTTGGCGTCACTGCGGATAGTGCCTCACGACAATTGGAAAGGCAAATAGGACATTGGGAACTGTGAGGGAAGGAAGAGTGAACAGAGCAGGAAGGAGAATTGCACACTCTGCCCCTGTCTACTTTGATCCCTGCTGTTCCTCTCAAAAATGACGCAAAGGATTTAGAAACAACAGGGCAACAGTCACAGTTACAGAGCAGCATCTGTGCACGGAATGGAGATGTACCCTGGGACTCTCCAGCCTGGAGAAGAAAGAATTTGCTGGTGGCTGCAGCCTGGAGAAGAGAAGTGCTGGTGGCTGCTGAAAAAGGCAAGAGGGGAAGATTTGTGGCTGCTTCTTAGCATCTAAGGCCTAAGGATATGAAATGAATTATCTTGCAACAGAACTGGAATGAGTGGAGGAAGCATTATTCCATGTGGCACATAATTAAGCTCAAGTAGAGATAACTCTGCAAGCCAAAAGTATAAATTGGTTTAAAATGTTAGTTGACAAATTGATGGAGGAAAATCTATCAAGAGCTGCTGAACTCAAAGCCACAAGTCTCCAGCTCAGAAGGTCCCTGAGCAACAGGGGAGGGGAAAGTTTCACAACACATTAGACCCTTTCCCGCACTCCACAGGAGGCAGAAAGCTTCATCTTGTCTGACACTATACTGCTATCCCACTGGATCCCTGTACAGGCTGCCTTTTCTGGACTGCCCTAAAACTCAACTGTACGGGTGGCTGTACCCTGCAGGACCTGGTGGGGAAAACCTCATTAGTTCCTATTTGCAACTCACTCCCAGAACTACCTCTTCCCATTACTCTTTAGGGCATGCTTTGTGTCTTTTACTTCTCAGCTACACAAAGATCTTTGTACTTCATGAGGAAGGTGTGAGAAAAAGAGGTGTTTTGCTCTAAAAAAGAGATTAAAATCCTTACTGAAAACTCTGACTTGTGGTCTGAGGTAAGACAAGGGAAAACACAGCAAGAATCATGTCTATCAAGCCCATGAAAGTTGTTACATGAAGCTCAAGAATAAAGGCTACTAGGAATGTGTCTGTCAAAGCAAAGGAATTGGGAAGACTGGTCAAACAACAGAGTGAGCTGCCCTTCTTAGGACCTGAGTCTGAACAAAAGGCATCAGAGCAGAGCTGATAGTTATATAGAATGAATACACCCAAGAACATGCAAAAAAAAAGTTGTAGTTGTTTTGATATTCTGTATCAATTGTTTCATTTAATTGTGTTAAGCTGATCTGTAATGTGCCATTCTGAAACAAATTGGAGTACTCGAGAGACATTTAGGTCCTCGAACAGGTCCAGAGAAGAGCATCAAGGCTTGTGAAGGGTCTGGAGAACAGGTCTGGGAAGGAACAGCTGAGGGAACTGGGGTTGCAGAGTCATAGAATGGTTTGGGTTGGAAAAGATCCCCAAAGGCCATCTGGTGCAAGGCCCCTGCATTGAGCAGGGACATCTTCCACTAGATCATGTTGCTCAGAGCTTTGTCCAGGCTGACCTTGCATATCTCTAGGGATGGAATCTCAACTGCCTCCCTGGGCAACCTGTGTTCACCCACCCTGATGGCAAAGAACTTGTTCCTAACATCCAATCTAAATTTGCTTTTCTCTCATTTCAAACCATTGCCCCTCATCCTTTCACTGCAGGCCTTTGCAAATAGAAACTCTGCAGCTTTTCGGTAGGCCCCTTCAGGTACCCGAAGACTGCTATTAGGTCTCTCTGAAGCCTTCTCTTCTCCAGCCTGAACAACCCAAGCTCCCTCAGCTTGTCCTCATAGCAGAGGTGCTCCAGTCCCCTGATCCTTTTCATGGCCCTCCTCTGGACCTGCTCCATCAGGTCCATGTCTTTCCTGTGTGGAAGGTTCCAGAGCTGAACACAGTAGTCCAGGTGAGGTCTCACCAGAGCAGAGCAGAGCGGCTGAATCACCTCTCTCAACCTGCTGGCCACGTTCTTTGGATGCAACCTCTCTTGCACAATGGCAGGGTCCTGTATTCAGGTGTAGTGAAAAAATACGGATTGATTAAACTGAAAACGTGCTCTGATTGGTATCTCCACTCTTCTGTGTCCTTGTGAAAATACTGGTTCTGCTCTCAAACTGCCCAGAGACCTTAGGGAGCATCTGCCAGAGTTTCTGTTTAGAATTAATTTTAAATTACTGTTTCACACTTCTTTTGCTCTCTTTCAACAGGCTCAACAGGCAGCAGAAGCACTGCTTCTGAACATACAACTGATAGGTGACCGTACTCTCCACAAGCTGCCTGACAGAGTGCTGAACTGAATGACATTAAGGCCACCTGTGAAGTCTTCACTGTAGAATAAAATCCTCTGTAGATGCTTTTCCTGAGAATAACAAGAAAATTCTATCTAGGTGCTCAAGTTACAACAAGGATAAAGCACAAATTGAGTAAGGCACATGAGGTCATATCTGTGATGTCTGCAGATAGTGATAATTCAGACTGGATGTTAGGAAGAAGTTCTTCCCAATGAGAGTGGTGAGACACTGGAACAGGTTGCCCAGGGAGGTGGTGGAAGCCTCATCACCGGAGGTTTTGACAGCCAGGCTGAATGTGGCTCTGAGCAACCTGATCTGGTGTGAGGTGTCTCTGACCATGGCAGGGGGTTTGAACTGGATGATCTTTGAGGTCCCTTCCAACCCTAATGATTCTATGATCGTATGCTGTCTAGCTGCTTGCACTTCCTTTCTGGTGTATTTCTTTAGCATCTGTTGTCACCTGAGTGCCTTCTTTCATTTAGGTTGGATTTTTTTATTCTTTTTTTTTTAACTTGTCTTTGTATTTTATGTTAGGCATTGGGACCCAAATTAAGCAGGCAATAG
The DNA here is from genome assembly GCA_033816785.1 of Picus viridis. NCBI lineage: Eukaryota > Metazoa > Chordata > Aves > Piciformes > Picidae > Picus > Picus viridis. The sequence continues at coordinate 9,367,815 of CM066568.1, forward strand.
AATTAGAATTAGAACAGAATAAACCAGGTTGGAAGAGACCTTCAAGATCACCGCATCCAACCCATCAGCCAATCCAACCCACCTAAACAACTAGACCATGGCACCAAGCACCCCATCAAGTCTCCTCCTGAACACCTCCAATGGTGGTGACTCCACCACCTCCCCGGGCAGCACATTCCAATGGGCAATCACTCTCCCTGTATAGAACTTCTTCCTAACATCCAGCCTAAACCTCCCCTGGCACAGCCTGAGACTGTGTCCTCTTGTTCTGGTGCTGGCTGCCTGGGAGAAGAGACCAACCTCCACCTGGCTACAACCTCCCTTCAGGTAGTTGTAGAGAGCAAGAAGGTCACCCCTGAGTCTCCTCTTCTCCAGGCTAAGCAACCCCAGCTCCCTCAGCCTCTCCTCATAGGGCTTGTGTCCCAAACCCCTCACCAACCTTGTTGCCCTTCTCTGGACACGTTCCAGCAAGTCAACATCCTTCCTAAACTGAGAGGCCCAGAACTGGACACAGTACTCAAGGTGTGGCCTAACCAGTGCGGTGTACAGGGGCAGAATGACCTCCCTGCTCCTGCTGGCCACACTGTTCCTGATGCAGGCCAGGATGCCATTGGCCCTCTTGGCTGCCTGGGCACACTGCAGGCTCATGTTCAGCCTCCCATCAACCAGTACCCCCAGGTCCCTCTCTGCCTGGCCGCTCTCCAGCCTCTCTGACCCCAGCCTCTAGCACTGCCTGGGGTTGCTGTGGCAAACGTGCAGAACCCGGCACTTGGATGTGTTCAATCTCAATGTTGTGAGGTACCTTTTTTCTGCTTCTGTAAAACAAGCAGACCTTGTGTCCTCTTCAGAAACAGGAGCTACTTGTTAAAAAAACTTCAAGACCTGGAGAATTCTGGGCACAAACTTCCATTATGAAAAGAAATGAAAAACTCTTATGTCAGCTTTATTGACCCTGAATACAAGCCAGAAAGATACTTCCAGACTGTTGAGGCAGAAAATAAAATATATATCAGAAAAAATTTAAAAATACCCAAAGTTGGGAAGATTTTATGGAGTCTAATCATCTTATACCAACTCGGGTACAAGAGGCTGAAAAGCAGCTCCACAGAAGGAGATCTAGGGGTTTGGGTCGATGGCAAGCTGTACATGAGTCAACAGTGGGCTCTGGCAGCCCAAAGGTATGGCCATGTCCTGGGTACATCAAGCACAGCATAGTTCATAGAATCATAGAATCATAGAACCAATAAGGCTGGAAAAGACCTCAGAGATCATCAAGTCCAACCTATCACCCAACACCTCATGACTAACTAAACCATGGCTTCAAGTGCCACATCCAATCCTTTTTGGAACAGCAATCTCATTGGGTAGGACAGCGTGAAAAAGGCAGAATTAGGCACAGAGGAAAGCAAGAGAAGCCGCAGCAAGATGAAAGCTATGTAAGGGAACACGGAATGTAGTCAGGGGGGTTGCTAGGTGGATCACAGAGCAAAGGACACCAAAGGAACAGTGACCAGTTCCAACCTCTTCCAACAGCAACCATGAGCCAGCTGGGATTGTCACCATGGACATTTACCCAGTGCCACTGACAATGCCCAGGAATGCTTAGGAGACCCATTCTCCAATCTCCAGCACTTTTCGTTCTGCCTCTACAGAAGTGATTCTCCCAGAAGGTTCACCCTCACTCCACATCCTCACTCCACATCCCATGCCACCATGCAGGACACCCTCCAGGCTCTCCAGGGATGTGCCTCCATGATCACTTCCCACCCACAATCCTCAGCTGAAGTTAGCCAGTCAAGGGAGGTGGCTGTCCCACTCCACACTGCACAGGTACAGCCCCACCTTGAGTTCTCTTCCTGACACAAAAGAACATCTAGGTCAGTCATTGCTGCTACTTCTTTGCAGTGTTAATAAGAGAAAAAGCAATAAATTTCTGTCACTCGGAATACGGCTCAAAAGAAGATACAGATGATCCACTGATTAGGAAGGGAATTTTTGTTCCTTTAATTAAGTATCTAATTAACTGAGTTAAATGGTAGTTTAAATGGGGCTGGTTGGGGCTGTTCAGCCTGGAGAAGAGAAGGCTTTGGGGAGACCTTAGAGCAGCCTTCTAGTGCCTGACAGGGGCTGCAAGAAAGCCAGGGAGGGACTTTTTACAAGGGCTTGTAATGTTAGAACAAGAGGAAATGGATTGAAGCTTGAAGAGGACAGGTTTAGACTTGAGATTAGAAAGAAATTCTTTGCAGTTCTGCCATCCTCAAGTTTCAATCCTGGTCTACAGTTGGCACAAGAAGCCCAGAACACTGAGGTTGAAATGACAAATATTGGAGCTTCAACTTGTATACAGCCTGCCAATCTCCAGCGATTTCCTTGTGGTTTGATGGCTGAACACAAGCCAAACACCCTTGCCACACAAGCACCTCCTCAGAAGCCTGAGGGCTACATCTTGCTTAAATAAACATACTTGATGATGGGTTCAGTGCAGATCTCTCTCTTGCTTTTGTGATACGTTTCAAATTGATTATTTAGCTGTTTCTTTTTCATATGGCATTTTTGCTGTCAAGATTTGTTTTCTTCTTTTTCTTGGTTCCTCCATCTTTCCTTTCTTTACTGCTATTCCTATTACTCTGAACCCTATTTCAAACTGCATTTCTCAGCCATTCCATTTATTCTCTCTCTTTTTTTTTCTTCTTCTTCTCTTCCATGCCAGCCATGCTAACTTGGAGAAGTTGTTCTCTTGTTGCCTGCCTATTCAACACAGCAGCAGGCCAGGATCCATCTTTCTACCTGACTTCAATGGATAGTAGTGTGAATATCTGCTCTTGCCACCCTGCAGCATCTCAAATTTCAGTGGCCAGCTGCACCACAGCAGCTGCAACCAAAACTTACAGCTCAACCTATCTACAGGCTGCTGCCCAAGATCATAGCTTTGTTCTCATTTTGGATACCAGTCCCAAACCATGTTCTCCTCACATGTTGATTTCCTTAGCCACACCATAAGCTATGTCAAGAAAAAGCCCAGGCTAAAAATTCAGTGCTCCGGGAATTTGACTTCTTTAGGGGTCAGGATGCTCCTGCCCAGATTCCTTCCTCAGGCACCCATGCTTGGGGCTGCATTGAGATGGGGTCTCCCCTTTTTTCCCCTACAAACAACTTTTTGCTGATGGGCTCTTGTTGGTGAAGAAACTGTGAGCAGCACAGCTCTAGCCTGTGCTCCATATTGTTCATACATTTCTCAGATTTGGAAAAGAACTTCCCAGTCTTACTGCTGTGTTTCATTGAAATGGCTCCAATTCTACAACATTTTGTCTGTGGTACTACTATGTGTGGTTCCAGCTCCAACATCTTTGCCCAGACCAAGAACAGATACATAGCCAAAACCAACAAACAAACAAGCAAACAGCAACAAAGCAAACACACACAAAACCAACCAACCAAAGAACAAAACACCCTTTGCTTATCATAGTATCATAGTATCAGTCAGGGTTGGAATGGACCACAAGGATCAGCTAGTTCCAAACCCCTTGCCATGGGCAGGGACACCCCACACTAGATCAGGCTGGCCAGAGCCTCATCCAGCCTGGGCTTAAACACTTCCAGGGACGGGGCCTCAACCACCTCCCTGGACAACCCATTCCAGGGCTTCACCACTCTCACAGTGAAGAACTTCCTCCTCACGTCCAGCCTGAATCTCCCCACCTCCAGCTTCATTCCATTCCTCCTAGTCCTCTCACTACCTGAGATCCTGAGAAGTCCCTCCCCAGCCTTCCTGTAGGCCCCCTTCAGATACTGGAAGGCTACGATAGTTTATAGGGTGTGATTCTATGGTTGTTAAATGGATCCAGAATGCAAACTTACCTTGAAGAAAATTCAGAGCTACGGAGAGTGGCTGAAAACGCTTCCAAATCCGAGCAAAATTCTGTGGCTTCAAAATGGACTAAAGATTTAAAATTGCCTCCTGCTGGATTTGGAGCAACCAACAGATCTCCAATAATTCATTTGGAGACGGTTTCTCCATCTCATTGGAGCCTCTCGTGCTACATACGATGTGCTAAGCTGGTGTATTTAATATGAAGTCTGTTAAAGACATTTGAGTGGCGAAAGAAAACTAAATGAAAGCATGAGAAAGTCAAAACAATTCTACCCCACATCAAAGCAAAACATTTTGATATTATCGCACAAAGTCAGGAAAGCAAAAATGAAGTGTTTTGATTTTTTTCCTCGTTAAAAATATTTGTCAGAATTGACACATTCCTGCAAAACATTTGGGTTTTGACAAACAGAATTCTTTTTTTTACAGAATCATTGTTGCACTGAGCTCTAATTAAAGACTGGCTGACTTGCAGATCTCAAAAGGAGAAAATCGTTGTCAGCGGTGAATTATTACTGCGCGGCGGATATAGGGTGAAGAGGATCAGTGCACAGCCCAGGGGTGTTTAATATTGCCATCTGTGATCCTGAAACGAACATAAAACCACTTTTGACCACTTTTGAGGCAATGAGGCTTTTGTCAGAGTGGCCATGGCAGCGTGGTGGTGATCACCTTGGGAGGCTGGTGACTCAAACACTGCGTGCTTCAAAGGAAGAAAATCCAGACTTTGCCCCCGTGTAGAAAGATGCCATCTCCGCTGCCTGACAGGACCTCTGCCCTGGCAGGAATGGATCAATGGGGTTTTATCAATCAATTACTAAGCAGTAAGTGAAAGGAGGGGAGAAACAAGGAGGATACTGAGGAGAGACGAAGAGTGGAATACAGTGTCCCACTCTGGTGTCAGCATCGTGGGAAAGATCAATGAGGAAAGTATTTGCAAGCTGAGTTAATGTGCTTCATTAGGTTTTGCCTGACAGGAAGAAGAGTGAAAGGTGATGGGAAAGATGAGGTTAAAATGTCACTAGGTCACAAAACAACACAACACAACAAAACAAGAGAGTTATAAAAAGGAATTTAAGAGAGAGAAATTCAGAGGAAAAATAAAGCAGTTTTTTTATGAGTGAGTCTGATTGACCATAGTAACACTGTACCTGTTAAAGCAGTGAACTTGCCATTTCAGGCTTTCTTTAGAATCATAGAATTGTTTAGGTTGGAAAAGACCTCTAAGATCATCCAGTCCAACCATCAACCCAACACCACCATGGCCATTAAACCATGTCCCCAAGTCCCATGGCCACATTTCTTGAACACCTCCAGGGATGGGGACTCCACCACCTCCCTGGGCAGAAACCCAAGACTGCCTTGTTTACTAAGGCACAAGTTATTTTGGCTCAGCCTAGCAGTAAGGGGGAAAGAAATTACATGACCTGAGATACAGAAAAGATCAGAGTGAGTATTCTGCTAATATCCACTATATTTAGAACCGACGTGCATCTACACATTAATTATTTGCACATGGTAGATAATCTGAAGGAAGATTCCTGGTAGATAATTAGGAAATTGTCAGTGAATCCTAACTCATACTGAAAATCATGAATTTATCATCAACATTGTCAAAGGCTGTTGAAAGCAGATGTTTGGATTTAAAACCACACAATCATAGAATGGTTTGGAATGGACCTTGTCCAGCCTCCTCTGCAGTCAGCAGGGTCATACTCCACTAGATCAGGTAGCTCAGAGCCTTGTCCAGCCTCACCTTCAATATCTACAGAAAAGTGGCCTCAACTACCTCCCTGGAGCTCTCATGGTGCAGAACTTGCTCCTCACATCCAACCTAAATCTGCTCTTCTCTAATTCAAAACCATTGCCCCTTGTCCTGTCACTGGACTTTGCAAACAGTCCCTCTGCAGCCTTCTTGTAGACCCCTTCAGATAATGGAAGGCCACTATTAGATCTCTCTAGAGCCTTCTCATCTCCAGGCTGAACAACCCCAGCTCCCTCAGCCTGTCCTTGTGGGAGAGGTGTTCTGGTCCCCTGATCATCTGTGACCCTCCTCTAGATGAGCTCCATCAGGTTCGAGTCCTTCCTGTTGAGGGTTCCAGAGCCAGACACAGTACTTCAGGTGAGGTCTTACCAGAGCAAAATACTTTCCTGGGTATAATTTCACAAAAGCATTTCCAGTTTTCAAAATGTTGGTACTAACTCTAAGGTGACTGAGTTTTGAACCTTCATTTTAGAGACAGAAGAAGAAAGCAAATCCAGACTCACCACCCTGATGGTGGAAAGACTCATGTGGATGCAAGAGAAAAACTTATTTCCCTTCCCAATTCAAAGCTTCATGAGTGCCTCATATGTTGCCCAACATCTGAGGAAATGCTCAGTGAACTTACTCAAGCTGCACCAGGGCAAGTTTAGGCTCGAGGTGAGGAGAAAGTTCTTCACTGAGAGAGTGATTCGTCATTGGAATGGGCTGCCCAGGGATGTGGTGGAGTCACCATCCCTGGAGGTGTTCAAGAGGGGATTGGACGTGGCACTTGGTGCCATGGTCTAGCCATGAAGTCTGTGGTGACAGGTTGGACTCGATGATCTTTGAGGTCTCTTCCAACCTTGGCGATACTGTGATACATATAGAAACATTTCAGTTTCAGCAAGGATTGTTTTCTCAAGGGAAAAAGAAAGCGCATTTGAAAAGCTTCATCACTTCAATATCCCTGTTTAATTCCTGCTCATGCTACAAACCTCACTGTCTGAAGCCAGGCTTGTAATTTATATTTCTATTACATTCTTCTCTACTTGTAAAATGGGAACGTGACCTTCTTCTGCCTTTATTTTGATTACAAGGTTCTTGGGCAGAAAACCATCTCTTTCCATGCCTCTGTCTACTTACACACAAAGTAAAAAGCAAGACAGCTCTGGGTATCTGAGCTCATTTGCAGCAAAGATACTGTTTGCCCTTCTGCTGCTCTATTTAAAAAGTATAGTCAACAGCTAGGAAGTGCAACTCAGAGGCATTATCTGCCATCCATGACTTGAATATCGTATGTTTAAGCAAAACACTGAATTGTTTGGGGGAACGGAACTATTTCATGCCGTGTGTTTCTGTGCAGAACAATATGACAGTGAGATAACATTCTGCAATTTCAGATCACTTCCCATGGCAAGGAAATCATATTTGCCAGCCAGCTGGTTCTTTTGCTCCTTTTAATGTACTCATAATAGGCACCGGTTAGGACTGATGTTGTTAGCAGGACGTTGTTTGTAAGCAAGCCCTGGTAATTGATACGACGACAGAATAGTGTGTGTCAGCTTCTGGTAATTTCAGCACTCCAAATGCAATCAATCACCTTTTTTTTTTTTTTTCCCACTTTGAGAATTTTTGTCTTTTCCCTTAGAAGTCTTTGATTGGTTTGCTTTCACAGCAGAATAGCTTTTTAAGGAATTTGTTTAACTTCATATTGCTAGAATCGTAGAAAGGTTTGGGTTGGAAGGGACCTCCAAAGCTCACCTAGTCCAACCCCTCTGCAGTGAACAGGGGTATCCTCCACTACACCAGGTTGCTCATTGCCTTGTTGAGCCTGACCTTGAATACTTGCAGCAAACCTCTCAATTATTCTTGCCATTCTATTCAATATCTTTACCTCATCTAGGTTACTCCCGGGTTTTAGTCCTCTACTATTCCACATGTCAGCAAACCTTTTCATTAGTCAGTCTTTCTCCCATCCCTATGAGGACAGGCTGAGGGAGATGGGGTTGTTCAACCTGGAGAAAAGAAGGCCCTGGGGAGACCTAATAATGGCCTTCCACTAACTGAAGGAGGCTACAAGAAGGCTACAGAGGGACTGTTTACCAAGGCCTGCAGTGATATGACGAGGGACGATGGTTTGAAATGAGAGAAGATTTAGATTGGATGTTAGGAACCATTTCTGCACCATCAAGGTGGTAGAACACTGCAAAAGGTTGCCCAGGGAGCTAATCAAGGCCCCATCCCTGGACATATTAAAGGTGAGGCTCAACAAGGCTCTGAGCAAGCTGATCTAGCGGAGACTGTCTCTGCTGACTGCAAGGAGGTTGCACTAGATGACCTTTGGAAGTCACTTCCAACCCAAACCATTTTATGGCTCTATAATTTGTTTTTCCCATAATCCTTTCCTTACCTTTTTCCACCATCCTCCTCTCATCAGGGGCATACTCTTCTTTCTGATCCCTGCAAATGCAGAACCTTAGTTTTTCCCTCCATACAGCACTACCTTAAACACCTGTGGTTTAATCATAACCATTAGTATTCACATAGGATAAAACATTTTCTTGCTCTAGTATAAAAGACACAGAAAATACTTTCCCATTATTGTGCAATATTATTAGACATAATTTGATCAGTTTTAATTGGTTTAACCTACTTTTGAAATCCTGGCACTAATCAGCATCTGCAGGGAGAGACTCCACTGTATGGGCCAGAGTTACAAGCAGTCATGCATCTCAAGTACACACAACAGGGATAAGCTTTTCCTGTAAAGCTCTCCCAGGACATATAAAAACAAGCCCCAAGACAGTTCAGTGCAGATAAAACATCACCACTGACCAGTTACTGGAATTACTAAATCTGATCGAGTGTGCTGGGACAGTAAGGAACTCAGCACTCCTTATCTAGTGTCTAGATGCATCCACTTCATAATCCAAAGGACCAAAGACTAGCCAGCAGATCACTACTCACTGTTTTTTCCAAGCCTGAAAACTAATTTTAACTTAAATGCTTAACTGAGTTTTGTAACAGGAGCCAGAGAAAGCCAAATGAATCCAGGTCAACACTGGCTGGGGGCAACCTGAGGTTGGTAGAAAAGATCCATTTCAGTCCCTATTGGCTCTCTAGATGCATCCACTTCATAATCCAAAGGACCAAAGACTAGCCAGCAGATCACTACTCACTGTTTTTTCCAAGCCTGAAAACTAATTTTAACTTAAATGCTTAACTGAGTTTTGTAACAGGAGCCAGAGAAAGCCAAATGAATCCAGATCAACACTGGCTGGGGGCAACCTGAGGTTGGTAGAAAAGATCCATTTCAGTCCCTATTGGCTCTCAGAAGAGCTCCCACAGGATTACCACAGCTCAGAGAAAAGAGGGACAGCAGCTGCTCACAAGCTGAAGCTTCAGACCAACTTTCAGAGAGCACTGCAAGTATTTAAAAGGTCAAAGAAATGAGAGGCTTTTTGGTCTCACTCCCCTCATGAGGCTTTCCTTGTTATTTTGCTGATAAAATCTGGAGAAAATATGCTGCTGTTTTTATAGTGCAACACAATTGGCAGAGCCCCACTTTAGAGAAGTGCAGCTCGTAGCACGCATGACTAACGATTAATGATGCTCATTAAAAAATGAAGTCTGATGAAATTCATTAATGCTTGGCTTGAATCTTGCTAACAGTTACGCAACATTAAGAGCAAGGCAATTACAGATCTTGGCTGCAACTCATTGAGAGATAAAAGAATACCCTTCTTCCTGTTTAACTCGATGTGTGACATGCTGCACTACAAAAATAAGCTGCCTTGAAAAAGCTTCTTCAGAGCTGACAGTCTGCAGCTCCATTGCCACCTGCGGGTAAGTACTGGAGGCTGTAAACTCACTCTGTTTCCCAGGGCACAGAGAAATAAAGGTAGCAACAGAAATTGAATACAATGAAGTGTCACGCTTCTGACTTGGCCCAGGCAGTCACAAAATCGTTTGAAGTAGGCACCACCTTTGGTTTCCCAGGTTACTGCTATTATTTGAACAATTCTATGTTATTTCTCCTCTCATACTCTTAAAACTGTAAAAAAAAAAAAAAAACAACCACAGTTAAGCAGTTTCAGTCTAAATAGCACAGGAAGAGACTGGGATGAGGATGAACTGCAGAGTAATTGTAGGGAATGCTAATACGAAATAGGATGGAAAACAAGTGAATACTGTAGCCAGCAGGAACAGGGAAGCCATTGTGCCTCCTGTACTCAGCACTGGTTAGGCCATACCTTGAATACTGTGTCCAGTTCTGGGCCCCCCAATTTAAGAAGGATATTGAGACTCTTGAACATGTCCAGAGAAGGGCAACGAGGATGGGGAGAGGCCTTGAGCACAAACCCTATGAGGAGAGGCTGAGGGAGCTGGGGTTGTTTAGCCTGGAGAAGAGAAGACCTTATTGCTCTCTACAACTACCTGAAAGGTGGTTGCAGACAGGAGGGGGTTGGTCTCTTCTCCCAGACAACCAGCACCAGAACAAGAGGACACAGTCTCAAGCTGTGCCAGGGGAAGTTTAAGCTCGAGGTGAGGAGAAAGTTCTTCACAGAAAGAGCTGTTAGCCACTGGAATGTGCTGCCCAGGGAGGTGGTGGAGTCACTGTCCCTGGAGGTGTTCAAGAGGGGATTGGATGTGGCACTTGGTGCCATGGTTTAGCAGTCATGAGGTGTTGGGTGACAGGTCGGACTTGACGATCTTTGAGGTCTCTTCCAACCTTATTGACTCCAAGTCATAGTTAGCAACTTCAACCTGGAGTTTCAAGGCAGGCTACCAGAGCAGCGTGCAACAAAAGGTTTACACTCTTGACTCAAAGCCAGCTCCTGATGAAAGAAATGCTGCACAGCAGCAGGGCCATGCAGCTTTTCTTACGGCACAGGGCTTTTAAAAGACCCAACCAAACAAAAACCCCTTCTTTACCTGTTTAGTAGCAAGTACTAGTTCTGAAAGGGGGCTGTCAGCAGTTTACACCCCTGGGGGTGTGTGCCAGATTCCAGTGCATTCTCAGGCAGCTTGGCTCTGCAGTGCTAGTGGGAATAAAGCCTTCTGTTTAATACCTCTATTAACCTATTGTCCCTGTTCTGCTGGAGTGGAATCACAGGCACTTTGAGTCAGCCATGAGCTTATGCTGGGAGCCTCAAAAGCCAGGACAGCTGACCCAGGTTGGCTTGTAGGTGTATCTCATACCATAAACATCCTGTTCATTATAACGAAGAGCTCCTTCTCATCCTTTGAGAGGCTCATTTAGCATTCTCCCTCTGGGGACTGCCTTCCCCCTTACTGTTACTGCTGTACACTCACAGGGCTGAGTTAACTTTGTATAATTTTCTTGGTACTTGCATTAATAGGTTTGCAGTTTCATTAAATCCATTTTCATTTCATCCCACAGGTTGCCTCTCCTTTTCTCCTTCCTGGCTGGGGAGGGGTACTCAGGTGACAGAGCAGCTGCTGTAGTTTAGCTCCAGATCTAGGATAAATGCAAACACCTCTCAAACATCCCATATAACCCAAATCAGCTCTCTACCAAGAGCTACATTTCATATCTTAAGGGCACCTACAGGAAGGCTGGGGATGAACTGCTTAGAAGGGCTTGGAGTAACAGGACAAGGGGCAATGGTTTAAAGCTGGAGCAGGGTAGATTTAGGTTGGACACCAGGAAGAAGTTCTGTAGAATGAGTGGTGAAATACAGGCTGCTCAGGGATGTGGTTGAGGCATCATCCCTGGAGACATTCAAGATTAGATTGGATGTGGCCCTGGGCAACCCGATCTAGTTGGAAATGTCCCTGTTGACTGCAGGAGGGTTGGACAAGATGACCTTTGAGGTCCCTTCCAACACAAGGCAATCTACAAATCTATGAACTCTGAAGTATTCCATCTCAAGCACTTTCAAACCTGGGGAAAGCAAGAAATCAACACAACAAATACTAACCATGCAGTTAGAAACAAACTTTATTGTTGCAATTTGGAAGTATTTACACAATATAAATCTCTTTGCAAGGTACATGACTGTTTAACCAGTGGTAGAAGGCCTTATAACAGCTTCAATAACATTTAGTTCAAAAAGAAACACAATTAACCCCAAAGGATAAATGATGCATCTACACTCCACAACACACAAGAAGGGTCATGGGAACTTGTTGGAGAGATGACAAGTGCTGGAAGATGACACAGGCTTGAGCTTATTTTATTCACAGGACATAAGTGGGCTCATGGTAAAAGAACATTGACCAATGTGCAGTGACAAAAAAGCAACACAAATGGAATATATCCCTAAGATGCTATAGTGGCCCTATTCCTGCAAGTAGTTAAAGGGGTTTAGGTAGCTGGATTAAGAGGCTTCAGCCAGAACCAATGAATCTGATTTAAGTCACATTTATGAAAGACTGGATACATTCTAGGTGCTGAGACTATTGAAAGCACTTATGTACAAAGCAGCAGCATCAAAATACCACAGACTGCATGAGATACACAGAATGACAAAAGGAACACTTGAACAAAATCTTTCACGAGCTAAAGACTTGAAACCTCCCCTTTTTTGAAAACACTTAGAAATTACTATTACCAAATGTTAGGAAACACTTTTTCTCCCCCTCCAATTCACACTGCACTTTACAGCATTGCATACAGTATTTTTCATGTTTCTCTTCCACAGCCTTTTTCATTTTCTGTTTTGCATGGATATCTATATGGGAAAACAAAAAAACCCAACAACAAAGCACTAACGTAAAGCCAGAATGCCACAAAGACAGGCTGGTGCAGTACCTGAAGTTATTTCAGCATTGCTTTCCAGAATGTCTTAGATTTCAAGTAACAACTTGGCTTTCTACATCTTCACTCAACTTTGAAACATCCCCCAAGTATTCTGTGTCATCTCTCCATAAACATCAAATCAAACATATTTGGAACGTCCATGAAATTAAGTTCCACACCATAGGGAACCTGAGGCAGCAGCTCAACAATTTCAGGAGGCTACAGAAAGAGCTGAAGTAAGATCTTGAAATGCCAATTTGGCAATCTGGACACTCGTTCTAAGATCACAATCAGCCACTGCAGGCAGTTTCCTGACATTTCACAGTAATAACTCCCCCTCCCCCCTTTATTAAAAACCTGGTGCAGACCACCACCTGTACTATTAAATACACTGAAAAGCCCAATGCACATTTAAAATGTTCCAAATTTATCAGCTGGGGTACTCTTCATCATCTTCTGAAACATTTCTTTCCTCTCCCCCACCCTAAGATAACTGGTTTCCTAACAACAAGAACTTTATAGCAACAGATGAAACCAATTGGAAAAGTCACCTACAAATAAAAACCAAACAATGCTTTTTCCAGTCTGCCCACACCAATTTGATGGCACATCCCCACATAACTGGCACATGCAACTGTTTCACACAGTTTCCTTTCCACTCCAGACACCTATAAACCAAAGTCTAGCTTGCTCCAACATGCCCCATCTGGACTTGTGTCATTTTTCACTGTGGAGAGTCCTTCTCTTAAAAGCCTCACGGTTGGCCAACACCTACCTTGCACAAGACCAAAGGCTTTGCCTATTTTTCACAACTAATGGAAACAAGCAATTTGCAGTCTTTCATAATTAAAAGGGGGGGGGGGGGGGGGGGGGGAGGAAGAACCAGCTGCAAGACTGCTCAACATCAGCTTTGCATTACTCCAAGGTTTCACTTTCTGTTCTACTGCCACAATTACAACCTCCGTGGTGTGGAAGAGATGATAGAAGACAGTAGCTAAATTCCAGTGGTTCAGCAATCTAGCACACTTTAGAAGGCATCCAAGAGCACAATAAACAACAAAAGTTAAAATAACCTCAAGACTATATAGCTCAAATGCAGACAGGTATGATGTGGGCAGCCTCCTCTACAAACTACACGAAGGATTATCCCAAGCAAGAGATTACATTTCATTGGGTTATGGAACAAAATTCTGTTTAATCAGAAAGTTACCCAAAGTTAACATTTTTCCTTAGGTGCAACAAGCTATTTAAGCTTTTCTTAGCTAGAAAAGGCTTAAAAGAAAGAAAATCTGAACTTCATTCTGCAACAAACTTTACAATTTGCTCTTGTCCTTAAACCATGCAAGTAAGCAAGCTTATTCAATACCTTGCTACATCAAAAGCTTAAGCTCAAGTTTACAGGTGAATTATTTCCTTTTACTTGTACTTACTGAGCCCATTCCTCCTTTTGACTAATACTTTTTTGATGAACTCACTTCCCAGGACCCTAACAACTGAAAGTGTCGATGCTGCTAAGCATGCCTGCACGTACCAGCCAGTGCAGATCAGCCTTACAGGATGCACAGTGTATAAAGACCAGTGTGTCAGATGGACAATCAGATTTGCACACTAGCATTTTCCAGCAGAGTTATTAAACACAGCTGTGACACGAATAAACTAACTGCTGGAAGGACACCATGGAGTTTAGGACAGCCAGGGAAAGGCAGCCTTTGTGGAAAACTGTGCTTCATTGTGTCTGTGCTGCCAAGATTAAAGGTCTCTTCAGAAAGGGTCTTCCTACACACACACAAAATTCTGATGTGTACTGACAAAAGAGAACACAATTTTAGTCACAAAGGAAACGGCGATGGTTAAGTATGGAAAGGAATCTTAAATATTCATGTTTCCCCTAATGAAGTAGTGGTTTGGGGTGCAGGGAGGGGAAGGGCATGGCACACAGGGAAAAATACACCTGACATGTTTCAAATAGTCTATAACGGCCACCAGGCAGTTCTAGTATTGAGGGGAATGACTGGCAGAACTATTTTGGTGATTTGGGCATTTACTATAAGCGTTTATAAGTTTGCTATATCCACCAAAACCACTTGGTCTGGGGGACTTCTATCACACCTAGCTCAACTGCTGTCACCATGGGAGCACACACATCAAGAGTACTCTACCACACTTAAGAAGTCACCAGCATTCAACACCACATCAGAAATTTGGGCAAGTGAGCACATCTTTAACAGCTTTCCCTATACCACAGGTACTGCAAATTTACCTCTCAGTCTGCCCTATTGTTAGAACAGACACGCTCCATCTTCGAGCTGTATAAATTGCTTTATTCCAGGAATCATTCCCAAGAGCAAGATGTCAAAAAAACTAAGGGGAGGGCAGGAGAGGGAGAAGAGGGTAAGACACTGGATGCCCAGGGCTATAAATGGGTATCTTAACATAAAACTGTTATGTTCTGTTACAGGTCAATTTAACAAAAAACCAAATCCTCACAGTTAGACTTCTTTACATCAAAATTTCTACAAAAGAGGAGAGAATACAATGCAATACACAAGTCCATAAATGCAAGGTACAGTACAATTCACACTAATTTACAAATGGTTATTTACACTGTTGTATATACACACACAGTCAGATCTGGTTAATGCAGATTTGGTAAGTCCTTTTAAACTGTGAATCGAGAAGTAGAAATGAAGGAATTGAGCATTACGTGGGAGCCTAGTGACCTAAGAAATCATACATGGATTAGCCAGATCTGGCTGCAGAAATGAGAAGAAAAAAAGTCACACTATTCTGCTTTACAAAAGCAACCAGGCCACTATGGTCTATTGACTTGATGCTATTTATGCAAGAATGCCATTACCAATAATCCTGTTGATATTTACAATTTGGGTTTAACTACAGTAAGAATTATTAATTTTGGCATTCGTGCCCTTAGCGTAACATAAAGGCAACAGAGTAACTTCTTGGCAAGTCACAGTCAAAACTACTACAGGATGTTTCTAGAGCTCAGTCATTTTTTTTTTTTGTCCTCCTTCAAATACTTTTTATGTTGCTATTAAAGAGACTGAGACAAATTAATTGCAATAAGTACATGTTCTCTAGTACCTAACTTACATTCAGAATGTCCTGTATTCACAGTTTCAAGCTACTTGATAATCTGCAATGCCTTTGCAAACTACTGCTTCAAACTTCACACATCTGCAGATGTTCCTTAGCAAGTGAGAGCGTATCCGAGTGCTACCAGCTCACACGGATGGGGAAGGAGACTCAAGGTCCCTGGCATTTCATTCTGAAAAATGTTTGACAGTATTTCCTCAGAGATCGTTTTAATCTGCACTTGTCTTGAAAGCTGATGCAAAGCAGCATTTAAGTGTGTAAAATGAATTTCAACATGCAAAATGAAAGCCTCTACCAGTACTGCAAAGTCAACCACTGTGACCTGTGATAATCATTGTGCTTCTTCGAAGTGGCTCAGGAAAAGCTTGCAGTATTTACTATCTACTTCAAAGTGCTTGTATGGGATTCAGTGGAACTGCACAGAAATGAGATTGAGCTGCACTCATGAAGAGCTTTGGTTCTGCAGAAGCAAGCTTCCACTCCTACAGTTATTGCTACTTGAGCTATACAAACAAAAATAGTGCTAAAAAAAAAACAAAACCCAAACATTTACACTAACTCCAAACATAAATAGTACTGGTACCTGAAAAGGGAACGTGTTTTGCCAACTGTTGGGGAAGTCAGGGGCTGTCAAGTGTTGGATTTCCCAAGACGGAGTGAACTTCAAGGCCTTTTTTCAAACGTTTCACAAACAGAAAGCAGCACTGCCAGAAATAAATCCACCACTTCAAGAAAATAGTAGTAAGAGTTCAAAAAAAACCAAAAAACCCAAACCCACAAAGAATCTCTGTCAATCTTACTGCAAAGTAGATCTTGGTGAACTTAAAGGGACTACCATGGGTATTATTCAACATCTGTCAATAATGTCAACAGGGAGAAAGTACAGAAAATTGAAGTCCTCAGTACTTTCATGAGCTCTAGCAACATCCTTGGTAACTTCTTGTGTATGTTTAACTACTAAAAAAGAGAAAAAATAAAAGTAAACCTGTCCAGTAAAGTAGCCTCCAGCTAACAAAAAATCATTATTTATTTCAAGTGAAAAAAGAAAAAAAAATTAAACTAAAAATCCCAGTTCTTCTATTTGCATTAAGGTTTTGACTGAAGGAAACAAAACCCCAGAAACCTTCAGAGATGAGTATAAAAGAGAAAGACTAAAAATAAGAATTGCAAACCTTGCTTTTGTAAAAGAACAGAATGCCATTCAAAATGGTCTTTACAGGTGAAGTTTTTTCATTCACATAAATTGTCTTTGTCCTGAATTGATCCAAGCTATTGTAGTAAAGCACACACACATCTCTGTGTATGGTGTACCATAAAGCAATTCTGAATAAATATCTTTGCTGGAGTCTGTACAACAGACTCCCCCTAATATTTACTCTTCAGCTAAGTTTGTGTTTGCCGTGTATATGCACACACACAGACTTTGTACATGTGGGCACTTATGTGACCAAAGTGCAAAGTTTTTCAGAGTTTAATCAGAGTTGGATATATGCTTAACCAACCCCACACTGGTTTGTTTTCTTTCTGCTGTGGATTTCTTCCCCTCCCACCCCCGCCACCCCCTTTCAAATTTAAAGCCTCTTTTCCATGCAAACTTATACATTGTTTAAAGTAAACATTTCCTTTTCAAATTCACATTTTCTTAATCCAGACCATTCTTGGTATAACAGCTTTAAGAAATAAGAAAATGGGTGTGATGATCAAAGCCCCATCGTTCAAGTCAGGTACATTTCCATATCATCCTTCGAACTGGAGACTTTGAAAAGTCATTTGCTGCAACAGGAAAAAAAGTAAGACAATCTTCAACTACAGGACCAAGCATTAAAGACCAGAACCCAAGGTTAGAAGATGGCAAAGCAGAGAGATGTCAACGATAGATGAACTGTAAACCTAAGTGTCTTGCTCCCGAGTGCAACAGGACCTGTTCACTCATCTTCAGTTCAATAGTCCACTCTGCTAGATACGGCTGAAGCACATCAAATAGACACCAGAAGAGTGTTTGAATTTAGAATCGGTCTTCAAAAAAAGACTAGAATTTGGAATAATGGGGGTTTTTGCTTTACAAGTACACTTAATGAACAAGCAGCTTTCCCACAGAAATTAAGAGATTGTATGCTGTCCATCTAACACTAGGATAGTTCATATCCTCAGAGAATCCGATGGTCACAGAACCTTTAAGTCTCTACAGTTTTAACGCATCAAGAAAGAAAAACTCAAAGTATTATTTATCCTTTCAGCAAGCTAGTTGACTTTTACAAAAGAAAAATACCATCAGACAGAAAGCTACCATTTTCTTGTTGAAAACAAAAAGAAAGATGGTCCTAACCTTTCTCCCTTAGTTACACCACACTGGTGATCTGACGAGTCTCTCACCACTTCTTTTTGCTTGTGTACATCTAACAGGTTAATATTCTCTGACCAGGTTTTCTTTAATATAAGTTAATGCACCTTCAATAAAATAAGCTGTTCAACAAATCCTTTGGAACTGCACCAAACTTTTACAGAAACTGATGGAAGCAGCAATGGAATCATGTTGCCATGTTAAACTTAGAATAAATAATTCACATACAGCATATGTTAAATTACAAAGGAGGATTAAATTGCCTTTTCTACAACTTTTCATAGATTTAGCAAGTTTCTAATCCATCTGATATCAACAGCAGTACGTATGTTCTTCATATTAAATTTAACATTGAAGGACTGTTTAGAGGCATTATTTATAAAGCAAGAACCACCAAGTGAGCATTACAGAACTTCAGCAAATGTTTAGTTTGGTTTTTTTTCCAGTATCTGTTCTCAGAAAAGATTCAGGGGTTGTCTATCCATTTGGTAAGTTTCTTCTTCCTCATTACTCAGGAAGAGTCAATGTCACGACCTCCAGCTTCATTTTGAAATACTGGTTAAACCGAACAATTGCATACCTGTTCAAAGGGAGAGAGAGACGGGATGTTAAGAGCAGGTCACTCCTCACATGCACACAGGGGCTCTGAGCAAGCTGATAGAGTGTGAGGTGTCCCTGCCCACAGCAGGGGGGTTGGATCCTTGAGGTGCCTTCCAGCCCTGACAACTCTACAGTTCTATGAAACAGCCATGATGCTAGGCAGGGCTAAGTTAAAGTCCACCTACCACAGCATCTGTTTCCAACAGTGACCCTTAGCAGCTGCCAAAGGAAAAATGAACAGCCAAGCAACCCTGTTGTGGTTGTCACTACCCCTCCAATCCCAGCTTACTACAGTTTCTAAAACAGATGCTGTTCTGAGAGCAAAGGTGCTGTTTTTGTGTTTAACCATATAATGTTAGTGGTTGGAAGGGACCTCAACGGACTGAGTCCAAGCCCCCTGCCAAAGCAGGATCACCTAGGGCAGGCCACACAGGAATTCTTCCAGGTGGGGTTTGAAAGCCTCCTGAGAAGACGACTTGACAACCTCTCTGGGCAGTCTGCTCCAGCACTCCATCACACCCACAGTAAAGAAGATTCTCCTCATGTTGAGATGGAACCTCCTCTGCTCCAGCTTGCACCCATTGTTCTTTCTCCTATTACTGGGCACTGCCAAAAAGAGACCAGCGCCTTCGCCCTGACACCCACCCCTCTGATATTTATAGACATTAATAGTTCTTAGACTGTGCAACAACTGACAAATACAGCTGCAGAGAAATTTGATCTTGATCATTGCAAGAATGACATTTTATTGAAAACTGACAAGTTTTAGAGTCCTACCACCGGGGCTTTAACTTCTTTTAGTTTGCCATCTAGTGGTCACTACCAGTACTTCGACTTGAGAACACTCAGTGACGAAATTCACGTTTGTCTCCTTTACAAAACTAAGTGTTTACACAGCTAAGCCCAGACCAACTCAATGAAAAAAATCTCTAAAGTAGGATCTTTTGCCATACAAAATTAATTTTATGACCTGGCCCAGTCACAGAATCACAGAATGTTAAGGGTTAGAAGGGACCTCCAAAGATCATCCAGCCCAACCCCACTACCAGAGCAGTAACAACTAGAGCAGGTCACACAGGAACACATCCAGGCGGATTTGGAATATCTCCAGAGAAGGAGACTCCACAGCCTCTCTGGGAAGCCTGCTCGAGGGCTCTGGCACCTTTACAGTGAAGAAGTTTTCCTTATGTTCACATGGAACCGCCTCTGTTCCAGTTTGCACCCACTGCCCCTTGTCCTGTCATTAGACATCCCTGAGCAGAGCCTGGCTCTGTCCTCCTGACACTGCACTTCACATCTTTATAAACATGAATGAGGTCACCCCTCAGGCTCCTCTGCTCCCAGCACA
This sequence comes from Picus viridis, assembly GCA_033816785.1. Lineage (NCBI taxonomy): Eukaryota > Metazoa > Chordata > Aves > Piciformes > Picidae > Picus > Picus viridis. The sequence continues at coordinate 9,387,599 of CM066568.1, forward strand.
AGAACCCCAGCTCCCTCAATCCTTTCCTCAGCAGGGAGATGTTCCACTGCCTTCAGCATCTTTGCAGCTCCATGCTGGACTCCAAGCAGTTCCCTAAGGTTCTTATTGAACCAAGGTGCCTATAACTGGGCACAATATTCCAGATGTGGCCTCACTATGGCAGGGTGGAGGGGAAGGAGAACCCCCCTCAACCTACTCTCCACACCCTTTCCAACACACCCCAGGATGCCCTGGGCACATTGTGGCCAATGGAGAGATTGAATCCTCTGCCTCGAAAAAACAAATGTCAGAGACCTACATCTCTCTGAAAGAACGTCACAGGCCAGCATCTCAGGCAACAGAGCATAACATTCATGGTCATCACAAAATCTCTTTAAAGAAGATTGTATCAAGCACACTTACCCTAGAAAATCGAAGTCAATGGTGGAATATTTGGCTTGAATTAGAGCCCACAATCCCCAAAAGAAGTGGGAAGCCTGAACAGGGGGGAAAAAAAAATAGTGAAAGATTAACATTGTAAATCCAACTTGTAAACAGAATTCTCACATTGAGACAAGAAGATGCCTAGACAAGGACTCCCAAAACTCAAGCTTTTTGTAAAGTTATTTGATCTCTCTTTACCAAAGAGTGGTAAACAAATATGATAGAATTAATTGCTGGCAATCAGAGTAAATTCACTGGACTCCCAACTCTCCACACATTTTCAAGAAAAGTAATGCTGCATTTATGAATTTATGAATTACATCAACTGTTGTACATGAAACAACACATTGCTACTGCTGCTAAATAAATCTGTATTATTCTACATGTATTCAACGCTAGAAAAAAATATGAAATTGCTACAGTTTAAACCAAGATAACCAGATCCAAATCTGAAAGCAACTCCCTGCTTGCCAAGAGACTGCAAGGAAAGGGCTACAGCAGTACTAAAAGACTCTAGAATAATCTATCTACAAATTATAGCACGATAAACATTCTAGTGTAAAAAAACATTATCATTTTCTTTTACTATAAGGCTTCCGAAGTCAGAATATTCTACTCATATCTTAAACACACAGCATTCCAGAAAGATTCCACAGAATAGGCTATGCAAGTTGGGTTTGGGGTTTCTGTTTGTTTGCATTTTTCAGCTTTGTTATGTTTGTGGTTGTTGGTTGGTTTGGTTGCATTTTTAAGTGTCTTACCAGTGCAAACTGATTGACTTGGACATACAGTACTTCAACTTCTTTTTCACTGACTTCTGTGCCAAATCCTTTATATTCTTTGTAGGCCTCAAGGTAAGATCTCAGCCACTGTTCCTGTAATTTTCTGTTAGGGTAAAGGCTGTAGTCTACCTCATTTACTCCTAGAAAATATAAAGTACTTATTAGAACCTCATGATGTCTAAAAAGACCCTTAAAGTCACAATACCAGACTACTTCCCTTCTCCCCACCCACACAAATCCGTGTGTACAAACATTGGGGGTTTTATTTCGACCTGACTTGTTAGCATGTAACATCGGTTACATGTTGACAAGGATTTCTCACACACAGAGCATTCAACATAGCAGTAAGATTTATGTTGTTTCTTTGCAACCATGGACACATTCTACTTGTTGAATCTCAAAATGCAAGTCTGGCTTTGAGAGAAGCCTCAAGAGAAAGTACCTGCATTGTGAAACAAAAAAAAAAAGTCTCACAAACATATGCAATAAGTGCTTCATGTTTTATAACAAGGCAGCCTTGTATGCAACAATATCCAAAGCTGACTCCAGGTGCATGTACACTGTCACCAACCAAGCTCAAATCTGAGAGAAAAATCAGAAGTCTACCTCTTTCCCCCACAGGGTATTGGCAGAATTGGGAGTTTTACATTCACAGCTACTCTTTTTGTCCTGCTTTTCTTGCTCTACTGGAGCTGCTTAGTGATAGGACGCAGGCAATCTGCCAGAAATCCCAAACCTGGATCACAGTTCATTCTGACTAGCTACCAATTCCCCAAAGGATTTAGGAATTCTCATTAAGTCTTTTATGAGCATCCCTTAGCACTTCCTCTTTTCTGTGTCAGATCCACTCAAACTTATCTTAAAAAAAATAACATTAAATAGGCATCAGAGAATAGCAGAGGTGGAAAAAATTGTTTTCCTGAGAAAAAACATTAAGTAGTAATTGTGCATTTCATCTTCTTACTGAGTTTAGGTCCTCAAAAATGTAGTCATACCATGAGAAATTCCAGAATAAAAAAAAAAAAAAAGGGTAATAATCAAAGATCTCCAATATATTTTGTAAATAAATATTTGTGATTTCCAAAAGCTTAAATCACCAAGTTTACAACTTAAATTACTGAATATACACCTGGAGTGTTATAGTTATCTGAACTTGCTTCAGTGTGAAGCAATCTTCTAATCTCATACCAAGCTGTATTCCATCTGTACTAATCACTACATAATTTTTCCTGTTGCCCCAGCTTCTGAAATAATACAATATACACTCAAGGTTATTTCTCTACTATGGAGTAAGTGGAATTGGCATCCACTGAAAAGAAATTGAACTGGTTAATGCAAGTTCTCCATTTACCTCTAGTAAAACTTAGGACCTCATAACCCTATTTCTGGGTTAGCAAAGCTGCAAAGGAAGCTTATAAGATGAGACAAACATATATATAGCTGTTAATCTGACTGAAATGTATCTAAATATACAGACAGAAAAACAATGTGCAAGAATGAGAGGTTTTTATAAAACCATTGCATCTTTACCTCCAAAATCCAATTCTTACCTGCAAACTCATTGAAGTGATTTCCAATGTCATAAGCCAAGTAGTTGTATCCAGAGTACTCATAGTCTATGAACTGCACATCACCTATGTAAGACAACAGCAGCAACATCAGAGTCCATATCAAATGAGATCACATCCCTAATCCTTTGATGTCCTTTGAAGTTTTGGGGAATCACAAACCACACACCTGTCTGGCTTGTGCTCAGCTGAATCCACTCAGACATTCCAGGGCAAGGCTGCAATTTTTATTACATGAAATTCCCCTGAATATTAATTCAAGAAAGCTCTTAAATAATTACTTAGAGCTTACAATTATTTAAACCCTGAATGGCAGAGCTTCAATTTTCAGTTCTACCACATGAGGGCATCCCTTACCTTCAAAGTAAGAAATACAGTAGATCCTTTATTGAAGCTTTACATAGAAACACCAGACCACTTTTTTCCCCCCGACCTAAAATAGAACAGTCCTGTTTATTCTCACAAGTGTACAATCACAGTGGACTAAGACATTGCAACATGTAGGTATTTTCTTGAACATCTTGATGTTTCCTGCCTCCTCTAGCCACACTTACAAAGCAAGACTATTCTTTATTGTTGCCTTTTATTTTATCTGGCTTAAACTACTGCCAAGAAACAGTAAGATGGTTTTGAAGTCTTGAAAACTATGAGATTATGTACTGTTACAAAAACAAGGACTGATAAAGCAGCAAATAGGCCTAAATGCTTCAAATTATAGTAACCAATAGTGAAGCTGGGACAAATGTTTCACTCAAGGTAACACAGATAGAAGCTGCTCAAGAATGTCTACAGCCCATCAGCCAAAACATTAACAAGATGGACTAGATGCAACCAGCTCTTCTGCTTCAAGGGAAACCAACAAGATTAACAACAATAAAAATCAGAAAATAAAGCAATGGCTTCACTTAAGAGCTTTTGAACTGCAACATTAAAATGCAAAATTGCTATGCTGAAATGGGCAACTACAATAGTTGCATCCCTCTCCCTTTCTATACCCATTCTTTGATGGTTGTATTCTAATATAAGCATACTGCCAATGAACAACCTTCTTAGCATGACTTAAAACACCTTATACATACTAATGCTAACTATCAGGACTTGGTGTTAATTAAAAAAATAAATCAATAATCATGTTACAGTTCAGTATGCTATGTTTCTAGACTAAGGATTCAGAGTGTCTAATATACAGTCTCCTTAATGTTTGTGGATACATCATGCATTAAAAGAAGCATGGCCAATAGATGAAGAGAAGTGCACTGACTGATGATTTACTGTGCTCTGGTGAGACCTCACCTGGAGTACTGAGTCCTGCTCTGGAGCCCTCAAAATAGGAGGAACACGGACCTGATAGAGCAGGTCCAGAGGAGGGCGATGAAGATGATCAGTGGGCTGAAGCACCTCTGCTACAAGAACAGGCTGAGGGAGCTGAGGTTGTTCAGCCTGGAGAAGAGAAGGCTCTGGGGAGACTATTCTAATAGAGGCCTTCCAGTACCTGAAGGGGGCTACAAGAAGGCTGCAGAAGGACTGTTTGCAAAGGCCTGCAGTAGTAAGAGCAGGGGCAATCAGAAAAGATATTTAGATTGGATGCCAGGAATAAGTTCTGCACCATGAGGGTGGCTACCCAGGAGGTAGTTGCCCCATCCCTGGAGATACTCAAGGTCAGGCTGGACAAGGCTCTGAGCAAGCTGATCCAGTGGAGGATCTCCCTGCTCACCACAGAGAGGGTTGGATTGGATGACCTTTGAAGGCCCCTTACAGCCCAAACCATTCTGTGATTATCAAGTACCAGTTTTGCTAGATAAGTGTCCTGGCCAAGTTATCACAACACTGTTAGACATGTTCCTTCCTATGCAGTTCATCTTCACTGAAGTTGAAATTCTAAAACATTAAATGTTTTTCAAACATTTAAGCACTTACAAGCAAAGTTAAATTCCGCAACTCAAAAATCACTAAGTGACAATCCTCCAAAGCAGAGTTTGCCCTATTTTCACAAAAAGAGAGGATTAATTACCAAGGTTCTAAGATTAAATCTTTTAGAATCTAACAAACCAAAATTGAAAATGGCCTGCAAAGTGGCCAGCTCCTCCAAGGAAAATCTTCTTGGCAATGGAAAATTTGACATTCTCTAGAATTCTGAGGGAACAAGAAGTTTTAGAGTATCTGCAACTAAAATCTTTTACTATTGTCACAGATTACCTCTGTCACTGCTTGACTGGAAAACTGGTAATGCTTGTGCTTCCCAGAGTCTCATCAGGACAGTTAGTACTAGGGACTCTCGCAGTGAAATGCATGAGATTAAGCGATGGCATAAACCTCCTGTCATTGTACAAGGAGCATGGTGCATGGCACTACAAGGCAGCAACATCAGCATATCTAATCTGCAGCAGATGAAGAAAATCTGACAAACTCAAATTTATTAAGACAAAAGTTCAAAAAGTCCTGCATTTTCACTGAGCTCTTTCAGACTCAGGCTACTGTAGAACTCAATTTCTGCATGAGGGCTTAAAGTAAAGATGCACAGTTCTGTGAAATAAAGCTAAAACTTTGGTTTTCCACTTTATAATTGCATAATGTAAACATGTCCTTTTAGAAGCAGCAGACGACATTTTGTATCAATTGTTTAAATACCACTATACTTAGAAGTTACTTTTAACACCATTCCTACAGGAAGCCCAATTCCAAAAGCTATGGCTTACATTAATAAACAGGTGGCTTTTTGTTTTGAAGTTTCTAGAAGTACAAAGAATTTGTTCCTCTGATATCAGTGGGTATAAGCAGATGAACAAGAGACTCGTCTAAGCACATTTCTATTTTATTGAAGTGAGGTATGATTTAAAACTAAGCTCCATCATCTCACTGGAGAAGCTACTGTTATCAACAGGAATACAAACAAGAGGATTGAGTGTTTCAAGTCGAAATATTGCATTATTTGTGGGGTCTCCTAGTAATCTCACAGGCAAGGTAGTCCATGAAAACCACATGAAGGCACAAAATGTGCTGTGTTCCACACACCATAGCAGTCAGAGCATCTGCTAGATCTCAGGGAAAGATAGGAGGGTGATGACACCTCTCCTTCCAGCTGCTCTTCACTTCTAATGGTTTAATAAGTTAAGCCCTTGCAATGTGCAATCCTAGTTGTAATCACGACAGCACAATGATCCTGTGCTACATCCCATCCTACTCATCAGGTAAGCCACTGAGGCCATCGATGACAGCTTCATTAAAAATAATGATCTATGCTACTAATATACTTGAAAATTCACAAAGGGGTCATAAACCCAAAGAACAAATGTAGCTATAAATTTATTCAATGTAACCCTGCAAAACAAAAAGGTTTTCAGATCAAAACCAGAAGCCTTAAACATACCTCAGTCTTCAGAAGCACTGAGCACCCACAGACTCCTACCAAAGATCATAGAAAACATTGGGTAGGCAGAGGGAATAAACAGAACAAAACTAGCCATCTAACCACACACTCAGCTTCCTGACAGGTGATTGTAATACATTCAAGGAGAGCATATACACAGACAAAAGAATACTGATACTTGGTCTTACTGAATAGCATTGAGTACTCTTAAAACATCAAGAATTTTTTGAAGACTTCCAGGTCATGCTGGGTGAAAAACAAAAACAAGACCCCCACAACTAAAAATACCCCAAACAAACAAAACCAAAAGCAAAACAAAAACACCCCAAACACACACACAAAAAAACCACAAAACAAAGACAAACCAACCACAAGAACTCCAAATAAAAAACAACCAATACCCCCCACCAAAACCAAAAAAAAACCCAAAACTTTAAGAGCATCAGAATACAAGGTCTATAAATAAGCAATACTAAGCTTCGATGATATTTTGACTATCTTGATGTGCAAACTGTAATTAAAAGCACCATGAAGCTCTGAATTATATCCTTTAAAGAACAGATAACACTGATAATTAAAAGTTACATAAAGTAACACTTGCAAATTTTCATATCCTGAGTGACTGCAAACGGACATTAGCAAAACAGCAAGAGGCACAGTTCTCTCAGCCACAGCATGAACAAATTCACTTTGGATGAGTGAAACTCCCATTAAATGAAGCTAGTGCTCAACATGCTATTCCAGACACAAATTAAGAACCACCAATCCTGTGGCCTTAAAAAAGTAGTCTGTGGCACAACTATGATTTTTCTTTCCAGTCTGAACATTTAAGATTGCTTTAATGCAGACAAGCCTAAAGCAAAGCACTGGGACAAGCCATAACCATTGTAACTGCATTGGACAAGAGTCCTAGAAACTATGTAACTTAAACATATGCCCACACCTCCTCCCAACATTAAGCATTCACAAATACAGTGTTGCTGAAACAGTTTGAGCAAACTTCTGAAAAGTCAAATAAACATGAATAGATTTGCATAAACTTTATTTTTTCTAGATTACTGAAAGAATGGGGGGAAAATAAATTCTTTCTTCATTCCAGTCACCAAGGACTTAGACACACAGAAGTGTTTCTAGATGGAAAAGCAAATACAGTAAAAGCACATCAAAGCTGTTAACTGCCTTCACACAGTTCAATGTCATTGCTATGAAAGCACATCTTCGAAGATTCTATTTTGTGCTCTTGAAAAATTATTTGCATCCCAATAAAAGCTTTTGCTCTGCTAAACAGAGTTCCAGCAATACATGTTTATTTAAAAGCTGAACCCCCACTTCTTAAAAAACCCAAAACTCGCATTCCTCATCTTAACAGTTGTACTCAGATTAATACATTTTGCTCTGTAGAAAGTACACTGAGAACAGCTTTCAAACTACAAATACCCCTTCTACAGATGGCACTGAGGTATGGTTACCATGAACAGTGCCTGCTGCACCCAAACTGCACAGGTTTCAAAATGCAGTACAAGTGCAACATCCAAATGTAAGTTTAATAAATACATTTTTCATGTTTCCAAGTCTTCTTTCCCCCCCCCAGCTGTTTACATCTACCTTGAAGCCAATGTACTTGACATACCTCCCTCCTCCCCACCTTGCTCCCAAACACTAAGCATTGCTCTTAAGTGATGTACTGCTGACATTGTTTATTCCTCCATTCTGTTTACAAAGACAAAAGCATATGACATTTGTTTTAAAAGTAGGAACTTCAAACCTATTGACTGTGAGAGTGAACCTTCTAAAGGAATGCCTCAAATGTTTGGGTTTTTTTGCAGCATGGTTCTACTATGAAAAGTGACTGTAAAAATTACTTTTATCTCATTGGGTGTGTTCTAGAATGCTAAAACTCAAGGTAGTTTCAGCACTGGGATAAAAAACAATAAAAACAGATGTTTCCTGGTATACACATTGGAGTTGTGATATTGTATCTAAGAGCACAAGCTGAGGTTTTTTTATTTGGGTTGGTTTGGTTTTTTATACCTTCCATGCCTTACTCCCCCTGCATTTTAAGTGAAACCAGAACACACTGGTGAAACTAAATAAAACCACTTCAGCTACCGAATTCTTAAAAGTGCATTTACATTATTAAAGAAATGTACTAACAAATGTATTAACAGGATTGTAAAGGTATATAAACATATATACTTCTGTAACTAGAATTGGGAGCAATTCCATTCCAAAGTGCTATTAACTCAGAGGGAAACCTGCATACAAACCAAAAGACTATTTTCCTCAATTCACATGCATTCAGTGCATTTATGTTTACATACACACAGACAGTTTTCATATTAGAACCAACTGCAGCATGGTTGTTTTTATTTAGAGCTTAAGGGACCAAAGACCAGTGATGGCTGATGAAGAGACTGCCATTCCATTCACAATTCACTTCACATTTTGATTTACATGCCAATCTTATAAACTTCCCACAACTACTAGAATGTGCGGCATCCTCCCTTCAAAAGAAAATCCTCATCTAAAATTTATTGCACTCGGCTAAACTCAGATATTCAAAATGGGAGGAAAGCTCTGCATTTTTACTGCACAATGACCCTTTCAGTGTCACTACTTGGCCTTTTGTTTGATTTGTTTAGTAACCAAACCTCAAACAACTAAAAATCAAGCCACAGAAGGAACTGCAAGTTTACACAGAAACTCAAAAGACTTCTAAAAGGCATTCCTTATTAACATGAGTATTATAACCAAAAAGATTAAGATGTGTACTGCCTACAACTGTTTAACTCTATTTGTATTTAGAAAATAAACCTTTGAGTTGTCTATGTACCTCACACAGTAAACATTGAGTCACTGATCACAGTATAAACTGGAACTAAGGTATTTCATTATCAAAGTGTGTTTCCACAATCACAAACCAGAACATGCCTTATAGCAACTAATATCACCAGGCTATTTTCTATGCTTAGTTTTTGTCAGGCTTTTTGTCATCCTAAAAGGTTTATATGACTGGAACAGAATTAACATGAACAATTAGTAGTCACACAAGCAGTCTAGGAATTAACAAAGTCATTAATTCATAAAAGAAAGGCAAAGAGCATCAATGTTATTCTTCTGTACAGTAACATACAGATGAGAATTACCTAATGAAGAAAATTACTTGCACAGATACTGCTGCCATTACTTGAGGTCTTAAAAAGCTGAGGTCAGTTAACAAGTCAGTAAAATGCAGCAAATGAGGCAGCAAATGCAATTACAACACAAACACAGCCACTCACTACTTACTGCTTAGTTCAATACCTACCTCGTTTCTTGTTGTAAATAATATTCTTACACAACAGATCATTGTGACAGAGTACCACTGGTGATCCTAAATTTGACAGTCTCTCCTTCATCCAAGTCATCTCTTCCTGAAGAACTTGAGGACTTGGAATATCACTTAAAAACCTTTTCAGGCATAAGAAGTTTAAGAGTTAATTTTTAGTACTGTGAGTTCCATACCAGCATTTGAAATTAAGTAGCTTATTTTTTCCCCTCTACATTCTTTCTGCAAACAGACCTTCTTGCAAACCCTGTCCCCTGGTACAACAGCAAATTATGACAATTTGCCTCCCTCCTCCCCCCCAAAAAAACACCAACTCTATGAAGAATCTGTGCAGTAGTCCAAAGATCAGGATATTGATTTCTGAATCAAATACAATCCTGCATATTTTTAAAGGAATAGAAATTAAAAGGGTTGTGGCCTAAGTTTCATTCACTTTTTGCTCACGTGACTTCCTTCAGGAAGAATGCACAAGTACTAAGTACTGAATGTATCTGCATACAGGGAACTTCCATTTTCAGTCCCAGTCACAGTAAATGTGCCTAAGCAGCCACTTTTTCACCCACTTTGCTGATTAACTACTCACATTTTTGTAAGAATGTTTTGTTGCAGAAGAAAAACAATTCAAACAACTTTGTTAGAGCATTCTGCAACAAGGGCAGCTGGCACCACTGACATCAAAAAAGTTCCATTAATTTTTTAAGATGCAATCTGCTTTCTGACTGATATCAGGTTTGATAATATTTTGCAAGCAATTCCAAATTACAGTTCTATCTTAAAAGGCCCTGCTCCCCAAGAAACATTGTGTTCAACAGAAGCTTTAGATTATAATACAGAAATTATATTTAGGTTAAATACTGCATCTAGTATTGCTGTCCCTCTCATCCTAATCTTGGGTATTTTGTTAGATGCTATGAAAACACACCCCAGTTTGATTTGCACATCAAGAGGTAGCTGGGATGCTAAAAACAAATTGTAATTAAATCCTTGAACCTAGGTGAGACCATTATTCATACTCCATGATAGCACAAGTCTAGAATGACTAGTCAGAAACAACCTCTGAAGAGGAAGCCACCCTTGGGAGTTCACCCCATCACCCTGAAAGAGCCTTTCATTAATTTGACTTGCACAATTTTGGACACATTTATCAAGTGAACGAGACAGCTAGGAAGTGCAGGTTAGAATGAACACCAAGCAGTAGTCTTGCAAGCCCAGGAAACACGCTTTCAGTATTTCACCCCAGAACACAGGTCTCAGTTTGACATGGACAGGTCTCATAAACTGTTGAGACAGCTATGTGAAGACTTGTCCAGTTCTTTTTGAAGATTAAAGAAAACTACCATTGTTTAAACATCCAGTCAAACCAAGAGCTATATGTGTGTATACACACACATCATACCAGATGAATTATTCCATCATATTTAACATACATGCAGCTACTCCAGTATACATAAGCAAGACAAAACTCAAGCTTTTTCCAGCTTAACAGCATGTGGTAACAAACTATTTTTCAAAATACTCCTCTACTCTTCAACCAGAAAGAATGGGAAGTCAGGAAAGCATGTACTGAAATACCTACCTTTTATTTACTTCCTCATCTGCAAATTCTGTGGGTATGAGAGAGAAGTATTTCCCCATCTTCAGCCACAGGTTAGATTTAGGAATCCACCCATTGTGTGCATGAATAGTATGGATTTTAGCAAGCTGTCTGGCAATGAGTCTAAAACAAAACAACACACACACACATTAATGTTCTATTTAAATGTCTGACAGTATCCTATTTTTCTAGCAACAAAAGAATACAACAGCAGCATATTAAAAAAATGCAGCAGAGAAGCCCAAAAAAGGCTTAAAAAAGTGCTACACAGCTATAAGGTAGCATCTTTTAAGACTGAAAAGGTTTCTAGCATTACTACTTTAAGGAGGGTAGGCAGAGAGAATGGAGTTCAGTTACAGCATGCAGCACATAATTACTTATACTTGCAGTCTACAATTCAACCTACTTATAGAAGAGCTGACTCAAATTCGCTGCCAACTCCACCACATTAATTACCTGCCTAAAGGTAATGTGCATATGTTCAATATTCACAATATGTACAACTTCTAAAGGACAGGCTGAGGGAGCTGGGATTACACAGCCTGGTGAAGAGAAGGCTCCAGGACCCTTCACAGTGGCCTTTTAATACCTGAAGGGAGCCTACAAGGCTGCAGAGGGACTGTTTACAAAGGCCTGTAGGGATAGAATGAGGGGCAACGGTTTGAAATTAGAGAAGAGCGGATTTTGATTGCATGTTAGGAACACGTTCTGCACCATGAAGGTGGTGGAACACTGCAACAGGTTGCCCAGGGTAGTAGTTGAGAGCCCCATCCCTGGAGATAAAGGTCAGACTGGACAAGGCTCTGAGTAAACTGATCTAGTGGAGTCTGTCCCTGCTCACTAGATGACCTTTGGAGGGATCTTCAACCCAAAAGATTCTTCTGGGGAGGCAGCAAGGATCATTTGCTCAGCACTGAAGTGCCATGACAACTAAGAGGACAGCCCACTGTCAAGAATGTGAACACTGGCTTAGTGTGGGCTTAACTACTTCTTTTCTACCTGCTCTACTATGCTGGAGATCCTCTAGGCCTGACAAAACACGGTAAATTAATGAAATCATTGAAAAAAATCTTACCTGAAAATATCTGGATTGCATACATGCTCTGGATCCAGTGCCTCTCCTTGCATGAACTCATAGCACAGGCCATTATTGAAAGTACAGTACAGTTGAGGTGCACAGCCATGGGCCTGCAACACACGGAAACTCTTCACTTCCTCATCTCGATCTACTAGGAGCTCTGTCTTATTTCCATAGATCCTAACTAGAACAACGTCGTCTGTTATCTCACCCACATAGCAGCCAATTAATTTATTGGTGATTCCATCTGTGAACAGCTGAAAAGTAAAAAGATTTAAAAGGCATTTTTTATATGCTGGAGGAGAACAGAGTTATTCTTTAGTTCACAAAGCACAGATGTTTATGAAATTGAGCATTAGGGGGAAAAACCTGGTAAGATACAGAAAACTACGAAGAAAATTTTAAGGACTTTTTGCCACTAATACATGAAAAGAGAAGAGGAAAACGTGCTATAGTGAACTACACAAAAACTACATGCAAAAGAGTAACTGCCAATTCAATATTGGATAATGAGTTTCCATGTAACTACTCTGAAGCTGATGAGCGGCTGAAATCAAAGCCCCAACAAGGCAGCAATCCTAAAGCAGTATAAAGTCATGAGTACAGGCAGCACAAAACCAGAAGCAATTCTGATGCATTTCAGAATTTTAGTGTTTGCTGATTAGCACAGAAATAGTAAAAGTTACTCTTAGAGTTCAAAGAGCCACCTTTTAAAAGAAGATTTCAGGTCAGAAACAATTCCAAGTTCAACGGTTATCTTCCCCCAGCTTTGGTCTAAATTTTACTGATTGATAACAATCCCTAAAGTCACTTTGCCCCTCTACAGATATGAGACAGTACTTAAAATTCAAGACCCTAGCCTTTAACTTCAAGTACCATACCTTTTTTTTTTTTAACTTTCTAACTGGTATATGCCATTTTAAAAGACTTTTAAAAGCATTTTAAGTCCTTATCATTAAGATAAATGCATTTTTTTAGGCCCTGCCATCTACTGGACTTTGTGACCAGCCTAGTCACTCATGTGATGCTTAAACATACTAAAAATTAAGGAAGTGACTTTCTGAAGTAGTAAGAGCATTATTCCAGCATTATGTTTACATCTAATGACAACCTATTCAGTGTCTTTCAAATAATGATGGATGTATAGATGCTACAAGTTCCCAGCTGGGCAGGGGAGGGAGAGGAAATGCAGAACCAAAAAAGCCCCACCACCAAACACCAAACCCAAAGAAACCCAAATCTCTCTCTGTAACTGCTGCTTCTCCTTTCACATTTGATGACAAGGCCTGAATTAGCTACTACACAAGGCTCAACTCCTGCAGATGCTACCTGACAAGCCAACTAGATTCTGAGCTACTGCACTGTGTGTACCCAGTCACATGTAGCTATGCATTTGAAATCCCACTCCACGCCTGCAAGAGTAACGCATCAGCTCTCAGTCTCCTACAATCCAGGACAATTTACCAGCTCAGAAAACAGATGCTTGACACTCTCAAAATATTTGCACTTTGCCAATTTGGATTGAATATTTAAACTACACATATTAAGACCATCTGTTAGTAAGTGACTGAAGGACAAGCCATTAACATTCTCAGGTGACAAGCAACACCACAAACAAGAACAAATATATTTTCCTAAGTACTCAACAATCTCCTGCAGTCTTAAACATAAGCAAACAATTTCAAGTCAAGGTTCTCACAGTAACTGTAATTTATATTTGAGTATCATTTTTTTTTAGTCTTTACAGTCATGCCTCTTCTCCCACACTGCTGCCTCCAAAATCCTAATTAAAACACAGCAAACAAAAAAAAAAGGTTCCAAGTGGCTTTTATTTAAAGGCAACCTGAAGACCCTGAATACACCTTTTAATTCCCAATTGCAATAGAAGTCAGGTCTAGAACAAAAATACTGATAAATGGAGCAGCTTGCTGCACTTCAGATCTTATACCAAACCCTAATATTTAATGAACACATTTTTATTAATAACACATGTCAGCAGCAGGCACCTTTGCTTCAGGAATCATCAGTGATGGTAGTGAGACACTGGAATAAGTTGCACAAGGTCATGAATGTCCCCTCCCTGGAGGTGTACAAGGCCGAGTTAGATGAGGCCTTACACAACCTGGTCTAGTGGAAAGTGTTCCTAGCAGGGGGGTTGGAACCATTTTATGAATCATTCCTTAGAACCTTGGACAGTTCAGGTGGGGTTTTTGTTGTGGTTTTGTTTTGCTGAAGGTTTTGGGGTTGTTTTGTATTTGTTGGGGCAGGGGGCAGTTGGAGTCTTTTTAAGCAAAAGAAGTCAAAAAGTTGCACTTCCCCCCCCCCCCCCCCGTCCCTTTAAAGGTAAAATAGTATCATTCAAACACAAGTGTGAAAGCTTATTTCCACATCTCAGAGGCTTTAAGAAATCAAGCATTAGGAACTAAAAGAGTTGTTGCTGAGGAAAAACTTCTTAAGTTTCCCATAGAAGAAAAGACAAGACTCTTAGTGCAAGATGCTGTGTTTTAGCTATTATGGCTTTCTCTCCTCAGCATCCACATATGATGAATAAATGCAGGAAAGGACCAGTGAAGCTTCAGTTGTTACCACAAGTAACAATTAGCTCAGGTTCCTGAGGAAAGATGCAGAATAACAGAGGATACAAAGGTAGTTGGTTTCTTACAAACACTCAAAATTGCAGAAGGTGGTTCAGGAAATAATATATTTTTCATCCAAATGAGGTAATCATCAATTCAAATAAACCTTGTTACAGAGCCTCCCTGACTGACTCAAAATTAAGACTTTACAAATATGGCCACGTTTTATGACTAGCTATTATTTTAATAACCCAGAATCTTGTCTTCATAGCAACTAAACATTACAACATCAGTATGCAACTAAGAAAACTATACCATTTAGCATCACAGATCCTGTTTTTCAAGCAAAAAAGAATACAGTTGTGCTCTAACACTATCCAGTTCTTTTGACTGACATGTGTTACCAAATTTCAACAGACAGTAAATATTTCAAATATGGCTTGCAAACCACAAATTACACCTTTACATTATAATGTGTTAATTCATTACCTTCTCCCTTGTAAGTGTACTGTTACAACTATTTAGATCAGAGGGAACCTCCTGTGATCATCTAGTTCACAGAATCACAGAACGTTAGGGGTTGGAAGAGAACTCTCAAAATCATCCAGTCCAACCCTCCTGCCAGGGCAGGATCACCTAGAGCAGGTCACAGGAACACATCCAGGTGGGTGTGGAATGTCTCCAGAGAAGGAGACTCCACAACCTCTCTGGACTGCCTGCTCCATGGCTCTGGCACCCTCACAGTGCATGAATTCTTCCTGATGTTCACATGGATCCTCCTCTGTTGCAGCTTGCATGCATGGCCCCCTGTCCTATGACTGGACATCACTGAGCAGAGCCTGGCTCTGTCCTCCCAACACTCACCCTTTACATCTTTACAAACATGAATGAGGTCACCTCTCAGTCTCCTCTCCTCCAAGCTAGAGAGACCCAGCTTCCTCAGCAGGCAGATGTTCCACTGCCTTTGTCATCTTTGTGGCTCTGTGCCGGACTAATTCAATCTCCCTGCTCAAGCATGGCTGACTAGAGACAGTCGACTAGGACTGCATCCCATGAAATCTCCAGTAATCAACTTGACTGGGCAACATGTCCCAGTGTTTGACCACTCTCACAGTTTAAAAAGTGTTCCCTTGTGTTCAGGTGGAATTTCCCATGTGTTTTGGTTTTTGCCCCCTGCCTTGCCTGCCACTGGCCACTGAGAATACTCTGGCTCCTTCTTCATTCTCTCCCATCAGGTATTGTTAAGATCCATACAAGTCATCTTTTTTCTGACCCAAGCAGCCCCAGTTTCTCATCATAGGAAAAATGCTCCAGTCCCTCAGTCATCCAACAGAGAGCTAAGAGGATGATTGCAGAAGTTGAACATCTCTCCTAAGAAAGGCTGTGACTCCTGGGGCTGTTTAGTCTTGAGAAGGCCAAGAGTAGATCATATTAATGTCTGTAAATGTGAGTGGTGGGTATCAAGATGAAGGGCCCAGGCTCTTTTTGGGGTGATAGGGCAGGGAACAACAGGTACAAGCTCAACATGAGGAGACAATTCTTTAAAGTAAGGGTTACAGAGCGCTGGAACAGACTGCCCAGAGGCTGTCAAGTCCCCTTCTCTGGACACTTTCAAAACCCACCTGGTTATGTTTCTGTGCAGCCTGCCTTAAGTGATCTTGCTTTGGGGGGGGGGGGGTGGACTCAGTATCTGGAGGTCCCATCCAACCTGATTCTGTGATGCAAAGCAGCAGTCAGAATTTGACTGACTCATGCTGTTAAACTTCTGGCAACTGTACAGCTTTTGCTATGCTGCACAGGTCTATTATCCCCATAAAACAAATCTCATTAGTGTTAACAACAAGAAATCTACAACAAGGAAATTGGACTCCTTCAACTGATAATTTAGGAACTCTACTTATTATTAACATCTATTTGTAACATGCTGCTACAAGCAATTATTTACACCCAGGAGCATTTTTAGTTATTGCTTGTTAAAAAGGCAAGGAGTCTGCTTACTTTTCTAATAAAATTATTATGAGTAGACACTTTCCATATTCCACTGTGAGAAATTATCTCATGTTTTCTACCAGTAAGGGAACTCAATACTCAACTATTTTATTCAGAACACCTTTACTGGAGCATTTAAAGAATCATCTTAGAATGCCTTGCCTGAAACCACCTGAAATTCAGCAGAGCAAAGTAAGAGCTCTATAACAAAAGTATCAGTCAAGCAGCATAGAGAATGGACTCTGATGACATGGATGAGATGATCAGTAAACTCTTTAGGCCACTTGGAAGAAGATGGAAGAATCTATTGAATGTTATGATTAGCAGGTAGAAAATCCTGGAAACAAAAATAAATTCAGGAAGAGAAAAAAAAAGCCACCACAACACACACAACCACCACAAAGCCACAACACCACTGTGAGCAAATACAAGTCAAGAACGTGATGCAATGCATTGGGTGGGGGAAGAAGCAGGATTCTAGTACTCCTATAATCTGCAAAAAAATCATTACTGTGATATGTACTTACAACATTGTAATAAGTACTTTCAGGTGAAGTGATGCAAAACTAAAACTACATTGTGTAAACATTTCTGGCAATGGCATTTATATCAGCCCACGACCTAGTCAAGACTTTCTAGCTGTTGGGAAAAAATAGAAACCATTTACTGAAACACAGAGTGAAGGTGAGAAAGCTACAAATAAGCTTTATTCACACAAATGCAGTCTCAGAAAGCAGCACATGGCAGAAAAAAGACAGGCCAAGTGAGTCCAGGAATAGAAGTGAAAAACACAGCCATGACATGAAGCATCTTTGAGACAGTTTATCTCTAAAAAACACTCATAACAGCAAGGATCAGGTGATTCCTGAAAAGGGCATGTGACGTAGATATCCCCATCTCATAGACAGGTGGTACCAATGAGCTTGTATGTGATCCTCTTGTTCCATCTGTTCAGAACAAGAATGAGAACAAATTTATGATCACATGTAACAAGCAGGAACAGGCAGGTACAAAGCATCACAAAGCCAAGCAGAAAGCACTTAGCACTTATAGAAGAGATGTAAAACCAAATAGATCTTTTTCCTCCAAACTGTTACTACATTCATAGAAAAAGAAACACACAAAGCATTACTCTACTGCTATAGAGACAGTGATGCAAAGTTTCATCGTGAACAGAGATCCCCCTGAAAGAACAGACTTTCAACATAACTTCTTCAATTCTCACAGAATTTCAAGTTTGTATTGCAAGACAGATTTGTTTATTTTCTGGAAAAGTATCATCCATACAATCACATTTGCAAGCACACATCTCAAGAGTTTCATTTCTTGCAACAGGACTAGGTTTTTCTGCATCTCTTCTATCTGTAGCTGTTAATAAAAGGATAACTCCTGGAAGATGCAGACCTTAGGTCAATACTCATATATTCAGCATAGTTTACATTGACCTCACTTAAAGGTCCCAAACATTCTGGAGGCCTATCCTCTAGATCACTACATTCAGCAGGTGAAAGCCATTGTGTGATGGTCAGCTGACAAACAAGATCATTTGGTGTTAAAAATACCAAGGCTAGTAGGAAATTGGTAAAGTTAATAGCACCATTCTATGGCAAGTTTAGGCATTGGCTGAGCTGAACTATCAGTTTTCTGCTGAACCCTTGGGGTGCTCTCCCATGACCGTAGCACAGAGAGAAACACCATCACGACCTACACTATATAGTATAGTTTAAGCATCTTCTTGGCTAGCAAACTATTAACTGCACTTCAAGGAAGAGCTGATGAGTTCTTTCATAGCATGAGTTTCACACCCTTCATATTCTCACTATAAATACCATCTAAAATTACATTTCATACTATGGAGTGCTGAAAATACTATACATGCTACAAATGTCACTCCTTGCAAAACTCATTCCAATCTAAACACGTAAGAGAAACCTTTTTTGCTTATGTCAGAAGAAAATGCCACGGAGAAATTACACATTTTTCTTCCTGTTTTTGAAGAGTATTTTCCTACTTCAAAACAGACAGAATCAGGTATCTAGTTAAGACTTCTGAAGTGGTGAATTGTTTTAGATATTTTTACAGATTTTTGCAATATGATGAAAGCATTACATTAAAAGGAAAGGAAAAAACACACTAAGCTAATAGAATAAAATCTTAGATTGCCTTTCCAACTCGAACAATTCATTTGCTGCTCCTTCCGCTGAAGAATTTGACACTAAATGGTCATGATAACAATGGAGAGGAAACCCAGGAACCATCTTAGATAGCTAACTTCCTTTCCAATGTTAAGGGACTCTAGCATAAGTAATATTCCATTACACAGCCAGATACAAGCTGTGCCTAAGCAAACATCCATCTGTACTTAGAACCATTCACCAATACAAGCACACCTATATCGTGCACAACTAGATTACATCATGCACTGTGATGCGGCACGTCACTGACCTCCAACATCACCGTGTGCACAATTGCTGCCTCACCTACTGATACCACAAAAAAAAAAAAACCTCTTTACAAGGGAGTATCAAACTTCATCAGAAGCTTCAGAAACATGGAGAAACCAACCCACCCTCAAATGACATCTAATACTGCCTACATGTCCTACTTAGTGTGACATTGTGTTCAAGGCACATCTCAAATTACAGTTCTTCCATCACACAGCGGCAATACCACCCATTCTGCACCTCTGACTTCTCTTACACTTTCCCTCACTCACAACTGCTCCATTTAGAGAGATCAGCACTTCAGAATGCTAACCTGCGACCTCAGTCCTTCCTGTCCAAATGACAGTGTAAATTAAAAGTATCAATATTTTTTTCACCAACAAAACCAAGCAGCCTCTATTCTCAGTGTCAAAGATTATTTCAGAATGGGGAAAATACAGTTTTTCCTGCACCATAATATTACACTGCAGAGACAAAATTACATATTAACCTGCCAAATTCTTCACTATTAGCCCAAGATCTAGAATAGGTCATGGGACAAAAGAACCCAAAATTTATACTTACCTTCCCCTGCTTACCAAACACTGATCCTCAAATACACAGAAATCGCAGAAAATTAGGGATTGGAAAGGACCTCCAAAGATCATCCAGTCCAATCTCCCTGTCAGAGAAGGATCACCTTGAGTAGGTCACACAGGAACACATCCAGGCAGGTTTGGGATGTCTCCAAGGACAACGACTCCACAGCCTCTCTGAGCAGCCTGCTCCAGGGCTCAGGCACACATGCAGTGAATGAATTTTTCCTGATGTTCCTGCAGAACCTCCTATGCTCCAGCTTGCACCAGTGCTCCCATGTCCCATCACTGGACATTAGTGAGCAGAGCCTGGCTCCATCCTCCTAACATTGACCCTTCAGATCTTTATAAACATTAATGAGCTCACTCTTAGTCTCCTTCAAGCTAAGGAAACCCAGCTCCCTCAGCCTTTCCATTCCCTTAATCATTTTTGTTGCTCTTTTGTAATGATTCATTTCATAGAATCAATAAGGTTGGAAAAGACCTCAAAGATCATCAAGTCCAACCTCTCACCCAACACCTCATGACTACTAAACCATGGCACCAAGTGCCACGTCCAATCCCCTCTTGAACACCTCCAGGGATGGTGACTCCACCACCTCCCTGGGCAGTACATTCCAATGCCTAACAACTCTCTCTGTGAAGAATTTTCTCCTCACCTCGAGCCTAAACTTCCCCTGGTGCAGTTTGAGACTGTGTCCTCTTGTTCTGGTGCTGGTTGCCTAGGAGAAGAGACCAACCCCCTCCTGGCTACAACCTCCCTTCAGGTAGTTGTAGAGAGCAATGAGGTCTCCCCTGAGCCTCCTCTTCTCCAGGCTAAACAATCCCAGCTTCCTCAGCCTCTCCTTGTAGGGCTTGTGTTTGAGGCCTCCTTCAAATACTAATAAATTAATCTCCATAAAAGAGGAAAACAACGTTTTAAGGTGGGTAGCAGATTCAAAACTCTTATTTTAATTAAGAAGGACAATACAACCTATTTTTAGGCAGTAAAAGAGCTTTTATATTTCATTACCAAAGAACCACCCAGAATATGACATTTGGAACATCCTCTATTACAACTCAAAACAGAGTTTGGCTGAGTTACAAGGTGCATTTTTTTTAATTAAACAAAGGGGAAAAAAAACCCACACCACCCAAGCCAAACAAAAACACAACCGTTTCTCCTGTTCACCAAGGCCAACTTCTGAACTTAGCAGGGAGCAAGCTTTTCAAGTTAGAAGAGAGGTCTCCAGAGACTCCTTCCACTCTACAATTCTATTACTAAAATCAACTACTGATTTAGTTTTGATCCAGTTACTGAATCAAAAATGACTACTGGAAAAAAGCCACCACTATTTGTTTTAATGATACTGCTTCGTATTACTGTAAAGCAAAGAAAGCAAATCAATAATTTAAGAGTTAGAAAACACAACACCGACTTCTACACTGATTCTAGTACATCCTCTCATGACAACTGCACAGAGCATCGACATGAAGATCAGTATTTAGAATGGAAAAATTTTGTCCTTACCAGTGTAAAAGAACTTGAATACCTGTGCTATTATGTAGTGATAATATTCACATATAGCTTGAGATACAGGAAATATATTTCAGTAGAGCTGTTTGCAATGCTGCAAATAATTGGTAATGCTTTAGGATTCTATAGACTTTGACAAAATAGTGTAATAAAAGAATAATTAAAGTACTGAAGATACAAATTATTTTCATCCTGTGTCCTACACTTACATTCTATGAAATGTTGCAGAAAATTTTAAAAATGTGTACATATTTTAGACAACTTTAAAGTCTTACAGAAAGGAAGGATTATGCATTACAATTTTTAACTACACTGTTTCAAAATCATTTAGCTAACTAAACAACTTGAGACACAACAGGAAATTTTTGCAAGAGAAGTTAATTAAGTCAAACTCCAGACTCAAGTCTTTCCTAAATGTTACCACCCATGAAGTGCCAAGAGCAAAGGTAGCTAACAGCACAGTTGAGTAGAGGAACCAGTAGTTTTTCCACTCATCGATTTTCCCTGACTGCTTTCCTATGATGTTGCTGTTTCAGATCAGCCAAGCAAGTTTTCCATGTAATACATAATTCTCATTTTCACTTCTCTTCTAAATATTTGCCCCTCTAATGAGCTGATTCCATGGTAGATATTCTGTTCAACCCAACCTCTTGACAAGAGGAGTCATCTTTCCTTTCTTTCTTACTGTGTGTGATGCACATGTAACAGACTGCAGCAGCAATGATGATAACACAACTAGTTTCAAGCCGTGTGCTCCTCACCTATGCGCAGCAGTTTAAACAGACTAGAAAGTTAAAAGTAAAAAGGCTACTGAAGACCTTCCTGACTAGGATGTTCCTCTGCCGTTCAAAGGAGCAAAAGAAAAAACAGCCAGCTGAAAAGCTTTGGTGTTAACTTGTTGAAACAAAACTCAAACAATTTAAGACAGAAACTTCTAACCACAGACAGTAGCCTATTGCTTTAATATTGCATGACCAGTCAAATGAGTCCCTTTTCCACAACAGTGTTAGGGGTGGTTTTTATCCTGTTAATTGCTTCTTCCAGAGTGTGACAGAGGAAAGAAGCAGCATTTATTTCCTTGAACATACTAGAATTTTCCCAAAAGGTTAGAGTCATCCCTCTTCAATAAGAAAATATTTATTAGCACTCCTGTATGAATGAAAGAAATATATTCTGCTGAGAAGAATCCTCATCAGAGAGCTACAAGAACAAAACCGTGTTTAAGCAGTCCTGCAAGAAGCAGAGTTTGACAGGATGATCCTCCTGGGTCCCTTCCACCTAGAGACATTCTATAATTCTATGAACTGTAACAATGCTGTTTACAACCAACACACTGTAAAGCTATTTCCATTGCACCTCAAGACGCTGGGACTGCGCTTAACTTCCGGCTACAACTCTCAAAGAAATTACTTATCAAAAAACACACTAGCTTTGTTTGCATACTAACTGGACTGACATATGTCAATTTTCTTTTCCTATCAAGAAACTGCAATACATTTCAGTCAATTTTCTGTTCCCTCAATGTGATCTTTTTTTCCCCACACACATTAGTTCCAGGAGCTCTCTTCAGAGGAACTTCACTAAAGACACTTCTGCGTAACTGTAGTTGAGCATTTAATTATCAGCTGTTAAACTGAACACAAAGGCTGCAACTGAACTGCTTTTTTAGCCAGGTAAATCGACTGAAGACTTGCATGGGGCTAGATTAAGTATATTCTAGAAGCACAAAAGCAGCCAATCCTCCAGCAGATGACTCGTCATAAATATGAACGATTGCTCATCTAGAGGACAGCAGAGATTAAGCGGCGACACTTCGGCATACGGTCAAGACTAAGAGATGTAAGCAAGGACGACAGTTATCGACATAGCGTCAGCCTAAAAAGCAATCCTGTAGGGAACCCAAGACATGTATTTATGTTTATTTATGACATACAGCGGCGTGGGAAGAGCCCGCCAAGGGCTTCATCGCCGATGGCGCCCAGGGAGCGCCCCAGCGCCCGTTGCCTCGGGGGCCGCCTCCCCCCCGCCCCCCTACCCCGGCAACTGCAGCGCGGCGGCAGCCACCCAACCACCCCTCCACCTCCTCCTCCCTCTGCCTTTCTCCTCCTTCACCCGGGGAGGAGGGACGTGCCTCACCGCTTTACGAACACGCCCTGCTCGGCACGGATCCGGCAAGGGCGAAGCTCACAGGGCCCTCCCCTTCCCCTCCCTCTCCCACAGCGCAGCCCACGGCCCCCGGGCAGATACCGGGCGTCGTGTGCGCGGTAGGGACGCCACCCCAGAGCGGGTAACAGAGCTCCCCGCTCCACAAACGGGAAGAACCAAGTTCCATCGGGGATCGCACGAAAGAAGGAAGAGGAAAGCGAGCGATAAGGAAGGAAGGGGGCAGGGGATGCTGCCGTGCTGACACGCCCCGCCGCCAGGCTGCCTAGCAAATGGGGCTCAGCGCAGGGGGCTGCGTTTGGAGAGCTAGGAAGGAGGGGGAGGGGAGGAAGCGAGGCGGCGGCAGCTCCCCCGCACAATGGCCGCCCACCCTCCCCCTTCCTTTCCTCCCTTCCCAAGCTCGGGCTGCTGCATCCCCGCCAGGGACCGGGAGCAGGCCTCGCCACGCGCCCGGCCTTCTCGTACCTGCAGCGTCACCTCCTCGGGTCTCCAGTGGGGCCGCAGGCGGCGCAGGAGCTGCAGGGCGCCCTGGCGGTAGCCGGGCCCCTCCCGCTCGCTGACGGTGATGTCCAGCTTGGGCACCTCTGGGGAACCGGGCGGGACGTGGATGTAGTTAGCCATGACGACAGTCGGTCAGACGGGACAGAGCACGAAGTGACAAGGACGAGCGTCTTCTCCCTAGCGTCTCCTCCGCGGCGGAGCCGGCAACTGAGGGGGAAATTTCCAGTCAGGCTCTCGATAAAGCGGCTCCACCTCCCCCAGCTGCGGCGCGAAGCAGCCTGGGAGAGCGGGCGGGGTCTGGAGGCGCCCTGCCCGCTGCCGCCCCTGCGCCACTCACCTGCCCTGCCGACCGCCAGCGCCCGCGGCCGTGAGGCAGCCGAGCGGCGGTTAATAGAAGCTGCTCGCGGCGGTGGAGCGGGAGCTGTGAAGGTGGCCGTGTGGGAGAGCTAGCGCCTCCCGCTCCGCGGGTGAGCGGGACCGCCCAGGCAGTCACCGGCCGAATGACTGATTGTAATCAGCCTTTGAGTTATCTGCTGCGGTTAATTTTTGCCTTTCATTTATGTGCCAGCCTTCGTAACACGCCCTCCGTTCCGCTGCAAGGTGTATACTTTCTAATCACCTTGCTCCGCTTCCCAGTTCCAGCTAGTTGTAGTTAGATGCAATTTGCGGTCCTCGGGGCACTTGAGGAGGTATCACGCTACGTATTCCCTTCTTAATTAAGATTTAGATATCTTCATAAAAGTCATCCTCTTCATGAGCAGTACAGGACAGACAAACAAAACCGAAAACCCGGGGAGGGTTGGGGGGAGGAAGTTGTGACTGGGCACGGGATAAACGATCCTGCCTTGTTCAGGAATAGAACATTAGAGGTTGAAAGGGATCTCTAGAGATCATCGAGTCTAACCCCCTTGCCAAAGCAGGATCACCTAAGGTAGACCGCACAAGAGTGCATCCAAGGGAGTTGTGAAAGTCTCCAGAGGAGACTCCACAACCTCTCTGGGTAGCCTGTTCCAGTGCTCCATCACCCTCACTGTAAAGCAGTTTCTCCTTGGGGTGAAATATTCTATGTTTACGTTTGTATCCATTGTTCCTTGTTTTATTACTGCACCTCACCAAAAAAAGATTGGCCCCCTCCAGTTGACAGCCACCCCTCATATTTATAGACATTGGTCAGATCCCCTCTCAGTCTTCTCCAGACTTAACAGCCCCAGGTCTCTCAGTCTCTCTTCCTAGGGGAGATGCTCAAGTCTAACCCTAATATTTCTACAAGTACTTGCCTCCTGTCATGTAATCTGATCTGCCCAAGTAGAAAACACTGAAGAGTCCAGAAGTTTCTCTGCTATAAAGCAGGTTTATTAGGTTAGCCTAAAACACCAGAACTATGCAAACAAGATAACAGTTAGTCTATTCCTGAAGAGTTATTACTCTAAGGAGACTCAGGTTAGGGAAAGGGGCATAATTTACACTCAAAATTAACAATGCCACAAGGGAAGCAACTAGTTCTGTAGGTTTAGTTCTTATTAATTTCATATGGACTCCTCTCCGAAAGTGCTGTGCATTAGTAAACTGTCCACTCTGTCATCTACAACTGTCTAGTTATATGTTGTCTTTTATCAAGAACTGCTGTTGTCACTGATGAGTTTTGCATTACTTCACTCATGTAAGTGCACCACCACTCCAATTCCTATTATTTCTGAGCACCTCACCTCATCCCAATATTTCTTCAGTCATCTGTATGCCTTTCCCCTCAGACAGGATCAGACACTTGGAATAGTATGTCAACAATTTTTCAAGTAATTTTCTTCTTAAATATTTTTTCATGCATTCCTCGTGATCTTAGCATTCTCTTCCATCTAAACTTTGGTTCAGACCAAGTGTTAAAAAACTTCAGAGCCAGGAATCTATCTCTGTGATGCTCCAAAGACCAAAATTTCTTTCTGTTGTATTATAACAAAAATTTAATGGGTTTATGGGTTGATGTTATGAGTGTATAGCCCTATGAAGAGAGGCTGAGGGAGCTGGGGTTGCTTAGCCTGGAGAAGAGGAGGCTCAGGGGAGACATTATTGCTGTCCACAACTACCTGAATGGAGGTTGTAGACAGGCGAGGGCTGGTCTCTTCTCCCAGGCAACCAGCACCAGAACAAGAGGACACAGTCTCATGCTGCACCAGGGGAGGTTCAGACTGGATGTTAGGAAGAAATTCTACACAGAGAGAGTGATTGCCCATCGGAATGTGCTGCCCGGGGAGGTGGTGGAGTCACCATCACTGGAGGCATTTAGGAGGAGACTTGATAGGGTGCTTGGTTGCACGGTTTAGTTGATTAGGTGGTATAGGACGATAGGTTGGACACAATGACCTTGAAGGTCTCTTCCAACCCGGTCTATTCTATTCTATTCTATTCTATTCTATTCTATTCTATTCTATTCTATTCTATTCTATATATGCTATTCTCTATTAACAGCCTTGCTCTATCAGAGATTAAAAGAGTAAGAACACAGGGGTCTGAATCATTCAAATGTCATAAAATTTCCAGATCTAAATTTCATAACTTGAGTATATTTCTAGTGAAATATGCTTTTGATTTCCCTTTATTCCCTAAAAAACAAGTTTCAAGTTTTATAAGCCTTTTGCATCTTTTATATACACTGACTCACCACTTTCTTAAAATCTTTTCTCCATCTGACCTGATTGTACCCATTTCTTCCATTAGTCTTCTGCACTTTTTGTTCTTTAAAAGTGAGGACATTTGAAAGTTAAAGTTTTAAAAGTTCTTTCTTTAGATTATTTGGGGAATAAAAAAGTTCTTTAAATACACTCACCTTTATACATTGTTCAGTCCTAGAAGTTATTTATTACTGTAGTAGCATGATATCACTCTATCTGATCAAGTATGTGATACATGGTGCCCTCTGCTTCTGCTAAGGTAATTTGGTAGATGGTAAACTAAGGCATTTATGTATAAAGGGCAAAGTGACATTTTTGCTGAAATAAAAGATCAAAGGTTGAATGTTCCAGCTTATGTATGTTAATTTTAAAAAGAACTGGTCTAAACAGATTCCATCTTGCTACTGCTGACCATAATATGTGTACCAGAAGCTTTCAGTTGTTAAACCTAAGAAGCCTTGCTAAATTTCCCAAACCTGGCTAAATTTCCAGAGGTTGGCTGTAAGGAAATTTTAAACAGGAAGAGGGGAAGTTGGAGCAGTCATCGTGCCTAGATTGTTTGGGAGTTGAGGGAACTGAACTTCTGCCATCAAATAGGTGAAAAACAAGAACACTTAGGCAGAAGTACCATGGTATAAAGACACATCCTTCTTGCTTGTCCTCATGGTGCATTGGGAATTCTTAATTCCTGCATTAAAACAGTTAAATAAAAATCATGGCTAGCTACTCACCATATTTCCTTTTCACCTTTCATCTCCTGCAAATATTTTCTGTGTCCAAGTCAAATCCCAGGCAATATCTTCAGAATACTGGAACTCTTTTTCAATAATAGTTTTGAGTGGGGCTTGGTTGTTTGGTTGGTTTTTTTTTTTTGAAAAAAAATATTTCCATTTTCTTTTCCCTGTTCTTGATACCTGTATCCTAAAAACTGTGAAACTGATTAATAAGAACTTTAGTGGGTTTCTCAAAGGCTACAAAGCGTTCAGGATTTGTTCTTCGAAACAGAACTCAGGAAGAAAGAGAATGTGTTTTCTCTTAATGACTGATCTCATCATAGGTTCACTATAATACATTTAAGTCATTCTAAGGCTGACCATCAATGTACACAACCTGGAACTGAAGGGAAATAGTTCTCTCACAGGCCTGTTGCTCTACCAAGTGGTCTGGGTGCTGACTACATACAACCTGTATGACCTGCTTATCCTTGCCCTTCCACCATTTTCTTTTCCTCTTTCTGCTAATCAGAAACCAGGTTCTGCCATTTCATTTCTTCCTGTATTTTTCATAGAATCATAGAATGGTTCGGGTTGGAAGGGACCTCCAAAGGTCATCCAGTCTAAGCCCCCTGCAGTCAGCAGCGACAGCCTCCACTAGAGCAGCTTGCTCAGAGCCTTGTTCAGCCTGACCTTGAATATCTCCAGGGATGGGGCCTCAACTACCACCCTGGGCAACCTGTTGCAGTGTTTCACCACCCTCACAATAAAGAACTTGTTCCTAACATCCAATCAAAATCTCCTCTCATTTCAAACCATTGCCCCTCTCCTCATTACTACAGGCCTTTGAAAACAGTCTCTCTGCAGCCGTCTTGTAGCCCCCTCCAGATACTGGAAGTCTGCTGTTAGGTCTCCTGGGGCCTTCTATTCTCTAGGCTGAACAAGCCCAGCTCCTTCAGCTTGTGCTTGTAGCAGAGGTGTTCTAGCCCCCTGACTGATCATATTCTAGCAGCCTGATAATCTTTTCACCTTGCTTTTAGGTCAGTGATGGATGCATTATAAGCTCTTTAAAAAAAACCAACAAACAAAGCTCCCACACCCCCGAAACACCCAAACAAACAAACAAAAAACCCACCAAAAACCTCAGACTCAAAGGAAAGAGCATTACCAGGCTCAGAAACAGATTTCACTTCCCAGGTGCAGTTCTCCTGGCTGCTTTCCAAACCCAGTAATCACTTCAAAAGAACTCAGTGCACAAATATGACTATAAATGTACCTCCTTCTAGCCACAACTACTGTTAATAACATTTTGCATAGCAGAGAGTCTCAGCATACTTTCTATAGCCCTAATCTCACAAATACAAAAATTGAGTCATCAGAAGGTTAAACCTGCCATCAGACCAGTTGGTCAGCAAGGCCTGGGGGTAATTTTTGACTTCCTGTCCAGTCCTTTGGTCACAGGCTTTCTTCAGTGTTTTAAAGAATGTCATCTCTGCTAACTATCCAGCATGTATTATTTGTGTCAAGATGAATTACCTTGCTGCTCACACGGTGGTAAGCTGTAATTCAATTAATTTTATTATTTTTTTAATGTATTTAGTAGCTTGATTTCTGAAGTGCCCAGTGCCCTAGCGTCAAACCCAACTCTCAACACACAAATGGAGTGGCTGGAGAGCTCCTGAACAGAGAGGGACCTGGGGATGCTGATCGACAGCTGCCTGAACATGAGCCAGCAGTGTGTCCAGGTGGCCAAGAAGGCCAACGGCATCCTGGCCTGCATTAGGAATAGTGTGGCCAGCAGGAGCAGGGAAGTCATTGTGCCCCTGTACTCTGCTTTGGTTAGGCCACACCTTGAGTACTGTGTCCAGTTCTGGGCCCCTCAGTTTAAGAAGGACATCGAGACACTTGAACGTGTCCAGAGAAGGGCAACAAGGCTGGGGAGAGGCCTTGAGCACAAGCCCTATGAGGAGAGGCTGAGGGAGCTGGGGTTGTTTAGCCTGGAGAAGAGGAGGCTCAGGGGCAACCTCATTGCTCTCTGCAACTACCTGAAGGGTGGTTGTAGCCAGGAAGGGGTTGGCCTCTTCTCTCTAGCAACCAGCACCAGAACAAGGGGACACAGTCTCAAGCTGCAACAGGGGAAGTTTAGGCTCGAGGTGAGGAGAAAGTTCTTCACTGAGAGAGTCATTCGCCATTGGAATGGGCTGCCTGGGGAGGTGGTGGAGTCACTGTCCCTGGAGGTATTCAAGAGGGGACTGGACGTGGCACCTGGTGCCATGGTCTAGTCATGGGGTCTGTGGTGACAGGTTGGACTCGATGATCTTTGAGGTCTCTTCCAACCTTAGTGATACTGTGATACTGTAAATGTGACAGTTCTGTCGTATGTTTATTACACTCTATAAACAGACTTCATTTTAATCTTGCTGAAGACTAGCTTGAAATAGATGATTTTATTAAAATCTTGACAGCTTACAGATTTCTCTAAGAAGGATACTACTTGGCATGTTGTTGAAATGGTGAAAACCCTTCTCTTGTGCAAGTTGCTTGACAGAATAGGTTACAGCATTTTCAAGTGTATTTTGAAAGCTACATATGATAGTAGAATAGAAGCCTTAAAGCTCACTGCAGTTTTATGGCTTAACTTTTCAGTAGGCTACCAATTAGCGACACTCACTTGACACATTCCATATGATAACCTTGTTCCTGACTATCTAACCCCTATTTTTTCCAACTTGGGAGTGGTGTGGTGCATAATGTACTGTGATACAGACCACAGATGTCACTGGATGTGAAACAGCTTAGTGGTTTTCAGCTCTTTCAGCTTTTCAGGGTTTCATCTGGTAACCTCAGATATTTCTAGAGGAAATATGGACACCAGTCTGTGTTCAGTTTTGGGTATTTCAATACAAGAAAGACATTGAGGCACTAGAGTGGGTGCAAAGAGCAATGAAGCTGGTGAAAGGCCTAGAGAATGAGCCTGATGAAGAGCAGCTGAGGGAACTGGGACTGTTTAGTCTGTGCAAGAGGAGGCTGAGGGGAGACCTTATTGCCCTCTACAACTACCTGAAAGGACAATAGAGGGAGGAAGGTGCTGGTCTCTTCTCACAGGTAATTAGTGATAGAACAAGAGGGGACAGCCTCGAGATGCACCAGGGTAGGTTTAGGATGGACATGAGGAAAAAAATTTTCACTGAAAGAGTGGCCAAGCATTGGGACAGACTGCCAAGGGAGGTGGTTAAGTCACCATCCCCAAAAGTGTTTAAAGGTCATTTAGATATGGTGCATAGCAGTATGGTTTAGTGATGAACTTGGTAGAGTAGGGTTAATGGTTGGACCTGATGATTTCAAGGGTCTTTTCAACCTGAATGATTCAACAATTTTATGATTCTATGATCTGTGCCAATAGACTTGATTACCTCCAAGGCACCTTCAGATGAATGCGTAGTGGATGAATGCTATCCCTGCCTCAAAGTCCACTGAACTGCAGGCTGAACTGCCATGAGTAGTTACCCGGTTACACATCCTGCAGGAAACCTAGGCAAACCAAGTAAAATGCTTAAACATGCATGTTAATTAAACTCAGCACAGTGAGAGACAGAACCTGACAAAATCTGCTTAAGTCAGTAGGATCAAATACAGGCTTACACTTAAGCAGGTGCTAACTCAAAATGAGTAGCTTAGCAAGGAATTCTGCAATTTCTACATGCTGGTGGGGCAAAACTGTACATTTGTTTAGGCCTATTAATAAAGCACGGGGTATTAAGAAAGAAGAGCAAACCCTTGTACTAATTACACTACTCAAAAGTACAATACAATACAATACAATACACCAGGTTGGAAGAGACCTTCAAGATCATCGCGTCCAACCCATCAAACAATCCAACCCACCCAACAACTAGACCATACAGCCAAGCACCCCATCAAGTCTTCTCCTGAACACCTCCTGTGAAGGTGACTCCACCACCTCCACGGGTAGCCGATTCCAATGGGCAATCACTCTCTCCGTGTAGAACTTCTTCCTAACATCCAGCCTAAACCTGCCCTGGCGCAGCCTGAGACTGTGTCCTCTTGTTCTGGTGCTGGATGCCTGGGAGAAGAGGCCAACCTCTGCCTGGCTACAACCTCCCTTCAGGTAGTTGTAGAGAGCAATAAGGTCACCCCTCAGTCTCCTCTTCTCCAGGCTAAGCAACCCCAGCTCCCTCAGCCTTTCCTCATAGGGCTTGTGTTCCAAACCCCTCACCAGCTTTGTTGCCCTTCTCTGGACACGTTCCAGCAAGTCAACATCCTTCCTAAACTGAGGGGCCCAGAACTGGACACAGTACTCAAGTACAGGTTAAGCAAGCAACACAATCATAATGAAGGCCAGTGTCTGCATTCATTTTAAAAGATATATCTGTATTTTAAAATATGAAGAGTAATTACAAGTTGACTACTGATCCTTGGTCAAACTTGAACTGTATTTGTGTCCAAGGATTTACCATACCCTGGTGTTTTTCTCCAGGGCAACAAATATGCATACTGTGTAAGTACTAAAAAAGAGTCTACTTAGGCAGATTTGGGACGCCTGGCATGCAAAGATAAATTCACCTGCAGCAGCATAAGAGGAGGAGTTGAATGGCTTTTGTATCTTCTAGAAATTTAAGCTTCTCTGACATTTTATTGACT
The DNA here is from genome assembly GCA_033816785.1 of Picus viridis. Classification (NCBI taxonomy): domain Eukaryota; kingdom Metazoa; phylum Chordata; class Aves; order Piciformes; family Picidae; genus Picus; species Picus viridis. Next base: position 9,419,544 of record CM066568.1, read on the forward strand.
AATCAAATGTCCCTCCATGAAGAAAAGTTAGAAACCTCAGCAATTTGAAACACCCTCTGTGAACAAAGACAGTATCAAATGTGCATTTAAATTTTATGCAAGCTTGTAAAAGAAGCCTAGAATAGATTTTCCTGTATTGAGGTATTATCAGAATGCCATTCTATATTCTCTAGTGAAATCTCTAATCAACTTCATAGCATAAAAAGTGTGTGGGGAGTTAGCTGAACTAAATTAAAACAATTAAAAAATTCATAGAGATTTATCTTGAGAGACTGACAGTATGGTTATCACATAGAAATGACTCCAAATTCACATTCCACCTGAATCACTAACAAAGAAGAAAGAAAGGCAAAATGGGTGGCAAAGAGGGGAGATGAGAGGGAGAAGGGAAAGGGGAAAGATCAGGAAATTGTTGTGATTCTGTGTCAGTGAGGGTAGACATAAAAGAAATGTTTGACACTGTCCCACATGAAATCCTGGTCACCAGAAAAGCATGGACTTGAGAGGTGGACCACCCACTGGATGAGGAATTACCTGGATGGTCACATTCAGAGACTTGTGGTCAGCAGCTCAGTGTCATCACCTAGATGATCTTTGAGGTCATTTCCAACCTAAACCATCCTATGAATCTATGAAATCACTAAATTGGCTTAAGTGTCTTCCTTACAAAAAAACCCAACCAAACATTCCCAGCAACTTTCTTAACAGTTCAAAGAAGTCAAGAGCTGGAAAACCCACGACAATCATGCAGAAATTATGCTTCCTCCTCATGCTTATATCCGTTTTCTTTACATCACATTTACACATAACCAGGAGGGCTCTGGGGCAACACCACTGCATCCTTTTCCTAAGGATTTGAGCTTGTGAGCTGAGGCCTGCTGTACCCAGTAGGCTCCAGAGCTGGATGCTCTTTTGGTGCTCCTGTGTTCACCTGTTCTTTAAGCCTTACTTCCATCCCTGTTTATGGTTTATTCCCTACAGAATTAAGGTTAATGTGACCTGACTTTGTGGTCTGTTCTCCTTTAATAACTTCAGGAGAGACTTCAGAATTTCACTGAGATTTTAAATCCTGAAGATAGTTTTAAGTCCTGTAACTGGGAATTCCTGAGCAGGTGGAAAGACTTGCTGTTATTTCTCACTGAAAGGATCATCAAGCTAAGCTTTTCTCTATTCTCTTGCTGCTGCTGAATTAATTTACTTGGCTTTTGTCTCTATATTTGCCAGTTTTAAGCTGTGTAGAGTAGAGAGGTCCCTTCAGTTTTGAAAGGTGTTTAATCCTGCTTTATCTGGATTAAAACTCACTAGTATAACCTAGTTTAATATCCCATGCTCAGACTGCCTCTTTTTTATTTCTTTTGATCACTCTGCCTTGTTTCTCATGTAGTATTCACAGATTAAGAATCATAGAATGGTTTAGGTTGGAAGGCACCTAAAAGATCATCCAGTTCCCACCCCACTGCCATGGCCAGGGACACCTTCCACTAGACCAGGTTGCTCAAGGCCTCATCCAACGTGGCCTTGAACACTCACAGGGAGGGTCATCCATGACCTCCCTGAGCAACCTGTTCCAGTGTCTCACCACCCTCACTGTCAAGAATTTCTTCCTAATCTCCAGTCTCAATCTGCCCTCCTAAAGCTTCAATCCATACCCTCTCATCCTATCACTACGAGCCCTTGCAACAAACCTTTTCCTGGCTTTCTTGTACGCCCCCTTCAGGTACTGGAAGGCCACTATAAAATCTCCCTGGAGTGTTCTTCTCCAGGCTGCACAGCCCCAACTCTCACAGCCTGTCCCATTTGAGGAGGTGCTTCAGACCTCTGACCATCTTTGTGGCCCTTCTCTGGACCAGCTCCAGAAGCTTCATGTCCCTTTCATGCTGGAGGCACCAAAACGGGACACAATACTGTGGGTGGGGTCTCACCTCCTTCATCCTGCTGGTTCTCCTTCTTTGGTCTTATTCTGGTAGAGTATGTAACTCCTAAGTATGTAGCTCCTTAATGAAAGACTTACAGTGCATCCAAGGAACAAGCAATGGTACCCCAAATTAATTCACTGCTCTACAGTAATTTTCCTTCTCCAGAGCTCTTCTTTTTGTTCCATAATAGACATGCATCTTTTAGCATTGTTTTTGGTTGGTTGTTGGGTTTGGGTATTTTGCTTTGTTTTAGTGGGTTTTGTCTGTTTTGGTTTTAGCTGATTCATGTGTCCTTGTTAGCTTGTTTTGTGGTGTACCAGCCTGGTTAATATCAGTTATGCCAGGGGAGCAGACCTTTGAGCAGCCTGTTCAGTTTCCATTGCCGTCACCAGGTGACTTCATTAGGAACTGAATGAAGTGAAACAGGCTCTGTGTGAGCTTGGATTAAGTTCAGAGCAGAGCCCTGCTCCTTGCTGTCGTCACCCCGCACCCAGCGATGGTGTGAATTCCACCTGTGTCATGGGGTGCAGCACCCAGCAGTGCCCTGGGGGCCACGAGTTATGAGGGCTTCCCTTGAGGGGGCAGGGCTTGTCCCAGCATTCCAGCCAAGGAGCTGGGTAAAAAGGACTGAAACAATGTCCTGGGAGGCTGGGCAGAGCCATTCAAGCCCATGAGTGTCCCGGGGTCTGGCAGCTCCCGGCTCTGGTTCCACTCGGAGCAAAACAACCTGGTGTCAAGAGGAGCAGGGGAGAAGGAAATCTGACTTTCAGAGGGGCAGTCTCATTTTTCCACTCGGAGTCTGCAAGCAGCAGGTCACCATCTCAGGCTGCTTTTTCAAGTCCTACATATTTTATTGCTCTCAGTGTTGTTTATTTCCTTATTTATCCTACAGATATTATTTACTCCTGAGGCATTGAATTTTAGGGTGCTTGGCAAAGAAGTACAGTGGGCATAAGAGAAAAACGACTCAGAACAGCCTGATATTTAATCATAGGCTGTAAATATCTTTTACAGACTTCTCTGTTTGCAACTGTTGCTAAGCATAGGAAATTACTGAATTAGTCAGCTTCATTTGCATTTTTGTTAAGGGAGAGCTTGGAACAGTAATTAAATTACAGTTCAAGTTTAGGGATAATAAAGCTATATATTCCTACTGGAAAAGTAAAGTGATAATACAATTAACAGAAAAATACAATGTAATAAAGTGACAGCAAATATACCAAGGAGAAAGGGCTAAACTTGAGTTTCTGTCTTTCCTTCCATAACAACCACTGAAGCACAGAAGACTTTGGGGAAGGAGAGTCGCTTCCCCAGCTCCTGCCAGCTTGGATAACAGGCAGTAAGCAAACAGGAGGGTAATCAAGGAGAAAGGTAGCAAGAGTTGCTACTACAAGAACATAGTGTCTTGCTATGCTCGCTCCCAAGTGCAAGTGAAATTCAGAGTTCAAGTTTCATCAAAACACTTTGAAAGAGAACTGGGAGCCTCACCGCAGTGTAAGCAAACACATAGTCTTAATCATTACCAGCTTTCCTAAATTCTGTTTCTTTACTCTCTGAAAAGAATTTTGATTTGTGCAGCAGAGTCAACTCTGCAGCCTTTACATCTGGAGATGCCGCAGGGTTTCTACTTTTGTTTGAATATGCAAAGCTTTTAACATGTGAAAAAGAAAGAATATTCAATCCGGCTTCATTCCCTTCTCTCCAAAGCACCAGAGTAATGCCTCTGGTTCTTTCTCAACCACTGGAATTTTGCATTTCTATGTCAGCTGGGCCTCCCTACCAGCAAACTGAGGTTCTCCCAGGGTACAGGGGAAAAGCCTTTTGCAAGCAGGCTGTAACTGCAACATTTTGTTTCACTCTGATCTGTGTATCACCTGCCTCAATGTTATTCTGAAATGTACTATTTTATCTTGACTTTAAGTTTCTAAGTAAGCAGCACTTTTTATTCAGAAGATACAGTTTTCCCTGGTATTCATTACAATTGGCTGCACTTCGAGTATGTCAGGAGCTTAGTCAGCTGTTAGTGCAGCCGAGACTTGTTTTTCTTCTTTCTATCCCTTTCATCCAGTGGAAAAAGTTTCCTGCTGTTCTTTCTACTGATACATGATACCCCCGGCTCCAACTGATGTACATTTTTTTACTTTTAAAGGACAGCATGTTAACTAGCTCTGTTAATTAGCACAGAATCACAGAATTGTCAGGGCTGGAAGGGACCCCAAGGACTATCTTGTTCCACCCCCTGCCATGGGCAGGGACACCCTCCACTAGATCCGGTGGCCCACAGCCACATCTAGCCTGGACTGAAAAACATTATTATCAATCATCTGGGGGGGTTGGAGTGGGTGTGTGTATTTTGGAGTTTGTCTGTTTGTTTGTTCATTTGGGGTTTTGGTTGATTTGGTGGGGTTTTTTTTGTGTTTTTTTATTTGTTTGGTTTGGTTTTGGGTTTTTTTTTTTTTTGTGTTTTTTTGTATTGCAAGAATATTTTGGAGGAGTTACTTCCCAAAGCAATGACTATTTCTACTCCAGCTCCCTCTTCTGAAATAATAGTTGGAAAAATCATGGTTTGTGACAACATAAAGGAATGCTTAAAGCAAAGGAGCCAGTCAGCAACTTTTCTCAATGTCTGTTACAAAGAATGCTGTCATGGGGGAAAAAAATAAAAGAAGTAGTAGGGAACCTGAGAGATTTTTCAAGTTTCTTTTGATGTGGTTTATATTCTAATAGGTTTTTCTGATAGTCACATTTCATCCTCTTTTTAACCAGAAATAACCTTTCTGGCACCAACAGCAAATACCTACAGAGGAGGGCCACAAAAATGATCAGGGGACTGGAATACCTCTCCTGTGAGGACAGGCTGGGGCAGCTGGGGTTGCTGAGCATGATGAAAAGAAAGCTCTTGGGAGACCTTAATAGCCTTCCAGTATCTGAAGGGGGCTACAAGAAGGCTGCAGAGGGACTGTTTACCAAGGTCTGCAGTGATAGGAAAAGGGGCAATGGTTTGAAATGAAAGAAGGTTTACACTGTATATTAGGAACAAGTTCTTTACTGCAACACGTTGCCTGGAGAGGTAGTTGAGACCCGGTCCCTGGAGATATTCAAGGTCAGGCCAGACAAGGCTCTGAGCAAGTCGACCTAGTGGAGGATGGCCCTGCTGACTGCAGGGGGGTGGACTGGATGACCTTTGTTTGTCCCTTCTAACCCAAACCATTCTATGATTCTATGAGTGGAATGACAGTGGGAAGCCATTACTATGCAATTGTTGATCATGCAATCAAATGCACTGCAAAGAGCCATGATGAAAGCTGGCCACTGGACTTTTTATAGTGAGTAAAAGACAAAAAAAAAAATTCCAAAACTTTGTTAATTGACCATTGAACTCCCTACTTATCTTTACAAATATTTGTGTCTCAGCCTCTTTGGCAAGTTTTAAGTGGTAGAAAAAACCCCAAGTACACAAAAGCAGAAATACTGAAGGAATGTTTGAAACCTGGATTGACCAATCCTACAGTGCATGGATGAATTCCCAACAATAATGCATTTACAAAAGCATCTGTGATACCATTCATAGATTCTTAGTGGTAGACAAGTGGAACTCATGAGAGAATTCTTCTGTGACGGTTGCTTGTGCTTCAATACATCATTGCCTTACTTTGCTAAGTTGTATAAAGCCATTGGCTCAAGGGCAATTTCTATGTGATGCCTAAGGTGTCCCAAGCCTCAATCAGTTCCTACTTTACAAACTAGTAACACACATGGACCTGGGATGAAGAAAAAATAGAATCATAGAATCAATAAGGTTGGAAAAGACCTCAAAGATCATCAAGTCCAACCTCTCACCCAACACCTCATGACTACTAAACCATGGCTTCAAGTGCCACATCCAATCCCTTTTCACACACCTCCAGGGATGGTGACTCCACCACCTCCCTGGGCAGCACATTCCAATGGCTAACAATTCTCTCTGTGAAGAACCATTTCCTCACCTCAAGCCTAAGCTTCCCCTGGCACAGTTTGAGACTTTGTCCTCTTGTTCTGGTGGTGGTTGCCTGGGAGAACAGACCAACCCCCACCTGGCTACAACCTCCCTTCAGGTAGTTGTGGAAAGCAATAACGTCTCCCCTGAGCCTCCTTTTCTCCAGGCTAAACAATCCCAGCTCCCTCAGCCTCAATCCCAGCTCCTCAGCCTCAAATATACCCCAATGCCTCAACCTTCTGAACCCTCTAAAATAAAGTGAAGCAAATATATAATTTTACAATTCCCTTTCCACCAAAAAAAGTTCTCCTTAACCATGAATCTACATGAAAGTTGATGCCAGAAACCAGATCGCTGGCAGAAAATATTTCATCCCACAACATCATCTCCCTTGCTTACTCTCTTATAAAGCATTTGTTTCTGGAAATATTCTGGGTTTCTGCTCTTCTCTGGTGTACTTCAGCTTTCCTTTTTGTATTTTTTGTGGGGCTCTTCAGCATTCTTGCTTATCATAGTATCATAGTATCAGTCAGGGTTGGAAGGGACCACAAGGATCATCCAGCTCCAACCCCCCTGCCATGGGCAGGGACACCCCACACTAGATCAGGCTGGCCAGAGCCTCATCCAGCCTGGGCTTAAACACCTCCAGGGATAGGGCCTCAAGCACCTCCCTGGATAACCCATTCCAGGGCTTCACTGCTCTCACGGTGAAGAACTTCCTCCTCACATCCAGCCTGAATCTCCCCACCTCCAGCTTCATTCCATTCCCCCTAGTCCTATCACTACCTGATATCCTGAGAAGTCCCTCCCCAGCCTTCCTGTAGGCCACAATAAGGTCATCTCGGAGCCTTCTCTTCTCCAGACTGAACAGCCCCAACTCCTTCAGTCTGTCCTCATAGGAGAGGTGCTCCAGCCCTCTGCTCATCCTCGTGGCCCTTCTCTAGACACCTTCCAGCACCTCCAGATACCTCTTGTAATAGGGGCTCCAGAACTGGAGGCAGTACTCATTCAGCTAGCTGTTCAGATTTGATCCTCACAAATCACTAGATATTTTAATTTTAAAAGTGAGGCTTCTCTAAGAAAGAAAAGATCACAAATAGGAGGTTTTACCTGGCCAAAAGAGTCTGGCAAAATCTGAATTTCACATGGGACAGATCACAGGGCAGAACACATGCAAGAACAAAGCACATTTTTGATGCAGTTGCTGAATGTGTAAACAAAATCAGAAAAAAGGTTAGAAAATGAAATGTATCTAGCACAGGATTTGATTTTTTGAATATTGCATCAGGAAATCTTAATTTTAGGGGAATTAAAAGAAATAGGGAAAGTGCATGATAGAGTAGGCTAGGCTTAAAGTTCAAAAAGCAGCTGAAACAGACACAGAAGTAGCTGTGGAGATGCACTTCTTATGTCTTTGCAAAACCCCAAAGTTAATTCCAGTTTTATGTGAGCAAAAGATGCTTCCAGGTGGACACAAAGTAAGTGAAAGCAGTGCAGGTATTTAAATAACAAGATAAGCTATTTCCATAGACATAGCCTATGGTAACCTTTTCCAACCATTAATCATTACTTTTATGTCCCTTATCAGCAAAGCATGGAATTCACTACAATAAAATTTATTTCCAATGAACTCAGAATAGATTAAAGAAAAGCATTTTTAACTGGGATAGGTGTATGGAAAGCAGTGCTTTGGGCAGTTTAGGTAAATTTTGTGGCTGAATAATTTTATGGCTGATAATAATACCTGCTGTTACTGCACATACCAAGCTAAGGATAATTAAGATAAGGGTCATTAAATCTTATTCTTGTGAGGTATGAACTAAATTGGCAAAAGTCAGGAAGGATGTTTTTTCCTTCCAAACTTCATTTATTACTGCACTCTGTATATTTTAAGGGAACATCAGAATATGTTCACCTATTTTTGGAAGCCTCTGGTTCTTGGATACTGCTGATATGAAAAGAATGGATTGCTGATATCCTCTGGCATCAGCTTATTTTTGGTGTTCTCAAAAATAATCCACAAGGGCTGCAAATACACAAGCAGAAATTCATAGCCAGAACAATGCTTTGTATTGTGTGCATAGTCAAAAGTGTATTAAAACATGCATGCAGCCATCTGTGGTACATTTCTCATTTCTCAGCTTGGTGCTCCATAACAATTAGAACCTCTTTCTGCGTTGAGTATTCAGAACACATGCTGCTGCATGTCAGCGTGGAGATCTGAGAGAGAGAGGGAGTTCTGCCATTGAGCCTTTCTGCTCCTTAATGAGCTCCCCAGCCCTTCACGGACTGCTGAGGAAATCCAAGTCCTCAGAGGGCTCTGCATAGCTCTCATTTTTTCATATAAAAGCCCAGCTGCTTATTGACTGGTGCTGCATGTGTAGCACATACATAGCTTAGCTTTTTGTTTTCATACCTCTGTGTTTGTAACTGTGCCCTAATAGGGCATTACTCTGGTTTCATGAACTTGCCTGTCACATAAAAATGATATGCTTACAAAAAAAAAGTAGAAGGAAATCTAGGATGTATCAGGCACGATAGTCCCAGCAGATCCTACCTACAAATACAGAACTACATGAGACACAGAAGTAGGGGGATTATAGTGCAAAGCATTCTTGAGGCTTCATCTGAAGTACTATCACAGATTCACAGATTGAGAGACTGCATTGGGTTGGAAGGGATCCTCAAGGGTCATCTTGTCCAATCCCCTGCAGTTAGCAGAGACAGCTCCAACTAGGTCAGGCTGCTCAGGGCCACACTGAGTCTGATCTTGAATGTCTCCAGGGACAGGGCAACCCATCCCTGGGCAGCCTGTTCCAGTATTTCACCACCCTCATGGTAAAGAACTTCTTCTTGATGTCCAGCCTAAATCTGCTCCAGTTTCAAACCATTGCTGTTTCCATATGTTAAAAAAATGAAACAAGTAAGGACAAAGAATGTTAACACGATTAGGTAAATGGAAGCCTTCATTCTCTTGCAAGAGAAGTGTGGAGCTTGGCTAGTTCCACCCAGTACAAGGAAAGCTGCACGGATATCCATCACAGAAGTTCCTGAGCAGATATATCTTAAAGGGAAAAAGATCCATTTAGCCTAAGACCCAGCACTGGTGTGCACAAAATGGGCATTAACTGATACTGCAGTTCTAGTTTGAAATTTGTAATCATGTGTGAAGGCTGTGAGACAGCCTTCAAATATAAGTAATGGGGACAGGTAATGTATTTTAATGAAGAAAACCCCAAATCAAGAAGCGTAGTTATATCACAGGAAACTCAGTAATTCTGTCCTCTTCGATATTGAGCCAAAAGTAAGGGGCTTCTGAATGCTGGGCAGTGTATTATTTCCAAGAAATACCCATGTGTTCATTCACATCAGAGAAGGAAGAAATATTCTTTCTAATACAATAATACAATAAACCAGGTTGGAAGAGACCTTCAAGATCATCGCGTCCAACCCAACAAACAACTAGATCATGTCACCAAGCACCCCATCAAGTCTCCTCCTGAACACCTCCAATGACGGTGACCCCACCACCTCCCCAGGCAGCCCATTCCAATGGGCAATCACTCTCTCTGTATAGAACTTCCTCCTAATGTCCAGTCTAAACCTCCCCTGGTGCAGCCTGAGACTGTGTCCTCTTGTTCTGGTACTGGCTGCCTGGGAGAAGAGACCAACCTCTGCCTGGCTACAACCTCCATTCAGGTAGTTGTAGAGAGCAAGAAGGTCACCCCTGAGTCTCCTCTTCTCCAGGCTAAGCAACCCCAGCTCCCTCAGCCTCTCTTCATAGGGCTTGTGTTCCAAACCCCTCACCAACCTTGTTGCCCTTCTCTGGACATGTTCCAGCAAGTCAACATCCTTCCTAAACTGAGGGGCCCAGAACAGGACACAGGACTCAAGGTGTGGCCTAATCAGTGCAGCGTACAGGGGCAGAATGACCTCCCCACTCCTGCTGGCCACACTGTTCCTGATGCAGGCCAGGATGCCATTGGCCCTCTTGGCTGCCTGGGCACACTGCAGGCTCATGTTCAGCCTCCCATCAACCAGTACCCCCAGGTCCCTCTCTGCCTGGCCACTCTCCAGCCACTCTGACCTCAGCCTGTAGCGCTGCCTGGGGTTGCTGTGGCCAATGTGCAGAACCCGGCACTTGGATGTGTTAAATCTCATGCCATTGGACTCTGCCCATCTGTCCAGCCTGTCGAGGTCCCTCTGCAAAGCCTCTCTGCCCTCCAGTAGATCAACTCCTGCCCCCAGCTTGGTGTCATCCGCAAATTTACTGATGATGGACTCAATGCCCTCATCCAGATCATCAATAAAGATGTTGAAGAGCATGGGGCCCAGCACTGATCCTTGGGGCACACCACTAGTGACAGGCCGCCAGCTGGATGTGGCACCATTCACCACCACTCTCTGGGCTCAGCCCTCCAGCCAGTTCCTAGCCCAACACAGTGTGATCCTGTCCAAGCCATGGGCTGCCAGCTTGGCCAGGAGTTTGCTGTGGGGGACTGTGCCAAAGGCCTTGCTGAGGTCCAGGTAGACCACATCCACAGGCCTCCCCACATCCACCAGGCGGGTCACCTGATCATAGAAGGAGATCAGGTTGGTCAGGCAGGACCTGCCCCTCCTAAATCCATGCTGGCTAGGCCTGAGCCCCTGGCCATCCTGTAAGTGCTGTGTGATCGCACTCGAGATGACCCGTTCCATAATCTTGCCTGGCACTGAGGTCAGGCTGACAGGCCTATAATTCCCTGGCTCTTCCAACCGGCCCTTCTTGTGGATGGGCACCACGTTGGCCAGGTTCCAGTCTTCTGGGACCTCTCCAGTGAGCCAGGACTGCTGAAAAATGATGGAGAGTGGCTTGGACAGGCTTCTCCAGATTAGTTTTCAGCTGCATCAACTTCAACTCCCTGATTTTGTTCATCAGAATTTGGGGATTATCAGTTAACAAAGCTGAGTGTGGACTGCATTTTACCATGTACCAAAGTACTTCTCAGTAACTGTGTGGAAAAAAATGCATACAGCCATCAAGAACAGAAAATGAAACCATTACACAGATCTGGTTTATGAGCTGAAGGTTCTGTTTCCTCTGAGAGCAATTAAATATCACAAATAGATTAGAAACACAACTTCTGTAACAGTGTGCTCTGATAACAAAGCCTCAGTCAGAGACTGAAAAAGATCACCACTGCAAAGGCTGCATCTGAAAGACCAAGCTGTTACTTCTTTGCTGCATGCAGATAACAAAAGTGTCCATGGTCACAGTTTTGTCTGCTTATCTAACAACCACTGATGAGCAAAACCACTGTGAACTACAAAGGACAGGCAAATACTAAAAATTACAGGGGGAGTCATCATCCTTTCTACACTTTTCTCTTGGTTCTCCTTGCTTTGGTAGCATCACTCCTGAAGAGATTTTGTCTCACCCTTTTAGTTCCCACTCATGTTTTGGTCAGTCTAAGGCATCAAGCTAAGAATTCCTGGTCCAGAGGCATATCAGACACAGAAACAGGTCATACCCATGCACCTCAAACACTCAGTGTGCATTACAGTTACTGCCCCTGGAGAATACGCAGTACATTTCTAGCAGAGCCTCCCCATAGACCACTGCCTCTGTTTTGGAATGCGAGTAGCCTACCACTCCCCTTATCAGTGTCTATAGATTAATTGGAATAGGAGATCTGCAGAGTATCTTAGAATCACAGAGTGGCTTAGGTTGGAAGAGACCTTGGAGATCACAGTATCACAGTATCACAGAGTGGCTTAGGTTGGAAGAGACCTTGGAGATCACAGTATCACAGTATCACTAAGGTTGGAAGAGACCTCGAAGATCATTGAGTCCAACCTGCCACCACAGACCCCATGACATCCAGTCCCCTCTTGAACACCTCCAGGGACGGCGACTCCACCACCTCCCCGGGCAGCCCATTCCAATGGCGAATGACTCTCTCAGTGAAGAACTTTCTCCTCACCTCGAGCCTAAACTTCCCCTGGTGCAGCTTGAGACTGTGTCCCCTTGTTCTGGTGCAGGTTGCTAGGGAGAAGAGGCCAACCCCTTCCTGGCTACAACCACCCTTCAGGTAGTTGCAGAGAGCAATGAGGTCACCCCTGAGCCTCCTCCTCTCCAGGCCAAAGAACCCCATCTCCCTCAGCCTCTCCCCATAGGGCTTGTGCTCAAGGCCTCTCCCCAGCCTTGTTGCCCTTCTCTGGACACGTTCAAGTGTCTCGATGTCCTTCTTAAACTGAGGGGCCCAGAACTGGACACAGTACTCAAGGTGTGATCTAACTGAAGCAGAGTACAGGGGCACAATGAACTTCCTGCTCCTGCTGGCCACACCATTCCTAATGCAGGCCAGGATCATCTTCTTCAAGGACATGGACAGGGATGCCTCTCAACCTGACTCGATTGCCCAAGGCCTCATCCAGTCTGGCCTTAAACACTTCCAGGGAGGGGGCATCCGCAACCACTCTGGGCAACCTACTCCAGAGTCTGTCTGCCTCATACTGAAGAACTTCTTCCTAAGATACAGTCTAAATGTACTCTCCCTCAGCTTAAAACCATTTCCCCTTGTCCTGTTGAAAAGTCCCTCTCCAGCTTTCCTGTGGGGTCCCTTCAGGTACTGGAAGGCAGCTATAAGGTGTTCCAGTCTTCTCCAGGCTGAACAACCCCACCTCCCTCAGCCTATCCTCACAGCAGAGGTGTTCCAGCCCTTCCATCATCCTTGTGGCCCTCCTCCGGACTCACTCCAACAGTTCTATGTCCTTCTTATGATGGGGATGCCAGAACTGGATGCAGTATTTGAGGCAAGGTCTCACAAGAGCAAAAGGGAAGACTCACCTCCCATAACCTGCTAGCCACACTCTCGATGCAGCCCAGGACACAGCTACCTTCTAAGATGCATGACTACACTGCCAGCTCATGTTGAGCTTCTCATCAGTCAACACCCCTAAGACTTTTGATTCAACCCACTCTGCACCCACCCTGGATTTGTGCCTGGGGTTTGCCCACCCTAGATGCGGGACCTTGCACTTTAATTTGTTGAACCTCATGCAGTTTGCACTGGCCCGCTTCTGAAGCCTGTCAAGATCCTTTGGGATGCTATCCTTTCCCTCAAGTGAGTCCAGTGCACCACACAGCTTGGTGTTATCAGCAAACTTGCTGAGGGTACACTCAATGCCACTATCCAAGTCACTGACAAAGATACTAAATCTGGACCCAGGACAGACCCCCGAGGAACTCCACTTACTCCATTGAGTAACTCATCTGTTGTGGTAAGTCAGGTGTTCTCTTATCTCAGTGACACCTAAAAATCAAACCCAAATGCTACATGCATGCTTTTATAATGCAAGATCTTACATGGCTGGTATCACAGGAAAAATGTTTAAAATGTTATCTGAGACAGTCTGTGCTTTTTGGGACTTGAAGATCAATGCAATCAGGCTGCCTCCAACACATGCAAATAACAACAAGGTTAAAACAATATTAGGTCCATCCTCATTTCAAAACAATCCTCCAAGATGAGATGAAGGCTGATGAGTGATTAATCTGTTTTCTTAAAGTACTGAAGTGCATTGAGATAATCTCTGGCACAAATGGAAAATCACTGGAAAGGAAGGCCATGGATAAAATATGATACTGCAGGTGCTGGCAGTTAACTCTCTGCATTCAGAAGCTGTGTGAGAACTAGTCCTTCAAAAATTCAAGGGTTTGGCTTCATACAGATGGATCACAGCTATGCTTTGCAACAAATTCTTGAATTGGCTGACCTTTGCAAAAATTCCCTGGAGGCTCATTCTTGCCTGTTTCTTGTTCTTGATGATTCCAATTGCTTGTTCTTGATTATTTCAGTCTTACTTGTCTGTCTTTGGTGCAGCGTTTGGGAGTCACAGCAACAAAATCAGGGAAGCCTGCAGGTTTTCAGAGTATTGAAAGTCATTTGTGAAGCATCTCAAGAATGTGGGGGTAAAACGACAACACAAAATTAGTGAACAGGTCTATAAATAAGGATGGATGTACTGGAATATTCATATTTCTCCTTGCCTCTTTCAGACTGTTAAAAATAGCCAAAAGAGGCCTATTCTTAACCCTTATATTTAGTAATGTCAAGACAGCAGAGATCCTTCTTACTCTTATTATACAGCTCTTATGGGATTATACAGCTCTTCCTGTACTCTTTTGCCTTCTGGGTTGCTGTAGAGAGGAATTCTTTGTTGTTCCTTAAAATCACAGTAGTGTGCCTGCTTATTTTCTTTTAAACATGAATTTCTTCTTAATTTTCATGATTTTTTTCCCCAGCTGCTAGATGCTTTGGTGCTAGCTATCAGCCTACTCGCTTTAACTTCTGACTTTAACAGTATTGCTTCCTCAGAGCACTGAACACACCAACACTGTTAGACCAAGTCCAATTGCTCTCACCAACCCGTACCCTCCTTTCTCCATAATTCTCCTCTGCATTCCATTCCACCTCTCTCCTCAGCCTTTAGCTGTCAGTGTTCAAGATGAACACAGCTTTTGTGGAAACAGGTTAATGGGGGAAAAATTCTCCTCAGTGGCCTCAGCAGCTTCTGCCCCTACCCCAGGCAAGGAGCTGGGTATAGAATCATAGAACTGTTTTGGTTGGAAAAGCCCTCTAAGATCATCGAGTCCAACCATTGATCTAACACCACCATGGCTATTAAGCCATGTCCTGAAGTGTCATGTCCACACATTTCTTGAACACCTCCAGGGACCATGACTCCACCACCTCCCTGGGCAACTTATTTCAAGGCCTGATCACTCTTTCCATAAAGAGATTTTCCCTAATATCCAATCTAATCCTCTCCTGGCACAATTTCAGATCATTTCCGATAGGCTCAAGTCCCTGCCCTTGCACGTTCCTTAGTGCTCACCTGCAAGTTCTGATGGGCTGGCTGCACTCAGCCTTTCAGAGCACAGCCCTCACCTTGCTGCCTTGCCTTGACTTTTACCCTGCCTCTTTACTATGGACCCTATTGCTACTTACTGGTCTGTTAACTGAACTCTTACCATCACCACACTCCCTCACCTCTTGTTTGGGTGCTGTGGGATGGCATCCTGGTGGGTGATGTCATTGCCCCTACCTTGCCTAATGAAGGTCTGTATTTAACTTTCATGCACTGGAAGATGGTCAGTCATTTCACAGAATTATTGTGTATAATTAAGCAATGTAATTGGCATGTATTTCTCAAGTTGTGCTGTTCAGAATAATACTTGCTAATAAAATCAAAGCACTACCTCCCTCAGCTGCTATCAAGGCAGTCCAAGGTGATGATCATAATTCTCCTGTACAGAAAAGGAGAGAGAGGCAGAACAAGCCTGATGAATGAGAATTTTTGTACTTTGAAGGCAGTTTGAAGCGAGTGTCCTCATATTTCAAAAGCCCTATAAATTGCCACTAACAGGGTCAAATGCAGCACTGAACACAGCCTTGTCAGGAATGAATTAAGATACTACTCAAAGAACAAGCACAGATGACAGGATTCCACTTTAGTTAGCCAGGTTTTACTCTACAAGAGTTTTTACTTAAGATTTAAGGTGCTAAGTAGTGAATATAAAGAGTTTGTTCCAATGGTTAGTAATCAAAGAGAGTCATCTGAATTAATTCCAGTTGGATTGCAAAGAACAGGTCAGTACCGAGACCATCCACCCTCTCTCCTTTGCACTGTACAGAATTCAGTTACATGAATCCATGGCTATATATAAATTAGTATTATTTTAACTTTTTCAGAAGTGTGCTTTGTGGAACTTCAGTTATCTTACAGGTCTTGAACTTTTGTGCTTCCCCTGTGAATGGATACTTCCTTCTGGCCTCAAGAATGCGTTCAGGGGTAAAAACAAATAATATTTCCTCTGTTAGAAGTAGCCATTTTGATTGCTGCAATAACTCATCAGTCATGGATAAGGCTCTTTTTCACTCTAGTCTTCTGTGTGGCTTTTTACCCAGCAGAAGATAATGTTACTAAAACTCCTAAATTAAAATACTCTACCAAATATAACCATTTTAGTAGCTGTGTAGAGTCTAATACATATTAAAATCACACTTAAATATTTGTCTCAACCCTTTCAAACAGAAAGGGCAGAAATGTTGCATCACAGAAGGACTAAGTGGCTTCTAATGTTATAAATCCTGCCACTGACAATTACACATGATTAAATTATTTACTAGGTGTTGACTAATTAACTAGGGCTTTGTAAGGGTAAAGCACTCTGAATAGCTATTATTATTTTATTTAGCTATTATTATTGTATTTATTGTATTATTGTATTGCTTGTAACTAAATATTTTTGCTAGAGCCTGTGCACACAGGATTCTGCTGCAATATCTGTGAACTGATATCAGAGAATCACAGAATGGTTGGGTTGGAAGGGACCTCCAAAGGTCAAACCCTCCTGCAGTCAGCAGGGACATCCTCCACTAGATCAGCTTGCTCAGAGCCTTGTTTAGCTTGACCTTGAGTATGTCCAGAAATGGGGCCTCAACTACCTCCCTGGGCAACCTGTTGCAGTGTTCCAACACCCTCACGGTAAAGAACCTGTTCCTAACATCCAATCTAAATCTGCTCTCTTCTCATTTCAAACCATTGCCCCTTGTCCTATCACTGCAGGCCTTTGCAAACAGTTCCTCTGCAGCCTTCTTGCAGCCCCCTTCAGGTACGGGAAGGCTGCTGTTAGGTCTCTCTGGAGCCTTCTCTTTTCCAGGCTGAACAACCCCAGCTCCCTCAGCCTGTCTTCATAGGAGAGGTGCTTCACCCCCCTGGTCACCTTCATGGCCTTCCTCCAGACCTGCTCTCTCAGGTCCATGTCCTTCCTGTGTTGAGGGCTGCAGAGCTGGACACAGCAGTCCAGGTGAGGTCTCACTAGAGTAAAGTGGCAGAATCACCTCTTTCAACCTGCTGGCCACACTGCTTTTGATGCAGCCCAGGATGCCATTGGCCTTCTGGGCTGCAGGTGCACAGCGTGGGCTCATGTCCAGCTTCTCATCCACTAGAACTGCCAAGCCCTTTTCTCTGCTTTCTTTCTTTCCAGTTACACCATTGCCAATCGTGGCTCATAAAACCCACAAAGTCACACGCAGTGTTATTTCCCTTACAGAACTGTAAGAAAGATAAATGGAGGTGTTCAAGGCCACAAGGCCTTGAACAGTCTAGTGGAAGGTGTCCCTGCTCACAGCAGGGAAGTTGGAACTAGATAATCTTTATGGTCCCTTCCAACCTAAACCATTCTAACAATCTATGAATCTTAATGAGACACAATTTCACTCCATATCCTCTAATCTAATGAGAGAGATTCGAGGTTGCAATGCCACAACAAATATATACAGGCAACAAAAAAATAGCTATCTAGATTTTGTCCCTGTCTAAATCCTTGGAGTGGGCACACAGCATAGCACACACAGTTAGGGCTTTGGGCTTTTTTTTTGTGGGATGCAGGGATCCTTTACTAAGGACATATATATATATCACTCTGGATATAGGACAGTTCTGAGCATCATTAGAAATATTTTCAGATTTGTGTCCTTTAGGTTGCAGCCAGATAGTCTTGAAAGGTGTAGTTTTACAAAGAATCACTAGGACTTTTCCTGGAAACCAAAAACTGGCACTGCAGAGTTTTCATTGTTGATAGGAGTTGACAAAGACTCCTGTTTCAAAGAGTACTTATCACAGTCACTGCAGCAGAAATGGAGCTGGTATGTACTTTCTGTGAACACTAACAAGCAGAAGCAGATAGAAAGACTCTCTGGTGTGTTTCAACTCTCTAAAATAAAGAGTCCAAACCAAGCAAAACCCAAACCACTTTTAAATTCCATTTTGTCTACATCAATTCAATGTAACATAATCAAAAAGCATTTCCTCCCATGCTTAAGACACAACCCACCACATTTTTGGTCCTGCACTCAGGTTGGGATAATCCTCAGTATCAATAGCAGCTGAGGAATCTAGTGTAGGGTGTCCCTGCCCATGGCAGTGGGGTTGGAACTAGATGATCCTTGTGGTCCCTTCCAACCCTGACTGATACTACTACTAATACTACTATGAATGATGAAATTGAGAGCAGCCCTGCAGAAAAGGACTTGGGGTGCTGGTGGGTGAGAAGCTGGACATGAGCCAACAATATACACTTGCAGCCCAGAAGGCAAATGGCATCCCAAGCTGCATCAAAAGAAATATGGCCAGCAGATGGAGAGACCTCACTTGGAGTACTGGATCCAGCCCTGGAGCCCTCAACACAGGAAGAACATAGTAAAAATATCCATTAAAAACTTTGCAGGAGTAAAGGGAACAATTCTTCCTCCTTTCTTGTAAGACACAGGAGTACACAAGTAAAATCAGTTTCTAACTTAATAAAAAGCAGATATTTTTTCCCCAAGCAGGTTATTAACCTGTGGATTCTGTTGGCCCAGATGTTATAAATTAAACAACAACAAAAATCACCTAAAGTAATATGTACCAGTTATTACAAGTCTAATCTAGTAAACCTTCTATCTCTTTCTAAAGGAATAATTTGTTCTCTCGGTTGAGTGGATAAGACAAGAACTTATATGTATTTCACCACAAAAAGGAAAACCTCACCATTTTAACTCTAGAAAAATCTTTTTGAAAAGTTTGGGAATAAATATTGAGGAGCATTGCCTGGGAAGATTAGACAGGTCTTTAGGAGTGCTGCCGGTTTACAAGAACCTGCCCGTAGAAGCTCACCATACTAGATGTTGTCTTAAATGTTTCCCTTTCAGCAAGCATCTGGTAGAACAATGCTTGAGTTGTTTAAGGGTTGTCCCAGACTGTTGCTATTGTAGTGCATTTAGCCAGGTATTGGCTGAATTAACGAGCCCTTACTCAGGTAAGTTGTGTAATCCTCTGTGAAAAATAAAGAACTCCAGATTGTTGTTTGGTGTGTTCAGAGAATACAGAGGGGTTTAGGAAGACCTCGGCATCATAAACATGTTTGGTAGAGCGCCTTATTCATCTTTAAAGAAACAGAGCTAAACTACACTTGCGTCCTTTTGCTTATAGTGTACAAGGCAGTTTCAATCTCTTGTTCAATGGGCTGGAAATTCCTCTTCCAAATTGAAGAATTTATTTTCCAAGGATTCATATCCTTAGAAACAAAGAATTTCCTACACATCACAAGAGCTGCTGTAAAATTGCAGGAACCACACAGTGTTCCCCGGCTGTGGCATTCATCAGTAAGTTTGCAGATGACACCAAGCTGGGGGCAGGTGTTGATCTGTTATAGGGTAGGAGAGCTCTGCAGAGTGACCTTGACAGGCTGGACAGATGGGCAGAGTCCAAGGGCAGGAGATTGGACACATCTAAGTGCTGGGTTGTACACATTGGCCACAACAACCCCATGCAGTGCTACACGCTGGGGTCAGAGTGGCTGGAGAGTAGCCAGGCAGAAAGGGACCTGGGGGTACTGGTTGATTGTAGGCTGAACATGAGCCAGCAGTGTGCCCAGGTGGCCAAAAAGGCCAATGGCATCCTGGCCTGTATCAAGAACAGTGTGGCCAGCAAGAGCAGGGAGGTCATTCTGCCCCTGTACGCTGCACTGTTTAGGCCACACCTTGAGTCCTGTGTCCAGTTCTGGGCCCCTCAATTTAGGAGGATGTTGACTTGCTGGAACACATCCAGAGAAGGGCAACACAGCTGGGGAGGGGTTTGGAGCACAAGCCCTAGGAGGAGAGGCTGAGGGAGCTGGCATTGCTTAGCCTGGAGAAGAGAAGGCTCAGGGGAGACCTTCTTGCTCTCTACAACTACCTGAAGGGAGGTTGTAGCCAGGTGGGGGTTGGTCTCTTCTCCCAGGCTACCAGCACCAGAACAAGAGGACACAGTCTCAAGCTGCACCAGGGGAGGTTTAGGCTGGATGTTAGGATGAAGTTCTTCCCAGAAAGAGTGATTGGCCATTGGAATGGGCTGTTCAGGGAGGTGGTGCAGTCGCCATCACTGGAGGTGTTTAGGAAGAGACTGGATGGGGTGCTTGGTGCCATGGTTTAATTGATTATATAGTGTTGGATGACAGGTTGGACTTGATCTCAAAGGTCTTTTTCAACCTGGTTCATTCTAACTTGTACAGAAAACTTGCATTGCTAGAGGTTAATGTTCACAAAGGAGACAGAGGACTCCTGTAAAACTTTATTCACATCACGGGAGAGTCCACAGGGCATATACCATATATGGGGGAGGCTTCAGCGATGCAGATGCCAAGACTCTTTGCTAGTTGCAAGCAGTAAGGGTGAGCTCAAGTTGCTGAGATGGCACAAGCTGCCCCAGCCAATCAAAATTTGGAAACATTTTCCAACAAATTGGAAAAATTTTCTGACACCCCCCCCATTTTGTGCTCCTGATTGCTAATTCTCTTTTGGTTATTTCAGACCGCATATTCTACTATCTTTATGTGATAAGACATGTCTCTCCATCCAATCACAACTTACCTAGCTAAAGAAGCAAAGGCACATGTGTTTTGATAGAAAAATAATACAAAGTTTGCTTTTACTTATTTGTGGTCAAGAACGTAATCTTAACACTCCCTAAATCTTGGGCTATAAAGCAGTACACCACAAATTAACAGAAGCCAAACAATGCTCTATCTAGCATGGGCAACAAAGAATGTGGCTTTTTTGTAGTCCCATCTTCTGCTGGGTAGCTTTATACTAATAGGAAAATTAAGACACAGGAATGGCTATGTTAACAAGTAATGTAACGGGTCAATGGCCCATCTTTAAGGTGAAACAGTGCTGAGAACCTGGCATTCACACCATATGCAGTTCAAAGGGTTTAATTTCATACAAGTTTTAGCTAGATGCCATAGGCCAGATGCCCTTAAACATCTAGAATATAGATGGTGTGTTGCTACTTCAGTCTTACCCAAGTGAAATGGCTTTGTAACTCCTTGATTATGTGAGCCAAGACAACATTTAATCAAGTGAGATCCTATTTCATTCAAAAAGCATGTTTCTGGTCGAAATGAAAACTCTCACATTAGCAGTGTGATTTCTGATTTCTATTCCTTTACTAGCTTTTTGGTCTACAGCTCTACTGCCTGACAAGCAGGATACCGTTCAGTACTCCACTCAACACAAATGAATGAGGAAGAAACACCTAGACTATTTATATTTTACTGATCATGCATACTAGCAACAGCATGAATTATTTCCAAGATAACTTCAGAACAAGCGAATGAGATGAAGACCTATGCTAGCAAGGGTAAACACAGCCAGCTGGAGGACAGATAGCCAAAGCTCTTCTTAATATTAAATTGTTGTCCCCCACATTACTGTATTTCATTCATATGGTTTGTGTTTGCAGTATCACATTCCAGCCCCTAACATTATTTAGTCTTTTTGTAAGATTAGAAAGAAGGGAAATTAATCCAACCAGATCTACTATTTGGCTCAACACCTGGGGACTGCTTAATCAAAACAAGGGTTCCTTTATATTTCCCTTCACAACCATGCCAGTAGTACAACCCGTGACCCCCAAATTCTCATCCAACCTGGTTTCATATTCCCAGACTCGCACCTGTAGGCACACACCTGATGTAACCCCTGGCCAGCCTCACTTCTCTGGTTTGCCCCAAGCTTCTACAGCGTTATTACCTAAACAAACCGCTTTTCAGGCATCAAAAAGTCAAAACCTGGCTACAAGAACCATATCGGATCCTATTTCTGATAACTAAATTCCGTTTAATCTATTCATAATCCCTCAAATACTCCAAATATTTGTCTTTAAGAAAAAAAAATCCTCCAAACCCATGAGATTTGGTTTAAATCCCTTAAAGGACTCTCACCAAGAGGCTGGAGATGCACACATGTTCCACACCTCCCCTTTAAAGGGTCCTCAAGCTTGAGACTGTATCGGCTCCGTCCTCGGGAAAGGCGGGCGGCAGAGCAGGCGCAAGCCACGGGAGCGGCTAGCAAGGCTCTGGCAGCGCATCGTGCCGGCCAGGAAGCAGCTCCCGAGGCACAGCCTAGCGTGACACCCGGCTCCCAGTGCCGCAGAACCGCAAGCTGGACAGGGGGGAAAAGGCACGGAGCGGTCCCCGCCCAACTGCAAGCGGGCTGCTGACAGCCCCAGCCCAGCGCCGCAGCCCTGGGCATCGATGACTCAGCGCTCAAGCACCCTGACTTCCCTTGGAAGCGCCGCTGCAGTGCTAGCACAGAACCCATTAAAGTGCCGGCATTCAACTCCAAGCCGGGTCTCCGCGCCCACGGCACCATCTTAGCGTAGAAGTGGGACGGTACCAGCAAAAAGAAGCTGCACAGCACAGAGCCCTATCGCTGACGGCGACAGCAGGGACAGAGAACCGCATAGGTGCTACCACCCCCGTTCCTTCGCCAGCCGCTTGCAGCAGTGACCCAGTAAGCGGCGCATGCGTCCCGCCGCCGTCCCCTCCCCGCTGGGTTGCGTCACAGCGCGCGTGCCCGGCGGCCGTTGCGGCGCCGGGTCCGTGCAGCGGCGCCGGGTATGGGCAGGCAGCCGCAGACCGTTGCCTGCCGTGGCGCATGCGCGCCCGCTCCTCCGCCAGCTCTCTGCCGCGGCCGCCGCTGCCGCCGCTGCATGGGACACGCGCTGTTTTCTCCCTGCAGCCGGGGGGAGGCGGAGGAAGATGCCGGGAAAGCTGAAGGTCAAAATCGTGGCAGGGCGCCATTTGCCAGTGATGGACCGCGCCAGTGACCTGACCGACGCCTTTGTAGAGGTTTGCGGGAGGGAGGGGCGCTGTGCCGCGGGGGCGGGGGTGGAGGAGGAAGAGGAAGGCGGCCCCTCTGTCTTCTGTCTTGGGCCCGCGGGGCTGAGGCACCTGCCCGGCCTCGCTGAGGCGACCCTGGGCGCGGGGACTCTGTCCTGTCCGTTGCGCGTTGACAGTTGCAGCTGCAGTCACGTAACGTGGAGCGCTGCCTGAACGCCACCGGCTGCGGCTCCCCTCGGCGGTCTCTCCCTGGAGCGCGTTTGGTGCCTCTAGGCTCGGCCGGAGAGCGGTTCCGTTGGCTGGTTCATGTTCCCTCTGCGTCGGGAGGGCAGGCCAGCCCTGGCTAGGGCCAGGCGGGCGAGCGTGGTCCGCAGAGGGGCTGCGAAAACACCAAGGAGCACCCTAACTCTGCGGGGATGTTTCTTAATCGGTTTATTGTTTACTCCTGAGTCTGATTCTTTTATCTGACAGCCATGCAGAGTTTCAGTGGTGTTTTAAAGTTACCCAGCTCTCTTTCAGCCTGTTCTGGCTGAAGGCTGTTAGTGAATGGCTCTTGTTGATAGGACAGCACGATGGAATCCATTTCAGCAATTCGTTAGATGTGTACAAGGAGGATGGAGTAGTAGAAAAAAGAACGCTCAAAGTAATTTGTTTCTCTGACTATAAGAAGGTCAGAGTGGTTGTACAGGCATTATTTTTAAGGCCAACATTAATCTTTCTGTTTAATCTACATAAAATGCTGAAATATTTTCAGAGAGAATTTTTATTGGACAAGCGCTAAATATTGTTTATGTATTTAAATCGGGGCATTACACCAAAGGTATCTAACTTCAGCCGTCTTTACAATCATGCAGTTTAAGAGGCAATATATAGGGCGTTTCTTAGGAAGGGATTGTAAAATAAGCTGACATGATCCTTCTGTTTTATGATTCATTATTTCCAATGGGAGTAACTGAAAAACGTTTCAGTAACATTCCATAGATTCAGAGGTGCTTTCAGAAAAAGCAAGGAGCTCTTTAACAGTGGGATGCAATATAAATGCATGCTTGTACCACAAATAGTGATTGAGGTTGGCGTGGTACTGGTATTCAGGTTGGAAGGCAACAAGTGGACAACAAATTAACCATGAGCCAGCAGTGTGCCCTTGTGGCCAAGACGGCCAGTGGTATCTTGGAGTGCTTTAAGAGGAATATGCCCAGCATGGCAAGTGAGGTTCACCCACTTTGCTCTGACCTAGTAAGGCCACGTCTGGAGCCCTCTTTCCACTTCTGGGCTTCTCAGTTCAAGAAGGACGAGGAACTACTGGAGAGAATGCAGTGAAGGGCTATGAAGATGATGAGGGGACTGGAGCATCTATTCTACAAGGAAAGGCTGAGATACCTGGGTCTTTTAAACCTGGAGAAGACTGAGAGGAGATCTTGTCAGTGCTTATGAATATCTGGAGGACAGGTGTTAAGAGGATAGGGCCAGACTCTTTTCAGTGGTGCCAAGGCAAAGGGCAGTGGGCTCAAACTGGAACACAGGAAGTTCTATCTGAACATAAGGAAAATCTTCCTTATGAGTTGCCAGATCACTGGAACAGGCTGCTCAGAGGTTGTGGAGTTTGCTCTGGAGACTTTCAAAACCCACCTGTGTGCGGTCCTGGACAACCTGCCCTAGGTGACCCTGCTTTAGCAGGGGGGTTAGACTAGGTGATCCCCAGAGGTGTCTTCTGACCTCTGTGTTTCTGTGAAGACAAAATGTCTTTCAAGAGCTGTGTAGTTTGAAAAGTCTGACAATGTAAAAATAAAGTTTGGGTATGTAAGTCCCGATTTGCTTTGGTGCTTAAAAATGTGGTTGACTTCAGACAGTAGTTACACTGCTTAGTGGGACAGTAAATTGCTAATAAAGTGAAAATGTGTTTCTCGTGTGCTTTTAAATGGAGCTAAAATAGTACACAGTTCTGTTTTATTACATGAACAACAGTCATTTAAACAATATTTGTGTTTGGTTTCAGGTGTTTCATCAGTGAGTTTTTAATGTATAAGCATTTCTCTTGTAATTTTAAAATCTGATTAATTGGCAGCCTGTGGCAACTTAATCATAGTATCATAGTATCAGTCAGGGTTGGAAGAGGGACCACAAGGATCAGCTAGTTCCAACCCCCTGCCATGGGCAGGGACACCCCACACTAGATCAGGCTGGCCAGAGCCTCATCCAGCCTGGTCTTAAACACTTCCAGGGACGGGGCCTCAACCACCTCCCTGGATAACCCATTCCAGGGCTTCACCACTCTCATGGGGAAGAACTTTCTCCTCACATCCAGCCTGAATCTCCCCATTTCCAGCTTCATTTCATTCCCCCTAGTCCTATCACTACCTGAGATCCTGAGAAGTCCCTCCCCAGCCTTCCTGTAGGCCCCCTTCAGATACTGGAAGGCCACAATGAGGTCACCTCAAAGCCTTCTCTTCTCCAGACTGAACAGCCCCAACTCTTTCAATCTGTCCTCATGGGAGAGGTGCTCCAGCCCTCTGATCATCCTCGTGGCCCTTCTCTGGACACCATCCAGCACGTCCATATCCCTCTTGTAATAGGGGCTCCAGAACTGGCCGCAGTACTCCAGTGGGGTGTCACCAGAGCTGAGTAGAGGGGGAGAATCCCCTCCCTTGACCTGCTGGCCACACTTCTCTTGATGCAGCCCAGGATCTGATTTGCTTTCCGGGCTGCAAGTGCACATTGAGAGCTCCTGTTGAGCTTCTCGTCCACCAGCACCCCCAAGTCTCTCTCTCCTCAGGGCTGCTCTCCAGCCAGTCACTGCCCAGCCTGTATTTGTGCCTGGGATTGCCTCGACCCAGATGCAGGACCCTGCACTTGGTCTTCTAATGTGTGCTATTAGAAGACAGGGAAAACAGGAATAGGAAATAATGTTCTCTGAGTTTCATTGGGATTGTTTTTAAGCTGCCTTCAGGAGAAACAGCTCTCCTCTACTGTTGCTTGCTTGGGGCCAACTCTGCTCCATCTGAGCCAAAACAGATTTGAAAATTAATCTGGTTAAAAAGTAGCTTAGCAAAAAAAGGAAAATAAAATTTTTCAGAAAGATCAATTTGCTTATCTGGATTAAGGTGCAGTTTCATGAATGTCTTGGCACAAATAAGGTTAAAGAAATATGTAGATGGAGCCTTGCTTTTAGGACTGTTCCTTAGAAAGGTGGGGAACTGCCCTTAGCAAGTATGGAGTAGGCAAGACATCAGGTGAGAGTTACGGTAAAATAAATTAAGATGGAAGTATTGTTTTATTTTTGAGTGTAAGGTTGCTGAAAACCTTTAGAAAACCTTTTCACTTAAATAAAAAGCTGAAGTAATGTCTGGTGGTGAGGGAAGTTCAATTCTCCCCCCCCACAAACCACAGCTAACTCAGTCGGAGAAGCAAAATGGGAAAGGGCTGTATTTACAAGCAGAATGAAATGCAATGAATATATACACCACATACAGATGATTACTAGCCTTTAATTTCCTTGTTCAATTTCTAATGTAAATCTAGAATTAGAAAAGAAGATGAGAAAATACTTCAGAGATCTTGCTTGGCTCAGGTTGTGCATAACTTGAACTTCGCCAGCATTTATGATCTGGAGGAAATTAGCAGCATTTCTTCCATAATTCTGCTTCTAAATTTGTACGGCAGACAGCAGTGTAGTGCTTGATTATCTCTCCCAGCTTTAATGAACTGGCTTGACTGCTTGGAAAAGTTCAGTTGGAGCTGCCTGGGACTCCAAGGGAGCTAATTTACTCCCTAGATAACATGTGAAAATAGATTGGGTGGAGCTCTGGGCTTTTGTGTCTTGGCAGCCTCTAGTATATAAGGTGGCTCAGTTTAAAACTTGTGTCAGTATCACTTTTACGGCTTTGTGTGATGAGTAAACATCCTAAGTGGTGGTGCTGTTATTTTTTTTAATGCACAAAGACTGCCTCCACCCCTCTCCCTTTTGATTACCTGGATGATTTATATCTAATTTACCCTAAGGTTGCTTAGTCCTGTGTTTTCATACCACTCTGGCTTTTAACTTTAGAGCTTACTTTGAAGTAACCTCTTTTTGAAAAGCATTACTGTTTGTTGAATCCAATTAGGGGGGGCTCAATGATTATTTTTTGTTTGTTTGTTTCTTTGGTCACAAATGTACAGAGCTCTGTTGACTGAGGTTATAGGTATAGAGCTCAGTGTGAACTCATAGTCCTGCAGTGCTTTAGATTTACTGAATTAACTGGGTGTGCTTAGGCAATTGTAGGCTTTTTATAGTTGAGGTATGCATCTATACAAAATAATCACCGTGTCACTGAAAGGTGTGAAGCCTTTATTTAATACTCTCCTGAGTAAAAGTGCTAAAAAAAATGCTATACAGTTTTCCAAAGTGAAGCCCACATTTAGTCTCCAAAATCTCATTAAGATTTAAAAAAAAAAAAACAAACAAAAACCCAACCAAAAACTAAACACGACTGAAAATTCTAGAATCATGGAAAGGTTGGGTTGGACGAGATGTCCAAAGGTCATATAGTCCAACTGCCCTGCAGTCAGCTGGGACATCCTCCACTGGATCAGCTTGCTCAGAACCTTGTTGAATCTGACCTTGAATATTTCCAGAAATGGGGCCTCAGCTACTTTCCTGGGCAACCTGTTGCAGTATTCCACCACCCTCACAATACTTGTTCCTAACATCCAATCTAAATCTTATTTCTAAGCATTGCACCTCATCCTATTACTACAGACCTTTGCAAACAGTCCCACTGCAGCCTTCTTGTAGGCCCCTTGGGCTGGAAGTCTGCTATTAGGTCTGTCTCCTTGGAGTCTTCTCTTCTCCAGGCTGAACAACCCCAGCTCCCTCAGGCTGTCCTCATAGGAGAGGTGTTCCAGCCCCTTGATCATCTTTGTGGCCCTCTTCTGGACCTTTTCCATCCCGTCCATGTAGTTCCTGTGTTGAGGGCTGCAGAGCTGGACACAGCAGTCCAGGTGAGGTCTCACTAGAGCAGAGGGGCAGAATCACCTCTCTTAACCTTCTGGCCACACTGCCTTTCACAGAATCACCAAGGTTGGAGGAGACCTCAAAGATCATCAAGTCCAACCTGTCACCACAGACCCCATGACTAAACCATGGCACCAAATGCAGCCCAGGATGCCATTGGCCTTCTGGGCTGCAAAAGTGCACGCTGTTGGCTCCTGTGTAGCTTCTTGTGTACCAGAACTCCCATGCCCTTTTCTGTAGGGCTTCTGTCTTTTTAACTGCAGTATTCCTTTATATACAAACATACTAATTTTCTTAAATATCTTGAATTAATTCAGTACCATAACTATGTATTTGTAAGTAGTGCTTATTATTTGGAGAACAGGTGTTCCTAAATTGTTTGGAATGAAAGCTGCAGCAAAATAAAGGCTTTTGCAGGGAGCGTCACAGACATGCAGTTTTGCTTCCTTCTTTTTTTAAAACAAAACAACCAAACAGGGTCATCCTGAAATAGACTTCTATGGAGATTCCTGAAATAGGCTCCCATATGGTTGAAGGTGCATTAATCAGTATGGAGAATATTCAGTCTTCAGTCACTGGAGGTTGCATGGATATGTAGAGAGGAATGTGTATAGACATGTAGTCCCTCTATGTTCTTTGCCTACATGCTTTCTAGAATTTTCTGTATTTTAAGAAAGGAATAGAAACTGATGAGGTGCTGTGTCCAGTTCTGGGCCCCTCAGTTTAGGTAACATGTTGAACTGCTGGAATGTGTCCAGAGAAGGGCAACAAAGCTGGTGAGGGGATTAGAGCACAAGCCCTATGAGGAGAGGCTGAGGGAGCTGGGGTTGCTGAGCCTGGAGAAGAGGAGGCTCAGGGGAGACCTTATTGCTCTCTACAACTATCTGAAGGGAGGTTGTAGCCAGGTGGGGGTTAGTCTCTTCTCCCAGGCAACCTGTGACAGAACAAGAGGACACAGTCTCAAGCTGCACCAGGGGAGGGTTAGGCTGGATGTTAGGAAGAAGTTCTTCACCGGTCTGGTCTATTCTATTCTGTGGTTGGGGAGGGTAGATTTAGACTGCAGATAAGGAAGAAATTTGAGTTTTAATTCTGTGCTCAAGAGTGTCAAGTTAGTCACATTAAAGGTCCAGTCGTACACCAAACAGGAGTTAAGCTCTGCTGCCCCCAGCCACGCTGATATATGAGGACCAGCTGGAACACAAGGGAGTTAGCCTCTGCCAAATTGCCCACTGTGGGACTGTGACAATATATAATGTGATGAGTTTCCAAATGTATTAATATTGATTATTAACAATGGATCTCTTGTGTTTCTAGGTAAAATTTGGTAATACAACATTTAAGACAGATGTGTATCCCAAATCACTTAACCCTCAATGGAATTCTGAGTGGTTCAAATTTGAAGTAAGTATTTGTTTTAAAGAGTTTGCCTGTATCTGTAGAGACACTCTGGATTAGGGGCCCTTAATGCAGTCATTTCATTTCAGGTAGAAAATGGGGTTTGAGCTGCAAAGCCTATCTACCTACAGTTGCACCTTGCAAGACTACCTGTTCTATTTCTGCAGACACTTACATGAGCCATCCTATTGCATTTAGCAAACCTGATTCCTGGTTTGTGACTTTAACACAAAAAGTTGTACTTTGACTTTGTATGTCCTACAAAACAGTTAAAGTACCTGCAGATGGATTATTGCATGTGTGAAGTTACTGAATTTTTACAGCAGGTTGTATAAAATGTCTTACAAATTATTTTAAGCCACTGACCAGTTTAGAAAGACCAATAATCATAACTTCAGAGTATAATAGTCCTTTAAGATGCTTTATCTTAATTTTGTGTAGTCACTGTCATCTTGCTTTTCTGTTGTTCTCCCAGTGATAACTCTGGTTCCAGGATCTAACCAGTCTATGAAGGGTAAAATCAAAATAAGTGAATGCATTATTTGGGTACAGGAAATTGAAATTACAGATTTGTCTCTGTAACTCTCCTCTTTATTACATTGCTTTTTTTTTAGTAATGTTTCTCCACATTTAAAAGAAAAATGCTCCAATTCCATGTAAGTCTTTGTTTCTAGGTAGATGATGAAGAGCTGCAAGATGAGCCTCTCCAGATCACGGTTCTCGATCACGATACCTACAGTGCTAATGATGCCATTGGCAAAGTGTACATAGATATTGATCCTTTGCTCTACAGTGAAGCAGCTACAGTTATTTCAGGATGGTTTCCCATTTATGATACCATTCATGGTAAGATTTGCGAATTGGAAAGTGAAACAATGTCGTTTGAAATGTAATCTGATTTTTGGTCTTCATTTCTGTAAGCTGTTTTCAGAACTTTGTAATACTTTTAGCCTTGGGAGGTGGAAAGCTGTTTTTCTGGCATTGTTTGCCTTGTTTCTGGCAGGAGAGAATTTCTGGCATGGTAAATCAGACTAGTGCTTGGCAGAACACCTTCCACAGAACTTGTGGCATTTAAAATAGTTACTGCAAAATTCAGATTAAACAAAAAGTCCCAAACACACCTCTCCAATTGCCACGTGTTTACTAAAAGAATATGCTTGTGCTGAAGTCACTTGGGCTGTGCCTTCCTGGGATGTTGGATAAACTTTACTTGAGTTGAAAGGACAGGATGTGACACGTCTTCAACATAAAGTACAGGATGAAATTCCTTTTCCCTGCAGAAAGTACTCTCGGTGCTAGACAGATTTCATCAGAACGTCTTGAAGGTTTGAGATGAAGTTAGTGGTATCTTTGCCTTTGCTTTTAGTGAAAGAGAACTTTTGTCTCAGAAAATCAAGGTTGACTTACAGCAAGTAGCTTGCTGCTTGGATGCCGTATTGGAGAATATCTATGTGTTTATCATTGCCACCCTGGTTTATTATCTATTCATATTTAAAACTATTGTACTGAAGCGTTTTTGGAGAAATACTGTGTGTATTTTTCTTACCTATTTATTCATATTTTCCCATCATACCTTTTTTTTTTTTTGTGAAGTAAAATAAGGTGAACACTTGTCTTGGGATATGTACAACTTGTATGTCAGAGAGAATTAGATTTCTCTATGTTTTTTCTAGATCCCTTAGTATTTCACAGTTTGGGGGTTTTAAATCTAATTTAAGTAAAATGAGAATTATTGAACTTTTCTGCAGTAGTTTCTAATTATCCTGATTCTTGGCAAACACTATATTGACTTTTTTTAAGGAAGCATCTACTGTTTATCTATTCATCTTTCTTTGTAGATGATCATTCTGAGGTGCAATCTTTTTTTTTCCTCACTACTTGTAAAATTAATTAAACCTGAAGCACTTCCTCCTGTAGTGACTGAAGTCTTCTTTCTGTTGGCATTTTGGAAGATAAATTAGGTGATTCTATTCCCAAATTCAGTCTCCAACTCGAATGCTTTTGTCTGAGTGTCATATACTTCTGTGATACAGGCTTCTGAAGACACTAGAGATCAGACTCATCAAGAATTGTAGTCCTCAATATGTCAGAACCTGTAATATGCAAAGTGGATTTGTTACTGGGTGGGGAAAAAAGAAGCAGCGGAAAAAAGAAGCAGCTCAGAACAGGAAAGTAGAAAAATCTAGAAGGAATGGCTCTATGTTGAGGAAATACTCCATTATTAAGGTTTAATTGGGGACAAAAATGAAGCTTTATATAAAGAGTCTGTAATCCCTTATTTTTGTACTCTCCTTCTCATAGAGTATTTTAGAAACATTTACTGTGCCACTTTGTGGTTCTAGAAAGAACCATAAATCTTCTGATTGAGTTGAACTTTCAGTGCAGCTTTACTGTGATTTTAAAACCATTGCAGGGAGAACATGTAAAAGCCTTTTGGTGTTGGTCAGAGGTTTTGAGGTGGGCATGACTCCAGCACATAGTACTTCCAGCCTCTTGTGCTAAGGGTATTGTGAGACACAGTCCTTAAATAGTGATTTTTATACCCTTCCCACATTGACGGTGCAGGGCAAAGGAGCAGAGAAGCACTTGCACACTCCAGTATGAGGAGGCTGATGGCTTCTCTTTTTTAACAGTGCCACTTTTCTTCTAAAGTCCTGTTTGGTGCAGCAGGTATTTGAGGACTGTTACTTGCATAACTTCAGCCTCAAAGGCTTGGCAGAATTAGAAACTTCCTATAAGACAGCAAGGAGATGACAAGGAAACGTCTTCCTGCTGCTCTGGCCCAGGCTCAAACTGGCATGGGAAGTGCCAGTTGAACAGAATGATTCTAGCAGAGTTACAGTACATTTTTTGCAGGAACTAATTGGTAATAGAAAGTGTGGTAATTGCTAATAATAGGGCATAATTAATAGGACTAGTTTTGTAATTATTTTTTCCTGGTACATATTCTCATTTTTCTTGTTTTTCATTCGTAGGTATACGTGGGGAGATCAATGTGGTGGTGAAAGTAGATCTCTTCAATGATTTAAACAGATTTAGGCAGTCATCCTGTGGAGTCAAATTTTTTTGCAGTAAGTAGAGGAGAAATGTTTGTTTTAGCAGAAAACTTCCTCCTTCTCCACTTCTTTCCTACACATTCTGTCAGTGTCCCTTCTTTGACCAGCTCATCGCATAAGCCCGGTAGAAATTATATTGAAGGCAGTAACAAATGCAGAGAAATGTTGTTTGCTCTTCTTTTTAAAGTTTTTACTGTTCATATTTCAAAACATAGGAAATAATTATCCCCCCCCCCCCCTTTCCTTTCTTAAGTTGCATTTCAGTGCACATGTCCTTGTAAAGAGGCACGAAGTAAAAGGTTTCACAGTGGTACATGTTCTAACTGATACACTGTATTACTTTCTGGAATCTCTTTTTGTGTGTGTGTGTGTGCAATTCTTGGCTTATAGATTCATGCCTTGCATATTTTGCATGATTGATTTTGATTTTTGTGTATGTTTTTAAACAGCTACATCTATTCCTAAGTGTTACAGAGCAGTGATAATTCATGGATTTGTGGAAGAACTTGTAGTTAATGAAGACCCAGAATACCAGTGGATAGACCGAATTCGTACACCAAGGGCATCGAATGAGGCTAGACAAAGGCTTATTTCACTCATGTCAGGTATTAAACACATAGGCTGTAATGATTATTGCTGCTTTAAAAAATACTCAGTATTAAATGACTCACTTAAGATTGTGTATGATTTCTGATATTAATTATGCCTATTTTTTTCAGTTCACAAGGTCTTCTGTTTTAAAAGGTTCTAATGTCATAACTGATAGCCAGTATGGCTGATTTCCTCCTTGCTGAGGCCATGCTGCTATCTAATTTGTTGGTTGTTTATAGCAAGGTCACAGAAACCTGTGAAACTTCTGTTGAAGATGTTCTTAATCTATATGAGGAGTATTACTAGAATTTTGACTCAAGTTACAGAACTACTCCATTGTCTTTGAACTACTTTGAAGTATAATCACTCCTTGGGCTTCATCAAAAGAAGTGTGGCCAGCAGGTTGAGGGAGGTGATTCTGCCTCGCTACTCTGCTCCTGTGAGACCTCACCTGAAGTACTATGTTCAGCTCTGGGGCCTCAAGCATATGAGGGACATGGAGCTGCTGTGAGGGGGATTTGAGGAGGACCACAAAGATGATCAGAGGATTAGAGAACCTCCCCTGTGGGGACAGGCTGCGAGAGTCGGGGCTGTTCAGCCTGGACAAGTGAAGGTTCCAAGGAGAACCTTGGACTCCTCCAGTGTCTGAAGGGAGCCTACAGGAAAACCAGGAAAGGACTATTTACAAGGTCTTGTAGTGATAGGACAAGAGGGAATGGATTGAAGCTTGAGGAGTGCAGATTTAGACTGGAGAGTAGGAAGAAATTCTTTCCCGGCAGGGTGGTGAGACACTGGAACAGGTTGCCCAGGAAGTCATGGATGCCCCGTGCCTGGAGGTGTTCAAGGCCAGGTTGATGAGGCCTTGAGCAACCTTTTCTAGCGGGAGGTGTTCTTGCCCATGGCAGGCGGGTTGGAACTAGATGATCTTTAACGTCCCTTCCAGCCTAACCATTCTATGAATTTCCACTTGATTTCTTAAAGTTACTGCTGTTGGGACTGTGAGGTTATTTTGTGATAGGCTTTTTCAGCTTGTTAACAGAGGATTTTGGAAATCTTTCGTTTTCATCAGAAGAGAGATGGTATTTTCCACCTGGTGTTACTAAGGCTGTCTAGCTATATATATCTATCTTTTCTTTTTTTAATTTTTATTTTTAATTTGCTAAGAAAGCATCTGTGGAAGACCATGGTCTCATAGCTGCAGTCTTTCCATCTTTTTGTGCAGCTAATGGAGAAGTAGCACTTCTGTCTGCAGTGTGAGTGGCATATTTGGTGTCCCATTTTGTTTATTTGATGCAACAGGTTGCCTAGGGAGGTAGTTGAGGCTTCATCCCTGGGCATACTCAAAGTCAGGCTTGACAAAACAACCTGATCTAGTGGAGGATGTCCCTGCTGACTGCAAGGGGGTTAGTCTAGATCATATAGTATCATAGTATCAGTCAGGGTTGGAAGGGACCACAAGGATCAGCTAGTTCCAACCCCCTGCCATGGGCAGGGACACCCCACACTAGATCAGGCCGGCCAGAGCCTCATCCAGCCTGGTCTTAAACACCTCCAGGGACGGGGCCTCAACCACCTCCCTGGACAACCCATTCCAGGGCTTCACCACTCTCATGGTGAAGAACTTCCTCCTCACCTCCAGCTTCATTCCATTCCCCTTAGTCCTATCACTACCTGATATCCTGAGAAGTCCCTCCCCAGCCTTCTTGTAGGCCACAATTAGGTGACCTCGGAGCCTTCTCTTCTCCAGACTGAACAGCCCCAACTCTTTCAGTCTGTCCTCATAGGAGAGGTGCTCCAGCCCTCTGCTCATCCTCGTGGCCCTTCTCTGGACACCTTCCAGCACCTCCATATCCCTCTTGCAATAGGGGCTCCAGAACTGGACGCAGTACTCCAGGTGGGGTCTCACCAGAGCTGAGTAGATGATCTTTGGAAGTTCCTTCCAACCCAAACCATTCTAGGATTCTATGAATTTCAAAGATGCTGCATTCTGAAGTGGATGAAGTATTTAGAAACTTAGCTGTGTTCTTGCATCACATCTCTCTAAATTAAAAAAAAAAAGAAAAACCTAGTGAAAATAAAGCGTAAACATTCTTGAAATAACCAGTTGTTTTGGCAATTAAATTTAGAGAAAAAAAGGAAGAAATGCTGTGCAAGTCATCAGTATCACACTTGTTACTGGAGACAGATTGTAACCAGCTGCTTGGCATAGTTGTGTAAGGTTGGATCTGTTACCTGTTTTACTGACTTTGTTGACAAATCCAAAAGCAGAGGCCAGAGGTCATAAAAAAGAATAGGTAAAGTTCATGGCAATTATAAGCTCTTTTTATTTGTGGTTTTTTTTTTGTAGGTGAATTGCAAAGGAAGATTGGCTTGAAGGTGCTTGAAATGAGAGGAAACGCTGTTGTTGGTTATTTGCAGTGTTTTGATTTGGAGGGAGAGTCTGGACTAGTAGTGCGAGCCATAGGAACAGCCTGCACGTTGGATAAATTAAGTAACACATCAGCATTCTTACCTGCATGTAACTCCCCATCCAAAGAAATGAAGGAGTAAGTATGAATTAATAGTTTGTAGGGAAACAAGTTTCATCTCTCTTCATACTCATTCAGTTTTACATAACCGATGTGATTTCTTTTTTTCCCCCGAATTTGTTTTTCCTTTGTAGTTTTATTTGTCTGCAACTGAGTTTATATTCCACAATTTGGGAATGGTTTAGGTTGAGTTATTTCTGTTATTTCTTTAGGAGCTGGAGTGGTAATCCTTATTTAATATGACATTCTTGGATTTATGTAGCAATGGTATTACATGTCCTTGGGTTGTGATCCATTGATTTCCTAACTAATAATTAGTTCTGTTTTGACTCCATTTTTGTACAATATACACCAATGTGAAGGCTTCTTATGATACACCTTCTCAGGATTTTCCCAAGTTCAGTACAGTAAGGTTGAAGTATTTATGCTGAGCATGTAGGAAAAGATAAATTTTGAATTCAGACACTTATCTCTGTGATTTAGAGAATGATCCTGAAGTAGTCTTGTCTTTTCTTGTATGCTTTCCTGTTTACACTTGCAGAACAAGTAGAGCTATTGCAAAACAAGTAAATAGTTCCTTGCAGAGAAAACTCTTTATGATGAGAGGTAGAGTTTCTGGATATTTTTATTTGGTACAGCACCAAACACAGTTCAAATGCAATTTTCAGTGTGCTCATAAATTAATAGAAAAGGATGTGCAGTCTGTTTCAAATTGTTACTACTTTGTTGCTTGGAGAAATTAGTGATTTTCTGTTCGGTAGAGCTACACAATTTCTGGAAGGACAAAAGGCACCAAAAATTGTACTACTCACACCGTGCTTCCAAAGGTGTTAATTGAATTAGGGATTTTTGATAATGTGAACTGTTGTGTTATTACAATAATTATTAGGCTTTTTTTTTCCCCATGCAGGCAGCAGTATGCTTTGACTTCTCAAAATTACTGGTTTCTGTTTCAAATCGTAGCTTGTTAAACTTGTCTTTAAAAATTTGCCATCAAAAGAGCTGCTGGATGCAATATAGAATAATATAGCAGTGGTGATTTTAAGGAAAAAAGGAGAAGGAAAAAAAAAAGAGGTGGACCTGGTAACTACTAACTTAAAAAGCATTGATAAATTAATCAGTAGCTTTCATTCTCAAGCAAAATGTGGAAATCCCACCCCCACATAGTGGCATGTTCAGCTTAATGGTGAATATTGTCAGTCTCTCAGTCTGAAAAATGGGAGTGTTTCTCAAAGCCAGTAAAATCAGCTAATGCTTCTTGTTCTTGGCTTTACTAACTTGGTGGTGCCAAAGAATCAATTGCACATTCACAAGCTAATGCTTACTGTTCCTTTCTCTCTTATTTCATCTGGACTCTTGCATGCTAGGAATTTAAATTCTTAGAGTCTGCTTAAAGTAAGAGATCTCCTCTAGCTAAACTTCCCTGAAATCATTTATAACATAACTTTGCAACCTGTTTGTATGTATTGTTTTCTTTTCTTCCACCTTGGCTGCAAATTCTCTCAGGTCTCCGCTGGTTCATCCGCCAAGCCATGGATGTCGCTCGACTCACAACAGCCCAATTCACACTGCTACTGGCTCACGACTTACTCAGAACTTCTCTGTGTCTGTTCCCACTCTCATCTACACTGGTACGAGACTGCTCAGACTCAAGAGCTGGGGAAAGGCAGGCCACAGGCACAGTGGTCGCAAAGTGCAGGCAGGCAGGCAGTGTAGGCAGGTACCACCCATCTTTTCTCCTTCATTTTCTCATGGAGACACCTTCTTTTGTGACTGAGGAACTACTCTGTGTGCAGCTGCTGAAACAAAGGCAATAGTTTTCTTGAGAATGCATCCGAGTCTCTTCCACAAAGCCACACTCTTCTTTTTAGCTTGGTAACTTCAGAAGAAATGAAGTAAATACAAGAAGTAATCTGGGTAACATTTCACTGTTTTACAATCACTGGAGGAAAGCATGTCTTGATTGGAGTCCATTATTTCTGTCAAGTATAATCCCCATCTAAGATGTTGGTTTTAAAATGGTTACAGGAAGGGTATGTGCCATTTGTGGAAGAGATGGGTATAGAGAGCAGGTAAGTCAATCTGCATAAGTGAACTGTATGTCTATATAGTTGTTCCCATAAGGATACTCCTCTTTGCTCTGTTTTTAGCTGTGGCATGCTGCTGATGCTATAGGATAAGGAAACATCTATTTATTTATTTTTTTCCTTAAAATGCATATGTGTGTATATACATAAATGTATGGATATGTATAAACACAAATATAATTTGGAATTATTTTTTCTTTCATAAACTAACTCAAAGCATTGTGTATTTGACCAGATTTTTAAGTCACAAATGGTTTTTAATTTTCTTTTGCATATATATATATATATATATATAATTTTTTGTCACATCTCATGCCTTTCATTTGGCTTAATTGTTTCATTGTAGATTATCAGCATCTATCTGTAGAATGCTGAACGGGTAAACCAGCACTTCTTTGCCTCAGGCCTCATCCCCAGTCTTTTCACCTAAGGAATAGCTGCTGGCCCTGCCCCAATCCCATCCTGGTGTTTGGATCATGCTGCTGTCAGCCAGGTCCTTTGGCACAGGATTACTGAATATGTTTCCACCTTCTTCTGGCAGGATTCCCTTCAATGAAGATCCCAATCCCAATACTCATTCATCAGGACCCTCCACCCCTCTGAAAAACCAAACCTATTCCTTTTCACCTTCCAAGTCCTACAGTCGACAGTCCTCTTCTTCTGACACAGATTTGAGTTTGACACCCAAAACTGGTAAGGCACTTCCACCCACTTTTTGTTTAATTTGTGGTTTTCTCTTTTTATATTTTCATTCAACCCCTTTTTGTTTTTTGGCATTTAAGTTATCAAAATGATGTGGAAATTGGAGACTTCAAGTAGCATGCCCCAAGTCTGAAAAGGTTTCTGTAGGGTGAAAGTTCAAATCCTGCCTATATTTCCACTATTCTGGATAATGTTAAAATAACTTTTACAACACAACTGGATTCAGGTTGCCATAAATCATTTTAAGACTCCCTTAATGCTCTGAGCAATTGCTGTTTTATTATTTCCTTCATTTCATATCACAAATCATGGGAATACATCATTTGAGAGGTGGGCCTGAGCCAGTCTCATGAGCTTCAACAGGGCCAAGTGCAAGGTCCTACACTTGGGCTGGGGCAATTCCAAGGACAGATCCAGGCTGGGTGAGGAGTGGCTCAAGAGCAGTCTGGAGAAGAAGGACTTGGGGGTGTCAGTTGATGGAAAAACTCAACAAGAGCCAGCAGTGGTCACTGAAAGCCCAAGAGACAGCTGTGTGCTGGGCTGCATCCAAAGCAGGGAGAACAGCAGGACAGGGAGGGGATTCTGCCCTTCCGCTCTGCTCTTGTGAGACCCGACTTGGAGCACTGTGTTCTGTCATGGTGCCCCCCAGCATAAGGAGGACCTGAAACTCCTGGAGGGGGTCCAGAGGAGGGCCACAATAATAATCAGAGGGTTGGAGAACCTCCCCTAGAGGGACAGGCTGAGAGAGCTGGAGTTGTTCAGCCCGGAGTAGATAAGGTTCTGGAGGGACCTTAGCGCTTTACATTCACAGTATGCATTTTGAAAGTAACTTAAATTGTACTCCAGACATCTTCAAAAAGCATTTTTTTTTCTCCATTGATTTATCATAATTTCTTCAATTTTTTGTTTCCTCCCTTCTTATTTTTTAGTCTGTGGTTAGAATCAAGTCAGTGATAATGTTAGCACAACTCAGAGTTGTTACCTATTATGTGACCGATGACCTGAGCTTTGCTACTGAAGGACAAAATGTTTTGCAGAATTGTTAAGTCTGGTTGATTTTTAAAATGCTGTTTTAAATTGTGGTATTTGAAACTCAGAACATTCCTGTCTCCATCTAATCTAGACAATATTTAAGCATTTCAAAATACTTGATTTGAATTAATGGTCTCTGAGGGTTGGGGCAGGCTGCAGCAGTTGGAACTGTTCAGCCTGGAGAAGAGAAGGTTCCAGGGAGATTTTAAAGCAGCCTTCCAGTACCTGAAGGGGGGCCTACAAGAAAGCTGGAGAAGGGACTGTTTTCAAAGGCCTGCAGTGATAGAACTAGGGGCAATAGATTGAAGCTTGTGGAGGGCAGATTTAGGCTGGAGAAATTCTTGACAGGGTGGTGAGACACTGGAACAGGTTGCCCAGGGAGGAGGTTGTGGATGCCCCTTTCCTGGAGGTGTTCAAGACTAGGCTGGATGAGGCCTTGAGCAATCTGTTGTAGTGAAAGGTGTCCCTGCCCGTGGCAGGGGTGTGGAAACAGATGACCTTCAAGGTCCTTTCCAACCTAAACCATTTGAATCAATGAATTCCATGAAAAGAACAGTTACCTCTTCAGTTCTGTTGTCTTTTACCAAAGAATTGATGATTTGCAGAAGTTAATTCCATAGCATGCTAAATTCAGTGTGTTGTTTTGAACAGTTCACTGTATGTGTTTGGAGCTCTGGTTTTCATTTCCTAAGACCTGGAATATTTCAGTGTGAAAGTTGAAGATGTTAGGGTTTTTTTTGGGGGGGGTTGGGGTTTGATTTTGTTTTGTTGTTGTTAAAGGACAAATATATGACACTTTAAGCATTGTCAGATTTAAGATGCTTGTGACTTAGTATGACTGACTTGTAAAACTAAATATTTTCTGATACTTCTGCAGTATATTATATTCCTCTTTATTTCTTGGGTAGCTAGTGTGTCGAGATGGAGGCTAACCTGGAAAAAGAGTGCAGATACCACAATTTGACAATATGAATAAGTAGAGGAGATAAAAACTCAAATCTGCTTAAGCATCTAGTTTTCAGGAGACCACAAACTTTGTGTTTTATAAAATACGGTTATGATTGATTGTGTTATCCATTCTGGTCTATATCTGCTCTAAAAATGAAGGGGAATCAGTCTGTGCTGAGAAAGCTTGTTTTGGTTTGTAGTTAGATGACTTCTATGAATAGTGATAAATTTTATGGCACTGCAAAACAACAGAGATAAGAGGCTGACAAAACCCATGACCTATTTGCATCGGGTAATACATGTTGATATGATGTAGTCTGTGTTTGGAGGAAATTGAAAAGGTGTAAACTTTTCTTTGTGGGAACTTAAAATTCTACAAATGTCTGACTCTCAAAATCATAAACCCATGACTTGTCTGGAAAATAGCTTTTCATAACGAAATAATGAAAGCAATCATATAAAGTGTGTGAGCAGATAGTGGGGTTTAGCCTTTATTCCTTAGCATGTGTTAGCAAATTTTGTATAACATTTAAAACTAAAAGATAGGTTACTATGGCTCAAACCCCCTCCCTCCCCCCCCAAAGAATTACAAGTAAATTAGTCATGATTTTTTAGAACATGCTTCTCATTCACATTGTGGAACTGTATTGTCACTCCATTTCTTTGTTGAGGAACAGCAGTAAGTGCTGGTTCATTTGGAGGAAAAAACAAATGCTTCATTTTGATTTCTTCCGTCTGTTTCTTTAGTCATCTTCTTAATCTACATCTCTTTGTCTCTATTACTTTCCTCTACAGCACCTTCCCCACAGGGACGTAGGACTTTCCTGTTTCCCAGCTCCCCTACACTCTCTTGTGTCTCCCCACATCCTAAAAAGTCCTGTCTCCTCTTCTCGGGGTCTAGCCTTAACCCTCTACACTCTAGCCATGTCAGCCCAGTTGTTCTGAGGAAAAGTGTTTCTTTCACTGAAGAGCTGCTTCTGGCTGCCTCTGGTAGGATCAATCTATTATGGCCTTTTAAACAAACTTTAAATGAAATGTTATTACTTAATATAGGGGCATTTAACACACAGCCTTCTATAACCCTTTGTTTTTGTTCAGTTAGCCTCTGAAAAATGCTGGCTACGTGACTGTACCATCTCTTACCTCTGCTCCAGAAGCTTGTAACAGCTTCAGCGCTTTGAGGATTTGAAATATACACAGTTTACGCTACGGAACGTTCTCCTTTTCTCTTGCAAAATTGCCTTTGGTTATTGGGCTAAAATTACTTATTTATTTATTTATTTAAATCCACTTCATTTTCTTCACTCTGTTCCTGTGTTTTTGCATGGAACAAGCACTTGCTCATGAATTCATTCATAATTTATTGGAATATAGCGGCTATCAGATAGCTGGCAACTCCGCTCTTTAATCTCTTCATGCCCATACAAACCTTTTTCTTTGCACTACCCCTTTTCCATTTCTCCGCTGTGCATTGTCTTCACAGATTTAAATTAAACAGTTGATAACACTGCTTTTTTTTTTTCCTGTAGTTCATATTTTTTGATTTTGTTTCATGTCCAGTATTTATGCTATGTTTGCCTGTATTTAATGTTGTATAGTCCCTGACAACAATGCCAAATAGTAAAAGCAGTTTAATCTTGCTTAATGGGACTATACAGATACTAATATTTTTGTTTCCTTATCCAAGAACAGCTAAAAATACTGGTTAAAAATGATTCTATAATGATAGCCTTGTAATTTTGGACAATGTTAGGAATTAATATACATGATTAAGTCCAGTCTTATTTCCAGATATCCCAGACTTTAGTTAAAACCTGCACTTTATATGTACAATCTCATTCCTGTGTATTAGATGCTTGATCAGAAGGAAAAGGAAA
This sequence comes from Picus viridis, assembly GCA_033816785.1. Classification (NCBI taxonomy): domain Eukaryota; kingdom Metazoa; phylum Chordata; class Aves; order Piciformes; family Picidae; genus Picus; species Picus viridis. The sequence goes on from CM066568.1 coordinate 9,461,338, forward strand.
CTAGCAAGGAACTGTTCTGTTAAATTAATTATCAATTCTGTAAAAGACATTCTTGGCCTCACTCCTAACTAACTGCTTGCGCTGTGGTGTTTGTATTTCATCCTGCTGCTGGTGCTGATTCTTGATCTTGTGCTCTCCTTTATAACTTAATGTGTGTATTTTTGCTTCGTCAAGTTAGTACCGATGGTTTTCGATATGAGAAATGCTGATGATAGTATGGTTTTAGGCATGAAATATTACCAGCAAAATCTGATTCACCAGCATTGTGTTTTCTTTAGGAAAACCACAATCTTGGTATGTGTTTTATTTTTGTGATTGCTAACCACAGAGCAAATACCTTGCTGTCATACACATAACCTGCATCACAGCACAGTTACGAGTACAGGTTCTTCATAACTGAAAATGCTGTAGCATAGCTATTTGTGCATCTGATAGAAATTTTCTGTCTCTTCACAAGAGCTCCTGTATTGAGGCAAGCTCCTGTATTGTCATGCTGGGAGTTCAGTATCTGAAAGAAAGGGAGAATTACCCAGATTAGGCAAAATTGGACTTGTCCGATTCTAGTATACAGATAATCTGCAGGTTATGTGTGTGCGAGTCATGAAAGTAGTGTGGCAGTTTGAAACGTTAAGTAGTAGTCCTTATTTGAATGAATCAGATGAGTGAATATTTCAGTGCATAGATATTAAAGACAATAAGAATAATCAGTGTTATTTTTTCCCCAGAGTTTATATTTCAAATCAAAGGATGTGCATTGCCATTGCAATTTTCTTTCTCCCAATCACACAACAGCTACTGCTATCATGATGTGTACAGTCTCCTTCCAGTGGTTAGGAAAAGTGATGGAATTACACTGAAACTCTCAGCCAGATTTTATTGCTTAAAAAAATCAAATTGATGATGGTAGTAGAGATAGATACTTTACTGTGGAGTAATCTGGCAGAGAGGTCATTCATTCAACAGTGAAGAACTAACGGTGGCTTTGCAGCACTTCTTGATAAGAGCTGAACACCTGGTTATGTAGAAACTTCTGTGAAGAAGCAGAGAAGGTAGAGCCTTGTTGAAATCATAGGAAAAACTCCCAAGGTTTATATTCTGTAGGAAAGAATGGCAAGCCCTGATCCTCAAGTCTTATTGTAGTTTTTTTGAATTGAGGCAGGAAGCAGAAAAAGATCGTGGATCAGGGGGTTTAGTCCAAATGTCCTGTGAAAACCAACCCCCAAAATACTCCTCCCCAAACCCAAATTAAACTGATGTAAAGCATTTGTTTTTCCTGGAAATTAAATTGATGTGGATGATCTGACTGTTTTCAATCACTACTTTATGTATTTTTAAAATTATAGTTTGATTACAAATGATAATATGTGTTTCTCTGAATGTCCTTTGTACTGATACTCTTCAGGAATGGGCAGTGGGAGCGCTGGAAAAGAAGGGGGGCCATTTAAAACTCTCTTAAGGCAACAGACTCAGTCAGCTCTGGAACAAAGGGTAAGGCATTTTGAACCTATAATCCTGATCTGCTAAAATGAAAATGTATTTTGTAGTACATTAAATGTGTTCTGTTACTTTCTGCTTTAAAATATGTGTAATTTTTAGGTCTGAAAATGTATTGCAAATGTTGGGCCCTTTTACACCCAAGTTATTTAAACTTTAATATATTAACTGAAGCATTAAGAAAAGTGGAGCAAGTAGCTGTAGTGTGCACAGCACTCGAGTGATTAGGCTATAGGGCTCTGAGCTACTTGATCTAGTGCGGGATGTCCCTGCTGACTGCAAGGTGGTTGGACTGAGATGACCTTCAGAGGTCCCTTCCAACCCAAACCATTCTGTGATTATAGCTGGTGTTGGAAGAAACAGTTATAGCAATGGAAAAAGTACTCTTTAGGCTCTGTATGTTACTGATGAATGTGTAAATGTAATATTTCACAATCATGTATTTAGTTTTTACAGAAGGCAAATTCAGAAAACATTGGAATAGTTTGAAACAAGGTCAAAATCCCATTTGTAACTGCCCAAACTATCAGTTTTGAAAAACAGAGTTGGTGCATAATTTAGCTGTTGTTCTACTACATGAAATGGTCTGCATGCAGCCTTTAAAAAATAGTAACTTGAACCTAAAGCCTTTCCTAAGCAATAAAAGGGCTTCATGGATGTACAGCTTTTTGTAGAACCTCTGCAAGACTGAAAAATGCCAGTTACTGTGCTCAGTAGGATTTTTTTTAAGTGGGTTTAGTTCCTTGTTTCAGTTTTGGAATGAGTCCTTATAACTTTATAGATTCCATTTGTCTAAATGTTAGTAGTGAGGTGTCTTGATGCAAGAAATGTGAATGCTTTCCTATTCAGAAATCAATTCTTGTTCAAGTCCAACGTCTGACTACCTGACCTTCTTAACATAGAACCATATATGTGTGTTGGAAACAAAATCAGCTACCTTTGTGAAATATAAGTGAATGGCTTCTCTTTGGAGTAAGTGGATGATTCTCTTCTCGTTTTTGTGTTATCCATTGCTAAGGGAGGATCGCCTCATAGGTTCTGTAGAAGGCGGGTATGTTCCAAAACGTCGTGTGACTCTTTGTAGCCTTTTTTTTTCCCCCTTGTATTGAGGATTTCTCAAGAATTATTTGAACTTTTTTTTTTTTTTTTCCTTTTTATGTTTTTAATTTTATTTTTTGGGTGGGGGTTTGCAGATTTCTGTTACCTCGTTTCTGCAGGGGTTTTCTGATATTTGTTCCCTTCTTTTTAAGAGCATTTATCAGATTGGCATAGTTTTGCTTAGTTGGTATTTTGCATGTTGGTGCATTTCAGTTAAAATTTTAATTTCTCTTTAAACAAAGACCCATGGCTTTTTGCTTTTAATGTTTTAGTTTTGTTAAAACAAACCCAAAAAAGTGCTTTGCAAAGAGCCTTTTCTCTGTCGAGCTTTGCCTTTGCTAGTGTCTCAAACATTTCGTGGCTTATCTGTTATGTCCTTAGGAAGCTTCTTAAAAACAGTGAAAAACCTAAATTAAGAGCAGTTAATGTATTTTTAAAGCTTGAGTTCTCTGCATGTTGTTTTGATAAGGTCTCTGTATTGTCTAGTGGAAAAAATACTGGAAAATGGAACGGAAAGTATTGAATTTGTTATTGATTACGATGTAGCAAAGCATGTAAATGTTAATAGATAGAAAAAAATATGGTTGTACTGTCTTTGAAAGTTCCATATTGGCTGGGTTTTGCTATGCTTACTTAATGTCACCTTATGGTTGAGTTACATAACTGGAATGAGTAGCACTTAAAACTCTTTTAATCTTGCACATACAAATAGTGCCCTTTAGTTACTTGTCTGGCTTAGCTAATTTGGGAAAACAAAGTCTAAATTCAATATATATTTCCACATGCATTAGATGTACAGTATAGTCTTCTGAGTCTTAGTTCAGTTTGTTTGGGCATATGGTAATGCTGTAGTAAACCCAGTTCATTTAACTGGGTGTCTCCACACCTTTTTTTAATCAAATGTGGGTTTCATGTGTTAATTAAATAACCCATATTGCACACCACAACAGATTTTGTTGGCAGGATAATAATTCCCTATTTCTTCTGGGGAAAATATACCAGCTGTGGAAAACTGACATCTGTGTTATGTTGTACATTAATATTTTAAGCTATTCATAGGATGCTTGTTGATAGCAAATGTAACTATTTTTTTTGTGTATGTGCTATATTTCCATCAGTGGGAAAATGTGAGCTTACTTTATTCATAAAAATAAAAAAGAGGCCTGTTTCTGTAGAAATGGCCAGATGCTCTTGATGATATTTTTCTATCCCTGTTGACTTGAACAAATGCTGTTTTATTCCTCCACGTTTGCTTTCTGCAAGCGCTTGAGAGATCTTTTCTGCTGCCTTTTCAAACCGGAGAGCTGTCGATCTTCATCTCTGAAGAGTGCTGCTAGATAATTGTTGTGCTAGAGTGCAGTTCTCTGGGTGATTCTGCTGGTTGCAATGCTGACTTAAGCAACTGTTCTTTCCGGCTACTTCTCCTTACTATCCAACCCATTCCCTTTGTTCAGTTGAAGAATAACCTGTCGGAATGTTTGGCCACTCCGAGAGATGGTGCAGGAAATGTGCTTAGAATAAAAATACCTCGGTGAGGAAATTATCAGTATTTTCATGTGGACCAGTTCACTGCTGTGGTTCAGCCCCAAAAGTTTTATGAACTTACCTGACCATTGCAAGCATTATCTGAGGGAATGGTACAACGATAGGAATGAGTCAGTGGCTGGAAGAGAAACTGAGAACTGCTTCAGCTGGCACTGACACCAAATAAAATGTGTGCGCAGCTTTGTTCCATGTGCTTTCTGATTATTTTGTGTCTCTTTGTATGAAACATAGTTAAAAAAGAAGAATACTAGCAATACATGTATGCACATACAGAACATTTTAAGACATAGTATTAAAAAAAGATTTTTGCACTCTTCTTACTAAGTTTTCCCCAAATGCCTACCACAAAACCTCTGTGGAGTTGCAGAGATTAAACCAATCGCAATTGCTTCAGGGTCTTTGCTGTCAGTGACTGTGTATTGGTACTAAACTGGTACTGGAGACATGATTGACCATATTCATCTGTAGCTTGGAAACTTTAAGATGAGTGTATCTTCTCAGACCCTGGAATAGTCTGCACTTGCATGACGTTGGTGTTACTCCAAATTACAGCAACAGAGGAGATTCACAGGTTGCCTTGAGTTGGAAGGGATCCCCAAAGGTCATCTTGTTCAACTCCCCTGCAGTCAGCAGGGACACCTGCATTTGGTTCTTCTGGACCTCTGTTTTCTGTACAATAAGTGTAGCTTTATAATTTTGAAGGATTACAGATTGAGGATGGAAATTGTATTGGATTAATATAATAATAAAAACCTTCAACCCTCCCTAAAAATGAGGAAAACACCCTGTGAAAAATTTTTAAAGGCACAGCCTCAAACTACCACAGCAGTACACCTCTGAATCACAGTTTCATTTTACAGACCCACAGTAAAAAGGTTTCTACAAGAGTGTGGATGTTTACTATGTGGGTTTTTTGGTTTGTTTCCTCCCTCTCCCCCCCCCCCCCAATTCTTTGGCATGAAAGATACACAGAAAAGGAGCTCAGACTATGGTGTAGTCAGAGCATTCTGACTGTTGAGATAACCTGCAATGCATTTTGCAGTCTGGTAGAACTTTCTGGGAGAATCTCTTCTGCAATCCTCTGTAGGGACCCATCAGTGCTCCTAAAAAAGAGATTGGCCAAGCAGGCTTGCAGACTATTATGGTGAAATCTTGCTTTTTAATTGCATCGTAGGGCATGACTGCAGGTCTTGGTATTTTGTGGGGTCTGTGGTGTTTCTGTTTGGTTTTGTTTGGTTCTGGTTGTTGGTGTAATGATTGCTGATTTCAGTTTGCCCATTAATTTTCGAAGTGAAAATCCAGAACACTTAAACTTTGTAGGGCCTTTTAAAACTTTCAAGAGTACTAACAACAAGCGTGGGGAAAATTCTGGAGTACTAATTTTAACATTGGGCTTTAGTTGAAGAGGATTTTCCATGCCATGTATTGCTGGAAGAACAGTAATCTTCATTTAATCTGCAGCATGTACATTGTCCAGGTAGAAGCTCAGTTAACTGTACTGTTGCAAGTGCTTCAAGTATGTGAGAAAGGAATCTTTCACTGTACTTTCTCCCATATAAAATTATGGTGTTTATTTTTTCCATTTAACCATAACTGCATGGTTTGGGTTTTTTCTTTTATTTTCTTTATTTTTTTGGCCTCTGTGCATTTAGAATTGTCAAACATCAGTCTATTGCCTTTCCCCCATAAGTGTGCTGGGTATTAGACATTCCAGAGAATGTCTCTAGGAAAGAAAATCTGTTTGGTTTAGGATCACTTCTTTTACTTCATCATATGTGTCATGGAAAATTTATGGTTACTACTTACTTGGAAGAATTACATTTCAAAGTATTTGCTGAAACTCATTAATTCTTCATTGTAATTATGAATTGTTAAGAACTGATTTATGCAAATTAATTGGAAGGTAACTCCCTTAGTTTTACAATTTACAGTTATGTTTTAAGGACTTGCTCTTCATGCCAGAAGATTAGTATTTACTTGTTATATTTAGAGCTGATGGCACTAGAGGAGCAGTCAGTTAAAATTTTCTTATGTATGTTTTTTGGTAATAAGGCATTTATCATGCCCCCTCCCTGGAAGGTTTTCCAGGCCAAGTTGGATGAGGCCTTGAGCAACCTGGTCTAATGGAGGATGTCCCTGGCAGTGCCAGGAAGGTTGGAACTAGATGGTCTTTAAGGTCCCTTCCAACCTAAACCATTCTATGAATCTATCAATCATTCTTGCAAGACTACAGTTTGGTTTACCCTGTGCTTCATGAATCAAGCTGCAGTCAGCTGTAACAATAAACCCTAAAAACCAGAGAAATATCTTCCTTCATTTTGTACTAACTAATGGGTTACATTGTTTAGCCACTGTTCTAAAAGTGGACCAGTGGAGGCTTTTTTAGCACAAATGTGAAAGTTTTGATTAATAATACTGTGCTGAGATACAACTGTATGGGGGAAAAGTATTACTACATTGTAGAATACTTCTGCTTTTATGACACTATGGATATATGACGATGAATGGTTACTTAGTGCTTAGTAGGTCTGAAGGATGCGTTTGGCTTAATGTAACCGCTTTGCTTGTATTCCAGGGAAGTTATCAATTCACTGCATGTTTGTTGGCAATCAGTAGTGGTTGGTAAGCAGTCATTTGATGTTTGTTTTTAATCATAACAGGAATTTCCATTTTTTACCTTGACGACCTTTCCACCAGGCTTTCTTGTCCACGTTGGTGGTGTTGTCAGCGCGCGGTCTGTGAAGCTCCTGGATCGCATTCACAATCCTGGTATGTTCACACAACAACCACTTCCTAGCCCACATCTGCTTACGGTGATCATGTGCTTTTAATCTTTAGAACTTCATCACCTAAGTATTGGAGTAGATAGGAATAAATTCTAACAGTGTCCATAAAAAGCCCTATTTTTAAGACAGTCATTTAAGCTTGAAAAACACTATTCAGAGCATAGGTTTTTAGTGGGAAACTGTTCAATAAGTTAATGAAATAACAAAGCACTTGCAATCCAGTAACTTTGAAGTAAAAACTGTCTTGGAATTACTGAGGATTCAATCTTTTTTTTTAACCACTTGTTAATATTAAAACTTCATACAAGTCTTTGATTCAAGCAAAATCCAGATGAAATACTTGATCTTAACTATGTTTTCTTATTTTCAGCTTTTGAAATCCTTAAGAGTAATGACTACAATGTAGTTCGATATGTGTTTTTAACCTCTTTTGATAAAACCTTTACAGCTTTGTTTCTCTTCCTAAAACCATATACTGAATAATACTTTAAGATTTTAATTGCATATTTACTTAGGAACCCCAGTACTGGAACATGTGTATTTTGCATGTCCTACTTCTGACATCAGAGTTCAGTGACTTCTGACACTGAAGGCTCTGTCATTGTCATTGAGACAAGCTGAGGAGTAACTGTAAAAAGCTGGAGTTAATGCTCTTAATGCAGAGCAGGAGAGTAACAAATAGCACTCATAGTAGTTTTGCATACACTAGTCAGGAGTAATAAAATAAACTTTGTACAAATGCATCTTCAAAAGCAATTAAAAAACTGCCTTTAATTAAAAAAAAAAAAAGAAGTAAATTTGCTTGTCTGTCTTCTTTCTGTGGCCAAAGGCAGGCAATTCTGCAAACAGGTACCTTGTTGCTGATCTGAAGATTCAGTAAACTGACCACATGAAATAAAATTCCAAAGTTGATTTGAATTAAAACCATATCTAGGATTGCCATGACCTAGGTGCAGGACAATATCACAGTATCACCAAGGTTGGAAGAGACCTCAAAGATCATCAAGTCCAACCTGTCACCACAGACCTCATGACTAGACCATGGCACCAAGTGCCACATCCAGTCCCCTCTTGAACACCTCCAGGGATGGTGACTCGAACACCTCCCTGGGCAGCACATTCCAATGGCGAATGACTCTTTCAGTGAAGAACTTTCTCCTCACCTCCAGCCTAAACTTCCCCTGGTGCAGCTTGAGACTGTGTCCTCTGGTTCTGGTGCTGGTTGCTTGAGAGAAGAGACCAACCCCCTCCTGGCTACAACCTCCCTTCAGGTAGTTGTAGAGAGCAATGAGGTCTCCCCCTGAGCCTCCTCTCCAGGCTAAACAATCCCAGCTCCCTCAGCCTCTCCTCATAGGGCTTGTGCTCAAGGCCTCTCCCCAGCCTCATTGCCCTTCTCTGGACACGTTCAAGAGTCTCAATGTCCTCCTTAAACTGAGGGGCCCTTGCATTTGGCCTTACAGAACCTTGCGAGATTCTCCTCAGCCCATCTCTTCAGCCTGTCCAGGTCCCTCTGGATGGCATTCCATCTTTTAGACTACTGTACCACTCAGCAACAAAGTTACCTTAGACTTCTCTATCTTCCACAGATTTATAGGTCACATACATGCAAAACTTCCTGTATGCTAAGCTTATTTAAGACAAAACAGAGATAGGCTCAGAAGTTTAAAAATCTGATTTCTTGCATTATAATCCCTTGAATTTTGCCAGCTGACTGAAAGAAGGATAGGAAATGAGACAGAGATGCACATTTGCACAGCTAAGTGTCTCTGCAGTGTTGTTTTGGCACTTGCAGATTACTCCTGACAAGTGAATGTAGGATGCATGGTACTTTGAACTCAGTATATTGCAAACCAATGAAAGCAAAACAGAAGAATGAAGGCACGTGGCTAATGGGAGGGAAGGTGAAGAAATAAAACATTTTGCTACAGTGCTGATCATACTAAGCATTTTAGTCAAATAAGTCTGTAAAAATATGAACAGAAACAAACTGGCAAATGACTAAACAGGAAAATGAAGAAGAGGCAAGAAGGTGGATTGAGAACTTATCAATCAGACAATAATTGCTCTATACTGTACACTGTGATCACGCCTAGTGCTAGATTGCTATAGCATGCTCCTTTTTCCCCCCTATTTCAGCCACTTATTAACTCTGCTGTCTGTGTCTTTCCAGTTCCTGTGGAGTGGTGTTGTCAATTATGTTCTTGTTGGTAGTTTTTTTTTCTTTTTTCACTATTCTGCTCCTATAACTGATCTACTAATTTGCTGTTTTGAACTCAGCCTTTGTCGGAATTATGGGTAACACAAGATCATACAAACTGCTAGACTGGAATAGTTTCAATTCAGGTATTTTACTAGTCATTCAGTACTACATATGCTGACAGAAATTATGGCAGCTCAGTGAAGTTCTTAGAAATGCTGTAGGGTATTCAGGTTAATGCTTCAAATTGCAATCTGTTTAACCATCAAATGCCTCAATGTCTCGTTTTCATGTTGTTAAAGGCTTTCTTTAAAATTGCAAAAGATTGTTCCAGTATAAAAATAGCATTGCTAAGAATAACTTTAATATCAATCTGGAAAGCTGAATGTTCAGATGATTATTTTTGTAGTGGCTTTCAGTTCTGTCCATGAAGCAGGTAACTTAAGGAAGGAGCATGGGTTGTTTATATAGTTGGGATCATGTCAGGTGTGAATTGTCATTAGTTTCAATAAGATTCTTTTTTGTTTGATTTGGGGTGGGGCCTGTTGGTTAGTTTTGTTTTGTTTTGCATGAGCTTGCACTTCCTTTAAGGATGGCTGTACTTAATTTCAGGGAATTGTTGAATGTGTTTTTCTGAATAGTACAAAAATTTTGCAAGAGAAGGGAAAATAGCTTAGGACTGTGTTTAAAGGAAAGGTTAGCATGTATGCTGGGATTTGATGATTCATAAATCTTGGGAAATTCAGTCAGCTTCCAGGACTTACAAAATACTTACTTGAACTAAATAACCACTTGAACACCTAATTAGAAAAAAAGCCCCAATATTCTGGTTTTTTTATTCAGTCTTAGAGATCAGTGTTAAACTTTTTTATACAGCTACAGAGAGTGAGTGAGTAAGTTGATGATGCAGTCTGCATAGAATCTGCATAGAGTACTGACCTGTTGGAGGAAGAAAAAGGTGTCTTGTCTTTCCCATCCCACCCTAAGCTAAGGGGAAGTCAGGAATTTATTTCTTGACAGAATATCCAAAACACTAGCCTAAACTTTATAGGGATGACAAAAAAAGAAATACATCGTAGAATCATGGAATGGTTTGGGTTGGAAGGGACCTCCAAAGGTCATCTAGTCCAACCCCCCTGCAGTCAGCAGGGACATCCTCTGCTATCAGCTTGCACAGAGCCTTGTTGAGCCTGACTTCAAATACTTCCAGGGATGGGGTATCAACTACCTCTGTGGGCAACCTATTACAGTGTTCCACCACCCTCGTGGTAAAGAACTTACGTATATCTTCTAACATAAACAGTGTTAGCACATAACCGCATTTTTTAACTCCTTATTCAGGGAACTGCTTCAGTAGTGATTCTTCAGCTGCAGTAGTCAGAAACATGGAAGGACAAAAGACTGCCAATAAAATTCCTGTGGATCTTTTGAGCTCCTTATGTGATATCCAGACCTGCTGTTTGAGTGTGAAATTCTCCAGAACTCTAGTGTTGAATATGAGGAAATGCAAGAAAGCTTGAATTGTGTTTTTGTTCTGTAACTGAATATTTTTCTTTCACAGAAATACAAACATATGGTGACTGGGCAAATGACATTTCTTACTGCTTTGTCTGAGGTGTAAACATGGTGCTGCTTGTAAGAACATAGTAGAGAATGTCAGAATGTTGGGTTTTTTTGCCTTCTTTTTTTTTTTAGTGTCTATGTGGCTGTAATTCAGAACTAGAGGAAAAACAGCGTTTTAACCATAACCTCTCACCATTTCGTAGAGGATCTCCAGGTTGGCTTCTTGTACACCGCTATGTGGTGATATGATAATGGGAGGTTTCAGGCCATTGTCAGAGGATTTTCTGAGCCCTGAGTGGTGTGATGTTTTCTCAGTAAGAGTTTACTGAATGGTCTTCTGCAGCCTTTCCAGAGGAGTGAATATTTCTTAATGTTTTTTGTGATGGTGTTTGAAACAGATGCATCCTTACATTAATTTTCTTTGGGACTGCATTGTATATCTTTTGGTGAGCTCCGAGTATTCATGTAACTGAACAAAGAGTGGTCACTCTGAGAATCACAGCAGGATAGGAGTTGGAAGTCCAGCCCCGCTGGACTTCCCCTAGAGCAGGATCATCTAGAATAGGTTACACAGGAACACATCAAACTGGGTTTGGAATGTCTCCAGAGAAGGAGACTCCACAGTCTCTCTGGGCAGCCTGCTCCAAGGCACACTCACCCTCACAATGAAAAGGTTTTTCCTTCTGTTCACGTGGAACCTCCCCTGATCCAGCCTGCACCCATTGCCCCTTCTCCTGTCTTTGGACATCACTGAGCAGAGCCTGGCTCCATCCTCCTGACGCTGCCCTTCACGCCTTTATAAACATGAATGAGATCACCCCTCAGGCTCCTCTGCTCCAAGCTGAAGAGCCTCAACTCCCTCAGCCTTTCCCCAGCAATGAGATGTTCCACTCCCACCAACGTCTTTATGACTCTGTGCTGGACTCTCTGAAGCAGTTCCCTGAGGTCCTTCTTCAAGTGAGGGGCTGAGAACTGGACACAATATTCCAGTTTGGGCTTGTCCTTACCTGGCAGAAAAGCATTGTTGCGGTACTCTCTAGACTGGGTGTTCTGTCTGTAGTTAACCTCTGTAGGAGTAATTGTACCTCTTCTCTTTGCTGGTGTGGTCGCACTGTTTTCAGCTGTGGAGTAGTGTATCTTAGCTTTCATTTGATAACTCAAAAATTCTACTTCCTTTAGTTTCTATCATAAGTAAAATTTTTATTTGCACATCTTTTAGTCTTGAATATAAGGAGTAGATTTAAGAAAAGGATGGAGTATCCTTTAAAGTTTTAGGTTAGTCTGCTATGGGTTTAGTTATTTGCTACCCAAGTTTGGCTATTTGTACATTTCCTAAAGTGTTAAACATTTTAGGAAGGTGATGGGAAATCTCAGTATTTATGGGATAACCAGAGGAGTTCATTAGACATCAAGGTCGAGGGAATGGTACCCCTAAACCTAACAAAGGTGTCTCTTAAAACCATAAAAACCTAACCTGAAAAATGTCCCACTTCTTTTTTCTCTGTGAGCTGGTTAATAGGTTTTAATTGTGAAGATCCAAGAGTAAGGGGATAAAGAAGTGGTGGATAATGACTGCCTAGGGAAAGTCTCAGAGGCTGAATTTGAAAGAACATTGTTGGTTTCTCCATTGCCATTTTTGAGACAACAGAACAATGAGTCATTTGTATATTGTAAAAACTTCCATAGTGTGAGTGTTCTCCTCATTCCAGAACATTTGCATTTACATTAAATGTAAATATTTACCAAATTATACAATAATTAAATAGGTTAAAATAAATCATGTAGTACCTACTTCAGAATCATTGTCTCAAGAAGTCTCAGGATTCAGCTTTCACACTGTATCTCCTGAGTATGATCTGTGTGATCAGGAGACCATTCTTAATTTTTATTCAGATTGGGACAGGATGTTGCCCTATCAGCAGTGAAATCAGCATCCTGTTTTGAAGGAAAGAGACAGGTGAATTGGTGGTAGATAGAACTGACTCAAAGAACATGGAGGGCACAAAATGAGTACAGTGCTGTTTGTGTCTTCTAAAGCTGCTCAATAAAATGAGTTTGGGGAAGGTTTGAGTCGGCACAGTTGTTATAGAGCACTGTGCTGTTAACAACATTTTCTCAAGTCTTCAACTCTGGAAACAAGCACGCTTGGCTTCCACTTTGGGACAGATACCATGCCAGTATTGAAAGTGATAAAAATAGGTTTAATGTCCTGTCCTGGGTTTCCAGTGAAGGGTGCATAACACCAGTGTAAATTTTGCCCACTTTTTTGCTTCAAGTTGTAGAAAAACCTCGCTATAAACTACTTAGATTTGCTAGAAAAGCTTGTGATTGAGTGCTCTGTATGCTTGCCTTTTTGCTTCCACCTAGAATCCAGGGCCATTACTTTCTGTAACCATTTCAGTGAGCTGCCATAGTTTTCAGTCTGTACTGTCACCTGATCCAAGCATGCGCCAAAATACCCACCGTTTCTGGCTACTGTCTGCTGAATCTGCTTTGCAAACCCTCAGTTCTTAAGCTTTTGCCTTAGCCAAAACCAACAGCAGACACTCTTAAAAGAGTGTGCTGGACACATGCCATCCTGCTTCCCTAGCTCCTCTAATTGTTTATGTAAACCCTTAGCTTTACTAAACTTGTAAATGCTACAATGGCATCCCCGTGTGAAATTGTGTGGCTCGTGTCAAAAAAAAGGCTGCTTGTGGAAAAAAATGTTAGAAGAATATGAATGCTACACATTGCACTGCATTCAGTGTTTTGTATCAAGTTATTATTGCAATGTCGTGGTGTTTGATTTCAATTGTAGACAATCATTTTGTGTTTTAATATGCAAAGGTAAGTCTGTGTAAACTGTAAATGTACACTATTAATATAGAAGCATTCTGGTTCCTCTTTTTGGCCTCTTTCTGTCAAATGTCTTCAGCAGAAACCCCAATCTTCTTTACAAACTTGTTTATGCATGAATCCTATAGAAATCTTTGAACTTGTGCACTAAGAATTTGTTGGATTCTCTGGGCCTGATCCTGTTAACACTGCGGACAGTGGCTGAAAAATACTCTTACCTCTACTAAGAATGAATATGATCCTTTACACTACTGTAGTTAATAGTTGTGTTAATTCTGATGTTGGACAGATTCTCAGAGTAAACTGTTCAATGTTGCTTTATCAAGACATTGTGTTGAGCAACCTCCCACCAGTACGTACCTTCCATTATGGTAAGGTGTTTAAGATAAGTTAGGTAAGAAAATTCTGTTAATTCTCTTAGGAACTTGTTTGTAAACTTTAAATTTTAACTAAATTTCTTTCCTTTTTTTTCCCTTTTTTCCTTTTTTGTGTGTGTGTGTGGAGGAAGGTTAAGTGTTTGCAGAGAATTTGGGACCCGTCACTATTTCTACCTTTTCTGTTCCCCTTCAGCATATCTGTTCCATTCAGCATTTCATTCTGTTTCACTTTTTACTGTGGCCACGTAGCTTTTCAGTGACATATCATAGTTTGTAATCTTACTCCTTATTTCACATCACTTTCCATGTTCATCCCATTGTTTCACCTGTTGCTCACTTTAAACTCCTCCCTTTATGACTTCACGTTTTCTTGCACTTTTTATCATAGAAAGGTCATTGGTGACAAGTAGGAGCAGAATGGTGCCTAAAACATGTGAAAAATGATGATTTAGTAAAATTGGCTTTTTGGTTTTGTGTCTAGAAAAAAGTTGCTTCTCCTTTGCAGGTGTGCTTTTTTTTTTTTTCTCTGAAGGATAAAAAATTGTGAGGCTGTTCAGTCAGTGTTTAGAGCCAGCTGGCTGTGATCAAATCCAGTTGAGCAAGAGTTAGTCTGCATAGCCAGTGAACCACTTTTCCTACTGCTTACACTAGCCTGTCACAGGGAGAAACACACATTGGTAAGCAGGCTTCTTGTCTATGATTGGATAGGGAAGGAGGAATTACTCCCAAGTTCCATGCCATTTCACCATGAAGTTAGTGATAACATTGACACTGTGGTCTTGCATCTTGCATACATCTCTCCTTTTTGTTAGAAATTGTAGCCTTTGCCTTCTAATGGCTGTCATTAACTGGTGACAGCAATTGCATCCACTGTTCAGATAGAGGTATGCTTTGCGTGACATGAATGGCTCTCATAGCCGAGCTTGGAAACTCCAGCCTTACGATGTGATGAGTTGTACCTGCATGATTCTCAGCTTTTGAAAGCTGCAAAGTCTGAGGCCTTGCTAGCAGGTCCTCCACCCACCTGAGCCAGGATTACTGTGTATCATCCCAAGCATTTGCTTTTCCTAGTTATCCAAAGTGTTTAAACTGTTTTGGTGTTGAGAAATGGCAAAGTGCATTCTTGGAGAGTCTTCTAGTAATGCACTGTAGCCTGCTGACAATATACTTGGATATAAAGGAGCATGATTGATACAGTCACAGATTGCACTGGGTCATCTTGCCTGCCCCCCCTGCAGTCAGCAAGGACATCTCCAGTTAGATCAGACTGCCCAGGGCCACATCCAGTCTGATCTTGAATGTCTCCAGGGACAGGGCCTCAACCACATCCCTGGGCAGCCTGTTCCAGTATTTCCCCACTCTCATTGTAAAGAACACTTCAGAAAGAAGTCCAACCTAAATCTACCCTGCTCCAGTTTCAGACCACTGCCCCTCATCCTATTGCTACAAGCCCTAGAGTTCATTAAAATCCTTAGTCTCTTTTGTGTCTTAATGTATACATTTTTGTCTTGATTATGGAGAGCCTTCTTAAGAAGTATTCCTCTAGCAGTTTTTTTCTGTTCAGTGTTCATTTCTTGAAGTAAAGGTTGGATAAACTTCAGCCTGGACACCCAAGAGTGCTGTTATTCAGTACAGTGCTATGAGTTACGCATCCAAAGTTAGGTATAGTTGAGTATACATTCTTCTCTTCTCTTTTTGTTTAATTAGAAAATTATCATTATTTTATTTTTGGAAGGCTGAAAGCCTAGTTCTGAATGAAAAGTGAAGGTAAATTCATGACTGAATACATCTTGCTGTACAATACCTTTGTTTCAGTAAATTTCAAAGTATGTGTATATCTGCATCTCTCATTTTTGTTTGTCATGTTGTCAGAGAACCTAGTGTATGATATAGGGTTATCATACACTACCTGTGTAAATATTCCTGATAGTACAAAACTGGTTCCCAATGAATCTCACGTTTGGATGCTGCTATTTGGAGTTCTGATTTAGCAAGGAGCTCTCGATGGTGAGGAGTTTGTTCAGTTATTTCAGGAAAATTGTACAAGAATCTGTCTACTCAGAACTCTTTGTAGCATCTTTGTTGTTGTTTTCCCCCTTATTTTTGATGTATCGACCATTAGCATAGTTTTCAACTAAGGTCATTGGTACAGGTAAGCCACTTTGAAGGAAAAAACACTTCAGCTCTAACTGCAGACAGAAACAATGCTCATTGATTTCCTAGGAACCTGTGAGACGAGAAGCTAATTGCCGAATAATTAACGTAAACAGATGCATAAACTTTTTCTCCTAGCATTCTGTTTTGCATTTTTAATGCAGTATTCAAGAAAAGCAAGTGGGATACCTTTTAACATATTCCCTCAAAGACAATAAAGGTAATTAGAATCCACTGGGGGGTGGAGGGGAGGCTGTGTTTGCCAGGACACCGATTCAAAAAGACATCAACAAATGCATAGTCAATGTACATCTTCTACTTCTCAGTGTAGAAGTAGCTTCAAATACCTATGGCTTCTCAAAGTTGAAGTGCTGAAACAAGGACCAGAGAGCAATGTGTTTGGTCAATAAACCAGTCAAATCTTTAAAAATGTTAACAGAACTGCTTGCAATACAAAAAGCTGTTGAGGTTATTACAAAGATGGCAAGTGTACGCTGTAGTAAAATTCTACTTTATTACTACAAATACTGTTTCATTACTGTTACTGCTGTTGTCAGTATGACAGGTTTATCTGTGATGCTTTGTTGCAAGTTACATGCTGTTCTCCTGTTGTTGGAAGATGACAGTATGGCCCTAAGTGGGTAGAGATTGGAACAGTATCTCCAATATTTTGATGTTATCTGTCGTACAGACAGGAAGAAGAATGCAAAAATAATTGGTTAGAACCTATTCACATGGCTGAGGAACAAGAAAAAATATTGATTTGAAAACCCTGTTAGTGTTTGCTTGAAGTGTGATAGCTGGGAAATAAAAAGTGTCTAGATGCAACAGAGCCCTTGAAAAATTCAACTTGTCGGATTAATTGCATGAAGCTTTGTGTTGATATGGTGCAGAATAGTGAACTGATTTACACTTTGTCTTTCAGATGAACCAGAGACACGAGATGCATGGTGGGCAGAAATCAGACAGGAAATAAAATCCCATGCCAAGGCATTGGGTTGTCATGCTGTGGTGGGCTACAGTGAATCAACTAGCATTTGGTAAATCCTGATGATGATTTGATTTTTGAAATGCCACAGAAACTGTATTTTATCTTCAGTGGATTCAAAGTGATGAATTATTTCAGCACAGTTGTTGGTGTCATCTACTACTCTTAAGAGCTAAACTGTCATGTGATTTCAGTTTTGTGCTGCCTTCTTTTTTTTTTTTTTCAACATGTTTTGGTTTCAATTTTTGTTCAGTTTTGATTTTTTTTTCTAAGAAACATTAAAATTTGTCTTTAAAGACAAAAACAATTCAAATCTACAGATTTGCTTTTGTAGTTACAATATTAATTTACCCATGACGTTTTCTAAACCTACTCTAAATAGTTAAGACTGTTCCTAAAAGTCCATGAATTTAAGTTTTATTATTGGCTTCAACTGGCAGACCAGTACATAAATGGTAGACTTCAAACTTAAGGCACAATGGTAAACTTCAAACTTAAGGCACAGTTTCTTTACTAGGGATGTACTAATTGATATGTTCACAGGATCACAGGTTGTTAGGGGTTGGAAAGGATCTCTGAAGATCAAGTCCATCTCCCCTGCAAGAGCAGGACCATAGAATCTAGCACAGGTCACACAGGAATGCATCCAGCTGGTTCTTGAAAGTCTCCAGAGAAGGAGACTCCACAATGTCTTTGGGGAGCCTGTTCCAGTGCTCTGCAACCCTCACAGTGAAGTTCCTCCTTAAGTTGAGGTGGAACCTCCTGTGCTGTAGTTTATATCCATTACCATTTGTCTGTAGAGTTAATTCTGCCTAAATAAAAAGCTCTGAAGATGTGATTTTCTTAAAGAGAGACTTTGGAAAAGGAAATGTCATTTTACTTTGCTGTTAATAAGTTGAAGAAATAAATACAGTGGCACAGTGCTTTTGTGAGTGCACACCATCTGTTATCTGTGAGATAACCAGAAGCAATCAGGCTGAAAGCCACAGCATCGATTGCTTCACATCTATTGCTCCTCCACATTTAGAGCTTCACTGTAGGTAAAAACCAGCTAACAGAATATATTGATCTCTCACAAAACAAGTTTTGGAAGTCAAATGCTTGTGCATTGACTAGTAGAGTAGGGAAACAGGAGAACTTACTTTACAGACAAAGGATGGTTTGTGTTCTTTAAGCTGTGTTGTCTGGTTGTGTCCTCTCTTGCTTGGTGTATTAAAGACTGTATTAATCTCAAAATTGCCATATGCAAGTTCCCATTGCTGAGGGGTGAATTTGCACCAGAAATGGAAGATTTATTCCTCTGGCCATCAAGCTACTTGTTAAAAGCACAAATATTTTGTTTGGTTTTTTTTCTACCTTAACTGTGGGGAAAGAACATAAGGAATATATAGATAGGTAGTGAGTTAATTGGGCTATTTCACACTCCCATTTTTCTTAAGGTATTTGATCACTGATAAATATTAGAGTGCCTGTGCTACCTTACTACTTCAGCTTTATTCCTTGCTTAAAGAGCAAGGCTCTGTCTGTAAGTACTGGTCTGCCAGATGTGTTACATGTGAAAAAGTATTATGGAACGAGAAACAACAAATAAAAAAGGCAGAGTTATCATTCTAGACACTGTGGGAAAGCTCTTCTCCATGATTTTTCCAAGAGAGTATTTTCAGTACTGAATGCTGGAGTTCTGTTTCTTGTTTAACAATTTCAGGTCTATTAAAAGCTCTGTCTGTAGTGTGCTCTCCTGAAAGCTTTAACTCTGCTAAATGATAAATAGTCAGTTACTTCGCATGCTATCTGTGCCATTATTGTAGTTGTTGATAGGAAAATTGTACTGGTTTGCTACTTTTTATTCTCCAAGAAGCACCCTTGTCAGCACCCTTGTCAGTATTCTTTTGTAACTTCATTTTGAAGTGAATATTTCTAAGACGAAGAGGCTCTCAGCTTCCTTTTTCCTTTGGTAAACAGTTATGCCTTGTTTGTATTATTGTTTGTGTTTTGTTTAATACTACTTTGCTTTTGCTGGTTGGATTTCTTTGCATTGTGAACCATAATACTGCAAACCATGCTTAAATCTGGTTAGCCTTTGTGATGTTACAGTTTATTATTTATAACATAGGGCAGAGCTCTTTAGTCCTTCTGTGCAATCCTTCCACTTCTCTGACTTAGACAATGGTTTAAATGCCCCAATGGGGTTATTTGTCAGATTTAATGGATACAGATGGACAAAGGAGCAAAATCAGCAGTTCTGTTGAATTCACTGAGACTTTTGTACCAGTCTTTTAATCTAATAGTTTAAAATAAAAGCAGCATTAAGCACTAGGAACTCACTTTGTTGTAATTCTTTTCTCTTCTAGTGAAGAGGTCTGTATTTTGTCCGCGTCCGGCACAGCAGCTGTACTGAACCCTAGGTTTCTTCAGGATGGCATCGTGGAAGGCTGTTTGGAACAAAGGTTGTCATGGCAGCCTGGCTTCTTTTCCATAGGGTCAGAGAAGGGAGAGGTTGATTTTTTTTCCTCAGAGCCAAGATAGTTCTTCTCTATTAGGGTAGGTTACAGTGTTACAGTGCAGGATGCGGGACCAACCACTTTACTGCTTTTCACTAACAACAACAACAACAGAAGTAATGGAACTCTGCACCAAATTAGATATTCTGTTTTTATTTCTAACAGTCTGAATAAGGTAACACATTTGACTACTAACCACAGATCATAACTCTTGTTTTTCTTTGCTGCTCTTTCAGGTATCTTTCTCAACTTTATATCCCACTATAAAAGATGGCAGATGTATGATAATTTATGTGAGCCAAAAAACTCCTGTGGCTGTAATATCTGTTTACATGCTCTCTTTATACTATTTAAGAGCTATTTGGGAGATAAACTAGCTTGACTCTAAGCCAAAGATGGTGCCAGCTGTGTGTTTTAACTGAAACTTATGAACAAAATCATGAAACCAAAGGAAAAATGAGAATTTTCCCTTGGTTTCTACTCTTGCAAGTAAAATTTGAAGCATGGTTATTGACAAACTGTTATTTTGGGGAGGAAAAATAGATTAATACATATTGGTAATTTATTATGTGTTTACCAGGATAGTTCTCAAATATTTCAGGACATTATTCTAGCCATAAAGGTATTTCTTACACCTTAGCACTTGAATTGCCTTTTCTGTAATAGTGCTGCCAACATAGCATTATTTATTATTCTTTTGTTATCTTGAGTAGATAGGCTTTTGAAAACTGTAGCCAGAACAAAAGTATTTGTTTCCATATTCACTGTATAATGGAGAGGATGAAATGTTGTGTTGATAATGTGAAGAAAATGGTGTTTTTCAAAATCAAAATATCTGTTTTGGTGCTACTAATGGACTTCGCAGAGATTAGAAATGCCAAAGGAAGGTAAAACAACTAAATGGACAAAGTCCATGTTTGAGATAAATTTTATTTACCAAAGTCTGTGATAACTGATATTTCAAGTCTGTTCAGATTTGCTTATGAATTCAATGAAAGGAATTGTTTCTGTGAAAGAGAGTGAGTTTGCAGTGTTGCAGTTAGCATGTGCTTGTTCACCATTTAATAGTGGTCATTCCTGGATATTTAAGTGAGACTAAGTATTCCAAGTGAATAACAAAGTTTACCTGACACCTTGTCTTAGGAAATAGTCTTGCTGTTGTTCTTCTCACTATGTCAATATATATTGTGCTGCTTCTCAGTAGGATGGTTGGTTTGTTTCTATTGTGCTCATGGAGTTTGTGTAGGTTTTTGGTCACAGTCCACATAAAAGAGAGTTTTCATTGTGTTTGGTGCAGCAAATTCTCATTACAACTGTTACACTACATGTGGTAGTACTACATGTAGAAATCCTAGAGCCTAAAGCCAGCTCAGTTATGATTTAGGTTTATGTGAGTTCTTGATCATTGTATGTACTTGATCCCTGCATAATAAGTGTCAATGCAAATTTTGTTTATAGCATTTTAGCTGGCACTGTGCAGCCTAATTTTATTCTTCTAATTCATAAAATGCAATGCTTGTTACATTGGTATGATGGAGCCAAGTATAGCTGCAGTGTATGATTTAAGTAGGCATCTCTAGGTTTTTATATACATGTACATGTGTTGATCATGGGTAAGAAAATGTTTTAAGTATGTTTTCTGTAATGTAATTTTAGGATTGAAGAGGCTTCACCACCAGGTTGTGGATTTTGCCATATACCATATGATGAATTGAATATGCCATTCCCTGCACACCTCACTTACTGTTACAACTGCAGGAAGCAAAAAGTTCCTGATGTCCTTTTCACCACAATTGATCTTCCCGTAGAGGCAATAGTTATTGGGAAAGGATGTCTTATTCAAGCCAGGTACCTCTCAAAATGATTTCTTGGTAGATTTTTTTGAGATTTTTGGAAAGACCTCCTGTCACTAACATCCAGTATGTCATCCCACTTGGAATTTCTGTATTGAGCTGCCAGGAGTTAATGACAGTGTGTTAGGGTACAGGAGGAGTAGGACAGCCTTCTCCTCCTGTGTTACATGTCACACCTGTTAATGGACATCTGGTAACTTAGACATTTGGTAAGTGTTCTGCTTTTTGTAATAACTGTGGAAATTGTTGTATTTTCTCTGCCTGCATCTAAGAGTTTTCATGCTTTAACTTGCTATTTGGGACTGCTGACATGGTCAGATACAGCTATTGCACTGAAAACTGTTTAAATCGGCTGTGTTAATTCTTTGCTTATAGCCATAACTGAACATAATCTCTGTAGAAATACTGATTGTGTCCAGTTTATGCTGTGGTCTTTGAATTTGCAGAGGAGTGATTTTCACTGGGAAAGAAAGAAGAGTTAGCTATGTGGAGTGAATGGGTCACCAACCTGAAGGATAAATAACCGGTTCAACAGTAATAATTGGAACAGGTTGCCCAGGGAGGTTGCAGATGTCCCCTGCCTGGAGGTTTTCAAGGCCAGGTTGGATGAGGCCTTGAGCAACATGGGCTAGTGGGAGGTGTCCCTGCCCATATAGCAAAAGGGCTGGAACTAGATGGTCTTTAAGATGGTCTTCCAACCTGAACTGTTTTCTGAATCTTAAGTATTTGTTTTGACAAAAGTGAGCAGGGCATATTTTTAACAGTCACTGCTGTACTATCGCTGTAAATATATACTAGATTTACATAGTATGTATATATTTAAATACACACTATATTTAGACAAACATCTAGCAGATGGTTATCAGGAAAGTATGTAAGACTTATTACATTGCCTAGTTATTTGGTGCTGTCAGAGTATTGTGGGGGAAGCCCTGTGTGATGCATGTTTTTTTTTGTCTGATACCAGTCTTCAGCGTGCTTTAAGAATGAGGATGTGATTTCATTCCATGATTTCCCATAACACAATCTTTGTAAATTTTTTTGTTCTGCCTTGGTAGGGGATATATTTGAGTGTTGCTCAAGGCTGTGTATTGCTATGGCTTATAATTATTTTTCTTGTTACCCATTTTTATTGTTAATGTAGATAGTTTTCTCTTAAAGCTGAAAATCAGATCTTACTGAGACTCAGTGCCTCAGTCTACCTTCGTCTTCTCACTGAGAATTTAATATCTGATGAGATTTAAAAATACATTAAAGTGATTGTATTAGGCTGTACAGTGAGGGAAAAACTGGAAAATAACCTGTGCTGACATCAAGAGTGTTTATCTGCTGATGTTATCTTGCTGTCTTGTCCCGTCAGGTTGTGCCGTCTAAAGAAGAAAGCTCAAGCTGAGGCCAACGCCACATCTATCAGTAATCTCCTGCCATTTATGGAATATGAGGTGCACACCCAACTGATGAACAAACTTAAGCTGAGAGGAATGAATGCTCTGTTTGGGCTGAGAATTCAGATCACTGTGGGTGAAAATATGCTAATGGGGTTGGCCGTAAGTACACTTATAATCTTGGGACTCTTGTTTTCACACAGTGTTATTTGGGGCACGAGGATGTCACAAGGATTGTGGAATTCAGAGTAACTAGAGATACTAGAATGTCATTTTAAGAATAACTGAAGGGGTGGAAAGGAATGGGCTGCTTAATTGTTGACAAATAGTACGGGCTGTCTTTCATCACCAAAAAAAGATGGAAATGTCTTGAAGAAAGAAGACAAAATTATGTTAGAGGACAAAATTATTAGCAAGGGAATGAGGGAAAAAGAGAATTTCAAATGGTTTAAGGGCAAAAATTGCTAAAAAATTCTTGTGGTCTTGAAATGTCCTGTCAGAGAGATCCTTGATCCTCAAGTTTGCATTATGATTCCATGACAAATAAGGTCAATTAAGTCTCTGAATAAATATTTTGGTTAGTTCCCAGCTAGAGAAATATCTGTTGCCTCTTCTTGGATGGCACAGATGAAATAACTGGTAAATTGGAAATGTCTTAGAGATAGTCAAGAAATGTTCATGAACAATATTTTCTACCCTCATCCTGTCATCTGGGGTTAGAATAATGAAGTATGCTGCTTCTTCCTGCATCAGTGTAAGAGGATGTGTGATAGTGACTGATTTGCACGTTCTTTTGTCTGAACTGATGATCTGTTTCCTATAAATAGAAATGGGATTTCCCAATGTGAAGTCCCAAGTGTAAATGGTTTGGACAAGTTTTAAACCCTTGAAAGCATCCCTGGTCTATAGAGCAGAGGTTTTAGTTTACACTTAGAAACGTTTAGGTAGGAGAAGAGCCATGAGAATGGCAGAGTTTGCTAAAAGAACAGCGTTGGGTTTGTTGGTTTTTTTCCTGTAAGGAGGGAGAATTCCAATTCTTCCAGAAAAAGGTGGTGCTGTAATGTAATGTCACAATGCTGTCCATTATAGCACAGGCATTATGGAAAATGATCTGGAAATGTCAGAAGTGCATGCTTATGTAATTGTCATTTTTACAAGTCTGCAACAGGGGTGTATCTAGCAGCTCTGCCAACACCTGGTGGCATTCAGATTGCTGGGAAGACTCCAAACGATGGCACTTACGAACAGCACATCTCTCACATGCAAAAGAAAATAAATGACACGATAGCAAAAAACAAGGAACTGTATGAGATTAACCCTCCAGTAAGTAAAGCCTTTTATGCTCTTCAAAATAAAGCATTCCAAGTCAAACAGATACACATAATGCATACCCAAGCATTCTTGTTGATTGAGTCATGTAGAACACAAATTGTGGGGTTTTTTTGTTAGAGATGCAGATTTTTCTTACTGTTTTGGGAGCCTATGGGAATTTTCAGCCTCTGAACCTACCTATGCAAATCAGTTTGTACTTTTTAAGGTTTATTTCTCAGGAAAATTCATTTCAGCATGTTCTGTTACCAAAACTGTTTATAATTGAACTCATTTCAGAGAGTGATTGCCTGTTGGAATGGGCTGCCCGGGGAGGTGGTGGAGTCGCCATCATTGGAGATGTTCAGGAGGAGACTTGATGGGATGCTTGGTGCCATGGTTTAGTTGATTAGATGGTGTTGGATGATGGGTTGGATGTGATGATCTTGAAGGTCTCTTCCAACCTGGTTTATTCTATTCTATAACTGTTAATTTTTATATCCTTTTTAGGAGCTACCTGAAGAAATCATTGGGTCTCCTATTCCAGAGCCAAGACAACGTTCCAGACTATTAAGATCTCAATCAGAAAGCTCTGATGAAGTCACGGAACTAGACCTTTCACATGGAAAAAAGGATGCTTTTGTCTTGGAGGTGAGAAGTGTTTTCATAATTCTCTTTTCCTGAAATAGATATTAAAATATGGAGAAAAATTCTTTTACTCAACTCCAGGGGCAGTTCTTAAGTCATGTGTAAGTTTTTCCATTTTTATATCAGTATACACTTAGCTGCTAGATAAAGATTCCTCAATGACAAAGACTTTGCATCTTTCTGGAACTTTTCACTGGAGCAGCCACATCATTTTTATCCATTGTTCCCTTTTCCAGATTGATGATACAGATGCAATGGAAGACGTGCATTCTTTACTGACAGATGTGCCACCACCTGCTGGTATGGTTTAAAAACATCTTTTCCTCATTCTCCCCCTAGGCTGCAAGATGACAAAGTAGAACAAGTTTCATTGCAAAAATAGTTCAAGAGCAACAGTGAAAATGTTCTTGGAAGCAGTAAGCTAATCAGATAACCCCTGTGAAGAACAAATCATTAAGCTTTTTATGGGGATTGGTGCTAATGGAAAATTGAAGTACACACAGGATTTGTGTGGTTTTAACTGGTTTGTACTGTTGGTGCAAATCTGTTGTTATTTCATATGAGTACAACAACTGGATCTTCAACTGGATCTTTTCTACCAGTTTATTGGTTTCTGAAGATTTTCAGACTTTGTCCAATTGGTATGTTTCAGGGTCAATGAAAGTAGAAGTACAGAGAACAGTGTGGTCTTTTAAGGATTTATGGCCATATAAAGTGGCATACTGCTGTTGTATTTCAAGAATATTATTGGGCTTTCTGGCTTGGATCAGCAATAGTGTGGCCAGCAGGAGTAGGGAAGTGATGGTACCCTTGTACTTGGCATTAATGAGGCCACGCCTTAAGTGCTGGATTCAGTTTTGAGCACCTCAATAAGAGAAAGATGCTGAGGGGCTGGAGCAGGTGCAAAGAGCAACTAAGCTGGTGAAGGACCTAGAGAATGAGTCTGATGAAGGGCAGCTGAGGGAACTGGGACTGTTTTGTCTGAGGAGGCTGAGAGGAGACCTTATTGCCTTCTACAACTAGCTGAAAGGACAGTAAAGAGGTAGATGCTGGTCTCTTCTCACAAGTAATTAGTGATAGAACAAGAGGGAATGGCCTTAAGCTGCACTAGGGTAGATTTAGGCTGGACATGATTTTCCCCTGAATGAGTGGTCAAGTATTGGAACAGGCTGCCCGGGGTGGGGGTTGAGTCACCATCCCTGGAGGTGGTGCTTAGCTTAGCAATGTGGTTTAGTGGTGAACTTGGTAGAGTAGGGTTAATGATTTGACCTAAATCGTGGTCTAAAGGGTCTTTTCCAATCTGAATGATTCTGTGCAAGTCAGCAGTTTGCCCTTACAGCCTTCTTGTTCAACGAACACATTTGTATTTTCCTTGCTTTGTGATTTTGCCATACTGTCAGTCTAAGTCTTTGTGTTCACTGTATTTGTGGTCTTCTCTGTTAAAAAAGCTGTTTCCCTTTTCAGCCCATATGTGTCTTTTTTGCATCATGATCTGGACTTGTATGAGAGCTAGCTTCTTTTGCTTGATTTGCATCAGCCACTTTTTTCTTGAGGAGAGGGAAGCACTGTTTTGTATCACTTTTCTCTCTGCTGGTTTTGGTTGTATAAGTGTCTGTCAGATCTGTTCTTGGTGGAACTCCTGGGTCTCTATAAGAGGCCAATTATAGTTGTTGATTTTATGGAAGTTACCCTGTATATTGGTTATCCTTGTCCTCTTTCTCTTATCTTTATTTCCCTATTTCTTCTGTGCATGTTATCTGTTCCCTTCTTAATAAAATTGGTGTCAGTGTTTATCATTGTGAGTACTACTGAACTCAGAACTGACCTTGTCATATCTATCTGTTATTACCACCAAATCTCTTTTATTCCTCTTCAGTTATCCATTGTTAGATCCTGCTGCAGTTGATTTTTATTTATTTATTTAACCTTCACATTAAGAGTATCAGCACTAACCTTGTTTTAGCCTCTTGGAGATAAGTTATGAAGTTGTTTGAAGCGTATTATCCTCAATTACAGGTGCCTCCAAGTGTGAAAATTGAGCATTTATCTTTACCCTCTTATTCCAGTCTTAGATTTTCTTTAATAATACTCCATTCTACCCTTCAGCATAGTAGTCTCTTAAAGAGTCCTTGGTGAAGGATCTTATCCAGTGCTTTTTGATACCTGAAGCAGACTGATGTCAGTCAGATGCCTTTAGTGTGCATGCTCCTTGACAGCTTATGAACCATGAATGTCACTTAGAGAAGTGGTATCAGCTCCGCTGCAGTAGCTTTTTTTTTTTTTTTTTTTTCCCATCTGCTCATAAACTCCACGAGATAGATTCTATGGAATCATAATATAGATATCTGTACTAGGCAAGGTAGTAGGTCCCAGTCACAAAAAAACAGGCCCTCTGCAGCCTTTTTGTAGCCCCCTTCAGGTACTGGGAGGCCCCTCTAAGGTCTCCTCGGAGCCTTCTTCTTCTCCAGGCTGAACAACCCCAGCTCCCTCAGCCTGTCCTTGTAGCAGAGATGTTTCAGCCTCCTGATCATCTTCATGGCCCTCCTCTGGACTTGCTCTATCAGGTCCATGTCCTTACTGTGCTGAGGGCTCCAGAGCTGGATGCTGTACTCCAGGTGAGGTCTCACCAGAGCAAAGTGGTAGAATTACCTCTCTCCATCTGCTGGCCGCACTGCTTTTGATGCAGCCCAGAGTGCCATTGGCCTGGGCTGCAAGTGCATACTGTTGGCTCATGTCCAGCTTCTCATCCACCAGAATTTCCAAGTCCTTTTCTGCAAAGCTGTTTCCCATCATCTCATTGCCAGCCTGTATCGATAATGATTGTTTTGACTCAGCTGCAGGGCCCTGCACTTTCTCATGTTGAACCCCGTGAGGGTCACCTGGGTGCACATCTCCAGTTTGTCTAGGTCATTCTGGATGACATACTGTCCCTGTAGCATATCCACAGCACCACTCAGCTTGGTGTCATCTCCAAACTTGCTGATAGTGCACTGGATCCCACTGTTTCTATCATTGATGAAAATATTAAACAGTACTGGTCCCAGTGCAGACCCCTGAGGGGACACCACTTGTCATGACTCTCCATGTGTACTTCCAGTGATTTGCCTTAATGAACACTTCAGTGTATCTGGTTCAGAGCTAGTAGTATGCTGTTAATGCTTCTCCCTGCTCAGGACCAACTAGTCAGGATTTTGTAATTTGTAGATTCCACAAACAGCAGCCCTGTGAAGCAGGTAGGGAGCTTGTTTTAGCATCAGAGGACACCAGTCTCCGTGGGGAGCAGTTGTCACTGTTGGATTTCATGCTGTTGTAGCCTCTGTCACATAATGACATTTCTAGACTTGCTTTTTAATTTGTTCCATCCTTCTATCCATTGCTCTGGGATGAGTAGCAGAAACCTTGTTTCCTCTGTATATCCCACTGTATTCTTCAGATGGATGTTGCTTTTTCTGAGTGTTGATCTCAGTTCTGGTATGTTACTCAGTATTTAAAAACACCTGAGAGAATATGGTTGCAAAACATTAAGTAAGCTCAAGTAAGTCTCTTTAAATGCCTTGTGCTACAGCACAGATTTACTGAAATGTTTTCTTTACAGGTTTTTACAGTTGCAACACAGAAATTATGCCTGGGATAAATAACTGGACACCAGAAATTCAGGTAAGGTTACTCAAAGGAAACGAAACTTTTTGTTCCAAATTCGGTTGAAATATGTTGTAATAATTTAAATGTTTATTAGAGATCACTGGTCTTGAAAGTTAAACAGAAGAATGCTTCTGTCTTAGAAATTAAAGGTAGCATTTGGGTAAGAAAAAGAACCTCTTTCTCAGCAGGAACAGGGAAGTCATTGTGCCTCTGTACTAAGCAGTGGTTAAGCCACACCTTGAGCACTGTGTCCAGTTCTGGTCCCCTCAGTTTAAGAAGGACGTTGAGATGCTTTAACATGTCCATAGAAGGGCAACGAGGCTGGTGAGAGGCCTTGAGCACAAGCCCTACAAGGAGAGGCTGAGGGAGCTGGGATTGTTTAGCCTGGAGAAGAGGAGGCTCAGGGGAGACCTCATTG
Source organism: Picus viridis (assembly GCA_033816785.1). Lineage (NCBI taxonomy): Eukaryota > Metazoa > Chordata > Aves > Piciformes > Picidae > Picus > Picus viridis. Next base: position 9,490,133 of record CM066568.1, read on the forward strand.
CTCTCTACAACTACCTGAAGGGAGGTTGTAGCCAGGAGGGGGTTGGTCTCTTCTCCTAGGCAACCAGCACCAGAACAAGAGAACACAGTCTCAGGCTGCACCAGGGGAAGTTTAGGCTCAAGGTGAGGAGAAAATTCTTCACTGAGAGACTTGTTAGCCATTGGAATGGGCTGCCCAGGGTGGTGTTTGCGTCACCGTCCCTGGAGGTGTTCAAGAGGGGACTGGACGTGGCACTTGGTGCCATGGTTTAGTCATGGGGTCTGTGGTGACAGGTTGGACTTGGTGATCTTTGAGGTCTCTTCCAACCTTGGTGATTCTGTGTGTAGGTTTTTGGGGTTTTTTCATTCTATGATGTAACAGAGAACCTAATACAAAAAAAAAGTAGAGTAAATACAAACTTTAAGGTTGGAGGCATTTTTAAGAGCTTGGCTAGAATTTTTTTTAAGCCTTTCTGAAGAAACAAATTGTTGACTGTGTTAGTTAGTGAGAGATGAATATGATACCATTTGTAGGTTAAGATAAGCATTAAACAAAGATAGTCTGGTGAGTACAGAAAAATTCCCTTTAGAATTGCTTAAACATTTTGGTCATGTTTGTACAACACAATGAACTCTTGGATGGAATTCAAAAAGATTTATATGAGTGAGTTTTTGTGCCCACATGGCACGATGCAAGGCTGGGTTTTGCCAAGTTCAAACCTAAAATCAATGCGACTGCACCAGCAGCATACTCTCAAGTTGATGGGATTGCCTCTGTGTATGACATTCCATTATGGTCTGTATTATTGGACACAATTAAAATCCAGTTTTAAACAGCAGTTAACAAAATGGGTAGCAGGTAGAAAGGCTCCTGTATGAAGCAAGTTAAGAGTTTAACACACTCACAGAAAAATCTTCCTTGTGTTGCTGTAATGTGTCCAGAGAAGGGCAACGAAGTTGGTGAGGGGTTTGGAACACAAGCCCTATGAGGAGAGGCTGAGGGAGCTGGGGTTGCTTAGCCTGGAGGAGACTCAGGGGTGACCTTATTGCTCTCTACAACTACCTTAAGGGAGGTTGTAGACAGGCAGAGGTTGGCCTCTTCTCCCAGGCAGCCAGCACCAGAACAAGAGGACACAGTCTCAAGCTGTGCCAGGGGAGATTTAGGCTGGATGTTAGGAAGAAGTTCTATACAGGGAGAGTGATTGCCCATTGGAATGGGCTGCCCGGGAGGTGGTGGAGTCACCATCACTGGAGGTGTTCAGGAGGAGACTTGACGGGGTGCTTGGTGCCATGGTTTAGTTGTTTAGGTGGGTTGGATTGGTTGATAGGTTGGACGCGATGATCTGGAAGGTCTGGTCTATTCTATTCTATTCTATTCTATTCACATCTAGTGGAGGATGTCCCTATTGACTGGAGGGGGGCTGGATAAGGAGACCTTCAGAGATCCCTTCCAACTCAAAACATTCTGTGATTCTATGATTCTCTTGCCCTTTACCATGTTACACATTATTTACCTTCTTTCTGAGTGTTTTGTGTTTTAATGTAACATACACTTCCAACAAGTGTGTTCGTTTCTCCTTCAGATGTTCACAGCAGTAAGGGTATCCAGATTAAGCAACGTTAACCTGACAAATCAAACGCTTAATAAGAACTTTAATGATCTCTGTGAGAATCTATTGAAGGTAAGAATCTTATTTCAAACTTGGTTTTTTCCACTTGTTCAAAGAGAAGTGAATCAAGCTATACTGAAAATAACCTTTGGGTGGTACGTTCTAGAAACAGAAATATAAAGCCTGCTGTACAGTAGATTGCATTATATCCTGACTTTTCACACCTCTGATTCTTCATCAAAAAAATTAATATGATTAGCTGATTTGTACTGAGCAAAGGGTTTTGATCTTTCTCTGAAATAAGCCATGCATTTTTTGAGAGTAACATGACTAATGTCTTGTCTTCCACAGAGCTTGTATTTTAAGCTGCGATCTATGGTTCCCTGCTGCCTTTGTCATGTGAATTTTACAGTTGCTCTACCAGAGGATGAGATAGTTCAGGTAAATAAACTGCTTCTTTTGACTTTCAGATGCAGGCAGGCTGGCTTTGTCTTTTAATTAGCATTTGCTGTTCAGAGTAAACCAGGTTGGGATTTGATTTTCTACTATGTCTGGTGAATTCTAAAATAAGCATAAGGCAAAACGCTATCAGGTGTGCATTCTAACAACACAGCTCCTTGGTATTACCTTTTATACTCTGCTATGAAGGGGTTTTTACTAGGTCTACTTAAAATTTGCTTTGCCCTCACTATTTTTCTCATGGAAAAAGCTGATTTGTTTGCAAAATGGCTTTTTGCAGGTTGCTTTACTAATACGCCATCTATTTCTGATTTGCAGATTGCAGTCACAGCTGTTGCAATTACGTACGACAAAAACCAGGCGTTGCAAACCAACAAAGCTCCCCCAGAAAAATCACAGCAAAGAGGTAAATTCTGTGAGGCCTGTAAAGAGAAGAGATCATGGGTTTCTTCTCTGTTTTTTCACTTTTGTCCCCAGTACCCATTGAGTCTACAATTTCATTTCAGATACACATTCTCGTTTTATCAGGGATGTTCTACAAAATCATGAAGTCGTAACACACCTTAGAGCAGCCTTCCAGTACCTGAAGGAGCCTACAAGAAAGACAGGAATAGGCTTTTTACAAAGGCTTGTAGTAATAAGAAAAGAGGGAATGGATTGCAGCTTGAGGAGGGCAGGTTTAGAGTGGTGATTAGGAAGAAATTCTTTACAGTGAGGGTGGTGAGACACTGAAATGGGTTGCCCAAGGTCTTGAATACCCCTTTCCCTGGAGGCATTCAAGGCAGGTGACAGCATTTCCATTGTATTTTGAAATGCCATATACATAATTAGATTCATAAAGGGATTTAGATTGAAAGGGACCTTGAAGATCACCTACTTCCAAACCACCTGCCATGGGCAGGGACGCCTACCACTAGATCAAGGCCTCATCCAGCCTGGCCAGGACCTCCATGGGCAACCTGTTCCGCTGTTTCATCACCCACACTGCAAAGAATTTCTTCCTAATCTCCAATCTAAATCGCCTCTTCTCAAGCTTCATTCCATTTTCTCTCATCCTGTCACTACAAGTCCTTGTCACAAGTCCTTCCCCAGCTTTCTTGTAGGCCCCCTTCAGGTACCGGATGGCTGCTTTAAGCTCTCCCTGAAGCCTTTTCTTCTCCAGGCTGAAGTATTAGAGAATACTTGTTATAATGAAGTAGCAGATTTTGTCCTTACTTCAAGAAGGCAGCAAATAAATTATTCATAATACTTCAAAAAACATTCCCCAAACCCTTAAGTAGGTCAATAATATTTTTGGAGATCAGTGAAACATGCAGCATTATGTAGGAAATAGAAGAAGCTACTGCAATCTGCATGTGTCATCTTGCTAATGAAGCACCATCTTACACTGGAAATGTGTGTGTGCATTCTGGGTGTGGGAAATTAAATAGAACTTTGAAAATACTCCACTCTGAATAATGGGATTGGGTAGTGGAACAGAACCATATGTTTCTGAAGTATGAGTTACAGCTTACTTCTCCAATAATAAGCTTTTCTTTCGTGTGAAATAAAGTGTTACATGTTACCCTCATGTATATCTAGCTCAGGTCCAACTGCAGAATCAAATCAGAAATGCATGAATTGACTTAATTTTTTCCCCTGAAAATCAAATCCTGTTCAATGGAGCACAGATTCTATTCAAATTTGCAGCAGGATTTGTTGTCACTTGACTGTTAATACAGACCTGTATCACTGTATACATATGCTTAAAAAAAATAATCTATTCCAATTGACTGAATGAAATCTGTAGTGCTTATAATTACTGGCAAATCTTATTTTGGGGGTTAATTATCTATTGGGTATGTTTTCTTTGTTGAAGCATCAACAGACAATGAAGAACAGCTACAGTTTCCATTGGAACTTTACTCTGATCCCCTTGCTTCTCAACCCTTCTCACCAGCTAAAGGTCCGTTAAATGGAAGAATGCTGAACTGTTGTTTTTTGCTGATTATGAGTTCTGCTCTCTCACTGTTGCAGTACCTTTGAAACAACTGTGCTTTGACATGCTTTGAACACTCTTTGCTACCTAAGCACAATGGATATTTTCACTCTGAAAATCAAATTTGAGAGGCACATGAGATAGTTAGGCTAATCATTCTGTATATATTCTTTTGTAGATTACCTGTACTAGTTCTGTCTTTGCACTTAGAATGTTAGAAATGCTGCAAACCACTGAGTGCTGGGGGTGTTAGACTCAAAGAGCTTCAAATTATTGGATAATTAGGCTTGCCTCTTACTGCTTTGCATCTGCAAATGGCCTTATCAAATAACTCCAGGTGTTGTTAGCCTCAAATAATCTATCTCATCATTTTCATGGTGGGAGATGCTTCATCTAGCAAATTCTGGTTGTTCACTTGAGCAAAGCTGCATGTGGTTTTCACAGAATCACAGGGGTTGGAAGGGACCTCTAGAGATCTTCAAGTCCAACCCCTGTGCCAGAGCAGGACCACAGAATCTAGTGCAGGTCACACAGGAATGCATCCAGACAGGTCTTGAAAGTCTCCAGAGAAGGAGACTCCACAACCTTTCTGGGGAGCCTGTTCCAGTGCTCTTTGACCCTTGCAGTAAAGAAGCCTTTCCTCATGTTGAGGTGGAACCTCCTGTGCTGTAGTTTACATCTATTGCCCCTTGTCCTATCACAGGGTGCAAGTGAGCAGAGGCTATCCCTTCCTTCTTGACACCCAGCCCTCATGTATTTGTATCCCCTCTCAGTCTTCTTCACGTTTGGGGTTTGTTTTATGTTTGGGTTGGTTTTTTTTTCAAGTGAGGGGAGCCTAAGCTTTCACAGTAAATAATTTGTGCAGTGCACCATATTTATTAGCTATTAAACAGCTGCTGTATTTCAAGGACAGTTGTCACAGTTCTTCTGTGACCCTATTAAAAGGTCATCGTTGCACTCAGCTGTCTTTACTTCTGACTTCACTGTTGGAGACCCACCAAATCTACACACCAAAATGAGTAGTGACAGAAAAGCTAGCATTTATGAATTGCTGTGACTGGCTCACTGAAACGTTGAAGAGCTCCCTTTTTCGCCAGTTATGTAAGTGGCGTAAAGGAGGTGCCTGCCCTGCTTCTGTTTGCGGAGGTCACTTTAATTTCGGCAACAGTATTCTTAACTTTGGGAGTGGGGTGTGTGTTTATGTTTGTGCATTTTTGTGTGCATAACTTCTAATTGATCACATTGCCATATTGTTAACCTTTGAGTTGTAAACAGAAGTGGTGGGTTTTTTCAGTTACCAGACTCTGCTGCTTGTATAATGGGCACTGACCAGTAGAGGGTAGCCTGTTCATGTATATATCACTTCTCCAGATGTTCTCTACATTCCATACTGTACTGCATGTTACTTTAAATGTTTCCAACGAGGCAATTACTGAATCTGTCATTTCTTCACAAGTAGATTTGAGGCTTCATTGTAGTTCCGTTTCCTTTACAGCTTATGGAATATATGAATTCTTTTTACCTAATTTTCTGCAAGATGGGGTTTTTTTGAAATACTTTTATGCAACCTTATACAGTAATGAGCTTTAGTAAATGGTAATGTAATTTGCAAGATGGATTTACACAGATTCACAGACTGCATTGGGTTGGAGGGGACCCTCAAAGGTCATCTTGTCCAACCCCTTTGCAGTCAGCAGGGACACGTCCAACTAGATCAGGCTTCCCAGGGCCACGTGGAGTCTGATTTTGAATGTCTCCAGGGGCAGAGCCTCAACCAGTAGATTTAATTATTTATACCAATTTATTGTGTGCTCCCAAAGTACATAGTGTACTGTGGATAAGATATTATTTCTCATATTTTACTCTAAAAGTCTTTTTATAAGAAGGAAGATGTCTTGTAATACATGACTCTGCTCACGTATTATCTGAATGAAATCAATTTTGTCTTACTAGAAGTCCTGGAGGGTGCAAGTTCCCACACAGGTATTCCTGCTGCTCAGAGAGGTAAGTTTACCTAATGTAGCCATATGCCAGAACAGAATGAGCATTCTTGGGATATTGGTATACTCTTTTTGGATGTGTCTTAATCCAGGAAGTGTTTACTAGTTAACTGAGAATGCATGCTCTGGTGTGGCTTATTGATACCCTACAATTTCGATGTGGTTTTTAATGGCAAAAGCCAGATTTGTTAAAAACAGTGGCTCTCTGTCAGATACATCCCTTTATCTGGCAAAAAAATCAGTTTCCTCAGAGAGCTTTTTTTGCTTGCCTTGATTCGGAGTTAGCATGTGTTCTTTCCGTTTCTTCCTTATCCTGAAGAAACGGCGTTTGCAAAACAGTTTTGCTCTTAAAAAGAGATGCAAACACCCCTGCAACTAATCCCAGAAGTCATAGCAGAAACAACTCTACTTCTCAGTGAAGTGAGGAGGAGGAGGAGGAGGATGGGGGAAGAGGGCACTGGAGGGAGGGGGACTGCTGGGGCAAAGAGGACAGCATTTTGTAAGGAAAATTTGTCTGTCTAAAACTGAGGTGTTGTTTCAGCTTGTGACTCTTACCCTCATCACCAAAGTTGGTCTGGGTTTTTTTTTCCCTTGTTTTCAGTCTGTAGGTTAGATGTCGGTAAAGGACAGTTAGGAAGTTTAACTTGTGATCAGCAGCTCTTTGTGAGGAGAAGAATAGCAACGGAAAATAAAAGTAAACAAGGCTTAAATAAACTTAAAGAAGTCAGAATTTAATACCTAAAGTGAGATTAATAAATAATAATTAAAAAGAAAACAAACAACAAATGGTAAAGCTAGCATAAGTCATTAATGACTGTATTTGCATGTTTTTCCAGTGATGAAGTCCCAGTCAGGCAGTTGGTTCACAGCTGGGACATCACCAGAAATCGGTACACTGGTTTGGGCAAGTCCAAACCACGCTGTGACTTCTCCTCTAAACAGACCTGGAAAGGGATGTTTGTTCTCTCTCAGACACAGATTAACTGCTTCCTCAAAAGGAGCATTGAGATGAGCAAGAGACATCATCCATATATTTTTTTCTTTGTTTTTTCTTTTGTTTTTTTTCTGTCTGTGTTTTCAGCAACGTCAATTGATTACAGTTCCTTTGCAGACAGATGCAACAGCTGGATAGAGCTCATTAAACTGAAAGCTCAGACCATAAGGCGCGGATCAATTAAGACAAGTAGGCGGCTGTTTCTACCACGTTATGATAATCTGAGACATAGCTCTGATTTCCCAGTGGTGACTAGGGAGTCTCCTGCCCAGCAGTAGTCTTGCAGATCACACCTAGAACCAGTCCCCGAGTGTGAAAACTGCCGACATTGTCCATGTCTGTGTAAGCTCATGCAGGGTTTATGAGCCAGCCAAATCTAGCATTTTCTGTTCACCTAGTGAAAATGAGTTACCGATAAACGTCTACGCCTACTAATGCTGTAACATACACTGCATGGATGTAGGTGTATGTGTGATCTTGGAAAATTTTGTGTGAGAAACAGGAAGCAATCACCAAGGTGACAGTCAAGGCAATGGTCACTAAATTAGCAAGTGGTGAGTTATTTTTCAGTAGTTCTTTGGCCACAGGTCTGACTATCTTGCTTAAAGTAGCAGAGATTAATACCTGTTCTAATGGAAAATGCTGCACTGGGGAAACACAACAACTTCCACACTTCCTATAATTTGTTCCTCCAGCAGAATCCGTGTCTCAAAATGTTGGCACTTTTTCCTTTACCCTCACTTAAACTGATTGTTGTATGTGCAGCTCCTTGCCTCACTGTTTTCCTTTGCAGGAATGCCACTCTTCCAAATCAGTTCCATTTCAGCTTTTTGTCTCCTTTTGCATGCGTTGCATGATAATTGCCTTTCTCACGTGATATGGCTGAGCATCACAGGCAGCTGAATGTTGTCACCAAGCTATTTGGAAACCATAAAGAAGAGTTTTTGTGTTTTGAGAAGCTGATCAGCCTTACCTGATAGTTACTTTCTCTTCTTTTTTCCCATCTTTTTAGCCGCTTCGCTCGATAAAGCGAGTCCGTTGACTGAGGGGTACTTACGGCACCGTTCTTTTCCGTCCTGCACCAACTCCACTGTCTCAGTTGTTAAGATGACACCTCTTTCTTTTCTGCCTGGGGCAAAAATAACCAAATACCTTGGGATAATCAACATGTTTTTTATAAGAGAAACCACTTCTTTGCGTGAGGTGAGCTGCGTGTTGGGGATTGGCTCTTGTTAATCGTAATCATCAAAGGTAAATACCTCAGGAGGTTTGAGTTGAGGTATGGCACAGAGGAGGAGGAGAGTTCTTGTCACAGGAGGGTAGGTGATGACTGGGGAGTATGTAGTCTGGTGTATATATATATCAGTATGCACTTGCAGCCCAGAAAGCCAGTTATTTCCTAGGCTGCATCAAGAGAAGCATGGCCAGCAGGTTGAGAGAGGTGATTCTCCCCCTCTACTCCACTCTGTTGAGACCCCACCTGGAGTACTGTGTCCAGTTCTGGAGCCCCTATTACAGGAAAGATGTGGACTTGCTGGAGCATGTCCAGAGAAGGGCCACAAGCATGATCACAGGGCTGGAGCTCCTCTTTTATGGAGACAGACTGAGAGAGTTGGGGCTGTTCAGTCTGGAGAAGAGAAGGCTCAGAGGAGACCTAATTGTGGACTTCCAGTGTCTGAAGGGGGCTACAAGAAAGCTCGTGAGGAACTTTTTAGGATGTCAGGTAGTGATAGGACTCTAGGGGAAGGAGCAAAACTAGAAGTGGGTAGATTCAGATTGGATGATAGGAAAAAGTTCTTCACCATGAGGGTGGTGAGACAAGGAACGGGTTGCCTAGGGAAGTTGTGGATGTCCCCTCCTTGGAGGTGTTCAAGGCCGGGTTGGGTGAGGCCTTGAGCATCCCGTTCCAGAGGAAGGTGTCCCTGCCCGTGGGGGAACTGGATGATCGTTGAGGTCCCTTCCAACCCTGACAATTCTGTGATAATAATTCAGCTTGTATTTTATAGGTCAGAACCTCAGTATTCTGTAAATGTATGCAAAATATAAAGCATTTTGTAGCTATAACTAACATGAAATGTAACTTTTTTCCATTTTAGGAGGGTGGTGTCAGTGGTTTTCTCCATGCTTTTATTGCTGAAGTGTTTGCCATGGTGAGAGCTCATGTTGCAGCTTTAGGGGAAATGCAGTTGTCTCGTACATAATGAAGCAGTGTGTTTTCATGGAGAATCCAAACAAAAATCAGGTAAATGGTGATGTGAAATAGCAGTGCTGTTACGTGTAGAATGAGACAGGTCCACATTTTATATACTTGAGAAACAGCCACCCTGAAGAGCCATCCATGTCTGTGTAACACTTCTGGAGCTGTCATCAGAAGGTTTATTTAAATAAGCTGAGCACATTCCTGAACACCACAGATAACATAAGCTTACAAATATGCTTTGTAAGTAGCCACATGGGTTAAAAAACTAAGTTACATGGAATTAAGTAAATTACAGGAAACAGTGAACAACAGTGCTGAACTTAGTTAGCTTTTCTGATGTTGCAGTGTTAAGATTTTCATCCTAAGTCTATGGAAAAGACCTGGAGTGGCTGATACAAAATGCTCTGTTTTGGACATAGAGACAAAACTTTGCTAATAAAGGCAGAACAGGGATGGTTTGGTACATGAAATGCTTTCAGTACTGCTTTGGACACAAGTACAGATACCCAGATACTTAATTTGTACTCTTACCATAATCTACATGTGCAATACACAAGTGGATAGAAAACAAAACATGGCAGGAATTGCCTCACTAGTAAAGCTGATGATAAACTCACCATGAGCCAGCAATGGGCACTTGCAGCCCAGAAGACAAAGCATGTTCTGACCAGCAAAATGAGGGAGGCAATTCTGCCCCTCTGCTCTGCTGAGACTCCACCTGCAGTGCTGATCCAGTTCTGCTGCCCCCAGCATAAGAGGGACATGGAGCTGCTGGAGCATGTCCACTGAGATCATCAGAGGGTTGGAGAACCTCCCCTGTGGGGACATGCTGAAAGAGTTGGTGTCGTTCAGCCTGGACAAAAGGAAGATGCCCGGGAGAACTTATAGCAGCCTTCCAGTACCTGAAGGGGACCTACAAGAAAGCCAGGAAGGGACGTTTGTCAAGGGCTTGTAGTTATGGGATGAGGGGCAATGAACTGAAGCTTGAGGAGGGCAGATTGAGACTGGAGATCAGGAAGAAATTCTTTCCAGTGAGGGTGGTAAGACACTGGAACAGGTTTCCCAGGGAAGTTTTGGATGCCCCCTCCCTTGAGGTGTTCAAGGCCAGGTTGGATGAGGCCTTGAGCAGCCTGGTCTGGTGGAAGGTGTCCCTGCCCATGACAGGATGCTTGAAACTGGATGATCTTTAAGGTGCCTTCCAACCTAAACCATTCTAGGAATCTCTGAATCCTGATTTGTTGACTCTTCTGTGACCTGCACAGTTAAATGCAGCAGCTCTTAAGTAAACATACAATGTGTTACTGCTGCCTGTTTGCTCACTAGATGCTGTCTTGTTTTCAGGCTCAGTGCTTGATCAACGTCAGCGGCGATGCGGTCATCTTCGTACGAGAATCCGAGTTAGAAATGTTCCCAGCACAGCCTTCGACGGTTGTTTCTCAATCCACAAGCTCTGGAGGAGATGTCACAACCTGAAGAGAGAAAAAGCTAAACAGTCTCTGCCAAATACAAAGAGTATTTAAAACGTGGGAATGTTTAGGTTTGCATCTTCAAAATCAGTATCTCCCCCTAGCATCAGTAGCCAAAGTTGAAAACAATCACTCTGCCTCGTCCTTTATGTAATGAGTCAGGGGTGGTCTGATCCTGTCGTCATTATTACAGGCCCCTGTGAAACCCAGGCAGCAAGTAAAGCACTGGTGTGAGCGTATGGATTGCAATAGGTGGCATCATATGGAACTGTGAAGGAAGACACCAGCCAGTTGTTTACGTTTTTCAGCTGTTTGACAAGACCATCATAAGCTGAAATTTAGAACCATTTTTTTAGTTTGCATGCTCGATTCTCAGCTCAGTTCACAAAGTAAAAGAAGGGTTGGGGTGGGTTGCAGATAACTGAGAAGCCTGCATTACCCAGCCTTTGCTGAAGGACCAAAGGATTTGTGTGCAGGCAAAGAAAAACACATGGGCTCAAGTCTGGGCTTACCTTAGGTTATAGCGAGCAGCACCAAAAAGCCACAGTTTGAATTTCTGGACACTAAAACTGTTGTCAGTTTGGTTTTGAGCTGCTGGTTTCTTTTTCTTAAAGCTATTACCATGCAGCATGTTTGGGGTCAATGTTTTGGAGGGGGTTTTGTGTTTCAAAAGTGCTAGACCGTGATGGTGTGTGTGTTCCCAGTGGTTTGAATGTGGTTTGAAAATGACAAAGGGACAAAAACTTGCCAGGTGTGTTTGGTGCTACTGGAAGATGTTCACTTCAAGACTGACAGAACAGATTTCCTTTTTTAAATAGTTATAATTGTTGTGGAAAAAAATGTCCCAAAACTCATTTTCTGTAGGCATGACCTCTTGCAAGGGTGACAAACAGTCCTCCAAAAGTCAGTTCTACAGATGTGTACTCCAGCCTCCTTTCCATTTAACAAGCTGGAAGTGCTTGTGAACAACAAATTGTGTTACAACTAAACACAAAGAGAAATAATAACAGACCAGCTGCTTTTTGCATTTTAATGATCCCCCAGTGCTGTTCTTTCTTTCTGCATAGGGCAGTTCTTTTATTTGGCACATCAAGGATGAGAAAAAAAAAAAAGGTCAAGAACTGAACCAAAGTTTAGAAAGCTTCAATTGTAAGCTAGTAGTTACGAGGAAGAAAGCCAGACACCAATGTCATAGCAAAATTAAAACCACCAAACCACACACACAACATGATCAGTATCATCAGAGCCTTCTAGCTGCAACAAAATCCCTCAATTATTGTTCAAACCACAGTGAGGCTGCTAGAAATCTTGTCTCAAGTTCTGTTGTGCTCTTACTTGCAGTGTGTGAATCCTCACTAAATGGCAAGGAGGCCTTGGTGAACACATTTCGCATTGTGTCATTTGTTCTTCAAGTTTCAATGCAGATACTTAAAGCCCTGTAAAGTCTGGCTGCTTTCCAGTGGTCTGTCCCCACCCCTCTTGTGGGGGGAGACACTGGTGGTGCAGCAGAACTGGAGCTGGCTGAGCCCTCCTTCTTCCCTCTGCCACCTGGAGAATTCTTCCACCACCATTGCCATAACCTGCTGCCAGGGCCTGACAACAAGCTGGCTGGCTAGTTGGAGGTTGATGTGTGCTTGTGCTGCTGATTTCTGCCAGTTGGGTTTGTTTTTGGTGTGTGTGGCTGGGGGTGTGTGTGTGGCTGGGGGGTGTGTGTGTGGCTGGGGGGTGTGTGTGTGGGGGGTGGGGGCTGTGTGTGGCTGGGGGGGGGTGTGTGTGGCTGGGGGGGGTGTGTGTGGCTGGGGGGGTGTGTGTGGCTGGGGGGGTGTGGCTGTGTGGTGTGTGTGGCTGGGGGGTGTGTGTGGCTGGGGGGGTGTGTGTGGCTGGGGGGGTGTGTGTGGCTGGTGTTTTTTTTAATGCTTTGGGGATGTTTTGGGTGGTTTTTGTCTGGGTTTTTGTTTTTTAATCTGTTTTGGCTTGATTTTTGTTACTGTGATGGCTGTCCTTGGGTGGTTGGTTGGTTGGTTGGTTGTTTTCCAGTACAATAGCTGGGAAATGAGGATGCTGAAAAGAAAGGAAATTTGTCATTTCCAGTAAATGGCTGAAAGGTGGTGATATTTTAATGCAAAAAATGCAGACTGTGATTTGAAGATGCATTCTTACTTAATTCTGACAATACCAGACATGGAACTTGAACAAAGGTGTAAACTTGAATGTAAATATGCTGCTTAGTGTTGAAATTAAGCAATGGCATGATTATTTGTTCAAACTAATTATCTCATTGTAAATGAGCATGGAGATCATTCTTGCACAATAAATTTTCTTTATAAAATTCTCTTCTGTGTGTAACAGTTAAATGTGTATGCTGGAGACATCTTGAAGATGTACATATTAAATATTTGCAGATGACATCAAGCTGAGTAGTACAGTTCATGAGTCTGAAGGATGGGATGGGTGCCATCCAGAGGGAGCTGGACAGGCTGGAAAGGTGTCCTGAGGAGACTCTTAGGAGGTTCAATAAGGCAAAGTGCAAGCTCCTGCACCTAGGTTGGGGCTGTTCTATGTATCAATCCAGGCTGGGCATGATGAGATTGAGGGCAGCCCTGCAGAAAAGAACTTGGGGTGCTGGTGGATGAGAGGCTGGGCATGAGCCAGCAATGAGCACTTGCAGCCCAGAAAGCCAATGGCAGCCTGGGCTGCATCTAAAGAAGTGGGGCTGGTTGAGAGGTGATTCTGCCTCTTTGGTCTGGTGAGACCTCACCTGGAGTACTGTGTCTAGTGGGTCCAGAATCAGCCATGAAGATGACTGTGGAGGGCTGGAACACTTCTACAAGGACAGGCTGAGGCTGTTCAGCTTAGAGAAGAGAAGGCTCCCCAGCAAGTATGCTAAGGGTGGGCAGGAGGCTCTGGGGGATAATGTGGTTGGGACAGCTAATCCAGATGGACTGCAAGGATACACCATACCATGCAGTACTGTGCCCAGTAGTAAGTCTAGGGAGAGGTTCACCAGGGGTTGCAGTTGCTCAGGAGCTGGGCTTGGTTGGCTGACAGCAAGCACCTGCTTGTTGTGTCACCTGTTGTTCTTTGTTGTCTTTTGCTCTTAATAAACCATCTCTGTGTTTTGGTTTGTTGGTTTGGTTTGTGGGTGTTTTGTTTGCCCCTTTTTATTTTAATTTTTCTTATTAAACTCTTTGAGGGTTTTTTTTTTTCTTTTACTAAATTATCCCAACCCATGAGTTTTCTCACTTGCACCCTTCTGATTCCATTCCCTATCCCAGTGGGAGGGAAGGAGTAAGGGAGCAGCTGTGGTGTCAGGTTGCCTGGCAGGGTTAACCCACAGCATTACTGCTTTCTCCTGAACTGAGGAATCCAAAGGACAGAGGGCAGAGTGAAAGCACTCCTGCTCTCATCAGCAGCCCTCAGAAGAACCACTGAGTTTCGTTTAAAACCTTAGGAATATTGAGAAGAGACAGATTGACATCACCCTTTGTTAGAAAGGGGTGGTAGCATCTGCTGTAGAAGACCAATTCTCCAGACACTGCTGTGCTGCAACAGTGAAGCTAGGTCTGTGTCAGTCTTTCAGATGACTAGGCCATGGTCAGGGCCTGAACAACTGTCCTGCCTGTAGATTGAGGAAGATCATGTGCTGCTGCTTGCTGGTTCCACACCTTTCTCTAACCACCACTATATTAAGAGATGCATGGGGTGCTTGCTAGGTCAGCCAGCCTGAGCTTGAAGGTTGGCAGGAGTTAATTTGAAGGGAGATACTGGCTTCATGTTGGGAGTCCTGACCAGCTCAGTGCTTTAGGAATGGATCTGGAATAACATCCCATAGGGTTTGGTTTGGTTTGTTTTCCAACTAGGAGCTTGCTTTCAGAGCTGGTTGAAAAGTCTTCAGGCAGCTTTTCTCCCCCTCTCCCCCTCCCCTCTCCCCCTCTCCCCTCTCCCCCTCCCCTCTCCCCCTCCCCCTCTCCCCCTCCCCTCTCCCCCTCCCCCCTCCCCTCTCCCCCTCCCCCCTCCCCTCTCCCCTCCCCCTCCCCCTCCCCTCTCCCCCCTCCCTCCCCTCTCCCTCCTCTCCCTCCCCTCTCCCTCCCCTCTCCCTCCCCTCTCCCTCCCCCCTCCCCCTCCCCCTCCCTCCCCTCCCCCTCCCCTCCCCCTCCCCCTCCCCCTCCCTCTCCCCCTCCCCCTCCCCCTCCCCCCCCTCCCCCTCCCCCTCCCCCTCCTCCCCCTCCCCCTCCCCCTCTCCCTCTCCCTCTCCCCCTCCCCCTCTCCCCTCCCCCTCCCTCTCCCTCTCCCTCTCCCTCTCCCTCTCCCTCTCCCCCCTGTTAACTTTCTAGTTTGTGAACTCTTATATGCACATGTGAAAGGTGCTAAGTGAAAGCAGATGTCATCTAGTGGATGATGTGAAGTTAATTGTGGTGCCTCTATCCCCCCAGGTGGGTTTGGTTTGTGGGTTTTGGTGTGTTTAGCTGAACTTAGCATTTCCTTGGAAATGGAACCTGGGAGTCTGCCTCACTTTTGCCATCCGTCTTGCTGGCAACTTACTGAGAGGTGGATCCATGAAAATAGAAGCAAGACAGATGCAGGGAAATGGAAGCAGTTGCAAAGAGTGGGATGTCCATGCCTGTGAAGTTTTTTGAGAGTTCTCACTTTCAGTGTTCAGATAAGGACAGACAGAAGATTTGATGAATGCTCTGGGTGATTAACAGTTGCCTTGGCAAGTGCCTTATGTACAACTGTGCTGCTGAAGCATCTGCAAATCTTTTGTTGAGCCTTAGGCAGTACTGCATCCTGCTCTGAAGCCCTCAGCACAGCAAGGAAATGGACCTGATGGAAAAGGTCCAGAGGAAACCTGTGAAGATGGTTGGATGGCTGGAGCACCTCTACTACTAGGACAGGCTGAGGGAGCTGGGGTTGTTCAGCTTGGAGAAGAGGAGGCTCTGGGAAGACCTAATAGCAGCCTTCCAGTACCTGAAGGGGGCTGCAAGAAGGCTGCAGAGGGACTGTTTGCAAAGGCCTGCAGTGATAGGACAAGGGGCAATGGTTTGAAATGAGAGAAGAGCAGATTAAGATTGGATGTTAGGAGCATGTTCTTTGCCATGGGGGTGGTAGAACACTGCAGCAGGTTGCCTACAGAGGTAGTTGATGCCCCATCTCTGGAGATACTCAAGGTCAGGTTTGACAAGGCTCTGAGCAAGCTGATCTAGTGGAGAACGTCTCTGCTGACTGCAGGGGGGTTGGGCTAGATGACCTTTGGAGATGCCTTCCAACCCAAACCATTCTATGATTACTCTCCACTTTGCAGTCAAGTAACTGAGATGGAAAGGAAGCAGTGTGCCAAGGTCATGCTGGAGGCTGGTGGGAGAAACCGGTCTTGCTCCAGGCGCCAACACGTGATGCTTGTGAGTATGGTGTGAAAAATGACAGTCAGCTGAAGATGGATTTATGTGGTGCTTGGTCTGTTGTCACTGTACCTATCTGATGAATGATTTGCCTGAAAATGCAAATACAGCTAGAGTTAACAATCTTAGATAATGGTTTGCTGTGTATAGCAGTCGATGGGCAAATTGCTGAGTAGAAGCTGGAGTCTGAAATTGTCGATGTCAGTTTTGGAAACAGGAGTCACGTTCTGACTGACTTGCAGATTTTTAACATAAACATGCACATTGACACGAAATGATGCACATTTACTTCTGTTTCAAAAGCCTTTCCCATTACTGAGTGCAGAAATATTTTCTTACATGTAGGGACAAGGGCAGCTAGGGGAAATTCCACTTTTGGCTTTCAAACCAGGTATCTTTAACACTTCAAGGAAAGAGAGGCATTTGTCTGGAAACCCTGTGAGATTTTGGAAACACCATTGCACCTTTGTGAGCAGAATGCTTGCCCTCAGAGTGCTCTTAAGTGTTGAGAGATTGCAGCTGAGCCTGGTAAACTCTGAGGAGATGGTGTCGTGCACTCTAAAGACAGGAGTAAGTGAAAGCATTTACAGACAGCAACCCTTCCTCTACCTGCTTCCTTTCTCTGCCTAGCTATCTTTTACCTCTCCATAGCCATGTGGTGCTTTCCCTTCCTGTGATCCTGCTCTGGGCTCTGATTTCTTCCCTCCCTGCCACATTTCTGGAGGGTTTGGTTAACCATAGACCAGCAACAGCAGAGGCAGTCCTCTGCTTGGCAGAGAGGAGGCTGTTGTGTTTTCAGTTTGGAAACTGTAGACTGTTCACCCTTCTTGCAGGACAAGAGAGCTATCTACGTTGCAGAGCTGTCATTCAGTCTTCAGCCTTCTACTGAGATTGATGATCTTGGTGTCAGTGCTGTTTGCATGGGCAAATGGTTGAGACCAGGGGAAATGGAAGAGTAGCTGGATACTAAGTTGTCATCATCGCCCACCTCTGTTTTTCCAGTGCTCAGATCCTGCCTTTGCACTGCACGTTGCAGACTTTGGTGGCAAGTTACTGTTGACTGACATTTTGTGTGCAGTGTGATCAGAGTACTCTGGTCTGGAGGGATCTCTTATTCATGCCAGAAACCTGCAAAGAGGCCTTTAAACTGTCACTTTAATTTTACATATACCAACTGTTAAACTTACCCAGAGGCCGCAGGAAGGCACGCAAGGGGAATGAAATCTAGCAATAGGGTTTTCACACCTCTCATATCTGTTGACAGTGTCAGAGCACTGTTGAAGGTGAAATGCTCTCCTATTTCTCAGTGAAATGCTCTCCTATTTCTCATACCATTGCTGGTTTTGACTGTCTCTACAGCCAGCAGCAAACCACATCTGCAGGCCAACTAAGAGCCCAGGAAGAGTTTGGTGTCTCCAGACTATTTCCCTGCTGCCATGGCAGAAGAAGAGGGACTGAGATAAAGAAGGGAAAGGCAAGAGATCGGGGAGATGACTCGTGGTCTTGCTGAGTTGTATGTCACAGAGCAGTGTCCACTTCTTTCCCTTTTTGTCTTGGCTGATGTCACTGTCAAATGTAGTTGCACTTTTACTCCTTTTACTTGAAAGTGTCTTATAGTACCTAGCTGGACAGCCACGTCCAGATAAAGTCTCTTATCTTATATAAATCTAGGCACTGTTTGTAGGCTTTGGTTCTGGAAGCCAGGGAAAAATTCTTTCAGCATGTGTTTGTCCTGCATATATTGTCTGTGTGTACATAGGCACAGTTCTGTTTGAAGGGCAGAAGGTTGTTTATGCAGCTTTTCCCACCCCCTACGTACTGCTTTTTGGCTCCACATGCCATGACACTTCCAGCCTCTGCCTGCAAAAGGTGCAGTGTGATTTAGACAGACAATCGCTCTTCATGTATGTGTGCATGTAAGTCCGGAGAAGAAAGTTCACATTTTCCTCTTACACCTGCAGGGTGCTGGAAGTATTCTGACAGGATGTGTGCTGGAAGTATTCTGACAGGATGTGCCCAGCAAGAAATGCGGTAATAGAAAAGAATCCCTTGAGCTGATAGCAAGCAGCACTGTCCAAAAGGGCTGGGGACTCCTGGTGGATGAGAAGCTGGTCATGATCCAACGATGTGTCCTCGCAGCCCGGAAGGCAAAAAGCAGCCAGGGATACATCAAAAGAAGCATGGCCAGCAGATGGAGAGAGGTGATTCTGCCGCTTTGCTCTGGGGAGACCTCAGCTGCACTGCTGTGTCCAGCTCTGGAGTCCTCAACAGAGGAAGGACATGGACCTGATGGAGCAGGTCCAGAGGAGGGCCACAAAGATGACTGGGGAGCTGGAGCACCACTGCTGTGAGGACAGGCTGAGGGAACTAGGGTTGTTCAGCCTGGAGAAGAGAAGGCTCCAGGAAGATCTAATAGCAGCCTTCCAGTACCTGAAGGAGGCTACAAGAAGGCTACAGAGGGACTGTTTGCAAAGGCCTGCAGTGATAGGATGAGAAGCAATGGTTTGAAATGAGAGAAGAGCAGATTTAGATTGGATGTTAGGAACAAGTTCTTTGCCATAAGGGTGGTAGAACACTGCAGCAGGTTGCCCAGGGAGCTAGCTGAGGCCACATCTCTGGAGATATGCAAGGTCAGGTTTGACAAGGCTCTGAGCAAGCTGGTCTAGTGGAGGATGTCCCTGCTGACTGCAGAGGAGTTTGACTAGATGACCTTGGGAGATCCCTTTCAACCTAAACCATTCTATGATTCTACATCTCTGTTAGAGACATGATACAGGTAGGTAGCTCTAGGCAGCATGCATATCTGTGGAAAACAATCCAGAGATTACAGACAGAACACAGAGTCAACAATGGTATGCTGGTGTTGAGAGTGAAGATGGCAGAGGGAAAGGTAGAAGTCATGTGAAATACTGCTGCTGCTTGCTCAGAACTTAGCAGGAGTGCTGTGCTGATTTTTGATGGCTGCTCTTCAAGAGAGATTCGAGCCTAACAGAAATGAGAGCTCAGAAGTTCAGAAAACATGATCTGTGAGGGAAGGCTGACTCAGCTGTGGTGAGTGACATACTGAGCTGGCTGTTGTCAAGGGCTGTTTCCTAGGTCTGTAGCAGATAGCAGTGGAAGTAATGAGATTAAAGCAGAACAAGGAAAGGTTCAGGCTACACTCACAGGTTTGCGGTTGTGAGGGAGCACTGACACACTGCCTGGGGAGGTTAGTGTTAGCCTCCACCCAATGCATCAGAGAGCTGGTTAAATGAGCATCTTCCAGGACTTGCATGTGTGCTTCTGAATAGAGCATGAACTGCTTGACCTCCTGAGATCCTTCTTACTTCCAGGACTTCACACTCTGTAGATTTATGTAGATGCAGTTTTAAACTGAGTAGAAGATCCTTCTTCCCAAGTGCTCAGACCTGGCTGGAGCTGTTCCTCTTAACCTGTGTTCTGGTAACTTCTGGAAGACAGTAGTCAACTTGATTCTATATGAGAGATCACTTTTTACACTGGCTTTGCCTACCAGTAAACTGACATCATTCTGATACTGTATCTAGAGCGGTAAAAGACCCAATGTGGTTATCATTCCTTTCATAGGAAAGAAAGGATTTGTCTGAACTCTATAGTTATAGAGTGTAGACTTAAAAGAACGCAACTAGGCCCCTCTAAAATAAAAGGGGTTTGTACTACAGTAATTAAATCAACATCCAGATCACAGGATGTTAGGGGTTGGAAGGGACCACTTGAGACCTTTTGAGTCCAACCCCTGCAGAGCAGGGACCATACCATCTTGTGCAGGTCACACAGGAATGCATCCACATGGAGCTTGAAGGGGTCCAGAGTAGGAGAATCCACAACCTCTCTGGTGACCCTGTTCCAGTCCTCTGTGACCCTTACAATAAAGAAGTTTTTCCTCATGTGTAGGTGGAAGGTCCTGTGCTGTAGTTCACATCAACTGCCCCTTGTCCTCTCACAGAGCACAAGTGAGAAGAGGCTGTCTCTTCCTTCCTGACACCCAGCTCTCAGATATTCATACAGATTCATTAGATCCCCTCTCAGTCTTCTCTCCTCCAGACTAAACAGCCCCAGGTCTCTCAGCTTTTCCTCATAAGGCAGTGCTCCAGTCCATTCTTCATCCTCATAGCCCTCTGTTGGACACTCTCAAGCAGATCCCTGTCCCTCCTCAACTGGGGTGCCCAGAACTGGATGCAATATTCCAGTTGTGGCCTCACCAGGGCAGAGTAGAGCAGGAGGAGAACCTCTCTCGATCTACTGGATGCTTTCTTAATGCACCTCAGGATACCACTGGGCTTCTTGGCCACAAGAGCTCATTGCTGTCTCATGGATAACTTACTGTCCACCAGGTCTCCCAGGTCCTGCTCCACAGGGATGCTCTCTATCAGATTGCCTTCTAGTCTGTACTGTTAAACTGAAATGTAGAAATGGCCTGGTCAGAAGTTTGTTCAGATCCTGGCAATAATGTTACTTCAAATACATGTGCATAAATGTAACCCAGTACTCTGCAGTAACACAATTACATTCTCTCATTTAGTTTAACAAACCTACAGACTCATCATTTCTTGTAATTATAGAGGTGCATGGAATAAGCAGCTGATCTCTCCAGCACCTTGGCCATACCTAAGAGACACATTTCTTTGAAACCATTTCTAAAGCAGTGCCCAGGCCGTTAGGAACTCTGACATTAGAGGCTTGGAGTGATTAATGACTTTGGTGGGTTAGTTGTAGATGTGTGTGATACCAAAGAGCCAGCCTGTGGGAAATACTGTGTCAGTAATTTCTCTGCAGCTCATTCTGCTTGAAACTTGCATGGCCAACTGATCTCACATACCTGCTGTGAAGTGAGGCCAGCATAGCATGTGTGTTTCTTTTGAAGTGATCAGTTTTCTTCATTTGAAGCTGTGGTGAGTCAAAATTACCCCCAACATGAAATTGCCAGAGCAGCTCAGTTGAAAGCAAATGAAGCTGTATTTACAAGCACACCAACATCTAGAAATAGGAAATGCAATGAATATGTACAAAATATACAATACTTACTTACAGAATTAACCAGGTTGGAAAAGACCTCCAAGATCAAGTCCAATCTGTCACCCAACACCATCTAATCAACTAAACCACGGCACTAAGGGCCTCATCCAGTCTCTTTTTAAACACTTCCTGTGATGGTGACTCCACCACCTCCCCTGGGCAGCACATTCCAATGGGCAATCTCTCTTTCTGTGAAGAATGGAATGGAATGGTATGGAATCAATGGAATGGAATGGAATCAATGGAATGGAATGGAATGGAATGGAATGGAATGGAATGGAATGGAATGGAATGGAATGGAATAGAATGGAATGAAATAGAATGGAAGAATAGAATAGAATAGAATAGAATAGAATAGAATAGAATAGAATAGAATAGAATAGAATAGACCAGACCAGGTTGGAAGAGACCTTCAAGATCATTGCACCCAACCCATCATCCATCACCATCTAATCAACTAAACCATGGCACCAAGCACCCCATCCAGTCTCTTCCTAAACACCTCCAGTGATGGTGACTCCACCATCTCCCTGGGCAGCACATTCCAATGGGCAATCACTCTCTCGATGAAGAATTTCTTCCTAACATCCAGCCTGAACCTCCCTTGGTGCAGCTTGAGACTGTGTCCTCTTGTTCTGGTGCTGCTTGCCTGGGAGAACAGACTAACCTCCACCTGGCTACAACCACCCTTCAGGTAGTTGTAGACAGCAAGAAGGTCTGCCCTGAGCCTCCTCTTCTCCAGGCTAAACAGCCCCAGCTCCCTCAGCCACTTCTCATAGGGCTTGTGCTCCAGATGCCTGCTCAGCTTTGTTGCCTTTCTCTGGACACATTCCAGCAACTCAACATCTTTCTTAAACTGAGGATCCCAGAGCTGGACACAGTACTCAAAGTGTGGCTTAACATATTTATATGTATCTACAATTTATAAACAACACAAGAACCACCCTGGACAAAAGCAGGGGGTTACTAACAACTTCCCCTCTCCCCTTGATGATCTCGAAGGTCTTTTCCAACCTGATCCAATACAATACAATACACCAGGTTGGAAGAGACCTTCAAGATCATCACGTCCAACCCATCAACCAATCCAACCCACCCAACAATTAAACCATGGCACCAAGCACCCCATCAAGTCTCCTCCTGAACACCTCCAAGGAAGGTGACTCCACCACCTCCACGGGTAGCCCATTCCAACGGACAGTCACTCTCTCTGTATAGAACTTCTTCCTAACATCCAGCCTAAACCTGCCCTGGCGCAGCCTGAGACTGTGTCCTCTTGTTCTGGTGCTGGCTGCCTGGGAGAAGAGACCAACCTCTGCCTGTCTACAACCTCCCTTAAGGTAGTTGTAGAGAGCAAGACGGTCACCCCTGAGTCTCCTCTTCTCCAGGCTAAGCAACCCCAGCTCCCTCAGCCTTTCCTCACAGGGCTTGTGTTCCAAACCCCTCACCAGCTTTGTTGCCCTCCTCTGGACACGCTCCAGCAAGACAACATCCTTCCTAAACTGAGCCCCCCATCCCATCCCATCCCATCCCATCCCATCCCATCCCATCCCATCCCATCCCAAAATGGATATTGTAACTGGGGCAAACCCAGAGCCAGCTGTAGATGTTATTTCTAGTGTAGCCATGCTGAAGGAGGTATCAGGCTCCTACTTTCCTGAATTCCAGTACAAGGCTGCATGTTTCACTGTAGCATTTTCTTAGCCCTGTGCTCGATAGTGGCCCTTTGATGCAGGTGTCTCAGCAGTTAGTGTGGAGTACATGGGTTTAGCTCCTTGATTTGTTCAGAGTGTCACATTTACCTTTTGAAGACCTCAAAGAAATTAGAGTAGATATTCCTTGAGAAACAACAACAGGAATGTTAAAGGATGTATGAGCTTTCAATGTGCACTTGCAGCCCGGAAAGCCTGGGCTGCATCAGGAGAAGTGTGGCCAGCAGGTCAAGGGAGGTGATTCTCCCCCTCTACTCAGCTCTGGTGAGACCCCACCTGGAGTACTGCCTCCAGTTCTGGAGCCCCTATCACAAGAGGGATATGGACGTGCTGGAAAGTGTCCAGAGAAGGGACATGAGGGTGATCAGAGGGCTGGAGCACCTCTCCTATGAGGACAGACTGAAGGAGTTGGGGCTGTTCAGTCTGGAGAAGAGAAGGCTCCCAGGTGACCTCATTGTGGCCTTCCAGGATCTGAAGGGGGCCTACAGGAAGGCTGCGGAGGGACTTCTCAGGATATCAGGTAGTGATAGGACTAGGGGGAACGGAATGAAGCTGGAGGTGGGGAGATTCAGGCTGGATGTGAGGAGGAAGTTCTTCACCATGAGAGTGAAGAAGCCCTGGAATGGGTTGTCCAGGGAGGTGGTTGAGGCCCTGTCTCTGGAGGTGTTTAAGACCAGGCTGGATGAGGCTCTGGCCAGCCTGATCTAGTGTGGGGTGTCCCTGCCCATAGCAGGGGGTTGGAACTAGGTGATCGTTGTGGTCCCTTCCAACCCTGACTAATACTATGATAGTATGATACTTAGATGGAGAACAATTTGAGTGTTGCTCTTTCTTTGCAGAGTAATTGTCCATGGAACACAGGAGCAATTTTTCTACTGTCATGTGATGCTAATTGAGAAGGGGGTGGGGGGGGGAAAGTGCATTCCAATGACAACCAAAGATATTTTTGGCTGGCTAGACACAGATTTAATTTGTGTGATTTGCTTGAATGGTATAATTATGATATTAATTTTTCATCATGTTGCCTAAATACAAGTGCAAGTGCCAGAAACGGAAGACTGAATTGGCAGCCAATGAAATGCAGTTAACACACAGAAAATATCTCAGACTAAAGTAATTTACAGATTATGAGAATGAGTGGGAGTGAAGCAGCAAGAGACAAGGAAAATATAATCTTTGAAGGTGTCAGGAAATGCAGTTTCTGTTGCATTTTACCAGTTCTGCTCGTTACCCTCCCCCACTCTCTCAACCCCCCCCCCCCCCAAATATCATACTATTCTAGCCCTGCTTCCCTTTAATGACAAGGAATTCAAATATTTTTGACCATTTTCTGACACAACATCTGAAAAAAGCTGCTGAAAAATCTTACTGTTGCAGGTAATTGGGGGCTGAAGACATCTCTAGGCTCAGAACAGTGTTAAGACCAATGTGTCCAGCTCTGGAGCCCCAAGCTCAAGAGAGACATGGGCCTGATGAATTGGGTCCACAGGAGGGTGACCAAGATGATCAGAAGGCTGCAGCACCTTTTCTATGAAGGCAGGCTGAGAGAATTTGGGCTGTTCAGCCTGGAGAGGAGGTGGCTCTGGAGAGACCTTAGAGCTACATTTCAATATCTGAAGGGGACCTACATGAAGGCTGGGGAAGGATTGTTTTGAAGAGCTTCTAGTGATAGGATGAGGGGCAAAGGTTTGAAAGTGGAGCAGGGTAGATTTAGGTTGAACATCAGGAAGAGTGGTAAAATACTGGAACAGGCTGCCCAGGGATGTGGTTGAGTTCCCATCCCTGAAGATATTCAAGATAAGACTGGATGTGGCCCTGGGCAACCTGATCTAGTTGAAGGTGTCTCCGAAGAGGGCTGGACAAGATGGCCTTAAAGTCTCCCTTCCAACCCAATGAAATCTGTTAATTGGTTAGTATACAACTCTGCAGTGTTTGAATGCTCTTAAGTTAGCAGTCAGGAAGAAGAAAATCTTAACAGACATGCTGGAAATCAATTTAAACTCCGTAAGCTCCTTAATTTTTTGCTGCTTTCTTTACATTGTAAGATAAGTTTCAGTTCTTTATGAAACTAGGTAATACACTTGGTAGAATTTGGTCTACTAGATCCTTGATTTATTAGAGGCATTGATGGGTAGTCAGTTCAGAAATGTCTTGCTGAGTTTTTCTGGGTTTAATGTACTCTTCCTATGGTTTCATAATGATATTTTAGAGCTATTATGAATCATTTGAGTTGTGAGTAATTAACTCCTCTGGAAATCTGACTTCTAAGGATGTCTCACATTGAATAATTATAACATGAGTCACTGAAATAAGTTGGGAATGTTTAGAGTTGATCACCCCAAAAATTTGGAGTCACTGAGCAGATAATGGATGAAAACCAAAGTGTATCTGATCCTGTGATCTGAGTCATGCAGAAAAAGAAACAACATTTGAAATAATCTAGATGACACCCAAAGCAGAGCAGCAAAGACTATAGTTAAATCCCATGAGCAAAATTTTTCCAGACTGTAGCCCTCATCCATGCTCAAAACTGAGCAATCACAAGGGTTCTAACCCCAGTGTAGGGAGGATCCTTTGTTACATCAGTTCTGTGCTGATGAGCAGTGTTCCTTGCGGGTATCCAGCAGGAGCAGGGAGGTCATTCTGCCTCTGTACACTGCACTGGTTAGGCCGCACCTCGAGTACTGTGTCCAGTTCTGGGCCCCTCAGTTTAGAAAGGAGGTTGACTTGCTGGAACATGTCCAGAGAAGGGCAATGAAGTTGGTGAGGGGTTTGGAACACAAGCCCTATGAGGAGAGGCTGGGGGAGCTGGGGTTGCTTAGCCTGGAGAGGAGGAGACTCAGGGGTGACCTTGTTGCTCTCTACAACTACCTGAAGGGAGGTTGTAGCCAGGCAGAGGTTGGTCTCTTCTCCCAGGCAGCCAGCACCAGAACAAGAGGACACAGTCTCAGGCTGTGCCAGGGGAGGATTAGGCTGGATGTTAGGAACCAGTTCTATACAGAGAGAGTGATTGCCCATTGGAATGGGCTGCCCATGGAGGTGGTGGAGTCACCTTCCTTGGAGGTGTTCAGGAGGAGACTTGATGGGGTGCTTGGTGCCATGGTTTAGTTGTTGGGTGGGTTGGATTGGTTGACGGGTTGGACGCGATGATCTTGAAGGTCTCTTCCAACCTGGTCTACTCTATTCTATTCTATTCTATTCTATTCTATTCTATTCTATTCTATTCTATTCTATTCTATTCTATATTTAGCTGTTCCTCTACATTGATTTTTCTCTTCAGCCTCCAACAATTACCTTATCTTCATAAAACTACAAACATGGCCAAGCAAACCTCCCAGCTTTCCACCTGAGGAATCACCTGCTTCATCAGCGTTTGCAAAACAAACAACGCAGACTTCGCGACACGTTTGATGTTTTTAATTGCTCTAACCACAAACCCCGGCACAAGTTTTGTCCCAATAAGAGGTCTCAGCAGCAATGAAGCGTGTACCTCTTTTCCAGGGAAGTGTTTTGACAGTTGGATCCACAGTATGTAACCACATGTGGGCAGAGCTGTGTTTTGTTTGTGATGCTGAAGAGAGGCTTTCAGGCTTGCCACAACTCTCAGGTGCACGAGCACATTTTCCTGCTGAAAATCCTTCCTTCTGCTCTCCTTTAAGGAGGAAGGAGGTGGTTGGTGTCCAAATTTGTACTTAGTAGTGTCACCCTCTGGAAATGCTTCCTGTGCTATTAGTGGGGACACTGCAATGTCAAACGCAGCTTACTGGCACAAAGCTGTGACAGCTGGGGCTGCAAGATAAAATTCCTCTCTGAGCCTCAAGCCAGTGCGCAGCCAGCACGCCGCTTCAACTGCTCAGGCCCCTTTGGAAGCTACCAGCTTAGGCACTGAGCTTGTCTTGGGCCTTCCCAAGGACAAGTTTCATCAGTTTCTGGTGTTTGCTGCTATAAATCATCAGCCCTGGAACAGAGAAAGCACTGACAGTGTTGTAATAAAATCTCTTTGGAATGCCTGTTTTCTGTTGCTTGGGAATAGAAAGCAGGTGATGATTGCATTGACATTCATCAAATTCACTACCAAGTAACCACTATCGGAGCTGTGAGAGCTTCTCTTTATGCTCACAACCTAGAAACAGAAGTTAAATGTAAACCCAGTTCAACCCTAGAGGTCTGAGGCAAGTATCTGGAGAATTTATCATCAGCTTAAAGAAATTCACCACAGAAGTTTCTTTGTTTTGATTCTGTGTTTAGTTGGAGTCCCAGGCTCCTTCACTTGCCTACTCTTCAGAGTACAGGCAGCTGCCTTTTAAGGACCCATAGCTAATGTTTTAATGTCTATTTCCTTCTCTGTGTAGGTACAATTCTAGAAAGAGAGATCCATCATTCTCTCTTTTTTTCCAGGTTGTGGTTACAGTAACTATAATGAATAGCTTTTGCTGCAACCCAGAGCTTGCTGGTGTCTCAGTATCACAAAGCTTAGTGGTTTCATGCAGTTTCCTCAAGTGGCCTACATTCCAAAACTTCTGCAAATACTGCTGAGTTGGGAATCTCATGAGTATGTACTTCCCCACTCTGCCTGAGCAACTGTGTCTGCCCAGCTGCAGCTGAGGAAGCTGGAGAAGAGGGAAAATGGAAGTTCACTTGCTTAACCTTTGTCAGTCTGTCTTCAAGTTCTGTTTTTCTAAGCTACTTGTGCTAGGCCTTTTGGCTACTCACTTCCCCTCCCTTTACACTTCACACTGAGTGTATCAGCCAGGGGTAAGATCCACCCTGTATGCATTTGTGGAACAGATTTTATGTGGTATGTCACAATGTTGGTTTTTTTTCTCCCCTAAAGACTTTTTCAAGGGTGATATCAGGTCTGTTTGAATCGTTAAAAGATGTCTGACCATCTCTCCATGCAGGCAAGGACTTGGTTTATTTTAATAATTGGGTTTTGAACTATCAGTGTGCCATTGGCTGTGTTACCTGAACTGTTTGAAACTCAGACTTCTTTCCTCTCCCCCTTTTTCGCTTTCAGTGTCTACCTATCTTTTGGCCCTTCCAGTTCAGCAGAGCTTATGATGGTACAACTGCACTTGTCATCCTGGTGGAAGGGCCAGGTGACTACTTAATTGTACATCACAGATTTTGTTCCTTGCTTCATTCCTGGTTCATGAAGAATTCTCTGTTATCCTTTCTCAGCCTGAAATGTGATTCTTTGTGCAACAAGTTTGTAGAGTCAAGAAATGGTTTAATTTGGAAGGGACAATAAAAATCATCTAGTTCTGACCCTGCTGCCATAGGCTGGGACACCTGCCCTTGAACACCTCCAAGGAGGGGCATCCATGACCTCCCTGGGCAACCTGTTCCAGTGTCTCACCACCCTCACTCTAAAGAATTTCTTCCTAATCTCCAATCTAAATATGCACTCCTCAAGCTTCAATCCTTTACCACTCATCCTATCACTACAAACCTCTGTCAAAAGTCCCTTCCCAGCTTTCTTGTAGGCCCCCTTCAAGTACTGGAAGGCTGCTCTAAGGTCTTGCTGGAGACTTCTTGTCACCATGCTGAACAGCCCCAACTCCCTCAGCCTGTCCCCTGTAGGGGAGGTTCTCCAGCCCTCTTATCATCTTCATGGCCCTCCTCTGGACCCCATCTAACACCTCTATGTCCCTTTTATGCTGGAAGCACCAGAACTGTACAAAGATCTCCAGGTGGGATCACAGCAGAACAGAGGGACAGAATCCCCTCCCTGTCCTGCTGCTCTTCCTGCTCTGGATGCAGCCCAGCACAAAGCTGCCTTCTGGACTCATCTGCTGGTCACCAGACAGTTTGTCACCAACTGTCACCCCCATATCCTTCTCCTCCAGACTGCTCTTGAGCCACTCCTCACCCAGCCTATATTTGTGCTCGGGATGCCCTGACTCAGGTGTAGAACCTTGAACTTGGCCTTAGTGAACTTCATGAGTATGGCTTGACCCCACCTCTCCAGGTTAAACTGCTGAAGTTGTATTTCCCACAAAGTGGGAGATCAAGTTAGTGACTGGGATCATATTTTGGAGCCATAGAGCTACTCCGCAGTTTAGTGTGTTTATCACCCACAATCTTAAAGCATCTCTGTGTGTTGCATGCAAATAAGATGCACTGTTCATGCACCCAACTTCTTCCTTTAGATGCAGCAGGCAGTCTGTTCATGCAGCTGCTGTTGAGCCTGTAGTCATGGCAATAACTGGCAGGTCCATTAAGAGATAAGTCCAGCTGCCCCTGGCCCCTCTAATGTCTGAGGACTGGCTGGAATGAAAAGGGATTCATCTCTTACTGAATTTATTAATCTTTTACCAAATTTGTCCACCACTAAATGCAGCAAAGGGTAATTACAACTTTCCTTGGGGAAAAAAGTACAAAGCACTTGAGAGACTTGTATAAGAGAGGTACTGCTTCTGGCTCCTGTGCATATCATTACTATACACAAATGGGTTTCCATTAATACACTTGAAAAATCTGTTCTGAGGCCAGCACACATAAATAAATGGACTAATGGAAGACTTGCCTAACAGAAATCTGACACACAACCCTAATTCTGCACAGAACTCAGCGATTTCTGCACACTTTCTGCACCTGAAGGCTCATCTAACCTGGCTGTTTCATTTCCCATCTCTAAAGACTTGCCTTTTGCTCCATTGTAAGTCAGTTTTCCATGCCTACTGAGCAGATGGGATTTGGTTTTACCCAAGATTCTGCACCCTTCAGAGCAATGGGTCATGCTCAGGGTCCAAGTGATAGCCAGAGGAGGCCACGAACAGCCAGAGTGTCTGTGAGGCTTTGTTTTAGATGCTCACTTGTTCAGGCTTTGAGAGTTGCAGCTGTCCTTGCTGAAACTCCTCTTGAAAAATTTCTTCACCACCAGTTTTCTCCTTAGAGATGGACAGCTGAACAGACCACATAAACTAGACCTACTGTTACTTCCCAGCTATTTTCAGAAGCAGAGGAGGTCTTCCAGTGCTTCACACAGGTTCATGTTTTTCCCTAAAGATAGTCATGGGTCATTTGTTATGGGAAGGAAAGATACAGCAACATCAAGAATTGTTTTCCTCTCTGCCTTACTTCCATACACTTCATCCTAGTCTAGAGGGATTACTTCTTGTGAGACCAAGTTTATCATGTCTGTGTCAGCTGTGACCTTCTCATGAACAGACATCCCAAACCCACGCTAAATTATAATTGATGGCTTCCTGACAGCAACAACTCTGTTCAAAACTTCAGCAAATGTCACACATGAGGTCAAAATTAGTCAGAGCCTCCAAGGAGAGAGAATCACAGAATTTCAGGGGCTGGAAGGGACCTTGAAAGATCATCTAGTCCAACCCCAAAGAACTCTGATAACTAGAGAAGTCGTTTCTTAAGAGCTTTGCTTGAAGTCTGTGCATGTGCATGTTCCATTGTCACTTTTATATACATTTTATTTCCATTTTAAATGGTGCATAATGAGATAGGACTCCTCCAGCCCCAATGCTTTTGGTGTGGCAATCCTCATACATAGTCCAGCAAGTCCCTTCCCTTTCTCTTTTGAGTAGCCCTTCTCTTTGTGAGTAAACCCCTGAACTTCAGCACAGCTTGCTTCCATTAGTAAGGACAACAACAAGCATAGAGCTGCTCAGGGTTCACTGCAGCCTGTTCACAGGTAATTTTCCCTATGGGAGAATTCAGAGAGGCTGCTGAACTCATTTATCTCCAGTAGTGTCTGTTCATACATGCAATGTAATTTTTTTCCTCTACAGCTTTACAGCTGTTCTTCATAATTAATTTCTCAGTTTGGAGGAATTAAGGTTTGTGATCAGAGCTTCATGATAAGAGCTTCTTCTAGGCTCTGATGCTTTTCAGTACTAATTGCTGCAGAGGTCTACACTGGAAAGAGATCTCCTTTATTACAACAGGCCAGACCTATGGGACCCAATTGCTGAAGGTCAAACCCTTAAAGGACAGCAATAAACTTACAGTGATTTATGGATGCATGGATTTAGGGATTTATCTACTTCCAGTGGACAAAGCTATACCAGTTGTCTGAGTATCCATAGATGGATATGGCAGGAAGGTGTGGATCTGCACTCTCAGCAGATAACGTGTTGATTTTGAAAAGGAGCTTCTTGTAGTGCACATAGCAGGAATTTCAGCCAAAATCTCACAGTGCTTCCTTATTGTCCCCTCACTGGTGCTCCTACCCACCCATGTCTTTCATAGGCACTTTTGCATGTATTGAAACACACTAAAAACATATCCTGAAGCCAGCTATGGGACAGAATTCTAGACTTTACAGCTCTCCTAGGGATATTGTAATGATCTAGGGTAGTGATGGCAAAGTTGTCAAAAGAGTGCCCATGCTCCTCTCTTTGATGAGAAAAACTTCCTGTACAAAACCAAAAAGCAAAGTGCCTGTGACTAATGGCTTGATACATTCCAGGCTACCAGCTCCTGCATCTTTTCACTCACATTCCACATTGTTACCAGCTAATATCACTGGTCAGATGAAAAGATATTTTGAAGGTCCTTTCAGCACTGCTCATGAAAAAGGTTCTGTGTTTCAGAGAATGAACTCTGTCTTTCATCAGTAGGAGCCTTTCCCCCTCCCACCCCACCCCGTTTTATACTTCTTCTGTGTGCATTCTGACTCTTCTGTGCAGCTGGAAGGATGACTGTGGATGCCACAGGAATAATATTATTATAGCAAAACAAATGGGGGGAAAAATGTGACAAAATGTGTAACTTCCCCCCCCCCCCCCAAAGCAAGTAAAAACAGATTAGCTTTTGGACACCACAGCTTTTAATATTATTTAATATTATTTAATATTATTTAATATTAATTTGATATTGTAGTTATAATTTCTCCCCTCCAGTAGGATTATATAAAACTGTCTGTCATATCAGAGGCTTAAAATGCTTTATCAGTGAGAATGCACCTTTTGGGGGTGGGGGTGGGTAACAATGCTGCAGAGTAAATGCTGATAGAAGGAAGTATTATGGGAATATGGCAACAGGTCTTTGCATGGGCTACTGTGTGTCCATTCATAAAGGCATTTACAGTGTTGGTATTATTCTTATGGAGCAAGATGCAGACACCAGTGTTTCAAACTGCATCAATAGGAGGGATGCAGAGAAATCAGCCTGTTCAAAGGCAACACCAAACAAAACTTGACAGGTGACAAATGTCTGAACGTTTTTTTGCTGCTGTACATGTGGTCAAAACACATCCCACAGGAGCCTTTCCAGCAGTGGGGAGTAAGGGCTGCTAGTCAACGCTAAGTACCCCATTTATTTATTTAATTTTCCAGCTCCCTTCTCCCTTAGAAAACAAATCCGCCCTTCACCTAGGCTGTATTAATGGAGCATGAAATGCTTGCAGAACTGAGGGCACAGCGTAAAGCAAGGTATTTTGGTCTGGTGGTAACTGAGAACAGATTCACCTTGTGGCTATCTGGCATGCCGACAGTTTCATCAGCTCAAACTCTTCTGCTAAATTCTGCACAATGGAAAGTGAGTGGGGTGCAGAAGTGGAGGGGAAAGCCCTGTGGTTTTGGAGGTGAGAGGGCTCGAAAGGGAGCAAAGACGAGGCAGCAAAGGATGCGGTGTAGCAGCACAGGATTCTGCAAACGAAAGCGGGCAAAAACTGGATTTTTGCAAGTACGGAGCTCAGGTCCTGGTGTGTCGTTTGGGATGGGGGTGAGGGGAAGAGGAGGTGGTCCTTTTTGACGCTTGCGCAAGGTCTTTGCCTTGCTCTTGTCAGGAGGGCTTTCTCAGCCCCAGCGGGAAGCGGCGGAGATGAGCGGCAGCTACACCCGCAGGGGCGCGGCGGAAAGCGCAGAGCGGAAGGAGCAGGGGGACGACTCGGGGGTTCCCCTGGGACGTCGCGGATGCGCTCACCCTTTGCGAAGGAAAAGTCTTGTCTTGGCTGTGGCGAATAAACAAGCAATAGAAATCGGGAGAAGAATTCTGCCGATGCATTTCAGAGCGCAATCGGGAAAACCTCCACGCTGTTTTCTTTCTGATGGATGGAGAGTGATGCACAGCTCTTTGCTGCTTTTCAAGGGCACCCATCTTCAATAACAACTTTTAATTTTATATATATATATTTATTTTTTTTTTTAATATAGCATGGCTTGCACATGGACCATGCTCAGAACAGCTCCAGCCTTTCTGGCTGGGTATCTTACTTGGGACCAAAGTAGTGGAGGTGAGGTTAAATTTCACCACTCAGTTCTCACTCGAATGGAGCACAACAGAGAAGAGTCACACCTGAGTTTTGGTGTTCTGCTTTGATTTAAAGTCATGAGTTGTTGATCTCTGCATCTTCTCAGTGACTGAAGTAGTTAGGATTACTTGCTTGCAAGCAAGATTCATGTTTGGTAGTTCATCCTTACCTTCCATTTATTCTCCACCTGAAATTGTTCATCTCAGCGGAAAGCATTGGTGTGCTTCTCTTCAGGGCTCACTGATGGAATGAAACAACACTGACTGGTAACAACACTGACTGGTAACACTGCCTAGAAATGGTAAAAGGCCTGGGTTTGACCTTGTGTATCTCTAACTCCCACCTGTACAAGAGCAAAATAAGGCCAGGCATTTTCACTTCTCTGTCAAGTGAGTAGCAGCATACCAAGCTCTGCCTCATCTCTGTCTTGACCCACCTGTCTCTTCACAGCTGGCGTGCAGGAGATGGTGACAGAGTCACTGCCGTGGTATTAGATAGTGCATAGGCTGTTTGTTCTAAATTCAGTGAACAGCCCTGGGGGCTTCATGCTGAAGTACATTCAGAAACAGAAGAGGAAAGGCTTAGGAATATCTCACAGGTTCACAAATAAAAGGTGTCCCAAAATCTTGTGTCTCACTGTGCAAGAGTAAAAGCCCTTTATGAAAGGAAGAATCCCTCCCCTGTGGTTCTCAGGCAGGGATCACATTACCTGGGAAATTAACAAATAACTGTTGATTCCATTTCCACTTGCTTCATTGTGAGCATTTTGGGGAGCGAGAGACACAGTCATTCCTGCTTTCTCTTGTTCTTCTCCACTTTTTGGTTTCCCAAGCAACACCGAGCCTCTGATTTGTCTCTTGTCAGCTAAAGGTGAGCAAAGAGGCAGAATTTAATTTGAGATACAGTTTTGCAGCTGTCAATTTTATCTTTTTTACTCTGCTATTTATTTTTTGTGAGTCTAGCTGTGTTTTCAATTAGTCTCCAGGGACAGAATGGTTCTGTTTGGTTTTAATAGAGGTAACTGAATAGGTTTTGGGGTTATTTTACTGTTGGTAAATAGTTTCCTCACCAACATGAAAATATTTATCCTGCTCAAATTTGGGTTTTGTTTGTTAGTTGGACAACATGCCTTGCTCAGTGCTCTTTCCCACTTTGTCCAGAGGAAGGAGCTCAAATGCTCTAGACACATCTAGCACATGAGATGTGAATGAAAACAGTGTTTTTAATACAAGTTTCTGCCATTTTTTGTGTTCGTTAGACATTACGGTGTTAACATTCTTTTTTGTCAGTGTGTGTTTCCATGCGGCAACACACTATGAAAGAGAGAATGTGTTCTCTCCTTTCAAAAGCACATTCAGATTTCCAAGTTTATTTTGTACTGAGAACTAAGCAGGATCTGTTTGGGATCTCTAGCTGAACGCATTGCTTAAACAACCAGCTAGTATTTATGGTTATTTTATTGCTACCTTACAGTCAGGACATAACAAACTAACTGTGTCAGGGGAAATTCTGGGCATCTGCAGAAGGAGTTGTGGAATTTGTAGTTGTCTCTTTTCAAACTCAGCAGTTGTTTGACTGAACCTCTAATTGCTATGGTGAGCATCCTAACCCATGGAATATTCCTTTGCTGACCTTTCATCACTGTGCTTCAGAGAATTTTAGCAGAGGATCTCAATAGTACTTCCCTCCCCATCACCCACAGCGGCCAACACCTCTGCAGGATGTGCTGTGTTGACATGCCTTGAGTCAGGCAAAGGCTAACAGTGCTTTGTTAGGGATATCAATGTCTCCTTGTTATCTTGAATCTCCCAAGTTCAAAATGCTCAAAGCCATCTCATAATTACTACCCAGCCTTGAAAGCACTCAGAGTAACCAAGTCTCTGTGTGCTCCTGAAAGTCTGGAAAGCAGCTGGCTACTAAATCATACTAAACTCTTCCTAGGGTTCTGTGGAAATCTTCAATGGATCTGTCTAGAGATGCTCGAAAACGGACAGCACCAGCCCCTGCTGCTTTGCAAGTACTGCCTCTTAGATATTCACTGAAAGAAGCTGAAAACATCTTCCATGTTTCATTGCCTGATTACTTTCTACTGCTGGAGTCACTGTGTTGATATGAAACGATCACATCCTCTCTGCTGATTTAGTAGGACTGAGGGCCATGCATGTGGCACCCTTATACTGTAGGACAGGTGGTGGGTTTCCGGTGGGAAGCTTCAGCTGGGCATTGCTGCAGGTGTGCAAAGCTCATGCTGCTGCTTCTTGGCTTGGGGATAGTCTGTCTGCCCACTTTCCCACGCACTGGGCACTGTGGTGACAAGCCCAGCTGGACTGGGCTGCCACATCAACACAGAATCACAGAATGGTAGGAACTGGAAGAGACCTCTGGAGATCATCTAGCCCAACCTCCCTGCTAACACAGGTATGCCTACATCAGGTTGCACAGGAGCATATCCAAGTGGGTTTTGAAATTCACCAAAGATGACGACTTCACAACCTCTCTGGGCAGCCTATTCCAGTGCTCCAGCACCCTCAAAGTAAAGAAGTTTCTCCTTAAGTTCAGGTGAAACCTCCTGTCTCCTAGTTTGTACCTACTGCCCCTTGTCCTATCACTGGGCACCACCACTGGGCACTACCCATGTCCCACTCGAAGGTATAATCCCTGATTGATTTTCTTCAACAACCCAAGCGCACCAGTGGGTACATGCTGACACCGAGCCGCTGCTTTGGTAATGACGCTGCTGGCTGCAGCAAGCTTTTCTTTTGGCTTTGCTGTACCCCTGGTTCGCTAGATTATAAAAAAAAAAAGAAGTCCTGTGGTATATACCCTGATCGGATGGGCACGATGATCCCAGCTCCCGGGGATCCCCGGCTCCTGACTTGGTTCCAGAGCTGACCGTCGGGGACACGTCAGGCGAGAAGCCCACCCGCACACCTCCTAGGGTGACACGGAGTCACGGAGTGGAGGAAGTGCGGGGAAGGAGGGAGGGCGCCGGAGCCGCGGCCGCCAGCGGGCGGGGTAGCGATGTCCGCCAGGGAGCGCTGGAGAGCAGCGCGGCTGCCGCCGGAGCCCGCGGTGCTGGGGGAGAAAGAGGGGCGCCGGCAGGGTGGCCGGGCGCTGGTGGTGAGCCGGAGCGGGACACCCCCTCCCGCCGCTCCGGCTCGACCAGTGCCTGCGGGCAAGGAAGGGAGACAGCGGGGCGCGGAATCGCACCGGCCGAGACGAGCTTCGCAGCAGCCGGCTCGCCGGCCGCTTCTCCGCTCCTTCCCTCCCTCCCTCCCTCTGGCAGCAGCTGGGGGGTGGGCGGGCGGGCGGCGGGGCCCGGGGCACCCCGCGGCCGGGGCGGGGTGGAAATTTACCGGGGCTGTCCGCAGCGCGGCTGCGAGCGACAGAGAGGGAGGCGGAGGGAAGGAGGGAGGGCGGGGAGCAGCGGAGCATCGTCTGGCGGGGAAAGCGAGGGACCAAATGACTGTGAGGAAGGGCGGCAGCCGCCACCGCCGACACAGGAGCCAGCCGCGGCGCAGCGGCAGCAGCCCCGGCAGGAGACCCGACGCCCGCGAGGCCCGGCTCTCCCGCGGCCAGCTAGGAGGCCATGGCGGCGGGTGGCAAGCGGCAGGCGGGCCGCCGGGCTTAGGGCGCGGGCGGCGGCGGGGCTGAGGCGGGCCCCCGCCCCGCGGGCGCCGCATGGCGCGGGCCTGATGCCGGAGCGCGGCCCGGTGCCGCGGCGGCGCTGCGGGTGGAGGAGGAGGATGGCGGGGCTGGCGTGGAAGTGGCCGCGCACCCGCTTGCCCGTGGGGGCGAGCGCCTTGGGCGTCTTCGTCCTTTGCTGGCTCTACATCTTCCCCGTCTATCGGCTGCCCGACGAGAAGGAGATCGTGCAGGGGGTGCTGCTGCAGCAGGGCAAGGCGTGGAGGAGGAACCAGACTGCGGTCGCCCTGTTCAGGTAGTGCCGTGTGCGGCCCAAGGGCAGCCGGGGACGGGCGGCCGGGGACGGGCAGCCGGACGAAGCAGCGGCCAGCGGGAGCCTAGCTGCGCGCTCTCCGCACCCCGGCAAGCCCCAAACTTTATGTTTTGCTCTCCGACCCTTCGTTTCTCCCCAGCGGGCGAGGTACAGGCAGTGCCCCTCACGCCCAGCAAAAACTTTCTGTGTGGCTCTGTTTGCTGCGGGGAGGAGAATGGGCTCGGCGCGGGCGGATGTAGGCTCATTTCTCTCGGGGAAAGAAACCCATCTTGGATGCCTTTCCCGGAGGTCTGAGGTATCGGAGGCTTGCAGTGTTGCCTGCACAAAAGGATGCTTCTCGCTTCCTGGATAACCTGGCAGCCCCTCTGGCTGCTGACAAAGCGAGGGGCTCGCAGACTGACTTGGCTTTGTGATAGTAGCTGCCAGCCAGCTGCCAGACTGCTGAGCGTGTGGGTCTCGCTGGGATGCTTAAGGGCATGTTTGCCTGGGTGTTCATTCCTGTCAGCATCCTCGCTCCGAGGAACAGTTTGGAAGCTCGGCGCTGGCCGTTGAGTCTGTGCAGTTTATTATAGAAACCACGTGAAGAGGCACCTTTTCCTCTTTTCTTTTGACGCGGCTGGGAAATGGCGATAATCCTTGGAGCCCTATTCACCTTCTCTCGCTGCTCAGGAAAGGAGGAATGTTGCAGTCAGGGTGCCACGTCTGATAGCGGTAGAGAAAGAGGTCCCTGCGGCAGGGAGGACTTTGTTTGAATGACCCTGTCTGAAAATGCGAAAATTTCTCACTTCTCGTTAAAACGCAGACAATTGGAAGAGAGGCCGATTTGCCTTCCTCTCCTGGAGAAAAGCTGGGTTTGGTTTCCTCCCATCCTCTAAATAGCAAATGAAAGATGAGAATAAGCAGAAATCAAACTTCCTGTGAAAAGGCCCTCTTTCTTTAGTAAATGCTAGAATGAATCAAATACAGAGTCCAAGGGACCAGGTTTTTGTTTTGTTTGTTTGGTGTTTTGTTTTAAAGCGATGCACAGCTTTATTTGATGTTCTTCAATAGTTTTTTGAATACAGCTCAACTCGCATCTGTCATGAACCAGAGGCAGCACAATTGCTTAGTATCTTGTCTGCTGGGATAACAGAAACTTTACAGTTCTTCAAAATCAAGCTTGCAGGAAATAAAAGCAATGAGAGGTGCTAAGCGTGTTAGCATCATCTCATTGGTTAGGCCTGGAAGAAGCCCTTCCCTTTAATACAGAGCGAACAGTAAGGTACATAAGCAGGATCCTTTCCCCAAAGTGTTAACACTAGAAGCTGAGTTGATCTTCTCATATGCCAATTCATCTTAAACCAATTATTGTGCTACAGATTCCCATTTTTTTTGGGTAGAGGCATCCTGATTATTATCCGTATCGGTGATGTAGGAAAGGATGTTGTAGAGAGGTTGGTGCTGGTCTCTTCTCACAAGTAATTAGTGATACAAAAGAGGGAATGGCCTCAAACTACAACAGGGCAGGTTTAGGCTGGACATCAGGAAGATTTTTTTCACAGAAAGTGGTCAAGCATTGG
Organism: Picus viridis; assembly: GCA_033816785.1. Taxonomy (NCBI): domain Eukaryota; kingdom Metazoa; phylum Chordata; class Aves; order Piciformes; family Picidae; genus Picus; species Picus viridis. The sequence goes on from CM066568.1 coordinate 9,528,702, forward strand.
AACAGGCTGCTCAGGGAGGGCGTTGAGTCACCGTTCCTGTAGGTGCTTAAAGGTCATTTAGATGTGGTGCTTGGGGCTATGGCTTAGGGTGAACTTGTAGAGTAGGGTTAATAGTTGGACTTGATGATCCAAGGGGTCTTTTCCAACCTCTGTGTTTCTGTGAAGCGGTCTGATGTGTTCTTTCTCATGTTTGTAAACTGAATGTTGTTTGAAAATGGATTATGCTGCAGCAGCTTCTGCTAAAAAAAATTGGTTTAGGCCATTTCCACCATATGGTTTAGAAGCAAAAACTCTGCATGGCTCGTCAACTATTCCACTTGCCCATATGTTTTTCCACTCCCTAAGCATAGTGATTATCTCAGAGATGCTATTGAAGGGAGTCTCTTGCAATAAAAGGAGCTATTGTTTCTTGTCTGCGTCTCTTGATGAGCTGGAGCCGTGTTAAATATAATGAGCTTCAAATCAATCTCCTTCACAAAATAATGATTTTAAGAGGAAATGTGCACTGGGGATATGCAGTGAGTATTCCATAAGATTTAAATAATTGGGATGTAGAATTCTTTTTTTTTTTGCTGTGTAAATATGTTTCTCTTAATATTGACAGAAGGTTATGAAATTGAAGTCTGCCTCGGGTAAGCTGCCAGATATTGTGAGGTGATCGTCAGAAAGAGAGTTCTGCTCTTTGCAGTGGTCCTGCTGTCTGTCCTGCAAGAGTGCTGTGAAAGCTCCCTGTGTCAGTTTCGGCTGGAAACTGACCATGAATTCGAGTCTCTGTGTCAAATGGGAAGGAGGTGTAGAGCTTCAAAGAAGTCCTGCATGTGGACTTTGGAGTAGTACACTTTTCCATAATTGCCTAATATTAAGTTGGTTCCAATAAATTATTAATATTTTGGTTATTTTCGAATGACATTAATTGCCACACAACGTGGGTTTGTGAAACTTCACTTTGGAAGAATACATTTGAAGTTGCCTGTGCAGGGTCCTGCATCTGGGTCAAGGCAATCCCAGGCAGAAATCCAGGCTGGGCAGTGACTGGCTGGAGAACAGCCCTGAGGAGAGAGACTTGGGGGTGCTGGTGGACGAGAAGCTCAACAGGAGCTCTCAATGTGCACTTGCAGCCTGGAAAGCCAATCAGATCCTGGGGTGCATCAAGAGAAGTGTGGCCAGCAGGTCAAGGGAGGTGATTCTCCCCCTCTACTCAGCTCTGGTGAGACCCCACCTGGAGTACTGCGTCCAGTTCTGGAGCCCCTATTACAGGAGGGATGTGGACATGCTGGAGCGTGTCCAGAGAAGGGCCACGAGGATGATCAGAGGGCTGGAGCACCTCTCCTGTGAGGACAGACTGAAGGAGTTGGGGCTGTTCAGTCTGGAGAAGAGAAGGCTCCGAGGTGACCTCATTGTGGCCTTCCAGTATCTGAAGGGGGCCTACAGGAAGGCTGGGGAGGGACTTCTCAGGATCTCAGGTAATGATAGGACTTGGGGGAACAGAATGAAGCTGGAGGTGGGGAGATTCAGGCTGGATGTGAGGAAGAAGTTCTTCCCCATGAGAGTGGTGAAGCCCTGGAATGGGTTATCCAAGGGAGGTGCTTGAGGCCCCGTCCCTGGAGGTGTTTAAGACCAGGCTGGATGAGGCTCTGGCCAACCTGATCTAGTGTGGGGTGTCCCTGCCCATGGCAGGGGGGTTGGAGCTGGATGATCCTTGTGGTCCCTTCCAACCCTGACTGATTCTACGATTCTATGTGCTAAAAATCTGCATGAGAAAGTCCAAACTTTCACCGTAGTGCTTTGTGTAATAACACCGTGCAGGTGTTTGAGTAGCCAGCTTCTTGATGCACAGAGAAAGCATCTCATAACTTTGTATCTACCTCATCCTGTAAACTCACTGGAGTTCTACTGTGAAGCAGATTGTCATCCCTGAGTAATTAGTAGAAATATCAAAAGATGTTTTTCAAACCTTGCGTGTGCTATTTCCCCTTTGCCTTCTGTGTGTGGATCCAAGACAACTGCGCGAGGTAACAGCAGGGCCGGTGAAAACATCTGGGGTCATTTGCATTGAACCCTGGCACCCCAGTGCCAGTAACTCCTCAATTTCCACTGCTCCTTCCTCCTCTGCTCTTTGCAGCCAGAAACCTCATGTAAAGGTCTGACCCATGTAGACTCTTCCTTATGCGAGACCCCGACTGTCCTGATGCTTGTGGGATGATTTGCATGAGGTTTTTGTGTTGAATATAGATTTGCAGAGTAGGTTTTCAAGTACCACAGATTACTGGTTTTGAAGTATGTTGCTTTACTGCAGCTGTGAATAAGGACAGTTTGTGGAGTTAGAAAATGAACAGGATGAAGCCTTTGATTCTAGCACGAGTCTGTGTTTATAGCATGCTTACAGCCTTGTCTGTGCACACACGACTCTAATAAGTGATCTTGGCTTGATGAGTACCTTGAGTCCTACTGACACCAGTGCAGTGGGTGTCAGCAAGAGCTGTTTGCATGGGCTCTTAGAGGGAGTGACTGATCCTGGAAAGCCTGAAAATACAGCTGAGGTTATTAAGAGAGCTCTTGGTCCAAATCCTTCCCTTAGTTAAATATGCCTTCCCTTAAAATCTTCAGACTCAGGGCATTTGGAGCTGAGCAGCGCCTACTAGCAAGTTATTGGTATTATCATCCTTTAAATGTCAAGACACCAGTGGCTGGGGGTAGTCAGCCTCTCTGCTGTCAACATCTTGTCTCTTGACATCTACTCTCCAGTCTGTCAGTCACATGGCAAACTGCCTAGTCTTGAACTACAAAGTGGTGAGAATATGAATGAGACCATCATTAGAGTCACTAATGGCTAGTGTGTCAATTTACCTGCAGTATAATGGCTTGTCATCCTCAGAGGTGCGTAATGTCATTGTGATCTAAATGTTTTTGCAGCTTGCTTAGGATTTTTGTAAGGGCCTCGTGCTGCTTAAATTATTTAGGCAAAAAACATTGTGAGCTGCTGGTTGTTATTACTGAAGTAAACGACGAACAATAATGTCTTTGGGATTAGTTTATTTTAAAAGATTGCAGGCTAATTAAAAGCAGAGCTGGATTTTTCATCTACTTTATGAGCTCCATACAACCACAGATCCCAAGTGCTCTTTGTTTACCTAACATTTCTGCTTCATTTGTTGCCCAGGGGAGTGAGTCTGTTGGGGGGGGGGGAGTAAGCTTTTGACTGTCATGAATCCCAATAAAAGAACTGCATGGGGATGAATGATTTTGAGGTTCTTCAGGAAGAGGTGGGACAATCTTGCCTGTAAGGCAACAGAAAGGCCACCCTTGAGATTTGCATCGTGTCCTTTCTTCTGCTGCAGCAGTTCTGTGTGATGCTGGAAGGTCACCCTGGGTTTATTTTTGGGGGTGGCTTGGTTGAGCTGGTGGCAGATGTCTTCTGTGAACACAGTGTTCGTGACCTGCTTCTGTTCCAGAGCATCTGCTACAACTTGGCTTAGCTCCCCAGTGCTGTCCCTGGTGTCCCTAGAGCCACCAGTGTCCATGCTTATGTTGGTAGGTGGCTTCTCCGTTCTCTTTTTCATCAGTTTTGGACTCCTGTCCATCTTCCAGTGACAGAGAGGAGAAGCTACTAGATTGAAATCACACAACAGAGTCGGTGACTGAACTGGACAGAATATCCAGACATACTGGACTCTGGTGCTTGCCGTGTAGTGAAGCTTCTGGTGTTAGCTTTCATGTGTCTTGCAAAAATAATGTTCCGTTGCCACAGTGCACTGTGCTGGAGGGCATCTTCCCACTGTAACCCTCTCTGCCAGCTGCTGTCTGCTAGCTGTTCACATCTGTACCTAGCGTGCAATCACAACAGATGCTGAAGGGGAAGATCCCCTTGTGCAAATAAATTGTTTTTTTAGATTGCATTAGCACAGAGCTGGAATTCCAGGTCACCTCCCTGTCTGAGTGAGAAGAATGCTGTTGCCAAGTCAGTAAGACTTTCTTTAGCTCAGATGTCTTTTCTGTTTCTTCTTTTCTCAAGTGAGCATTGCGAATTGCATGAGTGTTGTGATCCTTATCAGGGTATTTCAAGGCAAATCTGAGATGAAACTTCCTATTGTTCAGGATGACTAGAGTTTTGCCCTGCTTAAACAGTTTTATCATACTGAATTATTTCTGCTTCTTGCACTGAAACAAGTGAAGAATAGAGTAGGGGTTAGATTGTGGAGATGGTGGATTAGTCTACCTCTGTGGCTTGTGAAGCCTTGGTCTGAAGCCATCAGATATGCTCAAGTATTGTGTGTTGGCAGTGGCCAAATCCATCTCATTTTGCTTTCCTGTGTAGGCGTCACTGCTGCTTGGTTCTGTTTCTAACTCGGTTGCTAACATTCTGGGTAACTTTTCTTTGGTTGTTTTGATGTATTGTTTCTAAGTCATTGTGCCCCTGTACTCAGCACTGGTTAGGCTACACCTTGAGTACTGTGTCCAGTTCTGGGCTCCTCAGTTTAAGAAGGACATTGAGACTCGAACATGTCCAGAGAAGGGCAATGAGGCTGGGGAGAGGCCTTGAGCACAAGCCCTGTGAGGAGAGGCTGAGGGAGCTGGGGTGGTTAAGCCTGGAGAAGAGGAGGCTCAGGGGAGACTATTGCTGTCTACAGCTACCTGAAAGGAGGTTGTAGCCAGGAGGAAGTTGGTCTGTTCTCCCAGGCAACCAGCACCAGAAAAAGAGGACACAGTCTCAAGCTGTCCCAGGGGAAGTTTAGGCTCGAGGTGAGGAGGAAGTTCTTCACTGAGAGAGTCATTCGCTGTTGGAATGTGCTGCCCAGGGAGGTGGTGGAGTCACAATCCCTGGAGGTGTTCAAGGGGGATTGGATGTGGCGCTTGGTGCCATGGTTTAGTCATGAGGTCTGTGGTGACAGGTTGGACTTCGTGATCTTTGAGGTCTCTTCCAACCTTGGTGATTCTGTGATTTGTAATTTGTAGTTGCCTGGTGTCTTCAGCTGAGATGGGAAGTTGTTTCGGTGGAGAGGTGCAATTTGAAGAGCAGGTTAAACAGAGGAAGAAGTGTTCTTATCCTGTTTTATTCTTTGGAGCTGTGGTGAAGAAAGCAAGCTGCAGAGAGATCCATCTTCATAGCTTCAAGGTCTTTAGATGTATTTAGATACCTAAATTACATGAAAACAATTAAGAATTAGTTATCTGAGTTGTCTCATGGCATCTTTGCATATCAGGACTATGATGTCAAGATAGGAATTAATTTAGATTCCTGAGTTCCTGCTCATGGTATCCTCCTTCCTTGCCTCTAAGCAGCATTTTCTTACAGACTTTCATTTTACCTTCCTCAGTTAGTCAAGATCCCTATTTCTGCTCTTGCAGAGTTTCAGACTGCTGCTTGAGTTTGATTTTTGTAAAAATTCCAGTGCTGCCAGCATTTATGGGAGGGTGTAGCAAACTCCCCACATCTCTATTCCTGTTATCTGGGAGCATCTGAAGGCCCAGAGCTGAGCACTGGGGCACAGGAGGAATGGAGACTTTACTAGAATTTAGGCTACCCAAGTAGGGCCCTGAAAGTCAGGTATGTACATACACAGACACTGCTGGATGGATCTATTTTCACATCTGTGCTTTCCCTTATCCTGCCTTGTAGTGAATGGAATGGGAACAGAATCATAGAATGGCTCAGGCTGGAAGGGATCTCAGAGATCATTTACTCCAACCTCTCCACCATGGGCAGGGATGCCTCTCAACTAGAGTTGGGTGCTCAGAGTCTCATCCAACCGGGTGTTAAACATCCCCAGGGAGGAAGCATCCACAGCCTCCCAGGGCAGCCTATCCCAGGGTCCCACCACCCTCATACTGAAGGAGTTCTTGCTAAGAATCATCCATGCAGTATAGTAACCAGCGATTTATTCCTCTGCTTGTAATTTTCACCTTGGAGTAGCCAAGAGTGTAGCTTCCATTTGATGTATGTTTGGTGACTTAAATAAAATGACCTATTTTTGACCTAGTTCCTACTAGGTAAATGCATGGAAAAGGAATTGCCTTCCTCTCTTTAGAATTTGGCTTCCCACAATGAGGATGAACCTTATTGAGCTGAGGCGGCTCTTTGGGCTGGAGGCTTCTGTCATTCCATTTTTCTAATCGACAGAGAATACTTAAAGTCTTTGTGTACATATTAATCTTTTTCTGTATACTGGTGGACAAGAAGTTATCCATGGGACAGCAATGTGCCCTTGTGGCCAAGGCCAGTGGTATCCTGGGGTGCATTAAGAAGAATGTGTCCAGCAGATCGAGGGAGGTTCTCCTTTCCCTCTGGTCTGCCCTGGTAAGGCCACAACTGCAATATTGCATCCAGTTCTGGGCACTCCTGTTCAGGAAGGACAGGGAGCTGCTGGAGAGAGTCCAATGGAGGGCTTCAAGGATGATTAAAGGACTGGAGCACTGCCTTATGAAGAAAGGCTGAGAGTTGGGTCTTGTTAGTCTGCAGAAGAGAAGATTGAGAGGGGATTTAATAAATGCGTATAAATATATGAGGTCTGGTTGTCAAGAATGAAGGGACAGCCTCTTCTCACTTGTGCCCTGTGATAGGACAAGGGGCTTATTTTCTAGCAAAGTCCCATCTGGGGGGACAAAACGTAGGCATTGTATAGCTTGTGTGCTGTTTGCTGTCATTGCCCTGCTCAGCTGCCTACTATGTGCCTTTTCCTCCACACTAGGTCTGTCATGAGCGTTCAGACTCTCACGTACTCAGCTTCATGCTGTCACGTTGCACTGGCTGGCAGTCCCCAAGCAGCCCTGTTCCCCACTACCTTTTGTGGTGCCCCATGCGGCATTGTGCTTTAGGCATTATGGCTTTGCCAGGTGTCTCAGACCCCCTTGCCCCACAGCACAGGGATCTTTCAGTCCCCTGCACACTGGCCCCATGGCAGCACCTCCACATCACCCTCAAGACTTCTGGAGTGGCAGAAGTTGGAGGGTTGAAGTGTATTTGGTGAGTAGCCACTAGGAGCACAGTGACAGCTGCTTGTGGTTAATGGGAGGAAATTAGGTCCTGAAGAAAGGCAAGGGGGCAGAGAAAGGAGGTATCAGGCTAGTGGAGGAGTTGAGCATGAGTATTTTCATGGATTCATAGAATGGTTTGAGTTGGAAGTGATCATAAGGATCATCTAGTTCCAACTCCCTGCTATAGGCAGGGACACTTCCTACTAGACCAGGTTGCTCAAGGCCTCATCCAACCTGGCCTCAAAAATCTCCAGGGAAGAGGCAATGACACTCTCCCTGGGCAACCCATTCTAGTGTCTCACTACTCTCACTGTCAAGAATTTCTTCTTAATCTCTAGTGTCAATCTGCCCTCCTCAAGCTTCAATCCATTCTGCCTCATCCTACCACTACAAGTCCTTGTCAAAAATCCCCTCCTAGCTTTTTGGTAGCCCTTTCAGGTACTGGAGAGTCACCAGAAGATCTCCCTGGTTACCCTTTCTTCCAGAAGCATCTTTTCAGTTGGTCTTCATATTCTCTCATAGTGAACCTGATGATGGGAATCATCAACATAGTGTATTTAGTCTGTAGGTCATGTGAAAACCTGGTGGGAACCAAAAGCTGGGAGGCTCAGGAAAGATGATCTGTGAGCTCTGTCACTAAACAGCAGCAGTGAGTGCTGCAGTAGAGTAGACATCCCTAAACAGTTGGAAGTGTAATGTTTAGGTTACCCTTGCTTGTTTATGGGTGATTTCACTGGCCATCCACTCAGTGATGTTCAGACTCTTTGCAGTCTCCTGCATTGCACCATTTGCTATTTAATGGCAATGTAAGAAGACACAAAAGTAAATCCAAAGAGGGTATGGCCATGCTATGGGATAGAAAGGAAACACAGTATTCATGAGGCACTAGCAGAGGAGAGATGTTGGGTCAGAGGAGAGCTGTTGGGTCAGAGGAGAGCTGTTGGATCAAAGGAGAATGGGAATGATGATAAGTCTCTTACTGCAGCTCGCTTGCAGCTTGCTTGAAGATAGATTGCAGCAGTGCTTGTGCAGCCTTGTGCAGGGCTCCTTGTCTTTCCTGGACTCTCTCAGGTTGCTGCTCTAGGAGGCCAAATAGTGATGGAGCAACTTGTGCATTTGTTAGCCCTGAAAACAAGCAAACTGGGAGCAGATACAAAGGGCTGTGAAGTGGGGAAAGTGTTGGCCTTTTCTTTCCCCAGCCTTTAAGCACAGGAATGGGTAGAAGCAGTGCAGTGAGATCAGCGAAGTGGTGCAGTTTCAGAGAACAAAGGATGCTTCTACATTATGTTATGTAGGATTCTGTGGTGCATGCTACTTCCTGACATGGGTTGATACTTCCAAAATTATTTTCCAAGTGTTTGCTGCAAATGTAGAGGTGAGGTCAGTAGGAATGGAATGGAATGGAATGGAATGGAATGGAATGGAATGGAATGGAATGGAATAGAATAGAATAGAATAGAATAGAATAGAATAGAATAGAATAGAATAGAATAGACCAGACCAGGTTGGAAAAGACCTTTGAGATCATCAAGTCCAACCTATCATCCAACACTATCTAATCAACTAAACCATGGCACCAGGCATCCCATCCAGTCTCTTCCTAAACACCTCCAGTGATGGTGACTCCACCACTTCCCTGGGCAGCACATTCCAGTGGCCAATCTCTCTTTCTGTGAAGAACTTCTTCCTAACATCCAGCTTAAACCTCCCCTGGCACAGCTTAAGACTGTGTCCTCTTGTTCTGTTGGTGGTTGCCAGGGAGAAGAGCCCAAACCCCACCTGGCTACAACCTCCCTTCAGGTAGTTGTATGCAGCAATAAGGTCTCTCCTGAGCCTCCTCTTCTCCAGGCTAAGCAACCCCAGCTCCCTCAGCCTCTCCTCATAGGGCTTGTGTTCCAAACCCCTCGCCAGCTTTGTTGCCCTTCTCTGGACACGTTCCAGCAAGTCAACATCTTTCCTAAACTAAGGGGCCCAGAACTGGACACAGGACTCAAGGTGTGGCCTAAGGGTATATGTGTTTGACTGTTATGAGGATAGCTGTTTCTGGAGCGTGTTGATGAACTAGCAAGATGCCTGGAGTTCCCACTAATACTTGGATAACACTGCATGAGGAAATAAGGAGCTTAAGAACTTGTCCCAGGGGTAAATGGATGTTTCTATGTGACCCAGATGCTTGTAGAGCAAGATTTCCAGGAAAGATAGAACAAAGAAAGTTTTAAAAAGGAGGAGAACAAATAAGGAGAATCTTCAATGAAATTAAGTTGTGTCTTGGGTGGGAGAAAGATAGGAAAAATAATCTTCTAATAAAACCTTCATGAAGAGGTCTGTGAGGTAGACAGAAACATCACAAGCCACTCTGGAGCAGTTGATGCAACCCAGGCTGAGTTAAAAATGCCTTTGAAAGGAATACTTGCTGGATGTTGTTTGCTTTTTACTAAATCTTTGTCATTTTTATGATATTAATTAGAAAATACTGATGGGTTGAGAAACTGAGGCTGGTCTACAGATGCCTGTTCTGCACTTCCCAGCAGTTCTCTGTAAACCGGGTTACCTACCTGTAAGTACTCAAGAAGTTTATACTTCAGCCACAGCTACTCCTTGGTTTAAAATGTGGTTTAAAATGTATCTCTGTGAGGGTCTTAATTTGGGACTTCCAGGAGAGTTTTTGCCAAGGGCCGTGACCCCAACTGTTTACAAGATCCAGTGGATCTGAGGCTCGGCACTCCGAGGGATTTCCACCTGCAAAATTTCACTTAGCTTGGTGATGGTTACTCCTCTTCCAGAGCAAAGCAGGAACAGATGCTGAGCTGTGTATGCTTGTGGCCAGAGGCAGTTGATGTAACCTGGGGAATGCTACTAAGTCTGCTGTTGCTCAGCTCCTGCAATCAAGTGACTGTGACAGTCTTGATTTCATGCAGTAATAAAGAAGGACTTTTGTCAGTCCTCACAGCTAAAGCAAAGGTCCTGAAAACATGAATGGCATCTTGTGCCTCAGAAGGCAGATAAAAATCTGCTGTGGGTTGTTGTTTTTCAGATGCCTATTTTCTGTGCCTTAATCATAATTTTGGAGGCCTGACTCATGATTTTTAAATGCTAGGGATTGCTATAGTGAGAATTATGTGGCAGCTTGTAATTAGATGCCATTTTTTTTTATTATTAACTAAGGAAACTGCAACAGTGAAGGAAAAAGGAGAAACAAAACCAATCTGGGCATTCCTTTGTAGGTCATATTGTTAAGTGAACATTTTGTCTTGGCACCCAGCTAGCACGTATCACAAACACGCTTGCTGAGCCTTATGGACAAATGCTGAACATCTCCAGGATATAGTAGCCCAGCTGGATGAAGCAGTAAAAATGCACATGAGGTGCTTGACCTTTCTATCTAACTCCAATCACTGCCTTTAAATGTTTAACCATCTCCAGAAGGGAATGGCAGAGTGTGGAACTTGAGCTAGCTGATCCAAAAATGGTAGCAGCAGCAACAAAAAAGTAAACCTATCATTAGAGAAATTATGTGTTTTGATAGCTCTGTTTAGACAACAGAACAAGTGAAAACACTTATCTGGTGTAGTTCAGTAAATGCTAATGGGTCCAGCATGTGATAATGTGTTTGTTCTTTGCCTTGGGTCTTTGATGGGTGAACATAGTGCTGCTTCTCAGTTTGTTTTAAAAAATCTGCTTTGTGCTTCATTGTCAAACAAGCCTCATACAAAATGGCTGATTTGGTTGTTTTGCCTCACCTAATCCATGTAAAAATACGTTGGCTGGCCTGAGTAGTTGGTTAAGTTTAGTGCAAATTTCATTTTTTATTTCTGCTGTAGAATGTATCAGATCTAAATAACGGAGGAAAGCAAAGAGACCTCTGCTGGTGTGGGGGCCAATGAGCCGGTGGAGTTTCCAGTGGGGTGTGGACTTGCTTTTCTGTGTGTGTAGCAGGCTTTCACTTGAAATCATGGAGCAGCCTAGATGAATATGAGCTTGCTCAGGACTGTAGAGCTTAGTAAGTTATTTCCCAAACTTGTCTTAATCATCACTAGTGGTGTGCCCCAAGGATCAGTGCTGGGCCCCATGCTCTTTAACATCTTTATTGATGATCTGGATGAAGGCATTGAGTCCATCATCAGTAAATTTGCGGACAACACCAAGCTGGGGGCAGGAGTTGATCTGCTGGAGGGTAGAGAGGCTTTGCAGAGGGACCTCAACAGGCTGGACAGATGGGCAGAGTCCAAGGGCAGGAGACTGAACACATCCAAGTGCCGGGTTCTGCACATTGGCCACAGCAACCCCAGGCAGCGCTACAGGCTGGGGTCAGAGTGGCTGGAGAGCGGCCAGGCAGAGAGGGACCTGGGGGTGCTGGTTGATGGGAGGCTGAACAGGGAGGTGATTCTCCCCCTGTACATTGCACTGGCTAGGCCACACCTTGAGTCCTGTGTCCAGTTCTGGGTCCCTCAATTTAAGAAGGACATTGAGACTCTTGAATGTGTCCAGAGAAGGGCAACAAGGCTGGGGAGAGGCCTTGAGCACAAGCCCTATGAGGAGAGGCTGAGGGAGCTGGGATTGTTTAGCCTGGAAAAGAGGAAACTCAGGGGAGACCTTTTTGCTCTCTACAACTACCTGAAGGGAGGTTGTAGCCAGGAGGGAGTTGGTCTCTTCTCCCAGGCACCCAGCATCAGAACAAGAGGACACAGTCTCAAGCTGCAGCAGGGGAAGTTTAGGCTGGATGTTAGGAAGAAGTTCTATACAGGGAGAGTGATTGCCCATTGGAATGGGCTGCCCGTGGAGGTGGTGGAGTCACCTTCCTTGGAGGTGTTCAGGAGGAGACTTGATGGGGTGCTTGGTGCCATGGTCTAGTTGTTTAGGTGGGTTGGATTGGTTGATGGGTTGGACGTGGTGATCTTGAAGGTCTCTTCCAACCTGGTTTATTCTATTCTATTCTATTTGGTTTCAGATGCTGTCTTGTGTGGCTGGGATGTCTGGCCTGTAAGACTCTTACTTCTTTCCATTTAAGTTTGATAAGAGAAATGAAACAGATATTCTAAAAGTTCTGAGAAGGAAATTGTTTCTGCTCATGAGATACTCTACAGAGATACTTCTTAAACAGTTTGGTAACTGCTAAGAACAGATTAGCTTTCAACAAGTTTAATGAATAAATGGCTAGGCTTTGTCACTTCATTATCACCTTTTGGGGTCTAAAGTCAATTGCTTGAATCTATCTACTGGGCCTGCATTAGGCATGGAGCACATGAATGTGATTTAAAAGTATTTAAAAACCAACTTTCAGGCAGTGCTTCTATCTTAAGATGCCTTGTTGAAGGGCTAAGTAGGTTGAATGATTTGTTTAATGACTTTCAACTTTCATCCTCCTACTTAGCAGATTTCTTGCATTAACTGCTTAAAAGTTTGGTTTGGATTTTTACTTGGTCTTTTTAGCAGCATCTTTTAAATACTGATACTGTAAAAGACCATAAAAGAAAGTTGATTCCCAGTGAAGAGCACTTTAGGTATTCCAGGCTTTTTCTTCCCTCAAGGAATGTGGTTTGCCTCATCTCAGAAGGGTACTAACATTTCCTTCTTTCTTTCTTTCTTTCTTTCTTTCTTTCTTTCTTTCTTTCTTTCTTTCTTTCTTTCTTTCTTTCTTTCTTTCTTTCTTTCTTTCTTTCTTTCTTTCTTTCTTTCTTTCTTTCTTTCTTTCTTTCTTTCTTTCTTTCTTTCTTTCTTTCTTTCTTTCTTTCTTTCTTTCTTTCTTTCTTTCTTTCTTTCTCTCTTCCTCTCTTCCTCCCTTCCTCTCTTCCTCTCTTCCTCCCTTCCTCTCTTCCTCTCTTCCTCTCTTCCTCTCTTCCTCCCTTCCTCCCTTCCTTCCTTCCTCCCTTCCTTCCCTTCCTTCCTTCCCTCCTTCCTTCCCTTCCCTCCTTCCTTCCCTTCCCTCCTTCCTTCCCTTCCCTCCTTCCTTCCCTTCCTTCCCTTCCTTCCCTTCCTTCCCTTCCTTCCCTTCCTTCCCTTCCTTCCCTTCCTTCCCTTCCTTCCCTTCCTTCCCTTCCTTCCCTTCCTTCCCTTCCTTCCCTTCCTTCCTTTCCTTCCTTCCTTTCTTTCTTTCTTTCCTTTCTTTTGTTTCATGTGACAGTGTCAGTGCAGACCTGCCACTGGTCCACTCAGCAATTTATTTTACATTGAAGACTCTACTCAAAGTTATTCTCTACAGCCATCATTGCTATGATGTCCTCTCTGCTTAGCAGACTCTGTCCCCTGAATGCCAGTGTGTGTTGCTGTTTTAGCAACTCTTTGCTGAAGGGATCCATTACTGTCTTCATGCCATGATATTTGGACCCTCCCAGTGTTAGAAAGGGACAGAAATGGTAAAAATGTGCTGGTGGGGAGGTACTCTGAGGGTTTCTTAGTTCCTTTCCTGCTTCAGGCCTTTGTATCCGTCCCTGCCTGGAGGGCAGGCAGCGGATGCTGTCCCTGGAGAGGTTACTCAGAGGTGACATAGCGGACGCGCCGACTCAAGAATAACTTGTGGCCCCATGTTTCTGGAATGGATTACCTTAATGCTTTGGATCAGCTCCAAAACTACCTCAGCTGTCACCAGCATCTCTTCCCACTTTAAAGAATAAGTTGTTCTATAAATAGCAGTGCTAATTAGGCTGTTAGTGTCCCAGTTCCCTCAAATCCTTTTGTTCCTTGTGGCACACCATGGAGCGAGGGGCAGCGGGTACTGACCAAGCAGCCAGCTGTGCTTGGGCAGCTTGCACAGCTCTGCCAGCATGGGGCTCAGAAATTTGAGTCTCCTTTCTACTCAAGTTTTCACAAAACTTGTAGGATCTTAATAATATTTAATACTTGCCCTCTTCCCTGTTCAAATTAACTATTGCTGAAGTTAACTAGACATTGGAGTCTCCCTTTCTTGACTTTTCACAAAACTTGTAGGATCCTAATCATATTTGATACTTGCCCTCCTCCCTGTTGCCCTCTTCACTGTTGATGAGGTTAACTTACAAATTGAGAAGTCTGTGAGGTGGGCAGGATGGGTAGGTCAGGCCATTAGGGTTAGGCCATGCCTATTTAAAACAGATCCTTTGTTTCCAGGTGCCCTCAGAATTGCTTGCTGGCTGCTGGACCCCTGCCGCTTTGTCTTTTTCAGCCTTTCTGGGCCAACCCATCTCAGCCATGCCCTTACTCAGTGGGGAACAACTTCCTCTTTGTGACTTAGGGCAGGCAGCTTCCTGCAGCTGTCAGACCTCTGTCCTCTGTGCAGCAGGCCTCCTCTGCTGGGAGCCCAGCTCAGACCCAACCATAACCCATAGCAAGCTGTCAAGCTGGGAGCGGCCAAACTCATGTATCCTCAAGGACAAGAGTGTGCTCTGTCCTGCCTGCAACAAAGCACCTACAATATTCTTCTCCCCCTCTTCTTCCCAGTCTTGTCCTAGTTGCTGGCTGTTCTTAGGGACAGGATGTCTTCCTTTATGTATTCTTATTCTTACTTTAAAATGGAGTTTTCTACTGGGAAATGTGTCAGAACCTTCTCATTGAATGTGAGGGAGGCATTGTGGAGTGGGGTACTCCAGAAAGAAAGAAAATACATGTCCTTGGAGGGCAGGGTGGGAGGGGGTAATGTGATGAGATGGAGGGGCCTTGGGAGGTTGGAACTTAGGTGGAAGATTGTAAGGGTTTAGCACAGTAGAGGCAAGCAGTTTGTAATAGCAGGGATGCTGAAGAAGAAACATCAAAGAAAGTAAACACTTATGTGAAACAGTAGCAGGGAAAGACTAGTGAGGAAGCTGAGGAACAAATATATGGATAAATCACAAGGGCAATCTATTAAGAATGAAGCATTCAGTGGACAACAGCTCAGTTAATTAGGCAAGATAACCCAAGGAAGTAACAATTAATTAAAACAACATATGTTAAATTATAATGTCAGTGAAGAAGATCAAGTATCAGATGGGAGCAGATCACTGGAGGAAATTGAGAGTCCAGTTTCAATGGCCCATGTGAGGTGTGAGGGGCTGTGAAACTGTAGTAGGAGAGGGCATTTTTATGCCACAATATAGAAGGAATGGGAATAATTTTGCTCCAGAGATGTCTGTGAGAGTGGTGAGATTTGGAAGTAGAGTGATGAAATATGTGGAGTACAGCCCACTCACTGCAGCTATCTCTGGTACCTGTCCTACTTAAGAGCTGTGGTAGGGAAAATGTCCATATGGTTAGCAATGAGATAGGAAAACAGCATTTGTTGCTCTGTTTTTTTGTTGTTGATTTGTTTCCCCTCACACCCACACCACCACCCCCTTACCCTCCCCTCTATTTTTGTTATTTTGGTTTCATTGGCTTTTTGGTTTGTTTCATTCTGTGATTGCATATTGCCAAGTAGGCAATCCGCAGACCTGCCATCTAGTAAACTTTGTTTGCTGAGGTTTAGACTGTCCTGTGGGACAGCAGCAGCTCATGCTCAGGGGCTCATGAATTACAATGGACAATTCTTAGAGTTCTCATATCTAAACTAGAACTGGAGGTAGTTATTTTTGGGTTTGGGATGAGACTTTAAAACAAAGGCACTCTGTTTTCTCCAGATACCACCCGTAGCATTTCTGCTGAGATGACTTATTACTTAGTGTTCTAGTAGGCTTGTACATAATTGCTTTAAACTGATGCATAGATAATGTGTATTTAGAAATAGGGACTCAAAACTGCACTGTGCCAGGGAAAATCAGCTACTTCAGGACTCCTTAGCCACCTGCGCTTGGCTAGTTTAGTTTCCAGGCTCTGGGCAGGTGAAGGATTCGTGAGGGCAGACTGCAAATGTCAGCACTTTCTCCAGGCTGATCTCACTCTGCCCCAAATATGCTTCCTTTCCAGTGGCTGCAGGGCAGGTTTGTGAGATGTGTGCAGCACAAATAGGTTGGACTCAGGTTGGACTCGATGATCTTTGAGGTCTCTTCCAACCTTAGTGATACTGTGGTACTGTGATAACAGGCTTTTATTACAGTGGATTCAAATACAGAAATGTCTTTAGCAGG
This sequence comes from Picus viridis, assembly GCA_033816785.1. NCBI lineage: Eukaryota > Metazoa > Chordata > Aves > Piciformes > Picidae > Picus > Picus viridis. The sequence goes on from CM066568.1 coordinate 9,544,688, forward strand.
ACAGATTCCCAGAACAGGTCCATTTGATTTAGTTTCTGATCTCTGTCAAGGGATGGCACCAAATGTTGCAGGGAAGGTCATGCAATAGATAGGGACACGTAGTGTAATCTCCCAAAGAAGTCAGTGTCTCGTATTCTTAATAGAATAGAATAGAATAGAATAGAATTAAGCAGGTTGGAAATGACCTTTGAGATCATCAAGTCCAACCTATCATCCAACACTATCTAATCAACTAAACCATGGCACCAAGTGCCTTATCCAGTCTCTTCCTAAACACCTCCAGTGATGGGGACTCCACAACCTCCCTGGGCAGCACATTCCAATGGCAAATCACTCTTTCTCTGAAGAACTTCTTCCCAACATCCAGCTTAAACCTCCCTTGGCACAGCTTGAGACTGTCCTGTTGTTCTGGTGCTGGTTGCCTGGCAGAAGAGACCAACCCCCACCTGGCTAGAACCTCCCTTCAGGTAGTTGTAGAGAGCAATAAGGTCTCCCCTGAGCCTCCTCTTCTCCAGGCTAAGCAACCCCAGCTCCCTCAGCCTCTCCTCATAGGGCTTGTGCTCCAAGCCCCTCACCAACTTTGTTGCCCTTCTCTGGACACGTTCCAGCAAGTCAACATCTTTCCTAAACTGAGGGGCCCAGAACTGGACACAGGACTCAAAGTGTGGCCTAGCCAGTGCTGAGTACAGGGGCAGAATGACTTCGTGTTCCTGCTGGCCACACTAATCCTGATACAGGCCAGGATGCCATTGACCTGCTGGCTCAATAGCTTGAGGCTTAGCCTTGAGTAACTTAGTTTAATAATTCATTCAAAATGACTGCTGTTAATTATAGCAACCTTTCATATTCTTGGTACATATATAAACAACGAATCCCTTCTTAACTGTTACTGTGTTTAGTTTGCAAACTGCCGGTGTTCTCTGAATGGTTTGTTCTTAAGTATACATGTCTCACTTGTAGATTGCTGCTTCACCCCTTTAAAAAATGGATTTCCTCCTCAGCTAGTATTCTCTCCTTTACCAATTTGCTTATTTATCTGGCTTATTTTTAGGCTGCAGCATTGTTCCAGCACAAGAAATGTCATCACGCTATTGATAACTAAATTACTGATCATCCACCCTCTAGTAAACAGTTTAATTACTGTGGAAACTGAATAATTGCTCTTTAAAATGGTTCAATTATAGCCTCTGAAATATGATTTTTTTTTTTTCCTAAATAACTGAGTGCTTGCATTTCTTGAGATGAGTAGCACAGACCAGCTGAAGGACACTCCTATAGTTAAATATAGCTCTATAACTTGCCACGCAATCCTACAATACAATACAATACAATACAATACAATACAATACAATACAATACAATACAATACACCAGGTTGGAAGAGACCTTCAAGATCATCGCGTCCAACCCGTCAACCAATCCAACCCACCTAAACAACTAAACCATGGCACCAAGCACCCCATCAAGTCTCCTCCTGAACACCTCCAATGAAGGTGACTCCACCACCTCCACGGGCAGCCCATTCCAATGGGCAATCACTCTCTCTGTATAGAACTTCTTCCTAACATCCAGCCTAAACCTGCCCTGGTGCAGCCTGAGACTGTGTCCTCTTGTTCTGGTACTGGCTGTCTGGGAGAAGAGACCAACCTCTACCTGTCTACAACCTCCCTTCAGGTAGTAATAGAGAGCAATAAGGTCACCCCTGAGTCTCCTCCTCTCCAGGCTAAGCAACCCCAGCTCCCTCAGCCTCTCTTCACAGGGCTTGTGCTCCAAACCCCTCACCAACTTTGTTGCCCTTCTCTGGACATGTTCCAGGAAGTCAACATCCTTCCTAAACTGAGGGGCCCAGAACTGGACACAGGACTCGAGGTGTGGCCTAACCAGTGCAGTGTACAGGGGCACAATGACCTCCCTGCTCCTGCTGGCCACACTGTTCCTGATGCAGGCCAGGATGCCATTGGCCTTCTTGGCTGCCTGGGCACACTGCAGGCTTATGTTCAGCCTACAATCAACCAGTACCCCCAGGTCCCTCTCTGCCTGGCTGCTCTCCAGCCACTCTGACCCCAGCCTGTAGCACTGCCTGGGGTTGCTGTGGCCAATGTGCAGAACCCGGCACTTGGATGTGTTCAATCTCATGCCCTTGGATTCTGCCCATCTGTCCATCTTGAGCCGCAAGGTGAATTTTCAAGATGAGTTTGAGACCTAAAAAGCTGGCAGTTGGATTGCTGGGTGCTCTCAAACACTGTGTGGACTTTTAGCAGCTAGTTTCAGGGCTGGGAGCTCTGAATGAATGGAAAGCTCAGAGAAAAGTGTTCCTAGAAAGCAAATGTTGGGTTAACATTTGAGCAGTACACATCCCATTAGCGTGAACTTGAAAGTCTTCTCATGCTGGTCACGGACACTAACATTTATCTGCCTGACAGGACACATTTCTCATGTTCACTCAGTAGCAGGAAGAAAATACACCATATTGGAGTCTATTGTTGGTTCATCATGAAATCAGTCCACTGCTGCTCTAGCAAGCTGAGGAGGAAGGGGGCAGAATGAGAAAGTGTGTCCTGGGTGACCATCTCTTTGGGCCAGGGCCAGCCTCTGCTCTGTGCTGTCTTTGCTATGGGACAGTGTTTTGGTTTTTTTTTACTTTTGTATTTTGAATATATAAATTCTGCAAAACTCTTAAATGATTATGAGCTACTTCCAATCCAAAGTGATGATTTTAAGATCAATCAATAAATTATGAAATCTGCTAGTTTCCTTCCTCATTCCTGTCAGGATCTTGAACACTGCTGTTTCATCGGCCAAGGTTTCTAGTGATTAATCATATCCCCAACCAGTGCTTCCTTGCTAGTGAATAGTAGCTCTGGCTGTAAGTTGACCTGTCAATACCTGTATCAAAAATTATCCCTGACACACACCAGAGATCTCCCAGGTTGCTTGCATCACACTGTGTTGCCCTTCCTATAGATGTCAGGGAGATGGAGATGTCAGTCTCCTAGTGATCCAAGAGTTTGTGATCCAGAGACTTAGTCAAGTTCTTTAAAGGAGGTTTCTGTTACCCGCACTATGCCTCACTCTTCTGGAATTGAAAATGTGGATGCCTGGGTTATGTGAGGTTATTGATCTGTTTGTAGGAGAGATGAGGAGTTGCTCAAGACCACCTGCAGCTGGAGGTTCCACTTCAACATGAGGAGAAACATCTTTATTGTGAGGGTGCCAGAGCCCTGGAGCAGGCTGCCTGGAGAGGTTGTGGCATTTCCTTCTGTGGAGACTTTCAAAACCTGCCTGGATGCGTTCCTCTGTGACCTGCCCTGGGTGATCCTGCTTTGGCAAGGGGGTGGGACTGGGTAATCTCTAGAGGTCTGTGGTGGGATACACCCGTTCTGGGGGGTGTGTGTTTCCTCCCCTGGGGAACTGACTTGGTCTGTTCCACTTCCCCCTTCTCCTTGTCCAGCAGGGGTATAGGAGGGAGGAGAATTGTGGCCATTGCTCTCTTTCCCTGCTGCTTCCACACTCTGCAAAGGACTGGTTCTGTATCTTATAATGTTTTTTCTTTCTTTTCTTCTCCCATCCATCCTTTTTCCTTCCCCTTGTGAACCCTGCCTGTCATTGTTACATAAATATATATATATTGTTTACAGAAAAAAAAATTCTTTGCCTCTCTATTTCCAAGCCAAACCCAAATTATTTCTTGGGGGATTTGCTCCCCTCCCTTTCTTCTCTCTCTCCTTTGGGAAGGGAATTCTCAGCCTTGCCCCATCTGAGCTTTTAAGCCCCAGTTAAGGCTCAAACCACCACAAGGTCCCTTCCAATCCCTAACATTCTGTGATTCTATGATTTCCTACGTTAGCTCTAATGAATCCTGTAACTGGGTTTTTAGCAATAAAGAAGTCCAAGAAGGATGGACAACTCTCAACCAGTAGTGGAGTAAAAGGAGGGAAGGTAAAACTCCAGAGCTGAATTCTGACAGGAACATTTCCCATAGCTGTAGGGAAGCTATTTTGCAGCACTGGAACCCTGGAGTTTCCCAAAGCCATCCACTCAGCGTGCATGCCTGTGCAGAGGAGGTGTGATTGTATAGCTGGGGGCAGGTCCAGCAGATGGCAGAGACAGGAGAGGTAGATGGAAAATAAACATCTTGACAAAACCAGGCACAAGTCATAG